>OY282512.1:60750534-65550534 GCA_958296145.1 Hydrotaea cyrtoneurina
AACTGCAAATATAATTCGTTTATCAAAAACTCTTTCCTCATGCACCTGCTCATTATTGATTGAACAATTGTAACATGTTCATCCTCCGCTCTTTGTATTGTATCACCTGAAAATAAAAAAGTTACAAAACTCTTTAGAAGTTATATTTATTTTATTAATTATATGTTAAAATTTCCAATGTCATAAACAAATCTCATTTCATAACACTATTCATTAATCTGTAATAGATAACACTGTGCGACAGCCACAATCGGTTTGGGATGAAACCACCGGGGAAAGTTATATTGGTGAAAAAAAAGTCATACGTGTTCCAGCGTTTCGCTGGTCTCATCTAGGAATCGAGATATATCGATTTGAAGTTAGTAAGTATCGTTTAGGGGAATTTGTCACGTTTTTGGCTCTTTTGTTGGACATAACTTGGGAACCACTCGTCCGATTTAGCTGAAATAAATTTTAAAAAACCAAGAATTACAATTCCCTTAATCTGTTCATATATTATTTTCCTTTACAAGTAATAGTTTCCAAGTTAAAAATAAGCGCATGAAGAAAATTTTTTTTAATTTTTTTTTAAATACATTTATTTTCGTTTGTTTGCTCCCTTTTCTTTCTTGCGTGGTGGTTCGCCTACTTGTTCAGAGTCTGTATCGGATGAGGATCTGTCTTCATCCTCGGAGGAAACTCCCATTGTATGTTCTTCTTCTTCATCTTCACTTTCTTCACTTTTAACAGAGATGTATTTCCTTTGTTTAAGACCTTTACGATTTACTTTACTTATTTTGTTTACACAAGCATAACAGTTGTCCGAATTATGCTCTCCTGGATCAGTCCAAATCATTGGTACACCAAACGAAAGTGAACTGCGTTTCCCTTGGATCCACATATTAAGACCATTGTAACACGTTCGACAAATTTTGTCTGGGGCCCACGAAACGCCGCGAATTATTTCGGAATCAAAATAAAGTTTATAAGCACGCTCCATTAGCTCACTCAATGATCCAGTATTTGTACAAAGAGCTCGCTTGCCACAAACGTAACAAAATAAATTTAGATTTTCTGGACAATTTGCACTCATTTCGATTTTATACTTTCGTTATTGCGTCACTATGTTTTGAAAAATTCAATTGTACTCTTCGCGTTCGCCGACACTTGTTAAATGACATAAATCTATCAATGTACAGCTATAAATACTATTTATTTGTCAACTGAAGTACATGTAAAAGTAAAGTCAGGTACTGACACACATCCTTTTATCCCTTTAATTGAGTGTGAACGGCGCATATTTTAAGGGTGGCTATATACCTGTTTCAGCACGTGTGCGTTTTAAATTTTTCGAAACACGTGTATTTACATCTATTTTCCATGCATGTGTATCACATTCTCACATCGCCGAGAATACATTCCACACACATTCGCATCGCGACAATGTCCATGCACATTATATGTCTACACCCAGCAAACATTTTCGATCGTCTGAGATTCGTCCACGAATCGCCAGGAAGATGTCACAGATCGCGGCGATGGACATCTGAGAAGTGTTGGCGAATCGCCGTTGTGAGCAGTTGGCTCTGTGATGCGATTCGCCATGAAGAATCTCAGACGATGCACATAGTAGCATTGCAAGCGAATCATCCCAGAGCATTGCAAGCGACTCGCCACAGAGTATTGCAAGCGAATCACCCCAGAGCATTGCAAGCGAATCCCCACAGCGATTTGAATGCAAATCGCCACCTCTAAAATACTAAGATATGACGACGGACATTTTTTACATTAACTAGTATAATTTATTAAACAAAACTTTATAAACAAAAATTAGAAATTCATTGTATTTTTTTTAATTTAAAAAAGAAATAGAAATAAATTATTTTTTGGCACTTTTAAGACGTTTCTCGACTCGGTCCTTGGCGTGTACAAAATGCTGTTGTATTACAGCATTAATTTTTTTATCATCAGATGTGGAAAATTTACCGTGGCATATTTCTATTAAAAAAATAAATGAATAACAATTATATATGAATAAAATAATAATATATGAAATCCTTACCTCTTATCACCGATATAAAAATAAAATTTTGTATAGTCGGCATTTCTTTAGTTCCTTCCATGAAAAAAAACACACCCGACACTTTGTAATTTCAGAGATGAACTAACAAACATTGTAAATTTCACATGGTATGTCAACTTTGATTTTACAGTAATATTCTCTTCACAACAAGCAAAAAAAAAAATAAACAAAAATATATCGAATGTTCTTTTAAACAACTTCCAAATGTTGTCAGGAAGATTGTGTGTATTTCTCTAGGATTGCGAAACCATTGCTATGATGATGAAGAGGCGATTCATCGTTAAACAATTGTCATGTAGCATTGCTAACAATTCGCGGCAGCGATTAATCTTCCCAACGACTTTAAAATGTACTTTGGAAGATTTGGGTATTATTTTTTCGATCGTTTTTTAATCCCCCAGATGATGTATAGGCGAATCAACTTCAAAGGATCTCTACGGCGAATCGCTAAAACTTCGCTTAGGCAATGGTTCGCCTCAGAATCTTCCAATTGTTTGCTGGGCACACATTACTTGCATATACACTGCATATACACAGTGTATACACATGTACTTAATGTACCACAATTATTTTTCATATCATAGCACGCATTCTTCATTTCACGAAGCACACATTGCTTCACACGAACATATTCCATGTGTACACAGTGTACACATTTTGTATACGGGTGTACACCATATACATCTCATATATTTTTCGTAATTCAACACTCAACAATGTGTGCTTCGTGAAATGATGAATGTGTGTGGCACACACCATCGATTGACATGCAATGTAGTGTAGGGTATAAAAGTAGATGTGTACATTGAATGTACATGCACGTTTGGGCATCGATAATTAAAATGTACACAAACTGATAATTTTGTCGTTCTCTGACAGGTAGTCACCGGAAAACCCCAAATAATTACAAAAGTCCATTTTCCTTTTAATTGTTCATGCACATTTATATGCGTTTCATACATTTATTTATAATTGCGAAACTGTTGCTTAAGTAGGAAAACGGTTTAAGAACAGATTAGAGGAATTGTAATTCTCAATTTTTCTAAATTTGTTTCAGCTAAATCGGACGAGTGGTTCTCGAGTTATGTCAAACAAAAGAGCCTAAAACGTGACAAATTCCCCTATACAATACTTACTAACTTCAAATCGATATATCTCGATTCCTAGATGAGACCCAGCGAAACGCTGGAACACGTATGACTTTTTTTTACCAATATAACTTTCCCCGGTGGTTTCATTCCAAACCGATCACTGACCCTTACCATTTGTCGCAGAGTGTAATTAAGCCAGATATAGCTCTTTTTATTAATGGTATTAATGAGCGGTGCCACCATTTTTTAGGTCGTCTTTGTTTCTGAACCAGTAGCATAACTATGTAACAAACCTCATCTTCAGTTCATGAGATCTGACGCATCATAATTTAAAGGACCTTGGGAGGCGACATGCATCTTCATCAGATGATGACCTAATATAGCCCATGACAGTTCTTCGGGAGAGTAGTTTAATTTACTTACGGCAGATATAGTGTTTTTCTTGTTATGGGGCGTGGTACCGGCAAATTTTTTTAGGCATTCTAATTTCTGTGCCAATAGCGTATGTACAATTATTACCTAATACAGCCAGGAACCATCCGCCTGTGAGCGATACCAACCAGTTAAACAAGTAAGAAAGTTTCTGTCTGGTAAACCGACTTATATATAAGTTTCGCCCTCAGTAAAAACATACAAGTCTCATGACTATTTCAAAGTATCCGAAAGCCAAAAGTGGGGTGCAATCAGTGATGGGTTTACACCTGGGTATTTACCCAACGCTGGGTATTTACCCATTTATACCCACGTTCATACCCGGGTATTTATCTAATTTCGGGTAAATACTCATTTTAATAACAAATACTCATTTTAACGTAGAGTAAGAGTAATGTGAACATTTTCGAATTTATTTTTATTTTTCTGTTGAACATATTTTGTGGAAGTGTATTTTGTTTATCGTTTTCCTGATGCGTTTTGCTTCGATAAGCCAGTTTTGACTGCATCAAACACAACAACAATTCTTAATAAGAACCGCCAATCAGCGTGCATATGGCAATTCAATGTAATGAGTGGGAGCGATGCTTAAGCAACTAAAAAAATTAAATTAAATTTAAAAATTATTTCATTTGTTAATAAAAAATCGAATTCATAATAAAAAAATAAATTATTTTAATTTTTCTTTATTCTGATTTATACCCACATTTTGGGTAAATACCCAGGTGCATGGGTAAATACCTGGGTATTTTCGGTTAAATACCCAATTTACCATTTGGGTATTTACCCTTGTCCCGTGCAATGCACAGTGTTAGGGTATCGAAATTTGACAGACTGAACATTTCTAGCTTGTTGTTCAAGTCGTTTATATCATCATATTGCCTTATTTTACACTTTCGGAAATGGCATTTATGATGTATCGTTGCGTTTATCACCATTAATCTTTAGAGAATGAATGCAGAATGATTATTCCCAAGTGCAGCAGGACCAGCGTTGCCGTTGATGATACTAAAGTATCAAAATGATATTTTTTTGGGTCTTGCCACTTTTTTGATACTTTTTGTTTTTGATACTAAATTTGATACTTTTTGTTAATCTGTGCCACTTATGCATGTGCCCTTTGTAAAATGCTAGAACATAACTTTCAGAGTCATATTTCATATAGCATCTGGTAATCTTGGTGGATTTGACGTTAAATAATAACTTTTATGAAAATTAAAATCAGAAATCTACTCAATAATCACCTCATAAAACGGTCGCACAGATGCCCTGCCCGAACAATTTCGTTGCCTTAAATTTGCCCAAATTTTCTATTTCACACATAATATAACTGCGATCAATTTTCTTGTATTTTTTTTAGTTGTAGCTCCAAGAGGCCGTAAACAATTTCAGAAATCATTATAAAATGTTTGTTTTTTAATTTTTGGTGATGGTGTTGTTGTTCTGTTTGTGAAAAACAACTGTTGTTTTAATGAGCGGATGGAATTGCTAATGATTGCTGTTAATGTTTTATTGTATTATTATTTTTTGTTACTTTACATGAATTCGTATTTTTTACCTTGTTTTATTGTTCTGCTTACTTTGCACCTAATTTGAAGTAATTTTTAAATAAAAAAATCGTTTTAAAACGTTTTATACTTTTCTTTTTTAAAAATTATACCTTTTTTTGATACTTTTTTTGAAAATGATACTTTTTGAAAAAAGTCAACGGCAACGCTGAGCTGGACTAACGGTTACCCAATATACACAATGATGAGTCAAAATATTAAAGTAAACTCTGCAGAAGATATCTAAATTGTATCTTCGGAGCCGACTGCAACTGTAACAACTGCGTCTGACAAGAACGCCACAGGTACATCACGAGGGGTAGGATGAAAGGACAAAAGCGGGATACAAATGCTCACTGCGGTTCTTAAAGAGGAAAATCCACGTCAGCAAATACGAGTCCAGAACTAATATCACTGTCGTGGAAGTTGTGCCCCACTGTGAAGACAGACAGCACTCCTAATAATAAAGACGGCACAAAAACAGGTACACACGCGACAGATGAGCACCCAAGGCTCAAGCACTAAGCTCTGCAAAGAGCACTACTGATGGACCTAATTCTTGTGCAGCCCCTGTCCCTAAAACTAGTACAGATATCAAATGGGGGAAAACCTCAGTACCTAAGGGTAAGGAATGACCCCCTTTGACGAATCCCGTGGCTAGCAGAAAGAGGCAGAGGTCACGTGAATCACAGGTACCTGAGGGCAAACGAGTAAAGAAATCCACGAGTTTGTCATGAGCACCTGAAATATTGAAAAGGAGTTAAGATCATTGGATGCGGCCATAAGAAAGCACTAGACTTTCTTTCAGCATGCGTATTCTTAAGCTCTCCAAAGTACTCTTCCCCAACATATGCAGGGGGTGAATAAAATAATTTTACCCAAACAAATGAAAAAAAACAACAAATTAGTTTTTCTAAAATTTTCAATTTCGGGTTTTATTTAAAACGTACCTTCGGGTTGTTATTCGGGTTTATTGATTTCCTTTTCTTTAATTCATGTCCTTTTTTTCTTACTTCTTCGTTATAATTTTGTTGTAGAGTTGTATTTAGTGTTCATTCACAATAATCTTAAACTAAGCTTACAACTAGGGTGCGCAGCGTAGACATTCCGCCCCCTTGCAGAAATGCAAATCAAGGAGAGGCAGGAGCTAGTCTGGGCAAGAAAAAATGCATTTAATAGATGAGGAAGGGAAGGGGGCTTAACAATTAACAGTAATGTTAATGTTGGGCGGCAATTCGCCATTGTTGCTGCAGCGTCGGTTGTTGCTGCTGTTGTGTTGCGGTGGTTGTCGCCGAGGTGGATGTTGCGACCACGCCGCCGATTGTTGTCCCGATTGTTATTGTTGCTGTTGTTGTTGTATCGTTCAACGCTGCTCCTCATGCTGGGTCTATTGGCGTTGCTCCTGGTGTTGCCGGTGTCGCGGTTGCGACGATGCGGGTTCCGATTTCGACGGTTGGGAGTGCTGTCGGTTCCTCGCTGCCTCATATGGTAAGGCGGGTGAAGCATTGTGTGATGCTCCGACAGATACTCCCTGCATCTGTCCCGACTTCGGCAGTCCCTAACAAAATGCGACTGGGCCAAGCAGTTGATGCAGTATTTGTACTGCTGCCAGTCGCTTTTTAGGGTCCATAGCGCGGAATCGGGGGCATCGTCGCAACACGTGCTTTTGCAAGCAGATGCGACAACGGACGGCTGACTCCGACAACACCTTAGTAGGGGATCCAGCGGGGGCCTCTTCAGACATCGAACGTTCTGAGGTAAGTCGTCGCGGTTGGTCAGACATCGTTCTAGGGAAAGAAACAACAACGAAAAGGAAAAAAAATAACAACAAAAAAAACGTGTTAGTGGTGTTCGGGGTTGGGTAGCAGTATGAATTTCACTACTGGCCGAGAGAGGACGCCGTTTGCGGTCCGTACATCAGCCACTAGTACTTTGGAATCTGATCCTATATATACGTTTACGACCCTGCCTATATTCCACTCATTTGGAGGCAAATTGTCTTTTTTAATGACGACCAAATCATTTACAGCTACATCGCGCTGAGGGTACTTCCACTTATTCCTTTTGTCGAGTTCGACTAAATACTCATCTTTCCATCTTCTAGCGAAAAAGTGATATAGAACCTTCAGTTTTTGCCAACGGTTTTGGTAACATAACTTTTCTGAGTTCACATCAGGTTCGAGGGAGAAAGCAAAGCATTTCCTATCAAAAAAGAGTCCAGGAGTCAACGGGTTCAAATCACTAGGGTCTTCATTCATCGGACTAAGGGGCCTGGAATTCAAACATGCTTCGATTCATGGCAGTAAATTTTTCAAAGGCGAACCTTTGGGCATTGGAAACCTTTTTTAGATGAGTTTTGAAGCTTTTGACTCCAGCTTCCCAGAGACCACCCGTATGTGGAGCACCGGGTGGAATAAAATGCCATTCCATCAATTGAAAAGCATTGAGATTTAAGATTTGGCGTTTTACGTCGAGGAGAAATTGGGTCTGATCTTTTTTGAAAATATTGGACGCTCCAACAAAGGTAGTTCCATTATCAGAAAACATTTTCGTAGGGAGAAAAAACGGGTAAACGCAGCAATGAAACAATTTGTCGACAAATCATTTGTGGCTTCAAGATGTATAGCCTTTGTTGCGAACCAGAAAACGACCAAAACGTGTCCCTTTGTGATTCGACAACCTCTGCCGATATAGGATTTTATTTCAAAGGGTCCTGCAAAGTCAATGCCGGTGCAAGTAAAAGGACGAGATAGTGAAGTTCTCTCAGGGGGAAGAGCGGCCATAATCTGCTCGGCAGATTTCTTTTTCTGCAGAACACACTCTCGACAATTCTGTATCACAATTCGCACTAGATTTTTGAGTTTTGGAACCCAAAATTCGAGTCGCATAAGTCGTAACATTAACGAGTTTTCTCCATGTATAGAGTACTGATGAACATATTCTAAGTAGAGTTTTGTGAATCGACCGTTATATGGGAGAATTTTCGGGAAACACTCATCGTACGTAAGCGTCTGAGATCGGCTTAATCTGCCATTCATTCATAGAAAGCCATTCGAATCTATAAAGGGGTTAAAACACAAAAGGCGGCTTTTACGGGAGACTTCAACTTCTTGCTCGAGGAAGGAGTATTCGGGAAAATGTGTTCGTTGGCACAAAATTATCGAACGACCTTTTACGAAGTTGATTTCACCTTGACCCAGTTCCAAGGTAGAATGCGAGTGGGTCGACTTGAATTTTGATAACGATAGGTGGTAAAAACGGAAAATATACGATATCAACCTCATAGCTCGAGGGAGACTGGAAAATCGCATTAAAATATCTTCTGTAAAGGATACCCGAGTCGTATGCACTTTCACAGAACTGGTTTCCAGATTTGCTTGATTCTGAATGTCTGTTTGGGCCATTCCGTGCGAGGAAGGCTCAACCAATTGGGACCTTTCCACCAAAGGTAGTGGGATTTTAAATCTCGTGCGAAAATACCACGAGATGCAATATCAGCCGGGTTGTCGTGGGAGACGACATGATGCCAGTTTTCAGTACCAACTTTATTCTGAATTTTAGAGACTCTGTTAGCTACAAAACTGGACCAAGTATACGGGGGCTTTTGAAGCCAAGATAAGACAATTGTCGAATCCGTCCAATAAAACACTTCCAGCGAGTTGAGACACATCTCTTCGCGAAGCGTATGCAGCATTTCGGCAAGTAGAGTTGCACCACACTGCTCTAATCTGGGTAAGGGTTCAACCTTAATTGGCGCCACTTTGGTTTTTGCAGTAATTAAACGGGTGGTGATATCACCAATCGGGTTCTGGATTCGAATATACAGCGTGGCCGCGTATGCACTTTCAGAAGCATCACAAAACGCATGAAGTTCGCTAGAGGATATTGCGTTTCGGAATCATCAGCTATCTGGGACAAAGTTCTAATAGCTAAGTACGGGGCACAATTCACTCCAAAAGTGGCTGTGTTCAATTCGAAATCGCAAATTTCACGTTTCGGATCCTTGCGGAAAACTAATCGCTGATTTGCTGTTTGATCTGGGTGTACCAGGATTTGCCTGTACATTTTTTTGATATCGGCATTGAAGACATACCGGAAGAGTCTCCAGCGGAGAATCAAATCATTAAATCTGACTGTAATACGGGTCCCGTGTACAAAACATTATTTAAACTTATGCTATTAGAAGTTGGGGACGAGGCATTAAAAACTACTCGAAGTTTGGTAGTTAAACTATCAGGCTTCAAAACAGCGTGATGTGGTAGATAGTATATAGGTCTTAAAGGCATTGGGTTTTCATTTTCAACTTTGGACATCTGTCCCAAAGAATACTATTCTTCTATGACAGAGTCATATTCAGCCTTGAGAGCGGGGGTTTTCAACAAACGGGTTTAATTTCTCATAAATTGGGAAACAGCACCCTTTCGAGATTGAGCTAACTGTAGCGCTAAGGGGTACAGTATTACCCGCTTATATGCATGCCCAAAATTGTTGGGCTTCTAATGCTTATAAGCGAGAAATGCTTATGTAAAAAATCGGATACATGCATCAAGGGTGCATGTAAAAAAATCTCGATTATAAGCATCAGTGGTGCATATAAAAGTAAATTCATACAGACATCATCACCAGACAACACCTGTTGCACATGCCAATACCAATTGTATTACGATATTAAAAATGAAACCGGGTATATGTTTATTCAAAAACAGATTTATTAAGATCTATGTGCATAAAAAAACAAAAACAAACTCAAAAAAAATTCATATGTATGTACATTAAATTCATAAAAATGAATCCATATAATGAGATCATAAAATAAAGAAAGTAGAACAAATATATTACTTTTAAAGTTAAATATTTTTAAAAAAATCCGTTATCTTTTTTTGAACATTATTCAAGCATTGACAAAAAATAAACTGTTCAATTTTTTTCAGTTCTTCGATATTCATTTTTCGTCATAAGGAAATTCCTAAGGTTTCTTATGGAATCCAGGGCAGAACTTACAGTCGGAACGGGTATAGATTCATCACTGTCTGCCATTTCCTCATCATGTTTATTTTATTTAGATATGTACTATGAATCAGCTGACATTTCGATTGTGATGGGAAATATAAAAAGTCAGCAGTGATGAAACTAAGAATGTGCAAATTTTGTACTCAACTTTCTCTAATTGTGGAAATTTGTACATGCATATATGCGAATGTTTTTACATGTTTTTTTTAAAGATTTTTTTTAATTGTGATGCACTTAAGCGGGGAATGCATATAAACGTAATGCATATACCAGAAAAAAGACTGAAGATTTTAAATAGCGGGGGGAAAATGTTCAAGTTCGGCTGCCAATAAGCGAGAAATGCTTATAAGCGGCGTGCATATAAGCGGGAAATACTGTATTCACGTTTAAAAGGGAGAGAAACAACGTATCTACCATCAGTATTTCGGTATGTGGTGTCACGATATAACTTTTCGCAGAAGTTATCTTCGTCTGAAAGAATTCTCATCTTGGGCACTTCTTCAATCTCCCAAAAGCGAGACAGTGTGTCATTCAGCTCCAGATGGTTATAGAATGTCAAGACTGATTGTAATGGTTTGGGTTGGGAGATCTTACCGGTGACTATCCAGCCGTGTGAAAAGGTCGCCGCTAGGATGTTTGTGAACATCGGTGAGCATAATTTTGGAGTATATGTCTCCACCTAATAGCAAATCCATATGAGAACATTTTAGATCGTCCATGGAAATGTCGGGTAAATGAGAATTTAAAAATTGGGCCAACGAATATGTTGGTAGACGACCGGTGAGCTTTTCGACAACAAAAGCTTAGGTGGTCACTTCAAATTGGGGGTCAATGGGAGAACCAATAGAAATTCGGCATATCTTAGTCGATCTTGCTGCAATATCACCATTAAGGCCAATAACTTCGGCTATAGAAGCACTAAATGTGGGTAAAGAAAGTTTTCTTTGTAACTTTCGCGAAATGAAAGTCGCTTGAGATGCGGGGTCAATTAGAGCTCTTGCAGAACATCTAAGTTTATGTACGCACATATCCACTACGGTTGTCCCTAAAAGGACCGTGGAGTACATACTAGATTGCAATTGGGTTGCAAAAGTCTGAAAAGAGCGGGTACCAGTCGATGTAGAAGGGCCATCATTATTTAAATTCGATTGTTGGTGAGTGGATCGAGGGTGTGAATTTGACGAGGGGTTAACGGGTGTGTTATTAAAAACATGGGTGTACGAGTTCCGTTGCGTTGAAATATCTTTTCGATGCAACATCGAATGGTGTTTCTGTTTGCAGAAATAACACACATAAGAACTCGTACAATTACTATATGTGTACCCGGTCGCTAAACAGTTCGAGCAGCATTTAAATCTTTTTACCGCATCCAGACGTTCTGGTATAGACAGTTTTTGAAATTCTGCTCATAATCTTAACGGATGAGAATCAGAACATAAAGGAAATTTAGTTTTATTTGGTTGAGCGGGCATAGTGGTGGCGAAGCTTTTGAACTTCCTACTATCATTCGAATTTACTTTTTGACTGATGGGCTTCGAATGTCGAATACCGATTCAAGAGTTTGATATCTCGAAGTCAGAAATTTGTCCATTTTTGCCCATTTTGGAAGATCAGAACTTGTGCCTTGGGTCTGTTCCCAAAGTCCGAAAGTGACTTCAGGAAGTCGTGTCGAACAGATGAATACAAAAATTGCATCCCAGTTCGTAGTTTCAATGCCAAGCAAAGCAAGATTCGTGTTGCAATCGTTGAACGTACGTTGCAATTTCTATAGAGTGGGACCAGATTCTTTCACGATAGGGGCTAAATTAAATAACGTCTTAAGTTGAGCGTTAACCAGAATTCGATTATTCTCATATCTGTCAACTAAGTTTTGCCTGGCCATGGCGAAGCCATCATTTGTCATCGGACAAGTTTTTATAATATCTCGGGCTTCACCCTCAGTTTTCTGCATCAGATAATACATTTTTTGAATGACACTGATGTGGCTGTTTTCTTTGTAAATAGCTGAAAACATGTCTCTAAACGTTGGCCATTTTTTATAATCACCGGTAAAAACTTCGGTGTCACAAGGGGGAAGATTAACGGGAATGTGCGAACTATTCGACCTTTTCTTAGCGTTGATTTTTCAATATGATCTTCTATATACGCTAATGCCCGGGAATATGTTTTATATATCGAAATATAATTATTTTTAATTTCCGAAATATTTGAGTCCTTTTTATCTAAAGAATCCGATAATTCTTCATAACAATTGCGGAAAGTTTCCCACAAACGTTCCATTTCTTTCTTATGGGTGTTGAAAGAATGAACTGTGTGCTCTTCGTCTTTCATAGTAGTTACTAAGAACTCGAAATCTACGATACGGTCGCCGCTTCTAATAAGTGTAGTTAGAGCAGACATCTTTGTTTGTTATAACGGGCGTTAAAATATTTGAAAACGATCAAGAAAATAGAAAAATCTCTGAAAAATTACTGTTCAACGAACTTTAGATGGATTTGAGCTATCGCGATGTAAAATTTGTCGAAACTTATCAAAATCGCAAACAAAATCAAAAACGATACCAGAAAATTCAACAAATTAAATAACTAAGTATGCATTTGTAGGGTCGAAATCAATAATAAATTTAAAATTCGAAATCAAAATCAAAAAAAAGCAACCAGATCGAAATAAATATTTATGTAAATAAAAATCGACAAATGTGAAAGAAAATATTTTCACAATTGTGCCCAACCAACACCACTGTGCTATATAAAACACGTTACAGTGTGCAAGAAAAATAACTTTTTTATACCGGGTCGTAACTATCGAATATAGTTCGAAAACAATTCATTGCGCTATGAAATTGTGTGAAAACAGAAATAAATATCAGTATTAACGTGCCGATTGCTTCTTAATTGCGTTATTACCAATTTCGGATTAAATTGTAAATAAATTACATCGACCAGTTTTTGGTCAGTACGGGCCCACTGTGCACAAAACAAATGGAAGAAACAACGAGAATAACAAAGCGCGCTCAAATGAACAGAGGGTAGCTGTTGTTGTTATTTATGTTTGTGATTTATGGTGGTGGATGACGCTGCGCACACCAACTAAGTACGCACTAAGTGGGGACCAAACCGAGGAATAGAGACTTGGAGTTTTGTTGTTGTAAAATGTACGTTTGTACGTAAAACGAAACGCGAAACAACAAAGAACAAATTTTAACAAACTAAAACGCTCACTGCACTGATATTTATTATTTTGTTTATTTTGCACACACACTATATCCAAAAAACCTACCTTGTTTTTTGTTGGGTATATTGGGGTTTGGGGATGGTTACAACCTTTTACTTTCGGATATCCAAAACTGCAATTGAGTCGGGATCTGTAATAAAGTCGTTCGGGTAAAATGTATTTTATTTTTAAAACAGAACGGCTCGAAATCCGGTTCGTAGGACCAATAAATATGCGGGGGGTGAATAAAATAATTTTACCCAAACAAATGAAAAAAAAAAAACAAATTAGTTTTTCTAAAATTTTCAATTTCTGGTTTTATTTAAAACGTACCTTCGGGTTGTTATTCGGGTTTATTGATTTCTTTTTCTTTTTTTGTGCCTGAAGTTGGCTTTAATTCATGTCCTTTTTTTTCTTACTTCTTCGTTATAATTTTGTTGTAGAGTTGTATTTAGTGTTAATTCACAATAATCTGAAACTAAGCTTACAACTAGGGTGCCCAGCTTAGACAAACCTCCATACCCAGAACCCAGAAAGACATGCAACTGGTGCAAATTGCACCACTGCGAGCAGCCTCGGATGAGCTGGATCTCAGGAAACAGAGTTCGTGGTTTCATGTCACGACATCAGATACTCATAACTCCCCCAAGCGAAGGTAAAATCCGGAGCTGTATCGTAGCCAGGAAAGATCGAAATCTAACACTGATTTCAAATTACAGCGACGAACACTTGACAGTAGTGTGCATGGAATGACCGAAAACACCATCACTGATCCTGGCCTCCATATGACAAGGATGACCCCCCAATACACACAGTACGACCCTTGGTCAGGTGGTGTAAAAAATCCCTAAACGAAATCCAGCAATGGCTGAAAAATATTTTTGCTTCTAGTCTGGCATGGTACATACCCAAAATGTGGAGGGATGTCAAAGTGGTATATATCCCCAAAGATTTTTTTTGTCTTCGTCGTCTGAGAAGACCGGACTTGCAACATCTTGAGAAATGTCTCATCGAAAGTTCTCAGCACCTCGCCATGGTTCCATGGCCTTCTACACCAGTCTTGGAAACTGCACCTATTATTGTTGTTGGTGCCGTTGGTTACATTGAAACTCTCTTCCGCTTGCGTGCTTTGGTTAATGTATGGGCCCAACATTTGTCCGAAGAGTGCCGTCGTCGTTTCTACAAAAACTGGTACAAGTCCCAGAAAAAGGCTTTCTCCAAGTCCAGCAAGAAATGGAGCGATGACTTTGGCAAGAGGAGCATCGAAAATGACTTCCGCAAGAAGCTCCGCTACTGCAAAGTTATTCGTGTTATTGCCCATTCTCAGATTCGTTTGATTAAACAACGTCAAAAGAAGGCTCATGTTATGCAAATCCAATTGAACGGTGGTTCCGTTGAAGATAATATTAAGTGGGTTAAGGAACATTTGAAAAAGCCTATCCCAGTCGGCAATGTTTTCGGCCAAGACGAAATGATCGATTGTGTTGGTGTCTACAAGGGTAAAGGTTTCAAGGGTGTCACTTCACGTTGGCACACTTAGAAATTGCCCCGGATGACCCACAAGGGTTTGCGTACGGTCGCCTGTATTGGTGCCTGACATCCTTCCCGAGTATCGACCACTGTTGTCCGTGCCGGTCAAAAGGGTTACCATCACCGTACCGAAATCAACAAGAAGATATATCGCATTGGCGCCGGTATCCATACCAAGGATGGCAAGTTCATCAAAAACAACGTATCTACTGAGTACGATTTGACTGACAAGTCTATCACTCCCATGGGTGGATTCCCTCATTATGGTGAAGTCACCAATGATTGCGTCATGATCAAGGATTGCTGTATTGGATCCAAAAAGCGTGTTCTTACTTTTCGTAAGACCCTATTGAAGCACACCAAACGCTCGGCGTTGGAACAAATCAAACTCAAGTTCATTGTTAGCTCCTCCAAAATGGGTCATGGTCGTATTCAACCCTATTGAAGCACACAAACGCTCGACTTTGGAACAAATCAAACTCAAGTTCATTGCTAGCTCCTCCAAAATGGGTCAAGGTCATTTCCAACCCCTGCCGACAAGTTGGCATCCATGGGTCCCCTCAGGAAGGATCGCATCAAGGAAGAACCAGCCGCTACAACAACAGCTGCTGCTACCACCTCTGCTTAAATGGTTTTATAAATATTACATATATTATGGGTAGTAGTTTGTCTTTTGTCCAGTGCGGACGCACTTTTTGTCCGGTCGCTGTCGCGTTATTTTATGTTTTATCGTGTTCTTTTATGTTTTGTCCGTCGTGTGCAAAAACAAAAAAAATATAAATAACAAAAATAGAAAAAAAACAGTGAAGTTGCAGTCGGGTAAACCGACTTATATATACCCTCAACCTCAGTAAAAACATACAAGTCTGATATTCCATAATAGCAACCTCAAAATACCGTATGTTGTAGAAAAATATTGTATTACACGTTTTTACAAAACGGGCTAAATACATAGTACAGCTTTTTCTCGAAAATTGTATATAGTTACAGCTTTACTAAATATAGAATTTCGGAAAGATTCGTTGAGCGAATTTATATAATTACCGATTTCTAAAGTGGGTGGAATGGTGCATTTGTATGGGAGGTACCAGAAGGGGAGTTGGCAGACTTCCAAGTTTTGTCCAAAACTTTATCTAGCTATAGCTTTACTAAATACAAAATTTGGGCAAGATCGCGTTGGGAATATTGATATTATTACACGATTTCTAAGATAGGCGTGATGGCACATTTGTATGGGAGGTACCAGAAGGGGAGTTGCCAGACTTCCAAGTTTTTGTCCACAACTTGGTCTAGCTATAGATTTACTATATACAGAATTTGGATAAGATCGCGTAAGTCATTTTGATATTATTACACGATTTCTAAGGTAGGCGGGATTGGACATTTGTATGGGAGGTACCAGAAGAGGAGTTGCCAGACTTCCAAGTTTTTGACCGAGACTTTGTCTAGCAATAGGTTTACTAAATACAGAATTTTGATAAGATCGCGTAAGTCATATTGATATTATTACACGATTTCTAAGGTAGGCGGAATGGTACATTTGTATGGGAGGTACCAGAAGGGGAGTTGCCAGACTTCCAAGTTTTTGTCCACAACTTGGTCTAGCTATAGATTTACTAAGTACAAAATTTGGGAAAAAAATTTTGGATCGCGTTGGCCTAATAGATATTATTACACGATTTCTAATGGGACGGGATGGTACATTTGTATGGGAGGTACCAGAAGGGGAGTTGCCAGACTTCCAAGTTTTTGTCCAATAGGTTTACTAAATACAGATCAGATCGCGTTGGTCATATTGATATTATTATAGGATTTCTAAAGTTTGCGAAATAGTCGATTTTGTATGGGAGGTTCCCGAAGGGATGTGGCCATATAGCCCGAGGTGTTATTTTGAATCATCATCGATCATCAACAACGTCGTGCCTTTGTTGATTGTCTTTGAAATGCATGAAAATGATCCGGAATTTCATCTAAAAACCATCTTGACTGATGAGGCCCATTTCCATCTCGGTGGCTACGTCAACAAGCAAAATTGTCGCATCTGGGGCTCGGAAAACCCAAGAGTTATTGTTGAGAAGCCTCTCCATACTCAACGTGTGAGTATGGTGCTGTTTATGGTCCGGAGGGGTCATTGGACCTTACTTCATCGAAAATGCGGTTGGATCAACAGTTACGGTGAATGGATTGAGGTATCGAGAGATGATTTTATGTGGTTGGAGTTGGATGATATTGATTTGGACAACGTTTACTTTTAACAAGACGGCGCTACGTTCCACACAATCAGCGAAACAATGCTCTTTTCCGGGAAAAGTTTCCGGACAGTATTATCCCTCGATGAGGTAATCACAATCGACCGAAATCTTGCGATTTAACACCTTGCGACTTCTTCCTTTGGGGCCACATGAAACATACGGTCTACGCCAACAGCCCAGCGTCGATTCATGACCTCAAAGATCGGCTATCGAGGACATAGAGCAGCCACTTTGCGATTTATGTATGGAAAATTGCATGAAAAGGCTGTAAGTGTGGTCGTGGTGGCCATTTGGCTGATGTTGTTTTTGATTATTAACGGCATACCTTCCTCTTTATTATAAAATAAATATCCAAACAATTATTTCAAAAAATGCCATTTGTCTTTGAATACAAAAAAAACACTTCACGTCGGGAAACACTGTACAAAATGTACCTATACATTTTTATTATACCCTATACGGGTAGGAGAGTAGCCATGTCCGTCTGTCCTGTTAGTACGCACGATAACTTTCGAAAGAGTTAAACAATCGCTTTGAAATTTGGCATGGGTTAATATTTTCCCAAAACTGCTTATGGGATTACATATGCGCTACATAGCCACACCCCTTCGGGTACCTCCCATACAAATCGCCTAATTCGCCAACATTAGAAATCCTGTAATAATATCAATATTACCAACGCCATCTTGCCCGAATTCTGTATTTAATAAATCTATAGCTGGACAAAGTATTCGACACAAACTTGGAAGTCTGGCAACTCCCCTTATGGTTCCTCCCATACAAATGTACCAATTCCGCCCCTTTAAAACCGTGTAATATTATCAATAAGACCAACGCGATCTTGCCCAAATTTTGTATTTCGTAAATCTATAGCTAGACAAAGTTTAGACAAAAACATGTCTGGCAACTCCCATACAAATGTACCATCCCGCCTATCTTAGAAATAGTGTAATAATACCAATATGCCCAACTTGACCTTGCCCAAATTTTGTATTTCGTAAATCTATAGCTACATGCAATTTTCGAGAAAAAACTTTGATTTATATTCCTCCCTTTTTGTAAAAACGTGTAATACAATATTCATACCATCACCCTACGGGTAGGAGGGTATATATCATTTGATACTGATCAAAAGTGTAACACATACAAATATTCACATTACACCCCAGGCGTCTTTGAACCAAATTCTATTCATGACTTTCTAAATCGTTTGAGCCATGTCCGCTTTAGAAATCGTGTAATAATATCAATACGCCCAACGCGACAAAGTTTTGGACAACAACTTGGAAGTCTGGCAACTCCCCCTCTGGTAACTCATATACACTTTAGAAATCGTGTAAAAATATCAATACGCCCAACGCGACAAAGTTTTGGACAACAACTTGGAAGTCTGGCAACTCCCCTTCTGGTACCTCCCATACAAATGCACCATTCCACACACTTTAGAAATCGGTAATTATATAAATTCGCTCAACGAATCTTTCGGAAATTCTATATTTAGTAAAGTTTTAACTATATACAATTTTCGAGAAAAAACTCTGCTTTATATTCCGCCCGTTTTGTAAAAACGTGTAATACAATATTTATACCCTCACCCTACGGGTAGGAGGGTATATGTATATCATTTGATACGGCTCAAAAGTGCAACACACAGAAATATTCGCATTACACCCCAGGCGTCTTTGAACCAAATTCTATTCATGACTTTCTAAATCGTTTGAGCCAAGTCCGTCTGTCCTGCTGGTACGCACGATAACTTTCGAAAGAGTTAAGCAATCACTCTGAAATTTGGCATGGCTTAATATTGCATATGGTCTATATGGCCACGCCCATTCGGGTACCTCCCATACAAATCTTCTATTTCACCCACTTTAGAAATCGTGTTATAATATCAATACGCCCAACGCGAAGTAGCCCAAATTTTGTATTTAGTAAATCTATAGCTAGATAAAGTTTAGGACAAAAACTTGGATGTCTGGCAACTCCCCTTCTGGTACCTCCCATACAAATGCAACATTCCACTCACTTGAGAAATCGGTAATTATAGAAATTCGCTCAACGAATCTTTCTGAAATTCTATATTTAGTAAAGCTTCAAATATATACAATTTCGAGAAAAAACTCTGCTTTATATTCCGCCCGTTTTGTAAAAACGTGTAATACAATATTTATACCCTCACCCTACGCGTAGGAGTGTATATATCATTTGATACGGCTCAAAAGTTCAAGCCAATTTTAGACTTGGAACGTACTTTCTTAAGACTGTATGTTCAGTAATTGATCTAGGTGTGATCAGTTAAATTCGGCAATGACTTTCATTCCACACATTAATTATATTGTCCCGAAAGCTTATGCAGTTCTTGCTTTTATAAGAAGAAATTGTTCAGATTTTTCTGATCCCTATACTTTGAAGCTCCTATATACATCGTATGTTAGATCAAAGTTGGAGTATGCCGCTATTGTTTGGAGTCCCAATTGTCAGTTGCACATCCATCGTATTGAAAGAGTGCAGCGAATATTTCTAAAATATGCTCTGTCATCGCTTAGGTTTGTTGATCGTTTTCCGTCTTATATGTCGAAGTGCTTATTATTAGGTTTACAGACATTGGAATATCGTCGAAGTTTTCAAGCTGCTTTATTTGTCTATGATCTAATATCTGGTGGAATCGACTGTTCTGAATTGCTTGAGTGTATTCATTTTTATGTTCCACCAAGACCGCTTCGTCATGCCTACGTTTTTAGTATACCAAGTCATTCCACTAATTACGCGCTAAATAGTACAATAATCCGTTCACTCAGGAATCATAATGCCGTTAATGACTATGCCTTAAGTGTAGACACAGATCAACATATGGAGTTTAGAACAACAAAAAAACAGTTTTAGAATGTATTTTTTTAGATTCCTAAAATAATTTTGTACTTAAATTTAAATATTAGTTTTTGTAATATCTAGTCTGTAGGGAAATTGTTCCATTGACTTAAATAAATAAATGAAAAAAATGAAAATGAAAAGTGTAACACACAGAAATATTCACATTACACCCCAGGCGTCTTTGAACCAAATTCAATTCATGACTTTCTAAATCGTTTGAGCCATGTCCGTCCATCTGTCCTGCTGGTACGCACGATAACTTTCGAAAGAGTTAAGCAATCACTCTGAAATTTGGCATGCCTTAATATTTTCCCAAAACTGCTTATGGGATTGCATATGGGTCATATGGCCACGCCCCTTCAGGTTCCCATACAAATCTGCTATTTCGCCCACTTTAGAAATCGTGTAATAATATCAATACGCCCAAGTCGATTTTGCCCAAATTTTGTATTTCGTAATTCTATAGCTAGACAAAGTTTTGGACAAAAACATGGAAGTCTGGCAACTCCCATGCATATGTACCATTCTGCACCCTTATAAATTGTGTAATAATACCAGTTTGCCCATCGCAATCTTGCCCAAATTCTGTATTTAGTAAAGATATTGCTAGACAAAGTTTTGGACAAAAACTTGGAAAATCTGTATTTAGTAAAGATATTGCTAGACAACGGTTCGGACAAAAACTTGCAAGTCTGGCAACTCCCCTTCTGGTACTTCATATACAAATGTGCCATCTCGCCCTTTATAAACCGTGTAATATTATCAATATAACCGACGCGATCATGGCCAAATTCTGTATTCAGTAAAGCTATAGCTGGAAAAAGTTTTGGACAAAAACTTGGAAGTCTGGCAACTCCCCTTCTGGTACCTCATATACAAATGTGCCATCCCTCTTATCTTAGAAATCGTGCTTATGGGATTGCATATGGGCTATATGGCCACGCCCCTTCGGGTACCTCCCATACAAATCTGCTATTTCGCCCACTTTATAAACCGTTCATATTATCAATATAACCAACGCGATCTTGCCCAAATTCTGTATTTAGTAAAGATATTGTTAGACAAAGTTTTGGACAAAAACTTGGAAGTCTGGCAACTCCCCTTCTGGTACCTCATATACAAATGTGCCATCCCGCCTATATTAGAAATCGTATAATAATATCAATATTTCCAACGCGATCTTGCCCAAATTCTGTATTTAGTAAAGATATTGCTAGACAAAGGTTCGGACAAAAACGTGTAAGTCTGGCAACTCCCCTTCTGGTACCTGCCATACAAATGTGCAATCCCGCCTATCTTAGAACTAGTGTAATAATATCAATATTTCCAAAGCGATCTTGCCCACATTTTGAATTTAGTAAAGCTATAGCTAGATAAAGTTTTGGACAAAAACTTGAAAGTCTGGCAACTCCCCTTCTGGTACCTCCCATACAAATGTGCAATCCCGCCTATCTTAGAAATAGTGTAATAATATCAATATTCCCAACACGATCTTGCCCAAATTTTGTATTTAGTAATGCAATAAAGTTTTGGACAAAAACTTGGAAGTCTGCAACTCCCCTTCTGGTACCTCCCATACAAATGCACCATTCCACTCACTTTAGAAATCGGTAATTATATAAATTCGCTCAACGAATCTTTCTGATAAAGATATTGCTAGACAAAGTTTTGGACAAAAACTTGGAAGTCTGGCAACTCCCCTTCTGGTACCTCATATACATATGTACCATCCTGCACCCTTAGAAATCGTGTAATAATACAACTTTGCCCATCGCAATCTTGCCCAAATTTTGTATTAAGTAAAGCTATAGCTACATGCAATTTTCGAGAAAAAACTTTGATTTATATTTCTCCCTTTTTGTAAAAACGTGTAATACAATATTTATACCCTCACCCTACGGGTAGGAGTGTATATGTCATTTGATACGGCTCAAAAGTGTAACACACAGAAATATTCACATTACACCCCAGGCGTCTTTGAACGAAATTCTATTCATGACTTTCTAAATCGTTTGAGCCATGTCCGTCTGTCTGTCCTGCTGGTACGCACGATAACTTTCGAAAGAGTTAAGCAATCACTCTGAAATTTGGCATGGCTTAATATTTTCCCAAAACTGCTTATGGGATTGCATATGGGCTATATGGCCACGCACCTTCGGGTACCCATACAAATCTGGGTATTTTTTTTAGTAAATTTTGTATTTAGTAAAGCAATAGCTATTTAAAGTTTTGGACAAAAACTTGGAAATCTGGCAACTCCCCTTCTGGTACCTCCCATACAAATGCACCATTCCACCCACTTTAGAAATCGGTAATTATATAAATTCGCTCAACGAATCTTTCCGAAATTCTATATTTAGTAAAGCTTTAACTATACACAATTTTCGAGAAAAAACTCTGCTTTGTAAAAACCGCCCGTTTTGTAAAAACGTGTAATACAATATTTATACCCTCACCCTACGGGTAGGAGGTTATATATCATTTGATACGGCTCAAAAGTGTAAGAAATAGAAATATTCACATTACACCCAAGGCGTCTTTGAACCAAATTCGATTCATGACTTTCTAAATCGTTTGAACCGTCTGTCCGTCCGTCTGTCTATCCTGCTGGTACGCACGATAAATTTCGAAGGAGTTAAGCCTTCTAAATGATCGACAGTATGGCTTCCGTAGAAATGGATCTACTGGAGACCTGATGGCGTTCCTTATGGAGCAATGGAGTCGATCTATTCACGCCCTTGGTGAAAGTAAGGTCGTAGCTCTGGATATTTCCAAGGCGTTCGATAGGGTCTGGCACGAAGCACTCATATCAAAACTTATTGCATTTGGTGTCGGTAATATCTTCTCTCGATTCATATCGAGTTTTCTCAGGGATCGCTCTATACGAGTTGTTATAGATGGGGTCTCATCCAACGAGCATAGGCTGACCGCAGGAGTGCCACAAGGCTCTGTCCTCTCTCGCTCTCTATTTCTTATTTTCATTGACGACCTGTTGGGTCAGACTGTGAACCCGATCTACTCCTTTGGGGATGACAGTAACCTATGTCATTCATACTCATTTGATCATCGGCCAGGTCCTCTGGAGGTCGAGGACAAAAGGCGAACGATGAATGACTCACTTAACCGCGATTTGGCGACGATTTGTGAGTGGGGCCAAATGAATAGAGTAGATTTTAATGCGCAAAAGACCCAGTGCTGTTTGTTGTCACACAAACGTTCACCAGATCCAGCATCGTCGTCAATTTCTATGGGTAGTGTGGATATCGACGAATCAGACACTCTTGATGTTCTGGGCATGAAGATACAGGGTGATGCTCGCTGGGCTAGCCATATATTCGAAGTGTCAAAAGAAGCATTCAAGTGTTTAGGCTTTTTGAAGCGGTGCAAGAAATACTTCACTCCATCTGATCTCGTAAATATTTACACCACTTACATCCGGCCTAAAATGGAATACAACTCGCATATATGGGCGGGGTCTCCATTAACATCTTTGAAGCTTCTGGACCGTGTACAGAGGAGAGCGGTGGTGATGATAGGGGATGGTAGGGTATCCAGCTCTATTGTCTCCCTACAGCATCGCCGAAATGTTGGTTGTGTATCGCTATTCTATAGATATTTTAATGGTATCTGTTCAGAAGATATCCGTCGTCTGGTCCCTGACGTTAGAACATTTAGTCGGAATACACGGCTATCCAGGGTCTCTCATCCGTTCATTGTGAAATGGCCGGTTGACCGGACGACGCACTATACAGAAAATTCGTTCTTTCGCCGAACCGTTCGTTTGTGGAATAATCTTCCAGCAAATGTATTTCCTGCCAGTAGTGACATTCAGAAATTCAAAACAAATGTCAACAAACACTACTCCCTCTTTCCTCCTTCCGATACCCTAATTTCCTTCCGCTAATACAATGCATTGCATTTATAGGGGGCATCCCCTGAGTGTTGGCCTTAAAAAAAAAAAAAAAACCAGTGAAAAAGTTGCAGTCGGGTAAACCGACTTATATATACCCTCACCCTCAGTAAAAAAATACAAGTCTCATATTCCATAATAGCAACCTCAAAATACCGAATGTTATAGAAAAATATTGTATTACACGTTTTTACAACACGGGCGGAATATAAAGCAGAGTTTTTACTAGAAAATTGTATTAGCTAAAGCTTTACTAAATATAGAATTTCGGAAAGATTCGTTGAGCGATTTTATATAAATACTAGATTTCTAAAGTGGGTGGAATGGTACATTTGTATGGGAGGTACCAGAAGGAGAGTTGCCAGACTTCCAAGTTTTTCTCCAAAACTTTGTCTTGCTATAGCTTTACTAAATACAAAATGTGGGCAAAATCGCGTATGGCATATTGATATTATTACACGATTTCTAAGGTAGGCGGGATGGTACATTTGTATTTCAGGTACCAGAAGGGGAGTTACCAGACTTCCAAGTTTTTGTCCGAAACTTTGTCCACTTATACCTTTACTAAATACGGAATTTGGGAAAGATCGTGTTGGTCATATTGATAGTATTACAGGGTTTTTAAGTGGTGGGGTGGTACATTTGTATGACAGGTACCAGAAGTGGAGTTGCCAGACTTCCAAGTTTTTGTTCGAAACTTTGTCCAGTTATACCTTTACTATATACAGAATTTGGGCAAGATCGCGTTGGTCATATTGGTGTTATTACACGATTTCTAAGGTAGGGGGGATGGTACATTTGTATGACAGGTACCAGAAGTGGAGTTGCCAGACTTCCAAGTTTTTGTCCGAAACTTTTTCCAGTTATACCTTTACTATATACAGAATTTGGGCAAGATCGCGTTGGTCATATTGGTGTTATTACACGATTTCTAAGGTAGGCGGGATGGTACATTTGTATGACAGGTACCAGAAGGGGAGTTGCCAGAATTCCAAGTTTTTGTCCAAAACTTTGTCTAGCTATAGCTTTACTAAATACAAAATTTGGGCAGGATCGCGTTGGGCATATTGATATAATTACACGATTTCTAATGTAGGCGGGATGGTACATTTGTATGGGAGGTACCAGAAGGGGAGTTGCCAGACTTCCAAGTTTTTGTCCAAAACTTTGTCTAGCTATAGATTTACTAAATACACAATTTGGGCAAGATCGCGTTGGGCATATTGGATATATTACACGATTTCTAAGGTAGGCGGAATGGTACTTTTGTATGGGAGGTGCCAGAAGGGGAGTTGCCAGACTGCCAAGTTTTAGTCCGAAACTTTGTCCAGTTATACCATTACTAAATACGGAATTTGGCCAAGATCGAACATGCGCGTGTTGATATTATTACACGATTTATAAAGTGGTCGAAATATCAGATTTGTATGGGAGGTACCCGAAGGGGTGTGGCCATATAGCCCATATGCAATCCCATAAGCAGTTTTGGGAAAATATTCAGCCATGCCAAATTTCAGAGTGATTGCTTAACTCTTTCGAAAGTTATCGTGCGTACCAACAGGACAGACAGACGGACGGACTGACGGACATGGCTCAAACGATTCAGAAAGTCATAAATCGAATTTGTTTCAAAGACACCTGGGTTCTAATCTGAATATTTCTAGGTGTTACACTTTTGGGTCGTATCAAATGATATATACCCTCCTACCCGTAGGGTGAGGGTATAAATATAAGCAACGCGATCTTGACCAAATTCTGTATTTAGTAAAGATATTGCTAGACAAAGTTTTGAACAAAAACTTTGGAAGTCTGGCAACACCCCTTCTGGTACCTCATATACAAATGTGCCATCCCGCCTATCTTAGAAATCGTGTAATAATCTCAATATATCCAACGCGATCTTGCCCAAATTATGTATTTAGTAAAGATATTGCTGGACAAAGGTTTGGACAAAAACGTGTAAGTCTGGCAACTCCACTTCTGGTACCTCCCATACGAATGAATATGACCGACGCGATCATGGCCAAATTCTGTATTAAGTAAAGCTATAGCTAGAAAAAGTTTTGGACAAAAACTTGGAAGTATGGCAAATCCCCTTCTGGTACCTTCCATACAAATGTGCCATCCCGCATATCTTAGAAATCGTGTAATAATATCAATATTTCCAAAGCGATCTTGCCCAAATTTTGTATTTAGTAAAGCTATAGCTAGATAAAGTTTTGGACAAAAACGTGTATGTCTGGCAACTCCCCTTCTGGTAAATCCCATACGAATGAATATGACCAACGCGATCATGGCCAAATTCTGTATTAAGTAAAGATATAGCTGGAAAAAGTTTTGGACAAAATCTTGCAAATCTGGCAACTCCCTTTCTGGTACCTCCCATACAAATGCACCATTCCACCCACTTTAGAAATCGGTAATTATATAAATTCGCTCAACGAATCTTTCCGAAATTCTATATTTAGTAAAGCTTTAACTATATACAATTTTCGAGAAAAACTCTGCTTTATATTCCGCCCGTTTTGTAAAAACGTGTAATACAATATTTATACCCTCACCCTACGGGTAGGAGAGTATATATCATTTGATACGGCTCAAAAGTGTAACAAATAGAAATATTCACATTACACCCAAGGCGTCTTTGAATCAAATTCGATTCATGACTTTCTAAATCGTTTGAACCGTCTGTCCGTCCGTCTGTCTGTCCTGCTGGTACGCACGATAACTTTCGAAGGAGTTAAGCAATCGCTCTGAAATTTGGCATGGCTTAATATTTTCCCAAAACTGCTTATGGGATTTGATATGGGCTATATGGCCACGCCCCTTCGGGTACCTCCCATACAAATCTGCTATTTCGCCCACTTTATAAACCGTGTAATATTATCAATATAACCAACGCGATCTTGCCCAAATTCTGTATTTAGTAAAGATATTGCTAGACAAAGGTTCTGACAAAAACCTGTAAGTCTCGAAACTCCCCTTCTAGTACCTCCCATACGAATGAATATGACCAACGCGATCATGGCCAAATTCTGTATTAAGTAAAGCTATAGCTATAAAAGTTTTGGACAAAAACTTGGAAGTATGGCAAATCCCCTTCTGGTACCTTCCATACAAATGTGCCATCCCGCATATCTTAGAAATCGTGTAATAATATCAATATTTCCAAAGCGATCTTGCCCAAATTCTGTATTTAGTAAAGATATTGCTAGACAAAGGTTCTGACAAAAACGTGTAAGTCTGGCAACTCCCCTTCTGGTAACTCCCATACGAATGAATATTACCAACGCGATCATGGCCAAATTCTGTATTAAGTAAAGCTATAGCTGGAAAATGTTTTGGACAAAAACATGGAAGTCTGGCAACTCCCCTTCTGGTACCTCCCATACAAATGCACCATTCCACCCACTTTAGAAATCGGTAATTATATAAATTCGCTCAACGACTCTTTCCGAAATTCTATATTTAGTAAAGCTTTAACTATATACAATTTTCAAGAAAAAACTCTACTTTATATTCCGCCCTCACCCTACGGAGGGTATTTATCATTTGGTACAGCTCAAAAGTGCAACACACAGAAATATTCACATTACACCCCAGGCGTCTTTGAACCAAATTCGATTCATGACTTTCTAAATCGTTTGTGCCATGTCCGCCTGTCTGTCCTGCTGGTACGCACGATAACTTTCGAAAGAGTTAAGCAATCACTCTGAAATTTGGCATGGCTTAATATTTTCCAAAAACTGCTTATGGGATTTGATATGGGCTATATGGCCATGCCCCTTCGGGTACCCCCTATACAAATCTGCTATTTCACCCACTTTATAAACCGTGGAATATTATCAATATAACCAACGCGATCTTGCACAAATTCTGTATTTAGTAAAGATATTGCTAGACAAAGGTTCGGACAAAAACGTGTAAGTCTGGCAACTCCCCTTCTGGTAACTCCCATACGAATGAATATGACCAACGCGAACATGGCCAAATTCTGTATTAAGTAAAGCTATAGCTGGAAAATGTTTTGGACAAAAACTTGGAAGTCTGGCAACTCCCCTTCTGGTACCTCCCATAGAAATGCACCATTCCACCCACTTTAGAAATCGGTAATTATATAAATTCGCTCAACGAATCTTTCCGAAATTCTATATTTAGTAAAGCTTTAACTACATACAATTTTCTAGTGAAAAAACTGCTTTATATTCCGCCCGTTTTGTAAAATTGTGTAATACAATATTTATACCCTCACCCTACGGAGGGTATTTATCATTTGATACGGCTCAAAAGTGCAACACACAGAAATATTCACATTACACCCCAGGCGTCTTTGAACCAAATTCGATTCATGACTTTCTAAATCGTTTGTGCCATGTCCGCCTGTCTGTCCTGCTGGTACGCACGATAACTTTCGAAAGAGTTAAGCAATCACTCTGAAATTTGGCATGGCTTAATATTTTCCAAAAACTGCTTATGGGATTTGATATGGGCTATATGGCCATGCCCCTTCGGCTACCTCCTATACAAATCTGCTATTTCACCCACTTTATAAACCGTGTAATATTATCAATGTAACCAACGCGATCTTGCCCAAATTCTGTATTTAGTAAAGACAAAGGTTCGGACAAAAACGTGTAAGTCTGGCAACTCCCCTTCTAGTACCTCCCATACAAATGTACCATCCCGCCCCATAAACCATAAATTCGCTCAACGAATCTTTCCGAAATTCTATATTTAGTAAAGCTTTAACTATATATAATTTTCGAGAAAAAACTCTGCTTTATATTCGGCCCGTTTTGTAAAAACGTGTAATGCAATATTTATACCCTCACCCTACGGGTAGGAGGGTATACTGGGTGGCTGATGAATTTATGTACATTAAGAAACTCAAACAACTTTTTTTTTAACTCATATAAATTATTTGAACTTTGTTCATTTAAAAACTAATACATAGTTATTAAATCTTTTAAATGTTTTTTTTTCTAATAATACTTGGTAAAAAAAATGCATTCACCCTTGAGAGTTGCACAATCTTGCTGAAACCACACGCCTCACGGTATTGCAAGGTATTCTCTTTCGGCAGAGTTCTGTACAAAACAAATTTCTATTGACCGTAACAATACAACTGTAGCAATATTCATCAGCCACCCTGTATATCATTTGATACGGCTCAAAAGTGTAACACATACAAATATTCACATTACACCCCAGGCGTCTTTGAACCAAATTCTATTCATGACTTTCTAAATCGTTTGAGCCGTCTGTCTGTCCTGCTGGAACGCACAATAACTTTCGAAAGAGTTAAGCAATCACTCTGAAATTTGGCATGGCTTAATATTGCATATGGGCTTTATGGCCACGCCCCTTCGGGTACCTCCCATACAAATCTGCTATTTCGCCCACTTTAGAAATCGTGTAATAATATCAATACGCCCAACGCGATGTTGCCCAAATTTTGTATTTAGTAAATCTATAGCTAGACAAAGTTTTGGACAAAAACTTGGATGTCTGGCAACTCCCTTTCGGGTACCTCATATACAAATGTGCCATCCCGCCTATCCTAGAAATCGTGTAATAATATCAATATTCCCGACGCGATCTTGCCCAAATTTTTTATTTAGTAAAGCCATAGCTAGATAAAGTTTTGGACAAAAACATAGAAATCTTGCAACTTCCCTTCTGGTACCTCCCATACAAATGCACCATTCCACCCACTTTAGAAATCGGTAATTATATAAATTCGCTCAACGAATCTTTCCGAAATTCTATATTTAGTAAAGCTTTAACTATATAAAATTTTCGAGAAAAAACTCTGCTTTATATTCCGCCCGTTTTGTAAAAACGTGTAATACAATATTTATACCCTCACCGGGTAGGAGGGTATATATCATTTGATACGGCTCAAAAGTGTAAAACATGAAAATATTCACAATACACCCCAGGCATCTTTGAACCAAATTCGATTCATGACTTTCTAAATCGTTTGAGCCGCCTGTCTGTCCTGCTGGAACGCACGATAACTTTCGAAAGAGTTAAGCTATCACTCTGAAATTTGGCATAGCTTAATATTGCATATGGGCTATATGGCCACGCCCCTTCGAATACCCATACAAATCTGCTATTTCGCCCACTTTAGAAATCGTGTAATAATATCAATACGCCCAAGTCGATCTTGCCCAAATTTTGTATTTCGTAATTCTATAGCTAGACAAAGTTTTGGACAAAAACATGGAAGTCTGGCAACTCCCATACATATGTACCATCCTGCATCCTTATAAATCGTGTAATAATACCAATTTGCCCATCGCAATCTTGCCCAAATTTTGTATTAAGTAAAGCTATAACTACATACAATTTTCGAGTAGTGTTTTGTTACTTGTCGCGTGCACACGCACATTTCGTTCGGTCCGCGTCCTGTACCTAATCTGTTTATAGTGTGTTTTGTTCCTTGTCGTCTCGCACGCAAATTTTGTTCGGTCCGCGTCTAGTACCTATTACGTCCATATTCCGTTTTTAAAATAAAATAAACAAAGTCACCACAAAAAAAAAAAAGAAAATCAAAAAAGAAATAAAACGGCTACAGATAAAACAACAAATATCGCCCACTCACATCGGCCACAACAATAACAACAAATCAACTCCACACGCATCAACACAAAAAGACAACACTTAGACAACCCCTCCTTTTTTTCCCTTTTGCACATCGCAAATAGTTCTGCGTTCTTCTTGTCGATGTTCTGTTAGTTGTTGTAGGCATAACACTGAACAACTAACAGAAATAACAGCGGCGATAAGGGTGCAGCACTATGTGTGATTTGGATTTGATATTGTCTTGTTTTTTGGTAGTGTCATGGTAGGTAAGTATAAAATTCACTTTGCGAATATTTGTGGGCTTAGGATGCATTTTTTTGCGGTATACTCGCACATTAACTTCCATAGGCCGGATGTCCTCGCTCTATGTGAGACCCAGGTATGTGAGGATTCGCACATCGCAAATAGTTCTGCGTTCTTCTTCTCGCTGTTCTGTTAGTTGGTGTAGGCATAACACTGAACAACTAACAGAAATAACAGCGGCGAGAAGGGTGCAGCTGATTGTGATTTTGCTTTGATATTGTCTTGTTTTTTGGTAGTGTCATGGTAGGTAAGTATAAAATTCACTTTGCGAATATTTGTGGGCTTAGGACAAATTTTTTTGCGGTATACTCGCATATTAACTTCCATAGGCCGGATGTCTTCGCTCTATGTGAGACCCAGGTATGTGAGGATTCTGATCCACAGGATTTTCACATTCCTGGTTATCACTCATATCAAAACTTATTGCATTTGGTGTCGGCAATACCTTCTCTCGATTCATATCGAGTTTTCTGAAGGATCGCTCTATACGAGTTGTTATAGATGGGGTCTCATCCAACGAGCATAGGTTGACCGCAGGAGTGCCACAAGGCTCTGTCATCTCTCCTTCTCTATTTCTTATTTTTATTGACGACCTGTTGGGTCAGCCTGTGAACCCGATCTACTCCTTTGCGGATGACAGTACCTCTGTCATTCATACTCATTTGATCATCGGACAGGTCGTCTGGAGGTCGAGGACAAAAGGCGAATTATAAATGACTCACTTAACCGCGATTTGGCGATGATTTGTGAGTGGGGCCAAATGAATAGAGTAGATTTTAATGCGCAAAAGACTCAATGCTGTTTGTTGTCACACAAACGTTCACCAGATCCAGCATCGTCGTCAATTTCTATGGGTGGTGTGGATATCGACAAATCAGACACTCTTGATGTTCTGGGCATGAATATGCAGGGTGATGCTCGCTGGGCTAGCCATATATTTGAAGTGTCGGAAGAAGCATTCAAGTGTTTAGGCTTTTTGAAGCGGTGCAAGAAATTCTTCACTCCATCTGATCTCGTAAATATTTACACCACCTCCATCCGGCCTAAAATGGAATACAACTCCCATATATGGGGGCTTCAAAACATCTTTCAAGCTTCTGGACCGTGTACAGAGGAGAGCGGTGGTGATGATTGGGGATAATAGGGTATCCAACTGTATTGTCTCCCTACAGCATCGCCGGAATGTGGGAAGTGTATCGCTATTATATAGATATTTCAACGGTATCTGTTCGTCAGATATCCGGCGTCTGGTCCCTGACGTTAGAACATTTAGCCGGAATACGCGGCTATCCAGGGAATCTCACGGACGACGCACTATAGAGAAAATTCGATCTTCAGACGAACTATTCGCATGTGGAATAATCTTCCAACGAGTGTTTTTTCTGCCTGCTATGACATTATCAAATTCAAGGCAAACATCAACAAACACTACTCCCTCTCTCCTCCGTTCAATACCCTCATTTCACGTCGCTAACACAGTGCATTGCATTTATAGAGGGCATCCCCTGAGTGTTAGCCCAATAAAAAAAATACAAAGCAACTCCCTTCTGGTACCTCCCATACAACCATACCATCCCGCCCAATTAAAAATCGTGTAATAATACAAATTTGCCCAACGAGATCTTGCTAAAATTCTGTAGTTAGTAAAGCTGGGAAACTTTGCGGACACAAACTTATAAGTCTGGCAACTCCCATTCTGGTACCTCCAGTAAATATGTACCATCACACGCCCCTTGAAATCGTGCCATAATACCAATTTTTCCATCGTGATCTTGCACAAATTTTGTATTAAGTAAAGCTATATCCAGACAAAGTTTTGGACAAAAACATGGAAGTCTGGCAACTCCCATACAAATGTACCATTCCGCCCCTTATAAACCGTGTAATATTATCAATATGACCAATCCCATCAATCTGATCTTGCCCAAATTTTGTATTTCGTAAATCTATAGCTAGAAAAAGTTTGGACAAAAACATGGAAGTCTGGCAACTCCCATACAAATGTACCATCCCGCCCCTTAGAAATAGTGTAATAATACCAATATGCCCAAGTCGATCTTGCCCAAATTTTGTATTTCGTCATTCTATAGCTAGACAATGTTTTGGACAAAAACATGGAAGTCTGGCAACTCCCATACATATGTACCATCCTGCACCCTCGAAATCGAGTAATACTACCAAATTGCACATCGTAATCTTGCCCAAATTTTGTATTAAGTAAAGCTATAACTACATAAAATTTTTTGAGAAAAAAATTTGATTTATATTCCTCCCTTTTTATACCCTCACCCTACGGGTAGGAGGGTATATATCATTTGATACGACCCAAAAGTGTAACAGATTAGAAATATTCAGATTAGAACCCAGGTGTCTTTGAAACAAATTCGATTTATGACTTTCTGAATCGTTTGAGCCATGTCCGTATGTCCGTCCGTCTGTCTGTCCTGCTGGTACGCACGATAACTTTCGAAAGAGTTAAGCAATCACTCTGAAATTTGGCATGGCTGAATATTTTCCCAAAACTGCTTATGGGATTGCATATGGGCTATATGGCCACACCCCTTCGGGTACCTCCCATACAAATCTGATATTTCGCCCACTTTATAAATCGTGTAATAATATCAACACGCGCATGTTCGATCTTGTCCAAATTCCGTATTTAGTAATGGTATAACTGGACAAAGTTTCGGACAAAAACTTGGCAGTCTGGCAACTCCCCTTCTGGCACCTCCCATACAAAAGTACCATTCCGCCTACCTTAGAAATCGTGTAATATATCCAATATGCCCAACGCGATCTTGCCCAAATTGTGTATTTAGTAAATCTATAGCTAGACAAAGTTTTGGACAAAAACTTGGAAGTCTGGCAACTCCCCTTCTGGTACCTCCCATACAAATGTACCATCCCGCCTACATTAGAAATCGTGTAATTATATCAATGTGCCCAACGCGATCCTGCCCAAATTTTGTATTTAGTAAAGCTATAGCTAGACAAAGTTTTGGACAAAAACTTGGAAGTCTGGCAACTCCGCTTCTGGTACCTCCTATACAAATGTACCATTCCGCCCCTTATAACCGTCTAACACTATCAGTATGACCAACTCTATATTGCCCAAATTTTGTATTTAGTAAAGCTAGAGCTAGACAAAGTTTTGGACAAAAACTTGGAAGTCTGGCATCTCCCCTTCTGGTACCTCCCATACAAATGTATGGGACCCTTCTGGTACCTCCCATACAAATGTACCATCCCGCCCATTATAAACCGTGTAGTATTATAAATACGACCAATTAGATCTTGCCCAAATTCTGTATTTAGTAAAGCTATAGCTAGACACAGTTTCGGACAAAAACTTGGAAGTCTGGCAACTCCACTTCTGGTACCTGTCATACAAATGTACCATCCCGCTACCTTAGAAATCGTGTAATAACACCAATATGACCAACGCGATCTTGCCCAAATTCTGTATATAGTAAAGGTATAACTGGACAAAGTTTCGGACAAAAACTGTGAAGTCTGGCAACTCCACTTCTGGTACCTGTCATACAAATGTACCATCCCACCACTTAAAAACCCTGTAATACTATCAATATGACCAACACGATCTTGCCCAAATTCCGTATTTAGTAAAGGTATAAGTGGACAAAGTTTCGGACAAAAACTTGGAAGTCTGGCAACTCCGCTTCTGGTACCTCCCATACAAATGTACCATCCCGCCTACCTTAGAAATCGCGAAATAATATCAATATGCCATACGCGATCTTGCCCACATTTTGTATTTAGTAAAGCTATAGCAAGACAAAGTTTTGGACAAAACTTGGAAGTCTGGCAACTCTCCTTCTGGTACCTCCCATACAAATGTACCATTCCACCCACTTTAGAAATCTAGTATTTATATAAAATCGCTCAACGAATCTTTCCGAAATTCTATATTTAGTAAAGCTTTAGCTAATACAATTTTCTAGTAAAAACTCTGCTTTATATTCCGCCCGTGTTGTAAAAACGTGTAATACAATATTTTTCTATAACATTCGGTATTTTGAGGTTGCTATTATGGAATATGAGACTTGTATTTTTTTACTGAGGGTGAGGGTATATATAAGTCGGTTTACCCGACTGCAACTTTTTCACTGGTTGTAAAAACGTGTAAGAGAATATTTATACCCTCACCCTACGGGTAAGAGGATACGGCTCAAAAGTGTAACAAATAGAAATATTCACATTACACCCCAGATGTCTTTGAACCAAATTCGATTCATTACTTTCTAAATCGTTTGACCCATGTTCGTCTGTCTGTCCTGCTGTTACGCACCATTACTTTCGAAAGACTAAAACATTCGCTTTGAAATTTGGCAAGGGTTAATATTTTCCCATAACTGCTTATGGGATTGCATATGGGCTATATGGCCACAAACCTTCGGCTACCTCCTATACAAATCGTCTATTTCGCCCACTTTAGAAATCGTGTAATAATATCAATACGCCCAGTTCGATCTTCGCCAAATTCTGTATTTAGTAAATGTATAACTGGATAAGTATTCCAACAAACACATGGAACTCTGGCAACTCCCCTTCTGGTACCTCCCATACGTATGAACCATCCCGCCCCTTAGAAATCGTGTCATAATACCAATATGCCCAACTCGATCTTGCCCAAATTGTGTATTTCGTAAACCTATAGCTAGACAAACTTTCGAACAAAAACTTGGAAGTCTGGCAACTACCATCTGGTACCTCCCATACAAATATACCATCCCGCCCAATTAGAAATCGTGTAATAATGCAAATTTTATTTTTTTTTTTATGGCCAACACTCAGGAAACACAATGCAGGAAACACATTTGCCGGAAGATTATTCCACATACGAACGGTTCGGCTGAAGAACGAATTTTCTCTATAGTGCGTCGTCCGGTCAACCGGCCATTTGACAATGAACGGATGAGAGACCCTGGATTCCGGCTAAATGTTCTAACGTCAGGGACCAGACGACGGATATCTTCTGAACAGATACCATTAAAATATCTATAGAATAGCGATACACAACCCACATTTCGGCGATGCTGTAGGGAGACAATAGAGATGGATACCCTACCATCCCCTATCATCACCACCACTCTCCTCTGTACACGGTCCAGAAGCTTCAAAGTTATTAATGGAGCCCCTGCCCATATATGCGAGTTGTATTCCATTTTAGGCCGGATGTAAGTAGTGTAAATATTTACGAGATCAGATGGAGTGAAGTATTTCTTGCACCGCTTCAAAAAGCCTAAACACTTGAATGCTTCTTTCGACACTTCGAATATATGGCTGGCCCAGCGAGCATCACCCTGTATCTTCATGCCCGGAACATCAAGAGTGTCTGATTCGTCGATATCCACACCACCCATAGAAATTGACGATGATGCTGGATCTGGTGAACGTTTGTGTGACAACAAACAGCATTGGGTCTTTTGTGCATTAAAATCTACTCTATTCATTTGGCCCCACTCACAAATCGTCGCCAAATCGCGGTTAAGTGAGTCATTCATCATTCGCCTTTTGTCCTCGACCTCCAGAGGACCTGGCCGATGATCAAATGAGTATGAATGACATAGGTTACTGTCATCTGCAAAGGAGTAGATCGGGTTCACAGTCTGACCCAACAAGTCGTCAATGAAAATAAGAAATAGAGAGGGAGATAGGACAGAGCCTTGTGGAACTCCTGCGGTCAACCTATGCTCGTTGGATGAGACCCCATCTATAACAACTCGTATAGAGCGATCCCTGAGGAAGCTCGATATGAATCGAGAGAAGATATTACCGACACCAAATGCGATAAGTTTTGATATGAGTGCTTCGTGCCAGACCCTATCGAACGCCTTGGAAATATCTAGAGCTACGACCTTACTTTCACCAAGGGCGTGAATAGAACGACTCCATCGCTCCGTAAGAAACGCCATCAGGTCTCCGGTAGATCGATTTCTACGGAAGCCATACTGTCGATCACTTAGAAGGCCATTAGACTCTAAATACTTGACAAGATGGTGGTTAACCATGCTCTCCATAACCTTTGAGAGCGCAGAACATATTGCTATTGGGCGGTAGTTCGCAGGATTTGTAGCCTCACCATTCTTGGGGATCGGCTGAACATTGGCAACTTTCCAACGTGAAGGGTAAATACCAGCACGATACGACATGTTGAAAATATTGCGCAATGGACGAGCTAGCGTCGAAGAGCACTTACATAGGACAAGTGCTGAAATACCATCCGGGCCCGGAGTTTTGTTTACATTGAGATCTGCAAAAACCCTTATGACCCCACGTGATCGAAAAAATATCTGAGGCATTGAAGTAGATACGTTTTCGATTACGGGGAGTGGTTGACTGCTGTCTGGCAAAGACGAATTCTTTGCAAATATTTCAGCCAGAAGGTTAGCTTTGTCAACCGGGTCAGTGAATATCTGGTCATCGTTAACGAGAGTTGGAATAGAAGACGAGGAATTGTCTCTTACTCTTTTAACAAATGACCAAAGCTCTTACTACCCCTGGGAGAAGAAAGAACTTTAGCACGAAGGCGATGTTCGTGGAGAAGTTTTTCGCGCCTAAGCACTCTGGCACAATTGGATCTTGCCTGCTTACGTAGCAGCTCAGTAGTGACGTTTTTATTTAAACGCCAATTTCTGAACGCTTCCTCTTTGGATCTGACAGCTTCTTTGCATGTCTGATTAAACCAACAATTATTTGAAGGTTTAATCGAAGTAGTCTTCGAGGGAATAAACGTGTTTATTCCATGAAGAATTATTTTCTCGACCATTTCAGCAGCAGCATCGACATTATTGTCTAGGAAACATAATTTCCAATTAAAGTGCTGATAGAAATTGTTGAGCTCGGCCCAACGTGCCTTTTCGTATATGTACAATGTCCGCTTCGTGACTGGTTTAGAAGTGGATCGAAGATCGGAGAACGAAAAGGATGCTGAAATGGTGCAATGTTCCGAGCTACCAAGAGGTGCAAGAATGTTAACCTCGTACTTTAAGATTGTACGATTGGTACTATTTGTAGTTCCAACAATATGTTCGTCATTTTTGTTATGAATGCTAAAGGTCGTAAATATTGTCATTTTGTTATGAATGCATGCGGTATCAATCTTGTTTAATGCATATTCCACTATTTGTGTATTTATTTAATTGTCATTCTGTCCGCGTTTTATGAAGCGGCATATCATATAAGAATGAATGTGCATTGGTGCATTCATATAGTTTTTATGTATTGTTCATTGTAAGTTTGGTATGTACATGTTCCATGTACATATGTATTTTTAGTTTCTTTATTTATGTAGGTTTCAAGTTAAGATTCTATTGTAAATAATGTTACTTCCCGACTAAAAGCGATACCGTGTCGTGGGTTTTATTTCCTCCGCTCTCTAACATCTACATTTTGGTGACCCCTACGTTAACCATTGAAATTTCTAGTTTCCCCCCACCAGTGGTAAGGAACTTCAAATACTCTTTGGTGAAAAAAAAAACAAACGCGTGTGAGAAAACGGAAAAAATTATCGGACGAAAAACTTAAAAAAAAATTCTCATTATAAAAAAATGTATTGAATAATTAATAATCCGGTAAAAAATAATATTCCGCGTCGCGTAAAAGAACACCTTAAACTATTTTTGTTAGGGTTTAATAATGGCAAAAATGGGAATAGTTCAGAGGCTAAAGTTTTTAGGCAGTGAAGTAGCTAGGCTCTATAAAATTGGCTCAGGGTGATGTAGCTAGGGAAAGCCGAATAAAACATCTGAATAATTTGGAAATATCTTTTATGGAGTGTAAAAGAGAATTTCAGGACAGAGTTGAGGAACTAAAGGGACATTCGTTAATGATGTCCAGGAGGCAATGAAACTGTTTGAAAGTGTATACTGCCACATGAAGAGGAAGGTAGACGAACATATCAAAATTGATATTGCTTTACTATCGGGTTCTTTAAAGGAATGTAGTTCTTTAGCAGGGTTAGATATGGGCAATGCAGCAAAATTGCAGCATAGGATGAATTCCGAGTCGATCAAGCAATTTGGACAAACCAACCAGTTGCGTTCGGCAACCATGAAAAGTCATGATGTGGTAAGGAAATTCAAATACCTCCTGAATGACTTAAATGTTAAAATTGAAAAGAAAAATATTTCAATGAACAGTTAAAGAGAGAGGTTCAGAATCAGTGTTTGTAGATTGGTTCTCTGATTTAAGGGGTCATTATTTGGAGATTCCAGTAATCGAAAAAGAGCAGTATTCCGTAGAGGCAAGCCAATAATTTACTGGAGAAAAAGACGACAACTTGGTAAATCCTTCAGGAATGATTAAAGAATCGTGGGAGGCAAATTCTAGCAGATATTGAGCTCAGTATGCTCAGGGGGCAGGCCAAAGGGCAAATCCTTCAAAAAATACATTTATGCCAAAGTTTCCACTGAAATGTTTAGTAGCTCATCAACTTAATAGGTGCTTAAAGTATCGAAGCCTACCCGTCAAAGAGAAATGGGATATGGTTATGGAGCACAGTGTGTGTTCCAAATGTCAGTCCAAATGACAGTGGTCATGTCAAAAGGACATGTACCAGTACTGTTTGTTGCAGAAGTTGCAATGGCAATCATCATTCTTTGCTTCACATGGAGAATCAAACTCCCAAAATTGCGGTGGTGAATAAAAACACAGGCATTGATGATGATCACGTTTTGTTTGCGACGGCTGTAGGACAAATAAAAAATGGTGAAAACAAAGCTGATAAGAGTAATAATCTGACAGCTAACGAAAATAAGTCTGAGACATCGAATTGATTAATATGTTTCGACAGATTCAGAAGGGATTTGGAAATTGTCAGATAAAAACTGTTTGGTCGAAAGTATTCAAGCAAGGACAAGAGTTCTTCTGAAAGACGATAATCTTCCACCGCTGAGCCGGAAGCGGGGGAGGGTCATGCGAGCTGGAATGAGATCGGATGGTTTATGTAGAATGGTGTGCGTAAGGACCAGCATTGGGGATACCGAAAGGTCAATCCAAACTGTTTGCCCTTTTCCCACTCATGCAACTGAAAATAAAGAAATGGACAAACCATCCAGTTCCTCTAAAGAACCTACGAAAAGTAGGAAAAGCTAAAGAATGGACCATCCATTTTTATTAAAAAACAAATACGAAAAAAGAAAAAATTTTAATATAAATGTCGGTAAAAATAAGATACTACTGTTATTTCAGAAAGTTAATAGTCCTGTCGGTTATAAGCTTAGTATAAGTAGTACTAATAAGACAGGTATTTGCTTCAAAGAGTTGGCTACTGTGGGACTTGTCAAAACAACGTGGATCGTGGTGGTTCATACAAGCATGTCCGAGAACACAACGGATAAAAACTGATGAAGCGAGGATCTCGTTAACAAGGATCAATATAAACCGGCACCAGATCTATCATTCATATACCTTTCAGAGTAATAAATCATCGCTCCAGGACGTGACGTCTGAAATAATTTAGGAGAAAAGCAAGTCGGTGTTTAACAATATGCAAACACTGAGCAGTGCTATTCGTGCGGTGGAGAAAGCTGTCAATCAGATAATTGACACGCAAACGATACCAGGGACAGTAACGAATATGCTGGCAATTCTTGAAGGCTTTGAAGAAGTTCAAGATGGTATCATTGGTACATTGTTTGGTGACAGAAGCAACATTCTGACTCAGCTGCTTTCGGAGAAAAAGTTTAAGAACCAAATTAAGGATATCACAACGAGGTCGAAATCAAATTTGGGTCTCCAGAAACTTTTGGAAACAAACCAATTCCTTAAAAACGTGGATATTTCGGTATGCGATAAACTTGCTGCGGAGATTAAGTCCAACAAAAAGAGTCGTAGTGATATTCTTGAAGAGTGCGGTATATTGAGAATGAAGCCAAGTCGCCAACTGTCAACACGTATGTCATCTTTACCATATGCCATGCTCAAACTAGTTGCTGGTATATAAAGTACCTGCAATTCGCAAAATCGGGGTTTCCTTTGGTACTTGTCAATCATACTGATCTGGAGTTGGATTCTGAAAAAGATGTGCCGGATGTCATCCTAATATTTACCTACAATCCCCGCTCTTCCTCGTGTTATTTAGGGTATATGTAGTCATTATTTGTTCGTTTCTAATGTATTTGTTTTTGTTAAAAGATTAGGATCTTTTAAGGCCGGCAGTATGTACAGTTCTATACACATTGTAAGATTGGTACTATTTGTAGTTCCAACAATATGTTCGTCATTTTGTTATGAATGCTAAAGATCATAAATATTGCCATTTTATTATGAATGCATGCGGTATCAATCTTGTTTAATGCAGTTGAATGTGTACTTTCTCGGGCTCCAAATTGTGGGTAATCTAATTATAAATTCTGATTAGAAGACCAAACAACATAACGTCAATGACACTGTGTTAATGGACAGACTTGGTGGGGTGATAATGTAGCATGTTATGTTTATTTGGTAGAATCTAAATATATTCCACTATTTGTGTATTTATTTAATTGTCATTATGTCCGCTTTTAATGAAGTGGCATATCATATAAGAATGAATGTGCATTAGTGCATTCATATAGTTTTTATGTCTTTTTCCTTGTAAGTTTGGTATGTTCATGTATCCATGTACATCTGTATTTTTAGTTTCTTTATTTATGTAGGTTTCCAGTTAAGATTATATTGTAAATAATGTTAGTTCTCAACTGAGAGCGAAATCGGGCTGTCGTTTTTTGTAATTCCTCCTCCTTAAGATCTACAATACCACTTTGCCCATCGCAATCTTGCCCAATTTTGTATTAAGTAAAGCTATAACTACATAAAATTTTCGAGAAAAAACTTTGATTTATATTCCTCCCTTTTTGTAAAAACGTGTAATACAATATTTATACCCTCGCCCAACGTGTAAGAGGGTATATATCATTTTATACGGCTCATAAGTGTAACACATAGACTTATTCACATTACACCCAGGTGTCTTTGACCCAAATTCGATTCATTACTTTCTAAATCGTTTGAGCCATGTCCGTCTGTCTGTCCTGCTGTTACGCACCATTACTTTCGAAAGAGTAAAACACTCGCTTTGAAATTTGGCGAGGGTTAATATTTTCTCATAACTGCTTATGGGATTGCATATGGGCTATATGGTCACACCTCTTCGGGTACCTCCTATACAAATTGTCTACTTCGCCCACTTTAGAAATCGTGTAATAATATCAATAAGCCCAGTTCGATCTTCGCCAAATTTAGTAAAAGTATAGCTAGACAAAGTTTTCGACAAAAACTTGGATGTCTGGCGACTCCCTTCTGGTACCTCCCATACAAGTGTACAATCCCGCCGTGTAATAATACCAATTTGCAAAACGAGATCTTTAATAAATTCTGTATTTAGTAAAGCCTACCTACAGCTTTACTAAATATCGAAAACTTTGTCTAGCTATACCTTTACTAAATACAGAATTTGGCGAAGATCGAACTGGGCTTATTGATATTATTACACGATTTCTAAAGTGGGCGAAATAGACAACTTGTATAGGAGGAACCCGAAGAGGTGTGGCCATATAGCCCATATGCAATCCCATAAGCAGCAAACTTTCGAACAAAAACTTGGAAGTCTGGCAACTATCATCTGGTACCTCCCATACAAATATACCATCCCTCCCAATTAGAAATCGTGTAATAATGTCAATTTGCCCAACGAGGTCTTGCTCAAATTCAGTATGTAGTAAAGCTAAGGCTGGAAAATGTTGCGGACACAAACATGGAAGTCTGGCAACTCCCATACATATGTACCATCCTGCGCCCTTAGGAATCGTGTAATAATACCTGTACAGTTCTGGACACATTGTAAGATTGGTACTATTTGTAGTTCCAACAATATGTTCGTCATTTTTGTTATGAATGCTAAAGGTCGTAAATATTGTCATTTTGTTATGAATGCATGCGGTATCAATCTTGTTTAATGCAGTGTTCTTTCTCGGGTTCCAAGTTGTGGGGTAATCTAATAATAAATTCTGATTAGAAGACCAAACAACATAATGTCAATGACACTGTGTGTTAATGGACATAGTTTGTGGGGTGATAATGTAGCATGTTATGTTTATTTGGTAAAATCTAAATGTATTCCACTTTTTGTGTATTTATTTAATTGTCATTATGTCCGCTTTTAATGAAGTGGCATATCATATAAGAATGAATGTGCATTGGTGCATTCATATAGTTTTTATGTATTGTTCGTTGTAAGTTTGGTATGTACATTAGGGTGTCCCAAGTTACAAGGGAGAGTTTTTTTTTTCGAAATTAAACATGCATACCCTCTAGTTTTTTTATATTATATCTAAAAATGGCACAACAAAAGTTTTATTACGATTGGACAATGATAAGCCGTGCCGACTTGACGACAAAGTATGGCACTTGGGTTCAATAATGACGAATTTCCGATAAGTAAGTCCTCTCTTCACAGAATTCGAAAAGAGAAAAGAAAGGAATGCGCTGAAGCCATAACATTTCAAAACAATGTACCGCTTGCAGTAATTGTTCACTGGGATGGGAACTTGTTACCCGTCTTAGATGCCCGAAAATCTCAAGAAGACCGTTTATTTTTAGGTGGAGATGAAACCAGACAATTTAAAAGAAGACCTCCAGGGGCTATGCACCGTGCACGATAGATGGCCAAAGCAATATATGCTTTCAAAATGTCACTATCCGTTCTCAGCTAAAATTTAACGCTACTGATAAAAAATCATTGTTAGACGTTAGTTTATTTGTTGTGACCATTTACGTGAAGCCGTGGTTGAATTGCATTTTGGCATTCAAGGCACCTTATAATGATTTGTGCTTGAAGTCATTAAAAGCTTACGAGAACGTATATGAGACCATTTCGAAAGCAGCGTTGCAAAAGTATATTGGACATTTGTGGTACTTAATTGATGAAATAGCTACCTTGTCACTCTTTGACGATGATGTCGATCAAGACACAAAAGTAAAAATGGTGACAAATTTAGTCAATGACAATTGTTCGGCCAATGGGAAACGATACTTTCCGTCAAAAGAAGAACTTTGTGGTGCATTGTACGGTAAGTTTCACACAGGGTTTAAAATTACTAAATAATGTTCATTCCAGAATGCGTTATTTGCTGTGACTGCGAAAATGATTTGCAAAACAAATGAAATGAAATAGATACACACAAAATGATTGGTTAGCAACGACAACCACTTCGCCGAACACACAAGTCGTTTGCAACAGCAATATGCATGCTAACGAAAACGACTGAAGTATTCGAAACAAATTTTCTGATTGCAAAATGAAATGAAAATGCGTCAGTCGTTTGATTTTGCTGTTTAGTCGTTTGCGGTGTTACTCATTTGACTACTAAGTAAAATTTTTGATATTTCTTTCATTTATTCGAAGAAAACAATTTTTTTGTTAATTTTTTATAATTAGTAATTTAAAAAAAGTAGAACAAAATAAAAAAAATTCAAATACATTTATATATATTGGTAATATATTTGATAATAACAAATTATTTACTTATAAGTCTTCATTTTGATCTCAGTCAATATCTTCAAACAGCGGTAAGTGATCTATAGCGCTATCAAGAAATGATGGGTTAAGGACGTTTTCCAAAGTTTCGTGATTGAGACGATTGCGGTTATCCGATTAAATTAACTTTAGAGAAGAGAAAGCACGCTCGATTGTTACCTAAAAATTAGATGTTTAAATGTTTGTCACGGAATATTCTAATCCTTAATAAATCATTTACCTGAGTGGGTGGAATGGCAAAGCAAATGTTAGCTAGTGCAAATAATTCTGGATCGGTAAATTGCTTTCCATACCAAAAGTCCAATACGTTTGTTTCAACCCGTTGATATGGTACTTTAAAATTTTCAATTTTGGAATATGCGTCCATGTCGTCTATTTTGAGGTTGAAAATTGTGCGACTGGTATTGATTGAGGAATTCATCCTCTTCTTCAAATCCTTCAGATATTTCATTGATGTTAGCATCACTAGCATTTGTTGTGTTTTCGGGTATTATGGAACAAATTGCTTTTACTCTATCATATAGTCTTTTTAAGTAAATTATTGGTTTTTGTTTTTGCTCTGTAGTTAGCCTGTAACTAAACCGTGGGTCTAAGAACAAGCAGGCGTTTAAGCTTTCATTTGTTAAGAGCTTGGTAGTTCTGCTTGCAATGCAGTTTAAAAGCTTATCTCCGATTTTTTTTTATAAAAGAATCGTTATTATCGGCATTGTTTTTAACAACCTTCTTGGTCATTATTTTACACTTTAACCATTGTGCATACAAATTGCCATAGTGCAATTGCTCCTCTTGAAATTTGATTATAGTTTTCTGCAGTGGTTCAAATACGGCACAATAGCTACTTACAAAATCCCAAAATTCAGTACTCAACTCAAAATTTTCGTCATGAGATTTGTTTTGAATGGAGTCGACATTTTCTAAAACCTCCTTAGCTTTATAAATGTTACATATCATATTGTATGTTGATCCCCAACGTGTTGGACAGTCGAGTTGGGGCAAATTGAACTTCTTCAGTTCAAAAATCTCGCAGTAACCATTACTATTTTTTTAAATATATTTTACGAAGTTTCGACAGTTGATTAAGAAGCTCTCGATGTTTGTGTCTTCTAGAGCGCACAGTTGAGCAGTATGTGCTGCACAAAGACAAATTTGTATATCTCCTATTTGCAGGTTATTCGAATCTTGGAAAAGTTCAATGTTGTTTAGGTTCACCTCATTTGATTCCACTTCCTCAACAGCTTCGTACGATGTTTGGAAAAAACTGCAGTGCGACAAAATCTTCGTAGTTTTAATCATATTTGCGCCATTATCTGATGTGATTGACACAACTTGATTGAGATTTATGTTGTATTTGCTTAAAACATTGACGATTTCTGTCGCTAAATTACGACAAGAACTTGATGCAGTGCCTTTTAATTCAACCACTTTGCATTTTCACTTTCAGCACAAATGTCAATTTTTTCCAAAATTAAACTTCTGTTGAGCCTTGGTGCCATTACGCTAATTTTATTTTTATTTTCTTTTATTTAATTGGAGTTGATTATCAACAAACACACTTGTTTCGCAAACCGCAAATGACTAAACAGCAAAATCAAACGACATATTCATTTCATTTTGCAATCAGAAAATTTGCTTCGAATATTTCAGTCGTTTTCGTTAGCATGCATATTGCTGTTGCAAACGACTCGTGTGTTCGGCTAAGTGGTTGTCGTTGCTAACCAATCATTTTGTGTGTATCTATATCATTTCATTTTTTTTCAAATCATACTCATAGCTGAAACAGTAGCAGTAGTCGTTTGACAAAAATGGTTTATGCGTTCGTTATGCATTAGTCAATTTTTGCTATTTTTTGGTAAGCAATTTAAACACTGGTTTCATAGGTTTAAAAATAGTTCCTTGTGTTTTTTCAGCTCATTCGTCACGTTCATAAAACGGTTTTATTAACCATTGTTTTTTTTTTTTAGAAAAAAATCTTGATGATTTCATATCAGCCAAAAGCAAGTCATTCTTCTCGCGATTTAACATTGACGATAGCTTTCTCAGGTATCATCCTTCTTCATGGATGAAGAATCCCGCGTTTTTACATGCCACAAAGACCGTCTCAGAGATAAGAGCAGTAAATGGTACAACGGAAAGAGCAGTCAAACTAATGCAGGACTTTCATGGCTTAATTACAGTTGAGGAGGAACAGAAACAATTTTTATTGCGATGCGTGAAAGAACACAGGTGGCTATACCCTGACTGTAAAAAGGATACATTGAAACGAAAATATCCAAAATAATATTGGTTTCTTGTGAAATTGTTATAAATATCATGTTTCGATACTGTGGAGCATTATTAAACCAAACACATATAAATATATACTATGGAAATTAGTTTTACCATTAGTTTGCTTTTAACAGTAGTACTTTTGTTGAAAGCATCATATGTTTGTCAATTATTAACCGATTTTAATAACTAAATCCATTTTGGATTTGTAATTGTGTCCTCTATCTAATAAAAAAACTTTATGAATAACTCTTTTGTTAATTTCTTGCAAAGGTACCCCAAAGAAGAAAAAAACTTAAAAATTGTGATTTTCCATACTTTGTCGTCAAGTCGGCACGGCTTATCATTGTCCAATCGTAATAAAACTTTTGTTTTGTCATTTTTAGATATAATATAAAAAAACTAGAGGGTATGGGTTACAATATAACAAATTTAGTTTTTTTGGGACAGCCTAATGTATCTACATGTATCCATGTACATTAGAGCGTACCAGGTTACAAGTAAAAAAAAAAATTCGCCGTACACCTTCGAATATGAAGTATTATTGAAAGGTAGTTTCAAAAAATTTTTTTTTATTTTTTTATGCCGAACGTAGGGGTCGCGCTTTTACATTTTTCTATATAACTTCTGCATTTATAAACGGATTTTAAAGTGTGATACATCGATGTTTTTGTCTCGACATACTTCCTTAGGAACAGTTTCATGATTTTATGCGAGCTTTAATTTTCTGATATTAGAGTGGTACATTAGGGTGGTAGCAACTGAGATATGATGGGTAAGTACCAGAAGGGGGTGCTTGAGCTCAATGACTTCAAAGACAAAAAAACATCGATGTATCACACTTTAAAATCCGTTTATAAATGCAGAAGTTATATAGGAAAATTCGGCATAAAAAAATAAAAAATTTTTTTTTGAAACTACCTTTCAATAATACTTCATATTCGAAGGTGTACGGCGAACTTTTTTTTTTGAGGTACGCCCTAATGTACATATGTATTTTTAGTTTCTTTATTTATGTAGGTTTCAAGTTAAGATTCTATTGTAAATAAATTTACTTCCCGACTAAAAGCGAAACCGTGCCGTGGGTTTTATTTCCTCCGCTCTCTAAGATCTACATTTTGGTAACCCCTACGTAAACCATTGAAATGTCTAGTTTCCCCCCACCAGTGGTAAGGAACATCAAATACTCTTTGGTAAAAAAAAAACAAAGATCACGCGTGTGAGAAAACGGAAAAAAACTTTAAAAAAATTCTCATTATAATAAAATGTATTGAATAAATAATAATCCGGTAAAAAATAATATTCCGCGTCGCGTAAAACAGCACTTAAAACTATTTTTGTTAGGGTTTAATAATGCCAAAAATGGGAAGAGTTCAGAGGCTAAAGTTTTTAGGCAGTGAAGTAGCTTGGCTCTACAATGAACTGAGCAAATTGGCTCAGGGTGATGTAGCTAGAGAAAGCCGAATAAAACATCTGAATAATTTGACATCTGAAGCAAAATTGCAGCATAGGATGAATTCCGAGTCGATCAAGCAATTTGGGCAAACCAACCAGTGGCGTTCGGCAACCATGAAAAGTCATGGGTTGGTAAGGAAATTTAAATACCTCGTGAATGACTTAAATGTTAAAATTGAGAAGAAAAATATTTCAATGAACAGTTTAAGAGAGAGGTTCAGAATCAGTGTTTGTAGAGTACTTGGGAGAATTCCCGGACGATGATCTTACTGATTGGTTCTCTGATTTAAGGGGTCATTATTTGGAGATTCCAGTAATCGAAAAAGAGCAGTATTCCGTAGAGGCAAGCCAATAATTTACTGGAGAAAAAGACGACAACTTGGTAAATCCTTCAGGAATGATTAAAGAATCATGGGAGGCAAATTCTAGCAGATATTGAGCTCAGTATGCTCAGGGGGCAGGCCAAAGGGCAAATCCTTCAAAAAATACATTTATGCCAAAGTTTCCACTGAAATGTTTAGTAGCTCATCAACTTAATAGGTGCTTAAAGTATCGAAGCCTACCCGTCAAAGAGAAATGGGATATGGTTATGGAGCACAGTGTGTGTTCCAAATGTCAGTCCAAATGACAGTGGTCATGTCAAAAGGACATGTACCAGTACTGTTTGTTGCAGAAGTTGCAATGGCAATCATCATTCTTTGCTTCACATGGAGAATCAAACTCCCAAAATTGCGGTGGTGAATAACAACACAGGCATTGATGATGATCACGTTTTGTTTGCGACGGCTGTAGCACAAATAAAAAATTGTGAAAACAAAGCTGAGAAGAGTAATAATCTGACAGCTAACGAAAATAAGTCTGAGACATCGAATTGATTAATATGTTTCGACAGATTCAGAAGGGATTTGGAAATTGTCAGATAAAAACTGTTTGGTCGAAAGTATTCAAGCAAGGACAAGAGTTCTTCTGAAAGACGATAATCTTCCACCGCTGAGCCGGAAGCGGGGGATGGTCATGCGAGCTGGAATGAGATCGGATGGTTTATGTAGAATGGTGTACGTAAGGACCAGCATTGGGGATACCGAAAGGTCAATCCAAAATGTTTGCCCTTTTCCCACTCATGCAACTGAAAATAAAGAAATGGACAAACCATCCAGTTCCTCTAAAGAACCTACGAAAAGTAGGAAAAGCTAAAGAATGGGCAATCTATTTTTATTAAAAAACAAATATGAAAAAAGAAAAAATTTTAATATAAATGTCGGTAAAAATAAGATACTACTGTTATTTCAGAAAGTTAATAGTCCTGTCGGTTATAAGCTTAGTATAAGTAGTACTAATAAGACAGGTATTTGCTTCGAAGAGGTGACTACTGTGGGACTTGCCAACACAACGTGGATCGTGGTGGTTCATACAAGCATGTCCGAGAACACAACGGCCAAAGCGGGGCTGGATGAAGCGAGGATCTCGTTAACAAGGATCAAGATAAACCGGCACCGGATCTATCATTCATATACCTTGGAATGTCCATTTCTTTATTCTATCCTTCTTGGACCGTCGTAAGACTAACTTAAGCGAAAGCATTTGCCAAAGATGTTTTCATTAATCAAGAACGAAAGTTAGAGGTTCGCAGGCGATCAGATACCGCCCTAGTTCTAACCATAAACGATGCCAGCTAGCAATTGGGTGTAGCTACTATCATGGCTCTCTCAGTCGCTTCCCGGGAAACCAAAGCTTCCCGGGAAACCAAAGCTAAATAATGTTCATTCCAGAATGCGTTATTTGATGTGACTGCGAAAATGATTTGCACAACAAATGAAATGAAATAGATACACACAAAATGATTGGTTAGCAACGACAACCACTTCGCCGAACACACAAGTCGTTTGCAACAGCAATATGCATGCTAACGAAAACGACTGAAGTATTCGAAACAAATTTTCTGATTGCAAAATGAAATGAAAATGCGTCAGTCGTTTGATTTTGCTGTTTAGTCGTTTGCGGTGTTACTCATTTGACTACTAAGTAAAATTTTTGATATTTCTTTCATTTATTCGAAGAAAACAATTTTTTTGTTAATTTTTTATAATTAGTAATTTAAAAAAAGTAGAACAAAATAAAAAAATTCAAATACATTTATATATATTGGTAATATATTTGATAATAACAAATTATTTACTTATAAGTCTTCATTTTGATCTCAGTCAATATCTTCAAACAGCGGTAAGTGATCTATAGCGCTATCAAGAAATGATGGGTTAAGGACGTTTTCCAAAGTTTCGTGATTGAGACGATTGCGGTTATCCGATTAAATTAACTTTAGAGAAGAGAAAGCACGCTCGATTGTTACCTAAAAATTAGATGTTTAAATGTTTGTCACGGAATATTCTAATCCTTAATAAATCATTTACCTGAGTGGGTGGAATGGCAAAGCAAATGTTAGCTAGTGCAAATAATTCTGGATCGGTAAATTGCTTTCCATACCAAAAGTCCAATACGTTTGTTTCAACCCGTTGATATGGTACTTTAAAATTTTCAATTTTGGAATATGCGTCCATGTCGTCTATTTTGAGGTTGAAAATTGTGCGACTGGTATTGATTGAGGAATTCATCCTCTTCTTCAAATCCTTCAGATATTTCATTGATGTTAGCATCACTAGCATTTGTTGTGTTTTCGGGTATTATGGAACAAATTGCTTTTACTCTATCATATAGTCTTTTTAAGTAAATTATTGGTTTTTGTTTTTGCTCTGTAGTTAGCCTGTAACTAAACCGTGGGTCTAAGAACAAGCAGGCGTTTAAGCTTTCATTTGTTAAGAGCTTGGTAGTTCTGCTTGCAATGCAGTTTAAAAGCTTATCTCCGATTTTTTTTTATAAAAGAATCGTTATTATCGGCATTGTTTTTAACAACCTTCTTGGTCATTATTTTACACTTCAACCATTGTGCATACAAATTGCCATAGTGCAATTGCTCCTCTTGAAATTTGATTATAGTTTTCTGCAGTGGTTCAAATACGGCACAATAGCTACTTACAAAATCCCAAAATTCAGTACTCAACTCAAAATTTTCGTCATGAGATTTGTTTTGAATGGAGTCGACATTTTCTAAAACCTCCTTAGCTTTATAAATGTTACATATCATATTGTATGTTGATCCCCAACGTGTTGGACAGTCGAGTTGGGGCAAATTGAACTTCTTCAGTTCAAAAATCTCGCAGTAACCATTACTATTTTTTTAAATATATTTTACGAAGTTTCGACAGTTGATTAAGAAGCTCTCGATGTTTGTGTCTTCTAGAGCGCACAGTTGAGCAGTATGTGCTGCACAAAGACAAATTTGTATATCTCCTATTTGCAGGTTATTCGAATCTTGGAAAAGTTCAATGTTGTTTAGGTTCACCTCATTTGATTCCACTTCCTCAACAGCTTCGTACGATGTTTGGAAAAAACTGCAGTGCGACAAAATCTTCGTAGTTTTAATCATATTTGCGCCATTATCTGATGTGATTGACACAACTTGATAGAGATTTATGTTGTATTTGCTTAAAACATTGACGATTTCTGTCGCTAAATTACGACAAGAACTTGATGCAGTGCCTTTTAATTCAACCACTTTGCATTTTCACTTTCAGCACAAATGTCAATTTTTTCCAAAATTAAACTTCTGTTGAGCCTTGGTGCCATTACGCTAATTTTATTTTTATTTTCTTTTATTTAATTGGAGTTGATTATCAACAAACACACTTGTTTCGCAAACCGCAAATGACTAAACAGCAAAATCAAACGACATATTCATTTCATTTTGCAATCAGAAAATTTGCTTCGAATATTTCAGTCGTTTTCGTTAGCATGCATATTGCTGTTGCAAACGACTCGTGTGTTCGGCTAAGTGGTTGTCGTTGCTAACCAATCATTTTGTGTGTATCTATATCATTTCATTTTTTTTCAAATCATACTCATAGCTGAAACAGTAGCAGTAGTCGTTTGACAAAAATGGTTTATGCGTTCGTTATGCATTAGTCAATTTTTGCTATTTTTTGGTAAGCAATTTAAACACTGGTTTCATAGGTTTAAAAATAGTTCCTTGTGTTTTTTCAGCTCATTCGTCACGTTCATAAAACGGTTTTATTAACCATTGTTTTTTTTTTTTAGAAAAAAATCTTGATGATTTCATATCAGCCAAAAGCAAGTCATTCTTCTCGCGATTTAACATTGACGATAGCTTTCTCAGGTATCATCCTTCTTCATGGATGAAGAATCCCGCGTTTTTACATGCCACAAAGACCGTCTCAGAGATAAGAGCAGTAAATGGTACAACGGAAAGAGCAGTCAAACTAATGCAGGACTTTCATGGCTTAATTACAGTTGAGGAGGAACAGAAACAATTTTTATTGCGATGCGTGAAAGAACACAGGTGGCTATACCCTGACTGTAAAAAGGATACATTGAAACGAAAATATCCAAAATAATATTGGTTTCTTGTGAAATTGTTATAAATATCATGTTTCGATACTGTGGAGCATTATTAAACCAAACACATATAAATATATACTATGGAAATTAGTTTTACCATTAGTTTGCTTTTAACAGTAGTACTTTTGTTGAAAGCATCATATGTTTGTCAATTATTAACCGATTTTAATAACTAAATCCATTTTGGATTTGTAATTGTGTCCTCTATCTAATAAAAAAACTTTATGAATAACTCTTTTGTTAATTTCTTGCAAAGGTACCCCAAAGAAGAAAAAAACTTAAAAATTGTGATTTTCCATACTTTGTCGTCAAGTCGGCACGGCTTATCATTGTCCAATCGTAATAAAACTTTTGTTTTGTCATTTTTAGATATAATATAAAAAAACTAGAGGGTATGGGTTACAATATAACAAATTTAGTTTTTTTGGGACAGCCTAATGTATCTACATGTATCCATGTACATTAGAGCGTACCAGGTTACAAGTAAAAAAAAAAATTCGCCGTACACCTTCGAATATGAAGTATTATTGAAAGGTAGTTTCAAAAAATTTTTTTTTATTTTTTTATGCCGAACGTAGGGGTCGCGCTTTTACATTTTTCTATATAACTTCTGCATTTATAAACGGATTTTAAAGTGTGATACATCGATGTTTTTGTCTCGACATACTTCCTTAGGAACAGTTTCATGATTTTATGCGAGCTTTAATTTTCTGATATTAGAGTGGTACATTAGGGTGGTAGCAACTGAGATATGATGGGTAAGTACCAGAAGGGGGTGCTTGAGCTCAATGACTTCAAAGACAAAAAAACATCGATGTATCACACTTTAAAATCCGTTTATAAATGCAGAAGTTATATAGAAAAATTCGGCATAAAAAAATAAAAAAAATTTTTTTGAAACTACCTTTCAATAATACTTCATATTCGAAGGTGTACGGCGAACTTTTTTTTTTGAGGTACGCCCTAATGTACATATGTATTTTTAGTTTCTTTATTTATGTAGGTTTCAAGTTAAGATTCTATTGTAAATAAATTTACTTCCCGACTAAAAGCGAAACCGTGCCGTGGGTTTTATTTCCTCCGCTCTCTAAGATCTACATTTTGGTAACCCCTACGTAAACCATTGAAATGTCTAGTTTCCCCCCACCAGTGGTAAGGAACATCAAATACTCTTTGGTAAAAAAAAAACAAAGATCACGCGTGTGAGAAAACGGAAAAAAACTTTAAAAAAATTCTCATTATAATAAAATGTATTGAATAAATAATAATCCGGTAAAAAATAATATTCCGCGTCGCGTAAAACAGCACTTAAAACTATTTTTGTTAGGGTTTAATAATGCCAAAAATGGGAAGAGTTCAGAGGCTAAAGTTTTTAGGCAGTGAAGTAGCTTGGCTCTACAATGAACTGAGCAAATTGGCTCAGGGTGATGTAGCTAGAGAAAGCCGAATAAAACATCTGAATAATTTGACATCTGAAGCAAAATTGCAGCATAGGATGAATTCCGAGTCGATCAAGCAATTTGGGCAAACCAACCAGTGGCGTTCGGCAACCATGAAAAGTCATGGGTTGGTAAGGAAATTTAAATACCTCGTGAATGACTTAAATGTTAAAATTGAGAAGAAAAATATTTCAATGAACAGTTTAAGAGAGAGGTTCAGAATCAGTGTTTGTAGAGTACTTGGGAGAATTCCCGGACGATGATCTTACTGATTGGTTCTCTGATTTAAGGGGTCATTATTTGGAGATTCCAGTAATCGAAAAAGAGCAGTATTCCGTAGAGGCAAGCCAATAATTTACTGGAGAAAAAGACGACAACTTGGTAAATCCTTCAGGAATGATTAAAGAATCATGGGAGGCAAATTCTAGCAGATATTGAGCTCAGTATGCTCAGGGGGCAGGCCAAAGGGCAAATCCTTCAAAAAATACATTTATGCCAAAGTTTCCACTGAAATGTTTAGTAGCTCATCAACTTAATAGGTGCTTAAAGTATCGAAGCCTACCCGTCAAAGAGAAATGGGATATGGTTATGGAGCACAGTGTGTGTTCCAAATGTCAGTCCAAATGACAGTGGTCATGTCAAAAGGACATGTACCAGTACTGTTTGTTGCAGAAGTTGCAATGGCAATCATCATTCTTTGCTTCACATGGAGAATCAAACTCCCAAAATTGCGGTGGTGAATAACAACACAGGCATTGATGATGATCACGTTTTGTTTGCGACGGCTGTAGCACAAATAAAAAATTGTGAAAACAAAGCTGAGAAGAGTAATAATCTGACAGCTAACGAAAATAAGTCTGAGACATCGAATTGATTAATATGTTTCGACAGATTCAGAAGGGATTTGGAAATTGTCAGATAAAAACTGTTTGGTCGAAAGTATTCAAGCAAGGACAAGAGTTCTTCTGAAAGACGATAATCTTCCACCGCTGAGCCGGAAGCGGGGGATGGTCATGCGAGCTGGAATGAGATCGGATGGTTTATGTAGAATGGTGTACGTAAGGACCAGCATTGGGGATACCGAAAGGTCAATCCAAAATGTTTGCCCTTTTCCCACTCATGCAACTGAAAATAAAGAAATGGACAAACCATCCAGTTCCTCTAAAGAACCTACGAAAAGTAGGAAAAGCTAAAGAATGGGCAATCTATTTTTATTAAAAAACAAATATGAAAAAAGAAAAAATTTTAATATAAATGTCGGTAAAAATAAGATACTACTGTTATTTCAGAAAGTTAATAGTCCTGTCGGTTATAAGCTTAGTATAAGTAGTACTAATAAGACAGGTATTTGCTTCGAAGAGGTGACTACTGTGGGACTTGCCAACACAACGTGGATCGTGGTGGTTCATACAAGCATGTCCGAGAACACAACGGCCAAAGCGGGGCTGGATGAAGCGAGGATCTCGTTAACAAGGATCAAGATAAACCGGCACCGGATCTATCATTCATATACCTTGGAATGTCCATTTCTTTATTCTATCCTTCTTGGACCGTCGTAAGACTAACTTAAGCGAAAGCATTTGCCAAAGATGTTTTCATTAATCAAGAACGAAAGTTAGAGGTTCGCAGGCGATCAGATACCGCCCTAGTTCTAACCATAAACGATGCCAGCTAGCAATTGGGTGTAGCTACTATCATGGCTCTCTCAGTCGCTTCCCGGGAAACCAAAGCTTTTGGGCTCCTGGGGAAGTATGGTTGCAAAGCTGAAACTTAAAGGAATTGACGGAATAGCACAACCAGGAGTGGAGCCTGAGGCTTAATTTGACTCAACACGGGAAAACTTACCAGGTCCGAACATAAGTGTGTAAGACAGATTGATAGCTCTTTCTCGAATCTATGGGTGGTGCTGCATGGCCGTACCTTGGACGGTCCAAGAGTAATAAATCATCGCTCCAGGACGTGACGTCTGAAATAATTAAGGAGAAAAGCAAGTCGGTGTTTAACAATATGCAAACACTGAGCAGTGCTATTCGTGCGGTGGAGAAAGCTGTTAGATAATTGACACGGAAACGATACCAGGGACAGTAACGAATATGCTGGCAATTCTTGAAGGCTTTGAAGAAGTTCACGATGATATCATTGGTACATTCTTTGATGACAGAAGCATCATTCTGACACAGCTGCTTTCGGAGAAAAAGTTTAAGATCCAAATTAAGGATATCACAGCGAGGTCGAAATCAAATTTTGGGTCTCCAGAAACTTTTGGAAACGAACAAATTCCTTAAAAACGTGGATATTTACGGTATGCGATAAACTTCCTGCGGAGATTATGTCCAACAAAAAGAGTGGGAGTGATATTCTTGAAGAGTGCGGTATATTGAGAATGAAGCCAAGTCTCCAACTGTCAACACGTATGTCATCTTTACCATATGACATGCTCAAACTAGTTGCTGGTATATAGGTATATAAAATGCCTGTAATTCCCAAAATCGGGGTTTCCTTTGCGGCTTGTCGATCATACTGATCTGGAGTTGGATTCTGAAAAAGGTGTGCCGGATGTCATCCTAATATTTACCTACAATCCCCGCGATACCTCGTGTTATTTAGGGTATATGTAGTCATTATTTGTTCGTTTCTAATGTATTTGGTTTTGTTAATAGATTAGGATCTTTTAAGGCCGGCAGTATGTACAGTTCTATACACATTGTAAGATTGGTACTATTTGTAGTTCCAACAATATGTTCGTCATTTTGTTATGAATGCTAAAGATCATAAATATTGCCATTTTATTATGAATGCATGCGGTATCAATCTTGTTTAATGCAGTTGAATGTGTACTTTCTCGGGCTCCAAATTGTGGGTAATCTAATTATAAATTCTGATTAGAAGACCAAACAACATAACGTCAATGACACTGTGTTAATGGACAGACTTGGTGGGGTGATAATGTAGCATGTTATGTTTATTTGGTAGAATCTAAATATATTCCACTATTTGTGTATTTCTCATTCTGTCCGCGTTTTATGAAGCGGCATATCATATAAGAATGAATGTACATTGGTGCATTCATATAGTTTTTATGTCTTTTTCCTTGTCGTTTTTTGTAGTTCCTCCTCCCTAAGATCTACAATACCACTTTGCCCATCGCAATCTTGCCCAAATTTTGTATTAAGTAAAGCTATAACTACGTAAAATTTTCGAGAAAAAACTTTGATTTATATTCCTCCCTTTTTGTAAAAACGTGTAATACAATATTTATACCCTCACCCAACGTGTAAGAGGGTATATATCATTTAATACGGCTCATAAGTGTAACACATAGAATTATTCACATTACACCCAGGTGTCTTTGAACAAAATTCGATTCATTACTTTCTAAATCGTTTGAGCCATGTCCGTCTGTCTGTCCTGCTGTTACGCACGATTACTTTCGAAAGAGTAATAGCCTTTTCACATATACCGCGTTTCACCGCATTTCGCTCTCTTGAAATCATTTGTAAATTATGGTGTTCACATATGCTTTTGTGAATTATTGTCATTTCATGTGACATTTCTCATTTCTGTTTTGTGTTTTCTATTTTCTGTTTGTAAACAACACACATTTGTGAATAAAAAAGATAAATAATATAAAAAATGGATTTAATTTTTAAAATATTTGAGTTTATATCATTGTATGATAAAGCAATGAATGAATTCAATGAAATAAATGTTTTCTTTACTAATACAATGAATTTGTATCGAAGGAAAAGAAATTTGCACATTAACATACTTTTGTTATTAAGAATGCAACTTTTCCAACTTTTGGCGTTGGCGGAATCAGAAAATTTGTTATCTAATAGATTGTGCTGGGTTAAGGTAAAACAACGTAATTTAATAATAAATGAAATACATATGAATATATTCTACATGTACAGATGCGCACCAGCACCTTTTGGGAAATCGATTGCGTTGCGCATGACGATGCCTTTTTCAAAAGCAACTTTCGCATTACACGTACAAGTTTTAAAACATTATTGAAGTTGCTTAGCGGCCTTGAAAAGAAAGACTCTACATACCGTAAGGCGATCCCCATCGACAAACGTGTCGCGATTGCTTTGTATGCATTGGGGTCGTCTGCGGAATACCGAAGCATCGGGAATTTGTTTGGAGTGGGAACATCCACTGTATGCGAAATCGTTAGTGATTTTTGCGATTTGGCATGGCCAGTACTGCAAAATTTGTACTTGAACCACATTCCCCTAACAATGGAAAAAATTGATGAACTCCGTAAGGGCTTCCAGGCTTTGGGATTCCCACAATGTATAGGTGCAATTGGTAAGTTAATTTAAATAATAATGTAAAAAAAATTATTTTAACATGGTTTTTAGACGGATGCCATATTGAAATACATCCAACTGCAGAAGATGCTGCAGATTACTATAATTATAAAGGGTGGTACTCTACCATTCTTTTGGCGTTAGTGGATTACAGGTATATATATTTCTTGTAGTTTATCATACTGAAATAAAACTTAAAGACACATTTTGTTTCAGATGTCGATTCTTATATGTAAATGTTGGGGCAATGGGGAGATGCAATGATTCCCAATTGTTCGAGCAATCGCAATTAAAAAGTTATCTCGACAACTGTAATTTGCTAAACGAAATGAGCATATCAATATCGAATGTGGAAATCCCAATTGTAATCCTTGGCGACTCGGCATTTAAATTTTCCCACATGGTAATGAAGCCCTACCCATTTTACGTTGACCAAAACGCTAATGAAAAGAATTTCAACTATTCGCTATCGAAATGCAGAAGGGTGGTGGAAAATGCATTCGGGCATATAAAGGCTCGTTTTCGCCGTGTGGGAAAGGGAATCGATAACCATCTCAAAAATGCCAACAAAATAATATTAACTTGTTGCGCCTTGCACAATTTTTTAAACGAACAAAATGACACTATCAATGCAAGTTGGGTGGAAATGCAAAAGAATGTGGATAGCAGACGTGCTCAACCAGAATTTTCGATACCTAGTTATTCTTCACATAGTAGAGCAGAACAAATACGAAAGGCCTTGGCGGAACATTTCAGTACGTAATTTATACATTTCATAAACAAATTAAATACTTTTCTACATGCAATCACAATTATGAAGCAGGAAAACTTCAAAATGTATTGAAAATGGCTATATTTTCAGAGGTTGTTTCAGTCCCTATATGGGGAACTTTTTTTCCCCCTAGACCGATATAGCCTATTTTCCAACTTGACCTTACCTACGCAGCAAGACATCTTTATGCAAAATTTCAGCTCTCTACTGTACTGACTGCAGCCTGTTTTCCACAGACAGACGGACATCATTAGATCACCCTATAGGGTGAGGGTATAATGAATATAATATAATAACATTTCCTGATCTAAAATAACTTCAACATAAATACTTTTCAGTTAAATCTTATTATTTAATAAGAAAACAAAACATTTAATAACAAAACAAAATTCTATTACTAAAAAAAAAAATTATAATTAATAAAAAAAAAATCAATACAAAGTCACAAACATAAATAAACCAAAAAAAAGCAGTGGCAATCACTTTGCAATTGGACTATTTTTTTTTATTTATATAGTCCAATATTGCATCCATGACTGCGCCCTGCTTCGTTACCGCTTTTTCTAACAATTCGGTTTTCTTATATTCTAAATTGAACATTTTGCTGTCCATTTCTTCAAGTTTTTCGAGTTGCTTCTCGATTTTGCAATTCACTCCTTTAATTTCATTTAAAATTTGTGCTTGAAATTTATTTTTTTTTCCAGGTAGTGTTGGTGTGAGTGGCTCTGCTATTGGTGGTGATAGTGCTGGTGACAATGCTGATGCTGCTTCTGCTATTTGCGTCGCTGCTGATGATGCCGCAGATTCATCTGTATAAATTGATTCTATTTGAAAGAAAATTAAAAAAAATTACATACACATAATTTTTAATTTTTTCCAACAGTGATGCATATGTTGAAAAAAGTGAATTTTGTACCGGCTGCTAAATTGTTGTGCCAACACCTACGGAGCTTGGCAATGATTATCCTGGCCTATGATGGTCTTCGGAAAAAGTTAGCCAAATGTTGTCCTGGACAATTGTTGTTTGTTTGGAAGATACATTGCCGTACAAAATTCACTTTTTTCAATATATGCGTCAATGTTGAATATGCATTTTATCGCAGACTGTTAGTACGAAAACATCAAATATAGTTCACTTACCTAATATGGTTTGTGTTAGTGCTTCTGTTGATGTTGATGCCGCTGATGGTGCTGGTGGGAATAATAAAATGTTACAAAATTTGAAATATACATAGAAACAGTTCAGGAATACCCAAAATATAATTACCTGATATGCTATCGCAAGTAATGTCCGATACATTATAATATTTGTATGACCCCAGCATAGAGTTTAAACGCTCATAATGGGGCCACTCGGATGGCGATCCGCCTGATGGGCCAACTTCCAACTTTTCTTTTCTATATGATAAGAAGTACAAACAAAAAGTTGTGAAAATTGATTTATGAAATTATAAAATACTCACTTGTATTTCGCAGTAAAATTATTTACTTTATTTTTGACGTCCAATGACGATGCTGGGAAACCATTTTTCTGCAGCTCCGTGGAAATCTCAGCATAAACGTGCTGGTTTTTTCGGTTTCCGCGGAGCTGCAGAAGCTTGTCTTCCCACATTTCCAATAGCATTAGCTCCGCCTTGTCCGTCCATTCCGTCCTCTTCGAATACTTCCTTTTTGGTAAATTCGGAGTCGAGTCCATTTTTTTGCTATGCAATTATTAAAAAAGAAATATTTTAATTTATATTGATAAATAGCATTTGCAATAACTTACCACCACAAAACAAACTAGAAGAAACAAACAAACAGCTGTTTTTTCCCTCATTTTTCTGACATTTGCTTTCAACCAGCACTGCTAATTTTTTCATTTTATTCCTTTTTTTTACTACTTTTGCAGTACAACACTGTGCTCTCTCTCATTTTTACTGTGATTTCAACGAAATTACGAAAAATGAGCATAATTTCTGCGTTTTTTTTGTATGGAAATAAGTGTAATTTCAAGTGTAATTTGCCACAATTTATCCAAAGAGAGCGAAATGCGGTGAAACGCGGTATATGTGAAAAGGCTATAAAACACTCGCTTTGAAATTTGGCAAGGGTTAATATTTTCCCATAACTGCTTATGGGATTGCATATGGGCTATATGGCCACACCTCTTCGGGTACCTCCTATACAAATTGTCTATTTCGCCCACTTTAGAAATCGTGTAATAATACCAATATGCCCAACGAGATCTTGCCCAAATTCTGACTTTAGTAAATGTATAGCTAGACAAAGTTTTGGACAAAAACTTGGAAGTCTGGCAACTCCCCTTCTGGTGCCTCCAATACATATGTACAATCCCGCCCCTTAGAAATCGTGTAATAATACCAATTTGCAAAACGAGATCTTGAATAAATTCTGTATTTAGTAAAGCTGTAGCTAGACAAACTTTCGAACAAAAACTTGGAAGTCTGGCAACTACCATCTGGTACCTCCCATACAAATATACCATCCCGCCCAATTAGAAATCGCCCAATTAGAAATTTGCCCAACGAGGTCTTGCTCAAATTCAGTAGTAAAGCTAAGGCTGGAAAAAGTTGCTGACACAAACATGGAAGTCTGGCAACTCCCATACATATGTACCATCCTGCGCCCTTAGAAATCGTGTAATTATATCAATATGACCAAAGCGATTGCCCAAATTATGTATTTAGCAAAGGTATAGCTTGACAAAGTTTTCGACAAAAACTTGGATGTCTGGCGACTCCCCTTCTGGTACCTCCCATACAAGTGTACCATCCCGCCCCCTAGAAATCGTGACAGACGGACATGGCTCAAACGATCTAGAAAGTAATGAATCGAATTTGGTTCAATGACACCTGGGGTCTAATGTGGATATTTCTATGTGTTACACTTTTGAGCCGTATCAAATGATATATACCATCCTACCCGTAGGGTGAGGGTATAATGAGCAAATACGGACCCCCCCTAATGTTGGCCAGGTTTCTCTAACCAACTGGCGGATGTCTTCGAAGCATATAGAGCTGACATCTCCGAAATCCAGGAAATAAGATGGAAAGAGCACGGCGTAAATCAACTGAGAAACTGCGATGTTTTTTACAGCTGCCATGAAAGCATGCACAAGTTTGGATGCGGATTTGTTATTAACAAAAGAGTACGTCACCTTGTCGCCGGTTTACAAAAGTGGTTTTTCATTATTAGCCTAAGTTTTTCTTTATTATCCTGATTTGTGCTCACGCGCCGATATTTTTATTGATGGATATTCATAAAAACATAAAAAATCATAATCTAAACAAAAAACAAATATAAAAAAAAAATTTGAACGTTTTACTTGCTTTTTTGTATTTTGGAAAAGATTGTCTTATTTCAAAATTTTTGGTGTAACTTTGGAAAGAAAAACGATAAATAATTAAATGCAATTAAAAATTAGAGGATATTTAATGTGCATTTAGAAAAACAAATGTGTTTTAAAAAAAAATTAAATATTTTAAATTAAACCCGATTTTTTTTTCGTCAAATTCCACAAATTTAAAAAAAGTTACATTATAAAATATTATTAAACCATAGTATAAAAATAAAACAAAGAACCATTACAGAAAAAAAAAATTAAAAATAAGACAGTGACACCCTCAGTAAAAACACACAAGTCTAATATTTCATCGGAAAGTCAAAAGTCAGCGTGGCTACACCATTGGATGTAACATCTGATGAAATGTGATTGTAGAAAAATATTGTATAACACGTTTTTACAAAAAGGGCGGAATATAAAGTAGAGTTTTTACTAGAAAATTGTATGTAGTTAAAGCTTTACATAAGATTCGTTGAGCGAATTTGTATAATTACACGATTTCTAAAGTACCTGAAGGGGAGTGGTCAGACTTCCAAGTTTTTGTCCGAAACTTTGTCTAGCAATAGCTTTATCAAACACAGAGTTTGGGCAAGATTGCGTTGGTCATATTGATATTATTACACGATTTCTAAAGTGGGCGAAATAGACGATTTGTATGGGAGGTACCCGAAGGGGTGTGGCCATATAGCCCATATGCAATCCCATAAGCAGTTTTGGGAAAATATTAAGCCATGCCAAATTTCTAAGCGATTGCTTAACTCTTTCCAAAGTTATCGTGCGTACCAGCAGGACGGACATGGCTCAAACGATTCAGAAAGTCATGAATCGCATTTGGTTCAAAGACACCTGAGGTCTAATGTTGATATTTCTATGTGTTACACTTTTAAGCCGTATCAAGTGATATATACCCGTAGGGCTGTACAAGTAGAGAATTTGGAAGAAACATAATAAAATATACTTCAGTATATACATACTCGCTGAAAAATCCGTCATTTTTAAATGTAGAAGTAAAACGCGTGTTTAGAACATGTAGCAAGTAAAGATTATTCTCTTGTACACAAAGCTTTGCTATTAATATTTGCTATTAATATTACGTATTCGGATATATGCAATAGCGTGTTTAACAAAATCCACGCAATGGACGTGTTAAATTGTACTAAGTACAATATTTGTGTTCAAATATTTAAGTATTTGTATCTCTGTTCTCTGAGTAATAATAACAAAGAGAATAAGATAAATTCACAGAGAGAGTACACAAAAAAGGAGTAACACACCATTTTATTCACACATGGGAATGCATGTTCATCAGGGATGCAAAAGATAATTCAATTGTACTGTTTTTGGTACATTTTCGTCATCGAAAGAACCATGATACAGCACTTTTGGGCCTAATTTAATACAGTTTACAGATTTTCGTATCTATTGTTTTTTGTCAGTAATTTGCAGAAAAGCTGTATAAAGTGCAAATTTATATATTGTGAAATAGAATGTAACAAAGATGCTCCAGTAACATGTCGTTAATGTTACATTAAGAGACTTGCTCTGCGAGAATCTAAGGTACAAATGTAACATTTCGGCCAATGTCGTGAGATCTCTCGTGGATGAATCGGAAATGGAAATTATACTGAGCGCATTTGTAGCTGAACATAATATTCGAACTACAGTTCTAGATTACTTGAATATAATAAGGTTTTAAAGGGCAATAAATATTGTGAAAACTGCAAGAAAATTGCCAACTTTTGCGAAAGAAAGTATAATAAAATTTATTCTAATATCTTTTTTGATTTTGTAAAAATTTAAATTTCAAAGAACGGAAAGTACAAAACAAGGAACCTGATTTTTCATACCTGTTGCATACACATGAGAATGTGTGCCATTTTATCAATGCATGTACATCAGAGATATAAAAAATGGTACAATTGTACTTTTTTGGCACGTTTTCGTAATCGAAAAGAGCTGTATCACTCAATTTACAAATGATCGTATCTGTTGTTTTTTGTCAAAAATTTGAAGAAAAGCTATGCAAAGAGCAAATTTATATATTGTGAAATGGAATGTAACAAAGATATTCCAATAAGATGTCATTAATGGCACACTAAGACGTGCTATGTTAGAATCTCAGGTAAAAAATAAAAATAAGAACTTTTTAGCCAATGTCGTGAGATTACTCGTGACTGAATCAGAAACGGAAATTATTCTCAGCGCATTTGTTGTTCATTATAATATTCGAATTACAGTTCTAGAATTACAGATGGTAAAATAAGGTTTTAAAGGCCAATAAATAGTGTGAAAACTGCAAGCAATTTTCCAAATTGTTCCAAAGAAATTATTATTCACTGGCAATAGACGAAAGCACTGTTTGCAGAGTACCCAAACATTAAATAGAATGTTTATGTACATATGTCTTTTAAGTTGAATAAAATTAATTCTGAAAACAAAATATCTTTTTCGATTTTGGTACCATCGCATCAAAAAGTACAATTTCAATGAACGGAAAGTACAAAACGAAGAAACTGATTTCTCATCCTTGATGTACATATTCTTCTTTTTTGAGTTATTGATTTTTGTTTTGTAACGATCAGTCGTCAATCAGTAGTTGTGCTGCATAGTCCTGAATGTGCGGAAAGTGTTAGAATTTTTTTTTGCATACAATATAAAATCATATTAAAGAAAAACCGTCAGTAAGTATGAATGAGTATGGCAAATAAAATAATCTGTTCCTTTCAGTGAAAAAAACGTAGAAGCAACAAATAAGAAACTCAATGAAATAGAGACAGTTTGGGCAGATATAATTGGTTGGCAGTGAGTTTTTATGCAGTTCTTTGGACGTTCGTAAGTAATTCGTGCTATGATTAATACGTATATGTTGAACATTTTGTATTTACAGAGTTGAAGCCAAACATCTGCATGGAGATTTTAATTTTTATGCACACGTTAAGCACTCGTCAATAATTACTCTGCATATGAACACAGAACCCATTTATGTTCATCAGCATACAATGTACGAGATTTTGCGCCACAGACAATAATAATAATTAAAGTGCATTTTGTGTGTATAACAACACATCGTTTTATTTCCAGAAAGTTCTCAAATACCGACGGCGTCGCGCAGTCGCCATAGACAACACACATTCCCACGAAATTCCAAGCCCAATGCATTTGCGCACATCGATACACAACAAGCGACCGTAAAAAAAGTAGGGAAATTGTAAAGCAACCGTAATAAAATATTGAACCCTTTTTGTTTGTTACCAAAATCGTTTTATTGCCCTTCATAACTTATTTTGCCAATAGATGTGCGCATTGAGTGTAAAGAAGAAAACGCCTTCGGATTCATTCGGGAGTACAAGGTATATACATAAATAGTTTTACATATACATGAGTTTTGTAAACTAATACAATTTACATTTCAGCAAATCATAAGTACATGCATGTTTGCTCAGGAACATCAGGAACGTAAGTATATGCTCACTTCGTAGAAAACAAACATATATTTATAACCTAGAAACAAGTTAATGTTTGTGATTCGGGCAAATATATATATGGTTGATGCATAATTTGTTTGCAAAAATTTGTTAAAATGGCCATTTTTTTTAGCGTGTAGTACTTACCTTCTAAAAACACGCGTGCAGTACGATGGCTAATGTTGTAGTGCATGTGCGGGGTAGTTGAGGGTTGGCGGTCTGCCGTTTGGTAAAACGGTTATCATAGGTAAAAAAAATTATTTTGAGTGCAATAGGATGTCCATCACTATTTTCAGTTTTGTCCGGTTTTTGATGTGACTTTGCAGGACGCTTTGAAATAAAATCCTATATCGGATGTAGTTTTTTTTCGCTGTTGTTTTTCCACCCTAGAGCAATGTCAGCCAACCACAAAAACTAACCTTCGAAATTTCGGTGTCTGCAGAGGCTCCCGCTGAATCCGATACTAAGGTGTTGTCGGAGTCAGCCGTCAGTTGTCGCATCTGGTTACAAAAGCACGCGACTGTCAGCAGTGCAGCTGTACAAATACTACATGAACTACTTGGCCCTGGTGTTAGGAACTGCCGAAGTCGGGACAGATGCAGGAAATGCCTGTCGGAGCATCATACAATGCTTCACCAGCCTCACCATATGAGGCCTGTATAAAAGTCTGGCCACGCGTTGGGAATATTGATATTATTAAACCATTTCTAAGGTAGGCGGGATGGTGCATTTGTATGGGTGGTAGCAGAAGGGGTGGGGTCACACTTTGGGCAAGATCGCGTTGGGCATATTGATATTATTACACGATTTCCATGGTAGACGGGATGGATCATTTGTATGGGAGGTACCCGAAGGGGTGTGGCCGTATAGTTTTGGGAATGAGCTTTAACGATGGTTGCTTGCTTGTCTGTGGAGCTGAGTAAAACAAAATTCAACTTGCCGGACAGCTGTAGCGACAGCGCTGAAACAAAAGATTCTCAAAAACTACACATACTTATTTTTAATATTTAGTCGGGTAACCTTTATTCTTAATAACAGCTTTTAGGCGGTCTGGCATTGATTCCACAAGTTTTTTTGTATAGTGTCTCTACTTTTGCCCATTCCACCTGAAGAACCTCTTTTAGCTGGGACTTTGAGCTAATGTGATGGGCCCTGATCCTTTTTTCAAGCAAATTCCACATATGCTTAATGGGATTAAGATCCGGACTTTGCGGTGGTGTTTTTAGCAGATGTGGAGCTCTGTAAGCCAAGTACATGCTAGTGTTGTGGGCCATGTGTTTGGGGTCATTGTCTTGCTGAAAATGAAATAAGTCGAATAAGCCTAATTTTTCAGCACTTAGCTTCAATTTTTTTAAGAATTTCAATATATGCACGATGGTCCATGATTCCTTCAATTATTTCCAAATTTCCAACTCGGCTGCCAGCGGACCCCAAACCATTACGCCACCCCCACCATGTTTTACAGTTTTTATGATGTTTTTTGGATTGTAGGCTTATCCCGGTTTTCTCCACACCCTAAGTCGGCCATCGGACCCAAAAATATTGTATTTGGACTCATCAGAGAATATAACACTGTTCCAGAATTCTGGAGACGCATTTTGATATTCTCGGGCGAAGTCCAAACGCTTTTTGCGATTCACTACATTTACGAATGGCTTTCTGCGAGGTGTGGGTGATTTGTACCCTGCAGCATTTACCGCTTTCCTTATTGTTTCTGGATGGACATCGATTTGTTTGGATTGAAGGAGTTCTGCACTAATTTTCTGGGCACTTATGAATGGATTTGAGGCAACCTTGCGCTTTATTTGTAGTCGATCTCGTTGATCTAGAACTGTAGGTCGTCCCGATTTGGGTTTATTTTCAACGCCACCTTCATATTTAAATCGTCCGATCACTGATTGAACGGTAGATCGGCTGCGGGATACCAGTTGGGCTATTTCTGAGTACGATTTTTCATCCTTCACGTGTAATTTTAATATAAGTTTACGTTCTTCCACTTTTCCAGACATTTTTGACAGTTTTTAACACAAATATATTGGAATTTACACTTTTTTGGCTGCGATTATATTGTTTGTGCTTGTTTTGTTTAGGAATGTAAAGAACCGTTATTATTTTTTATTTGCACTATCGGCAAAATAGAGCAACACGTAAACGTAACGTAAAGTGTACGAAGACTTAATTGGAAGCAAACAAGGGACTTTGTTTAATGTATAGCTAATAACTTATATATCGGCAATTCCACGGTGTCGAACGTGACCGTTGTACACATTCAAAGTGCAAAAAAGGTCAGAATAAAATATATTTTAGATTCATCTTATACATATTCGTACAGGTCCATAGTAGTACTATCACCGGTGGTTTAGTTTTTTTCAGGCGAAATAGTGATAACAAAATAAGGACAAAACAGGGAGCGGGTCGAACGCGACAAAAACAGAAGTAGTTTCCGTGAACATCTTTAAAAACATGAGAATCAGCGAAATCAAACAGAATATGTTATCGATGAAAATTTTAAAATGTTAAAAAATTACAAAGCTTTCGTATCCTCTTTATTTCATAGAAATATCATGGATAGTTTTTTTACATTTAATTTTTAGGTTGGTTCGAACGTGACATGTCGAACGTGACATTTTTTCTATGACTATCATATAGACAAATTAGACCAAAAAGTACCGTTATTCTTCATTCCTTTTGATTCGTCTCTTCAATTTAAGATTTCTTATGCTCTTAGAAAGATTATTTATAATAAGCCTCTTTTTACATAAGCCTCTCTTTACGAAGGAAATTTAAAAAAAAATGTGCATTTAAAAATCTGAAACTGATCCAAAACTACAATTTTCCACTTTGCAATTGTTTTTCGTAAATTTTTGAGTAAATACACGTGAAATTCTTTAATTTCATTAAAATTTGAATATTTTTGTATAGTAATATATTACATTACGATTTTGACATACATAGGGAATTACATATGGATACAAAAATAACAGTACATGTGTAAAAAACATATCGTCTGATGACAGCTTAAGCGTGTTGTCAACGTTATCGATTATCACCGATATTAACCAGTAAATTACAGTAAAGTGGCAACTCCGCCGTGACTTATACAAAAAGGTGGTAACTCTCATACTTCGTACTCTAATCAGTGACTTCCTGGGAAGAGGTGATCAAAATCATTCTGATTTCAACAACAACAATTTACAACGTTTTGGGAAGGGGTAGTAGACTGGACAAAGCGAAAAAAAAGTAACGTAAAGTGTGGTCCTTACACACTTTCAATTGGTGTAAATCAATACAAATCCTTGGATGAATCCAATAAAAGAAAAAACCACTGCCGTAAACGTATATAACATCCATCTTGTTTTAATTAAAGTAACAGTATCATTAACGATATTCGGTAAACATTAATGCATTCGAGCAGTCCTCGGTTTATACCGCACATATTATCATTATTGTGCCTGTGTATGTGTAGCACAGTAAAACGACTGAAAAATTTAAATAAAGCTGTACCGACAGCGCTGAAACATCATTTTGGCTATCCAAAATTTTTGAGTATTACTGGGTAAACCATCAATCAAAAGGATGGGAAACAAAATACAGATAGACAACACTGACGTGCCAACAAAATAAAGGTTGGCAACACTAGCACGAGCCAATTAATTACAGGTGTCATCTCTGACATGACTCATACAAAAAGGTGGTTACTCTCACCACCTTGCTCGATGCTTCTTCTTACCTCTAAATCGAGGTTTGTACACTGGTCAAACCCACAATCAAAAATTTTGATACGGAGAGGGGAAACAAAACACAAACCTGGTACGGCGGATGGGAAATAAAGTACATTCCTGTCTGTCGTGATCTAACTGTTGAAGTAAAAGACGTGTTTCAGAAAAGCTCCGCGAAAGTTTCAAATCGTAAGTGAATTACAACAAAGTTGTTAATATTTTGTTAACGGACTTGGATTGTGAATTGGATAACATTTTTTTTGGAACTGACGATATATTGAGCGGGTAGTTGAGACTCCGGACTATTTTTTTTCGGATTTTTTGAGTACCTCTTACATTTGGAATTGACGACATGGCACCACCTGCTAATGGCAAGTGGGGTAGGGTATTGCCCAAGGGGGACGCCTCGACTGACAACGTGACGATGGTGCCGCCAAGGAGGATTCAGCATACGGAGAAGGAGGTGGGTCCAACTTTCGGTGTGCATGATATGCGCCTAATGAGGGATGGAGGTGCCCTTATCCAATGGGGGTCTGCATTGCAGTAGAACGGCGGTTTCGTAGGATACTTAAGGCTAATATGTATTGCAGGTTTTGCGTGCCACTGGATCCGTATATTGGATACATGAATATGGTATTTCTCCTTGTGAGTAATAATCCGGGTATTGTTGGATTAGACGCAAATGCATGCGCACATGTGATAACATTCACGTGATTGTCAAATCGCATGCGATTTGTAATACGCCAAATTTATTTCAGCATGAGCTGTTGTTCACGCGTTTTGATTACTCTGTGCTATTTTTTAAAGTTGCATTGGAAAATTGAATACATATGTTTTAGCTGTCAAAACCATAAAAAATATCAAAAGCACTGAAGTTGCCAAATTTCTTGCGAATGTGAACGCAATTGCCAAAACTAAGCGAAATGCGATTCTCATCACATGGGCGATGATCACGTATGTGTTTCAGTAAGATGACCAGAACAGCACATGGTCATCAGAACTACTTACGAGGAGTAATGGTAAGTGAATGGCTGGTCACATTGTTTTATTGTTCTCAGTGAGCCGAGTGTTTTGTTGCTACGCGACAGTCGCAAATTGGGCGGCAATGACAGCATTTGACACAAGGTGGACGGTGTGTGACGAATGGGGAATAAGAGATCACGATCCAATTGAGATTATGATCACTTGATGTAGACGGAAAGGCAGGGAATTATCCCGACGACGGCGACTGCATGACGTTAACTGAGACGTTTACGCGGACACGTTTAGGTCGGAGTCACTACATGACTTTAGGTTGACGACTGGATATGCTCTGTTAATGATGCGGGATCGCATTGTAGCAATCCTCGTTCTTATCGGGGAATTAGCCTCCTTCAAGCATTTGCAAAAGTGATGGAAAGGTTCAAGGTTGATCGACTCAAATAGAGCTATAGAGGGCTTATCTGAGTTCCAGTTTGGCTCCCGAGAAGGAAGATGCTTGGATGCATGTTCGCCGTGCTGTCGCAGGGGCGTTACCCAAATATGTCTAGGCATATTTTTTGACGTCAGGGGTGTATTTTACTGCTTCTAATACGTCACGGTATTGCTTTCAAGGTCAGGAAGGTGCTGGCACTTTCCGCGTCAGACTGGATTTCTGCTGCTGATCTTGTAGATGGGGAGAGAAGGGGGAGCAAGACACTCCATGATGAGTGTCTTGTCTCGAGATGGACGGACAGTGAAATAGGGCGGGTTACGCGGACTTTGTACGGGAACGTCCAGACTTCGGCTTTGGCCAGACGGGGGCAGACTTGACCACTTACCTACAACTGGGGAATTCCAAAATTGTTGCTCAAAACGATGAAACGAGACAGGTAAGATATGTAAACAAAATAATTTCCAGAATATTTAAAATAGAGTTAAAACGAGACTAAGATAGTAATATTTCATGAGGAATTAAGGCTACCGAAAATGCACTGTACTGCCTACAACAGTGAAATCTAAAAATAACAGTGTTGCAAAAAACATAAAAGAGCGATCTGCAAGAAACCGTTCTTTGACATAGTCGATCACTACCGCTACCAGTAATTTGTCAACCACGTTGACTGGGTCGCGGTTTTAGAAATACCAAAAGTTGACTCTCCGACCTTTTGACATTTTCAAAAATGATAACACTGGGTAACAACCAAAAAAAGTCATGGGTTTCTCAGCTGATTTAGACTAATTTTGGTGTTCTGAGTCCGAATATCACATTGATTTTGCTGTATCAGGTCAACTTTTTGAGATACAGCCATACAGGTGGTGAAGAACTTCCTGGGGAACACGAAGGCAGCAAACCACGCCAGACTCATCAGCAGCATGATAGAGGCCTTTCAAAAGCTCGGGTGTTTGATGAGTATAAAAATTCACTTCCTGTTCTCACACATGGAGAAGTTTCCTGAAAACCTTGGGGCGATGAGCGACGAGCAGGGAGAAAGGTTCCATCAGGACATGCGCCAAATGGAGGATAGGTACCAGGGGAGGTGGGACGCAGTCATGATGGCGGACTACTGCTGGATGCTGAAGAGAGACAACCCAGCAGCTGCTCACAAACGGGAATCGAAGAAACGCCGATTTATGCCGTGAACTCTGAACTTTTGTGTCACGTAACGCTCATTGTTATACTAATATTATGATAAATATGCTTATTTAATGGAGTAAATAAAAACTTAATAAATTTGCATACGTTGACTTTTATTTCTTGAGGAAAACGGAAAAAATCTTCCGGGGTTTCTCAGCAGATGATCCAAAGAAATGTTTTTTTACGAAAAATCGATTTTTAAAAATTTCTGTAGCAAAAAATCCTGACCTGATAGAACAAAACCAAGGTCATTTTCGGACTCAGGGCATCTAAATTAGTCTAATTCATCTGGAAAACCCTAGACTTTTTAAAAAAGCAACTTTTTGTTGCTCAGTGTAATAGATGTTTTTTTCGAATTTTCCTGAATTACAAGTCGATTTTTTTTGACTAACACTCAGGGGATGCCCCTATAAATGCAATGCACTGTGTTAGCGATGGGAAGTCGAATATTGGACGGAGGAAAGAGGGAGTAGTATTTGTTGATGTTTGCCTTGAATTTGGCAATGTCATAGCAGGCAGGAAAAACACTTGCTGGAAGAGTATTCCACATACGAACAGTTCGGCGGAAGAACGAATTATCTCTATAGTGCGTCGTTTGGTCAACCGGCCATTTGACAATGAATGGATGAGACTCCCTGGATAGTCGAGTATTCCGGCTAAATGTTGTAACTTCAGGGACCAGACGACGAACAGATACCAATTAAATATCTATAGAACAGCGATACACAACCCACGTCCCGGCGATGATGTAGGGAGACATTAGAGTTGGATACCCTAACATCCCCTATCATCACTACCGCTCTCTTCTGTACGCTCACGCTCCAGAAGTTGCAGCGATGTCTTTGGAGCCCCTGCCCATATATGGGAGTTATATTCCATTTTAGGCCGGATGTAGGTGGTGTAAATATTTACGAGATCAGAGGGGGTAAAGTATTTCTTGCACCGCTTTAAAAAGCATAAACACTTGAATGCTTCGTTCGACACTTCGAAAATATGGTTAGCCCAACCACCCATAGATATTGATCACGATGATGGATCAGTGGAACGTTTGTGTGACAACAAACAGCACTGGGTCTTTTGTGCATTAAAATCTACTCTGTCATTTGGCCCCACTCACAAATCGCGGTTGAGTGAGTCGTTCATCGTTCGCCTTTTGTCCTCGACTTCCGAAGGATTTGCCCGATGTTCAAATGAGTACTAATGACAGATGTTGCTGTCATCCCCAAAGAAGTAGATTGGGTTCACAGGTCGTCAATGAAAAGAGGAAATAGAAAAGGAGATAGGGCAGAACCTTGTGGCACTCCTGCGGTTAACCTATGCTCGTTCGATTAGACCCAATCTATAACAACTCGTATAGAGCGATCTCTGACAAAACTCGCTATAAATCGAGAAAAGGTATTACCGACACCAAAGGCAATAAGTTTTGATATGAGTGCTCCGAGCCAGACCCTATCGAACGCCTTGGAAATGTCCAGAGCCACGACCTTGCTTTCACCAAGTCCGTGAATGGATCGACTCCATCGTTTCGAAAGGAACGCCATCAGGTCTCTAGTAGATCGAACTAGATACGTTTTCGAGCACGGGTTGTGGTTGACTGCTATCTACCGAAGATGAATTATTTGCAAATATTTTAGCCAGAAGGTTAGGTTTGCTAACTGGGTCAGTGAAAATCTGGTCACCGTTAACGAGGGTTGAAATATAAGATGAAGAATTGTTCCTTACCCTTTTAACGAATGAGCACAAGCTTTTACTTCGCCTGGGAGAAGAAAGAACTTTTGCACGAAGGCGCTGTTCGTGGAGAAGTTTTTCGCGCCTAAGCACTCTGGCACAATTGGATCTTGCCTGCTTACGTACCAGCTCAGTAGTGATGTTTTTATTTAAACGCCAATTTATGAACGCTTCCTCTTTGGATCTGACAGCTTCCCTGTATGTTTGATTAAACCAACAGTTCTTTGAAGGTTTAATCGAAGTAGTCTTCAAGGGAATAAATGTGTTTATGCCAAGAAGAATGATTTTCTCGACAATTTCAACAGCAGCATCGACATTGTTGCCTAGGAAACATAATTTCCAATTAAAGTGATAGAAATTGTTGAGATCGACCCAACGTGAGTTTTCGTATATGTACATTGTACGCTTCGTGACTGGTTTAGAAATGGATCGAAGATCGGATAACGAAAAGGATGCTGAAATGGTGCAATGATCTGAATTACCAAGAGGTGCAGGAATGTTCACCTCGTACTTTTCAGGGTGCGAGGTTAAGAAAAGGTCAAGAATATTTTGTTGTTGTCCTTCAACTCGTGGAATGTGTGTTGGTTCATTCACTAATTGCGCCAAGTCGTTGTGCGCGGCAAATAACTCAGCGTATTGAACATCCGGATATGTATGGCTCGAATGGGAAAGCCAAGAATTATTCTGGACATTGAAATCCCTAGCAATCTATATGGATAAAAAATAAGCGAATTTTGCCACTAAGCAAGGAGGTGATAAAAGCATCTCCGCAATGAATATTCAGAAGAATTTGAAACTAGCAACGGTTGGTGCAACCGCAGTAGAACACGAGTGTATCTTCATAATGTGGCATTAAAAGGAGAATCAGCTAGTGCAGATATATAAGCGTCAGTTTAAGCTTCAACTAAAACCATAATCGAAAATGGCATGTTTTGAATGCTGACGAAACAGGTATTTTTTGAATCATGTCCTGGATTTAAAGCTGGCAAGGATCGACTTACACTCCTTTTTGGAGGAAACGTGGAAGGAGATTTTAAATTTAAGCCCTTTCAGATTTATCAATCTGAAAATATAATGAAAAATTTAAAAAAAATTGACGTTACAATACACTGGCGTGCTAGTAAGAGGCTTGGATGACTACAACCTTGTTTAAATATTGGTTGGAAACTTGTGCTGTTCTAGAATTCAAACATTACTGTTCTACTTAAAACATTGACCTTAGCATGCTTTTGTTAGTCGATAATGCACCAGGATATTAAATTTTCGGACGACTTGTCCGATCATGTAAAAGTAGTTTTTATATAAGATGAAATAAAAATTATGTCACGAGGTAAAAAAGAGAAGATGTGGAGATTTTAGACGTTAATCCACGAATATTTTTTTTGAATTAAGTCATCTCATATCATATTAATCATTAGACGGAAGACTGGTATTAAATCGAATTTCATTGTACTTCTATAAATATGATAGAAGATATCAATGCCTTGATTCTTTTGTAAAAAACCTTTTCTACAACCAAACAAAATCTTAAAGCTAAATGTTATTGTCCCTGTCATTGAAAAAGATCAAAATCTAGCAGGAAAAAAGGTGAATTGGCAACACTGACTGGATGTATTCAGTGAGTACTAAATAGGGGTGTGCCGCAAGCACAAGCTATTCTTTAGATGTTGTGAAAAAAATATGCAGATCAAATTGAGGAAATTCCTGATCCAGGGCTGCCCTTCGGTTTGTATGTCCGACAATAAATTCACAAAATTCTACCAAAATAACAATGGCAGAACATTGCACCGCTATAAAAAATCTAAACGCTTCTTTCGACACTTCGAATATATGGCTAGCCCAACAACAAATAGCACTGGGTCTTTTGTGCATTAACATATACTCGGTTCATTTGGCCCCATTCCGAAATCGTGGTTAAATGAGTCATTCATCGTTTGAATTTTGTCCTCGACCTCCACAGCACCTGGCCGATGATCAAATGAGTATGAATGCTGTCATCCGCAAAAGAGTAGATCGGGTTCACAGTCTGACCGAACAGGTCGTCAATGAAAATAAGAAATAGAGAAGGAGAGAGGACAGAGCCTTGTGTGTTGGATGAGACTCCATCTATAACAACTTGCAAAGAGCGATCTCTGTGAAAACTCGACATGAATCGAGAGGTATTACCGACCCAGATGCAATAAGTTTTGATATGAGTGCTTCGTGCCAGACCATATCGAACGCCTTGAAAATATCCAGAGCCACGACTGAATGGATCTACTACATCTAGCGCATCGAACTAGATACGTTTTCGAGCACGGGTTGTGGTTGACTGCTATCTGGCAAAGATGAATTATTTGCAAATATTTTAGCCAGAAGGTTAGGTTTGCCAACTGGGTCAGTGAATATCCTTTTTACGAATGACCAAAAGCTCTTACTTCCCCAGGGCGAAGAAGGAACTTTAGCCCGAAGACGCTGTTCGTAAAGAAGCTATTCGCGCCAAAGTACTCTGGCACACCTTGATCTTATGTTTACGTAGCAGGTCAGTATTGGCATTTTCACATAAATTTCTGAACGCTTCCACGTTGGATCTCGATTGTTTAACTCCTTCGAAAGTTATAGTGCGTACCAGCAGGACAGACAGACGTACAGTTGGACAGACAGACACGGCTCAAACGATTCAGAAAGTTATGAATCGAATCTATCAGGTGCTCCAGTATTAGACTCTGCTAGTGGTCCTAGCTTCGTCTATAATTTAACGACACTTCCATCAGGATGAATAACTTTAAAAAATCTTCGTACGGCATGCAACTACCGCCAACCACGCTTGTGATGTGATATTTCACTGCTTTGAAGTCATCCTTCCAGAATCCTGCAATTTGAGGAGCTGCCGGCGAAATAACACGGCCCAGATTTTGCTGATATTCCTACTGTTGTTGTGTCATATCATCAAGCTTTCGTTGCAATTCCGCTTCCAGATTGGTAATATCGGCTTTGTGTCGAGCAGGCTCATTAACCAACAACTGCTCCAGATCGCGAACACGGGCAATCAAGGCAGCATTTGTCAATTCCATTATTGCAGCTACTCAAATTATCGATTCGTATAAGTAATTTCTCGATGGAACCTGAAGCAGCAACCGTATTACTATTGGTAGCAGATCTGTATTGTTCACGTAACTCTTGCAGGAATTTTTGTATTTTGGTTTCATATTGTTCACGTAACTCTTGCGGGGATTTCTCTATATTGGCTAAACGACCCTCTATCTCTGTGATCTCAGCTTGATGTTGTGAACGGGTCTCAATGACTTCTTGCCATACTATTTTGGGCTTCATTCAACTGTTGCTGTAACTGATAAAGTTCCTTTTGTACATCGTTTAAGTCATCAACGGTCTTCTTTCGGTTGAACTCGACAGCACAGCATTGATCCTTCAACTCGCCGACAATCGATTCATATAAACGAGCATTTTATTCCGTATAAGAGCAATCTCTAGCTTGGTTTTTAGATTTTATTCTTTTAAAGATATAGTCGAACTTCACTCGGTCGTAGACCATTTGTTTGTACTCTTGGGTGTGGATGTTTTTATCGGGTCAACTGCGAGATATATTTTCGAATGTGACCTGTTATAAATTTTCTCCGCCATTTTCATCAGCATTATATTAACCAATTTTGACATATCTTCGTATCGTTTGTCTAAATCATGATCGCTCCCCATTATGTTGTTTCATTTTTTTTCCACAACTCTTTAGTTTTATTATTATTATTTATTTATTTTTTAGGTTCGAATGGACTAACTAATGAATACAAAAAAATGATGATGTTTTTGAGCATTTCATGAATACTACCTGTGTATTTGAATAATACTAAAGAACCATAGAATTGATATGGACTATTTATACAATGATTGGTAGAAATTGAGTACAACATTCTTCGTGTGCGCGCCGTTGCTCTTATCGCAGACTCTTTTCTTCCTATGAGTGCGTTCTGAGGCCGCTGCTGTTATCACATGCCCTCTTCTCCTTATCGATGTGTATCTGTTTGCTCGTCACCATGTTCGTGCATTTCTTATCGGTGGGACTGAAATGTAGACACTTTGAACAGATGCTTTTGAACTTTAGTACCAAATGATTTATAATTTGTATAATCTGTCACGTCCTAGTTGATCTCTAATAACAAATATGCTGTTATCGTTGAAATGCATGTTTTGTCACATTTTTTCGAACTGATTGACAGACATTATTTTTATTTATTTGAAGGAATCGCAGATCATCACTCCAATAGGATGTTACACTTGTCTATGCGCAAGTGACATATACAAAATAATTGCGAGATATTGTTTTATATCAGAAGCACAATATGTCACATGGTTGTTCGGATTCATATACATTTGTTTGCTGAACAGCGGTCATTACCAGGTCTTCAGAAAAAAAATAGTTAAATAATTGGTACGGGGTTTCCAAAATTTAGTATGGCGGCACTGGATCAGATTTAAACTCGTGTTGTCAAGATCATATTCACTTTCTTCACTATTGTATTCCAGTAAATATTGTCCCAGTTTTCGATTGATTTGAACGACTTATTCATTAAAACGTTTTTAATCGTGTGAACACGCTGTTGACATAGGAAGAACACTTGGGTTACCACTAACAACAGTAAAAACAATTTGCAACAATTTCTTACTTACTGTTACCAAAGTAAGAAATTCAAGAAGAAAAAATGAGGGACTCTTCTATATGGATAAAAAAATAAGCGAATTTTGCCACTAAGCAAGGAGGTGATAAAAGCATCTCCGCAATGAATATTCAGAAGAATTTGAAACTAGCAACGGTTGGTGCAACCGCAGTAGAACACGAGCGTATCTTCATAATGTGGCATTAAAAGGAGAATCAGCTAGTGCAGATATATAAGCGTCAGTTTAAGCTTCAACTAAAACCATAATCGAAAATGGCATGTTTTGAATGCTGACGAAACAGGTATTTTTTGAATCATGTCCTGGATTTAAAGCTGGCAAGGATCCACTTACACTCCTTTTTGGAGGAAACGTGGAAGGAGATTTTAAATTTAAGCCTTTTCAGATTTATCAATCTGAAAATATAATGAAAAATTTAAAAAAATGTACGTTCCAGTACACTGGCATGCTAATAAGAGGCTTGGATGACTACAACCTTGTTTAAATATTGTGCTGTTCTAGAATTCAAACATTACTGTTCTACTTAAAACATTGACCTTAGCATGCTTTTGTTAGTCGATAATGCACCAGGATATTAAATTTTCGGACGACTTGTCCGATCATGTAAAAGTAGTTTTTATATAAGATGAAATAAAAATTATGTCACGAGGTAAAAAAGAGAAGATGTAGAGATTTTAGACGTTAATCCACGAATTTTTTTTTTGAGTTAAGTCATCTCATATCATATTAATCATTAGACGGAAAACAGATATTAAATCGAATTTCATTGTACTTCTATAAATATGATAGAAGATATCATTGCCTTGATTCTTTTGTAAAAAACCTTTTCTACAACCAAACAAAATCTTAAAGCTAAATGTTATTGTCCCTGTCATTGAAAAAGATCAAAATATAGCAGGAAAAAAGGTGAATTGGCAACACTGACTGGATGTATTCAGTGAGTACTAAATAGGGGTGTGCCGCAAGCACAAGCTATTCTTTAGATGTTGTGAAAAAAATATGCAGATCAAATTGAGGAAATTCCTGATCCAGGGCTGCCCTTCGGTTTGTATGTCCGACAATAAATTCACAAAATTCTACCAAAATAACAATGGCAGAACATTGCACCGCTATAAAAAATCTAAACGCTTCTTTCGACACTTCGAATATATGGCTAGCCCAACAACAAATAGCACTGGGTCTTTTGTGCATTAACATATACTCGGTTCATTTGGCCCCATTCCGAAATCGTGGTTAAATGAGTCATTCATCGTTTGAATTTTGTCCTCGACCTCCACAGCACCTGGCCGATGATCAAATGAGTATGAATGCTGTCATCCGCAAAAGAGTAGATCGGGTTCACAGTCTGACCGAACAGGTTGTCAATGAAAATAAGAAATAGAGAAGGAGAGAGGACAGAGCCTTGTGTGTTGGATGAAACGCCATCTATAACAACTCGTAAAGAGCGATCTCTGTGAAAACTCGACATGAATCGAGAGAAGGTATTACCGACCCAGATGCAATAAGTTTTGATATGAGTGCTTCGTGCCAGACCATATCGAACGCCTTGAAAATATCCAGAGCCACGACTGAATTAATCTACTACATCTAGCGCATCGAACTAGATACGTTTTCGAGCACGGGTTGTGGTTGACTGCTATCTGGCAAAGATGAATTATTTGCAAATATTTTAGCCAGAAGGTTAGGTTTGCCAACTGGGTCAGTGAATATCCTTTTTACGAATGACCAAAAGCTCTTACTTCCCCAGGGCGAAGAAGGAACTTTAGCACGAAGACGCTGTTCGTAAAGAAGCTATTCGCGCCAAAGTACTCTGGCACACCTTGATCTTATGTTTACGTAGCAGGTCAGTATTGGCATTTTCACTTAAATTTCTGAACGCTTCCACGTTGGATCTCGATTGTTTAACTCGTTCGAAAGTTATAGTGCGTACCAGCAGGACAGACAGACGTACAGTTGGACAGACGGACACGGCGCAAACGATTCAGAAAGTTATGAATCGAATCTATCAGGTGCTCCAGTATTAGACTCTGCTAGTGGTCCTGGCTTCGTCTATAATTTAACGACACTTCCATCAGGATGAATAACTTTAAAAAATCTTCGTACGGCATGCAACTACCGCCAACCACGCTTGTGATGTGATATTTCACTGCTTTGAAGTCATCCTTCCAGAATCCTGCAATTTGAGGAGCTGCCGGCGAAATAACACGGCCCAGATTTTGCTGATATTCCTACTGTTGTTGTGTCATATCATCAAGCTTTCGTTGCAATTCCGCTTCCAGATTGGTAATATCGGCTTTGTGTCGAGCAGGCTCATTAACCAACAACTGCTCCAGATCGCGAACACGGGCAATCAAGGCAGCATTTGTCAATTCCATTATTGCAGCTACTCAAATTATCGATTCGTATAAGTAATTTCTCGATGGAACCTGAAGCAGCAAACGTGTTAATATTGGTAGCAGATCTGTATTGTTCACGTAACTCTTGCAGGAATTTTTGTATTTTGGTTTCATATTGTTCACGTAACTCTTGCGGGGATCTCTCTATATTGGCTAAACGACCCTCTATCTCTGTGATCTCAGCTTGATGTTGTGAACGGGTCTCAATGACTTCTTGCCATACTATTTTGGGCTTCATTGAACTGTTGCTGTAACTGATAAAGTTCCTTTTGTACATCGTTTAAGTCATCAACGGTCTTCTTTCGGTTGAACTCGGCAGCACAGCATTGATCCTTCAACTCGCCGACAATCGATTCATATAAACGAGCATCTTATTCCGTATAAGAGCAATCTCTAGCTTGGTTTTTAGATTTTATTCTTTTAAATATATAGTCGAACTTCACTCGGTCGTAGACCATTTGTTTGTACTCTTGGGTGTGGATGTTTTTATCGGGTCAACTGCGAGATATATGACAGCATCTTTGCAGGTCTGATTAAACCAACAGTTCTTTGGGGGTTTGATCGAAGTAGTCTTCGAGGGAATAAATATGTTTACGCCAAGAAGAATTACTTTCTCGACCACTTGAGCAGCACCATCGACATTATTGTCTAGGAAACATAATTTCCAATTAAAGTGTTGAGCTCGGCCCAACGTGCCTTTTCGTATATATACATTAACCACTTCATTCCGCCAAGTCTTTGTGCTCAGCAAATAGCTAAGCGTACTGACCCTACGGATTTGTATGCCTCGAATAGGAAAGCCATGAATTATTATGGACATTGAAATCACCTGCAACTACAATTTCACTATTCGGATGCAAAAATGGTGAAAAATGGAATGACATTTGATTACGACAAAGTCGACTTTTTTAATTTAGTTACAAATAAGTTTTGTCGGTCAGTGAAACTAATATTATGGCAGCAATAAGCGAAGAATTTGGGCAGTGTGATGAAATTTCATATTTCGGGCAGTTTCTACAGCTACGTGATAATTCTGACGAAGAGAATTGTTGTTATGAGTAAGCAGACAATATCAAGGGTACACCATTGCTGTAACTCCTTCTGAAGGCGAAAAAATGGCACGCTTCTTTATGAGAAGTGAGGTCGGTCCCTACTAAAAAATTCAAAGATCTTCAACAAATATCTAAACAGGCGTTACAGCTTAAATTAAAAAGTCCGGATCAGTTATAATTGATGTTACGAAAGGTTAACTTGAGTTTTTCGTGTTTGTTTGTCTTTCGGTCCTTGTGCACGCACATTTTGTCCGTCCGTCGCGTTTTTGTGCATTCTGTGTCAATAAATATATGCAAACAAAAAAAAAAGCAAAATAAAAACAAAAACAATAACCCATTGCACATTTAACAACAAATAAAAGAAACAAAAGAGATTTAATTAAATACAATAGAACCAACAGTGTCCACACTCTACAACAACAACAGCAGTCACCAAAATAATAAACCGGCGAAAATAATAACCAACGCGCTCACGCACCAACAACAACAATAGCAACAATCCAGCACCACACACGCGTCAACACAAAAAAAGATAACACTAAGGGCTTTTCTATGAAACCCTCGTTGTCTTGCACTTGTGTTCCCCCTTCCGTTTAGCCCTTCGCTCTGCAAGTATACCGCAAAATAATTCATCCCCAGCCCGCGAATGTTCGCAAAGTGAATTTTAAACATATCTACCATGACATTACCAAAAAACAAGACAACTTCAAAGCAGAATCACAAATAATGCTGCACCCCTCCCGCCGCTGTTATTTCGGTTAGTTGTTCAGTGTAATACCTACAACAACTAACAGAACAGTGACAAGAAGAACGCAGAATTATTTGTGACGGGCGGACAAAATGTGAGTGCACAAGGACCGAAAGACAAACAAACACGAAAAACTCAAGTTAACCTTTCGTAACATCAATTATAACTGATCCGGACTTTTTAATTTAAGCTGTAACGCCTGTTTAGATATTTGTTGAAGATCTTTGAATTTTTTAGTAGGGACCGACCTCACTTCTCATAAAGAAGCGTGCCATTTTTTCGCCTTCAGAAGGAGTTACAGCAATGGTGTACCCTTGATATTGTCTGCTTACTCATAACAACAATTCTCTTCGTCAGAATTATCACGTAGCTGTAGAAACTGCCCGAAATATGAAATTTCATCACACTGCCCAAATTCTTCGCTTATTGCTGCCATAATATTAGTTTCACTGACCGACAAAACTTATTTGTAACTAAATTAAAAAAGTCGACTTTGTCGTAATCAAATGTCATTCCATTTTTCACCATTTTTGCATCCGAATAGTGAAATTGTAGTTGCAGGTGATTTCAATGTCCATAATAATTCATGGATTTCCTATTCGAGGCATACAAATCCGTAGGGTCAGTACGCTTAGCTATTTGCTGAGCACAAAGACTTGGCGGAATGAAGTGGTCAATGTATATATACGAAAAGGCACGTTGGGCCGAGCTCAACACTTTAATTGGAAATTATGTTTCCTAGACAATAATGTCGATGGTGCTGCTCAAGTGGTCGAGAAAGTAATTCTTCTTGGCGTAAACATATTTATTCCCTCGAAGACTACTTCGATCAAACCCCCAAAGAACTGTTGGTTTAATCAGACCTGCAAAGATGCTGTCATATATCTCGCAGTTGACCCGATAAAAACATCCACACCCAAGAGTACAAACAAATGGTCTACGACCGAGTGAAGTTCGACTATATATTTAAAAGAATAAAATCTAAAAACCAAGCTAGAGATTGCTCTTATACGGAATAAGATGCTCGTTTATATGAATCGATTGTCGGCGAGTTGAAGGATCAATGCTGTGCTGCCGAGTTCAACCGAAAGAAGACCGTTGATGACTTAAACGATGTACAAAAGGAACTTTATCAGTTACAGCAACAGTTGAATGAAGCCCAAAATAGTATGGCAAGAAGTCATTGAGACCCGTTCACAACATCAAGCTGAGATCACAGAGATAGAGGGTCGTTTAGCCAATATAGAGAGATCCCCGCAAGAGTTACGTGAACAATATGAAACCAAAATACAAAAATTCCTGCAAGAGTTACGTGAACAATACAGATCTGCTACCAATATTAACACGTTTGCTGCTTCAGGTTCCATCGAGAAATTACTTATACGAATCGATAATTTGAGTAGCTGCAATAATGGAATTGACAAATGCTGCCTTGATTGCCCGTGTTCGCGATCTGGAGCAGTTGTTGGTTAATGAGCCTGCTCGACACAAAGCCGATATTACCAATCTGGAAGCGGAATTGCAACGAAAGCTTGATGATATGACCCAACAACAGTAGGAATATCAGCAAAATCTGGGCCGTGTTATTTCGCCGGCAGCTTCTCAAATTGCAGGATTCTGGAAGGATGACTTCAAAGCAGTGAAATATCACATCACAAGCGTGGTTGGCTACCATGCCGTACGAAGATTTTTTAAAGTTATTCATCCTGATGGAAGTGTCGTTAAATTATAGACGAAGCCAGGACCACTAGCAGAGTCTAATACTGGAGCACCTGATAGATTCGATTCATAACTTTCTGAATCGTTTGAGCCGTGTCCGTCTGTCCAACTGTACGTCTGTCTGTCCTGCTGGTACGCACTATAACTTTCGAACGAGTTAAACAATCGAGATCCAACGTGGAAGCGTTCAGAAATTTAAGTGAAACTGCCAATACTGACCTGCTACGTAAACATAAGATCAAGGTGTGCCAGAGTACTTTGGCGCGAATAGCTTCTTTACGAACAGCGTCTTCGTGCTAAAGTTCCTTCTTCGCCCTGGGGAAGTAAGAGCTTTTGGTCATTCGTAAAAAGGATATTCACTGACCCAGTTGGCAAACCGAACCTTCTGGCTAAAATATTTGCAAATAATTCATCTTTGCTAGATAGCAGTCAACCACAACCCGTGCTCGAAAACGTATCTAGTTCGATGCGCTAGATGTAGTAGATCAATTCAGTCGTGGCTCTGGATATTTTCAAGGCGTTCGATATGGTCTGGCACGAAGCACTCATATCAAAACTTATTGCATCTGGGTCGGTAATACCTTCTCTCGATTCATGTCGAGTTTTCACAGAGATCGCTCTTTACGAGTTGTTATAGATGGCGTCTCATCCAACACACAAGGCCACAAGGCTCTGTCCTCTCTCCTTCTCTATTTCTTATTTTCATTGACGACCTGTTCGGTCAGACTGTGAACCCGATCTACTCTTTTGCGGATGACAGCATTCATACTCATTTGATCATCGGCCAGGTGCTGTGGAGGTCGAGGACAAAATTCAAACGATGAATGACTCATTTAACCACGATTTCTGAATGGGGCCAAATGAACCGTTTATATGTTAATGCACAAAAGACCCAGTGCTATTTGTTGTTGGGCTAGCCATATATTCGAAGTGTAGAAAGAAGCGTTTAGATTTTTTATAGCGGTGCAAGAAATAATGCACCCCATCATATCTCCTAACTGTTTACACCACCTACATCCGGCCAAAATTGGAATTGAGTGATGAATGTTCTTACTTACTTACTTAAGTTGGCTATACAACCTGTTGTTAGTCTTGGCCTGCTTAATAAATGATTTCCAAGCATTTCGGTCTTCTGCTTGTCTTCTCCAGTTCGTGATACCAAGGATTTTCATGTCTTCTTCCACTTGGTCCCTCCACCGGAGTCTCGGTCTTCCCTGTCTGCGCTTTCCGTGGTAGTTGTCGTCCAACGCCTTTCTGGATGGAGCGTTTGTATTCATTCGACCGACATGACCCAGCCAGCGCAATCGCTGTATTTTGATGCGCTTGACTACGTTCATGTCGGGATATAGCTCATACAGTTCACGGTTCGTTCGACGTCTATACTCCTCGTTAACACAGATCGGGCCATAGATTTTTCGAAGGATTTTTCTCTCAAAAACACCCAGCACAGCTTCATCTGCTTTCGCCAGTACCCATGCTTCAGCGCCATAAAGAAGCACAGGCAGAATAAGAGTGTTGTACAGTGTTATTTTAGTTCGACGAGAGAGGGCTCTGTTCCTGAATTGTTTGTTGAGCCCGAAATAACATATATTTGCAAGCACGATCCTTCGCTTTATTTCGATGCTGACATTATTATTTCTATTAATGGCGGAGCCGAGGTATACAAATTCTTCCACTACCTCGACGTTGCAATTGCCGGCCTTCACTATGTCGCCTTTCTTTCGCCGCGACGTTTGCCTAGCAGTGGCAAGCATAAATTTTGTTTTGTCCTCGTTCACAATTAGACCCATCTTCGCTGATTCCTTCTCAATTCTGGAAAAAGCACCAGTTACATCTCGCTCTATCTTACCGACGATGTCAATGTCGTCTGCATATACGAGTAGTATGTGGCCTTTGGTGTTTGGAGACTTATTCCGCGGTAGTTGGCGCAAACGGTTTTGTCTCCTTTCTTGTGAATTGGGCATAGTACGCTGAGGTTCCAATCATTAGGCATGCATTCATTCTCCCAGATGGTGCAGACTAGCTGATGCATGCACCTTATCAGCTGTTCACCTCCGGTCTTATACAGCTCTGCTGGAATTCCATCAGCACCTGCGGCCTTGTTGTTCTTAAGCCGGGATATTGCTGCTTTGACCTCATCTGGGTTAGGGGGTGGACATTCAACACCATCATCTAAGATTGGTTGCGGGATGTTTTCTTCGCCGGATTCTTCAGCCGCTAACAGGCTGGCGAAATGTTTCTTCCAAATCCTCAGCACTCTCGACGTGTCTGTCACCAGGTTCCCATTTTCATCTCTACACGAAGTTATGCCAGTAGACGAGTCTTGGCTTTGATGTTTTACTCGTTGGTAGAATTTTCTGGCATCATTTCTATTTCCATAGAACTCAATCTCCTCACATTTCCGTCTTTCCATCTCTTTTTTCTTTCTTCGGAATAGACGATTTTCCTCCCTCCTCAACTCTCGGTATCGCTCCAACACAGCTCGCGTTGCCATCGGCGCGAGTGTCGCCCTATATGCAACGTTCTTAACTTCAGTGGCGGCTTTACACTCCTCATCGTACCATTGGTTCCTTTGTTGCCGCTTTCGGTAACCAATTTCTTCTTCGGCGGCCTTCGTCATGGAGTTGTATATGTGTTGCCATTGTTCGCTGATATCATCGGGAGGAGGAGGGTTTAGCAGGAGGAGATGAGATAGCTTCGCGGAGTAGGCTTGTGCTGTCGGTTGCAATTGCAGCTTTTCGACGTCTAGCTTTCGTTTGGTGCTGTTACGTACGGGTTTTGCTGCACTTAAACGGGTGCGTACCTTGGCTGCTACAAGGTAGTGGTCCGAATCAATATTTGCAGTTCGGAAAGTCCGTACGTCCAGCACGCTCGATGCATGCCTTCCGTCTATCACAACATGATCGATTTGGTTTTTCGTCTTTCCATCAGGTGACAGCCATGTTGCCTTATGGGTTTCGCGATGCTTAAACCTGGTGCTGCTGATAACCATATTCCTTGCGGCGGCGAAATCGATCAGCCTCATTCCGTTATCGGAGGTGTCATTGTGGAGGCTGAAATTACCGACGGTGGGACCAAAGATGTTTTCCCTGCCTACTTTGCCATTAAAATCCCCGAGAACAATTTTAATGTCATGGCCGGGACAACGGTCGTATGTTTGCTCTAGGCGCTCGTAAAACTTATCTTTGGTCTCTTCGTCTTTCTCTTCCGTCGGCGCGTGAACACAAATCAGGCTAATAAAGAAAAACTTAGCCTTGATGCGGATTGTGGCCAGCCGTTCATCCACTGGTGTGAAACCGGCGACAAGGTGACGTACTCTTTTGTTCACAACAAATCCGCATCCAAACTGGTGCTTGCTTTCATGCCAGCTGTAATAAATATCGCAGTTTCTCATTTTATTTACGCCGTGCCCTTTCCATCTTATCTCCTGAATTGCGGTGATGTCAGCTCTGTATTCTTCGAGGACATCCGCCAGTTGGATAGAGGCACCTGGTCTGATGAATGTTCTGCCATTGTTATTTTGGTAGAATTTTGTGCATTTATTGTCGGACATACTAACCGAAGGGCAGCCCTGGATCAGGAATTTCCTCAATTTGATCTGCATATTTTTTTCACAACATCTAAAGAATAGCTTGTGCTTGCGGCACACCCCTATTTAGTACTCACTGAATACATCCAGTCAGTGTTGCCAATTCACCTTTTTTCCTGCTAGATTTTGATCTTTTTCAATGACAGGGACAATAACATTTAGCTTTAAGATTTTGTTTGGTTGTAGAAAAGGTTTTTTTACAAAAGAATCAAGGCATTGATATCTTCTATCATATTTATAGAAGTACAATGAAATTCGATTTAATATCTGTTTTCCGTCTAATGATTAATATGATATGAGATGACTTAATTCAAAAAAAATATTCGTGGATTAACGTCTAAAATCTCCACATCTTCTCTTTTTTACCTCGTGACATAATTTTTATTTCATCTTATATAAAAACTACTTTTACATGATCGGACAAGTCGTCCGAAAATTTAATATCCTGGTGCATTATCGACTAACAAAAGCATGCTAAGGTCAATGTTTTAAGTAGAACAGTAATGTTTGAATTCTAGAACAGCACAATTTTCCAACCAATATTTAAACAAGGTTGTAGTCATCCAAGCCTCTTATTAGCACGCCAGTGTACTGGAACGTAAATTTTTTTACATTTTTCATTATATTTTCAGATTGATAAATCTGAAAAGGCTTAAATTTAAAATCTCCTTCCACGTTTCCTCCAAAAAGGAGTGTAAGTCGATCCTTGCCAGCTTTAAATCCAGGACATGATTCAAAAAATACCTGTTTCGTCAGCATTCAAAACATGCCATTTTCGATTATGGTTTTAGTTGAAGCTTAAACTGACGCTTATATATCTGCACTAGCTGATTCTCCTTTTAATGCCACATTATGAAGATACACTCGTGTTCTACTGCGGTTGCACCAACCGTTGCTAGTTTCAAATTCTTCTGAATATTCATTGCGGAGATGCTTTTATCACCTCCTTGCTTAGTGGCAAAATTCGCTTATTTTTTTATCCATATAGAAAGAAGGGACTCCATTTTTTCTTCTTGAATTTCTTACTTTGGTAACAGTAAGTAAGAAATTGTTGCAAATTGTTTTTACTGTTGTTAGTGGTAACCCAAGTGTTCTTCCTATGTCAACAGCGTGTTCACACGATTATAAACGTTTTAATGAATAAGTCGTTCAAATCAATCGAAAACTGGGACAATATTTACTGGAATACAATAGTGACGAAAGTGAATATGATCTTGACAACACGAGTTGAAATCTGATCCAGTGTTCTCAGGGAGACTTTCAAAGTCAAATAAAAAAAAAACATTATTTGGAAGAAAAAGTCATTGCAATTATATAAAGACCATTACCAATTTCACGGAAATTCAGAAATTGAAGGGGAATTACTAAATTTTGGAAACCCCGTACCAATTATTTAACTATTTTTTTTCTGTAGACCTGGTAATGACCGATGTTCAGCAAACAAATGTATATGAATCCGAACAACCATGTGACATATTGTGCTTCTGATATAAAACAATATCTCGCAATTATTTTGTATATGTCACTTGCGCATAGACAAGTGCAACATCCTATTGGAGTGATGATCTGCGATTCCTTCAAATAAATAAAAATAATGTCTGTCAATCAGTTCGAAAAAATGCGACAAAACATGCATTTCAACGATAACAGCATATTTGTTATTAGAGATCAACTAGGACGTGACAGATTATACAAATTATAAATCATTTGGTACTAAAGTTCAAAAGCATCTGTTCAAAGTGTCTACATTTCAGTCCCACCGATAAGAAATGCACGAACATGGTGACGAGCAAACAGATACACATCGATAAGGAGAAGAGGGCATGTGATAACAGCAGCGGCCTCAGAACGCACTCATAGGAAGAAAAGAGTCTGCGATAAGAGCAACGGCGCGCACACGAAGAATGTAGTACTCAATTTCTACCAATCATTGTATAAATAGTCCATATCAATTCTATTATTCTTTAGTATTATTCAAATACACAGGTAGTATTCATGAAATGCTCAAAAACATCATCATTTTTTTGTATTCATTAGTTGGTCCATTCGAACCTAAAAAATAAATAAATAATAATAATAAAACTAAAGAGTTGTGGAAAAAAAACGAAACAACATAATGGGGAGCGATCATGATTTAGAAAAACGATACGAAGATATGTCAAAATCGGTTAATATAATGCTGATGAAAATGGCGGAGAAAATTTATAACAGGTCACATTCGAAAAAATAACTCGCAGTTGAACCGATAAAAACATCCACACCCAAGAGTACAAACAAATGCTCTACGACCGAGTGAAGTTCGACTATATCTTTAAAAGAATAAAATCTAAAAACCAAGCTAGAGATTGCTCTTATACGGAATAAAATGCTCGTTTATATGAATCGATTGTCGGCGAGTTGAAGGATCAATGCTGTGCTGCCGAGTTCAACCGAAAGAAGACCGTTGATGACTTAAACGATGTACAAAAGGAACTTTATCAGTTACAGCAACAGTTGAATGAAGCCCAAAATAGTATGGCAAGAAGTCATTGAGACCCGTTCACAACATCAAGCTGAGATCACAGAGATAGAGGGTCGTTTAGCCAATATAGAGAGATCCCCGCAAGAGTTACGTGAACAATATGAAACCAAAATACAAAAATTCCTGCAAGAGTTACGTGTACAATACAGATCTGCTACCAATAGTAACACGGTTGCTGCTTCAGGTTCCATCGAGAAATTCCTTATACGAATCGATAATTTGAGTAGCTGCAATAATGGAATTGACAAATGCTGCCTTGATTGCCCGTGTTCGCGATCTGGAGCAGTTGTTGGTTAATGAGCCTGCTCGACACAAAGCCGATATTACCAATCTGGAAGCGGAATTGCAACGAAAGTTTGATGATATGACCCAACAACAGCAGGAATATCAACAAGATCTGGGCCGTGTTATTTCGCCGGCAGCTTCTCACATTGCAGGATTCTGGAAGAATGACTTCAAAGCAGTGAAATATCACATCACAAGCGTGGTTGACGGTAGTTGCATGCCGTACGAAGACTTTTTAAAGTTATTCATCCTGATGGAAGCGTCGTTAAATTATAGACGAAGCCAGGACCACTAGCAGAGTCTAATACTGGAGCACCTGATAGATTCGATTCATAACATTCTGAAGCGTTTGAGCCGTGTCCGACTGTACGTCTGTCCTGCTGGTACGCACTATAACTTTCGAAAGAGTTAAACAAACGCTTTCAAATTTGGCATGGGTTAATATTTTCAAAAATTGCTTATGGGATTGCATATGGGCTATATGGCCACACCCCTTCGGGTACCTCCCATTCAAATCAGCTATTTCGCCCACTTTAGAAATCATGTAATAATACCAATATGACCAACGCGATCTTGCCCAAAATCTGTGTTTAGTAAAACTATAGCTAGACAAAGTTTCTGACAAAATCATGGAAGTCTGGCAACTCTCCTTCTGGTACCTCCCATACAAATGTACCATCCCGCCCCTTATAAGCCGTGTAATGTTATCAATATGACCAACGAGATCTTGCTCAAATTTTGAATTTAGTAAATCTATAGCTAGACAAAGTTTCGACAAAAACTTGGAAGTCTGGCAACTCCCCTTCTGGTACTTACATAAAATTTTCGAGAAAAAAAATCTACAATATTTATACCCTAACCCTAGGGGTAGGAGGGTATATATCATTGGATACGGCTCAAAAGTGTAACACATTGAAATATCCATATCCAGGTGTCTTTGGTCCAAATTCGATTCATGACTTTCTGAATCGTTTGAGCCATGTTTGTCTGTCCTGCTGGTACGCACGATAACTTTCGAAAGAGTTAAACAATCGCTTTAAAATTTGGCATGGGTTAATATTTTCCCAAAACTGATTATGGGCTATATGGCCACACCCCTTCGGGTACCTCCCATACAAATCGTCTATTTCGCCCACTTTAGAAATCCTGTAATAATATCAATATGACCAACACGATCTTGCCCAAATTTTGTATTTTGTAAAGCTATTGCTAGACAATGTTTCAGACAAAAACGTGGAAGTCTGGCAACTCCCCTTCTGGTACCTCCCATACAATTGTACCATCCCACCCACTTAACCCTCCGATGAGTGACAGTTCTGAACTTCACGGCCGTGTGAAAAGGTCCCTACGGAAATTTTTTGTAAATCATGTTTTTTCATATAAAATTTTGTTTTTTGTTTTTATTGTTTATAACTAAATTCTACATGCAGAAATAATTTGTTCAATTTTTTTAATTTTTGTTTGCTTAAATTTTCTTAAGACTATTATAAAAAAGTTTAAAAATTATTGTTGTTGAGCGTGTACTTCTTGTCCACCGCCCTGTGCGCAAGAGTTGCAGCGATGTAAAAGTGTGCTATGTTCTCCGCAAACAGCGTTGCCGCAGCTGAAGCAGTATGCCCGCGAAGAAGAAAAATAAAAAACAAATAAATATATATTCTATTCTTGAATTTGAAGATGTTTTTCTTACCCTGACATCGAATGCTTCCATCGCATTACGTATCCTTGGATATGAGGTTATATGGTTGTTCAGGGCACGTTCTTCGATATTTGGTGTGGCCAATTGTTTCGTTGGCAGTAACAAGAACGACCGTCGTCTGTCACCCCTTTTTATAGGCTTCATTTCGTTGTAAATCGTAAATGCAGCCAATGCAGGGACGTCCAGCATATTATAAAACATGGCCAACGGCCATCGTTGTGTTGCTCTTTTGCAGCAGTGGTAAAAAAATCAGTCCCTTCACAGGATAATAACTCTGTGAGTCGCATAACCACCATACTTTCAAACTTTCACCATACTAGCATTAAACCAGTACTTAAATTTTTTGTTCTTAGTATTTTTGTTCTTAGAATTTTTTCTTAGAATTTCTTGTTTTTATCATCATCCCTAATGTCTTTGAGTTTAGGTCTTTGTGTTCAGAACAAGTAAATTATGTGTTGAAACAATAAAAAAATTATAATGATGCCCAAAAACATGCATTTATTAGTGAAATTCAGTACAAGGTCCATACGGACCTATTCACACGTCGTACTATTCTCACTAAAACCTCAATAACTCCTAAAGTAATGATCCGATCGGCTTGATCTTTTTTCCCAAAAGATGGGCAACAAAATGCTCTTGGAATACAAAATGGGGGGGGGGTGTAGTGGCCGAAGTAGGAGTTAAGAAATAGTACTACGGTCTATGCGATCTTAGCCAAATTCCGCAATTTATAAATCTATAAACATCTAAAGCTCTCCAGAAAAAGTTGGACCCGTAGTAAGTCCCCTTCGGGTACCTCCCATACAAATGTACCATCACTAATGTGACCATTTATATTTTTCGTCAGAGCGGGACGTCTGCGGAATTTTGTAAAAAAAAAAAAAAAAAAAAAAAAGGTTCTTATTATTATGCATTTAAAAAATGTATTCAAAAACGGAGAGAATACGTATAAATCTAATTAATCTTATGTCTAAGAATTTGTTTTATATTTGTCAGCAGAGCAAATTAGTTTTAAAATATCGGGTCTAGTTTTCAAGTAGGAATGGAGCTGATTACATTGTTTGTTGATGTTAGTCTTAGTAATTAAAATAGCTTTTAAAACTGTCACACTTAACTGTGTTTTTCCACTTTTCTCACCTCCGTATCTTGGCTACTGCTAAGAAATCTTTGTGTGATCAGAAAATCCGTCACATTCTGTACGTCTTCCCAAGTAGGGACTTTTCTCAAATTTGACCATTCCAATACTGCTAGTTGTGCATTGAACTGGCACCACTGTTCCAAGTATTCTTTACTTGTCTTATTAAAAACCGCTGCCGCAGTTTTCACATTCTGCTCATCAACAGCAACGTCAGTTTTTTGTAATTTTACCAGTAGATTGCGGACGGAATGAGGAAGGAAAATCGAATTCTCCTTAACTTCTAAGTTATCTCGGAGACGATTAATTTCATTCGCAGACTCTATTGCGGACACGTACATGTATTTTTCATCAATATCCAGTATTTGCGAAAGCGGGACATTTTTGCTCTCGCTGGGGACAGCGGGACAGATAGCCTCAAAGCGGGACTGTCCCGCCCAAACGGGACGTATGGTCACGTTAACCATAACTCCCCTTATAAATCCTGTAATATTATCAATACGACCCCAAATACTTGCCCAAATTCTGTTAGTAATGTTATGGCTAGAAAATTTTTCGGACAAAAACTGGGAAGTCTGGCAAGTCCCCTTCTGGTACCTCTCATACAAATGTACCATCCCGCCACTTATACCCGGTGTAATACTATCAATATGACCAACGCGATCTTGCCCAAATTCTGTACTTAGTAAAGTTATGGCTAGAAAAATTTTCGGACAAAAACTTGGAAGTCTGGCTACTCCCCTTCTGGTACCTCAAATACAAATGTACCATCCCGCCCCTTATAAACCGTGTAATATTATCAATATGACCAACACGATCTTGCCCTAATTCTGCATTCAGTAAAGTTATGGCTAGAAAAATTTTCGGACAAAATCTTGGAAGTCTGGCAACTCCCCTTTTGGTACCTCCCATACAAATGTACCATCCCGCCCCTTATAAACCCTGTAATATTATCAATATTACCATAGCGATCTTGCCAGAATTCTGTATTTAGTAAAGCTATAGCTAGACAAAGTTTTGGACAAAAACTTGTTTTCTATAACATTCGGTATTTTGAGGTTGCTATTATGACATTTCATCCAATGGTGGTAGCCTCACTTTTGACTTTCCGATACTTGGAATATGAGACTTGTATGTTTTTACTGAGGGTGGGGGTATATATAAGTCGGTTTACCCGACTGCAACTTTTTCACTGACTTTTCAACGTCTTTCTTCCTTTAGTATAACATGATCATTGTTTGTTGGACACGTTTCTTCCACGATGCATATTTTTAAATTACTCTACTGCTTTTTTGTTAACAAGATAATGTTTTTGACGTTTGAAAAGATAGTTCCAAATTAGTAAAATTACGGGTTTGAAAGAATTTTTCCTCAAACTATGCAAATTCATTGATAAGGGAAAATGTTGTGTTGTATCCGGCCGTGAGTTGTAGGTAGTGTGTTTGACTGTAGCACTCTTCCTACCACCCTACTGTGAAAATTTAAAAAAAAAAATCAGCATGTTGAACGGAATTGGCATTTTTGTGTTCTTTTGTAAAATAAAGTGTAATCCTACGAATTTTCAGATCGGTTATCAACGTTTTGTCTGCAATGCGTGCCAAAATGTCACACTTTCTGCATTTACTCCTGTCGACGGAGTAGTCCGTTACACAATAAAATAGCTATTCTTTACTGTGGTACCATTTATAAAGACCCAAACTAAATTAATAGCGTAGAATTTCTGTTGTTCCGGCGCAAAATTCAGGGTGAGGAAGCATTATTTTTAAAAATGTTACCCCATGAGTAGGTAACATTTCATTTGAGAAACGAACTCAGCATTAGAATATTACTTACGTGTCTATTTGTAAAACATGGTGTAATGAAGTCATTCCACTAGGCTCTAAGAAACAATACTACGGCAGTCAATAATTAATAACAGAAACAGGTCTGGTATTATTTTTAAAGCTTTAAGTACGAATCCAATATATTTGTACAATACTAAATGCAACTGTGCCGTTCTTAACTCACCTGATGTACCTAGGCCAGAATATGTTAAAATATTTGTATATACTTGCATCATTACAGATTCGTCTTGGTCTGGAATCTTTGTAAGACATTGTGTTATATGCTGTCTGCCAAAAGCCCAAAATGAGTGTGGTATCCCTTTATAGGTTTCTCCATGATCTTGAGCTGTGTTACACTGCTCAAGTTTTAATTTGTCAATGCGATGTTTTGACAATCGTCTAAGTGTATTTCTAAAGAAACCAGCTCCATTTTCTTGTGGTTTGCGTATAATATCTAAGTCGATAAGTTGCCTTCTACATAAAACTACGTTCTGATAGAGACGAGATCGGTCTTCATTTGTTATGCACTTGACTTTTTGTGGTAACTCAAAATTATTCATTATCCAGTAAGAAAGGGGTGGATAGTATGATACTATCAGGGAACCTATTTCATTTTTCTGTTGTGTTTCAAAAACAAAACAACGCTGTGCGTCCAATGGTTTCGGAGCATCTTTTGTAGTACGTTTATTTATAGGAACATAGTTCCTATTAAGCGTTATTGTAATAAAACAGTCGCTTGGATCTAAAATTATTGATTCGATGTCGGAATATTTAAACTGATATACAACATATTTGTCTTCAGGCTGTATGTACATTAAGCCTTCGTAGTTTACACCTAAAATTAAATTACTACCCCGACTCCAAAATCCTTTATAAATTACATTAAACATTGTAGTTCCGTAAAGCGGATATTGCATAACACAACTTAAATACAAAACTTTTGCCGTCAATTCATTTCTGGAAGCTCCATATTGTCTATGTGCCTGAGACAAAATTGGAGTCCAAAATTGCTGTTCTCTCGTTTTCGATATTCTTTCAGGAAGAAAATTATGTACATGTGTGTAATACTCTGGCTTTGGCTGATTGGATGGATCTCCCAAAGCTACTTGAGCTTGGAGGCCAGCAAGCTGAAGTGCAACTCTTTCACTTACAGGAAATTCATCGCGCTGAAATAAAAATCATGTTTACGAATATGAACTGCGATATACAAACGTGTTCGAAAAAATAAGTACAACGTGGGCGAACAAATTGAAAGTGGCATACAAATAAAACTTTTTACTTTTTTCAAGTTATGTTTTTGAATTTAATTCGCATTTATTTCTGAAATAAAATGCTTTAATAAAAATATATAAATGCACTTCCTGACCCTTATGCACACGTCGTTATAAAAAAATGTCCAAAATCAGCTTTTCGGAATAATTTTTTTTTATATATATACTTTTATTTGCAATCTATTTACAATATAAATATTAAGCAAGTATTACAAAACATAAAAAAATAACAGAGTTGTCGAGTTGAACTAAACATACACAATAATATTACATAATTGAAATACTTATTTGTACAAAAGTTTTTAGATTACGTTTATCTCAAAAAAGGGAGATCTAATATATGCAGTCTTTTAAGTCGTTGAACTTCTTCACTATCGTCTAATAATGTTATTGCTAGAACATTAGGATGATTGATAAGTGTATTTAAGTAATTTGAGCTAAACCTTTTAATTTCCTCTTTAATGTTAGGAACGCCAAAATCATTGTGAATTGTGTTATTTTTAACGAACCAGCGGGCACCTACATACGATAAGTCGCAGAGTTTTAGACTGATATTTCTGAAGAATATCCACGTTTGAATAACTAGCTGTTCCCCATAGTTGAATGCCATACGTCCATACAGGCTTTAGAATTGTTTTGTAAAGAAGCAGCTTATTTTCTAAACTTAACTGTTATTTGGGACCCAAAAGCCCAAAAGATATTAAGTTGCTTTCTTTTTGTTTGAATATGATTTTTCCACGATAATCTTCTGTCAATATGTAAGCCCAGATACTTCACCGAATTATATGTCGGAATAATGACTCCATTTAAAAACACACTGGGACAGTCGCCCTCTTTAAGTGTAAATGTTACATGAGTCGATTTATCGGCGTTAACTTTAATGTTCCATTTGTTAAACCAATTCTGCAAGGAGTCAAGTTGCCTTTGAACTGCATGGGACGCATCAGTGGCAAAATGTTTGGCAGCTAGGATTGCAGTATCATCTGCATATGTTGCAATTGTGACCTCATCGTTTGTAGGCATATCGGATGTAAAAACTGTGTATAAAACTGGCCCCAAAACACTACCCTGTGGGGCGCCAGATTGGATAGAACCTATTTGGGAATCTTCATCATTTATATTATATTAACATAGAAACTACGTTCCGTTAAATACGATTTCAACATAAGGTAAAACGACGTGGGTAATGCATTTTTCAATTTAAACAGCAGACCTTCGTGCCATACTCTATCAAAGGCTTGCTTTACGTCCAAGAATACCGATGAACAATATCGTTTAGTTTCCAAAGCGTGTCTTATAGTTTCAACAACTCTATGGCATTGTTCTGGGGTTCCGTGCTCATGCCTAAATCCAAATTGATGATCGGAAATAAAATACATACTGCAGTTCAAGGATGGGCAACAATCTTTTCTGTAGAAGGCGTTCAAATAATTTTGAGAAAATTGGTAATAAGCTTATAGGTCCATAAGAGCTAATACAGTTCTCGGCTTTATTTGGTTTTAGTACCATTATTATTTTTGCAAGCTTCCATTGTGTAGGAAAGTGAGTCAGTCTTAAGACGGAGTTAAAAAGCGTTGTGAAGTATTCCCTTTTTAGGTAACGATTTTATCACATTCGCATCGATGTTGTCATAACCAGGAGCTTTTTTGGACGTTAGCTTTTTAATTTCTTTATTGATTTCCCGAACAGTAAAATGCTTTATAGGTCTGCTCATTTGGCAAGAAACATCGAGGAAATTGCATACTTCTGTTGCTTCCATTGTGCTGCAGAATGAAAATGGGGTAAAGGTATCTTCCAGGAAATCTTTAGATGCTTCAGTTTTACGCGCGTCTTATCTACACCATGTGTTATTCAAGTCCTTTATGGGAATATTTCGCTTTTGACCTCTTTTCAGATATTTAGTCGCCTTCCACAGATGATGGCATTATTATTTGAAGGTGTTAAGCTTGTTAAAATTGTTGTCACTGAGTCATTTTTTAAATCACTCATACGCTGTTTTAGATGATTAGCTGCCAGATTTAAGTTCGTTTTGTCGGTAGGATGTCTCGTCCTTTGCCATATTTTTCGAAGACTTCGTTTTATACTTACTAATTCTCTTAGTTCAAGAGTTAGCCTGACACTTGATTTGTTATAGTAGCTATTTTGTGGTGTGGAAGGCAGCTTCGTGGATTAACTTAGAAAAATTCTCCGCGGCGTCTTCTAATTCAACCCCAGTTTTTAGTGGAATATTCAAATGAATATTTGAATCAATAATGTGTTTAAATATTTGAATGTTAGTTTTAGAGGAGAAAAGTTTGGGGTTATATTGGCGTTTTCTTGGCGTGGTTCTATAGTTGACAATTACTGGACTATGGTCAGAACTTAAATCATAGCTAGGTATCTAACAGTGACCTGGATATACCTTTATAGATAATAAAATCTAGTAAATCTGGAATATTAGCAGGATCACTGGGCCAGTAAGTGGGGCAGCCTGTAGATAAAGCACTGTATTAGTTTTTAGCGATGTATTTGTGCAGTTCCTTTCCTTTAGGATTTGTCAATCGGGATCCCCACCAAGTATGTTTGACGTTAAAATCGCCACCAACAATGAATTTGTTACCTAGTTTATTGAAGAAAGGTTCATACTGCTCACAAATTACTTTATATCTGGGGGAAGAGTACACAGAACATACAGATACCCTGCAATCATTACATATAATTTTGACTCCAGCTGCTTGTAAAAACGTCTCTGTTATTGGATCTAAAACTTCGTATTTTATAGAAGATTTTATTACTACAGCCGCTCCAGCATGGGCTCTATCTTCTGGTTGATTGGCACTTATTACATCATATCCTTTAAATCGAATGAATGATTTGCTGGTAATTCAAATGACTTTACCATGGAAACGTATAAAGACTGCCTTTGTATCCGATTGCCATATATTATAAATCAGATGGAAAAACGCAAAACACAAATTTTATAATAATTTCTGACTGTCTCATTCACAACTCCGTAGCGGTACATTTGTTCAATCGACACTTGAATGAATTTTTAAGAAATAAGTTCGGGTTTACCCCACAAAAAATGATTTACTTTTCGGACGGTTCTGCTGCGCAGTTCAAAAATAAGAAAAACTTTTTAAATTTGTGCCACCATAAAACAGATTTTGGAAGTGATGCAGAGTGGCATTTTTTTGCAACGAGCCATGGCAAAGGTCCCAGTGACGGTCTTGGTGGTACAGTTAAGCGGGAGGCACGACGAGCAAGCTTGCAGCGTCCTTTGGATGGGCAAATTACTACCCCACAGCTACTGTACAATTGGTGCCAAAAACATCTTCCGAATTGTAACTTTACATACCTTACAGAAGATGATTACAAAGACGAGGAGAACTTTTTAGGAATGCGATTTTTAGGCTTAAAACCTATTTCTGGGACACAAAAACTACATTGCTTTATTCCAGATGGAAAAACAGCAATTAAAGTTAAACGTTACTGAGCTGAAAGTGAAGGTATTATTAAAAAATTAGTAAAAAAATTAGTACAGTAAAAGCTCGATTTTTGCAACCCCCGATTATTGCAACTCCCCGATTAGCGCAACCGTCATTTTTTTATATTACGGTCTTTATAAGTGCAACTTTCGAAGAAAAAGGTCGTGATAAGTGCAACTTTTTTCTGATGCACTGAAATCAGGAACTTTGTTTGGAGGTCACGGTAAAACCAAATGCTCCCCTTTCAACATTATTCTCTATTCGACTCTGTTCACTGTGAACGAGCGTACAATAACTGTTATTTTACCGTTGCCTTCCTGTTATTTTTCATCCCATATTCTTAAATTTCAATATTTCATATTATATATTTGGGGCTCGGTAAGTGCAATAATCTCAGTTAATGCAACAGGCCTGATTTCCTATCGGTTGCGCAAATCGAGCTCTTACTGTAATTGTTTGTTATTAAAACTTAATATATTGTTATTAACATAATATGTTTTTGTCGTTACTTAAAGTTTATTATATGTTGAATAATAACATTTTTTATGTATAATAAATATCGGTACTACTGTAACACTCCTAAAATTTGTCGTCGTTTTATATTTTTTTTAAGAAATGAAAAAAGCCATACATACATATCATATCGTGAAACATAGCTTGCATTTTTTTATTTCTATGATGTGCAAAAGAAAAACCAAAAGCAAAAATTCTCTCACTCTGCGAATATACTCTGGTAAAATTTGTAAAGTTAAGATATGACGATTGTTTCGGAAATTAGCGAAGATACGCTTCCTTTTCTAAGCTGGATAACCCCAAAACGTATTCAAAAACACTTTTAGTCCATTGTCCAATTGACTTAAAAGATATACAACATTAATGCAGGATTGTATAACAAAGCATTGTAGGCTTCAGTGAAACATTTTATTCAAAATTTGTATCTTGGGTCACCAATTCGTTTATTTCTCGAGATAGGGAAAAAACGCCATCTTGAGACTTGGCACATAGGGACAAAAGTATGTTGGGTCTAAAATATATTTTTTTTCGGAATTTTAAAAAGGTCACTTTCTGAGATATGCGTTAAAGAGTAATAGGTCAAGAAAAATTACCTTTAACCTTTCGACAAATATTTTTTTCTCATACAGTTCTAAAGGTATTTTCAATACCTTCAAAATAACATATCTTTCAGCTCGGTACTACAAATAACCCCAGAGATATCAATTTTTATATATAAACACTTTCGAATATTTTTTGGATTTTTCTCCATTTTTCACGATGTTATATATCCCGAACTAACAGGGCTACAGGTCTAAAACTTGACATAAATAGTTGTCTTATATGGTAGAACATTCTCACCAAATTGCAGAAAAATCGAAAGGGGTGAGGTCAAAAATTGCATTTTATTTGTTGAATTGACATGGAAGTACCCAGAGCCGGCCTTGGGTGGAGATTTGATTCGTACATGTTTGCCATCAATCGCCCCACAACAATTCGGATAGTTCCATTTAGCTGAAAATTCAGCAATATTTTGTGTGAATGATTCAGTCGTTGGTGCTGGCATTGCTGTACGCAATAGATGTTTTATAAAAGATGGAACAATTTTACAAATTGTTGATTTGTGTGGTCTGAATTTAAAGGCCAACGATGAAATGTTTCACCAGTAGCTAGATATCTGAAATACGTAACAAATTATTTTATTGGCGAATTATTAATTTTTATGTAGTTGAGGCAGTGTTGGTGTAATTGGTTCTTTATTCCACGTGGTAGGTATTCCTTCCAAATCAGATTTGATCATTTCCAGCACAGATTCATAAAGATGACGACTCAAACGAAAATATTCTTTAAATTCCGTATCATCATCCATTAAATATCGATCAATCAAGATATTGTGTGCACCTTCTCTGGGACGCTTTCTGTACATCACGTGAATTTGTTTTCTTTTTTTTTTGCTCTTAATAAAACCAGCAATAACACATCTTCTTCATATTGCTGCTGTGCCATGTTATAGGGTGCAATTCGAAGATTTCCCTCGTTAATTTCATCGACACTGTAATTTTCCATGTTAATTTTATTGTTTTTGATGCACAATATTCCACATCACAATGCCAACTAAAAAAATTCGTTCAGTTGTTTGGTTTTTGTTACGATCATATCGCTCATTTGCTGCAAGAACGGCATAACTCAACATTTTCGATTTTGAGATAAATGCGTTTTAAGTTTTCAATTGACTATAGCTCTGAAGAAAAATGAATAAATGTAAATATTTTGATATCATCTTGTAAATCAACTTATATTTAATATATCCGTATAGAAAAAAGTAGAAAAACAAAATTTTAATAATTGTTTTTAGATGGAAAATTGTTTATACTTTGAGTTATGACGTTATTGGTGCTAAAGTTCATTGATAGTAGTGTAGTAAACTAAAATGTGTCGTTCTTAATGCGGAAAATCATTAATCTTAATCAGATGATTTTTTCAACAAAACAGTCACAACACAAAATATGGCAGTATATAAGAATTTATACTACATAAACCACATTTTACTTTTCCACCTATAAAGGCACAGCGCAAATTATACCGCTCTTTCCGAAAACCAAACGATGTTCACACCTTAACGACGTGACGTAACTAATGATGTGTCATCGTTGTGAGTAAAAGAAGAGCGAAAGATAGGAATAGAAATAACGGCATATACTCGCCTCACACTTTCTGTATACAAGATATCAAAATGAGTATTTTACACAAGATAGAACATGATATTGCCAATATTTCTGTATTATTAACTCAAAAATGGCGAATTTTGAGTTAAGCCGTTCTTGCAGCAAATGAGCGATATGTTTTTTCTGTTTTATGCGGCAACGCTACCAACTGAAACGAAACCGCAACGATACGGCGCCGAACACCAACGTTTTTCAGTTTTCTTTTTCGGCGACGATAACGGTGTATGCGGAAACGAGCCTTAAGCAACATATTTTTGTCGTAGATCTTTTATTGCTTGTCGCGGTTTTTTCATCAACTGCCCATCATAAAGAATTCACTTCGATTTGAAACATTCAATTGTCAGCATCACCAAATAAAGCGATACGGTTTATAACGTTTAAAAAGAAGTACTGTCCACTTTATTTAACCCTTTCTATATTGGATTATACTTTTATAAGTACAATTATACATCAACATCCATATCAATCGAAGGAAGATAATACGTCTATCACGAAGTATTCACAATCAATCCAATACCGGCGGTCCACCAAAAAGGCATTGCGACACTGATTAATTTTGAATAAGATTTTTTCTGATGTCGGTCTACATATTTCGGAAATCAGTAAGATTTTGAAATTTGAAACAAAAACAAAATTACTTTATGCCAAAAAAATTAACATTTTGACCATAGTTCATAGGTTTTCTGATATGCAAATGTCGATTAGTCACCATTGATAATATTAAGTTAAAATTAGTTTTGCCCATTTATTACGACTAGGCATCTGTCATAGGCTAAATTATGTCATGACGGACGAATGGGACAACGTCACTGCAAGGCATGGTTTAATAAGATTCCATAACACATCCATATCAATCGAAGGAGATAATACGTCTATCACGAAGTATTCACATTCAATCCAATACCTGCGGTACTATCTTCACTAGTGATAAAAGCCCTGCAACACAACAACACGGTACTTATTACTGGTATAGATAATAAAAATAGAACAAATCTCATTACAAACTGGAGTTTTGGATCCTTGCTACTAAAGGGTGTTTTTTTATTGAGGTATAGAACTTCGAATTGAAATAAAACACAAGAAAATCGTTTTAATGTCCATCAATTTGGCTTTATTGGAAGGATAATTTTATGCCATTAATGTTTAATTATGATTTCGGGCATGTGGCCGCCGCGGCTGGCTCGAATAAAGCCAATTCTACAGGTCCAATTTCACTGAACAAAATTTTGTGATGAAAATCAGCATCGAGATGAATCTCATTTTCGGCCCATACACCAAAATCTCGCGGCTTTAATTCTTGCACAAGCTGAATCTTGTAAGGTCGCAAGCCAAGATCTTTGCGCAAAATCTTCCATAAAGCTCCAATTGCTGTGCACGGTGGCGAATCGATTCATTCGAACGGAGCTTGCGGTGAACTTCGCGAACTGAACCATTACTTTCGAAATAAATTTGAACGATTTGCAAGCGTTGTTCTTTTGTCAACCTGTTCATGATGAAATGGCAAAACAAACTAAATATTAATCACTTGACAGCTGACAAAATGGCCGCCAGTTAAAAAAGTGATGCCAACTTAAAGTTCTATACCCTAATAAAAAACACCCTTTATTCCTTATATAATACGGAAAAGCTAAAATAAAGCAGCGAGCAGAAATAGAAATTACAACAAATGTCAAAAATTAAAATAAACCTGAAAGAGTCATCATTAATACAACCAGGACTACCGAACTTTGCAAGTAACCGTTCTTTTACATATTCGATACGGTGAACTTCGCGAACTGAACCATTACTTTCGAAATAAATTTGAACGATTTGCAAGCGTTGTTCTTTTGTCAACCTGTTCATGATGAAATGGCAAAACAAACTAAATATTAATCACTTGACAGCTGACAAAATGGCCGCCAGTTAAAAAAGTGATGCCAACTTAAAGTTCTATACCCTAATAAAAAACACCCTTTATTCCTTATATAATACGGAAAAGCTAAAATAAAGCAGCGAGCAGAAATAGAAATTACAACAAATGTCAAAAATTAAAATAAACCTGAAAGAGTCATCATTAATACAACCAGGACTACCGAACTTTGCAAGTAACCGTTCTTTTACATATTCGATACGGTCGTTGTTTTGGAAATAGCGCTTATCTGGTGTTTATGCCATTTTGATTGATGGTCTCGAACAGTGATATAAAAAAAACGTGGATAGCCAAAATGTCGTTGTAGCACTGTCCAGTAAGTTGAACACAAATACGCAATATATCATGTGTGGCGCAATATATCATGTGTGGTCTAGATCGAGGACGAAGGGCTTTGTTGGCTTGTTTGTTGGCTTTGAATTTGGTAATGTCATAGCAGACAGGAAAAACACTTGCAGGAAGATTATTCCACAAACGAACAGTCCGGCTGAAGAACGAATTTTCTCTATAGTGCGCAGTCCGGTCAACCGGCCATTTGACAATAAATGGATGAGAGACCCTGGATAGCCGCGTATTTCGGCTAAATGTTCTAACGTCAGGGACCAAACGACGGATATCTTGTGAACAGATACCATTGAAATATCTATAGAATAGCGAAACACAACCCACATTCCGGCAATGCTGCAGGGAGACAATAGAGTTGGATACCCTATCATCACCACCGCTCTCCTCTGTACACGATCCCGAAGCTGTAAAGATTCCATTGGAGCCTGCCCACATATGGGAGTTGTATTCCATTCTGGCCGGATGAAGGTGGTGTAAATATTTACGAGATCAGGTGGAGTAAAGTATTTCTTACACCGCTTTGAAAAGCCTAAACCCTTGAATGCTTCTTTCGACACTTCGAATATATGGTTGCCCAGCGAGTATCACCCTGAATTTTCATGCCACGAACATCAAGAGTGTCTGATACGTCGATATCCACACCACCCATAGAGATTGACGACGGTGCTGGATCAGTGGAACTTTTGTGTGACAACAAACAACACTGTGTCGGTTGTGCGTTAAAATCTACTCTGTTCATTTGGCTCCACTCACAAATCGTCGAGAAATCGCGGTTAAATGAGTCGTTCATTGTGCCTTTTCTCCTCTACCTCCGAGGGACTTGGCCGATGTTTAAATGAGTAGGAATGACAGAGGTTGCTGTCATCCGACGAGGAATAGATTGGGTACACAGTTTTTTTTTATATGAGTTTTCCGTGCCAGACCCTAGCGAACGCCTTGAAAATATGAAGAGCCTCGTGGCTCTTGCTCGTGCGAAAAGAATATCTGGCGCACCGAACTAGATACGTTTTGGATCACGGGGAGTGTTTGACTGCTTTTTTGGTAAAGATGAAGTATTTGCAAATATTTTAGCCAATGGGTTAGCTTTGTAAACCGAAACAAGAATTATTATGGACATTGAAATCCTCAGCATAATATAATATTCTAAAATTGTTGAGATGGAGTCGGAATGGGCGTCCAAATCATTTAGGGTAACCTCCCTACCCTAAATGATTTGGACTTCTGTAAAGAAACCAGAAATCTATGGTGTGCGTACAGCCTTTAACTTAACCCAAGGGAAGTTAAATTCTGGATCTTGTTAGCCGAAATGTTGCTGACTCTGGAACGCAACACCATTACATACTTATACCACAAGACCTCAGTGAGAAAAGATAGAGTGTGATAGCCAGGAATGTGAAAATCCTGTGGATCAGATTCCTTACACACCTCAACCCGCGCATGTTCGCAAAGTGAATTTGAAACTTACCTACCATGGCACTACCAAAAAACAAGACAACATAAAAAAAATCACAAATAACTCTGCACTCCTCCCTCCGCTGTTATTTCTGTTAGTTGTTCAGTGTTATACCTACAACAAGTAAAAAAACAATAACTGTTCAGATTTCTGTAAATCCTCACATGGTATTTTTTCCTTTTCTGCTGAAGGTATAAAATTGTGTTGGATTCGGTAATTGAATGTATTCAAAACAATGTGTATAACTGTGCTGTAGTTTGTATGTATTCAAATAATGTATACAATTGTAATTTGGATATATTCAATGCATGTGCGTATGTTGTAGCTTGGGTTTTTAAGATAAGCAGGCAGTACAACATGCGTGTGTGGTATAGAGCGGCGGGCTATTTTGTGAATAAGGGACGAGCATGATAACGAGTGGAATTTTCCACAAGATGTTATGCGTGCGTGGGTTGACAAAACAACCCCACGCATGCGTCTATCGCGTTCTCGTTCCTTCTTTAGGATTAGTTTAGTTTAAGAAAATGTATGGTAGATTAAGGAAATATTCATAAATAAAAATCAGTATCTAACAAGTACTCAAGGAGTGAGTGTCTTACAAACATTCAGCCGTGCAAGTGTATTTTTAATTAGTGCATTGTACATTTTGGTCCTTCGAACCGGATTATTAAATCCAGTTTTGAACAGACAAAAGAAAGTTCTCATCCAAGGAGGTACCGGAACTGATGGATACACACAAATCCACCGAGGCCTTGTATGAAGGAACTAGAGGAGCAAAGGAATAACAGAATCTGTCGCTGAGTGTCTTACAAACATTCATCCGTGCGGGTCAGATTTACATCTCTCGCTTGTACATTTTGGTCGTTCGAACCAGAGATATTTGATTATTCGAACTTTTGAACATTAATCCTACGAAACTTTGCACGTGCCAAAGAGGATAATGAAAGGTCGAACAAATAAAATAGAGCCCACATCCAAGGAGGTACCGGAAGTGATGGATACACACAAATCCACCGAGGCCTTGTATGAAGGGGTAAAAGGAATGATAGCAGAATACAGGATTATCGCTATCGAAGAGAAGCCGTCGTTGGAAGCAGAGCCAAACAGAATTGGCAAAGACGGAAAGGAAAATACAGTCCACAATAGCGACATACAACCTTCTCAACCACAAAGTATAATGGTTGAAAGGTTTCGAAGAGAAGTTCGGGAATTGGCGACAATTATGAGTACGACAAGAGATACCATACTGAGTCTCAGTTCCGAACGGCTGCAGGTACAACAACAATTGGTAGAGGACCAATTTCAAGAAGTTGTCCAGGCATACAGGAGGATTTTCGCTGAAAATCTCGAAAATCTCGACGACGACGATATTTATGACGCGTATACGAAAATACGGAGGCAGTATCGTGAAGTGCGATTGGAAATCGCGAGTCAAAGCGAAAACTTCAAGGAGTTTTCTAAAGCAACCGTAAGTGCACGCCTGGCATTTAACCGGTATGCTGAAACACAAAATGGTGAGCTGTGGCCCAGACGAGCTCCCGCGAATCAGAAGGATGATCGGTTTAAAGCTGAAACCGATGCTGAAACACAAAATGGTGAGCTGTGGCCCAGACGAGCTCCCGCTAATAAGAAGGATGACCGGTTTAAAGCTGAAACCGATGATGAAGAAAACGTCAAAGAGCTGTGGGTTACCCGAATATCCACACGCTGTAATGACGATCAACGGTGGGTATCCAGGTTACAGTCAACGAAGAAAACTAAAATCGATGAGGAAGACATCAAAGAGCTGTGGGTGACCCGAAGATCCACACACTGTAATGATGATCAACGGTGGGTATCGAGGTTACCGCGTAAGAAGAAAGCTGGTGAAGGGACTGGTGTTGATCCAAAGGAAGATCTCGCGCATGTTCCGATTGATGTAATCGATCAGAAGTTTCAAGCGAGTGGCTTGGAAATCCATAATGCTGCCGGTGATTCAGTTATTGATGAAAATTTTCAAGTGAAGAAAGCGAAGGCGGCTTCTACTCAAGGGCAGATATCTAGCCCACTTAAATGGTTGGAGCCGATCACCACAATGGTGAAGGCTGTGGGTTCCCCGGGAGCTCCACACTTCGGTGGATTGCAGGTGGCTGCGGTTAAGTCAGCAGTTGGAGATGGAGCTGATTTATACCACGGGATTTTGAAGGAAGGGCTGGTGAGAGAAGAGACAATGACTGCTGAAACCCCTGGCAATTTTGTAACTGCAAAGCCGAAGTTACCTGATGGATCTAAAGAAGCGGATGTATTGCAGTGGAGGCACGTGTGGGCTAATCCTTATGGTTCCACATCAAGGGAACTGCATAAGTGGAATGGTCCTAAATGGCTGAAGGATGTCAACAAATGGCATAAGGCTCCCGCAAAGACAATGAATGCTGTTACTTAACATTAAGGATTATTGTCTTATAATTATAGAATAATAGATTAAATTTGTCATAAAATATTGATATACATATGTAAAACAAATAATTGTAGTTCGCCGGCCGCAGAATGTTCAGATTTCTGTAAATCCTCACATGGTATTTTTTCCTTTTCTGCTGAAGGTATAAAATTGTGTTGGATTCGGTAATTGAATGTATTCAAAACAATGTGTATAACTGTGCTGTAGTTTGTATGTATTCAAATAATGTATACAATTGTAATTTGGATATATTCAATGCATGTGCGTATGTTGTAGCTTGGGTTTTTAAGATAAGCAGGCAGTACAACATGCGTGTGTGGTATAGAGCGGCGGGCTATTTTTAGAATAAGGGACGAGCATGATAACGAGTGGAATTTTCCACAAGATGTTATGCGTGCGTGGGTTGACAAAACAACCCCACGCATGCGTCTATCGCGTTCTCGTTCCTTCTTTAGGATTAGTTTAGTTTAAGAAAATGTATGGTAGATTAAGGAAATATTCATAAATAAAAATCAGTATCTAACAAGTACTCATTGAGTGAGTGTCTTTTCAACATTCGTCCGTGCGGGTCAGATTTACATCTCTCGCTTGTACAATAACTGTATACCATTTTGAGAAATTTTGTAATAATGTTAATACGCAATCTTGCCTAAATTCTATAACTTGAACTAGATATAATTTTCGAGAAAAAAATTTGGAACTCTTTTTAAAACGTGTAATATAATATTTTTCTCGAAAAATTCGGTATTTTGAGATTGCTATTGTGACATTTCATCAGATATACATCAAATAATGGAAGCTCACTTTTAACTTTCCGATAATTTATATGTTTTTACTGAGGGTGAGGGTATATATAAGTCGGTTTACCGTACTGAAACTTCACCGAAGTTATCAATATTTTAACTTATTTGACACTATCAAAATTTCTCAACATTCATACAAAGAACTTATTGAAAAGTACCCGATTCATTCCTAATATAATATGATTTCTTTGAATATAAGCAACATTAATATGGAAATTAATTGAAAAAAGAATATTGTTGTAGATTTTCTTTGATTAAATCAGTGAGTAAAATAAAGTCTTTTCAACATATATAGGATATGTTCACAATTAATGTACAGGGTGGCTGATTAATTTCTGTACATTAAGAAACTCAAACAACATTTTTTAACTCATATAAATTATTTGAACTTTGTTCATTTAAAAACTAATACCTAGTTATTAAATCTTTTAAATGTTTTTTTTTCTAATTCTACTTGGTAAAAAAAATGCATTCACCCTGGAGAGTTGCAGCGGGAATTGTCTGAATTGTTGTTCGAATACATTGCTTTAAATCATTCAAATTCTATGGGTTTGTTTAGTAAACTTCCTTCAAATTCTACGGGTTTGTTTAGTAAACTTCCAACGCAATGGCGAGTTTCTTTACTGGAGAATTTTCGCTGCAATTCTGTCATCACAGGACTAGATATGTAACAAGTTGCACAATCTTGCTGAAACCACTCGCCTCACGGCACACGGTATTGCAAGGTATTCTCTTTCGGCAGAGTTCTGTACAAAACAAATTTCTATTGACCGTAACAATACAACTGTAGCAATATTCATCAGCCACCCTGTATTATGCACTAATCATACTTCGTGGGATTTCAAATTTTACCTTGACAACACTATAAACAGCTTGGGCATATAATAAATTCACTTCTACTGGATCTTGTGACAACACACGTATTGACTTAAACAATCTTTTTTTAAATACAAATCTATTTTCCGTCGATGGTATCCCACTGGTTAAACGACTATTTGTGGCGGTACCTGTTTCCGACTTCAATTGCTTTAATTCCCATGCTGCAATTATGTCATAGAGATAATCAAACGATTTTAAGTGTTCTTCTCCATTTGGTCGGGACTGATATATTGCCCAACCATCAGTATTTATAAGGTTTAGTTTTTCCGCCAATTTTAAAACGGCGTCACCTGCGGTGTCTGTTGGATGAACGTCGATGGCTTTTGTACGGCCATCTAAGAAGAAGAACCTACATACAATTGTACCCAGTCTTCGCATGGCCTGAAATAAATGGTAACGTATAAAGTCATAAGTAATTTTGAAATTCAAACAGTATGTGTACAAATCGCAAAGATCATAACTATCATAGAAGTCATTTACAGTCCTCGGATTACTCTGAATAAAGAAATATGAAAAACTGATAAACACATTGGTAAGGGGCGGGGAGTGGTGGAGGTGTGTCGATGCTAGGTCGGCATACTTCGTACTAGCTACTATAAATTTATATAAAGAAATAGTTTTTTAGGACGTATTTGGCCACATAGCCACACCTGACCACGAGAGCGTTATTGAAGTCATTGACCTCAAGTAGCCGCTTCTGTCACTTACTATCATATCTCAGTTCCTACTACCCTAATGTACCACCCTAATATCAGAAAATTAAAGCTCACACAAAATCATTAAACTCTTGCTAAGAAAGTATGTCAATAATACCAGCAGAATTTTTTTTTTTTTTGCTTTAGGTAGGGTTTGTCTTGTTAAGTTGTTCATAGTATCTTCGGTGTTTACATTCGTGTGTTATAGTGTAATATATGGATGTTTTTGTGTCGAATTGACCAATTTTTCTGTTTTAAAGTCATTGACCTCAAGAACTCCCTTCTTCTACTTACACATAATATCTCACCTTTTCCAACAATAATCAACAAAATGAAGGTAAAACCAAGTAATGCACATTTTAATCCACCATATTCCGACGTGATTCAAGTTGGTTGTATTTTTGGCGGCACTCAAAAATGTGGTCTATGCGTTGTTCATCGGTGACCGCCATGGCAGATTCATGCACAACATGAAGAAAACGCTCGGTGTTTTGAGAATGGCGTGGATAAGTTGTGAAAATAATAAGTTTTAGCATAAAATGAAATCAAATGGTAAATCAATAATTTCTTCTGAATAGAACTCCAAGAATGGCAGCTCAGTCAATTCGAATTTGTTCCAATTGATCATATGAGTTACTATCAAAATTAATGAAATTATGACCATCTGGACCGTTCCTTCATCGAAAATAACGGGTACTTTTTTCACCTCGAAAATGTTTTGTTATCAATTATAACAAACCAAGATCCATTAGTGCGTTCAGATGGCTTCGATACGATTTTATCAGCCCGCAACGGAATGCATTCGACAAATGTTCGGTCCAGATATTCATAAGTTCATTAATTTCCATAGCGACTCATACGTTAATATGATCAATTGGAACAAATTCGAGCAGCTACAGGCATTTCATTGTTCAGAAGAAATTATCGATTTACTAGGTTAGCACATGGAAAATACTTAATTTGCTGGTGCATTGTACTTCTTTCGCAATCGGCAGAGCTGATTTCTGGGAGGGGACTACAGTTGTTCTGGGGGCAACAATTGTATTTACATTTAAATTATTGTGAAGTAATGTACACGCTGAAAAATCCGTCATTTTTACATGTTTGTACAGAAGTAAAACGCGTATTTAGAACATGTAACAAGTAAAGCTTATTTCCTTGTACACAAAGCTTATTTCAATGTAAATATAACTCATTTGCTATTAATATTACGTATTCGGATATACGCAATAGCGTGTTTGACAAAAACAACGCAATGGACGTGTTAAATTCGACTAAGTACAATATTTGCGATCAAATATTTAAGTATTTGTATCTCTGTTCTCTGAGTAATAATAACCAAGAGAATAAGATAAATTCACAGAGAGAGAACACAAAAAAGGAGTAACACACCACTTTATACACACATGCATACATACATATGGGAATGCATGAACATCAGGGATGCAAAATATGATACACTTGTACTGTTTTGGTACATTTTCGCCATCGAAAGTACCATGATACATCACTTTTGGGCCTAATTTAATACAGTTTACAGATTTTCGTATCTATTGTTTTTTGTCAGTAATTTAAAGAAAAGCTGTGTAAAGTGCAAATTTATATTTTGTGAAATGGAATGTAACAAAGATATTCCAATAAAATTTCGTTAATGTCCACTAAGACGTGCTATGTGAGAATCTCAGGTAAAAAAATAAAAATAAGAACTTTTCAGACAATGTCGTAAGATCACTCGTGACTGAATCAGAAATGGAAATTATTCTCAGCGCATTTGTTGTTCATTATAATATTCGAATTACAGTTCTACATTGAATATGATGGTAAAATAAATAAACTGCAAGCAATTTTCCAACTTTTGCCAAAGAAATTATTATTCACTGGCGATAGACGAAAGCGTTGTTTGCAGAGTGCCCAAACATTAAATAGAATGTTTATGTACATACATATGTCTTTTTACTTTAATAAAAATTAATTCTGAAAACAAAATATCTTTTTTGATTTTGGCACCATCGGGATCAAAAAGTACAATTTCAATGAACGGAAAGTACAAAACGAAGAAACTGATTTCTCATCCCTGATGTACATACTCTTCTTCTTTTGATTTATTACGTTTTGTTTTCTAACGCTCAGTCGTCAATCAGTAGTTGTGCCGCATAGTCCTGAATGTGCGGAAAGTGTTAGAATTTTTATTGTATAAAATGTAAAATCATGTTAAATAAAAACCGTCAGTAAGTATGAATGAGTATGGCAAATAAAATAATCTGTTCCTTTCAGTGAAAAAATGAAAACGTAGGAGCAACAAATAAGAAACTCAATGAAATAGTGACAGTTTAAGCAGATACTATTTGTTGGCAGTGAGTTTTTATGCAGTTCCTTGGACGTTCGTAAGTAATTCGTGCAATGATTAATACGTACATGTTGAACATTTTGTATTTACAGAGTTGAAGCCAAACGTCTGCATCGAGATTTTCATTTTTATGCACACGTTAAGCACTCGTCTATAATTACTCTCCATATGAACACAGAACCCATTTTGCGATATAGGTATATACTTCCGTAAGTAATGTTTGTTACACGTAAGTATATACTCACTTCGTAGAAAACGAACATATATTACGGATGTTACCTGTATATCGCAAAATTGGTTCTGTGTTCATAATAATTTGTTTGCAAAAATTTGTTAAAATGGCCATTTTTTAGCGTATAGAAACAGAATTTTGTGAATTTATGACTGGTCCGAGCATTCTTAACTGTTCACGATTTGTCATTGTCGACCAGGCAGCTGTCATAAGCTATATTTGGTCATGATCAGACGAAAAAGCTTGGTACCGCACATGCACTTTAACATTTGATGCACCATACCTCATGAACTATTAGAAGTAGGAAGATACGTGCTGAAAACATAGAGATATAAAAAAATTTTATATCTGGCGTAATAACGTAACGTCGCCATGTAATATTCACAGTATTGCAACCATCGAACAGTCGGAAGCTTCATTAGGTCACAATCGGACGAATGGGCGAGGCAACGCCTTTATACGTAAACATATGTACTGAAAGATTAATATAAAAAAGGCAATAATTAGCGGCAAACTTCGGAATACCTATATATACTTAATAACTCGAGGACGGCTGAACCTATTTGGATAATTTCTTTATTACTGTATTCGGACAAGGTTTGTGTAAAAACGAACTTTTCAAAAAACTATCGGATAAGCGCGATGATTTTCAATATTTTTGTATAAAATTTTACATTTTTTCATTTCTAAAAGAAATGTTTTCGAAATAACTGTTAGACATTGCGAAATTCGAGATGACGCTTCCGCTGGTCTCACTTCGCTTCCACCTATTTCGTGTTAATTCATAACGTCAAAAGACGATTTATAGCGAGATTGTGTATTGAGCAAATTATCAAAAAATATTAATTCAAAGTCACATCGTTGGCTTTGCGCCTTAAATTCGCAAGGCCAACCATTGCAAGTCTGTGGAATAAACCTCGATATATCCTGTTCTTCCCATAGACATACGTGACAACCGGTAAATCATCGGCGCTATTCACTTTCGACCCAGCTGGAAAGACCAAAAAGGTGGTTTATCAGCAAGCACATTTTTTTCAAAATAAGAATTTCCAATTTGTTTCTTTCCAATAAATATATTATAGATTCAATGCACATAACTATTTTTCGTGTGTAAATATGTATATGGGTACATAAATATACAGCTACGCTGGGCTGGGTCAGCTAAGTTAAAATTTTTCTTGGTAGGGCGAAGTCTACGGGGTCAGCTAGTAATATATATTTAATAAAGGATAGTAAACAATTGTATGTGTAATAGTTTTTTAATTTTATAGTATTAAAGTTATTGTACTTAGGTGAAGACACCTAATGACGACAAATATGACAACAACAGTAAGTCAATGCACTAGTACGATCACACACAACAACAACAATTACAGCTGACAACAGTACTGTAATGCCAACACGGTATTGATTGAAACAACTTAGTTTGTTTTCGGATTCTAGGTTTATTGGGCGAAGTTCTTATATACTAACTACAGAGTTACACAGATAAGCTTACGTTTAATAGTGTTAGTGTACGTGTGTTTTGGTACCGTTTACGTCAACGCATTCCTGTTGCCTAAGTATATGGATCTAATAACATTTGTCATTCACCGTTTAGGGCCAATAAATGAGTCGCGGTTGATCTTCGTTTTTCGTTTAAACTGAAGTTAAACTACAAATTCATATTTTCAGTCAAAGTTTAAACGCTGTTTAATCGTCCAATATTGGGCGTTTAAACTACAGTTTAAAAGCCATATGATTGTGACAGATGTCAAAGAAAAAAAATAAAATGAGATTGTAAGAATAAAAATTAAGTACAACGATCAAAAACAATATGGATTATTCCTCGGATGAAGAGACCGTGAGTGATGCCGAAATGTACGAAATTTTAAACATTACGGCACTCAGAAAGTACCGCACAATAAGGACGCGTCCGGATCATTTTCATATATTTAGGGACAAGGAATTTTATGACAGATTCCGACTTTCAAAGGCATCAGCCTACAGTGTATTGGAACTTATTGGACCACACATCAAACGTAAGACATGCTGGTGAGTACAAGATGATAGACAAGAATTTTATCGCATACATGTATATTTTTAGGTGGATCTAAAGCTGAACTGTATCGCAACAGAAAGGGATTTTCTTCGATAAACGTTCAGACAATGTGTGATGCAAACCTAAAAATTCTGAATATTGTAGCTCGATGGCCAGGTTCAGCCCATGACTCCAATATATTCAGAAATTCTGGAATATGCTCTAGACTTGAAAGGTGTGAATTTGGAGACAGCGTAATAGTCGCTGATAGTGGATATCCGAATAAAAATTATATGATGACCCCTCTTTTAAACGTCAATAGCCCGGAAGAAAATCTCTACAACGAGTCCCAAATAAGAACCCGCTGCTGTGTTGAAAGAAGTTATGGAGTGTGGAAGAGGCGTTTTCCAATCCTATCACTAGGTATCCGATTACATTTCAAAAAAGTGCAGGCTATAATTGTTGCTACTGCAGTGCTTCACAATGTCTGCTGTATTAACTAAGAAGAAACACTTCCAAGTTTAAGTGATGAATTGGAGGCAGCAGTAGTTCTTGTAAATAACGTACCAAGTAATAGAATTTCCTTAAATAATGGTAATAACTCTCGAAGACGTACACTAATAAATAACTATTTTCGTAATTTATTATAGACTGTAACAAATGTATTTCTACAAATGTATTTTCCATATCCATAGTTGAACCATCAACCCATCCATACAAATTTTACTTTTTCTTAAAAAAAAATTCATTAAAATAGTATACTTTTGAAATCAATCTTGCAAAAACGAATGTTAGTCAAAACAACTAACGATAGTGTTCTAGAGTTAAAAGTATTTATGTGAAAGAATAATCCAAGTATTTCAAAAACATAACAAATTATTGTGTATTTCAGTCTTATTATTTATAATAATAATATACAATATAATACAAAAACAATAAAAAAAAAACTTAAATATATTCATTTTAAAAATAAAATTTGTAGAAGGAAAATTTGAATAGCATATACTTGTTGAACACATTACAAATCAGTCTTAACAATTACAAAAACCTGAATCAATTAATCAAATGAATTATTAGGTATATGCCAGACCTGCAAACGAATCATTCTTCTTTTAATTAATTCTTTTCTCCAAAACAATTATAATTATAATTACATCTTGTTTATTTTTTCTCCAAGGCTTGTATTTCCAAGTTGAGTTTTATAACTTTCAGTTCATGCTCCTGTTTTATGCATTCCATCTCCAGTTTAATTTTTTCTATTTTGGATTCAGCTACTTTCGCCCATACGTCTTTTGTACTCCGTTTTCTATTCGTAAGCGAATTACTAACTGGTGCTTTTAGGAGCTTCGGGGTATATTTCTCCCATGATTTCGAATTAGGAATAACTGAAAGTGGAAATTAAATGTTTGAATAATAATTGATAGTTATAATTACCAATTTCAGCCGGCATATCATCTTCTTCTTCATCCTCATGGTCCTCTGCCACTTCAATATCGACATAATCTGGAAGAACTAAAAAGCTTTATGATTTCAATAAATCTTCCCATCGACTATCTTAATTTTCATGATTGGCGTTTTTCAACACAAACTAAATTTCACCATACATGTAATTGCAATACAAATATAACATCTAACCTTCAATAACATCATCGTCGTACACTGCTTCCAGACCAGTCATTTGTTCTGCATGACAAATTTCCAATATACTGGTGTCCAATGTTGTTGTTGCTGCAGTTTTTTTGTGGCCACCGCCAGTTCCATACATATGCCTTTTGTCCTCGGCAAAGTTCTTCTTCGCAGTTTTTTTTAAGTTTTCATATTTTGTTCTCAACACCTTGTGAGACCGAAAGCAATTTGTGTGTATATTGAACTCCCTCTCAACTTCTTTCCAGGCCTGGGTCATCTCCTCTGAACTTGTCCGATCTGTTTTTTTGCATTCAATAATATGCGTCATTTATTTACGGCTGCAAGTAGGTTGTCAACTTCATACGTTGTGAAGTTGTTGCTTCTTTTTCCACTCTCTTGAGACATTTTCTTTTATGTTTATTAATATTTGTTAATTTTCAACCACACTGCAACAGATTTTGTTTGTTTTGATTTTTTTCAGAAACAGATGTTTTATAATAAAAGTGATAGAGTTGCCATGTGAAATGCCGAATAATTGGATTATTTTGACTGACCACTCAGAAACGTATTTGAAGTTTAAACTCAGTTTTAATTGAAACTGAATTTTACATAATCGTGGTTTAACTACGATCTCATTTATTGGCCCTTAATGTTGGAACCAACGTATGATACCCAACACCAAACGACAATTAGCAAACGACTGAAAACTCAGTGGTGCCTTTGGAATAATATACACCAGCGCAATACAATACTGGAATGCATTTTGGCAACCAACTAAATAGAGGGAACTGTGATGGGAATTGCAAAGTTGGAAAATTATTACACACGTGCACTACACCTTCCATTTCCAGAAGAATGATCATATAAAACTGATTTGTATGATCATTCTCAGTAGTACATTGTATTTTGTTCTTATGACACAATTGCTTAATTATATTTTTTTTTTATTATTTTTATTACATGTTCATAATTATTTTAGTTGTAGATATTTTGTTTTTGCGTATTTCTAACTAATTTCTAAATAATTTTAATCTATCCTTATGAACAATCTGAGGTTTTCCTTTATCACTCTTAATTATTATATTATCTCTATATTTTACTTCTATTACGGTATATGGTCCTAAGTATTTACTTTGTAACTTATGTCCTACTTCATTTCTTAGTAAAACTAAATGTCCTATTTCTACAGTAAAGTCATTGATTTCCCTATCATATAACTTCTTTTGTTTTATTTTAGACTTTTCTATCATTAGTTAGGCGCGTTGGTAGGCTACTTCTAGCCTATATTTAGTTTCCTTAGCATGATCAACTATATTATACAATGGATCAACCTTATTTGTAATACCTAAATTTACAATTTGTGTAGGGGGTCTTCCAAATACTAGCTCGTAAGGACAGTAATATTGGAAATATCTTAACCAAACATCCCAGTCGTTTATGTCAACGGATATGTATGAGCGTACATACTCATTTAGTGTTCTATGACTGCGCTCTACAGTGCCAAGAGTTTGGTGGTGATGCGCAGTTGATGTTAATTTATCAATCTTGAGATATTTGCAGATATCTGACATTAAAGCATTTCTATATTCTGTACCCTGGTCCGTTATGAACGTCTTCATTGGACCATAGTTCAGAACGAAATATTCCACAATTGTCTTTGCTACTGTTTTAGCGCTTTTTTCAGTAACTGGAATTACTACAAGATACTTTGTCAGATCACAAATCAGTATTATCACATACTCATTACCATTCTCTGTTTTTTGCTTACTAGCATAAGTGGTTATGCAAAATTCCTTTCTGAAGTCTGGGTATTGTAGCAGAGATAGTTTCATTAGTTCATTTTTCAAGTACTCGAATGCCATATTACATTCTGATGTCCATTCGAATGCGACGTTCTTTTTGCAGAGCCTTGTTAAGTAACAAAAGTTGTCAGAGAAATTTTTAATGAAGCGTCTATAATAGTTACAAAATGCAACAAAAGGCTTTACGCTATCGGCATCCGTCGGAATGGGGTATCTTTTAATGACGTCATATTTACTTTCGTCTGGAAGTATACCCTTATCTGTACTTTTATGTCCCAGAAACGTTACTTCATGCATGAAAAAATAACATTTTTCGGGATGTAGTTTCAAATTATATTGTCGACATAACTGAAAAACATCTCTCTACTTCTTAAACATGTGTTTTTCAGAACAACCTATTACCACTAAATCATCCATATAGAGGAATGCTTGGGAAGGTTTTAAGAATGAAAATGCAACAGTCACCATGCGCTGAAATGAGTTCGGTGCTATTTTCAATCCGTACGGAAGTTGAGAATATTGATATGAGTCACTGCTCGTTGGAAAAGAAGTTATATTGCGTGATTTTGCCTCTAATGGAATCTGGTGAAATCCAGACATAAGATCAAGGCATGACAAATATTATGCTCGACCCAGTTGGCCAAGAATGTCATAAATTCTTAGAATGGGGTACTTATCTGCTAGCATTTTTTTGTTGACCTGACGGTAATCCACTACCAACCGCCATCTTTTCTCAGTTGAGTTTGGTAATGGTTTCTTGGGTACTAAGAAATGGGGGATATTGTGTTCGGAAATAGATGGTTCCACTATGTCATCTTTGATTAGTTTTGATACCGGTTTATCTATTTCTGGCGTTTGGCATCCAGGAATCCTGTAATTCTTTATATATACAGGTGTATTGTCATTCAGTCTTAGTTTTCGTTTGTAGAAGTTGTTTGCTGTGATAGGTTCGTTTTCAATGCAAAAAAACATTGCTGAATTCCGTACATAGATTTGTTAGTCCTTTTTCAAAGAGATGGGGAAATTTTAACTTTTCCAATATCTTTTTTGTCCTATTATCCTGCTGTAATGTGGCTGATACTATTTCATAGTTATTTAGGGACTCAAATTCAATGTCCTTTCTGCTTATTGCAGTGTCTTCCGTAGTTGTGTTAATTATTCTTATTAAGGCGACTTCACTGTCAACTATTGTGCTGGCTACGAATATGCCTGGTTGAAGATCCTGATTTGGTACTAATACTGATTTCTCACTAGTTAGTAGTCGCACTTGTCTAATAACTTCAGATCTGGCAGGGAGTAAAAGAGTATTCTGTTTGATCATGTGAATTAATGGAATTTGTATATATCGATGTCTTATCGTAAAACTATCATTTCCATTTTGAAAATCCAACAAACAATTATATTTTCTAATAAAATCCATTCCGAGTATTCCGTCGCATTGTATGGGAAAATTCTTAGGAACGATATGAAATTTATGTGGAACAAGGAATTTACTTATTCAAGATTTACATGTAAAGATCCTAGAGATTTTATTATTCCTTTTCCGTTGCCAGATAAATTAGTTATATTATTCGTATTGTTCAAATGTATTCTTCAACATACTATGGGCGTCAAAAGTGAGTCAACACCCGTGAAGTTTTTGGTCCACGTAAGATTATTAAAAAAATATAAAACATATGCAGGTTTTTCGAACCAAAAAAAGAAAGTTTTATTCAACCTTAAAAAAATAAAAATTAAAAGTAAACAAAAACTATGCAACATATATCCAAAATTACATTTTTATAAAAATACACAAGATTTTACGCGTCAAAAGTGAGTCAACACTTAGGAGTTAACATAATTTAAAAGCAAACAAATATTTATTTTATGTGGGTTAGTACTTTGTTTGGCCTCCCTTAGCCTTTAAAACATGTTGTAGCCGTCGTGGCATCGATTCCGCTAAATTGTTAGTATAATCTATAGGTATCTGGTTCCACTCTTCTAGAATCGCAGCTTTAAGGGACTCTTTACTGGTTATTTTTCTTGTTTTCCGAATTTTCCGGTCCAAGTAGTCCCAAATATTCTCTATTGGGTTAAGGTCTGGGGATTGCGGGGGGTGGTCTAACACTTTTGGTGTTCGGTATAGAAGCCATTCCTTTGCCAAGCGTGAGGTATGCTTGGGGTCGTTATCCTGTTGGAAAATCCTATTACCAGGCAACCCCAATTTAGCAACGCTTGGTGCTACAGTTTTGTTTAAAACCTCTATGTAACCTTTCGCATTCATTGTTGTTTCAATAAAAGCAAGTTCTCCAATCCCAGAAGCTGCAAAACATCCCCAGACCATAACCGAGCCTCCACCATGTTTCACGGTAGTTTAAAGGTTTTGCTCCATGAACTCTGCATTAGTTTTCCTCCATATTTTCCTGTGCTTTTCTGACCCAAATATCTCGAACTTACTTTCGTCCGTAAAAATAACAGTATTCCAAAATGAATTGTCCTTGTTTTTGTACTTTTGAGCATAATTTAGCCGTTTCTGTTTATTTACTTTTGAAATGTACGGCTTCTTTCGCGGACGGCGGCCATGAAATCCACCCTTCTGCAAAATTCTTCTTACGGTACTGGCGCTTACGGCCTCCGTTGTGATGTTTTTAGCTATCTCCACCGCACTTGCACCAGGATTTTTCTTAACTGTGGAAAGAATTTCTCTAGCGTCTCTTTCATTTAACCGTTTTGGCCGGCCTGATCGCTTGAAATTCTCTAATTGGTTATACTTTTCGAATTTATCCACGATTTTCTTTATAGATGTGTGGTGTCTTCCAAAAATTTTTGAAATTTCGCGAAAACATTTGCCATTTTTCCTTAAATCTATTATGATTTTCTTGGTTTCTGAGGATATCTCGGTTCTCATGGTTCTGAATACGCTATCTCTATTAAATCGAACTTTTCACTTCAAATAACAATTATGAATGACTGACGGCAATGTTATTTTTCATTTTATAGCATATCTTCGCCCTAAAGTAACTGTAAATATAACGGTATCATCACAGAGTCAAAACGAAATACACGTGTAGACTCACTTTTGACGCTTGAAATGTTGAGTATTTTTATAAACATGTGCATAAGAATTAATGCTACATAATTTTTGTTGTTTTTTCACTTTTATTTTCTTAATTTGGAATAAAACTAGTAAGTTTGGATGGATAAACCCTATATTTATTTTATATAGTCCCAAGAATTTTACAAGAACCAAGAATTTCATTGGTGTTGACTCACTTTTGACGTTCATAGTATGTCGGTAATTTGTATCAGCGTTCTTAACTTCTATGAAATTGCCCAGATGAGGTCAAAAGAGTATATTTTAATTATTCCTGGCTGCTGAAGGGGGTAAGATCGTTTTCCGAATGTGTCATATTCACATTTCGGTGATTATCTTCTTGCGTGTTATAGGCACCCCTATTATTGTTATAACGATTTCCTCGAACTCTGTTGTAATAGTTGCGATTACCATATTGTGTTCTGTCATTGTTATTTCTGTACTGATCTCCGCGTCCTTGGTTTCGTCCTCGGTTACTACCATGATAATGACCTTTTCCTCTTTGTTTATAATACAACACCACATTATCATTGCCAGCTGCTTCTGTGCAACTATTGACGAATTTGGAGATGGCGTCATTCATTGTATTGAAAGTGCCTGCCTCCATGATAACTTTTACTTTATCAATAGATACATTTTTTGTCATGGTTTTGATAGCTTGTTGCATGCTGTATTTTGTGGCCATATCGTTTGTCAATCCGTCTGAGATATAAGCTGCCTAGAGTGTTTTTGTCAAGTCTGCAACCTCCTTAGTGTATAAGTTTGCTGTTTTATTTTTCTGTTTTAAATTCATGAGTCGTGCTGTAACGACTTCCACTGATTCGCCCTTAACCTTCTCTTTAATGTATCTATTATCTGACTTAAAGAAAATTAATTGCTTATTAAATTTCTTGCTGTGCCTTTTAATTTGGTTTTTACCAATGAGACTGCTACAGCCTTGATAGAATCAACTAAATTTAAAGCATCAAGAAAACTTGTCAAATTTTCGGCTTTTCCATCAAAGTCTGTAATACGACTTGAGGCTGTTTTTAAGAATTCGACTACTGTTTGTGACATTTTGGCCGGTTCTTTAAGGTTTGAAGGTATATTGACTGTCTCGTGAAGAATTTGAGGTAGTTTCATTTCTATTCCTCTTCTTCCTGCAACATTTATTAGTTTGCCCCTAATGTCTGTAAAAAATGCATTTGTGCGCTTCAGTGAGGCGTTCGTAGTGTACGTTGAGTACTACCCTTATTTGTTCTAGAAGAAGGAATAGATTCCTAAGGTGTTTTTCAACTGTATCATCTCTTGTCGGTCTATCTGTGTTTAAACACTTCTATGATTTATCCCACGGCTAATGTATCTTTTTTTGACTGATCTTTTGTGTAATAAGTACATTTTAATTAACAAATTAGCTGCACTTAATATTATAGAAATTAATAATAGATACCATATAGAATCTAACTGAGTAGTGTGGTCTATTAACTCTACATTATTTATTACATTTGCATTAGGATTTGATATTTTGGACTCCTTTGCGACCATTTTAAATAAAATATATGTATTTTTTTTTTAATAAAATTATATTAAAAAAAAGTTAAAAATTGGCCAAGAGCGATAACGCCTTCTGGCACTGACTAGTGCATGGAGAGCACTTAGTTTTACAAAACATTTTTTGGTTTGTTTAATGACAGGTATACCTTAATTTCTTTATCTAATGCATCTATTTGATGCCATAAATCCTGAGGAGTATGGCCTTCTTTCGGCGTCTGATAGCTGTATATCCTCCTCTCCTCCGTTTGGGTTGTGGCACGATATTTTGTTCCCTCGGTTCTTCTTTCTTCGCCTTTTCCTGTATTTTTCAATGGTTAGAGGTTGAGGTCCACATTTGAAGTTGCCGGTTGTGACCATTGCTCGAGGTAATGTCGTTGAAGTATAGACGTCAATAGTATATCGCTTTGGATGATCGCTCTCCTCTTCCATTTCTTCAGCGGATACAGCTTAGTGCTTTAGGTGAGCACTTGTCACGGTCTTCTGCTGAATATAGCTTAGTTTGCTGTGGGTGAGCATCTGTCTCGGTCTTCATGCTTAGTGCTTTTGATGAGGTCCTATCACGGTCGGCATGTAATGCCAACACGGTATTGATTGAAACTACTTAGTTTGATTTCTGATTCTAGGTTTATTTGGGCGAAGTTCTTATATACTAACTACAGAGTTACACAGATAAGCTTACATTTGTCAGTCACCGTTCAATGTTGGAACCAACGTATGATATCCAACACTAAAGGTATACCGATCAAATGCCAATTAGCAAACGACTGAAAACTCAGTGGTGCCTTTGGAATAATATACACCAGAGAAACACAATACTGGAATGAATTTCGGCCACCATCTAAATCGTGGGAACTGTGATTTTGATGGGAATTGCAAAGTTGGAAAATTATTACACACGTGACTACAGTAAATGTATCTTTACGAAATTAGGTTATTGATTAGGTAGAATATTTACTTTTACACAAATAGGTTATTAATAAAAATAAGCATAAGTTATATTGCAAAATAGTCATTTTTATTCAAGAACAATGTTTGCAAATCCTCGACGGTAAACAAATAAAAAAATCGGAAACATAAGAACCCGAGACTGCTGAACATCAAACTTCTCAAACAAATAACATGGTTTGTGGAAAACACACCACTGGAAATAGAGGATATCACATCGTGTTGTCACCCGTACCAGAATAGACAAATTATCAAAAAGAATTCCACGGGACATCCAGAAGCATGCTGATCTTCATACTGCTGTAAGTAAACCATTATAATTATATTTTAAAAGTAATTAAAAGGAATTTAAATCAAGATTTTTAACAATTTATTTTAAACGAGTAAATTTTTTATTGTATTGTTAAATTAAGAGAATTTTTTTAGGAAAATTAGTACAAATTTACACCAGGATTTTTTCTAAACAAAAAGTAATTTTTTTTTCTGAACATATTTTTGAATTAGGATAATTTATTTTTAATAAGTAAAAATTAAAAAAAAATTTTTAAGTATACGAACAATCTTTAACGTAATACACTTTAACAAGACTTTTGAATCTTCGCCGTTAAAGGAATATTTTTTTTTTTAGAAAATGGATCAAATGAGAAAATCTATAACCCAACTAACTGGTGCTCTTAACGCCCAGATTGAACAGGTTAAAATGCTCAACAATAGAATGACCGATCTAGAAAATACAATTCGTCGCCCTCCTCCTGGAGAACTGACACTCCCTGTACCACGGACGGAAAAAGACCTACAGGAAATTAGAAAACTTCCAGATTGTGTTAGGGATCTTCAAGTTTTTGATGGGAACCCCGTACAATACCTTTCGTGGATCCAAAATGTGGAATCGATCTTAACCCTAGAGAGATAACCTACGTCTGAGAGACGTATGCCTTTTTATTTTTTCGCTCTACCTCTCTCGAATGTTTTTGCAACACGATGCTGTTTTTGTTTTTCTCTGTCGTCTACAGTAGCTTGCCGGTGGTGGTTATTTTGTCGTGGTAAGTTCGATACTCTTCGAGTTTTGGCGATCGCATACGTCTCATAGACGTATGGTTAGCTTTTGTGTGACTTTTACTCTCAATTTGAATAAATTTGTTTTGCAATATTACTTGTGACAACTGGTTTACGTCAGTTCCACTGGCAAAGAACTTGTTAAAAGAGCCGTACAAATTGACTTTGGTTGGAACTATAAGGTCCAATAAACGTGAAATTCCGGAATTAATGAAAAATGCACGATCGCGAGATGTTGGAACTGCCAGATTTTGTTATGATGGACATTTAACGCTTTTGTCCTATAAACCAAAGCCATCTAAAATGGTGTTCATGCTCTCATCCTGCAATGAAAAAGACACTATCAATGAAAGTAGTGGTAAGCCAGACATGATTTTGTATTATAACCAAACAAAAGGAGGAGTCGACACGCTCGACCAAATGTGTTCAATAATGTCGTGCTCAAGGAAAACTAACCGTTGGCCTATGGTAATATTTTACGGACTGCTCAACATAGCTTTTGTAAATTCATACGTTATTTATTGCCACAACCTGCAGTCTCGAAACCAAAAACCGTCTAGTCGAAGAAATTATATGAAAACTTTATCCAGTTCGTTGACATCGCCATGGATGGAAAAGCGCTTGGAGGCTCCTAGTTTGAGTAACGCTTTGAAGCGAAATATAAAAAATGCATTGCCTCAACAGGTTGAAAGAGACAATAATGGAAACAGAGAAGAACCTGAACCAAAGAAAAAAAGATACTGTTACTATTGCCCCTCAAAAATAAGGCGTATGTCTAAAATGGTGTGTGTAAAATGTACTAAGACTATATGCGGGGAACATAAATATGAAGTGTGCAAAACTTGTACCTAATGTGGAAAGTTGCCAATGTTCAGCCGATCCCCAAGAAAAGTGAGGCTAGTAATACTGCGAATTACCGTCCAATTACAATATGTTCTGCGCTCTCGAAGGTTATGGAGAGCATGGTTAACCACCATCTTGTTAAGTATTTAGAGTCTAACGACCTTCTTAATGATCGACAGTATGGCTTTCGTAGAAATCGATCTACTGGAGTCCTGATGGCGTTCGGAACGATGGAGTTGATTCATTCACCGCCATGGTGAAACCAAGGTCGTGGCTCTGGATATCTCCAAGGCGTTCGCTAGAGTCTGGCACGAAGCACTCATATCATATCATATTGCATTTAGTACCTTCTCTCGATTCATATCGAGTTTTCTCAGAGATCGCTCTATACGAGTTGTTATTGATGGGGTCTCATCCAACGAGCATAGGTTGACCGCATGAATGCCACAAGGCTCTGTCCTCTCCCCTTCTCTATTTATCGTTTTCATTGACGACCTGTTGGGTCAGACTGTGAACCCAATCTACTCCTTTGCGGATGAAAGCAACCGCTGTCATTCCCACTCATTTGAACATCGGACAAGTCCCTCGGAGGTAGAGGACAAAAGGTACGATGAACGACTCTTTTATCGACTATTTGTGAGTGGAGCCAAATGAACAGTGTAGATTTTAACGCACAAACGACACAGTGTTGTTTGTTGTCACACAAAAGTTCCACTGATCCAGCACCGTCTTCAATCTCTATGGGTGGTGTGGATATCGACGTATCAGACACTCTTCATGTTCGTGGCATGAAAATTCAGGGTGATGTTCGCTGGGCAACCATATATTCGAAGTGTCGAAAGAAGCATTCAAGGGTTTAGGCTTTTCAAAGCGGTGTCAGAAATGCTTTACTCCACCTGATCTCGTAAATATTTACACCACCTACATCCGGCCTAAAATGGAATACAACTCCCATATATGAGCAGGGGCTCCAACGACATCTTTGCAGCATCTGGACCGTGTACAGAGGAGAGCTGTGGTGATGATAGGGGATGGTAGGGTATCCAACTGTATTGTCTGCCTACACCATCGCCGGAATGTGGGTTGTATACCGCTATTCTATAGATATTTTAATGGTATCTGTTCGTTAGATATCCATCGTCTGATCCCTGAAGTTAGGAAATTTAGCCGGAATACTCGGCTATCCAGGGAAACTCATCACTATAGAGAAAATTCGTTCTTCAGCCGGACTGTTCGCTTGTGGAATAATCTTCCTGCAAGTGTTTTCTGCCTGATATGACCTTATCAAATTCAAGGCCATCGTCAACAAACACCCTCTTTCCTCCTTCCAGTACCCTCATTTCCTAGCACTAATGCACTAAACATTTAAAAATTACCGAATTTTTAGCGTGTACCCACGTCGCACAGTGGGTTGAGCGGCAAAGTGGCGCTTAATTCAGGGAAGCCGTAAATTTTAAATTTTGCTATTTTTTATTTATGGATATTCATGGATATGGATATTTTTTGTATTTTGGAAAAAATTGTCTTATTTCACAATTTTCGCTGTAACTTTGGAAAGAAAAACGATAAATAATTAAATGCAATGGAAAATTAGAGGATACTTAATATGTTTTTAGACAAAAAATGTGCTTTTAAAAAATAAAAGTTAATAAATAATTATTATGTACTTATATTAGCAAAATTTTAAATTAAACCCGTTTTTTTTTCTTCAAATTCCATAATTCCACAAAATTTAAAAAAGTTACATTATAAAATATTAGTAAACCATAGTATAAAAATAAAACTAAGAACGATTACAGAAAAAAAAAATTTATTTACTTCAATTCACAAATGTTAAAAGTTATATTTACTTCATAAATTAAAATTAGTTAAAATAATCTTCATCTTCATTATCTTCGTCACCAGCGGCGATTAATTCAGGGAAGCCGTAATTTTTAAATTAAGATATTTTTTATTTATGGATATTCACATAAGCACAATTAAATAAAAAAATATTAAAAAAAAGTTTTTAACCTTTTATGGGCTTTTTTGTATTTTGGAAAAAGTTGTCTTATTTCAAAATGTTCGCTGTACCTTTGGAAAGAAAAACGATAAATAATTAAATGCAATTGAAAATTAGAGGATACTTAATGTGCTTTTAGTCAATTAAACCCGATATTTTTCTTCAAGTTCCATAATTACAAAAATTAAAAAAAAGTTACATTATAAAATATTAGTAAACCATACTATAAAAATAAATCAAAGAACCATTACAGAAAAAATATTTAAAAAAAAAAAATTATTTTAGTTTTTTTATTTACTTCATTTCACAAATGTTAAAAGTATTATTTACTTCATAAATTAAAATTAGTTAAAATAATCTTCATCTTCATTATCATTTTCATTTTGGGGAAGAATAAGAATACAAATTTTAGTGTTCGCTATACCATTTGAAGGCAATGGTGCAGTGGTAAAATAGAATTTTCTCATGTTATTCAGATTTGCAAACGAAGCTTTGTATGTAATTTGTGCTTTAGTCAAGATTTCTGAGTTTATATCTGTAAGATATATGTATATAGGGACGTAGCTTTAAGTATTTATCCATTAAGCTTTAATGAAATTAATATTAAGTATTTTACAAGATCATTTCTCGCTCGCGATTGAAACTCAAACTTGTGATGTCATTATAGCATGAATATATGTGAATATTCGTGTGAATAAACCGGAATTATTTTTTTTTCTTAAGTGCACGTGATTAAATATTACTCACGCATCCATCTCTAATAAACTGCACAGTCAGTAGTTACAATAACAACTACCAAACGGAATATAAAAACAAAAGATAATTAAGACAACGTGAGTTTTTGTTTGTTTTTTTTTACATAGATTTTTATAAGCTGGAATTCTTTTTCAAAAACTTTAATAAGTCAAACAAAATTTTAAACATTTGCAAAAAGATATTCTGAGATTTATTAGCTGAAATCTAATATTTTAAGACTATATAAGCTATAGCTAGACCCAGGTTTGGACAAAAACTTGGAAGTCTGGCAACTCCACTTCTGGTACCTCCCATACATATGTACCATCCAGCCCCTTCGATATCGTGTAATAATACCAATATGCCCAACGACATCAAATTCTGTATTTAGTAAAGATATAGCTAGACAAAGTTTTGGACTAAAACTTGGAAGTCTGTCAACTCCACTTCTGGTACCTCCTATACATATGTACCATCCAGCCCCTTCGAAATCGTGTAATAATACCAATATGCCCAACGACATCAAATTCTGTATTTAGTAAAGATATAGCTAGACAAAGTTTTGGACTAAAACTTGGAAGTCGGGCAACTCCAGTTCTGGTACCTCCCATACATATGTACCATCCAGCCCCTTCGAAATCGTGTAATAATACCAATATGCCCAACGACATCAAATTCTGTATTTAGTAAAGATATAGCTAGACAAAGTTTTGGACTAAAACTTGGAAGTCTGTCAACTCCACTTCTGGTACCTCCTATACATATGTACCATCCCGCCCCTTCGAAATCGTGTAATAATGCCAATATGCCCAACGACATCGAATTCTGTATTTAGTAAAGATATAGCTAGACAAAGTTTTGGACAAAATCTTGGGTGTCGGGCAACTTCCCTTCTGGTACCTCCCATACATATGTACCATCCAGCCCCTTCGAAATCGTGTAATAATACCAATATGCCCAACGACATCAAATTCTGTATTTAGTAAAGATATAGCTAGACTAAGTTTTTACAAAAACTAGGAAGTCTGGCAACTCCCCTTCTGGTACCTCCCATACATATATACCATCCCGCCCCTTCGAAATCGTTTAATAATGCCAATATGCCCAACGACATCAAATTCTGTATTTAGTAAAGATATAGCTAGACTAAGTTTTTACAAAAACTAGGAAGTCTGGCAACTCCCCTTCTGGTACCTACCATACAAATGTACCATCCCGCCCTTATAAATCGTGTAATAATACCAATGTGCCCAACGACATCAAATTCTGTATTTAGTAAAGGTATAGCTAGACAAAGTTTTGGACAAAAACTTGGAAGTCGGGCAACTCCCCTTCTGCTACCTCCCATACATATGTATCATCCCGCCCCGTCGAAATCGTGTAATAATGCCAATATGCCCAACGAAATCAAATTCTGTATTTAGTAAAGGTATAGCTAGACAAAGTTTTGGACAAAATCTTGTAAGTCGGGCAACTCCAGTTCTGGTACCTCCCATACATATGTACCATCCCGCCCCTTTGAAATCGTGTAATAATACCAATATGCCCAACGCCATCAAATTCTGTATTTAGTAAAGATATAGCTAGACTAAGTTTTTACAAAAACTAGGAAGTCTGGCAACTCCCCTTCTGGTACCTACCATACAAATGTACCATCCCGCCCTTATAAATCGTGTAATAATACCAATGTGCCCAACGACATCAAATTCTGTATTTAGTAAAGGTATAGCTAGACAAAGTTTTGGACAAAAACTTGGAAGTCGGGCAACTCCCCTTCTGCTACCTCCCATACATATGTACCATCCCGCCCCGTCGAAATCGTGTAATAATGCCAATATGCCCAACGAAATCAAATTCTGTATTTAGTAAAGGTATAGCTAGACAAAGTTTTGGACAAAATCTTGTAAGTCGGGCAACTCCAGTTCTGGTACCTCCCATACATATGTACCATCCCGCCCCTTTGAAATCGTGTAATAATACCAATATGCCCAACGACATCAAATTCTGTATTTAGTAAAGGTATAGCTAGACAAAGTTTTGGACAAAAACTTGGAAGTCGGGCAGCTCCCCTTCTGGTACCTCCCATACATATGTACCACCCCTTCGAAATCGTGTAATAATACCAATATGCCCAACGACATCAAATTCTGTATTTAGTAAAGGTATAGCTAGACAAAGTTTTTGACAAAAACTTGGAAGTCTGGCAACTCCCCTTCTGGTACTACCATACAAATGTACCATCCCGCCTCTCTTAGAAATCGTGTATTAATATCAATATGCCCAATGTGTTTAGTAAATCTATAGCTAGACACAGTTTTTGACAAACACGTGGAAGTCTGAGAACTCCCCTTCTGGTACCTCCCATACAAATGTACCATTCCACCCACTTTAGAAATCTAGTATTTATATAAAATCGCTCAACGAATCTTTCCGAAATTCTATATTTAGTAAAGCTTTAGCTAATACAATTTTCTAGTAAAAACTCTGCTTTATATTGCGCCCGTGTTGTAAAAACGTGTAATACAATATTTTTCTATAACATTCGGTATTTTGAGGTTGCTATTATGGAATATGAGACTTGTATTTTTTTACTGAGGGTGAGGGTATATATAAGTCGGTTTACCCGACTGCAACTTTTTCACTGGTTTTCTATAACACTCGGTATGTTAGGTTGCTATTATGACATATCATCAGAGGTTACATCCAATGATGGTAGCCACGCACACTTTTGACTTTCCAATACTTTGGAATATGAGACTTGTATGTTTTTACTGAGGGTGAGGGTATACATAAGTCGGTTTACCCGACTGCAACTTTTTCACTGGTTTTTTGTTCTCTCTATCTGTGATCTTATTCTTATACTCTCTTAAAAGTACTAACACAGATATACATGGAGTGAGTGTTTGTCTTTCGTTCGGTGTGCACTTACAATTTGTTCCGTCCGTCGCGTTTCTCTGTGTCGTCTGTTTAAAATAAAAGAAATAAACATCAGTACAACCAAAAGTAAAAACAAAATAGAAATAAAAAAACAACAACAACAATACTCCACAAAAAAACTCTCCACAAGAACAATAACTACAATTACCAACAATAAAGAAATAAACCGGCTATCTACAAAACAACAAACATCGCCCACGCAAATTGACAACAACAACAATTCAAATTCCAACACCAATCGCATCAACACAAAAGACAACACTAAGGGATTTTTTATGTTCCCTTTTCTGTCTTGTACTTGTGTTTCCCCCCTCCCCTAGCCTTTTCGCTTAACACAAATAATAATGCGCTTTTCTTGTCGCTGTTCTGTTAGTTGTTGTAGATGTAACACTGTACAACTAACAGAAATAACAGCGGCGGGAGGGGTGCATCATTATTTGTGATTTTGCTTTGACGTTGTCTCGTTATTCGTTAGTGTTATGGTAGGTAGGTTTCAAATTCACTTCGCGAATTTCGCGGGTTGAGGTCGAATTTTTTTGTGGGACACTCGCACATTCGTTTCCATAGACCGGCTGTCCTCGCTCTATGTGAGACACAGGTATGTGAGGATTCTGATCCACAGGATTTTTACATTTCTGATTATAACACTCTATCCTCTTTCTCTTCACACAGAGGCCTTGTAGTATTTATACGTAATGGTGTTGTGTTTCAGAGTCAGCAACATTTTGACTCAAAACATCCAGAATTTACTTCCCTTTGGGTAAGTTCAGTATTGGACTGCACCTATTACACTTCGAGTTTCTTTATAGAAGACCAAATTTGGAAAGGGAGGCTACCATAAATGACGCCCTTTCCGATTCTATTTCAAAAGTCTTAGAAGATTATCCAAACTGTGAAACTGTAGTTTTTGGGGGATTTCAATGTCCACAATATTTCTTGGCTTTCCCATTCGAGCCATACATCTCCGGAGAGTCAATACGCTGAACTTTTTGCCGCGCATAACGTGTTGTCGCTTGGTAAATCGGATCATTGCACCATTTCAGTCACGAAGCGGACAATGTACACATACGAAAACGCACGTTGTGCCAAGCTCAACAATTTTTACCACCAATTTAACTGCAAACTATGTTTCCTAGACAATAATGTAGATGCTGCTGCTGAAATGATCGAGAAAATTATTCCCTTCGGGTTAGACCTTCAAAGAATTGTTGGTTTAATCAGACATGCAAAGAAGCTGTCAGATCCAAAGAGGAAGAGTTCTGAAACTGGCGTTTAAATAAAAACGTCGCTAATGAGCTGCTACGGTGATCGATAACGTATCCAGTTCGATGCCTCAGATATTTTTTCGAACACGTGGAGTTAAAAGGGTTCTTGAAGATCTCAATGTAACCAAAACTCCGGGCCGGGATGGTATTTCAGCACTTGTCCTATGTAAGTGGTCTTCGACGCTAGCTCGTCCATTCCGCAATCTTTTCAACATGTCGTACCGTGATGGTATTTACCCTTCATGTTGGAAAGTTGCCAATGTTCAGCCGATCCCCAAGAAAAGTGAGGCTACTAATCCTGCGAATTACCGTCCAATTACAAAATGTTCTGCGCTCTCGAAGGTTATGGAGAGCATGGTTAACCACCATCTTGTTAAGTATTTAGAGTCTAAAGACCTTCTTAATGATCGACAGTATGGCTTTCGTAGGAATCGATCTACTGGAGACCTGATGGCGTTCCTTTCGGAACGATGGAGTCGATCCATTCACCGCCTTGGTGAAAGCAAGGTCGTGGATCTGGAAATTTCCAAGTCGTTCGATAGGGTCTGGCACCAAGCACTCATATCAAAACATATCTCTATGGGTGGTGTGGATATCGACGTATCAGACACTCTTCATGTTCGTGGCATGAAAATTCAGGGTGATGCTCGCTGGGCAACCATATATTCGAAGTGTCGAAAGAAGCATTCAAGGGCTTAGGCTTTTCAAAGCGGTGTAAGAAATGCTTTACTCCACCTGATCTCGTAAATATTAACACCACCTACATCCGGCCTAAAATGGAATACAACTCGCATATATGGGCGGGGTCTCCATTAACATCTTTGAAGCTTCTGGACCGTGTACAGAGGAGAGCGGTGATGATGATAGGGGATGGTAGGGTATCCAGCTCTATTGTCTCCCTACAGCATCGCCGAAATGTTGGTTGTGTATCGCTATTCTATAGATATTTTAATGGTATCTGTTCAGAAGATATCCGTCGTCTGGTCCCTGACGTTAGAACATTTAGTCGGAATACTCGGCTATCCAGGGAATCTCATTGTCAAATGGCCGGTTGATCGGACGACGCACTATAGAGAAAATTCGTTGTTCAGCCGGACTGTTCGTTTGTGGAATAATCTTCCTGCAAGTGTTTTTCCTGCCTGATATGACCTTATCAAATTCAAGGCCAACGTCAACAAACACTACTCCCTCTTTCCTCCTTCCATTACCCTCATTTCCAATCGCTAACACAGTGCTTTGCATTCATAGGGGACATCCCCTAGTTAGTTAAAAAAAAAATAGTTTTATTTACATTCAAATAAGCTTTGTGTAGAAGGAAATAAGCTTAACTTGCTACAAGCACAAACCTTTAAAAATGACCGAATTTTTAGGTGTACACACGTCGCACAGTGGGTTGAGTGGTATGCAAAGTGGTGCTTAATTCAGGGAAGCTGTAATTTTTAAATTTTGCTATTTTTTATTTATGGCTATTCACTAAAGCACAATTCAAAAAAAAAAATATTAAAAAAAAGTTGTTAACCTTTTATGGGCTTTTTTGTATTTTGGAAAAAATTGTCTTATTTCACAATTTTCGGAAGAAGAACGATAAATAATTAAATGCAATGGAAAATTAGAGGATACTTAATGTGCTTTTAGGCAAACAATTTACTGTTTCCTCCGACAAGCTGGGTTTTCTTTCAGGGATGTCTGCTGATCCACCCTCGCGAGACACGTCCCAAAGGGGACACGCACGGATAGGGTATATTTGTGGCCAAGGAAAACTTCACCACACTTTATTGGTGCCACACAACTTTGTGGTCTTATATTTTATTAAAAGGCCATTTATAAAAAAAAAGATAAAATTTCTGCACACAATGTGGCCTTTGGTGTTTCTGTTTTTAAGGGTTGGTTTTAAGATGTTGTTTTGCCGGCGATCATTCAAAAGTAAGTAAAAAAGGTCTGGACGGACACACACATCAACGTCAGTGGTGTTATATATTTATTCACCACACGTACCAAGTACCTTATTCGGTACTGGGTACTCGTCGATCATACTACGGCGCATACACTGACGTCGCTAAAGGCGCGTGTGACGGATAGCGGCGTAAACATACCACCCGCCTTGCATCTATATGCAACATAACAAGGGTCAGGATACTTATTTTAAATTAGGTTAATTAAATTACGTTTAAATACACATTTCCTAAGGCCACTTAATGTACTCTCATGTAATGAGCTTTAAAGTTTAAAAAAAAACAAAAAATAACAAGGTAAGTCCACAAATCTCTTTAAATTCATGTTGATTTGTGTGGTTGAACTTAACATGTAATATTATGTTGAGGTTAATGTGAAATTAAAAAAAAATTAAATTAAAGGCTCATTTTACAAATTCATTTGGTACATAGTAAATGCAAATTAAATTAAATTTCAGTTCATGGGGCCACGTTCACATCCTTTCGGCCCCTGGATGTATAGGTTATCACCTAGTGTTTAGGCTCTCGTCGACTCGCGATGGTTTAGTCGGACGTTGGTATAACCACGGCTAATTATGCATCGGCATCTCTAGGCCGCATCCATGGTGATCCACGAATGTCTGTGTGATGGATCGATAACCACACGGATCTCGCAGTCATGGGAAACCAAACGTTTTGGCGATCCATTTGGTGAAGGATAGAGTTGTGATTTCGTTCACATCTCAGTGAGGGTGAGGGTATATATAAGTCGGTTTACCCGACTGCAACTTTTTCACTGGTTTTCTATAACACTCGGTATGTTAGGTTGCTATTATGACATATCATCAGAGGTTACATCCAATGATGGTAGCCACGCACACTTTTGACTTTCCAATACTTTGGAATATGAGACTTGTATGTTTTTACTGAGGGTGAGGGTATACATAAGTCGGTTTACCCGACTGCAACTTTTTCACTGGTTTTTTGTTCTCTCTATCTGTGATCTTATTCTTATACTCGGGACACTCGCACATTCGTTTCCATAGACCGGCTGTCCTCGCTCTATGTGAGACACAGGTATGTGAGGATTCTGATCCACAGGATTTTTACATTTCTGATTATAACACTCTATCCTCTTTCTCTTCACACAGAGGCCTTGTAGTATTTATACGTAATGGTGTTGTGTTTCAGAGTCAGCAACATTTTGACTCAAAACATCCAGAATTTACTTCCCTTTGGGTAAGTTCAGTATTGGACTGCACCTATTACACTTCGAGTTTCTTTATAGAAGACCAAATTTGGAAAGGGAGGCTACCATAAATGACGCCCTTTCCGATTCTATTTCAAAAGTCTTAGAAGATTATCCAAACTGTGAAACTGTAGTTTTTGGGGGATTTCAATGTCCACAATATTTCTTGGCTTTCCCATTCGAGCCATACATCTCCGGAGAGTCAATACGCTGAACTTTTTGCCGCGCATAACGTGTTGTCGCTTGGTAAATCGGATCATTGCACCATTTCAGTCACGAAGCGGACAATGTACACATACGAAAACGCACGTTGTGCCAAGCTCAACAATTTTTACCACCAATTTAACTGCAAACTATGTTTCCTAGACAATAATGTAGATGCTGCTGCTGAAATGATCGAGAAAATTATTCCCTTCGGGTTAGACCTTCAAAGAATTGTTGGTTTAATCAGACATGCAAAGAAGCTGTCAGATCCAAAGAGGAAGAGTTCTGAAACTGGCGTTTAAATAAAAACGTCGCTAATGAGCTGCTACGGTGATCGATAACGTATCCAGTTCGATGCCTCAGATATTTTTTCGAACACGTGGAGTTAAAAGGGTTCTTGAAGATCTCAATGTAACCAAAACTCCGGGCCGGGATGGTATTTCAGCACTTGTCCTATGTAAGTATTCTTCGACGCTAGCTCGTCCATTCCGCAATCTTTTCAACATGTCGTACCGTGATGGTATTTACCCTTCATGTTGGAAAGTTGCCAATGTTCAGCCGATCCCCAAGAAAAGTGAGGCTACTAATCCTGCGAATTACCGTCCAATTACAAAATGTTCTGCGCTCTCGAAGGTTATGGAGAGCATGGTTAACCACCATCTTGTTAAGTATTTAGAGTCTAAAGACCTTCTTAATGATCGACAGTATGGCTTTCGTAGGAATCGATCTACTGGAGACCTGATGGCGTTCCTTTCGGAACGATGGAGTCGATCCATTCACCGCCTTGGTGAAAGCAAGGTCGTGGATCTGGAAATTTCCAAGTCGTTCGATAGGGTCTGGCACCAAGCACTCATATCAAAACATATCTCTATGGGTGGTGTGGATATCGACGTATCAGACACTCTTCATGTTCGTGGCATGAAAATTCAGGGTGATGCTCGCTGGGCAACCATATATTCGAAGTGTCGAAAGAAGCATTCAAGGGTTTAGGCTTTTCAAAGCGGTGTAAGAAATGCTTTACTCCACCTGATCTCGTAAATATTAACACCACCTACATCCGGCCTAAAATGGAATACAACTCGCATATATGGGCGGGGTCTCCATTAACATCTTTGATGGTAGGGGATGGTAGGGTATCCAGCTCTATTGTCTCCCTACAGCATCGCCGAAATGTTGGTTGTGTATCGCTATTCTATAGATATTTTAATGGTATCTGTTCAGAAGATATCCGTCGTCTGGTCCCTGACGTTAGAACATTTAGTCGGAATACTCGGCTATCCAGGGAATCTCATTGTCAAATGGCCGGTTGATCGGACGACGCACTATAGAGAAAATTCGTTGTTCAGCCGGACTGTTCGTTTGTGGAATAATCTTCCTGCAAGTGTTTTTCCTGCCTGATATGACCTTATCAAATTCAAGGCCAACGTCAACAAACACTACTCCCTCTTTCCTCCTTCCATTACCCTCATTTCCAATCGCTAACACAGTGCTTTGCATTCATAGGGGACATCCCCGAGTGTTAGTTAAAAAAAAAATAGTTTTATTTACATTCAAATAAGCTTTGTGTAGAAGGAAATAAGCTTAACTTGCTACAAGCACAAACCCTTAAAAATGACCGAATTTTTAGGTGTACACACGTCGCACAGTGGGTTGAGTGGTATGCAAAGTGGTGCTTAATTCAGGGAAGCTGTAATTTTTAAATTTTGCTATTTTTTATTTATGGCTATTCACTAAAGCACAATTCAAAAAAAAAAATATTAAAAAAAAGTTGTTAACCTTTTATGGGCTTTTTTGTATTTTGGAAAAAATTGTCTTATTTCACAATTTTCGGAAGAAGAACGATAAATAATTAAATGCAATGGAAAATTAGAGGATACTTAATGTGCTTTTAGGCAAACAATTTACTGTTTCCTCCGACAAGCTGGGTTTTCTTTCAGGGATGTCTGCTGATCCACCCTCGCGAGACACGTCCCAAAGGGGACACGCACGGATAGGGTATATTTGTGGCCAAGGAAAACTTCACCACACTTTATTGGTGCCACACAACTTTGTGGTCTTATATTTTATTAAAAGGCCATTTATAAAAAAAAAGATCAAATTTCTGCACACAATGTGGCCTTTGGTGTTTCTGTTTTTAAGGGTTGGTTTTAAGATGTTGTTTTGCCGGCGATCATTCAAAAGTAAGTAAAAAAGGTCTGGACGGACACACACATCAACGTCAGTGGTGTTATATATTTATTCACCACACGTACCAAGTACCTTATTCGGTACTGGGTACTCGTCGATCATACTACGGCGCATACACTGACGTCGCTAAAGGCGCGTGTGACGGATAGCGGCGTAAACATACCACCCGCCTTGCATCTATATGCAACATAACAAGGGTCAGGATACTTATTTTAAATTAGGTTAATTAAATTACGTTTAAATACACATTTCCTAAGGCCACTTAATGTATTCTCATGTAATGAGCTTTAAAGTTTAAAAAAAAACAAAAAATAACAAGGTAAGTCCACAAATCTCTTTAAATTCATGTTGATTTGTGTGGTTGAACTTAACATGTAATATTATGTTGAGGTTAATGTGAAATTAAAAAAAAATTAAATTAAAGGCTCATTTTACAAATTCATTTGGTACATAGTAAATGCAAATTAAATTAAATTTCAGTTCATGGGGCCACGTTCACATCCTTTCGGCCCCTGGATGTATAGGTTATCACCTAGTGTTTAGGCTCTCGTCGACTCGCGATGGTTTAGTCGGACGTTGGTATAACCACGGCTAATTATGCATCGGCATCTCTAGGCCGCATCCATGGTGATCCACGATTGTCTGTGTGATGGATCGATAACCACACGGATCTCGCAGTCATGGGAAACCAAACGTTTTGGCGATCCATTTGGTGAAGGATAGAGTTGTGATTTCGTTCACATCTCAGACACTTGGAATCACTCGGACAGTCTCGACGTTTGTGGGACTGCGCCAAACAGCTCCGGTATAGCTGTAATTCATCGACCTTCTCTCGTCTTTCGTTTATGTCGAGAACGAGGAAGCGGGTGCAGACCCTTATTGCATGAAAACGGGTGCAGACTGGGCATGGGTATCGCTCATCAAAGTTGACTGCCATATTTTTCTTATCTGTAACGGTAAGACATGTTAGTTCCTGATACAGGGTAATAAAAGGGGACAAGATGGACGACGTGTAGCGGGTGGCTTTTTATTGCATTATTCTTTAGGTAAGAGCACCATCTTATGGATGGGCCTGGTGATTAAACCATTTTGCGTCTTCAATTCCGCCACTCTGACACGATTGTCTGAGCCACGAAAAACTTTAGTAACACGACCTAGACGCCATTCTGTGGGACACACGGGTTCGTTTCTGATCTCGACTAAATCATCAATTTGAAGATCGACCTGAGGCATCTTCCATTTAACGCGTTTCTTCAACTCTTTCAGATACTCGTCTATCCAACGTCGGCAGAGTTCGTAATTCGTAGCTTTAACTTTACGCCAACGATTCAAGATACTATCAATTGGAGCCACCTCTTCAGGTTCAGCTGGGGTCAGAATAGAACAGCCTATGAGGAAGTGACCAGGGGTAAGCGCAGTCAAATCTTCAACGTCGTTAGAGAGCGGACCTAATGGGCGTGAGTTGAGGCATGCTTCTATAGTGGCTAATAGCGTGGAAAGTTCCTCGAATGTAAATTTAAGTTGGCCACTAACTTTTTTAAGAAGCATCTTAAAGCTTTTTACTCCCGCCTCCCACAGGCCTCCCATATGCGGTGTGTCGGCTGGAATAAAGTGCCAGGTTAGTTGTTCATGACTGTACTTGGAAACCACCTCATCTTTTAGTTCCCTCACGTGAGTAGCAAAATTGGAATCAATCTGTCGTGCAGCACCTACGAAGTTTCGGCCGTTATCCGAATATACTTTACTTGGACAACCACGGCGAGACACAAATCTAGCGAAAGCAGCTAGAAAGACGAGAGGTCACTAACTGCTTCCAGGTGAATAGCTTTGGTCCTAAAACATACAAAAAGACACGTGTACCCCTTTGTAATGCGACAATATCTTCCCGTGAAACTATTGATGTCAAACGGTCCCGCAAAATCGACCCTGTGGTCGCGAATGGCCGGCTGATGATGGTTCGTTCCTCTGGGAGGTCTGCCATAATTTGACCTTGCAACTTCTTCTAATAGCACTCTTTTTTTTTTTTTTTTTTTTTTTTTTTTTTTTACTAACACTCAGGGGATGCCCCCTATAAATGCAATGCACTGTGTTAGCGATGGGAAATAAGGGTATTGGAGAGAGGAAAGAGGGAGTAGTGTTTGTTGACGTTGGCCTTGAATTTGGTAATGTCATAGCAGGCAGGAAAAACACTTTCAGGAAGATTATTCCACAAACGAACAGTCCGGCTAAAGAACGAATTTTCTCTATAGTGCGTCGTCCGGTCAACCGGCCATTTGACAATGAACGGATGAGAGACCCTGGATAGCCGAGTATTCCGGCTAAATGTTCTAACGTCAGGGACCAGACGACGGATATCTTCTGAACAGATACCATTAAAATATCTATAGAATAGCGATACACAACCCACATTTCGGCGATGCTGTAGGGAGACAATAGAGCTGGATACCCTACCATCCCCTATCATCACCACCGCTCTCCTCTGTACACGGTCCAGAAGCTTCAAAGATGTTAATGGAGCCCCTGCCCATATATGCGAGTTGTATTCCATTTTGAAATCATGGATGAAATCAATGTATAGTTTAGCAAGTCTACTACCATACGCAAGGATAACGGGATGGCGTTCATTATACGACAGACTGCTGGTGGAACCTAGACGGCCGTTTGCTCTTATAACACAATTTTTGTCCAAAAAGGTTGAAAGTGTGAGAAGTGGGCTACTTGCAGGAATATTTTTCTTGTTTGACAAATGACTATGTTCCGAAGGAAAATGGCGGATTTGGTTTCTAACTTGCGCCCTATGGTAAAATCTGAAGACGTAAGCGAAAACATGAATTGCTCGAGGCAGAGACGAGAAACGATCTAAAATGTCATCCCCTTCACCAGATCTAGCAACATAAAGTTAGCTTATTCGCTGGTCTCATACGTTTTGGATGTTGTGGGCCACGATGACTGTTCACCAGTGAGCCACTCTGGCCCGTGCCACCACAATCTGTTATCTTTTAGTTCCTGAGGGATCAGCTCCCGGGTTGCTAGATCAGCCGGATTATGATGTGTAACCAATTTCTATTTCCCACTTTTTCTAGAATAGTTGCTACCCTGTTGGCAACGAACGTTTTCCAGTTACATGGCGGCTTTTTGAGCCACGCTAACACTATAGTTGAATCTGACCATAAATGTAGAGAGTATTTATTTGTCTCAAACTGAGTCATCATGCTTTCTACGAGCTCCGCCAATAGTACCGCTTCACACAATTCAAGACGTGGGAGAGACGGTTTCTTTATAGGGGCCACCATTGTCTTTGCTACTAACAGATTTGAATGGACTTGACCTTCCATTTCAACTCGAACATATAGAGTTGCCGCATAAGCAACTTCCGAAGAATCACAAAACCCATGATATTCAATGCTACTTTTAGGGGAAAACTTAATCCAGCGAGGTATTGATATGAAATCGACCTCATTATAATTTGAAATAAAGTTTTGCATTTATGCATAGCCACAGTTTTTATTTATTTACAATGACAGGCGCCAGCCATCCGGCTGGGTCGAATAGACGAGCAATTAAAGAAAGTACTTCTCTTTTGGTATATTTTTCCTTTCGTAGAATATTTTCTGTTACAAAGTAGAAAAATCTCCCGCTGCGTTCCAACGAACTCCTAACGTTTTCGCTGTACTCTTATCATCTAGACAGACAACCCTTTTAAAATATCACTTGAGTTTGACGTCCATTTCCTAAGTTCAAACGCTGCCGTTTTCAGAATACCAATTAGTTGCTTTCGAGCCACTAACGACTCAGAAACACTATGACACCGCACTAATGCATCGTCGACGTACATTGAGCCACGCAGAATGCTCGCACCTACTGGAAGTCGACTTTCTTCATCATCAGCTTCATCATCGGATCAGGGTTCTTAGGGCTAAGTATGGGGCACAATTCACGCCGAAGGTCACAGTATTTAGTTGATATTCGCAGATTTCTAAACATTCTTTTTCCCGAAACACTATTCGTTGAAATCGAGCATGATCGGGTGTTATAAGAATGTTTATGATATTATTTTACATGACACATATTATGTAGTAGCCCACTTTCATTATGTACTATCTATAGGAGCTGTATTTGCCATTATAGTAGGATTTATCCATTGATATCCATTATTTACTGGATTAACATTAAATAATAAACTTTTAAAAAGACAATTTATTATTATATTTATTGGAGTAAATTTAACTTTTTTCCCTCAAAATTTTTTAGGATTAGCTGGAATACCTCGACGATATTCAGATTATCCAGATGCATATACTACATGATGCATATACTAATCTGCCTATACATTTTTGAAATGTCTATATTAAATACAAATTCATAAAAACGCCACTTTAACACAAGGGCCACTAAATCAGCTTGAAGAACAGGACCTACGAACAACATGTCGTTCAGGCTTACTCCAGACGATGATGGATTCGATGCATTGAATACGACCCTTAATTTTGTGCTCGTACTTTCTAGCTTGAAAACCCCATGATGAGGGAGGTAATAACTCGGACCACTGTCTGTATTCTCTATTTTTTCCATATGGCCTAAAGTTGAGTATTCTTGAAGTACCTCATCATACTGACATTTATAATCAGGCTTTCCCAGCAAATTCTTTTCATTCCTTAAAAACTGACGTACCGTAATATAGCGGCTGCACCCAGTATAGAGTCATTAGGCTTAAATGGCAAATCTACTACATGTCTTCCGTTAGATTTCCTTACTGTTGATGAACAATAGATTTCTTCACATTTTTTGTCGTCTTCTGACAACATGGGCTTACGGGCGACCTCTTCTATCTCCCAGAACTTTGATGGATATAGGTCTCCTCCCAAAAGAACGTCAATCTGACTACTTTTATAAAATCGGGATCCGCATAATCCAGTTTTGGTAGATTCATATCTACAGTGGGACAAAGCGAATGTGTAGGAATATCCCCAGTTACATGAGATACAACTAACGCTTCAACTTTGAGTGAGAAATTAGGATTCACCTTTGAGTTTATCACAAATATTGCCATTTTTTCTGATTTACTGACAACTTCACCCCCTAATCCCGTTACTTCAGCTGAAACGGGTACTGTGGGCAACTTAAGTAGCTTTTCAATCCTTTCGGAGATAAAACATTCATCAGAGCAAGGGTCTATTAACGCTCTAACCTTATAGGCCGAGCCGAAATTAACGATATTTACCCATGCGGTCGCCAGCATTACTTTCTTTGATACCGTGGTGACTCTGAACCGATCTATTTGAATTTTGATTTTCAGTGGACTGTATACTATCATTTGTAGATGAACTTGTTTGACCATAACCATGAGCCACCAGTGCAGAAATATTTTGATTCGCATTTTTAGAAAAATCTCTATGTAGGAGACACTTCGAACAACCGTTTGGACTTGTACAATTGATATACATATGTCCAATCTTAAGACAATTGAAACAATACTTATAGCTTCTAAGTGTTAAAACTCGATTTTTCTGATCCATTTTAAGAAATTTTTAACATGCGCTTATTGCATGATTGCCTTTGCATAACTTGCATTGACCAATATCAACTTTCGTGTGATGTGTCTTCAAGTTTTTGACTTTGGCACTAGTTTGATGCGCTTTTTTTGTAATGGTTTGAGAACTGTTGGAGGCAATTATATCTGAGACACTCTCTAACGCATGAAACCTATCTGTCAGAAATACATTGAGCTCCTTCCACTTTGATATTTCTGTCTTATTTTTTACTGACTGTTCCCAAAGACACAATGACTGTTCGGACAACTTCGCTGAGCATAAGAATACGAATATTGGATCCAATGACCCAATATCGATTTCAAACAGTTTGAGCACAGATATACAATTATTTATGTCACGTTGCAGTCGTTTTACTTCATGGGGAGTATATTCTTTACAGAAAACCAGGCTAAACAAAAGTCTCAATTGACTGTTTATTAGGACACGCTTATTTTCGTATTGATTTTTTAGATTAGCCCACGCTATTTCAAAATTCGGCCGTTAAGGCAATGTTTCGATTGATATTCCTGGCTTCCCCGTCTGTTTTTTGAAATAAGTGAAATAATTTTTCAACAGAGCTTAACCTCGGATTATTTATATAAATGGCCGTAAACAGGTCTCTAAATGTAGGCCACGAAACATAATCTCCATGAAATACACCTGTGTCACATGGAGGTACATGTACTGAGAACTCTTGCTTTTTAGTTACTGGTCTTGTATCTTCCGCCACAGACGCTTTCTACATCTAATGTATGTTATATGCGCCTGATTGTATTTAGGATGCAACTTTTTCTTTTCTTTAGTTTCAACTGTCTGACTCTCGTAGACCGATTTAAATTTGGCCCAAAGCATCTCAAATTCATTTCTCTTACATTCAATTGCTTCTACTGTGTATGTTGAAAAAATCCTCTTCCTTTAGTCGTTGTTCAAATCTTGAGACTTCATCAACTACCTCGTCAAAATTTTCTGACGCCATTTTGAAGTTGATTCTAAAATACTGTTATTATATCCAGTTATTATGTTACGCTAAAAAAAATAATTTATTTGAAAGTCACGAAATTTTTCACAGACAGGCCACTGTACGAAAAGGCTTGGAAAATTCCGTTGGTAATCTTCCAACAAATCCCGAGGAGAAAAGGGACAGACAATTCTCTAATACCGCAATTCAATAGTATATACCAAATTAAAGATGGCTCTTATATACTGTGAGCGCGCTTTCTTTTTTATATATATTTGGATGTGTGTAGGCGTCGTATCACATAATCTCACTTATCCAATGTCCAAAATGGATTTTTTCTAACTTATTTTTTTCTTCAAAGACACTAAATACATGTCTTTCATTAATACGCACCTCGACTTCCTTGCCTGATTCTTACGGGCGAAAGGACCAATGTTTCCTCCGACAAGCTGGGTTTTCTTTCAGGGATGTCTGCTGTTGCGTTCCACTCTCGCGAGACACGTACTGGGGACACGCACGGATAGGGTATATTTGTGGCCATGGAAAACTTCACCGCACTTTATTGGTGCCACACAACTTTGTGGTCTTATATTTTATTAAAAGGCAATTTATCAAGAAAAGAATAAAACTTCTGCACACAATGTGGCCTTTGGTGTTTCTGTTTTTAAGGGTTGGTTTTAAGATGTTGTTTTGCCGGCGATCATTCAAAAGTAAGTAAAAAAGGTCTGGACGGACACACACATCAACGTCAGTGGTGTTATATATTTACTCACCACAAGTACCAAGTACCTTATTCGGTACTGGGTACTCGTCGATCATACTACGGCGCATACACTGACGTCGCTAAAGGCGCGTGTGACGGATAGCGGCGTAAACATGTACTTTTAAAAAATAAAATTTAATAAATATTTATTATGTATTTATATTAGAAATTTTTTAAATTAAACCCGATTTTTTTTCTTCAAATTCCATAATTCCACAAATTTAAAAAAAGTGACATTATAAAATATTAGTAAACCATAATATAAAAATAAAACAAAGAACCATTACAGAAAAAAAATATAATTATAAGTTTTTTTTATTTACTTCATTTCACAAATGTTAAAAGTATTATTTACTTCATAAATTAAGATAATATTCATTATCTTCGTCACCAGTGGCGTTTAATTCAGGGAAGCCGTAATTTTTAAATTTTGCTATTTTTTATTTATGGATATTCACAAAAGCACAATCAAATAAAAAAAATATTAAAAAAAAGTTTTTAACCTTTTATGTGCTTTTTTGTATTTTGGAAAAAGTTGTCTTATTTCACAAAATAATTAATGCTATTCAAAATTAGAGGAAATTTATTGTGCTTTTAGACAATTAAAACCGATCTTTTTCTTCAAATGCCATAATTCCAAAAATTTTAAAAAAGTGACATTATAAAATATTAGTAAACCATAAACATGTATGATATATATAGGGACATAGCTTTAAGTATTTATGTATTAAGCTTTAATACAATTAATATTAACTATTTATGAGATCATTTCTCGCTCGCGATTGAAAATCAAACTTGTTATGTTATTTTAGCATGAATATATGTGAATATTCGTGTGAATAAACCGTAAGTGCGCGTGATTAAAAGTTACTCACGCATCCATCACAAATAAACTGCACACTCAGTAGCTACAAAAACAACTGCCAAACGGAATATAAAAACAAAAGATAACAAAGACAACGTGATTTTTTGTTTTTTTTTTTTCCTATAGATTTTTAGCAGCTGGAATTCTTTTACAAAAACTTTAATAAGTCAAAAAAATGTAAACATTTGCAATAACATATTCTGAGATTTATTATCAGAAATCTTATACTTAAAGACTATATAAGCGGTTTCGCTCAGTTTCAACCAGAAAGTTGATAAAACGCAATACGAACATCAAAAATACATAATTTTTGGAGCAAATTTCAGTTATTTTGTTTTCCAATATTTTCAAAACATTTCTCTGACAAACACACATTTATCATATGCTCAAATACCTGTAGTAGTATACAAATTTTCACTTTTAACCAATGCGCGCAAAAATAATAATAATTACACTGTACAACAAAATCAATTTTTTTCCAAAATTACAAGGTCCGACCTATAAATTTTGATAGAGGAGACAAAAAAAAAAGACACGTGTATCGGCGTTTTGAAAGTTTACATCTGGGTGTCATTTTAGGGGGAGGTAAAGTTTCCCCCAAATGCAAATTTTGTATTGTCAATCGGCATAGAAAATCGAGTAAAGCTTACGTTTAAAGTATAAGGTGTGTTCAGCAAATTTATGCCAAATGTTGCGGAGAACAATTTTGTAGAATATGTTAACCCTCTAACTCCTCAAGGCATGGGTCTTTTTTGTCCTTCTTTTAAAAAAGAGCAAAAAACACCATTAAAACAGGTATTTAAGGGGTTAAAATGTTCCGCAAAAATATTCGCCGTGAAATTTTACAGCAGGAGCATTTGCTGTCGAAATTTAAAGGCAGTGTACTGTGGATTCTTTGCCCAGGAGTCATTACGGATCGCGCTTGAAAAATTCTCATACGATTTTCCTACAAAATCTGACGATGCTCATTGCTGTCTCAGTTGCTGCTCGCTTATGTCGTTGACCAATATTTCTACGACTCACTGGTGACATTTTTTCAAACAAAAAAAACACCAACTAAAGTCACGCGGTTTAATAGCGTGGTTAAAACAGTTATTTTTGACAACATTTTTGGTTGTTATTACATAAAGTTGTCCTAAACTGGGAAACACATTTTCACAAAATTTAACTTAATATACAAACTGCTGACACTACGCCTCGTGTGTAGTGTCATGTTTCTATTTGTTATTTCCCAACACACTGACGGCAACAATGTTGTAGTGCTGATGTTGCAACATTCTGTTGGAATGTTAGGGTGGATCGCTGAACTATGATGTTAGGGTGGATCGTTGTTGTATCGTGTTAACTTATATTTTGTAGGTTTTCATAAATTTAGCGTTTTCTTTAGTTGTACCGAAAACATGCATACTATCAGTAGCTCTGATGGCGGTGGATCAATACGACCTTTCCACCAGCACAGAACAGCAGGAGCATTTGCTGTCGAAATTTAAAGGCAGTGTACTGTGGATTCTTTGCCCAGGAGTCATTACGGATCGCGCTTGAAAAATTCTCATACGATTTTCCTACAAAATCTGACGATGCTCATTGCTGTCTCAGTTGCTGCTCGCTTATGTCGTTGACCAATATTTCTACGACTCACTGGTGACATTTTTTCAAACAAAAAAAACACCAACTAAAGTCACACGGTTTAATAGCGTGGTTAAAACAGTTATTTTTAACAACATTTTGTGTTGTTATTACATAAAGTTGTCCTAAACTGGGAAACACATTTTTATATTGTTCAAGCCTGCACATTGGGTTATTTAAAAGAGTTGTATCTAAGTATTTTACACATTAAGTCATTTTTCAATTCTAGTTATGAGTTTATTCTCAGCATGCATTAGAATTCCATGTGATGGATGAAAACATATGTCGCTGATAAGGACTTTAGGATATGAGGGAATGTCAAGAACTCGCGCATGTGTCACCTTTTGATAATGAATTCAGATTTCAGCATTCAGGGTTAGTAGGGAATGAGATGGTACACATGCGCCACATTGTACATATGTGGTGACATAACCACGATCACACACACACACGTGCGATTATTTCTTTCTCGGTGGCTCTTCAGAATTAGTTTAGGTTATTAATGTGTATTTTAGAAAATAAGTGTATGTTTTAATAAATAAATTAGTGTCTTAAAAACATTCAACTAGTACGGACTCTGATTTGAGACTATTCATTTTAACACCCAAATTGTTGTGATGGACATTTTTAAAATCCACATAAAGTTTACGAAGCCAAATCGGTGCAACCGGTCCCAAGTTATGAAGTAACATATACGTGTAACTTCATTTTTATTTATTGGTATTCTGCGGCTAATTATTTCAGTGTCCAATCATAATCTTTCATTACGGCAGATATTGCAGTTTTCATATAAAGGGTGGTGCAATATCATATGAACCAAATCTCATTTTCAGATTTCTAATAGTTCTGAGATATTGAAGTTCAAAATAATATGGTGTTGCCACTCCCATTTATCTAATTATGACTTAATGCACCTTACGACAGTCACAGGTTCAAAATACAGTGAATATTTCATGGCGATCGATACATTATTATGGCTGATATAGCATTTTTTATTAAGAATCGTTTTATTATTATTATGTTTTTCAGCACGTATCGGTTTACTTCTAATAGTTCATGAAATATGGTGGTTTAAATTTTAAAGTGCATGGGTGGTGCCAGGCCACTTACAGTCTGAAATACATTACAATTTTTCATATCAATACGCTACTGTCAATCGAACTTTAAATTTCCCACGACGTTTATTCGTCATTTGTTAAAATTGATTTATTTTCAGAATATTCCAAGTTTTCCACTCCGATTTTCCATTTTTCTTTTTGAATTTTTTGACTTGTCGCGCTTATCCGATGGGTTTTGTCAAAATTTTATTTTTTATGCCCCGGTAGGCGAGTTGGTAGCGAGCCTGCCTATCAGCGTGGGGGTTGTGGGTTCGATTGCCACCAGAGGTTTTGGTCTGTCGCTGCAAAAATCTAAATGATACAGACAAAAATAATTTTAATAACTTAAGTGCATTTTGTGTGTGTTACAACACATCGTTTTATTTACAGAACGTTCTCTAATACCGACGACGTCGCGCAGTAGCCATATATAACACACATTCTCACGAAATTCCAAGCCCAATGCATCTGCGCTCATCGATACACAACAACCCATTCAGCATTTTGTGAAATTTTTGATGACATTCGATTCATTTATGACTCCCCTGCGCGATTAAAACAAGCATAAATGAGCTCATTTTCTGATCATAAAATACTGTTTTGTCGGGAGAAAATGGTACCCTACCCGCGACACTTCTTGGAGAGACTTCTTCTGCTCATATTTCTAATCATATAAGACTCTTTTTCGAGTCATTTTTGAGTCGTATTTGTATTAATTTACGACTCTTTTTCGAGTCATTTATTAGTCGTATTTGTAATCAAATAAACATTAAATTTAATTTATTTAAAACTAGCTGATCCGGCGAACTTCGTACCGCCTAACAGTCGATTCTTCAATTTTGTTTTTTTTAAGGTAATAAGTCAATAATGACATTATGTCAAAAATTAAAAATTATAAAACACTTAAAATTCTTTCAATAGTCCATAAAAAATCACAATGAAATCACAATATTACATAAAGTTGTCCTAAACTGGGAAACACATTTTCACAAAATTTAACTTAATATACAAACTGCTGACACTACGCCTCGTGTGTAGTGTCATGTTTCTATTTGTTATTTCCCAACACACTGACGGCAACAATGTTGTAGTGCTGATGTTGCAACATTCTGTTGGAATGTTAGGGTGGATCGCTGAACTATGATGTTAGGGTGGATCGTTGTTGTATCGTGTTAACTTATATTTTGTAGGTTTTCATAAATTTAGCGTTTTCTTTAGTTGTACCGAAAACATGCATACTATCAGTAGCTCTGATGGCGGTGGATCAATACGACCTTTCCACCAGCACAGAACAGCAGGACCATTTGCTGTCGAAATTTAAAGGCAGTGTACTGTGGATTCTTTGCCCAGGAGTCATTACGGATCGCGCTTGAAAAATTCTCATACGATTTTCCTACAAAATCTGACGATGCTCATTGCTGTCTCAGTTGCTGCTCGCTTATGTCGTTGACCAATATTTCTACGACTCACTGGTGAAATTTTTTCAAACAAAAAAAACACCAACTAAAGTCACACGGTTTAATAGCGTGGTTAAAACAGTTATTTTTGACAACATTTTGTGTTGTTATTACATAAAGTTGTCCTAAACTGGGAAACACATTTTTATATTGTTCAAGCCTGCACATTGGGTTATTTAAAAGAGTTGTATCTAAGTATTTTACACATTAAGTCATTTTTCAATTCTAGTTATGAGTTTATTCTCAGCATGCATTAGAATTCCATGTGATGGATGAAAACATATGTCGCTGATAAGGACTTTAGGATATGAGGGAATGTCAAGAACTCGCGCATGTGTCACCTTTTGATAATGAATTCAGATTTCAGCATTCAGGGTTAGTAGGGAATGAGATGGTACACATGCGCCACATTGTACATATGTGGTGACATAACCACGATCACACACACACACGTGCGATTATTTCTTTCTCGGTGGCTCTTCAGAATTAGTTTAGGTTATTAATGTGTATTTTAGAAAATAAGTGTATGTTTTAATAAATAAATTAGTGTCTTAAAAACATTCAACTAGTACGGACTCTGATTTGAGACTATTCATTTTAACACCCAAATTGTTGTGATGGACATTTTTAAAATCCACATAAAGTTTACGAAGCCAAATCGGTGCAACCGTTCCCAAGTTATGAAGTAACATATACGTGTAACTTCATTTTTATTTATTGGTATTCTGCGGCTAATTATTTCAGTGTCCAATCATAATCTTTCATTACGGCAGATATTGCAGTTTTCATATAAAGGGTGGTGCAATATCATATGAACCAAATCTCATTTTCAGATTTCTAATAGTTCTGAGATATTGAAGTTCAAAATAATATGGTGTTGCCACTCCCATTTATCTAATTATGACTTAATGCACCTTACGACAGTCACAGGTTCAAAATACAGTGAATATTTCATGGCGATCGATACATTATTATGGCTGATATAGCATTTTTTATTAAGAATCGTTTTATTATTATTATGTTTTTCAGCACGTATCGGTTTACTTCTAATAGTTCATGAAATATGGTGGTTTAAATTTTAAAGTGCATGGGTGGTGCCAGGCCACTTACAGTCTGAAATACATTACAATTTTTCATATCAATACGCTACTGTCAATCGAACTTTAAATTTCCCACGACGTTTATTCGTCATTTGTTAAAATTGATTTATTTTCAGAATATTCCAAGTTTTCCACTCCGATTTTCCATTTTTCTTTTTGAATTTTTTGACTTGTCGCGCTTATCCGATGGGTTTTGTCAAAATTTTATTTTTTATGCCCCGGTAGGCGAGTTGGTAGCGAGCCTGCCTATCAGCGTGGGGGTTGTGGGTTCGATTGCCACCAGAGGTTTTGGTCTGTCGCTGCAAAAATCTAAATGATACAGACAAAAATAATTTTAATAACTTAAGTGCATTTTGTGTGTGTTACAACACATCGTTTTATTTACAGAACGTTCTCTAATACCGACGACGTCGCGCAGTAGCCATATATAACACACATTCTCACGAAATTCCAAGCCCAATGCATCTGCGCTCATCGATACACAACAACCCATTCAGCATTTTGTGAAATTTTTGATGACATTCGATTCATTTATGACTCCCCTGCGCGATTAAAACAAGCATAAATGAGCTCATTTTCTGATCATAAAATACTGTTTTGTCGGGAGAAAATGGTACCCTACCCGCGACACTTCTTGGAGAGACTTCTTCTGCTCATATTTCTAATCATATAAGACTCTTTTTCGAGTCATTTTTGAGTCGTATTTGTATTAATTTACGACTCTTTTTCGAGTCATTTATTAGTCGTATTTGTAATCAAATAAACATTAAATTTAATTTATTTAAAACTAGCTGATCCGGCGAACTTCGTACCGCCTAACAGTCGATTCTTCAATTTTGTTTTTTTTAAGGTAATAAGTCAATAATGACATTATGTCAAAAATTAAAAATTATAAAACACTTAAAATTCTTTCAATAGTCCATAAAAAATCACAATGAAAAACATTATGATACGTAGTTATTATATTTTATTGTATTTTTACTTATTCTAAATTAAGTTTCATTTTTATTGTAGTAATTTATGGTACACGATATTTTTTGTTTGATTGCCTGGCGCGTAAACAAACTGAGCAGATGGTTTTCCAACACGGGAACAGGCAACATACCATTGACCACGGGAGAAACATGGGTTTCTAAATTAATACCACAAACACTTAATGACTGCCCCTGGGATTTGTTTATAGTCATAGCGAAAGCAAGCCGTACTGGAAACTGCAGTCGTTTAAACTGGAATGGTACGTCAGTCGGAATCATTGGGATGCGGGGTATCAAAACGTCCAAATCGGTCTAACCGTTCTCGAGTTTTGCGCTTAGCAACACATTCAGCGACTTATTTTTATATTATAGATATTCTTTAAAAAGTGTATGGAATGTGTTCCTACTCCTGAAACCAATGAGTACAATGGAGGTGGAAGCAATGGTATCAATTTCACCTTTCCATTTGCGCAACACAATCCATTGGCTTCATTTTTGTATTTCAATGCCTTACAATATTGGCAAACTGAGTTCATAGGTCCAATTGCAACACAGTTGTAGGCACTGTAATCAATTGACATATCGTAACAGAAAACAGCTCGCTTCAAACTTGCACCATTATTAGTCGAAAGCCGCGCTTCACGGGTCTGTCTTAACCTAATTCTTTCACGTTCATTGCGATCTTCACGTTCCTGGGCAGTACGATTAGATTGATAATTAATTTGATTCGTTGCATTTCGGGTTCTTCTGCCTAAATTTGTCCGCCGCCTTATAGAAGGCATATTTAGTAAGTCAGAAACACACAACACTTTTTTAATTTTATAGAAACTTGTGGCTTTTAGATTTAGTAATATTATAGATGCACAGCAAAGAGACGTTTTTTGATAAAAAAATAAATTTTTACTTTTTAGTATTATTACAATGTCGGAACACGTGATTCTTTAGTTTATCTAAAATCTTGTAAACACTTATCTATCTTTCTATGACAGTTTGTTATCTACAAACCAGTGCTGCCCATTACGAAAAGTAGAGCGCCATCTATTACTCACACTTACAGCAACTACATCCAAACAACTGTTTGAGTCAATGCTGTTACTTTGTTTGTTGATTTCAGAACCTGTATTTATTTTTTCCACCTTAGCATCGTTCAAAATCATGGAATCATGCGATAAAATGCAAAATTTCGTCGTTTTTTTTTTAATTTTTTTGCGTTTTTCGAGTTTTCCACTAATTTTTTTTTATTTTTCAATTTGAAAATCCATTCCGGAACAATTCCATACAAAATTTCATACAAACGTCCATGTTCTGCAAAACAAATCAATGTAAAAGGTGACGCGTCATACCGCCCGTGGACATAACGCCCACGGGCGCTATGTCGCACCTAAAATGGGCATAAAGCCCGTGGGCGTTATGTTCCACTTAAAATGGACATAAAGCCCGTGGACTTTATGTCGCATCTGTTGTGGGCTTTATGCCCATTTTAAGTGGGACATAACGCCCATGGATCCATAGGAAAAGAAAATTTGAATTTTCAAGTTTTGCAATTTTATTCACGCAACATATCCATTCCGAAGGAGCATAACACTTATTGACAAATTTTTAATTTAGATTCAACAATTTGACGACAACATGGACAAAGTAAAGGTGAATTATTTTTGTTTGCATTTGTTTCCAATTTGTCATAACAGCCGCAACATATTTTAAAATGCTTGCATGGTTGCAAAAGAATAGTCCTGGCATCCAGTGTACATATAATGCATTTCAAAACTTCCGTCGTCTGGCTGTAGTGTAAATTTGTTTCTTCAACGTCACAATTGTTTAGAATTTTATTATCTCTATTTATTATGACGTTGAAGAAATCTGACAGGGACATGTGGCCTTTGTCCAGTTGTTGTGTCGCCTGGTGGATTTTATTGTCCTGCACATTATGCCGTTTTCGCTTCTGTGGTAGCACATTCAAAAGACCAGCAGGTGATTGGGCCAGAGATACAGACTGCGCGAAGTCTTCATTGCGGATAATTTCCAAAAATTCAATAAAACGACCATGCTTCTCTAGTTTGCTAGAGAGCTTGGAGTTGAATCCTGAATCCAAAGAGCTAGTAGTTCGCACTTTTCTGGTGTACCGAAAATCCGGAAGGTGTGATCTAAAAAATCATAATGGAAAACTTAAAGTGGTTCAATGTACAAGTAAAGAGGATCGAACAGGATTAGAAAAAATCTTCACAAACAAGAGAAACAAACATGTAACAGAAGTAACCGATTATGTTCTATTTGTATCTATTTCATTTGCACAGAAGAAAAAAGGTGAAGTAAGAATATAATCGGCGCCGATTATTTTCTTAATTCACCTTTTCTATTTGTCTCTATTTCAGTTACACACATCAAAAATAAACTTCCTAACTTTTATTTAACTTCTACTATAAAATTTACCTTTGTCATCCACTGTTTCACAAAGTATTTCAAAAAATAATTAAGGCATTCTCGGTGCTTTTTTAAGGACATGATGGTACTGTTTTTCAAAACCAGAAACATCTCCTCAATCTGTTCGGTCTTCACTAACGGCAGACTCAAAAATGTGCGGTACCACTTATTGCACTCTTCGTTGCTTTTCATTATTTTGCCGAAATTTTTAATTTTTACGAGTTTCGCCGTAAGGCCTGACAGTAATGAAACCAGCAACCTTTTAAGGACACATTCGGGAATACTAATAGTAAAGCTTTCCGTAAGGCTGTTTCATAATCGCTATGAAATACGGATGGTTGGAATTTGAAAATGTTGGTGTCAATAAATTGAAACATATGTTGGTATGCCACACTTCGAATGTCGTGGGCGTTATGTCGCACCTAAAATGGACATAAAGCCCGTGGGCTTAATGTCGCGCCAGTCATGGGCTTTATGTCCATTTTAAGTGGGACATAACGCCCACGGGCTTTATGTCCCTTTTAGGTGCGACATAGCGCCCGTGGGCATTATGTCCACGGGCGTTACGACGCGTCACCATGTAAAAGTGGAATCTTTCCGAGAAATCAGTGATGCGCAATTCAGTAGAAGAAAGTTTTTAGATGCACAAACTTCAAATATTGATTCTGAATTAAAAAATTCTACCTCATGAAATGAATTCAGTATTCGTTCGTTTTAAAAATATATAAAGACTTTTAAAATATTTAGTGGAATGAAAAGTTTCGAAATGTACAACATGGGCGAAAAAATCACTTTTAGATTTTTCCAATTTCCCGACTTTTCCGCAGGGTTTTCCAAAATTTTATTTCGTAAAAACCTACTCCTGGCAATTGAGTCAAATCGGTCCAACCGTTCTCGAGTTTTGCGCTTAGCAACACATTCAGCGACTTATTTTTATATTATAGGTAGATTATCCGGACAGTGAAATTGTAGTTGCTGGGGATTTCAATGTCCATAATAGTTCTTGGCTTTCCCATTCCAGCCATACATCTCTGGATGAGCAATACGTTGAGTTATTTGTCACGCACAACGACTCGGCGCAATTAGTGAATGATCCAACACACATTCCACGTCTTGAAGGACAACAACAAAATATGCTTGACCTTTTCATAACCTCGCACCCTGAAAAGTACGAGGTCAACATTCTTGCACCTCTTTGTAACTCCAGCATCATTTCAGCATCCTTTTCGTTCTTCGATCCACTTCTAAACCAGTCACGAAGCGGACAATGTACATATACCAAAAGTCACTTTGGGCCGAAGTCAACAATTTCTATCAGCAATTTAATTGGAAATTATGTTTCCTAGACAACAATGTCGATGCTGCTGCTGAAATGGTCGAGAAAATCATTCTTCTTGGCATAAACACATTTATTCCCTCGAAGACTACTTCGATTAAACCTCCAAAGAACTGTTGGTTTAATCAGACATGCAGGAAAGCTGTCAGATCCAAAGAGGAAGCATTCAGAAATTGGCGTTTAAATAAAAATGTCACTACTGAGCTGCTACGCAAGCAGGCAAGATCAAATTGTGCCAGAGTACTTAGGCGCGAAAAACTTCTATACGAACAGCGTAATCGTGCTAAATTTATTTCTTCTCCCAGGGGAAGTAAGAGCTTTTGGGCATTTGTTAAAAGATTAAGGGACAATTCTTCCTCTTCTATTCCAACTCTCGTTAACGATGACCACATATTCACGGACCCAGTTGACAAAGCTAATCTTCTGGCTGAAATATTTGCAAAGAATTCATCTTTGCCAGACAGCAGTCAACCACTCCCCGTAATTGAAAACGTATCTACTTCGATGCCTCAGATCTTTTTCGAACACGTGTAGTCAAAAGGGTTCTTGCAGATCTCAATGTAAACAAAACTCCGGGCCCGGATGGTATTTCAGCACTTGTCCTATGTAACTGCTCTTCGACGCTAGCTCGTCCATTCCGCAATCTTTTCAACATGTCGTACCGTGATGGTATTTACCCTTCATGTTGGAAAGTTGCCAATGTTCAGCCGATCCCCAAGAAAAGTGAGGCTACTAATCCTGCGAATTACCGTCCAATTACAAAATGTTCTGCGCTCTCGAAGGTTATGGAGAGCATGGTTAACCACCATCTTGTTAAGTATTTAGAGTCTAAAGACCTTCTTAATGATCGACAGTATGGCTTTCGTAGGAATCGATCTACTGGAGACCTGATGGCGTTCCTTTCGGAACGATGGAGTCGATCCATTCACCGCCTTGGTGAAAGCAAGGTCGTGGATCTGGAAATTTCCAAGGCGTTCGATAGGGTCTGGCACCAAGCACTCATATCAAAACATATCTCTATGGGTGGTGTGGATATCGACGTATCAGACACTCTTCATGTTCGTGGCATGAAAATTCAGGGTGATGCTCGCTGGGCAACCATATATTCGAAGTGTCGAAAGAAGCATTCAAGGGTTTAGGCTTTTCAAAGCGGTGTAAGAAATGCTTTACTCCACCTGATCTCGTAAATATTAACACCACCTACATCCGCCCTAAAATGGAATACAAATCCCATATATGAGCAGGGGCTCCAACGACATCTTTGCAGCATCTGGACCGTGTACAGAGGAGAGCTGTGGTGATGATAGGGGATGGTAGGGTATCCAACTGTATTGTCTGCCTACACCATCGCCGGAATGTGGGTTGTATACCGCTATTCTATAGATATTTTAATGGTATCTGTTCGTTAGATATCCATAGCCGGAAAAAACTTGGAAGTCTGGCAACTCCGCTTCTGGTACCTCCCATACAAATGTACCATTCCGCCCCTTATAACCGTCTAACACTATCAGTATGACCAACTCTATATTGCCCAAATTTTGTATTTATTAAAGCTATAGCTAGACAAAGTTTTGGACAACAACTTGGAAGTCTGGCAACTCCCCTTCTGGTACCTCCCATACAAATGTACCATCCTGCCCATTATAAACCGTGTAGTATTATAAATATGACCAATTAGATCTTGCCCAAATTCTGTATTTAGTAAAGCTATAGCAAGACAAAGTTTTGGACAAAAACTTGGAAGTCTGGCAACTCTCCTTCTGGTACCTCCCATACAAATGTACCATTCCACCCACTTTAGAAATCTAGTATTTATATAAAATTGCTCAACGAATCTTTCCGAAATTCTATATTTAGTAAAGCTTTAGCTAATACAATTTTCTAGTAAAAACTCTGCTTTATATTGCGCCCGTGTTGTAAAAACGTGTAATACAATATTTTTCTATAACACTCGGTATGTTAGGTTGCTATTATGACATATCATCAGAGGTTACATCCAATGATGGTAGCCACGCACACTTTTGACTTTCCAATACTTTGGAATATGAGACTTGTATGTTTTTACTGAGGGTGAGGGTATACATAAGTCGGTTTACCCGACTGCAACTTTTTCACTGGTTTTTTGTTCTCTCTATCTGTGATCTTATTCTTATACTCTCTTAAAAGTACTAACACAGATATACATGGAGTGAGTGTTTGTCTTTCGTTCGGTGTGCACTTACAATTTGTTCCGTCCGTCGCGTTTCTCTGTGTCGTCTGTTTAAAATAAAAGAAATAAACATCAGTACAACCAAAAGTAAAAACAAAATAGAAATAAAAAAACAACAACAACAATACTCCACAAAAAACTCTCCACAAGAACAATAACTACAATTACCAACAATAAAGAAATAAACCGGCTATCTACAAAACAACAAACATCGCCCACGCACATTGACAACAACAACAATTCAAATTCCAACACCAATCGCATCAACACAAAAGACAACACTAAGGGATTTTTTATGTTCCCTTTTCTGTCTTGTACTTGTGTTTCCCCCCTCCCCTAGCCTTTTCGCTTAACACAAATAATAATGCGCTTTTCTTGTCGCTGTTCTGTTAGTTGTTGTAGATGTAACACTGTACAACTAACAGAAATAACAGCGGCGGGAGGGGTGCATCATTATTTGTGATTTTGCTTTGACGTTGTCTCGTTAGTGTTATGGTAGGTAGGTTTCAAATTCACTTCGCGAATTTCGCGGGTTGAGGTCGAATTTTTTTGTGGGACACTCGCACATTCGTTTCCATAGACCGGCTGTCCTCGCTCTATGTGAGACACAGGTATGTGAGGATTCTGATCCACAGGATTTTTACATTTCTGATTATAACACTCTATCCTCTTTCTCTTCACACAGAGGCCTTGTAGTATTTATACGTAATGGTGTTGTGTTTCAGAGTCAGCAACATTTTGACTCAAAACATCCAGAATTTACTTCCCTTTGGGTAAGTTCAGTATTGGATTGCACCTATTACACTTCGAGTTTCTTTATAGAAGACCAAATTTGGAAAGGGAGGCTACCATAAATGACGCCCTTTCCGATTCTATTTCAAAAGTCTTAGAAGATTATCCAAACTGTGAAACTGTAGTTTTTGGGGGATTTCAATGTCCACAATATTTCTTGGCTTTCCCATTCGAGCCATACATCTCCGGAGAGTCAATACGCTGAACTTTTTGCCGCGCATAACGTGTTGTCGCTTGGTAAATCGGATCATTGCACCATTTCAGTCACGAAGCGGACAATGTACATATACGAAAACGCACGTTGTGCCAAGCTCAACAATTTTTACCACCAATTTAACTGCAAACTATGTTTCCTAGACAATAATGTAGATGCTGCTGCTGAAATGATCGAGAAAATTATTCCCCGAAGTAGTCTTCGGGTTAGACCTTCAAAGAATTGTTGGTTTAATCAGACATGCAAAGAAGCTGTCAGATCCAAAGAGGAAGAGTTCTAAAACTGGCGTTTAAATAAAAACGTCGCTAATGAGCTGCTACGGTGATCGATAACGTATCCAGTTCGATGCCTCAGATATTTTTTCGAACACGTGGAGTTAAAAGGGTTCTTGAAGATCTCAATGTAACCAAAACTCCGGGCCGGGATGGTATTTCAGCACTTGTCCTATGTAAGTGGTCTTCGACGCTAGCTCGTCCATTCCGCAATCTTTTCAACATGTCGTACCGTGATGGTATTTACCCTTCATGTTGGAAAGTTGCCAATGTTCAGCCGATCCCCAAGAAAAGTGAGGCTACTAATCCTGCGAATTACCGTCCAATTACAAAATGTTCTGCGCTCTCGAAGGTTATGGAGAGCATGGTTAACCACCATCTTGTTAAGTATTTAGAGTCTAACGACCTTCTTAATGATCGACAGTATGGCTTTCGTAGAAATCGATCTACTGGAGACCTGATGGCGTTCCTTTCGGAACGATGGAGTCGATCCATTCACCGCCTTGGTGAAAGCAAGGTCGTGGATCTGGAAATTTCCAAGGCGATCGATAGGGTTTGGCACGAAGCACTCATATCAAAACATATTGCATTTAGTGTCGGTAATACCTTCTCGACATTCATATCGAGTTTTTTCAGAGATCGCTCTATACGAGTTGTTATTGATTGGGTGTCATCCAACGAGCATAGGTTGAACGCAGGTGTGCCACAAGGCTCTGTCCTCTCTCCTTCTCTATTTCTTATTTTAATTGACGACCTGTTGGGGCAGACTGTAAACCCTATCTACTCCTATGCGGATGATAGCAACCTCTGTCATTCGTACTCATTTGATCATTGGCCAAGTCCCTCGGAGATAGAGGACAAAAGGCGAACGATGAATAACTCTCTTAACCGCGTTTTGGCGACGATTTGTTAGTGGGGCCAAATGAACAGAGTAGATTTTAATGCACAAAAGACCCAGTGCTGTTTGTTGTCACACAAACGTTCCACTGATCCAGCACCGTCGTCAATATCTATGGGTGGTGTGGATATAGACGTGTCAGATACTCTTGATGTTCTGGGCATGAAGATACATGGTGACGCTCGCTGGGCTAACCATATATTCGAAGTGTCGAAAGAAGCATTCAAGTGCTTAGGCGTTTTAAAGCGGTGCAGGAAATACTTCACCCCATCTGACCTCGTAAATATTTACACCACATACATCCGGCCTAAACTGGAATACAACTCCCATATATGGGGCTCCAATGACATCTTTGCAGCTTCTGGACCGTGTACAGAGGAGAGAGGTGGTGATGATTGGGGATGGTAGGGTATCCAGCTTTATTGTCTCCCTTCAGCATCGCCGTAATGTGGGCTGTGTATCGCTATTCTATAGATATTTTAATGGTATCTGTTCGTCAGATATCCGTCGTCTGGTCCCTGAAGTTAGAAAATTTAGTCGGAATACTCGGCTATCCAGGGAATCTCATCCGTTCATTGTCAAATGGCCGGTTGACCGGACGACGCACTAGAATTCGACGCACTAGAATTCGACGCACTAGAATTCGAGAAAATTCGTTCTTCAGCCGTACTGTTCGCATGTCGAATAATCTTCCAATAAGCGTTTTTCCTGCCTGTTATGACATTATCAAATTCAAGGCAAACATCAACAAACACTACTCCCTCTTTCCTCCCTCCAATACCCTTATTTCCTATCGCTAACACAGTGCATTGCATTCATAGGGGGCATCCCCTGAGTGTTAGTAAAAAAAAAAAAACCGAAAGAATCTGCTTAACATTTTCTTGAGCCGCTCTGTGGGCAAGATTATGCTCAGTGACGACTATTTCCCTTTGTTCGTCCTTGTCGAATATATCCTGAACCATATCCTTGCAGTACCAAAATGTAGTGGAAGGGAAGTATCTCACTAATTCGTGCTGAATGCATGCAAGGGTTGGAAGATTACAGTATATTGCGTTTACGACGTTTGGGTTTACCACAACATTCACTTCGTTAATCAAAGTGCTCTTGTCAATGAAGTCAACTATATGTAGATTTTTTTCCGTGAAAACAATAAACTTTCTTGTTCGAGGAAAGTTCGCTTCCTGAAGCACAATCTGGTTCTTAGAGCAATTCCCAGGTTTGTCAGTGTTGTCAATTGTATGCGTCAAAGATAATTTGCTATGAATCGTTGCAATGTCCGAAGAAGTGTCCTCTTCAAAGGTATGCAAATTCTGGTATGAAGGTGCGGTAGCAGTCCCATCAAATTCTATTCCCATGGCATGAATATTATGTCGTGATAATGCATTGGCAACATAATTTTCCTTGCCTGGTTTATGAAAAATCTTGGCACTATGTTCATCAACGAATGCCATCCAATCTTAGAGTTTTGGGTTTTTATCTGACACCGAAAAAGTAAGTGGTTGGTGGTCGGTATAAATACGGAGATTCCTCATGCCGTAAAGGTAATTTCTTAACTTCTGGAGAGCCCACACTATAGCAAGTAGTTCGCGTTCGTTGGTCGCATTGTGATAATTGTGATAGGTCTGCCGTCCTGCGACAACGCCGTTCCAAGTCCGACTGCAGAAACGTCTGTCGTTAAGTCAAACGGTTTTTTAAAGTCGGGGTATAATAGCATGACTTCCTCAGAGGCAAGAATCTCTTTCAATTTCTCATATGCTCTGAGCTGGGTTTCATTAAAATTAACTTCAACCTTCTTTGATTGAGAGGCGCTGAATTTGCCATTTTAGTATGTCAGTCAGAGGCTTTTCAATTGTAGCAAAGTCTTTGAAGAAGAATCTAACTTGCGAGGCCCAAAAATTACCTCACATTGAAAAGTGTCGATGGTTGCTCATAATTGCGAATCGCTTTGACCTTTTCTGCACTGGTTTGGCCTTTCTATACACGATGAATCCAAGGTATTAAACACTTTCTTTAAAAAACTGAGATTTTTCACGAGAAACTCTCATATTGGCTTTATATAGTCTACTCAAAACCCACTTAATTTGATTTACATGGTCTTCCGCATTTCCGGAAAAAATTATGACATCGTCAACATAAACGTAGCATGTTTTTCCTATCTGTTCCCTCAGAACATCATCTATTTCCCTTTGAAAAATACTCGGGGCGTTTTTCAGACCAAACGGGAGTCTGCAAAATTCATACTTCCCCCGCTTACATAAAACGATGTTTTTTCCCGCTCCTGTTCCGAGAGAAGGATTTGGTGGAATCCCGATTTTAGGTCGGTGCTAATAGTAGCAATGATATTGGTATTGTAAGGAAGCGATTCGTTGGGGTTTGCAAATACTCCTGACAACTTTCTTATCATTTCCTTAAATTTTTCTGCAATTACCTGAGGTACTTCTATGTCCTCAATTTTGGTAAAATTCACATTTGGGCCCTTCAGGAATTTAAGTTTTTCTACACCTGATTGACTCTTTATTTCTCCCTTCCTAAAATCCAAAGTCGCATTGGTCTGCGTTTATTTTGTACCAAAAATTTTGGTAGTGCATTTTTGGTAGTGGTAGTGAAGCCATAAATCGACTTCACTTCAAACGGATTGCTTACTGGTACTACACCTTTTAAACCTTTTATAGATTTAATATATTTTTTTAAGCTCCCGTATCAATAAATAATCTGATTGTCCTCCCTGCTGAAACCCTTTCTATGAATGGTAGCAGGGAGTCATTTCTAAAAATTTTTTTTGACTTTCCGCAGCGTCAATTTCATCCGTCATCCGCGATCGCGGAATACCCTTGTTCAGACCGATGGTCGTCATGGTTAATTATTTGCTGTTTCGGAACAGTAAGTCTAGCGGTACCACTTTTTGACGCTTGTCAATCTGCCTGACCATGATAATATTGACCCTGTCTGTCAGTATTATACTGAACCTGATGCGGATCTAGATTATTAGAAGACCTTGTTGACTGTCTGAAACGCTCAGAATTGTCTACATTCATGGGCTCTATCGGATCCTGTCTTTTTATCAGATCTCTGTCTATTAGTATAGTGAGGATTCTTGTTTGGATGTTTCCTGTTTGAAGAATTTTCAGGTATACTCTGTTGATCCTTCGGTCTTTTTTATCCTCGCGAGATCGAGCATAATTTGAAGCAAATAAATATCTTTCCCTATTAGATTCTACTTCCTGGGCCAATGCCAAAGCCGAGGGCAAATCAGTAGGCCGTGCTGAAAACAGTACGTTGCTCAGTTCTTTCTTAGTGCCTGAAATGAACACTCGTAGTGCATCACTACGAAAGCGAAAGGAATGTTTCATCCCGCAAAGTTGCATTGTAATAAATAACAGAGAAGTACAATGGGAACCGGAAGTTAAATACTTGGGCATTATATTAGACCCCAAGGTAAAGTTTAAGGACCACATTTCTTATGTCATTCAAAAGATAAATATATTAACACGATCTCTATATCCGCTTATTAATCGGAAATCTTGTCTAAGTTTAAGTAACAAAATGTTAATATTGAAAGCCATATTTCACTCTACTATGTACTACGGAGCTCCACTGTGGGCAATTAGTGCTAAATCACACCTTAAAAAACTGCAGGTTGCCCAAAACAAATTAAGTTTTATAATATTGAAAAAAATTTCATATAGGTTTTTGTAAATTTTTGCCTCCATATACGTATACATATCCCTGTATATATTTTATCATTAAGTTATTATTTCATAAATTGTAAATAATTATAATGAAGAAGAAGAGAAAACTCTTAAACTCTTAGTTGTATATAATACTATCTTAAGAAAATGTATATTAACGAATTAATAAATTGAATTGAATTGAAAAAATTACAATATATTTTCAACATATTTTAAGAAAATATTGAATGTTCTCTATATTTATACAAAGATATTTATATTAATAGTAGTCTGTAACGAACATTGATCTCTAGACGGAATAAGTAAATAAAAATAAAAAAAATAAATCTAATTATGTATATACCTTACACTCTCATATGAATCCGAATGCGTTTTCTTCTTTACATTCGCTGCGCACATCTATTGGCAAAATAAGTTATGAGGGTCAATAAAAAGAAAATGACTCATGTTTATGTTTTAAAAGCGATTCATATGGTATACAACAACATCAAAAAGATCATTCAGGTGTTTAAAATGTGATTGTATTGTGATCTACTTTGTAATCATATTTCGAGCATCTGGATGATCGTTTTGGTGTTTTTTTTTTTTTATTTATAACTGGACATTTTGCTTTGTTATTGAAGCAAGACTGCAGTAGAGAAATGTTGTGAAGTTTCGTTTATTATCAGTTGAATCGTAAAGTGAAGCGGAGTGGATCGAGCCTTGAATTAAATTCAATTAAGGTGTACAAATTTAAATAATAATGTAATGTCAGCCAATCAGTTAAAAAGAGCGGCTGAAAAAGAAGCTGAGAAACTATTATCTCTAAGTTATAAACAAATAATTAATCTGGAGGAGGTGGAACAAAATCAATCATATGTACATACTTATATACTCGTTTCTATGAATTTTCGTTATTTCTATTTTTTATGTACAAATACATTTCTATGTTAATATCTATCTATCTATCTATAATATAAAAATAAGTCGTAATGGGCAGCACTGGTTTGTAGATAACAAACTGTCATAGAAACATAGATAAGTGGTTACAAGATTTTAGATAAACTAAAGAATCACGTGTTCCGACATTGTAATAATACTAAAAAGTAAACATTTATTTTTTTTTTATCAAAAAACGTCTCTTTGCCGTGCATCTATAATATTACTAAATCTAAATTCCACAGGTTTCTATAAAATTAAAAAAGTGTTGTGTGTTTCTGACTTACTAAATATGCCTCCTATAAGGCGGCGGACAAATTTAGGCAGAAGAACCCGAAATGCAACGAATCAAATTAATTATTAATCTAATCGTACTGCCCAGGAACGTGAAGATCGCAATGAACGTGAAAGAATTAGGTTAAGACAGACCCGTGAAGCGCGGCATTCGACTAATAATGGTGCAAGTTTGAAGCGAGCTGCTTTCTGTTACGATAAGTCAATTGATTACAGTGCCTACAACTGTGTTGCAATTGGACCTATGAACTCAGTTTGCCAATATTGTAAGGCATTGAAATACAAAAATGAAGCCAATGGATTGTGTTGCGCAAATGGAAAGGTGAAATTGATACCATTGCTTCCACCTCCAAGCCATTGTACTCATTGGTTTCAGGAATAGAAACACATTCCATACACTTTTTAAAGAATATCTATAATATAAAAATAAGTCGCTGAATGTGTTGCTAAGCGCAAAACTCGAGAACGGTTGGACCGATTTGGACGTTTTGATACCCCGCATCCCAATGATTCCGACTGACGTACCATTCCAATTTAAACGACTGCAGTTTCCAGTACGGCTTGCTTTCGCTATGACTATAAACAAATCCCAGGGGCAGTCATTAAGTGTGTGTGGTATTAATTTACAGCTGAAAATAAATCAAGTTTAACAAATGACGAATAAACGACGTGGGAAATTTGAAGTTCGATTGACAGTAGCGTATTGATATGAAAAATTGTTATGTATTTCAGACTGTAAGGGGCGTGGCACCACCTATGCACTTTAAAATTTAAACCACCATATTTCATGAACTATTAGAAGTAAACAGATACGTGCTGAAAAACATAATAATAATAAAACGATTCTTAATAAAAAATGCTATATCAGCCATAATAATGTATCGATCGCCATGAAATATTCACAGTATTTTGAACCTGTGAACTGTCGTAAGGTGCATTAAGTCATAATTAGATAAATGGGCGTGGCAACACCATATTATTTTGAACTTCAATATCTCAGAACTATTAGAAATCTGAAATAGAGATTTGGTTCATATGATATTGCACCACCTTTTATATGAAAACTGCAATATCTGCCGTAATGAAAGATTATGATTGGACACTGAAATAATTAGCCGCAGAATACCAATAAATAAAAATGAAGTTACACGTATATGTTACTTCATAACTTGGGAACGGTTGCACCGATTTGGCTTCGTAAACTTTATGTGGATTTTAAAAATTTCCATCACAACAATTTGGGTCTTGTGTTAAAATGAATAGTCTCAAATCAGAGTCCGTACTAGTTGAATGTTTTTAAGACACTAATTTATTTATTAAAACATTCATCTTATATACACTTATTTTCTAAAATACACATTAATAACCTAAACTAATTCTGAAGAGCCACTGAGAAAGAAATAATCGCACGTGTGTGTGTGTGATCGTGGTTATGTCACCACATATGTACAATGTGGCGCATGTGTACCATCTCATTCCCTACTAACCCTGAATGCTGAAATCTGAATTCATTATCAAAAGGTGACACATGCGCGAGTTCTTGACATTCCCTCATATCCTAAAGTCCTTATCAGCGACATATGTTTTCATCCATCGCATGGAATTCTAATGCATGCTGAGAATAAACTCATAACTAGAATTGAAAAATGACTTAATGTGTAAAATACTTAGATACAACTCTTTTAAATAACCCAATGTGCAGGCTTGAACAATATAAAAATGTGTTTCCCAGTTTAGGACAACTTTATGTAATAACAACACAAAATGTTGTCAAAAATAACTGTTTTAACCACGCTATTAAACCGCGTGACTTTAGTTGGTGTTTTTTTTGTTTGAAAAAATGTCACCAGTGAGACGTAGAAATATTGGTCAACGACATAAGCGAGCAGCAACTGAGACTGCAATGAGCATCGTCAGATTTTGTAGGAAAATCGTATGAGAATTTTTCAAGCGCGATCCGTAATGACTCCTGGGCAAAGAATCCACAGTACACTGCCTTTAAATTTCGACAGCAAATGGTCCTGCTGTTCTGTGCTGGTGGAAAGGTCGTATTGATCCACCGCCATCAGAGCTACTGATAGTATGCATGTTTTCGGTACAACTAAAGAAAACGCTAAATTTATGAAAACCTACAAAATATAAGTTAACACGATACAACAACGATCCACCCTAACATCATAGTTCAGCGATCCACCCTAACATTCCAACAGAATGTTGCAACATCAGCACTACAACATTGTTGCCGTCAGTGTGTTGGGAAATAACAAATAGAAAGGTCGTATTGATCCAACGCCATCAGAGCTACTGATAGTATGCATGTTTTCGGTACAACTAAAGAAAACGCTAAATTTATGAAAACCTACAAAATATAAGTTAACACGATACAACAACGATCCACCCTAACATCATAGTTCAGCGATCCACCCTAACATTCCAACAGAATGTTGCAACATCAGCACTACAACATTGTTGCCGTCAGTGGCACCACCTATGCACTTTAAAATTTAAACCACCATATTTCATGAACTATTAGAAGTAAACAGATACGTGCTGAAAAACATAATAATAATAAAACGATTCTTAATAAAAAATGCTATATCAGCCATAATAATGTATCGATCGCCATGAAATATTCACAGTATTTTGAACCTGTGAACTGTCGTAAGGTGCATTAAGTCATAATTAGATAAATGGGCGTGGCAACACCATATTATTTTGAACTTCAATATCTCAGAACTATTAGAAATCTGAAATAGAGATTTGGTTCATATGATATTGCACCACCTTTTATATGAAAACTGCAATATCTGCCGTAATGAAAGATTATGATTGGACACTGAAATAATTAGCCGCAGAATACCAATAAATAAAAATGAAGTTACACGTATATGTTACTTCATAACTTGGGAACGGTTGCACCGATTTGGCTTCGTAAACTTTATGTGGATTTTAAAAATTTCCATCACAACAATTTGGGTCTTGTGTTAAAATGAATAGTCTCAAATCAGAGTCCGTACTAGTTGAATGTTTTTAAGACACTAATTTATTTATTAAAACATTCATCTTATATACACTTATTTTCTAAAATACACATTAATAACCTAAACTAATTCTGAAGAGCCACTGAGAAAGAAATAATCGCACGTGTGTGTGTGTGATCGTGGTTATGTCACCACATATGTACAATGTGGCGCATGTGTACCATCTCATTCCCTACTAACCCTGAATGCTGAAATCTGAATTCATTATCAAAAGGTGACACATGCGCGAGTTCTTGACATTCCCTCATATCCTAAAGTCCTTATCAGCGACATATGTTTTCATCCATCGCATGGAATTCTAATGCATGCTGAGAATAAACTCATAACTAGAATTGAAAAATGACTTAATGTGTAAAATACTTAGATACAACTCTTTTAAATAACCCAATGTGCAGGCTTGAACAATATAAAAATGTGTTTCCCAGTTTAGGACAACTTTATGTAATAACAACACAAAATGTTGTCAAAAATAACTGTTTTAACCACGCTATTAAACCGCGTGACTTTAGTTGGTGTTTTTTTTGTTTGAAAAAATGTCACCAGTGAGACGTAGAAATATTGGTCAACGACATAAGCGAGCAGCAACTGAGACTGCAATGAGCATCGTCAGATTTTGTAGGAAAATCGTATGAGAATTTTTCAAGCGCGATCCGTAATGACTCCTGGGCAAAGAATCCACAGTACACTGCCTTTAAATTTCGACAGCAAATGGTCCTGCTGTTCTGTGCTGGTGGAAAGGTCGTATTGATCCACCGCCATCAGAGCTACTGATAGTATGCATGTTTTCGGTACAACTAAAGAAAACGCTAAATTTATGAAAACCTACAAAATATAAGTTAACACGATACAACAACGATCCACCCTAACATCATAGTTCAGCGATCCACCCTAACATTCCAACAGAATGTTGCAACATCAGCACTACAACATTGTTGCCGTCAGTGTGTTGGGAAATAACAAATAGAAACATGACACTACACACGAGGCGTAGTGTCAGCAGTTTGTATATTAAGTTAAATTTTGTGAAAATGTGTTTCCCAGTTTAGGACAACTTTATGTAATAACAACCAAAAATGTTGTCAAAAATAACTGTTTTAACCACGCTATTAAACCGCGTGACTTTAGTTGGTGTTTTTTTTGTTTGAAAAAATGTCACCAGTGAGTCGTAGAAATATTGGTCAACGACATAAGCGAGCAGCAACTGAGACAGCAATGAGCATCGTCAGATTTTGTAGGAAAATCGTATGAGAATTTTTCAAGCGCGATCCGTAATGACTCCTGGGCAAAGAATCCACAGTACACTGCCTTTAAATTTCGACAGCAAATGCTCCTGCTGTTCTGTGCTGGTGGAAAGGTCGTATTGATCCAACGCCATCAGAGCTACTGATAGTATGCATGTTTTCGGTACAACTAAAGAAAACGCTAAATTTATGAAAACCTACAAAATATAAGTTAACACGATACAACAACGATCCACCCTAACATCATAGTTCAGCGATCCACCCTAACATTCCAACAGAATGTTGCAACATCAGCACTACAACATTGTTGCCGTCAGTGTGTTGGGAAATAACAAATAGAAACATGACACTACACACGAGGCGTAGTGTCAGCAGTTTGTATTTTAAGTTAAATTTTGTGAAGTAGTTTTTAAGTTTAGTTTAGTAAGAGAACTCGGAATAAAAGGTTGTAACTAACCTTATATTAAAGAAGAACAATTAGGGAATTCACAAGGTGTACTAATGTTGTAAGTTGTAACAAAGTACGAGACCTACAATAGTACGTATGTGAACAACCTGTCGTATGTGTATGTACTGACATCTAAGAAACGTACATTTTCAAACGTCAAATGTAAAAATAATAAATAATAAAAAAAATTAGTTGAATAGAAATGCCTGATTGTCCTCCCTGCTGAAACCCTTTCTATGAATGGTAGCAGGGAGTCATTTCTAAAAATTTTTTTTGACTTTCCGCAGCGTCAATTTCATCCGTCATCCGCGATCGCGGAATACCCTTGTTCAGACCGATGGTCGTCATGGTTAATTATTTGCTGTTTCGGAACAGTAAGTCTAGCGGTACCACTTTTTGACGCTTGTCAATCTGCCTGACCATGATAATATTGACCCTGTCTGTCAGTATTATACTGAACCTGATGCGGATCTAGATTATTAGAAGACCTTGTTGACTGTCTGAAACGCTCAGAATTGTCTACATTCATGGGCTCTATCGGATCCTGTCTTTTTATCAGATCTCTGTCTATTAGTATAGTGAGGATTCTTGTTTGGATGTTTCCTGTTTGAAGAATTTTCAGGTATACTCTGTTGATCCTTCGGTCTTTTTTATCCTCGCGAGATCGAGCATAATTTGAAGCAAATAAATATCTTTCCCTATTAGATTCTACTTCCTGGGCCAATGCCAAAGCCGAGGGCAAATCAGTAGGCCGTGCTGAAAACAGTACGTTGCTCAGTTCTTTCTTAGTGCCTGAAATGAACACTCGTAGTGCATCACTACGAAAGCGAAAGGAATGTTTCATCCCGCAAAGTTGCATTGTAATAAATAACAGAGAAGTACAATGGGAACCGGAAGTTAAATACTTGGGCATTATATTAGACCCCAAGGTAAAGTTTAAGGACCACATTTCTTATGTCATTCAAAAGATAAATATATTAACACGATCTCTATATCCGCTTATTAATCGGAAATCTTGTCTAAGTTTAAGTAACAAAATGTTAATATTGAAAGCCATATTTCACTCTACTATGTACTACGGAGCTCCACTGTGGGCAATTAGTGCTAAATCACACCTTAAAAAACTGCAGGTTGCCCAAAACAAATTAAGTTTTATAATATTGAAAAAAATTTCATATAGGTTTTTGTAAATTTTTGCCTCCATATACGTATACATATCCCTGTATATATTTTATCATTAAGTTATTATTTCATAAATTGTAAATAATTATAATGAAGAAGAAGAGAAAACTCTTAAACTCTTAGTTGTATATAATACTATCTTAAGAAAATGTATATTAACGAATTAATAAATTGAATTGAATTGAAAAAATTACAATATATTTTCAACATATTTTAAGAAAATATTGAATGTTCTCTATATTTATACAAAGATATTTATATTAATAGTAGTCTGTAACGAACATTGATCTCTAGACGGAATAAGTAAATAAAAATAAAAAAAATAAATCTAATTATGTATATACCTTACACTCTCATATGAATCCGAATGCGTTTTCTTCTTTACATTCGCTGCGCACATCTATTGGCAAAATAAGTTATGAGGGTCAATAAAAAGAAAATGACTCATGTTTATGTTTTAAAAGCGATTCATATGGTATACAACAACATCAAAAAGATCATTCAGGTGTTTAAAATGTGATTGTATTGTGATCTACTTTGTAATCATATTTCGAGCATCTGGATGATCGTTTTGGTGTTTTTTTTTTTTATTTATAACTGGACATTTTGCTTTGTTATTGAAGCAAGACTGCAGTAGAGAAATGTTGTGAAGTTTCGTTTATTATCAGTTGAATCGTAAAGTGAAGCGGAGTGGATCGAGCCTTGAATTAAATTCAATTAAGGTGTACAAATTTAAATAATAATGTAATGTCTGCCAATCAGTTAAAAAGAGCGGCTGAAAAAGAAGCTGAGAAACTATTATCTCTAAGTTATAAACAAATAATTAATCTGGAGGAGGTGGAACAAAATCAATCATATGTACATACTTATATACTCGTTTCTATGAATTTTCGTTATTTCTATTTTTTATGTACAAATACATTTCTATGTTAATATCTATCTATCTATCTATAATATAAAAATAAGTCGCTGAATGTGTTGCTAAGCGCAAAAATCGAGAACGGTTGGACCGATTTGGCTCAATTTTTTTCCAGTTATTCGTAATTGCCAGGAGTAGGTTTTTACGAAAGAAAATTTTGGGAAACCCTCCGGAAAAATCGGGAAATTGGAAAAATCGAAAACTGATTTTTTCGCCCATGTTGTACATTTCGAAACTTTTCATTCCACAAAATATATTAAAAGTCTTTATATATTTTTAAAACGAACGAATACTGAATTCATTTCATGAGGTAGAATTTTTTTATTCAGAATTAATATTTGAAGATTTGTGCATCTAAAAACTTTCTTCTGAAATGAATTGCGCATCACTGATTTCTCGGAAAGATTCCACTTTTACATTGATTTGTTTTGCAGAACATGGACGTTTGTAAGAATATTTGTATGGAATTGTTCCGGAATGGATTTTCAAATTGAAAAATAAAAAAAAAATTAGTGGAAAACTCGAAAAACGCAAAAAATTTAAAAAAAAAAACAAAATTTCGACGAAATTTTGCATTTTATCGCATGATTCCATGATTTTGAACGAATTTTATCGCATGATTCCATGATTTTGAACGATGTTAAGGTGGATAAAATAAATACAGGTTCTGAAATCAACAAAAAAAGTAACAGCATTGACTCAAACAGTTGTTTGGATGTAGTTGCTGTAAGTGTGAGTAATATATGGCGCTCTACTTTTCGTAATGGGCAGCACTGGTTTGTAGATAACAAACTGTCATAGAAAGATAGATAAGTGGTTACAAGATTTTAGATAAACTAAAGAATCACGTGTTCCGACATTGTAATAATACTAAAAAGTAAACATTTATTTTTTTTTATCAAAAAACGTCTCTTTGCCGTGCATCTATAATATTACTAAATCTAAATTCCACAGGTTTCTATAAAATTAAAAAAGTGTTGTGTGTTTCTGACTTACTAAATATGCCTTCTATAAGGCGGCGGACAAATTTAGGCAGAAGAACCCGAAATGCTACGAATCAAATTAATTATCAATCTAATCGTACTGGCCAGGAACGTGAAGATCGCAATGAACGTAAAAGAATTAGGTTAAGACAGACGCGTGAAGCGCGGCATTCGACTAATAATGGTGCAAGTTTGAAGCGAGCTGCTTTCTGTTACGATATGTCAATTGATTACAGTGCCTACAACTGTGTTGCAATTGGACCTATGAACTCAGTTTGCCAATATTGTAAGGCATTGAAATACAAAAATGAAGCCAATGGATTGTGTTGCGCAAATGGAAAGGTGAAATTGATACCATTGCTTCCACCTCCATTGTACTCATTGGTTTCAGGAGTAGGAACACATTCCATACACTTTTTAAAGAATATCTATAATATAAAAATAAGTCGCTGAATGTGTTGCTAAGCGCAAAACTCGAGAACGGTTGGACCGATTTGGACGTTTTGATACCCCGCATCCCAATGATTCCGACTGACGTACCATTCCAATTTAAACGACTGCAGTTTCCAGTACGGCTTGCTTTCGTTATGACTATAAACAAATCCCAGGGGCAGTCATTAAGTGTGTGTGGTATTAATTTACAGCTGAAAATAAATCAAGTTTAACAAATGACGAATAAACGACGTGGGAAATTTGAAGTTCGATTGACAGTAGCGTATTGATATGAAAAATTGTTATGTATTTCAGACTGTAAGGGGCGTGGCACCACCTATGCACTTTAAAATTTAAACCACCATATTTCATGAACTATTAGAAGTAAACAGATACGTGCTGAAAAACATAATAATAATAAAACGATTCTTAATAAAAAATGCTATATCAGCCATAATAATGTATCGATCGCCATGAAATATTCACAGTATTTTGAACCTGTGAACTGTCGTAAGGTGCATTAAGTCATAATTAGATAAATGGGCGTGGCAACACCATATTATTTTGAACTTCAATATCTCAGAACTATTAGAAATCTGAAATAGAGATTTGGTTCATATGATATTGCACCACCCTTTATATGAAAACTGCAATATCTGCCGTAATGAAAGATTATGATTGGACACTGAAATAATTAGCCGCAGAATACCAATAAATAAAAATGAAGTTACACGTATATGTTACTTCATAACTTGGGAACGGTTGCACCGATTTGGCTTCGTAAACTTTATGTGGATTTTAAAAATTTCCATCACAACAATTTGGGTCTTGTGTTAAAATGAATAGTCTCAAATCAGAGTCCGTACTAGTTGAATGTTTTTAAGACACTAATTTATTTATTAAAACATTCTTCTTATATACACTTATTTTCTAAAATACACATTAATAACCTAAACTAATTCTGAAGAGCCACTGAGAAAGAAATAATCGCACGTGTGTGTGTGTGATCGTGATTATGTCACCACATATGTACAATGTGGCGCATGTGTACCATCTCATTCCCTACTAACCCTGAATGCTGAAATCTGAATTCATTATCAAAAGGTGACACATGCGCGAGTTCTTGACATTCCCTCATATCCTAAAGTCCTTATCAGCGCCATATGTTTTCATCCATCGCATGGAATTCTAATGCATGCTGAGAATAAACTCATAACTAGAATTGAAAAATGACTTAATGTGTAAAATACTTAGATACAACTCTTTTAAATAACCCAATGTGCAGGCTTGAACAATATACAAATGTGTTTCCCAGTTTAGGACAAATGTATGTAATAACAACACAAAATGTTGTCAAAAATAACTGTTTTAACCACGCAATTAAACCGTGTGACTTTAGTTGGTGTTTTTTTTGTTTGAAAAAATGTCACCAGTGAGTCGTAGAAATATTGGTCAACGACATAAGCGAGCAGCAACTGAGACAGCAATGAGCATCGTCAGATTTTGTAGGAAAATCGTATGAGAATTTTTCAAGCGCGATCCGTAATGACTCCTGGGCAAAGAATCCACAGTACACTGCCTTTAAATTTCGACAGCAAATGGTCCTGCTGTTCTGTGCTGACTTTAGTTGGTGTTTTTTTTTGTTTGAAAAAATATCACCAGTGAGTCGTAGAAATATTGGTCAACGACATAAGCGAGCAGCAATGAGCATCGTCAGATTTTGTAGGAAAATCGTATGAGAATTTTTCAAGCGCGATCCGTAATGACTCCTGGGCAAAGAATCCACAGTACACTGCCTTTAAATTTCGACAGCAAATGCTCCTGCTGTTCTGTGCTGGTGGAAAGGTCGTATTGATCCACCGCCATCAGAGCTACTGATAGTATGCATGTTTTCGGTACAACTAAAGAAAACGCTAAATTTATGAAAACCTACAAAATATAAGTTAACACGATACAACAACGATCCACCCTAACATCATAGTTCAGCGATCCACCCTAACATTCCAACAGAATGTTGCAACATCAGCACTACAACATTGTTGCCGTCAGTGTGTTGGGAAATAACAAATAGAAACATGACACTACACACGAGGCGTAGTGTCAGCAGTTTGTATATTAAGTTAAATTTTGTGAAAATGTGTTTCCCAGTTTAGGACAACTTTATGTAATAACAACCAAAAATGTTGTCAAAAATAACTGTTTTAACCACGCTATTAAACCGCGTGACTTTAGTTGGTGTTTTTTTTGTTTGAAAAAATGTCACCAGTGAGTCGTAGAAATATTGGTCAACGACATAAGCGAGCAGCAACTGAGACAGCAATGAGCATCGTCAGATTTTGTAGGAAAATCGTATGAGAATTTTTCAAGCGCGATCCGTAATGACTCCTGGGCAAAGAATCCACAGTACACTGCCTTTAAATTTCGACAGCAAATGCTCCTGCTGTTCTGTGCTGGTGGAAAGGTCGTATTGATCCACCGCCATCAGAGCTACTGATAGTATGCATGTTTTCGGTACAACTAAAGAAAACGCTAAATTTATGAAAACCTACAAAATATAAGTTAACACGATACAACAACGATCCACCCTAACATCATAGTTCAGCGATCCACCCTAACATTCCAACAGAATGTTGCAACATCAGCACTACAACATTGTTGCCGTCAGTGTGTTGGGAAATAACAAATAGAAACATGACACTACACACGAGGCGTAGTGTCAGCAGTTTGTATATTAGTTAAATTTTGTGAAAATGTGTTTCCCAGTTTAGGACAACTTTATGTAATAACAAAAAAAAATGTTGTCAAAAATAACTGTTTTAACCACGCTATTAAACCGCGTGACTTTAGTTGAAAACTGAAAACCTGGTATCTGCGGGACAAAAACACCAATATATGTATTACACTTTGACAACCGACTGTAAACATCGAAGATACAAAGAACAACTTATGAATACATGCAATGCTCTCGGTAAAATAAGAAAAAAACTAGTTTAACACTTTTTCTGCTGGGAAAATCGACATACTTCCTTAGGAAGAGTTTCATGATTTTATGCGAGCTTTAATTTTCTGATATTAGAGTGGTACATTAGGGTAGTAGCAACTGAGATATGATGGGTAAGTACCAGAAGGGGGTGCTTGGGCTCAATGACTTCAAAGACAAAAATCGGCCTCGTCGAGACAAAAACATCGATGTATCACACTTTAAAATCCGTGTATAAATGCAGATGTTATATAGAAAAATGTAAAAGCGCGACCCCTACGTTCGGCATAAAAAAATAAAAAATATTTTTTTTGAAACTACCTTTCAATAATACTTTATATTCGAAGGTGTACGGCGAACTTTTTTTTTGAGGTACGCCCTACTGTACAACTGTTGTATATTTTTTGTTGATATTTTCCATATAAAAGAATTGTACGACAGTACAACGTTTGGATATATGTTTTCAAATCGTACTAAGGGACAGTGATGGAAGAAATGGTACATTTGTATAATTTTAACAAGCCAAAGAAAGAACCCAGCACTTACTTGACTCAACCATAAGTATGTCAAATGCAAAATTTTCGCATAAAGCGGTTAATATTTTATTTTTTTCGCTTTCGAAAGGCATTTCTATTCAACTAATTTTTTTTATTATTTATTATTTTTACATTTGACGTTTGAAAATGTACGTTTCTTAGATGTCAGTACATACACATACGACAGGTTGTTCACATACGTACTATTGTAGGTCTCGTACTTTGTTACAACTTACAACATTAGTACACCTTGTGAATTCCCTAATTGTTCTTCTTTAATATAAGGTTAGTTACAACCTTTTATTCCGAGTTCTCTTACTAAACTAAACTTAAAAACTACTTCACAAAATTTAACTTAAAATACAAACTGCTGACACTACGCCTCGTGTGTAGTGTCATGTTTCTATTTGTTATTTCCCAACACACTGACGGCAACAATGTTGTAGTGCTGATGTTGCAACATTCTGTTGGTATGTTAGGGTGGATCACTGAACTATGATGTTAGGGTGGATCGTTGTTGTATCGTGTTAACTTATATTTTGTAGGTTTTCATAAATTTAGCGTTTTCTTTAGTTGTACCGAAAACATGCATACTATCAGTAGCTCTGATGGCGGTGGATCAATACGACCTTTCCACCAGCACAGAACAGCAGGAGCATTTGCTGTCGAAATTTAAAGGCAGTGTACTGTGGATTCTTTGCCCAGGAGTCATTACGGATCGCGCTTGAAAAATTCTCATACGATTTTCCTACAAAATCTGACGATGCTCATTGCTGCTCACTTATGTCGTTGACCAATATTTCTACGACTCACTGGTGATATTTTTTCAAACAAAAAAAAACACCAACTAAAGTCAGCACAGAACAGCAGGACCATTTGCTGTCGAAATTTAAAGGCAGTGTACTGTGGATTCTTTGCCCAGGAGTCATTACGGATCGCGCTTGAAAAATTCTCATACGATTTTCCTACAAAATCTGACGATGCTCATTGCTGTCTCAGTTGCTGCTCGCTTATGTCGTTGACCAATATTTCTACGACTCACTGGTGACATTTTTTCAAACAAAAAAAACACCAACTAAAGTCACACGGTTTAATAGCGTGGTTAAAACAGTTATTTTTGACAACATTTTGTGTTGTTATTACATAAATTTGTCCTAAACTGGGAAACACATTTGTATATTGTTCAAGCCTGCACATTGGGTTATTTAAAAGAGTTGTATCTAAGTATTTTACACATTAAGTCATTTTTCAATTCTAGTTATGAGTTTATTCTCAGCATGCATTAGAATTCCATGCGATGGATGAAAACATATGTCGCTGATAAGGACTTTAGGATATGAGGGAATGTCAAGAACTCGCGCATGTGTCACCTTTTGATAATGAATTCAGATTTCAGCATTCAGGGTTAGTAGGGAATGAGATGGTACACATGCGCCACATTGTACATATGTGGTGACATAACCACGATCACACACACACACGTGCGATTATTTCTTTCTCGGTGGCTCTTCAGAATTAGTTTAGGTTATTAATGTGTATTTTAGAAAATAAGTGTATGTTTTAATAAATAAATTAGTGTCTTAAAAACATTCAACTAGTACGGACTCTGATTTGAGACTATTCATTTTAACACCCAAATTATTGTGATGGACATTTTTAAAATCCACATAAAGTTTACGAAGCCAAATCGGTGCAACCGTTCCCAAGTTATGAAGTAACATATACGTGTAACTTCATTTTTATTTATTGGTATTCTGCGGCTAATTATTTCAGTGTCCAATCATAATCTTTCATTACGGCAGATATTGCAGTTTTCATATAAAGGGTGGTGCAATATCATATGAACCAAATCTCATTTTCAGATTTCTAATAGTTCTGAGATATTGAAGTTCAAAATAATATGGTGTTGCCACTCCCATTTATCTAATTATGACTTAATGCACCTTACGACAGTTCACAGGTTCAAAATACAGTAAATATTTCATGGCGATCGATACATTATTATGGCTGATATAGCATTTTTTATTAAGAATCGTTTTATTATTATTATGTTTTTCAGCACGTATCGGTTTACTTCTAATAGTTCATGAAATATGGTGGTTTAAATTTTAAAGTGCATGGGTGGTGCCAGGCCACTTACAGTCTGAAATACATTACAATTTTTCATATCAATACGCTACTGTCAATCGAACTTCAAATTTCCCACGACGTTTATTCGTCATTTGTTAAAATTGATTTATTTTCAGAATATTCCAAGTTTTCCACTCCGATTTTCCATTTTTCTTTTTGAATTTTTTGACTTGTCGCGCTTATCCGATGGGTTTTGTCAAAATTTTATTTTTTATGCCCCGGTAGGCGAGTTGGTAGCGAGCCTGCCTATCAGCGTGGGGGTTGTGGGTTCGATTGCCACCAGAGGTTTTGGTCTGTCGCTGCAAAAATCTAAATGATACAGACAAAAATAATTTTAATAACTTAAGTGCATTTTGTGTGTGTTACAACACATCGTTTTATTTACAGAACGTTCTCTAATACCGACGACGTCGCGCAGTAGCCATATATAACACACATTCTCACGAAATTCCAAGCCCAATGCATCTGCGCTCATCGATACACAACAACCCATTCAGCATTTTGTGAAATTTTTGATGACATTCGATTCATTTATGACTCCCCTGCGCGATTAAAACAAGCATAAATGAGCTCATTTTCTGATCATAAAATACTGTTTTGTCGGGAGAAAATGGTACCCTACCCGCGACACTTCTTGGAGAGACTTCTTCTGCTCATATTTCTAATCATATAAGACTCTTTTTCGAGTCATTTTTGAGTCGTATTTGTATTAATTTACGACTCTTTTTCGAGTCATTTATTAGTCGTATTTGTAATCAAATAAACATTAAATTTAATTTATTTAAAACTAGCTGATCCGGCGAACTTCGTACCGCCTAACAGTCGATTCTTCAATTTTGTTTTTTTTAAGGTAATAAGTCAATAATGACATTATGTCAAAAATTAAAAATTATAAAACACTTAAAATTCTTTCAATAGTCCATAAAAAATCACAATGAAAAACATTATTTTACTTATTCTAAATTAAGTTTCATTTTTATTGTAGTACTTTATGGTACACGATATTTTTTGTTTGATTGCCTGGCGCGTAAACAAACAGAGCAGATGGTTTTCCAACACGGGAACAGCAACATACAATTGACCACGGGAGAAACATGGGTTTTCTAAATTAATACCACAAACACTTAATGACTGCCCCTGGGATTTGTTTATAGTCATAGCGAAAGCAAGCCGTACTGGAAACTGCAGTCGTTTAAACTGGAATGGTACGTCAGTCGGAATCATTGGGATGCGGGGTATCAAAACGTCCAAATCGGTCCAACCGTTCTCGAGTTTTGCGCTTAGCAACACATTCAGCGACTTATTTTTATATTATAGATATTCTTTAAAAAGTGTATGGAATGTGTTCCTACTCCTGAAACCAATGAGTACAATGGAGGTGGAAGCAATGGTATCAATTTCACCTTTCCATTTGCGCAACACAATCCATTGGCTTCATTTTTGTATTTCAATGCCTTACAATATTGGCAAACTGAGTTCATAGGTCCAATTGCAACACAGTTGTAGGCACTGTAATCAATTGACATATCGTAACAGAAAGCAGCTCGCTTCAAACTTGCACCATTATTAGTCGAATGCCGCGCTTCACGCGTCTGTCTTAACGTAATTCTTTTACGTTCATTGCGATCTTCACGTTCCTGGGCAGTACGATTAGATTGATAATTAATTTGATTCGTAGCATTTCGGGTTCTTCTGCCTAACTTTGTCCGCCGCCTTATAGAAGGTATATTTAGTAAGTCAGAAACACACAACACTTTTTTAATTTTATAGAAACCTGTGGAATTTAGATTTAGTAATATTATAGATGCACGGCAAAGAGACGTTTTTTGATAAAAAAAAATAAATGTTTACTTTTTAGTATTATTACAATGTCGGAACACGTGATTCTTTAGTTTATCTAAAATCTTGTAACCACTTATCTATCTTTCTATGACAGTTTGTTATCTACAAACCAGTGCTGCCCATTACGAAAAGTAGAGCGCCATATATTACTCACACTTACAGCAACTACATCCAAACAACTGTTTGAGTCAATGCTGTTACTTTTTTTGTTGATTTCAGAACCTGTATTTATTTTATCCACCTTAACATCGTTCAAAATCATGCGATAAAATTCGTTCAAAATCATGGAATCATGCGATAAAATGCAAAATTTCGTCGAAATTTTGTTTTTTTTAAATTTTTTGCGTTTTTCGAGTTTTCCACTAATTTTTTTTTTATTTTTCAATTTGAAAATCCATTCCGGAACAATTCCATACAAATATTCTTACAAACGTCCATGTTCTGCAAAACAAATCAATGTAAAAGTGGAATCTTTCCGAGAAATCAGTGATGCGCAATTCATTTCAGAAGAAAGTTTTTAGATGCACAAATCTTCAAATATTAATTCTGAATAAAAAAATTCTACCTCATGAAATGAATTCAGTATTCGTTCGTTTTAAAAATATATAAAGACTTTTAATATATTTTGTGGAATGAAAAGTTTCGAAATGTACAACATGGGCGAAAAAATCAGTTTTCGATTTTTCCAATTTCCCGATTTTTCCGGAGGGTTTCCCAAAATTTTCTTTCGTAAAAACCTACTGCTGGCAATTACGAATAACTGGAAAAAAATTGAGCCAAATCGGTCCAACCGTTCTCGATTTTTGCGCTTAGCAACACATTCAGCGACTTATTTTTATATTATAGATAGATAGATAGATATTAACATAGAAATGTATTTGTACATAAAAAATAGAAATAACGAAAATTCATAGAAACGAGTATATAAGTATGTACATATGATTGATTTTGTTCCACCTCCTCCAGATTAATTATTTGTTTATAACTTAGAGATAATAGTTTCTCAGCTTCTTTTTCAGCCGCTCTTTTTAACTGATTGGCAGACATTACATTATTATTTAAATTTGTACACCTTAATTGAATTTAATTCAAGGCTCGATCAGCTCCGCTTCACTTTACGATTCAACTGATAATAAACGAAACTTCACAACATTTCTCTACTGCAGTCTTGCTTCAGTAACAAAGCAAAATGTCCAGATATAAATAAAAACAAAACACCATAACGATCATCCAGATGCTCGAAATAGGATTACAAAGTAGATCACAAAACAATCACATTTTAAACACCTGAATGATCTTTTTGATGTTGTTGTATACCCTATGAATCGCTTTTAAAGCATAAACATGAGTCATTTTCTTTTTATTGACCCTCATAACTTATTTTGCCAATAGATGTGCGCAGCGAATGTAAAGAAGAAAACGCATTCGGATTCATATGAGAGTATAAGGTATATAAAGGGTGTTTTTTATTGGGGTATAGAACTTTAAGTTGGCATCACTTTTTTAACTGGCGGCCATTTTGTCAGCTGTCAACTGATTAATATTTAGTTTGGTTTGCCATTTCAACATGAACAGGTTGACAAAAGAACAACGCTTGCAAATCGTGCAAATTTATTTCGAAAGTAATGGTTCAGTTCGCGAAGTTCACCGCAAGCTCCGTCCATTTTATGGTAGACATAATCGTCCATCAGAGCAATTACTTCGGTTAACCATGGATCTTAGCTTGCGATCTTACAAGATCCAGCTTGTGCAAGAATTAAAGCCGCGAGACCATGCAATGCGTCGTGATTTTGGTGTATGGGCCGAAAATGAGATTCATCTCGATGCTGATTTTCATCACAAAATTTTGTTCAGTGCTGAGGCTCATTTTTGGTTGAATGGCTACGTCAACAAGCAAACGGCAGCCACATGCCCGAAATCATATTTAAACATTAATGGCATAAAATTATCCATCCAATAAAGCCAAATTGATGGACATTAAAACGATTTTCTTGTGTTTTATTTCAATTCGAAGTTCTATACCTCAATAAAAAACACCCTTTACATAATTATATTTTTTTTTATTTTTATTTACTTATTCCGTCTAGAGATCAATGTTCGTTACAGACTACTATTAATATAAATATCTTTTTATAAATATATATATATATATTGTAATTTTTTCAATTCAATTAAATTTATTAATTCGTTAATATACATTTTCTTAAGATAGTATTATATACAACTAAGAGTTTAAGAGTTTTCTCTTCTTCTTCATTATAATTATTTACAATTTATGAAATAATAACTTAATGATAAAATATATACAGGGATATGTATACGTATATGGAGGCAAAAATTTACAAAAAACTATATGCAAATTTTTTCAATATTATAAAACTTAATTTTTTTTGGGCAACCTGCAGTTTTTTAAGGTGTGATTTATCACTAGTTGCCCACAGTGGAGCTCCGTAGTACATAGTAGAGTGAAATATGGCTTTCAATATTAACATTTTGTTACTTAAACTTAGACAAGATTTCCGATTAATAAGCGGATATAGAGATCGTGTTAATATATTTATCTTTTGAATGTCACGCAAAAATTGAAGTCACGCAGTCATCTAGTTCTGGTATATCTGACGTGTATAAGTTGTATAATATTGGGGATAAACATGATCCCTGAGGACAACCAGTAGTAATTGGCACAGCTGTAGAATAATTCGAGCTTATGTAAACCTTGTATGTTCTCTCATGTAAAAAACTCTGAATTATTCTAATAAGTCTAGATGGAAAATTGAGTCTGATCATTTTATAGATTAAGCCCTCGTGCCACACAGAGTCAAATGCCGCCTTTACGTCTAATAAGACCATCCCTGTGGACCTTTGTTGGTTAAAGTTAGAATTAACCATATTTCTAATCGTTATTAGCGGATGAATTGTGTTGTGTTCTCTGCGGAACCCAAATTGCTGCGATGGTAAAATGTCATTAACATCCATGAACTCTGCAAGACCTTCTTTAAGAACTTTCTCAAGGATTTTGCTCACTGAAGACAAAAGACTGATTCGTCTGTAGGATGAAGGGCAATTGTGAGGTTTGTTGGCCTTTCTGATTGGTATTACCTTAGATTCCTTAAATGCCTTTGGAAAATATCCCAACTTTAGGCAGGAATTTATGAATACAGTTAAGTATTTAATGCCTCTTTTTGGTAAGGCTTTCAGACACATGTTTTTGATACCATCGATTCCTGGCGCCTTTTTATTTCTTAATGTCTTTATAATATTTGCAATTTTTGCAGCATCAGTGTATATTTCTCGCATACTATTTATAGACACGGATGAAAATGCCTCAATACAATTTCAAACATCGGCTATGGTATGCGGATCTTCAAGTGAGGAACTGATGGAATGGTTTGATGAAAATGTCTGGGCCAATATATCACATTTCTCTTGATTTGTGATACGACGAGAACCATTATATTTTAAAATTGGAATTTTGTTTGTCTTCTTCCTTAAAATTGTTGATAGATTCCAAAAAGGGGAAGAGCCTTTGTCTAATCCAGAGAGCAGACTATTCCAAGATTTATTCCTAAATTTCTCAGTTTCCTCACTAATTTTTGCATTCAACCATTTTGTTTCATGAAAGTCTAAGGTGTTTCTATTTCTCTTCCACAGCCTACGATGGTGGTTTCTTCTTATTATTTTGTTTTATGGGTACACTAGAAGCTATAGCATCATTTATAATTCGTATGAAGTCCGAGAACATTAAGTCCACGTCTTCTGTACTGGAAATATCCCTAAGGTTTCGTAATGGAAGTTGTCGGTTCACGAACAAAGAAAAGGAGTTCCAGTCAGCATTACGAAAGTCATAGTGATTCAGTCGCGTTTCGTGAATATTATGGTTAAAGAATACCTTAACAGGTAAATGGTCTGAGCTCAAATTGTTCATGACTTGAGCTGATGACAGTAACTCAGACACATTTGTTAGAAATAAATCCAGTTTCGAACCTTGATGGTTTATATTTGAGGGAACGTACGAGTGTTCGTCCGGGAACACGATGTCGAAATTATATGACTCTTGTTTTTGTAATAATAAATTTCCCCAACAATTGACTGATGACGGCTATTGAAGTCCCCACCTAGTAAACATTTTTCACCTCTACAAAGTTTATTCAAGTCGGAAGCGAATAGTTGCTTCCGACTACCATTATTACCAACACGACCTCCCGGAAAATAACAAGAAAAAATATCAACATGGTCAGAACTTGTGAACAACATAATCCCAATACTTTCGATCAATGTTGTGTTTACCATTGGAAGTAGTTGGTGACGGATATAGTTTCTTAATGATAATTGCTACGCCTCCTCCTCTCATGATCTCCCTATCGGTTCTACACATGGAAAATTCTTGATGACTCAAGCTTATATTTGGTTTTAACCAAGTTTCTGAAATTAACCAAACGTCTATTTTACAGCTGATTAAAAATTGGAAAAGCTCGATACTTTTGTTTTTGATGCCTCTAGCATTCCAAGTGATTATCGAGATATTATTCAACATTATGATAAGAACTTACAAGCTAGGTTAGTAATTACCTCAAATTGGTCTGCTTTATTTCGACAATTCCTAATATTGTTTATTAATTCTAAGGTTAAATTTGTTATTTCTTCAGGAGTGAATAAGTTATTTGAATAACTGGTGTTGATGTTGGCATTGCCAACGTTATACGGTGTTGTTGGTATTTGCCAAGAGACAGGAACAGATGGTCTGTTTTGACGAAGATTATTGGGAAAGCTGGTTTCGTAATTGGAGTTAGAGAATCTGTCATTGTTTGTTCGGGTGGGACAACGAATTGAGGATTGTATACGTTCTCTCATCTGTATATAATTTTGTTTGCTTTGGTAAACATCGGAATTGGATTTGTGATCTCCGTTACAGTTTGCACATTTAATTGTAGTTTCTTTACAATCCGCAGTTTTATGTGGTCCAGCACAATTAGCACAGAACGTCTTGACTTTGCACCGACTCGAACCATGTCCGTACATTTGACAGTTATAGCATTGGGTTATCATAGACTTATTACTCCGTTGAAAGTCCCACTTGACCTTTATATATTCAATTACAGAATACTTTTGTCTGAGTTCATTCATTGAAACCGACTGCCTTTGAAAGTATACCACATATGTAACGAATTCGGAATTCCCAGAACTTTTTTAGCAGTTTTTTAAGGTGTGATTTAGCTCTAGTTGCCCACAGTGGAGCTCCGTAGTACATAGTAGAGTGAAATATGGCTTTCAATATTAACATTTTGTTACTTAAACTTAGACAAGATTTCCGATTAATAAGCGGATATAGAGATCGTGTTAATATATTTATCTTTTGAATGTCACGCAAAAATTGAAGTCACGCAGTCATCTAGTTCTGGTATATCTGACGTGTATAAGTTGTATAATATTGGGGATAAACATGATCCCTGAGGACAACCAGTAGTAATTGGCACAGCTGTAGAATAATTCGAGCTTATGTAAACCTTGTATGTTCTCTCATGTAAAAAACTCTGAATTATTCTAATAAGTCGAGATGGAAAATTGAGTCTGATCATTTTATAGATTAAGCCCTCGTGCCACACAGAGTCAAATGCCGCCTTTACGTCTAATAAGACCATCCCTGTGGACCTTTGTTGGTTAAAGTTAGAATTAACCATATTTCTAATCCTTATTAGCGGATGAATGGTGTTGTGTTCTCTGCGGAACCCAAATTGCTGCGATGGTAAAATGTCATTAACATCCATGAACTCTGCAAGACCTTCTTTAAGAACTTTCTCAAGGATTTTGCTCACTGAAGACAAAAGACTGATTGGTCTGTAGGATGAAGGGCAATTGTGACGTTTGTTGGCCTTTCTGATTGGTATTACCTTAGATTCCTTAAATGCCTTTGGAAAATATCCCAACTTTAGGCAGGAATTTATGAATACAGTTAAGTATTTAATGCCTCTTTTTGGTAAGGCTTTCAGACACATGTTTTTGATACCATCGATTCCTAACGCCTTTTTATTTCTTAATGTCTTTATAATATTTGCAATTTTTGCAGCATCAGTGTATATTTCTCGCATACTATTTATAGACACGGATGAACATGCCTCAATACAATTTCAAACATCGGCTATGGTATGCGGATCTTCAAGTGAGGAACTGATGGAATGGTTTGATGAAAATGTCTGGGCCAATATATCACATTTCTCTTGATTTGTGATACGACGAGAACCATTATGTTTTAAAATTGGAATTTTGTTTGTCTTCTTCCTTAAAATTGTTGATAGATTCCAAAAAGGGGAAGAGCCTTTGTCTAATCCAGAGAGCAGACTATTCCAAGATTTATTCCTAAATTTCTCAGTTTCCTCACTAATTTTTGCATTCAACCATTTTGTTTCATGAAAGTCTAAGGTGTTTCTATTTCTCTTCCACAGCCTACGATGGTGGTTTCTTCTTATTATTTTGTCTTATGGGTACACTAGAAGCTATAGCATCATTTATAATTCGTATGAAGTCCGAGAACATTAAGTCCACGTCTTCTGTACTGGAAATATCCCTAAGGTTTCGTAATGGAAGTTGTCGGTTCACGAACAAAGAAAAGGAGTTCCAGTCAGCATTACGAAAGTCATAGTGATTCAGTCGCGTTTCGTGAATATTATGGTTAAAGAATACCTTAACAGGTAAATGGTCTGAGCTCAAATTGTTCATGACTTGAGCTGATGACAGTAACTCAGACACATTTGTTAGAAATAAATCCAGTTTCGAACCTTGATGGTTTATATTTGAGGGAACGTACGAGTGTTCGTCCGGGAACACGATGTCGAAATTATATGACTCTTGTTTTTGTAATAATAAATTTCCCCAACAATTGACTGATGACGGCTATTGAAGTCCCCACCTAGTAAACATTTTTCACCTCTACAAAGTTTATTCAAGTCGGAAGCGAATAGTTGCTTCCGACTACCATTATTACCAACACGACCTCCCGGAAAATAACAAGAAAAAATATCAACATGGTCAGAACTTGTGAACAACATAATCCCAATACTTTCGATCAATGTTGTGTTTACCATTGGAAGTAGTTGGTGACGGATATAGTTTCTTAATGATAATTGCTACGCCTCCTCCTCTCATGATCTCCCTATCGGTTCTACACATGGAAAATTCTTGATGACTCAAGCTTATATTTGGTTTTAACCAAGTTTCTGAAATTAACCAAACGTCTATTTTACAGCTGATTAAAAATTGGAAAAGCTCGATACTTTTGTTGTTGATGCCTCTAGCATTCCAAGTGATTATCGAGATATTATTCAACATTATGATAAGAACTTACAAGCTAGGTTAGTAATTACCTCAAATTGGTCTGCTTTATTTCGACAATTCCTACTATTGTTTATTAATTCTAAGGTTAAATTTGTTATTTCTTCAGGAGTGAATAAGTTATTTGAATAACTGGTGTTGATGTTGGCATTGCCAACGTTATACGGTGTTGTTGGTATTTGCCAAGAGACAGGAACAGATGGTCTGTTTTGACGAAGATTATTGGGAAAGCTGGTTTCGTAATTGCAGTTAGAGAATCTGCCATTGTTTGTTCGGGTGGGACAACGAATTGAGGATTGTATACGTTCTCTCATCTGTATATAATTTTGTTTGCTTTGGTAAACATCGGAATTGGATTTGTGATCTCCGTTACAGTTTGCACATTTAATTGTAGTTTCTTTACAATCCGCAGTTTTATGTGGTCCAGCACAATTAGCACAGAACGTCTTGACTTTGCACCGACTCGAACCATGTCCGTACATTTGACAGTTATAGCATTGGGTTATCTTAGACTTATTACTCCGTTGAAAGTCCCACTTGACCTTTATATATTCAATTACAGAATACTTTTGTCTGAGTTCATTCATTGAAACCGACTGCCTTTGAAAGTATACCACATATGTAACGAATTCGGAATTCCCAGAACTTTTTTAGCAGTTTTTTAAGGTGTGATTTAGCTCTAGTTGCCCACAGTGGAGCTCCGTAGTACATAGTAGAGTGAAATATGGCTTTCAATATTAACATTTTGTTACTTAAACTTAGACAAGATTTCCGATTAATAAGCGGATATAGAGATCGTGTTAATATATTTATCTTTTGAATGTCACGCAAAAATTGAAGTCACGCAGTCATCTAGTTCTGGTATATCTGACGTGTATAAGTTGTATAATATTGGGGATAAACATGATCCCTGAGGACAACCAGTAGTAATTGGCACAGCTGTAGAATAATTCGAGCTTATGTAAACCTTGTATGTTCTCTCATGTAAAAAACTCTGAATTATTCTAATAAGTCGAGATGGAAAATTGAGTCTGATCATTTTATAGATTAAGCCCTCGTGCCACACAGAGTCAAATGCCGCCTTTACGTCTAATAAGACCATCCCTGTGGACCTTTGTTGGTTAAAGTTAGAATTAACCATATTTCTAATCCTTATTAGCGGATGAATGGTGTTGTGTTCTCTGCGGAACCCAAATTGCTGCGATGGTAAAATGTCATTAACATCCATGAACTCTGCAAGACCTTCTTTAAGAACTTTCTCAAGGATTTTGCTCACTGAAGACAAAAGACTGATTGGTCTGTAGGATGAAGGGCAATTGTGAGGTTTGTTGGCCTTTCTGATTGGTATTACCTTAGATTCCTTAAATACCTTTGGAAAATATCCCAACTTTAGGCAGGAATTTATGAATACAGTTAAGTATTTAATGCCTCTTTTTGGTAAGGCTTTCAGACACATGTTTTTGATACCATCGATTCCTGGCGCCTTTTTATTTCTTAATGTCTTTATAATATTTGCAATTTTTGCAGCATCAGTGTATATTTCTCGCATACTATTTATAGACACGGATGAAAATGCCTCAATACAATTTCAAACATCGGCTATGGTATGCGGATCTTCAAGTGAGGAACTGATGGAATGGTTTGATGAAAATGTCTGGGCCAATATATCACATTTCTCTTGATTTGTGATACGACGAGAACCATTATGTTTTAAAATTGGAATTTTGTTTGTCTTCTTCCTTAAAATTTTTGATAGATTCCAAAAAGGGGAAGAGCCTTTGTCTAATCCAGAGAGCAGACTATTCCAAGATTTATTCCTAAATTTCTCAGTTTCCTCACTAATTTTTGCATTCAACCATTTTGTTTCATGAAAGTCTAAGGTGTTTCTATTTCTCTTCCACAGCCTACGATGGTGGTTTCTTCTTATTATTTTGTTTTATGGGTACACTAGAAGCTATAGCATCATTTATAATTCGTATGAAGTCCGAGAACATTAAGTCCACGTCTTCTGTACTGGAAATATCCCTAAGGTTTCGTAATGGAAGTTGTCGGTTCACGAACAAAGAAAAGGAGTTCCAGTCAGCATTACGAAAGTCATAGTGATTCAGTCGCGTTTCGTGAATATTATGGTTAAAGAATACCTTAACAGGTAAATGGTCTGAGCTCAAATTGTTCATGACTTGAGCTGATGACAGTAACTCAGACACATTTGTTAGAAATAAATCCAGTTTCAAACCTTGATGGTTTATATTTGAGGGAACGTACGAGTGTTCGTCCGGGAACACGATGTCAAAATTATATGACTCTTGTTTTTGTAATAATAAATTTCCCCAACAATTGACTGATGACGGCTATTGAAGTCCCCACCTAGTAAACATTTTTCACCTCTACAAAGTTTATTCAAGTCGGAAGCGAATAGTTGCTTCCGACTACCATTATTACCAACACGACCTCCCGGAAAATAACAAGAAAAAATATCAACATGGTCAGAACTTGTGAACAACATAATCCCAATACTTTCGATCAATGTTGTGTTTACCATTGGAAGTAGTTGGTGACGGATATAGTTTCTTAATGATAATTGCTACGCCTCCTCCTCTCATGATCTCCCTATCGGTTCTACACATGGAAAATTCTTGATGACTCAAGCTTATATTTGGTTTTAACCAAGTTTCTGAAATTAACCAAACGTCTATTTTACAGCTGATTAAAAATTGGAAAAGCTCGATACTTTTGTTTTTGATGCCTCTAGCATTCCAAGTGATTATCGAGATATTATTCAACATTATGATAAGAACTTACAAGCTAGGTTAGTAATTACCTCAAATTGGTCTGCTTTATTTCGACAATTCCTAATATTGTTTATTAATTCTAAGGTTAAATTTGTTATTTCTTCAGGAGTGAATAAGTTATTTGAATAACTGGTGTTGATGTTGGCATTGCCAACGTTATACGGTGTTGTTGGTATTTGCCAAGAGACAGGAACAGATGGTCTGTTTTGACGAAGATTATTGGGAAAGCTGGTTTCGTAATTGGAGTTAGAGAATCTGCCATTGTTTGTTCGGGTGGGACAACGAATTGAGGATTGTATACGTTCTCTCATCTGTATATAATTTTGTTTGCTTTGGTAAACATCGGAATTGGATTTGTGATCTCCGTTACAGTTTGCACATTTAATTGTAGTTTCTTTACAATCCGCAGTTTTATGTGGTCCAGCACAATTAGCACAGAACGTCTTGACTTTGCACCGACTCGAACCATGTCCGTACATTTGACAGTTATAGCATTGGGTTATCATAGACTTATTACTCCGTTGAAAGTCCCACTTGACCTTTATATATTCAATTACAGAATACTTTTGTCTGAGTTCATTCATTGAAACCGACTGCCTTTGAAAGTATACCACATATGTAACGAATTCGGAATTCCCAGAACTTTTTTAGCAGTTTTTTAAGGTGTGATTTAGCTCTAGTTGCCCACAGTGGAGCTCCGTAGTACATAGTAGAGTGAAATATGGCTTTCAATATTAACATTTTGTTACTTAAACTTAGACAAGATTTCCGATTAATAAGCGGATATAGAGATCGTGTTAATATATTTATCTTTTGAATGTCACGCAAAAATTGAAGTCACGCAGTCATCTAGTTCTGGTATATCTGACGTGTATAAGTTGTATAATATTGGGGATAAACATGATCCCTGAGGACAACCAGTAGTAATTGGCACAGCTGTAGAATAATTCGAGCTTATGTAAACCTTGTATGTTCTCTCATGTAAAAAACTCTGAATTATTCTAATAAGTCGAGATGGAAAATTGAGTCTGATCATTTTATAGATTAAGCCCTCGTGCCACACAGAGTCAAATGCCGCCTTTACGTCTAATAAGACCATCCCTGTGGACCTTTGTTGGTTAAAGTTAGAATTAACCATATTTCTAATCCTTATTAGCGGATGAATGGTGTTGTGTTCTCTGCGGAACCCAAATTGCTGCGATGGTAAAATGTCATTAACATCCATGAACTCTGCAAGACCTTCTTTAAGAACTTTCTCAAGGATTTTGCTCACTGAAGACAAAAGACTGATTGGTCTGTAGGATGAAGGGCAATTGTGAGGTTTGTTGGCCTTTCTGATTGGTATTACCTTAGATTCCTTAAATACCTTTGGAAAATATCCCAACTTTAGGCAGGAATTTATGAATACAGTTAAGGCTTTCAGACACATGTTTTTGATACCATCGATTCCTGGCGCCTTTTTATTTCTTAATGTCTTTATAATATTTGCAATTTTTGCAGCATCAGTGTATATTTCTCGCATACTATTTATAGACACGGATGAAAATGCCTCAATACAATTTCAAACATCGGCTATGGTATGCGGATCTTCAAGTGAGGAACTGATGGAATGGTTTGATGAAAATGTCTGGGCCAATATATCACATTTCTCTTGATTTGTGATACGACGAGAACCATTATGTTTTAAAATTGGAATTTTGTTTGTCTTCTTCCTTAAAATTGTTGATAGATTCCAAAAAGGGGAAGAGCCTTTGTCTAATCCAGAGAGCAGACTATTCCAAGATTTATTCCTAAATTTCTCAGTTTCCTCACTAATTTTTGCATTCAACCATTTTGTTTCATGAAAGTCTAAGGTGTTTCTATTTCTCTTCCACAGCCTACGATGGTGGTTTCTTCTTATTATTTTGTTTTATGGGTACACTAGAAGCTATAGCATCATTTATAATTCGTATGAAGTCCGAGAACATTAAGTCCACGTCTTCTGTACTGGAAATATCCCTAAGGTTTCGTAATGGAAGTTGTCGGTTCACGAACAAAGAAAAGGAGTTCCAGTCAGCATTACGAAAGTCATAGTGATTCAGTCGCGTTTCGTGAATATTATGGTTAAAGAATACCTTAACAGGTAAATGGTCTGAGCTCAAATTGTTCATGACTTGAGCTGATGACAGTAACTCAGACACATTTGTTAGAAATAAATCCAGTTTCAAACCTTGATGGTTTATATTTGAGGGAACGTACGAGTGTTCGTCCGGGAACACGATGTCAAAATTATATGACTCTTGTTTTTGTAATAATAAATTTCCCCAACAATTGACTGATGACGGCTATTGAAGTCCCCACCTAGTAAACATTTTTCACCTCTACAAAGTTTATTCAAGTCGGAAGCGAATAGTTGCTTCCGACTACCATTATTACCAACACGACCTCCCGGAAAATAACAAGAAAAAATATCAACATGGTCAGAACTTGTGAACAACATAATCCCAATACTTTCGATCAATGTTGTGTTTACCATTGGAAGTAGTTGGTGACGGATATAGTTTCTTAATGATAATTGCTACGCCTCCTCCTCTCATGATCTCCCTATCGGTTCTACACATGGAAAATTCTTGATGACTCAAGCTTATATTTGGTTTTAACCAAGTTTCTGAAATTAACCAAACGTCTATTTTACAGCTGATTAAAAATTGGAAAAGCTCGATACTTTTGTTTTTGATGCCTCTAGCATTCCAAGTGATTATCGAGATATTATTCAACATTATGATAAGAACTTACAAGCTAGGTTAGTAATTACCTCAAATTGGTCTGCTTTATTTCGACAATTCCTAATATTGTTTATTAATTCTAAGGTTAAATTTGTTATTTCTTCAGGAGTGAATAAGTTATTTGAATAACTGGTGTTGATGTTGGCATTGCCAACGTTATACGGTGTTGTTGGTATTTGCCAAGAGACAGGAACAGATGGTCTGTTTTGACGAAGATTATTGGGAAAGCTGGTTTCGTAATTGGAGTTAGAGAATCTGCCATTGTTTGTTCGGGTGGGACAACGAATTGAGGATTGTATACGTTCTCTCATCTGTATATAATTTTGTTTGCTTTGGTAAACATCGGAATTGGATTTGTGATCTCCGTTACAGTTTGCACATTTAATTGTAGTTTCTTTACAATCCGCAGTTTTATATATATATGTAGCACAATTAGCACAGAACGTCTTGACTTTGCACCGACTCGAACCATGTCCGTACATTTGACAGTTATAGCATTGGGTTATCTTAGACTTATTACTCCGTTGAAAGTCCCACTTGACCTTTATATATTCAATTACAGAATACTTTTGTCTGAGTTCATTCATTGAAACCGACTGCCTTTGAAAGTATACCACATATGTAACGAATTCGGAATTCCCAGAACTTTTTTAGCAGTTTTTTAAGGTGTGATTTAGCACTAGTTGCCCACAGTGGAGCTCCGTAGTACATAGTAGAGTGAAATATGGCTTTCAATATTAACATTTTGTTACTTAAACTTAGACAAGATTTCCGATTAATAAGCGGATATAGAGATCGTGTTAATATATTTATCTTTTGAATGTCACGCAAAAATTGAAGTCACGCAGTCATCTAGTTCTGGTATATCTGACGTGTATAAGTTGTATAATATTGGGGATAAACATGATCCCTGAGGACAACCAGTAGTAATTGGCACAGCTGTAGAATAATTCGAGCTTATGTAAACCTTGTATGTTCTCTCATGTAAAAAACTCTGAATTATTCTAATAAGTCTAGATGGAAAATTGAGTCTGATCATTTTATAGATTAAGCCCTCGTGCCACACAGAGTCAAATGCCGCCTTTACGTCTAATAAGACCATCCCTGTGGACCTTTGTTGGTTAAAGTTAGAATTAACCATATTTCTAATCCTTATTAGCAGATGAATTGTGTTGTGTTCTCTGCGGAACCCAAATTGCTGCGATGGTAAAATGTCATTAACATCCATGAACTCTGCAAGACCTTCTTTAAGAACTTATTTATTTTATTTATTAATTTCAATACAAAGTAAATTTATATTATAATTTTGGATCCAAGGGTAAACCGGGTGACAAAGACCATTTGGCTTGATTTTTGCAGCGACAGACCAAAGCCTCTGGTGGGAATCGAACCCACAACCCCCACGCTGATAGGCAAGCACGCTACCAACTCGCCTACCTGGGCGCTTTTTAAGAACTTTCTCAAGGATTTTGCTCACTGAAGACAAAAGACTGATTGGTCTATAGGATGAAGGGCAATTGTGAGGTTTGTTGGCCTTTCTGATTGGTATTACCTTAGATTCCTTAAATGCCTTTGGAAAATATCCCAACTTTAGGCAGGAATTTATGAATACAGTTAAGTATTTAATGCCTCTTTTTGGTAAGGCTTTCAGACACATGTTTTTGATACCATCGATTCCTGGCGCCTTTTTATTTCTTAATGTCTTTATAATATTTGCAATTTTTGCAGCATCAGTGTATATTTCTCGCATACTATTTATAGACACGGATGAAAATGTCTCAATACAATTTCAAACATCGGCTATGGTATGCGGATCTTCAAGTGAGGAACTGATGGAATGGTTTGATGAAAATGTCTGGGCCAATATATCACATTTCTCTTGATTTGTGATACGACGAGAACCATTATATTGGAACTTTGTTTGTCTTCTTCCTTAAAATTTTTGATAGATTCCAAAAAGGGGAAGAGCCTTTGTCTAATCCAGAGAGCAGACTATTCCAAGATTTATTCCTAAATTTCTCAGTTTCCTCACTAATTTTTGCATTCAACCATTTTGTTTCATGAAAGTCTAAGGTGTTTCTATTTCTCTTCCACAGCCTACGATGGTGGTTTCTTCTTATTATTTTGTTTTATGGGTACACTAGAAGCTATAGCATCATTTATAATTCGTATGAAGTCCGAGAACATTAAGTCCACGTCTTCTGTACTGGAAATATCCCTAAGGTTTCGTAATGGAAGTTGTCGGTTCACGAACAAAGAAAAGGAGTTCCAGTCAGCATTACGAAAGTCATAGAGATTCAGTCGCGTTTCGTGAATATTATGGTTAAAGAATACCTTAACAGGTAAATGGTCTGAGCTCAAATTGTTCATGACTTGAGCTGATGACAGTAACTCAGACACATTTGTTAGAAATAAATCCAGTTTCAAACCTTGATGGTTTATATTTGAGGGAACGTACGAGTGTTAGTCCGGGAACACGATGTCAAAATTATATGACTCTTGTTTTTGTAATAATAAATTTCCCCAACAATTGACTGATGACGGCTATTGAAGTCCCCACCTAGTAAACATTTTTCACCTCTACAAAGTTTATTCAAGTCGGAAGCGAATAGTTGCATCCGACTACCATTATTACCAACACGACCTCCCGGAAAATAACAAGAAAAAATTTCAACATGGTCAGAACTTGTGAACAACATAATCCCAATACTTTCGATCAATGTTGTGTTTACCATTGGAAGTAGTTGGTGACGGATATAGTTTCTTAATGATAATTGCTACGCCTCCTCCTCTCATGATCTCCCTATCGGTTCTACACATGGAAAATTCTTGATGACTCAAGCTTATATTTGGTTTTAACCAAGTTTCTGAAATTAACCAAACGTCTATTTTACAGCTGATTAAAAATTGGAAAAGCTCGATACTTTTGTTTTTGATGCCTCTAGCATTCCAAGTGATTATCGAGATATTATTCAACATTATGATAAGAACTTACAAGCTAGGTTAGTAATTACCTCAAATTGGTCTGCTTTATTTCGACAATTCCTAATATTGTTTATTAATTCTAAGGTTAAATTTGTTATTTCTTCAGGAGTGAATAAGTTATTTGAATAACTGGTGTTGATGTTGGCATTGCCAACGTTATACGGTGTTGTTGGTATTTGCCAAGAGACAGGAACAGATGGTCTGTTTTGACGAAGATTATTGGGAAAGCTGGTTTCGTAATTGGAGTTAGAGAATCTGCCATTGTTTGTTCGGGTGGGACAACGAATTGAGGATTGTATACGTTCTCTCATCTGTATATAATTTTGTTTGCTTTGGTAAACATCGGAATTGGATTTGTGATCTCCGTTACAGTTTGCACATTTAATTGTAGTTTCTTTACAATCCGCAGTTTTATGTGGTCCAGCACAATTAGCACAGAACGTCTTGACTTTGCACCGACTCGAACCATGTCCGTACATTTGACAGTTATAGCATTGGGTTATCTTAGACTTATTACTCCGTTGAAAGTCCCACTTGACCTTTATATATTCAATTACAGAATACTTTTGTCTGAGTTCATTCATTGAAACCGACTGCCTTTGAAAGTATACCACATATGTAACGAATTCGGAATTCCCAGAACTTTTTTTAGCAGTTTTTTAAGGTGTGATTTAGCACTAGTTGCCCACAGTGGAGCTCCGTAGTACATAGTAGAGTGAAATATGGCTTTCAATATTAACATTTTGTTACTTAAACTTAGACAAGATTTCCGATTAATAAGCGGATTTAGAGATCGTGTTAATATATTTATCTTTTGAATGTCACGCAAAAATTGAAGTCACGCAGTCATCTAGTTCTGGTATATCTGACGTGTATAAATTGTATAATATTGGGGGTAAACATGATCCCTGAGGACAACCAGTAGTAATTGGCACAGCTGTAGAATAATTCGAGCTTATGTAAACCTTGTATGTTCTCTCATGTAAAAAACTCTGAATTATTCTAATAAGTCTAGATGGAAAATTGAGTCTGATCATTTTATAGATTAAGCCCTCGTGCCACACAGAGTCAAATGCCGCCTTTACGTCTAATAAGACCATCCCTGTGGACCTTTGTTGGTTAAAGTTAGAATTAACCATATTTCTAATCCTTATTAGCGGATGAATTGTGTTGTGTTCTCTGCGGAACCCAAATTGCTGCGATGGTAAAATGTCATTAACATCCATGAACTCTGCAAGACCTTCTTTAAGAACTTATTTATTTTATTTATTAATTTCAATACAAAGTAAATTTATATTATAATTTTGGATCCAAGGGTAAACCGGGTGACAAAGACCATTTGGCTTGATTTTTGCAGCGACAGACCAAAGCCTCTGGTGGGAATCGAACGCTGATAGGCAAGCACGCTACCAACTCGCCTACCGGGGCGGTTTTTAAGAACTTTCTCAAGGATTTTACTCACTGAAGACAAAAGACTGATTGGTCTGTAGGATGAAGGGCAATTGTGAGGTTTGTTGGCCTTTCTGATTGGTATTACCTTAGATTCCTTAAATGCCTTTGGAAAATATCCCAACTTTAGGCAGGAATTTATGAATACAGTTAAGTATTTAATGCCTCTTTTTGGTAAGGCTTTCAGACACATGTTTTTGATACCATCGATTCCTGGCGCCTTTTTATTTCTTAATGTCTTTATAATATTTGCAATTTTTGCAGCATCAGTGTATATTTCTCGCATACTATTTATAGACACGGATGAAAATGTCTCAATACAATTTCAAACATCGGCTATGGTATGCGGATCTTCAAGTGAGGAACTGATGGAATGGTTTGATGAAAATGTCTGGGCCAATATATCACATTTCTCTTGATTTGTGATACGACGAGAACCATTATGTTGGAACTTTGTTTGTCTTCTTCCTTAAAATTTTTGATAGATTCCAAAAAGGGGAAGAGCCTTTGTCTAATCCAGAGAGCAGACTATTCCAAGATTTATTCCTAAATTTCTCAGTTTCCTCACTAATTTTTGCATTCAACCATTTTGTTTCATGAAAGTCTAAGGTGTTTCTATTTCTCTTCCACAGCCTACGATGGTGGTTTCTTCTTATTATTTTGTTTTATGGGTACACTAGAAGCTATAGCATCATTTATAATTCGTATGAAGTCCGAGAACATTAAGTCCACGTCTTCTGTACTGGAAATATCCCTAAGGTTTCTTAATGGAAGTTGTCGGTTCACGAACAAAGAAAAGGAGTTCCAGTCAGCGTTACGAAAGTCATAGTGATTCAGTCGCGTTTCGTGAATATTATGGTTAAAGAATTCCTTAACAGGTAAATGGTCTGAGCTCAAATTGTTCATGACTTGAGCTGATGACAGTAACTCAGACACATTTGTTAGAAATAAATCCAGTTTCGAACCTTGATGGTTTATATTTGAGGGAACGTACGAGTGTTCGTCCGGGAACACGATGTCGAAATTATATGACTCTTGTTTTTGTAATAATAAATTTCCCCAACCCATTATTACCAACACGACCTCCCGGAAAATAATAAGAAAAAATATCAACATGGTCAGAACTTGTGAACAACCTAATCCCAATACTTTCGATCAATGTTGTGTTTACCATTGGAAGTAGTTGGTGACGGATATATTTTCTTAATGATAATTGCTACGCCTCCTCCTATCATGATCTCCCTATCGGTTCTATACATGGAAAATTCTTGATGACTCAAGCTTATATTTGGTTTGAACCAAGTTTCTGAAATTAACCAAACGTCTATTTTACAGCTGATTAAAAATTGGAAAAGCTCGATACTTTTGTTTTTGATGCCTCTAGCATTCCAAGTGATTATCGAGATATTATTCAACATTATGATAAGAACTTACAAGCTAGGTTAGTAATTACCTGCTTTATTTCGACAATTCCTAATATTGTTTATTAATTCTAAGGTTAAATTTGTTATTTCTTCAGGAGTGAATAAGTTATTTGAATAACTGGTGTTGATGTTGGCATTGCCAATGTTATACGGTGTTGTTGACATTTGCCAAGAGACAGGAACAGATGGTCTGTTTTGACGAAGATTATTGGGAAAGCTGGTTTCGTAATTGGAGTTAGAGAATCTGCCATTGTTTGTTCGGGTGAGACAACGAATTGAGGATTGTATACGTTCTCTCATCTGTATATAATTTTGTTTGCTTTGGTATTGTGATCTCCGTTACAGTTTGCACATTTAATTGTAGTTTCTTTACAATCCGCAGTTTTATGTGGTCCAGCACAATTAGCACAGAACGTCTTGACTTTGCACCGACTCGAACCATGTCCGTACATTTGACAGTTATAGCATTGGGTTATCTTAGACTTATTACTCCGTTGAAAGTCCCACTTGACCTTTATATATTCAATTACAGAATACTTTTGTCTGAGTTCATTCATTGAAACCGACTGCCTTTGAAAGTATACCACATATGTAACGAATTCGGAATTCCCAGAACTTTTTTTAACAACTAGTTTGACATCTAAACACTTGAGACCCAATTCTATGAGTTGGTTTTTAATAATCATAGGGTCGTGTTTATCCAGATCAAAAAGTAGGGCTTTGTATGGTTTTTCGTTTTTTGCACCATACGTGAAAAATTCGTTTTTATCGGCTAGAGTTTTGCACATCAATTCGAAGTCATCCTTTGTGCGACAGAAAAGTTTCAAAACCAATTGAAACTTTCCGGATATCTTAATTTGTTATCTTACTCTGTTTGCATATTTCATGCAATTCAACTGTTTTGCATTTTAAAACAGTGGCAGGAGGAATATGGACTTTGACCGGCTTTGCAATTAATTCTTCTTCGTTTCCATCTTCAATAGTTTGAAGCGGAGAAAAATAGTTATTTGTATGTGCAGTAGCTGCTGCACTATCATTTGTTTTTGTCGTTTTGCTTGTCATACTGACGACTTGTGCGGTCACAACATCATGCACACGTACACGTTTAATCTTGCTTTGTTTTGTTTAGTCTTTTATGACGTTTTTGTTGTAGAAACCGGTTTTTATACCCTCACCCTACGGGTAGGAGGGTATATATCATTTGATACGACCCAAAAGTGTAACACCTAGAAATATTCACATTAGACACCAGGTGTCTTTGAACCAAATTCGATTCATGACTTTCTGAATCGTTTGAGCCATGTCCGTCTGTCCGTCCGTCTGTCCGTCTGTCCTGCTGGTACGCACGATAACTTTCGAAAGCGTCAAGCAATCACTCTGAAATTTGGTATGTCTTAATATTTTCCCAAAACTGCTTATGGGATTGCATATGGGCTATATGGCCACACCCCTTCGGATACCTCCCACACAAATCTGCTATTTCGCCCACTTTAGTAATCTTGTAATAATATCAATACGCCCACTCCGATCTTGGCCAAATTTCGTATATGGTAAAAGTACAACTGGAAAAAGTTTCGGACAAAAAGTTGGAAGTCTGGCAACTCCCCTTCTGCTACCTCCCATACAAATGTACCATATCGCCTACATTAGAAGTCGTGTATTAATATCAATATGCCAAACGCGATCCTGCCCAAATTTTGTATTTAGTAAAGCTATAGCTAGATAAAGTTTTGGATAAAAACTTGGAAGTCTGGCAACTCCGCTTCTGGTACCTCCCATACAAATGTACCATCCCGACCCTTATAAACCGTCAAATACTATCAGTATGACAAAGTCTATCTTGCCCAAATTTTGTATTTAGTAAAGCTATAGCTAGATAAAGTTTTGGACAAAAACTTGGAAGTCTGGCAACTCCCCTTCTGGTACCTCCCATACAAATGTACCATCCCGCCCCTTATAAACCGTCTAATACTATCAGTATGACCAACGCTATCTTGCCCAAATTTTGTATTTAGTAAATCTATAGCTAGATAAAGTTTTGGACAAAAACTTGGAAGTCTGGCAACTCCCCTTCTGGTACTTCCCATACAAATGTACCATCCCGCCCCTTATAAACCGTCTAATACTATCAGTATGACCAACGCTATCTTGCCCAAATTTTGTATTTAGTAAATCTATAGCTAGATAAAGTTTTGGACAAAAACTTGGAAGTCTGGCAACTCCCCTTCTGGTACCTCCCATACAAATGTACCATCCCGCCCCTTATAAACCGTCTAATACTATCAGTATGACCAACGCTATCTTGCCCACATTTTGTATTTAGTAAATCTATAGCTAGATAAAGTTTTGGACAAAAACTTGGAAGTCTGGCAACTCCCCTTCTGGTACCTCCCATACAAATGTACCATCCCGCCCCTTATAAACCGTCTAATAATATCAGTATGACCAACTCTATCTTGCCCAAATTTTGTATTTAGTAAAGCTATAGCTAGACAAAGTTTTGGACAAAAACTTGGAAGTCTGGCAACTCCCCTTCTGGTACCTCCCATACAAATGTGACATCCCGCCTATCTTAGAAATCGTGTAATAATATCAATATGCCCAAGGCGATCTTGCCCAAATTTTGTATTTAGTAAAGCTATAGCTAGACAAAGTTTTGGACAAAAACTTGGAAGTCTGGCAGCTCCCCATTCTTTTACCTCCCATACAACTGTACCATTCCACCCACTTTAGAAATCGGTAATTATATAAATTCGCTCAACGAATCTTTTCGAAATTCTATGTATTATGTAAAGCTTTAACTACATACAATTTTCGAGAAAAAACTCTTCTTTATATCCCGCCCGTTTTGTAAATACGTTTAATACAATATTTTTCTATAACATTCGGTATTTTGAGGATGCTATTATGGAATATGAGACTTATATGTTTTACTGAGGGTGAGGGTATATATCAGTCGGTTTACCCGACTGCAACTTTTTCACTGGTTTTTTTGGAATTTTATGCTCGACGTTTGAAACACTTGTAAGAACGTTAACTATCACAGCGAGGAAGTTAATACACATCTGTTCACGATGAGTGATGAAGCAAGACTGATATATTGTAAATTAATACAAATTAGTTTAAAACCCGTCTTAGAAATTATTTTTTGTTGCATTAGATTCAACCATAGGATTTCTGTTGACTGTATTACACAGACTCAAAGCTCCAATAATAGGAGTATTTAGAATATAATTACGACTATAGCAATCAATATGAAAAATATTAAAATTGCGAAGACTACGACAAGGCACGTTGAATAATAATTTTTCTGGAATTTTACATGAGTTTTGTAAACTAATAAGAAACCAGAACTGATGACAAGATGCCATGTATTGAAACAAAAACTAATAACTTATTTAATGTTTATCTTTTTTATACATATAAATACTAATGAATGTATTATAATAATAAACAATAATAATATTATTCCATAAGTACATGCATGTTTGCTCAGCTACATACGCGTGTTTCCACATAATTCACTAACTGCATTATTGCAAGGAAATATGCATGTGCTTCTGCGAGAGTGAGTGTGTGATTAGTGGAAAATAATTATATACTTCCGGGTAAGTAAGTAATGTTTACAAGTAAAGAATAAGTAATGCATACAATTCTTTACTTTCCTTTATTAAATATATATTACTAGCTGACCCCATAGACTTCGCGCTACATAGAAAAATGTTAACTTAGCTGACCCAGCCCAGCGTACTGTACATTTAAACCTGTAGCCTTGTAAATGCTAACATACGAAAAATAGTTATGTGCATTGAATCGATTATATATTTATGGGAATAAACAAATTGGAAATTCTTTTTTTGAAAAAAATTTAGTTGCTGATAAACAACCTTTTTGGTCTTTCAAGCTGGGTCGAAAGTGAAAAGAGCCGATAAATTACCGGTTGTCACTTATGTCCATGGGAAGAACAGGAATAATCAAGGGTTATTCCACAGACTTGCAATTATTGGCCTTGCGATTTACTAGTCGTCATTGCGAATTCAATGAGAAATGTTGCATACAGGGCGACACTCGCGCCGCGGCAGTCAGAAGAATGACGAATTGTTTAAAGCATGACAAGAACAGTAAATGCTTGAGCATGGGGAGATGTCATGCATGTGGCATGAATCATCATATGAGTATGTACTTCACCCGGATAGCAACCTCAAATTCGGAACGATCGACATACTTGAAAACAGGCGAGGCGAAACAGATTTTACTAGCTACTGCGCAGGGAGGAGTAAAATCATTGAACGAAGAGTTAATTACACTGAGAGATCTGATTGATCCCTGTTCTTGGAAGACTTCCATAAGCGAAAACGCGGAACAAATATTACGACTGGCAAAATCCAGGACGAATACGACCTTACATGGCTTTGGAGGTACGGTAGTTGGTACTAAAGGCGTGCAAGAGTATAACTGAAAGTATTGTTGAAACAAATATACCATATACATATTTGTTACTTCTGGTATAAACAAGAGAATGAGTATAACAGTTATTGTATTGTTTTACTTGCACGCACTCACTTCACTTGTAAAGAGAGTAACAGTTATCTCTTGTTTTGCATTGAGTGGGAAATATATTTGTTTATTATACTCAAATAACTGTTGTACCAGAAGTATTTTCTGACAATTGTTAGTACAACAAGTAATAAAGTGCATTTTGGCGATCATCTAAATAATACATTTAAAGCAAAAAAAAAATATAAAAAATGAATAATTCAGAAATAAAAGAAAATAAATGTTTCGGAAAGGTTTTAATTACGTATATAAATCGGATGTCGGGATTTCCACAATACATATATATCTGCGACAATGTGACTGCATAACTTAATTCGACATATTAGTTAATAATAAAAGATATACTTTAAAGTATTGTAAATCAATAGTTTGAGGTGTTGCAAACGGAATGACAAAATTAATATACCCCCCACCATCTGGTGTTGGAGATAAAAATTTAAATCTCTCGAATGCCCTTTTAAATGTAAACTACTGTCATATTGACAGATATTTATGAGCATCGTACAATAAGTACTAATGGTGCTACCTTCATTATCTATTATATTTGTTTGATCACAATATAGGAAAACAAATATATTACTCTCGCTCTCTTTTTATTCGCTCACACCCAATCTCATAGAGAGAATAACAATACCAACTTGTAACACAAACCCTTCAACACTCATCTATACGCACTCACAACAGAAGTCGCATAAAAACTGGTTTGTTCAGATATAACTGTGCACGTGTGTAGTTGGTACCACAGAATCGAAGGTCTATCTTGAGTTTTATCCCCGAGTTGTAAGCAAATATGTATTTACAACAGATGCTATAATCCTGCCAATACTTGCATCAGTATATCCTGATTCCGATTTCAAATACGACATGCAGGCATAGCAGAAGTTCAACTTGGCAGACTCAAACTTTAACAAATCTGAAAGTATAGATTTGCTAATTGGTAGTGCCTTATATGCAGAAATCGTTCAACAGGACATTTACAAGAAGAACAAAGTCGAGGGTCAGAAGACGAAACTTGGTTGAATTTTGCTGGATAGAAACAATAACTACAATATATAGGTATTCTGAAGATGAAGAAGCAACAGACGAGGTTGGCCCTGACGAAGAGAACAAACAGCTGGGTGAACCCTTGAAACAAAAATAGTGCGTTTCTGGAACAGAAAACAACAAACTTGTGAAGTGACATCTATTGGGCACATACAGAATATTACATTATATTACACCAGCGATTAGGCACACTCTGACAACGATTCAATCATGGCATTTTATCCCGCCGACAAGCCCTCACTTCGGAGGTATGTGGGAGGAAGCTGTTAAATCAATGAAATATCACCTGAGACGAATAATTGAAGAACACAAATTAACTTTCAAAGAGCTAAGTATGCTATTGGCTCAAATTGAAGCGGTATTAAATTCCAGACCCATTAAAACGCTGGACTATGACGCGGATGAACTTGACACCCTAACACCGGGTCATTTTTTGATCGGACGTCCGTTAATGTTGAATTCAGTATTCAACGACGATAGACATATTGGATGCCTGTTACGAACATCAAGAAAGGGCAACTAGTCATGGTAAAAAACGAAGAGACGTCTCCAGCCCGTTGGCCGCTGGGAATTAACGACACATTCTCATTTAACATACACCCCACTGTTGACAAGACAAACACGAAAATAATTGCACTCTTGTATCTGACGAGAATATTGAACCCACTGTATTGGCAGACTCCGGTAACTGTCAATGCTAAATTAGTTATTCATCTTTTGTGGAAAGTTCAATCTGGAGGCGACGATATGCTTGACAGCTATTTATTAAAACGATTGCTAAAATTTACATAATGTTTATCCTCGCTCACTGGATAAAGAATTCATTCAACAATGAAAATTTTTTAAAAACGCGATCAGCCAAATACCTGGAGCGAAGTTAAAAGAAAATCCAGCCGACATGGGATCCAGAGCGGTTTCTTCAGAAAAGCTTAAAGACGAAAGGCTGTGGTGTAATGGTCCTAACTGGTTATAACAGCCGGTTCAGAATTGGCAACCGGCAACTACATACATGAGGTGACGTCGAAATATTCCTCGTTCGGTAGACGAAGAACAATAACACAGGCCAACACTCAATTTGCTTCTTTGAATTTATTAACTGATTCTAGTTAATTTGGGTGCGCTGAATTCAAATCTGTAATCAGTTTGTCTCTATCAGCTCTACTTTTCATGATATAGCATTTTATACACTCCACTTATGACCTCCAATTATGACCATTATTTGCACAGTCACTTGGACCGATTTCCCGAAAATTTGGGTAATTTAAGCGAAGAACAAGGAGAAAGGTTTCACCAAGATATCAAAATTATGGAGAATCGGTACCAGGGAAGGTGGGATACACATATGATGGCAGACTACTGTTGGAATTTACAAAGAGACTCTAATCCGGCTGTTCATTCCAGAATGTCTCATAAAAGAAGCTTTACATCCTGTAACTAGAATTATATTTATATTATATTTTTAATTCTTTGTGAGATTTTTTTTTATTTCAATAAATCTGTATAAAACAGTTTTACATCTCCTTATTTTTTTTAAATTCCTATGTCATAAGTGGAGGGTATAAAATGCTATATCATGAAAAGTAGAGCTGATAGAGACAAACTGATTACAGATTTGAATTCAGCGCACCCAAATTAACTAGAATCAGTTGATAAATTCAAAGAAGCAAAAATCTTTTTTAATTTTGTTGGGCTGTGTAATTGTTTGGCAGCAAATATTACCTAAGCTATTTTACCGTCGAGGAACAGAAGGAAGCGGAATTGTAATATGCATATGCTGCGTTTTGTTTACCATAGTTTTATTACGGTCCGGTACTTGTCATGAGGAGCAATGTGATCCACACAGATAGACAAATTATTTTCAAACGCACTCTTGAGATCGGTCTAATGCAGAGAACGAAAATAAACAAAAACGAACGGTTCGGTTTAGTTTCGTTGCGCTCATTCTGTGGAACTACACGAAACACATTACACACTAAGAGAACTTTTGGTGAACATTTCTTTCGTTCATGTTAACGTTCGGGAACACTATAGTAACGAAACAATAATGTACACAAAACAAAGGAAATAAACCGAACATAAAGTTTATTCTCACAAAACAATACACGAATCGATACACAAAACAAAAAAATTAATCATTCGCTTGTAGCCAGTGTTGCTGTAATTTGTATACCCTCTATCACATGGATCGAGGGTATATTTATTTTGTTATTCCGTTTGTAACTTATCGAAATATTTATCTTAGACCCCATAGTGTATATATATTCTTGATCATCGTGAAATTCTGAGACGATTTTAGTGATGTCATTCCGTCTGTCTGTGAAAAACAAGTTACACTTCACAATAATGGAGCTAAGTCGAAGAAACTTTGCAGAAATATTCTCTACTAGTTGAAAAGCCCGTCAAACAACGGTCGAAAAAAAACATGTCTTTCTGCTTTTTATCTGTGTTTGTTGTTCTTTTTGTGAACATGACAACAACAACGAAACAGCCAAACACACATGTGTAAACAACACACACTGCGACTGTGAAAAGAGAATGATGACGTGTTTCATTTCGTTCCGTTATTTCTCATGAGCATCCACTTAACAACAAACAATACAAGACGAGTGTTAGAGCCACTACACAATTCATAAAGTTTGTGACATATGGAAATTAAACGTTTGGTGTAATGTTTCATTTCACGAACAGTACCATGAACGGAACACTAAGAATATTTGCAAAATGTGGGATTGGTACAGTTACCGTTCGGTTTATTTTCGTTCTCTGGTCTAATGTCATGGAGTTTCCCTAAGTATTTTCCGACGCATGGTAGGAAATTTGAGTACAGTTTTTGTAGGTAGATTAAATACCTTGTATGATTTAATAAAAAGAAAGATTCAGTTAGAAACAAAACCATAAACCATACAGTTCACTTAATTTACATCGTCACCAACGCGCATACTCCCCGTCCACTCGTTATTCCTTTTCGCATAGTACAAGTAATTGTGTTCTCTTCATGTCGTTCCCATTAAATGCACTGGGCAGTTATTATTTTTTTGACTAACACTCAGGAGATGTCCCCTATGAATGCAATTGGAAGGAGGAAAGAGGGAGTGGTGTTGGTTGACGTTGGCCTTGAATTTTAAAAGGTCATAGCAGTCAGGAAAAACACTTGCAGGAAGATTATTCCACAAACAAACAGTCCGGCTGAAGAACGAATTTTCTCTACAGTGCGTAGTCCGGTCAACCGGCTATTTGACAATGAACGGATGAGAGACCCTGGATAGCCTCGTATTCCGGCAAAATTATCTAACGTCAGGGAGCTGACGGCGGATATCTTGTAAACAGATACCATTCAAATATCTATAGAATAGCGATACACACCCCACATTCGGGCGATGCTGCAGGGAGGTAATAGAGTTGGATACCCTACCCGAAGCTGCAAAGATGTCATTGGAGCCCCAGCCCATATATAGGAGTTGTATTCCATTTTAGGTCGGATGTAGTTGGTGTAAATATTTACGAGATCAGATGGAGTGAAGTATTTCTTACACCGCTTTAAAAAACCTAAACACTTGAATGCTTCTTTCGACACTTCGAATATATGGGTTGCCCTGTATTTTCATACCCAGAACATCAATAGTATCTGATACGTCGATATCCACACCACCTATAGAGATTGACGACGTTGTTGGATCTGGTGAACGTTTGTGTGACAACAAACAGCACTTGGTCTTTTGCGGATTAAAATTTACTCTATTCATTTGGCACCACTCACAAATCGCGGTTAAGTGAGTCATTCATCGTTCGCCTTTTATCCTCGACCTCCAGAGGACTGGACGATGATCAAATGAGTATGAATGACAGAGGTTGCTGTCATCCGCAAAGGAGTAGATCGGGTTCACAGTCTGACCCAACATGTCGTCAATGAAAATATGAAATAGAAATGGAGAGAGGACAGAACCCTGTGGCACTCCTGTGGTCAACCTATGCGCGTTGGATGAAACCCCATCTATAACAACTCGTATAGAGCGATCTCTGAGAAAACTCGATATGAATCATGAGAAGATATTACCGACCCCAAATGCAATAAGTTTTGATATGAGTGCTCCGTGCCAGACTCTATCGAATGCATTGCAGATATCCAGAGCCACGACCTTGTTTTCACCAAGGCGGTAAATGGATCGAAAGGAACGCCATTAGGTCCCCAGTAGATCGATTTCTACGAAAGCATACTGTCGATCGTTAAGGAGGCCGTTAGACCCTAAATACTTATGAAGATCGAGAACATATTGCAATTGGACAGTAATTCGCAGGATTAGTAGCCTCACTTTACTTGGGGATCGGCTGAACATTGGCAACTTTCCAACGTGAAGGGTAAATACCAGCACTGTACTACATGTTGAAAAGATTGCGCATTGGACGAGCTGGCGTCGAAGACCACTTACATAGGACAAATGATGAAATACCAACCGGGCCCGGAGTTTTATTTACATTAATATCTGCAAAAACCCTTTTAACTCGAAAAAATATCTGATGCATCGAACTATATACGTTTTCGATCACCGGCAGTGGTTGACTGCTATCTGGATATGACATCTTGTTTGAATGTCTGATTAAACCAACAATTCTTTCGGGGTTTGGTAGAAGTAGTCTTCGGGGGAATAAATGTGTTTATACCAAGAAGAATTATTTTCTCAACCATTTCAGCAGCCGCATCGACATTATTGTCTAGGAAATATAGTTTCCAGTTACATTGCTTGTTAAAAAGTGTTGAGCTCGGCCCAACGTGCCGTTTCGAATATATACATTGTCCGCTTCGTGACTGGTTTTGAAGTGGCTCGAACATCGGAGAACGAAAAGGATGCTGAAATGGTGCAATTATCTTGCACAGTTCTTTATATTTATGCTTTGACATTGTTTTGATTTTTTGATTGTAACTTACAAAAATCCAAAGCACATTTTACCAACAGACGATGGCTAAATTGAATTTCATTGCGTCATACTTGCCTGTTCAGTTCCCTCAACAATTTTTATCAGCAAATTTAACTGGAAATTATATTTCCTTGACAATAATGTCGATGCTAGTTCTATGCCTCTGATATTTTTTCGAACACGTAGAGTTAAGGGTCTTGCAGATCTCAATTCGGGCGCGGATGGCATTTCAGCACTTGTCCTAAAGTTCTATTCGATGCTAGCTCGTCGGTATTTACCCTTCACGTTGGAAAGTTGCCAATGTTCAGCCGATCACCAAGAAATCTGAGGCTACAAATCCGTCTATTTGCAATATGTTCTGCGAAGGTTGTTCTTGATGTTTCCAAGGCGTTCGATAGGGTCTTGCACGGAGCACTTATATCAAAATTTATTGCATTTGGCATCGGTAATACCTTCTCTCGATTCATATCGAGTTTTCTTAAAGATGGCTCTATACGGGTCTCACCCAACGAGCATAGGTTGACCGCAGGAGTGCCACAAGATTCTGCCATCTCTCCTTCTCTATTTATTCTTTTCATTGACGATCTCTTGGGTCAGACTGTGAACCTTGTCTACTCCTTTGCGGATGACAGCAAATTCTGTCATTCATACTCATTTTATCTTTGTCCAGATCCTCGGGAGGTCGAGGACAAAAGGAGAACAATGAACAACTCACTACACCGCGATTTGGCGACGATTTTTTTTTGGGCCAAATAGAGTAGAGTTTAATGCACGAAAGACCCACTGCTATTGTCACACAAACGTTCCACTATCCAACTCTATTTTATCCGTTTAGCATCGCCGAAATATTGATTGTATACCGGTTGATCGGACGTCGCACTATATAGAAAATTCGTTCTTCAGACGACCCGTTCGAATGTGGAATACTCTCCCAGCAAGTGTGTTTCCTGCCACTTATGACATTTTCAAAGTCAAAACAAATGTCAACAAAAACCGACACCTTCCTTCCTCCTTCCCATACCCTAATTTCCTTCCAGTGCATTGTATTTCTAGGGGGCAACCCCTGAGTGTTGGTCTTAAAAACAAAACAACAACAAAATATCAATATAATGTTAAAGTAATGTTATTTATATCAGGTTATAATTGAATTATAAAATGATATTACGAAGTGAAGCTATGACAGCGACGGTCTAAAGCTTACGGTTTTTACAAAAGTATATCTAATTTAAATAAGGTTATATAAATTACAGACTTTCAGATATATCAAAATAAGTACAATGTTATGCCAATGACCCTGTTTATTCAGGTAAACCTATAACTCTTGAGCATTTAAAAGCCAACATTCTTCAAGTTATGGCTGAGATACCGCCCAATATGTGCCAAAATGTGGTCCAAAATTACCTCAAAAGAATCAATGCTTGCAACACTTCGCGTGGTGGTCATTTAAATGATTTGTGTTTCACACATAATGTCAACGTTCAAACTTTATAATAAAAAAGAAATATTATGAAAAAAAACATAAAATAGTGTTTTACTTATGTTTATCTTGTAATAATTATCAGATCTCTTCTGGAAAGATTGGTGCTCTGATTGTTCTTCAAGATTTCAAAAACATTTGTTCGATTTTTATTAATCTGTTGAAACCAAATTGATGTTGCGGTCCATGAAGTATTTTTTGTATATGGGCATTTCCGCCGATCCGTACGTTCGCGACCACATGTTTATTGCTATTATTATGAAAACTAAAACTCGATGAAAGCCACCAAAATGTTATCGAATCACAAAAAAAAATCGAGAAAAAAGATGTGTTCTATATTTTTTGTACATCAAAAGCGTACGAACGTACGTTCGCGACCCACGGAAATGACCATATCTAAATTTAGATTTGAAAAAATACAAAATAGTAGTTTCTTGCGATATATATCTGGGGGAGTGTCGTCTTCTTGTGTTCAGATAGGCTAGAACTTATGAAAGTGTTTTTAAATGCCATGGCGGAACATCGTTATTATTTATCTTTTTATTATTTATAGGAATACCATATGGTCATTTCCGTGGGTCGCGAACGTACGTTCGTACGCTTTTGATGTACAAAAAATATAGAACACATCTTTTTTCTCGATTTTTTTTTTGTGATTCGATAACATTTTGGTAGCTCTATATTTAGTACAAAAGATGGCTTTCATCGAGTTTTAGTTTTCATAATAATAGCAATAAACATGTGGTCGCGAACGTACGTATTTGACAATATTAAATTGTGTTATTCAAAGTGGATGGTATATTTTTCAGTCTTGAAGACCTAATTATACTTTTTGTTGTTTCGGACAGGGGTGAGTTATCCTTGAAGAAAATATTTTTGAAGGATTTGCAGGTGAGGAAATTTTTGATGTTGGAAACCGACATAAAATTGCTTTCAAACAGTAAGTTATTGATTAGTGTAGTTCTATAGGCACCCAGTGCCATTCTAATGGCGGAGTTATATATTGTATTAATTTTGTTCAACAGAGATTTGACGGCTTTTCCATAGGGTGCTAGGCCGTATTAAATTTTGGATTTTATCAGTGAATGTACCAATGTTAGAATGGATATCGTATTGCAGTTAAATTTGTTATTTGAGAGGCATTTTATTATGTTGAGTCTGTTGTTCAATCCTGGTACGATATTATCGATGTGGGTATTCCAACGAAAATGTTTATCAAAAGTAAATCCTAGAATTTTTAGTGAATCAACTGTAGATATAGATGAATTATCACATAAAAGTTTGGGCTTACAGTTGTGTTTCCTACATACGTGTAGGTGCTTACATTTGTTAACGGAAAGTTTAGCCCCTGAGTATTCGCACCATGAGTGTATGTCATCTAGGAGTGGTTTCAAATCAATATCCTGGTTCTTCGTTTTACTTTGTTTTTTATGATAACAAAGTCGCCTGCATATGAAATTAAATTTATTTCCTTGTGTAAAGTAATTAAACCACATAATTTATTGTATGCAGTCCGATCATCAGAGGATATGTGTTGGAGTATGTTGCGTTTCCCCGTACTTTAAGTTTTCTATTGGTTAAATAGTTTTGAATGTATTTACATATGTTTGGACCGACTTTCCATTGGTTGAGTTCGTCTAATATGGTGGGTATTCCAATTTTGTCGTATGCTTTAGCAAAATCTAAAGAGACAAGAGATATGTGTTCCTTGCTACAATTGCTTGTGAGATTATATGATCAAGATAGATTAATGAATCATATGTCGATTTTCTCTTTTTAAAACCAAGTTGTTTATCATGCAGAAAATTGTTCTTGACATGCATGAATTCAGTTAAATCGGTCTGTATGAGTTTATAACAGTTTTTTGGGTTGGGTTTAAATATGGGTATAACGAGACTGTTTTTGTATATCTGAGGTATATAGTTTGTGAAAATATTGTTGTATAATGATATTGTAGATCTTAGGGAGGAGGAATAACAAAACGACAGCCCGATTTCGATTTTAGCTGAGAACTAACTTTATTTACAGTAGAATCTTAACTTGAAACCTACATAAATAAAGAAAATAAAAATACATATGTACATTAGAGCGACTCAAGTTATGTGGAAGCAAAATTCGTGCAAGGTGTACCCCCTCCAAAATGAACATTGGTATTTTTTAAGGTGCCATCTAAAATATTTTGGCTCCAGCTTTGATCTCTCGTGAGCTGGACCATTTTGAAAAAGGGTCTATTTTTGCATGTTTTGTTAATTTGAGAGTCTGTTGCATTAACAACATATACAATATGGATATCATAAGAAAGGTTTTTTTAGGACGCGTCCAACTATATATACAATTTGTCAAAGGACGATCACCCATGTCCTATTTTTAAGGATATTCTGCAAAAAAAAGTGGTTTTTGAATTTTTTGTTCGGAGTTGTTTGTAATAAAAATGGCAAATTAACATATTTTAATGTCTAGGCAATTTAAGTAAATACGGGTTTCACCTTTTTTTGAAATTCGTGCTAGTTCGCGTTTTGACAGAAATGCAATGGGGTGGTAACTCTACGTATTAAATAGGGCAATATGGGTATCAATTTTTTTCTTTTCTTTCTTTCTTTCTTCTTTTCTTTCTTTATTTCTTCTTTTCTTTCTTTCTTTCCTATCTTTCTTTTCTTTTATAAGAAAAAAACACTTGTTCAAAAGAAAATTTTTTTACAGATGATTCAAGACTCATTTATTGCGATTTTGAAAAACGTTACAAGGCGATTTTAAAAACCGTTACAACAAATCCTTGCGTGATTCTATTTTAGTATACTGCTTGCGCGACACGATCTGGTTCGCAATATAAGCCGGACGATTTTTATCGATGACCGATACTTTCGATTGACTGACAACGTGTACAAAACGCTCAGTGCTTTGTGAATGGCAAGGAAATTCTGAAATGAATTCGTAAATAAAACTTATATTTTGTATGTATCTTGTCTTATTCGTTATGAAGGTTTCTGATAAAAAGCCAGCCTCAAGCTATTAATGGAAGCCGAAAAAATAACATACAAAATATAAGTTTTATTTACGAATTCATTTCAGAATTTCCTTGCCATTCACAAAGCACTGAGCGTTTTGTACACGTTGTCAGTCAATCGAAAGTATCGGTCATCGATAAAAATCGTCCGGCTTATATTGCGAACCAGATCGTGTCGCGCAAGCAGTATACTAAAATAGAATCACGCAAGGATTTGTTGTAACGGTTTTTAAAATCGCCTTGTAACGTTTTTCAAAATCGCAATAAATGAGTCTTGAATCATCTGTAAAAAAATTTTCTTTTAAACAAGTGTTTTTTTCTTATAAAAGAAAAGAAAGATAGGAAAGAAAGAAAGAAAAGAAGAAAGAAAGAATGAAAAGAAGAAATAAAGAAAGAAAAGAAAAAAAATGATACCCATATTGCCCTATTTAATACGTAGAGTTACCACCCCATTGCATTTCTGTCAAAACGCGAACTAGCACGAATTTCAAAAAAAGGCGAAACCCGTATTTACTTAAATTGCCTAGACATTAAAATATGTTAATTTGCCATTTTTATTACAAACAACTCCGAACAAAAAATTCAAAAACCACTTTTTTTTGCAGAATATCCTTAAAAATAGGACATGGGTGATCGTCCTTTGATAAATTGTATATATAGTTGGACGCGTCCTAAAAAAACCTTTCTTATGGTATCCATATTGTCTATGTTGTTAATGCAACAGACTCTCAAATTAACAAAACATGCAAAAATAGACCCTTTTTCAAAATGGTCCAGCTCACGAGAGATCAAAGCTGGAGCCAAAATATTTTAGATGTCATCTTAAAAATGTCCAAGGTTAATTTTTAGGAGGGAACATCGAAGACTTTTTTTGGCGAGTCGCTCTAATGTACATGGATACATGTACATACCAAACGAAAAATACATAAAAACTATATTAATGCACCAATGCACATTCATTCTTATATGATAAGACGCGTGATAAAAAGCGGACAGAATGACAATTAAATAAATACACAAATAGTGGAGTATATTTAGATTCTACCAAATAAACACAACATGCTACATATCGCCCCACCAACTATGTCCATTAACACACAGTGTCATTGACATTACTGAAGACAATGACAATTAAATAAATACCATTTAGAATATTTAGATTCTACCAAATAAACACAACATGTCCATTAACACACAGTGTCATTGACATTACATTGTTTGGTCTTCTAATCAGAATTTATAATTAGATTACCCCACAACCTGGAGCCCGAGAAAGTACACATACAACTGCATTAAACAAGATTGATACCGCATGCACTCATAACAAAATGACAATATTTACGACCTTTGGCATTCATAACAAAAAAGACGAACATATTGTTGGAACTACAAATAGTACCAATCTTAAAATGTGTACAGAACTGTACATACTGCCGGCCGGAAAAGATCCTAATCTTTTAACAAAAACAAATACAACGAACAAATAATGACGGCATATACCCTAAATAACACGAGGTAGCGCGAGGGTTGGAGGTAAATATGGGGATGACATCCGGCACATCTTTTTCAGAATCCAAATCAAGACAAGTATGATGATGACGGTAATGATGCATGTTGAGAAGCTGAGACTGGGTAATTTGCAGTTGACATCCGTTTTATATGCGTCGTATGCCTATTAGATTATTTCCGCAGCTGTTTTTTGCACATCTTTTTCAAAATCCAACTCTAGATCAGTATGATTGACAAGCCGCAAAGGAAACCCCGTTTTTGGGAATTACAGGCATATATACCTATATACCAGCAATTAGTTTGAGCATGGCATATGGTAAAGATGACATAAGTGTTGTCTGATTAAGACTTGACTCCATGCTCAATATACCGAACTCTTGAAGAATATCACTCCAACTCTTTTTATTGGACTTAATCTCCGCAGCCAGTTTATCGCATACCGAAAATATCCACGTTTTTAAGGAATTAGTTCGTTTCCAAAAGTTGTGGAGTCCCAAATTTGATTTCGATCTCGCTGTGATATCCTTCATTTGGATCTTAAACTTTTCCACCGAAAACAGCTGTGTCAGAATGTTGCCTCTATCATCAAACAATGCACCAATGAAACAATCTTGAACTTCTTCAAAGCCTTCAAGAATCGCCAACATATTCGATACTGATTCCAGTATTGTTTCCGTGTCAATTATCTGATTGGCAGCTTTCTCCACCGCACTAATAGCACTGCTCAGTGTTTGTATATTTTTAAACGCCGACTTAATTTTCTCCTTAAATTGCTGGTTTATCTTCATCCTTGTTAACGAGATCCCCGCCCATCCAGGCCCCCTTTGGCCGTTGTGTTCTCGGACATGCTTGTATACACCACCACGTTCCACGTTGTTTTGGCAAGTCCCACAGTAGCCAACTCTTCGAAGCAAATACCTGCCTTATTAGTACTACTTATACTAAGCTTATAACCGACAGGACTATTAATTTTCTGAAATAACAGTAATATATTATTTTTAATGACATTTATATTACAATTTTTGCTTTTTTCATATTTGTTTTTTAATAAAAATGGATTGTCCATTCTTTTGCTTTTCCTACTTTTCGTAAGTTCTTTAGAGGAACTGGATGGTTTGACCATTTCTTTATTTTCAGTTGCATGAGTGGGAAAAGGGCAAACATTTTGGATTGACCTTTCGGTATCCCCAATGCTGGTCCTTATGTCCACCATTCTACATAAACCATCCGAACTCATTCCAGCTCGCATGACCCTCCCCCGCTTCCGTATCAGCGGTGGAAGATTATCGTCTTTCAGAAGAACTCTTGTCCTTGCTTGAATACTTTCGACCGAACAGTTTTCATCTGGCAATTTCCAAATCCCTTCTGAATCTGTCGAAACATATTCATCAATCAAATAACTTGCCCTAGTTTGATCGTCATCATCGTTCCGATTATTCGGTGTCTCAGACTTAGATTTTTCAGATTATTACTCTTCTCAGCTTTGACTTCACCATTTCTTATTTGTCCGACAGCCGCGCCAACAAAACGTGATCATCATCAATGCCTGTGTTATTATTCACCACCGCACTTTTGGGAGTTTGATTCTCCATGTGAAGCAAAGAATGATGATTGCCGTTGCAACTTCTGCAACAAACGGTACTGGTACATGTCCTTTTGACATGACCAATGTTTAGATATTTGGAACACATACTGTTCTCCATAACCAAATCCCATTTCTCTTTGACGGTTAGGCTTCGAAACTTAAAGCACCTATTAAATGGATGCACTACTAAACATTTCAGCGGACACTTTGGCATAAATGTATTTTTTGAAGGATTTGCCATTTGGCTAGCCCCCTGAGCATACTGAACTCCATACCTGAGAGAATTTGCCTCCCATGATTCTTTATTCAATTTATCGTTTCTTTCGCCAGTAAATTGTTGGCTTGCCTCTACGGAATACTGCTCTTTTTCGATTCATGGAATCTCCAAATAACGGCCCCTTAAATCATAGAACCAATCAGTAAGATCATCGTCCGGGAATTCTCCCAAGTACTCGACAAACGCTGATTGTGAACCTCTCTCTTAAACTGTTCATTAAAATATTTTTATTTTCAATTTTAACATTTAAGTCATTCAAGATGTATTTGAATTTCCTTACTAACCCATGACTTTTCATGGTTGCCGAACGCAACTAAAGAGTGATTTGTTAAGAGCTTGATAACTTTTTTTTTAAAAAAAACGCATAAAATTTGCAAAATCTCATCGGTTCTTTATTTGAAACGTTAGATTGGTCCATGACATTTACTTTTTGAAGATAATTTCATTTAAATGTTGACCGCGGCTGCGGCTTAGGTGGTCCATTCGGAAAGTCAAATTTTGGGCAACTTTTTCGAGCATTTCGGCCGGAATAGCCCGAATTTCTTCGGAAATGTTGTCTTCCAAAGCTGGAATAGTTGCTGGCTTATTTCTGTAGACTTTAGACTTGACGTAGCCCCACAAAAAATAGTCTAAAGGCGTCAAATCGCATGATCTTGGTGGCCAACTTACCGGTCCATTTCTTGAGATGAATTGTTCTCCGAAGTTTTCCCTCAAAATGGCCATAGAATCGCGAGCTGTGTGGCATGTAGCGCCATCTTGTTGAAACCACATGTCAACCAAGTTCAGTTCTTCCATTTTTGGCAACAAAAAGTTTGTTAGCATCGAACGATAGCGATCGCCATTCACCGTAACGTTGCGTCCAACAGCATCTTTGAAAAAATACGGTCCAATGATTCCACCAGCGTACAAACCACACCAAACAGTGCATTTTTCGGGATGCATGGGCAGTTCTTGAACGGCTTCTGGTTGCTCTTCACTCCAAATGCGGCAATTTTGCTTATTTACGTAGCCATTCAACCAGAAATGAGCCTCATCGCTGAACAAAATTTGTCGATAAAAAAGCGCGAAACACATTTCGAACCGAACACTGATTTTGGTAATAAAATTCAATGATTTGCAAGCGTTGCTCGTTAGTAAGTCTATTCATGATGAAATGTCAAAGCATACTGAGCATCTTTCTCTTTGACACCATGTCTGAAATCCCACGTGATCTGTCAAATACTAATGCATGAAAATCCTAACCTCAAAAAAATCACCCTTTATATCTAACCCTGCTAAAGCTCTACCTTCTTTTAAAGAACCCGATAGTAAAGCAATATCAATTTTGATATATTCATCCTCTTTATGTGGCAGTATAAACTTTCAAACAGTTCCATTGCCTCCTGGACATCATTAACGAATGTCCCTTTACGACCTGCAGTCAACGACGGCAGACGGAGTTCCTCAACACTGTCCTGAAATTCTGTTTTACACTCCATAAAAGATATTTTAAAATTATTCAGATGTTTCCTTCGGCTTTCCCTAGCTACATCACCCTAATCCAATTTGCTCAGTTCATTATATAGCCTAGCTACTTCACTGCCCATTTTTGGCATTATTAAACCAAAACAAAAATAGTTTCTAATAATACGCGACGCGAAATATTATTTTTTACCGGATAATTATTTATTCAATAAATCTTTTTATAATGAGATTTTTTTTTTAATTTTTCTTTTTTTAATTTATGTTTATTTTGTTGGAATACTAAAGGAAAATTTAAATCTTCTGATTCTTTGGACCAGAAATTTGCGAACGCGTTTGCCATATCTGAGTTATTAGTTAATACTGATTGGGGGTTGCAATTATTTTGAATACAGTTTATTCTTGACTTCGTTTTCAGACCACAAAATCTTTGTATGTTCGACCATAACTTACCAGTTAAAGAATTAGGTTTAAATTTCTGTATGGACTCTATTTTTGATATTTTTACCATCCTTTTGAATTCGCTTGAAATTAATGACATTATCGTTTGTTGTCTGCCTCTTTAGAATGTTCCATAACCTATTTCTTTCTTTCTTAAAGAATTCAAGTTTTCCATTCCACAATGGGACAGCGGAGTTTGTTTTATTATTGGGTTTATAATCGACTGATTTGCGCTTTGAAGTATGATTTTGTGAATATTTGCTGTCTCCTTGTTGGTGTTTGAACTAATGGGTCGTGTTTCCAGTTTGCTTTTGCGAGAATAAAGTGAATCAGGGAAAAGGTTTATTACTATTGGAAAATGTGTGTTGAGTAGTGGGTTAGATTGTATTATAAATTCGTTAATGATATTGCCTCTCTTATTGTTCTTAACTGGTAAAGTCCCCTGCAATTAAACATGGGGAAGTGGATTTATACCACCACAGGCGGTTTGGTATAATTTTATCCAACATCTTTGACATGAATTCAGTGAAATCGGTCTGTATGATTTTGGTATATTATTGTCGTCTTTTGAAGAGAAGGGAAATTATATGTGGTTTATGGGACTTAATTAGTTTTAGTAATTCAATATAATTATTTATATAACCTTTAATGGTCCATTGTAAGACTTCAAATACCATAAAAGAAAAAAATTAAAAAAAGAAAAGAATAACATGCATGATATCTTCAGTATAAATTTGTACATATGTATGTATTATTCTTTCTTTCTCTTTTATTTCAATCGATCCATCACTGTTTTTTCAGTTCAATCAGTTTTGGTTCAGCAAATTCAGGTTTGCTCTCGTTTGTTTTTGATTTTAGTATTCTCTTACAAGCACTTGGTGGTAGAATGGTGATATTGCCTTTTCTGGAGAGTTTATTATTAGTACTGCTTGTTCTTGTAGCATGTGCGTTTTTGTGTAAAGATTCGTCAGAAGTAGTGATCGGGAGTTCGGTGTTTACGGTATGTGAGTGGTTATACCCTCACCCTACGTGTAGGAGGGTATATATCATTTGATACGGTTCAAAAGCGTAACACCTAGAAATATTCACATTAGAACCCAAGTTTCTTTGAACCAAATTCGGTTACTATTTTCCCAAAACTGCTTATGGGATTGAATATGGGCTATATGACCACACCCCTTCAGGCACCTCCCATACAAATCGTCTATTTCGCCCACTTTACAAATCCTGTATTAATAGTAATAATTAGTTAAGCTATTGCTAGATAAAGTTTCGGAAAAAAACTTGGAAGTCTAGCACCTCCCCTTCTGGTACATCCCATACAAATGTACCATCCCACCCATTAGAAATCGTGTAATAATATCTATTAGCCCAACGCGATCTTGCCCAAATTTTGTATTTAGTAAATCTATAGCTAGACAAAATTTTGGACAAAACTTGGAAGTCTGACAACCCCCCTTCTGGTACCTCCCATACAAATGTACTATCTCGCCTACCTTAGAAATTTTGTAATAATAATAATCAATATGCCCAACGCGATCTTGCGATCAGTAGTAGTTTTTCTCCAGTCCGCTGCACACGCACTTTTTTTGTCTGTCCGGTCGCTGTCGCATTTGTTTATGATCTGTCCGTTCAGTGACATCAAAAACAACAACACAAAAAAAACATATTCACAAAACAGAAAAACAAAAATCCAACCACTGTCCCAATAACAATATCAATACATAAAGTGCACACCAACAATAATCAAGACTAACAATAAACAACAACAAAATCAACTGCAGTCACAGCAGCCACAGCCGTCACACACATCTCGCTGCTCATCAACGCTAACACGAAGGACATTTTTGTGTTCCCCCCTTCCTCACCATATCCCTTTTCGCATAATACAAACGAATGTGCACTCCTCATGTCGCTGCCTGATTTGTGTTGAAGGTTTAACACTGAACAATTGTTGGGTCTAGCAGCGGCAAGAGGGGTGCACAGTTATTTGTATTTATGCTTTGATATTGTTTTGTTTTTGTGTATGTTACAATGGTAGGTTCATTTAAAACACATTTTGCGAACATACGAGGGCTGAAGGCAAAATTTCTTTGCGGTATACACGCACGTTCAGTTCCATAGGCCAGATATACTCGCTCTATGTGAGACCCAGGTGTGTGAGGGTTCTAATCCACATAACTTTCACATTCTTGGCTATCACACTCTTTCTCTTCCCACAGAGGCCTTGTGGTATATATATGTAATGGTGTGGTGTGTCGGAGCCAGCAGCATTTGGACTCCCAATATCCAGAATTTAACTTCCTTTGGGTTCAGTTCAGGATTGGATCACTCCCATTACACTTCGGGTTTCTTTACGGAAGCCCAAATTTGGAAAGGGAGGCTACCCTAAACGGCTTCGACGCCCTTTCCGACTCTATATCAAAAATTTTAGAAGATTGTCCGGACAGTGAAATTGTAGTTGCTAGGGATTTCAATGCCCATAATCAATCTTGGCTTTCTCATTCGAGTCACACTTCTCAGGAGGGACAGTACGCTGAGCTTTTCGCCACACATAGCAACTTGACGTAACTAGTGAATGAACCAACACACATTCCGCGTGTTGAAGGGCAATACCATAACATTCTTGACCTTTTCTTAACCTCACACCCTGAAAAGTACAAGGTTAACATTCTTGCACCTCTTGGTAACTCGGATCATTGCACCATTTCACCATCGTTTTCGTTATCCAATCTTCGATCCCCTTCTAAACCAGTCACGAAGCGGACAATGTATATATACGAAAAGTACGTTGGGCCGGGCTCAACAATTTCTGTCAGCAATTTAATTGGAAATTATGTTTTCTAGACAATAAGGTCGATGCTGCTGCTGAAATGGTCGAGAAAATCATTCTTTTTGGAATAAACACGTTTATTCCCTCGAAGACCACTTCGATTAAACCTTCAATGAATTGTTGGTTTAATGAGGCATGCAAAGAAGCTGTCAGATCTAAAGAGGAAGCGTTCAGAAATTGGCGTTTAAATAAAAATGCCAATACTGAGCTGCTACGCAAACAGGAAAGATCATCACGAACAGCGACTTCGTGCTAAATTTCTTTCTTCTCCCAGGGGAAGTAAGAGCTTTTGGGTTTTGTTAAAAGAGTAAGGAACAATTCTACGTATTCTATTCCAACTCTCGTTAACGATGAGATATTCACTGACCCGGTTGGCAAAGCTAACCTTCTGGCTGAAATATTTGCAAAGAATTCATCTTTGCCAGACAGCAGTCAACCACTCCCCGTAATGGAAAACGTATCTAGTTCGATGCCTCAGATATTTTTTCGATAACGTGGAGTCAAAAGGGTTCTTGCAGATCTCAATGTAAATAAAACTCCGGGCCCGTATGGCATTTGTAAGTGCTCTTCGACGCTAGCTCGTCCATTGCGCAATCTTTTCAACATCTCGTATCGTGCTGGTATTTACCCTTCACGTTGGAAAGTTGCCAATGTTCAGCCGATCCCCAGGAAAGGTGAGGCCACAAATCCTGCGAATTACCGCCCAATAGCAATATGTTCTGCGCTCTCAAAGGTTATGGAGAGCATGGTTAACCACCATCTTGTTAAATATTTAGAGTCTAATAGCCTTCTAAATGATCGACAGTATGGCTTCCGTAGAAATCGATCTACTGGGGACCTGATGGCGTTCCTTACGGAGCGATGGAGTCGATCTATTCACGCCCTTGGTTGCTCGTTGCTCTGGATATTTCCAAGGCGTTCGATGGGGTCTGGCACGGAGCACTCATATCAAAACTTATTGCTTTTGGTGTCGGTAATATCTTCACTCGATTCATATCGAGTTTTCTCAGAGATCGCTCTTTACGAGTAGTTATAGATGGGGTTTCATCCAACGAGGTTGACCGCAGGACTGCCATAGGGTTCTGTCCTCTCTAAATCTCTATTTCATATTTTCATTGACGAAATGTTGGTTCAGACTGTGAAACCGATCTACTCCTTTGCGGATGATAGCAACCTCTGTCATTCATACTCATTTGATCATCGGCCAGGTCCTCTGGAAGTCGAGGATAAAAGGCGAACGATGAATGACTCACTTAACCGCGATTTGGCGACGATTTGTGAGTGGGGCCAAATGAACAGAGTAGATTTTAATGCACAAAAGACCCAGTGCTGTTTGTTGTCACACAAACGTTCCACTGATCCAGCATCGCCGTCAATATCTATGGGTGGTGTGGATATCGACGAATCAGACACTCTTGATGTTCTGGGCATGAAGATACAGGGTGATGCTCGCTGGGCTAGCCATATATTCGAAGTGTCGAAAGAAGCATTCAAGTGTTTAGGCTTTTTGAAGCGGTGCAAAAAATACTTCACTCCATCTGATCTCGTAAATATTTACACCACCTACATCCGGCCTAAAAAGGAATATAACTCGCATATATCGGCAGGAGCTCCAAAGACATCTTTGCAGCTTTTGAACCATGTACAGAGGAGAGCGGTGGTGATGATTGGGGATAGTAGGGTATCCAACTCTATTGTCTCCCTTCAGCATCGTCGGAATGTGTATATCGCTGTTCTATAGATATTTTAACGGTATCTGTTCGTAAGATATCCGTTGTCTGGTCCCTGAAGTTAGAACATTTAGTCGGAATACACGGCTATCCAGGGCATCTCATCCGTTCATTGTGAAATGGCCGGTTTACCGGACGACACACTATAGAGAAAATTCGTTCTTCAGCCGAACCGTTGGTATGTGGAATATTCTTCCAGCAAATATGTTTCCAGCCAGTTGTGACATTCAGAAAATCAAAAATATGACCAACGCGGTCTTGCCCAAATTCGGTATTTAGTAAATCTATTGCTAGCCAAAGTTTCGGACAAAAACTTGGAAGTCTGGCAACTCCTCTTCTGGTACCTCCCATACAAATGTACTATCTCGTCTATCTTAGAAATCGTGTAATAATATCAATATTCCCAAACTTGGAAGTCCACCCACTTAAGAAATCGTGTAATAATAGAAATGAGCTCTATGCGATCTTACCCAAATTCCGCAATTTATAATTCTATAAACATCTAAAGCTCTCCAGAAAAAAATGGACCCGTAGTCGTGCCCCTTCTGGTACCTCACATAAAAATGTACCATCCCGCCCCTTATAAACCGTGAAATATTATCAATGTGACCAACGCGATCTTGGAATTCTGGCAACTCCCTTTCTGGTACCTCCCATACAAATTTACGATCCCACCCCATTAGAAATCGTGTTATAATATCTATTAGCCCAACGCAATCTTGCCCAAATTTTGTATTTACTAAATCTATGGCTAGACAAAGTTTTGGACAAAAACTTGGATGTCTGGCAACTCCCCTTCTGGTACCTCCCATACAAATGTACTATCTCGTCTATCTTAGAAATCGTGTAATAATATCAATATGCCCATCGCGATCTTCCCCAAATTTTGTATTTAGTAAATCTATTTCTAGCCAAAGTTCCGGACAAAAACTTGGAAGTCTGGCAACTCCCCTTCTGGTACCTCCCATACAAATGTACTATCTCGTCTCTCTTAGAAATCGTGTAATAATATCAATATGCCCAACGCGATCTTCCCCAAATTTTGTATTTAGTAAATCTATTTCTAGCCAAAGTTCCGGACAAAAACTTGGAAGTCTGGCAACTCCTCTTCTGGTACCGCCCATACAAATGTACCATCCCGCCCCTTCTAAACCGTGTAATAATATCAATATGACCAACGCGATCTTGCCCAATTTCTGTATTTAGGAAAGCTATTGCTAGACAAAGTTTCGGACAACAATTTGAATGTCTGGCAACACTCCTTCTATAAAAATTGGACCCGTAGTCGTTCCCCTTCTGGTACCTAACATACAAATTTATTCCACCCACTTTAGAAATCGTGTAATTATATAAATTCGCTCATCGAATCTTTCCGAAATTCTATTTTTAGTAAAGCTACATACAATTTTCAAGAAAAAACTCTGCTTTGTATTTCGTTCTTTTTGTAAAAACTTGTAATACAATATGTTTCTATAACATTCGGTATTTTGAGGTTGCTATTATGAAATCTCATCATAGGTTATATCCAATGATGGTAGCCACGCACACTTTTGACATTCCGATACTTTGGAATATGAGACTTGTATGTTTTTACTGAGGGTGAGGGTATATAAGTTAACACATAATACATTGCAATTACCATACACGAGCTGCAACGTCAACACCAACATACCAGCGGTGTCTTGTTGCACATGCAAAGAATTGATGAACTGTCTGGTTCCCATACCATTAAGCAGGCGCGTGGACTACGTCAGCAAATAGGTGGATCGCAACGTTCTCACACCATTCAACAGGCGCGTGGACTACGTCAGCACTATATGAATTAAGCTAACCCTTATTAAGTTCTATGTCAATAATTTAGATTTAGTTTGATTTTGAAGTTAAATAAAGTAAGACGTGTTGCCTATAGCAACACGCAACCTTTTTTAAAAACATAAATAATAACTATTTTTGTTAATTGGCGCCCGAGCAGGGACCCCTTTCCGAGTCCTTATAAAAGATTGCCTGAGTCGATAGGCAAGTAAGGACAAAAGGGGTTTAACCTAAGAAAAAGGATCAAAATCAACTCAACGTTTAGAGTGGGGAAACGGTGCGCCCTAGTAAACAAACGCGTTAAACGGGAGGTGAATTAAGGAAGATAGTGTTATTAGAAAAAAACAGTTTTTGAAACAAAATAAATTATATCCTATTACAGGAAAACAAGAATAAAAGAAAAAATAAAAAGAAATAGAATTAAGATGAAAAAAATGTGAATCAAAAAGATTATACTAGTGAAAGAAAGAGTGTTAAGTAAAAGAAAAACTTTTTTGGAACAAAAGAAATTGTATCCTAATAACAAAAAAATAAGGAATAAAATTAAGATTCAAAAATTTTGCAAATAAAAAAGTTAAGTAAAAGAAATAATTTTTTCGGAACAAAAGAAATTGTATCCTGATAACAAAAAAATAAGGAATAAAGTTAAAATTGAAAATTTTTGCGAATAAAAAAAGTGACACTGTGAGTGGCTAATATAAAGGAAATGTGGAGGTAAGTGTCAGACATATTCTCGATTGCTATTAAAAATCAAAATTTTAATTCTAAATTAAACTAAAATCCATAATTTAAACTTAATTCCCCGAGAAATTCTGAACAAGATAATTCTATAAGTTAAAAAATGGCATTAGACGGGATTGAGGAGATTACAGAAAGACTGAATAGGTCTCTTTCAATGAACAAAACAGTTACCCCTAGTACCAGTTCAAGTGGGCTTTCACAAGTTCAAAAGGAAGAAGTAAGGAAGTTAGTGTCGGACCTTCTTAAACCTAATATACCGGACGAGGTGGGAGACCAGCCCATCGACACAATTCGAATAGAAGAGTTAGATAAAATCCCTGATGTTGTGAAATCAATACGCGAATTTTCGGGGAAAGCCGGCGAGTTTGGATCATGGAGGAAATCCGTGGAGAGGGTGCTCGCACTTTTCGAAAGTATCAGGGGCAGCGGAAGATACTTTGCTATCCTCCACACAATAAGGACAAAAATAGTCGGTGAGGCAGATACCGCCTTGGATTCTTACAGAACCCCATTAGATTGGACCAGAATTAGAAAATGTTTGATGATGCATTATTCCGATAAAAGGGACATCGGTACTTTGGAGTACCAAATGACAACATTGTTCCAGGGTAACAGGACTATTACGGAGTTCTACCAAGCAGTTTATCATCACCTGTCATTTGCCAAGGTTGCTAAGTGTAAGGGAACCTACTTCTCTGTCGCAAGCGCTGCACATATGCCTAAAATTAGATAACATGACATATAGAATGCACCATGCCTACGGACAAATTCCTAGACTTCCTGGATATAAGAACAACCAAAACTTTCAGAACACCACCGGAGGCGTATTTTATCCCGAACTTGCTCACGTAGGAGGTCAAACCAGGCCACCTTTACCACCACGAGCCCCGCCAAGGCCGATCGATAAACCAAATTTTCAATATCCACCACGCCAACAATATTACCCGAATGGAAGCCCGAAGCTACAATCATACGCTCCAAATCAGAAACAATATCCTCAAATCCAAGAACCAATGGATGTTGATCGTTCCATTCAAACCAGACAGGTTAATTATGTAAATAGACCACCCTTTCAACAGGGCTACAAAAGGCCACATGCAGGAAGTTATCAAGGACTGGCAAATAAAAATCAGCGAAACTTTCATTTGGAAACTGGAAACACATCAAATCAAGGAGTAAGCAGAACGGAGGACCCGAAGTGTAACTTTGAGGCCGAAGCACCAGAAGGAGCTATCGGAGGTACGCCGAATCTGGATGAATATGTTGATTTTGCTAATAATGAATACGTAGATGAATGGACACACCACTTTGCAGAATCTTCAGACACACTTGTGGAGAGTTATTCAGCAGAAGACTTAAACGCAGATCTTAATTTGTTTGGTTAAACAGTTCCTCGTTACCATACTTCAAGAGTAAAACGAGGAACGGTGAAATATTAAAAATCCTTTTAGATACTGGAAGCAATAAAAATTATATTAAATCAGAACTGGCAGAAAACTCCATGCAAGTGTTCCAATTACTCACCACACCCTTTTAAAGCTATTTGGCGATTCAGTCGACCCTATTAAATTCTATCTTTTACCCGGACTACGAACTTTCGATGCAATACTCGGTAACGATACTCTAAAGAAACTTTCTGCGGTTATTCACACGGCCCATAACTTCTTTACACTTCAGAATGGTATGAAGATACCAATATTTCAATATGAGTCTCAGGACGTTCATAATTTGGAGATGAAAATCGGGCATCTCTCAAAACATCAGGCAATGTCTTTAATGCAGATAATAGGGTCCTTCAAGAATCTTTTTGCGGATCCTGACGAGAGATTAACCTATACAACAAAAGTAGTGGGAGAAATTCGTACTACCACCGACGAACCTGTCTATACGCGAACATATCCCTACCCTATGGCTCTCAAAAATGTTGTCGAAGAAGAAGTAGACAAATTACTTAAAGATGGGATAATAAGACCATCCCGTTCTCCCTATAATTCACCCATTTGGGTTGTACCAAAAAAGACGGATGCATCAGGAAGGAGAAAGTACAGAGTTGTAGTAGACTTTAGGAAATTAAACACGGTTACCACGGCAGATAAATACCCTATACCAGAAATCACGGAAGTATTGGCACATCTGGGGGGCAACAAAATGTTTACGGTAATCGACCTAAAAAGTGGATTCCATCAGATTCCCCTTAGGGAAGCGGATATAGAAAAAACAGCCTTCTCCGTGAATAACGGAAAATACGAATTCACAAGGCTGCCATTTGGACTCAAAAACGCTCCTGCAATATTCCAAAGAGCGTTGGATGACATCCTCAGAAAATTTATTGGAAAAACTTGTTACGTTTATATCGATGATATAATCATATTCAGCGAGGATGAAGAGTCACATTTCGGTCATCTAAGGGAAATTTTTAGCACATTGGCTGCAGCAAATATGAGGGTACAACTAGACAAATGTATGTTTCTGGAGAAACAGGTAGAATTTCTTGGATTTACAGTATCTGAACTTGGCATTAGCACAATTAAAGAAAGAGTGGATGCGATGGTGAATGTCGCATATCCCACGAACTTGCGTCAACTAAGATCATTTCTATGGCTATGCAATTACTACAGAAGATTTATGAAAGGGTACGCCGACATAGCTAAACCTTTAACTGATATGCTAAGAGGACCGAATGGTTCAATTTCCAGGACCGAATCAAGCAAAGTAAAGATTACCCTCGGTTGCAAAGAAACGAAGGCAATAGATTTGTTGAAAAATGCTTTATTGTCACCAGAGATCATGCTTTCGTATCCGGATTATGGGAAAGAATTTCAGCTGACAACTGACGCCTCAAGTGTTGCCCTGGGAGCTGTACTGAGCCAGTAGGATAGACCGATAGCATTTATTTCCAGAGTTCTGTCAGAGACAGAGGAAAACTATGTGACGAACGAACGTGAGATGCTTGCAATTGTGTGGGCACTGGATACATTTAGAAACTATTTGTACGGAACTGCTAAAATCATAATCTTTACGGACCATCAGCCACTTACATATGCATTGAGCAACAAGAATAGTAACATCAAGATGAAAAGATGGAAAGCTATCCTCGAGGAATATAACTATGAAATAAAATACAAACCGGGGAAATCAAATGTAGTAGCCGATGCTCTTTCGAGAGCAATAGTCACAAATGTAAACTCCCTGACAGGTACCGTTCATAGTCATGAATCCTCAGCTGAAGATTTTATACCTAGCGTTGAAGGACCTATAAATGCATTTAAAAACCAGATATTTTTTAATGTCGGAGAGGTAGCATCGTATTAGTTTCAAATCATATTCCCGGGCTATCATAGACATACCATTGTAGAGAGGGAATACAATCCGGACAACTTGCTCATATTTCTGAAAAGATACCTAAACCCTTCCGTCAATAATGGCATAATAACACAAGAATCCATAATGGGCACTATTCAAGAAATCTATCCACTCCATCTACGGAACTATAAGATTCGTTTTACGCAAAAAATGGTAGAAGATGTAACCTTGGAGAATGATCAGGAAAATATCGTCATCGAAACTCATAGTAGAGCTCACAGGAATGCGGTGGAAAATAAACAGCAAATTTTAGAAAAGTGGTATTTTCCGAGCATGCTTTCTAAAATTAAGAGGATAGTGAAATTATGCTCCATATGCAAAATGAATAAGTATGATAGACATCCCAACAACCCAAAACTAAAGGAGACACCTATACCATCATACCCAGGACAGGTGGTTCATGTTGATATCTTTTCAACAGACAAGAAGTTAGTAATGACAGCTCTTGATAAGTTTTCAAAATATGCGCAAATCAGGATACTAAATGGAAAATCTATCGAAGATGTAAGGAGACCTCTTAGGGAGATCTTATTTTTCTTTGGTGTTCCCAAGACAGTTGTGATTGACAACGAGAAGTCATTAAACTCCGCCACTATTCTGTTTATGATGAAGGATGAACTGAATATTGACGTTTTTACCACTCCTCCTTACAGAAGTGAAGCGAATGGGCAAGTCGAAAGATTTCATTCGACTCTTGCAGAATTGCTCAGATGTTTAAAGGCGGAGGGGGTATGCAGAAATTTTGAAGAACTTCTCGAAAAAGCCGTCAATGAGTACAACCATTCGATACACTCGACAGTTGGAAGAAAACCCGTTGACTTGTTTTTTGGTAGAACCGTCGATTTCTCTCCTGGTAGCTATGACAGGACTAGACAATCAAATATGGAAAGAATACAGGAAACGCAAAAAAGGAACTTAGAATATCACAATAGGAAAAGACAGGACGAAAAAGAGTACATTCCTGGACAGACAATATTCGTTAAAATTAACAAAAGTTTAGGGACTAAGTTATCCGACAGATTCAAGGAAGAAATAGTAAAGGAAAATAGAAATTCCACCGTAGTTACGGAAAGTGGAAGAATTGTTCACAAAAGACATATTAGAAACTAATTCATTATCCCTATTTTGTTACAGACTATTAATTTTGATGGCACTTTGTGCAGGCGAAATACAAATTTTGGATTATTCCAATTCTAAATTGATTGCAATGCAAAGGTTCAGACTGGAAATTTTAAAATAATACACACTATTGACCTCCGAAGTTACGAAATTCTCATTCATGAAATCGAAGAAAATCTTGGTCAGAAAGTCGCCCATAACCATCCCCTAAATCCTTTCCTCGAATACAACATATCCCAAATCAAATCCTACATATCCCGATTAAAACCAAGAGTAAAGTCTAAACGCTCACTGGATTTCCTCGGTACTGCATGGAAGTGGATCGCAGGAAGTCCAGATCACCAATATTTTGAGATCATTTCGAAGAAAATAAATAATGTTTTGGAAAATAATAGCAATCAGATCATAATAAATCGTCTGTCACTAGAGAAAATTAACGCACTCACAAATGCCACTAATGAAATAATAAAAATATTGAAAACAGAACAAGATCTGCATAATGAAAGGATATTAGAATGGAAATATAAGTTGGAACTTTTGAAAGAAGACATTTCAAATATAGAAATTGCTATACATTTGGCTAAAGTAAATATTGTCAATTCCTTTATCCTTTCATCCTTCGAGGTTAATATTTTAAATGATATTTTCGATAAAAGTAACATACCGTTTTCAAGTACAGATGAACTTTTACACTTTGCAAAAATTAAAATAGCCATCGAAGGCCTCAATATACTCAATATTCTAAGTATTCCTACTACTAAAACTGAAAATTGTAATATGTTAGTTATTAAAGCTGTCAAAAGAAACGAAATTATAACTAGACTAGATTATGAACATGTACTTGATTGTAAAGACAGAATTTATGGCTTAAGGAAAAAATTTAACACGTACAATGCTTTATCGATATGTAGTCCTGAAACCTATGAAGACATCTCGGATTCACCATGCATCCCTAAACTTTTGGCGAGTCAAACATCAAGATGCACCACCACGAACAACCAACACATTAACTCAATAGAAAAGATAGAAGATGGCATATTGTTCCTAAATCAATTCAGTGGACAAATTGATGTTGATAACTCAACCCTCGTGCTCAATGGATCATATGTTATCCATCGCTTTAATTCAACATTACAAATTAACAACAAGACTTACTCATCAAAACAGATCACTACAACAAAATCTCTCCCTGCCTTGATACAACCTATGAAAACAGATGTAGAGGAAAAAACGTTATCTTTGGAATTTATAAATGACATTAACTTAAAAAACTCCATGTCAATTCGTAAGCTGGATTCGATGAATCAAATAAGCATATCATTGAACTTGATGATGATTGCAATACTTTTGATAATTGGATGCTTTATGATTATAAAGGTCAAAAACAAATGCAAAAATGTTACACCAGAGAATCCCAACGTATCCAATGAAACCAATGCCGAAGGAACATCTCAAACTGGTCATACAGAAAATTCTCGTCCAGGGATGATAGGCAACGGAAAAAATAGGAGCATCCACAGCTTACCATTTTTCTAATGTTCCATACGAGGACGCATGGAATTTAAAGGGGGAAGAGTTAACACATAATACATTGCAATTACCATACACGAGCTGCAACGTCAACACCAACATACAAGCGGTGTCTTGTTTCACATGCAAAGAATTGATGAACTGTCTGGTTCCCATACCATTAAGCAGGCGCGTGGACTACGTCAGCAAATAGGTGGATCGCAACGTTCTCACACCATTCAACAGGCGCGTGGACTACGTCAGCACTATATGAATTAAGCTAACCCTTATTAAGTTCTATGTCAATAATTTAGATTTAGTTTGATTTTGCCTATAGCAACACGCAACCTTTTTTAAAAACATAAATAATAACTATTTTTGTTAATTTATATAAGTCGTTTACCCGACTGCAACTTTTTCACTGGTTTTGGTTCGATTTTGTTTGAGAGATCGTTTTGTTTGATGGTGATTGAGAAATCGTTTTAAGTGATGTGGTTTGAGATATAGTTTTGGTGAGGATGGTTTTCGAAAGGTTGGTCGAAAGGGTTTTAAACAACGGAATTTCTGGTTGTCAAGGCGTACGAATTTTTTTGTTGGGCTCTCTATTCGTATGGTTTTATAGTATACCTTTTTGGTTACTCTCTGAATCTCTTTGTGTTTTAGAAAAATTTGTCATTTTTTGCTTTAGTTTTCAGTGTGTTGTTCATTTACGCAGTTCACGCAGAATGGAGTGTTGACACATTGAGTATTTTGGTCATTTGTATGAGAGGAATTTCCACAGTTGTAGCATATTTTAGTGTTTTTGCAAACTTTACTTAAATGCCCGAAGCGATCACAATTATTACATTTTAGAGGCAGAGGGACATAGTCTCTTATATGTCGAATTTCATAGCCTATATGGACATCTTTGGGAAGTTCGAGAGTATTAAAAGTGAAAATTATTAAACCTGTCTCAACTACGTTTTCTCCTTCTTTTTTGAGTATTTTCCTCAGTTCACAAACGTTCTGCTGCTTCATTTCCATAGGAATTACATCTTCGCTTATTCCACGGACAGAGTTATCATATACAATACCCTTCGATGTATTCTGGCTGTTATGTTCTCTAACATCCACCTTTATATCCGGAGTAAATGTTGTTAATTTAATTAATATGCTAGCTTGAATATACTGTCCGTTTTCTAATATTTTCAATTTCTGCTTTTATGTTTATTTAAAAATCTATGTTTTTGAGACAAAGTGTATTGTCTACTAAAAAGCTAAACATTTTATTTCTTAGAACTAATAGCAGAACAAACAAAAAATTACAAAAACAGAAACTTAAATTATATATTGAAAAATGTTCAAGTGTGGACAGAGTAGCAGTTTTTCGTCTTCACAAGTAATGTTCCCTTTATAAGTTTCTTACAAGAAGTAACTTCTCCACTTACACAATCTATTACCGTCTTTATTTAAAAAGGTGACATATTTTTTAAAGTTTTCGGTTTCATGCACGCGTTTTATAACTAGATATTTTGGACCTATTGCCATATTTTTCATTATTTTGTTTTCATTATTTTGTTTTGGTCCATGTTAAATAGAACATTGGTGTTCGGTGTCATTGTGATATTTTATTCTCACTCTCTGTAAGAGATGAGTGCTCACTGAGTTTCGTCTTATTCAAAGAATTTGTTTTTTTCCGCGATCAACAAAAGCGAAACACTTTTACAATAAGTTTATTTTTTTTATTAAAAATTTGTTTTGTTTGGGATGTTACTTCCAATAATAAATGTATTAGAAGTGGTGTTTTTCAGACACTTTAAGTGTGTTTTACCACTAAAAGTGACAAAGATCAATACTGCGCTCAAATCAATGACCTGATTGCAGTGGAGGTCGGCTTACAACTGTAAAGTAATGTTAATGTAATGTAATAGAACACTGCGAATCTGTTAACTTTAGACTTTCGTTAAAATGTAACTTACACTCAATATCTGTATTAGTTTTTATGTTAAGTTCTTGTGGAAGTGGAATTTCTCACTCTCGTTCTTTACCAAACGAGTGAATTATTACTATATTAAGCATCCCTCATTCGGATTATATCTTTCCTGAGCGAACTGTCAACCAATAAAGTCGTAAAGCGCAAAACCATACCTGGTTTTATTTTAAAAAAAATAAATAACCAAATACCGACTGTGAATACTGAGTACATCTGTCTTATTCAGTCCCGGCATAAATTAATAATATTTTAATAATAATTAAGGAAACTTGTTTCCTTACAAAATAAAATTTTCGACATTATATTGGCACAGAAATAAATACGACCTATAAAGAAATAAATACGACCACAAACATAAAAAGTTAACGGTGTCACACCCTTAATAAAAAACAATATATTTGCTGTTTTACTCTGTTGAAATTTTTAAAGGGTTTAAGTGAACGGAAATGGTGGAATAATTAATAATTTACCGGATTATCTGTTTCATCTATATAGGTGATATATTTCAACTCACAAATAGCTGAGCAAATAAATCTTAATATAGATCGTAACGATAACAGTTACAGAAGCCATATTTACCGATTAGGTATGTGGCGCTGTGGTGTATTTATATCGAAAATTTTAATGTGTGGACCAATTTAAGTGAAATGCAGAATGTGTAGTTGTTTGTTCATATGACAAACATTTATGTATAAATGGAACCGGTAGGTGGCGCTGGAAAATTCCAAAAATTTGTATATATTTTCCGATTTCACTCTAATTTAAAATATATAATGGGTTATGATACCTATAATATTTGAACAGTCGTTTAGTCATTATAATTTAGATTACACTATACATACATAGCCTACAAACATTTTTTAACATCAAAATTTTTGTAAAATTATATAAATAATCAAGTAATTTTATTACTGGTGAATGTAATTTTGAAATGTGCACAGTTTGTTACCAGACATCTGCCATAGGCTATATGATCGGACCAAGGGTTGTGGAAGCACCACCTTCGAAGGTTGTGCTACATATTAGCACATAAGTAAATACATCCTTGGACAGATTGCGGTGCCACCCTCTTAATAAAACAAATCCTTAAAAACGTTGCGGTACATATGATATTGGCGTGGGATAATTTAAAATCATCCGTCTGTTGACCGATTTTCGAAACAGTTGCTCCATATGGGTGATGAAACAATAACTATCAATCCCATAACGCAAACATTACAATTTCCTGATGATTTTTGTCACCCTATGCCATCACGAGAATCTTTCATTGAAAATAAGTTTTAAATATTAGAGATAATCAAAAAAAAAAACCATACATAGCAGGGCGCACGTGCGCCTTTTGCTGCTAAAAATGTTAATGTTGACTCCATCTATTTCAAATTATACTAGAAGCTTCATCGTTTTCATTAAAATCAATTGATACAGGGGTCGAACCTATAGAGTACATATGACTTCCGTTGCTCTTATCGTTAAGACCTGCTGCTCGGACAAACAAATGCATAATAACAGACAAAGTTGGAGGTATTTGATAATTTCTTTCGTCAAATTAGCAACAAATTTAACAAACTATATTTTCTACACATGTTACTACTATAATCTTGGACAGAAAACTAAATTGGAAGTACCACATAGAAGAACGAGCAAACAAAGCTCACAGATGCTGGTCTTTATGTAGAAGAGCTATAGGCTCAAAATGGGGCCTCAATCCAAGGATGACACACTGGCTCTACAAAAGCGTAATTAGACCTGTTCTAACTTATGCATCAGTAGTATGGTGGACATCGATGGAAAATAAGTGCAACATAAAAATATTACAAAAGGTCCAACGTATGTGTTGCCTCGGCATAAGCGGAGCAATGAGGACCACATCTAATAGGGCTTTAGAGACTATCTTAAATGTCCCACCAATAGAAATACAGATTAAATATGAAGCCGCCCTCACAGCAATGAGACTCAAAGCAATGGGCGAATGGATCGAAACTGATCACAGGTCATATCATCAAAAAATAGTTGAGGTAGTGGAAGGGAATTTAACTGACATAACATCAGTACCCGATAGAATACCCGAAACGTCAATAGTTGTTGAGTGTGAGACCCTAATACCAGACAGACAATCTTGGATTGATGGAACCCTAGCGCAGACACCAACTGGAAACTGCGGTTATACAGATGGTTCGAAACTAGGGGAAAGGACGGGGCTGGGACTTTACATCGAAGAACCGGAAACCGAACTTTTATTCCGCCTACCAGACCGTAACACGGTCCTACAGGCGGAAATCCGAGCAATTACAGAGTGTGTGATCTGGTTTAGCGCTAACACAAGACCAACAAACGTAAATATCTTTACAGATAGCCAATTGGCTATCAAGGCAATAACGACTAAAACGGTTAAATCAAGAACAGTTTTAGATTGTAAAATGGCTATTAACTCTTACTCCAGACATGGCACAATACGCCTCATATGGGTGCCTGGTCATCACGGGGTAAGAGGAAACGAGAAAGCCAATACCTTGGCTCAACGAGCCAGGGAGTTGCAAACAATAAATTTAGGTAGCGCGAAACCATTTGGAGCTACGCGTTCTGAGCTAAAAAGATGGGCGGCAGACGCCCATATCACACTATTGAATAGTGAAACTATTGGGAAAACGACAAGAATCTTGTGGGGTGAACCAAACGAGGATAAAACCAAAACATTGCTGAAACTGAGCAAAACAGAAACTAGTAAGATCATGGGCATTCTAACAGGGCACATAGGCTTACAATCGCATCTACACAAAATAGGAGTTGTAGACAATAGCGTATGTAGGGCATGCGGGGAGGATGACGAAACTTTGGAGCATTTCCTCTGTCACTGCCCAGCGTTCGCAAACAGTAGATCCCGTTTCTTGGGAAATGACACTTTAACAGACTTGACCCATCTCAGGGGCGCAGACTGGAAAACAATTAAAGATTATGTCAACAGTACAGAGTTCTTAAAATAACTTCTCAAGACCTTTCCATGCACAGTTTAGAGCGCACAACAAGCCGAATACTGGCTTAGGTGTATGTCTAAGGACATGAGGCGGAGAAAAACCGCCTCCTCTTCTCAACCTAACCTAACCTACTACTATAATCATTATCCAAAAATGTTAATGGATAATTTTTTCAAAACAAATTTTCTTCAAAATTTTATAAATATTGTGAATTTAATTTTTTAAAAGAAACTAGTGGATAAACTTCAGTTGGCTACAAATTAAAAAAAAAACTGCCATATGCGAATTCTTCAGTAATAAATAAAGATTTTTATGGGAAAAAATTTCAATTAGATATTCTTGATAGATGAAGAAGAGTCATTGAAAATTAAGCAGATACCGCCATTATTCCAGTGATGGCACACCAGTCGTTGAGTGTCTATTAAATCCATATCGAGATCGTCGTCGTCATCGTTGGGTAATTTTAGCACCGAGTACTACATGCAGTGGTCGCAATAAGGTACTATTAAGGTCTCAATGTAAGTAGGGTAGAAAAGTAAACTTAACATGAGTCCACGAGTATTTCTAGATAGGTCACTCCGTCATGTGCTGTAGTCAGAGTAACTACAAGTTAACTACCCCAAGTTCAAACCATTTCATATAAACGATGTAAATATTCAAAATTAGTTGACTGCCGAAAAACATATACATTTAGAACCTGTCACTGTTCAGTCCGCATTCACCAATTCTTTTAAATTGGTCTGGTCAAGCACATACTGATACTAGTCACCAATTATCTACTTGTTTCCGTCTAAATGAATGATGTCTTTAAACCTAGGTACACTTTAGATGTACTGATTTATTAATTGTTAAATAGAAATACTTACAGCAACTTCTACGCTTGATGGTGGCAAATGCCTGGATGATACCTTGGTGCACTTGCAGTTGTCAAAGCACCATTGAGCATATTGTCTTAGCTTTCCCTCCAATGTTTCCAAATTTTTCTTGAGATACGATACAAAAAATCTAAAAATACAAAACAAAAAAAATTAAAAACTTAATATTTTTTTTTTTTTTTTCACATTTATTTTTATAATTACAAATATAGGTAGAAAACAATAATGCATAGAATAAAGTTTACGGGGGAGTAAGCCTACTTATATTTACAAAGCGTTTTCAATTTGGTGATTTCATTTACTAAATTTTAAATTATATTGAAATTTCTCGACATGCTCTTATCATAGGAAAAGTAGAATGTGTGTTTGTATTATAATAATTTACGCTAAGTCTGGACATGAATTCCATAATTTTTTCAAAACCACTTCTGCTATGAAGAAGATCCGTGGGATACCTCCATCGCAGGTTATAAATTATTTTTAGGCATTTATTTTGAATTATCTGCAATTTTTGTATGTGTTCATATGACAAACATTTATGTATAAATGGACCCGGTAGGTGGCGGTGGAAAATTCCAAAAATTTGTATATATTTTCCGATTTCACTCTAATTTAAAATATATAATGGGTTATGATACCTATAATATTTGAACAGTCGTTTAGTCATTATAATTTAGATTACACTATACATACATTGCCTACAAACATTTTTTAACATCAAAATTTTTGTAAAATTATATAAATAATCAAGTAATTTTATTGTGCATTTGAATTTTGAAATGTGCACAGTTTGTTACCAGACATCTGCCATAGGCTATATGATCGGACCAAGGGTTGTGGAAGCACCACCTTCGAAGGTTGTGCTGCATATGATATTAGCACATAAATAAATACATTCTTGGACAGATTGCGGTGCCACGCTCTTAATAAAACAAATCCTTAAAAACGTTGCGGTACATATGATATTGGCACAGAAATAAATACGCTATGAAAAAGGTTTCACTGCCACGCTATTAACAAAAAAATCATTATCTACCCCTTCAAAGGTTGTGGTACGTATGGTATTGGCACAAGCGTGGGATAATTTAAAATCATCCGTCTGTTGACCGATTTTCGAAACAGTTGCTCCATATGGGTGATGAAACAATAACTATCAATCAATTTTAAATTATATTGAAATTTCTCGACATGCTCTTATCATAGCAAAAGTAGAATGTGTGTTTGTATTATAATAATTTTCGCTAAGTCTGGACATGAATTCCATAATTTTTTCAAAACCACTTCTGCTATGAAGAAGATCCGTGGGATACCTCCATCGCAGGTTATAAATTATTTTTAGGCATTTGTTTTGAATTATCTGCAATTTTTGTATGTGTTCATATGACAAACATTTATGTATAAATGGACCCGGTAGGTGGCGGTGGAAAATTCCAAAAATTTGTATATATTTTCCGATTTCACTCTAATTTAAAATATATAATGGGTTATGATACCTATAATATTTGAACAGTCGTTTAGTCATTATAATTTAGATTACACTATACATACATTGCCTACAAACATTTTTTAACATCAAAATTTTTGTAAAATTATATAAATAATCAAGTAATTTTATTGTGCATTTGAATTTTGAAATGTGCACAGTTTGTTACCAGACATCTGCCATAGGCTATATGATCGGACCAAGGGTTGTGGAAGCACCACCTTCGAAGGTTGTGCTGCATATGATATTAGCACATAAATAAATACATCCTTGGACAGATTGCGGTGCCACGCTCTTAATAAAACAAATCCTTAAAAACGTTGCGGTACATATGATATTGGCACAGAAATAAATACGCTATGAAAAAGGTTTCACTGCCACGCTATTAACAAAAAAATCATTATCTACCCCTTCAAAGGTTGTGGTACGTATGGTATTGGCACAAGCGTGGGATAATTTAAAATCATCCGTCTGTTGACCGATTTTCGAAACAGTTGCTCCATATGGGTGATGAAACAATAACTATCAATCAATTTTAAATTATATTGAAATTTCTCGACATGCTCTTATCATAGGAAAAGTAGAATGTGTGTTTGTATTATAATATTTTACGCTAAGTCTGGACATGAATTCCATAATTTTTCATGGATACCTCCATCGCAGGTTATAAATTATTTTTAGGCATTTATTTTGAATTAGCTGCAATTTTTGTATGTGCGTTTTGGCAGATTTGTACCATAAAGGGCATGCGAATGTAAGTGTAGGTCTAACTACATTTTTCAAAATCAAAATTTTATTTTTGAAGCTTAGTGAGGATCTGTAATTGATCAACGGCCAAAGGGATTTTAAAACTTTTGAACTTTTCTTAGAAGTTTCATCGATGTGTTTGCTGAAATTTAGTTTTTTGTCCATTGTGACTTCCAGGTATTTTACATCGTTTAGAATGGGGATTTCATCATTTCCAAAATTCAAATTACGATAGGTAGCCGTTTGGGAGACTTGTTGTAAGGGAATATAATTGCTTGAGTTTTAGTAGGGTTGATTTTAACTTTCCATTTATGGAAATATTTATTGCAACTTATTAATCCTTTTTCCATTTTCTTGAGCAGCGCTGAGGTTAACTTACTGGAGGTCAGTAGTGCAGTATCATCTGCATAGTATGCTGTCTGAACATGTTGAGGTGGGGTAAAATCGGATGTGTAAAGAGAATAAAGTAGCGGAGAGAGGACCGACCCTTGGGGTAGGCCTGCAATCGTGGTTTTTGGTGAAGAAAGGCTTATATTTACACTTACAACGAATTGTCTTTCATCGAGAAAATCAGCAATTATTTTACACAGGTATTTGGGTATGTTTGCCCGAAGCATCTTGTAAATTAGGCCGTTGTGCCAAACGGTATCAAACGCTTTTTCTATATCCAAAAGAATTATCCCGGTCGAAAGATTCTTGCGGCGGTTTTCCAGAATAATATTCTTTACACGGTTAACTTGTTGAATACAGTTGTGCTCTTTTTTAAACCCAAATTGTTCCTCAACAACCAAGTTGTTGTTTGTTACAAATTCATTAATTCTTGTGTGGATTATTTTCTCGTATAGTTTTCCTAAGTTGCTGAGGAGACTTATTGGCCTATAACTGTTTGGATCCTTTTTAGGTTTATTCGGTTTGGTATAGCAATAATTTTTGCTGATTTAAAGTGCTTCGGAAAGTAGTTAAGACGGATGCAACTGAATACAACCACTAATAGTTTCAACGCTTTTGATGGCAAATTTTTTAATAATAAATTGGATATATTATCCAACCCCGGTGACTTGGAAGCTTTTAGCTTATTAATTAGTGAACAAAGTTCTTCCAGCGTTACAAAAACTACACCATCAGAGCTGAAAGTTTCCTTTTTAAAACGGTTTACTTTGCTATTAACTATCTTATCTATGGAATGGGTATAATTTGAAGTTATGCAGTTTGCTTTAAAGAATGTATCGGCTAACAATTGGGCCTTCTCATCATCTGAATAAATATCCTTGTTATCCTTTTGTAAATGTGGGGTATTTTTGTTAGATTTACCTCTCAAACTTCTACTTACTTTCCAGAACGATTTGTCACCCGGTTTTAACCTTTATAAGAATTTGTTCCATTTTTCATTGCGTTCATTGCGTATCCTGTTGTCGATTATTGTACTTATAAGTTGAATACACTTTTTGTGTATATTATACTCGTTTTGATTGGGCGCCCTTTTAATTTTTCTGTCGAGATATCTTCTTGTCTTTATTAGTTTGATTGTATCTTTTGAGATTACATAATTGTTATCTGAACTAACCATTGGGGTGGAAATATTTCGCGCTTCTAAAACAATTGCGACAAGTTTGTTGATATCATGGTCAATCGCCTCACTGGTAGCATATAGTATATTATGATCGTTTATTCGACATTCGACGTAGTTTCGGAAAACAGCACAGTTTGTTGATTTGTAATCAAAATATCTAGAGCTACTGTACGTGGTGTTGACTGTTGTAGTGTACAAACAATTGGACGATGGTCAGACGGAATGTCATACCCAAGGACGCTCAAAGACATGGAAAATGAAGCATTTGACAAAAAGACATCGATAACTGACGGATTTCGATTTTGTTGGTACGGATAGTAGGTAGGTTCCACAGTGTGATGTATAAACAATTTTTGGTTCTGTTGGATATTGAAGAGAACGTTGCCAGCGGTGTTGTTGGATAAGCAATTCCATGATAAATGTTTGGCGTTTAGGTCTCCTAAAATGAAGAATTCTTTATCTGGAGCTGTGAGAAGCATAATATCGCTTTTAAAATCAGAGGTATATCTGGGCGAATAAGCCGTTGTAATTATTAGTTTTCTCTTAAGCACGATGCGTAAGAGTTTCCATTTACGAAACTCTGCTTGCTATGATCAGTTGTAACCGGGGTGTGCGGGAGGGGGGATTGATGCACTGCTTGTCTACGAACAACATTTCTGCGAGAGTTATTGGATGTTGCTTTGGCTCTATTCTCCAAGTAAGTAGATCTGGAGGGACAGTTGATATCGTTTGCAGAGTGATCGGTGCGTTCTCTCCCATCTTTCTTACAGTTAAAACACGTGAACACAGCTGGTTTTCGTTCTTGTTTGTTTAGTGGGCAGACACTGGTGTGATGTTTACTTGCACATATCATACAGGCTGGCAGTCGATGACAATTCTCCCCGCCATGGCCGTACATGAGGCAGTTCCAGCATTGAGTTGGGTTGTTTGTCTTTCTCTGCTTATATTTTCTCCAAGAGATAATTACATTGCATATGTTCTTTACGTTTTGCAATGAGTGGTGTGCAAAAAAGAGCAGACTGTTCTTTTTTCACTGTGATTGCAAAATCACAGTTGGTCACTGTGATTCAAAATAGCAAATCACTGCGATTGCTTTTTTCTACTAAACCAAGCCCACTCTGTTAAAAGAGCAATCTGCTTTGGCAATCTAATTGGAAAATAACAGTATTCGCAGTGAATCACAGTTTTCACTGTGATTGGCAAATCACAGTTTTGCACACCTCTACACAGCATTGTTAGGCGAACTGTATTTAGTTTCAATTTCGGTAACTAATTCCGGGGTTAAATTGTACCCCTTTAAATCATTTACAATTTCGTTGACGCTGATTTTGGGTAAACCGTAGAGGAATGTGGTATATAAACGATGTTCTTTAGAGCGAAATGAGTGGAAAGAAATGTTCTTATCAAGCAACAATTTCTTACAATGTTCCCACTTTTCGTTGTTTTGAGAAAATATTTTTGTGCCAATAGAACAACTTTTGTAGATGTAGTCTTTACCAAACATCATCTGTAATTCCGTGAGAGTGGTGCTGGAATCCACTACAACTGGTGGGGGTTTTACAACCTTGGATTCGACAATGTTGGATTCGGCTTCTAATTCCATTTCAGGGGTGCCTGCCAGTGCACTAAATCGGTTTCCCGACGTTGATGGTAAATTGGCAAAAAAGTTCATGCCAGTAGGTTGGTACCTCTTCTGCCTTTTGAAATTATATGACCTTTTCACGGTCGTTAGCGGAGCTTTTGCCCCAGAGGGCATCTCGTTTATTTGTTTTAAATGCAGGTGTGTTTATTGTCCCTTATACACGGAATTCAATAAGAACAACAACAGAGACAAACGCACAGATATTTATTTTGTTTATTAATGTTTATATGACAAAGTTAATGCAAACTGTGTAGAGCGTAACGAAACCCGACCGTTCTCAAAGAGAGTTAGTATCGAACTGAACTTAATATGTGTGGATTATTGAATTTTATTATCAAAATTCATACACTTCTTCCCTTTTATGGTAAGTTTGGGCGACCTTCTGAGTCTGCTAATAGGAATCTTCTAACAAAATTTCGCACCAAATTTACGTTGTTGGACATTAAACCATTAACACCCATACGTAACCCCATAATATGTTACAACGCTTGTGGATTATTGAATTTTATTATCAAAATTCATACACTTCTTCCCTTTTATGGTAAGTTTGGGCGACCTTCTGAGTCTGCTAATAGGAATCTTCTAACTAAATTTCGCACCAAATTTACGTTGTTGGACATTAAACCATTAACACCCAAACGTAGAGTGCGGACAGAGGAAAATAAAGGGTGTTTTTTATTGAGGTGTAGAACTTCGAATTGAAATAAAACACAAGAAAATCGTTTTAATGTCCATCAATTTGGCTTTATTGGAAGGATAATTTTATGCCATTAATGTTTGAATATGATTTCGGGCATGTGGCCGCCGCGGCTGACTCGAATAAAGCCAATTCTACAGGTCCAATTTTCAACCACTTTTTCGAGCATATGGGGCCGTATGTTGGAAATAACGCCACGAATGTTGGCTTCCAAGTCCCCTAACGTTTCTGGTTTGTTGGCGTAGACGAGCGACTTCACATATCCCCAAAGAAAATAATCCAATGGTGTCAAATCACACGATCTTGGTGGCCAATTGACAGGTCCATTCCTCGAAATTATGCGCTCATCGAATGTTTCCTTCAATAATTCGATTGTGACGTGCGCTGTGTGGCATGTAGCGCCGTCTTGTTGGAACCACAACTCATCCACATTCATGCCATCCAATTCGGGAACAAAATAGTCGGTTATCATGGCTCTATACCTCCATTAACGGTAACTGACTCTCCAGCATTATTTCGGAAGAAGTATGGCCCAATGACTCCACCAGCCCATAGAGCACACCAAACAGTCAGTTTTTGTGGCTGTAATGGCGTCTCAAGTGGATTCTCTTCACTCCAAATGCGGCAATTTTGTTGACGTAGCCATTCAACCAAAAATGAGCCTCATCACTGAACAAAATTTTGTGATGAAAATCAGCATCGAGATGAATCTCATTTTCGGCCCATACACCAAAATCACGACGCATTGCATGGTCTCGCGGCTTTAATTCTTGCACAAGCTGGATCTTGTAAGGTCGCAAGCCAAGATCTTTGCGCAAAATCGTCCATAAAGTTGATGGACAAAGCTCCAATTGCTGTGCACGGTGGCGAATCGATTCTTTCGGGTTCTCTTCAACACTTTGCTCTACAGCGGCAATTGTTTCTTCGGTGCGCACTGTTCGACGTCTCTGCGGATGCGTATTATCACATAGACTAAACGTAGTGCGAAAACGATCCATGGTTAACCGAATTAATTGCTCTGATGGACGATTATGTCGACCATAAAATGGACGGAGCTTGCGGTGAACTTCGGGAACTGAACCATTACTTTCGAAATAAATTTGCACGATTTGCAAGCGTTGTTTTTTTGTCAACCTGTTCATGATGAAATGGCAAACCAAACTAAATATTAATCACTTGACTGCTGACAAAATGGCCGCCAGTTAAAAAAGTGATGCCAACTTAAATTTCTATACCCCCGCGCCACTCACTAAGGATTTTGCGGAAAAAAATCAATTTTCAACATACTCTTCATGCAATACGCAGTGGTATTTTCAAATTTAAGATAAATGGTACAATCAAATCAAAAATAATTACTTTAATATGACTGCTAGTTTTTATAGCCGTACTATATGTACATTTTGATGAACTGGCTTAAAATAAACGAATATTATTTTACTATGTGAGCTAACGTTTTTCTTTTTGATTTTTATTTAAGGTAGGATATTTCAATATAGAGAAATTTAAAAAATAAACACTGCAGAGACTTAAGTTTTGTTTTACTATTATGAACTTATAACATACTTCCTTTTTTCTGCAAACGTTCAGATTAGCAATTTTATCTGGACTTGCCTAAAGTTGGAAATCGCTACTAATACATTGTCTTATATCGTTTTTACATTTTTAGTCAATTTCAAGTGCCACCAGATCCCAACCTGCTCATGGTATAAGTTACGGCTAGTACAATGAAGATACCTAAAGCGGTATAGCTTACTATGCTTGGCATTTGATTCCATGAGGGTTGGGATATTGGCGATGTTTGTAGATTGTAGTACATAGGTTTAAATATTTTGCAGTTGCTCCACATGTTTTTTATTTGGTTACTGGTGTTGCTGAATATTTTATCTATTTCACGAGATGTGGTGACTGATTCTATTGGTTGAAAGGGGCATATGATGTGTGTAAAACATTTGAGGTGTCATAGTTGTTGCATTAGTCGGACTTGATAACATTTGTTCTGGAAAAATGCCAAAAACTTTTTTAAGGACGTTGAGTCGCGGTACGACGGCGAAGTATGGTACCTATAAAACTTATGTGATGCAAAACATTTTTTTGGAAAAGTGGGTGCAGTCGGATCGTCCTGAAATTTGCATAGTATGTTTATACGTTATAGTCAGCCAGGAACGAGGCTATTTGGAATTAACTTTGGATAAAGGGAGTGCTCTGCCCACACCCGTCAAAACTTGTAATAATTCTGGGTAATAATACATATTCAAGAGCACTGCAATTAAACTAAAACGATAAATAATATATAAAATATCTTATGTACATCTTTTTATCTTTTTTCTTTATGATTGATTAATTCAATAAAAACAATTTAATTAAAACGTATTGATTAATTCAATACAAACTATTAAAAATAAAAATGACTTGTCGTTCTTGTTGTGAGTTTTATACTAACTAAAATATATTTTCTTTATTTAAATGAAACGTCTTATTCTACTTATAATTATGCTTACATTGTATTTTTGTAATTTCGTTATTTTCAATTAACGGGAAATTTGTCTGGCTTTAATGTTTTACGTTATTCTGTGATAAGTGTGTTTCGTTTCCGGTGTAATGCTATACGCTGGGAACGAAGCAAACTTTTATTATTGTTTTAAATTTTAACTCGAAAAATGTGTAAGCAATATTGGACAAATATATATGTCGTTTATTAGGAAATTTGTTGCAATATTTCCCAAACGAAAGTAAATAAATAAAAAAGTACATTTAGCAATTGTTGAAAAAGTCAATAATTGCGATAGTCAGATTCGTGGAATTATATTATTTGGATTCTCGAGGTTATAATAATACAGCTTGTACTACGTAAATTTTTTACAAACTTGTGTTTTTAAAAATTTGAATTTACTGAAATATACATGTAATATTATAATGAATCGCTATCTGCGCTGCTAGAAGAATATTCCTCGTCGTCGATTTCATCAGCATTATAAAAGCAAACATCTGTCCCATCTTTGATGCTATTAGTGTAGACAATATATTTTAAAATATCCACAGTGATTTGTCGATTATTTCTTAAAAGGGCTTTCCCTATATGAAGATATCAGTACCATATTCAGCAAATCTCTATGTACTCTTTCGGACACCTAAGCAACTGAGGATTTTGTCCGCATACGGTTTCCGAGAGTTATTTTACGAACCAGACGGACATGGCTCCAACGACTTAAGTCATGAATTGAGTTCGGTTCAAAGACACCTAGGATGTAATGTGACTCCTTCTATATGTGCTACTTTTGGGTCGTATAAAATGATATATACTGTTGTACCCGTTGGTTTACGGCATAAAAAACATAGAAAAGTAACAGGTGTTTTTATAAAGCGAATTGGAAACGTGCTGTGTAAAGCTGCTAACGGTTTACAAAACTGGACAAAATATACCTTCAGATAATCTAAACTTCGTAATATTCAAAAGGTACTGTCTCTTTTAGATTTTCCAAAACAGTTAAGATAATTTCATTTGTTTCCCTTAAAAAAAAGATCTCACTACATGAAATAGTAATTTTATAAATAATATATAATAAGAAGTTATTTTTTAATAAAAGTACACACTTTTGGCATTTTTAAACATATATAACCAATAAGTTAGAAATCCAAAAGACTGTCAATAGGTTGCTCTCTAAAGTACGATTTTTTTCTGGACATATGAGAACACTTTCCTTTACCGATTATATAGAAATTACATTTTTGCATTTTTTTTATCGTCTAGCCTACATGAAAATCCACTGAGCACCGTAAGCTTTCAATAACGAAACAATAACTTAAAACTAACGAATAAGAAAGGTGGATAAAGGTGGCGAACGCTACTCGTTAGAATCTATCTAACTACGTTGTGTGCTTACATTCACACAAGATCGCAAGGAAAACGTAATAGACCGCTTCTAGTGGAGGATTTTTATGTTCTGTCCAAATATCTGTTCTCTCAGCGAAAAAAAAATCCCCCATACCCATATTGCCCTATTTAATACGTAGAGTTACCACATTTCTGTCAAACCGCGAACTAGCAGGAAAAAAAAGCTGAAACCCGTATTTACTTAAATCGCCTATGTATTAAAATGTGTTAATTTCTCATTTTTATTACAAACAACTCCGAACTAAAAATTAAAAAAACACTTTTTTTTGTAGAATATCCTTAAAATACGACAAGGATGATTGTCCGAACCCAATATAATTCGGATGACCCTTCCGTGCCTCCAGCACAGAGAGGAAGATTGTATTCTTTTAAAAGAACTAATGTACCTGGCGGCATGTTCTTGTGAGTTTTGTTCCATCTGTTCCTCTTTTGAAGCTCGGACAAATACTCTTTATACCAGCGCTGCCAGAATATTTCTGATTCGTATGTACTCGCTTCCAATGATCCCGAATTCCACGATAGCATTTGTTTTCTTCCGAATCAACAAATGTTAACAGACTTTCCCCAATTAAAAAATGCGCTGGAGTCAGAACATTATAATCGTTAGGATCTTCTGACAGCGGTGTTAGTGGTCTTGAATTCAAAACTGCCTCTATTTGCGCCATCAGAGTACATAACTCCTCATACGTCATAATACCTTCTGATACTCTATAAAAATGTTTTTTTACAAACTTGACACATGCTTCCCATAATCCACCTACATGCGGAGACCTTGCTGGAATATTGCACTATTCTATCTCATTCTGAGTTCAAAATCTATTCAACTTTCGTACATGTTCACTTCTTTTAAACAGCTCATACACTTCGTTTAAGCCATTAGAAGCCCTAACAAAATTCGTAGCATTATCGGAGTAAACCTTTAAAGGACATCCCTTTCCGGCTGATCTCTGGCACTTCTAATAACCGCTCACAATCTTGTTGTCCAACAACCGCTTGGTTCAAAAATGTAGGACCTTCAAACCAAAACTGATTGTCTACAATTTCCTTACCTAATAATCCTCTTGATATCAGATCGGCAGGATTATCTTCCGAACGAACATACCTCCATTGTGACACTTCACTACTGGATTGTATAAGGCTGACCCTAATTGATACAAATATTTGTAATCTCCCAGGATCTAACTTCAGCCAGCTCAACACTATCGACGAGTCAGTAAAATATATGATATTTTCTGGTGAAATTTCTGACCTAAAACGTTCAACAACTGTCGCCATTAACTCAACTAATAACGCACTAGCACACAATTCCAAACGTCGCAACATAATCACCTTTTTTGGTGCGACTCTTGATTCGAGGCGACTAATCTAACACACACCTTTCCGAACTTGTCAATGGATCGACCGTAAACTACTGATCCATAAGCTTTCATAGATGCATCGCAGAATCCATGTAATTCAACCTGCGTTGGATCCACACAAAATATATGCCTGGGTATTCTGACATCATTTAAAAATTTGAAGCCTTCCTTGATCATATTCCATTTACTCCCAAGTTCTCCAGAAATCTCTTCGTCCCAATCGATCTTACGTTTCCATAAATCCTGCAACAGAATTGTTGTTGTCACAACTACCAATCAAACTCAAGGGGTTAAACAACCTGGAGACTTCACTCAATATTTTCCTCTTTGAAACTTTTCCGTAAGCTTCTAGGTTGTATTTCAATTTAAATATGTCCAATTTCGGATTTCAACTAACCCCCAATGCCTTTATGCATTCTACCTGTCCAGCATCTATGTCGAAATTACCTTCAATATGACCCCTATACACCCCAGTATCGATTCCTCATTTGCACACCATTTTCTTAACGGCATTCCATATTGTGACATAATGTAATTTATATTGGCCTGAAGTAACTTGACGGATTCTAGACAGTCACCTCCTGTCATTAAATCATCCATATAAAAATCATTTCGAATGACCTCTGCTTCTTTTGGAAACTCGTTTGTTTTCCAATCAGCAATTCTCTCCAGACATTTAACGGCCAAATATGCAGCCGACGCTGTACCGTATGTCACTGTTTTCAGTGCGTACGTTTAATATTTTCATTGACATTCCACCGCCAGAATATTAATTGAAACTTCCTGTCAGTCTCGTCTACCCAAATCTGCCTATACATTTTCCCTTTATCCGCCGAAAAAACATATCTATGCTTCCTAAATCTAAGCAAGATATTAAATATATTTTCTTGTATTTTCGGTCCTGTGTGCAGTATCTCGTTAACGACACCCTTGTGGTGGTTTTGCAAGACGCATCAAACACTACTCTTAATTTTGTTGTTGAGCTTTCTGGTCTCAGGACACAAGGAGGTGACAAGTAATAGCCATTTTCCATCTTTGAACAATTCTCTAAAAGTTCCATATGCCCCATTTCCAAATACTGCCTGAGAAACTCGTGGTATTGAACCTTTAATTTCTGGTTCTTCTCAAACTTTCTCTAGAGCGAAAATCTTCTCTTCGCTACTAAGCTAGAATTACCCAGTAAATTAATATTATTTTAAATGGTAATGCTACTTGAAACTTATCATCTAACCCATTTTCTATCTCTCTATCAGTATATTGTTCACATGCTTTCTCAGCAACAGTGAACGTGTTTATTTTGGAAACTTCTTCTATTTCCCAAAATTTTTGCAACAGTTCATCTATTTGATGCACTGTTGGGGCTTACTCTTACCTGAGACCCAGTACAACAGTATCCAAGAATTATCTTTGTCAGTGTTTTTTTTTATCACTGCACTTTTAGGGTTTTGTTTCTCCCTATGGTGCATGCACTTTTGACATGACCATTACCTAAACATCTGGAACACATATTGTGCTCCATTACTTTATCCCATTTCTCTTTGATGGGAAGCACAACCAAGCGGGCATTTGTCCCTTGACATACTTGGTGAACTCTTTGTAGCATCCCCATATTCACGTTCTCCCTGTTGAACATATCTGGAAGGATTTACCCATCTTTGCCTCCCAAAGATCTCCTACTTCCCGAAGGATTTACCGACCTGATGTCACTTTCACCAGTGAATCGTCGCCTTGCCTCCAAGGAATAATGCATCTTGTTCCAGAACTCCATTAGACTATCCACTTTTGGAAGATCTCGGCATTTCCCCAGATGCTGTTCAAACTGAATTCTCAAATGTTCATCCAGTTTTCGTTGAAGCACAAAATACAAGAAAGCTTGATGCATTTCGTCCACATCAATCTTCATCGCGTTTAGTGCTTGTAAACTTTCATTTACAACCTCTGAATTACGCTCCGTGAATTGTAACTTACAAAAGGTGCATCTAACACTGCTTTGAAAAACAGATTTGTCGCCCTTTTGTTTGAATAATGTTCCAATAACAAATTCCAGGCGACATTAAAATTGTCCTCTCTGGCGGGCAAATTTGAAATTTTTCTTGCTGCCTCACCTCCCAATTTCGCTTTGAGTATACACATCTTTTGTGTATTGGAAATTGGCTGGTCAATTATTAACTGTTGGAACAGCTCTCTAAAAGTCTCCCATTCTGTCAGTTCACCTCTAAATATTGGTATATCAATAGAGGGCAACTTAAATGGCAGATTCGTGGCGGCGTTTACTATTCAGGGAATCCGTTCTTAAGAGTCCTTTAAGGAATAAAACACTTCCGTCAACTCATCGTCAGGATACTGGCCGGTATACTGCATAAACAAATCTTCTGCTACCTTATATCTGTCCCTCAGAAGATTTGTCGAAATTTCATTCTGGTCACACTTAACTATTTTAGTCTCCAAATCGTCAAGTGCATACTGAAATTGGCGTATGAGACCCCGATTTTGCGACTGACCAGAATGACCTTGTTGTTCCTGGATCTGGCTGGTGTTACCCACTCCCTTTGGAACATTTTATTGTGCCGTGTTTTCTGACTTTTCTATTATCCTACTCTTCCCGGACTCCTCTTGATCTAAAAGAGGAGCAGTTGCTATTGGGAAGTTTCTAACGTAAGAGTAGAAGCTCTGAGTTACTTTCCTAGCTGTGCCGAGAGCTGCTCATATAAAACGCTAAACTTGTCCATTGCATCCTTCACTTCAGTAACAAAGGAACACATTCTTTCCCATTGTATGTGAAGGTGGACGGAGTTCACTATCATTCGCTTCAAATTTTTTGTTATATTCTGTGAAGGAAAGGCGCTAATTTGTAAAACTTTCCTTCTCGCTCTCCCTATCTACACTACCCTGAGCCACTCGGGTCAGTTCATTATATAACCTAACAATGTTTCTGCCCACCACCTCTTGGCGTTTGATCATCTCGACAGAGCTCATTGTTAGTTAAAAATATATAGATATATATGAATTTAAAATTAAAAAAAAAAATATAAAATACACTTACCGATTAACATCAGCCTGTGTAAACCTGAAAAAAAATGACTTTAACTCACTTAAGAAGACTTTTTGTTACGCGGCGCGAGAATGTTTATTTCGGTTATTTTTTTTCTTATTTAATTTCGTATATCTATATTTTTCCTTTTTTTTATAAAATACTTTATTTTTATTTTTTATTATAATAAATTTTAAATTTTCATTCTTTCACTTTCACACACGCGTGACCTTTTTCTTCACTAAAGAGTATTTCAAGTTCCTTACCACTGGTGGGGGAAACTAGAAATTTCAATGTTTTTTTTTCACTTGGGGTCACCAAAATGTAGATATTAGAGAACGGAGGAAATATTTCGCTTTCATGCTACATTACCGCCCCACCAACTCTGTCCATTAACACACAGTGCCATTGATATTACATTGTTTTGTCTTCTAATCAGAATTTATAATTTGATTACCCCACAACTTGGAGCCCGAGAAAGTACACATACAACTGCATTAAACAAGATTGATACCGCATGCAATCATAACAAAATGACAATATTTACGATCTTTAGCATTCATAACAAAAAAGACGAACATATTGTTGGAACTACAAATAGTATCAATCTTACAATGTGTACAGAACTGTACACCGATCTTCGATCCACTTTTAAACCAGTCCCGAAGCGGACAATGTCTATATACGAAAATAAGCTTTGGCCCGAGTTCACAAATTTTTATCAGAAATTTATTATTTTACCTTGACAATAATATCGATCCTGCTGCTGAAATGGTGGGGGATCTGATGACATTCCTTTCGGAGCGTTGGAGTCGATCCATTCACCGCCATGGTGAAAGAAAAAGTCGTGGCTTTCGATAGCCAAACGTTCCACTGATCCAGCATTATCGTTAAATATATGGGTGGGTATATATGGTATGATATATAAGTATCGGTTACTCTCCACTCTTATCCGTTCGTTGTAAAGTGGCCGGTTGATCGGACGATGCACTATAGAGTAAATTCGTTCTTCAGGCGAACCACTTGCGTTTCATATCAACAAGTGCGTTTGATACCAATTGCGACATTCTGAAATTCAAAACAAAAGTCAACAAACACTACACCTTCTTTCCTTCTTCCGATACCCTAATTTTCTTCCGATAACACAACACATTGCATTTATAGGGGCACAAGGGAGTTGGTCTTAAAAAATAATCGAATATATTATTGTCTGCTAATCGTAAAATTCATGGGGGAGTATGTCATAAAGTAAAGTTAATAAAGCTAATAAAAATGAGAAAGTACGGGCTCCCCCTAATGTTGACGAACACCGCAAACGTTTAAAGGACCATGATTTACGGATATGCACTTGGAATGTATAGGCTAAGTTTTTCTTTATTAGTCTGATTTGTGCTCACGCGCCGACGGAAGAGAAAGACGAAGAGACCAAAGATAAGATTTACGAGCGCCTAGAGCAAGCATACGACCGCTGTCCCGGCCATGACATTTTAATCAGGGATTTTAATGGCAAAGTAGGAAGGGAAAACATTTTTGGTCCCACCGTCGTTAATTTCAGCCTCCACGATGACACCTCCCATAACGGAATGAGGCTGATCGATTTCGCAGCAGCAAGAAATATGGTTATTAGCAGCACCAGGTTTAAGCATCGCGAAACCCATAAGGCAAAATGGCTGTCACCTGATGGAAAGACGAAAAACCAAATCGATATTGTTGTGATAGACGGAAGGCATGCATCGAGAGTGCTCGACGTACTGACTGTCCGAACTGCCAACATTGATTCGAACCACTACCTTGTACAAGCCAAAGCACGCACTCGTTTAAGTGCAGAAAACCCCTTACGTAACACCATCAAACGAAAGCTAAACGTCGAAAAGCTGCAATCGCAACCGACAGCACAAGCCTACTCCACGAAGCTATCTCACCCCTCCTGCTAAACCCTCCTCCTCCCGATGATATCAGCAATGCCAACATATATACAACTGGAGGAGGAGGGCGACACTCGTGGCGGTGGCAACGCGAGCTGTGTTAGAGCGATACCGAGAGTTGAGGAGGGAGGAAAATCGTCTATTTCGAAGAACGAAAAAAGAGATGGAAATGTGAGGAGATTGAGTTCTATGGTAATAGAAATGATGCCAGAAAATTCTACCAACGAGTAAAACATTAAAGCCAAGACTCGTCTACTGGCATAACTTCGTGTAGGGATGAAAATGGGAACCTGGTGACACACACGTCGAGTGCGCTGAGGATTTGGGAGAAACATTTCGCTAGCCTGTTAGCGGCTGAAGCATCAGGCGAAGGAAACATCCCGCAACCAATCTTAGATGATGGTATTGAATGTCTACCCCCTAACCTAGATGATGTCAAAGCAGCAATATCCCGGCTCTCCGAACCATTCACTACAACAAGAGGTCTTCGACAAGGTGACAGCTTATCGTGCAACTTCTTCAATATATTAATGGAGAAAATATTGGAAAAAGCCGAAGTTAACAAAACAGGCACAGTGAACACCAAAGGCCACATCCCTCTCGCATATGCAGACGACATTGACATCTTCGGTAAGATAGAGCGAGATGTAACTGGTGCTTTTTCCAGAATTGAGAAGGAATCGGCGAAGATGGGTATAATGGTGAACGAGGACAAAACAAAATTTGTGCTTTGACATAGTGAAGGCCGGCAATTGCAACTTCGAGGTAGTGGAAGAATTTGTATACCTCGGCTCCGCCATTAATAGAAATAATAATGTCAGCATCGAAATAAAGCGAAGGATCGTGCTGGCAAATAGATGTTATTTCGGGCTCAACTAACAATTCAGGAACAGAGCCCTCTCTCGTCGAACTAAAATAACACTGTACGAAACTCTTATTCTACCTGGGCTTCTTTATGGCGCTGAAGCGTAGGATGAAGACATGAAAATCCTTGGTATCACAAATTGAAGAAGACAAGCAGAAGACCGAAATGCTTGGAAATCATTTATTAAGCAGGCCAAGACTAACAACAGGTTGTAGAGACAACTTAAGTAGGAAGTAAGTAATCGTAAAATAGGAGTGTCACTAGGAACCCTAAAGTACGGTAAGCTAGCTTCAATTTTCGGAAGCATATGAGCTACAGTTTCCAAAGTTATCGATTTGTGTTGAGGCGAACCTATTCAGAGCTATTACCCGCAGTGGCCGAAAGCGATTAATTTACTCCCGAAATTCTAGCTGAAGGAGAATATACCGGAATTTTACTCTGATTTTGCAACCGTTATGAGGGATGCTTCAAAGGCCGGGTCTATCATTACTCACATTATTTTCATGGTGAGAAACTACTGTGGTAGTACAAACCTCAACATTGACATGAAAAGAAGTCGCCATGACAGACATCAGTGTCACATGGTGGTAAGGATAAGATATGTGATGCTGTGTGATTATGCATGTATAATGCATCGCTGTGTACGGACGATCTAACAGAGAAATTTGAAGCAGCTGCGCGAGAGGAATCCTCATTCACAGTCGTGCTATATGTCATCGGGGATAATAGCTTTAAATGACTACGAAACTGATCGAGCTTTCGATTTATGTAGGAGAAGGCATGGATATATGCTCTATACGCCGACTCAGATTTGCTCTCAGCTGAATCAATATCAGATTTGGACGCGGTGTCTTCTATTTGGCACTCTTCGAACCTGTCCTAGGCAACTCTGCTTCTGGTACCTCCCATACAAATTCTTGCCCAAATTCTGTACTTAGTAAAGCTGTAGCTATGCAAAGTTTCGGACAAAAACTTGGAAGTCTTACAACTCCCGTTTTGGTACCTCCCATACAAATGTGCCATCCAGCCTACCATAGAAATCGTGTAATAATATCAATATGCCCAACGCGATATTACCCAATTTTTGTATTTAGTAAATCTATAGCTAGACAAAGTTTTGGACAAAAACATGGAAGTCTGGCAACTCCCCTTCTGGTACCTCCCATACAAATCTGATATTTCGCCCACTTTAGAAATCGTGTAATAATATCAATACACCTAGTTGAATCTTGGTATTTAGTAACTGGACAAAGATTCGGACAAAAACTTGGAAGTCTGGTGACTCCCCTTCTGGTACCTCCCATACAAATGTACCATCCCGCCTACCTTAGAAATCGTGTAATAATATCAATATGCCCAACACAACCTTGCCCAAATTTTGCATTTATTACATCTATAGCTAGACAAAGTCTTGGACACAAACTTGGAAGTCTGGTGACTCCCCTTCTGGTACCTCCCATACAAATGTACAATCCCGCCTACTTTAGAAATCGTGTAATAATATCAATATGCCCACCGCAATCTTGCCGAAATTTTGTATTTAATAAATCTATAGCTAGACAAAGTTTTGGACAAAAACTTGGAAGCCTGGCAACTCCTCCTCTGGTACTTCCCATACAAATGTACCATCCCGCCCCTTATTAACCGTGTAATATTATCAATATTACCAACGCGATCTTGCCCAAATTCTGTATTTAGTAAATCTATAGATAGACAAAGTTTTGGACAAAAACTTGGAAGTCTGGTGACTCCCCTTCTGGTACCTCCCATACAAATGTACCATCCCGCCTACCTTAGAAATCGTGTAATAATATCAATATGCCCAACACAACCTTGCCCAAATTTTGCATTTATTACATCTATAGCTAGACAAAGTCTTGGACAAAAACTTGGAAGTGTGGTGACTCCCCTTCTGGTACCTCCCATACAAATGTACAATCCAGCCTACTTTAGAAATCGTGTAATAATATCAATATGCCCAACGCAACCTTGCCAAATTTTGCATTTATTACATCTATAGCTAGACAAAGTTTTGGACAAAAACTTGGAAGTCTGGTGACTCCCCTTCTGGTACCTCCCATACAAATGTACCATCCCGCCTACATTAGAAATCGTGTAATAATATCAATATGCCCAACGCAACCTTGCCCAAATTTTGCATTTATTACATATATAGCTAGACAAAGTTTTGGACAAAACTTGGAAGTCTGGTGACTCCCCTTCTGGTACTTCCCATACAAATGTACCATCCCGCCTACCTTAGAAATCGTGTAATAATATCAATATGCCCAAAGCAATCTTGCCGAAATTTTGCATTTAATAAATCTATAGCTAGACAAAGATTCGGACAAAAACTTGGAAGTCTGGTGACTCCCCTTCTGGTACCTCCCATACAAATGTACCATCCCGCCTACCTTAGAAATCGTGTAATAATATCAATATGCCCACCGCAATCTTGCCGAAATTTTGCATTTAATAAATCTATAGCTAGACAAAGATTCGGACAAAAACTTGGAAGTCTGGTGACTCCCCTTCTGGTACCCCCCATACAAATGTACCATCCCGCCTACCTTAGAAATCGTGTAATAATATCAATATGCCCAACACAACCTTGCCCAAATTTTGCATTTATTACATCTATAGCTAGACAAAGTCTTGAACAAAAACTTGGAAGTGTGGTGACTCCCCTTCTGGTACCTCCCATACAAATGTACAATCCCGCCTACTTTAGAAATCGTGTAATAATATCAATATGCCCAACGCAACCTTGCCAAATTTTGCATTTATTACATCTATAGCTAGACAAAGTTTTGGACAAAAACTTGGAAGTCTGGTGACTCCCCTTCTGGTACCTCCCATACAAATGTACCATCCCGCCTACATTAGAAATCGTGTAATAATATCAATATGCCCAACGCAACCTTGCCCAAATTTTGCATTTATTACATATATAGCTAGACAAAGTTTTGGACAAAAACTTGGAAGTCTGGTGACTCCCCTTCTGGTACTTCCCATACAAATGTACCATCCCGCCTACCTTAGAAATCGTGTAATGATATCAATATGCACACCGCAATCTTGCCGAAATTTTGCATTTACCTTAGAAATCGTGTAATAATATCAATATGTCCAACGCAACCTTGCCAAATTTTGCATTTATTACATCTATAGCTAGACAAAGTTTTGGACAAAAACTTGGAAGTCTGGTGACTCCCCTTCTGGTACCTCCCATACAAATGTACCATCCCGCCTACTTTAGAAATCGTGTAATAATATCAATATGCCCAACACAACCTTGCCCAAATTTTGCATTTATTACATCTATAGCTAGACAAAGTCTTGGACAAAAACTTGGAAGTCTGGTGACTCCCCTTCTGGTACCTCCCATACAAATGTACCATCCCGCCTACTTTAGAAATCGTGTAATGATATCAATATGCACACCGCAATCTTGCCGAAATTTTGCATTTACCTTAGAAATCGTGTAATAATATCAATATGCCCAACACAACCTTGCCCAAATTTTGCATTTATTACATCTATAGCTAGACAAAGTCTTGAACAAAAACTTGGAAGTGTGGTGACTCCCCTTCTGGTACCTCCCATACAAATGTACAATCCCGCCTACTTTAGAAATCGTGTAATAATATCAATATGCCCAACGCAACCTTGCCAAATTTTGCATTTATTACATCTATAGCTAGACAAAGTTTTGGACAAAAACTTGGAAGTCTGGTGACTCCCCTTCTGGTACCTCCCATACAAATGTACCATCCCGCCTACATTAGAAATCGTGTAATAATATCAATATGCCCAACGCAACCTTGCCCAAATTTTGCATTTATTACATATATAGCTAGACAAAGTTTTGGACAAAAACTTGGAAGTCTGGTGACTCCCCTTCTGGTACTTCCCATACAAATGTACCATCCCGCCTACCTTAGAAATCGTGTAATGATATCAATATGCACACCGCAATCTTGCCGAAATTTTGCATTTACCTTAGAAATCGTGTAATAATATCAATATGTCCAACGCAACCTTGCCAAATTTTGCATTTATTACATCTATAGCTAGACAAAGTTTTGGACAAAAACTTGGAAGTCTGGTGACTCCCCTTCTGGTACCTCCCATACAAATGTACCATCCCGCCTACTTTAGAAATCGTGTAATAATATCAATATGCCCAACGCAACCTTGCCCAAATTTTGCATTCATTACATCTATAGCTAGACAAAGTTTTGGACAAAAACTTGGAAGTCTGGTGACTCCCCTTCTGGTACCTCCCATACAAATGTACCATCCCGCCTACCTTAGAAATCGTGTAATAATATCAATATGCCCAACACAACCTTGCCCAAATTTTGCATTTATTACATCTATAGCTAGACAAAGTTTTGGACAAAAACTTGGAAGTCTTGTAACTCCCCTTCTGGTATCTCCCATACAAATGTACCATCCCGCCTACCTTAGAAATCGTGTAATAATATCAATATGTCCAACGCAACCTTGCCAAATTTTGCATTTATTACATCTATAACTAGACAAAGTTTTGGACAAAAACTTGGAAGTCTCGTACCTCCCCTTCTGGTATCTCCCATACAAATGTACCATCCCGCCTACCTTAGAAATCGTGTAATAATATCAATATGTCCAACGCAACCTTGCCAAATTTTGCATTTATTACATCTATAGCTAGACAAAGTTTTGGACAAAAACTTGGAAGTCTGGTGACTCCCCTTCTGGTACCTCCCATACAAATGTACCATCCCGCCTACTTTAGAAATCGTGTAATAATATCAATATGCCCAACACAACCTTGCCCAAATTTTGCATTTATTACATCTATAGCTAGACAAAGTCTTGGACAAAAACTTGGAAGTCTGGTGACTCCCCTTCTGGTACCTCCCATACAAATGTACAATCCCGCCTACTTTAGAAATCGTGTAATGATATCAATATGCACACCGCAATCTTGCCGAAATTTTGCATTTACCTTAGAAATCGTGTAATAATATCAATATGTCCAACGCAACCTTGCCAAATTTTGCATTTATTACATCTATAGCTAGACAAAGTTTTGGACAAAAACTTGGAAGTCTGGTGACTCCCCTTCTGGTACCTCCCATACAAATGTACCATCCCGCCTACTTTAGAAATCGTGTAATAATATCAATATGCCCAACGCAACCTTGCCCAAATTTTGCATTTATTACATCTATAGCTAGACAAAGTTTTGGACAAAAACTTGGAAGTCTGGTGACTCCCCTTCTGGTACCTCCCATACAAATGTACCATCCCGCCTACCTTAGAAATCGTGTAATAATATCAATATGCCCAACACAACCTTGCCCAAATTTTGCATTTATTACATCTGTAGCTAGACAAAAACTTGGAAGTCTGGTGACTCCCCTTCTGGTACCTCCCATACAAATGTACAATCCCGCCTACTTTAGAAATCGTGTAATAATATCAATATGCCCACCGCAATCTTGCCGAAATTTTGCATTTAATAAATCTATAGCTAGACAAAGTTTTGGACAAAATCTTGGAAGCCTGGCAACTCCTCCTCTGGTACTTCCCATACAAATGCACCATCCCGCCCCATATTAACCGTGTAATATTATCAATATTACCAACGCGATCTTGCCCAAATTCTGTATTTAATAAAGCTATTGCTAGACAAAGTTTTGGACAAAAACTTGGAAGCCTGGTAACTCCCCTTCTGGTACCTCCCATACAAATGTACAATCCCGCCTACCTTATAAAACGTGTAATATTATCAATATTACCAACGCGATCTTGCCCAAATTCTGTATTTAATAAAGCTATTGCTAGACAAAGTTTTGGACAAAAACTTGAAAGCCTGGTAACTCGCCTTCTGGTACCTCCCATACAAATGTACCATCCCTCCTACCTTATAAAACGTGTAATATTATCAATATAACCAACGCGATCTTGCCCAAATTCTGTATTTAATAAAGCTATTGCTAGACAAAGTTTTGGACAAAAACTTGGAAGCCTGGTAACCCGCCTACCTTAGAAATCGTGTAATAATATCAATATGTCCAACGCAACCTTGCCCAAATTTTGCATTAATTACATCTATAGCTAGACAAAGTTTTGGACAACAACTTGGAAGTCTGGTATTTCCTCTTCTGGTACCTCCCATACAAATGTACCATCCCGCCTACCTTAGAAATCGTGTAATAATATAAATATGTCCAACACAATCTTGCCCAAATTTTGCATTTAATAAATCTACAGCTAGACAAAGTTTTGGACAAAAACTTGGAAGCCTGGCAACTAATCCTCTGGTACCACCTATACAAATGTACCATCCCGCCCCTTATTAACCCTGTAATATTATCAATATTACCAACGCGATCTTGCCCAAATTCTGTATTTAATAAAGCTATTGCTAGACAAAGTTTTGGACAAAAACTTGGAAGCCTGGTAACTCCCCTTCTGGTACCTCCCATACAAATGTACAATCCCGCCTACCTTATAAAACGTGTAATATTATCAATATTACCAACGCGATCTTGCCCAAATTCTGTATTTAATAAAGCTATTGCTAGACAAAGTTTTGGACAAAAACATGAAAGCCTGGTAACTCGCCTTCTGGTACCTCCCATACAAATGTACCATCCCTCCTACCTTATAAAACGTGTAATATTATCAATATAACCAACGCGATCTTGCCCAAATTCTGTATTTAATAAAGCTATTGCTAGACAAAGTTTTGGACAAAAACTTGGAAGCCTGGTAACGTCCCTTCTGGTACCTCCCATACAAATGTACCATCGCGACTACCTTAGAAATCGTGTAATAATATCAATATGCCCAACACAACTTTGCCCAAATTTTGCATTTATTACATCTATAGCTAGACAAAGTCTTGGACAATAACTTGGAAGTCTGGTATTTCCTCTTCTGGTACCTCCCATACAAATGTACCATCCCGCCTACCTTAGAAATCGTGTAATAATATAAATATGTCCAACACAACCTTGCCCAAATTTTGCATTTAATAAATCTATAGCTAGACAAAGTTTTGGACAAAAACTTGGAAGCCTGGCAACTCCTTCCTCTGGTACCTCCAATACAAATGTACCATCACGCCCCTTATTAACCGTGTAATATTATCAATATTACCAACGCGATCTTGCCCAAATTCTGTATTTAATAAAGCTATTGCTAGACAAAGTTTTGGACAAAAACTTGGAAGTCTTGTGACTCCCCTTCTGGTACCTCCCATACAAATGTACCATCCCGCCTACCTTAGAAATCGTGTAATAATATCAATATGCCCAACACAACTTTGCCCAAATTTTGCATTTATTACATCTATAGCTAGACAAAGTCTTGGACAAAAACTTGGAAGTCTGGTATTTCCTCTTCTGGTACCTCCCATACAAATGTACCATCCCGCCTACCTTAGAAATCGTGTAATAATATAAATATGTCCAACACAACCTTGCCCAAATTTTGCATTTAATAAATCTATAGCTAGACAAAGTTTTGGACAAAAACTTGGAAGCCTGGCAACTAATCCTCTGGTACCACCCATACAAATGTACCATCCCGACTACCTTAGAAATCGTGTAATATTATCAATATTACCAACGCGATCTTACCCAAATTCTGTATTTAATAAAGCTATTGCTAGACACAGTTTTGGACAAAAACTTGGAAGCCTGGTAACTCGTCTTCTGGTACCTCCCATACAAATGTACCATCCCGCCTACCTTATAAAACGTGTAATATTATCAATATTACCAACGCGATCTTGCCCAAATTCTGTATTTAATAAAGCTATTGCTAGACAAACTTTTGGACAAAAACTTGGAAGTCTGGTGACTCCCCTTCTGGTACCTCCCATACAAATGTACCATCCCGACTACCTTAGAAATCGTGTAATAATATCAATATGCCCAACACAACCTTGCCCAACTTATGCATTTAATAAATCTATAGCTAGACAAAGTTTTGGACAAAAACTTGGAAGCCTGGCAACTCCTTCCTCTGGTACCTCCCATACAAATGTACCATCCCGCCTGCCTTATAAAACGTGTAATGTAACATACAAATGTACCATCCCGCCTACCTTAGAAATCGTGTAATAATATCAATATGCCCCACGCGACCTTGCCCAAATTTTGTATTTAGTAAATCTATAGCTAGACAAAGTTTTGGACAAAAACTTGGAAGCCTGGCAACTCCTCCTCTGGTACCTCCCATACAAATGTACCATCCCGCCCCTTATTAACCCTGTAATATTATCAATATTACCAACGCGATCTTGCCAAAATTCTGTATTTAATAAAGCTATTGCTAGACAAAGTTTTGGACAAAAACTTGGAAGTCTGGTGACTCCCCTTCTGGAACTTCCCATACAAATGTACCATCCCGCCTACCTTAGAAATCGTGTAATAATATCAATATGCCCACCGCAATCTTGCCGAAATTTTGCATTTAATAAATCTATAGCTAGACAAAGTTTTGGACAAAAACTTGGAAGCCTGGCAACTCCTCCTCTGGTACCTCCCATACAAATGTACCATCCCGCCCCTTATTAACCCTGTAATATTATCAATATTACCAACGCGATCTTGCCAAAATTCTGTATTTAATAAAGCTATTGCTAGACAAAGTTTTGGACAAAAACTTGGAAGTCTGGTGACTCCCCTTCTGGTACTTCCCATAGAAATGTACCATCCCGCCTACCTTAGAAATCGTGTAATAATATCAATATGCCCACCGCAATCTTGCCGAAATTTTGCATTTAATAAATCTATAGCTAGACAAAGTTTTGGACAACAACTTGGGAGTTTGCTAATTCCTCTTCCGGTACCTCCCATACAAATGTACCATCCCGCCTACCTTAGAAATCGTGTAATAACATAAATATGTACTTCCCATACAAATGTACCATCCCGCCTACCTTAGAAATCGTGTAATAACATAAATATGTCCAACGCAACCTTGCCCAAATTTTGCATTTATTACATCTATAGCTAGACAAAGTTTTGGACAGAAACTTGGAAGTCTGGTAACTCCCCTTCTGGTACCTCCCATACAAATGTACCATTCCGCCTACTTTAGAAATCGTGTAATAATATCAATATGCCCAAAGCAACCTTGCCCAAATTTTGCATTTATTACATCTATAGCTAGACAAAGTTTTGGACAGAAACTTGGAAGTCTGGTAACTCCCCTTCTGGTACCTCCCATACAAATGTACCATTCCGCCTACCTTAGAAATCGTGAAATAATATCAATATGTCCAACGCAACCTTGCCCAAATTTTGCATTTATTACATCTATAGCTAGACAAAGTTTTGGACAGAAACTTGGAAGTCTGGTAACTCCCCTTCTGGTACCTCCCATACAAATGTACCATTCCGCCTACTTTAGAAATCGTGTAATAATATCAATATGCCCAAAGCAACCTTGCCCAAATTTTGCATTTATTACATCTATAGCTAGACAAAGTTTTGGACAACAACTTGGGAGTTTGCTAATTCCTCTTCCGGCACCTCCCATACAAATGTACCATCCCGCCTACCTTATAAACCGTGTAATATTATCAATATTACCGACGCGATCTTGCCCAAATTCTGTATTTAATAAAGCTATTGCTAGACAAAGTTTTGGACAAAAACTTGGAAGTCTGGTGACTCCTCTTCTGGTACTTCCCATACAAATGTACCATCCCGCCTACCTTAGAAATCGTGTAATAATATGAATGTGTCCAACGCAACCTTGCCCAAATTTTGCATTTATTACATCTATAGCTAGACAAAGTTTTGGACAACAACGTGGAAGTCTGGTATTTCCTCTTCTGGTACCTCCCATACAAATGTACCATCCCGCCTACCTTAGAAATCGTGTAATAATATCAATATGCCCAACACAACCTTGCCCAAATTTTGCATTTAATAAATCTATAGCTAGACAAAGTTTTGGACAAAAACTTGGAAGCCTGGCAACTCCTCCTCTGGTACCACCCATACAAATGTACCATCCCGTCCCTTATTAACCGTGTAATATTATCAATATTACCACCGCGATCTTGCCCAAATTCTGTATTTAATAAATCTATAGCTAGACAAAGTTTTGGACAAAAACTTGGAAGCCTGGCAACTCCTCCTCTGGTACCACCCATACAAATGTACCATCCCGTCCCTTATAAACCGTGTAATATTATCAATATTACCGACGCGATCTTGCCCAAATTCTGTATTTAATAAAGCTATTGCTAGACAAAGTTTTGGACAAAAACTTGGAAGTCTGGTGACTCCTCTTCTGGTACTTCCCATACAAATGTACCATCCCGCCTACCTTAGAAATCGTGTAATAACATAAATATGTACTTCCCATACAAATGTACCATCCCGCCTACCTTAGAAATCGTGTAATAACATAAATATGTCCAACACAACCTTGCCCAAATTTTGCATTTATTACATCTATAACTAGACAAAGTCTTGGACAAAAACATGGAAGTCTGGTGACTCCCCTTCTGGTACCTCCCATACAAATGTACCATTCCGCCTACTTTAGAAATCGTGTAATAATATCAATATGCCCAAAGCAACCTTGCCCAAATTTTGCATTTATTACATCTATAGCTAGACAAAGTTTTGGACAGAAACTTGGAAGTCTGGTAACTCCCCTTCTGGTACCTCCCATACAAATGTACCATTCCGCCTACTTTAGAAATCGTGTAATAATATCAATATGCCCAAAGCAACCTTGCCCAAATTTTGCATTTATTACATCTATAGCTAGACAAAGTTTTGGACAGAAACTTGGAAGTCTGGTAACTCCCCTTCTGGTACCTCCCATACAAATGTACCATTCCGCCTACCTTAGAAATCGTGAAATAATATCAATATGTCCAACGCAACATTGCCCAAATTTTGCATTTATTACATCTATAGCTAGACAAAGTTTTGGACAAAAACTTAGAAGTCTGGTGACTCCCCTTCTGGTACCTCCCATACAAATGTACCATTCCGCCTACCTTAGAAATCGTGTAATAATATCAATATGTCCAACGCAACATTGCCCAAATTTTGCATTTATTACATCTATAGCTAGTCAAAGTTTTGGACAAAAACTTGGAAGTCTGGTGACTCCCCTTCTGTTATTTCCATACAAATGTACAATCCCGCCTACCTTAGAAATCGTGTAATAATATCAATATCCCCAACGCAACCTTGTGCAAATTGTGTATTTAGTAAATCTATAGCTAGACAAAGTTTTGGACAAAAAATTGGAAGCCTGGCAACTCCTCCTCTGGTACCTCCCATACAAATGTATCATCCCGCCCCTTATTAACCGTGTAATATTATCAATACTACCAACGCGATCTTGCCCAAATTCTGTATTTAATAAAGCTATTGCTAGACAAGGTTTTGTACAAAAACTTGGAAGCCTGGTAACTCGCCTTCTGGTACCTCCCATACAAATGTACCATCCCGACTACCTTAGAAATCGTGTAATAATATCAATATGCCCAACACAACCTTGCCCAAATTTTGCATTTATTACATCTATAACTAGACAAAGTCTTGGACAAAAACATGGAAGTCTGGTGACTCCCCTTCTGGTACCTCCCATACAAATGTACCATTCCGCCTACTTTAGAAATCGTGTAATAATATCAATATGCCCAAAGCAACCTTGCCCAAATTTTGCATTTATTACATCTATAGCTAGACAAAGTTTTGGACAGAAACTTGGAAGTCTGGTAACTCCCCTTCTGGTACCTCCCTTACAAATGTACCATTCGGCCTACCTTAGAAATCGTGTAATAATATCAATATGTCCAACGCAACATTGCCCAAATTTTGCATTTATTACATCTATAGCTAGACAAAGTTTTGGACAAAAACTTAGAAGTCTGGTGACTCCCCTTCTGGTACCTCCCATACAAATGTACCATTCCGCCTACCTTAGAAATCGTGAAATAATATCAATATGTCCAACGCAACATTGCCCAAATTTTGCATTTATTACATCTATAGCTAGACAAAGTTTTGGACAAAAACTTAGAAGTCTGGTGACTCCCCTTCTGGTACCTCCCATACAAATGTACCATTCCGCCTACCTTAGAAATCGTGTAATAATATCAATATGTCCAACGCAACATTGCCCAAATTTTGCATTTATTACATCTATAGCTAGTCAAAGTTTTGGACAAAAACTTGGAAGTCTGGTGACTCCCCTTCTGTTATTTCCATACAAATGTACAATCCCGCCTACCTTAGAAATCGTGTAATAATATCAATATCCCCAACGCAACCTTGTGCAAATTGTGTATTTAGTAAATCTATAGATAGACAAAGTTTTGGACAAAAACTTGGAAGCCTGGCAACTCCCCTTGTGATACCTCTCATACAAATGTACCATCCCGCCTACCTTAGAAATCGTGTAATAATATCAATATGCCCAACGCGACCTTGCCCAAATTTTGTATTTAGTAAATCTATAGCTAGACAAAGTTTTGAACAAAAACTTGGAAGTCTGGTGACTCCCCTTCTGGGACTTCCCATACAATGTACCATCCCGCCTACCTTAGAAATCGTGTAATAATATCAATATGCCCACCGCAATCTTGCCGAAATTTTGCATTTAATAAATCTATAGCTAGACAAAGTTTTGAACAAAAACTTGGAAGCCTGGCAACTCCTCCTCTGGTACCTCCCATACAAATGTACCATCCCACCCCTTATTAACCGTGTAATATTACCAATATTACCAACGCGATCTTGCCCAAATTCTGTATTTAATAAAGCTATTGCTAGACAAAGTTTTGTACAAAAACTTGGAAGCCTGGTACCTCGCCTTCTGGTACCTCCCATACAAATGTACCATCCCGACTACCTTAGAAATCGTGTAATAATATCAATATGCCCAACACAACCTTGCCCAAATTTTGCATTTATTACATCTATAGCTAGACAAAGTCTTGGACAAAAACTTGGAAGTCTGGTGACTCCCCTTCTGGTACCTCCCATACAAATGTACCATTCCGCCTACTTTAGAAATCGTGTAATAATATCAATATGCCCAAAGCAACCTTGCCCAAATTTTGCATTTATTACATCTATAGCTAGACAAAGTTTTGGACAGAAACTTGGAAGTCTGGTAACTCCCCTTCTGGTACCTCCCATACAAATGTACCATTCCACCTACCTTAGAAATCGTGTAATAATATCAATATGCCCACCGCAATCTTGCCGAAATTTTGCTTTTATTACACCTATTGCTAGACAAAGTTTTGGACAAAAACTTAGAAGTCTGGTAACTCCCCTTCTGGTACCTTCCATACAAATGTACCATCCCGCCTACCTTAGAAATCGTGTAATAATATCAATATGCCCACCGCAATCTTGCCGAAATTTTTCATTTAATAAATCTATAGCTAGACAAAGTTTTGGACAAAAACTTGGAAGCCTGGCAACTCCTCCTCTGGTACCTCCCATACAAATGTACCATCCCGCCCTTTATTAACCGTGTAATATTATCAATATTACCAACGCGATCTTTCCCAAATTCTGTATTTAATAAAGCTATTGCTAGACAAAGTTTTGGACAAAAACTTGGAAGCCTGGTAACTCGCCTTCTGGTACCTCGCATACAAATGTACCATCGCGCCTACCTTATAAACCGGGTCATATTATCAATATTACGAACGCGATCTTGCCCAAATTCTGTATTTGATAAAGCTATTGCTAGTCAAAGTTTCGGACAAAAACTTGGAAGTCAGGCAACTCCTCTTCTGGTACCTCCCATACAATTGTACCATCCCGCCTACCTTAGAAATCGTGTAATAATATCAATATGCCCAATGCGACCTTGCCCAAATTTTGTATTTAGTAAATCTATAGCTAGACAAAGTTTTGAACAAAAAGTTGGAAGTCTGGCAACTCCCCTTCTGGTACCTCAATACAAATGTACCATCGCGCCTACTTTATAAATCGTGTAATAATATCAATATTACAAACGCGACCTTGCCCAAATTTTGCATTTAATAAATCTATAGCTAGACAAAGTTTTGGACAAAAACTTGGAAGTCTGTTGACTCCCCTTCTGGTACATCCCATACAAATGTACCATCCCGCCTACCTTAGAAATCGTGTAATAATATCAATATGCCCACCGCAATCTTGCCGAAATTTTGCATTTAATAAATCTATAGCTAGAAAAAGTTTTGGAAAAACTTGGAAGCCTGGTAACTCCCCTTCTGGTACCTCCCATACAAATGTACCATCCCGCCCCTTATTAACCGTGTAATATTATCAATATTACCAACGCGATCTTGCCCAAATTCTGTATTAAATAAAGCTATTGCTAGACAAAGTTTTGGACAAAAACTTGGAAGTCTGGTGACTCCCCTTCTGGTACTTCCCATACAAATGTACCATCCCGCCTACCTTAGAAACCGTGTAATATTATCAATATTACCAACGCGATCTTGACCAAATTCTGTATTTACTAAAGCTATTGCTAGACAAAGTTTTGGACAAAAACTTAGACAAAGTTTTGGACAAAAACTTAGACAAAGTTTTGGACAAAAACTTAGACAAAGTTTTGGACAAAAACTTGGAAGTCTCGTAACTCCCCTTCTGGTACATCCCATACAAATGTACCATCCCGCCTACCTTAGAAATCGTGTAATAATATCAATATGCCCACCGCAATCTTGCCGAAATTTTGCATTTAATAAATCTATAGCTAGACAAAGTTTTGAACAAAAACTTGGAAGCCTGGCAACTCCTCCTCTGGTACCTCCCATACAAATGTACCATCCCGCCCCTTATTAACCGTGTAATATTATCAATATTACCAACGCGATTTTGCCCAAATTCTGTATTTAATAAAGCTATTGCTAGACAAAGTTTTGTACAAAAACTTGGAAGCCTGGTAACTCGCCTTCTGGTACCTTCCATACAAATGTACCATCCCGACTACCTTAGAAATCGTGTAATAATATCAATATGCCCAACACAACCTTGCCCAAATTTTGCATTTATTACATCTATAGCTAGACAAAGTCTTGGACAAAAACTTGGAAGTCTGGTGACTCCCCTTCTGGTACCTCCCATACAAATGTACCATCCCGCCTACCTTAGAAATCGTGTAATAATATCAATATGCCCACCGCAATCTTGCCGAAATTTTGCATTTAATAAATCTATAGCTAGACAAAGTTTTGAACAAAAACTTGGAAGCCTGGCAACTCCTCCTCTGGTACCTCCCATACAAATGTACCATCGCGCCTACCTTATAAACCGGGTCATATTATCAATATTACGAACGCGATCTTGCCCAAATTCTGTATTTGATAAAGCTATTGCTAGTCAAAGTTTCGGACAAAAACTTGGAAGTCAGGCAACTCCTCTTCTGGTACCTCCCATACAAATGTACCATCCCGCCTACCTTAGAAATCGTGTAATAATATCAATATGCCCAATGCGACCTTGCCCAAATTTTGTATTTAGTAAATCTATAGCTAGACAAAGTTTTGAACAAAAAGTTGGAAGTCAGGCAACTCCTCTTCTGGTACCTCCCATACAAATGTACCATCGCGCCTACTTTATAAATCGTGTAATAATATCAATATTACAAACGCGACCTTGCCCAAATTTTGCATTTAATAAATCTATAGCTAGACAAAGTTTTGGACAAAAACTTGGAAGTCTGGTGACTCCCCTTCTGGTACATCCCATACAAATGTACCATCCCGCCTACCTTAGAAATCGTGTAATAATATCAATATGCCCAACGCGACCTTGCCCAAATTTTGTATTTAGTAAATCTATAGCTAGACAAAGTTTTGAACAAAAACTTGGAAGTCTGGTGACTCCCCTTCTGGGACTTCCCATACAATGTACCATCCCGCCTACCTTAGAAATCGTGTAATAATATCAATATGCCCACCGCAATCTTGCCGAAATTTTGCATTTAATAAATCTATAGCTAGACAAAGTTTTGAACAAAAACTTGGAAGCCTGGCAATTCCTCCTCTGGTACCTCCCATACAAATGTACCATCCCGCCCCTTATTAACCGTGTAATATTATCAATATTACCAACGCGATCTTGCCCAAATTCTGTATTTAATAAAGCTATTGCTAGACAAAGTTTTGTACAAAAACTTGGAAGCCTGGTAACTCGCCTTCTGGTACCTTCCATACAAATGTACCATCCCGACTACCTTAGAAATCGTGTAATAATATCAATATGCCCAACGCAACCTTGCCAAAATTTTGCATTTATTACATCTATAGCTAGACAAAGTTTTGGACAAAAACTTGGAAGTCTGTTGACACCCCTTCTGGGACTTCCCATACAATGTACCATCCCGCCTTCCTTAGAAATCGTGTAATAATATCAATATCCCCAACGCAACCTTGTGCAAATTTTGTATTTAGTAAATCTATAGCTAGACAAAGTTTTGGACAAAAACTTGGAAGCCTGGCAACTCCCCTTGTGATACCTCTCATACAAATGTACCATCCCGCCTACCTTAGAAATCGTGTAATAATATCAATATGCCCAACGCGACCTTGCCCAAATTTTGTATTTAGTAAATCTATAGCTAGACAAAGTTTTGAACAAAAACTTGGAAGTCTGGTGACACCCCTTCTGGGACTTCCCATACAATGTACCATCCCGCCTACCTTAGAAATCGTGTAATAATATCAATATGCCCACCGCAATCTTGCCGAAATTTTGCATTTAATAAATCTATAGCTAGACAAAGTTTTGGACAAAAACTTGGAAGCCTGGCAACTCCTCCTCTGGTACCTCCCATACAAATGTACCATCCCGCCCCTTATTAACCGTGTAATATTATCAATATTACCAACGCGATCTTTCCCAAATTCTGTATTTAATAAAGCTATTGCTAGACAAAGTTTTGGACAAAAACTTTGAAGCCTGGTAACTCGCCTTCTGGTACCTCGCATACAAATGTACCATCGCGCCTACCTTATAAACCGGGTCATATTATCAATATTACGAACGCGATCTTGCCCAAATTCTGTATTTGATAAAGCTATTGCTAGTCAAAGTTTCGGACAAAAACTTGGAAGTCAGGCAACTCCTCTTCTGGTACCTCCCATACAAATGTACCATCCCGCCTACCTTAGAAATCGTGTAATAATATCAATATGCCCAATGCGACCTTGCCCAAATTTTGTATTTAGTAAATCTATAGCTAGACAAAGTTTTGAACAAAAAGTTGGAAGTTTGGCAACTCCCCTTCTGGTACCTCAATACAAATGTACCATCGCGCCTACTTTATAAATCGTGTAATAATATCAATATTACAAACGCGACCTTGCCCAAATTTTGCATTTAATAAATCTATAGCTAGACAAAGTTTTGGACAAAAACTTGGAAGTCTGGTGACTCCCCTTCTGGTACATCCCATACAAATGTACCATCCCGCCTACCTTAGAAATCGTGTAATAATATCAATATGCCCACCGCAATCTTGCCGAAATTTTGCATTTAATAAATCTATAGCTAGACAAAGTTTTGGACAAAAACTTGGAAGCCTGGTAACTCCCCTTCTGGTACCTCCCATACAAATGTACCATCCCGCCCCTTATTAACCGTGTAATATTATCAATATTACCAACGCGATCTTGCCCAAATTCTGTATTAAATAAAGCTATTGCTAGACAAAGTTTTGGACAAAAACTTGGAAGTCTGGTGACTCCCCTTCTGGTACTTCCCATACAAATGTACCATCCCGCCTACCTTAGAAACCGTGTAATATTATCAATATTACCAACGCGATCTTGACCAAATTCTGTATTTACTAAAGCTATTGCTAGACAAAGTTTTGGACAAAAACTTAGACAAAGTTTTGGACAAAAACTTAGACAAAGTTTTGGACAAAAACTTGGAAGTCTCGTAACTCCCCTTCTGGTACATCCCATACAAATGTACCATCCCGCCTACCTTAGAAATCGTGTAATAATATCAATATGCCCACCGCAATCTTGCCGAAATTTTGCATTTAATAAATCTATAGCTAGACAAAGTTTTGGACAAAAACTTAGAAGCCTGGTAACTCGCCTTCTGGTACCTCCCTTACAAATGTACCATCGCGCCTACCTTATAAACCGTGTCATATTATCAATATTGCAAACGCGATCTTGCCCAAATTCTGTATTTGATAAAGCTATTGCTAGGCAAAGTTTTGGACAAAAACTTGGAAGCCTGGTAACTCGCCTTCTGGTACCTCCCATACAAATGTACCATCGCGCCTACCTTATAAACCATGTAATATTATCAATATTACCAATGCGATCTTGACCAAATTCTGTATTTACTAAAGCCATTGCTAGACAAAGTTTTGGACAAAAACGTAGACAAAGTTTTGGACAAAAACTTGGAAGTCTCGTAACTCCCCTTCTGGTACCTCCCATACAAATGTACCATCCCGCCTACCTTAGAAATCGTGTAATAATATGAATGTGTCCAACGCAACCTCGCCCAAATTTTGCATTTATTACATCTATAGCTAGACAAAGTTTTGTACAAAAACTTGGAAGCCTAGTGACTCCCCTTCTGGTACTTCCATACAAATGTACCATCCCGCCTACCTTAGAAATCGTGTAATAATATCAATATCCCCAACGCAACCTTGTGCAAATTTTGTATTTAGTAATTCTATAGCTAGACAAAGTTTTGGACAAAAACTTGGAAGCCTGGCAACTCCCCTTGTGATACCTCTCATACAAATGTACCATCCCGCCTACCTTAGAAATCGTGTAATAATATCAATATGCCCAACGCGACCTTGCCCAAATTTTGTATTTAGTAAATCTATAGCTAGACAAAGTTTTGAACAAAAACTTGGAAGTCTGGTGACTCCCCTTCTGGGACTTCCCATACAATGTACCATCCCGCCTACCTTAGAAATCGTGTAATAATATCAATATGCCCACCGCAATCTTGCCGAAATTTTGCATTTAATAAATCTATAGCTAGACAAAGTTTTGGACAAAAAGTTGGAAGTCTGGTGACTCCCTTTCTGGTACCTCCATACAAATGTACAATCCCGCCTACTTTAGAAATCGTGTAATAATATCAATATGCCCACCGCAATCTTGCCGAAATTTTGCATTTAATAAATCGATAGCTAGACAAAGTTTTGGACAAAAACTTGGAAGTCTCGTAACTCCCCTTCTGGTACCTCCCCTACAAATGTACCATCCCGACTACCTTAGAAATCGTGTAATAATATCAATATGCCCAACACAACCTTGCCCAAATTTTGCATTTATTACATCTATAGCTAGACAAAGTGTTGGACAAAAACTTGGAAGTCTGGTGACTCCCCTTCTGGTACCTCCCATACAAATGTACCATCCCGCCTACATTAGAAATCGTGTAATAATATCAATATGCCCAAAGCAACCTTGCCCAAATTTTGCATTTATTACACCTATAGCTAGACAAAGATTTGACAACAACTTGGACGTCTGGTAACTCCCCGTCTGGTACCTCCCATACAAATGTACCATTCCGCCTACCTTAGAAATCGTGTAATAATATCAATATGTCCAACGCAACCTTGCCCAAATTTTGCATTTATTTCACCTATAGCTGGACAAACTTTTGGACATAAACTTGGAAGTCTGGTAACTCCCCTTCTGGTACCTTCCATACAAATGTACCATCCCGCCTACCTTATAAACCGTGTAATATTATCAATATTACCAACGCGATCTTGACCAAATTCTGTATTTACTAAAGCTATTGCTAGACAAAGTTTTGGACAAAAACTTAGACAAAGTTTTGGACAAAAACTTGGAAGTCTCGTAACTCCCCTTCTGGTACTTCCCATACAAATGTACCATCCCGCCTACCTTAGAAATCGTGTAATAATATCAATATGCCCACCGCAATCTTGCCGAAATTTTGCATTTAATAAATCTATAGCTAGAAAAAGTTTTGGACAAAAACTTGGAAGCCTGTCAACTCCTCCTCTGGTACCTCCCATACAAATGTACCATCCCGCCCCATTAGAAAACGTGTAATAATATCAATATGCCCACCGCGATCTTGCCCAAATTCTGTATTTAATAAAGCTATTGCTAGACAAAGTTTTGGACAGAAACTTGGAAGCCTGGTACCTCGCATACAAATGTACCATCGCGCCTACCTTATAAACCGGGTCATATTATCAATATTACGAACGCGATCTTGCCCAAATTCTGTATTTAATAAAGCTATTGCTAGACAAAGTTTTGGACAAAAACTTGAAAGCCTGGTAACTCGCCTTCTGGTACCTCCCATACAAATGTACCATCGCGCCTATCTGTATTTGATAAAGCTATTGCTAGGCAAAGTTTTGGATAAAAACTTGGAAATCTGGTGACTCCCCTAATGGAACCTCCCATACAAATGTACCATCCAGCCCCATTAGAAATCGTGTAATAATATCAATATGGCAACCGCGATCTTGCCCAAATTTTGTGTTTAGTAAATCTATAGCTAGACAAAGTTTTGGACAAAAAGATGGATGTCTGGCAACTCCCCTTCTGTTACCTCCCATACAAATGTAAAATCCCGCCTACCTTAGAAATCGTGTAATAATATCAATATCCCCAACGCAACCTTGTGCAGATTTTGTATTTAGTAAATCTATAGCTAGACAAAGTTTTGGACAAAAACTTGGAAGTCTGGTGACTCCCCTTCTGGTACTTCCCATACAAATGTACCATCCCGCCTACCTTAGAAATCGTGTAATAATATCAATATGCCCAAAGCAACCTTGCCCAAATTTTGCATTTAGTAAATCTATAGCTAGACAAAGATTTGGACAACAACTTGGAAGTCTGGTAACTCCCCTTCTGGTACCTCCCATACAAATGTACCATTCCGCCTACCTTAGAAATCGTGTAATAATATCAATATGTCCAACGCAACCTTGCCCAAATTTTGCATTTATTTCACCTATAGCTGGACAAACTTTTGGACATAAACTTGGAAGTCTGGTAACTCCCCTTCTGGTACCTTCCATACAAATGTACCATCCCGCCTACCTTATAAACCGTGTAATATTATCAATATTACCAACGCGATCTTGACCAAATTCTGTATTTACTAAAGCTATTGCTAGACAAAGTTTTGGACAAAAACTTAGACAAAGTTTTGGACAAAAACTTGGAAGTCTCGTAACTCCCCTTCTGGTACCTCCCATACAAATGTACCATGCCGCCTACCTTAGAAATCGTGTAATAATATCAATATGCCCAACACAACCTTGCCCAAATTTTGCATTTATTACATCTATAGCTAGACAAAGTCTTGGACAAAAACTTGGAAGTCTGGTGACTCCCCTTCTGGTACCTCCCATACAAATGTACAATCCCGCCTACTTTAGAAATCGTGTAATAATATCAATATGCCCAACGCAACGTTGCCCAAATTTTGCATTTATTACATCTATAGCTAGAAAAAGTCTTGGACAAAAACTTGGAAGTCTGGTGACTCCCCTTCTGGTACCTCCCATACAAATGTACCATGCCGCCTACCTTAGAAATCGTGTAATAATATCAATATGCCCAACACAACCTTGCCCAAATTTTGCATTTATTACATCTATAGCTAGACAAAGTCTTGGACAAAAACTTGGAAGTCTGGTGACTCCCCTTCTGGTACCTCCCATACAAATGTACAATCCCGCCTACTTTAGAAATCGTGTAATAATATCAATATGCCCAACGCAACGTTGCCCAAATTTTGCATTTATTACATCTATAGCTAGAAAAAGTTTTGGACAAAAACTTGGAAGCCTGTCAACTCCCCTTCTGGTACCTTCCATACAAATGTACCATCCCGCCTACCTTATAAACCGTGTAATATTATCAATATTACCAACGCGATCTTGACCAAATTCTGTATTTACTAAAGCTATTGCTAGACAAAGTTTTGGACAAAAACTTAGACAAAGTTTTGGACAAAAACTTGGAAGTCTCGTAACTCCCCTTCTGGTACTTCCCATACAAATGTACCATCCCGCCTACCTTAGAAATCGTGTAATAATATCAATATGCCCACCGCAATCTTGCCGAAATTTTGCATTTAATAAATCTATAGCTAGAAAAAGTTTTGGACAAAAACTTGGAAGCCTGTCAACTCCTCCTCTGGTACCTCCCATACAAATGTACCATCCCGCCCCATTAGAAAACGTGTAATAATATCAATATGCCCACCGCGATCTTGCCCAAATTCTGTATTTAATAAAGCTATTGCTAGACAAAGTTTTGGACAGAAACTTGGAAGCCTGGTACCTCGCATACAAATGTACCATCGCGCCTACCTTATAAACCGGGTCATATTATCAATATTACGAACGCGATCTTGCCCAAATTCTGTATTTAATAAAGCTATTGCTAGACAAAGTTTTGGACAAAAACTTGAAAGCCTGGTAACTCGCCTTCTGGTACCTCCCATACAAATGTACCATCGCGCCTATCTGTATTTGATAAAGCTATTGCTAGGCAAAGTTTTGGATAAAAACTTGGAAATCTGGTGACTCCCCTACTGGAACCTCCCATACAAATGTACCATCCAGCCCCATTAGAAATCGTGTAATAATATCAATATGGCAACCGCGATCTTGCCCAAATTTTGTGTTTAGTAAATCTATAGCTAGACAAAGTTTTGGACAAAAAGATGGATGTCTGGCAACTCCCCTTCTGTTACCTCCCATACAAATGTAAAATCCCGCCTACCTTAGAAATCGTGTAATAATATCAATATCCCCAACGCAACCTTGTGCAGATTTTGTATTTAGTAAATCTATAGCTAGACAAAGTTTTGGACAAAAACTTGGAAGTCTGGTGACTCCCCTTCTGGTACTTCCCATACAAATGTACCATCCCGCCTACCTTAGAAATCGTGTAATAATATCAATATGCCCAAAGCAACCTTGCCCAAATTTTGCATTTAGTAAATCTATAGCTAGACAAAGATTTGGACAACAACTTGGAAGTCTGGTAACTCCCCTTCTGGTACCTCCCATACAAATGTACCATTCCGCCTACCTTAGAAATCGTGTAATAATATCAATATGTCCAACGCAACCTTGCCCAAATTTTGCATTTATTTCACCTATAGCTGGACAAACTTTTGGACATAAACTTGGAAGTCTGGTAACTCCCCTTCTGGTACCTTCCATACAAATGTACCATCCCGCCTACCTTATAAACCGTGTAATATTATCAATATTACCAACGCGATCTTGACCAAATTCTGTATTTACTAAAGCTATTGCTAGACAAAGTTTTGGACAAAAACTTAGACAAAGTTTTGGACAAAAACTTGGAAGTCTCGTAACTCCCCTTCTGGTACCTCCCATACAAATGTACCATGCCGCCTACCTTAGAAATCGTGTAATAATATCAATATGCCCAACACAACCTTGCCCAAATTTTGCATTTATTACATCTATAGCTAGACAAAGTCTTGGACAAAAACTTGGAAGTCTGGTGACTCCCCTTCTGGTACCTCCCATACAAATGTACAATCCCGCCTACTTTAGAAATCGTGTAATAATATCAATATGCCCAACGCAACGTTGCCCAAATTTTGCATTTATTACATCTATAGCTAGAAAAAGTTTTGGACAAAAACTTGGAAGCCTGTCAACTCCTCCTCTGGTACCTCCCATACAAATGTACCATCCCGCCCCATTAGAAAACGTGTAATAATATCAATATGCCCACCGCGATCTTGCCCAAATTCTGTATTTAATAAAGCTATTGCTAGACAAAGTTTTGGACAGAAACTTGGAAGCCTGGTACCTCGCATACAAATGTACCATCGCGCCTACCTTATAAACCGGGTCATATTATCAATATTACGAACGCGATCTTGCCCAAATTCTGTATTTAATAAAGCTATTGCTAGACAAAGTTTTGGACAAAAACTTGAAAGCCTGGTAATTCGCCTTCTGGTACCTCCCATACAAATGTACCATCGCGCCTATCTGTATTTGATAAAGCTATTGCTAGGCAAAGTTTTGGATAAAAACTTGGAAATCTGGTGACTCCCCTACTGGAACCTCCCATACAAATGTACCATCCAGCCCCATTAGAAATCGTGTAATAATATCAATATGGCAACCGCGATCTTGCCCAAATTTTGTGTTTAGTAAATCTATAGCTAGACAAAGTTTTGGACAAAAAGATGGATGTCTGGCAACTCCCCTTCTGTTACCTCCCATACAAATGTAAAATCCCGCCTACCTTAGAAATCGTGTAATAATATCAATATCCCCAACGCAACCTTGTGCAGATTTTGTATTTAGTAAATCTATAGCTAGACAAAGTTTTGGACAAAAACTTGGAAGTCTGGTGACTCCCCTTCTGGTACTTCCCATACAAATGTACCATCCCGCCTACCTTAGAAATCGTGTAATAATATCAATATGCCCAAAGCAACCTTGCCCAAATTTTGCATTTAGTAAATCTATAGCTATTTGGACAACAACTTGGAAGTCTGGTAACTCCCCTTCTGGTACCTCCCATACAAATGTACCATTCCGCCTACCTTAGAAATCGTGTAATAATATCAATATGTCCAACGCAACCTTGCCCAAAATTTGCATTTATTTCACCTATAGCTAGACAAAGTTTTGGACATAAACTTGGAAGTCTGGTAACTCCCCTTCTGGTACCTTCCATACAAATGTACCATCCCGCCTACCTTATAAACCGTGTAATATTATCAATATTACCAACGCGATCTTGACCAAATTCTGTATTTACTAAAGCTATTGCTAGACAAAGTTTTGGACAAAACCTTAGACAAAGATTTGGACAACAACTTGGAAGTCTGGTAACTCCCCTTCTGGTACCTCCCATACAAATGTACCATGCCGCCTACCTTAGAAATCGTGTAATAATATCAATATGCCCAACACAACCTTGCCCAAATTTTGCATTTATTACATCTATAGCTAGACAAAGTCTTGGACAAAAACTTGGAAGTCTGGTGACTCCCCTTCTGGTACCTCCCATACAAATGTACAATCCCGCCTACTTTAGAAATCGTGTAATAATATCAATATGCCCAACGCAACGTTGCCCAAATTTTGCATTTATTACATCTATAGCTAGACAATGTTTTGGACAAAAACTTGGAAGTCTCGTAACTCCACTTCTGGTACCTCCCCTACAAATGTACCATCCAGACTACCTTAGAAATCGTGTAATAATATCAATATGCCCAAAGTAACCTTGCCCAAATTTTGCATTTATTACACCTATAGCTAGACAAAGATTTGGACAACAACTTGGAAGTCTGGTAACTCCCCTGCTGGTACCTTCCATACAAATGTACCATCCCGCCTACCTTATAAACCGTGTAATATTATCAATATTACCATCGCGACCTTGACCAAATTCTGTATTTACTAAAGCTATTGCTAGACAAAGTTTTGGACAAAAACTTAGACAATCTTGCTGAAATTTTGCATTTAATAAATCTATAGCTAGACAAAGTTTTGGACAAAAACTTGGAAGCCTGGCAACTCCTCCTCTGGTACCTCCCATACAAATGTACCATCCCGCCCCATTAGAAAACGTGTAATAATATCAATATGCCCACCGCAATCTTGCCGAAATTTTGCATTTAATAAATCTATAGCTAGACAAAGTGTTGGACAAAAACTTGGAAGCCTGGCAACTCCTCCTCTGGTACCTCCCATACAAATGTACCATCCCGCCCCTTATTAACGTGTAATATTATCAATATTACCAACGCGATCTTGCCCAAATTCTGTATTTAATGAAGCCATTGCTAGACAAAGTTTTGGACAGAAACTTGGAAGCCTGGTAACTCGCCTTCTGGTACCTCGCATACAAATGTACCATCGCGCCTACCTTATAAACCGGGTCATATTATCAATATTACCAACGCGATCTTGCCCAAATTCTGTATTTGATAAAGCTATTGCTAGTCAAAGTTTCGGACAAAAACTTGGAAGTCAGGCAACTCACCCTTCTGGTACCTCCCATACAAATGTACCATCCCGCCCCATTAGAAAACGTGTAATAATATCAATATGCCCACGGCGATCTTGCCCAAATTCTGTATTTAATAAAGCTATTGCTAGACAAAGTTTTGGACAGAAACATGGAAGCCTGGTAACTCGCCTTCTGGTACCTCGCATACAAATGTACCATCCCGCCTACCTTAGAAATCGTGTAATAATATCAATATGCCCAACGCGACCTTGCCCAATTTTTGTATTTAGTAAATCTATAGCTAGACAAAGTTTTGAACAAAAACTTGGAAGTCTGGTGACTCCCCTTCTGGGACTTCCCATACAATGTACCATCCCGCCTACCTTAGAAATCGTGTAATAATATCAATATGCCCACCGCAATCTTGCCGAAATTTTGCATTTAATAAATCTATAGCTAGACAAAGTTTTGTACAAAAACTTGGAAGCCTGGTAACTCGCCTTCTGGTACCTTCCATACAAATGTACCATCCCGACTACCTTAGAAATCGTGTAATAATATCAATATGCCCAACGCAACCTTGCCCAAATTTTGCATTTATTACATCTATAGCTAGACAAAGTTTTGGACAAAAACTTGGAAGTCTGTTGACACCCCTTCTGGGACTTCCCATACAATGTACCATCCCGCCTACCTTAGAAATCGTGTAATAATATCAATATCCCCAACGCAACCTTGTGCAAATTTTGTATTTAGTAAATCTATAGCTAGACAAAGTTTTGGACAAAAACTTGGAAGCCTGGCAACTCCCCTTGTGATACCTCTCATACAAATGTACCATCCCGCCTACCTTAGAAATCGTGTAATAATATCAATATGCCCAACGCGACCTTGCCCAAATTTTGTATTTTGTAAATCTATAGCTAGACAAAGTTTTGAACAAAAACTTGGAAGTCTGGTGACACCCCTTCTGGGACTTCCCATACAATGTACCATCCCGCCTACCTTAGAAATCGTGTAATAATATCAATATGCCCACCGCAATCTTGCCGAAATTTTGCATTTAATAAATCTATAGCTAGACAAAGTTTTGGACAAAAACTTGGAAGCCTGGCAACTCCTCCTCTGGTACCTCCCATACAAATGTACCATCCCGCCCCTTATTAACCGTGTAATATTATCAATATTACCAACGCGATCTTTCCCAAATTCTGTATTTAATAAAGCTATTGCTAGACAAAGTTTTGGACAAAAACTTGGAAGCCTGGTAACTCGCCTTCTGGTACCTCGCATACAAATGTACCATCGCGCCTACCTTATAAACCGGGTCATTTTATCAATATTACGAACGCGATCTTGCCCAAATTCTGTATTTGATAAAGCTATTGCTAGTCAAAGTTTCGGACAAAAACTTGGAAGTCTGGCAACTCCCCTTCTGGTACCTCAATACAAATGTACCATCGCGCCTACTTTATAAATCGTGTAATAATATCAATATTACAAACGCGACCTTGCCCAAATTTTGCATTTAATAAATCTATAGCTAGACAAAGTTTTGGACAAAAACTTGGAAGCCTGGTAACTCCCCTTCTGGTACCTCCCATACAAATGTACCATCCCGCCCCTTATTAACCGTGTAATATTATCAATATTACCAACGCGATCTTGCCCAAATTCTGTATTAAATAAAGCTATTGCTAGACAAAGTTTTGGACAAAAACTTGGAAGTCTGGTGACTCCCCTTCTGGTACTTCCCATACAAATGTACCATCCCGCCTACCTTAGAAACCGTGTAATATTATCAATATTACCAACGCGATCTTGACCAAATTCTGTATTTACTAAAGCTATTGCTAGACAAAGTTTTGGACAAAAACTTAGACAAAGTTTTGGACAAAAACTTAGACAAAGTTTTGGACAAAAACTTGGAAGTCTCGTAACTCCCCTTCTGGTACATCCCATACAAATGTACCATCCCGCCTACCTTAGAAATCGTGTTATAATATCAATATGCCCACCGCAATCTTGCCGAAATTTTGCATTTAATAAATCTATAGCTAGACAAAGTTTTGGACAAAAACTTAGAAGCCTGGTAACTCGCCTTCTGGTACCTCCCTTACAAATGTACCATCGCGCCTACCTTATAAACCGTGTCATATTATCAATATTGCAAACGCGATCTTGCCCAAATTCTGTATTTGATAAAGCTATTGCTAGGCAAAGTTTTGGACAAAAACTTGGAAGCCTGGTAACTCGCCTTCTGGTACCTCCCATACAAATGTACCATCGCGCCTACCTTATAAACCATGTAATATTATCAATATTACCAATGCGATCTTGACCAAATTCTGTATTTACTAAAGCCATTGCTAGACAAAGTTTTGGACAAAAACGTAGACAAAGTTTTGGACAAAAACTTGGAAGTCTCGTAACTCCCCTTCTGGTACCTCCCATACAAATGTACCATCCCGCCTACCTTAGAAATCGTGTAATAATATGAATGTGTCCAACGCAACCTCGCCCAAATTTTGCATTTATTACATCTATAGCTAGACAAAGTTTTGTACAAAAACTTGGAAGCCTAGTGACTCCCCTTCTGGTACTTCCATACAAATGTACCATCCCGCCTACCTTAGAAATCGTGTAATAATATCAATATCCCCAACGCAACCTTGTGCAAATTTTGTATTTAGTAAATCTATAGCTAGACAAAGTTTTGGACAAAAACTTGGAAGCCTGGCAACTCCCCTTGTGATACCTCTCATACAAATGTACCATCCCGCCTACCTTAGAAATCGTGTAATAATATCAATATGCCCAACGCGACCTTGCCCAAATTTTGTATTTAGTAAATCTATAGCTAGACAAAGTTTTGAACAAAAACTTGGAAGTCTGGTGACTCCCCTTCTGGGACTTCCCATACAATGTACCATCCCGCCTACCTTAGAAATCGTGTAATAATATCAATATGCCCACCGCAATCTTGCCGAAATTTTGCATTTAATAAATCTATAGCTAGACAAAGTTTTGGACAAAAACTTGGAAGCCTGGCAACTCCTCCTCTGGTACCTCCCATACAAATGTACCATCCCGCCATCAATATTACCAACGCGATCTTGCCCAAATTCAGTATTTAATAAAGCTATTGCTAGACAAAGTTTTGGACAAAAACTTGGAAGCCTAGTAACTCGCCTTCTGGTACCTCGCATACAAATGTACCATCGCGCCTACCTTATAAACCGGGTCATATTATCAATATTACGAACGCGATCTTGCCCAAATTCTGTATTTGATAAAGCTAATGCTAGTCAAAGTTTCGGACAAAAACTTGGAAGTCAGGCAACTCCTCTTCTGGTACCTCCCATACAAATGTACCATCCCGCCTACCTTAGAAATCGTGTAATAATATCAATATGCCCAATGCGACCTTGCCCAAATTTTGTATTTAGTAAATCTATAGCTAGACAAAGTTTTGAACAAAAAGTTGGAAGTCTGGCAACTCCCCTTCTGGTACCACAAATGCAAATGTACCATCGCGCCTACCTTAGAAATCGTGTAATAATATCAATATTACAAACGCGACCTTGCCCAAATTTTGCATTTAATAAATCTATAGCTAGACAAAGTTTTGGACAAAAACTTGGAAGTCTGGTGACTCCATTTCTGGTACATCCCATACAAATGTACCATCCCGCCTACCTTAGAAATCGTGTAATAATATCAATATGCCCACCGCAATCTTGCCGAAATTTTGCATTTAATAAATCTATAGCTAGACAAAGTTTTGGATAAAAACTTGGAAGCCTTTTAACTCCCCTTCTGTTACCTCCCATACAAATGTACCATCCCGCCTACCTTAGAAATCGTATAATAATATCAATATGCCCACCGCAATCTTGCCGAAATTTTGCATTTAATAAATCTATAGCTAGACAAAGTTTTGGACAAAAAGTTGGAAGTCTGGCAACTCCCCTTCTGTTACCTCCCATACAAATGTACCATCCAGCCTACCTTAGAAATCGTGTAATAATATCAATATCCACAACGCAACCTTGTGCAAATTTTGCATTTATTACATCTATAGCTAGACAAAGTCTTGGACAAAAACTTGGAAGTCTGGTGACTCCCTTTCTGGTACCTCCATACAAATGTACAATCCCGCCTACTTTAGAAATCGTGTAATAATATCAATATGCCCACCGCAATCTTGCCGAAATTTTGCATTTAATAAATCGATAGCTAGACAAAGTTTTGGACAAAAACTTGGAAGTCTCGTAACTCCCCTTCTGGTACCTCCCCTACAAATGTACCATCCCGACTACCTTAGAAATCGTGTAATAATATCAATATGCCCAACACAACCTTGCCCAAATTTTGCATTTATTACATCTATAGCTAGACAAAGTGTTGGACAAAAACTTGGAAGTCTGGTGACTCCCCTTCTGGTACCTCCCATACAAATGTACCATCCCGCCTACATTAGAAATCGTGTAATAATATCAATATGCCCAAAGCAACCTTTCCCAAATTTTGCATTTATTACACCTATAGCTAGACAAAGATTTGACAACAACTTGGAAGTCTGGTAACTCCCCTTCTGGTACCTCCCATACAAATGTACCATTCCGCCTACCTTAGAAATCGTGTAATAATATCAATATGTCCAACGCAACCTTGCCCAAATTTTGCATTTATTTCACCTATAGCTGGACAAACTTTTGGACATAAACTTGGAAGTCTGGTAACTCCCCTTCTGGTACCTTCCATACAAATGTACCATCCCGCCTACCTTATAAACCGTGTAATATTATCAATATTACCAACGCGATCTTGACCAAATTCTGTATTTACTAAAGCTATTGCTAGACAAAGTTTTGGACAAAAACTTAGACAAAGTTTTGGACAAAAACTTGGAAGTCTCGTAACTCCCCTTCTGGTACTTCCCATACAAATGTACCATCCCGCCTACCTTAGAAATCGTGTAATAATATCAATATGCCCACCGCAATCTTGCCGAAATTTTGCATTTAATAAATCTATAGCTAGAAAAAGTTTTGGACAAAAATTTGGAAGCCTGTCAACTCCTCCTCTGGTACCTCCCATACAAATGTACCATCCCGCCCCATTAGAAAACGTGTAATAATATCAATATGCCCACCGCGATCTTGCCCAAATTCTGTATTTAATAAAGCTATTGCTAGACAAAGTTTTGGACAGAAACTTGGAAGCCTGGTACCTCGCATACAAATGTACCATCGCGCCTACCTTATAAACCGGGTCATATTATCAATATTACGAACGCGATCTTGCCCAAATTCTGTATTTAATAAAGCAATTGCTAGACAAAGTTTTGGACAAAAACTTGAAAGCCTGGTAACTCGCCTTCTGGTACCTCCCTTACAAATGTACCATCGCGCCTATCTGTATTTGATAAAGCTATTGCTAGGCAAAGTTTCGGATAAAAACTTGGAAATCTGGTGACTCCCCTACTGGAACCTCCCATACAAATGTACCATCCAGCCCCATTAGAAATCGTGTAATAATATCAATATGGCAACCGCGATCTTGCCCAAATTTTGTGTTTAGTAAATCTATAGCTAGACAAAGTTTTGGACAAAAAGATGGATGTCTGGCAACTCCCCTTCTGTTACCTCCCATACAAATGTAAAATCCCGCCTACCTTAGAAATCGTGTAATAATATCAATATCCCCAACGCAACCTTGTGCAGATTTTGTATTTAGTAAATCTATAGCTAGACAAAGTTTTGGACAAAAACTTGGAAGTCTGGTGACTCCCCTTCTGGTACTTCCCATACAAATGTACCATCCCGCCTACCTTAGAAATCGTGTAATAATATCAATATGCCCAAAGCAACCTTGCCCAAATTTTGCATTTAGTAAATCTATAGCTAGACAAAGATTTGGACAACAACTTGGAAGTCTGGTAACTCCCCTTCTGGTACCTCCCATACAAATGTACCATTCCGCCTACCTTAGAAATCGTGTAATAATATCAATATGTCCAACGCAACCTTGCCCAAAATTTGCATTTATTTCACCTATAGCTAGACAAAGTTTTGGACATAAACTTGGAAATCTGGTAACTCCCCTTCTGGTACCTTCCATACAAATGTACCATCCCGCCTACCTTATAAACCGTGTAATATTATCAATATTACCAACGCGATCTTGACCAAATTCTGTATTTACTAAAGCTATTGCTAGACAAAGTTTTGGACAAAAACTTAGACAAAGATTTGGACAACAACTTGGAAGTCTGGTAACTCCCCTTCTGGTACCTCCCATACAAATGTACCATGCCGCCTACCTTAGAAATCGTGTAATAATATCAATATGCCCAACACAACCTTGCCCAAATTTTGCATTTATTACATCTATAGCTAGACAAAGTCTTGGACAAAAACTTGGATGTCTGGTGGCTCCCCTTCTGGTACCTCCCATACAAATGTACAATCCCGCCTACTTTAGAAATCGTGTAATAATATCAATATGCCCAACGCAACGTTGCCCAAATTTTGCATTTATTACATCTATAGCTAGACAATGTTTTGGACAAAAACTTGGAAGTCTCGTAACTCCACTTCTGGTACCTCCCCTACAAATGTACCATCCCGACTACCTTAGAAATCGTGTAATAATATCAATATGCCCAACACAACCTTGCCCAAATTTTGCATTTATTACATCTATAGCTAGACAAAGTGTTGGACAAAAACTTGGAAGTCTGGTGACTCCCCTTCTGGTACCTCCCATACAAATGTATCATCCCGCCTACATTAGAAATCGTGTAATAATATCAATATGCCCAAAGTAACCTTGCCCAAATTTTGCATTTATTACACCTATAGCTAGACAAAGATTTGACAACAACTTGGAAGTCTGGTAACTCCCCTTCTGGTACCTCCCATACAAATGTACCATTCCGCCTACCTTAGAAATCGTGTAATAATATCAATATGTCCAACGCAACCTTGCCCAAATTTTGCATTTATTTCACCTATAGCTGGACAAACTTTTGGACATAAACTTGGAAGTCTGGTAACTCCCCTTCTGGTACCTTCCATACAAATGTACCATCCCGCCTACCTTATAAACCGTGTAATATTATCAATATTACCAACGCGATCTTGACCAAATTCTGTATTTACTAAAGCTATTGCTAGACAAAGTTTTGGACAAAAACTTAGACAAAGTTTTGGACAAAAACTTGGAAGTCTCGTAACTCCCCTTCTGGTACTTCCCATACAAATGTACCATCCCGCCTACCTTAGAAATCGTGTAATAATATCAATATGCCCACCGCAATCTTGCCGAAATTTTGCATTTAATAAATCTATAGCTAGAAAAAGTTTTGGACAAAAACTTGGAAGCCTGTCAACTCCTCCTCTGGTACCTCCCATACAAATGTACCATCCCGCCCCATTAGAAAACGTGTAATAATATCAATATGCCCACCGCGATCTTGCCCAAATTCTGTATTTAATAAAGCTATTGCTAGACAAAGTTTTGGACAGAAACTTGGAAGCCTGGTACCTCGCATACAAATGTACCATCGCGCCTACCTTATAAACCGGGTCATATTATCAATATTACGAACGCGATCTTGCCCAAATTCTGTATTTAATAAAGCTATTGCTAGACAAAGTTTTGGACAAAAACTTGAAAGCCTGGTAACTCGCCTTCTGGTACCTCCCATACAAATGTACCATCGCGCCTATCTGTATTTGATAAAGCTATTGCTAGGCAAAGTTTTGGATAAACACTTGGAAATCTGGTGACTCCCCTACTGGAACCTCCCATACAAATGTACCATCCAGCCCCATTAGAAATCGTGTAATAATATCAATATGGCAACCGCGATCTTGCCCAAATTTTGTGTTTAGTAAATCTATAGCTAGACAAAGTTTTGGACAAAAAGATGGATGTCTGGCAACTCCCCTTCTGTTACCTCCCATACAAATGTAAAATCCCGCCTACCTTAGAAATCGTGTAATAATATCAATATCCCCAACGCAACCTTGCGCAGATTTTGTATTTAGTAAATCTATAGCTAGACAAAGTTTTGGACAAAAACTTGGAAGTCTGGTGACTCCCCTTCTGGTACTTCCCATACAAATGTACCATCCCGCCTACCTTAGAAATCGTGTAATAATATCAATATGCCCAAAGCAACCTTGCCCAAATTTTGCATTTAGTAAATCTATAGCTAGACAAAGATTTGGACAACAACTTGGAAGTCTGGTAACTCCCCTGCTGGTACCTTCCATACAAATGTACCATCCCGCCTACCTTATAAACCGTGTAATATTATCAATATTACCATCGCGATCTTGACCAAATTCTGTATTTACTAAAGCTATTGCTAGACAAAGTTTTGGACAAAAACTTAGACAATCTTGCTGAAATTTTGCATTTAATAAATCTATAGCTAGACAAAGTTTTGGACAAAAACTTGGAAGCCTGGCAACTCCTCCTCTGGTACCTCCCATACAAATGTACCATCCCGCCCCATTAGAAAACGTGTAATAATATCAATATGCCCACCGCAATCTTGCCGAAATTTTGCATTTAGTAAATCTATAGCTAGACAAAGATTTGGACAACAACTTGGAAGTCTGGTAACTCCCCTGCTGGTACCTTCCATACAAATGTACCATTCCGCCTACCTTAGAAATCGTGTAATAATATCAATATGTCCAACGCAACGTTGCCCAAATTTTGCATTTATTACATCTATAGCTAAACAAAGTGTTGGACAAAAACTTGGAAGTCTGGTGACTCCCCTTCTGGTACCTCCCATACAAATGTACAATCCCGCCTACTTTAGAAATCGTGTAATAATATCAATATGCCCAACGCAACGTTGCCCAAATTTTGCATTTATTACATCTATAGCTAGACAATGTTTTGGACAAAAACTTGGAAGTCTCGTAACTCCACTTCTGGTACCTCCCCTACAAATGTACCATCCCGACTACCTTAGAAATCGTGTAATAATATCAATATGCCCAACACAACCTTGCCCAAATTTTGCATTTATTACATCTATAGCTAGACAAAGTCTTGGACAAAAACTTGGAAGTCTGGTGACTCCCCTTCTGGTACCTCCCATACAAATGTACAATCCCGCCTACTTTAGAAATCGTGTAATAATATCAATATGCCCAACGCAACGTTGCCCAAATTTTGCATTTATTACATCTATAGCTAGACAATGTTTTGGACAAAAACTTGGAAGTCTCGTAACTCCACTTCTGGTACCTCCCCTACAAATGTACCATCCCGACTACCTTAGAAATCGTGTAATAATATCAATATGCCCAACACAACCTTGCCCAAATTTTGCATTTATTACATCTATAGCTAAACAAAGTGTTGGACAAAAACTTGGAAGTCTGGTGACTCCCCTTCTGGTACCTCCCATACAAATGTACAATCCCGCCTACTTTAGAAATCGTGTAATAATATCAATATGCCCAACGCAACGTTGCCCAAATTTTGCATTTATTACATCTATAGCTAGACAATGTTTTGGACAAAAACTTGGAAGTCTCGTAACTCCACTTCTGGTACCTCCCCTACAAATGTACCATCCCGACTACCTTAGAAATCGTGTAATAATATCAATATGCCCAACACAACCTTGCCCAAATTTTGCATTTATTACATCTATAGCTAGACAAAGTCTTGGACAAAAACTTGGAAGTCTGGTGACTCCCCTTCTGGTACCTCCCATACAAATGTACAATCCCGCCTACTTTAGAAATCGTGTAATAATATCAATATGCCCAACGCAACGTTGCCCAAATTTTGCATTTATTACATCTATAGCTAGACAATGTTTTGGACAAAAACTTGGAAGTCTCGTAACTCCACTTCTGGTACCTCCCCTACAAATGTACCATCCCGACTACCTTAGAAATCGTGTAATAATATCAATATGCCCAACACAACCTTGCCCAAATTTTGCATTTATTACATCTATAGCTAGACAAAGTGTTGGACAAAAACTTGGAAGTCTGGTGACTCCCCTTCTGGTACCTCCCATACAAATGTATCATCCCGCCTACATTAGAAATCGTGTAATAATATCAATATGCCCAAAGTAACCTTGCCCAAATTTTGCATTTATTACACCTATAGCTAGACAAAGATTTGACAACAACTTGGAAGTCTGGTAACTCCCCTTCTGGTACCTCCCATACAAATGTACCATTCCGCCTACCTTAGAAATCGTGTAATAATATCAATATGTCCAACGCAACCTTGCCCAAATTTTGCATTTATTTCACCTATAGCTGGACAAACTTTTGGACATAAACTTGGAAGTCTGGTAACTCCCCTTCTGGTACCTTCCATACAAATGTACCATCCCGCCTACCTTATAAACCGTGTAATATTATCAATATTACCAACGCGATCTTGACCAAATTCTGTATTTACTAAAGCTATTGCTAGACAAAGTTTTGGACAAAAACTTAGACAAAGTTTTGGACAAAAACTTGGAAGTCTCGTAACTCCCCTTCTGGTACTTCCCATACAAATGTACCATCCCGCCTACCTTAGAAATCGTGTAATAATATCAATATGCCCACCGTAATCTTGCCGAAATTTTGCATTTAATAAATCTATAGCTAGAAAAAGTTTTGGACAAAAACTTGGAAGCCTGTCAACTCCTCCTCTGGTACCTCCCATACAAATGTACCATCCCGCCCCATTAGAAAACGTGTAATAATATCAATATGCCCACCGCGATCTTGCCCAAATTCTGTATTTAATAAAGCTATTGCTAGACAAAGTTTTGGACAGAAACTTGGAAGCCTGGTACCTCGCATACAAATGTACCATCGCGCCTACCTTATAAACCGGGTCATATTATCAATATTACGAACGCGATCTTGCCCAAATTCTGTATTTAATAAAGCTATTGCTAGACAAAGTTTTGGACAAAAACTTGAAAGCCTGGTAACTCGCCTTCTGGTACCTCCCATACAAATGTACCATCGCGCCTATCTGTATTTGATAAAGCTATTGCTAGGCAAAGTTTTGGATAAACACTTGGAAATCTGGTGACTCCCCTACTGGAACCTCCCATACAAATGTACCATCCAGCCCCATTAGAAATCGTGTAATAATATCAATATGGCAACCGCGATCTTGCCCAAATTTTGTGTTTAGTAAATCTATAGCTAGACAAAGTTTTGGACAAAAAGATGGATGTCTGGCAACTCCCCTTCTGTTACCTCCCATACAAATGTAAAATCCCGCCTACCTTAGAAATCGTGTAATAATATCAATATCCCCAACGCAACCTTGCGCAGATTTTGTATTTAGTAAATCTATAGCTAGACAAAGTTTTGGACAAAAACTTGGAAGTCTGGTGACTCCCCTTCTGGTACTTCCCATACAAATGTACCATCCCGCCTACCTTAGAAATCGTGTAATAATATCAATATGCCCAAAGCAACCTTGCCCAAATTTTGCATTTAGTAAATCTATAGCTAGACAAAGATTTGGACAACAACTTGGAAGTCTGGTAACTCCCCTGCTGGTACCTTCCATACAAATGTACCATCCCGCCTACCTTATAAACCGTGTAATATTATCAATATTACCATCGCGATCTTGACCAAATTCTGTATTTACTAAAGCTATTGCTAGACAAAGTTTTGGACAAAAACTTAGACAATCTTGCTGAAATTTTGCATTTAATAAATCTATAGCTAGACAAAGTTTTGGACAAAAACTTGGAAGCCTGGCAACTCCTCCTCTGGTACCTCCCATACAAATGTACCATCCCGCCCCATTAGAAAACGTGTAATAATATCAATATGCCCACCGCAATCTTGCCGAAATTTTGCATTTAGTAAATCTATAGCTAGACAAAGATTTGGACAACAACTTGGAAGTCTGGTAACTCCCCTGCTGGTACCTTCCATACAAATGTACCATTCCGCCTACCTTAGAAATCGTGTAATAATATCAATATGTCCAACGCAACGTTGCCCAAATTTTGCATTTATTACATCTATAGCTAGACAATGTTTTGGACAAAAACTTGGAAGTCTCGTAACTCCACTTCTGGTACCTTCCATACAAATGTACCATCCCGCCTACCTTATAAACCGTGTAATATTATCAATATTACCAACGCGATCTTGACCAAATACTGTATTTACTAAAGCTATTGCTAGACAAAGTTTTGGACAAAAACTTAGACAAAGATTTGGACAACAACTTGGAAGTCTGGTAACTCCCCTTCTGGTACCTCCCATACAAATGTACCATGCCGCCTACCTTAGAAATCGTGTAATAATATCAATATGCCCAACACAACCTTGCCCAAATTTTGCATTTATTACATCTATAGCTAGACAAAGTCTTGGACAAAAACTTGGAAGTCTGGTGACTCCCCTTCTGGTACCTCCCATACAAATGTACAATCCCGCCTACTTTAGAAATCGTGTAATAATATCAATATGCCCAACGCAACGTTGCCCAAATTTTGCATTTATTACATCTATAGCTAGACAATGTTTTGGACAAAAACTTGGAAGTCTCGTAACTCCACTTCTGGTACCTCCCCTACAAATGTACCATCCCGACTACCTTAGAAATCGTGTAATAATATCAATATGCCCAACACAACCTTGCCCAAATTTTGTATTTATTACATCTATAGCTAGACAAAGTGTTGGACAAAAACTTGGAAGTCTGGTGACTCCCCTTCTGGTACCTCCCATACAAATGTATCATCCCGCCTACATTAGAAATCGTGTAATAATATCAATATGCCCAAAGTAACCTTGCCCAAATTTTGCATTTATTACACCTATAGCTAGACAAAGATTTGGACAACAACTTGGAAGTCTGGTAACTCCCCTGCTGGTACCTTCCATACAAATGTACCATCCCGCCCCATTAGAAAACGTGTAATAATATCAATATGCCCACCGCAATCTTGCCGAAATTTTGCATTTAATAAATCTATAGCTAGACAAAGTGTTGGACAAAAACTTGGAAGCCTGGCAACTCCTCCTCTGGTACCTCCCATACAAATGTACCATCCCGCCCCTTATTAACGTGTAATATTATCAATATTACCAACGCGATCTTGCCCAAATTCTGTATTTAATGAAGCCATTGCTAGACAAAGTTTTGGACAGAAACTTGGAAGCCTGGTAACTCGCCTTCTGGTACCTCGCATACAAATGTACCATCGCGCCTACCTTATAAACCGGGTCATATTATCAATATTACCATCGCGATCTTGACCAAATTCTGTATTTACTAAAGCTATTGCTAGACAAAGTTTTGGACAAAAACTTAGACAATCTTGCTGAAATTTTGCATTTAATAAATCTATAGCTAGACAAAGTTTTGGACAAAAACTTGGAAGCCTGGCAACTCCTCCTCTGGTACCTCCCATACAAATGTACCATCCCGCCCCATTAGAAAACGTGTAATAATATCAATATGCCCACCGCAATCTTGCCGAAATTTTGCATTTAATAAATCTATAGCTAGACAAAGTGTTGGACAAAAACTTGGAAGCCTGGCAACTCCTCCTCTGGTACCTCCCATACAAATGTACCATCCCGCCCCTTATTAACGTGTAATATTATCAATATTACCAACGCGATCTTGCCCAAATTCTGTATTTAATGAAGCCATTGCTAGACAAAGTTTTGGACAGAAACTTGGAAGCCTGGTAACTCGCCTTCTGGTACCTCGCATACAAATGTACCATCGCGCCTACCTTATAAACCGGGTCATATTATCAATATTACCAACGCGATCTTGCCCAAATTCTGTATTTGATAAAGCTATTGCTAGTCAAAGTTTCGGACAAAAACTTGGAAGTCAGGCAACTCCTCTTCTGATACCTCCCATACAAATGTACCATCCCGCCTACCTTAGAAATCGTGTAATAATATCAATATCCCCAACGCAACCTTGTGCAAATTTTGTATTTAGTAAATCTATAGCTAGACAAAGTTTTGGACAAAAACTTGGAAGTCTGGTGACTCCCCTTCTGGTACTTCCCATACAAATGTACCATCCCGCCTACCTTAGAAATCGTGTAATAATATCAATATTACAAACGCAACCTTGCCCCATTAGAAAACGTGTAATAATATCAATATGCCCACCGCGATCTTGCCCAAATTCTGTATTTAATAAAGCTATTGCTAGACAAAGTTTTGGACAGAAACTTGGAAGCATGGTAACTCGCCTTCTGGTACCTCGCATACAAATGTACCATCGCGCCTACCTTATAAACCGGGTCATATTATCAATATTACGAACGCGATCTTGCCCAAATTCTGTATTTAATAAAGCTATTGCTAGACAAAGTTTTGGACAAAAACTTGGAAGCCTGGTAACTCGCCTTCTGGTACCTCCCATACAAATGTACCATCGCGCCTACCTTATAAACCGTGTCATATTATCAATATTGCGAACGCGATCTTGCCCAAATTCTGTATTTGATAAAGCTATTGCTAGGCAAAGTTTTGGACAAAAACTTGGAAATCTGGTGATTCCCCTTCTGGAACCTCCCATACAAATGTACCATCCAGCCCCATTAGAAATCGTGTAATAATATCAATATGGCAACCGCGATCTTGCCCAAATTTTGTGTTTAGTAAATCTATGGCTAGACAAAGTTTTGGACAAAAAGTTGGAAGTCTGGCAACTCCCCTTCTGTTACCTCCCATACAAATGTAAAATCCCGCCTACCTTAGAAATCGTGTAATAATATCAATATCCCCAACGCAACCTTGTGCAAATTTTGTATTTAGTAAATCTATAGCTAGACAAAGTTTTGAACAAAAACTTGGAAGCCTGGCAACTCCCCTTGTGATACCTCCCATACAAATGTACCATCCCGCCTACCTTAGAAATCGTGTAATAATATCAATATGCCCAACGCGACCTTGCCCAAATTTTGTATTTAGTAAATCTATAGCTAGACAAAGTTTTGAACAAAAACTTGGAAGTCTGGTGACTCCCCTTCTGGTACTTCCCATACAAATGTACCATCCCGCCTACCTTAGAAATCGTGTAATAATATCAATATGCCCACCGCAATCTTGCCGAAATTTTGCATTTAATAAATCTATAGCTAGACAAAGTGTTGGAAAAAAACTTGGAAGCCTGGCAACTCCTCCTCTGGTACCTCCCATACAAATGTACCATCCCGCCCCTTATTAACCGTGTAATATTATCAATATTACCAACGCGATCTTGGCCAAATTCTGTATTTAATAAAGCCATTGCTAGACAAAGTTTTGGACAGAAACTTGGAAGCCTGGTAACTCGCCTTCTGGTACCTCGCATACAAATGTACCATCGCGCCTACCTTATAAACCGGGTCATATTATCAATATTACGAACGCGATCTTGCCCAAATTCTGTATTTGATAAAGCTATTGCTAGTCAAAGTTTCGGACAAAAACTTGGAAGTCAGGCAACTCCCCCTTCTGGTACCTCCCATACAAATGTACCATCGCGCCTACCTTATAAACCGGGTCATATTATCAATATTACGAACGCGATCTTGCCCAAATTCTGTATTTGATAAAGCTATTGCTAGTCAAAGTTTCGGACAAAAACTTGGTAGTCAGGCAACCCCCCCTTCTGGTACCTCCCATACAAATGTACCATCCCGCCCCATTAGAAAACGTGTAATAATATCAATATGCCCACCGCGATCTTGCCCAAATTCTGTATTTAATAAAGCTATTGCTAGACAAAGTTTTGGACAGAAACTTGGAAGCCTGGTATCTCGCCTTCTGGTACCTCGCATACAAATGTACCATCGCGCCTACCTTATAAACCGGGTCATATTATCAATATTACGAACGCGATCTTGCCCAAATTCTGTATTTGATAAAGCTATTGCTAGTCAAAGTTTCGGACATAAACTTGGAAGTCAGGCAACTCCCCCTTCTGGTACCTCGCATACAAATGTACCATCGCGCCTACCTTATAAACCGGGTCATATTATCAATATTACGAACGCGATCTTGCCCAAATTCTGTATTTGATAAAGCTATTGCTAGTCAAAGTTTCGGACAAAAACTTGGAAGTCAGGCAACTCCCCCTTCTGGTACCTCCCATACAAATGTACCATCCCGCCCCATTAGAAAACGTGTAATAATATCAATATGCCCACCGCGATCTTGCCCAAATTCTGTATTTAATAAAGCTATTGCTAGACAAAGTTTTGGACAGAAACTTGGAAGCCTGGTAACTCGCCTTCTGGTACCTCGCATACAAATGTACCATCGCGCCTACCTTATAAACCGGGTCATATTATCAATATTACGAACGCGATCTTGCCCAAATTCTGTATTTGATAAAGCTATTGCTAGTCAAAGTTTCGGACAAAAACTTGGAAGTCAGGCAACTCCTCTTCTGATACCTCGCATACAAATGTACCATCGCGCCTACCTTATAAACCGGGTCATATTATCAATATTACGAACGCGATCTTGCCGAAATTTTGTATTTAATAAATCTATAGCTAGACAAAGTTTTGGACAAAAACTTGGAAGTCAGGCAACTCCCCCTTCTGGTACCTCCCATACAAATGTACCATCCCGCCCCATTAGAAAACGTGTAATAATATCAATATGCCCACCGCGATCTTGCCCAAATTCTGTATTTAATAAAGCTATTGCTAGACAAAGTTTTGAACAAAAAGTTGGAAGTCTGGTAACTCTCCTTCTGGTACCTCAAATACAAATGTACCATCGCGCCTACCTTAGAAATCGTGTAATAATATCAATATTACAAACGCAACCTTGCCCTATTAGAAAACGTGTAATAATATCAATATGCCCAACGCGACCTTGCCCAAATTCTGTATTTGATAAAGCTATTGCTAGTCAAAGTTTCGGACAAAAACTTGGAAGTCAGGCAACTCCTCTTCTGATACCTCCCATACAAATGTACCATCCCGCCTACCTTAGAAATCGTGTAATAATATCAATATGCCCAACGCGACCTTGCCCAAATTTTGTATTTAGTAAATCTATAGCTAGACAAAGTTTTGGACAAAAAGTTGGAAGTCTGGTGACTCCCCTTCTGGTACTTCCCATACAAATGTACCATCCCGCCTACCTTAGAAATCGTGTAATAATATCAATATGCCCACCGCAATCTTGCCGAAATTTTGTATTTAATAAATCTATAGCTAGACAAAGTTTTGGACAAAAACTTGGAAGTCAGGCAACTCCCCCTTCTGGTACCTCCCATACAAATGTACCATCCCGCCCCATTAGAAAACGTGTAATAATATCAATATGCCCACCGCGATCTTGCCCAAATTCTGTATTTAATAAAGCTATTGCTAGACAAAGTTTTGGACAGAAACTTGGAAGCCTGGTAACTCGCCTTCTGGTACCTCGCATACAAATGTACCATCGCGCCTACCTTATAAACCGGGTCATATTATCAATATTACGAACGCGATCTTGCCCAAATTCTGTATTTGATAAAGCTATTGCTAGTCAAAGTTTCGGACAAAAACTTGGAAGTCAGGCAACTCCTCTTCTGATACCTCCCATACAAATGTACCATCCCGCCTACCTTATAAATCGTGTAATAATATCAATATGCCCAACGCGACCTTGCCCAAATTTTGTATTTAGTAAATCTATAGCTAGACAAAGTTTTGGACAAAAAGTTGGAAGTCTGGTGACTCCCCTTCTGGTACTTCCCATACAAATGTACCATCCCGCCTACCTTAGAAATCGTGTAATAATATCAATATGCCCACCGCAATCTTGCCGAAATTTTGTATTTAATAAATCTATAGCTAGACAAAGTTTTGGACAAAAACTTGGAAGTCAGGCAACTCCCCCTTCTGGTACCTCCCATACAAATGTACCATCCCGCCCCATTAGAAAACGTGTAATAATATCAATATGCCCACCGCGATCTTGCCCAAATTCTGTATTTAATAAAGCTATTGCTAGACAAAGTTTTGAACAAAAAGTTGGAAGTCTGGTAACTCTCCTTCTGGTACCTCAAATACAAATGTACCATCGCGCCTACCTTAGAAATCGTGTAATAATATCAATATTACAAACGCAACCTTGCCCTATTAGAAAACGTGTAATAATATCAATATGCCCAACGCGACCTTGCCCAAATTTTGTATTTAGTAAATCTATAGCTAGACAAAGTTTTGGACAAAAACTTGGAAGTCTGGTGACTCCCCTTCTGGTACTTCCCATACAAATGTACCATCCCGCCTACCTTAGAAATCGTGTAATAATATCAATATGCCCACCTCAATCTTGCCCAAATTTTGCATTTAATAAATCTATAGCTAGACAAAGTTTTGGACAAAAACTTAGAAGTCTGGTGACTCCCCTTCTGGTACCTCCCATACAAATGTACCATTCCGCCTACCTTAGAAATCGTGAAATAATATCAATATGTCCAACGCAACATTGCCCAAATTTTGCATTTATTACATCTATAGCTAGACAAAGTTTTGGACAAAAACTTAGAAGTCTGGTGACTCCCCTTCTGGTACCTCCCATACAAATGTACCATTCCACCTACCTTAGAAATCGTGTAATAATATCAATATGTCAAACGCAACATTGCCCAAATTTTGCATTTATTACATCTATAGCTAGACAAAGTTTTGGACAAAAACTTGGAAGTCTGGTAATTCCTCTTCTGGTACCTCCCATACAAATGTACCATACCGCCTACCTTAGAAATCGTGTGATAATATCAATATGCCCAACGCAACCATGCCCAACCTTGCATTTATTACATCTATAGCTAGACAAAGTCTTGGACAAAAACTTAGAAGTCTGGTGACCCCCTTCTGGTACCTCCCATACAAATGTACCATCCCGCCTACTTTAGAAATCGTGTGATAATATCAATATGCCCAACGCAACCATGCCCAACCTTGCATTTATTACATCTATAGCTCGACAAAGTCTTAGACAAAAACTTAGAAGTCTGGTGACTCCCCTTCTGGTACCTCCCATACAAATGTACCATCGCGCCTACCTTATAAACCGTGTCATATTACCAATATTGCGAACGCGATCTTGCCCAAATTTTGTGTTTAGTAAATCTATAGCTAGACAAAGTTTTGGACAAAAACTTGGAAGCCTGGCAACTCCTCCTCTTGTACCTCCCATACAATTGTACCATTCCGCCTACCTTAGAAATCGTGAAATAATATCAATATGTCCAACGCAACATTGCCCAAATTTTGCATTTATTACATCTATAGCTAGACAAAGTTTTGGACAAAAACTTAGAAGTCTGGTGACTCCCCTTCTGGTACCTCCCATACAAATGTACCATTCCGCCTACCTTAGAAATCGTATAATAATATCAATATGCCCACCGCAATCTTGCCCAAATTTTGCATTTAATAAATCTATAGCTAGACAAAGTTTTGGACAAAAACTTAGAAGTATGGTGACTCCCCTTCTGGTACCTCCCATACAAATGTACCATTCCGCTTACTTTAGAAATCGTGTGATAATATCAATATGCCCAACGCAACCATGTCCAACCTTGCATTTATTACATCTATAGCTAGACAAAGTCTTGGACAAAAACTTAGAAGTCTGGTGACTCCCCTTCTGGTACCTCCCATACAAATGTACCATCCCGCCTACTTTAGAAATCGTGTAATAATATCAATATGTCCAACGCAACATTGCCCAAATTTTTCATTTATTACATCTATAGCTAGACAAAGTTTTGGACAAAAACTTGGAAGTCTGGTGACTCCCCTTCTGGTACCTCCCATACAAATGTACCATCCCGCCTACCTTAGAAATCGTGTAATAATATCAATATGCCCAAAGCAACCTTGCCCAAATTTTGCATTTATTACATCTATAGCTAGACAAAGTTTTGGACAAAAACATGGAAGTCTGGCAACTCCTCCACTGGTACCTCCCATACAAATGTACCATCGTGCCTACCTTATAAACCGTGTCATATTATCAATATTACCAACGCGATCATGCCCAAATTCTGTATTTAATAAAGCTATTGCTAGACAAAGTTTTGGACAGAAACTTGGAAGCCTGGTAACTCGCCTTCTGGTACCTCGCATACAAATGTACCATCGCGCCTACCTTATAAACCGGGTCATATTATCAATATTACGAACGCGATCTTGCCCAAATTCTGTATTTGATAAAGCTATTGCTAGTCAAAGTTTCGGACAAAAACTTGGAAGTCAGGCAACTCCTCTTCTGATACCTCCCATACAAATGTACCATCCCGCCTACCTTATAAATCGTGTAATAATATCAATATGCCCAACGCGACCTTGCCCAAATTTTGTATTTAGTAAATCTATAGCTAGACAAAGTTTTGGACAAAAAGTTGGAAGTCTGGTGACTCCCCTTCTGGTACTTCCCATACAAATGTACCATCCCGCCTACCTTAGAAATCGTGTAATAATATCAATATGCCCACCGCAATCTTGCCGAAATTTTGTATTTAATAAATCTATAGCTAGACAAAGTTTTGGACAAAAACTTGGAAGTCAGGCAACTCCCCCTTCTGGTACCTCCCATACAAATGTACCATCCCGCCCCATTAGAAAACGTGTAATAATATCAATATGCCCACCGCGATCTTGCCCAAATTCTGTATTTAATAAAGCTATTGCTAGACAAAGTTTTGAACAAAAAGTTGGAAGTCTGGTAACTCTCCTTCTGGTACCTCAAATACAAATGTACCATCGCGCCTACCTTAGAAATCGTGTAATAATATCAATATTACAAACGCAACCTTGCCCTATTAGAAAACGTGTAATAATATCAATATGCCCAACGCGACCTTGCCCAAATTTTGTATTTAGTAAATCTATAGCTAGACAAAGTTTTGGACAAAAACTTGGAAGTCTGGTGACTCCCCTTCTGGTACTTCCCATACAAATGTACCATCCCGCCTACCTTAGAAATCGTGTAATAATATCAATATGCCCACCTCAATCTTGCCCAAATTTTGCATTTAATAAATCTATAGCTAGACAAAGTTTTGGACAAAAACTTAGAAGTCTGGTGACTCCCCTTCTGGTACCTCCCATACAAATGTACCATTCCGCCTACCTTAGAAATCGTGAAATAATATCAATATGTCCAACGCAACATTGCCCAAATTTTGCATTTATTACATCTATAGCTAGACAAAGTTTTGGACAAAAACTTAGAAGTCTGGTGACTCCCCTTCTGGTACCTCCCATACAAATGTACCATTCCACCTACCTTAGAAATCGTGTAATAATATCAATATGTCAAACGCAACATTGCCCAAATTTTGCATTTATTACATCTATAGCTAGACAAAGTTTTGGACAAAAACTTGGAAGTCTGGTAATTCCTCTTCTGGTACCTCCCATACAAATGTACCATACCGCCTACCTTAGAAATCGTGTGATAATATCAATATGCCCAACGCAACCATGCCCAACCTTGCATTTATTACATCTATAGCTAGACAAAGTCTTGGACAAAAACTTAGAAGTCTGGTGACCCCCTTCTGGTACCTCCCATACAAATGTACCATCCCGCCTACTTTAGAAATCGTGTGATAATATCAATATGCCCAACGCAACCATGCCCAACCTTGCATTTATTACATCTATAGCTCGACAAAGTCTTAGACAAAAACTTAGAAGTCTGGTGACTCCCCTTCTGGTACCTCCCATACAAATGTACCATCGCGCCTACCTTATAAACCGTGTCATATTACCAATATTGCGAACGCGATCTTGCCCAAATTTTGTGTTTAGTAAATCTATAGCTAGACAAAGTTTTGGACAAAAACTTGGAAGCCTGGCAACTCCTCCTCTTGTACCTCCCATACAATTGTACCATTCCGCCTACCTTAGAAATCGTGAAATAATATCAATATGTCCAACGCAACATTGCCCAAATTTTGCATTTATTACATCTATAGCTAGACAAAGTTTTGGACAAAAACTTAGAAGTCTGGTGACTCCCCTTCTGGTACCTCCCATACAAATGTACCATTCCGCCTACCTTAGAAATCGTATAATAATATCAATATGCCCACCGCAATCTTGCCCAAATTTTGCATTTAATAAATCTATAGCTAGACAAAGTTTTGGACAAAAACTTAGAAGTATGGTGACTCCCCTTCTGGTACCTCCCATACAAATGTACCATTCCGCTTACTTTAGAAATCGTGTGATAATATCAATATGCCCAACGCAACCATGTCCAACCTTGCATTTATTACATCTATAGCTAGACAAAGTCTTGGACAAAAACTTAGAAGTCTGGTGACTCCCCTTCTGGTACCTCCCATACAAATGTACCATCCCGCCTACTTTAGAAATCGTGTAATAATATCAATATGTCCAACGCAACATTGCCCAAATTTTTCATTTATTACATCTATAGCTAGACAAAGTTTTGGACAAAAACTTGGAAGTCTGGTGACTCCCCTTCTGGTACCTCCCATACAAATGTACCATCCCGCCTACCTTAGAAATCGTGTAATAATATCAATATGCCCAAAGCAACCTTGCCCAAATTTTGCATTTATTACATCTATAGCTAGACAAAGTTTTGGACAAAAACATGGAAGTCTGGCAACTCCTCCACTGGTACCTCCCATACAAATGTACCATCGTGCCTACCTTATAAACCGTGTCATATTATCAATATTACGAACGCGATCTTGCCCAAATTCTGTATTTGATAAAGCTATTGCTAGTCAAAGTTTCGGACAAAAACTTGGTAACTCGCCTTCTGGTTCCTCCCATACAAATGTACCTTCCAGACCCATTAGAAATCGTGTAATAATATGAATATGCCCACCGCAATCTTGCCGAAATTTTGCATTTATTACATCTATAGCTAGACAAAGTCTTGGACGCCTACCTTATAAATCGGGTCATATTATCAATATTACGAACGCGATCTTGCCCAAATTCTGTATTTGATAAAGCTATTGCTAGTCAAAGTTTCGGACAAAAACTTGGAAGTCAGGCAACTCCTCTTCTGATACCTCCCATACAAATGTACCATCCCGCCTACCTTAGAAATCGTGTAATAATATCAATATGCCCAACGCGACCTTGCCCAAATTTTGTATTTAGTAAATCTATAGCTAGACAAAGTTTTGGACAAAAAGTTGGAAGTCTGGTGACTCCCCTTCTGGTACTTCCCATACAAATGTACCATCCCGCCTACCTTAGAAATCGTGTAATAATATCAATATGCCCACCGCAATCTTGCCGAAATTTTGTATTTAATAAATCTATAGCTAGACAAAGTTTTGGACAAAAACTTGGAAGTCAGGCAACTCCCCCTTCTGGTACCTCCCATACAAATGTACCATCCCGCCCCATTAGAAAACGTGTAATAATATCAATATGCCCACCGCGATCTTGCCCAAATTCTGTATTTAATAAAGCTATTGCTAGACAAAGTTTTGAACAAAAAGTTGGAAGTCTGGTAACTCTCCTTCTGGTACCTCAAATACAAATGTACCATCGCGCCTACCTTAGAAATCGTGTAATAATATCAATATTACAAACGCAACCTTGCCCTATTAGAAAACGTGTAATAATATCAATATGCCCAACGCGACCTTGCCCAAATTTTGTATTTAGTAAATCTATAGCTAGACAAAGTTTTGGACAAAAACTTGGAAGTCTGGTGACTCCCCTTCTGGTACTTCCCATACAAATGTACCATCCCGCCTACCTTAGAAATCGTGTAATAATATCAATATGCCCACCTCAATCTTGCCCAAATTTTGCATTTAATAAATCTATAGCTAGACAAAGTTTTGGACAAAAACTTAGAAGTCTGGTGACTCCCCTTCTGGTACCTCCCATACAAATGTACCATTCCGCCTACCTTAGAAATCGTGAAATAATATCAATATGTCCAACGCAACATTGCCCAAATTTTGCATTTATTACATCTATAGCTAGACAAAGTTTTGGACAAAAACTTAGAAGTCTGGTGACTCCCCTTCTGGTACCTCCCATACAAATGTACCATTCCACCTACCTTAGAAATCGTGTAATAATATCAATATGTCCAACGCAACATTGCCCAAATTTTGCATTTATTACATCTATAGCTAGACAAAGTTTTGGACAAAAACTTGGAAGTCTGGTAATTCCTCTTCTGGTACCTCCCATACAAATGTACCATACCGCCTACCTTAGAAATCGTGTGATAATATCAATATGCCCAACGCAACCATGCCCAACCTTGCATTTATTACATCTATAGCTAGACAAAGTCTTGGACAAAAACTTAGAAGTCTGGTGACCCCCTTCTGGTACCTCCCATACAAATGTACCATCCCGCCTACTTTAGAAATCGTGTGATAATATCAATATGCCCAACGCAACCATGCCCAACCTTGCATTTATTACATCTATAGCTCGACAAAGTCTTAGACAAAAACTTAGAAGTCTGGTGACTCCCCTTCTGGTACCTCCCATACAAATGTACCATCGCGCCTACCTTATAAACCGTGTCATATTACCAATATTGCGAACGCGATCTTGCCCAAATTTTGTGTTTAGTAAATCTATAGCTAGACAAAGTTTTGGACAAAAACTTGGAAGCCTGGCAACTCCTCCTCTTGTACCTCCCATACAATTGTACCATTCCGCCTACCTTAGAAATCGTGAAATAATATCAATATGTCCAACGCAACATTGCCCAAATTTTGCATTTATTACATCTATAGCTAGACAAAGTTTTGGACAAAAACTTAGAAGTCTGGTGACTCCCCTTCTGGTACCTCCCATACAAATGTACCATTCCGCCTACCTTAGAAATCGTGTAATAATATCAATATGCCCACCGCAATCTTGCCCAAATTTTGCATTTAATAAATCTATAGCTAGACAAAGTTTTGGACAAAAACTTAGAAGTCTGGTGACTCCCCTTCTGGTACCTCCCATACAAATGTACCATTCCGCTTACTTTAGAAATCGTGTGATAATATCAATATGCCCAACGCAACCATGTCCAACCTTGCATTTATTACATCTATAGCTAGACAAAGTCTTGGACAAAAACTTAGAAGTCTGGTGACTCCCCTTCTGGTACCTCCCATACAAATGTACCATCCCGCCTACTTTAGAAATCGTGTAATAATATCAATATGTCCAACGCAACATTGCCCAAATTTTTCATTTATTACATCTATAGCTAGACAAAGTTTTGGACAAAAACTTGGAAGTTTGGTGACTCCCCTTCTGGTACCTCCCATACAAATGTACCATCCCGCCTACCTTAGAAATCGTGTAATAATATCAATATGCCCAAAGCAACCTTGCCCAAATTTTGCATTTATTACATCTATAGCTAGACAAAGTTTTGGACAAAAACATGGAAGTCTGGTGACTCCCCTTCTTGTACCTCCCATACAAATGTACCATCCCGCCTACCTTAGAAATCGTGTAATAATATCAATATGCCCACCGCAATCTTGCCGAAATTTTGAATTTAATAAATCTATAGCTAGACAAAGTTTTGGACAAAAACTTGGAAGCCTGGCAACTCCTCCACTGGTACCTCCCATACAAATGTACCATCGTGCCTACCTTATAAACCGTGTCATATTATCAATATTACCAACGCGATCATGCCCAAATTCTGTATTTAATAAAGCTATTGCTAGACAAAGTTTTGGACAAAAACTTGGAAGCCTGGTAACTCGCCTTCTGGTACCTCCCATACAAATGTACCATCGTGCCTACCTTATAAACCGTGTCATATTATCAATATTACGAACGCGATCTTGCCCAAATTCTGTATTTGATAAAGCTATTGCTAGTCAAAGTTTCGGACAAAAACTTGGTAACTCGCCTTCTGGTTCCTCCCATACAAATGTACCTTCCAGACCCATTAGAAATCGTGTAATAATATGAATATGCCCACCGCAATCTTGCCGAAATTTTGCATTTATTACATCTATAGCTAGACAAAGTCTTGGACAAAAACTTGGAAGTCTGGTGACTCCCCTTCTGGTACCTCCCATACAAATGTACCATCCCGCCTACTTTAGAAATCGTGTAATAATATCAATATGGACACCTCGATCTTGCCCAAATTTTGTGTTTAGTAAATCCATTGCTAGGCAAAGTTTTGGACAAAAACTTGGAAGCCTGGCAACTCCCCTTGCGATACCTCCCATACAAATGTACCATCCCGCCTACTTTAGAAATCGTGTAATAATATCAATATGTCCAACGCAACATTGCCCAAATTTTGCATTTATTACATCTATAGCTAGACAAAGTTTTGGACAAAAACATGGAAGTCTGGTAATTCCTCTTCTGGTACCTCCCATACAAATGTACCATACCGCCTACCTTAGAAATCGTGTGATAATATCAATATGCCCAACGCAACCATGCCCAACCTTGCATTTATTACATCTATAGCTAGACAAAGTCTTGGACAAAAACTTAGAAGTCTGGTGACTCCCCTTCTGGTACCTCCCATACAAATGTACCATTCCGCCTACCTTAGAAATCGTGAAATAATATCAATATGTCCAACGCAACATTGCCCAAATTTTGCATTTATTACATCTAAAGCTAGACAAAGTTTTGGACAAAAACTTAGAAGTCTGGTGACTCCCCTTCTGGTACCTCCCATACAAATGTACCATTCCACCTACCTTAGAAATCGTGTAATAATATCAATATGTCCAACGCAACATTGCCCAAATTTTGCATTTATTACATCTATAGCTAGACAAAGTTTTGGACAAAAACTTGGAAGTCTGGTAATTCCTCTTCTGGTACCTCCCATACAAATGTACCATACCGCCTACCTTAGAAATCGTGTGATAATATCAATATGCCCAACGCAACCATGCCCAACCTTGCATTTATTACATCTATAGCTAGACAAAGTCTTGGACAAAAACTTAGAAGTCTGGTGACCCCCTTCTGGTACCTCCCATACAAATGTACCATCCCGCCTACTTTAGAAATCGTGTGATAATATCAATATGCCCAACGCAACCATGCCCAACCTTGCATTTATTACATCTATAGCTCGACAAAGTCTTAGACAAAAACTTAGAAGTCTGGTGACTCCCCTTCTGGTACCTCCCATACAAATGTACCATCGCGCCTACCTTATAAACCGTGTCATATTACCAATATTGCGAACGCGATCTTGCCCAAATTTTGTGTTTAGTAAATCTATAGCTAGACAAAGTTTTGGACAAAAACTTGGAAGCCTGGCAACTCCTCCTCTTGTACCTCCCATACAATTGTACCATTCCGCCTACCTTAGAAATCGTGAAATAATATCAATATGTCCAACGCAACATTGCCCAAATTTTGCATTTATTACATCTATAGCTAGACAAAGTTTTGGACAAAAACTTAGAAGTCTGGTGACTCCCCTTCTGGTACCTCCCATACAAATGTACCATTCCGCCTACCTTAGAAATCGTGTAATAATATCAATATGCCCACCGCAATCTTGCCCAAATTTTGCATTTAATAAATCTATAGCTAGACAAAGTTTTGGACAAAAACTTAGAAGTCTGGTGACTCCCCTTCTGGTACCTCCCATACAAATGTACCATTCCGCTTACTTTAGAAATCGTGTGATAATATCAATATGCCCAACGCAACCATGTCCAACCTTGCATTTATTACATCTATAGCTAGACAAAGTCTTGGACAAAAACTTAGAAGTCTGGTGACTCCCCTTCTGGTACCTCCCATACAAATGTACCATCCCGCCTACTTTAGAAATCGTGTAATAATATCAATATGTCCAACGCAACATTGCCCAAATTTTTCATTTATTACATCTATAGCTAGACAAAGTTTTGGACAAAAACTTGGAAGTTTGGTGACTCCCCTTCTGGTACCTCCCATACAAATGTACCATCCCGCCTACCTTAGAAATCGTGTAATAATATCAATATGCCCAAAGCAACCTTGCCCAAATTTTGCATTTATTACATCTATAGCTAGACAAAGTTTTGGACAAAAACATGGAAGTCTGGTGACTCCCCTTCTTGTACCTCCCATACAAATGTACCATCCCGCCTACCTTAGAAATCGTGTAATAATATCAATATGCCCACCGCAATCTTGCCGAAATTTTGAATTTAATAAATCTATAGCTAGACAAAGTTTTGGACAAAAACTTGGAAGCCTGGCAACTCCTCCACTGGTACCTCCCATACAAATGTACCATCGTGCCTACCTTATAAACCGTGTCATATTATCAATATTACCAACGCGATCATGCCCAAATTCTGTATTTAATAAAGCTATTGCTAGACAAAGTTTTGGACAAAAACTTGGAAGCCTGGTAACTCGCCTTCTGGTACCTCCCATACAAATGTACCATCGTGCCTACCTTATAAACCGTGTCATATTATCAATATTACGAACGCGATCTTGCCCAAATTCTGTATTTGATAAAGCTATTGCTAGTCAAAGTTTCGGACAAAAACTTGGTAACTCGCCTTCTGGTTCCTCCCATACAAATGTACCTTCCAGACCCATTAGAAATCGTGTAATAATATGAATATGCCCACCGCAATCTTGCCGAAATTTTGCATTTATTACATCTATAGCTAGACAAAGTCTTGGACAAAAACTTGGAAGTCTGGTGACTCCCCTTCTGGTACCTCCCATACAAATGTACCATCCCGCCTACTTTAGAAATCGTGTAATAATATCAATATGGACACCTCGATCTTGCCCAAATTTTGTGTTTAGTAAATCCATTGCTAGGCAAAGTTTTGGACAAAAACTTGGAAGCCTGGCAACTCCCCTTGCGATACCTCCCATACAAATGTACCATCCCGCCTACTTTAGAAATCGTGTAATAATATCAATATGTCCAACGCAACATTGCCCAAATTTTGCATTTATTACATCTATAGCTAGACAAAGTTTTGGACAAAAACATGGAAGTCTGGTAATTCCTCTTCTGGTACCTCCCATACAAATGTACCATACCGCCTACCTTAGAAATCGTGTGATAATATCAATATGCCCAACGCAACCATGCCCAACCTTGCATTTATTACATCTATAGCTAGACAAAGTCTTGGACAAAAACTTAGAAGTCTGGTGACTCCCCTTCTGGTACCTCCCATACAAATGTACCATTCCGCCTACCTTAGAAATCGTGAAATAATATCAATATGTCCAACGCAACATTGCCCAAATTTTGCATTTATTACATCTAAAGCTAGACAAAGTTTTGGACAAAAACTTAGAAGTCTGGTGACTCCCCTTCTGGTACCTCCCATACAAATGTACCATTCCGCCTACCTTAGAAATCGTGTAATAATATCAATATGTCCAACGCAACATTGCCCAAATTTTGCATTTATTACATCTATAGCTAGACAAAGTTTTGGACAAAAACATGGAAGTCTGGTAATTCCTCTTCTGGTACCTCCCATACAAATGTACCATACCGCCTACCTTAGAAATCGTGTAATAATATCAATATGTCCAACGCAACATTGCCCAAATTTTGCATTTATTACATCTATAGCTAGACAAAGTTTTGGACAAAAACATGGAAGTCTGGTAATTCCTCTTCTGGTACCTCCCATACAAATGTACCATACCGCCTACCTTAGAAATCGTGTGATAATATCAATATGCCCAACGCAACCATGCCCAACCTTGCATTTATTACATCTATAGCTAGACAAAGTCTTGGACAAAAACTTAGAAGTCTGGTGACTCCCCTTCTGGTACCTCCCATACAAATGTACCATTCCGCCTACCTTAGAAATCGTGAAATAATATCAATATGTCCAACGCAACATTGCCCAAATTTTGCATTTATTACATCTAAAGCTAGACAAAGTTTTGGACAAAAACTTAGAAGTCTGGTGACTCCCCTTCTGGTACCTCCCATACAAATGTACCATTCCGCCTACCTTAGAAATCGTGTAATAATATCAATATGTCCAACGCAACATTGCCCAAATTTTGCATTTATTACATCTATAGCTAGACAAAGTTTTGGACAAAAACTTAGAAGTCTGGTGACTCCCCTTCTGGTATCTCTCATACAAATGTACCATTCCGCCTACCTTAGAAATCGTGTAATAATATCAATATGCCCACCGCAATCTTGCCCAAATTTTGCATTTAATAAATCTATAGCTAGACAAAGTTTTGGACAGAAACTTAGAAGTCTGGTGACTCCCCTTCTGGTACCTCCCATACAAATGTACCATTCCGCCTACCTTAGAAATCGTGAAATAATATCAATATGTCCAACGCAACATTGCCCAAATTTTGCATTTATTACATCTATAGCTAGACAAAGTTTTGGACAGAAACTTGGAAGCCTGGTAACTCGCCTTCTGGTACCTCGCATACAAATGTACCATCGCGCCTACCTTATAAACCGGGTCATATTATCAATATTACGAACGCGATCTTGCCCAAATTCTGTATTTGATAAAGCTATTGCTAGTCAAAGTTTCGGACAAAAACTTGGAAGTCAGGCAACTCCCCCTTCTGGTACCTCCCATACAAATGTACCATCCCGCCCCATTAGAAAACGTGTAATAATATCAATATGCCCACCGCGATCTTGCCAAATTCTGTATTTAATAAAGCTATTGCTCGACAAAGTTTTGGACAGAAACTTGGAAGCCTGGTAACTCGCCTTCTGGTACCTCGCATACAAATGTACCATCGCGCCTACCTTATAAACCGGGTCATATTATCAATATTACGAACGCGATCTTGCCCAAATTCTGTATTTGATAAAGCTATTGCTAGTTAAAGTTTCGGACAAAAACTTGGAAGTCAGGCAACTCCTCTTCTGATACCTCCCATACAAATGTACCATCCCGCCTACCTTAGAAATCGTGTAATAATATCAATATCCCCAACGCAACCTTGTGCAAATTTTGTATTTAGTAAATCTATAGATAGACAAAGTTTTGGACAAAAACTTGGAAGCCTGGCAACTCCTCCTCTGGTACCTCCCATACAAATGTACCATCCCGCCCCTTATTAACCGTGTAATATTATCAATATTACCAACGCGATCTTGCCCAAATTCTGTATTTAATAAAGCCATTGCTAGACAAAGTTTTGGACAGAAACTTGGAAGCCGGGTAACTCGCCTTCTGGTACCTCGCATACAAATGTACCATCGCGCCTACCTTATAAACCGGGTCATATTATCAATATTACGAACGCGATCTTGCCCAAATTCTGTATTTGATAAAGCTATTGCTAGTCAAAGTTTCGGACAAAAACTTGGAAGCCTGGCAACTCTCCTTGTGATACCTCCCAAACAAATGTACCATCCCGCCCCATTAGAAAACGTGTAATAATATCAATATGCCCACCGCGATCTTGCCCAAATTCTGTATTTAATAAAGCTATTGCTAGACAAAGTTTTGAACAAAAAGTTGGAAGTCTGGTAACTCCCCTTCTGGTACCTCAAATACAAATGTACCATCGCGCCTACCTTAGAAATCGTGTAATAATATCAATATTACAAACGCAATCTTGCCGAAATTTTGCATTTAATAAATCTATAGCTAGACAAAGTTTTGGAAGCCTGGCAACTCCCCTTGTGATACCTCCCATACAAATGTACCATCCCGCCCCATTAGAAAACGTGTAATAATATCAATATGCCCACCGCGATCTGGCCCAAATTCTGTATTTAATAAAGCTATTGCTAGACAAAGTTTTGAACAAAAAGTTGGAAGTCTGGTAACTCCCCTTCTGGTACCTCAAATACAAATGTACCATCGCGCCTACCTTAGAAATCGTGTAATAATATCAATATTTTTTAAAGGTGGATTTGATAGTAAAACTATAAAGATAAATAATTTGATTTTAGCTCTAAAATATGTACATATCGCCCGTCACTCTTATTACTAAGAAAAGTGTAATAATATCAATATGTCCAACGCAACATTGCCCAAATTTTGCATTTATTACATCTATAGCTAGACAAAGTTTTGGACAAAGACTTAGAAGTCTGGTGACTCCCCTTCTGGTACCTCCCATACAAATGTACCATTCCACCTACCTTAGAAATCGTGTAATAATATCAATATGTCCAACGCAACATTGCCCAAATTTTGCATTTATTACATCTATAGCTAGACAAAGTTTTGGACAAAAACTTGGAAGTCTGGTAATTCCTCTTCTGGTACCTCCCATACAAATGTACCATACCGCCTACCTTAGAAATCGTGTGATAATATCAATATGCCCAACGCAACCATGCCCAACCTTGCATTTATTACATCTATAGCTAGACAAAGTCTTATACAAAAACTTAGAAGTCTGGTGACTCCCCTTCTGGTACCTCCCATACAAATGTACCATCCCGCCTACTTTAGAAATCGTGTGATAATATCAATATGCCCAACGCAACTATGCCCAACCTTGCATTTATTACATCTATAGCTCGACAAAGTCTTAGACAAAAACTTAGAAGTCTGGTGACTCCCCTTCTGGTACCTCCCATACAAATGTACCATCGCGCCTACCTTATAAACCGTGTCATATTACCAATATTGCGAACGCGATCTTGCCCAAATTCTGTATTTGATAAAGCTATTGCTAGGCAAAGTTTTGGACAAAAACTTGGACATCTGGTGACTCCCCTTCTGGAACCTCCCATACAAATGTACCATCCAGCCCCATTAGAAATCGTGTAATAATATCAATATGGCCACCGCGATCTTGCCCAAATTTTGTGTTTAGTAAATCTATAGCTAGACAAAGTTTTGGACAAAAACTTGGAAGCCTGGCAACTCCTCCTCTTGTACCTCCCATACAATTGTACCATTCCGCCTACCTTAGAAATCGTGAAATAATATCAATATGTCCAACGCAACATTGCCCAAATTGTGCATTTATTACATCTATAGCTAGACAAAGTTTTGGACAAAAACTTAGAAGTCTGGTGACTCCCCTTCTGGTACCTCCCATACAAATGTACCATTCCGCCTACCTTAGAAATCGTGAAATAATATCAATATGTCCAACGCAACATTGCCCAAATTTTGCATTTATTACATCTATAGCTAGACAAAGTTTTGGACAAAAACTTAGAAGTCTGGTGACTCCCCTTCTGGTACCTCCCATACAAATGTACCATTCCGCCTACCTTAGAAATCGTGTAATAATATCAATATGCCCACCGCAATCTTGCCCAAATTTTGCATTTAATAAATCTATAGCTAGACAAAGTTTTGGACAAACACTTAGAAGTCTGGTGACTCCCCTTCTGGTACCTCCCATACAAATGTACCATTCCGCCTACTTTAGAAATCGTGTGATAATATCAATATGCCCAACGCAACCATGTCCAACCTTGCATTTATTACATCTATAGCTAGACAAAGTCTTGGACAAAAACTTAGAAGTCTGGTGACTCCCCTTCTGGTACCTCCCATACAAATGTACCATCCCGCCTACATTAGAAATCCTGTAATAATATCAATATGTCCAACGCAACATTGCCCAAATTTTTCATTTATTACATCTATAGCTAGACAAAGTTTTGGACAAAAACATGGAAGTCTGGTGACTCCCCTTCTTGTACCTCCCATACAAATGTACCATCCCGCCTACCTTAGAAATCGTGTAATAATATCAATATGCCCACCGCAATCTTGCCGAAATTTTGCATTTAATAAATCTATAGCTAGACAAAGTTTTGGACAAAAACTTGGAAGCCTGGCAACTCCTCCACTGGTACCTCCCATACAAATGTACCATCCCGCCCCTTATTAACCGTGTAATATTATCAATATTACCAACGCGATCATGCCCAAATTCTGTATTTAATAAAGCTATTGCTAGACAAAGTTTTGGACAGAAACTTGGAAGACTGGTAACTCGCCTTCTGGTACCTCCCATACAAATGTACCATCGTGCCTACCTTATAAACCGTGCATTTATTACATCTAAAGCTAGACAAAGTTTTGGACAAAAACTTAGAAGTCTGGTGACTCCCCTTCTGGTACCTCCCATACAAATGTACCATTCCGCCTACCTTAGAAATCGTGTAATAATATCAATATGTCCAACGCAACATTGCCCAAATTTTGCATTTATTACATCTATAGCTAGACAAAGTTTTGGACAAAAACTTAGAAGTCTGGTGACTCCCCTTCTGGTATCTCTCATACAAATGTACCATTCCGCCTACCTTAGAAATCGTGTAATAATATCAATATGCCCACCGCAATCTTGCCCAAATTTTGCATTTAATAAATCTATAGCTAGACAAAGTTTTGGACAGAAACTTAGAAGTCTGGTGACTCCCCTTCTGGTACCTCCCATACAAATGTACCATTCCGCCTACCTTAGAAATCGTGAAATAATATCAATATGTCCAACGCAACATTGCCCAAATTTTGCATTTATTACATCTATAGCTAGACAAAGTTTTGGACAAAAACTTAGAAGTCTGGTGACTCCCCTTCTGGAACCTCCCATACAAATGTACCATCCAGCCCCATTAGAAATCGTGTAATAATATCAATATGGCAACCGCGATCTTGCCCAAATTTTGTGTTTAGTAAATCTATAGCTAGACAAAGTTTTGGACAAAAAGTTGGAAGTCTGGCAACTCCCCTTCTGTTACCTCCCATACAAATGTAAAATCCCGCCTACCTTAGAAATCGTGTAATAATATCAATATGGCAACCGCGATCTTGCCCAAATTTTGTGTTTAGTAAATCTATAGCTACGAACGAACGCGATCTTGCCCAAATTCTGTATTTAATAAAGCTATTGCTAGACAAAGTTTTGGACAAAAACTTGGAAGCCTGGTAACTCGCCTTCTGGTACCTCCCATACAAATGTCCCATCGCGCCTACCTTAGAAATCGTGTAATAATATCAATATGCCCAACGCGACCTTGCCCAAATTTTGTATTTAGTAAATCTATAGCTAGACAAAGTTTTGAACAAAAACTTGGAAGTCTGGTGACTCCCCTTCTGGTACTTCCCATACAAATGTACCATCCCGCCTACCTTAGAAATCGTGTAATAATATCAATATGCCCACCGCAATCTTGCCGAAATTTTGCATTTAATAAATCCATAGCTAGACAAAGTGTTGGACAAAAACTTGGAAGCCTGGCAACTCCTCCTCTGGTACCTCCCATACAAATGTACCATCCCGCCCCTTATTAACCGTGTAATATTATCAATATTACCAACGCGATCTTGCCCAAATTCTGTATTTAATAAAGCCATTGCTAGACAAAGTTTTGGACAGAAACTTGGAAGCCTGGTAACTCGCCTTCTGGTACCTCGCATACAAATGTACCATCGCGCCTACCTTATAAACCGGGTCATATTATCAATATTACGAACGCGATCTTGCCCAAATTCTGTATTTGATAAAGCTATTGCTAGTCAAAGTTTCGGACAAAAACTTGGAAGTCAGGCAACTCCCCCTTCTGGTACCTCCCATACAAATGTACCATCCCGCCCCATTACAAAACGTGTAATAATATCAATATGCCCACCGCGATCTTGCCCAAATTCTGTATTTAATAAAGCTATTGCTAGACAAAGTTTTGGACAGAAACTTGGAAGCCTGGTATCTCGCCTTCTGGTACCTCGCATACAAATGTACCATCGCGCCTACCTTATAAACCGGGTCATATTATCAATATTACGAACGCGATCTTGCCCAAATTCTGTATTTGATAAAGCTATTGCTAGTCAAAGTTTCGGTCAAAAACTTGGAAGTCAGGCAACTCCCCCTTCTGGTACCTCCCATACAAATGTACCATCCCGCCCCATTAGAAAACGTGTAATAATATCAATATGCCCACCGCGATCTTGCCAAATTCTGTATTTAATAAAGCTATTGCTCGACAAAGTTTTGGACAGAAACTTGGAAGCCTGGTAACTCGCCTTCTGGTACCTCGCATACAAATGTACCATCGCGCCTACCTTATAAACCGGGTCATATTATCAATATTACGAACGCGATCTTGCCCAAATTCTGTATTTGATAAAGCTATTGCTAGTTAAAGTTTCGGACAAAAACTTGGAAGTCAGGCAACTCCTCTTCTGATACCTCCCATACAAATGTACCATCCCGCCTACCTTAGAAATCCTGTAATAATATCAATATCCCCAACGCAACCTTGTGCAAATTTTGTATTTAGTAAATCTATAGATAGACAAAGTTTTGGACAAAAACTTGGAAGCCTGGCAACTCCTCCTCTGGTACCTCCCATACAAATGTACCATCCCGCCCCTTATTAACCGTGTAATATTATCAATATTACCAACGCGATCTTGCCCAAATTCTGTATTTAATAAAGCCATTGCTAGACAAAGTTTTGGACAGAAACTTGGAAGCCTGGTAACTCGCCTTCTGGTACCTCGCATACAAATGTACCATCGCGCCTACCTTATAAACCGGGTCATATTATCAATATTACGAACGCGATCTTGCCCAAATTCTGTATTTGATAAAGCTATTGCTAGTCAAAGTTTCGGACAAAAACTTGGAAGCCTGGCAACTCTCCTTGTGATACCTCCCAAACAAATGTACCATCCCGCCCCATTAGAAAACGTGTAATAATATCAATATGCCCACCGCGATCTTGCCCAAATTCTGTATTTAATAAAGCTATTGCTAGACAAAGTTTTGAACAAAAAGTTGGAAGTCTGGTAACTCCCCTTCTGGTACCTCAAATACAAATGTACCATCGCGCCTACCTTAGAAATCGTGTAATAATATCAATATTACAAACGCAATCTTGCCGAAATTTTGCATTTAATAAATCTATAGCTAGACAAAGTTTTGGACAAATACTTGGAAGCCTGGCAACTCCCCTTGTGATACCTCCCATACAAATGTACCATCCCGCCCCATTAGAAAACGTGTAATAATATCAATATGCCCACCGCGATCTTGCCCAAATTCTGTATTTAATAAAGCTATTGCTAGACAAAGTTTTGAACAAAAAGTTGGAAGTCTGGTAACTCCCCTTCTGGTACCTCAAATACAAATGTACCATCGCGCCTACCTTAGAAATCGTGTAATAATATCAATATTTTTTAAAGGTGGATTTGATAGTAAAATTATAAAGATAAATAATTTGATTTTAGCTCTAAAATATGTACATATCGCCCGTCACTATTATTACTAAGAAAAGTGTAATAATATCAATATGTCCAACGCAACATTGCCCAAATTTTGCATTTATTACATCTATAGCTAGACAAAGTTTTGGACAAAGACTTAGAAGTCTGGTGACTCCCCTTCTGGTACCTCCCATACAAATGTACCATTCCACCTACCTTAGAAATCGTGTAATAATATCAATATGTCCAACGCAACATTGCCCAAATTTTGCATTTAATACATCTATAGCTAGACAAAGTTTTGGACAAAAACTTGGAAGTCTGGTAATTCCTCTTCTGGTACCTCCCATACAAATGTACCATACCGCCTACCTTAGAAATCGTGTGATAATATCAATATGCCCAACGCAACCATGCCCAACCTTGCATTTATTACATCTATAGCTAGACAAAGTCTTATACAAAAACTTAGAAGTCTGGTGACTCCCCTTTTGGTACCTCCCATACAAATGTACCATCCCGCCTACTTTAGAAATCGTGTGATAATATCAATATGCCCAACGCAACCATGCCCAACCTTGCATTTATTACATCTATAGCTCGACAAAGTCTTAGACAAAAACTTAGAAGTCTGGTGACTCCCCTTCTGGTACCTCCCATACAAATGTACCATCGCGCCTACCTTATAAACCGTGTCATATTACCAATATTGCGAACGCGATCTTGCCCAAATTCTGTATTTGATAAAGCTATTGCTAGGCAAAGTTTTGGACAAAAACTTGGAAATCTGGTGACTCCCCTTCTGGAACCTCCCATACAAATGTACCATCCAGCCCCATTAGAAATCGTGTAATAATATCAATATGGCCACCGCGATCTTGCCCAAATTTTGTGTTTAGTAAATCTATAGCTAGACAAAGTTTTGGACAAAAACTTGGAAGCCTGGCAACTCCTCCTCTTGTACCTCCCATACAATTGTACCATTCCGCCTACCTTAGAAATCGTGAAATAATATCAATATGTCCAACGCAACATTGCCCAAATTTTGCATTTATTACATCTATAGCTAGACAAAGTTTTGGACAAAAACTTAGAAGTCTGGTGACTCCCCTTCTGGTACCTCCCATACAAATGTACCATTCCGCCTACCTTAGAAATCGTGTAATAATATCAATATGCCCACCGCAATCTTGCCCAAATTTTGCATTTAATAAATCTATAGCTAGACAAAGTTTTGGACAAACACTTAGAAGTCTGGTGACTCCCCTTCTGGTACCTCCCATACAAATGTACCATTCCGCCTACTTTAGAAATCGTGTGATAATATCAATATGCCCAACGCAACCATGTCCAACCTTGCATTTATTACATCTATAGCTAGACAAAGTCTTGGACAAAAACTTAGAAGTCTGGTGACTCCCCTTCTGGTACCTCCCATACAAATGTACCATCCCGCCTACTTTAGAAATCGTGTAATAATATCAATATGTCCAACGCAACATTGCCCAAATTTTTCATTTATTACATCTATAGCTAGACAAAGTTTTGGACAAAAACATGGAAGTCTGGTGACTCCCCTTCTTGTACCTCCCATACAAATGTACCATCGTGCCTACCTTATAAACCGTGTCATATTATCAATATTACGAACGCGATCTTGCCCAAATTCTGTATTTGATAAAGCTATTGCTAGTCAAAGTTTCGGACAAAAACTTGGTAACTCGCCTTCTGGTTCCTCCCATACAAATGTACCTTCCAGACCCATTAGAAATCGTGTAATAATATGAATATGCCCACCGCAATCTTGCCGAAATTTTGCATTTATTACATCTATAGCTAGACAAAGTTTTGGACAAAAACTTAGAAGTCTGGTGACTCCCCTTCTGGTACCTCCCATACAAATGTACCATTCCGCCTACCTTAGAAATCGTGTAATAATATCAATATGCCCACCGCAATCTTGCCCAAATTTTGCATTTAATAAATCTATAGCTAGACAAAGTTTTGGACAAACACTTAGAAGTCTGGTGACTCCCCTTCTGGTACCTCCCATACAAATGTACCATTCCGCCTACTTTAGAAATCGTGTGATAATATCAATATGCCCAACGCAACCATGTCCAACCTTGCATTTATTACATCTATAGCTAGACAAAGTCTTGGACAAAAACTTAGAAGTCTGGTGACTCCCCTTCTGGTACCTCCCATACAAATGTACCATCCCGCCTACTTTAGAAATCGTGTAATAATATCAATATGTCCAACGCAACATTGCCCAAATTTTTCATTTATTACATCTATAGCTAGACAAAGTTTTGGACAAAAACATGGAAGTCTGGTGACTCCCCTTCTTGTACCTCCCATACAAATGTACCATCGTGCCTACCTTATAAACCGTGTCATATTATCAATATTACGAACGCGATCTTGCCCAAATTCTGTATTTAATAAAGCTATTGCTAGACAAAGTTTTGGACAAAAACTTGGAAGCCTGGTAACTCGCCTTCTGGTACCTCCCATACAAATGTACCATCGTGCCTACCTTATAAACCGTGTCATATTATCAATATTACGAACGCGATCTTGCCCAAATTCTGTATTTGATAAAGCTATTGCTAGTCAAAGTTTCGGACAAAAACTTGGTAACTCGCCTTCTGGTTCCTCCCATACAAATGTACCTTCCAGACCCATTAGAAATCGTGTAATAATATGAATATGCCCACCGCAATCTTGCCGAAATTTTGCATTTATTACATCTATAGCTAGACAAAGTCTTGGACAAAAACTTGGAAGTCTGGTGACTCCCCTTCTGGTACCTCCCATACAAATGTACCATCCCGCCTACTTTAGAAATCGTGTACTAATATCAATATGCCCAACGCAACATTGCCCAAATTTTGCATTTATTACATCTATAGCTAGACAAAGTTTTGGACAAAAACTTAGAAGTCTGGTGACTCCCCTTCTGGTACCTCTCATACAAATGTACCATTCCGCCTACCTTAGAAATCGTGTAATAATATCAATATGCCCACCGCAATCTTGCCCAAATTTTGCATTTAATAAATCTATAGCTAGACAAAGTTTTGGACAAAAACTTAGAAGTAATAATATGTAATAATATCAATATGGACACCTCGATCTTGCCCAAATTTTGTGTTTAGTAAATCTATAGCTAGGCAAAGTTTTGGACAAAAACTTGGAAGCCTGGCAACTCCCCTTGTGATACCTCCCATACAAATGTACCATCCCGCCTACTTTAGAAATCGTGTACTAATATCAATATGCCCAACGCAACATTGCCCAAATTTTGCATTTATTACATCTATAGCTAAACAAAGTTTTGGACAAAAACTTAGAAGTCTGGTGACTCCCCTTCTGGTACCTCTCATACAAATGTACCATTCCGCCTACCTTAGAAATCGTGTAATAATATCAATATGCCCACCGTAATCTTGCCCAAATTTTGCATTTAATAAATCTATAGCTAGACAAAGTTTTGGACAAAAACTTAGAAGTCTGGTGACTCCCCTTCTGGTACCTCCCATACAAATGTACCATTCCGCCTACCTTAGAAATCGTGAAATAATATCAATATGTCCAACGCAACATTGCCCAAATTTTGCATTTATTACATCTATAGCTAGACAAAGTTTTGGACAAAAACTTAGAAGTCTGGTGACTCCCCTTCTGGTACCTCCCATACAAATGTACCATTCCGCCTACCTTAGAAATCGTGTAATAATATCAATATGTCCAACGCAACATTGCCCAAATTTTGCATTTATTACATCTATAGCTAGTCAAAGTTTTGGACAAAAACTTGGAAGTCTGGTAATTCCTCTTCTGGTACCTCCCATACAAATGTACCATACCGCCTACCTTAGAAATCGTGTGATAATATCAATATGCCCAACGTAACCATGCCCAACCTTGCATTTATTACATCTATAGCTAGACAAAGTCTTGGACAAAAACTTAGAAGTCTGGTGACTCCCCTTCTGGTACCTCCCATACAAATGTACCATTCCGCCTACCTTAGAAATCGTGAAATAATATCAATATGTCCAACGCAACATTGCCCAAATTTTGCATTTATTACATCTATAGCTAGACAAAGTTTTGGACAAAAACTTAGAAGTCTGGTGACTCCCCTTCTGGTACCTCCCATACAAATGTACCATTCCGCCTACCTTAGAAATCGTGTAATAATATCAATATGCCCAAAGCAACCTTGCCCAAATTTTGCATTTATTACATCTATAGCTAGACAAAGTTTTGGACAAAAACATGGAAGTCTGGTGACTCCCCTTCTTGTACCTCCCATACAAATGTACCATCCCGCCTACCTTAGAAATCGTGTGATAATATCTATATGCCCAACGCAACCATGCCCAACCTTGCATTTATTACATCTATAGCTAGACAAAGTCTTGGACAAAAACTTAGAAGTCTGGTGACTCCCCTTCTGGTACCTCCCATACAAATGTACCATCCCGCCTACTTTAGAAATCGTGTAATAATATCAATATGCCCAACGCAACATTGCCCAAATTTTGCATTTATTACATCTATAGCTAGACAAAGTTTTGGACAAAAACTTAGAAGTCTGGTGACTCCCCTTCTGGTACCTCTCATACAAATGTACCATTCCGCCTACCTTAGAAATCGTGTAATAATATCAATATGCCCACCGCAATCTTGCCCAAATTTTGCATTTAATAATTCTATAGCTAGACAAAGTTTTGGACAAAAACTTAGAAGTCTGGTGACTCCCCTTCTGGTACCTCCCATACAAATGTACCATTCCGCCTACCTTAGAAATCGTGTAATAATATCAATATGTCCAACGCAACATTGCCCAAATTTTGCATTTATTACATCTATAGCTAGTCAAAGTTTTGGACAAAAACTTGGAAGTCTGGTAATTCCTCTTCTGGTACCTCCCATACAAATGTACCATACCGCCTACCTTAGAAATCGTGTGATAATATCAATATGCCCAACGTAACCATGCCCAACCTTGCATTTATTACATCTATAGCTAGACAAAGTCTTGGACAAAAACTTAGAAGTCTGGTGACTCCCCTTCTGGTACCTCCCATACAAATGTACCATTCCGCCTACCTTAGAAATCGTGAAATAATATCAATATGTCCAACGCAACATTGCCCAAATTTTGCATTTATTACATCTATAGCTAGACAAAGTTTTGGACAAAAACTTAGAAGTCTGGTGACTCCCCTTCTGGTACCTCCCATACAAATGTACCATTCCGCCTACCTTAGAAATCGTGTAATAATATTCCATTCCGCCTACCTTAGAAATCGTGAAATAATATCAATATGTCCAACGAAACATTGCCCAAATTTTGCATTTATTACATCTATAGCTAGACAAAGTTTTGGACAAAAACTTAGAAGTCTGGTGACTCCCCTTCTGGTACCTCCCATACAAATGTACCATTCCGCCTACCTTAGAAATCGTGTAATAATATCAATATGTCCAACGCAACATTGCCCAAATTTTGCATTTATTACATCTATAGCTAGTCAAAGTTTTGGACAAAATCTTGGAAGTCTGGTAATTCCTCTTCTGGTACCTCCCATACAAATGTATCATACCGCCTACCTTAGAAATCGTGTGATAATATCAATATGCCCAACGTAACCATGCCCAACCTTGCATTTATTACATCTATAGCTAGACAAAGTCTTGGACAAAAACTTAGAAGTCTGGTGACTCCCCTTCTGGTACCTCCCATACAAATGTACCATTCCGCCTACCTTAGAAATCGTGAAATAATATCAATATGTCCAACGCAACATTGCCCAAATTTTGCATTTATTACATCTATAGCTAGACAAAGTTTTGGACAAAAACTTAGAAGTCTGGTGACTCCCCTTCTGGTACCTCCCATACAAATGTACCATTCCGCCTACCTTAGAAATCGTGTAATAATATCAATATGCCCAAAGCAACCTTGCCCAAATTTTGCATTTATTACATCTATAGCTAGACAAAGTTTTGGACAAAAACATGGAAGTCTGGTGACTCCCCTTCTTGTACCTCCCATACAAATGTACCATCCCGCCTACCTTAGAAATCGTGTAATAATATCAATATGGACACCTCGATCTTGCCCAAATTTTGTGTTTAGTAAATCTATAGCTAGGCAAAGTTTTGGACAAAAACTTGGAAGCCTGGCAACTCCCCTTGTGATACCTCCCATACAAATGTACCATCCCGCCTACTTTAGAAATTGTGTACTAATATCAATATGCCCAACGCAACATTGCCCAAATTTTGCATTTATTACATCTATAGCTAGACAAAGTTTTGGACAAAAACTTGGAAGTCTGGTAATTCCTCTTCTGGTACCTCCCATACAAATGTACCATACCGCCTACATTAGAAATCGTGTGATAATATCTATATGCCCAACGCAACCATGCCCAACCTTGCATTTATTACATCTATAGCTAGGCAAAGTCTTGGACAAAAACTTAGAAGTCTGGTGACTCCCCTTCTGGTACCTCCCATACAAATGTACCATCCCGCCTACTTTAGAAATCGTGTAATAATATCAATATGTCCAACGCAACATTGCCCAAATTTTGCATTTATTACATCTATAGCTAGACAAAGTTTTGGACAAAAACTTGGAAGTCTGGTGACTCCCCTTCTGGTACCTCCCATACAAATGTACCATCCCGCCTACCTTAGAAATCGTGTAATAATATCAATATGCCCAAAGCAACCTTGCCCAAATTTTGCATTTATTACATCTATAGTTAGACAAAGTTTTGGACAAAAACATGGAAGTCTGGTGACTCCCCTTCTTGTACCTCCCATACAAATGTACCATCCCGCCAACCTTAGAAATCGTGTAATAATATCAATATGCCCACCGCAATCTTGCCGAAATTTTGCATTTAATAAATCTATAGCTAGACAAAGTTTTGGACAAAAACTTGGAAGCCTTGCATCTCCTCCACTGGTACCTCCCATACAAATGTACCATCCCGCCCCTTATTAACCGTGTAATATTATCAATATTACCAACGCGATTATGCCCAAATTCTGTATTTAATAAAGCTATTGCTAGACAAAGTTTTGGACAAAAACTTGGAAGCCTGGTGACTCCCCTTCTGGTACCTCCCATACAAATGTACCATCGTGCCTACCTTATAAACCGTGTCATATTATCAATATTACGAACGCGATCTTGCCCAAATTCTGTATTTGATAAAGCTATTGCTAGTCAAAGTTTCGGACAAAAACTTGGTAACTCGCCTTCTGGTACCTCCCATACAAATGTACCTTCCAGACCCATTAGAAATCGTGTAATAATATGAATATGCCCACCGCAATCTTGCCGAAATTTTGCATTTATTACATCTATAGCTAGACAAAGTCTTGGACAAAAACTTGGAAGTCTGGTGACTCCCCTTCTGGTACCTCCCATACAAATGTACCATCCCGCCTACTTTAGATATCGTGTAATAATATCAACATGCCCAAAGCAAACTTGCCCAAATTTTGCATTTATTACATATATAGCTAGACAAAGTTTTGGACAGAAACTTGGAAGTCTGGTAACTCCCCTTCTGGTATCTCCCATACAAATGTACCATACCGCCTACCTTAGAAATCGTGTAATAATATCAATATGTCCAACGCAACCTTGCCCAAATTTTACATTTATTACACCTATATCTAGACAAAGATTTGGGCAACAACTTGGAAGTCTGGTAACTCCCCTTCTGGTACCTTCCATACAAATGTACCATCCCGCCTACCTTATAAACCGTGTAATATTATCAATATTACCAACGCGATCTTGACCAAATTCTGTATTTACTAAAGCTATTGCTATTCTGTATTTAATAAAGCTATTGCTAGACAAAGTTTTGGACAAAAACTTGGAAGACTGGCAACTCCCCTTGTGATACCTCCCCAAATGTACCATCCCGCCTACCTTAGAAATCGCGTAATAATATCAATATGCCCAACGCGACCATGCCCAAATTTTTTATTTAGTAAATCTATAGCTAGACAAAGTTGTGAACAAAAAGTTGGAAGTCTTGTAACTCCCCCTCTGGTACCTGAAATACAAATGTAACATCGCGCCTACCTTAGAAATCGTGTAATAATATCAATATTACAAACGCGACCTTGCCCAAATTTTGCATTTAATAAATCTATAGCTAGACAAAGTTTTGGGCAAAAACTTGGAAGTCTGGTGACTCCCCTTCTGGTACTTCCCATACAAATGTACCATCCCGCCTACCTTAGAAATCGTGTAATAATATCAATATGCCCACCGCGATCTTGCCAAATTCTGTATTTAATAAAGCTATTACTAGACAAAGTTTTGGACAGAAACTTGGAAGCCTGGTAACTCGCCTTCTGGTACCTCGCATACAAATGTACCATCGCGCCTACCTTATAAACCGGGTCATATTATCAATATTACGAACGCGATCTTGCCCAAATTCTGTATTTGATAAAGCTATTGCTAGTCAAAGTTTCGGACAAAAACTTGGAAGTCAGGCAACTCCTCTTCTGATACCTCCCATACAAATGTACCATCCCGCCTACCTTAGAAATCGTGTAATAATATCAATATCCCCAACGCAACCTTGTGCAAATTTTGTATTTAGTAAATCTATAGATAGACAAAGTTTTGGACAAAAACTTGGAAGCCTGGCAACTCTCCTTGTGATACCTCCCAAACAAATGTACCATCCCGCCCCATTAGAAAACGTGTAATAATATCAATATGCCCACCGCGATCTTGCCCAAATTCTGTATTTGATAAAGCTATTGCTAGTCAAAGTTTCGGACAAAAACTTGGAAGTCAGGCAACTCCTCTTCTGATACCTCCCATACAAATGTACCATCCCGCCTACCTTAGAAATCGTGTAATAATATCAATATTACAAACGCAATCTTGCCGAAATTTTGCATTTAATAAATCTATAGCTAGACAAAGTTTTGGACAAAAACTTGGAAGCCTGGCAACTCCCCTTGTGATACCTCCCATACAAATGTACCATCCCGCCCCATTAGAAAACGTGTAATAATATCAATATGCCCACCGCGATCTTGCCCAAATTCTGTATTTAATAAAGCTATTGCTAGACAAAGTTTTGAACAAAAAGTTGGAAGTCTGGTAACTCCCCTTCTGGTACCACAAATACAAATGCACCATCGCGCCTACCATAGAAATCGTGTAATAATATCAATATTACAAACGCAACCTTGCCCTATTAATAATATCAATACGCCCAACGCGACCTTGCCCAAATTTTGTATTTAGTAAATCTATAGCTAGACAAAGTTTTGGACAAAAACTTGGAAGTCTGGTGACTCCCCTTCTGGTACTTCCCATACAAATGTACCATCCCGCCTACCTTAGAAATCGTGTAATAATATCAATATGCCCACCGCAATCTTGCCCAAATTTTGCATTTAATAAATCTATAGCTAGACAAAGTTTTGGACAAAAACTTAGAAGTCTGGTAACTCCCCTTCTGGTACCTCCCATACAAATGTACCATTCCGCCTACCTTAGAAATCGTGAAATAATATCAATATGTCCAACGCAACATTGCCCAAATTTTGCATTTATTACATCTATAGCTAGACAAAGTTTTGGACAAAAACTTAGAAGTCTGGTGACTCCCCTTCTGGTACCTCCCATACAAATGTACCATTCCACCTTCCTTAGAAATCGTGTAATAATATCAATATGTCCAACGCAACATTGCCCAAATTTTGCATTTATTACATCTATAGCTAGACAAAGTTTTGGACAAAAACTTGGAAGTCTGGTAATTCCTCTTCTGGTACCTCCCATACAAATGTACCATACCGCCTACCTTAGAAATCGTGTGATAATATCAATATGCCCAACCTTGCATTTATTACATCTATAGCTAGACAAAGTCTTGGACAAAAACTTAGAAGTCTGGTGACTCCCCTTCTGGTACCTCCCATACAAATGTACCATCCCGCCTACTTTAGAAATCGTGTGATAATATCAATATGCCCAACGCAACCATGCCCAACCTTGCATTTATTACATCTATAGCTCGACAAAGTCTTAGACAAAAACTTAGAAGTCTGGTGACTCCCCTTCTGGTACCTCCCATACAAATGTACCATCGCGCCTACCTTATAAACCGTGTCATATTACCAATATTGCGAACGCGATCTTGCCCAAATTCTGTATTTGATAAAGCTATTGCTAGGCAAATTTTTGGACAAAAACTTGGAAATCTGGTGACTCCCCTTCTGGAACCTCCCATACAAATGTACCATCCAGCCCCATTAGAAATCGTGTAATAATATCAATATGGCCACCGCGATCTTGCCCAAATTTTGTGTTTAGTAAATCTATAGCTAGACAAAGTTTTGGACAAAAACTTGGAAGCCTGGCAACTCCTCCTCTTGTACCTCCCATACAATTGTACCATTCCGCCTACCTTAGAAATCGTGAAATAATATCAATATGTCCAACGCAACATTGCCCAAATTGTGCATTTATTACATCTATAGCTAGACAAAGTTTTGGACAAAAACTTAGAAGCCTTACATCTCCTCCACTGGTACCTCCCATACAAATGTACCATCCCGCCCCTTATTAACCGTGTAATATTATCAATATTACCAACGCGATTATGCCCAAATTCTGTATTTAATAAAGCTATTGCTAGACAAAGTTTTGGACAAAAACTTGGAAGCCTGGCATCTCCTCCACTGGTACCTCCCATACAAATGTACCATCCCGCCCCTTATTAACCGTGTAATATTATCAATATTACCAACGCGATTATGCCCAAATTCTGTATTTAATAAAGCTATTGCTAGACAAAGTTTTGGACAAAAACTTGGAAGCCTGGTGACTCCCCTTCTGGTACCTCCCATACAAATGTACCATCGTGCCTACCTTATAAACCGTGTCATATTATCAATATTACGAACGCGATCTTGCCCAATTTCTGTATTTGATAAAGCTATTGCTAGACAAAGTTTTGGACAAAAACTTGGAAGCCTGGTGACTCCCCTTCTGGTACCTCCCATACAAATGTACCATCGTGCCTACCTTATAAACCGTGTCATATTATCAATATTACGAACGCGATCTTGCCCAAATTCTGTATTTGATAAAGCTATTGCTAGTCAAAGTTTCGGACAAAAACTTGGTAACTCGCCTTCTGGTACCTCCCATACAAATGTACCTTCCAGACCCATTAGAAATCGTGTAATAATATGAATATGCCCACCGCAATCTTGCCGAAATTTTGCATTTATTACATCTATAGCTAGACAAAGTCTTGGACAAAAACTTGGAAGCCTGGCAACTCCTCCTCTTGTACCTCCCATACAATTGTACCATTCCGCCTACCTTAGAAATCGTGAAATAATATCAATATGTCCAACGCAACATTGCCCAAATTGTGCATTTATTACATCTATAGCTAGACAAAGTTTTGGACAAAAACTTAGAAGCCTTGCATCTACTCCACTGGTACCTCCCATACAAATGTACCATCCCGCCCCTTATTAACCGTGTAATATTATCAATATTACCAACGCGATCTTGCCCAAATTTTGTGTTTAGTAAATCTATAGCTAGACAAAGTTTTGGACAAAAACTTGGAAGCCTGGCAACTCCTCCTCTTGTACCTCCCATACAATTGTACCATTCCGCCTACCTTAGAAATCGTGAAATAATATCAATATGTCCAACGCAACATTGCCCAAATTGTGCATTTATTACATCTATAGCTAGACAAAGTTTTGGACAAAAACTTAGAAGCCTTGCATCTCCTCCACTGGTACCTCCCATACAAATGTACCATCCCGCCCCTTATTAACCGTGTAATATTATCAATATTACCAACGCGATCTTGCCCAAATTTTGTGTTTAGTAAATCTATAGCTAGACAAAGTTTTGGACAAAAACTTGGAAGCCTTGCATCTCCTCCACTGGTACCTCCCATACAAATGTACCATCCCGCCCCTTATTAACCGTGTAATATTATCAATATTACCAACGCGATTATGCCCAAATTCTGTATTTAATAAAGCTATTGCTAGACAAAGTTTTGGACAAAAACTTGGAAGCCTGGTGACTCCCCTTCTGGTACCTCCCATATAAATGTACCATCGTGCCTACCTTATAAACCGTGTCATATTATCAATATTACGAACGCGATCTTGCCCAAATTCTGTATTTGATAAAGCTATTGCTAGTCAAAGTTTCGGACAAAAACTTGGTAACTCGCCTTCTGGTACCTCCCATACAAATGTACCTTCCAGACCCATTAGAAATCGTGTAATAATATGAATATGCCCACCGCAATCTTGCCGAAATTTTGCATTTATTACATCTATAGCTAGACAAAGTCTTGGACAAAAACTTGGAAGCCTTACATCTCCTCCACTGGTACCTCCCATACAAATGTACCATCCCGCCCCTTATTAACCGTGTAATATTATCAATATTACCAACGCGATTATGCCCAAATTCTGTATTTAATAAAGCTATTGCTAGACAAAGTTTTGGACAAAAACTTGGAAGTCTGGTGACTCCCCTTCTGGTACCTCCCATACAAATGTACCATCCCGCCTACTTTAGAAATCGTGTAATAATATCAACATGCCAAAAGCAAACTTGCCCAAATTTTGCATATTATCATATTATCAATATTACGAACGCGATCTTGCCCAAATTCTGTATTTGATAAAGCTATTGCTAGTCAAAGTTTCGGACAAAAACTTGGAAGTCAGGCAACTCCTCTTCTGATACCTCCCATACAAATGTACCATCCCGCCTACCTTAGAAATCGTGTAATAATATCAATATCCCCAACGCAACCTTGTGCAAATTTTGTATTTAGTAAATCTATAGATAGACAAAGTTTTGGACAAAAACTTGGAAGCCTGGCAACTCTCCTTGTGATACCTCCCAAACAAATGTACCATCCCGCCCCATTAGAAAACGTGTAATAATATCAATATGCCCACCGCGATCTTGCCCAAATTCTGTATTTGATAAAGCTATTGCTAGTCAAAGTTTCGGACAAAAACTTGGAAGTCAGGCAACTCCTCTTCTGATACCTCCAATACAAATGTACCATCCCGCCTACCTTAGAAATCGTGTAATAATATCAATATCCCCAACGCAACCTTGTGCACATTTTGTATTTAGTAAATCTATAGATAGACAAAGTTTTGGACAAAAACTTGGAAGCCTGGCAACTCTCCTTGTGATACCTCCCAAACAAATGTACCATCCCGCCCCATTAGAAAACGTGTAATAATATCAATATGCCCACCGCGATCTTGCCCAAATTCTGTATTTAATAAAGCTATTGCTAGACAAAGTTTTGAACAAAAAGTTGGAAGTCTGGTAACTCCCCTTCTGGTACCTCAAATACAAATGTACCATCGCGCCTACCTTAGAAATCGTGTAATAATATCAATATTACAAACGCAATCTTGCCGAAATTTTGTATTTAGTAAATCTATAGCTAGACAAAGTTTTGGACAAAAACTTGGAAGTCTGGTGACTCCCCTTCTGGTACTTCCCATACAAATGTACCATCCCGCCTACCTTAGAAATCGTGTAATAATATCAATATGCCCACCGCAATCTTGCCCAAATTCTGTATTTAATAAAGCTATTGCTAGACAAAGTTTTGAACAAAAACTTGGAAGCCTGGTGACTCCCCTTCTGGTACCTCCCATACAAATGTACCATCGTGCCTACCTTAGAAATCGTGAAATAATATCAATATGTCCAACGCAACATTGCCCAAATTTTGCATTTATTACATCTATAGCTAGACAAAGTTTTGGACAAAAACTTAGAAGTCTGGTGACTCCCCTTCTGGTACCTCCCATACAAATGTACCATTCCACCTACCTTAGAAATCGTGTAATAATATCAATATGTCCAACGCAACATTGCCCAAATTTTGCATTTATTACATCTATAGCTAGACAAAGTTTTGGACAAAAACTTGGAAGTCTGGTAATTCCTCTTCTGGTACCTCCCATACAAATGTACCATACCGCCTACCTTAGAAATCGTGTGATAATATCAATATGCCCAACCTTGCATTTATTACATCTATAGCTAGACAAAGTCTTGGACAAAAACTTAGAAGTCTGGTGACTCCCCTTCTGGTACCTCCCATACAAATGTACCATCCCGCCTACTTTAGAAATCGTGTGATAATATCAATATGCCCAACGCAACCATGCCCAACCTTGCATTTATTACATCTATAGCTCGACAAAGTCTTAGACAAAAACTTAGAAGTCTGGTGACTCCCCTTCTGGTACCTCCCATACAAATGTACCATCGCGCCTACCTTATAAACCGTGTCATATTACCAATATTGCGAACGCGATCTTGCCCAAATTCTGTATTTGATAAAGCTATTGCTAGGCAAATTTTTGGACAAAAACTTGGAAATCTGGTGACTCCCCTTCTGGAACCTCCCATACAAATGTACCATCCAGCCCCATTAGAAATCGTGTAATAATATCAATATGGCCACCGCGATCTTGCCCAAATTTTGTGTTTAGTAAATCTATAGCTAGACAAAGTTTTGGACAAAAACTTGGAAGCCTGGCAACTCCTCCTCTTGTACCTCCCATACAATTGTACCATTCCGCCTACCTTAGAAATCGTGAAATAATATCAATATGTCCAACGCAACATTGCCCAAATTGTGCATTTATTACATCTATAGCTAGACAAAGTTTTGGACAAAAACTTAGAAGCCTTACATCTCCTCCACTGGTACCTCCCATACAAATGTACCATCCCGCCCCTTATTAACCGTGTAATATTATCAATATTACCAACGCGATTATGCCCAAATTCTGTATTTAATAAAGCTATTGCTAGACAAAGTTTTGGACAAAAACTTGGAAGCCTGGCATCTCCTCCACTGGTACCTCCCATACAAATGTACCATCCCGCCCCTTATTAACCGTGTAATATTATCAATATTACCAACGCGATTATGCCCAAATTCTGTATTTAATAAAGCTATTGCTAGACAAAGTTTTGGACAAAAACTTGGAAGCCTGGTGACTCCCCTTCTGGTACCTCCCATACAAATGTACCATCGTGCCTACCTTATAAACCGTGTCATATTATCAATATTACGAACGCGATCTTGCCCAATTTCTGTATTTGATAAAGCTATTGCTAGACAAAGTTTTGGACAAAAACTTGGAAGCCTGGTGACTCCCCTTCTGGTACCTCCCATACAAATGTACCATCGTGCCTACCTTATAAACCGTGTCATATTATCAATATTACGAACGCGATCTTGCCCAAATTCTGTATTTGATAAAGCTATTGCTAGTCAAAGTTTCGGACAAAAACTTGGTAACTCGCCTTCTGGTACCTCCCATACAAATGTACCTTCCAGACCCATTAGAAATCGTGTAATAATATGAATATGCCCACCGCAATCTTGCCGAAATTTTGCATTTATTACATCTATAGCTAGACAAAGTCTTGGACAAAAACTTGGAAGCCTGGCAACTCCTCCTCTTGTACCTCCCATACAATTGTACCATTCCGCCTACCTTAGAAATCGTGAAATAATATCAATATGTCCAACGCAACATTGCCCAAATTGTGCATTTATTACATCTATAGCTAGACAAAGTTTTGGACAAAAACTTAGAAGCCTTGCATCTCCTCCACTGGTACCTCCCATACAAATGTACCATCCCGCCCCTTATTAACCGTGTAATATTATCAATATTACCAACGCGATCTTGCCCAAATTTTGTGTTTAGTAAATCTATAGCTAGACAAAGTTTTGGACAAAAACTTGGAAGCCTGGCAACTCCTCCTCTTGTACCTCCCATACAATTGTACCATTCCGCCTACCTTAGAAATCGTGAAATAATATCAATATGTCCAACGCAACATTGCCCAAATTGTGCATTTATTACATCTATAGCTAGACAAAGTTTTGGACAAAAACTTAGAAGCCTTGCATCTCCTCCACTGGTACCTCCCATACAAATGTACCATCCCGCCCCTTATTAACCGTGTAATATTATCAATATTACCAACGCGATCTTGCCCAAATTTTGTGTTTAGTAAATCTATAGCTAGACAAAGTTTTGGACAAAAACTTGGAAGCCTTGCATCTCCTCCACTGGTACCTCCCATACAAATGTACCATCCCGCCCCTTATTAACCGTGTAATATTATCAATATTACCAACGCGATTATGCCCAAATTCTGTATTTAATAAAGCTATTGCTAGACAAAGTTTTGGACAAAAACTTGGAAGCCTGGTGACTCCCCTTCTGGTACCTCCCATACAAATGTACCATCGTGCCTACCTTATAAACCGTGTCATATTATCAATATTACGAACGCGATCTTGCCCAAATTCTGTATTTGATAAAGCTATTGCTAGTCAAAGTTTCGGACAAAAACTTGGTAACTCGCCTTCTGGTACCTCCCATACAAATGTACCTTCCAGACCCATTAGAAATCGTGTAATAATATGAATATGCCCACCGCAATCTTGCCGAAATTTTGCATTTATTACATCTATAGCTAGACAAAGTCTTGGACAAAAACTTGGAAGCCTTGCATCTCCTCCACTGGTACCTCCCATACAAATGTACCATCCCGCCCCTTATTAACCGTGTAATATTATCAATATTACCAACGCGATTATGCCCAAATTCTGTATTTAATAAAGCTATTGCTAGACAAAGTTTTGGACAAAAAGTTGGAAGTCTGGTGACTCCCCTTCTGGTACCTCCCATACAAATGTACCATCCCGCCTACTTTAGAAATCGTGTAATAATATCAACATGCCCAAAGCAAACTTGCCCAAATTTTGCATTTATTACATATATAGCTAGACAAAGTTTTGGACAGAAACTTGGAAGTCTGGTAACTCCCCTTCTGGTATCTCCCATACAAATGTACCATACCGCCTACCTTAGAAATCGTGTAATAATATCAATATGTCCAACGGAACCTTGCCCAAATTTTACATTTATTACACCTATATCTAGACAAAGATTTGGGCAACAACTTGGAAGTCTGGTAACTCCCCTTCTGGTACCTTCCATACAAATGTACCATCCCGCCTACCTTATAAACCGTGTAATATTATCAATATTACCAACGCGATCTTGACCAAATTCTGTATTTACTAAAGCTATTGCTATTCTGTATTTAATAAAGCTATTGCTAGACAAAGTTTTGGACAAAAACTTGGAAGACTGGCAACTCCCCTTGTGATACCTCCCCAAATGTACCATCCCGCCTACCTTAGAAATCGCGTAATAATATCAATATGCCCAACGCGACCATGCCCAAATTTTTTATTTAGTAAATCTATAGCTAGACAAAGTTGTGAACAAAAAGTTGGAAGTCTTGTAACTCCCCTTCTGGTACCTGAAATACAAATGTAACATCGCGCCTACCTTAGAAATCGTGTAATAATATCAATATTACAAACGCGACCTTGCCCAAATTTTGCATTTAATAAATCTATAGCTAGACAAAGTTTTGGACAAAAACTTGGAAGTCTGGTGACTCCCCTTCTGGTACTTCCCATACAAATGTACCATCCCGCCTACCTTAGAAATCGTGTAATAATATCAATATGCCCACCGCGATCTTGCCAAATTCTGTATTTAATAAAGCTATTGCTAGACAAAGTTTTGGACAGAAACTTGGAAGTCTGGTAACTCGCCTTCTGGTACCTCGCATACAAATGTACCATCGCGCCTACCTTATAAACCGGGTCATATTATCAATATTACGAACGCGATCTTGCCCAAATTCTGTATTTGATAAAGCTATTGCTAGTCAAAGTTTCGGACAAAAACTTGGAAGTCAGGCAACTCCTCTTCTGATACCTCCCATACAAATGTACCATCCCGCCTACCTTAGAAATCGTGTAATAATATCAATATCCCCAACGCAACCTTGTGCAAATTTTGTATTTAGTAAATCTATAGATAGACAAAGTTTTGGACAAAAACTTGGAAGCCTGGCAACTCTCCTTGTGATACCTCCCAAACAAATGTACCATCCCGCCCCATTAGAAAACGTGTAATAATATCAATATGCCCACCGCGATCTTGCCCAAATTCTGTATTTGATAAAGCTATTGCTAGTCAAAGTTTCGGACAAAAACTTGGAAGTCAGGCAACTCCTCTTCTGATACCTCCCATACAAATGTACAATCCCGCCTACCTTAGAAATCGTGTAATAATATCAATATCCCCAACGCAACCTTGTGCAAATTTTGTATTTAGTAAATCTATAGATAGACAAAGTTTTGGACAAAAACTTGGAAGCCTGGCAACTCTCCTTGTGATACCTCCCAAACAAATGTACCATCCCGCCCCATTAGAAAACGTGTAATAATATCAATATGCCCACCGCGATCTTGCCCAAATTCTGTATTTAATAAAGCTATTGCTAGACAAAGTTTTGAACAAAAAGTTGGAAGTCTGGTAACTCCCCTTCTGGTACCTCAAATACAAATGTACCATCGCGCCTACCTTAGAAATCGTGTAATAATATCAATATTACAAACGCAATCTTGCCGAAATTTTGCATTTAATAAATCTATAGCTAGACAAAGTTTTGGACAAAAACTTGGAAGCCTGGCAACTCCCCTTGTGATACCTCCCATACAAATGTACCATCCCGCCCCATTAGAAACCGTGTAATAATATCAATATGCCCACCGCGATCTTGCCCAAATTCTGTATTTAATAAAGCTATTGCTAGACAAAGTTTTGAACAAAAAGTTGGAAGTCTGGTAACTCCCCTTCTGGTGCCACAAATACAAATGCACCATCGCGCCTACCATAGAAATCGTGTAATAATATCAATATTACAAACGCAACCTTGCCCTATTAGAAAACGTGTAATAATATCAATATGCCCAACGCGACCTTGCCCAAATTTTGTATTTAGTAAATCTATAGCTAGACAAGTTTTGGACAAAAACTTGGAAGTCTGGTGACTCCCCTTCTGGTACTTCCCATACAAATGTACCATCCCGCCTACCTTAGAAATCGTGTAATAATATCAATATGCCCACCGCAATCTTGCCCAAATTTTGCATTTAATAAATCTATAGCTAGACAAAGTTTTGGACAAAAACTTAGAAGTCTGGTGACTCCCCTTCTGGTACCTCCCATACAAATGTACCATTCCGCCTACCTTAGAAATCGTGAAATAATATCAATATGTCCAACGCAACATTGCCCAAATTTTGCATTTATTACATCTATAGCTAGACAAAGTTTTGGACAAAAACTTAGAAGTCTGGTGACTCCCCTTCTGGTACCTCCCATACAAATGTACCATTCCACCTACCTTAGAAATCGTGTAATAATATCAATATGTCCAACGCAACATTGCCCAAATTTTGCATTTATTACATCTATAGCTAGACAAAGTTTTGGACAAAAACTTGGAAGTCTGGTAATTCCTCTTCTGGTACCTCCCATACAAATGTACCATACCGCCTACCTTAGAAATCGTGTGATAATATCAATATGCCCAATGCAACCATGCCCAACCTTGCATTTATTACATCTATAGCTAGACAAAGTCTTGGACAAAAACTTAGAAGTCTGGTGACTCCCCTTCTGGTACCTCCCATACAAATGTACCATCACGCCTACTTTAGAAATCGTGTGATAATATCAATATGCCCAACGCAACCATGCCCAACCTTGCATTTATTACATCTATAGCTCGACAAAGTCTTAGACAAAAACTTAGAAGTCTGGTGACTCCCCTTCTGGTACCTCCCATACAAATGTACCATCCCGCCTACTTTAGAAATCGTGTAATAATATCAATATGTCCAACGCAACATTGCCCAAATTTTTCATTTATTACATCTATAGCTAGACAAAGTTTTGGACAAAAACTTAGAAGTCTGGTGACTCCCCTTCTGGTACCTCCCATACAAATGTACCATTCCGCCTACCTTAGAAATCGTGAAATAATATCAATATGTCCAACGCAACATTGCCCAAATTTTGCATTTATTACATCTATAGCTAGACAAAGTTTTGGACAAAAACTTAGAAGTCTGGTGACTCCCCTTCTGGTACCTCCCATACAAATGTACCATTCCGCCTACCTTAGAAATCGTGTAATAATATCAATATGCCCACCGCAATCTTGCCCAAATTTTGCATTTAATAAATCTATAGCTAGACAAAGTTTTGGACAAAAACTTAGAAGTCTGGTGACTCCCCTTCTGGTACCTCCCATACAAATGTACCATTCCGCCTACTTTAGAAATCGTGTGATAATATCAATATGCCCAACGCAACCATGTCCAACCTTGCATTTATTACATCTATAGCTAGACAAAGTCTTGGACAAAAACTTAGAAGTCTGGTGACTCCCCTTCTGGTACCTCCCATACAAATGTACCATCCCGCCTACTTTAGAAATCGTGTAATAATATCAATATGTCCAACGCAACATTGCCCAAATTTTTCATTTATTACATCTATAGCTAGACAAAGTTTTGGACAAAAACTTGGAAGTCTGGTGACTCCCCTTCTGGTACCTCCCATACAAATGTACCATCCCGCCTACCTTAGAAATCGTGTAATAATATCAATATGCCCACCGCAATCTTGCCGAAATTTTGCATTTAATAAATCTATAGCTAGACAAAGTTTTGGACAAAAACTTGGAAGCCTGGCAACTCCTCCACTGGTACCTCCCATACAAATGTACCATCCCGCCCCTTATTAACCGTGTAATATTATCAATATTACCAACGCGATCATGCCCAAATTCTGTATTTAATAAAGCTATTGCTAGACAAAGTTTCGGACAAAAACTTGGTAACTCGCCTTCTGGTTCCTCCCATACAAATGTACCTTCCAGACCCATTAGAAATCGTGTAATAATATGAATATGCCCACCGCAATCTTGCCGAAATTTTGCATTTATTACATCTATAGCTAGACAAAGTTTTGGACAAAAACTTAGAAGTCTGGTGACTCCCCTTCTGGTACCTCCCATACAAATGTACCATTCCGCCTACCTTAGAAATCGTGTAATAATATCAATATGCCCACCGCAATCTTGCCCAAATTTTGCATTTAATAAATCTATAGCTAGACAAAGTTTTGGACAAAAACTTAGAAGTCTGGTGACTCCCCTTCTGGTACCTCCCATACAAATGTACCATCCCGCCTACCTTAGAAATCGTGTAATAATATCAATATGCCCAAAGCAACCTTGCCCAAATTTTGCATTTATTACATCTATAGCTAGACAAAGTTTTGGACAAAAACATGGAAGTCTGGTGACTCCCCTTCTGGTACCTCCCATACAAATGTACCATCCCGCCTACTTTAGAAATCGTGTAATAATATCAATATGTCCAACGCAACATTGCCCAAATTTTTCATTTATTACATCTATAGCTAGACAAAGTTTTGGACAAAAACTTGGAAGTCTGGTGACTCCCCTTCTGGTACCTCCCATACAAATGTACCATCCCGCCTACTTTAGAAATCGTGTGATAATATCAATATGCCCAACGCAACCATGTCCAACCTTGCATTTATTACATCTATAGCTAGACAAAGTCTTGGACAAAAACTTAGAAGTCTGGTGACTCCCCTTCTGGTACCTCCCATACAAATGTACCATCCCGCCTACTTTAGAAATCGTGTAATAATATCAATATGTCCAACGCAACATTGCCCAAATTTTTCATTTATTACATCTATAGCTAGACAAAGTTTTGGACAAAAACTTAGAAGTCTGGTGACTCCCCTTCTGGTACCTCCCATACAAATGTACCATTCCGCCTACTTTAGAAATCGTGTGATAATATCAATATGCCCAACGCAACCATGTCCAACCTTGCATTTATTACATCTATAGCTAGACAAAGTCTTGGACAAAAACTTAGAAGTCTGGTCACTCCCCTTCTGGTACCTCCCATACAAATGTACCATCCCGCCTACTTTAGAAATCGTGTAATAATATCAATATGTCCAACGCAACATTGCCCAAATTTTTCATTTATTACATCTATAGCTAGACAAAGTTTTGGACAAAAACTTGGAAGTCTGGTGACTCCCCTTCTGGTACCTCCCATACAAATGTACCATCCCGCCTACCTTAGAAATCGTGTAATAATATCAATATGCCCAAAGCAACCTTGCCCAAATTTTGCATTTATTACATCTATAGCTAGACAAAGTTTTGGACAAAAACATGGAAGTCTGGTGACTCCCCTTCTTGTACCTCCCATACAAATGTACCATCCCGCCTACCTTAGAAATCGTGTAATAATATCAATATGCCCACCGCAATCTTGCCGAAATTTTGCATTTAATAAATCTATAGCTAGACAAAGTTTTGGACAAAAACTTGGAAGCCTGGCAACTCCTCCACTGGTACCTCCCATACAAATGTACCATCCCGCCCCTTATTAACCGTGTAATATTATCAATATTACCAACGCGATCATGCCCAAACTCTGTATTTAATAAAGCTATTGCTAGACAAAGTTTCGGACAAAAACTTGGTAACTCGCCTTCTGGTTCCTCCCATACAAATGTACCTTCCAGACCCATTAGAAATCGTGTAATAATATGAATATGCCCACCGCAATCTTGCCGAAATTTTGCATTTATTACATCTATAGCTAGACAAAGTCTTGGACAAAAACTTGGAAGTCTGGTGACTCCCCTTCTGGTACCTCCCATACAAATGTACCATCCCGACTACTTTAGAAATCGTGTAATAATATCAATATGGACACCTCGATCTTGCCCAAATTTTGTGTTTAGTAAATCTATAGCTAGGCAAAGTTTTGGACAAAAACTTGGAAGCCTGGCAACTCCCCTTGTGATACCTCCCATACAAATGTACCATCCCGCCTACTTTAGAAATCGTGTACTAATATCAATATGCCCAACGCAACATTGCCCAAATTTTGCATTTATTACATCTATAGCTAGACAAAGTTTTGGACAAAAACTTGGAAGCCTGGCATCTCCTCCACTGGTACCTCCCATACAAATGTACCATCCCGCCCCTTATTAACCGTGTAATATTATCAATATTACCAACGCGATTATGCCCAAATTCTGTATTTAATAAAGCTATTGCTAGACAAAGTTTTGGACAAAAACTTGGAAGCCTGGTGACTCCCCTTCTGGTACCTCCCATACAAATGTACCATCCCGCCTACTTTAGAAATCGTGTACTAATATCAATATGCCCAACGCAACATTGCCCAAATTTTGCATTTATTACATCTATAGCTAGACAAAGTTTTGGACAAAAACTTAGAAGTCTGGTGACTCCCCTTCTGATACCTCCCATACAAATGTACCATTCCGCCTACCTTAGAAATCGTGTAATAATATCAATATGTCCAACGCAACATTGCCCAAATTTTGCATTTATTACATCTATAGCTAGTCAAAGTTTTGGACAAAAACTTGGAAGTCTGGTAATTCCTCTTCTGGTACCTCCCATACAAATGTACCATACCGCCTACCTTAGAAATCGTGTGATAATATCAATATGCCCAACGTAACTATGCCCAACCTTGCATTTATTACATCTATAGCTAGACAAAGTCTTGGACAACAACTTAGAAGTCTGGTGACTCCCCTTCTGGTACCTCCCATACAAATGTACCATTCCGCCTACCTTAGAAATCGTGAAATAATATCAATATGTCCAACGCAACATTGCCCAAATTTTGCATTTATTACATCTATAGCTAGACAAAGTTTTGGACAAAAACTTAGAAGTCTGGTGACTCCCCTTCTGGTACCTCCCATACAAATGTACCATTCCGCCTACCTTAGAAATCGTGTAATAATATCAATATGCCCAAAACAACCTTGCCCAAATTTTGCATTTATTACATCTATAGCTAGACAAAGTTTTGGACAAAAACATGGAAGTCTGGTGACTCCCCTTCTTGTACCTCCCATACAAATGTACCATCCCGCCTACCTTAGAAATCGTGTAATAATATCAATATGGACACCTCGATCTTGCCCAAATTTTGTGTTTAGTAAATCTATAGCTAGGCAAAGTTTTGGACAAAAACTTGGAAGCCTGGCAACTCCCCTTGTGATACCTCCCATACAAATGTACCATCCCGCCTACTTTAGAAATCGTGTACTAATATCAATATGCCCAACGCAACATTGCCCAAATTTTGCATTTATTACATCTATAGCTAGACAAAGTTTTGGACAAAAACTTGGATCTCTGGTAATTCCTCTTCTGGTACCTCCCATACAAATGTACCATACCGCCTACATTAGAAATCGTGTGATAATATCTATATGCCCAACGCAACCATGCCCAACCTTGCATTTATTACATCTATAGCTAGACAAAGTCTTGGACAAAAACTTAGAAGTCTGGTGACTCCCTTCTGGTACCTCCCATACAAATGTACCATCCCGCCTACTTTAGAAATCTTGTAATAATATCAATATGTCCAACGCAACATTGCCCAAATTTTGCATTTATTACATCTATAGCTAGACAAAGTTTTGGACAAAAACTTGGAAGTCTGGTGACTCCCCTTCTGGTACCTCCCATACAAATGTACCATCCCGCCTACCTTAGAAATCGTGTAATAATATCAATATGCCCAAATCAACCTTGCCCAAATTTTGCATTTATTACATCTATAGCTAGACAAAGTTTTGGACAAAAACATGGAAGTCTGGTGACTCCCCTTCTTGTACCTCCCATACAAATGTACCATCCCGCCTACCTTAGAAATCGTGTAATAATATCAATATTACCACCGCGATCTTGCCCAAATTCTGTATTTAATAAAGCTATTGCTAGACAAAGTTTTGGACAAAAACTTGGAAGCCTGGTAACTCGCCTTCTGGTACCTCCCATACAAATGTACCATCCCGCCCCTTATTAACCGTGTAATATTATCAATATTACCAACGCGATTATGCCCATATTCCGTATTTAATAAAGCTATTGCTAGACAAAGTTTTGGACAAAAACTTGGAAGCCTGGTGACTCCCCTTCTGGTACCTCCCATACAAATGTACCATCGTGCCTACCTTATAAACCGTGTCATATTATCAATATTACGAACGCGATCTTGCCCAAATTCTGTATTTGATAAAGCTATTGCTAGTCAAAGTTTCGGACAAAAACTTGGTAACTCGCCTTCTGGTACCTCCCATACAAATGTACCATCCCGCCTACCTTAGAAATCGTGTAATAATATCAATATGGACACCTCGATCTTGCCCATATTTTGTGTTTAGTAAATCTATAGCTAGGCAAAGTTTTGGACAAAAACTTGGAAGCCTGGCAACTCCCCTTGTGATACCTCCCATACAAATGTACCATCCCGCCTACTTTAGAAATCGTGTACTAATATCAATATGCCCAACGCAACATTGCCCAAATTTTGCATTTATTACATCTATAGCTAGACAAAGTTTTGGACAAAAACTTGGAAGTCTGGTAATTCCTCTTCTGGTAGCTCCCATACAAATGTACCATACCGCCTACATTAGAAATCGTGTGATAATATCTATATGCCCAACGCAACCATGCCCAACCTTGCATTTATTACATCTATAGCTAGACAAAGTCTTGGACAAAAACTTAGAAGTCTGGTGACTCCCCTTGTGATACCTCCCATACAAATGTACCATCCCGCCTACTTTAGAAATCGTGTACTAATATCAATATGCCCAACGCAACATTGCCCAAATTTTGCATTTATTACATCTATAGCTAGACAAAGTTTTGGACAAAAACTTGGAAGTCTGGTAATTCCTCTTCTGGTAGCTCCCATACAAATGTACCATACCGCCTACATTAGAAATCGTGTGATAATATCTATATGCCCAACGCAACCATGCCCAACCTTGCATTTATTACATCTATAGCTAGACAAAGTCTTGGACAAAAACTTAGAAGTCTGGTGACTCCCCTTCTGGTACCTCCCATACAAATGTACCATCCCGCCTACTTTAGAAATCGTGTAATAATATCAATATGTCCAACGCAACATTGCTCAAATTTTGCATTTATTACATCTATAGCTAGACAAAGTTTTGGACAAAAACTTGGAAGTCTGGTGACTCCCCTTCTGGTACCTCCCATACAAATGTACCATCCCGCCTACTTTAGAAATCGTGTAATAATATCAACATGCCCAAAGCAAACTTGCCCAAATTTTGCATTTAATAAATCTATAGCTAGACAAAGTTTTGGACAGAAACTTGGAAGTCTGGTAACTCCCCTTCTGGTACCTCCCATACAAATGTACCATACCGCCTACCTTAGAAATCGTGTAATAATATCAATATGTCCAACGCAACCTTGCCCAAATTTTACATTTATTACACCTATATCTAGACAAAGATTTGGGCAACAACTTGGAAGTCTGGTAACTCCCCTTCTGGTACCTTCCATACAAATGTACCATCCCGCCTACCTTATAAACCGTGTAATATTATCAATATTACCAACGCGATCTTGACCAAATTCTGTATTTACTAAAGCTATTGCTATTCTGTATTTAATAAAGCTATTGCTAGACAAAGTTTTGGACAAAAACTTGGAAGACTGGCAACTCCCCTTGTGATACCTCCCCAAATGTACCATCCCGCCTACCTTAGAAATCGCGTAATAATATCAATATGCCCAACGCGACCATGCCCAAATTTTTTATTTAGTAAATCTATAGCTAGACAAAGTTGTGAACAAAAAGTTGGAAGTCTTGTAACTCCCCTTCTGGTACCTGAAATACAAATGTACCATTGCACCTACCTTAGAAATCGTGTAATAATATCAATATTACAAACGTGACCTTGCCCAAATTTTGCATTTAATAAATCTATAGCTAGACAAAGTTTTGGACAAAAACTTGGAAGTCTGGTGACTCCCCTTCTGGTACTTCCCATACAAATATACCATCCCGCCTACCTTAGAAATCGTGTAATAATATCAATATGCCCACCGCAATCTTGCCGAAATTTTGCATTTAATAAATCTATAGCTAGACAAAGTTTTGGACAAAAACTTGGAAGCCTGGCAACTCCTCCTCTGGTACCTCCCATACAAATGTACCATCCCGCCTACCTTATAAACCGTGTAATATTATCAATATTACCAACGCGATCTTGCCCAAATTCTGTATTTAATAAAGCTATTGCTAGTCAAAGTTTTGGACAAAAACTTGGAAGTCTGGCAACTCCCCTTGTGATACCTCCCCAAATGTACCATCCCGCCTACCTTAGAAATCGCGTAATAATATCAATATGCCCAACGCGACCATGCCCAAATTTTCTATTTAGTAAATCTATAGCTAGACAAAGTTGTGAACAAAAAGTTGGAAGTCTTGTAACTCCCCTTCTGGTACCTGAAATACAAATGTACCATCGCGCCTACCTTAGAAATCGTGTAATAATATCAATATTACAAACGCGACCTTGCCCAAATTTTGCATTTAATAAATCTATAGCTAGACAAAGTTTTGGACAAAAACTTGGAAGTCTGGTGACTCCCCTTCTGGTACTTCCCATACAAATGTACCATCCCGCCTACCTTAGAAATCGTGTAATAATATCAATATGCCCACCGCAATCTTGCCGAAATTTTGCATTTAATAAATCTATAGCTAGACAAAGTTTTGGACAAAAACTTGGAAGCCTGGCAACTCCTCCTCTGGTACCTCCCATACAAATGTACCATCCCGCCCCTTATTAACCGTGTAATATTATCAATATTACCAACGCGATCTTGCCCAAATTCTGTATTTAATAAAGCTATTGCTAGTCAAAGTTTTGGACAAAAACTTGGAAGTCTGGCAACTCCTCTTCTGGTACTTCCCATACAAATGTACCATCCCGCCTACCTCAGAAATCGTGTAATAATATCAATATCACCAAAGCAACCTTGTGCAAATTTTGTATTTAGTAAATCTATAGATAGACAAAGTTTTGGACAAAAACTTGGAAGCCTGGCAACTCCCCTTGTGATACCTCCCATACAAATGTACCATGCCGCCTACCTTAGAAATCGTGTAATAATATCAATTTGCCCAACGCGACCTTGCCCAAATTTTGTATTTAGTAAATCTATAGCTAGACAAAGTTGTGAACAAAAAGTTGGAAGTCTGGTAACTCCCCTTCTGGTACCTGAAATACAAATGTACCATCGCGCCTACCTTAGAAATCGTGTAATAATATCAATATTACAAACGCGACCTTGCCCAAATTTTGCATTTAATAAATCTATAGCTAGACAAAGTTTTGGACAAAAACTTGGAAGTCTGGTGACTCCCCTTCTGGTACTTCCCATACAAATGTACCATCCCGCCTACCTTAGAAATCGTGTAATAATATCAATATGCCCACCGCAATCTTGCCGAAATTTTGCATTTAATAAATCTAAAACAAATCTAAATCTAGACAACGTTTTGGACAAAAACTTGGAAACCTGGCAACTCCTCCTCTGGTACCTCCCATACAAATGTACCATCCCGCCCCTTATTAACCGTGTAATATTATCAATATTACCAACGCTATCTTGCCCAAATTCTGTATTTAATAAAGCTATTGCTAGACAAAGTTTTGGACAAAAACTTGGAAGCCTGGTAACTCGCCCTCTGGTACCTCCCATACAAATGTACCATCGCGCCTACTTTATAAACCGTGTCATATTATCAATATTGCAAACGCGATCTTGCCCAAATTCTGTATTTGATAAAGCTATTGCTAGGCAAAGTTTTGGACAAAAACTTGGAAATCTGGTGACCATCCCGCCCCTTATTAACCGTGTAATATTATCAATATTACCAACGCGATCTTGCCCAAATTCTGTATTTAATAAAGCTATTGCTAGACAAAGTTTTGGACAAAAACTTGGAAGCCTGGTAACTCGCCTTCTGGTACCTCCCATACAAATGTACCATCCCGCCCCTTATTAACCGTGTAATATTATCAATATTACCAACGCAACCTTGTGCAAATTCTGTATTTAGTAAATCTATAGATAGACAAAGTTTTGCACAAAAACTTGGAAGCCTGGCAACTCCATTTGTGATACCTCCCATACAAATGTACCATCCCGCCTACCTTAGAAATCGTGTAATAATATCAATATGACCAACGCGACCTTGCCCAAATTTTGTATTTATCTTGCCCAAATTCTGTATTTGATAAAGCTATTGCTAGTCAAAGTTTCGGACAAAAACTTGGAAGTCAGACAAAAACTTGGAAGCCTGGTAACTCGCCTTCTGGTACCTCCCATACAAATGTACCATCCCGCCCCTTATTAACCGTGTAATATTATCAATATTACCAACGCAACCTTGTGCAAATTCTGTATTTAGTAAATCTATAGATAGACAAAGTTTTGCACAAAAACTTGGAAGCCTGGCAACTCCATTTGTGATACCTCCCATACATATGTACCATCCCGCCTACCTTAGAAATCGTGTAATAATATCAATATGACCAACGCGACCTTGCCCAAATTTTGTATTTAGTAAATCTATAGCTAGACAAAGTTTTGGACAAAAACTTGGAAGCCTGGCAACTCCTCCTCTGGTACCTCCCATACAAATGTACCATCCCGCCCCTTATTAACCGTGTAATATTATCAATATTACCAACGCGATCTTGCCCAAATTCTGTATTTAATAAAGCTATTGCTAGTCAAAGTTTTGGACAAAAACTTGGAAGTCTGGCAATTCCTCTTCTGGTACCTCCCTTACAAATGTACCATCCCGCCTACCCTAGAAATCGTGTAATAATATCAATATCCCCAAAGCAACCTTGTGCAAATTTTGTATTTAGTAAATCTATAGATAGACAAAGTTTTGGACAAAAACTTGGAAGCCTGGCAACTCCCCTTGTGATACCTCCCATACAAATGTACCATGCCGCCTACCTTAAAAATCGTGTAATAATATCAATAATACAAACGCGACCTTGCCCAAATTTTGCATTTAATAAATGTATAGCTAGACAAAGTTTTGGACAAAAACTTGGAAGTCTGGTGACTCCCCTTCTGGTACTTCCCATACAAATGTACCATCCCGCCTACCTTAGAAATCGTGTAATAATATCAATATGCCCACCGCAATCTTGCCGAAATTTTGCATTTAATAAATCTAAAACAAATCTAAATCTAGACAAAGTTTTGGACAAAAACTTGGAAACCTGGCAACTCCTCCTCTGGTACCTCCCATACAAATGTACCATCCCGCCCCTTATTAACCGTGTAATATTATCAATATTACCAACGCTATCTTGCCCAAATTCTGTATTTAATAAAGCTATTGCTAGACAAAGTTTTGGACAAAAACTTGGTAACCTGGATGTTTGTTTATCTTTCGTTGCGTGTACACGCACATTTTGTCCGTCCGTCGCGTTTTCGTGTTTTCTGTGTTTTCCGTGTTCTTTAAAACAAAACAATAAATTTTTTAACAAAACTACAAAAACAATAACATAATCCACATTTAACGATAGACAGTGCAATAGTCAATTAACCAAATGAAACAGAAAATAAAAAAAAAATAACATAATATAACTAAAATCGCAAACCAATAATATTACAATAATCGAACTCCACAACAACAATCACCATAAAATAAAGAACAAAACAAAATAAACAAAAACCGCTCTCGCACATCAACAGCAACAACAACAATAACAACCAGCACGACGCATCAACACGCACAAGACTACACTAAGGGCTTTTCTATGCCCCCCTCACTGTCTTGCATTTGTGTTCCCCCCTCCTTCCCTTTCGCATATCGCAAATAATTCTGCGTTCTTCTTGTCGCTGTTCTGTTAGTTGTTGTAGGTATAACACTGAACAACTAACAGAAATAACAGCGGCGGGAGGGGTGCAGTGTTATTTGTGATTTTGCTTTGATGTTGTCTTGTTTTTGGTAGTGTTATGGTAGGTAGATTTCGAATTCACTTTGCGAACATTCGCGGGTTGAGAACGAATTTTTTTGCGGTATACGCACACACTAATTTCCATAGGCCGGATGTGCTCGCTCTATGTGAGACCCAGGTGTGTGAGGATTCTGATCCACAGGATTTTCACATTCCTGGTTATCACACTCTCTCCTCTTTCTCTTCACACAGAGGCCTTGTGATATATATACGTAATGGTGTTGTATTCCAGAGTCAGCAACATTTGAACTCACAAGATCCAGAATTTAACTCCCTTTGGGTTAAGTTCAGGATTGGATCGCACACCTTACATTTCGGGTTTCTTTACAGAAGCCCAAACCTGGAAAGGGAGGCTACCCTGAATGGCTTCGACGCCCTTTCTGACTCAATTTCGAAAATATTAGAATATTATCCGGACAGTGAAATTGTAGTTGCTGGGGATTTCAATGTCCATAATAATTCTTGGCTTTCCCATTCGAGCCATACATCTCCGGAGGGTCAATACGCTGAGTTATTTGCCGCGCACAACGATTTGTCGCAATTAGTGAATGAACCAACACATATTGCACGTGTTGAAGGGCAACATCAAAATATTCTTGACCTTTTCTTAACCTCGCACCCTGAAAAGTACGAAGTTAACATTCTTGCACCTCTTGGTAACTCGGATCATTGCACCATTTCAGCATCCTTTTCGTTCTCCGATCTTCGATCCACTTCTAAACCAGTCACGAAGCGGACAATGTACATATACGAAAAGGCACGTTGGGCCGAGCTCAACAATTTCTATCAGCAATTTAATTGGAAATTATGTTTCCTAGACAATAATGTCGATGCTGCTGCTGAAATGGTTGAGAAAATAATTCTTCTTGGCATAAACATGTTTATTCCCTCGAAGACTACTTCGATTAAACCTTCAAAGAACTGTTGGTTTAATCAGACATGCAGGGAAGCTGTCAGATCCAAAGAGGAAGCATTCAGAAAATGGCGTTTAAATAAAAATACCACTACTGAACTGCTACGCAAGCAGGCAAGATAAAATTGTGCCAGAGTACTTAGGCGTGAAAAACTTCTGTACGAACAGCGTCTTCGTGCAAAAGTTCTTTCTTCTCCCAGGGGAAGTAAGAGCTTTTGGTCATTCGTTAAAAGGGTAAGGAACAATTCTTCATCTTCTATTTCAACCCTCGTTAACGGTGACCAGATATTCACTGACCCGGTTGACAAAGCTAACCTTATGGCTGAAATTTTTGCAAAGAATTCATCTTTGCCAGACAGCAGTCAACCACTCCCCGTGATCGAGAACGTATCTAGTTCGATGCCTCAGATATTTTTTCGAACACGTGGCGTTAAAAGGGTTCTTGCAGATCTCAATGTAAACAAAACTCCGGGCCCGGATGGTATTTCAGCACTTGTCCTATGTAAGTGCTCTTCGACGCTAGCTCGTCCATTGCGCAATCTTTTCAACATGTCGTACCGTGCTGGTATTTACCCTTCACGTTGGAAAGTTGCCAATGTTCAGCCGATCCCCAAGAAAGGTGAGGCTACCAATCCTGCGAACTACCGTCCAATTGCAATATGTTCTGCGCTCTCGAAGGTTATGGAGAGCATGGTTAACCACCATCTTGTAAGGTATCTAGAGTCTAACGGCCTCCTGAATGATCGACAGTATGGCTTCCGTAGAAATCGATCTACTGGAGACCTGATGGCATTCCTTACGGAGCGATGGAGTCGATCCATTCACCGCCTTGGTGAAAGTAAGGTCGTGGCTCTGGATATTTCCAAGGCGTTCGATAGGGTCTGGCACGGAGCACTCATATCAAAACTTATTGCATTTGGTGTCGGTAGTACCTTCTCTCGATTCATATCGAGTTTTCTCAGGGATCGCTCTATACGAGTTGTTATAGATGGGGTCTCATCCAACGAGCATAGGTTGACCGCAGGAGTGCCACAAGGCTCTGTCCTCTCTCCCTCTCTATTTCTTATTTTCATTGACGACCTGTTGGGGCAGACTGTGAACCCAATCTACTCCTTTGCGGATGACAGCAACCTCTGTCATTCGTACTCATTTGATCATCGGCCAGGTCCTCTGGAAGTCGAGGAAAAAAGGCGAACGATGAACGACTCACTTAACCGCGATTTGGCGACGATTTGTGAGTGGGGCCAAATGAACAGAGTAGATTTTAATGCACAAAAGACCCAGTGCTGTTTGTTGTCACACAAACGTTCCACTGATCCAGCATCGCCGTCAATATCTATGGGTGGTGTGGATATCGACGAATCAGACACTCTTGATGTTCTGGGCATGAAGATACAGGGTGATGCTCGCTGGGCTAGCCATATATTCGAAGTGTCGAAAGAAGCATTCAAGTGTTTAGGCTTTTTAAAGCGGTGCAAGAAATACTTCACCCCATCTGACCTCGTCAATATTTACACCACCTACATCCGGCCTAAAATGGAATACAACTCGCATATATGGGCAGGGGCTCCATTAACCTCTTTGAAGCTTCTGGACCGTGTACAGAGGAGAGCGGTGGTGATGATAGGGGATGGTAGGGTATCCAGCTCTATTGTCTCCCTACAGCATCGCCGAAATGTGGGTTGTGTATCGCTATTCTATAGATATTTTAATGGTATCTGTTCAGAAGATATCCGTCGTCTGGTCCCTGACGTTAGAACATTTAGCCGGAATACTCGGCTATCCAGGGTCTCTCATCCGTTCATTGTCAAATGGCCGGTTGACCGGACGACACACTATAGAGAAAATTCGTTCTTCAGCCGTACTGTTCGCATGTGGAATAATCTTCCAGCAAGTGTTTTTCCTGCCTGCTATGACATTATCAAATTCAAGGCCAACGTCAACAAACACTACTCCCTCTTTCCTCCCTCCAATACCCTTATTTCCCATCGCTAACACAGTGCATTGCATTTATAGGGGGCATCCCCTGAGTGTTAGTCAAAAAAAAAAAAAAAAAAAAAAAAAAAACTCGCCCTCTGGTACCTCCCATACAAATGTACCATCGCGCCTACTTTATAAACCGTGTCATATTATCAATATTGCAAACGCGATCTTGCCCAAATTCTGTATTTGATAAAGCTATTGCTAGGCAAAGTTTTGGACAAAAACTTGGAAATCTGGTGACCATCCCGCCCCTTATTAACCGTGTAATATTATCAATATTACCAACGCGATCTTGCCCAAATTCTGTATTTAATAAAGCTATTGCTAGACAAAGTTTTGGACAAAAACTTGGAAGCCTGGTAACTCGCCTTCTGGTACCTCCCATACAAATGTACCATCCCGCCCCTTATTAACCGTGTAATATTATCAATATTACCAACGCAACCTTGTGCAAATTCTGTATTTAGTAAATCTATAGATAGACAAAGTTTTGCACAAAAACTTGGAAGCCTGGCAACTCCATTTGTGATACCTCCCATACAAATGTACCATCCCGCCTACCTTAGAAATCGTGTAATAATATCAATATGACCAACGCGACCTTGCCCAAATTTTGTATTTATCTTGCCCAAATTCTGTATTTGATAAAGCTATTGCTAGTCAAAGTTTCGGACAAAAACTTGGAAGTCAGACAAAAACTTGGAAGCCTGGTAACTCGCCTTCTGGTACCTCCCATACAAATGTACCATCCCGCCCCTTATTAACCGTGTAATATTATCAATATTACCAACGCAACCTTGTGCAAATTCTGTATTTAGTAAATCTATAGATAGACAAAGTTTTGCACAAAAACTTGGAAGCCTGGCAACTCCATTTGTGATACCTCCCATACATATGTACCATCCCGCCTACCTTAGAAATCGTGTAATAATATCAATATGACCAACGCGACCTTGCCCAAATTTTGTATTTAGTAAATCTATAGCTAGACAAAGTTTTGGACAAAAACTTGGAAGCCTGGCAACTCCTCCTCTGGTACCTCCCATACAAATGTACCATCCCGCCCCTTATTAACCGTGTAATATTATCAATATTACCAACGCGATCTTGCCCAAATTCTGTATTTAATAAAGCTATTGCTAGTCAAAGTTTTGGACAAAAACTTGGAAGTCTGGCAATTCCTCTTCTGGTACCTCCCTTACAAATGTACCATCCCGCCTACCCTAGAAATCGTGTAATAATATCAATATCCCCAAAGCAACCTTGTGCAAATTTTGTATTTAGTAAATCTATAGATAGACAAAGTTTTGGACAAAAACTTGGAAGCCTGGCAACTCCCCTTGTGATACCTCCCATACAAATGTACCATGCCGCCTACCTTAAAAATCGTGTAATAATATCAATATTACAAACGCGACCTTGCCCAAATTTTGCATTTAATAAATGTATAGCTAGACAAAGTTTTGGACAAAAACTTGGAAGTCTGGTGACTCCCCTTCTGGTACTTCCCATACAAATGTACCATCCCGCCTACCTTAGAAATCGTGTAATAATATCAATATGCCCACCGCAATCTTGCCGAAATTTTGCATTTAATAAATCTATAGCTAGACAAAGTTTTGGACAAAAACTTGGAAACCTGGCAACTCCTCCTCTGGTACCTCCCATACAAATGTACCATCCCGCCCATTATTAACCGTGTAATATTATCAATATTACCAACGCGATCTTGACCAAATTCTGTATTTAATAAAGCTATTGCTAGACAAAGTTTTGGACAAAAACTTGGAAGCCTGGCAACTCCCCTTGTGATACCTCCCATACAAATGTACCATGCCGCCTACCCTAGAAATCGTGTAATAATATCAATATCCCCAAAGCAACCTTGTGCAAATTTTGTATTTAGTAAATCTATAGATAGACAAAGTTTTGGACAAAAACTTGGAAGTCTGGCAATTCCTCTTCTGGTACTTCCCATACAAATGTACCATCCCGCCTACCTTAGAAATCGTGTAATAATATCAATATGCCCAAAGCAACCTTGCCCAAATTTTGCATTTATTACATCTATAGCTAGACAAAGTTTTTGACAAAAACTTGGAAGTCTGGCAACTCCCCTTCTGTTACCTCCCATACAAATGTACCATCCCGCCTACCTTAGAAATCGTGTAATAATATCAATATCCCCAACGCAACCTTGTGCAAATTTTGTATTTAGTAAATCTATAGATAGACAAAGTTTTGGACAAAAACTTGGAAGCCTGGCAACTCCTCTTCTGGTACCTCCCATACAAATGTACCATCCCGCCCCTTATTAACCGTGTAATATTATCAATATTACCAACGCTATCGTGTAATAATATCAATATTACAAACGCGACCTTGCCCAAATTTTGCATTTAATAAATGTATAGCTAGACAAAGTTTTGGACAAAAACTTGGAAGTCTGGTGACTCCCCTTCTGGTACTTCCCATACAAATGTACCATCCCGCCTACCTTAGAAATCGTGTAATAATATCAATATGCCCACCGCAATCTTGCCGAAATTTTGCATTTAATAAATCTATAGCTAGACAAAGTTTTGGACAAAAACTTGGAAACCTGGCAACTCCTCCTCTGGTACCTCCCATACAAATGTACCATCCCGCCCATTATTAACCGTGTAATATTATCAATATTAACAACGCGATCTTGACCAAATTCTGTATTTAATAAAGCTATTGCTAGACAAAGTTTTGGACAAAAACTTGGAAGCCTGGCAACTCCCCTTGTGATACCTCCCATACAAATGTACCATGCCGCCTACCCTAGAAATCGTGTAATAATATCAATATCCCCAAAGCAACCTTGTGCAAATTTTGTATTTAGTAAATCTATAGATAGACAAAGTTTTGGACAAAAACTTGGAAGTCTGGCAATTCCTCTTCTGGTACTTCCCATACAAATGTACCATCCCGCCTACCTTAGAAATCGTGTAATAATATCAATATGCCCAAAGCAACCTTGCCCAAATTTTGCATTTATTACATCTATAGCTAGACAAAGTTTTTGACAAAAACTTGGAAGTCTGGCAACTCCCCTTCTGTTACCTCCCATACAAATGTACCATCCCGCCTACCTTAGAAATCGTGTAATAATATCAATATCCCCAACGCAACCTTGTGCAAATTTTGTATTTAGTAAATCTATAGATAGACAAAGTTTTGGACAAAAACTTGGAAGCCTGGCAACTCCTCTTCTGGTACCTCCCATACAAATGTACCATCCCGCCCCTTATTAACCGTGTAATATTATCAATATTACCAACGCTATCTTGCCCAAATTCTGTATTTAATAAAGCTATTGCTAAACAAAGTTTTGGACAAAAACTTGGAAGCCTGGTAACTCGCCTTCTGGTACCTCCCATACAAATGTACCATCGCGCCTACTTTATAAACCGTGTCATATTATCAATATTGCGAACGCGATCTTGCCCAAATTCTGTATTTGATAAAGCTATTGCTATGCAAAGTTTTGGACAAAAACTTGGAAATCTGGTGACTCCCCTTCTGGTAACTCCCATACAAATGTACCATCCCGCCCCTTATAAACCGGGTCATATTATCAATATTACCAACGCTATCTTGCCCAAATTCTGTATTTAATAAAGCTATTGCTAGACAAAGTTTTGGACAAAAACTTGGAAGTCTCGTAACTCCCCTTCTGGTACCTCCCATACAAATGTACCATCCCGCCTACCTTAGAAATCGTGTAATAATATCAATATGTCCAACGCAACCTTGCCCAAATTTTGCATTTATTACATCTATAGCTAGACAAAGTTTTGGACAAAAACTTGGAAGTCTGGCAACTCCCCTTCTGTTACCTCCCATACAAATGTACCATCCCGCCTACTTTAGAAATCGTGTAATAATATCAATATCCCCAACGCAACCTTGTGCAAATTTTGTATTTAATAAATCTATAGCTAGACAAAGTTTTGGACAAAAACTTGGAAATCTGGTGACTCCCCTTCTGGTACCTCCCATACAAATGTACCTTCCCGCCCCATTAGAAAACGTGTAATAATATCAATATGCCCACCGCGATATTGCCCAAAATCTGTATTTGATAAAGCTATTGCTAGTCAAAGTTTTGGACAAAAATTTGGATGTCTGGCAACTCCTCTTCTGGTACCTCCCATGCAAATGTACCATCACGCCTACCTTACAAATCGTGTAATAATATCAATATCCCCAACGCAACCTTGTGCAAATTTTGTATTTAGTAAATCTATAGATAGACAAAGTTTTGGACAAAGACTTGGAAGCCTGGCAACTCCCCTTGTGATACCTCCCATACAAATGTACCATCCCGCCTACCTTAGAAATCGTGTAATAATATCAATATGCCCAACGCGACCTTGCCCAAATTTTGTATTTAGTAAATCTATAGCTAGACAAAGTTGTGAACAAAAAGTTGGAAGTCTGGTAACTCCCCTTCTGGTACCTGAAATACAAATGTACCATCGCGCCTACCTTAGAAATCGTGTAATAATATCAATATTACAAACGCGACCTTGCCCAAATTTTGCATTTAATAAATCTATAGCTAGACAAAGTTTTGGACAAAAACTTGGAAATCTGGTGACTCCCCTTCTGGTACCTCTCATACAAATGTACCATCCCGCCCCATTAGAAAACGTGTAATAATATCAATATGCCCACCGCGATCCTGCCCAAATTCTGTATTTGATAAAGCTATTGCTAGTCAAAGTTTCGGACAAAAACTTGGAAGTCAGGCAACTCCTCCTCTGGTACCTCCCATACAAATGTACCATCACGCCTACCTTACAAATCGTGTAATAATATCAATATCCCCAACACAACCTTGTGCAAATTTTGTATTTAGTAAATCTATAGATAGACAAAGTTTTGCACAAAAACTTGGAAGCCTGGCAACTCCCTTTGTGATACCTCCCATACAAATGTACCATCCCGCCTACCTTAGAAATCGTGTAATAATATCAATATGACCAACGCGACCTTGCCCAAAATTGCATTTAATATATCTATAGCTAGACAAAGTTTTGGACAAAAACTTGGAAGTCTGGTGACTCCCCTTCTCGTACTTCCCATACAAATGTACCATCCGCCTACCTTAGAAATCGTGTAATAATATCAATATGCCCACCGCAATCTTGCCGAAATTTTGCATTTAAAAAAGCTATTGCTAGACAAAGTTTTGGACAAAAGCTTGGAAATCTGGTGACTCCCCTTCTGGTACCTCCCATATAAATGTACCATCCCGCCCCATTAGAAAACGTGTAATAATATCAATATGCCCACCGCGATCTTGCCCAAATTCTGTATTTGATAAAGCTATTGCTAGTCAAAGTTTCGGACAAAAACTTGGAAGTCAGGCAACTCCTCCTCTGGTACCTCCCATACAAATGTACCATCTCGCCCCTTATAAACGGGGTCATATTATCAATATTACGAACGCGATATTGCCCAAATTCTGTATTTGATAAAGCTATTGCTAGTCAAAGTTTTGGACAAAAACTTGGAAGTCAGGTGACTCCCCTTCTGGTACCTCCCATACAAATGTACCATCCCGCCCCATTAGAAAACGTGTAATAATATCAATATGCCCACCGCGATCCTGCCCAAATTCTGTATTTGATAAAGCTATTGCTAGTCAAAGTTTCGGACAAAAACTTGGAAGTCAGGCAACTCCTCCTCTGGTACCTCCCATACAAATGTACCATCCCGCCCCTTATTAACCGTGTAATATTATCAATATTACCAACGCGATCTTGCCCAAATTCTGTATTTAAAAAAGCTATTGCTAGACAAAGTTTTGGACAAAAGCTTGGAAATCTGGTGACTCCCCTTCTGGTACCTCTCATACAAATGTACCATCCCGCCCCATTAGAAAACGTGTAATAATATCAATATGCCCACCGCGATCTTGCCCAAATTCTGTATTTGATAAAGCTATTGCTAGTCAAAGTTTCGGACAAAAACTTGGAAGTCAGGCAACTCCTCCTCTGGTACCTCCCATACAAATGTACCATCTCGCCCCTTATAAACGGGGTCATATTATCAATATTACGAACGCGATATTGCCCAAATTCTGTATTTGATAAAGCTATTGCTAGTCAAAGTTTTGGACAAAAACTTGGAAGTCAGGTGACTCCCCTTCTGGTACCTCCCATACAAATGTACCATCCCGCCCCATTAGAAAACGTGTAATAATATCAATATGCCCACCGCGATCCTGCCCAAATTCTGTATTTGATAAAGCTATTGCTAGTCAAAGTTTCGGACAAAAACTTGGAAGTCAGGCAACTCCTCCTCTGGTACCTCCCATACAAATGTACCATCCCGCCCCTTATTAACCGTGTAATATTTTCAATATTACCAACGCGATCTTGCCAAAATTCTGTATTTAATAAAGCTATTGCTAGACAAAGTTTTGGACAAAAACTTGGAAGCCTGGTAACTCGCCTTCTGGTACCTCAAATACAAATGTACCATCCCGCCCCTTATTAACCGTGTAATATTATCAATATTACCAACGCGATCTTGCCCAAATTCTGTATTTAATAAAGCTATTGCTAGACAAAGTTTTGGACAACAACTTAGAAGCCTGGTAACTCGCCTTCTGGTACCTCCCATACAAATGTACCATCCCGCCCCTTATTAACCGTGTAATATTATCAATATTACCAACGCAACCTTGTGCAAATTCTGTATTTAGTAAATCTATAGATAGACAAACTTGGAAGCCTGGCAACTCCCTTTGTGATACCTCCCATATAAATGTACCATCCCGCCTACCTTAGAAATCGTGTAATAATATCAATATGACCAACGCGACCTTGCCCAAATTTTGTATTTAGTAAATCTATAGCTAGACAAAGTTTTGGACAAAAACTTGGAAGTCTGGTGACTCCCCTTCTCGTACTTCCCATACAAATGTACCATCCGCCTACCTTAGAAATCGTGTAATAATATCAATATGCCCACCGCAATCTTGCCGAAATTTTGCATTTAATAAATCTATTGCTAGTCAAAGTTTCGGACAAAAACTTGGAAGCCTGGCAACTCCCTTTGTGATACCTCCCATATAAATGTACCATCCCGCCTACCTTAGAAATCGTGTAATAATATCAATATTACAAACGCGACCTTGCCCAAAATTGCATTTAATATATCTATTGCTAGTCAAAGTTTCGGACAAAAACTTGGAAGTCAGGCAACTCCCCCTTCTGGTACCACCCATACAAATGTACCATCCCGCCTACCTTAGAAATCGTGTAATAATATCAATATGCCCACCGCAATCTTGCCGAAATTTTGCATTTAATAAATCTATTGCTAGTCAAAGTTTCGGACAAAAACTTGGAAGCCTGGCAACTCCCTTTGTGATACCTCCCATATAAATGTACCATCCCGCCTACCTTAGAAATCGTGTAATAATATCAATATGCCCACCGCAATCTTGCCGAAATTTTGCATTTAATAAATCTATTGCTAGTCAAAGTTTCGGACAAAAACTTGGAAGTCTGGTGACTCCCCTTCTGTTACCTCCAATACAAATGTACCATCCCGACTACCTCAGAAATCGTGTAATAATATCAATATGTCCAACGCAACTTTGCCCAAATTCTGCATTTATTTCATCTATAGCTAGACAAAGTTTTGGACAAAAACTTGGAAGTCTGGTAACTCCCCATCTGGTACCTCCCATACAAATGTACCATCCCGCCTACCTTAGAAATCGTGTAATATTATCAATATTACCAACGCGATCTTGCCCAAATTCTGTATTTAATAAAGCTATTGCTAGACAAAGTTTTGGACAAAAACTTGGAAGTCTGGTGACTCCCCTTCTGGTACCTCCCATACAAATGTACCATCCCGACTTCCTTAGAAATCGTGTAATAATATCAATATGCCCAACACAACCTTGCCCAAATTTTGCATTTATTACATCTATAGCTAGGCAAAGTCTTGGACAAAAACTTGGAAGCCTGGTGACTCCCCTTCTGGTACCTCCCATACAAATGTACCATCCCGCCTACCTTATAAACCGTGTAATATTATCAATATTAATAACGCGATCTTGCCCAAATTCTGTATTTAATAAAGCTATTGCTGGACAAAGTTTTGGACAAAAACTTGGAAGCCTGGTAACTCGCCTTCTGGTACCTCCCATACAAATAAACCATCCCGCCTACCTTATAAAACGTGTAATATTATCAATTTACCAACGCGATCTTGCCCAAATTCTGTATTTGATAAAGCTATTGCTAGACAAAGTTTTGGACAAAAACTTGGAAGTCTGGTGACTCCCCTTCTGGTACCTCCCATACAAATGTACCATCCCGCCTACTTTAGAAATCGTGTAATAATATCAATATGCCCAACGCAACCTTGCCCAAATTCTGTATTTAATAAAGCTATTGCTAGACAAAGTTTTGGACAAAAACTTGGAAGTCTGGTGACTCCCCTTCTGGTACCTCCCATACAAATGTACCATCCCGACTTCCTTAGAAATCGTGTAATAATATCAATATGTCCAACGCAACCTTGCCCAAATTTTGCATTTATTACATCTATAGCTAGACAAAGTTTTGGACAAAAACTTGGAAGTCTGGCAACTCCCCTTCTGTTACCTCCCATACAAATGTACCATCCCGCCTACTTTAGAAATCGTGTAATAATATCAATATCCCCAACGCAACCTTGTGCAAATTTTGTATTTAATAAATCTATAGCTAGACAAAGTTTTGGACAAAAACTTGGAAATCTGGTGACTCCCCTTCTGGTACCTCCCATACAAATGTACCATCCCGCCCATTATTAACCGTGTAATATTATCAATATTAACAACGCGATCTTGACCAAATTCTGTATTTAATAAAGCTATTGCTAGACAAAGTTTTGGACAAAAACTTGGAAGCCTGGCAACTCCCCTTGTGATACCTCCCATACAAATGTACCATGCCGCCTACCCTAGAAATCGTGTAATAATATCAATATCCCCAAAGCAACCTTGTGCAAATTTTGTATTTAGTAAATCTATAGATAGACAAAGTTTTGGACAAAAACTTGGAAGTCTGGCAATTCCTCTTCTGGTACTTCCCATACAAATGTACCATCCCGCCTACCTTAGAAATCGTGTAATAATATCAATATGCCCAAAGCAACCTTGCCCAAATTTTGCATTTATTACATCTATAGCTAGACAAAGTTTTTGACAAAAACTTGGAAGTCTGGCAACTCCCCTTCTGTTACCTCCCATACAAATGTACCATCCCGCCTACCTTAGAAATCGTGTAATAATATCAATATCCCCAACGCAACCTTGTGCAAATTTTGTATTTAGTAAATCTATAGATAGACAAAGTTTTGGACAAAAACTTGGAAGCCTGGCAACTCCTCTTCTGGTACCTCCCATACAAATGTACCATCCCGCCCCTTATTAACCGTGTAATATTATCAATATTACCAACGCTATCTTGCCCAAATTCTGTATTTAATAAAGCTATTGCTAAACAAAGTTTTGGACAAAAACTTGGAAGCCTGGTAACTCGCCTTCTGGTACCTCAAATACAAATGTACCATCCCGCCCCTTATTAACCGTGTAATATTATCAATATTACCAACGCGATCTTGCCCAAATTCTGTATTTAATAAAGCTATTGCTAGACAAAGTTTTGGACAACAACTTAGAAGCCTGGTAACTCGCCTTCTGGTACCTCCCATACAAATGTACCATCCCGCCCCTTATTAACCGTGTAATATTATCAATATTACCAACGCAACCTTGTGCAAATTCTGTATTTAGTAAATCTATAGATAGACAAACTTGGAAGCCTGGCAACTCCCTTTGTGATACCTCCCATATAAATGTACCATCCCGCCTACCTTAGAAATCGTGTAATAATATCAATATGACCAACGCGACCTTGCCCAAATTTTGTATTTAGTAAATCTATAGCTAGACAAAGTTTTGGACAAAAGCTTGGAAATCTGGTGACTCCCCTTCTGGTACCTCTCATACAAATGTACCATCCCGCCCCATTAGAAAACGTGTAATAATATCAATATGCCCACCGCGATCTTGCCCAAATTCTGTATTTGATAAAGCTATTGCTAGTCAAAGTTTCGGACAAAAACTTGGAAGTCAGGCAACTCCTCCTCTGGTACCTCCCATACAAATGTACCATCTCGCCCCTTATAAACGGGGTCATATTATCAATATTACGAACGCGATATTGCCCAAATTCTGTATTTGATAAAGCTATTGCTAGTCAAAGTTTTGGACAAAAACTTGGAAGTCAGGTGACTCCCCTTCTGGTACCTCCCATACAAATGTACCATCCCGCCCCATTAGAAAACGTGTAATAATATCAATATGCCCACCGCGATCCTGCCCAAATTCTGTATTTGATAAAGCTATTGCTAGTCAAAGTTTCGGACAAAAACTTGGAAGTCAGGCAACTCCTCCTCTGGTACCTCCCATACAAATGTACCATCCCGCCCCTTATTAACCGTGTAATATTTTCAATATTACCAACGCGATCTTGCCAAAATTCTGTATTTAATAAAGCTATTGCTAGACAAAGTTTTGGACAAAAACTTGGAAGCCTGGTAACTCGCCTTCTGGTACCTCAAATACAAATGTACCATCCCGCCCCTTATTAACCGTGTAATATTATCAATATTACCAACGCGATCTTGCCCAAATTCTGTATTTAATAAAGCTATTGCTAGACAAAGTTTTGGACAACAACTTAGAAGCCTGGTAACTCGCCTTCTGGTACCTCCCATACAAATGTACCATCCCGCCCCTTATTAACCGTGTAATATTATCAATATTACCAACGCAACCTTGTGCAAATTCTGTATTTAGTAAATCTATAGATAGACAAACTTGGAAGCCTGGCAACTCCCTTTGTGATACCTCCCATATAAATGTACCATCCCGCCTACCTTAGAAATCGTGTAATAATATCAATATGACCAACGCGACCTTGCCCAAATTTTGTATTTAGTAAATCTATAGCTAGACAAAGTTTTGGACAAAAACTTGGAAGTCTGGTGACTCCCCTTCTCGTACTTCCCATACAAATGTACCATCCGCCTACCTTAGAAATCGTGTAATAATATCAATATGCCCACCGCAATCTTGCCGAAATTTTGCATTTAATAAATCTATTGCTAGTCAAAGTTTCGGACAAAAACTTGGAAGCCTGGCAACTCCCTTTGTGATACCTCCCATATAAATGTACCATCCCGCCTACCTTAGAAATCGTGTAATAATATCAATATTACAAACGCGACCTTGCCCAAAATTGCATTTAATATATCTATTGCTAGTCAAAGTTTCGGACAAAAACTTGGAAGTCAGGCAACTCCCCCTTCTGGTACCACCCATACAAATGTACCATCCCGCCTACCTTAGAAATCGTGTAATAATATCAATATGCCCACCGCAATCTTGCCGAAATTTTGCATTTAATAAATCTATTGCTAGTCAAAGTTTCGGACAAAAACTTGGAAGCCTGGCAACTCCCTTTGTGATACCTCCCATATAAATGTACCATCCCGCCTACCTTAGAAATCGTGTAATAATATCAATATGCCCACCGCAATCTTGCCGAAATTTTGCATTTAATAAATCTATTGCTAGTCAAAGTTTCGGACAAAAACTTGGAAGTCTGGTGACTCCCCTTCTGTTACCTCCAATACAAATGTACCATCCCGACTACCTCAGAAATCGTGTAATAATATCAATATGTCCAACGCAACTTTGCCCAAATTCTGCATTTATTTCATCTATAGCTAGACAAAGTTTTGGACAAAAACTTGGAAGTCTGGTAACTCCCCATCTGGTACCTCCCATACAAATGTACCATCCCGCCTACCTTAGAAATCGTGTAATATTATCAATATTACCAACGCGATCTTGCCCAAATTCTGTATTTAATAAAGCTATTGCTAGACAAAGTTTTGGACAAAAACTTGGAAGTCTGGTGACTCCCCTTCTGGTACCTCCCATACAAATGTACCATCCCGACTTCCTTAGAAATCGTGTAATAATATCAATATGCCCAACACAACCTTGCCCAAATTTTGCATTTATTACATCTATAGCTAGGCAAAGTCTTGGACAAAAACTTGGAAGCCTGGTGACTCCCCTTCTGGTACCTCCCATACAAATGTACCATCCCGCCTACCTTATAAACCGTGTAATATTATCAATATTAATAACGCGATCTTGCCCAAATTCTGTATTTAATAAAGCTATTGCTGGACAAAGTTTTGGACAAAAACTTGGAAGCCTGGTAACTCGCCTTCTGGTACCTCCCATACAAATAAACCATCCCGCCTACCTTATAAAACGTGTAATATTATCAATTTACCAACGCGATCTTGCCCAAATTCTGTATTTGATAAAGCTATTGCTAGACAAAGTTTTGGACAAAAACTTGGAAGTCTGGTGACTCCCCTTCTGGTACCTCCCATACAAATGTACCATCCCGCCTACTTTAGAAATCGTGTAATAATATCAATATGCCCAACGCAACCTTGCCCAAATTCTGTATTTAATAAAGCTATTGCTAGACAAAGTTTTGGACAAAAACTTGGAAGTCTGGTGACTCCCCTTCTGGTACCTCCCATACAAATGTACCATCCCGACTTCCTTAGAAATCGTGTAATAATATCAATATGTCCAACGCAACCTTGCCCAAATTTTGCATTTATTACATCTATAGCTAGACAAAGTTTTGGACAAAAACTTGGAAGTCTGGCAACTCCCCTTCTGTTACCTCCCATACAAATGTACCATCCCGCCTACTTTAGAAATCGTGTAATAATATCAATATCCCCAACGCAACCTTGTGCAAATTTTGTATTTAATAAATCTATAGCTAGACAAAGTTTTGGACAAAAACTTGGAAATCTGGTGACTCCCCTTCTGGTACCTCCCATACAAATGTACCATCCCGCCCATTATTAACCGTGTAATATTATCAATATTAACAACGCGATCTTGACCAAATTCTGTATTTAATAAAGCTATTGCTAGACAAAGTTTTGGACAAAAACTTGGAAGCCTGGCAACTCCCCTTGTGATACCTCCCATACAAATGTACCATGCCGCCTACCCTAGAAATCGTGTAATAATATCAATATCCCCAAAGCAACCTTGTGCAAATTTTGTATTTAGTAAATCTATAGATAGACAAAGTTTTGGACAAAAACTTGGAAGTCTGGCAATTCCTCTTCTGGTACTTCCCATACAAATGTACCATCCCGCCTACTTTAGAAATCGTGTAATAATATCAATATGCCCAACGCAACCTTGCCCAAATTCTGTATTTAATAAAGCTATTGCTAGACAAAGTTTTGGACAAAAACTTGGAAGTCTGGTGACTCCCCTTCTGGTACCTCCCATACAAATGTACCATCCCGACTTCCTTAGAAATCGTGTAATAATATCAATATGTCCAACGCAACCTTGCCCAAATTTTGCATTTATTACATCTATAGCTAGACAAAGTTTTTGACAAAAACTTGGAAGTCTGGCAACTCCCCTTCTGTTACCTCCCATACAAATGTACCATCCCGCCTACCTTAGAAATCGTGTAATAATATCAATATCCCCAACGCAACCTTGTGCAAATTTTGTATTTAGTAAATCTATAGATAGACAAAGTTTTGGACAAAAACTTGGAAGCCTGGCAACTCCTCTTCTGGTACCTCCCATACAAATGTACCATCCCGCCCCTTATTAACCGTGTAATATTATCAATATTACCAACGCTATCTTGCCCAAATTCTGTATTTAATAAAGCTATTGCTAAACAAAGTTTTGGACAAAAACTTGGAAGCCTGGTAACTCGCCTTCTGGTACCTCCCATACAAATGTACCATCGCGCCTACTTTATAAACCGTGTCATATTATCAATATTGCGAACGCGATCTTGCCCAAATTCTGTATTTGATAAAGCTATTGCTATGCAAAGTTTTGGACAAAAACTTGGAAATCTGGTGACTCCCCTTCTGGTAACTCCCATACAAATGTACCATCCCGCCCCTTATAAACCGGGTCATATTATCAATATTACCAACGCTATCTTGCCCAAATTCTGTATTTAATAAAGCTATTGCTAGACAAAGTTTTGGACAAAAACTTGGAAGTCTCGTAACTCCCCTTCTGGTACCTCCCATACAAATGTACCATCCCGCCTACCTTAGAAATCGTGTAATAATATCAATATGTCCAACGCAACCTTGCCCAAATTTTGCATTTATTACATCTATAGCTAGACAAAGTTTTGGACAAAAACTTGGAAGTCTGGCAACTCCCCTTCTGTTACCTCCCATACAAATGTACCATCCCGCCTACTTTAGAAATCGTGTAATAATATCAATATCCCGAACGCAACCTTGTGCAAATTTTGTATTTAATAAATCTATAGCTAGACAAAGTTTTGGACAAAAACTTGGAAATCTGGTGACTCCCCTTCTGGTACCTCCCATACAAATGTACCTTCCCGCCCCATTAGAAAACGTGTAATAATATCAATATGCCCACCGCGATATTGCCCAAAATCTGTATTTGATAAAGCTATTGCTAGTCAAAGTTTTGGACAAAAATTTGGATGTCTGGCAACTCCTCTTCTGGTACCTCCCATGCAAATGTACCATCACGCCTACCTTACAAATCGTGTAATAATATCAATATCCCCAACGCAACCTTGTGCAAATTTTGTATTTAGTAAATCTATAGATAGACAAAGTTTTGGACAAAGACTTGGAAGCCTGGCAACTCCCCTTGTGATACCTCCCATACAAATGTACCATCCCGCCTACCTTAGAAATCGTGTAATAATATCAATATGCCCAACGCGACCTTGCCCAAATTTTGTATTTAGTAAATCTATAGCTAGACAAAGTTGTGAACAAAAAGTTGGAAGTCTGGTAACTCCCCTTCTGGTACCTGAAATACAAATGTACCATCGCGCCTACCTTAGAAATCGTGTAATAATATCAATATTACAAACGCGACCTTGCCCAAATTTTGCATTTAATAAATCTATAGCTAGACAAAGTTTTGGACAAAAACTTGGAAATCTGGTGACTCCCCTTCTGGTACCTCTCATACAAATGTACCATCCCGCCCCATTAGAAAACGTGTAATAATATCAATATGCCCACCGCGATCCTGCCCAAATTCTGTATTTGATAAAGCTATTGCTAGTCAAAGTTTCGGACAAAAACTTGGAAGTCAGGCAACTCCTCCTCTGGTACCTCCCATACAAATGTACCATCACGCCTACCTTACAAATCGTGTAATAATATCAATATCCCCAACACAACCTTGTGCAAATTTTGTATTTAGTAAATCTATAGATAGACAAAGTTTTGCACAAAAACTTGGAAGCCTGGCAACTCCCTTTGTGATACCTCCCATACAAATGTACCATCCCGCCTACCTTAGAAATCGTGTAATAATATCAATATGACCAACGCGACCTTGCCCAAAATTGCATTTAATATATCTATAGCTAGACAAAGTTTTGGACAAAAACTTGGAAGTCTGGTGACTCCCCTTCTCGTACTTCCCATACAAATGTACCATCCGCCTACCTTCGAAATCGTGTAATAATATCAATATGCCCACCGCAATCTTGCCGAAATTTTGCATTTAATAAATCTATTGCTTGTCAAAGTTTCGGACAAAAACTTGGAAGTCAGGCAACTCCCCCTTCTGGTACCACCCATACAAATGTACCATCCCGCCTACCTTAGAAATCGTGTAATAATATCAATATGCCCACCGCAATCTTGCCGAAATTTTTCATTTAATAAATCTATAGCTAGACAAAGTTTTGGACAAAAACTTGGAAGCCTGGCAACTCCTCCTCTGGTACCTCCCATACAAATGTACCATCCCGCCTACCTTATAAACCGTGTAATATTATCAATATTACCAACGCGATCTTGTTCAAATTCTGTATTTAAAAAAGCTATTGCTAGACAAAGTTTTGGACAAAAGCTTGGAAATCTGGTGACTCCCCTTCTGGTACCTCCCATATAAATGTACCATCCCGCCCCATTAGAAAACGTGTAATAATATCAATATGCCCACCGCGATCTTGCCCAAATTCTGTATTTGATAAAGCTATTGCTAGTCAAAGTTTCGGACAAAAACTTGGAAGTCAGGCAACTCCTCCTCTGGTACCTCCCATACAAATGTACCATCTCGCCCCTTATAAACGGGGTCATATTATCAATATTACGAACGCGATATTGCCCAAATTCTGTATTTGATAAAGCTATTGCTAGTCAAAGTTTTGGACAAAAACTTGGAAGTCAGGTGACTCCCCTTCTGGTACCTCCCATACAAATGTACCATCCCGCCCCATTAGAAAACGTGTAATAATATCAATATGCCCACCGCGATCCTGCCCAAATTCTGTATTTGATAAAGCTATTGCTAGTCAAAGTTTCGGACAAAAACTTGGAAGTCAGGCAACTCCTCCTCTGGTACCTCCCATACAAATGTACCATCCCGCCCCTTATTAACCGTGTAATATTATCAATATTACCAACGCGATCTTGCCCAAATTCTGTATTTAAAAAAGCTATTGCTAGACAAAGTTTTGGACAAAAGCTTGGAAATCTGGTGACTCCCCTTCTGGTACCTCTCATACAAATGTACCATCCCGCCCCATTAGAAAACGTGTAATAATATCAATATGCCCACCGCGATCTTGCCCAAATTCTGTATTTGATAAAGCTATTGCTAGTCAAAGTTTCGGACAAAAACTTGGAAGTCAGGCAACTCCTCCTCTGGTACCTCCCATACAAATGTACCATCTCGCCCCTTATAAACGGGGTCATATTATCAATATTACGAACGCGATATTGCCCAAATTCTGTATTTGATAAAGCTATTGCTAGTCAAAGTTTTGGACAAAAACTTGGAAGTCAGGTGACTCCCCTTCTGGTACCTCCCATACAAATGTACCATCCCGCCCCATTAGAAAACGTGTAATAATATCAATATGCCCACCGCGATCCTGCCCAAATTCTGTATTTGATAAAGCTATTGCTAGTCAAAGTTTCGGACAAAAACTTGGAAGTCAGGCAACTCCTCCTCTGGTACCTCCCATACAAATGTACCATCCCGCCCCTTATTAACCGTGTAATATTTTCAATATTACCAACGCGATCTTGCCAAAATTCTGTATTTAATAAAGCTATTGCTAGACAAAGTTTTGGACAAAAACTTGGAAGCCTGGTAACTCGCCTTCTGGTACCTCAAATACAAATGTACCATCCCGCCCCTTATTAACCGTGTAATATTATCAATATTACCAACGCGATCTTGCCCAAATTCTGTATTTAATAAAGCTATTGCTAGACAAAGTTTTGGACAAAAACTTAGAAGCCTGGTAACTCGCCTTCTGGTACCTCCCATACAAATGTACCATCCCGCCCCTTATTAACCGTGTAATATTATCAATATTACCAACGCAACCTTGTGCAAATTCTGTATTTAGTAAATCTATAGATAGACAAACTTGGAAGCCTGGCAACTCCCTTTGTGATACCTCCCATATAAATGTACCATCCCGCCTACCTTAGAAATCGTGTAATAATATCAATATGACCAACGCGACCTTGCCCAAATTTTGTATTTAGTAAATCTATAGCTAGACAAAGTTTTGGACAAAAACTTGGAAGTCTGGTGACTCCCCTTCTCGTACTTCCCATACAAATGTACCATCCGCCTACCTTAGAAATCGTGTAATAATATCAATATGCCCACCGCAATCTTGCCGAAATTTTGCATTTAATAAATCTATTGCTAGTCAAAGTTTCGGACAAAAACTTGGAAGCCTGGCAACTCCCTTTGTGATACCTCCCATATAAATGTACCATCCCGCCTACCTTAGAAATCGTGTAATAATATCAATATTACAAACGCGACCTTGCCCAAAATTGCATTTAATATATCTATTGCTAGTCAAAGTTTCGGACAAAAACTTGGAAGTCAGGCAACTCCCCCTTCTGGTACCACCCATACAAATGTACCATCCCGCCTACCTTAGAAATCGTGTAATAATATCAATATGCCCACCGCAATCTTGCCGAAATTTTGCATTTAATAAATCTATTGCTAGTCAAAGTTTCGGACAAAAACTTGGAAGCCTGGCAACTCCCTTTGTGATACCTCCCATATAAATGTACCATCCCGCCTACCTTAGAAATCGTGTAATAATATCAATATGCCCACCGCAATCTTGCCGAAATTTTGCATTTAATAAATCTATTGCTAGTCAAAGTTTCGGACAAAAACTTGGAAGTCTGGTGACTCCCCTTCTGTTACCTCCAATACAAATGTACCATCCCGACTACCTCAGAAATCGTGTAATAATATCAATATGTCCAACGCAACTTTGCCCAAATTCTGCATTTATTTCATCTATAGCTAGACAAAGTTTTGGACAAAAACTTGGAAGTCTGGTAACTCCCCATCTGGTACCTCCCATACAAATGTACCATCCCGCCTACCTTAGAAATCGTGTAATATTATCAATATTACCAACGCGATCTTGCCCAAATTCTGTATTTAATAAAGCTATTGCTAGACAAAGTTTTGGACAAAAACTTGGAAGTCTGGTGACTCCCCTTCTGGTACCTCCCATACAAATGTACCATCCCGACTTCCTTAGAAATCGTGTAATAATATCAATATGCCCAACACAACCTTGCCCAAATTTTGCATTTATTACATCTATAGCTAGGCAAAGTCTTGGACAAAAACTTGGAAGCCTGGTGACTCCCCTTCTGGTACCTCCCATACAAATGTACCATCCCGCCTACCTTATAAACCGTGTAATATTATCAATATTAATAACGCGATCTTGCCCAAATTCTGTATTTAATAAAGCTATTGCTGGACAAAGTTTTGGACAAAAACTTGGAAGCCTGGTAACTCGCCTTCTGGTACCTCCCATACAAATAAACCATCCCGCCTACCTTATAAAACGTGTAATATTATCAATTTACCAACGCGATCTTGCCCAAATTCTGTATTTGATAAAGCTATTGCTAGACAAAGTTTTGGACAAAAACTTGGAAGTCTGGTGACTCCCCTTCTGGTACCTCCCATACAAATGTACCATCCCGCCTACTTTAGAAATCGTGTAATAATATCAATATGCCCAACGCAACCTTGCCCAAATTCTGTATTTAATAAAGCTATTGCTAGACAAAGTTTTGGACAAAAACTTGGAAGTCTGGTGACTCCCCTTCTGGTACCTCCCATACAAATGTACCATCCCGACTTCCTTAGAAATCGTGTAATAATATCAATATGCCCAACACAACCTTGCCCAAATTTTGCATTTATTACATCTATAGCTAGGCAAAGTCTTGGACAAAAACTTGGAAGCCTGGTGACTCCCCTTCTGGTACCTCCCATACAAATGTACCATCCCGCCTACTTTAGAAATCGTGTAATAATATCAATATGCCCAACGCAACCTTGCCCAAATTTTGCATTTATTACATCTATAGCTAGACAAAGTTTTGGACAGAAACTTGGAAGTCTGGTAACTCGCCTTCTGGTTCCTCAAATACAAATGTTCCATTCCGCCTACCTTAGAAACCGTGTAATATTATCAACATTACCAACGCGATCTTGCCCAAATTCTGTATTTAATAAAGCTATTGCTAGACAAAGTTTTGGACAAAAACTTGGAAGTCTGGTGACTCCCCTTCTGGTACCTCCCATACAAATGTACAATCCCGCCTACTTTAGAAATCGTGTAATAATATCAATATGCCCAACGCAACCTTGCCCAAATTTTGCATTTATTACATCTATAGCTAGACAAAGTTTTGGACAGAAACTTGGAAGTCTGGTAACTCCCCTTCTGGTACCTCCCATACAAATGTACCATCCCGCCTGCCTTAGAAATCGTGTAATAATATCAATATATCCAACGCAACCTTGCCTAAATTTTGCATTTATTACATCTATTGCTAGACAAAGTTTTGGACAGAAACTTGGAAGTCTGGTAACTCCCCTTCTGGTACCTCCCATACAAATGTACCATCCCGCCTACCTTAGAAATCGTGTAATATTATCAATATTACCAACGCGATCTTGCCCAAATTCTGTATTTAATAAAGCTATTGCTAGACAAAGTTTTGGACAAAACTTGGAAGTCTGGTGACTCCCCTTCTGGTACCTCCCATACAAATGTACCATCCCGCCTACTTTAGAAATCGTGTAATAATATCAATATGCCCAACGCAACCTTGCCCAAATTGTGCATTTATTACATCTATAGCTAGACAAAGTTTTGGACAACAACTTGGAAGTCAGGTATTTCCTCTTCTGGTACCTCCCATACAAATGTACCATCCCGCATACCTTAGAAATCGTGTAATAATATCAATATGTCCAACGCAACCTTGCCCAAATTCTGTATTTAATAAAGCTATTGCTAGACAAAGTTTTGGACAAAAACTTGGAAGTCTGGTGACTCCCCTTCTGGTACCTCCCATACAAATGTACCATCCCGACTTCCTTAGAAATCGTGTAATAATATCAATATGCCCAACACAACCTTGCCCAAATTTTGCATTTATTACATCTATAGCTAGGCAAAGTCTTGGACAAAAACTTGGAAGCCTGGTGACTCCCCTTCTGGTACCTCCCATACAAATGTACCATCCCGCCTACCTTATAAACCGTGTAATATTATCAATATTAATAACGCGATCTTGCCCAAATTCTGTATTTAATAAAGCTATTGCTGGACAAAGTTTTGGACAAAAACTTGGAAGCCTGGTAACTCGCCTTCTGGTACCTCCCATACAAATAAACCATCCCGCCTACCTTATAAAACGTGTAATATTATCAATTTACCAACGCGATCTTGCCCAAATTCTGTATTTGATAAAGCTATTGCTAGACAAAGTTTTGGACAAAAACTTGGAAGTCTTGTCCAAATTCTACCTTCTGTTACCTCCAATACAAATGTACCATCCCGACTACCTTAGAAATCGTGTAATAATATCAATATGTCCAACGCAACTTTGCCCAAATTCTGCATTTATTTCATCTATAGCTAGACAAAGTTTTGGACAAAAACTTGGAAGTCTGGTAACTCGCCTTCTGGTTCCTCCCATACAAATGTTCCATTCCGACTACCTTAGAAATCGTGTAATAATATCAATATGCCCAACGCAACCTTGCCCAAATTTTGCATTTATTACATCTATAGCTAGACAAAGTTTTGGACAAAAACTTGGAAGTCTCGTAACTCCCCTTCTGGTACCTCCCATACAAATGTACCATCCCGCCTGCCTTAGAAATCGTGTAATAATATCAATATATCCAACGCAACCTTGCCTAAATTTTGCATTTATTACATCTATTGCTAGACAAAGTCTTGGACAAAAACTTGGAAGTCTGGTAACTCGCCTTCTGGTTCCTCCCATACAAATGTTCCATTCCGCCTACCTTAGAAACCGTGTAATATTATCAACATTACCAACGCGATCTTGCCCAAATTCTGTATTTAATAAAGCTATTGCTAGACAAAGTTTTGGACAAAAACTTGGAAGTCTGGTGACTCCCCTTCTGGTACCTCCCATACAAATGTACCATCCCGACTACCTTAGAAATCGTGTAATAATATCAATATGCCCAACACAACCTTGCCCAAATTTTGCATTTATTACATCTATAGCTAGGCAAAGTCTTGGACAAAAACTTGGAAGCCTGGTGACTCCCCTTCTGGTACCTCCCATACAAATGTACCATCCCGCCTACCTTATAAACCGTGTAATATTATCAATATTACCAACGCGATCTTGCCCAAATTCTTTATTTAATAAAGCTATTGCTGGACAAAGTTTTGGACAAAAACTTGGAAGCCTGGTAACTCGCCTTCTGGTACCTCCCATACAAATAAACCATCCCGCCTACCTTATAAAACGTGTAATATTATCAATATTACCAACGCGATCTTGCCCAAATTCTGTATTTGATAAAGCTATTGCTAGACAAAGTTTTGGACAAAAAAGTCTTGTGACTCCCCTTCTGTTACCTCCAATACAAATGTACCATCCCGACTACCTCAGAAATCGTGTAATAATATCAATATGTCCAACGCAACTTTGCCCAAATTCTGCATTTATTTCATCTATAGCTAGACAAAGTTTTGGACAAAAACTTGGAAGTCTGGTAACTCGCCTTCTGTTACCATTCAATATGTTAATATCAATATGTCCAACGCAACCTTGCCCAAATTTTGCATTTAGTACACCTATAGCTAGACAAAGTTTTGGACAAAAACTTGGAAGTCTGGTAACTCCCCTTCTGTTACCTTCCATACAAATGTACCATTCCGCCTACCTTAGAAATCGTGCAATAATATCAATATGTCCAACGCAACCTTGCCCAAATTTTGCATTTACTACATCTATAGCTAGACAAAGTTTTGGACAAAAACTTGGAAGTCTGGTAACTCGCCTTCTGGTACCTCTAATACAAATGTACCATCCCGCCTACCTTATAAAACGTGTAATATTATCAATATTACCAACGCGATCTTGCCCAAATTCTGTATTTAATAAAGCTATTGCTCGACAAAGTTTTGGACAAAAACTTGGAAGCCTGGTAACTCGCCTTCTGGTACCTCCCATACAAATAAACCATCCCGCCTACCTTATAAAACATGTAATATTATCAATATTACCAACGCGATCTTGCCCACATTCTGTATTTGATAAAGCTATTGCTAGACAAAGTTTTGGACAAAAACTTGGAAGTCTTGTGACTCCCCTTCTGTTACCATTCCGCCTACCTTATAAATCGTGCAATAATATCAATATGTCCAACGCAACCTTGCCCAAATTTTGCGTTTAGTACACCTATAGCTAGACAAAGTTTTGGACAAAAACTTGGAAGTCTGGCAACTCCCCTTCTGTTACCTTCCATACAAATGTACCATCCGCCTACCTTATAAACCGTGTAATATTATCAATATTACCAACGCGATCTTGCCCAAATTCTGTATTTAATAAATATATTGCTAGACAAAGTTTTGGACAAAAACTTGGAAGTCTGGTAACTCGCCTTCTGGTACCTCTAATACAAATGTACCATCCCGCCTACCTTATAAAACGTGTAATATATTCAATATTACCAACGCGATCTTGCCCAAATTCTGTATTTAATAAAGCTATTGCTAGACAAAGTTTTGGACAAAAACTTGGAAGTCTGGTGACTCCCCTTCTGTTACCTCCAATACAAATGTACCATCCCGACTACCTCAGAAATCGTGTAATAATATCAATATGTCCAACGCAACTTTGCCCAAATTCTGCATTTATTTCATCTATAGCTAGACAAAGTTTTGGACAAAAACTTGGAAGTCTGGTAACTCGCCTTCTGTTACCATTCAATATGTTAATATCAATATGTCCAACGCAACCTTGCCCAAATTTTGCATTTAGTACACCTATAGCTAGACAAAGTTTTGGACAAAAACTTGGAAGTCTGGTAACTCCCCTTCTGTTACCTTCCATACAAATGTACCATTCCGCCTACCTTAGAAATCGTGCAATAATATCAATATGTCCAACGCAACCTTGCCCAAATTTTGCATTTACTACATCTATAGCTAGACAAAGTTTTGGACAAAAACTTGGAAGTCTGGCAACTCCCCTTCTGTTACCTTCCATACAAATGTACCATCCGCCTACCTTATAAACCGTGTAATATTATCAATATTACCAACGCGATCTTGCCCAAATTCTGTATTTAATAAATATATTGCTAGACAAAGTTTTGGACAAAAACTTGGAAGTCTGGTAACTCGCCTTCTGGTACCTCTAATACAAATGTACCATCCCGCCTACCTTATAAAACGTGTAATATTATCAATATTACCAACGCGATCTTGCCCAAATTCTGTATTTAATAAAGCTATTGCTAGACAAAGTTTTGGACAAAAACTTGGAAGTCTGGTAACTCGCCTTCTGTTACCATTCCGCCTACCTTATAAATCGTGCAATAATATCAATATGTCCAACGCAACCTTGCCCAAATTTTGCATTTAGTACACCTATAGCTAGACAAAGTTTTGGACAAAAACTTGGAAGTCTGGCAACTCCCCTTCTGTTACCTTCCATACAAATGTACCATCCGCCTACCTTATAAACCGTGTAATATTATCAATATTACCAACGCGATCTTGCCCAAATTCTGTATTTAATAAATATATTGCTAGACAAAGTTTTGGACAAAAACTTGGAAGCCTGGTAACTCGCCTTCTGGTACCTCCCATACAAATGAACCATCCCGCCTACCTTTTTAAAATGTGTAATATTATCAATATTACCAACGCCATCTTGCCCAAATTCTGTATTTAATAAAGGTATTGCTGGACAAAGTTTTGGACAAACCTTGCTCAATTTTTTCATTTATTACATCTATAGCTAGACAAAGTCTTGAACAAAAACTTGGAAGTCTGGTAACTCGCCTTCTGGTTACCTCCAATACAAATGTACCATCCCGACTACCTTAGAAATCGTGTAATAATATCAATATGTCCAACGCAACTTTGCCCAAATTCTGCATTTATTTCATCTATAGCTAGACAAAGTCTTGGACAAAAACTTGGAAGCCTGGTAACTCCCCTTCTGGTACCTCCAATACAAATGTACCATCCCGACTACCTTATAAAACGTGTAATATTATTAATATTACCAACGCGATCTTGCCCAAATTCTGTATTTAATAAAGCTATTGCTAGACAAAGTTTTGGACAAAAACTTGGAAGCCTGGTAACTCGCCTTCTGGTACCTCCCATACAAATGTACCATCCCGCCTACCTTATAAAACGTGTAATATTATCAATATTACCAACGCGATCTTGCCCAAATTCTACATTTATTACATCTATAGCTAGACAAAGTTTTGGACAGAAACTTGGAAGTCTGGTAACTCCCCTTCTGGTACCTCCCATACAAATGTACCATCCCGCCTACCTTATAAAACGTGTAATATTATTAATATTACCAACGCGATCTTGCCCAAATTCTGTATTTAATAAAGCTATTGCTAGACAAAGTTTTGGACAAAAACTTGGAAGCCTGGTAACTCGCCTTCTGGTACCTCCCATACAAATGTACCATCCCGCCTACATTAGAAATCGTGTAATAATATCAATATGCCCAACGCAACCTTGCCCAAATTTTGCATTTATTACATCTATAGCTAGACAAAGTTTTGGACAAAAACTTGGAAGTCTGGTGACTCCCCTTCTGGTACCTCCCATACAAATGTACCATCCCGACTACCTTAAAAATCGTGTAATAATATCAATATGCCCAACACAACCTTGCCCAAATTTTGCATTTATTACATCTATAGCTAGACAAAGTTTTGGACAGAAACTTGGAAGTCTGGTGACTCCCCTTCTGGTACCTCCCATACAAATGTACCATCCCGACTACCTTAAAAATCGTGTAATAATATCAATATGCCCAACACAACCTTGCCCAAATTTTGCATTTATTACATCTATAGCTAGACAAAGTTTTGGACAGAAACTTGGAAGCCTGGTAACTCCCCTTCTGGTACCTCCAATACAAATGTACCATCCCGACTACCTTAGAAATCGTGTAATAATATCAATATGCCCAACGCAACCTTGCCCAAATTTTGCATTTATTACATCTATAGCTAGACAAAGTTTTGGACAAAAACTTGGAAGTCTGGTGACTCCCCTTCTGGTACCTCCCATACAAATGTACCATCCCGACTACCTTAAAAATCGTGTAATAATATCAATATGCCCAACACAACCTTGCCCAAATTTTGCATTTATTACATCTATAGCTAGACAAAGTTTTGGACAGAAACTTGGAAGTCTGGTAACTCCCCTTCTGGTACCTCCCATACAAATGTACCATCCCGCCTACCTTATAAAACGTGTAATATTATTAATATTACCAACGCGATCTTGCCCAAATTCTGTAGTACACCTATAGCTAGACAAAGTTTTGGACAAAAACTTGGAAGTCTGGTAACTCCCCTTCTGTTACCTTCCATACAAATGTACCATTCCGCCTACCTTAGAAATCGTGCAATAATATCAATATGTCCAACGCAACCTTGCCCAAATTTTGCATTTACTACATCTATAGCTAGACAAAGTTTTGGACAAAAACTTGGAAGTCTGGCAACTCCCCTTCTGTTACCTTCCATACAAATGTACCATCCGCCTACCTTATAAACCGTGTAATATTATCAATATTACCAACGCGATCTTGCCCAAATTCTGTATTTAATAAATATATTGCTAGACAAAGTTTTGGACAAAAACTTGGAAGTCTGGTAACTCGCCTTCTGGTACCTCTAATACAAATGTACCATCCCGCCTACCTTATAAAACGTGTAATATTATCAATATTACCAACGCGATCTTGCCCAAATTCTGTATTTAATAAAGCTATTGCTAGACAAAGTTTTGGACAAAAACTTGGAAGTCTGGTAACTCGCCTTCTGTTACCATTCCGCCTACCTTATAAATCGTGCAATAATATCAATATGTCCAACGCAACCTTGCCCAAATTTTGCATTTAGTACACCTATAGCTAGACAAAGTTTTGGACAAAAACTTGGAAGTCTGGCAACTCCCCTTCTGTTACCTTCCATACAAATGTACCATCCGCCTACCTTATAAACCGTGTAATATTATCAATATTACCAACGCGATCTTGCCCAAATTCTGTATTTAATAAATATATTGCTAGACAAAGTTTTGGACAAAAACTTGGAAGCCTGGTAACTCGCCTTCTGGTACCTCCCATACAAATGAACCATCCCGCCTACCTTTTTAAAATGTGTAATATTATCAATATTACCAACGCCATCTTGCCCAAATTCTGTATTTAATAAAGGTATTGCTGGACAAAGTTTTGGACAAACCTTGCTCAATTTTTTCATTTATTACATCTATAGCTAGACAAAGTCTTGAACAAAAACTTGGAAGTCTGGTAACTCGCCTTCTGGTTACCTCCAATACAAATGTACCATCCCGACTACCTTAGAAATCGTGTAATAATATCAATATGTCCAACGCAACTTTGCCCAAATTCTGCATTTATTTCATCTATAGCTAGACAAAGTCTTGGACAAAAACTTGGAAGCCTGGTAACTCCCCTTCTGGTACCTCCAATACAAATGTACCATCCCGACTACCTTATAAAACGTGTAATATTATTAATATTACCAACGCGATCTTGCCCAAATTCTGTATTTAATAAAGCTATTGCTAGACAAAGTTTTGGACAAAAACTTGGAAGCCTGGTAACTCGCCTTCTGGTACCTCCCATACAAATGTACCATCCCGCCTACCTTATAAAACGTGTAATATTATCAATATTACCAACGCGATCTTGCCCAAATTCTACATTTATTACATCTATAGCTAGACAAAGTTTTGGACAGAAACTTGGAAGTCTGGTAACTCCCCTTCTGGTACCTCCCATACAAATGTACCATCCCGCCTACCTTATAAAACGTGTAATATTATTAATATTACCAACGCGATCTTGCCCAAATTCTGTATTTAATAAAGCTATTGCTAGACAAAGTTTTGGACAAAAACTTGGAAGCCTGGTAACTCGCCTTCTGGTACCTCCCATACAAATGTACCATCCCGCCTACATTAGAAATCGTGTAATAATATCAATATGCCCAACGCAACCTTGCCCAAATTTTGCATTTATTACATCTATAGCTAGACAAAGTTTTGGACAAAAACTTGGAAGTCTGGTGACTCCCCTTCTGGTACCTCCCATACAAATGTACCATCCCGACTACCTTAAAAATCGTGTAATAATATCAATATGCCCAACACAACCTTGCCCAAATTTTGCATTTATTACATCTATAGCTAGACAAAGTTTTGGACAGAAACTTGGAAGTCTGGTGACTCCCCTTCTGGTACCTCCCATACAAATGTACCATCCCGACTACCTTAAAAATCGTGTAATAATATCAATATGCCCAACACAACCTTGCCCAAATTTTGCATTTATTACATCTATAGCTAGACAAAGTTTTGGACAGAAACTTGGAAGCCTGGTAACTCCCCTTCTGGTACCTCCAATACAAATGTACCATCCCGACTACCTTAGAAATCGTGTAATAATATCAATATGCCCAACGCAACCTTGCCCAAATTTTGCATTTATTACATCTATAGCTAGACAAAGTTTTGGACAAAAACTTGGAAGTCTGGTGACTCCCCTTCTGGTACCTCCCATACAAATGTACCATCCCGACTACCTTAAAAATCGTGTAATAATATCAATATGCCCAACACAACCTTGCCCAAATTTTGCATTTATTACATCTATAGCTAGACAAAGTTTTGGACAGAAACTTGGAAGTCTGGTAACTCCCCTTCTGGTACCTCCCATACAAATGTACCATCCCGCCTACCTTATAAAACGTGTAATATTATTAATATTACCAACGCGATCTTGCCCAAATTCTGTATTTAATAAAGCTATTGCTAGACAAAGTTTTGGACAAAAACTTGGAAGCCTGGTAACTCGCCTTCTGGTACCTCCCATACAAATGTACCATCCCGCCTACCTTATAAAACGTGTAATATTATCAATATTACCAACGCGATCTTGCCCAAATTCTACATTTAATAAAGCTATTGCTATACAAAGTTTTGGACAAAAACTTGGAAGTCTGGTGACTCCCCTTCTGGTACCTCCCATACAAATGTACCATCCCGACTATCTTAGAAATCGTGTAATAATATCAATATGCCCAACACAACCTTGCCCAAATTTTGCATTTAATAAAGCTATAGCTAGACAAAGTTTTGGACAAAAACTTGGAAGCCTGGCAACTCCTCCTGTGGTACCTCCCATACAAATTTACCATCCCGCCTACCTTATAAAACGTGTAATATTATCAATATTACCAACGCGATCTTGTCCAAATTCTGTATTTAATGAAGCTATTGCTAGACAAAGTTTTGGACAAAAACTTGGAAGCCTGGTAACTCCCCTTCTGGTACCTCCCATACAAATGTACCGTCCCGACTACCTTAGAAATCGTATAATAATATCGATATGCCCAACACAACCTTGCCCAAATTTTGCATTTATTACATCTATAGCTAGACAAAGTTTTGGACAGAAACTTGGAAGTCTGGTAACTCCCCTTCTGGTACCTCCCATACAAATGTACCATCCCGCCTACCTTAGAAATCGTGTAATAATATCAATATGTCCAACGCAACCTTGCCCAAATTTTGCATTTATTACATCTATAGCTAGACAAAGTTTTGTACAACAACTTGGAAGTCTGGTATTTCCTCCTCTGGTACCACCCATATAAATGTACCATCCCGACCCTTATTAACCGTGTAATATTATCAATATTACCAACGCGATCTTGCCCAAATTCTGTATTTACTAAAGCTATTGCTAGACAAAGTTTTGGACAAAAACTTGGAAGCCTGGTAACTCCCCTTCTGGTACCACCCATATAAATGTATAATCCCGCCCCTTATTAACCGTGTAATATTATCAATATTACCAACGCGATCTTGCCCAAATTCTGTATTTAATAAAGCTATTGCTAGACAAAGTTTTGGACAAAAACTTGGAAGCCTGGTAACTCCCCTTCTGGTACCTCCAATACAAATGTACCATCCCGACTACCTTAGAAATCGTTTAATAATATCAATATGTCCAACGCAACCTTGCCCAAATTTTGCATTTATTACATCTATAGCTAGACAAAGTTTTGTACAACAACTTGGAAGTCTGGTATTTCCTCCTCTGGTACCACCCATATAAATGTACCATCCCGACCCTTATTAACCGTGTAATATTATCAATATTACCAACGCGATCTTGCCCAAATTCTGTATTTACTAAAGCTATTGCTAGACAAAGTTTTGGACAAAAACTTGGAAGCCTGGTAACTCCCCTTCTGGTACCTCCAATACAAATGTACCATCCCGACTACCTTAGAAATCGTGTAATATTATCAATATGCCCAACACAATCTTGCCCAAATTTTGCATTTATTACATCTATAGCTAGACAAAGTTTTGGACAGAAATTTGGAAGTCTGGTAACTCCCCTTCTGGTACCTCCCATACAAATGTACCATCCCGCCTACCTTAGAAATCGTGTAATAATATCAATATGTCCAACGCAACCTTGCCCAAATTTTGCATTTATTACATCTATAGCTAGACAAAGTTTTGTACAACAACTTGGAAGTCTGGTATTTCCTCCTCTGGTACCACCCATATAAATGTACCATCCCGACCCTTATTAACCGTGTAATATTATCAATATTACCAACGCGATCTTGCCCAAAGCCTGGTAACTCCCCTTCTGGTACCACCCATATAAATGTATCATCCCGCCCCTTATTAACCGTGTAATATTATCAATATTACCAACGCGATCTTGCCCAAATTCTGTATTTAATAAAGCTATTGCTAGACAAAGTTTTGGACAAAAACTTGGAAGCCTGGTAACTCCCCTTCTGGTACCTCCAATACAAATGTACCATCCCGACTACCTTAGAAATCGTTTAATAATATCAATATGTCCAACGCAACCTTGCCCAAATTTTGCATTTATTACATCTATAGCTAGACAAAGTTTTGTACAACAACTTGGAAGTCTGGTATTTCCTCCTCTGGTACCACCCATATAAATGTACCATCCCGACCCTTATTAACCGTGTAATATTATCAATATTACCAACGCGATCTTGCCCAAATTCTGTATTTACTAAAGCTATTGCTAGACAAAGTTTTGGACAAAAACTTGGAAGCCTGGTAACTCCCCTTCTGGTACCTCCAATACAAATGTACCATCCCGACTACCTTAGAAATCGTGTAATATTATCAATATGCCCAACACAACCTTGCCCAAATTTTGCATTTATTACATCTATAGCTAGACAAAGTTTTGGACAGAAATTTGGAAGTCTGGTAACTCCCCTTCTGGTACCTCCCATACAAATGTACCATCCCGCCTACCTTAGAAATCGTGTAATAATATCAATATGTCCAACGCAACCTTGCCCAAATTTTGCATCTATTACATCTATAGCTAGACAAAGTTTTGTACAACAACTTGGAAGTCTGGTATTTCCTCCTCTGGTACCACCCATATAAATGTACCATCCCGCCCCTTATTCACCGTTTAATATTATCAATATTACCAACGCGATCTTGCCCAAATTCTGTATTTAATAAAGCTATTGCTAGACAAAGTTTTGGACAAAAACTTGGAAGCCTGGTAACTCCCCTTCTGGTACCTCCAATACAAATGTACCATCCCGACTACCTTAGAAATCGTGTAATAATATCAATATGCCCAACACAACCTTGCCCAAATTTTGCATTTATTACATCTATAGCTGGACAAAGTCTTGGACAAAAACTTAGAAGTCTGGTGACTCCCCTTCTGGTACCTCCCATACAAATGTACCATCCCGCCTACCTTAGAAATCGTGTAATAATATGTCCAACACAACCTTGCCCAAATTTTGCATTTAATAAATCTATAGCTAGACAAAGTTTTGTACAACAACTTGGAAGTCTGGTATTTCCTCCTCTGGTACCACCCATATAAATTTACCATCCCGCCCCTTATTAACCGTGTAATATTATCAATATTACCAACGCGATCTTGCCTTAATTCTGTATTTAATAAAGCTATTGCTAGACAAAGTTTTGGAAAAAAACTTGGAAGCCTGGTAACTCCCCTTCTGGTACCTCCAATACAAATGTACCATCCCGACTACCTTAGAAATCGTGTAATAATATCAATATGCCCAACACAACCTTGCCCAAATTTTGCATTTATTACATCTATAGCTAGACAAAGTCTTGGACAAAAACTTAGAAGTCTGGTGACTCCCCTTCTGGTACCTCCCATACAAATGTACCATCCCGCCCACTTTAGAAATCGTGTAATAATATCAATATGCCCAACGCAACCTTGCCCAAATTTTGCATTTATTACATCTATAGCTAGACAAAGTCTTGGACAGAAACTTGGAAGTCTGGTAACTCCCCTTCTGGTACCTCCCATACAAATGTACCATTCCGCCTACCTTAGAAATCGTGTAATAATATCAATATGTCCAACGCAACCTTGCCCAAATTTTGCATTTATTACATCTATAGCTAGACAAAGTTTTGGACAACAACTTGGAAGTCTGGTATTTCCTCTTCTGGTACCTCCCATACAAATGTACCATCCCGCCTACCTTAGAAATCGTGTAATAATATCAATATGTCCAACGCAACCTTGCCCAAATTTTGCATTTATTACATCTATAGCTAGACAAAGTTTTGGACAACAACTTGGAAGTCTGGTATTTCCTCTTCTGGTACCTCCCATACAAATGTACCATCCCGCCTACCTTAGAAATCGTGTAATAATATGTCCAACACAACCTTGCCCAAATTTTGCATTTAATAAATCTATAGCTAGACAAAGTTTTGGACAAAAACTTGGAAGCCTGGTAACTCCCCTTCTGGTACCTCCAATACAAATGTACCATCCCGCCTACTTTAGAAATCGTGTAATAATATCAATATGCCCAACACAACCTTGCCCAAATTTTGCATTTATTACATCTATAGCTAGACAAAGTCTTGGACAGAAACTTGGAAGTCTGGTAACTCCCCTTCTGGTACCTCCCATACAAATGTACCATTCCGCCTACCTTAGAAATCGTGTAATAATATCAATATGTCCAACGCAACCTTGCCCAAATTTTGCATTTATTACATCTATAGCTAGACAAAGTTTTGGACAACAACTTGGAAGTCTGGTATTTCCTCTTCTGGTACCTCCCATACAAATGTACCATCCCGCCTACCTTAGAAATCGTGTAATAATATGTCCAACACAACCTTGCCCAAATTTTGCATTTAATAAATCTATAGCTAGACAAAGTTTTGGACAAAAACTTGGAAGCCTGGCAACTCCTCCTCTGGTACCACCCATACAAATGTACCATCCCGCCCCTTATTAACCGTGTAATATTATCAATATTACCAACGCGATCTTGCCCAAATTCTGTATTTAATAAAGCTATTGCTAGACAAAGTTTTGGACAAAAACTTGGAAGCATGATATCTCCCCTTCTGGTACCACCAATACAAATGTACAATCCCGACTACCTTAGAAATCGTGTAATAATATCAATATGCCCAAAGCAACCTTGCCCAAATTTTGCATTTATTACATCTATAGCTAGACAAAGTTTTGGACAACAACTTGGAAGTCTGGTATTTCCTCTTCTGGTACCTCCCATACATATGTACCATCCCGCCTACCTTAGAAATCGTGTAATAATATAAATATGTCCAACACAACCTTGCCCAAATTTTGCATTTAATAAATCTAGAGCTAGACAAAATTTTGGACAAAAACTTGGAAGCCTGGCAACTCCTCCTCTGGTACCACCCATACAAATGTACCATCCCGCCCCTTATTAACCGTGTAATATTATCAATATTACCTACGCGATCTTGCCCAAATTCTGTATTTAATAAAGCTATTGCTAGATAAAGTTTTGGACAAAAACTTGGAAGCCTGGTAACTCGCCTTCTGGTACCTCCCATACAAATGTACCATCCCGCCTACCTTAGAAATCGTGTAATATTATCAATATTACCAACGCGATCTGGCCCAAATTCTGTATTTAATAAAGCTATTGCTAGACAAAGTTTTGGACAAAAACTTGGAAGCCTGGTAACTCCCCTTCTGGTACCTCCAATACAAATGTACCATCCCGACTACCTTAGAAATCGTGTAATAATATCAATATGCCCAAAGCAACCTTGCCCAAATTTTGCATTTATTAAATTTATAGCTAGACAAAGTTTTGGACAAAAACTTGGAAGCCTGGCAACTCCTCCTCTGGTACCTCCCATACAAATGTACCATCCCGCCCCTTATTAACCGTGTAATATTATCAATATTACCAACGCGATCTTGCCCAAATTCTGTATTTAATTAAGCTATTGCTAGACAAAGTTTTGGACACGATTTCTAAGGTAGGCGGGATGGTACATTTGTATGGGAGGTACCAGAAGGGGAGTTACCAGACTTCCAGAATATTATTACACGATTTCTAATGGGGCGGGATGGTACATTTGTATGGGAGGTACCACAAGGGGAGTTGCCAGACTTCCCAGTTTTTGTCCAAAACTTTGTCTAGCTATAGATTTAATAAATGCAAAATTTGGGCAAGGTCTCATTGGGCATATTGATATTATTACACGATTTCTAAAGTAGGCGGGATGGTACATTTGTATGGGAGGTACCAGAAGGGGAGTTACCAGACTTACAAGTTTTTGTCCAAAAATTGTGTAGCTATAGATTTATTAAATACAGAATTTGGGCAAGATCGCGTGGGTAATATTGATAATATTACACGGTTTATAAGTGGCGGGATGGTACATTTGTATGGTAGGTACCAGAAGAGGAGTTGCCAGGCTTCCAACTTTTTGTCCAAAACTTTGTCTAGGTATAGATTTACTAATTACAAAATTTTGGCATGGTTGCGTTGGGGATATTGATATTATTACACGATTTCTAAGGTAGGCGGGATGGTACATTTGTATGGGAGGTACCAGAAGGGGAGTTACCAGACTTCCAAGTTTTTGTCCAAAACTTTGTCTAGCTATAGATTTATTAAATGCAAAATTTGGGCAAGGTCGCGTTTGTCATATTGATATTATTACACGATTTCTAAGGTAGGCGGGATGGTACATTTGTATGGGAGGTACCAGAAGGGGAGTTACCAGACTTCCAACTTTTTGTCCAAAACTTTGTCTATGTATAGATTTACTAATTACAAAATTTTGGCATGGTTGCGTTGGGGATATTGATATTATTACACGATTTCTAAGGTAGGCGGGATGGTACATTTGTATGGGAGGTAACAGAATATAATATTACACGATTTCTAAAGTAGGCGGGATGGTACATTTGTATGGGAGGTACCAGAAGGGGAGTTACCAGACTTACAAGTTTTTGTCCAAAAATTGTGTAGCTATAGATTTATTAAATACAGAATTTGGGCAAGATCGCGTGGGTAATATTGATAATATTACACGGTTTATAAGTGGCGGGATGGTACATTTGTATGGTAGGTACCAGAAGAGGAGTTGCCAGGCTTCCAACTTTTTGTCCAAAACTTTGTCTAGGTATAGATTTACTAATTACAAAATTTTGGCATGGTTGCGTTGGGGATATTGATATTATTTCACGATTTCTAAGGTAGGCGGGATGGTACATTTGTATGGGAGGTACCAGAAGGGGAGTTACCAGACTTCCAAGTTTTTGTCCAAAACTTTGTCTAGCTATAGATTTATTAAATGCAAAATTTGGGCAAGGTCGCGTTTGTCATATTGATATTATTACACGATTTCTAAGGTAGGCGGGATGGTACATTTGTATGGGAGGTACCAGAAGGGGAGTTACCAGACTTCCAACTTTTTGTCCAAAACTTTGTCTATGTATAGATTTACTAATTACAAAATTTTGGCATGGTTGCGTTGGGGATATTGATATTATTACACGATTTCTAAGGTAGGCGGGATGGTACATTTGTATGGGAGGTAACAGAAGGGGAGTTTATTACATCTATAGCTAGACAAAGTCTTGGACAAAAACTGGGAAGTCTGGTGACTCCCCTTCTGGTACCTCCCATACAAATGTACCATCCCGCCCACTTTAGAAATCGTGTAATAATATCAATATGCCCAACGCAACCTTGCCCAAATTTTGCATTTATTACATCTATAGCTAGACAAAGTTTTGGACAACAACTTGAAAGTCTGGTATTTCCTCTTCTGGTACCTCCCATACAAATGTACCATCCCGCCTACCTTAGAAATCGTGTAATAATATGTCCAACACAACCTTGCCCAAATTTTGCATTTAATAAATCTATAGCTAGACAAAGTTTTGGACAAAAACTTGGAAGCCTGGCAACTCCTCCTCTGGTACCACCCATACAAATGTAGTGTTTATTGCTAGACAAAGTTTTGAACAAAAACTTGGAAGCCTGGTGACTCCCCTTCTGGTACCTCCAATACAAATGTACCATCCCGCCTACTTTAGAAATCGTGTAATAATATCAATATGCCCAACACAACCTTGCCCAAATTTTGCATTTATTACATCTATAGCTAGACAAAGTCTTGGACAGAAACTTGGAAGTCTGGTAACTCCCCTTCTGGTACCTCCCATACAAATGTACCATTCCGCCTACCTTAGAAATCGTGTAATAATATCAATATGTCCAACGCAACCTTGCCCAAATTTTGCATTTATTACATCTATAGCTAGACAAAGTTTTGGACAACAACTTGGAAGTCTGGTATTTCCTCTTCTGGTACCTCCCATACAAATGTACCATCCCGCCTACCTTTGAAATCGTGTAATAATATAAATATGTCCAACACAACCTTGCCCAAATTTTGCATTTAATAAATCTAGAGCTAGACAAAGTTTTGGACAAAAACTTGGAAGCCTGGCAACTCCTCCTCTGGTACCACCCATACAAATGTACCATCCCGCCCCTTATTAACCGTGTAATATTATCAATATTACCTACGCGATCTTGCCCAAATTCTGTATTTAATAAAGCTATTGCTAGATAAAGTTTTGGACAAAAACTTGGAAGCCTGGTAACTCGCCTTCTGGTACCTCCCATACAAATGTACCATCCCGCCTACCTTAGAAATCGTGTAATATTATCAATATTACCAACGCGATCTGGCCCAAATTCTGTATTTAATAAAGCTATTGCTAGACAAAGTTTTGGACAAAAACTTGGAAGCCTGGTAACTCCCCTTCTGGTACCTCCAATACAAATGTACCATCCCGACTACCTTAGAAATCGTGTAATAATATCAATATGCCCAAAGCAACCTTGCCCAAATTTTGCATTTATTAAATCTATAGCTAGACAAAGTTTTGGACAAAAACTTGGAAACCTGGCAACTCCTCCTCTGGTACCTCCCATACAAATGTACCATCCCGCCCCTTATTAACCGTGTAATATTATCAATATTACCAACGCGATCTTGCCCAAATTCTGTATTTAATTAAGCTATTGCTAGACAAAGTTTTGGACACGATTTCTAAGGTAGGCGGGATGGTACATTTGTATGGGAGGTACCAGAAGGGGAGTTACCAGACTTCCAGAATATTATTACACGATTTCTAATGGGGCGGGATGGTACATTTGTATGGGAGGTACCACAAGGGGAGTTGCCAGACTTCCCAGTTTTTGTCCAAAACTTTGTCTAGCTATAGATTTAATAAATGCAAAATTTGGGCAAGGTCTCATTGGGCATATTGATATTATTACACGATTTCTAAAGTAGGCGGGATGGTACATTTGTATGGGAGGTACCAGAAGGGGAGTTACCAGACTTACAAGTTTTTGTCCAAAAATTGTGTAGCTATAGATTTATTAAATACAGAATTTGGGCAAGATCGCGTGGGTAATATTGATAATATTACACGGTTTATAAGTGGCGGGATGGTACATTTGTATGGTAGGTACCATAAGAGGAGTTGCCAGGCTTCCAAGTTTTTGTCCGAAACTTTGTCTAGCAATTGCTTCATTAAATACAGAATTTCGCGTTGGTAATATTGATAATATTACACGGTTTATAAGGGGTAGCAATCTTCCAATTTTTTTTGTCCAAAACTTTCTCTAGCTATGGATTTACTATATACAAAATTTGGGCAAGATTGCGGTGTTCATATTGATATTATTACACGATTTCTCAGGAAGGCGGGATGGTACATTTGTATGGGAGGTAACAGAAGGGGAGTTGCCAGACTTCCATGTTTTTGTCCGAAACTTTTTCTAGCTATAGATTTATTAAATGCAAAATTTGGGCAAGGTCGCGTTTGTCATATTGATATTATTACACGATTTCTAAGGTAGGCGGGATGGTACATTTGTATGGGAGGTACCAGAAGGGGAGTTACCAGACTTCCAAGTTTTTGTCCAAAACTTTGTCTAGCTATAGATTTATTAAATGCAAAATTTGGGCAAGGTCGCGTTTGTCATATTGATATTATTACATGATTTCTAAGGTAGGCGGGATGGTACATTTGTATGGGAGGTACCAGAAGGGGAGTTACCAGACTTCCAACTTTTTGTCCAAAACTTTGTCTATGTATAGATTTACTAATTACAAAATTTTGGCATGGTTGCGTTGGGGATATTGATATTATTACACGATTTCTAAGGTAGGCGGGATGGTACATTTGTATGGGAGGTAACAGAAGGGGAGTTGCCAGACTTCCAAGTTTTTGTCCGAAACTTTGTCTAGCAATTGCTTCATTAAATACAGAATTTCGCGTTGGTAATATTGATAATATTACACGGTTTATAAGGGGTAGCAATCTTCCAATTTTTTTTGTCCAAAACTTTCTCTAGCTATGGATTTACTATATACAAAATTTGGGCAAGATTGCGTTGGGGATATTGATATTATTACACGATTTCTAAAGAAGGCGGGATGGTACATTTGTATGGGAGGTAACAGAAGGGGAGTTGCCAGACTTCCAAGTTTTTGTCCGAAACTTTGTCTAGCAATTGCTTTATTAAATACAGAATTTCGCGTTGGTAATATTGATAATATTACACGGTTTATAAGGGGCGGGATGGTACATTTGTATGGAAGGTACTAGAAGGGGAGGTAACAATCTTCCAATTTTTTTGTCCAAAACTTTCTCTAGCTATGGATTTACTATATACAAAATTTGGACAAGGTTGCGTTGGGGATATTATTACACGATTTCTAAGGAAGGCGGTATGGTACATTTGTATGGGAGGTAACAGAAGGGGAGTTGCCAGACTTCCAAGTTTTTGTCCAAAACTTTGTCTAGCTATAGATTTATTAAATGCAAAATTTGGGCAAGATTGCGGTGGGCATATTGATATTATTACACGATTTCTAAGGAAGGCGGGATGGTACATTTGTATGGGAGGTAACAGAAGGGGAGTTGCCAGACTTCCAAGTTTTTGTCCGAAACTTTGTCTAGCAATTGCTTTATTAAATACAGAATTTCGCGTTGGTAATATTGATAATATTACACGGTTTATAAGGGGCGGGATGGTACATTTGTATGGAAGGTACTAGAAGGGGAGGTAACAATCTTCCAATTTTTTTGTCCAAAACTTTCTCTAGCTATGGATTTACTATATACAAAATTTGGGCAAGGTTGCGTTGGGGATATTGATATTATTACACGATTTCTAAGGAAGGCGGGATGGTACATTTGTATGGGAGGTAACAGAAGGGGAGTTGCCAGACTTCCAAGTTTTTGTCCGAAACTTTGTCTAGCAATTGCTTTATTAAATACAGAATTTCGCGTTGGTAATATTGATAATATTACACGGTTTATAAGGGGCGGGATGGTACATTTGTATGGAAGGTACTAGAAGGGGAGGTAACAATCTTCCAATTTTTTTGTCCAAAACTTTCTCTAGCTATGGATTTACTATATACAAAATTTGGGCAAGGTTGCGTTGGGGATATTGATATTATTACACGATTTCTAAGGAAGGCGGGATGGTACATTTGTATGGGAGGTAACAGAAGGGGAGTTGCCAGATTTCCAAGTTTTTGTCCGAAACTTTGTCTAGCAATTGCTTTATTAAATACAGAATTTCGCGTTGGTAATATTGATAATATTACACGGTTTATAAGGGGCGGGATGGTACATTTGTATGGAAGGTACTAGAAGGGGAGGTAACAATCTTCCAATTTTTTTGTCCAAAACTTTCTCTAGCTATGGATTTACTATATACAAAATTTGGGCAAGGTTGCGTTGGGGATATTGATATTATTACACGATTTCTAAGGAAGGCGGGATGGTACATTTGTATGGGAGGTACCAGAAGGGGAGTTACCAGACTTCTAGAATATTATTACACGATTTCTAATGGGGCGGGATGGTACATTTGTATGGGAGGTACCACAAGGGGAGTTGCCAGACTTCCCAGTTTTTGTCCAAAACTTTGTCTAGCTATAGATTTAATAAATGCAAAATTTGGGCAAGGTCTCATTGGGCATATTGATATTATTACACGATTTCTAAGGTAGGCGGGATGGTACATTTGTATGGGAGGTACCAGAAGGGGAGTTACCAGACTTCCAAGTTTTTGTCCAAAACTTTGTCTAGCTATAGATTTACTAATTACAAAATTTTGGCATGGTTGCGTTGGGGATATTGATATTATTACACGATTTCTAAGGTAGGCGGGATGGTACATTTGTATGGGAGGTAACAGAAGGGGAGTTGCCAGACTTCCAAGTTTTTGTCCGAAACTTTGTCTAGCAATTGCTTCATTAAATACAGAATTTCGCGTTGGTAATATTGATAATATTACACGGTTTATAAGGGGTAGCAGTCTTCCAATTTTTTTTGTCCAAAACTTTCTCTAGCTATGGATTTACTATATACAAAATTTGGGCAAGATTGCGGTGTTCATATTGATATTATTACACGATTTCTCAGGAAGGCGGGATGGTACATTTGTATGGGAGGTAACAGAAGGGGAGTTGCCAGACTTCCATGTTTTTGTCCGAAACTTTGTCTAGCAATTGCTTTAATTAATACAGAATTTCGCGTTGGTAATATTGATAATATTACACGGTTTATAAGGGGTGGGATGGTACATTTGTATGGAAGGTACTAGAAGGGGAGGTACCAATCTTCCAATTTTTTTGTCCAAAACTTTCTCTAGCTATGGATTTACTATATACAAAATTTGGGCAAGGTTGCGTTGGGGATATTGATATTATTACACGATTTCTAAGGAAGGCGGGATGGTACATTTGTATGGGAGGTAACAGAAGGGGAGTTGCCAGACTTCCAAGTTTTTGTCCGAAACTTTGTCTAGCAATTGCTTTATTAAATACAGAATTTCGCGTTGGTAATATTGATAATATTACACGGTTTATAAGGGGCGGGATGGTACATTTGTATGGAAGGTACTAGAAGGGGAGGTAACAATCTTCCAATTTTTTTGTCCAAAACTTTCTCTAGCTATGGATTTACTATATACAAAATTTGGGCAAGGTTGCGTTGGGGATATTGATATTATTACACGATTTCTAAGGAAGGCGGGATGGTACATTTGTATGGGAGGTAACAGAAGGGGAGTTGCCAGACTTCCAAGTTTTTGTCCGAAACTTTGTCTAGCAATTGCTTTATTAAATACAGAATTTCGCGTTGGTAATATTGATAATATTACACGGTTTATAAGGGGCGGGATGGTACATTTGTATGGAAGGTACTAGAAGGGGAGGTAACAATCTTCCAATTTTTTTGTCCAAAACTTTCTCTAGCTATGGATTTACTATATACAAAATTTGGGCAAGGTTGCGTTGGGGATATTGATATTATTACACGATTTCTAAGGAAGGCGGGATGGTACATTTGTATGGGAGGTACCAGAAGGGGAGTTACCAGACTTCCAGAATATTATTACACGATTTCTAATGGGGCTGGATGGTACATTTGTATGGGAGGTACCACAAGGGGAGTTACCAGACTTCCCAGTTTTTGTCCAAAACTTTGTCTAGCTATAGATTTAATAAATGCAAAATTTGGGCAAGGTCTCATTGGGCATATTGATATTATTACACGATTTCTAAGGTAGGCGGGATGGTACATTTGTATGGGAGGTACCAGAAGGGGAGTTACCAGACTTCCAAGTTTTTGTCCAAAACTTTGTCTAGCTATAGATTTATTAAATGCAAAATTTGGGCAAGTTCGCGTTTGTCATATTGATATTATTACACGATTTCTAAGGTAGGCGGGATGGTACATTTGTATGGGAGGTACCAGAAGGGGAGTTACCAGACTTCCAACTTTTTGTCCAAAACTTTGTCTATGTATAGATTTACTAATTACAAAATTTTGGCATGGTTGCGTTGGGGATATTGATATTATTACACGATTTCTAAGGTAGGCGGGATGGTACATTTGTATGGGAGGTAACAGAAGGGGAGTTGCCAGACTTCCAAGTTTTTGTCCGAAACTTTGTCTAGCAATTGCTTCATTAAATACAGAATTTCGCGTTGGTAATATTGATAATATTACACGGTTTATAAGGGGTAGCAATCTTCCAATTTTTTTTGTCCAAAACTTTCTCTAGCTATGGATTTACTATATACAAAATTTGGGCAAGATTGCGGTGTTCATATTGATATTATTACACGATTTCTCAGGAAGGCGGGATGGTTCATTTGTATGGGAGGTAACAGAAGGGGAGTTGCCAGACTTCCATGTTTTTGTCCGAAACTTTGTCTAGCAATTGCTTTATTAAATACAGAATTTCGCGTTGGTAATATTGATAATATTACACGGTTTATAAGGGGCGGGATGGTACATTTGTATGGAAGGTACTAGAAGGTTGCGTTGGGGATATTGATATTATTACACGATTTCTAAGGTAGGCGGGATGGTACATTTGTATGGGAGGTAACAGAAGGGGAGTTGCCAGACTTCCAAGTTTTTGTCCGAAACTTTGTCTAGCAATTGCTTCATTAAATACAGAATTTCGCGTTGGTAATATTGATAATATTACACGGTTTATAAGGGGTAGCAATCTTCCAATTTTTTTTGTCCAAAACTTTCTCTAGCTATGGATTTACTATATACAAAATTTGGGCAAGATTGCGGTGTTCATATTGATATTATTACACGATTTCTCAGGAAGGCGGGATGGTACATTTGTATGGGAGGTAACAGAAGGGGAGTTGCCAGACTTCCATGTTTTTGTCCGAAACTTTGTCTAGCAATTGCTTTATTAAATACAGAATTTCGCGTTGGTAATATTGATAATATTACACGGTTTATAAGGGGCGGGATGGTACATTTGTATGGAAGGTACTAGAAGGGGAGGTACCAATCTTCCATTTTTTTTGTCCAAAACTTTCTCTAGCTATGGATTTACTATATACAAAATTTGGGCAAGGTTGCGTTGGGGATATTGATATTATTACACGATTTCTAAGGAAGGCGGGATGGTACATTTGTATGGGAGGTAACAGAAGGGGAGTTGCCAGACTTCCAAGTTTTTGTCCGAAACTTTGTCTAGCAATTGCTTTATTAAATACAGAATTTCGCGTTGGTAATATTGATAATATTACACGGTTTATAAGGGGCGGGATGGTACATTTGTATGGAAGGTACTAGAAGGGGAGGAAACAATCTTCCAATTTTTTTGTCCAAAACTTTCTCTAGCTATGGATTTACTATATACAAAATTTGGGCAAGGTTGCGTTGGGGATATTATTACACGATTTCTAAGGAAGGCGGTATGGTACATTTGTATGGGAGGTAACAGAAGGGGAGTTGCCAGACTTCCAAGTTTTTGTCCAAAACTTTGTCTAGCTATAGATTTATTAAATGCAAAATTTGGGCAAGATTGCGGTGGGCATATTGATATTATTACACGATTTCTAAGGAAGGCGGGATGGTACATTTGTATGGGAGGTAACAGAAGGGGAGTTGCCAGACTTCCATGTTTTTGTCCGAAACTTTGTCTAGCAATTGCTTTATTAAATACAGAATTTCGCGTTGGTAATATTGATAATATTACACGGTTTATAAGGGGCGGGTTGGTACATTTGTATGGAAGGTACTAGAAGGGGAGGTACCAATCTTCCAATTTTTTTGTCCAAAACATTCTCTAGCTATGGATTTACTATATACAAAATTTGGGCAAGGTTGCGTTGGGGATATTGATATTATTACACGATTTCTAAGGAAGGCGGGATGGTACATTTGTATGGGAGGTAACAGAAGGGGAGTTGCCAGGCTTCCAAGTTTTTGTCCAAAACTTTGTCTAGCTATAGATTTATTAAATGCAAAATTTGGGCAAGATCGCGGTGGGCATACTGATATTATTACACGATTTCTAAGGTAGGCGGGATGGAACATTTGTATGCGAGGGTACAAGAAGAGCAGTTGCCAGGCTTCCAAGTTTTTGTCCAAAACTTTGTCTAGCTATAGATTTATTAAATGCAAAATTTGGTCAAGATTGCGGTGGGCATATTGATATTATTACACGATTTCTAAGGAAGGCGGGATGGTACATTTGTATGGGAGGTAACAGAAGGGGAGTTGCCAGACTTCCATGTTTTTGTCCGAAACTTTGTCTAGCAGTTGCTTTATTAAATACAGAATTTCGCGTTGGTAATATTGATAATATTACACGGTTTATAAGGGGCGAGATGGTACATTTGTATGGAAGGTACCAGAAGGGGAGGTACCAATCATCCAATTTTTTTGTCCAAAACTTTCTCTAGCTATGGATTTACTATATACAAAATTTGGGCAAGGTTGCGTTGGGGATATTGATATTATTACACGATTTCTAAGGAAGGCGGGATGGTACATTTGTATGGGAAGTAACAGAAGGGGAGTTACCAGGCTTCCAAGTTTTTGTCCAAAACTTTGTCTAGCTATAGATTTATTAAATGCAAAATTTGGGCAAGATCGCTGTGGGCATACTGATATTATTACACGATTTCTAAGGTAGGCGGGATGGAACATTTGTATGCGAGGTACCAGAAGGGGAGTTACCAGACTTCCAGAATATTATTACACGATTTCTAATGGGGCGGGATGATACATTTGTATGGGAGGTACCAGAAGGGGAGTTACCAGACTTCCAAGTTTTTCACCAAAACTTTGTCTAGCTATAGATTTACTAAATACAAAATTTGGGCAAGGTTGCTTTTTGCATATTGATATTATTACACGATTTCTAAGGCAGGCGGGATGGAACATTTGTATGCGAGGTACCAGAAGGGGAGTTACCAGACTTCCAGAATATTATTACACGATTTCTAATTTGGCGGGATGGTACATTTGTATGGGAGGTACCAGAAGGGGAGTTACCAGACTTCCAACTTTTTCACCAAAACTTTGTCTAGCTATAGATTTACTAAATACAAAATTTGGGCAAGGTTGCTTTTTGCATATTGATATTATTACACGATTTCTAAGGTAGGCGGGATGTTACATTTGTATGGGAGGTACCAGAAGAGGAGTTGCCAGGCTTCCAAGTTTTTGTCCAAAACTTTGTCTAGCTATAGGTTTAATAAATTCAAAATTTGGGCAAGGTCGCGTTGGGCATATTGATATTGTTACACGATTTCTAAGGTAGGCGGGATGGTACATTTGTATGGGAGGTACAAGAAGAGCAGTTGCCAGGCTTCCAAGTTTTTGTCCAAAACTTTGTCTAGCTATAGATTTATTAAATGCAAAATTTGGGCAAGATTGCGGTGGGCATATTGATATTATTACACGATTTCTAAGGAAGGCGGGATGGTACATTTGTATGGGAGGTAACAGAAGGGGAGTTGCCAATCTTCCAATTTTTTTGTCCAAAACTTTCTCTAGCTATGGATTTACTATATACAAAATTTGGGCAAGGTTGCGTTGGGGATATTGATATTATTACACGATTTCTAAGGAAGGCGGGATGGTACATTTGTATGGGAGGTAACAGAAGGGGAGTTGCCAGACTTCCAAGTTTTTGTCCTTAACTTTGTCTAGCAATTGCTTTATTAAATACAGAATTTCGCGTTGGTAATATTGATAATATTACACGGTTTATAAGGGGCGGGATGGTACATTTGTATGGAAGGTACCAGAAGGGGAGGTACCAATCTTCCAATTTTTTTGTCCAAAACTTTCTCTAGCTATGGATTTACTATATACAAAATTTGGGCAAGGTTGCGTTGGGGATATTGATATTATTACACGATTTCTAAGGAAGGCGGGATGGTACATTTGTATGGGTGGTACCAGAAGAGGAGTTGCCAGGCTTCCAAGTTTTTGTCCAAAACTTTGTCTAGCTATAGGTTTAATAAATTCAAAATTTGGGCAAGGTCGCGTTGGGCATACTGATATTATTACACGATTTCTAAAGTTGGCGGGATGGTATATTTGTATGGGAGGTACCAGAAGGGGAGTTACCAGACTTCCAGAATATTATTACACGATTTCTAATGGGGCGGGATGGTACATTTGTATGGGAGGTACCAGAAGGGGAGTTACCAGACTTCCAAGTTTTTCACCAAAACTTTGTCTAGCTATAGATTTACTAAATACAAAATTTGGGCAAGGTTGCTTTTTGCATATTGATATTATTACACGATTTCTAAGGAAGGCGGGATGGTACATTTGTATGGGAGGTACAAGAAGAGCAGTTGCCAGGCTTCCAAGTTTTTGTCCAAAACTTTGTCTAGCTATAGATTTATTAAATGCAAAATTTGGTCAAGATTGCGGTGGGCATATTGATATTATTACACGATTTCTAAGGAAGGCGGGATGGTACATTTGTATGGGAGGTAACAGAAGGGGAGTTGCCAGACTTCCATGTTTTTGTCCGAAACTTTGTCTAGCAATTGCTTTATTAAATACAGAATTTCGCGTTGGTAATATTGATAATATTACACGGTTTATAAGGGGCGGGATGGTACATTTGTATGGGAGGTACAAGAAGAGCAGTTGTCAGGCTTCCAAGTTTTTGTCCAAAACTTTGTCTAGCTATAGATTTATTAAATGCAAAATTTGGGCAAGATCGCGGTGGGCATACTGATATTATTACACGATTTCTAAGGTTGGCGGGATGGTATATTTGTATGGGAGGTACCAGAAGGGGAGTTACCAGACTTCCAGAATATTATTACACGATTTCTAATGGGGCGGGATGGTACATTTGTATGGGAGGTACCAGAAGGGGAGTTACCAGACTTCCAAGTTTTTGTCCAAAACTTTGTGTAGGTATAGATTTACTAATTACAAAATTTTCGCAAGGTTGCGTTGGGGATATTGATATTATTACACGATTTCTAAGGTAGGCGGGATGGTACATTTGTATGGGAGGTACCAGAAGGGGAGTTACCAGACTTTCAACTTTTTGACCAAAACTTTGTCTAGCTATATATTTACTAAATACAAAATTTGGGCAAGGTTGCTTTTTGCATATTGATATTATTACACGATTTCTAATGTAGGCGGGATGTTACATTTGTATGGGAGGTACCAGAAGAGGAGTTGCCAGGCTTCCAAGTTTTTGTCCAAAACTTTGTCTAGCTATAGGTTTAATAAATGCAAAATTTGGGCAAGGTCGCGTTGGGCATATTGATATTATTACACGATTTCTGAGGAAGGCGGGATGGTACATTTGTATGGGAGGTACCAGAAGGGGAGTTACCAGACTTCCAGAATATTATTACACGATTTCTAATGGGGCGGGATGGTACATTTGTATGGGAGGTACCACAAGGGGAGTTGCCAGACTTCCAAGTTTTTGTCCAAAACGTTGTCTAGCTATAGATTTAATAAATGCAAAATTTGGGCAAGGTCTCATTGGGCATATTGATATTATTACACGATTCCTAAGGTAGGCGGGATGGTACATTTGTATGGGAGGTACCAGAAGGGGAGTAACCAGACTTACAAGTTTTTGTCCAAAACTTTGTGTAGCTATAGATTTATTAAATGCAAAATTTGGGCAAGGTTGCTTTTTGCATACTGATATTATTACACGATTTCTAAGGTAGGCGGGATGGAACATTTGTATGCGAGGTACCAGAAGGGGAGTTACCAGACTTCCAGAATATTATTACACGATTTCTAATTTGGCGGGATGGTACATTTGTATGGGAGGTACCAGAAGGGGAGTTACCAGACTTCCAACTTTTTCACCAAAACTTTGTCTAGCTATAGATTTACTAAATACAAAATTTGGGCAAGGTTGCTTTTTGCATATTGATATTATTACACGATTTCTAAGGTAGGCGGGATGTTACATTTGTATGGGAGGTACCAGAAGAGGAGTTGCCAGGCTTCCAAGTTTTTGTCCAAAACTTTGTCTAGCTATAGGTTTAATAAATTCAAAATTTGGGCAAGGTCGCGTTGGGCATATTGATATTGTTACACGATTTCTAAGGTAGGCGGGATGGTACATTTGTATGGGAGGTACAAGAAGAGCAGTTGCCAGGCTTCCAAGTTTTTGTCCAAAACTTTGTCTAGCTATAGATTTATTAAATGCAAAATTTGGGCAAGATTGCGGTGGGCATATTGATATTATTACACGATTTCTAAGGAAGGCGGGATGGTACATTTGTATGGGAGGTAACAGAAGGGGAGTTGCCAATCTTCCAATTTTTTTGTCCAAAACTTTCTCTAGCTATGGATTTACTATATACAAAATTTGGGCAAGGTTGCGTTGGGGATATTGATATTATTACACGATTTCTAAGGAAGGCGGGATGGTACATTTGTATGGGTGGTACCAGAAGAGGAGTTGCCAGGCTTCCAAGTTTTTGTCCAAAACTTTGTCTAGCTATAGGTTTAATAAATTCAAAATTTGGGCAAGGTCGCGTTGGGCATATTGATATTATTACACGATATCTAAGGTAGGCGGGATGGTACATTTGTATGGGAGGTACAAGAAGAGCAGTTGCCAGGCATCCAAGTTTTTGTCCAAAACTTTGTCTAGCTATTGATTTATTAAATGCAAAATTTGGGCAAGATTGCGGTGGGCATACTGATATTATTACACGATTTCTAAGGTAGGCGGGATGGAATATTTGTATGGGAGGTACCAGAAGGGGAGTTACCAGACTTCCAACTTTTTGTCCAAAACTTTGTGTAGGTATAGATTTACTAATTACAAAATTTTGGCAAGGTTGCGTTGGGGATATTGATATTATTCACGATTTCTAAGGTAGGCGGGATGGTACATTTGTATGGGAGGTACCAGAAGGGGAGTTACCAGATTTCCAACATTTTCACCAAAACTTTGTCTAGCTATAAATTTACTAAATACAAAATTTGGGCAAGGTTGCGTTGTGCATATTGATATTATTACACGATTTCTAAGGAAGGCGGGATGGTACATTTGTATGGGAGGTAACAGAAGGGGAGTTGCCAGACTTCCAAGTTTTTGTCCTTAACTTTGTCTAGCAATTGCTTTATTAAATACAGAATTTCGCGTTGGTAATATTGATAATATTACAAGGTTTATAAGGGGCGGGATGGTACATTTGTATGGGAGGTACAAGAAGAGCAGTTGCCAGGATTCCAAGTTTTTGTCCAAAACTTTGTCTAGCTATAGGTTTAATAAATGCAAAATTTGGGCAAGGTCGCGTTGTGCATATTGATATTATTACACGATTTCTAATTTGGCGGGATGGTACATTTGTATGGGAGGTACCAGAAGGGGAGTTACCAGACTTCCAACTTTTTCACCAAAACTTTGTCTAGCTATATATTTACTAAATACAAAATTTGGGCAAGGTTGCTTTTTGCATATTGATATTATTACACGATTTCTAAGGTAGGCGGGATGTTACATTTGTATGGGAGGTACCAGAAGAGGAGTTGCCAGGCTTCCAAGTTTTTGTCCAAAACTTTGTCTAGCTATAGGTTTAATAAATGCAAAATTTGGGCAAGGTCGCGTTGGGCATATTGATATTATTACACGATTTCTGAGGAAGGCGGGATGGTACATTTGTATGGGAGGTACCAGAAGGGGAGTTACCAGACTTCCAGAATATTATTACACGATTTCTAATGGGGCGGGATGGTACATTTGTATGGGAGGTACCACAAGGGGAGTTGCCAGACTTCCAAGTTTTTGTCCAAAACGTTGTCTAGCTATAGATTTAATAAATGCAAAATTTGGGCAAGGTCTCATTGGGCATATTGATATTATTACACGATTCCTAAGGTAGGCGGGATGGTACATTTGTATGGGAGGTACCAGAAGGGGAGTAACCAGACTTACAAGTTTTTGTCCAAAACTTTGTGTAGCTATAGATTTATTAAATGCAAAATTTGGGCAAGGTTGCTTTTTGCATACTGATATTATTACACGATTTCTAAGGTAGGCGGGATGGAACATTTGTATGCGAGGTACCAGAAGGGGAGTTACCAGACTTCCAGAATATTATTACACGATTTCTAATTTGGCGGGATGGTACATTTGTATGGGAGGTACCAGAAGGGGAGTTACCAGACTTCCAACTTTTTCACCAAAACTTTGTCTAGCTATAGATTTACTAAATACAAAATTTGGGCAAGGTTGCTTTTTGCATATTGATATTATTACACGATTTCTAAGGTAGGCGGGATGTTACATTTGTATGGGAGGTACCAGAAGAGGAGTTGCCAGGCTTCCAAGTTTTTGTCCAAAACTTTGTCTAGCTATAGGTTTAATAAATTCAAAATTTGGTCAAGGTCGCGTTGGGCATATTGATATTGTTACACGATTTCTAAGGTAGGCGGGATGGTACATTTGTATGGGAGGTACAAGAAGAGCAGTTGCCAGGCTTCCAAGTTTTTGTCCAAAACTTTGTCTAGCTATAGATTTATTAAATGCAAAATTTGGGCAAGATTGCGGTGGGCATATTGATATTATTACACGATTTCTAAGGAAGGCGGGATGGTACATTTGTATGGGAGGTAACAGAAGGGGAGTTGCCAATCTTCCAATTTTTTTGTCCAAAACTTTCTCTAGCTATGGATTTACTATATACAAAATTTGGGCAAGGTTGCGTTGGGGATATTGATATAATTACACGATTTCTAAGGAAGGCGGGATGGTACATTTGTATGGGTGGTACCAGAAGAGGAGTTGCCAGGCTTCCAAGTTTTTGTCCAAAACTTTGTCTAGCTATAGGTTTAATAAATTCAAAATTTGGGCAAGGTCGCGTTGGGCATATTGATATTATTACACGATATCTAAGGTAGGCGGGATGGTACATTTGTATGGGAGGTACAAGAAGAGCAGTTGCCAGGCTTCCAAGTTTTTGTCCAAAACTTTGTCTAGCTATTGATTTATTAAATGCAAAATTTGGGCAAGATTGCGGTGGGCATACTGATATTATTACACGATTTCTAAGGTAGGCGGGATGGAATATTTGTATGGGAGGTACCAGAAGGGGAGTTACCAGACTTCCAACTTTTTGTCCAAAACTTTGTGTAGGTATAGATTTACTAATTACAAAATTTTGGCAAGGTTGCGTTGGGGATATTGATATTATTCACGATTTCTAAGGTAGGCGGGATGGTACATTTGTATGGGAGGTAACAGAAGGGGAGTTGCCAGACTTCCAAGTTTTTGTCCTTAACTTTGTCTAGCTATAGGTTTAATAAATTCAAAATTTGGGCAAGGTCGCGTTGGGCATATTGATATTATTACACGATATCTAAGGTAGGCGGGATGGTACATTTGTATGGGAGGTACAAGAAGAGCAGTTGCCAGGCTTCCAAGTTTTTGTCCAAAACTTTGTCTAGCTATAGGTTTAATAAATTCAAAATTTGGGCAAGGTCGCGTTGGGCATATTGATATTATTACACGATATCTAAGGTAGGCGGGATGGTACATTTGTATGGGAGGTACAAGAAGAGCAGTTGCCAGGCTTCCAAGTTTTTGTCCAAAACTTTGTCTAGCTATTGATTTATTAAATGCAAAATTTGGGCAAGATTGCGGTGGGCATACTGATATTATTACACGATTTCTAAGGTAGGCGGGATGGAATATTTGTATGGGAGGTACCAGAAGGGGAGTTACCAGATTTCCAACATTTTCACCAAAACTTTGTCTAGCTATAAATTTACTAAATACAAAATTTGGGCAAGGTTGCGTTGTGCATATTGATATTATTACACGATTTCTAAGGAAGGCGGGATGGTACATTTGTATGGGAGGTAACAGAAGGGGAGTTGCCAGACTTCCAAGTTTTTGTCCTTAACTTTGTCTAGCAATTGCTTTATTAAATACAGAATTTCGCGTTGGTAATATTGATAATATTACAAGGTTTATAAGGGGCGGGATGGTACATTTGTATGGGAGGTACAAGAAGAGCAGTTGCCAGGATTCCAAGTTTTTGTCCAAAACTTTGTCTAGCTATAGGTTTAATAAATCCAAAATTTGGGCAAGGTCGCGTTGTGCATATTGATATTATTACACGATTTCTGAGGTATGCGGGATGGTACATTTGTATGGGAGGTACCAGAAGGGGAGTTACCAGACTTCCAACTTTTTGTCCAAAACTTGGTGTAGGTATAGATTTACTAATTACAAAATTTTGGCAAGGTTGCGTTGGGGATATTGATATTATTCACGATTTGTAAGGTAGGCGGGATGGTACATTTCTATGGGAGGTACCAGAAGGGGAGTTACCAGACTTTCAACTTTTTCACCAAAACTTTGTCTAGCTATAGATTTACTAAATACAAAATTTGGGCAAGGTTGCTTTTTTGCATATTGATATTATTACACGATTTCTAAGGTAGGCGGGATGATACATTTGTATGGGAGGTACCAGAAGAGGAGTTGCCAGGCTTCCAAGTTTTTGTCCAAAACTTTGTCTAGCTATAGGTTTAATAAATGCAAAATTTGGGCAAGGTCGCGTTGGGCATATTGATATTATTACACGATTTCTGAGGAAGGCGGGATGGTACATTTGTATGGGAGGTACCAGAAGGGGAGTTACCAGACTTCCAGAATATTATTACACGATTTCTAATGGGGCGGGATGGTACATTTGTATGGGAGGTACCAGAAGAGGAGTTGCCAGGCTTCCAAGTTTTTGTCCAAAACGTTGTCTAGCTATAGATTTAATAAATGCAAAATTTGGGCAAGGTCTCATTGGGCATATTGATATTATTACACGATTCCTAAGGTAGGCGGGATGGTACATTTGTATGGGAGGTACCAGAAGGGGAGTAACCAGACTTACAAGTTTTTGTCCAAAACTTTGTGTAGCTATAGATTTATTAAATGCAAAATTTGGGCAAGGTTGCTTTTTGCATACTGATATTATTACACGATTTCTAAGGTAGGCGGGATGGAACATTTGTATGCGAGGTACCAGAAGGGGAGTTACCAGACTTCCAGAATATTATTACACGATTTCTAATTTGGCGGGATGGTACATTTGTATGGGAGGTACCAGAAGGGGAGTTAAAAGACTTCCAACTTTTTCACCAAAACTTTGTCTAGCTATAGATTTACTAAATACAAAATTTGGGCAAGGTTGCTTTTTGCATATTGATATTATTACACGATTTCTAAGGTAGGCGGGATGTTACATTTGTATGGGAGGTAACAGAAGGGGAGTTGCCAATCTTCCAAGTTTTTGTCCAAAACTTTGTCTAGCTATAGGTTTAATAAATTCAAAATTTGGGCAAGGTCGCGTTGGGCATATTGATATTGTTACACGATTTCTAAGGTAGGCGGGATGGTACATTTGTATGGGAGGTACAAGAAGAGCAGTTGCCAGGCTTCCAAGTTTTTGTCCAAAACTTTGTCTAGCTATAGATTTATTAAATGCAAAATTTGGGCAAGATTGCGGTGGGCATATTGATATTATTACACGATTCCTAAGGTAGGCGGGATGGTACATTTGTATGGGAGGTACCAGAAGGGGAGTAACCAGACTTACAAGTTTTTGTCCAAAACTTTGTGTAGCTATAGATTTATTAAATGCAAAATTTGGGCAAGGTTGCTTTTTGCATACTGATATTATTACACGATTTCTAAGGTAGGCGGGATGGAACATTTGTATGCGAGGTACCAGAAGGGGAGTTACCAGACTTCCAGAATATTATTACACGATTTCTAATTTGGCGGGATGGTACATTTGTATGGGAGGTACCAGAAGGGGAGTTAAAAGACTTCCAACTTTTTCACCAAAACTTTGTCTAGCTATAGATTTACTAAATACAAAATTTGGGCAAGGTTGCTTTTTGCATATTGATATTATTACACGATTTCTAAGGTAGGCGGGATGGTACATTTGTATGGGAGGTACCAGAAGAGGAGTTGCCAGGCTTCCAAGTTTTTGTCCAAAACTTTGTCTAGCTATAGGTTTAATAAATTCAAAATTTGGGCAAGGTCGCGTTGGGCATATTGATATTGTTACACGATTTCTAAGGTAGGCGGGATGGTACATTTGTATGGGAGGTACAAGAAGAGCAGTTGCCAGGCTTCCAAGTTTTTGTCCAAAACTTTGTCTAGCTATAGATTTATTAAATGCAAAATTTGGGCAAGATTGCGGTGGGCATATTGATATTATTACACGATTTCTAAGGAAGACGGGATGGTACATTTGTATGGGAGGTAACAGAAGGGGAGTTGCCAATCTTCCAATTTTTTTGTCCAAAACTTTCTCTAGCTATGGATTTACTATATACAAAATTTGGGCAAGGTTGCGTTGGGGATATTGATATTATTACACGATTTCTAAGGAAGGCGGGATGGTACATTTGTATGGGAGGTAACAGAAGGGGAGTTGCCAGACTTCCAAGTTTTTGTCCTTAACTTTGTCTAGCAATTGCTTTATTAAATACAGAATTTCGCGTTGGTAATATTGATAATATTACACGGTTTATAAGGGGCGGGATGGTACATTTGTATGGAAGGTACCAGAAGGGGAGGTACCAATCTTCCAATTTTTTTGTCCAAAACTTTCTCTAGCTATGGATTTACTATATACAAAATTTGGGCAAGGTTGCGTTGGGGATATTGATATTATTACACGATTTCTAAGGAAGGCGGGATGGTACATTTGTATGGGTGGTACCAGAAGAGGAGTTGCCAGGCTTCCAAGTTTTTGTCCAAAACTTTGTCTAGCTATAGGTTTAATAAATTCAAAATTTGGGCAAGGTCGCGTTGGGCATATTGATATTATTACACGATTTCTAAGGTAGGCGGGATGGTACATTTGTATGGGAGGTACAAGAAGAGCAGTTGCCAGGCTTCCAAGTTTTTGTCCAAAACTTTGTCTAGCTATTGATTTATTAAATGCAAAATTTGGGCAAGATTGCGGTGGGCATACTGATATTATTACACGATTTCTAAGGTAGGCGGGATGGAAAATTTGTATGGGAGGTACCAGAAGGGGAGTTACCAGACTTCCAACTTTTTGTCCAAAACTTTGTGTAGGTATAGATTTACTAATTACAAAATTTTGGCAAGGTTGCGTTGGGGATATTGATATTATTCACGATTTCTAAGGTAGGCGGGATGGTACATTTGTATGGGAGGTACCAGAAGGGGAGTTACCAGATTTCCAACATTTTCACCAAAACTTTGTCTAGCTATAAATTTACTAAATACAAAATTTGGGCAAGGTTGCGTTGTGCATATTGATATTATTACACGATTTCTAAGGAAGGCGGGATGGTACATTTGTATGGGAGGTAACAGAAGGGGAGTTGCCAGACTTCCAAGTTTTTGTCCTTAACTTTGTCTAGCAATTGCTTTATTAAATACAGAATTTCGCGTTGGTAATATTGATAATATTACAAGGTTTATAAGGGGCGGGATGGTACATTTGTATGGGAGGTACAAGAAGAGCAGTTGCCAGGATTCCAAGTTTTTGTCCAAAACTTTGTCTAGCTATAGGTTTAATAAATGCAAAATTTGGGCAAGGTCGCGTTGTGCATATTGATATTATTACACGATTTCTGAGGTATGCGGGATGGTACATTTGTATGGGAGGTACCAGAAGGGGAGTTACCAGACTTCCAGAATATTATTACACGATTTCTAATGGGGCGGGATGGTACATTTGTATGGGAGGTACCACAAGGGGAGTTGCCAGACTTCCAAGTTTTTGTCCAAAACGTTGTCTAGCTATAGATTTAATAAATGCAAAATTTGGGCAAGGTCTCATTGGGCATATTGATATTATTACACGATTCCTAAGGTAGGCGGGATGGTACATTTGTATGGGAGGTACCAGAAGGGGAGTAACCACACTTACAAGTTTTTGTCCAAAACTTTGTGTAGCTATAGATTTATTAAATACAGAATTTGGGCAAGATCGCGGGGGTAATATTGATAATATTACACGGTTTATAAGTGGCGGGATGGTACATTTGTATGGTAGGTACCAGAAGAGGAGTTGCCAGGCTTCCAAGTTTTAGTCCAAAACTTTGTCTAGCTATAGATTTAATAAATGCAAAATTTGGGCAAGGTCTCATTGGGCATATTGATATTATTACACGATTCCTAAGGTAGGCGGGATGGTACATTTGTATGGTAGGTACCAGAAGAGGAGTTGCCAGGCTTCCAAGTTTTAGTCCAAAACTTTGTCTAGCTATAGATTTAATAAATGCAAAATTTGGGCAAGGTCTCATTGGGCATATTGATATTATTACACGATTCCTAAGGTAGGCGGGATGGTACATTTGTATGGGAGGTACCAGAAGGGGAGTAACCAGACTTACAAGTTTTTGTCCAAAACTTTGTGTAGCTATAGATTTATTAAATACAGAATTTGGGCAAGGTTGCGTTGTGCATATTGATATTATTACACGATTTCTAAAGAAGGCGGGATGGTACATTTGTATGGGAGGTAACAGAAGGGGAGTTGCCAGGATTCCAAGTTTTTGTCCAAAACTTTGTCTAGCTATAGATTTATTAAATGCAAAATTTGGGCAAGATCGCGGTGGGTATACTGATATTATTTCACGATTTCTAAGGTAGGCGGGATGGAACATTTGTATGCGAGGTACCAGAAGGGGAGTTACCAGACTTCCAGAATATTATTACACGATTTCTAATGGGGCGGGATGGTACATTTGTATGGGAGGTACCAGAAGGGGAGTTACCAGACTTCCAACTTTTTCACCAAAACTTTGTCTAGCTATAGATTTACTAAATAGAAAATTTGGGCAAGGTTGCTTTTTGCATATTGATATTATTACACGATTTCTAAGGTAGGCGGGATGTTACATTTGTATGAGAGGTACCAGAAGAGGAGTTGCCAGGCTTCCAAGTTTTTGTCCAAAACTTTGTCTAGCTATAGGTTTAAAAAATGCAAAATTTGGGCAAGATCGCGTTGGGCATATTGATATTATTACACGATTTCTAAGGTAGGCGGGATGGTACATTTGTATGGAAGGTACCAGAAGGGGAAGTACCAATCTTCCAATTTTTTTTGTCCAAAACTTTCTCTAGCTATGAATTTACTATATACAAAATTTGGGCAAGGTTGCGTTGGGGATATTGATATTATTACACGATTTCTAAGGAAGGCGGGATGGTACATTTGTATGGGAGGTAACAGAAGGGGAGTTGCCAGGATTCCAAGTTTTTGTCCAAAACTTTGTCTAGCTATAGGTTTAAAAAATGCAAAATTTGGGCAAGATCGCGTTGGGCATATTGATATTATTACACGATTTCTAAGGTAGGCGGGATGGAACATTTTTATGCGAGGTACCAGAAGGGGAGTTACCAGACTTCCAGAATATTATTACACGATTTAAAATGGGGCGGGATGGTACATTTGTGTGGGAGGTACCAGAAGGGGAGTTACCAGACTTCCAACTTTTTCACCAAAACTTTGTCTAGCTATAGATTTACTAAATACAAAATTTGGGCAAGGTTGCTTTTTGCATATTGATATTATTACACGATTTCTATGGTAGGCGGGATGTTTCATTTGTATGAGAGGTACCAGAAGAGGAGTTGCCAGGCTTCCAAGTTTTTGTCCAAAACTTTGTCTAGCTATAGGTTTAATAAATGCAAAATTTGGGCAAGATCGCGTTGTGCATACTGATATTATTACACGATTTCTAAGGTAGGCGGGATGGTACATTTGTATGGAAGGTACCAGAAGGGGAAGTACAAATTTTCCAATTTTTTTTGTCCAAAACTTTCTCTAGCTATGAATTTAATATATACAAAATTTGGGCAAGGTTGCGTTGTGCATATTGATATTATTACACGATTTCTAAGGAAGGCGGGATGGTACATTTGTATGGGAGGTAACAGAAGGGGAGTTGCCAGACTTCCAACATTTTCACCAAAACTTTGTCTAGCTATAGATTTACCAAATACAAAATTTGGGCAAGGTTGCGTTGGGCATATTGATATTATTACACGATTTCTAAGGTAGGCGGGATGGTACATTTGTATGGAAGGTACCAGAAGCGGAGGTACCAATCTTCCAATTTTTTTGTCCAAAACTTTCTCTAGATATGGATTTACTATATACAAAATTTGGGCAAGGTTGCGTTGGGGATATTGATATTATTACACGATTTCTAAAGAAGGCGGAATGGTACATTTGTATGGGAGGTAACAGAAGAGGAGTTACCAGACTTCCAGAATATTATTACACGATTTATAATGGGGCGGGATGGTACATTTGTATGGGAGGTACCAGAAGGGGAGTTACCAGACTTCCAACATTTTCACCAAAACTTTGTCTAGCTATAGATTTACTAAATACAAAATTTGGGCAAGGTTGCGTTGTGCATATTGATATTATTACACGATTTCTAAAGAAGGCGGGATGGTACATTTGTATGGGAGGTAACAGAAGGGGAGTTGCCAGGATTCCAAGTTTTTGTCCAAAACTTTGTCTAGCTATAGATTTATTAAATGCAAAATTTGGGCAAGATCGCGGTGGGCATACTGATATTATTACACGATTTCTAAGGTAGGCGGGATGGAACATTTGTATGCGAGGTACCAGAAGGGGAGTTACCAGACTTCCAGAATATTATTACACGATTTCTAATGGGGCGGGATGGTACATTTGTATGGGAGGTACCAGAAGGGGAGTTACCAGACTTCCAACTTTTTCACCAAAACTTTGTCTAGCTATAGATTTACTAAATACAAAATTTGGGCAAGGTTGCTTTTTGCATATTGATATTATTACACGATTTCTAAGATAGGCGGGATGTTACATTTGTATAAGAGGTACCAGAAGAGGAGTTGCCAGGCTTCCAAGTTTTTGTCCAAAACTTTGTCTAGCTATAGGTTTAATAAATGCAAAATTTGGGCAAGGTCGCGTTGGGCATATTGATATTATTACACGATTTCTAAGGTAGGCGGGATGGTACATTTGTATGGAAGGTACCAGAAGGGGAAGTACCAATCTTCCAATTTTGTTTGTCCAAAACTTTCTCTAGCTATGGATTTACTATATACAAAATTAAGCGCCCCGGTAGGCGAGTTGGTAGCGTGCTTGCCTATCAGCGTGGGGGTTGTGGGTTCGATTCCCACCAGAGGCTTTGGTCTGTCGCTGCAAAAATCAAGCCAAATGGTCTTTGTCACCCGGTTTACCCTTGGACCCAAAATTATAATATAAATTTACTTTGTATTGTAATTAATAAATAAATAAATAAAATAAATATACAAAATTTGGGCAAGGTTGCGTTGGGGATATTGATATTATTACACGATTTCTAAGGAAGGCGGGATGGTACATTTGTATGGGAGGTACAAGAAGAGCAGTTGCCAGGCTTCCAAGTTTTTGTCCAAAACTTTGTCTAGCTATAGATTTATTAAATGCAAAATTTGGGCAAGATTGCGGTGGGCATATTGATATTATTACACGATTTCTAAGGATGGCGGGATGGTACATTTGTATGAGAGGTAACAGAAGGGGAGTTGCCAGACTTCCATGTTTTTGTCCGAAACTTTGTCTAGCAATTGCTTTATTAAATACAGAATTTCGCGTTGGTAATATTGATAATATTACACGGTTTATAAGGGGCGGGATGGTACATTTGTATGGAAGGTACCAGAAGGGGAGGTACCAATCTTCCAATGTTTTTGTCCAATACTTTCTCTAGCTATGGATTTACTATATACAAAATTTGGGCAAGGTTGCGTTGGGGATATTGATATTATTACACGATTTCTAAGGAAGGCGGGATGGTACATTTGTATGGGAGGTAACAGAAGGGGAGTTGCCAGACTTCCAAGTTTTTGTCCTTAACTTTGTCTAGCAATTGCTTTATTAAATACAGAATTTCGCGTTGGTAATATTGATAATATTACACGGTTTATAAGGGGCGGGATGGTACATTTGTATGGGAGGTACAAGAAGAGCAGTTGCCAGGCTTCCAAGTTTTTGTCCAAAACTTTGTCTAGCTATAGATTTATTAAATGCAAAATTTGGGCAAGATCGCGGTGGGCATACTGATATTATTACACGATTTCTAAGGTAGGCGGGATGGTATATTTGTATGGGAGGTACCAGAAGGGGAGTTACCAGACTTCCAGAATATTATTACACGATTTCTAATGGGGCGGGATGGTACATTTGTATGGGAGGTACCAGAAGGGGAGTTACCAGATTTCCAACATTTTCACCAAAACTTTGTCTAGCTATAGATTTACTAAATACAAAATTTGGGCAAGGTTGCGTTGTGCATATTGATATTATTACACGATTTCTAAGGTAGGCGGGGTGGTACATCTGTATGGAAGGTACCAGAAGGGGAAGTACCAATCTTCCAATTTTTTTTGTCCAAAACTTTCTGTAGCTATGGATTTACTATATACAAAATTTGGGCAAGGTTGCGTTGGGGATATTGATATTATTACACGATTTCTAAGGAAGGCGGGATGGTACATTTGTATGGGAGGTACAAGAAGAGCAGTTGCCAGGCTTCCAAGTTTTTGTCCAAAACTTTGTCTAGCTATAGATTTATTAAATGCAAAATTTGGGCAAGATTGCGGTGGGCATATTGATATTATTACACGATTTCTAAGGAAGGCGGGATGGTACATTTGTATGGGAGGTAACAGAAGGGGAGTTACCAGACTTCCAGAATATTATTACACGATTTAAAATGGGGCGGGATGGTACATTTGTGTGGGAGGTACCAGAAGGGGAGTTACCAGACTTCCAACTTTTTCACCAAAACTTTGTCTAGCTATAGATTTACTAAATACAAAATTTGGGCAAGGTTGCTTTTTGCATATTGATATTATTACACGATTTCTATGGTAGGCGGGATGTTTCATTTGTATGAGAGGTACCAGAAGAGGAGTTGCCAGGCTTCCAAGTTTTTGTCCAAAACTTTGTCTAGCTATAGGTTTAATAAATGCAAAATTTGGGCAAGATCGCGTTGTGCATATTGATATTATTACACGATTTCTAAGGTAGGCGGGATGGTACATTTGTATGGAAGGTACCAGAAGGGGAAGTACAAATTTTCCAATTTTTTTTGTCCAAAACTTTCTCTAGCTATGAATTTAATATATACAAAATTTGGGCAAGGTTGCGTTGTGCATATTGATATTATTACACGATTTCTAAGGAAGGCGGGATGGTACATTTGTATGGGAGGTAACAGAAGGGGAGTTGCCAGACTTCCATGTTTTTGTCCGAAACTTTTTCTAGCAATTGCTTTATTAAATACAGAATTTCGCGTTGGTAATATTGATAATATTACACGGTTTATAAGGGGCGGGATGGTACATTTGTATGGAAGGTACCAGAAGGGGAGGTACCAATCTTCCAATTTTTTTGTCCAAAACTTTCTCTAGATATGGATTTACTATATACAAAATTTGGGCAAGGTTGCGTTGGGGATATTGATATTATTACACGATTTCTAAAGAAGGCGGGATGGTACATTTGTATGGGAGGTAACAGAAGAGGAGTTACCAGACTTCCAGAATATTATTACACGATTTATAATGGGGCGGGATGGTACATTTGTATGGGAGGTACCAGAAGGGGAGTTACCAGACTTCCAACATTTTCACCAAAACTTTGTCTATCTATAGATTTACTAAATACAAAATTTGGGCAAGGTTGCGTTGTGCATATTGATATTATTACACGATTTCTAAAGAAGGCGGGATGGTACATTTGTATGGGAGGTACAAGAAGAGCAGTTGCCAGGCTTCCAAGTTTTTGTCCAAAACTTTGTCTAGCTATAGGTTTAATAAATGCAAAATTTTGGCAAGGTTGCGTTGGGGATATTGATATTATTACACGATTTCTAAGGTAGGCGGGATGGTACATTTGTATGGGAGGTAACAGAAGGGGAGTTGCCAGGATTCCAAGTTCTTGTCCAAAACTTTGTCTAGCTATAGATTTATTAAATGCAAAATTTGGGCAAGATCGCGGTGGGCATACTGATATTATTACACGATTTCTAAGGTAGGCGGGATGGTATATTTGTATGGGAGGTACCAGAAGGGGAGTTACCAGACTTCCAGAATATTATTACACGATTTCTAATGGGGCGGGATGGTACATTTGTATGGGAGGTACCAGAAGGGGAGTTACCAGACTTCCAACTTTTTCACCAAAACTTTGTCTAGCTATAGATTTACTAAATACAAAATTTGGGCAAGGTTGCTTTTTGCATATTGATATTATTACACGATTTCTAAGATAGGCGGGATGTTACATTTGTATAAGAGGTACCAGAAGAGGAGTTGCCAGGCTTCCAAGTTTTTGTCCAAAACTTTGTCTAGCTATAGGTTTAATAAATGCAAAATTTGGGCAAGGTCGCGTTGGGCATATTGATATTATTACACGATTTCTAAGGTAGGCGGGATGGTACATTTGTATGGAAGGTACCAGAAGGAGAAGTACCAATCTTCCAATTTTGTTTGTCCAAAACTTTCTCTAGCTATGGATTTACTATATACAAAATTAAGCGCCCCGGTAGGCGAGTTGGTAGCGTGCTTGCCTATCAGCATGGGGGTTGTGGGTTCGATTCCCACCAGAGGCTTTGGTCTGTCGCTGCAAAAATCAAGCCAAATGGTCTTTGTCACCCGGTTTACCCTTGGACCCAAAATTATAATATAAATTTACTTTGTATTGTAATTAATAAATAAATAAATAAAATAAATATACAAAATTTGGGCAAGGTTGCGTTGGGGATATTGATATTATTACACGATTTCTAAGGAAGGCGGGATGGTACATTTGTATGGGAGGTACAAGAAGAGCAGTTGCCAGGCTTCCAAGTTTTTGTCCAAAACTTTGTCTAGCTATAGATTTATTAAATGCAAAATTTGGGCAAGATTGCGGTGGGCATATTGATATTATTACACGATTTCTAAGGAAGGCGGGATGGTACATTTGTATGGGAGGTAACAGAAGGGGAGTTGCCAGACTTCCATGTTTTTGTCCGAAACTTTGTCTAGCAATTGCTTTATTAAATACAGAATTTCGCGTTGGTAATATTGATAATATTACACGGTTTATAAGGGGCGGGATGGTACATTTGTATGGAAGGTACCAGAAGGGGAGGTACCAATCTTCCAATGTTTTTGTCCAATACTTTCTCTAGCTATGGATTTACTATATACAAAATTTGGGCAAGGTTGCGTTGGGGATATTGATATTATTACACGATTTCTAAGGAAGGCGGGATGGTACATTTGTATGGGAGGTAACAGAAGGGGAGTTGCCAGACTTCCAAGTTTTTGTCCTTAACTTTGTCTAGCAATTGCTTTATTAAATACAGAATTTCGCGTTGGTAATATTGATAATATTACACGGTTTATAAGGGGCGGGATGGTACATTTGTATGGGAAGTACAAGAAGAGCAGTTGCCAGGCTTCCAAGTTTTTGTCCAAAACTTTGTGTAGGTATAGATTTACTAATTACAAAATTTTGGCAAGGTTGCGTTGGGGATATTGATATTATTACACGATTTCTAAGGTAGGCGGGGTGGTACATTTGTATGGGAGGTACCAGAAGGGGAGTTACCAGATTTCCAACATTTTCACCAAAACTTTGTCTAGCTATAGATTTACTAAATACAAAATTTGGGCAAGGTTGCGTTGTGCATATTGATATTATTACACGATTTCTAAGGAAGGCGGGATGGTACATTTGTATGGGAGGTAACAGAAGGGGAGTTGCCAGGATTCCAAGTTTTTGTCCAAAACTTTGTCTAGCTATAGATTTATTAAATGCAAAATTTGGGCAAGATCGCGGTGGGCATACTGATATTATTACACGATTTCTAAGGTAGGCGGGATGAAACATTTGTATGCGAGGAACCAGAAGGGGAGTTACCAGACTTCCAGAATATTATTACACGATTTCTAATGGGGCGGGATGGTACATTTGTATGGGAGGTACCAGAAGGGGAGTTACCAGACTTCCAACTTTTTGTCCAAAACTTTGTGTAGGTATAGATTTACTAATTACAAAATTTTGGCAAGGTTGCGTTGGGGATATTGATATTATTACACGATTTCTAAGGTAGGCGGGGTGGTACATTTGTATGGGAGGTACCAGAAGGGGAGTTACCAGATTTCCAACATTTTCACCAAAACTTTGTCTAGCTATAGATTTACTAAATACAAAATTTGGGCAAGGTTGCGTTGTGCATATTGATATTATTACACGATTTCTAAGGAAGGCGGGATGGTACATTTGTATGGGAGGTAACAGAAGGGGAGTTGCCAGGATTCCAAGTTTTTGTCCAAAACTTTGTCTAGCTATAGATTTATTAAATGCAAAATTTGGGCAAGATCGCGGTGGGCATACTGATATTATTACACGATTTCTAAGGTAGGCGGGATGGAACATTTGTATGCGAGGTACCAGAAGGGGAGTTACCAGACTTCTAGAATATTATTACACGATTTCTAATGGGGCGGGATGGTACATTTGTATGGGAGGTACCAGAAGGGGAGTTACCAGACTTCCAACTTTTTCACCAAAACTTTGTCTAGCTATAGATTTACTAAATACAAAATTTGTGCAAGGTTGCTTTTTGCATATTGATATTATTACACGATTTCTAAGGTAGGCGGGATGTTACATTTGTATGAGAGGTACCAGAAGAGGAGTTGCCACGCTTCCAAGTTTTTGTCCAAAACTTTGTCTAGCTATAGGTTTAATAAATGCAAAATTTGGGTAAGGTCGCGTTGGGCATATTGATATTATTACACGATTTCTAAGGTAGGCGGGATGGTACATCTGTATGGAAGGTACCAGAAGGGGAAGTACCAATCTTCCAATTTTTTTTGTCCAAAACTTTCTCTAGCTATGGATTTACTATATACAAAATTTGGGCAAGGTTGCGTTGGGGATATTGATATTATTACACGATTTCTAAGGAAGGCGGGATGGTACATTTGTATGGGAGGTACAAGAAGAGCAGTTGCCAGGCTTCCAAGTTTTTGTCCAAAACTTTGTCTAGCTATAGATTTATTAAATGCAAAATTTGGGCAAGATTGCGGTGGGCATATTGATATTATTACACGATTTCTAAGGAAGGCGGGATGGTACATTTGTATGGGAGGTAACAGAAGGGGAGTTGCCAGACTTCCATGTTTTTGTCCGAAACTTTGTCTAGCAATTGCTTTATTAAATACAGAATTTCGCGTTGGTAATATTGATAATATTACACGGTTTATAAGGGGCGGGATGGTACATTTGTATGGAAGGTACCAGAAGGGGAGGTACCAATCTTCCAATTTTTTTGTCCAATACTTTCTTTAGCTATGGATTTACTATATACAAAATTTGGGCAAGGTTGAGTTGGGGATATTGATATTATTACACGATTTCTAAGGAAGGCGGGATGGTACATTTGTATGGGAGGTAACAGAAGGGGAGTTGCCAGACTTCCAAGTTTTTGTCCTTAACTTTGTCTAGCAATTGCTTTATTAAATACAGAATTTCGCGTTGGTAATATTGATAATATTACACGGTTTATAAGGGGCGGGATGGTACATTTGTGTGGGAGGTACAAGAAGAGCAGTTGCCAGGCTTCCAAGTTTTTGTCCAAAACTTTCTCTAGCTATAGATTTATTAAATGCAAAATTTGGGCAAGATCGCGGTGGGCATACTGATATTATTACATGATTTCTAAGGTAGGCGGGATGGTATATTTGTATGGGAGGTACCAGAAGGGGAGTTACCAGACTTCCAGAATATTATTACACGATTTCTAATGGGGCGGGATGGTACATTTGTATGGGAGGTACCAGAAGGGGAGTTACCAGACTTCCAACTTTTTGTCCAAAATTTTGTGTAGGTATAGATTTACTAACTACAAAATTTTGGCAAGGTTGCGTTGGGGATATTGATATTATTACACGATTTCTAAGGTAGGCGGGATGGTACATTTGTATGGGAGGTACCAGAAGGGGAGTTACCAGATTTCCAACATTTTCACCAAAACTTTGTCTAGCTATAGATTTACTAAATACAAAATTTGGGCAAGGTTGCGTTGTGCATATTGATATTATTACACGATTTCTAAGAAAGGCGGGATGGTCCATTTGTATGGGAGGTAACAGAAGGGGAGTTGCCAGACTTCCAGAATATTATTACACGATTTCTAAGGTAGGCGGGATGGTACATTTGTATGGGAGGTAACAGAAGGGGAGTTGCCAGGATTCCAAGTTTTTGTCCAAAACTTTGTCTAGCTATAGATTTATTAAATGCAAAATTTGGGCAAGATCGCGGTGGGCATACTGATATTATTACACGATTTCTGAGGTAGGCGGGATGGTACATTTGTATGGGAGGTACCAGAAGGGGAGTTACCAGATTTCCAACATTTTCACCAAAACTTTGTCTAGCTATAGATTTACTAAATACAAAATTTGGGCAAGGTTGCGTTGTGCATATTGATATTATTACACGATTTCTAAGGTAGGCGGGATGGTACATTTGTATGGGAGGTACCAGAAGGGGAGTTACCAGATTTCCAACATTTTCACCAAAACTTTGTCTAGCTATAGATTTACTAAATACAAAATTTGGGCAAGGTTGCGTTGTGCATATTGATATTATTACACGATTTCTAAGAAAGGCGGGATGGAACATTTGTATGCGAGGTACCAGAAGGGGAGTTACCAGACTTCCAGAATATTATTACACGATTTCTAAGGTAGGCGGGATGGTACATTTGTATGGGAGGTAACAGAAGGGGAGTTGCCAGGATTCCAAGTTTTTGTCCAAAACTTTGTCTAGCTATAGATTTATTAAATGCAAAATTTGGGCAAGATCGCGGTGGGCATACTGATATTATTACACGATTTCTGAGGTAGGCGGGATGGTACATTTGTATGGGAGGTACCAGAAGGGGAGTTACCAGACTTCCAGAATATTATTACACGATTTCTAATGGGGTGGGATGGTACATTTGTATGGGAGGTACCAGAAGGGGAGTTACCAGACTTCCAACTTTTTGTCCAAAACATTGTCTAGGTATAGATTTACTAATTACAAAATTTTGGCAAGGTTGCGTTGGGGATATTGATATTATTACACGATTTCTAAGGTAGGCGGGATGGTACATTTGTATTGGAGGTACCAGGAGGGGAGTTACCAGACTTCCAAGTTTTTATCCAAAACTTTGTCCAGCTATATGTTTAATAAATGCAAAATTTGGGCAAGGTCGCGTTGGTTATATTGATATTATTACACGATTTCTAAGGTAGGCGGGATGGTACATTTGTATGGGAGGTATCACAAGGGGAGTTGCCAGACTTCCAAGTTTTTGTCCAAAACTTTGTTTAGCAATAGCTTTATTAAATACAGAATTTCGCGTTGGTAATATTGATAATATTACACGGTTTATAAGGGGCGGGATGGTACATTTGTATGGGAGGTACCAGAAGGGGAGTTACCAGACTTCCAACTTTTTGTCCAAAACTTTGTCTATGAATAGATTTACTAATTACAAAATTTGGGCAAGGTAGCGTTGGGGATATTGATATTATTACACGATTTCTAAGGAAGGCGGGAAGGTACATTTGTATGGGAGGTACAAGAAGAGCAGTTGCCAGGCTTCCAAGTTTTTGTCCAAAACTTTGTCTAGCTATAGATTTATTAAATGCAAAATTTGGGCAAGATTGCGGTGGGCATATTGATATTATTACACGATTTCCTAGGAAGGCGGGATGGTACATTTGTATGGTAGGTAACAGAAGGGGAGTTGCCAGACTTCCATGTTTTTGTCCGAAACTTTGTCTAGCAATTGCTTTATTAAATACAGAATTTCGCGTTGGTAATATTGATAATATTAGACGGTTTAAAAGGGGCGAGATGGTACATTTGTATGGAAGGTACCAGAAGGGGAGGTACCAATCTTCCAATTTTTTTGTCCAAAATTTGCTCTAGATATGGATTTACTATATACAAAATTTGGGCAAGGTTGCGTTGGGGATATTGATATTATTACACGTTTGTATGGGAGGTACCAGAAGGGGAGTTACCAGACTTCCAACTTTTTCACCAAAACTTTGTCTAGCTATAGATTTACTAAATACAAAATTTGTGCAAGGTTGCTTTTTGCATATTGATATTATTACACGATTTCTAAGGTAGGCGGGATGTTACATTTGTATGAGAGGTACCAGAAGAGGAGTTGCCACGCTTCCAAGTTTTTGTCCAAAACTTTGTCTAGCTATAGGTTTAATAAATGCAAAATTTGGGTAAGGTCGCGTTGGGCATATTGATATTATTACACGATTTCTAAGGTAGGCGGGATGGTACATCTGTATGGAAGGTACCAGAAGGGGAAGTACCAATCTTCCAATTTTTTTTGTCCAAAACTTTCTCTAGCTATGGATTTACTATATACAAAATTTGGGCAAGGTTGCGTTGGGGATATTGATATTATTACACGATTTCTAAGGAAGGCGGGATGGTACATTTGTATGGGAGGTACAAGAAGAGCAGTTGCCAGGCTTCCAAGTTTTTGTCCAAAACTTTGTCTAGCTATAGATTTATTAAATGCAAAATTTGGGCAAGATTGCGGTGGGCATATTGATATTATTACACGATTTCTAAGGAAGGCGGGATGGTACATTTGTATGGGAGGTAACAGAAGGGGAGTTGCCAGACTTCCATGTTTTTGTCCGAAACTTTGTCTAGCAATTGCTTTATTAAATACAGAATTTCGCGTTGGTAATATTGATAATATTACACGGTTTATAAGGGGCGGGATGGTACATTTGTATGGAAGGTACCAGAAGGGGAGGTACCAATCTTCCAATTTTTTTGTCCAATACTTTCTTTAGCTATGGATTTACTATATACAAAATTTGGGCAAGGTTGAGTTGGGGATATTGATATTATTACACGATTTCTAAGGAAGGCGGGATGGTACATTTGTATGGGAGGTAACAGAAGGGGAGTTGCCAGACTTCCAAGTTTTTGTCCTTAACTTTGTCTAGCAATTGCTTTATTAAATACAGAATTTCGCGTTGGTAATATTGATAATATTACACGGTTTATAAGGGGCGGGATGGTACATTTGTGTGGGAGGTACAAGAAGAGCAGTTGCCAGGCTTCCAAGTTTTTGTCCAAAACTTTCTCTAGCTATAGATTTATTAAATGCAAAATTTGGGCAAGATCGCGGTGGGCATACTGATATTATTACATGATTTCTAAGGTAGGCGGGATGGTATATTTGTATGGGAGGTACCAGAAGGGGAGTTACCAGACTTCCAGAATATTATTACACGATTTCTAATGGGGCGGGATGGTACATTTGTATGGGAGGTACCAGAAGGGGAGTTACCAGATTTCCAACATTTTCACCAAAACTTTGTCTAGCTATAGATTTACTAAATACAAAATTTGGGCAAGGTTGCGTTGTGCATATTGATATTATTACACGATTTCTAAGAAAGGCGGGATGGAACATTTGTATGCGAGGTACCAGAAGGGGAGTTACCAGACTTCCAGAATATTATTACACGATTTCTAAGGTAGGCGGGATGGTACATTTGTATGGGAGGTAACAGAAGGGGAGTTGCCAGGATTCCAAGTTTTTGTCCAAAACTTTGTCTAGCTATAGATTTATTAAATGCAAAATTTGGGCAAGATCGCGGTGGGCATACTGATATTATTACACGATTTCTGAGGTAGGCGGGATGGTACATTTGTATGGGAGGTACCAGAAGGGGAGTTACCAGACTTCCAGAATATTATTACACGATTTCTAATGGGGTGGGATGGTACATTTGTATGGGAGGTACCAGAAGGGGAGTTACCAGACTTCCAACTTTTTGTCCAAAACATTGTCTAGGTATAGATTTACTAATTACAAAATTTTGGCAAGGTTGCGTTGGGGATATTGATATTATTACACGATTTCTAAGGTAGGCGGGATGGTACATTTGTATTGGAGGTACCAGGAGGGGAGTTACCAGACTTCCAAGTTTTTATCCAAAACTTTGTCCAGCTATATGTTTAATAAATGCAAAATTTGGGCAAGGTCGCGTTGGTTATATTGATATTATTACACGATTTCTAAGGTAGGCGGGATGGTACATTTGTATGGGAGGTATCACAAGGGGAGTTGCCAGACTTCCAAGTTTTTGTCCAAAACTTTGTTTAGCAATAGCTTTATTAAATACAGAATTTCGCGTTGGTAATATTGATAATATTACACGGTTTATAAGGGGCGGGATGGTACATTTGTATGGGAGGTACCAGAAGGGGAGTTACCAGACTTCCAACTTTTTGTCCAAAACTTTGTCTATGAATAGATTTACTAATTACAAAATTTGGGCAAGGTAGCGTTGGGGATATTGATATTATTACACGATTTCTAAGGAAGGCGGGAAGGTACATTTGTATGGGAGGTACAAGAAGAGCAGTTGCCAGGCTTCCAAGTTTTTGTCCAAAACTTTGTCTAGCTATAGATTTATTAAATGCAAAATTTGGGCAAGATTGCGGTGGGCATATTGATATTATTACACGATTTCCTAGGAAGGCGGGATGGTACATTTGTATGGTAGGTAACAGAAGGGGAGTTGCCAGACTTCCATGTTTTTGTCCGAAACTTTGTCTAGCAATTGCTTTATTAAATACAGAATTTCGCGTTGGTAATATTGATAATATTAGACGGTTTAAAAGGGGCGAGATGGTACATTTGTATGGAAGGTACCAGAAGGGGAGGTACCAATCTTCCAATTTTTTTGTCCAAAATTTGCTCTAGATATGGATTTACTATATACAAAATTTGGGCAAGGTTGCGTTGGGGATATTGATATTATTACACGATTTCTAAGGAAGGCGGGATGGAACATTTGTATGGAAGGTAACAGAAGGGGAGTTGCCAGACTTCCATGTTTTTGTCCGAAACTTTGTCTAGCAATTGCTTTATTAAATACAGAATTTCGCGTTGGTAATATTGATAATATTACACGGTTTATAAGGGGCGGGATGGTACATTTGTATGGAAGGTACCAGAAGGGGAGGTACCAATCTTCCAATTTTTTTGTCCAAAACTTTCTCTAGCTATGGATTTACTATATACAAAATTTGGGCAAGGTTGCGTTGGGGATATTGATATTATTACACGATTTCTAAGGAAGGCGGGATGGAACATTTGTATGGAAGGTAACAGAAGGGGAGTTGCCAGACTTCCATGTTTTTGTCCGAAACTTTGTCTAGCAATTGCTTTATTAAATACAGAATTTCGCGTTGGTAATATTGATAATATTACACGGTTTATAAGGGGCGGGATGGTACATTTGTATGGAAGGTACCAGAAGGGGAGTTACCAGACTTCCAACTTTTTGTCCAAAACTTTGTCTATGAATAGATTTACTAATTACAAAATTTGGGCAAGGTAGCGTTGGGGATATTGATATTATTACACGATTTCTAAGGAAGGCGGGAAGGTACATTTGTATGGGAGGTACAAGAAGAGCAGTTGCCAGGCTTCCAAGTTTTTGTCCAAAACTTTGTCTAGCTATAGATTTATTAAATGCAAAATTTGGGCAAGATCGCGGTGGGCATACTGATATTATTACACGATTTCTAAGGTAGACGGGATGGTATATTTGTATGGGAGGTACCAGAAGGGGAGTTACCAGACTTCCAGAATATTATTACACGATTTCTAATGGGGCGGGATGGTACATTTGTATGGGAGGTACCAGAAGGGGAGTTCCCAGACTTCCAACTTTTTGTCCAAAACTTTGTCTAGGTATAGATTTACTAATTACAAAATGTTGGCAAGGTTGCGTTGGGGATATTGATATTATTACAAGATTTCTAAGGTAGGCGGGATGGAACATTTGTATGGGAGGTACCAGAAGGGGACTTACCAGACTTCCAACATTTTCACCAAAACTTTGTCTAGCTATAGATTTACTAAATACAAAATTTGGGCAAGGTTGCGTTGTGCATATTGATATTATTACACGATTTCTAAAGAAGGCGGGATGGTACATTTGTATGGGAGGTAACAGAAGGGGAGTTGCCAGGATTCCAAGTTTTTGTCCAAAACTTTGTCTAGCTATAGATTTAATAAATGCAAACTTTGGGCAAGGTCTCATTGGGCATATTGATATTATTACACGATTTCTAAGGTAGGCGTGATGGTACATTTGTATGGGAGGTACCAGAAGGGGAGTTACCAGACTTCCAAGCTTTTGTCCAAAACTTTGTGTAGCTATAGATTTATTAAATACAGAATTTGGGCAAGATCGCGTTAGTAATATTGATAATATTACACGGTTTATAAGGGGCGAGATGGTACATTTGTATGGGAGGTACCAGAAGAGGATTTGCCAGGCTTCCAAGTTTTTGTCCAAAACTTTGTCTAGCTATAGGTTTAATAAATTCAAAATTTGGGCAAGATCGCGGTGGGCATACTGATATTATTACACGATTTCTAAGGTAGGCGGGATGGAACATTTGTATGCGAGGTACCAGAAGGGGAGTTACCAGACTTCCAGAATATTATTACACGATTTCTAGTGGGGCGGGATGGTACATTTGTATGGGAGGTACCAGAAGGGGAGTTACCAGACTTCCAACTTTTTCACCAAAACTTTGTCTAGCTATAGATTTACTAAATACAAAATTTGGGCAAGGTTGCTTTTTGCATATTGATATTATTACACGATTTCTAAGGTAGGCGGGATGTTACATTTGTATGGGAGTTACCACAAGGGGAGTTGCCAGACTTCCAATTTTTTGTCCAAAACTTTGTCTAGCTATAGATTTAATAAATGCAAACTTTGGGCAAGGTCTCATTGGGCATATTGATATTATTACACGATTTCTAAGGTAGGCGGGATGGTACATTTGTATGGGAGGTACCAGAAGGGGAGTTACCAGACTTCCAAGTTTTTGTCCAAAACTTTGTGTAGCTATAGATTTATTAAATACAGAATTTGGGCAAGATCGCGTTAGTAATATTGATAATATTACACGGTTTATAAGGGGCGAGATGGTACATTTGTATGGGAGGTACCAGAAGAGGATTTGCCAGGCTTCCAAGTTTTTGTCCAAAACTTTGTCTAGCTATAGGTTTAATAAATGCAAAATTTGGGCAAGGTCGCGTTGGGCATATTGATATTATTACACGATTTCTAAGGTAGGCGGGATGGTACATTTGTATGGGAGGTACCAGAAGGGGAGTTACCAGACTTCCAGAATATTATTACACGATTTCTAATGGGGCGGGATGGTACATTTGTATGGGATGTACCACAAGGGGAGTTGCCAGACTTCCAAGTTTTTGTCCAAAACGTTGTCTAGCTATAGATTTAATAAATGCACAATTTGGGCAAGGTCTCATTGGGCATATTGATATTATTACACGATTTCTAAGGTAGGCGGGATGGTACATTTGTATGGGAGGTACCAGAAGGGGAGTTACCAGACTTACAAGTTTTTGTCCAAAACTTTGTGTAGCTATAGATTTATTAAATACAGAATTTGGGCAAGATCGCGTGGGTAATATTGATAATATTACACGGTTTATAAGTGGCGGGATGGTACATTTGTATGGTAGGTACCAGAAGAGGAGTTGTCAGGCTTCCAAGTTTTAGTCCAAAACTTTGTCTAGCTATAGATTTATTAAATGTAAAATTTGGGCAAGGTCGCGTTTGTCATATTGATATTATTACACGATTTCTAAGGTAGGCGGGATGGTACATTTGGGCATATTGATATTATTACACGATTTCTAAGGAAGGCGGGATGGTACATTTGTATGGGAGGTAACAGAAGGGGAGTTGCCAGACTTCCATGTTTTTGTCCGAAACTTTGTCTAGCAATTGCTTTATTAAATACAGAATTTCGCGTTGGTAATATTGATAATATTACACGGTTTAAAAGGGGCGGGATGGTACATTTGTATGGAAGGTACCAGAAGGGGAGGTACCAATCTTCCAATTTTTTTGTCCAAAAATTTCTCTAGCTATGGATTTACTATATACAAAATTTGGGCAAGGTTGCGTTGGGGATATTGGTATTATTACACGATTTCTAAGGAAGGCGGGATGGTACATTTGTATGGGAGGTAACAGAAGGGGAGTTGCCAGACTTCCAAGATTTTGTCCGAAACTTTGTCTAGCAATTGCTTTATTAAATACAGAATTTCGCGTTGGTAATATTGATAATATTACACGGTTTATAAGGGGCGGGATGGTACATTTGTATGCGAGGTACCAGAAGGGGAGGTACCAATCTTCCAATTTTTTTGTCCAAAATTTTCCCTAGCTATGGATTTACTATATACAAAATTTGGGCAAGGTTGCGTTGGGGATATTGATATTATTACACGATTTCTAAGGAAGGCGGGATGGTACATTTGTATGGGAGGTACCAGAAGAGGATTTGCCAGGCTTCCAAGTTTTTGTCCAAAACTTTGTCTAGCTATAGGTTTAATAAATGCAAAATTTGGGCAAGGTCGCGTTGGGCATATTGATATTATTACACGATTTCTAAGGTAGGCGGGATGGTACATTTGTATGGGAGGTACCAGAAGGGGAGTTACCAGACTTCCAGAATATTATTACACGATTTCTAATGGGGCGGGATGGTACATTTGTATGGGATGTACCACAAGGGGAGTTGCCAGACTTCCAAGTTTTTGTCCAAAACGTTGTCTAGCTATAGATTTAATAAATGCACAATTTGGGCAAGGTCTCATTGGGCATATTGATATTATTACACGATTTCTAAGGTAGGCGGGATGGTACATTTGTATGGGAGGTACCAGAAGGGGAGTTACCAGACTTACAAGTTTTTGTCCAAAACTTTGTGTAGCTATAGATTTATTAAATACAGAATTTGGGCAAGATCGCGTGGGTAATATTGATAATATTACACGGTTTATAAGTGGCGGGATGGTACATTTGTATGGTAGGTACCAGAAGAGGAGTTGTCAGGCTTCCAAGTTTTAGTCCAAAACTTTGTCTAGCTATAGATTTATTAAATGTAAAATTTGGGCAAGGTCGCGTTTGTCATATTGATATTATTACACGATTTCTAAGGTAGGCGGGATGGTACATTTGGGCATATTGATATTATTACACGATTTCTAAGGAAGGCGGGATGGTACATTTGTATGGGAGGTAACAGAAGGGGAGTTGCCAGACTTCCATGTTTTTGTCCGAAACTTTGTCTAGCAATTGCTTTATTAAATACAGAATTTCGCGTTGGTAATATTGATAATATTACACGGTTTAAAAGGGGCGGGATGGTACATTTGTATGGAAGGTACCAGAAGGGGAGGTACCAATCTTCCAATTTTTTTGTCCAAAAATTTCTCTAGCTATGGATTTACTATATACAAAATTTGGGCAAGGTTGCGTTGGGGATATTGGTATTATTACACGATTTCTAAGGAAGGCGGGATGGTACATTTGTATGGGAGGTAACAGAAGGGGAGTTGCCAGACTTCCAAGTTTTTGTCCGAAACTTTGTCTAGCAATTGCTTTATTAAATACAGAATTTCGCGTTGGTAATATTGATAATATTACACGGTTTATAAGGGGCGGGATGGTACATTTGTATGCGAGGTACCAGAAGGGGAGGTACCAATCTTCCAATTTTTTTGTCCAAAATTTTCCCTAGCTATGGATTTACTATATACAAAATTTGGGCAAGGTTGCGTTGGGGATATTGATATTATTACACGATTTCTAAGGAAGGCGGGATGGAACATTTGTATGGAAGGTAACAGAAGGGGAGTTGCCAGACTTCCATGTTTTTGTCCGAAACTTTGTCTAGCAATTGCTTTATTAAATACAGAATTTCGCGTTGGTAATATTGATAATATTACACGGTTTAAAAGGGGCGAGATGGTACATTTGTATGGAAGGTACCAGAAGGGGAGGTACCAATCTTCCAATTTTTTTGTCCAAAATTTTCTCTAGCTATGGATTTACTATATACAAAATTTGGGCAAGGTTGCGTTGGGGATATTGATATTATTACACGATTTCTAAGGTAGGCGGGATGGTACATTTGTATGGGAGGTACCAGAAGGGGAGTTACCAGACTTCCAAGTTTTTGTCCAAAACTTTGTCTAGCTATAGATTTATTAAATGCAAAATTTGGGCAAGGTTGCGTTGGGGATATTGATATTATTACACGATTTCTAAGGAAGGCGGGATGGAACATTTGTATGGGAGGTAACAGAAGGGGAGTTGCCAGACATCCATGTTTTTGTCCGAAACTTTGTCTAGCAATTGCTTTATTAAATACAGAATTACGCGTTGGTAACATTGATAATATTAGACGGTTTAAAAGGGGCGAGATGGTACATTTGTATGGAAGGTACCAGAAGGGGAGGTACCAATCTTCCAATTTTTTTGTCCAAAATTTGCTCTAGATATGGATTTACTATATACAAAATTTGGGCAAGGTTGCGTTGGGGATATTGATATTATTACACGATTTCTAAGGAAGGCGGGATGGAACATTTGTATGGAAGGTAACAGAAGGGGAGTTGCCAGACTTCCATGTTTTTGTCCGAAACTTTGTCTAGCAATTGCTTTATTAAATACAGAATTTCGCGTTGGTAATATTGATAATATTACACGGTTTAAAAGGGGCGAGATGGTACATTTGTATGGAAGGTACCAGAAGGGGAGGTACCAATCTTCCAATTTTTTTGTCCAAAATTTGCTCTAGATATGGATTTACTATATACAAAATTTGGGCAAGGTTGCGTTGGGGATATTGATATTATTACACGATTTCTAAGGAAGGCGGGATGGTACATTTGTATGGGAGGTAACAGAAGGGAAGTTGCCAGGATTCCAAGTTTTTGTCCAAAACTTTGTCTAGCTATAGATTTATTAAATGCAAAATTTGGGCAAGATCGCGGTGGGCATACTGATATTATTACACGATTTCTAAGGTAGGCGGGATGGAAAATTTGTATGCGAGGTACCAGAAGGGGAGTTACCAGACTTCCAGAATATTATTACACGATTTCTATTGGGGCGGGATGGGACATTTGTATGGGAGGTACCAGAAGGGGAGTTACCAGACTTCCAACTTTTTCACCAAAACTTTGTCTAGCTATAGATTTACTAAATACAAAATTTGGGCAAGGTTGCTTTTACATATTGATATTATTACACGATTTCTAAGGTAGGCGGGATGTTACATTTGTATGGGAGGTACCACAAGGGGAGTTGCCAGACTTCCAATTTTTTGTCCAAAACTTTGTCTAGCTATAGATTTAATAAATGCAAACTTTGGGCAAGGTCTCATTGGGCATATTGATATTATTACACGATTTCTAAGGTAGGCGGGATGGTACATTTGTATGGGAGGTACCAGAAGGGGAGTTACCAGACTTCCAAGTTTTTGTCCAAAACTTTGTGTAGCTATAGATTTATTAAATACAGAATTTGGGCAAGATCGCGTTAGTAATATTGATAATATTACACGGTTTATAAGGGGCGAGATGGTACATTTGTATGGGAGGTACCAGAAGAGGATTTGCCAGGCTTCCAAGTTTTTGTCCAAAACTTTGTATAGCTATAGGTTTAATAAATGCAAAATTTGGGCAAGGTCGCGTTGGGCATATTGATATTATTACACGATTTCTAAGGTAGGCGGGATGGTACATTTGTATGGGAGGTACCACAAGGGGAGTTGCCAGACTTCCAAGTTTTTGTCCAAAACTTTGTCCAGCTATAGGTTTAATAAATGCAAAATTTGGGCAAGGTCGCGTTGGGCATATTGATATTATTACACGATTTCTAAGGTAGGCGGGATGGTACATTTGTATGGGAGGTATCACAAGGGGAGTTGCCAGACTTCCAAGTTTTTGTCCAAAACTTTGTTTAGCAATAGCTTTATTAAATACAGAATTTCGCGTTGGTAATATTGATAATATTACACGGTTTATAAGGGGCGGGATGGCACATTTGTATGGAAGGTACCAGAAGGGGAAGTACCAATCTTCCAATTTTTTTTGTCCAAAACTTTCTCTAGCTATGGATTTACTATATACAAAATTTGGGCAAGGTTGCTTTTTGCATATTGATATTATTACACGATTTCTAAGGTAGGCGGGATGTTACATTTGTATGGGAGGTACCACAAGGGGAGTTGCCAGACTTCCAATTTATTGTCCAAAACTTTGTCTAGCTATAGATTTAATAAATGCAAAATTTGGGAAAGGTTGCGTTGTGCATATTGATATTATTACACGATTTCTAAGGAAGGCGGGATGGTACATTTGTATGGGAGGTACAAGAAGTGCAGTTGCCAGGCTTCCAAGTTTTTGTCCAAAACTTTATCTAGCTATAGATTTATTAAATGCAAAATTTGGGCAAGATCGCGGTGGGCATACTAATATTATTACACGATTTCTAAGGTAGGCGGGATGGTACATTTGTATGGGAGGTACCAGAAGGGGAGTTACCAGACTTCCAGAATATTATTACACGATTTCTAATGGGGCGGGATGGTACATTTGTATGGGAGGTACCAGAAGGGGAGTTACCAGACTTCCAACATTTTCACCAAAACTTTGTCTAGCTATAGATTTATTAAATGCAAAATTTGGGCAAGATCGCGGTGCGCATACTTATATTATTACACGATTTCTAAGGTAGGCGGGATGGAACATTTGTATGCGAGGTACCAGAAGGGGAGTTACTAGACTTCCAGAATATTATTACACGATTTCTAATTTGTCTAGCTATAGATTTACTAAATACAAAATTTGGGTAAGGTTGCGTTGTGCATATTGATATTATTACACGATTTCTAAGGAAGGCGGGATGGTACATTTGTATGGAAGGTAACAGAAGGGGAGTTGCCAGGATTCCAGAATATTATTACACGATTTCTAATGGGGCGGGATGGTACATTTGTATGGGAGGTACCAGAAGAGGAGTTGCCAGGCTTCCAAGTTTTTGTCCAAAACTTTGTCTAGCTATAGATTTACTAAATACAAAATTTGGGCAAGGTTGCGTTGTGCATATTGATATTATTACACGATTTCTAAGGTAGGCGGGATGGTACAGTGAACTGAGCATTTGTATGGGATGTACCAGAAGGGGAGTTACCAGACTTCCAAGTTTTTGTCCAAAACTTTGTGTAGCTATAGATTTATTAAATACAGAATTTGGGCAAGATCGCGTTGTGCATATTGATATTATTACACGATTTCTAAGGAAGGCGGGATGGTACATTTGTATGGGAGGTAACAGAAGGGGAGTTGCCAGGATTCCAGAATATTATTACACGATTTCTAATGGGGCGGGATGGTACATTTGTATGGGAGGTAACAGAAGGGGAGTTGCCAGGATTCCAGAATATTATTACACGATTTCTAATGGGGCGGGATGGTACATTTGTATGGGAGGTACCAGAAGAGGAGTTGCCAGGCTTCCAAGTTTTTGTCCAAAACTTTGTCTAGCTATAGATTTACCAAATACAAAATTTGGGCAAGGTTGGGTTGTGCATATTGATATTATTACACGATTTCTAAGGTAGGCGGGATGGTACAATGAACTGAGCATTTGTATGGGAGGTACCAGAAGGGGAGTTACCAGACTTCCAAGTTTTTGTCCAAAACTTTGTGTAGCTATACATTTATTAAATACAGAATTTGGGCAAGATCGCGTTAGTAATATTGATAATATTACACGGTTTATAAGGGGCGAGATGGTACATTTGTATGGGAGGTACCAGAAGAGGAGTTGCCAGGCTTCCAAGTTTTTGTCCAAAACTTTGTCGAGCTATATGTTTAATAAATGCAAAATTTGGGCACGGTCGCGTTGGTCATATTGATATTATTATACGATTTCTCAGGTAGGCGGGATGGTACATTTGTATGGGAGGTACAAGAAGAGCAGTTGCCAGGCTTCCAAGTTTTTGTCCAAAACTTTGTCTAGCTATAGATTTATTAAATGCAAAATTTGGGCAAGATTGCGGTGGGCATACTGATATTATTACACGATTTCTAAGTTAGGCGGGATGGTACATTTGTATGGGAGGTACCAGAAGGGGAGTTACCAGACTTTCAGAATATTATTACACGATTTCTAATTTGTCTAGCTATAGATTTACTAAATACAAAATTTGGGCAAGGTTGCGTTGTGCATATTGATATTATTACACGATTTCTAAGGAAGGCGGGATGGTACATTTGTATGGGAGGTAACAGAAGGGGAGTTGCCAGGATTCCAGAATATTATTACACGATTTCTAATGGGGCGGGATGGTACATTTGTATGGGAGGTACCAGAAGAGGAGTTGCCAGGCTTCCAAGTTTTTGTCCAAAACTTTGTCTAGCTATAGATTTACTAAATACAAAATTTGGGCAATGTTGGGTTGTGCATATTGATATTATTACACGATTTCTAAGGTAGGCGGGATGGTACAATGAACTGAGCATTTGTATGGGAGGTACCAGAAGGGGAGTTACCAGACTTCCAAGTTTTTGTCCAAAACTTTGTGTAGCTATACATTTATTAAATACAGAATTTGGGCAAGATCGCGTTAGTAATATTGATAATATTACACGGTTTATAAGAGGCGAGATGGTACATTTGTATGGGAGATACCAGAAGAGGAGTTGCCAGGCTTCCAAGTTTTTGTCCAAAACTTTGTCTAGCTATAGGTTTAATAAATGCAAAATTTGGGGAAGGTCGCGTTGGGCATATTGATATTATTACACGATTTCTAAGGTAGGCGGGATGGTACAATGAACTGAGCATTTGTATGGGAGGTACAAGAAGAGCAGTTGCCAGGCTTCCAAGTTTTTGTCCAAAACTTTGTCTAGCTATAGATTTATTAAATGCAAAATTTGGGCAAGATTGCGGTGGGCATACTGATATTATTACACGATTTCTAAGGTAGGCGGGATGGTACATTTGTATGGGAGGTACCAGAAGGGGAGTAACCAGACTTCCAGAATATTATTACACGATTTCTAATTTGTCTAGCTATAGATTTACTAAATACAAAATTTGGGCAAGGTTGCGTTGTGCATATTGATATTATTACACGATTTCTAAGGAAGGCGGGATGGTACATTTGTATGTGAGGTAACAGAAGGGGAGTTGCCAGGATTCCAGAATATTATTACACGATTTCTAATGGGGCGGGATGGTACATTTGTATGGGAGGTACCAGAAGAGGAGTTGCCAGGCTTCCAAGTTTTTGTCCAAAACTTTGTCTAGCTATAGATTTACTAAATACAAAATTTGGGCAAGGTTGCGTTGTGCATATTGATATTATTACACGATTTCTAAGGTAGGCGGGATGGTACAATGAACTGAGCATTTGTATGGGAGGTACCAGAAGGGGAGTTACCAGACTTCCAAGATTTTGTCCAAAACTTTGTGTAGCTGTAGATTTATTAAATACAGAATTTGGGCAAGATCGCGTTAGTAATATTGATAATATTACACGGTTTATAAGGGGCGAGATGGTACATTTGTATGGGAGGTACCAGAAGGGGAGTTGCCAGACTTCCAAGTTTTTGTCCGAAACTTTTTCTAGCAATAGATTTATTAAATACAGAATTTGGGCAAGATCGCGTTGGTAATATTGATATTATTACACGATTTCTAAGGAAGGAGGGATGGTACATTTGTATGGGAGGTAACAGAAGGGGAGTTGCCAGGATTCCAGAATATTATTACACGATTTCTAATGGGGCGGGATGGTACATTTGTATGGGAGGTACCAGAAGAGGAGTTGCCAGGCTTCCAAGTTTTTGTCCAAAACTTTGTCTAGCTATAGATTTACTAAATGCAAAATTTGGGCAAGGTCGCGTTGGGCATACTGATATTATTACACGATTTCTAAAACTTTGTCTAGCTATAGATTTACTAAATACAAAATTTGGGCAAGGTTGCTTTTTGCATATTGATATTATTACACGATTTCTAAGGTAGGCGTGATGTTACATTTGTATGGGATGTACCACAAGGGGAGTTGCCAGACTTCCAAGTTTTTGTCCAAATCTTTGTCTAGCTATAGATTTAATAAATGCAAAATTAGGGCAAGATCGCGGTGGCCATATCGCGGGCAAGATCGCGGTGGGCATACTGATATTATTACACGATTTCTAAGGTAGGCGGAATGGAACATTTGTATGCGAGGTACCAGAAGGGGAGTTACCAGACTTCCAGAATATTATTACAAGATTTCTAATGGGGCGGGATGGTACATTTGTATGGGAGGTACCAGAAGGGGAGTTACCAGACTTCCAACTTTTTCACCAAACTTTGTCTAGCTATAGATTTAATAAATGCAAAATTTGGGCAAGATTGCGGTGGGCATACTGATATTATTACACGATTTCCAAGGTAGGCGGGATGGTACATTTGTATGGGAGCTACCACAAGGGGAGTTGCCAGACTTCCAATTTTTTGTCCAAAACTTTGTCTAGCTATAGGTTTAATAAATGCAAAATTTGGGCAAGGTCGCGTTGGGCATATTGATATTATTACACGATTTCTAAAACTTTGTCTAGCTATAGATTTACTAAATACAAAATTTGGGCAAGGTTGCTTTTTGCATATTGATATTATTACACGATTTCTAATGGGGCTGGGTGGTAAATTTGTATGGGAGGTACCAGAAGGGGAGTTGCCAGACTTCCAAGTGTTTGTCCGAAACTTTGTCTAGCAATAGATTTATTAAATACAGAATTTGGGCAAGATCGCGTTGGTAATATTGATATTATTACACGATTTCTAAGGAAGGCGGGATGGTACATTTGTATGGGTGGTAACAGAAGGGGAGTTGCCAGGATTCCAAGTTTTTGTCCAAAACTTTGTCTAGCTATAGATTTATTAAATGCAAAATTTGGGCAAGGTCTCATTGGGCATATTGATATTATTACACGATTTCTAAGGTAGGCGGAATGGTACATTTGTATGGGAGGTACCAGAAGGGGAGTTACCAGACTTCCAAGTTTTTGTCCAAAACTTTGTGTAGCTATAGATTTATTAAATACAGAATTTGGGCAAGATCGCGTTAGTAATATTGATAATATTACACGGTTTATAAGTGGCGAGATGGTACATTTGTATGGGAGATACCAGAAGAGGAGTAGCCAGGCTTCCAAGTTTTTGTCCAAAACTTTGTCTAGCTATAGGTTTAATAAATGCAAAATTTGGGCAAGGTCGCGTTGGGCATATTGATATTATTACACGATTTCTTAGGTAGGCGGGATGGTACATTTGTATGGGAGGTACCAGAAGGGGAGTTACCAGACTTCCAAGTTTTTGTCCAAAACTTTGTCTAGCTATAGGTTTAATAAATGCAAACCGGTCGCGTTGGGCATATTGATATTATTACACGATTTCTAAAACTTTGTCTAGCTATAGATTTACTAAATACAAAATTTGGGCAAGGTTGCTTTTTGCATATTGATATTATTACACGATTTCTAAGGTAGGCGTGATGTTACATTTGTATGGGAGGTACCTCAAGGGGAGTTGCCAGACTTCCAATTTTTTGTCCAAAACTTTGTCTAGCTATAGATTTAATAAATGCAAAATTTGGGCAAGGTCTCATTGGGCATATTGATATTATTACACGATTTCTAAGGTAGGCGGGATGGTACATTTGTATGGGAGGTACCAGAAGGGGAGTTACCAGACTTCCAAGTTTTTGTCCGAAACTTTGTCTAGCAATAGATTTATTAAATACAGAATTTGGGCAAGATCGCGTTAGTAATATTGATAATATTACACGGTTTATAAGGGGCGAGATGGTACATTTGTATGGGAGGTAACAGAAGGGGAGTTGCCAGGATTCCAAGTTTTTGTCCAAAACTTTGTCTAGCTATAGATTTATTAAATGCAAAATTTGGGCAAGGTTGCTTTTTGCATATTGATATTATTACACGATTTCTAAGGTAGGCGTGATGTTACATTTGTATGGGAGGTACCACAAGGGGAGTTGCCAGACTTCCAATTTTTTGTCCAAAACTTTGTCTAGCTATAGATTTAATAAATGCAAAATTTGGGCAAGGTCTCATTGGGCATATTGATATTATTACACGATTTCTAAGGTAGGCGGGATGGTACATTTGTATGGGAGGTACCAGAAGGGGAGTTACCAGACTTCCAAGTTTTTGTCCGAAACTTTGTCTAGCAATAGATTTATTAAATACAGAATTTGGGCAAGATCGCGTTAGTAATATTGATAATATTACACGGTTTATAAGGGGCGAGATGGTACATTTGTATGGGAGGTAACAGAAGGGGAGTTGCCAGGATTCCAAGTTTTTGTCCAAAACTTTGTCTAGCTATAGATTTATTAAATGCAAAATTTGGGCAAGATTGCGGTGGGCATACTGATATTTTTACGCGATTTCTAAGGTAGGCGGGATGGTACATTTGTATGGGAGGTACCAGAAGGGCAGTTACCAGACTTCCAGAATATTATTACACGATTTCTAATTTGTCTAGCTATAGATTTACTAAATACAAAATTTGGGCAAGGTTGCGTTGTGCATATTGATATTATTACACGATTTCTAAGGAAGGCGGGATGGTACATTTGTATGGGAGGTAACAGAACGGGAGTTGCCAGGATTCCAAGTTTTTGTCAAAAACTTTGTCTAGCTATAGATTTGCTAAATGCAAAATTTGGGCAAGATCGCGTTGGGCATATTGATATTATTACACGATTTCTAAGGTAGGCGGGATGGAACATTTGTATGCGAGGTACCAGAAGGGGAGTTACCAGACTTCCAGAATATTATTACAGGATTTCTAATGGGGCGGGATGGTACATTTGTATGGGAGGTACCAGAAGTTGAGTTACCAGACTTCCAACTTTTTCACCAAAACTTTGCCTAGCTATAGATTTAATAAATGCAAAATTTGGGCAAGATTGCGGTGGGCATACTGATATTATTACACGATTTCCAAAGTAGGCGGGATGGTACATTTGTATGGGAGGTACCAGAAGGGTAGTTGCCAGACTTCCAAGTTTTTGTCCGAAACTTTGTCTAGCAATAGCTTTATTAAATACAGAAGTTGGGCAAGATCGCGTTGGTAATATTGATAATATTACACGGTTTATAAGGGGCGAGATGGTACATTTGTATGGGAGGTACCACAAGGGGAGTTGCCAGACTTCCAAGTTTTTGTCCAAAACTTTGACTAGCTATATATTTATTAAATACAAAATTTGGGCAAGGTCGCGTTTGTCATATTGATATTTTTACACGATTTCTAAGGTAGGCGGGATGGTACATTTGTATGGGAGGAACCAGAAGGGGAGTTACCAGACTTCCAGAATATTATTACAGGATTTCTAATGGGGCGGGATGGTACATTTGTATGGGAGCTACCACAAGAGGAGTTGCCAGACTTCCAAGTTTTTGTCCAAAACTTTGACTAGCTATATATTTATTAAATACAAAATTTGGGCAAGATTGCGGTGGGCATACTGATATTATTACACGATTTCTAAAACTTTGTCTAGCTATAGATTTACTAAATACAAAATTTGGGCAAGGTTGCTTTTTGCATATTGATATTATTACACGATTTCTAAGGTAGGCGTGATGTTACATTTGTATGGGAGGTACCTCAAGGGGAGTTGCCAGACTTCCAATTTTTTGTCCAAAACTTTGTCTAGCTATAGATTTAATAAATGCAAAATTTGGGCAAGGTCTCATTGGGCATATTGATATTATTACACGATTTCTAAGGTAGGCGGGATGGTACATTTGTATGGGAGGTACCAGAAGGGGAGTTACCAGACTTCCAAGTTTTTGTCCGAAACTTTGTCTAGCAATAGATTTATTAAATACAGAATTTGGGCAAGATCGCGTTAGTAATATTGATAATATTACACGGTTTATAAGGGGCGAGATGGTACATTTGTATGGGAGGTAACAGAAGGGGAGTTGCCAGGATTCCAAGTTTTTGTCCAAAACTTTGTCTAGCTATAGATTTATTAAATGCAAAATTTGGGCAAGGTTGCTTTTTGCATATTGATATTATTACACGATTTCTAAGGTAGGCGTGATGTTACATTTGTATGGGAGGTACCACAAGGGGAGTTGCCAGACTTCCAATTTTTTGTCCAAAACTTTGTCTAGCTATAGATTTAATAAATGCAAAATTTGGGCAAGGTCTCATTGGGCATATTGATATTATTACACGATTTCTAAGGTAGGCGGGATGGTACATTTGTATGGGAGGTACCAGAAGGGGAGTTACCAGACTTCCAAGTTTTTGTCCGAAACTTTGTCTAGCAATAGATTTATTAAATACAGAATTTGGGCAAGATCGCGTTAGTAATATTGATAATATTACACGGTTTATAAGGGGCGAGATGGTACATTTGTATGGGAGGTAACAGAAGGGGAGTTGCCAGGATTCCAAGTTTTTGTCCAAAACTTTGTCTAGCTATAGATTTATTAAATGCAAAATTTGGGCAAGATTGCGGTGGGCATACTGATATTTTTACGCGATTTCTAAGGTAGGCGGGATGGTACATTTGTATGGGAGGTACCAGAAGGGCAGTTACCAGACTTCCAGAATATTATTACACGATTTCTAATTTGTCTAGCTATAGATTTACTAAATACAAAATTTGGGCAAGGTTGCGTTGTGCATATTGATATTATTACACGATTTCTAAGGAAGGCGGGATGGTACATTTGTATGGGAGGTAACAGAACGGGAGTTGCCAGGATTCCAAGTTTTTGTCAAAAACTTTGTCTAGCTATAGATTTATTAAATGCAAAATTTGGGCAAGATCGCGTTGGGCATATTGATATTATTACACGATTTCTAAGGTAGGCGGGATGGAACATTTGTATGCGAGGTACCAGAAGGGGAGTTACCAGACTTCCAGAATATTATTACAGGATTTCTAATGGGGCGGGATGGTACATTTGTATGGGAGGTACCAGAAGTTGAGTTACCAGACTTCCAACTTTTTCACCAAAACTTTGCCTAGCTATAGATTTAATAAATGCAAAATTTGGGCAAGATTGCGGTGGGCATACTGATATTGTTACACGATTTCCAAAGTAGGCGGGATGGTACATTTGTATGGGAGGTACCAGAAGGGGAGTTGCCAGACTTCCAAGTTTTTGTCCGAAACTTTGTCTAGCAATAGCTTTATTAAATACAGAAGTTGGGCAAGATCGCGTTGGTAATATTGATAATATTACACGGTTTATAAGGGGCGAGATGGTACATTTGTATGGGAGGTACCACAAGGGGAGTTGCCAGACTTCCAAGTTTTTGTCCAAAACTTTGACTAGCTATATATTTATTAAATACAAAATTTGGGCAAGGTCGCGTTTGTCATATTGATATTTTTACACGATTTCTAAGGTAGGCGGGATGGTACATTTGTATGGGAGGAACCAGAAGGGGAGTTACCAGACTTCCAGAATATTATTACAGGATTTCTAATGGGGCGGGATGGTACATTTGTATGGGAGCTACCACAAGAGGAGTTGCCAGACTTCCAAGTTTTTGTCCAAAACTTTGACTAGCTATATATTTATTAAATACAAAATTTGGGCAAGATTGCGGTGGGCATACTGATATTATTACACGATTTCCAAGGTAGGCGGGATGGTACATTTGTATGGGAGGTACCAGAAGGGGAGTTGCCAGACTTCCAGAATATTATTACACGATTTCTAATTTGTCTAGCTATAGATTTACTAAATACAAAATTTGGACAAGGTTGCGTTGTGCATATTGATATTATTACACGATTTCTAAGGAAGGCGGGATGGTACATTTGTATGGGAGGTACCACAAGGGGAGTTGCCAGACTTCCAAGTTTTTGTCTAAAATTTGGGCAAGATTGCGGTGGGCATACTGATATTATTACACGATTTCCAAGGTAGGCGGGATGGTACATTTGTATGGGAGCTACCACAAGGGGAGTTGCCAGACTTCCAATTTTTTGTCCCAAAACTTTGTCTAGCTATAGGTTTAATAAATGCAAAATTTGGGCAAGGTCGCGTTGGGCATATTGATATTATTAAACGATTTCTAAAACTTTGTCTAGCTATAGATTTACTAAATACAAAATTTGGGCAAGGTTGCTTTTTTCATATTGATATTATTACACGATTTCTAAGGTAGGCGTGATGTTACATTTGTATGGGAGGTACCACAAGGGGAGTTGCCAGACTTCCAAGTTTTTGTCCAAAACTTTGTGTAGCTATAGATTTATTAAATACAGAATTTGGGCAAGATCGCGTTAGTAATATTGATAATATTACACGGTTTATAAGGGGCGAGATGGTACATTTGTATGGGAGATACCAGAAGAGGAGTAGCCAGGCTTCCAAGTTTTTGTCCAAAACTTTGTCTAGCTATAGGTTTAATAAATGCAAAATTTGGGCAAGGTCGCGTTGGGCATATTGATATTATTACACGATTTCTAAGGTAGGCGGGATGGTACATTTGTATGGGAGGTACCAGAAGGGGAGTTACCAGACTTCCAAGTTTTTGTCCAAAACTTTGTCTAGCTATAGGTTTAATAAATGCAAACCGGTCGCGTTGGGCATATTGATATTATTACACGATTTCTAAAACTTTGTCTAGCTATAGATTTACTAAATACAAAATTTGGGCAAGGTTGCTTTTTGCATATTGATATTATTACACGATTTCTAAGGTAGGCGTGATGTTACATTTGTATGGGAGGTACCACAAGGGGAGTTGCCAGACTTCCAAGTTTTTGTCCAAAACTTTGTGTAGCTATAGATTTATTAAATACAGAATTTGGGCAAGATCGCGTTAGTAATATTGATAATATTACACGGTTTATAAGGGGCGAGATGGTACATTTGTATGGGAGATACCAGAAGAGGAGTAGCCAGGCTTCCAAGTTTTTGTCCAAAACTTTGTCTAGCTATAGGTTTAATAAATGCAAAATTTGGGCAAGGTCGCGTTGGGCATATTGATATTATTACACGATTTCTAAGGTAGGCGGGATGGTACATTTGTATGGGAGGTACCAGAAGGGGAGTTACCAGACTTCCAAGTTTTTGTCCGAAACTTTGTCTAGCAATAGATTTATTAAATACAGAATTTGGGCAAGATCGCGTTAGTAATATTGATAATATTACACGGTTTATAAGGGGCGAGATGGTACATTTGTATGGGAGGTAACAGAAGGGGAGTTGCCAGGATTCCAATTTTTTGTCCAAAACTTTGTCTAGCTATAGATTTATTAAATGCAAAATTTGGGCAAGGTCTCATTGGGCATATTGATATTATTACACGATTTCTAAGGTAGGCGGGATGGTACATTTGTATGGGAGGTACCAGAAGGGGAGTTACCAGACTTCCAAGTTTTTGTCCGAAACTTTGTCTAGCAATAGATTTATTAAATACAGAATTTGGGCAAGATCGCGTTAGTAATATTGATAATATTACACGGTTTATAAGGGGCGAGATGGTACATTTGTATGGGAGGTAACAGAAGGGGAGTTGCCAGGATTCCAAGTTTTTGTCCAAAACTTTGTCTAGCTATAGATTTATTAAATGCAAAATTTGGGCAAGGTTGCTTTTTGCATATTGATATTATTACACGATTTCTAAGGTAGGCGTGATGTTACATTTGTATGGGAGGTACCACAAGGGGAGTTGCCAGACTTCCAATTTTTTGTCCAAAACTTTGTCTAGCTATAGATTTAATAAATGCAAAATTTGGGCAAGGTCTCATTGGGCATATTGATATTATTACACGATTTCTAAGGTAGGCGGGATGGTACATTTGTATGGGAGGTACCAGAAGGGGAGTTACCAGACTTCCAAGTTTTTGTCCGAAACTTTGTCTAGCAATAGATTTATTAAATACAGAATTTGGGCAAGATCGCGTTAGTAATATTGATAATATTACACGGTTTATAAGGGGCGAGATGGTACATTTGTATGGGAGGTAACAGAAGGGGAGTTGCCAGGATTCCAAGTTTTTGTCCAAAACTTTGTCTAGCTATAGATTTATTAAATGCAAAATTTGGGCAAGATTGCGGTGGGCATACTGATATTTTTACGCGATTTCTAAGGTAGGCGGGATGGTACATTTGTATGGGAGGTACCAGAAGGGCAGTTACCAGACTTCCAGAATATTATTACACGATTTCTAATTTGTCTAGCTATAGATTTACTAAATACAAAATTTGGGCAAGGTTGCGTTGTGCATATTGATATTATTACACGATTTCTAAGGAAGGCGGGATGGTACATTTGTATGGGAGGTAACAGAACGGGAGTTGCCAGGATTCCAAGTTTTTGTCAAAAACTTTGTCTAGCTATAGATTTATTAAATGCAAAATTTGGGCAAGATCGCGTTGGGCATATTGATATTATTACACGATTTCTAAGGTAGGCGGGATGGAACATTTGTATGCGAGGTACCAGAAGGGGAGTTACCAGACTTCCAGAATATTATTACAGGATTTCTAATGGGGCGGGATGGTACATTTGTATGGGAGGTACCAGAAGTTGAGTTACCAGACTTCCAACTTTTTCACCAAAACTTTGCCTAGCTATAGATTTAATAAATGCAAAATTTGGGCAAGATTGCGGTGGGCATACTGATATTGTTACACGATTTCCAAAGTAGGCGGGATGGTACATTTGTATGGGAGGTACCAGAAGGGGAGTTGCCAGACTTCCAAGTTTTTGTCCGAAACTTTGTCTAGCAATAGCTTTATTAAATACAGAAGTTGGGCAAGATCGCGTTGGTAATATTGATAATATTACACGGTTTATAAGGGGCGAGATGGTACATTTGTATGGGAGGTACCACAAGGGGAGTTGCCAGACTTCCAAGTTTTTGTCCAAAACTTTGACTAGCTATATATTTATTAAATACAAAATTTGGGCAAGGTCGCGTTTGTCATATTGATATTTTTACACGATTTCTAAGGTAGGCGGGATGGTACATTTGTATGGGAGGAACCAGAAGGGGAGTTACCAGACTTCCAGAATATTATTACAGGATTTCTAATGGGGCGGGATGGTACATTTGTATGGGAGCTACCACAAGAGGAGTTGCCAGACTTCCAAGTTTTTGTCCAAAACTTTGACTAGCTATATATTTATTAAATACAAAATTTGGGCAAGATTGCGGTGGGCATACTGATATTATTACACGATTTCCAAGGTAGGCGGGATGGTACATTTGTATGGGAGGTACCAGAAGGGGAGTTGCCAGACTTCCAGAATATTATTACACGATTTCTAATTTGTCTAGCTATAGATTTACTAAATACAAAATTTGGGCAAGGTTGCGTTGTGCATATTGATATTATTACACGATTTCTAAGGAAGGCGGGATGGTACATTTGTATGGGAGGTACCACAAGGGGAGTTGCCAGACTTCCAAGTTTTTGTCTAAAATTTGGGCAAGATTGCGGTGGGCATACTGATATTATTACACGATTTCCAAGGTAGGCGGGATGGTACATTTGTATGGGAGCTACCACAAGGGGAGTTGCCAGACTTCCAATTTTTTGTCCAAAACTTTGTCTAGCTATAGGTTTAATAAATGCAAAATTTGGGCAAGGTCGCGTTGGGCATATTGATATTATTAAACGATTTCTAAAACTTTGTCTAGCTATAGATTTACTAAATACAAAATTTGGGCAAGGTTGCTTTTTTCATATTGATATTATTACACGATTTCTAAGGTAGGCGTGATGTTACATTTGTATGGGAGGTACCACAAGGGGAGTTGCCAGACTTCCAAGTTTTTGTCCAAAACTTTGTGTAGCTATAGATTTATTAAATACAGAATTTGGGCAAGATCGCGTTAGTAATATTGATAATATTACACGGTTTATAAGGGGCGAGATGGTACATTTGTATGGGAGATACCAGAAGAGGAGTAGCCAGGCTTCCAAGTTTTTGTCCAAAACTTTGTCTAGCTATAGGTTTAATAAATGCAAAATTTGGGCAAGGTCGCGTTGGGCATATTGATATTATTACACGATTTCTAAGGTAGGCGGGATGGTACATTTGTATGGGAGGTACCAGAAGGGGAGTTACCAGACTTCCAAGTTTTTGTCCAAAACTTTGTCTAGCTATAGGTTTAATAAATGCAAACCGGTCGCGTTGGGCATATTGATATTATTACACGATTTCTAAAACTTTGTCTAGCTATAGATTTACTAAATACAAAATTTGGGCAAGGTTGCTTTTTGCATATTGATATTATTACACGATTTCTAAGGTAGGCGTGATGTTACATTTGTATGGGAGGTACCACAAGGGGAGTTGCCAGACTTCCAAGTTTTTGTCCAAAACTTTGTGTAGCTATAGATTTATTAAATACAGAATTTGGGCAAGATCGCGTTAGTAATATTGATAATATTACACGGTTTATAAGGGGCGAGATGGTACATTTGTATGGGAGATACCAGAAGAGGAGTAGCCAGGCTTCCAAGTTTTTGTCCAAAACTTTGTCTAGCTATAGGTTTAATAAATGCAAAATTTGGGCAAGGTCGCGTTGGGCATATTGATATTATTACACGATTTCTAAGGTAGGCGGGATGGTACATTTGTATGGGAGGTACCAGAAGGGGAGTTACCAGACTTCCAAGTTTTTGTCCGAAACTTTGTCTAGCAATAGATTTATTAAATACAGAATTTGGGCAAGATCGCGTTAGTAATATTGATAATATTACACGGTTTATAAGGGGCGAGATGGTACATTTGTATGGGAGGTAACAGAAGGGGAGTTGCCAGGATTCCAATTTTTTGTCCAAAACTTTGTCTAGCTATAGATTTATTAAATGCAAAATTTGGGCAAGGTTGCTTTTTGCATATTGATATTATTACACGATTTCTAAGGTAGGCGTGATGTTACATTTGTATGGGAGGTACCACAAGGGGAGTTGCCAGACTTCCAATTTTTTGTCCAAAACTTTGTCTAGCTATAGATTTAATAAATGCAAAATTTGGGCAAGGTCTCATTGGGCATATTGATATTATTACACGATTTCTAAGGTAGGCGGGATGGTACATTTGTATGGGAGGTACCAGAAGGGGAGTTACCAGACTTCCAAGTTTTTGTCCGAAACTTTGTCTAGCAATAGATTTATTAAATACAGAATTTGGGCAAGATCGCGTTAGTAATATTGATAATATTACACGGTTTATAAGGGGCGAGATGGTACATTTGTATGGGAGGTAACAGAAGGGGAGTTGCCAGGATTCCAAGTTTTTGTCCAAAACTTTGTCTAGCTATAGATTTATTAAATGCAAAATTTGGGCAAGATTGCGGTGGGCATACTGATATTATTACACGATTTCTAAGGTAGGCGGGATGGTACATTTGTATGGGAGGTACCAGAAGGGGAGTTACCAGACTTCCAGAATATTATTACACGATTTCTAATTTATCTAGCTATAGATTTACTAAATACAAAATTTGGGCAAGGTTGCGTTGTGCATATTGATATTATTACACGATTTAGGCGCCCCGGTAGTCGAGTTGGTAGCGTGCTTGTCTATCAGCGTGGGGGTTGTGGGTTCGATTCCCACCAGAGGCTTTGGTCTGTCGCTGCAAAAATTTAGCCAAATGGTCTGTGTCACCCGGTTTACCCTTGGACCCAAAATTAGAATATAAATTTACTTTGTATTGTAATTAATAAATAAATAAATAAAAAAATATTACACGATTTCTAATGGGGCGGGATGGTACATTTGTATGGGAGGTAACAGAACGGGAGTTGCCAGGATTCCAAGTTTTTGTCAAAAACTTTGTCTAGCTATAGATTTATTAAATGCAAAATTTGGGCAAGATCGCGTTGGGCATATTGATATTATTACACGATTTCTAAGGTAGGCGGGATGGAACATTTGTATGCGAGGTACCAGAAGGGGAGTTACCAGACTTCCAGAATATTATTACAGGATTTCTAATGGGGCGGGATGGTACATTTGTATGGGAGGTACCAGAAGGGGAGTTACCAGACTTCCAACTTTTTCACCAAAACTTTGTCTAGCTATAGATTTAATAAATGCAAAATTTGGGCAAGATTGCGGTGGGCATACTGATATTATTACACGATTTCCAAGGTAGGCGGGATGGTACATTTGTATGGGAGGTACCAGAAGGGGAGTTACAAGACTTCCAATTTTTTGTCCAAAACTTTGTCTAACTATATATTTACTAAATACAGAATTTGGGCAAGATCGCGTTGGTAATATTGATAATATTACACGGTTTATAAGGTAGGCGGGATGGTACATTTGTATGGGAGGTACCAGAGGAGGAGTTGCCAGGCTTCCAAGTTTTTGTCCAAAACTTTGTCTAGCTATAGATTTATTAAATACAGAATTTGGGCAAGACCGCGTTGGTAATATTGATAATATTACACGGTTTATAAGGTAGGCGGGATGGTACATTTGTATGGGAGGTACCAGAAGGGGAGTTACAAGACTTCCAACTTTTTGTCCAAAACTTTGTCTAGCTATAGATTTACTAAATACAAAATTTGAGCAAGGTCGCGTTCGGCACATTGATATTATTACACGATTTCTAAGGTAGGCGGGATGGTACATTTGTATGGGAGGTATCAGAAGGAGAGTTACAAGACTTCCAGCTTTTTGTCCAAAACTTTGTCTAGCTATAGATTTACTAAATACAAAATTTGGGCAAGATCGCGGTAGCCATATTGATATTATTACACGATTTCTAATGGGGCTGGATGGTACATTTGTATGGGAGGTACCAGAAGGGGAGTTGCCAGGCTTCCAAGTTTTTGTCCAAAACTTTGTCTAACAATAGCTTTATTAAATACAGAATTTGGGCAAGATCGCGTTGGTAATATTGATAATATTACACGGTTAATAAGGAGCGGGATGGTACATTTGTATGGGAGGTACCAACTTTTTGTCCAAAACTTTGTCTAACTATATATTTACTAAATACAGAATTTGGGCAAGATCGCGTTGGTAATATTGATAATATTACACGGTTTATAAGGTAGGCGGGATGGTACATTTGTATGGGAGGTAGCAGAGGAGGAGTTGCCAGGCTTCCAAGTTTTTTCCAAAACTTTGTCTAGCTATAGATTTATTAAATGCAAAATTTCGGCAAGATCGCGGTGGCCATATTGGTATTATTACACGATTTCTAATGAGGCTGGATGTTACATTTGTATGGGAGGTACCAGAAGGGGAGTTGCCAGGCTTCCAAGTTTTTCTCCAAAACTTTGTCTAACAATAGCTTTATTAAATACAGAATTTGGACAAGATCGCGTTGGTAATATTGATAATATTACACGGTTAATAAGGGGCGGGATGGTACATTTGTATGGGAGGTACCATAGAAGGAGTTGCCAGGCTTCCAAGTTTTTTCCAAAACTTTGTCTAGCAATAGCTTTATTAAATGCAAAATTTCGGCAAGATTGCGGTGGGCATATTGATATTATTACACGATTTCTAAGGTAGGCGGGATGGTACGTTTGTATGGGAGGTATCAGAAGGGGAGTCCCCAGACTTCCAAGTTTTTGTCCAAAACTTTGTCTAGCTATAGATCTACTAAATACAAAATTTGCACAAGGTTGCGTTGGGGATATTGATCTTATTACACGATTACTAAGGTATTCGGGATTGTACATTTGTATGGGAGGTACCAGAAGGGGAGTTACAAGACTTCCAACTTTTTGTCCAAAACTTTGTCTAGCTATATATTTACTAAATACAAAATTCGGGCAAGGTTGCGTTGGGGATATTGATATTATTACACGATTTCTAAGGTAGGCGGGATGGTACATTTGTATGGGTGGTACCAGAAGGGGAGTTACGAGACTTCCAAGTTTTTGTCCAAAACTTAGTCTAGCTATAGATTTAATAAATGCAAAATTTGGGCTAGCTATAGATTTATTAAATACAAAATTTGCACAAGGTTGCGTTGGGGCTATTGATATTATTACACGATTTCTAAGGTAGGCGGGATGGTACATTTGTATGGGAGGTACCAGAAGGGGAGTTACAAGACTTCCAACTTTTTGTCCAAAACTTTGTCTAGCTATAGATTTACTAAATACAAAATTTTATTGATATTATTACACGATTTCTAAGGTAGGCGGGATGGTACATTTGTATGGGAGGTACCAGAAGGGGAGTTACAAGACTTCCAACTTTTTGTCCAAAACTTTTCTAACTATATATTTACTAAATACAAAATTTTGGCAAGGTCGCGTTCGGCACATTGATATTATTACACGATTTCTAAGGTAGGCGGGATGGTGCATTTATATGGGTGGTTACAGAAGGGGAGTTACCAGACTTCCAAGTTTTTGTCCAAAACTTTGTCTAGCTATAGATTTACTAAATACAAAATTTGGGCAGAGTTGCGTTGGGGATATTGATATTATTACACGATTTCTAAGTTAGGCAGGATTGTACATTTGTATGGGAGGTACCAGAAGGGGAGTTACGAGACATCCAAGTTTTTGTCCAAAACTTTGTCTAGCAATAGCTTTATTAAATACAGAATTTGGGCAAGATCGCGTTGGTAATTTTGATAATATTACACGGTTTATAAGGTAGGCGGGATGGTACATTTGTATGGGAGGTACCGGAAGAGGAATTACCAAACTTCCAAGTTGTTGTCCAAAACTTTGTCTAACAATAGCTTTATTAAATACAGAATTTGGGCAAAATCGCGTTGGTAATATTGATAATATTACACGGTTAATAAGGGGCGGGATGGTACATTTGTATGGGAGGTACCAGAGGAGGAGTTGCCAGGCTTCCAAGTTTTTTCCAAAACTTTGTCTAGCAATAGCTTTATTAAATGCAAAATTTCGGCAAGATTGCGGTGGGCATATTGATATTATTACACGATTTCTAAGGTAGGCGGGATGGTACATTTGTATGGGAAGTATCAGAAGGGGAGTAGCCATACTTCCAAGTTTTTGTCCTAAAATTTGTCTTGCAATAGCTTTACTAAATACAGAATTTGGGCAAGATCGCGTTGGGCATATTGATATTAATACACGGTTTATAAGGGGCGGGATGGTACATTTGTATGGGAGGCACCAGAAGGGGAGTTTCCAGACTTCCAAGTTTTTGTCCGAAACTTTGTCTAGCTATAGTTTTACTAAATAAAAAATTTGGGTAAGATCGCGTTGGGCATATTGATATTAATACACGATTTGTAAGGTAAGCGGGTTGGTATATTTGTATGGGAGATACCAGAACGGGAGTTGCCAGACTTCCAAGTTTTTGTCCTAAACTTTGTCTAGCTATAGATTTACTAAATACAAAATTTGGGTAAGATCGCGTTGGTAATATTGATATTATTACACGATTTCTAAGGTAGTCGGGATGGTAAATTTGTATGGGAGGTACCAGAAGAGGAGTAGCCAGACTTCCAAGTTTTTGTCCTAAAATTTGTCTTGCAATAGCTTTACTAAATACAGAATTTGGGCAAGATCGCGATGGTCATATTAATAATATTACACGGTTTATAAGGGGCGGGATGGTACGTTTGTATGTGAGGTACCAGAAGAGGAGGTGCCATACTTCCAAGTTTTTGTTCGAAACTTTGTCCAGCTATAGATGTACTAAATACAGATTTTGGGCAAGATCGCGTTGGTCATATTGATAATATTACACGGTTTATAAGGGGAGGTACCAGAAAAGGAGGTGACATACTTTGAAGTTTTTGTCCGAAACTTTGTCTAGCTATAGATTTACTAAATACAGAATTTGGGCAAGATCGGGTTGGTCATATTGATAATATTAATCGGTTAATAAGGGGCGGGATGGTACATTTGTATGGGAGGTACCGGAAGAGGAATTACCAAACTTCCAAGTTGTTGTCCAAAACTTGGTCTAGCTATAGATGTAATAAATGCAAAATTTGGGCAAGGTTGCTTTGGACGTATTGATATTATTACACGATTTCTAAGGTAGGCGGGATGGTACATTTGTATGGGAGGTACCAGAAGGGGAGTTACAAGACTTCCAACTTTTTGTCCAAAACTTTGTCTAACTATATATTTACTAAATACAAAATTTTGGCAAGGTCGCGTTCGGCACATTGATATTATTACACGATTTCTAAGGTAGGCGGGATGGTGCATTTATATGGGTGGTTACAGAAGGGGAGTTACCAGACTTCCAAGTTTTTGTCCAAAACTTTGTCTAGCTATAGATTTACTAAATACAAAATTTGGGCAGAGTTGCGTTGGGGATATTGATATTATTACACGATTTCTAAGTTAGGCAGGATTGTACATTTGTATGGGAGGTACCAGAAGGGGAGTTACGAGACATCCAAGTTTTTGTCCAAAACTTTGTCTAGCAATAGCTTTATTAAATACAGAATTTGGGCAAGATCGCGTTGGTAATTTTGATAATATTACACGGTTTATAAGGTAGGCGGGATGGTACATTTGTATGGGAGGTACCGGAAGAGGAATTACCAAACTTCCAAGTTGTTGTCCAAAACTTTGTCTAACAATAGCTTTATTAAATACAGAATTTGGGCAAAATCGCGTTGGTAATATTGATAATATTACACGGTTAATAAGGGGCGGGATGGTACATTTGTATGGGAGGTACCAGAGGAGGAGTTGCCAGGCTTCCAAGTTTTTTCCAAAACTTTGTCTAGCAATAGCTTTATTAAATGCAAAATTTCGGCAAGATTGCGGTGGGCATATTGATATTATTACACGATTTCTAAGGTAGGCGGGATGGTACATTTGTATGGGAAGTATCAGAAGGGGAGTAGCCAGACTTCCAAGTTTTTGTCCTAAAATTTGTCTTGCAATAGCTTTACTAAATACAGAATTTGGGCAAGATCGCGTTGGGCATATTGATATTAATACACGGTTTATAAGGGGCGGGATGGTACATTTGTATGGGAGGCACCAGAAGGGGAGTTTCCAGACTTCCAAGTTTTTGTCCGAAAATTTGTCTAGCTATAGTTTTACTAAATAAAAAATTTGGGTAAGATCGCGTTGGGCATATTGATATTAATACACGATTTGTAAGGTAAGCGAGTTGGTATATTTGTATGGGAGATACCAGAACGGGAGTTGCCAGACTTCCAAGTTTTTGTCCTAAACTTTGTCTAGCTATAGATTTACTAAATACAAAATTTGGGTAAGATCGCGTTGGTAATATTGATATTATTACACGATTTCTAAGGTAGTCGGGATGGTAAATTTGTATGGGAGGTACCAGAAGAGGAGTAGCCAGACTTCCAAGTTTTTGTCCTAAAATTTGTCTTGCAATAGCTTTACTAAATACAGAATTTGGGCAAGATCGCGATGGTCATATTAATAATATTACACGGTTTATAAGGGGCGGGATGGTACGTTTGTATGTGAGGTACCAGAAGAGGAGGTGCCATACTTCCAAGTTTTTGTTCGAAACTTTGTCCAGCTATAGATGTACTAAATACAGATTTTGGGCAAGATCGCGTTGGTCATATTGATAATATTACACGGTTTATAAGGGGAGGTACCAGAAAAGGAGGTGACATACTTTGAAGTTTTTGTCCGAAACTTTGTCTAGCTATAGATTTACTAAATACAGAATTTGGGCAAGATCGGGTTGGTCATATTGATAATATTAATCGGTTAATAAGGGGCGGGATGGTACATTTGTATGGGAGGTACCGGAAGAGGAATTACCAAACTTCCAAGTTGTTGTCCAAAACTTGGTCTAGCTATAGATGTAATAAATGCAAAATTTGGGCAAGGTTGCTTTGGACGTATTGATATTATTACACGATTTCTAAGGTAGGCGGGATGGTACATTTGTATGGGAGGTACCAGAAGGGGAGTTACAAGACTTCCAACTTTTTGTCCAAAACTTTGTCTAACTATATATTTACTAAATACAAAATTTTGGCAAGGTCGCGTTCGGCACATTGATATTATTACACGATTTCTAAGGTAGGCGGGATGGTGCATTTATATGGGTGGTTACAGAAGGGGAGTTACCAGACTTCCAAGTTTTTGTCCAAAACTTTGTCTAGCTATAGATTTACTAAATACAAAATTTGGGCAGAGTTGCGTTGGGGATATTGATATTATTACACGATTTCTAAGTTAGGCAGGATTGTACATTTGTATGGGAGGTACCAGAAGGGGAGTTACGAGACATCCAAGTTTTTGTCCAAAACTTTGTCTAGCAATAGCTTTATTAAATACAGAATTTGGGCAAGATCGCGTTGGTAATTTTGATAATATTACACGGTTTATAAGGTAGGCGGGATGGTACATTTGTATGGGAGGTACCGGAAGAGGAATTACCAAACTTCCAAGTTGTTGTCCAAAACTTTGTCTAACAATAGCTTTATTAAATACAGAATTTGGGCAAAATCGCGTTGGTAATATTGATAATATTACACGGTTAATAAGGGGCGGGATGGTACATTTGTATGGGAGGTACCAGAGGAGGAGTTGCCAGGCTTCCAAGTTTTTTCCAAAACTTTGTCTAGCAATAGCTTTATTAAATGCAAAATTTCGGCAAGATTGCGGTGGGCATATTGATATTATTACACGATTTCTAAGGTAGGCGGGATGGTACATTTGTATGGGAAGTATCAGAAGGGGAGTAGCCAGACTTCCAAGTTTTTGTCCTAAAATTTGTCTTGCAATAGCTTTACTAAATACAGAATTTGGGCAAGATCGCGTTGGGCATATTGATATTAATACACGGTTTATAAGGGGCGGGATGGTACATTTGTATGGGAGGCACCAGAAGGGGAGTTTCCAGACTTCCAAGTTTTTGTCCGAAAATTTGTCTAGCTATAGTTTTACTAAATAAAAAATTTGGGTAAGATCGCGTTGGGCATATTGATATTAATACACGATTTGTAAGGTAAGCGAGTTGGTATATTTGTATGGGAGATACCAGAACGGGAGTTGCCAGACTTCCAAGTTTTTGTCCTAAACTTTGTCTAGCTATAGATTTACTAAATACAAAATTTGGGTAAGATCGCGTTGGTAATATTGATATTATTACACGATTTCTAAGGTAGTCGGGATGGTAAATTTGTATGGGAGGTACCAGAAGAGGAGTAGCCAGACTTCCAAGTTTTTGTCCTAAAATTTGTCTTGCAATAGCTTTACTAAATACAGAATTTGGGCAAGATCGCGATGGTCATATTAATAATATTACACGGTTTATAAGGGGCGGGATGGTACGTTTGTATGTGAGGTACCAGAAGAGGAGGTGCCATACTTCCAAGTTTTTGTTCGAAACTTTGTCCAGCTATAGATGTACTAAATACAGATTTTGGGCAAGATCGCGTTGGTCATATTGATAATATTACACGGTTTATAAGGGGAGGTACCAGAAAAGGAGGTGACATACTTTGAAGTTTTTGTCCGAAACTTTGTCTAGCTATAGATTTACTAAATACAGAATTTGGGCAAGATCGGGTTGGTCATATTGATAATATTAATCGGTTTATAAGGGGCGGGATGGTACATTTGTATGGGAGGTACCGGAAGAGGAATTACCAAACTTCCAAGTTGTTGTCCAAAACTTGGTCTAGCTATAGATGTAATAAATGCAAAATTTGGGCAAGGTTGCATTGGACGTATTGATATTATTACACGATTTCTAAGGTAGGCGGGATGGTACATTTGTATGGGAGGTACCAGAAGGGGAGTTACAAGACTTCCAACTTTTTGTCCAAAACTTTGTCTAACTATATATTTACTAAATACAAAATTTTGGCAAGGTCGCGTTCGGCACATTGATATTATTACACGATTTCTAAGGTAGGCGGGATGGTGCATTTATATGGGTGGTTACAGAAGGGGAGTTACCAGACTTCCAAGTTTTTGTCCAAAACTTTGTCTAGCTATAGATTTACTAAATACAAAATTTGGGCAGAGTTGCGTTGGGGATATTGATATTATTACACGATTTCTAAGTTAGGCAGGATTGTACATTTGTATGGGAGGTACCAGAAGGGGAGTTACGAGACATCCAAGTTTTTGTCCAAAACTTTGTCTAGCAATAGCTTTATTAAATACAGAATTTGGGCAAGATCGCGTTGGTAATTTTGATAATATTACACGGTTTATAAGGTAGGCGGGATGGTACATTTGTATGGGAGGTACCGGAAGAGGAATTACCAAACTTCCAAGTTGTTGTCCAAAACTTTGTCTAACAATAGCTTTATTAAATACAGAATTTGGGCAAAATCGCGTTGGTAATATTGATAATATTACACGGTTAATAAGGGGCGGGATGGTACATTTGTATGGGAGGTACCAGAGGAGGAGTTGCCAGGCTTCCAAGTTTTTTCCAAAACTTTGTCTAGCAATAGCTTTATTAAATGCAAAATTTCGGCAAGATTGCGGTGGGCATATTGATATTATTACACGATTTCTAAGGTAGGCGGGATGGTACATTTGTATGGGAAGTATCAGAAGGGGAGTAGCCAGACTTCCAAGTTTTTGTCCTAAAATTTGTCTTGCAATAGCTTTACTAAATACAGAATTTGGGCAAGATCGCGTTGGGCATATTGATATAAATACACGGTTTATAAGGGGCGGGATGGTACATTTGTATGGGAGGCACCAGAAGGGGAGTTTCCAGACTTCCAAGTTTTTGTCCGAAAATTTGTCTAGCTATAGTTTTACTAAATAAAAAATTTGGGTAAGATCGCGTTGGGCATATTGATATTAATACACGATTTGTAAGGTAAGCGAGTTGGTATATTTGTATGGGAGATACCAGAACGGGAGTTGCCAGACTTCCAAGTTTTTGTCCTAAACTTTGTCTAGCTATAGATTTACTAAATACAAAATTTGGGTAAGATCGCGTTGGTAATATTGATATTATTACACGATTTCTAAGGTAGTCGGGATGGTAAATTTGTATGGGAGGTACCAGAAGAGGAGTAGCCAGACTTCCAAGTTTTTGTCCTAAAATTTGTCTTGCAATAGCTTTACTAAATACAGAATTTGGGCAAGATCGCGATGGTCATATTAATAATATTACACGGTTTATAAGGGGCGGGATGGTACGTTTGTATGTGAGGTACCAGAAGAGGAGGTGCCATACTTCCAAGTTTTTGTTCGAAACTTTGTCCAGCTATAGATGTACTAAATACAGATTTTGGGCAAGATCGCGTTGGTCATATTGATAATATTACACGGTTTATAAGGGGAGGTACCAGAAAAGGAGGTGACATACTTTGAAGTTTTTGTCCGAAACTTTGTCTAGCTATAGATTTACTAAATACAGAATTTGGGCAAGATCGGGTTGGTCATATTGATAATATTAATCGGTTTATAAGGGGCGGGATGGTACATTTGTATGGGAGGTACCGGAAGAGGAATTACCAAACTTCCAAGTTGTTGTCCAAAACTTGGTCTAGCTATAGATGTAATAAATGCAAAATTTGGGCAAGGTTGCGTTGGACGTATTGATATTATTACACGATTTCTAAGGTAGGCGGGATGGTACATTTGTATGGGAGGTACCAGAAGGGGAGTTACGAGACTTCCAACTTTTTGTCCAAAACTTTGTCTAGCTATATATTTACTAAATACAAAATTTGGGTAAGATCGCGTTGGTAATATTGATATTATTACACGATTTCTAAGGTAGGTGGGATGGTACATTTGTATGGGAGGTACCAGAAGAGGAGTAGCCAGACTTCCAAGTTTTTGTCCTAAAATTTGTCTTGCAATAGCTTTACTAAATACAGAATTTGGGCAAGATCGCGATGGTCATATTAATAATATTACACGGTTTATAAGGGGCGGGATGGTACGTTTGTATGTGAGGTACCAGAAGAGGAGGTGCCATACTTCCAAGTTTTTGTTCGAAACTTTGTCCAGCTATAGATGTACTAAATACAGATTTTGGGCAAGATCGCGTTGGTCATATTGATAATATTACACGGTTTATAAGGGGAGGTACCAGAAAAGGAGGTGCCATACTTTGAAGTTTTTGTCCGAAACTTTGTCTAGCTATAGATTTACTAAATACAGAATTTGGGCAAGATCGGGTTGGTCATATTGATAATATTAATCGGTTTATAAGGGGCGGGATGGTACATTTGTATGGGAGGTACCGGAAGAGGAATTACCAAACTTCCAAGTTGTTGTCCAAAACTTGGTCTAGCTATAGATGTAATAAATGCAAAATTTGGGCAAGGTTGCGTTGGACGTATTGATATTATTACACGATTTCTAAGGTAGGCGGGATGGTACATTTGTATGGGAGGTACCAGAAGGGGAGTTACGAGACTTCCAACTTTTTGTCCAAAACTTTGTCTAGCTATATATTTACTAAATACAAAATTTGGGTAAGATCGCGTTGGTAATATTGATATTATTACACGATTTCTAAGGTAGGTGGGATGGTACATTTGTATGGGAGGTACCAGAAGAGGAGTAGCCAGACTTCCAAGTTTTTGTCCAAAACTTTGTCTAGTATCGCGTTGGTAATATTAAGTTTTTGTCCGAAACTTTGTCTACCTATAGATTTACTAAATACAGAATTTGGGCAAGATCGCGTTGGTCATATTGATAATATTACACGGTTTATAAGGGGCGGGATGGAACATTTGTATGGGAGGTACCGGAAGAGGAATTACCAAACTTCCAAGTTGTTGTCCAAAACTTTGTCTAGCTATAGATGTAATAAATGCAAAATTTGGGCAAGGTTGCGTTGGACGTATTGATATTATTACACGATTTCTAAGGTAGGCGGGATGGTACATTTGTATGGGAGGTATCACAAGGGGAGTTGCCAGGCTTCAAAGATTTTGTCCAAAACTTTGTCTAGCTATAGATTTACTAAATACAAAATTTGCACAAGGTTGCGTTGGGGATATTGATATTATTACACGATTTCTAAGTTAGGCAGGATTGTACATTTGTATGGGAGGTACCAGAAGGGGAGTTACAAGACTTCCAAGTTTTTGTCCAAAACTTTGTCTAACTATATATTTACTAAATACAAAATTTTGGCAAGGTCGCGTTCGGCACATTGATATTATTACACGAATTCTAAGGTAGGCGGGATGGTACATTTGTATGGGAGGTATCACAAGGGGAGTTGCCAGGCTTCCAAATTTTTGTCCAAAACTTTGTCTAGCTATAGATTTACTAAATACAAAATTTGCACAAGGTTGCGTTGGGGATATTGATATTATTACACGATTTCTAAGGTAGGCGGGATGGTACATTTGTATGGGAGGTACCAGAAGGGGAGTTACAAGACTTCCAAGTTTTTGTCAAAAACTTTGTCTAACTATATATTTACTAAATACAAAATTTTGGCAAGGTCGCGTTCGGCACATTGATATTATTACACGATTTCTAAGGTAGGCGGGATGGTTCATTTGTATGGGAGGTACCAGAAGGGGAGTTACAAGACTTCCAACTTTTTGTCCAAAACTTTGTCTAGCTATATATTTACTAAATACAAAATTTGAGCAAGGTCGCGTTCGGCACATTGATATTATTACACGATTTCTAAGGTAGGCGGGATGGTACATTTGTATGGGATGTACCAGAAGGGAAGTTACAAGACTTCCAACTTTTTGTCCAAAACTGTGTCTAGCTATACATTTACTAAATACAAAATTTGCACAAGGTTGCGTTGGGGATATTGATATTATTACACGAATTCTAAGGTAGGCGCGATGGTTCATTTGTATGGGAGGTATCACAAGGGGAGTTGCCAGGCTTCCATGTTTTTGTCCAAAACTTTGTCTAGCTATAGATTTACTAAATACAAAATTTGCACAAGGTTGCGTTGGGGATATTGATATTATTACACGATTTCTAAGGTAGGCGGGATGGTACATTTGTATGGGAGGTACCAGAAGGGGAGTTACAAGACTTCCAAGTTTTTGTCCAAAACTTTGTCTAACTATATATTTACTAAATACAAAATTTTGGTAAGGTCGCGTTCGGCACATTGATATTATTACACGATTTCTAAGGTAGGCGGGATGGTGCATTTATATGGGTGGTTACAGAAGGGGAGTTACCAGACTTCCAAGTTTTTGTCCAAAACTTTGTCTAGCTATAGATTTACTAAATAAAAAATTTTCACAAGGGTGCGTTGGGGATATTGATATTATTACACGATTTCTAAGTTAGGCAGGATTGTACATTTGTATGGGAGGTACCAGAAGGGGAGTTACGAGACTTCCAAGTTTTTGTCCAAAACTTTGTCTAGCAATAGCTTTATTAAATACAGAATTTGGGCAAGATCGCGTTGGTAATATTGATATTATTACACGATTTCTAAGGTAGTCGGGATGGTAAATTTGTATGGGAGGTACCAGAAGAGGAGTAGCCAGACTTCCAAGTTTTTGTCCTAAAATTTGTCTTGCAATAGCTTTACTAAATACAGAATTTGGGCAAGATCGCGATGGTCATATTAATAATATTACACGGTTTATAAGGGGCGGGATGGTACGTTTGTATGTGAGGTACCAGAAGAGGAGGTGCCATACTTCCAAGTTTTTGTTCGAAACTTTGTCTAGCTATAGATGTACTAAATACAGATTTTGGGCAAGATCGCGTTGGTCATATTGATAATATTACACGGTTTATAAGGGGAGGTACCAGAAAAGGAGGTGCCATTCTTTGAAGTTTGTGTCCGAAACTTTGTCTAGCTATAGATTTACTAAATACAGAATTTGGGCAAGATCGCGTTGGTCATATTGATAATATTAATCGGTTTATAAGGGGCGGGATGGAACATTTGTATGGGAGGTACCGGAAGAGGAATTACCAAACTTCCAAGTTGTTGTCCAAAACTTTGTCTAGCTATATATTTACTAAATACAAAATTTGAGCAAGGTCGCGTTCGGCACATTGATATTATTACACGATTTCTAAGGTAGGCGGGATGGTACATTTGTATGTGAGGTACCAGAAGGGGAGTTACAAGACTTCCAACTTTTTGTCCAAAACTTTGTCTAGCTATATATTTACTAAATACAAAATTTGAGCAAGGTCGCGTTCGGCACATTGATATTATTACACGATTTCTAAGGTAGGCGGGATGGTACATTTGTATGTGAGGTACCAGAAGGGGAGTTACAAGATTTCCAACTTTTTGTCCAAAACTTTGTCTAGCTATATATTTACCAAATACAAAATTTGAGCAAGGTCGCGTTCGGCACATTGATATTATTACACGATTTCTAAGGTAGGCGGGATGGTACATTTGTATGTGAGGTACCAGAAGGGGAGTTACAAGACTTCCAACTTTTTGTCCAAAACTTTGTCTAGCTATACATTTACTAAATACAAAATTTGAGCAAGGTTGCGTTGGGGATATAGATATTATTACACGAATTCTAAGGTAGGCGGGATGGTACATTTGTATGGGAGGTATCACAAGGGGAGTTGCCAGGCTTCCAAGTTTTTGTCCAAAACTTTGTCTAGCAATAGCTTTATTAAATGCAAAATTTCTAAGGTAGGCGGGATGGTACATTTGTATGGGAGGTATCAGAAGGGGAGTCCCCAGACTTCCAAGTTTTTGTCTAAAACTTTGTCTAGCAATAGCTTTATTAAATACAGAATTTGGGCAAGATCGCGTTGGGGATATTGATATTATTACACGAATTCTAAGGTAGGCGGGATGGTACATTTGTATGGGAGGTATCACAAGGGGAGTTGCCAGGCTTCCAAGTTTTTGTCCAAAACTTTGTCTAGCTATAGATTTACTAAATACAAAATTTGCACAAGGTTGCGTTGGGGATATTGATATTATTACACGATTTCTAAGGTAGGCGGGATGGTACATTTGTATGGGAGGTACCAGAAGGGGAGTTACAAGACTTCCAAGTTTTTGTCAAAAACTTTGTCTAACTATATATTTACTAAATACAAAATTTTGGCAAGGTCGCGTTCGGCACATTGATATTATTACACGATTTCTAAGGTAGGCGGGATGGTTCATTTGTATGGGAGGTACCAGAAGGGGAGTTACAAGACTTCCAAGTTTTTGTCAAAAACTTTGTCTAACTATATATTTACTAAATACAAAATTTTGGCAAGGTCGCGTTCTGGTACATCCCAGAAGGGAAGTTACAAGACTTCCAACTTTTTGTCCAAAACTGTGTCTAGCTATACATTTACTAAATACAAAATTTGCACAAGGTTGCGTTGGGGATATTGATATTATTACACGAATTCTAAGGTAGGCGCGATGGTTCATTTGTATGGGAGGTATCACAAGGGGAGTTGCCAGGCTTCCATGTTTTTGTCCAAAACTTTGTCTAGCTATAGATTTACTAAATACAAAATTTGCACAAGGTTGCGTTGGGGCTATTGATATTATTACACGATTTCTAAGGTAGGCGGGATGGTACATTTGTATGGGAGGTACCAGAAGGGGAGTTACAAGACTTCCAAGTTTTTGTCCAAAACTTTGTCTAACTATATATTTACTAAATACAAAATTTTGGTAAGGTCGCGTTCGGCACATTGATATTATTACACGATTTCTAAGGTAGGCGGGATGGTGCATTTATATGGGTGGTTACAGAAGGGGAGTTACCAGACTTCCAAGTTTTTGTCCAAAACTTTGTCTAGCTATAGATTTACTAAATACAAAATTTTCACAAGGGTGCGTTGGGGATATTGATATTATTACACGATTTCTAAGTTAGGCAGGATTGTACATTTGTATGGGAGGTACCAGAAGGGGAGTTTCGAGACTTCCAAGTTTTTGTCCAAAACTTTGTCTAGCAATAGCCTTATTAAATACAGAATTTGGGCAAGATCGCGTTGGTAATATTGATAATATTACACGGTTTATAAGGTAGGCGGGATGGTACATTTGTATGGGAGGTACCGGAAGAGGAATTACCAAACTTCCAAGTTGTTGTCCAAAACTTTGTCTAACAATAGCTTTATTAAATAAAAAATTTGGGTAAGATCGCGTTGGTAATATTGATATTATTACACGATTTCTAAGGTATTCGGGATGGTAAATTTGTATGGGAGGTACCAGAAGAGGAGTAGCCAGACTTCCAAGTTTTTGTCCTAAAATTTGTCTTGCAATAGCTTTACTAAATACAGAATTTGGGCAAGATCGCGTTGGGCATATTGATATTAATACACGGTTTATAAGGGGCGGGATGGTACATTTGTATGGGAGGCACCAGAAGGGGAGTTTCCAGACTTCCAAGTTTTTGTCCGAAACTTTGTCTAGCTATAGTTTTACTAAATACAAAATTTGGGTAAGATCGCGTTGGGCATATTGATATTAATACACGATTTGTAAGGTAGGCGGGTTGGTATATTTGTATGGGAGATACCAGAACGGGAGTTGCCAGACTTCCAAGTTTTTGTCCTAAACTTTGTCTAGCTATAGATTTACTAAATACAAAATTTGGGTAAGATCGCGTTGATAATATTGATATTATTACACGATTTCTAAGGTAGTCGGGATGGTAAATTTGTATGGGAGGTACCAGAAGAGGAGAAGCCAGACTTCCAAGTTTTTGTCCTAAAATTTGTCTTGCAATAGCTTTACTAAATACAGAATTTGGGCAAGATCGCGATGGTCATATTAATAATATTACACGGTTTATAAGGGGCGGGATGGTACGTTTGTATGTGAGGTACCAGAAGAGGAGGTGCCATACTTCCAAGTTTTTGTTCGAAACTTTGTCCAGCTATAGATGTACTAAATACAGATTTTGGGCAAGATCGCGTTGGTCATATTGATAATATTACACGGTTTATAAGGGGAGGTACCAGAAAAGGAGGTGCCATTCTTTGAAGTTTGTGTCCGAAACTTTGTCTAGCTATAGATTTACTAAATACAAAATTTGGGCAAGATCGCGTTGGTCATATTGATAATATTAATCGGTTTATAAGGGGCGGGATGGAACATTTGTATGGGAGGTACCGGAAGAGGAATTACCAAACTTCCAAGTTGTTGTCCAAAACTTTGTCTAGCTATATATTTACTAAATACAAAATTTGAGCAAGGTCGCGTTCGGCACATTGATATTATTACACGAATTCTAAGGTAGGCGGGATGGTACATTTGTATGGGAGGTATCACAAGGGGAGTTGCCAGGCTTCCAACTTTTTGTCCAAAACTTTGTCTAGCTATATATTTACTAAATACAAAATTTGAGCAAGGTCGCGTTCGGCACATTGATATTATTACACGATTTCTAAGGTAGGCGGGATGGTACATTTGTATGGGAGGTACCAGAAGGGAAGTTACAAGACTTCCAACTTTTTGTCCAAAACTTTGTCTAACTATATATTTACTAAATACAAAATTTTGGCAAGGTCGCGTTCGGCACATTGATATTATTACACGATTTCTAAGGTAGGCGGGATGGTACATTTATATGGGTGGTTACAGAAGGGGAGTTACCAGACTTCCAAGTTTTTGTCCAAAACTTTGTCTAGCTATAGATTTACTAAATACAAAATTTGCACAAGGGTGCGTTGGGGATATTGATATTATTACACGATTTCTAAGTTAGGCAGGATTGTACATTTGTATGGGAGGTACCAGAAGGGGAGTTACGAGACTTCCAAGTTTTTGTCCAAAACTTTGTCTAGCAATAGCTTTATTAAATACAGAATTTGGGCAAGATCGCGTTGGTAATATTGATAATATTACACGGTTTATAAGGTAGGCGGGATGGTACATTTGTATGGGAGGTACCGGAAAAGGAATTACCAAACTTCCAAGTTGTTGTCCAAAACTTTGTCTAACAATAGCTTTATTAAATACAGAATTTGGGCAAGATCGCGTTGGTAATATTGATAACTAGTAAGTTGTAATGCGCTTTTGGCGCCCGTTGAAATATGGAAAAAACATTTTGTTGAAAAAAAAACAATTTTGTGGAAAAAAAAATTTTTTTCTTCAAAAAAAAAAATTTTTGTGGAAAAAAAAAATTTCGTTGGAAAAAAAAATTAGGAAAAAAAAATTTTGTAAAAAAAAAATTTTTGTAAAAAAAAAATTTTGTTGAAAAAAAAAAATTTGGAAAAAAAAATTTTTTAAAAAAAAAAATTTGGAAAAAAAAATTTTTGTAAAAAAAAAATTTTGTAAAAAAAAAATTTTTGTAAAAAACAAATTTTGTTGGAAAAAAAAAATTTGGAAAAAAAATTTTTTAAAAAAAAAATTTTGTACAAAAAAAATTTTGGTAAAAAAAAAAATTGGGGAAAACACAATTTCTGTACAAAAAAAAAATATTATTTTTTTATTATTATTATTTATAGAAAATTATAGAATGCCTATTTAAATTCCTACGTACTGCGTGACAGAGTCAGTGAATCAGTGTATCAGTGTATCAGTGAATCAGTGAATCAGTGAATCAGTGTCGAGGGTAAATATATATTAAGATATTACACGGTTAAAAAGGGGCGGGATGGTACATTTGTATGGGAGGTACCAGAGGAGGAGTTGCCAGGCTTCCAAGTTTTTTCCAAAACTTTGTCTAGCAATAGCTTTATTAAATGCAAAATTTCGGCAAGATTGCGGTGGGCATATTGATATTATTACACGATTTCTAAGGTAGGCGGGATGGTACATTTGTATGGGAGGTATCAGAAGGGGAGTCCCCAGACTTCCAAGTTTTTGTCCAAAACTTTGTCTAGCAATAGCTTTATTATATACAGAATTTGGGCAAGATCGCGTTGGTCATATCTTAATATATATTTACCCTCGACACTGATTCACTGATACACTGATTCACTGATTCACTGATTCACTGACTCTGTCACCCAGTACGTAGGAATTTAAAAAGGCATTCTATAATTTTCTATAAATAATAATAATAAAAAAAATAATATTTTTTTTTAAAAAAAACTTTTTTTTTTCCAAAATTTTTTTTTGACAAAAATTTTTTTTTACAAAAATTTTTTTTTCTAATTTTTTTTTTCAACAAATTTTTTTTTTTTTCAACAAAATTTTTTTTTCCACAAAACTGTATTTCAACAAAATTTTTTCAAAAAACATTTTTTTTTCAACAAAATTTTTTTTTTTTTTAACAAAAATTTTTTTTTTCCAGAAAAAATTGTTTTTTCAAAAAAATTTTTTTTTTTCAACAACATTTTTTTTTCCACAATAATTTTTTTTTTTCTACAAAATTTTTTTTTCGTATTTCAAGAAGAGGGGTAGCCAGACTTCCAAGTTTTTGTCCAAAACTTTGTCTAGTATCGCGTTGGTAATATTAAGTTTTTGTCCGAAACTTTGTCTAGCTATAGATTTACTAAATACAGAATTTGGGCAAGATCGCGTTGGTAATATTGATATTATTACACGATTTCTAAGGTATTCGGGATGGTAAATTTGTATGGGAGGTACCAGAAGAGGAGTAGCCAGACTTCCAAGTTTTTGTCCTAAAATTTGTCTTGCAATAGCTTTACTAAATACAGAATTTGGGCAAGATCGCGTTGGGCATATTGATATTAATACACGGTTTATAAGGGGCGGGATGGTACATTTGTATGGGAGGCACCAGAAGGGGAGTTTCCAGACTTCCAAGTTATTGTCCGAAACTTTGTCTAGCTATAGTTTTACTAAATACAAAATTTGGGTAAGATCGCGTTGGGCATATTGATATTAATACACGATTTGTAAGGTAAGCGGGTTGGTATATTTGTATGGGAGATACCAGAACGGGAAGTTCCCAGACTTCCAAGTTTTTGTCTAAAACTTTGTCTAGCAATAGCTTTATTAAATAAAAAATTTGGGTAAGATCGCTTTGGTAATATTGATATTATTACACGATTTCTAAGGTATTCGGGATGGTAAATTTGTATGGGAGGTACCAGAAGAGGAGTAGCCAGACTTCCAAGTTTTTTCCAAAACTTTGTCTAGCAATAGCTTTATTAAATGCAAAATTTCTAAGGTAGGCGGGATGGTACATTTGTATGGGAGGTATCAGAAGGGAAGTTCCCAGACTTCCAAGTTTTTGTCTAAAACTTTGTCTAGCAATAGCTTTATTAAATAAAAAATTTGGGTAAGATCGCGTTGGTAATATTGATATTATTACACGATTTCTAAGGTATTCGGGATGGTAAATTTGTATGGGAGGTACCAGAAGAGGAGTAGCCAGACTTCCAAGTTTTTGTCCTAAAATTTGTCTTGCAATAGCTTTACTAAATACAGAATTTGGGCAAGATCGCGTTGGGCATATTGATAATATTACACGGTTAATAAGGGGCGGGATGGTACATTTGTATGGGAGGTACCAGAGGAGGAGTTGCCAGGCTTCCAAGTTTTTTCCAAAACTTTGTCTAGCAATAGCTTTATTAAATGCAAAATTTCTAAGGTAGGCGGGATGGTACATTTGTATGGGAGGTATCAGAAGGGAAGTTCCCAGACTTCCAAGTTTTTGTCTAAAACTTTGTCTAGCAATAGCTTTATTAAATAAAAAATTTGGGTAAGATCGCGTTGGTAATATTGATATTATTACACGATTTCTAAGGTATTCGGGATGGTAAATTTGTATGGGAGGTACCAGAAGAGGAGTAGCCAGACTTCCAAGTTTTTGTCCTAAAATTTGTCTTGCAATAGCTTTACTAAATACAGAATTTGGGCAAGATCGCGTTGGGCATATTGATATTAATACACGGTTTATAAGGGGCGGGATGGTACATTTGTATGGGAGGCACCAGAAGGGGAGTTTCCAGACTTCCAAGTTTTTGTCCGAAACTTTGTCCAGCTATAGTTTTACTAAATACAAAATTTGGGTAAGATCGCGTTGGGCATATTGATATTAATACACGATTTGTAAGGTAAGCGGGTTGGTATATTTGTATGGGAGATACCAGAACGGGAGTTGCCAGACTTCCAAGTTTTTGTCCTAAACTTTGTCTAGCTATAGATTTACTAAATACAAAATTTGGGTAAGATCGCTTTGGTAATATTGATATTATTACACGATTTCTAAGGTATTCGGGATGGTAAATTTGTATGGGAGGTACCAGAAGAGGAGTAGCCAGACTTCCAAGTTTTTGTCCTAAAATTTGTCTTGCAATAGTTTTACTAAATACAGAATTTGGGCAAGATCGCGATGGTCATATTAATAATATTACACGGTTTATAAGGGGCGGGATGGTACGTTTGTATGTGAGGTACCAGAAGAGGAGGTGCCATACTTCCAAGTTTTTGTTCGAAACTTTGTCCAGCTATAGATGTACTAAATACAGATTTTGGGCGAGATCGCGTTGGTCATATTGATAATATTACACGGTTTATAAGGGGAGGTACCAGAAAAGGAGGTGCCATTCTTTGAAGTTTTTGTCCGAAACTTTGTCTAGCTATAGATTTACTAAATACAGAATTTGGGCAAGATCGCGTTGGTCATATTGATAATATTAATCGGTTTATAAGGGGCGGGATGGTACATTTGTATGGGAGGTACCGGAAGAGGAATTACCAAACTTCCAAGTTGTTGTCCAAAACTTGGTCTAGCTATAGATGTAATAAATGCAAAATTTGGGCAAGGTTGCGTTGGACGTATTGATATTATTACACGATTTCTAAGGTAGGCGGGATGGTACATTTGTATGGGAGTTACCAGAAGGGGAGTTACGAGACTTCCAACTTTTTGTCCAAAACTTTGTCTAGCTATATATTTACTAAATACAAAATTTGGGCAAGGTTGCGTTGGGGATATTGATATTATTACACGATTTCTAAGGTAGGCGGGATGGTACATTTATATGGGTGGTTACATAAGGGGAGTTACCAGACTTCCAATTTTTTGTCCAAAACTTTGTCTAGCTATATATTTACTAAATACAAAATTTGGGTAAGATCGCGTTGGTCATATTGATAATATTACACGGTTTATAAGGGGCGGGATGGAACATTTGTATGGGAGGTACCGGAAGAGGAATTACCAAACTTCCAAGTTGTTGTCCAAAACTTTGTCTAGCTATAGATGTAATAAATGCAAAATTTGGGCAAGGTTGCGTTGGACGTATTGATATTATTACACGATTTCTAAGGTAGGCGGGATTGTACATTTGTATGTGAGGTACCAGAAGGGGAGTTACAAGACTTCCAACTTTTTGTCCAAAACTTTGTCTAGCTATATATTTACTAAATACAAAATTTGCACAAGGTTGCGTTGGGGATATTGATATTATTACACGAATTCTAAGGTAGGCGGGATGGTACATTTGTATGGGAGGTATCACAAGGGGAGTTGCCAGGCTTCCTAGTTTTTGTCCAAAACTTTGTCTAGCTATAGATTTACTAAATACAAAATTTGCACAAGGTTGCGTTGGGGAAATTGATATTATTACACGATTTCTAAGGTAGGCGGGATGGTACATTTGTATGGGAGGTACCAGAAGGGGAGTTACAAGACTTCCAAGTTTTTGTCCAAAACTTTGTCTAACTATATATTTACTAAATACAAAATTTTGGCAAGGTCGCGTTCGGCACATTGATATTATTACACGATTTCTAAGGTAGGCGGGATGGTACATTTATATGGGTGGTTACAGAAGGGGAGTTACCAGACTTCCAAGTTTTTGTCCAAAACTTTGTCTAGCTATAGATTTACTAAATACAAAATTTGCACAAGGGTGCGTTGGGGATATTGATATTATTACACGATTTCTAAGTTAGGCAGGATTGTACATTTGTATGGGAGGTACCAGAAGGGGAGTTGCCAGGCTTCCAACTTTTTGTCCAAAACTTTGTCTAGCTATATATTTACTAAATACAAAATTTGGGCAAGATCGCGTTGGTAATATTGATAATATTACACGGTTTATAAGGTAGGCGGGATGGTACATTTGTATGGGAGGTACCGGAAAAGGAATTACCAAACTTCCAAGTTGTTGTCCAAAACTTTGTCTAACAATAGCTTTATTAAATACAGAATTTGGGCAAGATCGCGTTGGTAATATTGATAACTAGTAAGTTGTAATGCGCCTATGGCGCCCGTTGAAATATGGAAAAAACATTTTGTTGAAAAAAAAACAATTTTGTGGAAAAAAAAAAATTTTTTCTTCAAAAAAAAAATTTTTGTGGAAAAAAAAAATTTCGTTGGAAATAAAAAATTAGGAAAAAAAATTTTGTAAAAAAAAAATTTTTTTAAAAAAAAAATTTGGAAAAAAAAATTTTTAAAAAAAAAAATTTGGAAAAAAAAACTTTTGTAAAAAAAAAATTTTGTAAAAAAAAAATTTTTGTAAAAAACAAATTTTGTTGGAAAAAAAAATTTTTTAAAAAAAAAAATTTGGAAAAAAAATTTTGTACAAAAAAAATTTTTGTAAAAAAAAAATTTTGTAAAAAAAAATTTTGGTAAAAAAAAAATTGGGGAAAACACAATTTCTGTACAAAAAAAAAATATTATTTTTTTATTATTATTATTTATAGAAAATTATAGAATGCCTATTTAAATTCCTACGTACTGCGTGACAGAGTCAGTGAATCAGTGTATCAGTGAATCAGTGTCGAGGGTAAATATATATTAAGATATTACACGGTTAATAAGGGGCGGGATGGTACATTTGTATGGGAGGTACCAGAGGAGGAGTTGCCAGGCTTCCAAGTTTTTTCCAAAACTTTGTCTAGCAATAGCTTTATTAAATGCAAAATTTCGGCAAGATTGCGGTGGGCATATTGATATTATTACACGATTTCTAAGGTAGGCGGGATGGTACATTTGTATGGGAGGTATCAGAAGGGGAGTCCCCAGACTTCCAAGTTTTTGTCCAAAACTATGTCTAGCAATAGCTTTATTATATACAGAATTTGGGCAAGATCGCGTTGGTCATATCTTAATATATATTTACCCTCGACACTGATTCACTGATACACTGATTCACTGATTCACTGACTCTGTCACCCAGTACGTAGGAATTTAAATAGGCATTCTATAATTTTCTATAAATAATAATAATAAAAAAAATAATATTTTTTTTTTTACAAAAACTTTATTTTTCCAAATTTTTTTTTTGACAAAATTTTTTTTTTAAAAAAAAATTTTTTTTTTTCAACAAAATTTTTTTTTCCACAAAACTGTATTTCAACAAAATTTTTTCAAAAAACATTTTTTTTTTCAACAAAAAATTTCTTTTTCAACAAAATTTTTTTTTTCAAAAAAATTTTTTTTTTTGCCAGGCTTCCAAGTTTTTGTCCAAAACTTTGTCTAGCTATAGTTTTACTAAATACAAAATTTGCACAAGGTTGCGTTGGGGATATTGATATTATTACACGATTTCTAAGGTAGGCGGGATGGTACATTTGTATGGGAGGTACCAGAAGGGGAGTTACAAGACTTCCAAGTTTTTGTCCAAAACTTTGTCTAACTATATATTTACTAAATACAAAATTTGGGCAAGGTCGCGTTCGGCACATTGATATTATTACACGATTTCTAAGGTAGGCGGGATGGTACATTTATATGGGTGGTTACAGAAGGGGAGTTACCAGACTTCCAAGTTTTTGTCCAAAACTTTGTCTATCTATATATTTACTAAATACAAAATTTGCACAAGGTTGCGTTGGGGATATTGATATTATTACACGATTTCTAAGGTAGGCAGGATTGTACATTTGTATGGGAGGTACCAGAAGGGGAGTTACGAGACTTCCAAGTTTTTGTCCAAAACTTTGTCTAGCAATAGCTTTATTAAATACAGAATTTGGGCAAGATCGCGTTGGTAATATTGATAATATTACACGGTTTATAAGGTAGGCGGGATGGTTCATTTGTATGGGAGGTACCGGAAGAGGAATTACCAAACTTTCAAGTTGTTGTCCAAAACTTTGTCTAGCTATAGATGTAATAAATGAAAAATTTGGGCAAGGTTGCGTTGGACATATTGATATTATTACACGATTTCTAAGGCAGGCGGGACGGTACATTTGTATGGGAGGTACCAGAAGGGGAGTTACGAGACTTCCAAGTTTTTGTCCAAAACTTTGTCTAGCTATAGATTTACTAAATACAAAATTTGCACAAGGTTGCGTTGGGGATATTGATATTATTACACGATTTCGAAGGTAGGCGGGATGGTACATTTGTGTGGGAGGTACCAGAAGGGGAGTTACAAGACTTCCAAGTTTTTGTCCAAAACTTTGTCTAACTATATATTTACTAAATACAAAATTTGGGCAAGGTCGCGTTCGGCACATTGATATTATTACACGATTTCTAATGTAGGCGGGATGGTACATTTATATGGGTGGTTACAGAAGGGGAGTTACCAGACTTCCAAGTTTTTGTCCAAAACTTTGTCTATCTATAGATTTACTAAATACAAAATTTGCACAAGGTTGCGTTGGGGATATTGATATTATTACACGATTTCTAAGGTAGGCAGGATTGTACATTTGTATGGGAGGTACCAGAAGGGGAGTTACGAGACTTCCAAGTTTTTGTCCAAAACTTTGTCTAGCAATAGCTTTATTAAATACAGAATTTGGGCAAGATCGCGTTGGTAATATTGATAATATTACACGGTTTATAAGGTAGGAGGGATGGTACATTTGTATGGGAGGTACCGGAAGAGGAATTACCAAACTTTCAAGTTGTTGTCCAAAACTTTGTCTAGCTATACATGTAATAAATGAAAAATTTGGGCAAGGTTGCGTTGGACATATTGATATTATTACACGATTTCTAAGGCAGGCGGGACGGTACATTTGTATGGGAGGTACCAGAAGGGGAGTTACGAGACTTCCAAGTTTTTGTCGAAAACTGTGTCTAGCTATAGGTTTAATAAATGCAAAATTTGGGCAAGGTTGCGTTGGGGATATTGATATTATTACACGATTTCTAAGGTATTCGGGATTGTACATTTGTATGGGAGGTACCAGAAGGGGAGTTACAAGACTTCCAACTTTTTGTCCAAAACTTTGTCTAGCTATATATTTACTAAATACAAAATTTGGGCAAGGTTGCGTTGGGGAAATTGATATTATTACACGATTTCTAAGGTAGGCGGGATGGTACATTTGTATGGGTGGTACCAGAAGGGGAGTTACCAGACTTCCAAGTTTTTGTCCAAAACTTTGTCTAGCTATAGATTTACTAAATACAAAATTTGCACAAGGTTGCGTTGGGGATATTGATATTATTACACGATTTCTAAGGTAGGCGGGATGATACATTTGTATGGGTGGTACCAGAAGGGGAGTTACGAGACTTCCAAGTTTTTGTCCAAAACTTTGTCTAGCTATAGATTTAATAAATGCAAAATTTGGGCAGATTTCCAGACTACCAAGTTTTTGTCCAAAACTTTGTCTAGCTATAGATTTACTAAATACAAAATTTGCACAAGGTTGCGTTGGGGATATTGATATTATTACACGATTTCTAAGGTAGGCGGGATAGTACATATATATGGGTGGTTACAGAAGGGGAGTTACCAGACTTCCAAGTTTTTGTCCAAAACTTTGTCTATCTATAGATTTACTAAATACAAAATTTGCACAAGGTTGCGTTGGGGATATTGATAATATTACACGGTTTATAAGGGGCAGGATGGTACATTTGTATGGGAGGTACCTGAAGAGGAATTGCCAGACTTCCAAGTTTTTGTCCAAAACTTTGTCTAGATATGGATTTACTAAATACAAAATTTGGGCAAGATCGCGGTGGCATATTGATATTATTACACGTTTTCTAATAGGGCGGTATGGTACATTTGTATGGGAGATAACATAAGAGGAATTGCCAGACTTCCAAGTTTTTGTCCAAAACTTTGTCTAGATATGGATTTACTAAATACAAAATTTGGGCAAGATCGCGTTGGTAATATTGATAATATTACACGGTTAATAAGGGGCGGGATGGTACATTTGTATGGGAGGTACCAGAGGAGGAGTTGCCAGGCTTCCAAGTTTTTTCCAAAACTTTGTCTAGCTATAGATTTATTAAATGCAAAATTTCGGCAAGATTGCGGTGGGCATATTGATATTATTCCACGATTTCTAAGGTAGGCGGCGTGGGGGTTGTGGGTTCGATTCCCACCAGAGGCTTTGGTCTGTCGCTGCAAAAATCTAAACATATGGTCTGTGTCACCCGGTTTACCCTTGGACCCAAAAATTAGAATATAAATTTACTTTGTATTGTAATTAATAATAAATAAATAAAAAAATTGATAATATTACACGGTTTATAAACTAGGCGGTATGGTACATTTGTATGGGAGGTACCGGAAGAGGAATTACCAAACTTCCAAGTTGTTGTCCAAAACTTTGTGTAGCTATAGATGTAATAAATGCAAAATTTGGGCAAGATCGCGTTGGTAATATTGATAATATTACACGAATTCTAAGGTAGGCGGGATGGTACATTTGTATGGGAGGTATCACAAGGGGAGTTGCCAGGCTTCCAAGTTTTTGTCCAAAACTTTGTCTAGCAATAGATTTACTAAATACAAAATTTGCACAAGGTTGCGTTGGGGATATTGATATTATTACACGATTTCTAAGGTAGGCGGGATGGTACATTTATATGGGTGGTTACAGAAGGGGAGTTACCAGACTTCCAAGTTTTTGTCCAAAACTTTGTCTATCTATAGATTTACTAAATACAAAATTTGCACAAGGTTGCGTTGGGGATATTGATATTATTACACGATTTCTAAGGTAGGCAGGATTGTACATTTGTATGGGAGGTACCAGAAGGGGAGTTACGAGACTTCCAAGTTTTTGTCCAAAACTTTGTCTAGCAATAGCTTTATTAAATACAGAATTTGGGCAAGATCGCGTTGGTAATATTGATAATATTACACGGTTTATAAACTAGGCGGTATGGTACATTTGTATGGGAGGTACCGGAAGAGGAATTACCAAACTTCCAAGTTGTTGTCCAAAACTTTGTGTAGCTATAGATGTAATAAATGCAAAATTTGGGCAAGGTTGCGTTGGACGTATTGATATTACTACACGATTTCTAAGGTAGGCGGGATGGTACATTTGTATGGGAGGTACCAGAAGGGGAGTTACGAGACTTCGAAGTTTTTGTCCAAAACTTTGTCTAGCTATAGATTTAATAAATGCAAAATTTGGGCAAGGTCGCGTTCGGCACATTGATATTATTACACGATTTCTAAGGTAGGCGGGATGGTACATTTGTATGGGAGGTACCAGAAGGGGAGTTACAAGACTTCCAACTTTTTGTCCAAAACTTTGTCTAGCTATATATTTACTAAATACAAAATTTGGGCAAGGTTGCGTTGGGGATATTGATATTATTACACGATTTCTAAGGTAGGCGGGATGGTACATTTGAATGGGAGGTATCACAAGGGGAGTTGCCAGGCTTCCAAGTTTTTGTCCAAAACTTTGTCTAGCTATAGATTTACTAAATACAAAATTTGCACAAGGTTGCGTTGGGGATATTGATATTATTACACGTTTTCTAATAGGGCGGGATGGTACATTTGTATGGGAGGTACCTGAAGAGGAATTGCCAGACTTCCAAGTTTTTGTCCAAAACTTTGTCTAGATATGGATTTACTAAATACAAAATTTGGGCAAGATCGCGGTGGCATATTGATATTATTACACGTTTTCTAATAGGGCGGGATGGTACATTTGTATGGGAGGTAACATAAGGGGAGTTGCCAGACTTTCAACTTTTTGTCAAAAACTTTGTCTAGCTATAGATTTACTAAATACAAAATTTGGGCAAGATCGCGGTGGCATATTGATATTATTACACGATTTCTAATGAGGCTGGATGGTACATTTGTATGGGAGGTACCAGAAGGGGAGTTGCCAGGCTTCCAAGTTTTTGTCCAAAACTTTGTCTAGCAATAGCTTTATTAAATACAGAATTTGGGCAAGATCGCGTTGGTAATATTGATAATATTACACGGTTAATAAGGGGCGGGATGGTACATTTGTATGGGAGGTACCAGAGGAGGAGTTGCCAGGCTTCCAAGTTTTTTCCAAAACTTTGTCTAGCTATAGATTTATTAAATGCAAAATTTCGGCTAGATTGCGGTGGGCATATTGATATTATTACACGATTTCTAAGGTAGGCGGGATGGTACATTTGTATGGGAGGTATCAGAAGGGGAATCACCAGACTTCCAAGTTTTTGTCCAAAACTTTGTCTAGCAATATCTTTATTAAATACAGAATTTGGGCAAGATCGCGTTGGTAATATTGATAATATTACACGGTTTATAAAGTAGGCGGTATGGTACATTTATATGGGAGGTACCAGAAGGGGAGTTACAAGACTTCCAACTTTTTGTCCAAAACTTTGTCTAGCTATAGATTTACTAAATACAAAATTTGCACAAGGTTGCGTTGGGGATATTGATATTATTACACGAATTCTAAGGTAGGCGGGATGGTACATTTGTATGGGAGGTATCACAAGGGGAGTTGCCAGGCTTCCAAGTTTTTGTCCAAAACTTTGTCTAGCTATAGATTTACTAAATACAAAATTTGCACAAGATTGCGTTGGGGATATTGATATTATTACACGATTTCTAAGGTAGGCGGGATGATACATTTGTATGGGAGGTACCAGAAGGGGAGTTACAAGACTTCCAAGTTTTTGTCCAAAACTTTGTCTAACTATATATTTACTAAATACAAAATTTGGGCAAGGTCGCGTTCGGCACATTGATATTATTAAACGATTTCTAAGGTAGGCGGGATGGTACATTTATATGGGTGGTTACAGAAGGGGAGTTACCAGACTTCCTTACTAAATACAAAATTTGCACAAGGTTGCGTTGGGGATATTGATATTATTACACGATTTCTAAGTTAGGCAGGATTGTACATTTGTATGGGAGGTACCAGAAGGGGAGTTACGAGACTTCCAAGTTTTTGTCCAAAACTGTGTCTAGCTATAGGTTTCATAAATGCAAAATTTGGGCATGGTTGCGTTGGGGATATTGATATTATTACCCGATTTCTAAGGTATTCGGGATTGTACATTTATATGGGAAGTACCAGAAGGGGAGTTACAAGACTTCCAACTTTTTGTCCAAAACTTTGTCTAGCTATATATTTACTAAATACAAAATTTGCACAAGGTTGCGTTGGGGATATTGATATTATTACACGATTTCTAAGGTAGGTGGGATGGTACATTTGTATTGGTGGTACCAGAAGGGGAGTTACGAGACTTCCAAGTTTTTGTCTAAAACTTTGTCTAGCTATAGATTTAATAAATGCAAAATTTGGGCAGATTTCCAGACTACCAAGTTTTTGTCCAAAACTTTGTCTAGCTATAGATTTACTAAATACAAAATTTGCACAAGGTTGCGTTGGGGATATTGATATTATTACACGATTTCTAAGGTAGGTGGGATGGTACATTTGTATGGGTGGTACCAGAAGGGGAGTTACCAGACTTCCAAGTTTTTGTCCAAAACTTTGTCTAGCTATAGATTTACTAAATACAAAATTTGCACAAGGTTGCGTTGGGGATATTGATATTATTACACGATTTCTAAGGTAGGCGGGATGGTACATTTGTATGGGTGGTACCAGAAGGGGAGTTACCAGACTTCCAAGTTTTTGTCCAAAACTTTGTCTAGCTATAGATTTACTAAATACAAAATTTGCACAAGGTTGCGTTGGGGATATTGATATTATTACACGATTTCTAAGGTAGGTGGGATGGTACATTTGTATTGGTGGTACCAGAAGGGGAGTTACGAGACTTCCAAGTTTTTGTCTAAAACTTTGTCTAGCTATAGATTTAATAAATGCAAAATTTGGGCAGATTTCCAGACTACCAAGTTTTTGTCCAAAACTTTGTCTAGCTATAGATTTACTAAATACAAAATTTGCACAAGGTTGCGTTGGGGATATTGATATTATTACACGATTTCTAAGGTAGGCGGGATGGTACATTTGTATGGGAGGTACCAGAAGGGAGTTACAAGACTTCCAAGTTTTTGTCCAAAACTTTGTCTAACTATATATTTACTAAATACAAAATTTGGGCAAGGTCGCGTTCGGCACATTGATATTATTACACGATTTCTAAGGTAGGCGGGATGGTACATTTATATGGGTGGTTACAGAAGGGGAGTTACCAGACTTCCAAGTTTTTGAACAAAACTTCGTCTAGCTATAGATTTACTAAATACAAAATTTGCACAAGGTTGCGTTGGGGATATTGATAATATTACACGGTTTATAAGGGGCAGGATGGTACATTTGTATGGGAGGTACCTGAAGAGGAATTGCCAGACTTCCAAGTTTTTGTCCAAAACTTTGTCTAGATATGGATTTACTAAATACAAAATTTGGGCAAGATCGCGGTGGCATATTGATATTATTACACGTTTTCTAATAGGGCGGGATGGTACATTTGTATGGGAGGTAACAGAAGGGGAGTTGCCAGACTTTTAACTTTTTTTCCAAAACTTTGTCTAGCTATAGATTTAATAAATGCAAAATTTCGGCAAGATTGCGGTGGGCATATTGATATTATTACACGATTTCTAAGGTAGGCGGGATGGTACATTTGTATGGGAGGTATCAGAAGGGGAGTTACAAGACTTCCAACTATTTATAAAAAAACTTTGTCTAGCTATATATTTACTAAATACAAAATTTGGGCAAGGTTGCGTTGGGGATATTGATATTATTACACGATTTCTAATGTAGGCGGGATTGTACATTTGTATGGGAGGTACCAGAAGGGGAGTTACAAGACTTCCAACTTTTTGTCCAAAACTTTGTCTAGCTATAGATTTAATAAATGCAAAATTTGGGCAAGCTATAGATTTATTAAATACAAAATTTGCACAAGGTTGCGTTGTGGCTATTGATATTATTACACGATTTCTAAGGTAGGCGGGATGGTACATTTGTATGGGAGGTACCAGAAGGGGAGTTACAAGACTTCCAACTTTTTGTCCAAAACTTTGTCTAGCTATAGCTTTATTAAATACAGAATTTGGGAAAGATCGCGTTGGTAATATTGATAATATTACACGGTTTATAAAGTAGGCGGTATGGTACATTTGTATGGGAGGTACCGGGAGAGGAATTACCAAACTTCCAAGTTGTTGTCCAAAACTTTGTCTAGCTATAGATTTAATAAATGCAAAATTTGGGCAAGCTATAGATTTATTAAATACAAAATTTGCACAAGGTTGCGTTGTGGCTATTGATATTATTACACGATTTCTAAGGTAGGCGGGATGGTACATTTGTATGGGAGGTACCAGAAGGGGAGTTACAAGACTTCCAACTTTTTGTCCAAAACTTTGTCTAGCTATAGCTTTATTAAATACAGAATTTGGGAAAGATCGCGTTGGTAATATTGATAATATTACACGGTTTATAAAGTAGGCGGTATGGTACATTTGTATGGGAGGTACCGGAAGAGGAATTACCAAACTTCCAAGTTGTTGTCCAAAACTTTGTCTAGCTATAGATGTAATAAATGCAAAATTTCGGCAAGATTGCGGTGGGCATATTTATATTATTACACGATTTCTAAGGTAGGCGGGATGGTACATTTGTATAAGAGGTACCAGAAGGGGATTTACAAGACTTCCAACTTTTTATCCAAAACTTTGTCTAGCTATATATTTACTAAATACAAAATTTGGGCAAGGTTGCGTTGGGGATATTGATATTATTACACGATTTCTAATGTAGGCGGGATAGTACATTTGTATGGGAGGTACCAGAAGGGGAGTTACAAGTCTTCCAACTTTTTGTCCACAACTTTGTCTAGCTATAGATTTAATAAATGCAAAATTTGGACAAGCTATAGATTTAATAAATGCAAAATTTGGGCAAGGTCGCGTTCGGCACATTGATATTATTACACGATTTCTAAGGTAGGCGGGATGGTACATTTGTATGGGAGGTACCAGAAGGGGAGTTACAAGACTTCCAACTTTTTGTCCAAAACTTTGTCTAGCTATATATTTACTAAATACAAAATTTGGGCCAGGTTGCGTTGGGGCTATTGATATTATTACACGATTTCTAAGGTAGGCGGGATGGTACATTTATATGGGAGGTACCAGAAGGGGAGTTACAAGACTTCCAACTTTTTGTCCAAAACTTTGTCTAGCTATAGATTTACTAAATACAAAATTTGCACAAGGTTGCGTTGGGGATATTGATATTATTACACGAATTCTAAGGTAGGCGGGATGGTACATTTGTATGGGAGGTATCACAAGGGGAGTTGCCAGGCTTCCAAGTTTTTGTCCAAAACTTTGTCTAGCTATAGATTTACTAAATACAAAATTTGCACAAGGTTGCGTTGGGGATATTGATATTATTACACGATTTCTAAGTTAGGCAGGATTGTACATTTGTATGGGAGGTACCAGAAGGGGAGTTACGAGACTTCCAAGTTTTTGTCCAAAACTGTGTCTAGCTATATATTTACTAAATACAAAATTTGGGCAAGGTCGCGTTCGGCACATTGATATTATTACACGATTTCTAAGGTAGGCGGGATGGTACATTTATATGGGTGGTTACAGAAGGGGAGTTACCAGACTTCCAAGTTTTTGAACAAAACTTCGTCTAGCTATAGATTTACTAAATACAAAATTTGCACAAGGTTGCGTTGGGGATATTGATATTATTACACGAATTCTAAGGTAGGCGGGATGGTACATTTGTATGGGAGGTATCACAAGGGGAGTTGCCAGGCTTCCAAGTTTTTGTCCAAAACTTTGTCTAGCTATAGATTTACTAAATACAAAATTTGCACAAGGTTGCGTTGGGGATATTGATATTATTACACGATTTCTAAGGTAGGCGGGATGGTACATTTGTATGGGAGGTACCAGAAGGGAGTTACAAGACTTCCAAGTTTTTGTCCAAAACTTTGTCTAACTATATATTTACTAAATACAAAATTTGGGCAAGGTCGCGTTCGGCACATTGATATTATTACACGATTTCTAAGGTAGGCGGGATGGTACATTTATATGGGTGGTTACAGAAGGGGAGTTACCAGACTTCCAAGTTTTTGAACAAAACTTCGTCTAGCTATAGATTTACTAAATACAAAATTTGCACAAGGTTGCGATGGGGATATTGATATTATTACACGATTTCTAAGTTAGGCAGGATTGTACATTTGTATGGGAGGTACCAGAAGGGGAGTTACAAGACTTCCAACTTTTTCTTCAAAACTTTGTCTAGCTATATATTTACTAAATACAAAATTTGGGCAAGGTTGCGTTGGGGATATTGATATTATTACACGATTTCTAAGGTAGGCGGGATGGTACATTTGTATGGGTGGTACCAGAAGGGGAGTTACCAGACTTCCAAGTTTTTGTCCAAAACTTTGTCTAGCTATAGATTTACTAAATACAAAATTTGCACAAGGTTGCGTTGGGGATATTGATATTATTACACGATTTCTAAGGTAGGTGGGATGGTACATTTGTATTGGTGGTACCAGAAGGGGAGTTACGAGACTTCCAAGTTTTTGTCTAAAACTTTGTCTAGCTATAGATTTAATAAATGCAAAATTTGGGCAGATTTCCAGACTACCAAGTTTTTGTCCAAAACTTTGTCTAACTATAGATTTACTAAATACAAAATTTGCACAAGGTTGCGTTGGGGATATTGATAATATTACACGGTTTATAAGGGGCAGGATGGTACATTTGTATGGGAGGTACCTGAAGAGGAATTGCCAGACTTCCAAGTTTTTGTCCAAAACTTTGTCTAGATATGGATTTACTAAATACAAAATTTGGGCAAGATCGCGGTGGCATATTGATATTATTACACGTTTTATAATAGGGCGGGATGGTACATTTGTATGGGAGGTAACAGAAGGGGAGTTGCCAGACTTTTAACTTTTTTTCCACAACTTTGTCTAGCTATAGATTTATTAAATGCAAAATTTCGGCAAGATTGCGGTGGGCATATTGATATTATTACACGATTTCTAAGGTAGGCGGGATGGTGCATTTGTATGGGAGGTATCAGAAGGGGAGTTACAAGACTTCCAACTATTTATCCAAAACTTTGTCTAGCTATATATTTACTAAATACAAAATTTGGGCAAGGTTGCGTTGGGGATATTGATATTATTACACGATTTCTAATGTAGGCGGGATTGTACATTTGTATGGGAGGTACCAGAAGGGGAGTTACAAGACTTCCAACTTTTTGTCCAAAACTTTGTCTAGCTATAGATTTAATAAATGCAAAATTTGGGCAAGCTATAGATTTATTAAATACAAAATTTGCACAAGGTTGCGTTGGGGCTATTGATATTATTACACGATTTCTAAGGTAGGCGGGATGGTACATTTGTATGGGAGGTACCAGAAGGGGAGTTACAAGACTTCCAACTTTTTGTCCAAAACTTTGTCTAGCTATAGCTTTATTAAATACAGAATTTGGGAAAGATCGCGTTGGTAATATTGATAATATTACACGGTTTATAAAGTAGGCGGTATGGTACATTTGTATGGGAGGTACCGGAAGAGGAATTACCAAACTTCCAAGTTGTTGTCCAAAACTTTGTCTAGCTATAGATGTAATAAATGCAAAATTTGGGCAAGGTTGCGTTGGACATATTGATATTATTACACGATTTCTAAGGTAGGCGGGATGGTACATTTGTATGGGAGGTACCAGAAGGGGAGTTACAAGACTTCCAACTTTTCATCCCAAACTTTGTCTAGCTATATATTTACTAAATACAAAATTTGGGCAAGGTTGCGTTGGGGATATTGATATTATTACACGATTTCTAATGTAGGCGGGATTGTACATTTGTATGGGAGGTACCAGAAGGGGAGTTACAAGTCTTCCAACTTTTTGTCCAAAACTTTGTCTAGCTATAGATTTAATAAATGCAAAATTTGGGCAAGCATAGATTTAATAAATGCAAAATTTGGGCAAGGTCGCGTTCGGCACATTGATATTATTACACGATTTCTAAGGTAGGCGGGATGGTACATTTGTATGGGAGGTACCAGAAGGGGAGTTACAAGACTTCCAACTTTTTGTCCAAAACTTTGTCTAGCTATATATTTACTAAATACAAAATTTGGGCAAGGTTGCGTTGGGGCTATTGATATTATTACACGATTTCTAAGGTAGGCGGGATGGTACATTTATATGGGAGGTACCAGAAGGGGAGTTACAAGACTTCCAACTTTTTGTCCAAAACTTTGTCTAGCTATAGATTTACTAAATACAAAATTTGCACAAGGTTGCGTTGGGGATATTGATATTATTACACGAATTCTAAGGTAGGCGGGATGGTACATTTGTATGGGAGGTATCACAAGGGGAGTTGCCAGGCTTCCAAGTTTTTGTCCAAAACTTTGTCTAGCTATAGATTTACTAAATACAAAATTTGCACAAGATTGCTTTGGGGATATTGATATTATTACACGATTTCTAAGGTAGGCGGGATGGTACATTTGTATGGGAGGTACAGAAGGGGAGTTACAAGACTTCCAAGTTTTTGTCCAAAACTTTGTCTAACTATATATTTACTAAATACAAAATTTGCACAAGGTTGCGTTGGGGATATTGATATTATTACACGATTTCTAAGTTAGGCAGGATTGTACATTTGTATGGGAGGTACCAGAAGGGGAGTTACGAGACTTCCAAGTTTTTGTCCAAAACTGTGTCTAGCTATAGGTTTCATAAATGCAAAATTTGGGCATGGTTGCGTTGGGGATATTGATATTATTACCCGATTTCTAAGGTATTCGGGATTGTACATTTGTATGGGAAGTACAAGAAGGGGAGTTACCAGACTTCCAAGTTTTTGAACAAAACTTCGTCTAGCTATAGATTTACTAAATACAAAATTTGCACAAGGTTGCGTTGGGGATATTGATATTATTACACGATTTCTAAGTTAGGCAGGATTGTACATTTGTATGGGAGGTACCAGAAGGGGAGTTACGAGACTTCCAAGTTTTTGTCCAAAACTGTGTCTAGCTATAGGTTTCATAAATGCAAAATTTGGGCATGGTTGCGTTGGGGATATTGATATTATTACCCGATTTCTAAGGTATTCGGGATTGTACATTTGTATGGGAAGTACAAGAAGGGGAGTTACAAGACTTCCAACTTTTTGTCCAAAACTTTGTCTAGCTATAGATTTACTAAATACAAAATTTGCACAAGGTTGCGTTGGGGATATTGATATTATTACACGAATTCTAAGGGAGGCGGGATGGTACATTTGTATGGGAGGTATCACAAGGGGAGTTGCCAGGCTTCCAAGTTTTTGTCAAAAACTTTGTCTAGCTATAGGTTTCATAAATGCAAAATTTGGGCATGGTTGCGTTGGGGATATTGATATTATTACCCGATTTCTAAGGTATTCGGGATTGTACATTTGTATGGGAAGTACCAGAAGGGGAGTTACAAGACTTCCAACTTTTTGTCCAAAACTTTGTCTAGCTATAGATTTACTAAATACAAAATTTGCACAAGGTTGCGTTGGGGATATTGATATTATTACACGATTTCTAAGTTAGGCAGGATTGTACATTTGTATGGGAGGTACCAGAAGGGGAGTTACGAGACTTCCAAGTTTTTGTCCAAAACTGTGTCTAGCTATAGGTTTCATAAATGCAAAATTTGGGCATGGTTGCGTTGGGGATATTGATATTATTACCCGATTTCTAAGGTATTCGGGATTGTACATTTGTATGGGAAGTACAAGAAGGGGAGTTACGAGACTTCCAAGTTTTTGTCCAAAACTGTGTCTAGCTATATATTTACTAAATACAAAATTTGGGCAAGGTCGCGTTCGGCACATTGATATTATTACACGATTTCTAAGGTAGGCGGGATGGTACATTTATATGGGTGGTTACAGAAGGGGAGTTACCAGACTTCCAAGTTTTTGAACAAAACTTCGTCTAGCTATAGATTTACTAAATACAAAATTTGCACAAGGTTGCGTTGGGGATATTGATATTATTACACGAATTCTAAGGTAGGCGGGATGGTACATTTGTATGGGAGGTATCACAAGGGGAGTTGCCAGGCTTCCAAGTTTTTGTCCAAAACTTTGTCTAGCTATAGATTTACTAAATACAAAATTTGCACAAGGTTGCGTTGGGGATATTGATATTATTTCTAAGGTAGGCGGGATGGTACATTTGTATGGGAGGTACCAGAAGGGAGTTACAAGACTTCCAAGTTTTTGTCCAAAACTTTGTCTAACTATATATTTACTAAATACAAAATTTGGGCAAGGTCGCGTTCGGCACATTGATATTATTACACGATTTCTAAGGTAGGCGGGATGGTACATTTATATGGGTGGTTACAGAAGGGGAGTTACCAGACTTCCAAGTTTTTGAACAAAACTTCGTCTAGCTATAGATTTACTAAATACAAAATTTGCACAAGGTTGCGATGGGGATATTGATATTATTACACGATTTCTAAGTTAGGCAGGATTGTACATTTGTATGTGAGGTACCAGAAGGGGAGTTACGAGACTTCCAAGTTTTTGTCCAAAACTGTGTCTAGCTATAGGTTTCATAAATGCAAAATTTGGGCATGGTTGCGTTGGGGATATTGATATTATTACCCGATTTCTAAGGTATTCGGGATTGTACATTTGTATGGGAAGTACCAGAAAGGGAGTTACAAGACTTCCAACTTTTTGTTCAAAACTTTGTCTAGCTATATATTTACTAAATACAAAATTTGGGCAAGGTTGCGTTGGGGATATTGATATTATTACACGATTTCTAAGGTAGGCGGGATGGTACATTTGTATGGGTGGTACCAGAAGGGGAGTTACCAGACTTCCAAGTTTTTGTCCAAAACTTTGTCTAGCTATAGATTTACTAAATACAAAATTTGCACAAGGTTGCGTTGGGGATATTGATATTATTACACGATTTCTAAGGTAGGTGGGATGGTACATTTGTATTGGTGGTACCAGAAGGGGAGTTACGAGACTTCCAAGTTTTTGTCTAAAACTTTGTCTAGCTATAGATTTAATAAATGCAAAATTTGGGCAGATTTCCAGACTACCAAGTTTTTGTCCAAAACTTTGTCTAACTATAGATTTACTAAATACAAAATTTGCACAAGGTTGCGTTGGGGATATTGATAATATTACACGGTTTATAAGGGGCAGGATGGTACATTTGTATGGGAGGTACCTGAAGAGGAATTGCCAGACTTCCAAGTTTTTGTCCAAAACTTTGTCTAGATATGGATTTATTAAATACAAAATTTGGGCAAGATCGCGGTGGCATATTGATATTATTACACGTTTTCTAATAGGGCGGGATGGTACATTTGTATGGGAGGTAACAGAAGGGGAGTTGCCAGACTTTTAACTTTTTTTCCACAACTTTGTCTAGCTATAGATTTATTAAATGCAAAATTTCGGCAAGATTGCGGTGGGCATATTGATATTATTACACGATTTCTAAGGTAGGCGGGATGGTACATTTGTATGGGAGGTATCAGAAGGGGAGTTACAAGACTTCCAACTATTTATCCAAAACTTTGTCTAGCTATATATTTACTAAATACAAAATTTGGGCAAGGTTGCGTTGGGGATATTGATATTATTACACGATTTCTAATGTAGGCGGGATTGTACATTTGTATGGGAGGTACCAGAAGGGGAGTTACAAGACTTCCAACTTTTTGTCCAAAACTTTGTCTAGCTATAGATTTAATAAATGCAAAATTTGGGCAAGCTATAGATTTATTAAATACAAAATTTGCACAAGGTTGCGTTGGGGCTATTGATATTATTACACGATTTCTAAGGTAGGCGGGATGGTACATTTGTATGGGAGGTACCAGAAGGGGAGTTACAAGACTTCCAACTTTTTGTCCAAAACTTTGTCTAGCTATAGCTTTATTAAATACAGAATTTGGGAAAGATCGCGTTGGTAATATTGATAATATTACACGGTTTATAAAGTAGGCGGTATGGTACATTTGTATGGGAGGTACCGGAAGAGGAATTACCAAACTTCCAAGTTGTTGTCCAAAACTTTGTATAGATGCAATAAATGCAAAATTTGGGCAAGGTTGCGTTGGACATATTGATATTATTACACGATTTCTAAGGTAGGCGGGATGGTACATTTGTATGGGAGGTACCAGAAGGGGAGTTACAAGACTTCCAACTTTTTATCCAAAACTTTGTCTAACTATATATTTACTAAATACAAAATTTGCACAAGGTTGCGTTGGGGATATTGATATTATTACACGATTTCTAATGTAGGCGGGATTGTACATTTGTATGGGAGGTACCAGAAGGGGAGTTACAAGTCTTCCAACTTTTTGTCCAAAACTTTGTCTAGCTATAGATTTAATAAATGCAAAATTTGGGCAAGCATAGATTTAATAAATGCAAAATTTGGGCAAGGTCGCGTTCGGCACATTGATATTATTACACGATTTCTAAGGTAGGCGGGATGGTACATTTGTATGGGAGGTACCAGAAGGGGAGTTACAAGACTTCCAACTTTTTGTCCAAAACTTTGTCTAGCTATATATTTTCTAAATACAAAATTTGGGCAAGGTCGCGTTCGGCACATTGATATTATTACACGATTTCTAAGGTAGGCGGGATGGTACATTTATATGGGAGGTACCAGAAGGGGAGTTACAAGACTTCCAACTTTTTGTCCAAAACTTTGTCTAGCTATAGATTTACTAAATACAAAATTTGCACAAGGTTGCGTTGGGGATATTGATATTATTACACGATTTCTAAGTTAGGCAGGATTGTACATTTGTATGGGAGGTACCAGAAGGGGTGTTACGAGACTTCCAAGTTTTTGTCCAAAACTGTGTCTAGCTATAGATTTACTAAATACAAAATTTGCACAAGATTGCTTTGGGGATATTGATATTATTACACGATTTCTAAGGTAGGCGGGATGGTACATTTGTATGGGAGGTACCAGAAGGGGAGTTACAAGACTTCCAAGTTTTTGTCCAAAACTTTGTCTAACTATATATTTACTAAATACAAAATTTGCACAAGGTTGCGTTGGGGATATTGATATTATTACACGATTTCTAAGTTAGGCAGGATTGTACATTTGTATGGGAGGTACCAGAAGGGGAGTTACAAGACTTCCAAGTTTTTGTCCAAAACTTTGTCTAACTATATATTTACTAAATACAAAATTTGCACAAGGTTGCGTTGGGGATATTGATATTATTACACGATTTCTAAGGTAGGCGGGATGGTACATTTGTATGGGAGGTACCAGAAGGGGAGTTACAAGACTTCCAAGTTTTTGTCCAAAACTGTGTCTAGCTATAGGTTTCATAAATGCAAAATTTGGGCATGGTTGCGTTGGGGATATTGATATTATTACCCGATTTCTAAGGTATTCGGGATTGTACATTTGTATGGGAAGTACCAGAAGGGGAGTTACAAGACTTCCAACTTTTTGTTCAAAACTTTGTCTAGCTATATATTTACTAAATACAAAATTTGGGCAAGGTTGCGTTGGGGATATTGATATTATTACACGATTTCTAAGGTAGGCGGGATGGTACATTTGTATGGGTGGTACCAGAAGGGGAGTTACCAGACTTCCAAGTTTTTGTCCAAAACTTTGTCTAGCTATAGATTTACTAAATACAAAATTTGCACAAGATTGCTTTGGGGATATTGATATTATTACACGATTTCTAAGTTAGGCAGGATTGTACATTTGTATGGGAGGTACCAGAAGGGGTGTTACGAGACTTCCAAGTTTTTGTCCAAAACTGTGTCTAGCTATAGGTTTCATAAATGCAAAATTTGGGCATGGTTGCGTTGGGGATATTGATATTATTACCCGATTTCTAAGGTATTCGGGATTGTACATTTGTATGGGAAGTACCAGAAGGGGAGTTACAAGACTTCCAACTTTTTGTTCAAAACTTTGTCTAGCTATAGATTTACTAAATACAAAATTTGCACAAGGTTGCGTTGGGGATATTGATATTATTACACGATTTCTAAGGTAGGTGGGATGGTACATTTGTATTGGTGGTACCAGAAGGGGAGTTACGAGACTTCCAAGTTTTTGTCTAAAACTTTGTCTAGCTATAGATTTAATAAATGCAAAATTTGGGCAGATTTCCAGACTACCAAGTTTTTGTCCAAAACTTTGTCTAACTATAGATTTACTAAATACAAAATTTGCACAAGGTTGCGTTGGGGATATTGATAATATTACACGGTTTATAAGGGGCAGGATGGTACATTTGTATGGGAGGTACCTGAAGAGGAATTGCCAGACTTCCAAGTTTTTGTCCAAAACTTTGTCTAGATATGGATTTACTAAATACAAAATTTGGGCAAGATCGCGGTGGCATATTGATATTATTACACGTTTTCTAATAGGGCGGGATGGTACATTTGTATGGGAGGTAACAGAAGGGGAGTTGCCAGACTTTTAACTTTTTTTCCACAACTTTGTCTAGCTATAGATTTATTAAATGCAAAATTTCGGCAAGATTGCGGTGGGCATATTGATATTATTACACGATTTCTAAGGTAGGCGGGATGGTACATTTGTATGGGAGGTATCAGAAGGGGAGTTACAAGACTTCCAACTATTTATCCAAAACTTTGTCTAGCTATATATTTACTAAATACAAAATTTGGGCAAGGTTGCGTTGGGGATATTGATATTATTACACGATTTCTAATGTAGGCGGGATTGTACATTTGTATGGGAGGTACCAGAAGGGGAGTTACAAGACTTCCAACTTTTTGTCCAAAACTTTGTCTAGCTATAGATTTAATAAATGCAAAATTTGGGCAAGCTATAGATTTATTAAATACAAAATTTGCACAAGGTTGCGTTGGGGCTATTGATATTATTACACGATTTCTAAGGTAGGCGGGATGGTACATTTGTATGGGAGGTACCAGAAGGGGAGTTACAAGACTTCCAACTTTTTGTCCAAAACTTTGTCTAGCTATAGCTTTATTAAATACAGAATTTGGGAAAGATCGCGTTGGTAATATTGATAATATTACACGGTTTATAAAGTAGGCGGTATGGTACATTTGTATGGGAGGTACCGGAAGAGGAATTACGAAACTTCCAAGTTGTTGTCCAAAACTTTGTATAGATGTAATAAATGCAAAATTTGGGCAAGGTTGCGTTGGACATATTGATATTATTACACGATTTCTAAGGTAGGCGGGATGGTACATTTGTATGGTAGGTACCAGAAGGGGAGTTACAAGTCTTCCAACTTTTTGTCCAAAACTTTGTCTAGCTATAGATTTAATAAATGCAAAATTTGGGCAAGCATAGATTTAATAAATGCAAAATTTGGGCAAGGTCGCGTTCGGCACATTGATATTATTACACGATTTCTAAGGTAGGCGGGATGGTACATTTGTATGGGAGGTACCAGAAGGGGAGTTACAAGACTTCCAACTTTTTGTCCAAAACTTTGTCTAGCTATATATTTTCTAAATACAAAATTTGGGCAAGGTCGCGTTCGGCACATTGATATTATTACACGATTTCTAAGGTAGGCGGGATGGTACATTTATATGGGAGGTACCAGAAGGGGAGTTACAAGACTTCCAACTTTTTGTCCAAAACTTTGTCTAGCTATAGATTTACTAAATACAAAATTTGCACAAGGTTGCGTTGGGGATATTGATATTATTACACGAATTCTAAGGTAGGCGGGATGGTACATTTGTATGGGAGGTATCACGAGGGGAGTTGCCAGGCTTCCAAGTTTTTGTCCAAAACTTTGTCTAGCTATAGATTTACTAAATACAAAATTTGCACAAGATTGCTTTGGGGATATTGATATTATTACACGATTTCTAAGGTAGGCGGGATGGTACATTTGTATGGGAGGTACCAGAAGGGGAGTTACAAGACTTCCAAGTTTTTGTCCAAAACTTTGTCTAACTATATATTTACTAAATACAAAATTTGCACAAGGTTGCGTTGGGGATATTGATATTATTACACGATTTCTAAGTTAGGCAGGATTGTACATTTGTTTGGGAGGTACCAGAAGGGGTGTTACGAGACTTCCAAGTTTTTGTCCAAAACTGTGTCTAGCTATAGGTTTCATAAATGCAAAATTTGGGCATGGTTGCGTTGGGGATATTGATATTATTACCCGATTTCTAAGGTATTCGGGATTATACATTTGTATGGGAAGTACAAGAAGGGGAGTTACCAGACTTCCAAGTTTTTGAACAAAACTTCGTCTAGCTATAGATTAACTAAATACAAAATTTGCACAAGGTTGCGTTGGGGATATTGATATTATTACACGATTTCTAAGTTAGGCAGGATTGTACATTTGTATGGGAGGTACCAGAAGGGGAGTTACGAGACTTCCAAGTTTTTGTCCAAAACTGTGTCTAGCTATAGGTTTCATTAATGCAAAATTTGGGCATGGTTGCGTTGGGGATATTGATATTATTACCCGATTTCTAAGGTATTCGGGATTGTACATTTGTATGGGAAGTACAAGAAGGGGAGTTACAAGACTTCCAACTTTTTGTCCAAAACTTTGTCTAGCTATAGATTTACTAAATACAAAATTTGCACAAGGTTGCGTTGGTGATATTGATATTATTACACGAATTCTAAGGTAGGCGGGATGGTACATTTGTATGGGAGGTATCACAAGGGGAGTTGCCAGGCTTCCAAGTTTTTGTCAAAAACTTTGTCTAGCTATAGGTTTCATAAATGCAAAATTTGGGCATGGTTGCGTTGGGGATATTGATATTATTACCCGATTTCTAAGGTATTCGGGATTGTACATTTGTATGGGAAGTACCAGAAGGGGAGTTACAAGACTTCCAACTTTTTGTCCAAAACTTTGTCTAGCTATATATTTACTAAATACAAAATTTGGGCAAGATTGCGTTGGGGATATTGATATTATTACACGATTTCTAAGGTAGGCGGGATGGTACATTTGTATGGGTGGTACCAGAAGGGGAGTTACCAGACTTCCAAGTTTTTGTCCAAAACTTTGTCTAGCTATAGATTTACTAAATACAAAATTTGCACAAGGTTGCGTTGGGGATATTGATATTATTACACGATTTCTAAGGTAAGCGGGATGGTACATTTGTATTGGTGGTACCAGAAGGGGAGTTACGAGACTTCCAAGTTTTTGTCTAAAACTTTGTCTAGCTATAGATTTAATAAATGCAAAATTTGGGCAGATTTCCAGACTACCAAGTTTTTGTCCAAAACTTTGTCTAACTATAGATTTACTAAATACAAAATTTGCACAAGGTTGCGTTGGGGATATTGATAATATTACACGGTTTATAAGGGGCAGGATGGTACATTTGTATGGGAGGTACCTGAAGAGGAATTGCCAGACTTCCAAGTTTTTGTCCAAAACTTTGTCTAAATATGGATTTACTAAATACAAAATTTGGGCAAGATCGCGGTGGCATATTGATATTATTACACGTTTTCTAATAGGGCGGGATGGTACATTTGTATGGGAGGTACCAGAAGGGGAGTTACAAGACTTCCAACTTTTTGTCCAAAACTTTGTCTAGCTATAGATTTAATAAATGCAAAATTTGGGCAAGCTATAGATTTATTAAATACAAAATTTGCACAAGGTTGCGTTGGGGCTATTGATATTATTACACGATTTCTAAGGTAGGCGGGATGGTACATTTGTATGGGAGGTACCAGAAGGGGAGTTACAAGACTTCCAACTTTTTGTCCAAAACTTTGTCTAGCTATAGCTTTATTAAATACAGAATTTGGGAAAGATCGCGTTGGTAATATTGATAATATTACACGGTTTATAAAGTAGGCGGTATGGTACATTTGTATGGGAGGTACCGGAAGAGGAATTACCAAACTTCCAAGTTGTTGTCCAAAACTTTGTCTAGCTATAGATGTAATAAATGCAAAATTTGGGCAAGGTTGCTTTGGACATATTGATATTATTACACGATTTCTAAGGTAGGCGGGATGGTACATTTGTATGGGAGGTACCAGAAGGGGAGTTACAAGACTTCCAACTTTTTTTCCAAAACTGTGTCTAGCTATATATTTACTAAATGCAAAATTTGGGCAAGGTTGCGTTGGGGATATTGATATTATTACACGATTTCTAAAGTAGGCGGGATGGTACATTTATATGGGTGGTACCAGAAGGGGAGTTACCAGACTTCCAAGTTTTTGTCCAAAACTTTGTCTAGCTATAGATTTACTAAATACAAAATTTGCACAAGGTTGCGTTGGGGCTATTGATATTATTACACGATTTCTAAGGTAGGCGGGATGGTACATTTGTATGGGAGGTACCAGAAGGGGAGTTACAAGTCTTCCAACTTTTTGTCCAAAACTTTGTCTAGCTATAGATTTAATAAATGCAAAATTTGGGCAAGCTATAGATTTAATAAATGCAAAATTTGGGCAAGGTCGCGTTCGGCACATTGATATTATTACACGATTTCTAAGGTAGGCGGGATGGTACATTTGTATGGGAGGTACCAGAAGGGGAGTTACAAGACTTCCAACTTTTTTTCCAAAACTGTGTCTAGCTATATATTTACCAAATACAAAATTTGAGCAAGGTCGCGTTGGGCATATTGATATTATTACACGAATTCTAATGTAGGCGGGATGGTACATTTGTATGGGAGGTACCAGAAGGGGAGTTACAAGTCTTCCAACTTTTTGTCCAAAACTTTGTCTAGCTATAGATTTAATAAATGCAAAATTTGGGCAAGCTATAGATTTAATAAATGCAAAATTTGGGCAAGGTCGCGTTCGGCACATTGATATTATTACACGATTTCTAAGGTAGGCGGGATGGTACATTTATATGGGAGGTACCAGAAGGGGAGTTACAAGACTTCCAACTTTTTATCCAAAACTTTGTCTAGCTATATATTTACTAAATACAAAATTTGGGCAAGGTTGCGTTGGGGATATTGATATTATTACACGATTTCTAATGTAGGCGGGATTGTACATTTGTATGGGAGGTACCAGAAGGGGAGTTACAAGTCTTCCAACTTTTTGTCCAAAACTTTGTCTAGCTATAGATTTAATAAATGCAAAATTTTGGCAAGCTATAGATTTAATAAATGCAAAATTTGGGCAAGGTCGCGTTCGGCACATTGATATTATTACACGATTTCTAAGGTAGGCGGGATGGTACATTTGTATGGGAGGTACCAGAAGGGGAGTTACAAGACTTCCAACTTTTTGTCCAAAACTTTGTCTAGCTATATATTTTCTAAATACAAAATTTGGGCAAGGTCGCGTTCGGCACATTGATATTATTACACGATTTCTAAGGTAGGCGGGATGGTACATTTATATGGGAGGTACCAGAAGGGGAGTTACAAGACTTCCAACTTTTTGTCCAAAACTTTGTCTAGCTATAGATTTACTAAATACAAAATTTGCACAAGGTTGCGTTGGGGATATTGATATTATTACACGAATTCTAAGGTAGGCGGGATGGTACATTTGTATGGGAGGTATCACGAGGGGAGTTGCCAGGCTTCCAAGTTTTTGTCCAAAACTTTGTCTAGCTATAGATTTACTAAATACAAAATTTGCACAAGATTGCTTTGGGGATATTGATATTATTACACGATTTCTAAGGTAGGCGGGATGGTACATTTGTATGGGAGGTACCAGAAGGGGAGTTACAAGACTTCCAAGTTTTTGTCCAAAACTTTGTCTAACTATATATTTACAAAAAACAAAATTTGCACAAGGTTGCGTTGGGGATATTGATATTATTACACGATTTCTAAGTTAGGCAGGATTGTACATTTGTATGGGAGGTACCAGAAGGGGTGTTACGAGACTTCCAAGTTTTTGTCCAAAACTGTGTCTAGCTATAGGTTTCATAAATGCAAAATTTGGGCATGGTTGCGTTGGGGATATTGATATTATTACCCGATTTCTAAGGTATTCGGGATTATACATTTGTATGGGAAGTACAAGAAGGGGAGTTACCAGACTTCCAAGTTTTTGAACAAAACTTCGTCTAGCTATAGATTAACTAAATACAAAATTTGCACAAGGTTGCGTTGGGGATATTGATATTATTACACGATTTCTAAGTTAGGCAGGATTGTACATTTGTATGGGAGGTACCAGAAGGGGAGTTACGAGACTTCCAAGTTTTTGTCCAAAACTGTGTCTAGCTATAGGTTTCATTAATGCAAAATTTGGGCATGGTTGCGTTGGGGATATTGATATTATTACCCGATTTCTAAGGTATTCGGGATTGTACATTTGTATGGGAAGTACAAGAAGGGGAGTTACAAGACTTCCAACTTTTTGTCCAAAACTTTGTCTAGCTATAGATTTACTAAATACAAAATTTGCACAAGGTTGCGTTGGTGATATTGATATTATTACACGAATTCTAAGGTAGGCGGGATGGTACATTTGTATGGGAGGTATCACAAGGGGAGTTGCCAGGCTTCCAAGTTTTTGTCAAAAACTTTGTCTAGCTATAGGTTTCATAAATGCAAAATTTGGGCATGGTTGCGTTGGGGATATTGATATTATTACCCGATTTCTAAGGTATTCGGGATTGTACATTTGTATGGGAAGTACCAGAAGGGGAGTTACAAGCCTTCCAACTTTTTGTCCAAAACTTTGTCTAGCTATATATTTACTAAATACAAAATTTGGGCAAGATTGCGTTGGGGATATTGGTATTATTACACGATTTCTAAGGTAGGCGGGATGGTACATTTGTATGGGTGGTACCAGAAGGGGAGTTACCAGACTTCCAAGTTTTTGTCCAAAACTTTGTCTAGCTATAGATTTACTAAATACAAAATTTGCACAAGGTTGCGTTGGGGATATTGATATTATTACACGATTTCTAAGGTAAGCGGGATGGTACATTTGTATTGGTGGTACCAGAAGGGGAGTTACGAGACTTCCAAGTTTTTGTCTAAAACTTTGTCTAGCTATAGATTTAATAAATGCAAAATTTGGGCAGATTTCCAGACTACCAAGTTTTTGTCCAAAACTTTGTCTAACTATAGATTTACTAAATACAAAATTTGCACAAGGTTGCGTTGGGGATATTGATAATATTACACGGTTTATAAGGGGCAGGATGGTACATTTGTATGGGAGGTACCTGAAGAGGAATTGCCAGACTTCCAAGTTTTTGTCCAAAACATTGTCTAAATATGGATTTACTAAATACAAAATTTGGGCAAGATCGCGGTGGCATATTGATATTATTACACGTTTTCTAATAGGGCGGGATGGTACATTTGTATGGGAGGTACCAGAAGGGGAGTTACAAGACTTCCAACTTTTTGTCCAAAACTTTGTCTAGCTATAGATTTAATAAATGCAAAATTTGGGCAAGCTATAGATTTATTAAATACAAAATTTGCACAAGGTTGCGTTGGGGCTATTGATATTATTACACGATTTCTAAGGTAGGCGGGATGGTACATTTGTATGGGAGGTACCAGAAGGGGAGTTACAAGACTTCCAACTTTTTGTCCAAAACTTTGTCTAGCTATAGCTTTATTAAATACAGAATTTGGGAAAGATCGCGTTGGTAATATTGATAATATTACACGGTTTATAAAGTAGGCGGTATGGTACATTTGTATGGGAGGTACCGGAAGAGGAATTACCAAACTTCCAAGTTGTTGTCCAAAACTTTGTCTAGCTATAGATGTAATAAATGCAAAATTTGGGCAAGGTTGCTTTGGACATATTGATATTATTACACGATTTCTAAGGTAGGCGGGATGGTACATTTGTATGGGAGGTACCAGAAGGGGAGTAACAAGACTTCCAACTTTTTTTCCAAAACTGTGTCTAGCTATATATTTACTAAATGCAAAATTTGGGCAAGGTTGCGTTGGGGATATTGATATTATTACACGATTTCTAAAGTAGGCGGGATGGTACATTTATATGGGTGGTACCAGAAGGGGAGTTACCAGACTTCCAAGTTTTTGTCCAAAACTTTGTCTAGCTATAGATTTACTAAATACAAAATTTGCACAAGGTTGCGTTGGGGCTATTGATATTATTACACGATTTCTAAGGTAGGCGGGATGGTACATTTGTATGGGAGGTACCAGAAGGGGAGTTACAAGTCTTCCAACTTTTTGTCCAAAACTTTGTCTAGCTATAGATTTAATAAATGCAAAATTTGGGCAAGCTATAGATTTAATAAATGCAAAATTTGGGCAAGGTCGCGTTCGGCACATTGATATTATTACACGATTTCTAAGGTAGGCGGGATGGTACATTTGTATGGGAGGTACCAGAAGGGGAGTTACAAGACTTCCAACTTTTTTTCCAAAACTGTGTCTAGCTATATATTTACCAAATACAAAATTTGAGCAAGGTCGCGTTGGGCATATTGATATTATTACACGAATTCTAATGTAGGCGGGATGGTACATTTGTATGGGAGGTACCAGAAGGGGAGTTACAAGTCTTCCAACTTTTTGTCCAAAACTTTGTCTAGCTATAGATTTAATAAATGCAAAATTTGGGCAAGCTATAGATTTAATAAATGCAAAATTTGGGCAAGGTCGCGTTCGGCACATTGATATTATTACACGATTTCTAAGGTAGGCGGGATGGTACATTTGTATGGGAGGTACCAGAAGGGGAGTTACAAGACTTCCAACTTTTTATCCAAAACTTTGTCTAGCTATATATTTACTAAATACAAAATTTGGGCAAGGTTGCGTTGGGGATATTGATATTATTACACGATTTCTAATGTAGGCGGGATTGTACATTTGTATGGGAGGTACCAGAAGGGGAGTTACAAGTCTTCCAACTTTTTGTCCAAAACTTTGTCTAGCTATAGATTTAATAAATGCAAAATTTGGGCAAGCTATAGATTTAATAAATGCAAAATTTGGGCAAGGTCGCGTTCGGCACATTGATATTATTACACGATTTCTAAGGTAGGCGGGATGGTACATTTGTATGGGAGGTACCAGAAGGGGAGTTACAAGACTTCCAACTTTTTGTCCAAAACTTTGTCTAGCTATATATTTACTAAATACAAAATTTGGGCAAGGTTGCGTTGGGGCTATTGATATTATTACACGATTTCTAAGGTAAGCGGGATGGTACATTTATATGGGAGGTACCAGAAGGGGAGTTACAAGACTTCCAACTTTTTGTCCAAAACTTTGTCTAGCTATAGGTTTACTAAATACAAAATTTGCACAAGGTTGCGTTGGGGATATTGATATTATTACACGATTTCTAAGGTAGGCGGGATGGTACATTTGTATGGGTGGTACCAGAAGGGGAGTTACCAGACTTCCAAGTTTTTGTCTAAACTTTGTCTAGATATGGATTTACTAAATACAAATTTTGGGCAAGATCGCGGTGGCATATTGATATTATTACACGTTTTCTAATAGGGCGGGATGGTACATTTGTATGGGAGGTAACAGAAGGGGAGTTGCCAGACTTTTAACTTTTTTTCCACAACTTTGTCTAGCTATAGATTTATTAAATGCAAAATTTCGGCAAGATTGCGGTGGGCATATTGATATTATTACACGATTTCTAAGGTAGGCGGGATGGTATATTTGTATGGGAGGTATCAGAAGGGGAGTTACAAGACTTCCAACTTTTTATCCAAAACTTTGTCTAGCTATATATTTACTAAATACAAAATTTGGGCAAGGTTGCGTTGGGGATATTGATATTATTACACGATTTCTAATGTAGGCGGGATTGTACATTTGTATGGGAGGTACCAGAAGGGGAGTTACAAGACTTCCAACTTTTTGTCCAAAACTTTGTCTAGCTATAGATTTAATAAATGCAAAATTTGGGCAAGCTATAGATTTATTAAATACAAAATTTGCACAAGGTTGCGTTGGGGCTATTTATATTATTACACGATTTCTAAGGTAGGCGGGATGGTACATTTGTATGGGAGGTACCAGAAGGGGAGTTACAAGACTTCCAACTTTTTGTCCAAAACTTTGTCTAGCTATATATTTACTAAATACAAAATTTGGGCAAGGTTGCGTTGGGGATATTGATATTATTACACGATTTCTAAGGTAGGCGGGATGGTACATTTGTATTGGTGGTACCAGAAGGGGAGTTACGATTCTTCCAAGTTTTTGTCTAAAACTTTGTCTAGCTATATATTTATTAAATACAGAATTTGGGAAAGATCGCGTTGGTAATATTGATAATATTACACGGTTTATAAAGTAGGCGGTATGGTACATTTGTATGGGAGGTACCGGAAGAGGAATTACCAAACTTCCAAGTTGTTGTCCAAAACTTTGTCTAGCTATAGATGTAATAAATGCAAAATTTGGGCAAGGTTGCTTTGGACATATTGATATTATTACACGATTTCTAAGGTAGGCGGGATGGTACATTTGTATGGGAGGTACCAGAAGGGGAGTTACAAGACTTCCAACTTTTTATCCAAAACTTTGTCTAGCTATATATTTACTAAATACAAAATTTGGGCAAGGTTGCGTTGGGAATATTGATATTATTACACGATTTCTAAGGTAGGAGGGATGGTACATTTATATGGGTGGTACCAGAAGGGGAGTTACCAGACTTCCAAGTTTTTGTCCAAAACTTTGTCTAGCTATAGATTTACTAAATACAAAATTTGCACAAGGTTGCGTTGGGGATATTGATATTATTACACGATTTCTAAGGTAGGCGGGATTGTACATTTGTATGGGAGGTACCAGAAGGGGAGTTACAAGACTTCCAACTTTTTGTCCAAAACTTTGTCTAGCTATAGATTTAATAAATGCAAAATTTGGGCAAGCTATAGATTTATTAAATACAAAATTTGCACAAGGTTGCGTTGGGGCTATTTATATTATTACACGATTTCTAAGGTAGGCGGGATGGTACATTTGTATGGGAGGTACCAGAAGGGGAGTTACAAGACTTCCAACTTTTTGTCCAAAACTTTGTCTAGCTATATATTTACTAAATACAAAATTTGGGCAAGGTTGCGTTGGGCATATTGATATTATTACACGATTTCTAAGGTAGGCGGGGTGGTACATTTGTATGGGAGGTACCAGAAGGGTAGTTACGAGACTTCGAAGTTTTTGTCCAAAACTTTGTCTAGCAATAGATTTAATAAATGCAAAATTTGGGCAAGGTCGCGTTCGGCACATTGATATTATTACACGATTTCTAAGGTAGGTGGGATGGTACATTTGTATGGGAGGTACCAGAAGGGGAGTTACAAGACTTCCAACTTTTTTTTCCAAAACTGTGTCTAGCTATAGATTTACTAAATACAAAATTTGCACAAGGTTGCGTTGGGGCTATTGATATTATTACACGATTTCTAAGGTAGGCGGGATGGTACATTTGTATGGGAGGTACCAGAACGGGAGTTACAAGTCTTCCAACTTTTTGTCCAAAACTTTGTCTAGCTATAGATTTAATAAATGCAAAATTTGGGCAAGCTATAGATTTAATAAATGCAAAATTTCGCGTTCGGCACATTGATATTATTACACGATTTCTAAGGTAGGCGGGATGGTACATTTGTATGGGAGGTACCAGAAGGGGAGTTACAAGACTTCCAACTTTTTATCCAAAACTTTGTCTAGCTATATATTTACTAAATACAAAATTTGGGCAAGGTTGCGTTGGGGATATTAATATTATTACACGATTTCTAATGTAGGCGGGATTGTACATTTGTATGGGAGGTACCAGAAGGGGAGTTACAAGTCTTCCAACTTTTTGTCCAAAACTTTGTCTAGCTATAGATTTAATAAATGCAAAATTTGGGCAAGCTATAGATTTAATAAATGCAAAATTTGGGCAAGATCGCGTTCGGCACATTGATATTATTACACGATTTCTAAGGTAGGCGGGATGGTACATTTGTATGGGAGGTACCAGAAGGGGAGTTACAAGACTTCCAACTTTTTGTCCAAAACTTTGTCTAGCTATATATTTACTAAATACAAAATTTGGGCAAGGTTGCGTTGGGGCTATTGATATTATTACACGATTTCTAAGGTAGGCGGGATGGTACATTTGTATGGGTGGTACCAGAAGGGGAGTTACCAGACTTCCAAGTTTTTGTCCAAAACTTTGTCTAGCTATAGACTTACTAAATACAAAATTTGCACAAGGTTGCGTTGGGGATATTGATATTATTACACGATTTCTAAGGTAGGCGGGATGGTACATTTGTATTGGTGGTACCAGAAGGGGAGTTACGAGACTTCCAAGTTTTTGTCTAAAACTTTGTCTAGCTATAGATTTAATAAATACAAAATTTGGGCAGATTGCCAGACTACCAAGTTTTTGTCCAAAACTTTGTCTAGCTATAGACTTACTAAATACAAAATTTGCACAAGGTTGCGTTGGGGATATTGATATTATTACACGATTTCTAAGGTAGGCGGGATTGTACATTTGTATGGGAGGTACCAGAAGGGGAGTTACAAGACTTCCAAATTTTTGTCCAAAACTTTGTCTAGCTATAGATTTAATAAATGCAAAATTTGGGCAAGCTATAGATTTATTAAATACAAAATTTGCACAAGGTTGCGTTGGGGCTATTTATATTATTACACGATTTCTAAGGTAGGCGGGATGGTACATTTGTATGGGAGGTACCAGAAGGGGAGTTACAAGACTTCCAACTTTTTGTCCAAAACTTTGTCTAGCTATATATTTACTAAATACAAAATTTGGGCAAGGTTGCGTTGGGGATATTGATATTATTACACGATTTCTAAGGTAGGCGGGATGGTACATTTGTATGGGAGGTACCAGAAGGGGAGTTACAAGACTTCCAACTTTTTGTCCAAAACTTTGTCTAGCTATATATTTACTAAATACAAAATTTGGGCAAGGTTGCGTTGGGGCTATTGATATTATTACACGATTTCTAAGGTAGGCGGGATGGTACATTTATATGGGAGGTACCAGAAGGGGAGTTACAAGTCTTCCAACTTTTTGTCCAAAACTTTGTCTAGCTATAGATTTAATAAATGCAAAATTTGGGCAAGCTATAGATTTAATAAATGCAAAATTTGGGCAAGGTCGCGTTCGGCACATTGATATTATTACACGATTTCTAAGGTAGGCGGGATGGTACATTTGTATGGGAGGTACCAGAAGGGGAGTTACAAGACTTCCAACTTTTTTTCCAAAACTGTGTCTAGCTATATATTTACCAAATACAAAATTTGAGCAAGGTCGCGTTGGGCATATTGATATTATTACACGAATTCTAATGTAGGCGGGATGGTACATTTGTATGGGAGGTACCAGAAGGGGAGTTACAAGTCTTCCAACTTTTTGTCCAAAACTTTGTCTAGCTATAGATTTAATAAATGCAAAATTTGGGCAAGGTCGCGTTCGGCACATTGATATTATTACACGATTTCTAAGGTAGGCGGGATGGTACATTTGTATGGGAGGTACCAGAAGGGGAGTTACAAGACTTCCAACTTTTTATCCAAAACTTTGTCTAGCTATATATTTACTAAATACAAAATTTGGGCAAGGTTGCGTTGGGGATATTAATATTATTACACGATTTCTAAGGTAGGCGGGATGGTACATTTGTATGGGAGGTACCAGAAGGGGAGTTACAAGACTTCCAACTTTTTGTCCAAAACTTTGTCTAGCTATATATTTACTAAATACAAAATTTGGGCAAGGTTGCGTTGGGGATATTGATATTATTACACGATTTCTAAGGTAGGCGGGATGGTACATTTGTATGGGAGGTACCAGAAGGGGAGTTACAAGACTTCCAACTTTTTGTCCAAAACTTTGTCTAGCTATATATTTACTAAATACAAAATTTGGGCAAGGTTGCGTTGGGGCTATTGATATTATTACACGATTTCTAAGGTAGGCGGGATGGTACATTTATATGGGAGGTACCAGAAGGGGAGTTACAAGTCTTCCAACTTTTTGTCCAAAACTTTGTCTAGCTATAGATTTAATAAATGCAAAATTTGGGCAAGCTATAGATTTAATAAATGCAAAATTTGGGCAAGGTCGCGTTCGGCACATTGATATTATTACACGATTTCTAAGGTAGGCGGGATGGTACATTTGTATGGGAGGTACCAGAAGGGGAGTTACAAGACTTCCAACTTTTTTTCCAAAACTGTGTCTAGCTATATATTTACCAAATACAAAATTTGAGCAAGGTCGCGTTGGGCATATTGATATTATTACACGAATTCTAATGTAGGCGGGATGGTACATTTGTATGGGAGGTACCAGAAGGGGAGTTACAAGTCTTCCAACTTTTTGTCCAAAACTTTGTCTAGCTATAGATTTAATAAATGCAAAATTTGGGCAAGCTATAGATTTAATAAATGCAAAATTTGGGCAAGGTCGCGTTCGGCACATTGATATTATTACACGATTTCTAAGGTAGGCGGGATGGTACATTTGTATGGGAGGTACCAGAAGGGGAGTTACAAGACTTCCAACTTTTTATCCAAAACTTTGTCTAGCTATATATTTACTAAATACAAAATTTGGGCAAGGTTGCGTTGGGGATATTAATATTATTACACGATTTCTAATGTAGGCGGGATTGTACATTTGTATGGGAGGTACCAGAAGGGGAGTTACAAGTCTTCCAACTTTTTGTCCAAAACTTTGTCTAGCTATAGATTTAATAAATGCAAAATTTGGGCAAGCTATAGATTTAATAAATGCAAAATTTGATCAAGGTCGCGTTCGGCACATTGATATTATTACACGATTTCTAAGTTAGGCGGGATGGTACATTTGTATGGGAGGTACCAGAAGGGGAGTTACAAGACTTCCAACTTTTTGTCCAAAACTTTGTCTAGCTATATATTTACTAAATACAAAATTTGGGCAAGGTTGCGTTGGGGCTATTGATATTATTACACGATTTCTAAGGTAGGCGGGATGGTACATTTATATGGGAGGTACCAGAAGGGGAGTTACAAGACTTCCAACTTTTTGTCCAAAACTTTGTCTAGCTATAGATTTACTAAATACAAAATTTGCACAAGGTTGCGTTGGGGATATTGATATTATTACACGATTTCTAAGGTAGGCGGGATGGTACATTTGTATGGGTGGTACCAGAAGGGGAGTTACCAGACTTCCAAGTTTTTGTCCAAAACTTTGTCTAGCTATAGATTTACTAAATACAAAATTTGCACAAGGTTGCGTTGGGGATATTGATATTATTACACGATTTCTAAGGTAGGCGGGATGGTACATTTGTATTGGTGGTACCAGAAGGGGAGTTACGAGACTTCCAAGTTTTTGTCTAAAACTTTGTCTAGCTATAGATTTAATAAATACAAAATTTGGGCAGATTTCCAGACTACCAAGTTTTTGTCCAAAACTTTGTCTAGCTATAGATTTACTAAATACAAAATTTGCACAAGGTTGCGTTGGGGATATTGATAATATTACACGGTTTATAAGGGGCAGGATGGTACATTTGTATGGGAGGTACCAGAAGGGGAGTTACAAGACTTCCAACTTTTTGTCCAAAACTTTGTCTAGCTATAGATTTAATAAATGCAAAATTTGGGCAAGCTATAGATTTATTAAATACAAAATTTGCACAAGGTTGCGTTGGGGCTATTGATATTATTACACGATTTCTAAGGTAGGCGGGATGGTACATTTGTATGGGAGGTACCAGAAGGGGAGTTACAAGATTTCCAACTTTTTGTCAAAAACTTTGTCTAGCTATAGCTTTATTAAATACAGAATTTGGGAAAGATCGCGTTGGTAATATTGATAATATTACACGGTTTATAAAGTAGGCGGTATGGTACATTTGTATGGGAGGTACCGGAAGAGGAATTACCAAACTTCCAAGTTGTTGTCCAAAACTTTGTCTAGCTATAGATGTAATAAATGCAAAATTTGGGCAAGGTTGCTTTGGACATATTGATATTATTACACGATTTCTAAGGTAGGTTGTCTAGCTACATGGTACATTTGTATGGGAGGTACCAGAAGGGGAGTTACAAGACTTCCAACTTTTTATCCAAAACTTTGTCTAGCTATATATTTACTAAATACAAAATTTGGGCAAGGTTGCGTTGGGGATATTGATATTATTACACGATTTCTAAGGTAGGCGGGATGGTACATTTATATGGGTGGTACCAGAAGGGGAGTTACCAGACTTCCAAGTTTTTGTCCAAAACTTTGTCTAGCTATAGATTTACTAAATACAAAATTTGCACAAGGTTGCGTTGGGGATATTGATATTATTACACGATTTCTAAGGTAGGCGGGATTGTACATTTGTATGGGAGGTACCAGAAGGGGAGTTACAAGACTTCCAAATTTTTGTCCAAAACTTTGTCTAGCTATAGATTTAATAAATGCAAAATTTGGGCAAGCTATAGATTTATTAAATACAAAATTTGCACAAGGTTGCGTTGGGGCTATTTATATTATTACACGATTTCTAAGGTAGGCGGGATGGTACATTTGTATGGGAGGTACCAGAAGGGGAGTTACAAGACTTCCAAGTTTTTGTCCAAAACTTTGTCTAGCTATAGATTTACTAAAAACAAAATTTGCACAAGGTTGCGTTGGGGATATTGATATTATTACACGATTTCTAAGGTAGGCGGGATTGTACATTTGTATGGGAGGTACCAGAAGGGGAGTTACAAGACTTCCAAATTTTTGTCCAAAACTTTGTCTAGCTATAGATTTAATAAATGCAAAATTTGGGCAAGCTATAGATTTATTAACTACAAAATTTGCACAAGGTTGCGTTGGGGCTATTTATATTATTACACGATTTCTAAGGTAGGCGGGATGGTACATTTGTATGGGAGGTACCAGAAGGGGAGTTACAAGACTTCCAACTTTTTGTCCAAAACTTTGTCTAGCTATATATTTACTAAATACAAAATTTGGGCAAGGTTGCGTTGGGGATATTGATATTATTACACGATTTCTAAGGTAGGCGGGATGGTACATTTGTATGGGTGGTACCAGAAGGGTAGTTACGAGACTTCGAAGTTTTTGTCCAAAACTTTGTCTAGCTATAGATTTAATAAATGCAAAATTTGGGCAAGGTCGCGTTCGGCACATTGATATTATTACACGATTTCTAAGGTAGGCGGGATGGTACATTTGTATGGGAGGTACCAGAAGGGGAGTTACAAGACTTCCAACGTTTTTTTCCAAAACTGTGTCTAGCTATATATTTACTAAATACAAAATTTGAGCAAGGTTGCGTTGGGGATATTGATATTATTACACGATTTCTAAGGTAGGCGGGATGGTACATTTATATGGGTGGTACCAGAAGGGGAGTTACCAGACTTCCAAGTTTTTGTCCAAAACTTTGTCTAGCTATAGATTTACTAAATACAAAATTTGCACAAGGTTGCGTTGGGGCTATTGATATTATTACACGATTTCTAAGGTAGGCGGGATGGTACATTTGTATGGGAGGTACCAGAAGGGGAGTTACAAGACTTCCAACTTTTTGTCCAAAACTTTGTCTAGCTATAGATTTACCAAATACAAAATTTGAGCAAGGTCGCGTTGGGAATATTGATATTATTACACGAATTCTAAGGTAGGCGGGATGGTACATTTGTATGGGAGGTACCAGAAGGGGAGTTACAAGACTTCCAACTTTTTGTCAAAAACTTTGTCTAGCTATAGATTTACTAAATACAAAATTTGGGCAAGGTTGCGTTGGACATATTGATATTATTACACGATTTCTAAGGTAGGCGGGATTGTACATTTGTATGGGAGGTACCAGAAGGGGAGTTACAAGTCTTCCAACTTTTTGTCCAAAACTTTGTCTAGCTATAGATTTAATAAATGCAAAATTTGGGCAAGCTATAGATTTAATAAATGCAAAATTTGGGCAAGGTCGCGTTCGGCACATTGATATTATTACACGATTTCTAAGGTAGGCGGGATGGTACATTTGTATGGGAGGTACCAGAAGGGGAGTTGCCAGGCTTCCAACTTTTTGTCCAAAACTTTGTCTAGCTATAGATTTAATAAATGCAAAATTTGGGCAAGCTATAGATTTAATAAATGCAAAATTTGGGCAAGGTCGCGTTCGGCACATTGATATTATTACACGATTTCTAAGGTAGGCGGGATGGTAAATTTGTATGGGAGGTACCAGAAGGGGAGTTACAAGACTTCCAACTTTTTATCCAAAACTTTGTCTAGCTATATATTTACTAAATACAAAATTTGGGCAAGGTTGCGTTGGGGATATTGATATTATTACACGATTTCTAATGTAGGCGGGATTGTACATTTGTATGGGAGGTACCAGAAGGGGAGTTACAAGTCTTCCAACTTTTTATCCAAAACTTTGTCTAGCTATAGATTTAATAAATGCAAAATTTGGGCAAGCTATAGATTTAATAAATGCAAAATTTGGGCAAGGTCGCGTTCGGCACATTGATATTATTACACGATTTCTAAGGTAGGCGGGATGGTACATTTGTATGGGAGGTACCAGAAGGGGAGTTACAAGACTTCCAACTTTTTGTCCAAATCTTTGTCTAGCTATATATTTACTAAATACAAAATTTGGGCAAGGTTGCGTTGGGGCTATTGATATTATTACACGATTTCTAAGGTAGGCGGGATGGTACATTTATATGGGAGGTACCAGAAGGGGAGTTACAAGACTTCCAACTTTTTGTCCAAAACTTTGTCTAGCTATAGATTTACTAAATACAAAATTTGCACAAGGTTGCGTTGGGGATATTGATATTATTACACGAATTCTAAGGTAGGCGGGATGGTACATTTGTATGGGAGGTATCACAAGGGGAGTTGCCAGGCTTCCAAGTTTTTGTCCAAAACTTTGTCTAGCTATAGATTTACTAAATACAAAATTTGCACAAGATTGCGTTGGGGATATTGATATTATTACACGATTTCTAAGGTAGGCGGGATGGTACATTTGTATGGGAGGTACCAGAAGGGGAGTTACAAGACTTCCAAGTTTTTGTCCAAAACTTTGTCTACCTATATATTTACTAAATACAAAATTTGGGCAAGGTCGCGTTAGGCACATTGATATTATTACACGATTTCTAAGGTAGGCGGGATGGTACATTTGTATGGGAGGTATCACAAGGGGAGTTGCCAGGCTTCCAAGTTTTTGTCCAAAACTTCGTCTAGCTATAGATTTACTAAATACAAAATTTGCACAAGGTTGCGTTGGGGATATTGATATTATTACACGATTTCTAAGTTAGGCAGGATTGTACATTTGTATGAAAGGTACCAGAAGGGGAGTTACGAGACTTCCAAGTTTTTGTCCAAAACTGTGTCTAGCTATAGGTTTCATAAATGCAAAATTTGGGCATGGTTGCGTTGGGGATATTGATATTATTACCCGATTTCTAAGGTATTCGGGATTGTACATTTGTATGGGAAGTACCAGAAGGGGAATTACAAGACTTCCAACTTTTTGTCCAAAACTTTGTCTAGCTATATATTTACTAAATACAAAATTTGGGCAAGGTTGCGTTGGGGATATTGATATTATTACACGATTTCTAAGGTAGGCGGGATGGTACATTTGTATGGGTGGTACCAGAAGGGGAGTTACGAGACTTCCAAGTTTTTGTCTAAAACTTTGTCTAGCTATAGATTTAATAAATGCAAAATTTGGGCAGATTTCCAGACTACCAAGTTTTTGTCCAAAACTTTGTCTAGCTATAGATTTACTAAATACAAAATTTGCACAAGGTTGCGTTGGGGATATTGATAATATTACACGGTTTATAAGGGGCAGGATGGTACATTTGTATGGGAGGTACCTGAAGAGGAATTGCCAGACTTCCAAGTTTTTGTCCAAAACTTTGTCTAGATATGGATTTACTAAATACAAATTTTGGGCAAGATCGCGGTGGCATATTGATATTATTACACGTTTTCTAATAGGGCGGGATGGTACATTTGTATGGGAGGTAACAGAAGGGGAGTTGCCAGACTTTTAATTTTTTTTCCACAACTTTGTCTAGCTATAGATTTATTAAATGCAAAATTTCGGCAAGATTGCGGTGGGCATATTGATATTATTACACGATTTCTAAGGTAGGCGGGATGGTATATTTGTATGGGAGGTACCAGAAGGGGAGTTACAAGACTTCCAACTTTTTATCCAAAACTTTGTCTAGCTATATATTTACTAAATACAAAATTTGGGCAAGGTTGCGTTGGGGATATTGATATTATTACACGATTTCTAATGTAGGCGGGATTGTACATTTGTATGGGAGGTACCAGAAGGGGAGTTACAAGACTTCCAACTTTTTGTCCAAAACTTTGTCTAGCTATATATTTACTAAATACAAAATTTGGGCAAGGTTGCGTTGGGGCTATTGATATTATTACACGATTTCTAAGGTAGGCGGGATGGTACATTTGTATGGGAGGTACCAGAAGGGGAGTTACAAGACTTCCAACTTTTTATCCAAAACTTTGTCTAGCTATATATTTACTAAATACAAAATTTGGGCAAGGTTGCGTTGGGGATATTGATATTATTACACGATTTCTAATGTAGGCGGGATTGTACATTTGTATGGGAGGTACCAGAAGGGGAGTTACAAGTCTTCCAACTTTTTGTCCAAAACTTTGTCTAGCTATAGATTTAATAAATGCAAAATTTGGGCAAGCTATAGATTTAATAAATGCAAAATTTGGGCAAGGTCGCGTTCGGCACATTGATATTATTACACGATTTCTAAGGTAGGCGGGATGGTACATTTATATGGGAGGTACCAGAAGGGGAGTTACAAGACTTCCAACTTTTTGTCCAAAACTTTGTCTAGCTATAGATTTACTAAATACAAAATTTGCACAAGGTTGCGTTGGGGATATTGATATTATTACACGAATTCTAAGGTAGGCGGGATGGTACATTTGTATGGGAGGTATCACAAGGGGAGTTGCCAGGCTTCCAAGTTTTTGTCCAAAACTTTGTCTAGCTATAGATTTACTAAATACAAAATTTGCACAAGATTGCGTTGGGGATATTGATATTATTACACGATTTCTAAGGTAGGCGGGATGGTACATTTGTATGGGAGGTACCAGAAGGGGAGTTACAAGACATCCAAGTTTTTGTCCAAAACTTTGTCTAACTATATATTTACTAAATACAAAATTTGGGCAAGGTCGCGTTAGGCACATTGATATTATTACACGATTTCTAAGGTAGGCGGGATGGTACATTTATATGGGTGGTTACAGAAGGGGAGTTACCAGACTTCCAAGTTTTTGAACAAAACTTCGTCTAGCTATAGATTTACTAAATACAAAATTTGCACAAGGTTGCGTTGGGGATATTGATATTATTACACGATTTCTAAGTTAGGCAGGATTGTACATTTGTATGAAAGGTACCAGAAGGGGAGTTACGAGACTTCCAAGTTTTTGTCCAAAACTGTGTCTAGCTATAGGTTTCATAAATGCAAAATTTGGGCATGGTTGCGTTGGGGATATTGATATTATTACCCGATTTCTAAGGTATTCGGGATTGTACATTTGTATGGGAAGTACCAGAAGGAGAGTTACAAGACTTCCAACTTTTTGTCCAAAACTTTGTCTAGCTATATATTTACTAAATACAAAATTTGGGCAAGGTTGCGTTGGGGATATTGATATTATTACACGATTTCTAAGGTAGGCGGGATGGTACATTTGTATGGGTGGTACCAGAAGGGGAGTTACGAGACTTCCAAGTTTTTGTCTAAAACTTTGTCTAGCTATAGATTTAATAAATGCAAAATTTGGGCAGATTTCCAGACTACCAAGTTTTTGTCCAAAACTTTGTCTAGCTATAGATTTACTAAATACAAAATTTGCACAAGGTTGCGTTGGGGATATTGATAATATTACACGGTTTATAAGGGGCAGGATGGTACATTTGTATGGGAGGTACCTGAAGAGGAATTGCCAGACTTCCAAGTTTTTGTCCAAAACTTTGTCTAGATATGGATTTACTAAATACAAATTTTGGGCAAGATCGCGGTGGCATATTGATATTATTACACGTTTTCTAATAGGGCGGGATGGTACATTTGTATGGGAGGTAACAGAAGGGGAGTTGCCAGACTTTTAATTTTTTTTCCACAACTTTGTCTAGCTATAGATTTACTAAATGCAAAATTTCGGCAAGATTGCGGTGGGCATATTGATATTATTACACGATTTCTAAGGTAGGCGGGATGGTATATTTGTATGGGAGGTATCAGAAGGGGAGTTACAAGACTTCCAACTTTTTGTCCAAAACTTTGTCTAGCTATATATTTACTAAATACAAAATTTGGGCAAGGTTGCGTTGGGAATATTGATATTATTACACGATTTCTAATGTAGGCGGGATTGTACATTTGTATGGGAGGTACCAGAAGGGGAGTTACAAGACTTCCAACTTTTTGTCCAAAACTTTGTCTAGCTATAGATTTAATAAATGCAAAATTTGGGCAAGCTATAGATTTATTAAATACAAAATTTGCACAAGGTTGCGTTGGGGCTATTGATATTATTATACGATTTCTAAGGTAGGCGGGATGGTACATTTGTATGGGAGGTACCAGAAGGGGAGATACAAGACTTCCAACTATTTGTCCAAAACTTTGTCTAGCTATAGCTTTATTAAATACAGAATTTGGGAAAGATCGCGTTGGTAATATTGATAATATTACACGGTTTATAAAGTAGGCGGTATGGTACATTTGTATGGGAGGTACCGGAAGAGGAATTACCAAACTTCCAAGTTGTTGTCCAAAACTTTGTCTAGCTATAGATGTAATAAATGCAAAATTTGGGCAAGGTTGCTTTGGACATATTGATATTATTACACGATTTCTAAGGTAGGCGGGATGGTACATTTGTATGGGAGGTACCAGAAGGGGAGTTACAAGACTTCCAACTTTTTATCCAAAACTTTGTCTAGCTATATATTTACTAAATACAAAATTTGGGCAAGGTTGCGTTGGGGATATTGATATTATTACACGATTTCTAAGGTAGGCGGGATTGTACATTTGTATGGGAGGTACCAGAAGGGTAGTTACGAGACTTCGAAGTTTTTGTCCAAAACTTTGTCTAGATTTAATAAATGCAAAATTTGGGCAAGGTCGCGTTCGGCACATTGATATTATTACACGATTTCTAAGGTAGGCGGGATGGTACATTTGTATGTGAGGTACCAGAAGGGGAGTTACAAGACTTCCAACTTTTTTTCCAAAACTGTGTCTAGCTATATATTTACTAAATACAAAATTTGAACAAGGTCGCGTTGGGCATATTGATATTATTACACGAATTCTAAGGTAGGCGGGATGGTACATTTGTATGGGAGGTATCACAAGGGGAGTTGCCAGGCTTCCAAGTTTTTGTCAAAAACTTTGTCTAGCTATAGATTTACTAAATACAAAATTTGGGCAAGGTTGCGTTGGACATATTGATATTATTACACGATTTCTAAGGTAGGCGGAATGGTACATTTGTATGGGAGGTACCAGAAGGGGAGTTACCAGACTTCCAAGTTTCTGTCCAAAACTTTGTCTAGCTATAGATGTAATAAATGCAAAATTTGGGCAAGGTTGCGTTGGACATATTGATATTATTACACGATTTCTAAGGTAGGCGGAATGGTACATTTGTATGGGAGGTACCAGAAGGGGAGTTACCAGACTTCCAAGTTTCTGTCCAAAACTTTGTCTAGCTATAGATTTAATAAATGCAAAATTTGGGCAAACTATACATTTATTAAATACAAAATTTGCACAAGGTTGCGTTGGGGCTATTGATATTATTATACGATTTCTAAGGTAGGCGGGATGGTACATTTGTATGGGAGGTACCAGAAGAGGAGTTACAAGACTTCCAACTTTTTTTCCAAAACTTTGTCTATCTATAGATTTACTAAATACAAAATTTGAGCAAGGTCGCGTGGGCATATTGATATTATTACTCGAATTCTAAGGTAGGCGGGATGGTACATTTGTATGGGAGGTACCAGAAGGGGAGTTGATAGGCTTCCAAGTTTTTGTCCAAAACTTTGTCTAACAATAGCTTTATTAAATACAGAATTTGGGCAAGGTTGCGTTCGGCACATTGATATTATTACACGATTTCTAAGGTAGGCGGGATGGTTCATTTGTATGGGATGTACCAGAAGGGGAGTTACAAGACTTCCAACTTTTTGTCTAGCTATAGATTTACTAAATACAAAATTTGCACAAGGTTGCGTTGGGGATATTGATATTATTACACGATTTCTAAGGTAGGCGGGATTGTACATTTGTATGGGAGGTACCAGAAGGGGAGTTACGAGACTTCCAAGTTTTTGTCCAAAACTTTGTCTAGCTATAGATTTAATAAATGCAAAATTTGGGCAAGCTATAGATTTATTAATTACAAAATTTGCACAAGGTTGCGTTGGGGCTATTGATATTATTACACGATTTCTAATGTAGGCGGGATGGTACATTTATATGGGTGGTAACAGAAGGGGAGTTGCCAGACTTTCAACTTTTTGTCCAAAACTTTGTCTAGCTATAGATTTACTAAATACAAAATTTGAGCAAGGTCGCGTTGGGCAATTGATATTATTACACGAATTCTAAGGTAGGCGGGATGGTACATTTGTATGGGAGGTATCAGAAGGGGAGTCACCAGACTTCCAAGTTTTTGTCCAAAACTTTGTCTAGCTATAGATTTAATAAATGCAAAATTTGGGCAAGCTATAGATTTATTAAATACAAAATTTGCACAAGGTTGCGTTGGGGCTATTGATATTATTATACGATTTCTAAGGTAGGCGGGATGGTACATTTGTATGGGAGGTACCAGAAGGGGAGTTGCCAGGCTTCCAAGTTTTTGTCCAAAACTTTGTCTAACAATAGCTTTATTAAATACAGAATTTGGGCAAGATCGCGTTGGTAATATTGATAATATTACACGGTTAATAATGGTCGGGATGGTACATTTGTATGGGAGGTACCAGAGGAGGAGTTGCCAGGCTTCCAAGTTTTTTCCAAAACTTTGTCTAGCTATAGATTTATTAAATGCAAAATTTCGGCAAGATTGCGGTGGGCATATTGATATTATTACACGATTTCTAAGGTAGGCGGGATGGTACATTTGTATGGGAGGTATCAGAAGAGGAGTCACCAGACTTCCAAGTTTTTGTCCAAAACTTTGTCTAGCAATAGTTTTATTAAATACAGAATTTGGGCAAGGTCGCGTTCGGCACATTGATATTATTACACGATTTCTAAGGTAGGCGGGATGGTTCATTTGTATGGGATGTACCAGAAGGGGAGTTACAAGACTTCCATCTTTTTGTCCAAAACTTTGTCTAGCTATATATTTACTAAATACAAAATTTGGGCAAGGTTGCGTTGGGGATATTGATATTATTACACGATTTCTAAGGTAGGCGGGATGGTACATTTATATGGGTGGTACCAGAAGGGGAGTTACCAGACTGCCAAGTTTTTGTCCAAAACTTTGTCTAGCTATAGATTTACTAAATACAAAATTTGCACAAGGTTGCGTTGGGGATATTGATATTATTACACGATTTCTAAGGTAGGCGGGATTGTACATTTGTATGGGAGGTACCAGAAGGGGAGTTACGAGACTTCCAAGTTTTTATCCAAAACTTTGTCTAGCTATATATTTACTAAATACAAAATTTGGGCAAGGTTGCGTTGGGGATATTGATATTATTACACGATTTCTAATGTAGGCGGGATTGTACATTTGTATGGGAGGTACCAGAAGGGGAGTTACAAGACTTCCAACTTTTTGTCCAAAACTTTGTCTAGCTATATATTTACTAAATACAAAATTTGGGCAAGGTTGCGTTGGGGCTATTGATATTATTACACGGTTTATAAGGGGCAGGATGGTACATTTGTATGGGAGGTACCTGAAGAGGAATTGCCAGACTTCCAAGTTTTTGTCCAAAACTTTGTCTAGATATGGATTTACTAAATACAAATTTTGGGCAAGATCGCGGTGGCATATTGATATTATTACACGTTTTCTAATAGGGCGGGATGGTACATTTGTATGGGAGGTAACAGAAGGGGAGTTGCCAGACTTTTAATTTTTTTTCCACAACTTTGTCTAGCTATAGATTTATTAAATGCAAAATTTCGGCAGATTTCCAGACTACCAAGTTTTTGTCCAAAACTTTGTCTAGCTATAGATTTACTAAATACAAAATTTGCACAAGGTTGCGTTGGGGATATTGATAATATTACACGGTTTATAAGGGGCAGGATGGTACATTTGTATGGGAGGTACCTGAAGAGGAATTGCCAGACTTCCAAGTTTTTGTCCAAAACTTTGTCTAGATATGGATTTACTAAATACAAATTTTGGGCAAGATCGCGGTGGCATATTGATATTATTACACGTTTTCTAATAGGGCGGGATGGTACATTTGTATGGGAGGTAACAGAAGGGGAGTTGCCAGACTTTTAATTTTTTTTCCACAACTTTGTCTAGCTATAGATTTATTAAATGCAAAATTTCGGCAAGATTGCGGTGGGCATATTGATATTATTACACGATTTCTAAGGTAGGCGGGATGGTATATTTGTATGGGAGGTACCAGAAGGGGAGTTACAAGACTTCCAACTTTTTATCCAAAACTTTGTCTAGCTATATATTTACTAAATACAAAATTTGGGCAAGGTTGCGTTGGGGATATTGATATTATTACACGATTTCTAATGTAGGCGGGATTGTACATTTGTATGGGAGGTACCAGAAGGGGAGTTACAAGACTTCCAACTTTTTGTCCAAAACTTTGTCTAGCTATATATTTACTAAATACAAAATTTGGGCAAGGTTGCGTTGGGGCTATTGATATTATTACACGATTTCTAAGGTAGGCGGGATGGTACATTTGTATGGGAGGTACCAGAAGGGGAGTTACAAGACTTCCAACTTTTTATCCAAAACTTTGTCTAGCTATATATTTACTAAATACAAAATTTGGGCAAGGTTGCGTTGGGGATATTGATATTATTACACGATTTCTAATGTAGGCGGGATTGTACATTTGTATGGGAGGTACCAGAAGGGGAGTTACAAGTCTTCCAACTTTTTGTCCAAAACTTTGTCTAGCTATAGATTTAATAAATGCAAAATTTGGGCAAGCTATAGATTTAATAAATGCAAAATTTGGGCAAGGTCGCGTTCGGCACATTGATATTATTACACGATTTCTAAGGTAGGCGGGATGGTACATTTATATGGGAGGTACCAGAAGGGGAGTTACAAGACTTCCAACTTTTTGTCCAAAACTTTGTCTAGCTATAGATTTACTAAATACAAAATTTGCACAAGGTTGCGTTGGGGATATTGATATTATTACACGAATTCTAAGGTAGGCGGGATGGTACATTTGTATGGGAGGTATCACAAGGGGAGTTGCCAGGCTTCCAAGTTTTTGTCCAAAACTTTGTCTAGCTATAGATTTACTAAATACAAAATTTGCACAAGATTGCGTTGGGGATATTGATATTATTACACGATTTCTAAGGTAGGCGGGATGGTACATTTGTATGGGAGGTACCAGAAGGGGAGTTACAAGACATCCAAGTTTTTGTCCAAAACTTTGTCTAACTATATATTTACTAAATACAAAATTTGGGCAAGGTCGCGTTAGGCACATTGATATTATTACACGATTTCTAAGGTAGGCGGGATGGTACATTTATATGGGTGGTTACAGAAGGGGAGTTACCAGACTTCCAAGTTTTTGAACAAAACTTCGTCTAGCTATAGATTTACTAAATACAAAATTTGCACAAGGTTGCGTTGGGGATATTGATATTATTACACGATTTCTAAGTTAGGCAGGATTGTACATTTGTATGAAAGGTACCAGAAGGGGAGTTACGAGACTTCCAAGTTTTTGTCCAAAACTGTGTCTAGCTATAGGTTTCATAAATGCAAAATTTGGGCATGGTTGCGTTGGGGATATTGATATTATTACCCGATTTCTAAGGTATTCGGGATTGTACATTTGTATGGGAAGTACCAGAAGGAGAGTTACAAGACTTCCAACTTTTTGTCCAAAACTTTGTTTAGCTATATATTTACTAAATACAAAATTTGGGCAAGGTTGCGTTGGGGATATTGATATTATTACACGATTTCTAAGGTAGGCGGGATGGTACATTTGTATGGGTGGTACCAGAAGGGGAGTTACGAGACTTCCAAGTTTTTGTCTAAAACTTTGTCTAGCTATAGATTTAATAAATGCAAAATTTGGGCAGATTTCCAGACTACCAAGTTTTTGTCCAAAACTTTGTCTAGCTATAGATTTACTAAATACAAAATTTGCACAAGGTTGCGTTGGGGATATTGATAATATTACACGGTTTATAAGGGGCAGGATGGTACATTTGTATGGGAGGTACCTGAAGAGGAATTGCCAGACTTCCAAGTTTTTGTCCAAAACTTTGTCTAGATATGGATTTACTAAATACAAATTTTGGGCAAGATCGCGGTGGCATATTGATATTATTACACGTTTTCTAATAGGGCGGGATGGTACATTTGTATGGGAGGTAACAGAAGGGGAGTTGCCAGACTTTTAATTTTTTTTCCACAACTTTGTCTAGCTATAGATTTACTAAATGCAAAATTTCGGCAAGATTGCGGTGGGCATATTGATATTATTACACGATTTCTAAGGTAGGCGGGATGGTATATTTGTATGGGAGGTATCAGAAGGGGAGTTACAAGACTTCCAACTTTTTATCCAAAACTTTGTCTACCTATATATTTACTAAATACAAAATTTGGGCAAGGTTGCGTTGGGGATATTGATATTATTACACGATTTCTAATGTAGGCGGGATTGTACATTTGTATGGGAGGTACCAGAAGGGGAGTTACAAGACTTCCAACTTTTTGTCCAAAACTTTGTCTAGCTATAGATTTAATAAATGCAAAATTTGGGCAAGCTATAGATTTATTAAATACAAAATTTGCACAAGGTTGCGTTGGGGCTATTGATATTATTATACGATTTCTAAGGTAGGCGGGATGGTACATTTGTATGGGAGGTACCAGAAGGGGAGTTACAAGACTTCCAACTATTTGTCCAAAACTTTGTCTAGCTATAGCTTTATTAAATACAGAATTTGGGAAAGATCGCGTTGGTAATATTGATAATATTACACGGTTTATAAAGTAGGCGGTATGGTACATTTGTATGGGAGGTACCAGAGGAGGAGTTGCCAGGCTTCCAAGTTTTTGTCCAAAACTTTATCTAGCTATAGATGTAATAAATGCAAAATTTGGGCAAGGTTGCTTTGGACATATTGATATTATTACACGATTTCTAAGGTAGGCGGGATGGTACATTTGTATGGGAGGTACCAGAAGGGGAGTTACAAGACTTCCAACTTTTTATCCAAAACTTTGTCTAGCTATATATTTACTAAATACAAAATTTGGGCAAGGTTGCGTTGGGGATATTGATATTATTACACGATTTCTAAGGTAGGCGGGATTGTACATTTGTATGGGAGGTACCAGAAGGGTAGTTACGAGACTTCGAAGTTTTTGTCCAAAACTTTGTCTAGATTTAATAAATGCAAAATTTGGGCAAGGTCGCGTTCGGCACATTGATATTATTACACGATTTCTAAGGTAGGCGGGATGGTACATTTGTATGTGAGGTACCAGAAGGGGAGTTACAAGACTTCCAACTTTTTTTCCAAAACTGTGTCTAGCTATATATTTACTAAATACAAAATTTGAACAAGGTCGCGTTGGGCATATTGATATTATTACACGAATTCTAAGGTAGGCGGGATGGTACATTTGTATGGGAGGTATCACAGGGGGAGTTGCCAGGCTTCCAAGTTTTTGTCAAAAACTTTGTCTAGCTATAGATTTACTAAATACAAAATTTGGGCAAGGTTGCGTTGGACATATTGATATTATTACACGATTTCTAAGGTAGGCGGAATGGTACATTTGTATGGGAGGTACCAGAAGGGGAGTTACCAGACTTCCAAGTTTCTGTCCAAAACTTTGTCTAGCTATAGATGTAATAAATGCAAAATTTGGGCAAGGTTGCGTTGGACATATTGATATTATTACACGATTTCTAAGGTAGGCGGGATGGTACATTTGTATGGGAGGTACCAGAAGGGGAGTTACCAGACTTCCAAGTTTCTGTCCAAAACTTTGTCTAGCTATACATTTAATAAATGCAAAATTTGGGCAAACTATAGATTTATTAAATACAAAATTTGCACAAGGTTGCGTTGGGGCTATTGATATTATTATACGATTTCTAAGGTAGGCGGGATGGTACATTTGTATGGGAGGTACCAGAAGAGGAGTTACAAGACTTCCAACTTTTTTTCCAAAACTTTGTCTATCTATAGATTTACTAAATACAAAATTTGAGCAAGGTCGCGTGGGCATATTGATATTATTACTCGAATTCTAAGGTAGGCGGGATGGTACATTTGTATGGGAGGTACCAGAAGGGGAGTTGATAGGCTTCCAAGTTTTTGTCCAAAACTTTGTCTAACAATAGCTTTATTAAATACAGAATTTGGGCAAGGTTGCGTTCGGCACATTGATATTATTACACGATTTCTAAGGTAGGCGGGATGGTTCATTTGTATGGGATGTACCAGAAGGGGAGTTACAAGACTTCCAACTTTTTGTCTAGCTATAGATTTACTAAATACAAAATTTGCACAAGGTTGCGTTGGGGATATTGATATTATTACACGATTTCTAAGGTAGGCGGGATTGTACATTTGTATGGGAGGTACCAGAAGGGGAGTTACGAGACTTCCAAGTTTTTGTCCAAAACTTTGTCTAGCTATAGATTTAATAAATGCAAAATTTGGGCAAGCTATAGATTTATTAATTACAAAATTTGCACAAGGTTGCGTTGGGGCTATTGATATTATTACACGATTTCTAATGTAGGCGGGATGGTACATTTATATGGGTGGTAACAGAAGGGGAGTTGCCAGACTTTCAACTTTTTGTCCAAAACTTTGTCTAGCTATAGATTTACTAAATACAAAATTTGAGCAAGGTCGCGTTGGGCAATTGATATTATTACACGAATTCTAAGGTAGGCGGGATGGTACATTTGTATGGGAGGTATCAGAAGGGGAGTCACCAGACTTCCAAGTTTTTGTCCAAAACTTTGTCTAGCTATAGATTTAATAAATGCAAAATTTGGGCAAGCTATAGATTTATTAAATACAAAATTTGCACAAGGTTGCGTTGGGGCTATTGATATTATTATACGATTTCTAAGGTAGGCGGGATGGTACATTTGTATGGGAGGTACCAGAAGGAGAGTTGCCAGGCTTCCAAGTTTTTGTCCAAAACTTTGTCTAACAATAGCTTTATTAAATACAGAATTTGGGCAAGATCGCGTTGGTAATATTGATAATATTACACGGTTAATAATGGTCGGGATGGTACATTTGTATGGGAGGTACCAGAGGAGGAGTTGCCAGGCTTCCAAGTTTTTTCCAAAACTTTGTCTAGCTATAGATTTATTAAATGCAAAATTTGAGCAAGGTCGCGTGGGCATATTGATATTATTACTCGAATTCTAAGGTAGGCGGGATGGTACATTTGTATGGGAGGTACCAGAAGGGGAGTTGCCAGGCTTCCAAGTTTTTGTCCAAAACTTTGTCTAACAATAGCTTTATTAAATACAGAATTTGGGCAAGATCGCGTTGGTAATATTGATAATATTACACGGTTAATAATGGTCGGGATGGTACATTTGTATGGGAGGTACCAGAGGAGGAGTTGCCAGGCTTCCAAGTTTTTTCCAAAACTTTGTCTAGCTATAGATTTATTAAATGCAAAATTTCTGCAAGATTGCGGTGGGCATATTGATATTATTACACGATTTCTAAGGTAGGCGGGATGGTACATTTGTATGGGAGGTATCAGAAGAGGAGTCACCAGACTTCCAAGTTTTTGTCCAAAACTTTGTCTAGCAATAGTTTTATTAAATACAGAATTTGGGCAAGGTCGCGTTCGGCACATTGATATTATTACACGATTTCTAAGGTAGGCGGGATGGTTCATTTGTATGGGATGTACCAGAAGGGGAGTTACAAGACTTCCATCTTTTTGTCCAAAACTTTGTCTAGCTATATATTTACTAAATACAAAATTTGGGCAAGGTTGCGTTGGGGATATTGATATTATTACACGATTTCTAAGGTAGGCGGGATGGTACATTTATATGGGTGGTACCAGAAGGGGAGTTACCAGACTTCCAAGTTTTTGTCCAAAACTTTGTCTAGCTATAGATTTACTAAATACAAAATTTGCACAAGGTTGCGTTGGGGATATTGATATTATTACACGATTTCTAAGGTAGGCGGGATTGTACATTTGTATGGGAGGTACCAGAAGGGGAGTTACGAGACTTCCAAGTTTTTGTCCAAAACTTTGTCTAGCTATAGATTTAATAAATGCAAAATTTGGGAAAGCTATAGATTTATTAAATACAAAATTTGCACAAGGTTGCGTTGGGGCTATTGATATTATTACACGATTTCTAAGGTAGGCGGGATGGTACATTTGTATGGGAGGTACCAGAAGGGGAGTTACAAGACTTCCAAGTTTTTGTCCAAAACTTTGTATAACTATATATTTACCAAATACAAAATTTGGGCAAGGTTGCGTTTAGGATATTGATATTATTACACGATTTCTAAGGTAGGCGCAATGGTACATTTGTATGGGAGGTACCAGAAGGGGAGTCACCAGACTTCCAAGTTTGTCTAGCAATAGATTTATTAAATACAGAATTTGGGCTAGATCGCGTTGGTAATTTTGATAATATTACACGGTTTATATTGGGCAGGATGGTACATTTGTATGGGAGGTACCAGAAGAGGAGTTGCCAGGCTTCCAAGTTTTTGTCCAAAACTTTGTCTAGCTATAGATTTAATAAATGCAGAATTTGGGCAAGGTCGCGTAGGTAATATTGATAAAATTACACGGTTTATAAGAGGCAGGATGGTACATTTGTATGGGAGGTACCAGAAGAGGAGTTGCCAGGCTTCCAAGTTTTTGTCCAAAACTTTGTCTAGCAATAGATTTATTAAATACAGAATTTGAGCAAGATCGCGTTGGTAATTTTGATAATATTACACGGTTTGAAGAGGGAGCCGAATCCATCTCCGACTCCCAAGAAGCCCGTTTACTGGAGGACCTATGATTGAGGTCATCCAGATAAACCTCCATCGAAGCGAAACGGCAACAAACGCTTTGATGGAAAAAAAAATAAAGGTAAGACTCATATCGTTTTGATCCAGGAACCATTGACGATTCGAAATAAGGTTACTGGATTGAACCATGTCAACTACCAACTATTCTATGCAAATACGGGAACTAGACCAAGGACCTGTATCATATGCCACAAAAACTTATGTTATCTTTTCTCTCCAGAGTTGTCAACATCGGATGCAACAGTACTGAAACAGGTGAATGGGAACGTATTCCTTGCGTCAGTATATCTGCCATTCGACTCACCGACATTACCACCTACGTCGGAACTGCAACGCCTTGTGAGGAGAGCCAAACAAACAGGTAACGAAGTACTAGTAGGATGCGATGCTAACTCTCACCACGTTGCGTGGGGTAGTACTAACATTAATAAACGGGGACAAGCCATAGTAGAATTTTTGAATATTAACGACCTAATACCTCTTAACATAGGAAACACTGCTACCTTTGTTAATAAAATTAGGGAAGAAGTATTAGATATAACAATATGTTCAGAAAATCTTATAGACGAAATACAGGAGTGGAGGGTCTCTAGAGAACATTCCTTTTCTGACCATCGTTACATAAGATTTAAGATAGCAAGGCCACCGCCAAAGCCAAAAACTTTCGAAATAAGGCCAAAACGAAATGGGCTAAATTCGCGAAGTTAATTAGAGAAAGACTAGGGCATGAAGAGTATGAGTGCCTAAGTGTTGAAGACATCGACAACAAGGTCGATAACATTACGGAGATTCTAGTGAAGTCATTCGAAGATAGCTGTCCACTTCGAGAAAGGAAATCAGCCCAAGAAAAACCCTGGATGACCGGGGAGATTCGCAACATTGGGAAAGAGGGCCGAAGACTTTTCAATAGGGCACGCCGTAAAAAATCTCAGGTATACTGGGACGACTACCATAGAAGACTCAGAGAATACAACAAAATTACAAGAACAGCAAAACGAAACTCCTGGAGGCTATTCTGCGAACAGGTGGATAGAGTTAACGATGTTTCAAAAATAAAAAAGTTCCTTTCAAAAACCCACACCCAAACCGAAACAATGGTAGATGATGTGGGTAGACGAATACAATCGACTGAAGAAATGGTAAGACTTTTGATGAACACCCATTTTCCCCAAGGGATGTCGGGACACCCAGAGACACCGAATCATAGGGATAATGAAGTTCAACAAAGTTTTATCATTACAGACCAGATGGTCAAAGAGGCCATAAAAAGCTTATCACCATTTAAGGCATCAGGACCTGATGGAATCTTTCCGGCACTACTACAGATGGAGGCGCACTACATGTCAACTCATCTAGCCGTTATTTTCACAGCATGCCTAAAATTCTCATACACGCCGAAAGCCTGGCAGGAGGCAAGAGTTGTTTTCAAACCCAAACCAGGCAAGGCAAGTTATGCAACACCTAAGGCTTATCGACCAATAAGCTTAACATCTTTCTTACTCAAAACCATGGAGCGCATAGTGGATACCATGATCAAAAGTAAGATTCCAAGCGAAATGCTAAAATTTAAACAACATGCATACGTTAAAGGGCGGTCAGTGGACACCGCCCTACACGAGGTAGTGCAAAACATAGAAGAATCCTTCAATGGGAAAATGTACACACTTGCGGTATGCATTGACATTGAAGGAGCTTTCAATAATGTACAGACCAACACACTAATTCAATCCTTAGACCAGTTCGAGGTGGACCGGGCTCTCCGAGACTGGATAAGCCACATGCTAAGGAATAGATGGATCAACTGTGGGTCTCACATAATACAAATAAGAGACAAAGTATCACAGGGAACACCACAAGGAGGTATTTTATCACCACTCCTATGGGTTACCACTATTAACAGTCTCCTGAGGATCCTAACTGACGAAGGACTTAAACCAGTCTGCTATGCAGACGACGTTATAATACTTCTGAGGGGCCAGAATCCAAACCAACTTTGCAGAAGGGCCGAAACTGCCCTAAAACTTGCATATGACTGGGCTCGACCGAGAGGTCTAAATGTAAACCCAGACAAAACTGAAATATGTCTGTTTACAAGGAAAACAAAGATTGGTCCATATATAGACCCATCTTTCCTTAACAAAACAATTTCAATATCGGACAAGGTTAAATACTTAGGAGTAATCTTGGTCAGAAAACTAAATTGGAAGTACCACATTGAAGAACGAGCAAACAAAGCTCACAGATGCTGGTCTTTATGAAGAAGAGCCATAGGCTCAAAATGGGGCCTCAATCCAACGATGACACACTGGCTCTACAAAAGCGTAATTAGACCTGTTCTAACTTATGCATCAGTATTATGGTGGACATCGATGGAAAAGAAGTGCAACATAAAAATATTACAAAAGGTCCAACGTATGAGCTGCCTCGGCATAAGCGGAGCAATGAGGACCACATCTAATAGGGCTTTAGAGACTATCTTAAATGTCCCACCAATAGAAATACAGATTAAATATGAAGCCGCCCTCACAGCAATGAGACTCAAAGCAATGGGCGAATGGATCGAAACTGATCACAGGTCATATCATCAAAAAATAGTTGAGGTAGTGGAAGGGAATTTAACTGACATAACATCAGTACCCGATAGAATACCCGAAACGTCAATAGTTGTTGAGTGTGAGACCCTAATACCAGACAGACAATCTTGGATTGATGGAACCCTAGCGCAGACACCAACTGGAAACTGCGGTTATACAGATGGTTCGAAACTAGGGGAAAGGACGGGGCTGGGACTTTACATCGAAGAACCGGAAACCGAACTTTTATTCCGCCTACCAGACCATAACACGGTCCTACAGGCGGAAATCCGAGCAATTACAGAGTGTGTGATCTGGTTTAGCGCTAACACAAGACCAACAAACGTAAATATCTTTAAAGATAGCCAATTGGCTATCAAGGCAATAACGACTAAAACGGTTAAATCAAGGACAGTTTTAGACTGTAAAATGGCTATTAACTCTTATTCCAGACATGGCACAATACGCCTCATATGGGTGCCTGGTCATCACGGGGTAAGAGGAAACGAGAAAGCCAATACCTTGGCTCTACGAGCCAGGGAGTTGCAAACAATAAATTTAGAGAACGCGAAACCATTCGGAGCTACGCGTAGTGAGCTAAAAAGATGGGCCGCAGACGACCATATCACACTATGGAATGGTGAAACTATTGGGAAAACGACAAGAATCTTGTGGGTTGAACCAAACGAGGATAAAACCAAAACATTGCTGAAACTGAGCAAAACAGAAACTAGTAAGATCATGGGCATTCTAACAGGGCACATAGGCTTACAATCGCATCTACACAAAATAGGAGTTGTAGACAATAGCGTATGTAGGGCATGCGGGGAGGATGACGAAACTTTGGAGTATTTCCTCTGTCACTGCCCAGCTTTCGCAAACAATAGATCCCGTTTCTTGGGAAATGACACTTTAACAGACTTGACCCATCTCAGGGGCGCAGACTGGAAAACAATTAAAGATTATGTCAACAGTACAGAGTTCTTAAAATAACTTCTCAAGGCCTCTCCATGTACAGTTTAGAGCTCACAACAAGCCGAATACTGGCTTAGGTGTATGTCTAAGGACATGAGGCGGAGAAAAACCGCCTCCTCTTCTCAACCTAACCTAACACGGTTTATAAGGGGCGGGATGGTACATTTGTATGGGAGGTACCAGAAGAGGAGTTGCTAGACTTCCAAGTTTTTGTCCAAAACTTTGTCTAGATATGGATTTACTAAATACAAAATTTGGGCAAGATCGCGGTGGGCATATTGATATTATTACACGTTTTCTAATAGGGCGGGATGGTACATTTGTATGGGAGTTGCCAGACTTCCAACTTTTTGTATGTCTAAGGACATGAGGCGGAGAAAAACCGCCTTTACTAAACACAAAATTTGGGCAAGATCGCGGTGGGCATACTGATATTATTACACAATTTCTAAGGTAGGCGGGATGGTACATTTGTATGGGAGGTACCAGAAGGGGAGTTACCAGACTACCAGAATATTATTACACGATTTCTAATAGGGCGGGATGGTACATTTGTATGGGAAGTACCAGAAGGCGAGTTACCAGGCTTCCAAGTTTTTGTCCAAAACTTTGTCTAGCTATATATTTACTAAATACAAAATTTGGGCAAGGTTGCGTTGGGGATATTGATATTATTACACGATTTCTAAGGTAGGCGGGATTGTACATTTATATGGGAGGTACCAGAAGGGGAGTTACGAGACTTCCAAGTTTTTGTCCAAAACTTTGTCTAGCTATAGATTTACTAAATACAAAATTTGCACAAGGTTGCGTTGGGGATATTGATATTATTACACGATTTCTAAGGTAGGCGGGATTGTACATTTGTATGGGAGGTACCAGAAGGGGAGTTACGAGACTTCCAAGTTTTTGTCCAAAACTTTGTCTAGCTATAGATTTAATAAATGCAAAATTTGGGCAAGCTATAGATTTATTAAATACAAAATTTGCACAAGGTTGCGTTAGGGCTATTGATATTATTACACGATTTCTAAGGTAGGCGGGATGGTACATTTATATGGGTGGTAACAGAAGGGGAGTTGCCAGACTTTCAACTTTTTGTCCAAAACTTTGTCTAGCTATAGATTTACTAAACACAAAATTTGGGCAAGATCGCGGTGGCCATATTGATATTATTACACGATTTCTAATAGGGCGGGATGGTACATTTGTATGGGAGTTAACAGAAGGGGAGTTGCCAGACTTCCAACTTTTTGTCCAAAACTTTGTCTAGCTATAGATTTACTAAACACAAAATTTGGGCAAAATCGCGGTGGGCATACTGATATTATTACACAATTTCTAAGGTAGGCGGGATGGTACATTTATATGGGAGGTACCAGAAGGGGAGTTACGAGACTTCCAAGTTTTTGTCCAAAACTTTGTCTAGCTATAGATTTACTAAACACAAAATTTGGGCAAGATCGCGGTGGGCATACTGATATTATTACACAATTTCTAAGGTAGGCGGGATGGTACATTTGTATGGGAGGTACCAGAAGGGGAGTTACCAGACTACCAGAATATTATTACACGATTTCTAATAGGGCGGGATGGTACATTTGTATGGGAAGTACCAGAAGGCGAGTTACCAGGCTTCCAAGTTTTTGTCCAAAACTTTGTCTAGCTATATATATACTAAATACAAAATTTGGGCAAGGTTGCGTTGGGGATATTGATATTATTACACGATTTCTAAGGTAGGCGGGATGGTACATTTATATGGGAGGTACCAGAAGGGGAGTTACGAGACTTCCAAGTTTTTGTCCAAAACTTTGTCTAGCTATAGATTTACTAAATACAAAATTTGCACAAGGTTGCGTTGGGGATATTGATATTATTACACGATTTCTAAGGTAGGCGGGATTGTACATTTGTATGGGAGGTACCAGAAGGGGAGTTACGAGACTTCCGAGTTTTTGTCCAAATCTTTGTCTAGCTATAGATTTAATAAATGCAAAATTTGGGCAAGCTATTGATTTATTAAATAAAAAATTGGCACAAGGTTGCGTTGGGGCTATTGATATTATTATACGATTTCCAAGGTAGGCGGGATGGTACATTTGTATGGGAGGTACCAGAAGTGGAGTTACAAGACCTCCAACTTTTTTTCCAAAACTTTGTCTAGCTATAGATTTACTAAATACAAAATTTGAGCAAGGTCGCGTGGGCATATTGATATTATTACTCGAATTCTAAGGTAGGCGGGATGGTACATTGGTACATATGGTACATATGGGAGGTACCAGAAGGGGAGTTACCAGGCTTCCAAGTTTTTGTCCAAAACTTTGTCTAACAATAGCTTTATTAAATACAGAATTTGGGCAAGATCGCGTTGGTAATATTGATAATATTACACGGTTAATAATGGGCGGGATGGTACATTTGTATGGGAGGTACCAGAGGAGGAGTTGCCAGGCTTCCAAGTTTTTTCCAAAACTTTGTCTAGCTATAGATTTATTAAATGCAAAATTTCGGCAAGATTGCGGTGGTTGTCTAGCAATAGTTTTATTAAATACAGAATTTGGGCAAGGTCGCGTTCGGCACATTGATATTATTACACGATTTCTAATGGGGCTGGATGGTACATTTGTATGGGAGGTACCAGAAGGGGAGTTACAAGACTTCCAAGTTTTTGTCGAAAACTTTGTGTAGCTATAGATTTACTAAATACAAAATTTGCACAAGGTTGCGTTGGGGATATTGATACTATTACACGATTTCTAAGGTAGGCGGGATGGTACATTTGTATGGGAGGTACCAGAAGGGGAGTTACAAGACTTCCAAGTTTTTGTCCAAAACTTTGTCTAACTATATATTTACTAAATACAAAATTTGGGCAAGGTTGCGTTTAGGATATTGATATTATTACACGATTTCTAAGGTAGGCGCAATGGTACATTTGCATGGGAGGTACCAGAAGGGGAGTCACCAGACTTCCAAGTTTGTCTAGCAATAGATTTATTAAATACAGAATTTGGACTAGATCGCGTTGGTAATTTTGATAATATTACACGGTTTATATTGGGCAGGATGGTACATTTGTATGGGAGGTACCAGAAGAGGAGTTGCCAGGCTTCCAAGTTTTTGTCCAAAACGTTGTCTAGCTATAGATTTAATAAATGCAGAATTTGGGCAAGATCGCGTAGGTAATATTGATAAAATTACACGGTTTATAAGAGGCAGGATGGTACATTTGTATGGGAGGTACCAGAAGAGGAGTCACCAGACTTCCAAGTTTTTGTCCAAAAGCAATTGTCTAGCAATAGATTTATTAAATACAGAATTTGAGCAAGATCGCGTTGGTAATTTTGATAATATTACACGGTTTGAAGAGGGAGCCGAATCCATCTCCGACTCCCAAGAAGCCCGTTTACTGGAGGACCTATGATTGAGGTCATCCAGATAAACCTCCATCGGAGCGAAACGGCAACAAACGCTTTGATGGAAAAAAAAAATAAAGGTAAGACTCATATCGCTTTGATCCAGGAACCATTGACGATTCGAAATAAGGTTACTGGATTGAACCATGTCAACTACCAACTATTCTATGCAAATACGGGAACTAGACCAAGGACCTGTAACATATGCCACAAAAACTTATGTTATCTTTTCTCTCCAGAGTTGTCAACATCGGATGCAACAGTACTGAAACAGGTGAATGGGAACGTATTCCTTGCGTCAGTATATCTGCCATTCGTCTCACCGACATTACCACCTACGTCGGAACTGCAACGCCTTGTGAGGAGAGCCAAACAAACAGGTAACGAAGTACTAGTAGGATGCGATGCTAACTCTCACCACGTTGCGTGGGGTAGTACTAACATTAATAAACGGGGACAAGCCATAGTAGAATTTTTGAATATTAACGACCTAATACCTCTTAACATAGGAAACACTGCTACCTTTGTTAATAAAATTAGGGAAGAAGTATTAGATATAACAATATGTTCAGAAAATCTTATAGACGAAATACAGGAGTGGAGGGTCTCTAGAGAACATTCCTTTTCTGACCATCGTTACATAAGATTTAAGATAGCAAGGCCACCGCCAAAGCCAAAAACTTTCGAAATAAGGCCAAAACGAAATGGGCTAAATTCGCGAAGTTAATTAGAGAAAGACTAGGGCATGAAGAGTATGAGTGCCTAAGTGTTGAAGACATCGACAACAAGGTCGATAACATTACGGAGATTCTAGTGAAGTCATTCGAAGATAGCTGTCCACTTCGAGAAAGGAAATCAGCCCAAGAAAAACCCTGGATGACCGGGGAGATTCGCAACATTGGGAAAGAGGGCCGAAGACTTTTCAATAGGGCACGCCGTAAAAAATCTCAGGTATACTGGGACGACTACCATAGAAGACTCAGAGAATACAACAAAATTACAAGAACAGCAAAACGAAACTCCTGGAGGCTATTCTGCGAACAGGTGGATAGAGTTAACGATGTTTCAAAAATAAAAAAGTTCCTTTCAAAAACCCACACCCAAACCGAAACAATGGTAGATGATGTGGGTAGACGAATACAATCGACTGAAGAAATGGTAAGACTTTTGATGAACACCCATTTTCCCCAAGGGATGTCGGGACACCCAGAGACACCGAATCATAGGGATAATGAAGTTCAACAAAGTTTTATCATTACAGACCAGATGGTCAAAGAGGCCATAAAAAGCTTATCACCATTTAAGGCATCAGGACCTGATGGAATCTTTCCGGCACTACTACAGATGGAGGCGCACTACATGTCAACTCATCTAGCCGTTATTTTCACAGCATGCCTAAAATTCTCATACACGCCGAAAGCCTGGCAGGAGGCAAGAGTTGTTTTCAAACCCAAACCAGGCAAGGCAAGTTATGCAACACCTAAGGCTTATCGACCAATAAGCTTAACATCTTTCTTACTCAAAACCATGGAGCGCATAGTGGATACCATGATCAAAAGTAAGATTCCAAGCGAAATGCTAAAATTTAAACAACATGCATACGTTAAAGGACGGTCAGTGGACACCACCCTACACGAGGTAGTGCAAAACATAGAAGAATCCTTCAATGGGAAAATGTACACACTTGCGGTATGCATTGACATTGAAGGAGCTTTCAATAATGTACAGACCAACACACTAATTCAATCCTTAGACCAGTTCGAGGTGGACCGGGCTCTCCGAGACTGGATAAGCCACATGCTAAGGAATAGATGGATCAACTGTGGGTCTCACGAAATACAAATAAGAGACAAAGTATCACAGGGAACACCACAAGGAGGTATTTTATCACCACTCCTATGGGTTACCACTATTAACAGTCTCCTGAGGATCCTAACTGACGAAGGACTTAAACCAGTCTGCTATGCAGACGACGTTATAATACTTCTGAGGGGCCAGAATCCAAACCAACTTTGCAGAAGGGCCGAAACTGCCCTAAAACTTGCATATGACTGGGCTCGACCGAGAAGTCTAAATGTAAACCCAGACAAAACTGAAATATGTCTGTTTACAAGGAAAACAAAGATTGGTCCATATATAGACCCATCTTTCCTTAACAAAACAATTTCAATATCGGACAAGGTTAAATACTTAGGAGTAATCTTGGTCAGAAAACTAAATTGGAAGTACCACATTGAAGAACGAGCAAACAAAGCTCACAGATGCTGGTCTTTATGTAGAAGAGCCATAGGCTCAAAATGGGGCCTCAATCCAACGATGACACACTGGCTCTACAAAAGCGTAATTAGACCTGTTCTAACTTATGCATCAGTAGTATGGTGGACATCGATGGAAAAGAAGTGCAACATAAAAATATTACAAAAGGTCCAACGTATGAGCTGCCTCGGCATAAGCGGAGCAATGAGGACCACATCTAATAGGGCTTTAGAGACTATCTTAAATGTCCCACCAATAGAAATACAGATTAAATATGAAGCCGCCCTCACAGCAATGAGACTCAAAGCAATGGGCGAATGGATCGAAACTGATCACAGGTCATATCATCAAAAAATAGTTGAGGTAGTGGAAGGGAATTTAACTGACATAACATCAGTACCCGATAGAATACCCGAAACGTCAATAGTTGTTGAGTGTGAGACCCTAATACCAGACAGACAATCTTGGATTGATGGAACCCTAGCGCAGACACCAACTGGAAACTGCGGTTATACAGATGGTTCGAAACTAGGGGAAAGGACGGGGCTGGGACTTTACATCGAAGAACCGGAAACCGAACTTTTATTCCGCCTACCAGACCATAACACGGTCCTACAGGCGGAAATCCGAGCAATTACAGAGTGTGTGATCTGGTTTAGCGCTAACACAAGACCAACAAACGTAAATATCTTTAAAGATAGCCAATTGGCTATCAAGGCAATAACGACTAAAACGGTTAAATCAAGGACAGTTTTAGACTGTAAAATGGCTATTAACTCTTATTCCAGACATGGCACAATACGCCTCATATGGGTGCCTGGTCATCACGGGGTAAGAGGAAACGAGAAAGCCAATACCTTGGCTCTACGAGCCAGGGAGTTGCAAACAATAAATTTAGAGAACGCGAAACCATTCGGAGCTACGCGTAGTGAGCTAAAAAGATGGGCCGCAGACGACCATATCACACTATGGAATGGTGAAACTATTGGGAAAACGACAAGAATCTTGTGGGTTGAACCAAACGAGGATAAAACCAAAACATTGCTGAAACTGAGCAAAACAGAAACTAGTAAGATCATGGGCATTCTAACAGGGCACATAGGCTTACAATCGCATCTACACAAAATAGGAGTTGTAGACAATAGCGTATGTAGGGCATGCGGGGAGGATGACGAAACTTTGGAGCATTTCCTCTGTCACTGCCCAGCTTTCGCAAACAATAGATCCCGTTTCTTGGGAAATGACACTTTAACAGACTTGACCCATCTCAGGGGCGCAGACTGGAAAACAATTAAAGATTATGTCAACAGTACAGAGTTCTTAAAATAACTTCTCAAGGCCTCTCCATGTACAGTTTAGAGCTCACAACAAGCCGAATACTGGCTTAGGTGTATGTCTAAGGACATGAGGCGGAGAAAAACCGCCTCCTCTTCTCAACCTAACCTAACACGGTTTATAAGGGGCGGGATGGTACATTTGTATGGGAGGTACCAGAAGAGGAGTTGCTAGACTTCCAAGTTTTTGTCCAAAACTTTGTCTAGATATGGATTTACTAAATACAAAATTTGGGCAAGATCGCGGTGGGCATATTGATATTATTACACGTTTTCTAATAGGGCGGGATGGTACATTTGTATGGGAGTTAACAGAAGGGGAGTTGCCAGACTTCCAACTTTTTGTATGTCTAAGGACATGAGGCGGAGAAAAACCGCCTCCTCTTCTCAACCTAACCTAACACGGTTTATAAGGGGCGGGATGGTACATTTGTATGGGAGGTACCAGAAGAGGAGTTGCTAGACATCCAAGTTTTTGTCCAAAACTTTGTCTAGATATGGATTTACTAAATACAAAATTTGGGCAAGATCGCGGTGGGCATATTGATATTATTACACGTTTTCTAATAGGGCGGGATGGTACATTTGTATGGGAGTTAACAGAAGGGGAGTTGCCAGACTTCCAACTTTTTGTATGTCTAAGGACATGAGGCGGAGAAAAACCGCCTCCTCTTCTCAACCTAACCTAACACGGTTTATAAGGGGCGGGATGGTACATTTGTATGGGAGTTAACAGAAGGGGAGTTGCCAGACTTCCAACTTTTTGTCCAAAACTTTGTCTAGCTATAGATTTACTAAACACAAAATTTGGGCAAGATCGCGGTGGGCATACTGATATTATTACACAATTTCTAAGGTAGGCGGGATGGTACATTTGTATGGGAGGTACCAGAAGGGGAGTTACCAGACTACCAGAATATTATTACACGATTTCTAATAGGGCGGGATGGTACATTTGTATGGGAAGTACCAGAAGGCGAGTTACCAGGCTTCCAAGTTTTTGTCCAAAACTTTGTCTAGCTATATATTTACTAAATACAAAATTTGGGCAAGGTTGCGTTGGGGATATTGATATTATTACACGATTTCTAAGGTAGGCGGGATTGTACATTTATATGGGAGGTACCAGAAGGGGAGTTACGAGACTTCCAAGTTTTTGTCCAAAACTTTGTCTAGCTATAGATTTACTAAATACAAAATTTGCACAAGGTTGCGTTGGGGATATTGATATTATTACACGATTTCTAAGGTAGGCGGGATTGTACATTTGTATGGGAGGTACCAGAAGGGGAGTTACGAGACTTCCAAGTTTTTGTCCAAAACTTTGTCTAGCTATAGATTTAATAAATGCAAAATTTGGGCAAGCTATAGATTTATTAAATACAAAATTTGCACAAGGTTGCGTTAGGGCTATTGATATTATTACACGATTTCTAAGGTAGGCGGGATGGTACATTTATATGGGTGGTAACAGAAGGGGAGTTGCCAGACTTTCAACTTTTTGTCCAAAACTTTGTCTAGCTATAGATTTACTAAACACAAAATTTGGGCAAGATCGCGGTGGCCATATTGATATTATTACACGATTTCTAATAGGGCGGGATGGTACATTTGTATGGGAGTTAACAGAAGGGGAGTTGCCAGACTTCCAACTTTTTGTCCAAAACTTTGTCTAGCTATAGATTTACTAAACACAAAATTTGGACAAGATCGCGGTGGGCATACTGATATTATTACACAATTTCTAAGGTAGGCGGGATGGTACATTTGTATGGGAGGTACCAGAAGGGGAGTTACCAGACTACCAGAATATTATTACACGATTTCTAATAGGGCGGGATGGTACATTTGTATGGGAAGTACCAGAAGGCGAGTAACCAGGCTTCCAAGTTTTTGTCCAAAACTTTGTCTAGCTATATATTTACTAAATACAAAATTTGGGCAAGGTTGCGTTGGGGATATTGATATTATTACACGATTTCTAAGGTAGGCGGGATTGTACATTTGTATGGGAGGTACCAGAAGGGGAGTTACGAGACTTCCAAGTTTTTGTCCAAAACTTTGTCTAGCTATAGATTTACTAAATACAAAATTTGCACAAGGTTGCGTTGGGGATATTGATATTATTACACGATTTCTAAGGTAGGCGGGATTGTACATTTGTATGGGAGGTACCAGAAGGGGAGTTACGAGACTTCCAAGTTTTTGTCCAAAACTTTGTCTAGCTATAGATTTAATAAATGCAAAATTTGGGCAAGCTATAGATTTATTAAATACAAAATTTGCACAAGGTTGCGTTAGGGCTATTGATATTATTACACGATTTCTAAGGTAGGCGGGATGGTACATTTATATGGGTGGTAACAGAAGGGGAGTTGCCAGACTTTCAACTTTTTGTCCAAAACTTTGTCTAGCTATAGATTTACTAAACACAAAATTTGGGCAAGATCGCGGTGGCCATATTGATATTATTACACGATTTCTAATGGGGCTGGATGGTACATTTGTATGGGAGGTACCAGAAGGGGAGTTACAAGACTTCCAACTTTTTGTCCAAAACTTTGTGTAGCTATAGATTTACTAAATACAAAATTTGCACAAGGTTGCGTTGGAATTATTGATATTATTACACGATTTCTAAGGTAGGCGGGATTGTACATTTGTATGGGAGGTACCAGAAGGGGAGTTACGAGACTTCCGAGTTTTTGTCCAAATCTTTGTCTAGCTATAGATTTAATAAATGCAAAATTTGGGCAAGCTATTGATTTATTAAATACAAAATTTGCACAAGGTTGCGTTGGGGCTATTGATATTATTATACGATTTCCAAGGTAGGCGGGATGGTACATTTGTATGGGAGGTACCAGAAGTGGAGTTACAAGACCTCCAACTTTTTTTCCAAAACTTTGTCTAGCTATAGATTTACTAAATACAAAAATTGGGCAAGATCGCGGTGGGCAAACTGATATTATTACACGATTTCTAAGGTAGGCGGGATGGTACATTTGTATGGGAGGTACCAGAAGGGGAGTTACCAGACTTCCAGAATATTATTACACGATTTCTAATAGGGCGGGATGGTACATTTGTATGGGAAGTACCAGAAGGCGAGTTACCAGGCTTCCAAGTTTTTGTCCAAAACTTTGTCTAGCTATATATTTACTAAATACAAAATTTGGGTAAGGTTGCGTTGGGGATATTGATATTATTACACGATTTCTAAGGTAGGCGGGATGGTACATTTATATGGGTGGTACCAGAAGGGGAGTTACCAGACTTCCAAGTTTTTGTCCAAAACTTTGTCTATCTATAGATTTAATAAATGCAAAATTTGGGCAAGCTATAGATTTATTAAATACAAAATTTGCACAAGGTTGCGTTGGGGCTATTGATATTATTACACGATTTCTAAGGTAGGCGGGATGGTACATTTGTATGGGAGGTACCAGAAGGGGAGTTACCAGACTTCCAAGTTTTTGTCCAAAACTTTGTCTATCTATAGATTTAATAAATGCAAAATTTGGGCAAGCTATAGATTTATTAAATACAAAATTTGCACAAGGTTGCGTTAGGGCTATTGATATTATTACACGATTTCTAAGGTAGGCGGGATGGTACATTTATATGGGTGGTAACAGAAGGGGAGTTGCCAGACTTTCAACTTTTTGTCCAAAACTTTGTCTAGCTATAGATTTACTAAACACAAAATTTGGGCAAGATCGCGGTGGCCATATTGATATTATTACACGATTTCTAATAGGGCGGGATGGTACATTTGTATGGGAGTTAACAGAAGGGGAGTTGCCAGACTTCCAACTTTTTGTCCAAAACTTTGTCTAGCTATAGATTTACTAAACACAAAATTTGGACAAGATCGCGGTGGGCATACTGATATTATTACACAATTTCTAAGGTAGGCGGGATGGTACATTTGTATGGGAGGTACCAGAAGGGGAGTTACCAGACTACCAGAATATTATTACACGATTTCTAATAGGGCGGGATGGTACATTTGTATGGGAAGTACCAGAAGGCGAGTAACCAGGCTTCCAAGTTTTTGTCCAAAACTTTGTCTAGCTATATATTTACTAAATACAAAATTTGGGCAAGGTTGCGTTGGGGATATTGATATTATTACACGATTTCTAAGGTAGGCGGGATTGTACATTTGTATGGGAGGTACCAGAAGGGGAGTTACGAGACTTCCAAGTTTTTGTCCAAAACTTTGTCTAGCTATAGATTTACTAAATACAAAATTTGCACAAGGTTGCGTTGGGGATATTGATATTATTACACGATTTCTAAGGTAGGCGGGATTGTACATTTGTATGGGAGGTACCAGAAGGGGAGTTACGAGACTTCCAAGTTTTTGTCCAAAACTTTGTCTAGCTATAGATTTAATAAATGCAAAATTTGGGCAAGCTATAGATTTATTAAATACAAAATTTGCACAAGGTTGCGTTAGGGCTATTGATATTATTACACGATTTCTAAGGTAGGCGGGATGGTACATTTATATGGGTGGTAACAGAAGGGGAGTTGCCAGACTTTCAACTTTTTGTCCAAAACTTTGTCTAGCTATAGATTTACTAAACACAAAATTTGGGCAAGATCGCGGTGGCCATATTGATATTATTACACGATTTCTAATGGGGCTGGATGGTACATTTGTATGGGAGGTACCAGAAGGGGAGTTACAAGACTTCCAACTTTTTGTCCAAAACTTTGTGTAGCTATAGATTTACTAAATACAAAATTTGCACAAGGTTGCGTTGGAATTATTGATATTATTACACGATTTCTAAGGTAGGCGGGATTGTACATTTGTATGGGAGGTACCAGAAGGGGAGTTACGAGACTTCCGAGTTTTTGTCCAAATCTTTGTCTAGCTATAGATTTAATAAATGCAAAATTTGGGCAAGCTATTGATTTATTAAATACAAAATTTGCACAAGGTTGCGTTGGGGCTATTGATATTATTATACGATTTCCAAGGTAGGCGGGATGGTACATTTGTATGGGAGGTACCAGAAGTGGAGTTACAAGACCTCCAACTTTTTTTCCAAAACTTTGTCTAGCTATAGATTTACTAAATACAAAAATTGGGCAAGATCGCGGTGGGCAAACTGATATTATTACACGATTTCTAAGGTAGGCGGGATGGTACATTTGTATGGGAGGTACCAGAAGGGGAGTTACCAGACTTCCAGAATATTATTACACGATTTCTAATAGGGCGGGATGGTACATTTGTATGGGAAGTACCAGAAGGCGAGTTACCAGGCTTCCAAGTTTTTGTCCAAAACTTTGTCTAGCTATATATTTACTAAATACAAAATTTGGGTAAGGTTGCGTTGGGGATATTGATATTATTACACGATTTCTAAGGTAGGCGGGATGGTACATTTATATGGGTGGTACCAGAAGGGGAGTTACCAGACTTCCAAGTTTTTGTCCAAAACTTTGTCTATCTATAGATTTAATAAATGCAAAATTTGGGCAAGCTATAGATTTATTAAATACAAAATTTGCACAAGGTTGCGTTGGGGCTATTGATATTATTACACGATTTCTAAGGTAGGCGGGATGGTACATTTGTATGGGAGGTACCAGAAGGGGAGTTACAAGACTGTCCAAAACTTTGTCTAGATATGGATTTACTAAATACAAAATTTGCACAAAGTTGCGTTGGGGATTACACGATTTCTAAGGTAGGCGGGATTGTACATTTGTATGGGAGGTACCAGAAGGGGAGTTACGAGACTTCCAAGTTTTTGTCCAAAACTTTGTCTATCTATAGATTTAATAAATGAAAATTTGGGCAAGCTATAGATTTATTAAATACAAAATTTGCACAAGGTTGCGTTGGGGCTATTGATATTATTACACGATTTCTAAGGTAGGCGGGATGGTACATTTGTATGGGAGTTAACAGAAGGGGAGTTGCCAGACTTCCAACTTTTTGTCCAAAACTTTGTCTAGCTATAGATTTACTAAACACAAAATTTGGGCAAGATCGTGGTGGCCATATTGATATTATTACACGATTTCTAATGGGGCTGGATGGTACATTTGTATGGGAGATACCAGAAGGGGAGTCACCAGACCTCCAAGTTTTTGTCCAAAACTTTGTCTAGCTATAGATTTATTAAATACAGAATTTGGGCAAGGTTGCGTTGGAGATATTGATATTATTACACGATTTCTAAGGTAGGCGTGATGGTACATTTGCATGGGAGGTACCAGAAGAGGAGTTGCCAGGCTTCCAAGTTTTTGTCCAAAACTTTGTCTAGCTATGGATTTACTAAATACAAAAATTGGGCAAGATCGCGGTGGGCATATTGATATTATTACACGTTTTCTAATGGGGCGGGATGGTACATTTGTATGGGAGGTAACAGAAGTGGAGTCACCAGACTTCCAAGTTTTTGTCCAAAACTTGGTCTAGCAATAGATTTATTAAATACAGTATTTGGGCAACATCGCGTTGGTAATATTGATAATATTACACGGTTTATAAGGGGCAGGATGGTACATTTGTATGGGAGGTACCAGAAGAGGAGTTGCGAGGCTTCCAAGTTTTTGTCCAAAACTTTGTCTAGCTATGGATTTACTAAATACAAAAATTGGGCAAGATCGCGGTGGGCATATTGATATTATTACACGATTTCTAATGGGGCAGGATGGTACATTTGTATGGGAGGTACCAGAAGAGGAGTTGCCAGGCTTCCAAGTTTTTGTCCAAAACTTTGTCTAGCTATGGATTTACTAAATACAAAAATTGGGCAAGATCGCGGTGGGCATATTGATATTATTACACGATTTCTAATGGGGCTGGATGGTACATTTGTATGGGAGGTACCAGAGGAGGAGTTGCCAGGCTTACAAGTTTTTGTCCAAAACTTTGTCTAGCAATAGATTTACTAAATACAAAATTTGGGCAAGGTTGCGTTGGGGATATTGATATTATTACACGAATTCTAAGGTAGGCGGGATGGTACATTTGTATGGGAGGTACCAGAAGGGGAGTTACAAGACTTCCAACTTTTTGTCCAAAACTTTGTCTAGCTATAGATTTACTAAATACAAAATTTGAGCAAGGTCGCGTTGGGCATATTGATATTATTACACGAATTCTAAGTTAGGCGGGATGGTACATTTGTATGGGAGGTATCACAAGGGGAGTTGCCAGGCTTCCAAGTTTTTGTCCAAAACTTTGTCTAGCTATAGATTTACTAAATACAAAATTTGCATAAGGTTGCGTTGGGGATAGTGATATTATTACACGATTTCTAAGGTAGGCGGGATGGTACATTTGTATGGGAGGTACCAGAAGGGGAGTTAGAAGACTTCCAAGTTTTTGTCCAAAACTTTGTCTAGCTATGGATTTACTAAATACAAAAATTGGGCAAGATCGCGGTGGGCATATTGATATTATTACACGATTTCTAATGGGGCAGGATGGTACATTTGTATGGGAGGTACCAGAAGAGGAGTTGCCAGGCTTCCAAGTTTTTGTCCAAAACTTTGTCTAGCTATAGATTTATTAAATGCAGAATTTGGGCAAGATCGCGTTGGTAATATTGATAATATTACACGGTTTATAAGGTAATTGGGCATGATCGCGGGGGGCATATTGATATTATTACACGTTTTCTAAGGGGGCGGGATGGTACATTTGTATGGGAGGTAACAGAGTGGGAGTCACCAGACTTCCAAGTTTTTGTCCAAAACTTTGTCTAGCAATAGATTTACTAAATACAAAATTTGGGCAAGGTTGCGTTGGGGATATTGATATTATTACACGAATTCTAAGGTAGGCGGGATGGTACATTTGTATGGGAGGTACCAGAAGGGGAGTTAGAAGACTTCCAAGTTTTTGTCCAAAACTTTGTCTAACTATATATTTACTAAATACAAAATTTGGACAAGGTCGCGTTCGGCACATTGATATTATTACACGATTTCTAAGGTAACCGGGATGGTACATTTGTATGGGAGGTTTTTTTTTTTTTTTTTTTTTTTTTTTGAAGGCCAACACTCAGGGGATGTCCCCTATAAATGCAATGCATTGTGTTAGCGGAAGGAAATTAGGGTATCGGAAGGAGGAAAGAGGGAGTAGTGTTTGTTGACATTTGTTTTGAATTTCTGAATGTCACAAATGGCAGGAAACACATTTGCTGGAAGATTATTCCACATACGAACGGTCCGACTAAAGAACGAATTTTCTCTATAGTGCGTCGTCCGGTCAACCGGCCATTTCACAATGAACGGATGAGAGACCCTGGATAGCCGTGTATTCCGACTAAATGTTCTAACGTCAGGGACCAGACGGATATCTTCTGAACAGATACCATTAAAATATCTATAGAATAGCGATACACAACCCACATTTCGGCGATGCTGTAGGGAGACAATAGAGCTGGATACCCTACCATCCCCTATCATCACCACCGCTCTCCTCTGTACACGGTCCAGAAGCTTCAAAGATGTTAAAGGAGCCCCTGCCCATATATGCGAGTTGTATTCCATTTTAGGCCGGATGTAAGTGGTGTAAATATTTACGAGATGGAGTGAAGTATTTCTTGCACCGCTTCAAAAAGCCTAAACACTTGAATGCTTCTTTCGACACTTCGAATATATGGCTAGCCCAGCGAGCATCACCTGTATCTTCATGCCCACAACATCAAGAGTGTCTGATTCGTCGATATCCACACCACCCATAGAAATTGACGACGATGCTGGATCTGGTGAACGTTTGTGTGACAACAAACAGCACTGGGTCTTTTGTGCATTAAAATCTACTCTATTCATTTGGCCCCACTCACAAATCGTCGCCAAATCGCGGTTAAGTGAGTCATTCATCATTCGCCTTTTGTCCTCGACCTCCAGAGGACCTGGCCGATGATCAAATGAGTATGAATGACAGAGGTTGCTATCATCCGCAAAGGAGTAGATCGGGTTCACAGTCTGACCCAACAAGTCGTCAATGAAAATAAGAAATTGAGAGGGAGAGAGGACAGAGCCTTGTGGAACTCCTGCGGTCAACCTATGCTCGTTGGATGAGACCCCATCTATAACAACTCGAATAGAGCGAACCCTGAGGAAACTCGATATGAATCGAGAGAAAATATTACCGACACCAAAAGCAATAAGTTTTGATATGAGTGCTCCGTGCCAGACCCTATCGAACGCCTTGGAAATATCCAGAGCCACGACCTTACTTTCACCAAGGGCGTGAATAGATCGACTCCATCGCTCCGAAAGGAACGCCATCAGGTCTCCAGTAGATCGATTTCTACGGAAGCCATACTGTCGATCATTTAGAAGGCCGTTAGACTCTAAATACTTAACAAGATGGTGGTTAACCATGCTCTCCATAACCTTCGGAAGCGCAGAACATATTGCAATTGGACGGTAATTCGCAGGATTAGTAATAACCTCACCTTTCTTGGGGATCGGCTGAACATTGGCAACTTTCCAACGTGAAGGGAAATACCAGCACGGTACGACATGTTGAAAAGATTGCGCAATGGACGAGCTAGCGTCGAAGAGCACTTACATAGGACAAGTGCTGAAATGCCATCCGGGCCCGGAGTTTTGTTTACATTGAGATCTGCAAGAACCCTTTTAACCCCACGTGATCGAAAAAATATCTGAGGCATCGAAGTAGATACGTTTTCGATTACGGGGAGTGGTTGACTGCTGTCTGGCAAAGATTAATTCTTTGCAAATATTTCAGCCAGAAGGTTAGCTTTGTCAACCGGGTCAGTGAATATCTGGTCATCGTTAACGAGAGTTGGAAAAGAAGACGAAGAATTGTCTCTTACTCTTTTAACAAATGCCCAAAAGCTCTTACTTCCCCTGGGAGAAGAAAGAACTTTAGCACGAAGGCGCTGTTCGTGGAGAAGTTTTTCGCGCCTAAGCACTCTGGCACAATTGGATCTTGCCTGCTTACGTAGCAGCTCAGTAGTGACGTTTTTATTTAAACGCCAATTTCTGAACGCTTCCTCTTTGGATCTGACAGCTTCTTTGCATGTCTGATTAAACCAACAATTCTTTGAAGGTTTATTCGAAGTAGTCTTCGATGGAATAAACGTGTTTATTCCATGAAGAATTATTTTCTCGACCATTTCAGCAACAGCATCGACATTATTGTCTAGGAAACATAATTTCCAATTAAAGTGCTGATAGAAATTGTTGAGCTCGGCCCAACGTGCCTTTTCGTATATGTACAATGTCCGCTTCGTGACTGGTTTAGAAGTGGATCGAAGATCGGAGAACGAAAAGGATGCTGAAATGGTGCAATGATCCGAGTTACCAAGAAGTGCAAGAATATTAACCTCGTACTTTTCGGGGTGTGAGGTTAAGAAAAGGTCAAGAATATTATGATAGTGCCCTTCAACACGCGGAATGTGTGTTGGTTCATTCACTAGTTGCGTCAAGTTGTTATGCGCGGCGAATAGCTCAGCGTACTGTCCCTCCGGAGAAGTGTGTCTCGAATGAGAAAGCCAAGATTGATTATGGACATTGAAATCCCCAGCAACTACAATTTCACTGTCCGCACAATCTTCTAAAATTTTTGATATAGAGTCGGAAAGGGCGTCGAAGCCGTTTAGGGTAGCCTCCCTTTCCAAATTTGGGCTTCTGTACAGAAACCCGAAGTGTAATGGGTGTGATCCAATCCTGAACTTAACCCAAAGAAAGTTAAATTCTGGATCTTGTGAGTCCAAATGTTGCTGGCTCTGGAACACCACACCATTACGTATGTATACCACAAGGCCTCTGTGGGAAGAGAAAGAGGAAAGAGTGTAATATCCAGGAATGTGAAAATTCTGTGGATTAGAACCCTCACACACCTAGGTCTCACATAGAGCGAGTACATCTGGCCTATGGAACTGAACGTGAGTGTATACCGCAAAGAAATTTGCCGTCAGCCCTCGTATGTTCGCAAAATGTATTTTAAATGAACCTAAGGCATCGAAGTAGATACGTTTTCGATTACGGGGAGTGGTTGACTGCTGTCTGGCAAAGATTAATTCTTTGCAAATATTTCAGCCAGAAGGTTAGCTTTGTCAACCGGGTCAGTGAATATCTGGTCATCGTTAACGAGAGTTGGAAAAGAAGACGAAGAATTGTCTCTTACTCTTTTAACAAATGCCCAAAAGCTCTTACTTCCCCTGGGAGAAGAAAGAACTTTAGCACGAAGGCGCTGTTCGTGGAGAAGTTTTTCGCGCCTAAGCACTCTGGCACAATTGGATCTTGCCTGCTTACGTAGCAGCTCAGTAGTGACGTTTTTATTTAAACGCCAATTTCTGAACGCTTCCTCTTTGGATCTGACAGCTTCTTTGCATGTCTGATTAAACCAACAATTCTTTGAAGGTTTATTCGAAGTAGTCTTCGATGGAATAAACGTGTTTATTCCATGAAGAATTATTTTCTCGACCATTTCAGCAACAGCATCGACATTATTGTCTAGGAAACATAATTTCCAATTAAAGTGCTGATAGAAATTGTTGAGCTCGGCCCAACGTGCCTTTTCGTATATGTACAATGTCCGCTTCGTGACTGGTTTAGAAGTGGATCGAAGATCGGAGAACGAAAAGGATGCTGAAATGGTGCAATGATCCGAGTTACCAAGAAGTGCAAGAATATTAACCTCGTACTTTTCGGGGTGTGAGGTTAAGAAAAGGTCAAGAATATTATGATAGTGCCCTTCAACACGCGGAATGTGTGTTGGTTCATTCACTAGTTGCGTCAAGTTGTTATGCGCGGCGAATAGCTCAGCGTACTGTCCCTCCGGAGAAGTGTGTCTCGAATGAGAAAGCCAAGATTGATTATGGACATTGAAATCCCCAGCAACTACAATTTCACTGTCCGGACAATCTTCTAAAATTTTTGATATAGAGTCGGAAAGGGCGTCGAAGCCGTTTAGGGTAGCCTCCCTTTCCAAATTTGGGCTTCTGTACAGAAACCCGAAGTGTAATGGGTGTGATCCAATCCTGAACTTAACCCAAAGAAAGTTAAATTCTGGATCTTGTGAGTCCAAATGTTGCTGGCTCTGGAACACCACACCATTACGTATGTATACCACAAGGCCTCTGTGGGAAGAGAAAGAGGAAAGAGTGTAATATCCAGGAATGTGAAAATTCTGTGGATTAGAACCCTCACACACCTAGGTCTCACATAGAGCGAGTACATCTGGCCTATGGAACTGAACGTGAGTGTATACCGCAAAGAAATTTGCCGTCAGCCCTCGTATGTTCGCAAAATGTATTTTAAATGAACCTACCATTGTAACAGAAAAACAAAACAATATCAAAGCATAAATACAAATAACTGTGCACCCCTCTTGCCGCTGCTAGACCCAACAAGTGTTCAGTGTTAGATCTTCAACACAAGTCAGGCAGCGAAGAGAGCACAGTCGTTTGTATTATGCGAAAAGGGATGCGGAGAGGAAGGGGGGAACACACGAGAAGGGGAGCACAAAAAAGCCCTTCGTGTTGGCGTTGATGAGCAGCGAGATGTGTGAGATGGCTGTGGCTGCTGTAGATTTGTTGTTGTTTATTATTGGTCTTGGTTATTGTTGGTGTGCACTTTATGTATTGTTTTTAGGATTTTTGTTTTTCTGTTTTGTGAATATGTTTGTTTTTTTTCTGTTTTGTGAATATGTTTTTTTTTCTGTGTTGTTGTTTTTGATGACACTGAACGGACAGAACATAAACAAACGCGACAACGACCGGACAGACAAAAAAGTGCGTGTGCACCGGACGGGAGACAAACTACTACTGATGGTTATATGGGTGGTACCAGAAGGGGAGTTACCAGACTTCCAAGTTTTTGTCCAAAACTTTGTCTATCTATAGATTTAATAAATGCAAAATTTGGGCAAGCTATAGATTTATTAAATACAAAATTTGCACAAGGTTGCGTTGGGGCTATTGATATTATTACACGATTTCTAAGGTAGGCGGGATGGTACATTTGTATGGGAGGTACCAGAAGGGGAGTTACAAGACTGTCCAAAACTTTGTCTAGATATGGATTTACTAAATACAAAATTTGCACAAAGTTGCGTTGGGGATTACACGATTTCTAAGGTAGGCGGGATTGTACATTTGTATGGGAGGTACCAGAAGGGGAGTTACGAGACTTCCAAGTTTTTGTCCAAAACTTTGTCTATCTATAGATTTAATAAATGAAAATTTGGGCAAGCTATAGATTTATTAAATACAAAATTTGCACAAGGTTGCGTTGGGGCTATTGATATTATTACACGATTTCTAAGGTAGGCGGGATGGTACATTTGTATGGGAGTTAACAGAAGGGGAGTTGCCAGACTTCCAACTTTTTGTCCAAAACTTTGTCTAGCTATAGATTTACTAAACACAAAATTTGGGCAAGATCGTGGTGGCCATATTGATATTATTACACGATTTCTAATGGGGCTGGATGGTACATTTGTATGGGAGATACCAGAAGGGGAGTCACCAGACCTCCAAGTTTTTGTCCAAAACTTTGTCTAGCTATAGATTTATTAAATACAGAATTTGGGCAAGGTTGCGTTGGAGATATTGATATTATTACACGATTTCTAAGGTAGGCGTGATGGTACATTTGCATGGGAGGTACCAGAAGAGGAGTTGCCAGGCTTCCAAGTTTTTGTCCAAAACTTTGTCTAGCTATGGATTTACTAAATACAAAAATTGGGCAAGATCGCGGTGGGCATATTGATATTATTACACGATTTCTAATGGGGCAGGATGGTACATTTGTATGGGAGGTACCAGAAGAGGAGTTGCCAGGCTTCCAAGTTTTTGTCCAAAACTTTGTCTAGCTATGGATTTACTAAATACAAAAATTGGGCAAGATCGCGGTGGGCATATTGATATTATTACACGATTTCTAATGGGGCGGGATGGTACATTTGTATGGGAGGTAACAGAAGTGGAGTCCACAGACTTCCAAGTTTTTGTCCAAAACTTGGTCTAGCAATAGATTTATTAAATACAGTATTTGGGCAACATCGCGTTGGTAATATTGATAATATTACACGGTTTATAAGGGGCAGGATGGTACATTTGTATGGGAGGTACCAGAAGAGGAGTTGCCAGGCTTCCAAGTTTTTGTCCAAAACTTTGTCTAGCTATGGATTTACTAAATACAAAAATTGGGCAAGATCGCGGTGGGCATATTGATATTATTACACGATTTCTAATGGGGCAGGATGGTACATTTGTATGGGAGGTACCAGAAGAGGAGTTGCCAGGCTTCCAAGTTTTTGTCCAAAACTTTGTCTAGCTATGGATTTACTAAATACAAAAATTGGGCAAGATCGCGGTGGGCATATTGATATTATTACACGATTTCTAATGGGGCTGGATGGTACATTTGTATGGGAGGTACCAGAGGAGGAGTTGCCAGGCTTACAAGTTTTTGTCCAAAACTTTGTCTAGCAATAGATTTACTAAATACAAAATTTGGGCAAGGTTGCGTTGGGGATATTGATATTATTACACGAATTCTAAGGTAGGCGGGATGGTACATTTGTATGGGAGGTACCAGAAGGGGAGTTACAAGACTTCCAACTTTTTGTCCAAAACTTTGTCTAGCTATAGATTTACTAAATACAAAATTTGAGCAAGGTCGCGTTGGGCATATTGATATTATTACACGAATTCTAAGTTAGGCGGGATGGTACATTTGTATGGGAGGTATCACAAGGGGAGTTGCCAGGCTTCCAAGTTTTTGTCCAAAACTTTGTCTAGCTATAGATTTACTAAATACAAAATTTGCATAAGGTTGCGTTGGGGATAGTGATATTATTACACGATTTCTAAGGTAGGCGGGATGGTACATTTGTATGGGAGGTACCAGAAGGGGAGTTAGAAGACTTCCAAGTTTTTGTCCAAAACTTTGTCTAGCTATGGATTTACTAAATACAAAAATTGGGCAAGATCGCGGTGGGCATATTGATATTATTACACGATTTCTAATGGGGCAGGATGGTACATTTGTATGGGAGGTACCAGAAGAGGAGTTGCCAGGCTTCCAAGTTTTTGTCCAAAACTTTGTCTAGCTATAGATTTATTAAATGCAGAATTTGGGCAAGATCGCGTTGGTAATATTGATAATATTACACGGTTTATAAGGTAATTGGGCATGATCGCGGGGGGCATATTGATATTATTACACGTTTTCTAAGGGGGCGGGATGGTACATTTGTATGGGAGGTAACAGAGTGGGAGTCACCAGACTTCCAAGTTTTTGTCCAAAACTTTGTCTAGCAATAGATTTACTAAATACAAAATTTGGGCAAGGTTGCGTTGGGGATATTGATATTATTACACGAATTCTAAGGTAGGCGGGATGGTACATTTGTATGGGAGGTACCAGAAGGGGAGTTAGAAGACTTCCAAGTTTTTGTCCAAAACTTTGTCTAACTATATATTTACTAAATACAAAATTTGGACAAGGTCGCGTTCGGCACATTGATATTATTACACGATTTCTAAGGTAACCGGGATGGTACATTTGTATGGGAGGTTTTTTTTTTTTTTTTTTTTTTTTTTTTGAAGGCCAACACTCAGGGGATGTCCCCTATAAATGCAATGCATTGTGTTAGCGGAAGGAAATTAGGGTATCGGAAGGAGGAAAGAGGGAGTAGTGTTTGTTGACATTTGTTTTGAATTTCTGAATGTCACAAATGGCAGGAAACACATTTGCTGGAAGATTATTCCACATACGAACGGTCCGACTAAAGAACGAATTTTCTCTATAGTGCGTCGTCCGGTCAACCGGCCATTTACAATGAACGGATGAGAGACCCTGGATAGCCGTGTATTCCGACTAAATGTTCTAACGTCAGGGACCAGACGGATATCTTCTGAACAGATACCATTAAAATATCTATAGAATAGCGATACACAACCCACATTTCGGCGATGCTGTAGGGAGACAATAGAGCTGGATACCCTACCATCCCCTATCATCACCACCGCTCTCCTCTGTACACGGTCCAGAAGCTTCAAAGATGTTAAAGGAGCCCCTGCCCATATATGCGAGTTGTATTCCATTTTAGGCCGGATGTAAGTGGTGTAAATATTTACGAGATGGAGTGAAGTATTTCTTGCACCGCTTCAAAAAGCCTAAACACTTGAATGCTTCTTTCGACACTTCGAATATATGGCTAGCCCAGCGAGCATCACCTGTATCTTCATGCCCACAACATCAAGAGTGTCTGATTCGTCGATATCCACACCACCCATAGAAATTGACGACGATGCTGGATCTGGTGAACGTTTGTGTGACAACAAACAGCACTGGGTCTTTTGTGCATTAAAATCTACTCTATTCATTTGGCCCCACTCACAAATCGTCGCCAAATCGCGGTTAAGTGAGTCATTCATCATTCGCCTTTTGTCCTCGACCTCCAGAGGACCTGGCCGATGATCAAATGAGTATGAATGACAGAGGTTGCTATCATCCGCAAAGGAGTAGATCGGGTTCACAGTCTGACCCAACAAGTCGTCAATGAAAATAAGAAATTGAGAGGGAGAGAGGACAGAGCCTTGTGGAACTCCTGCGGTCAACCTATGCTCGTTGGATGAGACCCCATCTATAACAACTCGAATAGAGCGAACCCTGAGGAAACTCGATATGAATCGAGAGAAAATATTACCGACACCAAAAGCAATAAGTTTTGATATGAGTGCTCCGTGCCAGACCCTATCGAACGCCTTGGAAATATCCAGAGCCACGACCTTACTTTCACCAAGGGCGTGAATAGATCGACTCCATCGCTCCGAAAGGAACGCCATCAGGTCTCCAGTAGATCGATTTCTACGGAAGCCATACTGTCGATCATTTAGAAGGCCGTTAGACTCTAAATACTTAACAAGATGGTGGTTAACCATGCTCTCCATAACCTTCGGAAGCGCAGAACATATTGCAATTGGACGGTAATTCGCAGGATTAGTAATAACCTCACCTTTCTTGGGGATCGGCTGAACATTGGCAACTTTCCAACGTGAAGGGAAATACCAGCACGGTACGACATGTTGAAAAGATTGCGCAATGGACGAGCTAGCGTCGAAGAGCACTTACATAGGACAAGTGCTGAAATGCCATCCGGGCCCGGAGTTTTGTTTACATTGAGATCTGCAAGAACCCTTTTAACCCCACGTGATCGAAAAAATATCTGAGGCATCGAAGTAGATACGTTTTCGATTACGGGGAGTGGTTGACTGCTGTCTGGCAAAGATTAATTCTTTGCAAATATTTCAGCCAGAAGGTTAGCTTTGTCAACCGGGTCAGTGAATATCTGGTCATCGTTAACGAGAGTTGGAAAAGAAGACGAAGAATTGTCTCTTACTCTTTTAACAAATGCCCAAAAGCTCTTACTTCCCCTGGGAGAAGAAAGAACTTTAGCACGAAGGCGCTGTTCGTGGAGAAGTTTTTCGCGCCTAAGCACTCTGGCACAATTGGATCTTGCCTGCTTACGTAGCAGCTCAGTAGTGACGTTTTTATTTAAACGCCAATTTCTGAACGCTTCCTCTTTGGATCTGACAGCTTCTTTGCATGTCTGATTAAACCAACAATTCTTTGAAGGTTTATTCGAAGTAGTCTTCGATGGAATAAACGTGTTTATTCCATGAAGAATTATTTTCTCGACCATTTCAGCAACAGCATCGACATTATTGTCTAGGAAACATAATTTCCAATTAAAGTGCTGATAGAAATTGTTGAGCTCGGCCCAACGTGCCTTTTCGTATATGTACAATGTCCGCTTCGTGACTGGTTTAGAAGTGGATCGAAGATCGGAGAACGAAAAGGATGCTGAAATGGTGCAATGATCCGAGTTACCAAGAAGTGCAAGAATATTAACCTCGTACTTTTCGGGGTGTGAGGTTAAGAAAAGGTCAAGAATATTATGATAGTGCCCTTCAACACGCGGAATGTGTGTTGGTTCATTCACTAGTTGCGTCAAGTTGTTATGCGCGGCGAATAGCTCAGCGTACTGTCCCTCCGGAGAAGTGTGTCTCGAATGAGAAAGCCAAGATTGATTATGGACATTGAAATCCCCAGCAACTACAATTTCACTGTCCGGACAATCTTCTAAAATTTTTGATATAGAGTCGGAAAGGGCGTCGAAGCCGTTTAGGGTAGCCTCCCTTTCCAAATTTGGGCTTCTGTACAGAAACCCGAAGTGTAATGGGTGTGATCCAATCCTGAACTTAACCCAAAGAAAGTTAAATTCTGGATCTTGTGAGTCCAAATGTTGCTGGCTCTGGAACACCACACCATTACGTATGTATACCACAAGGCCTCTGTGGGAAGAGAAAGAGGAAAGAGTGTAATATCCAGGAATGTGAAAATTCTGTGGATTAGAACCCTCACACACCTAGGTCTCACATAGAGCGAGTACATCTGGCCTATGGAACTGAACGTGAGTGTATACCGCAAAGAAATTTGCCGTCAGCCCTCGTATGTTCGCAAAATGTATTTTAAATGAACCTACCATTGTAACAGAAAAACAAAACAATATCAAAGCATAAATACAAATAACTGTGCACCCCTCTTGCCGCTGCTAGACCCAACAAGTGTTCAGTGTTAGATCTTCAACACAAGTCAGGCAGCGACATGAAGAGAGCACAGTCGTTTGTATTATGCGAAAAGGGATGCGGAGAGGAAGGGGGGAACACACGAGAAGGGGAGCACAAAAAAGCCCTTCGTGTTGGCGTTGATGAGCAGCGAGATGTGTGAGATGGCTGTGGCTGCTGTAGATTTGTTGTTGTTTATTATTGGTCTTGGTTATTGTTGGTGTGCACTTTATGTATTGTTTTTAGGATTTTTGTTTTTCTGTTTTGTGAATATGTTTGTTTTTTTTCTGTTTTGTGAATATGTTTTTTTTTCTGTGTTGTTGTTTTTGATGACACTGAACGGACAGAACATAAACAAACGCGACAACGACCGGACAGACAAAAAAGTGCGTGTGCACCGGACGGGAGACAAACTACTACTGATGGTTATATGGGTGGTTACAGAAGAGGAGTTGCCAGACTTCCAAATTTTTTTCCAAAACTTTGTCTAGCTATAGATTTAATAAATGCAGAATTTAGGCAAGATCGTGTAGGTAATATTGATAATATTACACGGTTTATAAGGGGCGGGATGGTACATTTGTATGGGAGGTACCAGAAGAGGAATTACCAAACTTCCAAGTTGTTGTCCAAAACATTGTCTAGATATGGATTTACTAAATACAAAATTTGGGCAAAATCGCGGTGGGCATATTGATATTATTACACGTTTTCTAATGGGGCGGGATGGTACATTTGTATGGGAGGTACCAGAAGAGGAGTTTCCAGACTTCCAAGTTTTTGTCCAAAACTTTGTCTAGATATGGATTTACTAAATACAAAATTTGGGCAAGATCGCGCTGGGCATATTGATATTATTACACGTTTTCTAATTGGGCTGGATGGTACATTTGTATGGGAGGTATCTGAAGGGGAGTTGCCAGGCTTCCAAGTTTTTGTCCAAAACTTTGTCTAGCAATACCTTTATTAAATACGGTTTATAAGGTAGGCAGGATGGTACATTTGTATGGGAGGTACCGGAAGAGGAATTACCAAACTTCCAAGTTGTTGTCCAAAACATTATCTAGCTATAGATTTATTAAATACAGAATTTGGGCAAGGTTGCGTTGGGGATATTGATATTATTGCACGATTTCTAAGGTAGGCGTGATGGTACATTTGCATGGGAGGTACCAGAAGGGGAGTCACCAGAATTCCAAGTTTTTGTCCAAAACTTTGTCTAGCAATAGATTTATTAAATACAGAATTTGAGCAAGATCGCGTTGGTAATTTTGATAATATTACACGGTTTATAAGGGGCGGGATGGTACATTTGTATGGGAGGTACCAGAGGAGGAGTTGCCAGGCTTCCAAGTTTTTGTCCAAAACTTTGTCTAGCTATAGATTTATTAAATGCAGAATTTGGGCAAGATCGCGTTGGTAATATTGATAATATTACACGGTATATAAGGTAATTGGGCAAGATCGCGGTGGGCATATTGATATTATTACACGTTTTCTAAGGGGGCGGGATGGTACATTTGTATGGGAGGTAACAGAGTGGGAATCACCAGACTTCCAAGTTTTTGTCCTAAACTTTGTCTAGCAATAGCTTTATTAAATACAGAATTTGGGCAAGATCACGTTGGTAATATTGATAATATTACACGGTTTAGAAGGTAGGCGGGATAATACATTTGTATGTGAGGTACCGGAAGAGGAATTACCAAACTTCCAAGTTGTTGTCCAACACGTTGTCTAGCTATAGATTTCTTTAATACAGAATTTGGGCAAGGTTGCGTTGGGGATATTGATATTATTGCACGATTTCTAAGGTAGGCGTGATGGTACATTTGTATGGGAGGTACCAGAAGAGGAATTACCAAACTTCCAAGTTGTTGTCCAAAACATTGTCTAGATATGGATTTACTAAATACAAAATTTGGGCAAGATCGCGGTGGGCATATTGATATTATTACACGTTTTCTAATGGGGCGGGATGGTACATTTGTATGGGAGGTACCAGAAGAGGAGTTGCCAGACTTCCAAGTTTTTGTCCAAAACTTTGTCTAGATATGGATTTACTAAATACAAAATTTGGGCAAGATCGCGCTGGGCATATTGATATTATTACACGATTTCTAATGGGGCTGGATGGTACATTTGTATGGGAGGTATCAGAAGGGGAGTTGCCAGGCTTCCACGTTTTTGTCCAAAACTTTGTCTAGCAATACCTTTATTAAATACAGAATTTGGGCAAGATCGCGTTGGTAATATTGATAATATTACCCGGTTAATAAGGGCGGGATGGTACATTTGTATGGGAGGTACCAGAGGAGGAGTTTCCAGGCTTCCAAGTTTTTGTCCAAAACTTTGTCTAGCTATAGATTTATTAAATGCAGAATTTGGGCAAGATCGCGTTGGTAATATTGATAATATTACACGGTATATAAGGTAATTGGGCAAGATCGCGGTGGGCATATTGATATTATTACACGTTTTCTAAGGGGGCGGGATGGTACATTTGTATGGGAGGTAACAGAGTGGGAATCACCAGACTTCCAAGTTTTTGTCCTAAACTTTGTCTAGCAATAGCTTTATTAAATACAGAATTTGGGCAAGATCACGTTGTTAATATTGATAATGTTACACGGTTTAGAAGGTAGGCGGGATAATACATTTGTATGTGAGGTACCGGAAGAGGAATTACCAAACTTCCAAGTTGTTGTCCAACACGTTGTCTAGCTATAGATTTCTTTAATACAGAATTTGGGCAAGGTTGCGTTGGGGATATTGATATTATTACACGATTTCTAAGATAGGCGCGATGTTACATTTGCATGGGAGTTACCAGAAGGGGAGTCAACAGACTTCCAAGTTTTTGTCCAAAACTTTGTCTAGCAATAGATTTATTAAATACAGAATTTGGGCAAGATCGCGGTGGGCATATTGATATTATTACACATTTTCTAATGGGGCGGGATGGTACATTTGTATGGGAGGTAACAGAAGGGGAGTCACCAAAACTTGTCCAAAACTTTGTCTAGCAATAGATTTATTAAATACAGAATTTGAGCAAGATCGCGTTGGTAATTTTGATAATATTACACGGCTTATAAGGGGCGGGATGGTACATTTGTATGGGAGGTACCAGAGGAGGAGTTGCCAGACTTCCAAGTTTTTGTCCAAAACTTTGTCTAGCAATAGATTTATTAAATACAGAATTTGAGCAAGATCGCGTTGGTAATTTTGATAATATTACACGGTTTATAAGGGGCGGGATGGTACATTTGTATGGGAGGTACCAGAAGAGGAGTTGCCAGACTTCCAAGTTTTTGTCCAAAACTTTGTTTAGATATGGATTTACTAACACAAAATTTGGGCAAGATCGCGGTGGCCATATTGATATTTCTAATGGGGCTGGATGGTACATTTGTATGGGTGGTATCAGAAGGGGAGTTGCCAGTCTTCCAAGTTTTTGTCCAAAACTTTGTCTAGCAATACCTTTATTAAATACAGAATTTGGGCAAGATCGCGTTGGTAATATTGATAATATTACACGGTTTATAAGGTAATTGGGCAAGATCGCGGTGGGCATATTGATATTATTACACGTTTTCTAAGGGGGCGGGATTTTACATTTGTATGGGAGGTAACAGAGGAGGAGTTGCCAGGTTTCCAAGTTTTTGTCCAAAACTTTGTCTAGCTATAGATTTATTAAATGCAGAATTTGGGCAAGACCGCGTTGGTAATATTGATAATATTACACGGTTTAGAAGGTAGGCGGGATAATACATTTGTATGGGAGGTACCGGAAGAGGAATTACCAAACTTCCAAGTTGTTGTCCAACACTTTGTCTAGCTATAGGTTTATTTAATACAGAATTTGGGCAAGGTTGCGTTGGGGATATTGATATTATTACACGATTTCTAAGATAGGCGCGATGTTACATTTGCATGGGAGTTACCAGAAGGGGAGTCAACAGACTTCCAAGTTTTTGTCCAAAACTTTATCTAGCTATAGATTTACTAAACACAAAATTTGGGCAAGATCGCGGTGGCCATATAGATATTATTACACGATTTCAAATGGGGCTGGATGGTACATTTGTATGGGAGATACCAGAGGAGGAGTTGCCAGGCTTCCAAGTTTTTGTCCAAAACTTTGTCTAGCTATAGATTTATTAAATGCAGAATTTGGGCAAGACCGCGTAGGTAATATTGATAATATTACACGGTTTATAAGGTAATTGGGCAAGATCGCGGTGGGCATATTGATATTATTACACGTTTTCTAAGGGGGCGGGATGGTACATTTGTATGGGAGGTAACAGAGTGGGAATCACCAGACTTCCAAGTTTTTGTCCTAAACTTTGTCTAGCAATAGCTTTATTAAGGGGCGGGATGGTACATTTGTATGGTAGGTAACAGAGGAAGAGTTGCCAGACTTCCAAGTTTTTGTCCAAAACTTTGTCTAGCAATAGATTTATTAAATACAGAATTTGAGCAAGATCGCGTTGGTAATTTAGATAATATTACACGGTTTATAAGGTGCGGGATGGTACATTTGTATGGGAGGTAACAGAAGAGGAGTTGCCAGACTTCCAAGTTTTTGTCCAAAACTTTGTCTAGATATGGATTTACTAAATACAAAATTTGGTCAAGATCGCGGTGGCCATATTGATATTATTACACGATTTCTAATGGGGCTGGATGGTACATTTGTATGGGAGGTACCAGAAGGGGAGTCACCAGACTTCCAAGTTTTTGTCCAAAACTTTGTCTACAATAGCTTTTTTAAATACAGAATTTGGGAAAGATCGCGTTGGTAATATTGATAATATTACACGGGTTATAAGGTAGGCGGGATGGTACATTTGTATGGGAGGTACCGGAAGAGGAATTACCAAACTTCCAAGTTGTTGGAATTTGGGCAAGGTTGCGTTGGGGATATTGATATTATTACACGATTTCTAAGGTAGGCGTGATGGTACATTTGCATGGGAGGTACCAGAAGGGGAGTCACCAGAATTCCAAGTTTTTGTCCAAAACTTTGTCTAGCAATAGATTTATTAAATACAGAATTTGGGCTAGATCGCGTTGGTAATTTTGATAATATTACACGGTTTATAAGGGGCAGGATGGTACATTTGTATGGGAGGTACCGGAAGAGGAATTACCAAACTTCCAAGTTGTTGTCCAAAACATTGTCTAGCTATAGATTTATTAAATACAGAATTTGGGCAAGGTTGCGTTGGGGATATTGATAATATTACACGGTTAATAAGGGCGGGATGGTACATTTGTATGGGAGGTACCAGAGGAGGAGTTGCCAGGCTTCCAAGTTTTTGTCCAAAACTTTGTCTAGCTATAGATTTATTAAATGCAGAATTTGGGCAAGATCGCGTTGGTAATATTGATAATATTACACGGTTTATAAGGTAATTGGGCAAGATCGCGGTGGCCATATAGATATTATTACACGATTTCAAATGGGGCTGGATGGTACATTTGTATGGGAGATACCAGAGGAGGAGTTGCCAGGCTTCCAAGTTTTTGTCCAAAACTTTGTCTAGCTATAGATTTATTAAATGCAGAATTTGGGCAAGACCGCGTAGGTAATATTGATAATATTACACGGTTTATAAGGTAATTGGGCAAGATCGCGGTGGGCATATTGATATTATTACACGTTTTCTAAGGGGGCGGGATGGTACATTTGTATGGGAGGTAACAGAGTGGGAATCACCAGACTTCCAAGTTTTTGTCCTAAACTTTGTCTAGCAATAGCTTTATTAAGGGGCGGGATGGTACATTTGTATGGGAGGTAACAGAGTGGGAATCACCAGACTTCCAAGTTTTTGTCCTAAACTTTGTCTAGCAATAGCTTTATTAAATACAGAATTTGGGCAAGATCGCGTTGGTAATATTGATAATATTACACGGTTTAGAAGGTAGGCGGGATAATACATTTGTATGGGAGGTACCGGAAGAGGAATTACCAAACTTCCAAGTTGTTGTCCAACACGTTGTCTAGCTATAGATTTATTTAATACAGAATTTGGGCAAGGTTGCGTTGGGGATATTGATATTATTACACGATTTCTAAGATAGGCGCGATGTTACATTTGCATGGGAGTTACCAGAAGGGGAGTCAACAGACTTCCAAGTTTTTGTCAAAAACTTTGTCTAGCAATAGATTTATTAAATACAGAATTTGGGCAAGATCGCGGTGGGCATATTGATATTATTACACGTTTTCTAATGGGCGGGATGGTACATTTGTATGGGAGGTAACAGAAGGGGAGTCACCAGAACTTGTCCAAGACTTTGTCTAGCAATAGATTTATTAAATACAGAATTTGAGCAAGATCGCGTTGGTAATTTTGATAATATTACACGGCTTATAAGGGGCGGGATGGTACATTTGTATGGGAGGTACCAGAGGAGGAGTTGCCAGACTTCCAAGTTTTTGTCCAAAACTTTGTCTAGCAATAGATTTATTAAATACAGAATTTGAGCAAGATTGCGTTGGTAATTTTCATAATATTACACGGTTTATAAGGGGCGGGATGGTACATTTGTATGGGAGGTACCAGAAGAGGAGTTGCCAGACTTCCAAGTTTTTGTCCAAAACTTTGTTTATATATGGATTTACTAAACACAAAATTTGGGCAAGATCGCGGTGGCCATATTGATATTATTACACGATTTCTAATGGGGCTGGATGGTACATTTGTATGGGAGGTACCAGAAGGGGAGTCACCAGACTTCCAAGTTTTTGTCCAAAACTTTGTCTAGCAATAGATTTATTAAATACAGAATTTGGGCAAGATCGCGTTCGTAATTTTGATAATATTACACGGTTTATAAGGGGCAGGACGGTACATTTGTATGGGAGGTACCAGAAGAGGAGTTGCCAGGCTTCCAAGTTTTTGTCCAAAACTTTATCTAGCTATAGATTTACTTAACACAAAATTTGGGCAAGATCGCGGTGGCCATATTGATATTATTACACGATTTCTAATGGGGCTGGATGGTACATTTGTATGGGAGGTAACAGAAGGGGAGTCACCAGAACTTGTCCAAAACTTTGTCTAGCAATAGATTTATTAAATACACAATTTGAGCAAGATCGCGTTGGTAATTTTGATAATTTTACACGGATTATAAGGGGCGGGATGGTACATTTGTATGGTAGGTAACAGAGGAGGAGTTGCCAGACTTCCAAGTTTTTGTCCAAAACTTTGTCTAGCAAAAGATTTATTAAATACAGAATTTGACCAAGATCGCGTTGGTAATTTTGATAATATTACACGGTTTATAAGGGGCGGGATGGTACATTTGTATGGGAGGTACCAGAAGAGGAGTTGCCAGACTTCCAAGTTTTTGTCCAAAACTTTGTCTAGATATGGATTTACTAAATACAAAATTTGGGCAAGATCGCGGTGGCCATATTGATATTATTACACGATTTCTAATGGGGCTGGATGGTACATTTATATGGGAGGTACCAGAAGGGGAGTCACCAGACTTCCAAGTTTTTGTCCAAAACTTTGTCTAGCAATAGCTTTTTTAAATACAGAATTTGGGAAAGATCGCGTTGGTAATATTGATAATATTACACGGGTTATAAGGTAGGCGGGATGGTACATTTGTATGGGAGGTACCGGAAGAGGAATTACCAAACTTCCAAGTTGTTGTCCAAAACATTGTCTAGCTATAGATTTTTTAAATACAGAATTTGGGCAAGGTTGCGTTGGGGATATTGATATTATTACACGATTTCAAAGGTAGGCGTGATGGTACATTTGCATGGGAGGTACCAGAAGGGGAGTCACCAGAATTCCAAGTTTTTGTCCAAAACTTTGTCTAGCAATAGATTTATTAAATACAGAATTTGGGCTAGATCGCGTTGGTAATTTTGATAATATTACACGGTTTATAAGGGGCAGGATGGTACATTTGTATAGGAGGTACCGGAAGAGGAATTACCAAACTTCCAAGTTGTTGTCCAAAACATTGTCTAGCTATAGATTTATTAAATACAGAATTTGGGCAAGGTTGCGTTGGGGATATTGATATTATTACACGATTTCTAAGGTAGGCGTGATGGTACATTTGCATGGGAGGTACCAGAAGGGGAGTCACCGGAATTCCAAGTTTTTGTCCAAAACTTTGTCTAGCAATAGATTTATTAAATACAGAATTTGGGCAAGATCGCGGTGGGCATATTGATATTATTACACGTTGTCTAATGGGGCGGGATGGTACATTTGTATGGGAGGTAACAGAAGGGGAGTCACCAGAACTTGTCCAAAACTTTGTCTAGCAATAGATTTATTAAATACAGAATTTGAGCAAGATCGCGTTGGTAATTTTGATAATATTACACGGCTTATAAGGGGCGGGATGGTACATTTGTATGGGAGGTACCAGAAGGGGAGTCACCAGACTTCCAAGTTTTTGTCCAAAACTTTGTCTAGCAATAGATTTATTAAATACAGAATTTGGGCAAGATCGCGTTCGTAATTTTGATAATATTACACGGCTTATAAGGGGCGGGATGGTACATTTGTATGGTAGGTAACAGAGGAGGAGTTGCCAGACTTCCAAGTTTTTGTCCAAAACTTTGTCTAGCAAAAGATTTATTAAATACAGAATTTGAGCAAGATCGCGTTGGTAATTTTGATAATATTACACGGTTTATAAGGGGCGGGATGGTACATTTGTATGGGAGGTACCAGAAGAGGAGTTGCCAGACTTCCAAGTTTTTGTCCAAAACTTTGTCTAGATATGGATTTACTAAATACAACATTTGGGCAAGATCGCGGTGGCCATATTGATATTATTACACGATTTCTAATGGGGCTGGATGGTACATTTATATGGGAGGTACCAGAAGGGGAGTCACCAGACTTCCAAGTTTTTGTCCAAAACTTTGTCTAGCAATAGCTTTTTTAAATACAGAATTTGGGAAAGATCGCGTTGGTAATATTGATAATATTACACGGGTTATAAGGTAGGCGGGATGGTACATTTGTATGGGAGGTACCGGAAGCGGAATTACCAAACTTCCAAGTTGTTGTCCAAAACATTGTCTAGCTATAGATTTTTTAAATACAGAATTTGGGCAAGGTTGCGTTGGGGATATTGATATTATTACACGATTTCTAAGGTAGGCGTGATGGTACATTTGCATGGGAGGTACCAGAAGGGGAGTCACCAGAATTCCAAGTTTTTGTCCAAAACTTTGTCTAGCAATAGATTTATTAAATACAGAATTTGGGCTAGATCGCGTTGGTAATTTTGATAATATTACACGGTTTATAAGGGGCAGGATGGTACATTTGTATGGGAGGTACCGGAAGAGGAATTACCAAACTTCCAAGTTGTTGTCCAAAACATTGTCTAGCTATAGATTTATTAAATACAGAATTTGGGCAAGGTTGCGTTGGGGATATTGATATTATTACACGATTTCTAAGGTAGGCGTGATGGTACATTTGCATGGGAGGTACCAGAAGGGGAGTCACCGGAATTCCAAGTTTTTGTCCAAAACTTTGTCTAGCAATAGATTTATTAAATACAGAATTTGGGCAAGATCGCGGTGGGCATATTGATATTATTACACGTTGTCTAATGGGGCGGGATGGTACATTTGTATGGGAGGTAACAGAAGGGGAGTCACCAGAACTTGTCCAAAACTTTGTCTAGCAATAGATTTATTAAATACAGAATTTGAGCAAGATCGCGTTGGTAATTTTGATAATATTACACGGTTTATAAGGGGCGGGATGGTACATTTGTATGGGAGGTACCAGAAGAGGAGTTGCCAGACTTCCAAGTTTTTGTCCAAAACTTTATCTAGCTATAGATTTACTTAACACAAAATTTGGGCAAGATCGCGGTGGCCATATTGATATTATTACACGATTTCTAAGATAGGCGCGATGTTACATTTGCATGGGAGTTACCAGAAGGGGAGTCAACAGACTTCCAAGTTTTTGTCCAAAACTTTATCTAGCTATAGATTTACTAAACACAAAATTTGGGCAAGATCGCGGTAGCCATATTGATATTATTACACGATTTCTAATGGGGCTGGATGGTACATTTGTATGGGTGATACCAGAGGAGGAGTTGCCAGGCTTCCAAGTTTTTGTCCAAAACTTTGTCTAGCTATAGATTTATTAAATGCAGAATTTGGGCAAGGCCGCGTTGGTAATATTGATAATATTACACGGTTTATAAGGTAATTGGGCAAGATCGCGGTGGGCATATTGATATTATTACACGTTTTCTAAGGGGGCGGGATGGTACATTTGTATGGGAGGTAACAGAGTGGGAATCACCAGACTTCCAAGTTTTTGTCCTAAACTTTGTCTAGCAATAGCTTTATTAAATACAGAATTTGGGCAAGATCGCGTTGGTAATATTGATAATATTACACGGTTTAGAAGGTAGGCGGGATAATACATTTGTATGGGAGGTACCGGAAGAGGAATTACCAAACTTCCAAGTTGTTGTCCAACACTTTGTCTAGCTATAGATTTATTTAATACAGAATTTGGGAAAGATCGCGTTGGTAATATTGATAATATTACACGGGTTATAAGGTAGGCGGGATGGTACATTTGTATGGGAGGTACCGGAAGAGGAATTACCAAACTTCCAAGTTGTTGTCCAAAACTTTGTCTAGCAATAGATTTATTAAATACAGAATTTGGGCTAGATCGCGTTGGTAATTTTGATAATATTACACGGTTTATAAGGGGCAGGATGGTACATTTGTATGGGAGGTATCAGAAGGGGAGTTGCCAGGCTTCCAAGTTTTTGTCAAAAACTTTGTCTAGCAATACCTTTATTAAATACAGAATTTGGGCAAGATCGCGTTGGTAATATTGATAATATTACACGGTTAATAAGGGCGGGATGGTACATTTGTATGGGAGGTACCAGAAGGGGAGTAAACAGACTTCCAAGTTTTTGTCCAAAACTTTGTCTAGCAATAGATTTATTAAATACAGAATTTGGGCAAGATCGCGTTGGTAATTTTGATAATATTACACGGTTTATAAGGGGCAGGATGGTACATTTGTATGGGAGGTACCAGAAGAGGAGTTGCCAGGCTTCCAAGTTTTTGTCCAAAACTTTGCCTAGCTATAGATTTAATAAATGCAGAATTTGGGCAAGATCGCGTTGGTAATATTGATAATATTACACGGTTTATAAGGGGCAGGATGGTACATATGTATGGGAGGTACCAGAAGAGGAGTTGCCAGACTTCCAAGTTTTTGTCCAAAACTTTGTCTAGCTATAGATTTATTAAATGCAGAATTTGGGCAAGATCGCGTTGGTAATATTGATAATATTACACGGTTTATAAGGTAATTGGGCAAGATCGCGGTGGGCATATTGATATTATTACACGATTTCTAAGATAGGCGCGATGTTACATTTGCATGGGAGTTACCAGAAGGGGAGTCACCAGAATTCCAAGTTTTTGTCCAAAACTTTGTCTAGATATGGATTTACTAAATACAAAATTTGGGCAAGATCGACGTGTGCATATTGATATTATTACACGTTTTCTAATGGGGCGGGATGGTACATTTGTATGGGAGGTAACAGAAGGGAGTTTCCAGACTTCCAACTTTTTGTCCAAAACTTTATCTAGCTACAGATTTACTAAACACAAAATTTGGGCAAGATCGCGGTGGCCATATTGATATTATTACACGATTTCTAATGGGGCTGGATGTTACATTTGTATGGGAGGTATCAGAAGGGGAGTTGCCAGGCTTCCAAGTTTTTGTCCAAAAATTTGTCTAGCAATACCTTTATTAAATACAGAATTTGGGCAAGATCACGTTGGTAATATTGATAATATTACACGGTTAATAAGGGCGGGATGGTACATTTGTATGGGAGGTACCAGAGGAGGAGTTGCCAGGCTTCCAAGTTTTTGTCCAAAACTTTGTCTAGCTATAGATTTATTAAATACAGAATTTGGGCAAGATCGCGTTGGTAATTTTGATAATATTACACGGTTTATAAGGGACAGGACGGTACATTTGTATGGGAGGTACCAGAAGAGGAGTTGCCAGGCTTCCAAGTTTTTGTCCAAAAATTTGTCTAGCAATACCTTTATTAAATACAGAATTTGGGCAAGATCACGTTGGTAATATTGATAATATTACACGGTTAATAAGGGCGGGATGGTACATTTGTATGGGAGGTACCAGAGGAGGAGTTGCCAGGCTTCCAAGTTTTTGTCCAAAACTTTGTCTAGCTATAGATTTATTAAATGCAGAATTTGGGCAAGATCGCGTTGGTAATATTGATAATATTACACGATTTCTAATGGGGCTGGATGGTACATTTGTATGGGAGGTATCAGAAGGGGAGTTGCCAGGCTTCCAAGTTTTTTTCCAAAACTTTGTCTAGCAATACCTTTATTAAATATAGAATTTGGGCAAGATCGCGTTGGTAATATTGATAATATTAATCGGTTAATAAGGGCGGGATGGTACATTTGTATAAGAGGTACCAGAGGAGGAGTTGCCAGGCTTCCAAGTTTTTGTCCAAAACTTTGTCTAGATACGGATTTACTAAACACAAAATTTGGGCAAGATCGCGGTGGCCATATTGATAATATTACACGGTTTATAAGGTAATTGGGCAAGATCGCGGTGGGCATATTGATATTATTACACGATTTCTAATGGGGCTGGATGGTACATTTGTATGGGAGGTATCAGAAGGGGAGTTGCCAGGCTTCCAAGTTTTTGTCCAAAACTTTGTCTAGCAATACCTTTATTAAATACTGAATTTGGGCAAGATCGCGTTGGTAATATTGATAATATTAAACGGTTAATAAGGGCGGGATGGTACATTTGTATGGGAGGTACCAGAGGAGGAGTTGCCAGGCTTCCAAGTTTTTGTCCAAAACTTTATCTAGCTATAGATTTACTAAACACAAAATTTGGGCAAGATCGCGGTGGCCATATTGATAATATTACACGGTTTATAAGGTAATTGGGCAAGATCGCGGTGGGCATATTGATATTATTACACGATTTCTAATGGGGCTGGATGGTACATTTGTATGGGAGGTATCAGAAGGGGAGTTGCCAGGCTTCCAAGTTTTTGTCCAAAACTTTGTCTAGCAATACCTTTATTAAATACTGAATTTGGGCAAGATCGCGTTGGTAATATTGATAATATTAAACGGTTAATAAGGGCGGGATGGTACATTTGTATGGGAGGTACCAGAGGAGGAGTTGCCAGGCTTCCAAGTTTTTGTCCAAAACTTTGTCTAGCTATAGATTTATTAAATGCAGAATTTGGGCAAGATCGCGTTGGTAATATTGATAATATTACACGGTTTATAAGGTAATTGGGCAAGATCGCGGTGGGCATATTGATATTATTACACGATTTCTAAGATAGGCGCGATGTTACATTTGCATGGGAGTTACCAGAAGGGGAGTCACCAGAATTCCAAGTTTTTGTCCAAAACTTTGTCTAGATATGGATTTACTAAACACAAAATTTGGGCAAGATCGCGGTGGCCATATTGATATTATTACACGATTTCTAATGGGGCTGGATGGTACATTTGTATGGGAGGTATCAGAAGGGGAGTTGCCAGGCTTCCAAGTTTTTTTCCAAAACTTTGTCTAGCAATACCTTTATTAAATACAGAATTTGGGCAAGATCGCGTTGGTAATATTGATAATATTAATCGGTTAATAAGGGCGGGATGGTACATTTGTATAAGAGGTACCAGAGGAGGAGTTGCCAGGCTTCCAAGTTTTTGTCCAAAACTTTGTCTAGATACGGATTTACTAAACACAAAATTTGGGCAAGATCGCGGTGGCCATATTGATAATATTACACGGTTTATAAGGTAATTGGGCAAGATCGCGGTGGGCATATTGATATTATTACACGATTTCTAATGGGGCTGGATGGTACATTTGTATGGGAGGTATCAGAAGGGGAGTTGCCAGGCTTCCAAGTTTTTGTCCAAAACTTTGTCTAGCAATACCTTTATTAAATACTGAATTTGGGCAAGATCGCGTTGGTAATATTGATAATATTAAACCGTTAATAAGGGCGGGATGGTACATTTGTATGGGAGGTACCAGAGGAGGAGTTGCCAGGCTTCCAAGTTTTTGTCCAAAACTTTATCTAGCTATAGATTTACTAAACACAAAATTTGGGCAAGATCGCGGTGGCCATATTGATAATATTACACGGTTTATAAGGTAATTGGGCAAGATCGCGGTGGGCATATTGATATTATTACACGTTTTCTAAGGGGGCGGGATGGTACATTTGTATGGGAGGTAACAGAGTGAGAATCACCAGACTTCCAAGTTTTTGTCCTAAACATTGTCTAGCAATAGCTTTATTAAATACAGAATTTGGGCAAGATCGCGTTGGTAATATTGGTAATATTACACGGGTTATAAGGTAGGCGGGATGATACATTTGTATGGGAGGTACCGGAAGAGGAATTACCAAACTTCCAAGTTGTTGTCCAAAACATTGTCTAGCAATAGATTTATTAAATACAGAATTTGGGCAAGGTTGCGTTGGGGATATTGATATTATTACACGATTTCTAAGGTAGGCGTGATGGTACATTTGCATGGGAGGTACCAGAAGGGGAGTCACCAGAATTCCAAGTTTTTGTCCAAAACTTTGTCTAGCAATAGATTTATTAAATACAGAATTTGGGCTAGATCGCGTTGGTAATTTTGATAATATTACACGGTTTATAAGGGGCAGGATGGTACATTTGTATGGGAGGTACCGGAAGAGGAATTACCAAACTTCCAAGTTGTTGTCCAAAACATTGTCTAGCTATAGATTTATTAAATACAGAATTTGGGCAAGGTTGCGTTGGGGATATTGATATTATTACACGATTTCTACGGTAGGCGTGATGGTACATTTGCATGGGAGGTACCAGAAGGGGAGTCACCGGAATTCCAAGTTTTTGTCCAAAACTTTGTCTAGCAATAGATTTATTAAATACAGAATTTGGGCTAGATCGCGTTGGTAATTTTGATAATATTACACGGTTTATAAGGGGCAGGATGGTACATTTGTATGGGAGGTATCAGAAGGGGAGTTGCCAGGCTTCCAAGTTTTTGTCCAAAACTTTGCGTAGCAATACCTTTATTAAATACAGAATTTGGGCAAGATCGCGTTGGTAATATTGATAATATTACACGGTTAATAAGGGCGGGATGGTACATTTGTATGGGAGGTACCAGAAGGGGAGTCAACAGACTTCCAAGTTTTTGTCCAAAACTTTGTCTAGCAATAGATTTATTAAATACAGAATTTGGGCAAGATCGCGTTGGTAATTTTGATAATATTACACGGTTTATAAGGGGCAGGATGGTACATTTGTATGGGAGGTACCAGAAGAGGAGTTGCCAGGCTTCCAAGTTTTTGTCCAAAACTTTGTCTAGCTATAGATTTAATAAATGCAGAATTTGGGCAAGATCGCGTTGGTAATATTGATAATATTACACGGTTTATAAGGGGCAGGATGGTACATATGTATGGGAGGTACCAGAAGAGGAGTTGCCAGACTTCCAAGTTTTTGTCCAAAACTTTGTCTAGCTATAGATTTATTAAATGCAGAATTTGGGCAAGATCGCGTTGGTAATATTGATAATATTACACGGTTTATAAGGTAATTGGGCAAGATCGCGAAGGGCATATTGATATTATTACACGATTTCTAAGATAGGCGCGATGTTACATTTGCATGGGAGTTACCAGAATTCCAAGTTTTTGTCCAAAACTTTGTCTAGATATGGATTTACTAAACACAAAATTTGGGCAAGATCGCGGTGGCCATATTGATATTATTACACGATTTCTAATGGGGCTGGATGGTACATTTGTATGGGAGGTATCAGAAGGGGAGTTGCCAGGCTTCCAAGTTTTTTTCCAAAACTTTGTCTAGCAATACCTTTATTAAATACAGAATTTGGGCAAGATCGCGTTGGTAATATTGATAATATTAATCGGTTAATTAGGGCGGGATGGTACATTTGTATAAGAGGTACCAGAGGAGGAGTTGCCAGGCTTCCAAGTTTTTGTCCAAAACTTTGTCTAGATACGGATTTACTAAACACAAAATTTGGGCAAGATCGCGGTGGCCATATTGATATTATTACACGATTTCTAATGGGGCTGGATGGTACATTTGTATGGGAGGTATCAGAAGGGGAGTTGCCAGGCTTCCCAGTTTTTATCCAAAACTTTGTCTAGCAATACCTTTATTAAATACTGAATTTGGGCAAGATCGCGTTGGTAATATTGATAATATTAAACGGTTAATAAGGGCGGGATGGTACATTTGTATGGGAGGTACCAGAGGAGGAGTTGCCAGGCTTCCAAGTTTTTGTCCAAAACTTTATCTAGCTATAGATTTACTAAACACAAAATTTGGGCAAGATCGCGGTGGCCATATTGATAATATTACACGGTTTATAAGGTAATTGGGCAAGATCGCGGTGGGCATATTGATATAATTACACGTTTTCTAAGGGGGCGGGATGGTACATTTGTATGGGAGGTAACAGAGTGAGAATCACCAGACTTCCAAGTTTTTGTCCTAAACATTGTCTAGCAATAGCTTTATTAAATACAGAATTTGGGCAAGATCGCGTTGGTAATATTGGTAATATTACACGATTTAGAAGGTAGGCGGGATAATACATTTGTATGGGAGGTACCGGAAGAGGAATTACCAAACTTCCAAGTTGTTGTCCAACACTTTGTCTAGCTATAGATTTATTTAATACAGAATTTGGGCAAGATCGCGGTGGCCATATTGATATTATTACACGATTTCTAATGGGGCGGGATGGTACATTTGTATGGGAGGTACCAGAAGGGGAGTCAACAGACTTCCAAGTTTTTGTCCAAAACTTTGTCTAGCAATAGATTTATTAAATACAGAATTTGGGCAAGATCGCGTTGGTAATTTTGATAATATTACACGGTTTATAAGGGGCAGGATGGTACATTTGTATGGGAGGTACCAGAAGAGGAGTTGCCAGGCTTCCAATTTTTTGTCCAAAACTTTGTCTAGCTATAGATTTAATAAATGCAGAATTTGGGCAAGATCGCGTTGGTAATATTGATAATATTACACGGTTTATAAGGGGCAGGATGGTACATATGTATGGGAGGTACCAGAAGAGGAGTTGCCAGACTTCCAACTTTTTGTCCAAAACTTTATCTAGCTACAGATTTACTAAACACAAAATTTGGGCAAGATCGCGGTGGCCATATTGATATTATTACACGATTTCTAATGGGGCTGGATGTTACATTTGTATGGGAGGTATCAGAAGGGGAGTCAACAGACTTCCAAGTTTTTGTCCAAAACTTTGTCTAGCAATAGATTTATTAAATACAGAATTTGGGCAAGATCGCGTTGGTAATTTTGATAATATTACACGGTTTATAAGGGACAGGACGGTACATTTGTATGGGAGGTACCAGAAGAGGAGTTGCCAGGCTTCCAAGTTTTTGTCCAAAAATTTGTCTAGCAATACCTTTATTAAATACAGAATTTGGGCAAGATCACGTTGGTAATATTGATAATATTACACGGTTAATAAGGGCGGGATGGTACATTTGTATGGGAGGTACCAGAGGAGGAGTTGCCAGGCTTCCAAGTTTTTGTCCAAAACTTTGTCTAGATATGGATTTACTAAACACAAAATTTGGGCAAGATCGCGGTGGCCATATTGATATTATTACACGATTTCTAATGGGGCTGGATGGTACATTTGTATGGGAGGTATCAGAAGGGGAGTTGCCAGGCTTCCAAGTTTTTTTCCAAAACTTTGTCTAGCAATACCTTTATTAAATACAGAATTTGGGCAAGATCGCGTTGGTAATATTGATAATATTAATCGGTTAATAAGGGCGGGATGGTACATTTGTATAAGAGGTACCAGAGGAGGAGTTGCCAGGCTTCCAAGTTTTTGTCCAAAACTTTGTCTAGATACGGATTTACTAAACACAAAATTTGGGCAAGATCGCGGTGGCCATATTGATATTATTACACGATTTCTAATGGGGCTGGATGGTACATTTGTATGGGAGGTAACAGAGTGAGAATCACCAGACTTCCAAGTTTTTGTCCTAAACATTGTCTAGCAATAGCTTTATTAAATACAGAATTTGGGCAAGATCGCGTTGGTAATATTGGTAATATTACACGATTTAGAAGGTAGGCGTGATAATACATTTGTATGGGAGGTACCGGAAGAGGAATTACCAAACTTCCAAGTTGTTGTCCAACACTTTGTCTAGCTATAGATTTGGTAGCGTTGGTAATATTGGTAATATTACACGATTTAGAAGGTAGGCGTGATAATACATTTGTATGGGAGGTACCGGAAGAGGAATTACCAAACTTCCAAGTTGTTGTCCAACACTTTGTCTAGCTATAGATTTATTTAATACAGAATTTGGGCAAGATCGCGGTGGCCATATTGATATTATTACACGATTTCTAATGGGGCTGGATGGTACATTTGTATGGGAGGTATCAGAAGGGGAGTTGCCAGGCTTCCAAGTTTTTGTCCAAAACTTTGTCTAGCTATAGATTTATTAAATACAGAATTTGGGCAAGATCTCGTTGGTAATATTGATAATATTACACGGTTAATAAGGGCGGGATGGTACATTTGTATGGGAGGTACCAGAGGAGGAGTTGCCAGGCTTCCAAGTTTTTGTCCAAAACTTTGTCTAGCTATAGATTTATTAAATGCAGAATTTGGGCAAGATCGCGTTGGTAATATTGATAATATTACACGGTTTATAAGGTAATTGGGCAAGATCGCGGTGGGCATATTGATATTATTACACGATTTCTAAGATAGGCGCGATGTTACATTTGCATGGGAGTTACCAGAAGGGGAGTCACCAGAATTCCAAGTTTTTGTCCAAAACTTTGTCTAGATATGGATTTACTAAACACAAAATTTGGGCAAGATCGCGGTGGCCATAAAGATATTATTACACGATTTCTAATGGGGCTGGATGGTACATTTGTATGGGAGGTATCAGAAGGGGAGTTGCCAGGCTTCCAAGTTTTTGTCCAAAACTTTGTCTAGCAATACCTTTATTAAATACTGAATTTGGGCAAGATCGCGTTGGTAATATTGATAATATTAATCGGTTAATAAGGGCGGGATGGTACATTTGTATAAGAGGTACCAGAGGAGGAGTTGCCAGGCTTCCAAGTTTTTGTCCAAAACTTTGTCTAGATACAGATTTACTAAACACAAAATTTGGGCAAGATCGCGGTGGCCATATTGATATTATTACACGATTTCTAATGGGGCTGGATGGTACATTTGTATGGGAGGTATCAGAAGGGGAGTTGCCAGGCTTCCAAGTTTTTGTCCAAAACTTTGTCTAGCAATACCTTTATTAAATACTGAATTTGGGCACGATCGCGTTGGTAATATTGATAATATTAAACGGTTAATAAGGGCGGGATGGTACATTTGTATGGGAGGTACCAGAGGAGGAGTTGCCAGGCTTCCAAGTTTTTGTCCAAAACTTTATCTAGCTATAGATTTACTAAACACAAAATTTGGGCAAGATCGCGGTGGCCATATTGATAATATTACACGGTTTATAAGGTAATTGGGCAAGATCGCGGTGGCCATATTGATATTATTACACGATTTCTAATGGGGCTGGATGGTACATTTGTATGGGAGGTACCAGAGGAGGAGTTGCAAGGCTTCCAAGTTTTTGTCCAAAACTTTCTCTACATTTGTATGGGAGGTACCAGAGGAGGAGTTGCAAGGCTTCCAAGTTTTTGTCCAAAACTTTGTCTACATTTGTATGGGAGGTACCAGAGGAGGAGTTGCAAGGCTTCCAAGTTTTTGTCCAAAACTTTGTCTAGCAATACCTTTATTAAATACAGAATTTGGGCAAGATCTCGTTGGTAATATTGATAATATTACACGGTTAATAAGGGCGGGATGGTACATTTGTCTGGGAGGTACCAGAGGAGGAGTTGCAAGGCTTCCAAGTTTTTGTCCAAAACATTGTCTACATTTGTATGGGAGGTACCAGAGGAGGAGTTGCAAGGCTTCCAAGTTTTTGTCCAAAACTTTGTCTACATTTGTATGGGAGGTACCAGAGGAGGAGTTGCCAGGCTTCCAAGTTTTTGTCCAAAACTTTGTCTAGCTATAGATTTATTAAATGCAGAATTTGGGCTAGATCGCGTTGGTAATATTGATAATATTACACGGTTTATAAGGTAGGCCGGATAATACATTTGTATGGGAGGTACAGGAAGAGGAATTACCAAACTTCCAAGTTGTTGTCCAACACTTTGTCTAGCTATAGATTTATTTAATACAGAATTTGGGCAAGGTTGCGTTGGGGATATTGATATTATTACACGATTTCTAAGATAGGCGCGATGTTACATTTGCATGGGAGTTACCAGAAGGGGAGTCACCAGAATTCCAAGTTTTTGTCCAAAACTTTGTCTAGCAATAGATTTATTAAATACAGAATTTGGGCTAGATCGCGTTGGTAATATTGATAATATTACACGGTTTATAAGGGGCAGGATGGTACATATGTATGGGAGGTACCAGAAGAGGAGTTGCCAGACTTCCAAGATTTTGTCCAAAACTTTGTCTAGCTATAGATTTAATAAATGCAGAATTTGGGCAAGATCGCGTTGGTAATATTGATAATATTAAACGGTTAATAAGGGCGGGATGGTACATTTGTATGGGAGGTACCAGAGGAGGAGTTGCAAGGCTTCCAAGTTTTTGTCCAAAACTTTGTCTACATTTGTATGGGAGGTACCAGAGGAGGAGTTGCCAGGCTTCCAAGTTTTTGTCCAAAACTTTGTCTAGCTATAGATTTATTAAATGCAGAATTTGGGCAAGATCGCGTTGGTAATATTGATAATATTACACGGTTTATAAGGTAATTGGGAAAGATCGCGGAGGGCATATTGATAGTATTACACGTTTTCTAAGGGGCGGGATGGTACATTTGTATGGGAGGTAACAGAGTGGGAGTCACCAGACTTCCAAGTTTTTGTCCAAAACTTTGTCTAGCAATTGCTTTATTAAATACAGAATTTGGGCAAGATCGCGTTGGTAATATTGATAATATTACACGGTTTATAAGGTAGGCGGGATAATACATTTGTATGGGGGGTACCGGAAGAGGAATTACCAAACTTCCAAGTTGTTGTCCAACACTTTGTCTAGCTATAGATTTATTTAATACAGAATTTGGGCAAGGTTGCGTTGGGGATATTGATATTATTACACGATTTCTAAGATAGGCGCGATGTTACATTTGCATGGGAGTTACCAGAAGGGGAGTCAGCAGACTTCCAAGTTTTTGTCCAAAACTTTGTCTAGCAATAGATTTATTAAATACAGAATTTGGGCAAGATCGCGTTGGTAATTTTGATAATATTACACGGTTTATAAGGGGCAGGATGGTACATTTGTATGGGAGGTACCAGAAGAGAAGTTGCCAGGCTTCCAAGTTTTTGTCCAAAACTTTGTCTAGCTATAGATTTAATAAATGCAGAATTTGGGCAAGATCGCGTTGGTAATATTGATAATATTACACGGTTTATAAGGGGCAGGATGGTACATATGTATGGGAGGTACCAGAAGAGGAGTTGCCAGACTTCCAAGATTTTGTCCAAAACTTTGTCTAGCTATAGATTTAATAAATGCAGAATTTGGGCAAGATCGCGTTGGTAATATTGATAATATTAAACGGTTAATAAGGGCGGGATGGTACATTTGTATGGGAGGTACCAGAGGAGGAGTTGCCAGGCTTCCAAGTTTTTGTCCAAAACTTTATCTAGCTATAGATTTACTAAACACAAAATTTGGGCAAGATCGCGGTGGCCATATTGATAATATTACACGGTTTATAAGGTAATTGGGCAAGATCGCGGTGGCCATATTGATATTATTACACGATTTCTAATGGGGCTGGATGGTACATTTGTATGGGAGGTACCAGAGGAGGAGTTGCAAGGCTTCCAAGTTTTTGTCCAAAACTTTGTCTACATTTGTATGGGAGGTACCAGAGGAGGAGTTGCAAGGCTTCCAAGTTTTTGTCCAAAACTTTGTCTACATTTGTATGGGAGGTACCAGAGGAGGAGTTGCAAGGCTTCCAAGTTTTTGTCCAAAACTTTGTCTAGCAATACCTTTATTAAATACAGAATTTGGGCAAGATCTCGTTGGTAATATTGATAATATTACACGGTTAATAAGGGCGGGATGGTACATTTGTCTGGGAGGTACCAGAGGAGGAGTTGCCAGGCTTCCAAGTTTTTGTCCAAAACTTTGTCTAGCTATAGATTTATTAAATGCAGAATTTGGGCTAGATCGCGTTGGTAATATTGATAATATTACACGGTTTATAAGGTAGGCGGGATAATACATTTGTATGGGGGGTACCGGAAGAGGAATTACCAAACTTCCAAGTTGTTGTCCAACACTTTGTCTAGCTATAGATTTATTTAATACAGAATTTGGGCAAGGTTGCGTTGGGGATATTGATATTATTACACGATTTCTAAGATAGGCGCGATGTTACATTTGCATGGGAGTTACCAGAAGGGGAGTCAGCAGACTTCCAAGTTTTTGTCCAAAACTTTGTCTAGCAATAGATTTATTAAATACAGAATTTGGGCAAGATCGCGTTGGTAATTTTGATAATATTACACGGTTTATAAGGGGCAGGATGGCACATTTGTATGGGAGGTACCAGAAGAGAAGTTGCCAGGCTTCCAAGTTTTTGTCCAAAACTTTGTCTAGCTATAGATTTAATAAATGCAGAATTTGGGCAAGATCGCGTTGGTAATATTGATAATATTACACGGTTTATAAGGGGCAGGATGGAACATATGTATGGGAGGTACCAGAAGAGGAGTTGCCAGACTTCCAAGTTTTTGTCCATAACTTTGTCTAGATATGGATTTACTAAATACAAAATTTGGGCAAGATCGCGGTGGGCATATTGATATTATTACACGTTTTCTATTGGGGCGGGATGGTACATTTGTATGGGAGGTACCAGAGAAGGAGTTGCAAGGCTTCCAAGTTTTTGTCCAAAACTTTGTCTACATTTGTATGGGAGGTACCAGAGGAGGAGTTGCCAGGCTTCCAAGTTTTTGTCCAAAACTTTGTCTAGCTATAGATTTATTTAATACAGAATTTGGGCAAGGTTGCGTTGGGGATATTGATATTATTACACGATTTCTAAGATAGGCGCGATGTTACATTTGCATGGGAGTTACCAGAAGGGGAGTCAACAGACTTCCAAGTTTTTGTCCAAAACTTTGTCTAGCAATAGATTTATTAAATACAGAATTTGGGCAAGATCGCGTTGGTAATATTGATAATATTACACGGTTTATAAGGGGCAGGATGGTACATATGTATGGGAGGTACCAGAAGAGGAGTTGCCAGACTTCCAAGTTTTTGTCCAAAACTTTGTCTAGCTATAGATTTAATAAATGCAGAATTTGGGCAAGATCGCGTTGGTAATATTTATAATATTACACGGTTTATAAGGGGCAGGATGGTACATATGTATGGGAGGTACCAGAAGAGGAGTTGCCAGACTTCCAAGTTTTTGTCCAAAACTTTGTCTAGATATGGATTTACTAAATACAAAAATTGGGCAAGATCGCGGTGGGCATATTGATATTATTACACGATTTCTAATGGGGCGGGATGGTACATTTGTATGGGAAGTAACAGAAGGGGAGTTGCCAGACTTCCAACTTTTTGTCCAAAACTTTATCTAGCTACAGATTTACTAAACACAAAATTTGGGCAAGATCGCGGTGGCCATATTGATATTATTAGACGATTTCTAATGGGGCTGGATGTTACATTTGTATGGGAGGTATCAGAAGGGGAGTTGCCAGGCTTCCAAGTTTTTGTCCAAATCTTTGTCTAGCAATACCTTTATAAAATACAGAATTTGGGCAAGATCCCGTTGGTAATATTGATAATATTACACGGCTAATAAGGGGCGGAATGGTACATTTGTATGGGAGGTACCTGAAGGGGAGTTACGAGACTTCCAAGTTTTTGTCCAAAACTTTGTCTAGCTATAGATTTAATACATGCAAAATTTGGGCAAGGTCCCGTTGGTAATATTGATAATTTTACACGGTTTATAAGGGGCGGGATGGTACATTTGTATGGTAGGTACCACAAGGGGAGCTTTGACCAAAACTTTGTCTAGATATGGATTTACTAAATACAAAATTTGGGCCAAATCGCGGTGGGCATATTGATATTATTACACGTTTTCTAATGGGGCGGGATGGTACATTTGTATGGGAGGTACCAGAAGGGGGAGTTGCCTGACTTCCAAGTTTTTGTCCGAAACTTTGACTAGCAATAGCTTTATGAAATACAGAATTTGGGCAAGATCGCGTTCGTAATGTTGATAATATGACCCGGTTTATAAGGTAGGCGCGATGGTACATTTGTATGCGAGGTACCAGAAGGCGAGTTACCAGGCTTCCAAGTTTTTGTCCAAAACTTTGTCTAGCAATAGCTTTATTAAATACAGAATTTGGGCAAGATCGCGTTGGTAATATTGATAATATTACACGGTTAATACGGGGCGGGATGGTACATTTGTATGGGAGGTACCAGAGGAGGAGTTGCCAGGCTTCCAGGCTTTCTAAGGTAGGCTGGATGGTACATTTGTTTGGGAGTACCAGAAGGGGAGTCACCAGACTTCCAAGTTTTTGTCCAAAACCTTGTCTAGATATAGATGTAATAAATGCAAAATTTGGGCAAGGTTGCGTTGGACATATTGATATTATTACACGTTTTCTAATGGGGCGGGATGGTACATTTGTATGGGAGGTACCTGAAGGGGAGTTACGAGACTTCCAAGTTTTTGTCCAAAACTTTGTCTAGCTATAGATTTAATACATGCAAAATTTGGGCAAGGTCGCGTTCGGCATATTGATATTATTACACGATTTATAAGGTAGGCGGAATGGTACATTTGTATGGGAGGTACCACAAGGGGAGATGCCAGACTTCCAAGTTTTTGTCCAAAACTTTGTCAAGCTATAGATTTATTAAATGCAACATTTCGGCAAGATTGCGGTGGGCATATTGATATTATTACACGATTTCTAAGGTAGGCGCGATGGTACATTTGCATGGGAAGTACCAGAAGGGGAGTCACCAGATTTCCAAGTTTTTGTTCTAAACTTTGTCTAGCTATAGATTTACTAAATACAAAATTTGGGGAAGGTCGCGTTGGGCATATTGATATTATTACACGATTTCTAAGGTAGGCGGCATGGTACATTTATATGGGAGGTATCACAAGGGGAGTTGCCAGGCTTCCAAGTTTTTGTCCAAAACTTTGTCTATCTATAGATTTACTAAATACAAAATATGCACAAGGTTCCGTTGGGGATATTGATATTATTACACGATTTCTAAGGTAGGCGGGATGGTACATTTGTATGGGAGGTATCACAAGGGGAGTTGCCAGGCTTCCAAGTGTTTGTCCAAACTTTGTCTATCTATAGATTTACTAAATACAAAATTTGGGCAAGGTCGCGTTGGGCATATTTATATTATTACACGATTTCTAAGGTAGGCGGGATGGTACATTTGTATGGGAGGTAACAGAAGGGGAGTTGCCAGACTTCCAACTTTTTGTCCAAAACTTTGTCTAGCTATAGATTTACTAAACACAAAATTTGGGCAAGATCGCGGTTGCCATATTGATATTATTACACGATTTCTAATGGGGCTGGATGGTACATTTGTATGGGAGGTTCCAGAAGGGGAGTCACCAGATTTCCAAGTTTTGTCCAAAACTTTGCCATTTGTATGGGAGGTTCCAGAAGGGGAGTCACCAGATTTCCAAGTTTTGTCCAAAACTTTGCCTAGCAATAGCTTTATCAAATACAGAATTTGGGCAAGATCGCGTTCGCAATATTGATAATATGACACGGTTTATAAGGTAGGCGCGATGGTACATTTGTATGGGAGGTACCAGAAGGCGAGTTACCAGGCTTCCAAGTTTTTGTCCAAAACTTCGTCTAGCAATAGCTTTATTAAATACAGAATTTGGGCAAGATCGCGTTGGTAATATTGATAATATTTCACGGTTAATAAGGGGCGGGATGGTACATTTGTATGGGAGGTACCAGAGGAGGAGTTGCCAGGCTTCCAAGTTTTTGTCCAAAACTGCAAAATTTCGGCAAGATTGCGGTGGGCATATTGATATTATTACACGATTTCTAAGGTAGGCGGGATGGTACATTTGTTTGGAAGTACCAGAAGGGGAGTCACCAGACTTCCAAGTTTTTGTCCAAAACTTTGTCTAGCTATAGATGTTATAAATGCAAAATTTGGGCATATTGATATTATTACACGATTTCTAAGGTAGGCCATACTTCTTCCGAAATAATGCTGAAGAGTCAGTTACCATTAATGGAGACCGGTATAGAGCCATGATAACCGACTATTTTGTTCCCGAATTGGATGGCATGAATGTGGATGAGTTGTGGTTCCAACAACTGGTTGAAAATTGGACGTGTAGAATTGGCTTTATTCGAGCCAGCCGCGGCGGCCACATGCCCGAAATCATATTTCAACATTAATGGCATAAAATTATCCTTCCAATAAAGCCAAATTGATGGACATTAAAACGATTTTCGTGTGTTTTATTTCAATTCGAAGTTCTATACCTTAATAAAAAACACCCTTTACATTTGTATGGGAGGTACCAGAAGAGGAGTTGCCAGGCTTCCAAGTTTTTGTCCAAAACTTTTTCTAGCTATATATTTACTAAATACAGAATTTGGGCAAGATCGCGTTCGTAATATTGATAATATGACCCGGTTTATAAGGTATGCGGGATGGTACATTTGTATGGGAGGTACCAGAAGGGGAGTTACGAGACTTCCAAGTTTTTGTCTAGCAATAGCTTTATTAAATACAGAATTTGGGCAAGATTGCGTTGGTAATATTGATAATATTACACGGTTAATAACGGGCGGGTTGGTACATTTGTATGCGAGGTACCAGAAGGCGAGTTACCAGGCTTCCAAGTTTTTGTCCAAAACTTTGTCTATCTATGGATTTACTAAATACAAAATTTGGGCAAGATCGCGGTGGGCATATTGATATTATTACACGTTTTCTAATGGGGCGGGATGGTACATTTGTATGGGAGGTACCAGAAGGGGGAGTTGCCTGACTTCCAAGTTTTTGTCCGAAACTTTGACTAGCAATAGCTTTGTCAAATACAGAATTTGGGCAAGATCGCGTTCGTAATATTGATAATATGACCCGGTTTATAAGGTAGGCGCGATGGTACATTTGTATGCGAGGTACCAGAAGGCGAGTTACCAGGCTTCCAAGTTTTTGTCTATCAATAGCTTTATTAAATACAGAATTTGTGCAAGATTGCGTTGGTAATATTGATAATATTACACGGTTAATAACGGGCGGTATGGTACATTTGTATGGGAGGTACCAGAGGAGGAGTTGCCAGGCTTCCAAGTTTTTGTCCAAAACTTTGTCAAGCTATAAATTTATTAAATGCAACATTTCGGCAAGATTGCTGTGGGCATATTGATATTATTACACGATTTCTAATGTAGGCGCGATGGTACATTTGTATGGGAAGTACCAGAAGGGGAGTCACCAGATTTCCAAGTTTTTGTTCTAAACTTTGTCTAGCTATAGATTTACTAAATACAAAATTTGGGGAAGGTCGCGTTGGGCATATTGATTACATTACACGATTTCTAAGGTAGGCGGCATGGTACATTTATATGGGAGGTATCACAAGGGGAGTTGCCAGGCTTCCAAGTTTTTGTCCAAAACTTTGTCTATCTATAGATTTACTAAATACAAAATATGCACAAGGTTCAGTTGGGGATATTGATATTATTACACGATTTCTAAGGTAGGCGGGATGGTACATTTGTATGGGAGGTATCACAAGGGGAGTTGCCAGGCTTCCAAGTTGTACAATGCACTAATTAAAAAATGCACTTGCACGGCTGAATGTTTGTAAGACACTCACTCATTGAGTACTTGTTAGATACTGATTTTTATTTATGAATATTTCCTTAATCTACCATACATTTTCTAAGACTAAACTAATCCTAAAGAAGGAACGAGAACGCGATAGACGCATGCGTGGGGTTGTTTTGTCAACCCACGCACGCATAACATCTTGTGGAAAATTCCACTCGTTATCATGCTCGTCCCTTATTCTAAAAATAGCCCGCCGCTCTATACCACACACGCATGTTGTACTGCCTGCTTATCTTAAAAAACCCAAGCTACAACATACGCACATGCATTGAATATATCCAAATTACAATTGTATACATTATTTGAATACATACAAACTACAGTATAGTTATACACATTTTTTTGAATACATTCAATTACCGAATCCAACACAATTTTATACCTTCAGCAGAAAAGGAAAAAACACCATGTGAGGATTTACAGAAATCTGAACATTCTGCGGCCGTCTAACTACAATTATTTGTTTTACATATGTATATCAATATTTTATGACAAATTTAAATCTATTAATTCTATTATATGTGGCCATTTGTCGACATCCTTCAGCCATTCAGGACCATTCCACTTATGCAGTTCCCTTGATGTGAAACCATAAGGATTAGCCCTCACATGCCTCCACAGCAATACATCAGCTTCTTTGCATCCATTAGGTAACTTCGGCTTTGCAGTTAGAAAATTGCCAGGGGTTTCAGCAGTCATTGTCTCTTCTCTCACCAGCCCTTCCTTCAAAATCCCGTGGTATAAATCTGCTCCATCTCCAACCGCTGACTTAACCGCAGCCACCTGCAATCCACCGAAGTGTGGAGCTCCCGTGGAACCCACAGCCTTCACCATTGTGGTGATCGGCTCCAACCATTTAAGTGGGCTAGATATCTGCCCTTGAGTAGAAGCCGCCTTCGCTTTCTTCACTTGAAAATTTTCATCAATAACTGAATCACCGGCAGCATTATGGATTTCCAAGCCACTCGCTTGAAACTTCTGCTCGATTACATCAATCGAAACATGCGCGAGATCTTCCTTTGGATCAACCAGTCCCTTCACAAGCTTTCTTCTTACGCGGTAACCTCGATACCCACCGTTGATCATCATTACAGTGTGTGGATCTTCGGGTCACCCACAGCTCTTTGATGTCTTCCTCATCGATTTCAGTTTTCTTCTTTGACGGTAACCTGGATACCCACCGTTGATCGTCATTACAGCGTGTGGATATTCGGGTAACCCACAGCTCTTTGACGTTTTCTTCATCATCGGTTTCAGCTTTAAACCGGTCATCCTTCTTATTAGCGGGAGCTCGTCTGGGCCACAGCTCACCATTTTGTGTTTCAGCATTGGTTTCAGCTTTAAACCGATCATCCTTCTTATTCGCGGGAGCTCGTCTGGGCCACAGCTCACCATTTTGTGTTTCAGCATACCGGTTAAATGCCAGGCGTGCACTTACGGTTGCTTTAGAAAACTCCTTGAAGTTTTCGCTTTGACTCGCGATTTCCAATCGCACTTCACGATACTGCCTCCGTATTTTCGTATACGCGTCATAAATATCGTCGTCGTCGAGATTTTTAGCGACAATCCTCCTATATGCCAGGACAACTTCTTGAAACTGGTCCTCTACCAATTGTTGTTGTACCTGCAGCCGTTCGGAACTGAGACTCAGTATGGTATCTCTTGTCGTACTCATAATTGTCGCCAATTCCCGAACTTCTCTTCGAAACCTTTCAACCATTATACTTTGTGGTTGAGAAAGCTGTATGTCGCAATTGTGGACTGTATTTTCCTTTCCGTCTTCGCCAATTCTGTTTGCCTCTGCTTCCAACGACGGCTTCTCTTCGATAGCGATAATCCTGTATTCTGCTATCATTCCTTTTGCCCCTTCATACAAGGCCTCGGTGGATTTGTGTGTATCCATCACTTCCGGTACCTCCTTGGATGTGGGCTCTATTTTATTTGTTCGACCTTTCATTATCCTCTTTGGCACGTGCAAAGTTTCGTAGGATTAATGTTCAAAAGTTCGAATAATCAAATATCTCTGGTTCGAACGACCAAAATGTACGGAAGAAATATGTAAAGACGACCCGCACGGATGAATGTTTGTAAGACACACACTCATTGAGTACTTGTTAGATACTGATTTTTATTTATGAATATTTCCTTAATCTACCATACATTTTCTTAAACTAAACTAATCCTAAAGAAGGAACGAGAACGCGATAGACGCATGCGTGGGGTTGTTTTGTCAACCCACGCACGCATAACATCTTGTGGAAAATTCCACTCGTTATCATGCTCGTCCCTTATTCTAAAAATAGCCCGCCGCTCTATACCACACACGCATGTTGTACTGCCTGCTTATCTTAAAAAACCCAAGCTACAACATACGCACATGCATTGAATATATCCAAATTACAATTGTATACATTATTTGAATACATACAAACTACAGTACAGTTATACACATTGTTTTGAATAAATTCAATTACCGAATCCAACACAATTTTATACCTTCAGCAGAAAAGGAAAAAACACCATGTGAGGATTTACAGAAATCTGAACACAAGTGTTTGTCCAAACTTTGTCTTTCTATAGATTTACTAAATACAAAATTTGGGCAAGGTCGCGTTGGGCATAATTATATTATTACACGATTTCTAAGGTAGGCGGGATGGTACATTTGTATGGGAGGTACCAGAAGTCGAGTTACCAGGCTTCCAAGTTTTTGTCCAAAACTTCGTCTATCAATAGCTTTATTAAATACAGAATTTGGGCAAGATCGCGTTGGTAATATTGATAATATTTCACGGTTAATAAAGGGCGGGATGGTACATTTGTATGGGAGGTACCAGAGGAGGAGTTGCCAGGCTTCCAAGTTTTTGTCCAAAACTGCAACATTTCGGCAAGATTGCGGTGTGCATATTGATATTATTACACGATTTCTAAGGTAGGCGGGATGGTACATTTGTTTGGAAGTACCAGAAGGGGAGTTGCCGGACTTCCAACTTTTTGTCCAAAACTTTGTCTAGCTATAGATTTACTAAACACAAAATTTGGGCAAGATCGCGGTGGCCATATTGATATTATTACACGATTTCTAATGGGGCTGGATGGTACATTTGTATGGGAGGTACCACAAGGGGAGCTTTGACCAAAACTTTGTCTAGATATGGATTTACTAAATACAAAATTTGGGCCAAATCGCGGTGGGCATATTGATATTATTACACGTTTTCTAATGGGGCGGGATGGTACATTTGTATGGGAGGTACCAGAAGGGGGAGTTGCCTGACTTCCAAGTTTTTGTCCGAAACTTTGACTAGCAATAGCTTTATGAAATACAGAATTTGGGCAAGATCGCGTTCGTAATGTTGATAATATGACCCGGTTTATAAGGTAGGCGCGATGGTACATTTGTATGCGAGGTACCAGAAGGCGAGTTACCAGGCTTCCAAGTTTTTGTCCAAAACTTTGTCTAGCAATAGCTTTATTAAATACAGAATTTGGGCAAGATCGCGTTGGTAATATTGATAATATTACACGGTTAATACGGGGCGGGATGGTACATTTGTATGGGAGGTACCAGAGGAGGAGTTGCCAGGCTTCCAAGTTTTTGTCCAAAACTGCAAAATTTCGGCAAGATTGCGGTGGGCATATTGATATTATTACACGATTTCTAAGGTAGGCTGGATGGTACATTTGTTTGGAAGTACCAGAAGGGGAGTCACCAGACTTCCAAGTTTTTGTCCAAAACCTTGTCTAGATATAGATGTAATAAATGCAAAATTTGGGCAAGGTTGCGTTGGACATATTGATATTATTACACGTTTTCTAATGGGGCGGGATGGTACATTTGTATGGGAGGTACCTGAAGGGGAGTTACGAGACTTCCAAGTTTTTGTCCAAAACTTTGTCTAGCTATAGATTTAATACATGCAAAATTTGGGCAAGGTCGCGTTCGGCATATTGATATTATTACACGATTTATAAGGTAGGCGGAATGGTACATTTGTATGGGAGGTACCACAAGGGGAGATGCCAGACTTCCAAGTTTTTGTCCAAAACTTTGTCAAGCTATAGATTTATTAAATGCAACATTTCGGCAAGATTGCGGTGGGCATATTGATATTATTACACGATTTCTAAGGTAGGCGCGATGGTACATTTGCATGGGAAGTATCAGAAGGGGAGTCACCAGATTTCCAAGTTTTCGTTCTAAACTTTGTCTAGCTATAGATTTACTAAATACAAAATTTGGGGAAGGTCGCGTTGGGCATATTGATATTATTACACGATTTCTAAGGTAGGCGGCATGGTACATTTATATGGGAGGTATCACAAGGGGAGTTGCCAGGCTTCCAAGTTTTTGTCCAAAACTTTGTCTATCTATAGATTTACTAAATACAAAATATGCACAAGGTTCCGTTGGGGATATTGATATTATTACACGATTTCTAAGGTAGGCGGGATGGTACATTTGTATGGGAGGTATCACAAGGGGAGTTGCCAGGCTTCCAAGTGTTTGTCCAAACTTTGTCTATCTATAGATTTACTAAATACAAAATTTGGGCAAGGTCGCGTTGGGCATATTTATATTATTACACGATTTCTAAGGTAGGCGGGATGGTACATTTGTATGGGAGGTAACAGAAGGGGAGTTGCCAGACTTCCAACTTTTTGTCCAAAACTTTGTCTAGCTATAGATTTACTAAACACAAAATTTGGGCAAGATCGCGGTTGCCATATTGATATTATTACACGATTTCTAATGGGGCTGGATGGTACATTTGTATGGGAGGTTCCAGAAGGGGAGTCACCAGATTTCCAAGTTTTGTCCAAAACTTTGCCATTTGTATGGGAGGTTCCAGAAGGGGAGTCACCAGATTTCCAAGTTTTGTCCAAAACTTTGCCTAGCAATAGCTTTATCAAATACAGAATTTGGGCAAGATCGCGTTCGCAATATTGATAATATGACACGGTTTATAAGGTAGGCGCGATGGTACATTTGTATGGGAGGTACCAGAAGGCGAGTTACCAGGCTTCCAAGTTTTTGTCCAAAACTTCGTCTAGCAATAGCTTTATTAAATACAGAATTTGGGCAAGATCGCGTTGGTAATATTGATAATATTTCACGGTTAATAAGGGGCGGGATGGTACATTTGTATGGGAGGTACCAGAGGAGGAGTTGCCAGGCTTCCAAGTTTTTGTCCAAAACTGCAAAATTTCGGCAAGATTGCGGTGGGCATATTGATATTATTACACGATTTCTAAGGTAGGCGGGATGGTACATTTGTTTGGAAGTACCAGAAGGGGAGTCACCAGACTTCCAAGTTTTTGTCCAAAACTTTGTCTAGCTATAGATGTTATAAATGCAAAATTTGGGCATATTGATATTATTACACGATTTCTAAGGTAGGCCATACTTCTTCCGAAATAATGCTGAAGAGTCAGTTACCATTAATGGAGACCGGTATAGAGCCATGATAACCGACTATTTTGTTCCCGAATTGGATGGCATGAATGTGGATGAGTTGTGGTTCCAACAACTGGTTGAAAATTGGACGTGTAGAATTGGCTTTATTCGAGCCAGCCGCGGCGGCCACATGCCCGAAATCATATTTCAACATTAATGGCATAAAATTATCCTTCCAATAAAGCCAAATTGATGGACATTAAAACGATTTTCGTGTGTTTTATTTCAATTCGAAGTTCTATACCTTAATAAAAAACACCCTTTACATTTGTATGGGAGGTACCAGAAGAGGAGTTGCCAGGCTTCCAAGTTTTTGTCCAAAACTTTTTCTAGCTATATATTTACTAAATACAGAATTTGGGCAAGATCGCGTTCGTAATATTGATAATATGACCCGGTTTATAAGGTATGCGGGATGGTACATTTGTATGGGAGGTACCAGAAGGGGAGTTACGAGACTTCCAAGTTTTTGTCTAGCAATAGCTTTATTAAATACAGAATTTGGGCAAGATTGCGTTGGTAATATTGATAATATTACACGGTTAATAACGGGCGGGTTGGTACATTTGTATGCGAGGTACCAGAAGGCGAGTTACCAGGCTTCCAAGTTTTTGTCCAAAACTTTGTCTATCTATGGATTTACTAAATACAAAATTTGGGCAAGATCGCGGTGGGCATATTGATATTATTACACGTTTTCTAATGGGGCGGGATGGTACATTTGTATGGGAGGTACCAGAAGGGGGAGTTGCCTGACTTCCAAGTTTTTGTCCGAAACTTTGACTAGCAATAGCTTTGTCAAATACAGAATTTGGGCAAGATCGCGTTCGTAATATTGATAATATGACCCGGTTTATAAGGTAGGCGCGATGGTACATTTGTATGCGAGGTACCAGAAGGCGAGTTACCAGGCTTCCAAGTTTTTGTCTATCAATAGCTTTATTAAATACAGAATTTGTGCAAGATTGCGTTGGTAATATTGATAATATTACACGGTTAATAACGGGCGGTATGGTACATTTGTATGGGAGGTACCAGAGGAGGAGTTGCCAGGCTTCCAAGTTTTTGTCCAAAACTTTGTCAAGCTATAAATTTATTAAATGCAACATTTCGGCAAGATTGCTGTGGGCATATTGATATTATTACACGATTTCTAATGTAGGCGCGATGGTACATTTGTATGGGAAGTACCAGAAGGGGAGTCACCAGATTTCCAAGTTTTTGTTCTAAACTTTGTCTAGCTATAGATTTACTAAATACAAAATTTGGGGAAGGTCGCGTTGGGCATATTGATTACATTACACGATTTCTAAGGTAGGCGGCATGGTACATTTATATGGGAGGTATCACAAGGGGAGTTGCCAGGCTTCCAAGTTTTTGTCCAAAACTTTGTCTATCTATAGATTTACTAAATACAAAATATGCACAAGGTTCAGTTGGGGATATTGATATTATTACACGATTTCTAAGGTAGGCGGGATGGTACATTTGTATGGGAGGTATCACAAGGGGAGTTGCCAGGCTTCCAAGTTGTACAATGCACTAATTAAAAAATGCACTTGCACGGCTGAATGTTTGTAAGACACTCACTCATTGAGTACTTGTTAGATACTGATTTTTATTTATGAATATTTCCTTAATCTACCATACATTTTCTAAGACTAAACTAATCCTAAAGAAGGAACGAGAACGCGATAGACGCATGCGTGGGGTTGTTTTGTCAACCCACGCACGCATAACATCTTGTGGAAAATTCCACTCGTTATCATGCTCGTCCCTTATTCTAAAAATAGCCCGCCGCTCTATACCACACACGCATGTTGTACTGCCTGCTTATCTTAAAAAACCCAAGCTACAACATACGCACATGCATTGAATATATCCAAATTACAATTGTATACATTATTTGAATACATACAAACTACAGTATAGTTATACACATTTTTTTGAATACATTCAATTACCGAATCCAACACAATTTTATACCTTCAGCAGAAAAGGAAAAAACACCATGTGAGGATTTACAGAAATCTGAACATTCTGCGGCCGTCTAACTACAATTATTTGTTTTACATATGTATATCAATATTTTATGACAAATTTAAATCTATTAATTCTATTATATGTGGCCATTTGTCGACATCCTTCAGCCATTCAGGACCATTCCACTTATGCAGTTCCCTTGATGTGAAACCATAAGGATTAGCCCTCACATGCCTCCACAGCAATACATCAGCTTCTTTGCATCCATTAGGTAACTTCGGCTTTGCAGTTAGAAAATTGCCAGGGGTTTCAGCAGTCATTGTCTCTTCTCTCACCAGCCCTTCCTTCAAAATCCCGTGGTATAAATCTGCTCCATCTCCAACCGCTGACTTAACCGCAGCCACCTGCAATCCACCGAAGTGTGGAGCTCCCGTGGAACCCACAGCCTTCACCATTGTGGTGATCGGCTCCAACCATTTAAGTGGGCTAGATATCTGCCCTTGAGTAGAAGCCGCCTTCGCTTTCTTCACTTGAAAATTTTCATCAATAACTGAATCACCGGCAGCATTATGGATTTCCAAGCCACTCGCTTGAAACTTCTGCTCGATTACATCAATCGAAACATGCGCGAGATCTTCCTTTGGATCAACCAGTCCCTTCACAAGCTTTCTTCTTACGCGGTAACCTCGATACCCACCGTTGATCATCATTACAGTGTGTGGATCTTCGGGTCACCCACAGCTCTTTGATGTCTTCCTCATCGATTTCAGTTTTCTTCTTTGACGGTAACCTGGATACCCACCGTTGATCGTCATTACAGCGTGTGGATATTCGGGTAACCCACAGCTCTTTGACGTTTTCTTCATCATCGGTTTCAGCTTTAAACCGGTCATCCTTCTTATTAGCGGGAGCTCGTCTGGGCCACAGCTCACCATTTTGTGTTTCAGCATTGGTTTCAGCTTTAAACCGATCATCCTTCTTATTCGCGGGAGCTCGTCTGGGCCACAGCTCACCATTTTGTGTTTCAGCATACCGGTTAAATGCCAGGCGTGCACTTACGGTTGCTTTAGAAAACTCCTTGAAGTTTTCGCTTTGACTCGCGATTTCCAATCGCACTTCACGATACTGCCTCCGTATTTTCGTATACGCGTCATAAATATCGTCGTCGTCGAGATTTTTAGCGACAATCCTCCTATATGCCAGGACAACTTCTTGAAACTGGTCCTCTACCAATTGTTGTTGTACCTGCAGCCGTTCGGAACTGAGACTCAGTATGGTATCTCTTGTCGTACTCATAATTGTCGCCAATTCCCGAACATCTCTTCGAAACCTTTCAACCATTATACTTTGTGGTTGAGAAAGCTGTATGTCGCAATTGTGGACTGTATTTTCCTTTCCGTCTTCGCCAATTCTGTTTGCCTCTGCTTCCAACGACGGCTTCTCTTCGATAGCGATAATCCTGTATTCTGCTATCATTCCTTTTGCCCCTTCATACAAGGCCTCGGTGGATTTGTGTGTATCCATCACTTCCGGTACCTCCTTGGATGTGGGCTCTATTTTATTTGTTCGACCTTTCATTATCCTCTTTGGCACGTGCAAAGTTTCGTAGGATTAATGTTCAAAAGTTCGAATAATCAAATATCTCTGGTTCGAACGACCAAAATGTACGGAAGAAATATGTAAAGACGACCCGCACGGATGAATGTTTGTAAGACACTCACTCATTGAGTACTTGTTAGATACTGATTTTTATTTATGAATATTTCCTTAATCTACCATACATTTTCTTAAACTAAACTAATCCTAAAGAAGGAACGAGAACGCGATAGACGCATGCGTGGGGTTGTTTTGTCAACCCACGCACGCATAACATCTTGTGGAAAATTCCACTCGTTATCATGCTCGTCCCTTATTCTAAAAATAGCCCGCCGCTCTATACCACACACGCATGTTGTACTGCCTGCTTATCTTAAAAAACCCAAGCTACAACATACGCACATGCATTGAATATATCCAAATTACAATTGTATACATTATTTGAATACATACAAACTACAGTACAGTTATACACATTGTTTTGAATAAATTCAATTACCGAATCCAACACAATTTTATACCTTCAGCAGAAAAGGAAAAAACACCATGTGAGGATTTACAGAAATCTGAACACAAGTGTTTGTCCAAACTTTGTCTTTCTATAGATTTACTAAATACAAAATTTGGGCAAGGTCGCGTTGGGCATAATTATATTATTACACGATTTCTAAGGTAGGCGGGATGGTACATTTGTATGGGAGGTACCAGAAGTCGAGTTACCAGGCTTCCAAGTTTTTGTCCAAAACTTCGTCTATCAATAGCTTTATTAAATACAGAATTTGGGCAAGATCGCGTTGGTAATATTGATAATATTTCACGGTTAATAAAGGGCGGGATGGTACATTTGTATGGGAGGTACCAGAGGAGGAGTTGCCAGGCTTCCAAGTTTTTGTCCAAAACTGCAACATTTCGGCAAGATTGCGGTGTGCATATTGATATTATTACACGATTTCTAAGGTAGGCGGGATGGTACATTTGTTTGGAAGTACCAGAAGGGGAGTTGCCGGACTTCCAACTTTTTGTCCAAAACTTTGTCTAGCTATAGATTTACTAAACACAAAATTTGGGCAAGATCGCGGTGGCCATATTGATATTATTACACGATTTCTAATGGGGCTGGATGGTACATTTGTATGGGAGGTACCTGAAGGGGAGGTACGAGACTTCCAAGTTTTTGTCCAAAACTTTGTCTAGCTATAGATTTAATACATGCAAAATTTGGGCAAGGTCGCGTTCGGCATATTGATATTTTTACACGATGTATAAGGTAGACTTAATGGTACATTTGTATGGGAGGTACCACAAGGGGAGATGCCAGACTTCCAAGTTTTTGTCCGAAACTTTGTCCAGCTATAGATTTATTAAATACAAAATTTGGGTAAGATCGCGTTGGTAATATTGATAATATTACACGGTTTATAAGGGGCGGGATGGTACATTTGTATGGGAGGTACCACAAGGGGAGCTTTGACCAAAACTTTGTCTAGATATGGATTTACTAAATACAAAATTTGGGCAAGATCGCGGTGGGCATATTGATATTATTACACGTTTTCTAATGGGGCGGGATGGTACATTTGTATGGGAGGTACCAGAAGGGGGAGTTGCCTGACTTCCAAGTTTTTGTCCGAAACTTTGACTAGCAATAGCTTTATGAAATACAGAATTTGGGCAAGATCGCGTTCGTAATATTGATAATATGACCCGGTTTATAAGGTAGGCGCGATGGTACATTTGTATGCGAGGTACCAGAAGGCGAGTTACCAGGCTTCCAAGTTTTTGTCCAAAACTTTGTCTAGCAATAGCTTTATTAAATACAGAATTTGGGCAAGATCCCGTTGGTAATATTGATAATATTACACGGTTAATAAGGGGCGGGATGGTACATTTTTATGGGAGGTACCAGAGGAGGAGTTGCCAGGTTTCCAAGTTTTTGTCCAAAACTTTGTCAAGCTATAGATTTATTAAATGCAACATTTCGGCAAGATTGCGGTTGGCATATTGATATTATTACACGATTTCTAAGGTAGGCGCGATGGTACATTTGTATGCGAGGTACCAGAAGGCGAGTTACCAGGCTTCCAAGTTTTTGTCCAAAACTTTGTCTAGCAATAGCTTTATTAAATACAGAATTTGGGCAAGATCCCGTTGGTAATATTGATAATATTACACGGTTAATAAGGGGCGGGATGGTACATTTGTATGGGAGGTACCAGAGGAGGAGTTGCCAGGCTTCCAAGTTTTTGTCCAAAACTTTGTCAAGCTATAGATTTATTAAATGCAAGATTTCGGCAAGATTGCGGTGGGCATATTGATATTATTACACGATTTCTAAGGTAGGCGGGATGGTACATTTGTATGAGAGGTACCAGAAGGCGAGTTACCAGGCTTCCAAGTTTTTGTCCAAAACTTTGTCTAGCAATAGCTTTATTAAATACAGAATTTGGGCAAGATCGCGTTCGCAATATTGATAATATGACACGGTTTATAAGGTAGGCGCGATGGTACATTTGTATGGGAGGTACCAGAAGGGGAGTCACCAGATTTCCAAGTTTTGTCCAAAACTTTGCCATTTGTATGGGAGGTTCCAGAAGGATAGTCACCAGATTTCCAAGTTTTGTCCAAAACTTTGCCTAGCAATAGCTTTATCAAATACAGAATTTGGGCAAGATCGCGTTCGCAATATTGATAATATGACACGGTTTATAAGGTAGGAGCGATGGTACATTTGTATGGGAGGTACCAGAAGGCGAGTTACCAGGCTTCCAAGTTTTTGTCCAAAACTTCGTCTAGCAATAGATTTATTAAATACAGAATTTGGGCAAGATCGCGTTGGTAATATTGATAATATTTCACGGTTAATAAGGGGCGGGATATTTGTATGGGAGGTACAAGAGGAGGAGTTGCCAGGCTTCCAAGTTTTTGTCCAAAACTGCAAAATTTCGGCAAGATTGCGGTGGGCATATTAATATTATTACACGATTTCTAAGGTAGGCTGGATGGTACATTTGTTTGGAAGTACCAGAAGGGGAGTCACCAGACTTCCAAGTTTTTGTCCAAAACCTTGTCTAGATATAGATGTAATAAATGCAAAATTTGGGCAAGGTTGCGTTGGACATATTGATATAATTACACGTTTTCTAATGGGGCGGGATGGTACATTTGTATGGGAGGTACCTGAAGGGGAGTTACGAGACTAAGTTTTTGTCCAAAACTTTGTCTAGCTATAGATTTAATACATGCAAAATTTGGGCAAGGTCGCGTTCGGCATATTGATATTATTACACGATTTATAAGGTAGGCGGAATGTTACATTTGTATGGGAGGTACCACAAGGGGAGATGCCAGACTTCCAAGTTTTTGTCCAAAACTTTGTCAAGCTATCGATTTATTAAATGCAACATTTCGGCAAGATTGCGGTGGGCATATTGATATAATTACACGATTTCTAAGGTAGGCGCGATGGTACATTTGCATGGGAAGTACCAGAAGGGGAGTCACCAGATTTCCAAGTTTTTGTTCTAAACTTTGTCTATCTATAGATTTACTAAATACAAAATATGCACAAGGTTCCGTTGGGGATATTGATATTTTTACACGATTTCTAAGGTAGGCGGGATGGTACATTTGTATGGGAGGTATCACAAGGGGAGTTGCCAGGCTTCCAAGTGTTTGTCCAAACTTTGACTATCTATAGATTTACTAAATACAAAATTTGGGCAAGGTCGCGTTGGGCATAATTATATTATTACACGATTTCTAAGGTAGGCGGGATGGTACATTTGTATGGGAGGTATCACAAGGGGAGTTGCCAGGCTTCCAAGTTTTTGTCCAAAACTTTGTCTATCTATAGATTTACTAAATACAAAATTTGCACAAGGTTGCGTTGGGGATATTTATATTATTACACGATTTCTAAGGTAGGCGGGATGGTACATTTGTATGGGAGGTAACAGAAGGGGAGTTGCCAGACTTCCAACTTTTTGTCCAAAACTTTGTCTAGCTATAGATTTACTAAACACAAAATTTGGGCAAGATCGCGGTTGCCATATTGATATTATTACACGATTTCTAATGGGGCTGGATGGTACATTTGTATGGGAGGTTCCAGAAGGGGAGTCACCAGATTTCCAAGTTTTGTCCAAAACTTTGCCATTTGTATGGGAGGTTCCAGAAGGGAGTCACCAGATTTCCAAGTTTTGTCCAAAACTTTGCCTAGCAATAGCTTTATCAAATACAGAATTTGGGCAAGATCGCGTTCGCAATATTGATAATATGACACGGTTTATAAGGTAGGCGCGATGGTACATTTGTATGGGAGGTACATATTGGGCATATTGATATAATTACACGATTTCTAAGGTAGGCGCGATGGTACATTTGCATGGGAAGTACCAGAAGGGGAGTCACCAGATTTCCAAGTTTTTGTTCTAAACTTTGTCTATCTATAGATTTACTAAATACAAAATATGCACAAGGTTCCGTTGGGGATATTGATATTTTTACACGATTTCTAAGGTAGGCGGGATGGTACATTTGTATGGGAGGTATCACAAGGGGAGTTACCAGGCTTCCAAGTTTTTGTCCAAAACTTCGTCTAGCAATAGCTTTATTAAATACAGAATTTGGGCAAGATCGCGTTGGTAATATTGATAATATTTCACGGTTAATAAGGGGCGGGATGGTACATTTGTATGGGAGGTACCCGAGGAGGAGTTGCCAGGCTTCCAAGTTTTTGTCCAAAACTGCAAAAGTTCGGCAAGATTGCGGTGGGCATATTGATATTATTACACGATTTCTAAGGTAGGCGGGATGGTATATTTGTTTGGAAGTACCAGAAGGGGAGTCACCAGACTTCCAAGTTTTTGTCCACAACTTTGTCTAGCTATAGATGTAATAAATGCAAAATTTGGGCATATTGATATTATTACACGATTTCTAAGGTAGGCCATACTTCTTCCGAAATAATGCTGGAGAGTCAGTTACCGTTAATGGAGACCGGTATAGAGCCATGATAACCGACTATTTTGTTCCCGAATTGGATGGCATGAATGTGGATGAGTTGTGGTTCCAACAACTGGTTGAAAATTGGACGTGTAGAATTGGCTTTATTCGAGCCAGACGCGGCGGCCACATGCCCGAAATCATATTTAAACATTAATGGCATAAAATTATCCTTCCAATATAGCCGAATTGATGGACATTAAAACGACTTTCGTGTGTTTTATTTCAATTCGAAGTTCTATACCTTAATAAAAAACACCCTTTACATTTGTATGGGAGGTACCAGAAGAGGAGTTGCCAGGCTTCCAAGTTTTTGTCCAAAACTTTGTCTAGCTATATATTTACTAAATACAAAATTTGGGCAAGGTTGCGTTGGGGATATTGATATTATTACACGATTTCTAAGGTATGCGGGATGGTACATTTGTATGGGAGGTACCAGAAGGGGAGTTACGAGACTTCCAAGTTTTTGTCCAAAACTTTGTCTAGCTATAGATTTAATAAAAGCAAAATTTGGGCAAGGTCGCGTTCGGCATATTGATATTATAACACGATTTATAAGGTAGGCGGGATGGTACATTTGTATGGGAGGTACCACAAGGGGAGCTTTGACCAAAACTTTGTCTAGATATGGATTTACTAAATACAAAATTTGGGCAAGATCGCGGTGGGCATATTGATATTATTACACGCTTTCTAATGGGGCGGGATGGTACATTTGTATGGGAGGTACCAGAAGGGGGAGTTGCCTGACTTCCAAGTTTTTGTCCGAAACTTTGACTAGCAATAGCTTTGTCAAATACAGAATTTGGGCAAGATCGCGTTCGTAATATTGATAATATGACCCGGTTTATAAGGTAGGCGCGATGGTACATTTGTATGCGAGGTACCAGAAGGCGAGTTACCAGGTTTCCAAGTTTTTGTCTAGCAATAGCTTTATTAAATACAGAATTTGGGCAAGATCGCGTTGGTAATATTGATAATATTTCACGGTTAATAAGGGGCGGGATGGTACATTTGTATGGGAGGTACCCGAGGAGGAGTTGCCAGGCTTCCAAGTTTTTGTCCAAAACTGCAAAAGTTCGGGAAGATTGCGGTGGGCATATTGATATTATTACACGATTTCTAAGGTAGGCGGGATGGTACATTTGTTTGGAAGTACCAGAAGGGGAGTCACCAGACTTCCAAGTTTTTGTCCACAACTTTGTCTAGCTATAGATGTAATAAATGCAAAATTTGGGCATATTGATATTATTACACGATTTCTAAGGTAGGCCATACTTCTTCCGAAATAATGCTGGAGAGTCAGTTACCGTTAATGGAGACCGGTATAGAGCCATGATAACCGACTATTTTGTTCCCGAATTGGATGGCATGAATGTGGATGAGTTGTGGTTCCAACAACTGGTTGAAAATTGGACGTGTAGAATTGGCTTTATTCGAGCCAGACGCGGCGGCCACATGCCCGAAATCATATTTAAACATTAATGGCATAAAATTATCCTTCCAATAAAGCCAAATTGATGGACATTAAAACGATTTTCGTGTGTTTTATTTCAATTCGAAGTTCTATACCTTAATAAAAAACACCCTTTACATTTGTATGGGAGGTACCAGAAGAGGAGTCACCAGATTTCCAAGTTTTGTCCAAAACTTTGCCATTTGTATGGGAGGTTCCAGAAGGGGAGTCACCAGATTTCCAAATTTTGTCCAAAACTTTGCCTAGCAATAGCTTTATCAAATACAGAATTTGGGCAAGATCGCGTTCGCAATATTGATAATATGACCCGGTTTATAAGGTAGGCGCGATGGTACATTTGTATGCGAGGTACCAGAAGGCGAGTTACCAGGCTTCCAAGTTTTTGTCCAAAACTTCGTCTAGCAATAGCTTTATCAAATACAGAATTTGGGCAAGATCGCGTTCGCAATATTGATAATATGACCCGGTTTATAAGGTAGGCGGGATGGTACATTTGTATGGGAGGTACCAGAGGAGGAGTTGCCAGGCTTCCAAGTTTTTGTCCAAAACTTTATCTAGCTATAGATTTATTAAATGCAAAATTTCGGCAAGATTGCGGTGGGCATATTGATATTATTACACGATTTCTAAGGTAGGCGGGATGGTACATTTGTATGGGAAGTACCAGAAGGGGAGTCACCAGACTTCCAAGTTTTTGTCCAAAACTTTGTCTAGCTATAGATGTAATAAATGCAAAATTTTGGGCAAGGTTGCGTTGGACATATTGATAATATGACCCGGTTTATAAGGTAGGCGCGATGGTACATTTGTATGCGAGGTACCAGAAGGCGAGTTACCAGGCTTCCAAGTTTTTGTCCAAAACTTCGTCTAGCAATAGCTTTATTAAATACAGAATTTGGGCAAGATCGCGTTGGTAATATTGATAATATTTCACGGTTAATAAGGGGCGGGATGGTACATTTGTATGGGAGGTACCAGAGGAGGAGTTGCCAGGCTTCCAAGTTTTTGTCCAAAACTTTATCTAGCTATAGATTTATTAAATGCAAAATTTGGTCAAGATCGCGTTGGTAATATTGATAATATTACACGGTTTATAAGGTAGGCGGGATGGTACATTTGTATGGGAGGTACCAGAAGAGGAATTACCAGACTTCCAAGTTTTTGTCCAAAACTTTGTCTAGCTATAGGTTTAATAAATGCAAAATTTGGGCAAGGTTGCGTTGGACATATTGATATTATTACACGATTTCTAAGGTAGGCGGAATGGTACATTTGTATGGAAGGTACCAGAAGGGGAGTTGCCAGACTTCCAACTTTTTGTCCAAAACTTTGTCTCGCTATAGATTTACTAAACACAAAATTTGGGCAAGATCGCGGTTGCCATATTGATATTATTACACGATTTCTAATGGGGCTGGATGGTACATTTGTATGGGAGGTTCCAGAAGGGGAGTCACCAGATTTCCAAGTTTTGTCCAAAACTTTGCCATTTGTATGGGAGGTTCCAGAAGGGGAGTCACCAGATTTCCAAATTTTGTCCAAAACTTTGCCTAGCAATAGCTTTATCAAATACAGAATTTGGGCAAGATCGCGTTCGCAATATTGATAATATGACACGGTTTATAAGGTAGGCGCGATGGTACATTTGTATGGGAGGTACCAGAAGTGGAGTTACCAGACTTCCAAGTTGTTGTCCAAAACTTTGTCTAGCTATAGAATTTTGTTTAGAACTCCTGTTGAATAAAATAAGAATAAAATATTCTATTCAACATCCTCGAGTTCTTCGTTGAGACTCCGGTTCAATAAAAACGCGTGGTGGTTTTTTGTTGGTCAAACTGATTCTGATTTATTATTTTATTCCATGCTTTAGCTTACTATTAATTATATATGTGTCGTGTGCAAATGTGAATTGTAAACATACAATTCTTCATATTACATGAGTCGTATGTTGTGTAGTGCAGTGTGCAAATTTTTTACAATTTGTGTGTCGTATTACAACTAATGTGTGAGTCATGTATTGGGTTGTGTAGTGTCCAATAGCAATCATTGGAAGGGTAATCTTCTGTCCCCTTTCCCGGTAGATGTCATAACACCCCCAGAATTAGATTGGACCTCATTTTCTAAAGAAACTTGAGGGACATTCACAGAAATTTGAGTATGATTGCTCTTGCGACACTTGAAATGTGAGTATATGATTAATACAATAATTATTATCAATATCATAATTATCATTACATAGGTAACATAATTCTGTGTTTTTTGCTTATATGTTAATTCTTTTAACATATTGGTATTTTGTACATGGTTATATTGTAGTTGTTTTAATGATACATCAGTATTATTTAGCATCTCTATTTTCCTTATTGGATTTGGTATAATTATGGTTTCTTGGTAAAGAGTTTTATCATACCATCTATCTAATTTAATTTTACAATTTTCAATATATATCAAGTGGTTTCCTTTAAGTTCCGTTGGGAACTGATTACACGTTTGTGTTACATTTTGGTTGATATTTATAGTTATTATAATGTTTATTCCTATTTCTATTATTTCTATTTTTGGATTGTCTTCAAATAAACAGTACATGGTTTCCTTATTCAGTATGTTTTTTATACATTGGTTATCTACATGTTTGATATCTTTGACTCTATTTGTTACATCATATATTTCTTCATTTTTAGTTAAATACTTATGATTATTTAGTCTGATTTGCTTATTATTTTTATTAGGTATAGGTTGTATTATTAATTCTCTATATATATCTTGACCAAAATTTGGTATCGTTATAATGAATATTATGTCAGTATCTTTAGTTGCTACTTTCAATTCTATATTTTCCAGTTTCGTAATTGTGATATTAAAGTCGTTAATCTCCTCATCTGTCAATATGTCTCGTGTTAGTGTATTTAATTTTGCGGCTAATAACAGTTCTCTAACTTGTTCAATTATTTTCTCCAAATGATCTAATTCGTATTTTAAGCTGATTGCTTGGAAGTCGATCATTGATTGATTCAATAAAGCAATTTGATGTGACATTAATTTTGTTTGTTCATTCCTAAGGGTTGTACTAGGACAAGCCCTAGTAGAATTTTTGAATATTAACGACCTAATACCTCTTAACATAGGAAACACTGCTACCTTTGTTAATAAAATTAGGGAAGAAGTATTAGATATAACAATATGTTCAGAAAATCTTATAGACGAAATACAGGAGTGGAGGGTCTCTAGAGAACATTCCTTTTTTGACCATCGTTACATAAGATTTAAGATAGCAAGGCCACCGCCAAACCCAATAAACTTTCGAAATAAGGCCAAAACGAAATGGGCAAAATTCGCGAAGTTAATTAGAGAAAGACTAGGGCATGAAGAGTATGAGTGCCTAAGTGTTGAAGACATCGACAACAAGGTTGATAACATTACGGAGATTCTAGAAAGAAAATCAGCCCAAGAAAAACCATGGATGACCGGGGAGATTCGCAACATTGGGAAAGAGGTCCGAAGACTTTTCAATAGGGCACGCCGTAAAAAATCTCCGGTATACTGGGACGACTACCATAGAAGACTCAGAGAATACAACAAAATTACAAGAACTGCAAAACGAAACTCCTGGAGGCTATTCTGCGAACAGGTGGATAGCGTTAACGATGTTTCAAAAATAAAAAAGTTCCTTTCAAAAACCCACACCCAAACCGAAACAATGGTAGATGATGTGGGTAGACTAATAGAATCAACTGAAGAAATGGTCAGACTTTTGATGAACACTCATTTTCCCCAAGGGATGGCGGGACACACAGAGATACCGATTCGTAGGGATAATGAAGTTCAACAAAGTTTTATCATTACAGACCATATGGTCAAAGAGGCCTTAAAGAGCTTCTCACCATTTAAGGCATCAGGACCTGATGGAATCTTTCCGGCACTACTACAGATGGAGGCGCACTACATGTCAACTCATCTAGCCGTTATTTTCACAGCATGCCTAAAATTCTCATACACGCCGAAAGCCTGGCAGGAGGCAAGAGTTGTTTTCATACCCAAACCAGGCAAAGCAAGTTATGCAACACCTAAGGCTTATCGACCAATAAGCCTAACATCTTTCTTACTCAAAACCATGGAGCGCATAGTGGATACCATGATCAAAGTAAGATTCCAAGCGAAATGCTAAAATTTAAACAACATGCATACGTTAAAGGACGGTCAGTGGACACCGCCCTACACGAGGTAGTGCAAAACATAGAAGAATCCTTCAATGGGAAAATGTACACACTTGCGGTATGCATTGACATTGAAGGAGCTTTCAATAATGTACAGACCAACACACTAATTCAATCCTTAGACCAGTTCGAGGTGGACCGGGCTCTCCGAGACTGGATAAGCCACATGCTAAGGAATAGATGAATCAACTGTGGGTCTCACGAAATACAAATAAGAGACAAAGTATTACAGGGAACACTACAAGGAGGTATTTTATCACCACTCCTATGGGTTACCACTATTAACAGTCTCCTGAGGATCCTAACTGACGAAGGACTTAAACCAGTCTGCTATGCAGACGACGTTATAATACTTCTGAGGGGCCAGAATCCAAACCAACTTTGCAGAAGGGCCGAAACTGCCCTAAAACTTGCATATGACTGGGCTCGACCGAGAGGTCTAAATGTAAACCCAGACAAAACTGAAATATGTCTGTTTACAAGGAAAACAAAGATTGGTCCATATATAGACCCATCTTTCCTTAACAAAACAATTTCAATATCGGACAAGGTTAAATACTTAGGAGTAATCTTGGTCAGAAAACTAAATTGGAAGTACCACATTGAAGAACGAGCAAACAAAGCTCACAGATGCTGGTCTTTATGTAGAAGAGCCATAGGCTCAAAATGGGGCCTCAATCCAACGATGACACACTGGCTCAAAATGGGGCCTCAATCCAACGATGACACACTGGCTCTACAAAAGCGTAATTAGACCTGTTCTAACTTATGCATCAGTAGTATGGTGGACATCGATGGAAAAGAAGTGCAACATAAAAATATTTCAAAAGGTCCAACGTATGTGTTGCCTCGGCATAAGCGGAGCAATGAGGACCACATCTAATAGGGCTTTAGAGACTATCTTAAATGTCCCACCAATAGAAATACAGATTAAATATGAAGCCGCCCTCACAGCAATGAGACTCAAAGCAATGGGCGAATGTATCGAAACTGATCACAGGTCATATCATCAAAAAATAGTTGAGGTAGTCGAAGGGAATTTAACTGACATAACATCAGCACCCGATAGAATACCCGAAACGTCAATAGTTGTTGAGTGTGAGACCTTAATACCAGACAGACAATCTTGGATTGATGGAACCCTAGCGCAGACACCAACTGGAAACTGCGGTTATACAGACGGTTCGAAACTAGGGGAAAGGACGGGGCTGGGACTTTATATCGAAGAACCGGAAACCGAACTTTTATTCCGCCTACCAGACCATAACACGGTCCTACAGGCGGAAATCCGAACAATCACAGAGTGTGTGACCTGGTTTAGCGCTAACACAAGACCAACCAACGTAAATATCTTTACAGATAGCCAATTGGCTATCAAGGCAATAACGACTAAAACGGTTAAATCAAGGACAGTTTTAGATTGTAAAATGGCTATTAACTCTTACTCCAGACATGGCACAATACGCCTCATATGGGTGCCTGGTCATCACGGGGTAAGAGGAAACGAGAAAGCCAATACCTTGGCTCTACGAGCCAGGGAGTTGCAAACAATAAATTTAGAGAACGCGAAACCATTCGGAGCTACGCGTTCTGAGCTAAAAAGATGGGCGGCAGACGCCCATATCACACTATGGAATAGTGAAACTATTGGGAAAACGACAAGAATCTTGTGGGGTGAACCAAACGAGGATAAAACCAAAACATTGCTGAAACTGAGCAAAACAGAAACTAGTAAGATCATGGGCATTCTAACAGGGCACATAGGCTTACAATCGCATCTACACAAAATAGGAGTTGTAGACAATAGCGTATGTAGGGCATGCGGAGAGGATGACGAAACTTTGGAGCATTTCCTCTGTCACTGCCCAGCGTTCGCAAACAATAGATCCCGTTTCTTGGGAAATGACACTTTAACAGACTGGAAAACAATTAAAGATTATGTCAACAGTACAGAGTTCTTAAAATAACTTCTCAAGACCTTTTTATGTACAGTTTAGAGCGCACAACAAGCCGAATACTGGCTTAGGTGTATGTCTAAGGACATGAGGCGGAGAAAAACCGCCTCCTCTTCTCAACCTAACCTAACCTAACCTAAGGTTGTTTAACTGCTCGTCAAAATTTTGGTTGATTCGGACTTGTTTACTAGATTGTTCTATTAAGTTATGGTCATTCGTTGCAATTACTTTAAGTTTCTCCTCTATTTCTTCTCTATCGTCATTGTCCATTGTTCCGTAAATATATTTTAATCCTGTCCCAAATATATTAATTAGTCCTCTTTTTTGTCGGTATTTTGGTATTAAACTGGTTAGTTGATTTGTAGTATGTTTAAATTGGTGTCTTAAGTAAGGGTCATCTATTATTAGTATTTCTCTTTCCAATTGGTATAAATATTCTAAGTACTGGTCCGGTTTGAATATGTGGAGAATTTTAGTGTAGTTTTGGATGAGTTGTTTCTCGCCTATTTGTATTATGGTATATCCGTTGCCTTGATTCAAATCAGTGATTATTAGTTTTTGTGCTGCAACTTGGTTGAATGTCAATAGAATCAGTAAGAACTTCCAAAGATCTGGAAAGATTTTTTCTTTTAATGAATTGATCTTTATGGTAGATAATTTTTTTCTTATGGTTTCGTTCATATTTATTTTTGTCAATTCTTTTAGCTCGTATTTTCCTAACTTTTGGTTCTAACTTCTTATTATGTTCGTTCGGTGTTTTCAAGTAATTTGGATTAATTTCCGCGTCTGCTCGGTTTTTATTATGATAATCAATAGTTTTTTGTTTTATTTTATCCATTTTTTCATGAATTTCTTTAAAATTTATATTATTTGAAAAATGTAAATCTATTGGTTTTTCACCAGTAGTCGTATGCATAGTATTATTATAAGCGCTGAGTGCTTGGAGGGGTAAATCTATATTAAACATTATGTCATTTTCCTTTTCTCTAACTTTTAATATCCTTATGTGTTGGTTAAGGGTTCCGTGGAATCTTTCTATATCAGAATTTCCGCTGTGTCTATTTGATGTAGTGAAGTGATAAGATATTCCTTGTTTTTCTAGAAAATCTGTGAAAAGTTGAGTTTTTAAACCTGCTTCATTATCGGTTACTAATAATTTAGGTTTTTTCATCAAATTGAACAATTTTATATAAGCTTTTATTAAAGTCAGGGATGTTCTATCGGCAATTTCTTCTATAAGAGCATATTTGCTAAATTTATCGATCATTGTGACATACATTTGATTGTTGTTTAAGAACCATACATCAGAATGATATATTTGAAAAGGTTCTGTAGGAGTTTCAGTTTTTTCAAATGGTAATTTAATTGGATGTCTTTCATGTTTGAAGTTACATATATGACAATTATTTATAAATTTTATTATTTCCTTCTTAAAATGAGGATAATAATATTTTTTTTTTAACTCTTGGTAAGTTTTAATTATTCCTGGGTGATTATTTTCCAATCTATGGTGTTTAGCTACAATTTCCAACATTTCGTCATAACTTATTTCTTCTAATATATGAATTTCTTTAAAATTTATATTATTTGAAAAATGTAAATCTATTGGTTTTTCACCAGTAGTCGTATGCATAGTATTATTATAAGCGCTGAGTGCTTGGAGGGGTAAATCTATATTAAACATTATGTCATTTTCCTTTTCTCTAACTTTTAATATCCTTATGTGTTGGTTAAGGGTTCCGTGGAATCTTTCTATATCAGAATTTCCGCTGTGTCTATTTGATGTAGTGAAGTGATAAGATATTCCTTGTTTTTCTAGAAAATCTGTGAAAAGTTGAGTTTTTAAACCTGCTTCATTATCGGTTACTAATAATTTAGGTTTTTTCATCAAATTGAACAATTTTATATAAGCTTTTATTAAAGTCAGGGATGTTCTATCGGCAATTTCTTCTATAAGAGCATATTTGCTAAATTTATCGATCATTGTGACATACATTTGATTGTTGTTTAAGAACCATACATCAGAATGATATATTTGAAAAGGTTCTGTAGGAGTTTCAGTTTTTTCAAATGGTAATTTAATTGGATGTCTTTCATGTTTGAAGTTACATATATGACAATTATTTATAAATTTTATTATTTCCTTCTTAAAATGAGGATAATAATATTTTTTTTTTAACTCTTGGTAAGTTTTAATTATTCCTGGGTGATTATTTTCCAATCTATGGTGTTTAGCTACAATTTCCAACATTTCGTCATAACTTATTTCTTCTAATATATTAATTTTCACATAAACTTCCACGTTTAAAATATTATTGGGATTTTTCCTTTGTTCTGCAAATTCTTCTTGCAATTTTACAAAATCAGGTGTGTGGGTAAAATGTAGTACAACAGTTTTATTTGTCATGATTTCATCTAATATTTGCGCTATTAAATTGTCATCAAATTCTGTATAATTATAGGTGGTTCTATTATTTCCAAATACAATTTCTTGTTTCTTTTCAGAATGGCTTCCTTTTCGAAGAATTATTTGATTCTTGAAGTTTTGAAAAGGTTCTTCGGTGACTTTAAATAAATCATTAGGATCTTCTTCAGCTGAATGTAGAGTTTGAAGTTTTAGATCTTTCCGTTTCTGAGTTTTGGGTTTTTTGTTAACTCTTTGAGCCAAGTCTGGTGTTTTGTGCGTGACTTTTAAATGCTTATTTAAACCCGTCCTTGTTGCAAGGGTCTTTCCACATAAATGACAAGTGGTAAAACGTTTATGCATTTGCTTACTATGAAGTTCCATGGTTCTGTCCTTATTGTTTTTTCCGCAGATTCTACATTTCGAGAAGTGGTTTACTTCCTTGATTCGGGATAGAGCATCTGCTACTTTGTTTTCCTTTCCCTGTACATGTGAAATGCAAAATTCATACTCGTTAAGTTTGATTTTCCATCTTATTAATTTGGAATTAGGCTCCTTTAGATTTGCTAACCAAATTAGAGGTTTGTGATCTGTATGGAGATCGAATCTCCTACCATATAAATAGTGTCTGAATTGCTTAACAGCCCATACAATGGCTAACAATTCCTTTTCAATTGTTGAATAATTACATTCATGCTTATTCAATGTACGCGATGCGAAGGATATCGGTCCGTCTTTTTGCGATTAGACAGCACCTAAAGCATAATTACTTGCGTCTGTTGTTAAAATGAATTTTTGTTCTAAGTCAGGGTATTTAAGAACCATATCTGACATTAAAATAGTCCTTAGTTTCACGAAACTTTCGACATAATCCTTATCATTTACGTTAATAATTGAATCCTGCTTGAGGCGGATCGTTAAAGGTTTGGCTATTTTTGCATAATCGGGAATAAATTTCCGATAATAACCAGTAAGTCCAAGGAAACTTTGAATTTCCTTAATGGTTTTTGGAATAGGATAACGTTTTAAACTATAAATTTTATTTGGGTTGGGCTTTATGCCATGTTCTGTAACTATATGCCCTAGAAATTCTGTTTCTTTTTTTAAGAAATCTGATTTATTTAGAGAAACTTTTAAATTTGACTCTCGTAGAGTAGTAAATATCTTATCAAGGCTTTCTATATGTTCCTGCAATGAAGTCGAAAACACTAGGATATCATCCATGTATACGACACAGATTTTGTTTATACAATCCCTAAGAACGTTGTTCATCATTCGTTGCCGGAGCATTCTTCAGTCCGAATGGCATTCGCACAAACTCATAATGTCCGTTGTGAGTAGTAAAGGCTGTTTTTTCCCGGTCTTCCGGTTCTACCTCAATCTGATAAAATCCTTTCGTAAGATCTAACGTTGAGAAATAGTTAGCTCTTCCAAGCTTGTCCAGAATATCATCAATTCTGGGAATCGGATAGTTATCCTCCCTTGTGACCATGTTCAATTTCCGGTAATCAATGACGATTCGCCATTCCTTGTTACCTTCTTTGTCCTCCTTTTTTGGGACGATCCATATAGGAGCATTATAAGGGGAGTTGGAATGTCTGATAATTCCCTGTTCTAACATTTCATTAATTTGTTTCTCTACTTCCTCAATATGTATCGTGGGATACCTATATGTTTTAGTATATACAGGTCCTGAAAGTTCAGTATCAATTCTATGCTTTATGATAAAATAAAAAACATCATCATGATTTTGAATCAAAATTCGAATGGCTTCTGATTCTTCCGAATTTAAATGATCTAATCTTAGTGGATCCGAATTTCCAAGCCGCTCTATATTGTAGAGTTCCGGTAATTTAATAATATTTTCAACATCTATTAAAGAATCTTCTTCCACCTTTCCTTCGTAGTATAATTTGTAGGTTTTGTTATTTAATGTTAAAAGATTTTTACTATAGTCAATTGATGCGTTATTTCGTTTCAAAGTTGTATGTCCTAAAAGACCGTTAAAAAATGTATGGAACTTGTAAAGTCCAAATGTAGTGTCAGGAATTTGTAAGTTTTCCATGGGAATGGTACCTTCGTGGGTTATATTTAGAAGTCCTGATGCAGTTTTAATTGTAATAGGTTTATTTAATGTTTTAATAAATTGTGGTGGACATTGATCAATATTCAACAAATTTTCCGTAGACCCAGTGTCTATTAGTAATCGCAAATTTCTTGATTTCCCTCTGAGGAGAATATAGGGTAGTCCTGATTGTTCGGTTCGGATGTTCGAGAGGCTGAAATTTCCTGGCTCATTACATTGTCTACTATTACATATTTTATGATTATTATTACTCTTATGATTCTTACAGTTCGTCTGTTGAAGATGATTCTGCTGTTTTCTAGATTGAGCTGTTGTTGTGTCCATCGGTTCAGGATCTTGTTGGCCTTGAGTTTCTCGATGCTGTTGTTGTCTTCTTTGCTGCCAGTTCTGCTGTTGATGTTTTTGCCAATTTTGTTGGTGATTGTTATTCCGCCACTGTTGTTGGGGAATATACATCTTTGGTTGCCAAGTTCTATGTTGCTGGTTATTGGACTTAGGCTGTCAATTACCACGTCCTTCATTTGTTTTATGTTGAGTCGCTGGAGTTGTGACTGTTGCCTTCTTTTCTTCCTTTAAGAATCCAGAGGATGATAACTCATGGATAGCTTCCTCCAAAGTTTGTGGTTTTAAAGCACACAGAACGGTTTTCATATTCACCGGTAACCGTGTGATGAATATTTTCAGAGCTATTTGGATATTCATTGAGATATCCTGTAAACTTCCTTCTTGTCTGCTTTTCTGGTTCAGCATTGCCAATTTGTGAAGTATAAAGTTGTAAAAATCTAAGGTATTACCCCGATATTGGGCTCCTCTTAGATCTTCATAAAGTTGATCCGATGTTTGGAAACCTTCAAAATTAGTTTCCAACATGGATTTTATCTCCGTCCAATTGTTTAAATGCGGGAGAATTTCGATAGCTCTTCTGGCTTTCCCGGTCAATTTGCTTTTGACCACATTGATGCACATCCTTTGAGCTTGTTCATTATATGACAATAAAGTCGGTATAATGTCATCAGCGTTTGTGCAAAATGTTGACAAATCCTCCTTTCGTCCATCAACTCCCTGTATTTTCCCTAAATACTTTATAGGATCGATGTCGAGGGTTCGTCCACTTCTAACAGCTGCTGCTGCCAATGTTCGTTGGCCTGGTTGACTGCCATGTTTTATAATTGTGATGGATTTTGTGTTCAGCAAATCCTTTTTACAATTGTTTTTCCTGTCAAATTATGACAGTGGTTACACTACTGATTTACACTCAGTTAAATGCACTTATTTTGGTTAAATGTTATTTTCACTAACACTTTTTTTAATTTCCATTTAAATTCGAAATATTTTTTAAACACTTCGTATGTTCTTTTTTTCACGGATAACAACTTAATGATGTTATCCTACCGACTGCGCCAATTTTGTTTAGAACTCCTGTTGAATAAAATAAGAATAAAATATTCTATTCAACATCCTCGAGTTCTTCGTTGAGACTCTGGTTCAATAAAAACGCGTGGTGGTTTTTTGTTGGTCAAACTGGTTCTGATTTATTATTTTATTCCATGCTTTAGCTTACTATTAATTATATATGTGTCGTGTGCAAATGTGAATTGTAAACATACAATTCTTCATATTACATGAGTCATATGTTGTGTAGTGCAGTGTGAAAATTGTTTACAATTTGTGTGTCGTATTACAACTAATGTGTGAGTCATGTATTGGGTTGTGTAGTGTCCAATAGCAATCATTGGAAGGGTAATCTTCTGTCCCCTTTCCCGGTAGATGTCATAACAATAGGTGTAATAAATGCAAAATTTGGGCAAGGTTGCGTTGGACATATTGATATTATTACACGATTTCTAAGGTAGGCGGAATGGTACATTTGCATGGGAGGTACCAGAAGGGGAGTTACCAGACTTCCAAGTTTCTGTTCAAAACTTTGTCTAGCTATAGATGTAATAAATGCAAAATTTGGGCAAGGTTGCTTTGGGAATATTGATATTATTACACGATTTCTAAAGTAGGCGGGATGGTACATTTGTATGGGAGGTACCAGAAGGGGAGTCACAAGACTTCCAAGTTTTTGTCCAAGACTTTGTCTAGCTATAGGTGTAATAAATGCAAAATTTGGGCAAGGTTGTGTTGGGCGTATTGATATTATTACACGATTTCTAAGGTAGTCGGGATGGTACATTTGTATGGGAGGTACCAGAAGGGGAGTTACGAGACTTCCAAGTTTTTGTCCAAAACTTTGTCTAAGTTTTTGTCCAAAACTTTGTCTAGCAATAGCTTTAGTAAATACAGAATTTGGTCAAGATCGCGTTGGTAATATTGATAATATTACACGGTTTATAAGGTAGGCGGGATGGTACATTTGTATGGGAGGTACCAGATGAGGAGTTGCCAGGCTTCCAAGTTTTTGTCCAAAAGTTTGCCTAGCTATAGGTGTAATATATGGAAATTTTGGGCAATGTTGCGTTGGACATATTGATATTATTACACGATTTCTAAGGTAGGCGGAATGGTACATTTGCATGGGAGGTACCAGAAGGGGAGTTACCAGACTTCCAAGTTTCTGTCCAAAACTTTGTCTAGCTATAGATTTATTAAATGCAAAATTTGGGCAAGATCGCGGTGGGCATACCGATATTATTACACGATTTCTAAAGTAGGCGGGATGGTACATTTGTATGGGAGGTACCAGAAGGGGAGTTACCAGACTTCCAAGTTGTTGTCCAAAACTTTACCTAGCTATAGGTGTAATAAATGGAAAATTTGAGCAAGGTTGCGTTCGACATATTGATATTATTACACGATTTCTAAGGTAGGAGGAATGGTACATTTGTATGGGAGGTACCAGAAGGGGAGTTACCAGACTTCCAAGTTGTTGTCCAAAACTTTGCCTAGCTATAGGTGTAATAAATGCAAAATTTGGGCAAGGTTGCGATGGACATATTGATATTATTACACGATTTCTAAGGTAGAAGGAATGGTACATTTGTATGGGAGGTACCAGAAGGGGAGTTACCAGACTTCCAAGTTTCTGTCCAAAACTTTGTCTAGCTATAGGTGTAATAAATGCAAAATTTGGGCAAGGTTGCGTTGGACATATTGATTTTATTACACGATTTCTAAGGTAGGCGGAATGGTACATTTGCATTGGAGGTACCAGAAGGGGAGTTACCAGACTTCCAAGTTTCTGTCCAAAACTTTGTCTAGCTATAGATGTAATAAATGCAAAATTTGGGCAAGGTTGCGTTGGACATATTGATATTATTACACGGTTTTTAAGGTAGGCGGGATGGTACATTTGTATGGAAGGTACCAGAAGGGGAGTTACCAGACTTCCAATTTTTTGTCCAAAACTTTGTCTAGCTATAGGTGTAATAAATGCAAAATTTGGGCAAGGTTGCGTTGGACATATTGATATTATTACACGATTTCTAAGGTAGGCGGAATGGTACATTTACATGGGAGGTGCCAGAAGGGGAGTTACCAGACTTCCAACTTTTTGTCCAAAACTTTGTCTAGCTATAGATTTACTAAACACAAAATTTGGGCAAGATCGCGGTTGCCATATTGATATTATTATACGATTTCTAATGGGGCTGGATGGTACATTTGTATGGGAGGTTCCAGAAGGGGAGTCACCAGATTTCCAAGTTTTGTCCAAAACTTTGCCTAGCAATAGCTTTATCAAATACAGAATTTGGGCAAGATCGCGTTCGCAATATTGATAATATGACACGGTTTATAAGGTAGGCGCGATGGTACATTTGTATGGGAGGTACCAGAAGGCGAGTTACCAGGCTTCCAAGTTTTTGTCCAAAACTTCGTCTAGCAATAGCTTTATTAAATACAGAATTTGGGCAAGATCGCGTTGGTAATATTGATAATATTTCACGGTTAATTCGGGGCGGGATGGTACATTTGTATGGGAGGTACCAGAGGAGGAGTTGCCAGGCTTCCAAGTTTTTGTCCAAAACTTTATCTAGCTATAGATTTATTAAATGCAAAATTTCGGCAAGATTGCGGTGGGCATATTGATATTATTACACGATTTCTAAGGTAGGCGGGATGGTACATTTGTATGGGAAGTACTAGAAGGGGAGTCAGCTGACTTCCAAGTTTTTGTCCAAAACTTTGTCTAGCTATAGATGTAATAAAAGCAAAATTTTGGGCAAGGTTGCGTTGGACATATTGATATTATTACACGATTTCTAAGGTAGGCGGGATGGTACATTTGTATGGGAGGTACCAGAAGGGGAGTTACGAGACTTCCCAGTTTTTGTCCAAAACTTTGTCTAAGTTTTTGTCCAAAACTTTGTCTAGCAATAGCTTTAGTAAATACAGAATTTGGTCAAGATCGCGTTGGTAATATTGATAATATTACACGGTTTATAAGGTAGGCGGGATGGTACATTTGTATGGGAGGTACCAGAAGAGGAATTACCAGACTTCCAAGTTTTTGTCCAAAACTTTGTCTAGCTATAGATGTAATAAATGAAAAATTTGGGCAAGATTGCGGTGGGCATATTGATATTATTACACGATTTCTAAGGTAGGCGGGATGGTACATTTGTATGGGAAGTACTAGAAGGGGAGTCAGCAGACTTCCAAGTTTTTGTCCAAAACTTTGTCTAGCTATAGATGTAATAAATGCAAAATTTTGGGCAAGGTTGCGTTGGACATATTGATATTATTACACGATTTCTAAGGTAGGCGGGATGGTACATTTGTATGGGAAGTACTAGAAGGGGAGTCAGCAGACTTCCAAGTTTTTGTCCAAAACTTTATCTAGCTATAGATTTATTAAATGCAAAATTTGGTCAAGATCGCGTTGGTAATATTGATAATATTACACGGTTTATAAGGTAGGTGGGATGGTACATTTGCATGGGAGGTACCAGAAGAGGAATTACCAGACTTCCAAGTTTTTGTCCAAAACTTTGTCTAGCTATAGATGTAATAAATGAAAAATTTGGGCAAGATTGCGGTGGGCATATTGATATTATTACACGATTTCTAAGGTAGGCGGGATGGTACATTTGTATGGGAAGTACTAGAAGGGGAGTCAGCAGACTTCCAAGTTTTTGTCCAAAACTTTGTCTAGCTATAGATGTAATAAATGCAAAATTTTGGGCAAGGTTGCGTTGGACATATTGATATTATTACACGATTTCTAAGGTAGGCGGGATGGTACATTTGTATGGGTGGTACCAGAAGGGGAGTTACGAGACTTCCAAGTTTTTGTCCAAAACTTTGTCTAAGTTTTTGTCCAAAACTTTGTCTAGCAATAGCTTTAGTAAATACAGAATTTGGTCAAGATCGCGTTGGTAATATTGATAATATTACACGGTTTATAAGGTAGGCGGGATGGTACCAGAAGAGGAATTACCATACTTCCAAGTTTTTGTCCAAAACTTTGTCTAGCTATAGATGTAATATATGAAAAATTTGGGCAAGATTGCGGTGGGCATATTGATATTATTACACGATTTCTAAGGTAGGCGGGATGGTACATTTGTATGGGAAGTACTAGAAGGGGAGTCAGCAGACTTCCAAGTTTTTGTCCAAAACTTTATCTAGCTATAGATTTATTAAATGCAAAATTTGGTCAAGATCGCGTTGGTAATATTGATAATATTACACGGTTTATAAGGTAGGCGGGATGGTACATTTGTATGGGAGGTACCAGAAGAGGAATTACCAGACTTCCAAGTTTTTGTCCAAAACTTTGTCTAGCTATAGATGTAATAAATGCAAAATTTTGGACAAGGTTGCGTTGTACATATTGATATTATTACACGATTTCTAAGGTAGGCGGGATGGTACATTTGTATGGGAGGTACCAGAAGGGGAGTTACGAGACTTCCAAGTTTTTGTCCAAAACTTTGTCTAAGTTTTTGTCCAAAACTTTGTCTAGCAATAGCTTTAGTAAATACAGAATTTGGTCAAGATCGCGTTGGTAATATTGATAATATTACACGGTTTATAAGGTAGGCGGGATGGTACATTTGTATGGGAGGTACCAGAAGAGGAATTACCAGACTTCCAAGTTTCTGTCCAAAACTTTGTCTAGCTATAGATGTAATAAATGCAAAATTTTGGGCAAGGTTGCGTTGGACATATTGATATTATTACACGATTTCTAAGGTAGGCGGGATGGTACATTTGTATGGGAAGTACTAGAAGGGGAGTCAGCAGACTTCCAAGTTTTTGTCCAAAACTTTATCTAGCTATAGATTTATTAAATGCAAAATTTGGTCAAGATCGCGTTGGTAATATTGATAATATTACACGGTTTATAAGGTAGGCGGGATGGTACATTTGTATGGGAGGTACCAGAAGAGGAATTACCAGACTTCCAAGTTTTTGTCCAAAACTTTGTCTAGCTATAGATGTAATAAATGAAAAATTTGGGCAAGGTTGCGTTGGACATATTGATATTATTACACGATTTCTAAGGTAGGCGGAATGGTACATTTGTATGGAAGGTACCAGAAGGGGAGTTACCAGACTTCCAAGTTTTTTTCCAAAACTTTGTCTAGCTATAGGTGTAATAAATGCAAAATTTGGGGAAGGTTGCGTTGGACATATTGATATTATTACACGATTTCTAAGGTAGGCGGAATGGTACATTTGCATTGGAGGTACCAGAAGGGGAGTTACCAGACTTCCAAGTTTCTGTCCAAAACTTTGTCTAGCTATAGATGTAATAAATGCAAAATTTTGGCAAGGTTGCTTTGGGAATATTGATATTATTACACGATTTCTAAAGTAGGCGGGATGGTACATTTGTATGGGAGGTACCAGAAGGGGAGTCACCAGACTTCCAAGTTTTTGTCTAAGACTTTGTCTAGCTATAGATGTAATAAATGCAAAATTTGGGCAAGGTTGTGTAGGGCATATTGATATTATTACACGATTTCTAAGGTAGTCGGGATGGTACATTTGTGTTTAGTGTTGCACTGATTTTTGTTGTTTCAAATAAAAAGAGTGGGGTTTTTAGTTTTCAATTTGTAACATGTTTTATTTCACTTTTTAATTTTGTGTAGTTTTAGATTAGGTTGTTGTAACTCATAGAATTTAGTAGTAATTTGATTTAGATTTAAGTAGCATAATTAATTATTTTAGTTCAATTTAGTTCAATTGTAGTTTTACTTAGAAAAGGTTTGTTGGGGTATGTATGTGTGCGGTATGTACCGACATATGTATGTATACCACAATGTATGTTGTTGTTGTTATGTGTAAGTTCTTTTCACATTCTTTCACATTTGAGGATGAGTTTTAATATGTTAAATGTCTTGTTTTTTGTTTGTAGATTTTAATTATCTTTAGACCTTTTTTTGTGTGTTAAACTTAGATGTTTTTTGTTCACTTAGCACTTGGGGACACGGGAGATCGTTTTGTTAACTTGCCGGTTTTGATGATCGATTTCAACTGAACTTCGCACTTTCGTTGGCGCCATCAAAAAGCGCAACGAAGGAGAGCGAAAAGAAGAACGGCGTTAGACTGGTAACCGATAGTCGGTAGTCACAGAGATGTTTAAGGGTCGTTCATACTGTGAGGATTTCACTCAATCCTAAACATCCCGGCCCCCGTAACTCGGTGCTAATTACTTCCTCACAGGTCCAGAGAAGACGTAACCCAAAGCTGTCTTCATGGCCTCTACGTTTCCCACGTCGGATGGTACGATTCCATCCCATCGAATGTCGTTGTATACATCTGCGCCCAGCTCGATGAGAATTGCATTGTTGCATCTGGGGTCTACGTCCGCTATTGTACCTTGCGGGAAATCTGTTGTGGGGTCTTCACGAATGGGGTCCGTATATGGTTTGCGAGGCAAGTCTTCTGTGATGATCGCTTGGACGGTGAATGCCTTCCGTTGGCCTTCGTGACGCGAGATAAATTTTACCTGCGCTGTCTCGATCCCGCCGTGTTTTGAACGCGCCAGCTGCAACCTGGTGACCAGAGATGAGGCGATTCTGGAGGACGTCAAGGATGCGTTGAGAAGTACCCTGGCTGAGCAGTAGGAGTCAAAACTTTTATCAATGATCCTTACTACGGCAGTAGGCACGAAAACGGCTGGGGTTTTCAGTCCAAAATCTGGCATCGGAGTTGCTGGGGTTCGGCGTTGGCTTTCTGGTACTCGAACGACTGAGGCTCGTCGATGTGTAATTGGCGACCGACCCGGCGCGACCAGCTCATAATTTTGCGGTGCTTCGTGTAAGAGAGTATGATGCGGACGATGACAGTACAGACAGCCACGCTTTGTTTTACAGTTGGCGGCGAGGTGACTGCGCGCCAGACAATTGCGACAGTAATGGTGCTGTTCCACGATGTCGAACCGTCGACGAGGGGTAGCGTCGAGAAACCGATCGCAATGTCGAAGAGCATGATCTCGATGACAGAGAGCGCAGGAGTCTTGCCACCATTCTGGGCGATCATTGTGACGTCTGTTGGTTGACATTGCTGAAAATATATGAAGAAGTAATTTTGATGATGGGTTAGTGATACCTGATGTGGGGTGGTCTAGTCAGTCAGAAAATAACTTGACGAGTTTTGTGATAGGTCGTGTCAGCAAACCGCTAGGGGTCCGAAGTTCGACTACACGGGTATTTTTGTCTGGCCCGGGGAAAGTTTTGGTGACTCGTCCCATTTTCCATGAATTAGGAGAAGTTCTATCTTCTTTAATGACGACCAGATCGTTGACTTGGATATTTTCAGTTTGATATTTCCACTTGTATCGACGGTGCAGTTCGGTAAGATACTCCGATTTCCATCGTCTACAGAAATAGTGGTATATGATCTTCAGCCTTTTCCACCGATTGGCAAGGTTTAAATTGCCTTCCTCAATATCGGGCTCAGCAGGGGAAAGTAATGGAGTACCAACGAGAAAATGACCAGGGGTCAACGGATTAAGATCATTGGGATCGTCGCTTGCTGCGCTTAGCGGCCTAGAGTTCAAACAAGATTCTATACGGGTCAGGACGGTGGAAAATTCTTCGTGAGTAAAATTCATTTGAGGAATGAATTTTCGAAGGTGAGTCTTGAATGACTTGACACCTGCCTCCCACAGCCCGCCCATATGAGGGGCACCCGGGGGTATAAATTTCCAGTCAAGAGTCCGATGAGAGTTGTGATATATTGCTGCTGCTTGAAGTTGTTTCATGAACTCGAGTCGATCCTTTTTGATAAGTTCCACTGCGCCAACAAAGTTAGTTCCGTTGTCGGAATAAATTCGAGATGGGCAACCTCTTCTTCCAATAAAGCGCGAAAGAGCAGCAAGGAAGGCTTGAGTCGAGAGATTACTGGTGGCCTCCAGGTGAACTGCCTTGTGGCGAAGCATACGAAAATACATACGTATCCCTTTGTGATAAGGCATGCTCTTCCAGTGAAGCTTTTGATGCTAAACGGACCGGCGAAGTCGACTCCAGTGTAGTTGAAGGGTCTGGATAACATTGTTCGCTCGGGTGGCAGTGCTGACATGATTTGACTTTGGGTTTGATGTTTAAATAAGATGCATGTGCGACAACGGTGGATTACCTTTTTCACCAGCAGCTTTAGTTTGAATATCCAAAACTCGGTTCTCAAAAGCCGGACTACCAGCTGACTACCTCCATGAACTGTGATCTGATGTGCAAACTCGACCAGAAGTGAAGATAATCTGGAATCATACGGCAACAGAATTGGATGCCGTTCACTATATGTCAGAGCAGTTGATTGAGTAAGGCGACCATTGGATCTAAGTATTCCGTTTGCGTCTAAAAATGGATTAGGGGTAAGGAGGCAGCTACTAGGGGGAAGCTTTTCCTTTTTCTTCAGGCAAGTATATTCCTGAACGAAATGATGTTTTTGGGTAATAACTATGAGTCGCATTTTGATAAACTGAACTTCCTCAGCCTCCAAGTCTCTAGGCAATTCTCTTGGATCACTTCGATTTCTGCCTTTGTGTCTAAACCATCGGAATGCATAGGCCAAGACCCGAAAAGCGCGAGATAACGATGAAAATCTTGTCAAGGGATCATCGAAGGTTGTAGTTGTAAAAACCTTGACAGATTTTGATTCTAAGTTTGTGTCTTCCACTTCCTCGTAAGCTGGCCATCGATTTTTGGGTAGGGTCAACCAGTGTGGTCCATGCCACCACAAATAGGGAGATTTGAGCTCCTCAGCTGAACATCCTCGACTTGCAAGATCGGCTGGGTTGCTTTCGGAGTTTACATGGCGCCACTTATCATTGCCGACATTTTCCAAAATATCAGATATCCGATTTCCAACAAATGTGTTCCATGAACAAGGTGGTTTTCTAAGCCAGGCCAAAACGATGGTTGAGTCTGTCCAAAACTGAGCTGTAAAGTTCGATATTTGCAGACTTGATAAGACTGCAGCTGCTAACTCGGATAAAAGCACAGCTCCACATAGTTCGAGTCTCGGCACGGATATCTTCTTAATGGGTGCGACGCGAGTCTTGGCTGCTAACAGTGAAATTTCAACTCTATTTTCGGCGTCTTCCACACGGATATACAGCGCAGCGGCATAAGCGCTTTCCGATGCATCGCAGAAACCATGGATTTCAATTTGGCTGGAGGGCTTGAAGTGGATCCATCTTGGAACAGTTACAGAGTCAATGGATGGGCAAGACTTTGCAAAGGTTTTCCAATTCATGACAGTTATTGGCTTTAATGTGTCGTCCCAATCAATTTTGTCTAACCAGACTTGCTGCATGATGAGTTTGGCGACGACGATGACAGGTGAAAGCCAACCGCAAGGATCGAAAAATTTTGCTATTATTGAAAGAACTTTTCTTTTTGTGAAGGAGTCCTTTTCTTCAATAGATGGAGATTTAAAGGAGAATGAGTCCGACGAAATGTTCCATCTGATTCCAAGAGTCTTAGTTGACGGGTCTTCAGATAGATCTAACCAGTTGACAGGCAAACGATCTTCTTCGGGCAAATCTTCGATTATTCGTTGGTCATTCGAAGTCCATTTCTTTAGTTCAAATCCAGCAGAGTCTAGTGCCGATATTAGCTGCTTCCTGCGAGATATCGATTCATCCAAAGTGTGAGCTCCAGCAAGCACGTCATCGACATATACATTTTGATTTATAATATCCGAAGCTAGGGGCTAGGTGGCTCTGAAGTTTTCTTCACAAAAGTTGTCTGCTTCTGACCTCAAAACCTTTTTTGGGGTTTCCTCCACCTCCCAAAATCGTGTGATGATTTTTTCTATTGAGACGGTGTTGCAAAGAGAGATTATGCTGACATTTGGATGGTCCAGGGATATGGGTCCGCCGACAATCCATCCAAATACGGTATTTTGGGCTAAGAGAGATCCAATTGATTTCATAGAATCGCCTATTTTGTAAATGAGGGGTCCTAAGTCCATTCCAATCAGGATATCAATTGGTCTGCTTGCGTAGAATCGAGGATCCGCAAGTTCCAAATCAGCAGCCTCTTTTAGTTGGTCTTTGTTCAAGGTCCTTGGTGGTAGATTAGAAGGAAGGGTCTTCAAGACTGGTGCCCAAACTTCCAATTTAAACTTGGGGTCAACACGTGAACAAAGGTTGAAGAGACAAGCTTTAGTAGAGGTTTCTGACACGGCTTGGCTGAGGCCGGTCACATGAACAAGGTTTGGCTTCGTCGGAAGCTTGAGACGATTTTTGAGCTTCTCAGAAATGAATGTTGACTGAGAGCCTGGATCAATAATCGCCCTGGCGTCGTATCTTTGTCCGCGGGACTCGATTTGAACGATGGCAGTGAATAACAAGGTTTGAAGGTTGGCTTTTTCAAGGCCAGTAGGATGACCCTGCTGAAGGGTCAAGGTTGTAATACTAGGTGGTTCTAGACTAGGTGTGGACTGTATAAAAGTTGTAAGAGCTTTGGCACTGGAGCTAGGTTGTGTTGATTCTCTGACGGTGTTTGAATTTGTAGAGTGGGTCTGATCGCCTTTATGTAACGTGGTGTGATGCTTTTGGTTACATTCTCTACAGCTAAATCGGCTTTTACAGTCTTTGACGCCATGGTCAGCAGAAAGGCAGTTGTAACATAAATGAGTTAACTTTACGTAATGTATTCGATCATTTACGACCTTTTCAAGAAATTGAGGGCAATTGTTTAAATAGTGGTTCGCCTTACAGAGTCGGCAGCTCTGTTGTGGTTTTGGATTTGTCCCATGTGAATTCCTTTTGTTATTTTGTTTCGATCCTGTGTCCTTTGAAATGTTTGTTTGAAAAGATTTCACATGTCTATCCAGTTTATTATGATCAGATTTGTTCTAAATCATTTTGGATGGTTTAATGTTACCAACCGATTCAAGGGTCTTGAACTTTTGTGTGAGAAAGCGGTCGAATTCATCCCAGGTTGGGAGAATTGTACAATCTTCAAGCGAATTTTCGAACTCTTCTAAGAAATTTCGAGGTAGCTTCGTTGAGCCGATGTAAACAAGAATTGGGTCCCATCCTTCTGTTTTAATACTAAGGGAATTTAATGTATAAATGCTGCTATTAATGGTACGTTCAGCTTCTGAATTGATTGACTTGCTTCAGCAGAAACATGGGGTAAATTGAACAAAGTTTTGAATTGTTCATTTACTTGCATTCTTTTACTTTCATACCGTTCGACTAAATTTTTCCACGCGATATCAAATCCGTCGTGGGTCAACGGGACGTGCTTAATTACTTCACGAGCTTCCCCGGCTGTCTTCTGGGTCAGGTGAAATAATTTTTCCACTTTGCTAAGCCTTGAATTCTTTATATAAAGGGCTGAGAAAAGGTCACGAAAGGTTGGCCATTCGGAGTAGCCCCCATGGAATGTGTTGGTGTCGCAGGGTGGCAACTTCGAGATTGAAGGGCGCTCATCTTCTTGTTTAATCCTTCTCGCTTCTTCCAGCTGGGATTTTTCTTCCTGGACTCGAGTGTTTATCGCCAAAATTTCTCCGTTGATAGAACTAAGGCACCGTTTGTAGGCTTCCATCGTCTCCTTATGCCTCGATCGAAGTTTATTTTCGTCGACAGCCGTCTCGCTTGTGTCTGGAGTTGCATCGCGGAGATCTAAATATGCTCTTTTAGCTTGGTCCCACATAGCAGTTAATTCTACCCGTAAAATCTCTAACGAGTGAACGCCTTCCTCATTACTTTCAGTCGCATAAACACTTTCGAAATCGATTAGGTCATTTGTTGCGTTGACGAATTTCTTCCTAAGGCCTTCCATAGTTGTAGAAATGGAATGAACAAATTTGTTTTTAGGTAAATTTGTAAGCCGTTAAAGAAATGTGCTTCGTTCAGAAATTTGTGAAGAACTGCCCAAAAATTTCGAACGAGAAAAATCCCAGAAAATCACCGAGTTGATATCAGCAAAATTTTCAAGTTTTTGTGGAAAGCTTGTTAGCCCGGGGTCATAAAAGCCGAGTGGTTAGGAGAAGGTATCAAAAAATTCCAATTTTGGTAGCAGTAGTAGTCACAATAAAAATCCCAGAAAATTCCAGAACTTTCTTTTTTTTGATAAACGGCAAGTCTTTCAAAAAACTGAGTCAAGAAAGTGGGCATGTACCAATCAACAGATAAAAATGAACATCCAGAAGAATCTCGGACGATAATGTTCCAAAAAAAAATGTACTTTTGAAAAAAAAAAATCGAGTTCCAAACTTCCCCGGAGATATTTTGAGTCAGGATGTGACAATCCCGTCAGTAATTGTATCCAAATGATACAACTTTCAAAAGGTTGAGTCCGCAGAAAATTCCCGCCAGTTTCCGGCAAAAAATACCCCGTGTGGTTCTTGATAGGACACCCCTAATTGAGAACTCGTATCGACACCCCTATTTTACAGTACGAAAACCACGCAAACAAAGTTACAGGGTCCGACGAAAAAAGTTGTAAGTAGCAACAAAGTGTGATGGTGTGGTTCGGTTGAACCTGTTGACGGCACCCTTTATCGTTTGCTTGTGCTTTGCGTTTTGCTATGTTGATTTATGTATGTATGTATGCATGTGTGTACTTACAGTTTGGGTCCGTGGTACTTGCTTGTGTTTGTTGTTGCTGATGATGCTTGATGCTGCTGGTGTCGATGGGTCCCGTTTGTAGCGGGATCTATGTGGCAAATTTTTGAAGACTGGCTACGAATTGTCTGTTTGTTTTTCACCGGGTGAATTGTTTTTATTTTTTGGCAATTTCAAATTTTGCTTTATGGAGTTGGCCACTTTTTACACTTATTTCGATTTATGTAGTTAGACAATATGTACACATTCACTGGGTCATTAGAAACAATATTAACTTTCACACGCGAACTTTTGTTTTTAATTATTTAAAAAACGCACTATTCGGTTCGACAAGGACCATAATGTTTAGTGTTGCACTGATTTTTGTTGTTTCAAATAAAAAGAGTGGGTTTTTTAGTTTTCAATTTGTAACATGTTTTATTTCACTTTTTAATTTTGTGTAGTTTTAGATTAGGTTGTTGTAACTCATAGAATTTAGTAGTAATTTGATTTAGATTTAAGTAGCATAATTAATTATTTTAGTTCAATTTAGTTCAATTGTAGTTTTACTTAGAAAAGGTTTGTTGGGGTATGTACAGTGGCTCACATCGAAAGTCGGGCAAACTATGTCAACGAGTTTACACCTTACAAAAAAAATATATTTAACTCTTTTGGAAATAATTTTTAAAAAATTAAATAAAGCATTTATTAAGGAACATAATTAAGTAAAAAAAGATCTACTCCAGTGTAATTATAGTAATATAAAAAACGAAACATTCATAAAAACCTTAAAACTAGGCTCACAGCGAAAGTCGGGCAAAGACATAAATTTATTTTGTTTTAATTTTGTATGCAATATTTAATATTTTGTTGCATACCCTTTTTGCGTTTCAACATCTCTTAGTCTCTTTGGGATAGATTCAATTAATTTCTTGCAAACATCAGGACTTATTTTGTTCCATTCTTCCTGTAATGCAGCTTTAAGTTGATTTTTATTTGTGCACAATCTATTTTGCATTCGACGCCCAAGTTCGTCCCACAAATGCTCGATTACATTCAAATCAGGACTTTGAGCAGGCGTTTTTATGACCTTAGGACAATTATATAATAGCCAGGTTTTTACTATCAGTGATGTGTGCTTTGGGTCATTGTCCTGATAAAATTTAAAATTGTCGGCAATACCCAACTTGCGAGCACTTTCCTTAACATGTGCTTTCAAAATGTCGAGATACATGTTTTTATCCATTATACCATCTATAAAATGAAGGTTCCCGACACCTGAGGCGGACATGCACCCCCACACCATCACTGATAAGCCTCCGTGCTTCACTGTCTTCTTAGTATTCTTATGACTAAATTCCTCATTTCGCTTACGCCAAACATAACGTCGACCATCGGAGCCAAACAAATTAAATTTGCTTTCATCAGTAAAGAGGAACTGTAAAATATGAAAATACTAAAAAAATATTCAAATAGCATGCGATATAAATTCTACCGTGCTCCAAAATGTAAAATCCTTCGAAATGTGCTCGCGTGCGAATTCTAACCGATCTTTTCTATTTTTCTCACTAATGCAGGGCTTCTTTCGGGCTACTCTGCCATTTAAATTATTTTGCCGTAGTACCCTTCTCACCGTTTCTGCATGAACTTCTTTTCCAAAATTATTTTTGACAATTGCGGCAATTTTTGGTTCAGAAATAAATGGATCTTTTTGTACTTCACGTACTATAAACTTTTCATCTCTTGGACTAAGCTTCTTCTTTACTTCTGCACGTTTTTTGTTTGATATTCTGTCGTCTTCCTTATACCGTTTAATAATGTCATGGACTGTCGACTTGCTTTTGCTAACGATATTAGCAATTTCGCGCTCGGTCTTTCCTTGTAAATAATTATTAATAACAATTTTTCGTTCTTCCAAAGTTGACTGTTTAATTCTACGCAACATTGTATAAAAAATTGAGGAAAAATTGGAAACTTTGTATTCGGACGACGGCTTGGGATAAACTGAGGATTTTCCAAACCAAAAATAATAAGTAATGCTCAAATATAACGGTAAACTATGTGTCATTTTTTTTACAACTTGCTTTGCCCGACTTTCGGTGTGAGTATATTTCTTCGGTTTTTTTCAAATAAGCTTTTGCAGTACAGTTACAAACAAAATTTGCAGCGCTATTTCTAGTCAAATTTGTTGTACACTAAGTAACTTAATAAATGTATGCAAAGAATTTGCAAATAAAGTTAATCAACATATTAAAACTAGGTAATAACTTGTTTATTGTAACTTGCCCGACTTTCGATGTGAGCCACTGTATGTGTGCGGTATGTACCGACATATGTATGTATACCACAATGTATGTTGTTGTTGTTATGTGTAAGTTCTTTTCACATTCTTTCACATTTGAGGATGAGTTTTAATATGTTAAATGTCTTGTTTTTTGTTTGTAGATTTTAATTATCTTTAGACCTTTTTTTGTGTGTTAAACTTAGATGTTTTTTGTTCACTTAGCACTTGGGGACACGGGAGATCGTTTTGTTAACTTGCCGGTTTTGATGATCGATTTCAACTGAACTTCGCACTTTCGTTGGCGCCATCAAAAAGCGCAACGAAGGAGAGCGAAAAGAAGAACGGCGTTAGACTGGTAACCGATAGTCGGTAGTCACAGAGATGTTTAAGGGTCGTTCATACTGTGAGGATTTCACTCAATCCTAAACAATTTGTATGGGAGGTACCAGAAGGGGAGTTACGAGACTTCCAAGTTTTTGTCCAAAACTTTATCTAGCTATAGATTTATTAAATGCAAAATTTCGGCAAGATTGCGGTGGGCATATTGATATTATTACACGATTTCTGAGGTAGGCGGGATGGTACATTTGTATGGGAAGTACTAGAAGGGGAGTCAGCAGACTTCCAAGTTTTTGTCCAAAACTTTGTCTAAGTTTTTGTCCAAAACTTTGTCTAAGTTTTTGTCCAAAACTTTGTCTAGCAATAGCTTTAGTAAATACAGAATTTGGTAAAGATCGCGTTGGTAATATTGATAATATTCCACGGTTTATAAGGTAGGCGGGATGGTACATTTGTATCGGAGGTACCAGAAGAGGAATTACCAGACTTCCAAGTTTTTGTCCAAAACTTTGTCTAGCTATAGATGTAATAAATGAAAAATTTGGGCAAGGTTGCGTTGGACATATTGATATTATTACACGATTTCTAAGGTAGGCGGAATGGTACATTTGTATGGAAGGTACCAGAAGGGGAGTTACCAGACTTCCAAGTTTTTGTCCAAAACTTTGTCTAGCTATAGGTGTAATAAATGCAAAATTTGGGGAAGGTTGCGTTGGACATATTGATATTATTACACGATTTCTAAGGTAGGCGGAATGGTACATTTGCATGGGAGGTACCAGAAGGGGAGTTACCAGACTTCCAAGTTTCTGTCCAATACTTTGTCTAGCTATAGATGTAATAAATGCAAAATTTGGGCAAGGTTGCTTTGGGAATATTGATATTATTACACGATTTCTAAAGTAGGCGGGATGGTACATTTGTATGGGAGGTACCAGAAGGGGAGTCACCAGACTTCCAAGTTTTTGTCTAAGACTTTGTCTATCTATAGATGTAATAAATGCAAAATTTGGGCAAGGTTTTGTAGGGCATAATATTATTATTACACGTTTTCTAAGGTAGTCGGGATGGTACATTTGTATGGGAGGTACCAGAAGGGGACTTACCAGACTTCCAAGTTTTTGTCCAAAACTTTGTCTAGCTATAGGTGTAATAAATGCAAAATTTGGGGAAGGTTGCGTTGGACATATTGATATTATTACCAGAAGAGGAATTACCAGACTTCCAAGTTTTTGTCCAAAACTTTGTCTAGCTATAGATGTAATAAATGAAAAATTTGGGCAAGGTTGCGTTGGACATATTGATATTATTACACGATTTCTAAGGTAGGCGGAATGGTACATTTGTATGGAAGGTACCAGAAGGGGAGTTACCAGACTTCCAAGTTTTTGTCCAAAACTTTGTCTAGCTATAGGTGTAATAAATGCAAAATTTGGGGAAGGTTGCGTTGGACATATTGATATTATTACACGATTTCTAAGGTAGGCGGAATGGTACATTTGCATGGGAGGTACCAGAAGGGGAGTTACCAGACTTCCAAGTTTCTGTCCAAAACTTTGTCTAGCTATAGATGTAATAAATGCAAAATTTGGGCAAGGTTGCTTTGGGAATATTGATATTATTACACGATTTCTAAAGTAGGCGGGATGGTACATTTGTATGGGAGGTACCAGTAGGGGAGTCACCAGACTTCCAAGTTTTTGTCTAAGACTTTGTCTAGCTATAGATGTAATAAATGCAAAATTTGGGCAAGGTTTTGTAGGGCATATTATTATTATTACACGTTTTCTAAGGTAGTCGGGATGGTACATTTGTATGGGAGGTACCAGAAGGGGAGTTACCAGACTTCCAAGTTTTTGTCCAAAATTTTGTCTAGCTATAGGTGTAATAAATGCAAAATTTGGGGAAGGTTGCGTTGGACATATTGATATTATTACACGATTTCTAAGGTAGGCGGAATGGTACATTTGCATGGGAGGTACCAGAAGGGGAGTTACCAGACTTCCAAGTTTCTGTCCAAAACTTTGTCTAGCTATAGATGTAATAAATGCAAAATTTTGGGCAAGGTTGCGTTGGACATATTGATATTATTACACGATTTCTAAGGTAGGCGGGATGGTACATTTGTATGGGAGGTACCAGAAGGGGAGTTACGAGACTTCCAAGTTTTTGTCCAAAACTTTGTCTAAGTTTTTGTCCAAAACTTTGTCTAGCAATAGCTTTAGTAAATACAGAATTTGGTCAAGATCGCGTTGGTAATATTGATAATATTACACGGTTTATAAGGTAGGCGGGATGGTACATTTGTATGGGAGGTACCAGAAGAGGAATTACCAGACTTCCAAGTTTTTGTCCAAAACTTTGTCTAGCTATAGATGTAATAAATGCAAAATTTTGGGCAAGGTTGCGTTGTACATATTGATATTATTACACGATTTCTAAGGTAGGCGGGATGGTACATTTGTATGGGAAGTACTAGAAGGGGAGTCAGCAGACTTCCAAGTTTTTGTCCAAAACTTTGTCTAGCTATAGGTGTAATAAATGCAAAATTTGGGCAAGGTTGCGTTGGACATATTGATATTATTACACGATTTCTAAGGTAGGCGGAATGGTACATTTACATGGGAGGTGCCAGAAGGGGAGTTACCAGACTTCCAAGTTTCTGTCCAAAACTTTGTCTAGCTATAGATGTAATAAATGCAAAATTTGGCCAAGGTTGCTTTGGGCATATTGATATTATTACACGATTTCTAAAGTAGGCGGGATGGTACATTTGTATGGGAGGTACCAGAAGGGGAGACACCAGACTTCCAAGTTTTTGTCCAAGACTTTGTCTAGCTATAAATGTAATAAATGCAAAATTTGGGCAAGGTTTTGTTGGGCATATTGATATTATTACACGATTTCTAAGGTAGTCGGGATGGTACATTTGTATGGGAGGTACCAGAAGGGGAGTTACGAGACTTCCAAGTTTTTGTCCAAAACTTTGTCTAGCAATAGCTTTAGTAAATACAGAATTTGGTCAAGATCGCGATGGTAATATTGATAATATTACACGGTTTATTAGGTAGTCGGGATGGTACATTTGTATGGGAGGTACCAGAAGAGGAATTACCAGACTTCCAAGTTTTTGTCCAAAACTTTGTCTATCTATAGATGTAATAAATGAAAAATTTGGGCAAGGTTGCTTTGGGCATATTGATATTACTACACGATTTCTAAAGTAGGCGGGATGGTACATTTGTATGGGAGGTACCAGAAGGGGAGTTACCAGACTTCCAAGTTTTTGTCCAAAACTTTGTCTAAGTTTTTGTCCAAAACTTTGTCTAAGTTTTTGTCCAAAACTTTGTCTAGCAATAGCTTTAGTAAATACAGAATTTGGTCAAGATCGCGTCGGTAATATTGATAATATTACACGGTTTATAAGGTAGGCGGGATGGTACATTTGTATGGGAGGTACCAGAAGGGGAGTTACCAGACTTCCAAGTTTTTGTCCAAAACTTTGTCTAAGTTTTTGTCCAAAACTTTGTCTAAGTTTTTGTCCAAAACTTTGTCTAAGTTTTTGTCCAAAACTTTGTCTAGCAATAGCTTTAGTAAATAATGAATTTGGTCAAGATCGCGTTGGTAATATTGATATTATTACACGATTTCTAAGGTAGGCGGAATGGTACATTTGCATGGGAGGTACCAGAAGGGGAGTTACCAGACTTCCAAGTTTCTGTCCAAAACTTTGTCTAGCTATAGATGTAATAAATGCAAAATTTTGGGCAAGTTTGCGTTGGACATATTGATATTATTACACGATTTCTAAGGTAGGCGGGATGGTACATTTGTATGGGAAGTACTAGAAGGGGAGTCAGCAGACTTCCAAGTTTTTGTCCAAAACTTTGTCTAGCTATAGGTGTAATAAATGCAAAATTTGGGCAAGGTTGCGTTGGACATATTGATATTATTACACGATTTCTAAGGTAGGCGGAATGGTACATTTACATGGGAGGTGCCAGAAGGGGAGTTACCAGACTTCCAAGTTTCTGTCCAAAACTTTGTCTAGCTATAGATGTAATAAATGCAAAATTTGGCCAAGGTTGCTTTTGGGCATATTGATATTATTACACGATTTCTAAAGTAGGCGGGATGGTACATTTGTATGGGAGGTATCAGAAGGGGAGTCACCAGACTTCCAAGTTTTTGTCCAAGACTTTGTCTAGCTATAGATGTAATAAATGCAAAATTTGGGCAAGGTTGTGTTGGGCATATTGATATTATTACACGATTTCTAAGGTAGTCGGGATGGTACATTTGTATGGGAGGTACCAGAAGGGGAGTTACCAGACTTCCAAGTTTTTGTCCAAAACTTTGTCTAGCTATAGGTGTAATAAATGCAAAATTTGGGGAAGGTTGCGTTGGACATATTGATATTATTACACGATTTCTAAGGTAGGCGGAATGGTACATTTGCATGGGAGGTACCAGAAGGGGAGTTACCAGACTTCCAAGTTTCTGTCCAAAACTTTGTCTAGCTATAGATGTAATAAATGCAAAATTTGGGCAAGGTTGCTTTGGGAATATTGATATTATTACACGATTTCTAAAGTAGGCGGGATGGTACATTTGTATGGGAGGTACCAGAAGGGGAGTCACCAGACTTCCAAGTTTTTGTCTAAGACTTTGTCTATCTATAGATGTAATAAATGCAAAATTTGGGCAAGGTTTTGTAGGGCATAATATTATTATTACACGTTTTCTAAGGTAGTCGGGATGGTACATTTGTATGGGAGGTACCAGAAGGGGAGTTACCAGACTTCCAAGTTTTTGTCCAAAACTTTGTCTAGCTATAGGTGTAATAAATGCAAAATTTGGGGAAGGTTGCGTTGGACATATTGATATTATTACCAGAAGAGGAATTACCAGACTTCCAAGTTTTTGTCCAAAACTTTGTCTAGCTATAGATGTAATAAATGAAAAATTTGGGCAAGGTTGCGTTGGACATATTGATATTATTACACGATTTCTAAGGTAGGCGGAATGGTACATTTGTATGGAAGGTACCAGAAGGGGAGTTACCAGACTTCCAAGTTTTTGTCCAAAACTTTGTCTAGCTATAGGTGTAATAAATGCAAAATTTGGGGAAGGTTGCGTTGGACATATTGATATTATTACACGATTTCTAAGGTAGGCGGAATGGTACATTTGCATGGGAGGTACCAGAAGGGGAGTTACCAGACTTCCAAGTTTCTGTCCAAAACTTTGTCTAGCTATAGATGTAATAAATGCAAAATTTGGGCAAGGTTGCTTTGGGAATATTGATATTATTACACGATTTCTAAAGTAGGCGGGATGGTACATTTGTATGGGAGGTACCAGTAGGGGAGTCACCAGACTTCCAAGTTTTTGTCTAAGACTTTGTCTAGCTATAGATGTAATAAATGCAAAATTTGGGCAAGGTTTTGTAGGGCATATTATTATTATTACACGTTTTCTAAGGTAGTCGGGATGGTACATTTGTATGGGAGGTACCAGAAGGGGAGTTACCAGACTTCCAAGTTTTTGTCCAAAATTTTGTCTAGCTATAGGTGTAATAAATGCAAAATTTGGGGAAGGTTGCGTTGGACATATTGATATTATTACACGATTTCTAAGGTAGGCGGAATGGTACATTTGCATGGGAGGTACCAGAAGGGGAGTTACCAGACTTCCAAGTTTCTGTCCAAAACTTTGTCTAGCTATAGATGTAATAAATGCAAAATTTTGGGCAAGGTTGCGTTGGACATATTGATATTATTACACGATTTCTAAGGTAGGCGGGATGGTACATTTGTATGGGAGGTACCAGAAGGGGAGTTACGAGACTTCCAAGTTTTTGTCCAAAACTTTGTCTAAGTTTTTGTCCAAAACTTTGTCTAGCAATAGCTTTAGTAAATACAGAATTTGGTCAAGATCGCGTTGGTAATATTGATAATATTACACGGTTTATAAGGTAGGCGGGATGGTACATTTGTATGGGAGGTACCAGAAGAGGAATTACCAGACTTCCAAGTTTTTGTCCAAAACTTTGTCTAGCTATAGATGTAATAAATGCAAAATTTTGGGCAAGGTTGCGTTGTACATATTGATATTATTACACGATTTCTAAAGTAGGCGGGATGGTACATTTGTATGGGAGGTACCAGAAGGGGAGTCACCAGACTTCCAAGTTTTTGTCCAAGACTTTGTCTAGCTATAAATGTAATAAATGCAAAATTTGGGCAAGGTTGTGTTGGGCATATTGATATTATTACACGATTTCTAAGGTAGTCGGGATGGTACATTTGTATGGGAGGTACCAGAAGGGGAGTTACGAGACTTCCAAGTTTTTGTCCAAAACTTTGTCTAGCAATAGCTTTAGTAAATACAGAATTTGGTCAAGATCGCGATGGTAATATTGATAATATTACACGGTTTATTAGGTAGGCGGGATGGTACATTTGTATGGGAGGTACCAGAAGAGGAATTACCAGACTTCCAAGTCTTTGTCCAAAACTTTGTCTATCTATAGATGTAATAAATGAAAAATTTGGGCAAGGTTGCTTTGGGCATATTGATATTACTACACGATTTCTAAAGTAGGCGGGATGGTACATTTGTATGGGAGGTACCAGAAGGGGAGTTACCAGACTTCCAAGTTTTTGTCCAAAACTTTGTCTAAGTTTTTGTCCAAAACTTTGTCTAGCAATAGCTTTAGTAAATACAGAATTTGGTCAAGATCGCGTCGGTAATATTGATAATATTACACGGTTTATAAGGTAGGCGGGATGGTACATTTGTATGGGAGGTACCAGAAGGGGAGTTACCAGACTTCCAAGTTTTTGTCCAAAACTTTGTCTAAGTTTTTGTCCAAAACTTTGTCTAAGTTTTTGTCCAAAACTTTGTCTAAATTTTTGTCCAAAACTTTGTCTAGCAATAGCTTTAGTAAATACAGAATTTGGTCAAGATCGCGTTGGTAATATTGATATTATTACACGATTTCTAAGGTAGGCGGAATGGTACATTTGCATGGGAGGTACCAGAAGGGGAGTTACCAGACTTCCAAGTTTCTGTCCAAAACTTTGTCTAGCTATAGATGTAATAAATGCAAAATTTTGGGCAAGTTTGCGTTGGACATATTGATATTATTACACGATTTCTAAGGTAGGCGGGATGGTACATTTGTATGGGAAGTACTAGAAGGGGAGTCAGCAGACTTCCAAGTTTTTGTCCAAAACTTTGTCTAGCTATAGGTGTAATAAATGCAAAATTTGGGCAAGGTTGCGTTGGACATATTGATATTATTACACGATTTCTAAGGTAGGAGGAATGGTACATTTACATGGGAGGTGCCAGAAGGGGAGTTACCAGACTTCCAAGTTTCTGTCCAAAACTTTGTCTAGCTATAGATGTAATAAATGCAAAATTTTGGGCAAGTTTGCGTTGGACATATTGATATTATTACACGATTTCTAAGGTAGGCGGGATGGTACATTTGTATGGGAAGTACTAGAAGGGGAGTCAGCAGACTTCCAAGTTTTTGTCCAAAACTTTGTCTAGCTATAGGTGTAATAAATGCAAAATTTGGGCAAGGTTGCGTTGGACATATTGATATTATTACACGATTTCTAAGGTAGGAGGAATGGTACATTTACATGGGAGGTGCCAGAAGGGGAGTTACCAGACTTCCAAGTTTTTGTCCAAAACTTTGTCTAGCTATAAATGAATATAAATGAAAAATTTGGGCAAGGTTGCTTTGGGCATATTGATATTACTACACGATTTCTAAAGTAGGCGGGATGGTACATTTGTATGGGAGGTACCAGAAGGGGAGTTACCAGACTTCCAAGTTTTTGTCCAAAACTTTGTCTAAGTTTTTGTCCAAAACTTTGTCTAAGTTTTTGTCCAAAACTTTGTCTAAGTTTTTGTCCAAAACTTTGTCTAGCAATAGCTTTAGTAAATACAGAATTTGGTCAAGATCGCGTCGGTAATATTGATAATATTACACGGTTTATAAGGTAGGCGGGATGGTACATTTGTATGGGAGGTACCAGAAGGGCAGTTGCCAGACTTCCAACTTTTTGTCCAAAACTTTGTCTAGCTATAGATTTACTAAACACAAAATTTGGGCAAGATCGCGGTTGCCATATTGATATTATTATACGATTTCTAATGGGGCTGGATGGTACATTTGTATGGGAGGTTCCAGAAGGGGAGTCACCAGATTTCCAAGTTTTGTCCAAAACTTTGCCATTTGTATGGGAGGTTCCAGAAGGGGAGTCAAACTTTGCCTAGCAATAGCTTTATCAAATACAGAATTTGGGCAAGATCGCGTTCGCAATATTGATAATATGACACGGTTTATAAGGTAGGCGCGATGGTACATTTGTATGGGAGGTACCAGAAGCCGAGTTACCAGGCTTCCAAGTTTTTGTCCAAAACTTCGTCTAGCAATAGCTTTATTAAATACAGAATTTGGGCAAGATCGCGTTGGTAATATTGATAATATTTCACGGTTAATACGGGGCGGGATGGTACATTTGTATGGGAGGTACCAGAGGAGGAGTTGCCAGGCTTCCAAGTTTTTGTCCAAAACTTTATCTAGCTATAGATTTATTAAATGCAAAATTTCGGCAAGATTGCGGTGGGCATATTGATATTATTACAAGATTTCTAAGGTAGGCGGGATGGTACATTTGTATGGGAAGTACTAGAAGGGGAGTCAGCAGACTTCCAAGTTTTTGTCCAAAACTTTGTCTAGCTATAGATGTAATAAATGCAAAATTTTGGGCAAGGTTGCGTTGGACATATTGATATTATTACACGATTTCTAAGGTAGGCGGGATGGTACATTTGTATGGGAGGTACCAGAAGGGGAGTTACGAGACTTCCAAGTTTTTGTCCAAAACTTTGTCTAAGTTTTTGTCCAAAACTTTGTCTAGCAATAGCTTTAGTAAATACAGAATTTGGTCAAGATCGCGTTGGTAATATTGATAATATTACACGGTTTATAAGGTAGGCGGGATGGTACATTTGTATGGGAGGTACCAGAAGAGGAATTACCAGACTTCCAAGTTTTTGTCCAAAACTTTGTCTATCTATAGATGTAATAAATGAAAAATTTGGGCAAGGTTGCTTTGGGCACATTGATATTACTACACGATTTCTAAAGTAGGCGGGATGGTACATTTGTATGGGAGGTACCAGAAGGGGAGTTACCAGACTTCCAATTTTTTGTCCAAAACTTTGTCTAAGTTTTTGTGCAAAACTTTGTCTAAGTTTTTGTCCAAAACTTTGTCTAAGATTTTGTCCAAAACTTTGTCTAGCAATAGCTTTAGTAAATACAGAATTTGGGCAAGATCGCGTTCGCAATATTGATAATATGACACGGTTTATAAGGTAGGCGCGATGGTACATTTGTATGGGAGGTACCAGAAGGCGAGTTACCAGGCTTCCAAGTTTTTGTCCAAAACTTCGTCTAGCAATAGCTTTATTAAATACAGAATTTGGGCAAGATCGCGTTGGTAATATTGATAATATTTCACGGTTAATACGGGGCGGGATGGTACATTTGTATGGGAGGTACCAGAGGAGGAGTTGCCAGGCTTCCAAGTTTTTGTCCAAAACTTTATCTAGCTATAGATTTATTAAATGCAAAATTTCGGCAAGATTGCGGTGGGCATATTGATATTATTACACGATTTCTAAGGTACGCGGGATGGAACGTTTGTATGGGAAGTACTAGAAGGGGAGTCAGCAGACTTCCAAGTTTTTGTCCAAAACTTTGTCTAGCTATAGATGTAATAAATGCAAAATTTTGGGCAAGGTTGCGTTGGACATATTGATATTATTACACGATTTCTAAGGTAGGCGGGATGGTACATTTGTATGGGAGGTACCAGAAGGGGAGTTACGAGACTTCCAAGTTTTTGTCCAAAACTTTGTCTATGTTTTTGTCCAAAACTTTGTCTAGCAATAGCTTTAGTAAATACAGAATTTGGTCAAGATCGCGTTGGTAATATTGATAATATTACACGGTTTATAAGGTAGGCGGGATGGTACATTTGTATGGGAGGTACCAGAAGAGGAATTACCAGACTTCCAAGTTTTTGTCCAAAACTTTGTCTAGCTAGAGATGTAATAAATGCAAAATTTTGGGCAAGGTTGCGTTGGACATATTGATATTATTACACGATTTCTAAGGTAGGCGAGATGGTACATTTGTATGGGAAGTACTAGAAGGGGAGTCAGCAGACTTCCAAGTTTTTGTCCAAAACTTTATCTAGCTATATATTTATTAAATGCAAAATTTGGTCAAGATCGCGTTGGTAATATTGATAATATTACACGGTTTATAAGGTAGGCGGGATGGTACATTTGTATGGGAGGTACCAGAAGAGGAATTACCAGACTTCCAAGTTTTTGTCCAAAACTTTGTCTAGCTGTAGATGTAATAAATGACAAATTTGGGCAAGATTGCGGTGGGCATATTGATATTATTACTCGATTTCTAAGGTAGGCGGGATGGTACATTTGTATGGGAAGTACTAGAAGGGGAGTCAGCAGACTTCCAAGTTTTTGTCCAAAACTTTGTCTAGCTATAGATGTAATAAATGCAAAATTTTGGGCAAGGGTGCGTTGGACATATTGATATTATTACACGATTTCTAAGGTAGGCGGGATGGTACATTTGTATGGGAGGTACCAGAAGGGGAGTTACGAGACTTCCAAGTTTTTGTCCAAAACTTTGTCTAAGTTTTTGTCCAAAACTTTGTCTAGCAATAGCTTTAGTAAATACAGAATTTGGTCAAGATCGCGTTGGTAATATTGATAATATTACACGGTTTATAAGGTAGGCGGGATGGTACATTTGTATGGGAGGTACCAGAAGAGGAATTACCAGACTTCCAAGTTTTTGTCCAAAACTTTGTCTAGCTAGAGATGTAATAAATGCAAAATTTTGGGCAAGGTTGCGTTGGACATATTGATATTATTACACGATTTCTAAGGTAGGCGAGATGGTACATTTGTATGGGAAGTACTAGAAGGGGAGTCAGCAGACTTCCAAGTTTTTGTCCAAAACTTTATCTAGCTATAGATTTATTAAATGCAAAATTTGGTCAAGATCGCGTTGGTAATATTGATAATATTACACGGTTTATAAGGTAGGCGGGATGGTACATTTGTATGGGAGGTACCAGAAGAGGAATTACCAGACTTCCAAGTTTTTGTCCAAAACTTTGTCTAGCTGTAGATGTAATAAATGAAAAATTTGGGCAAGATTGCGGTGGGCATATTGATATTATTACTCGATTTCTAAGGTAGGCGGGATGGTACATTTGTATGGGAAGTACTAGAAGGGGAGTCAGCAGACTTCCAAGTTTTTGTCCAAAACTTTGTCTAGCTATAGATGTAATAAATGCAAAATTTGGTCAAGGTTGCTTTGGGAATATTGATATTATTACACGATTTCTAAAGTAGGCGGGATGGTACATTTGTATGGGAGGTACCAGAAGGGGAGTCACCAGACTTCCAAGTTTTTGTCTAAGACTTTGTCTAGCTATAGATGTAATAAATGCAATATTTGGGCAAGGTTGTGTAGGGCATATTATTATTATTACACGATTTCTAAGGTAGTCGGGATGGTACATTTGTATGGGAGGTACCAGAAGGGGAGTTACGAGACTTCCAAGTTTTTGTCCAAAACTCTATCTAGCTATAGATTTATTAAATGCAAAATTTCGGCAAGATTGCGGTGGGCATATTGATATTATTACACGATTTCTGAGGTAGGCGGGATGGTACATTTGTATGGGAAGTACTAGAAGGGGAGTCAGCAGACTTCCAAGTTTTTGTCCAAAACTTTGTCTAAGTTTTTGTCCAAAACTTTGTCTAGCAATAGCTTTAGTAAATACAGAATTTGGTCAAGATCGCGTTGGTAATATTGATAATATTACACGGTTTATAAGGTAGGCGGGATGGTACATTTGTATGGGAGGTACCAGAAGAGGAATTACCAGACTTCCAAGTTTTTGTCTAAAACTTTGTATAGCTATAGATGTAATAAATGAAAAATTTGGGCAAGGTTGCGTTGGACATATTGATATTATTACACGATTTCTAAGGTAGGCGGAATGGTACATTTGTATGGAAGGTACCAGAAGGGGAGTTACCAGACTTCCAAGTTTTTGTCCAAAACTTTGTCTAGCTATAGGTGTAATAAATGCAAAATTTGGGGAAGGTTGCGTTGGACATATTGATATTATTACACGATTTCTAAGGTAGGCGGAATGGTACATTTGCATGGGAGTTACCAGACTTCCAAGTTTCTGTTTAAAACTTTGTCTAGCTATAGATGTAATAAATGCAAAATTTGGGCAAGGTTGCTTTGGGAATATTGATATGATTGCACGATTTCTAAAGTAGGCGGGATGGTACATTTGTATGGGAGGTACCAGAAGGGGAGTCACCAGACCAAGTTTTTGTCTAAGACTTTGTCTAGCTATAGATGTAATAAATGCAAAATTTGGGCAAGGTTGTGTAGGGCATATTATTATTATTACACGATTTCTAAGGTAGTCGGGATGGTACATTTGTATGGGAGGTACCAGAAGATGAGTTACCAGACTTCCAAGTTTTTGTCCAAAACTTTGTATAGCTATAGGTGTAATAAATGCAAAATTTGGGGAAGGTTGCGTTGGACATATTGATATTATTACACGATTTCTAAGGTAGGCGGAATGGTACATTTGCATGGGAGGTACCAGAAGGGGAGTTACAACCTTCCAAGTTTCTTTCCAAAACTTTGTCTAGCTATAGATGTAATAAATGAAAAATTTGGGCAAGGTTGCGTTGGACATATTGATATTATTACACGATTTCTAAGGTAGGCGGAATGGTACATTTGTATGGAAGGTACCAGAAGGGGAGTTACCAGACTTCCAAGTTTTTGTCCAAAACTTTGTCTAGCTATTGGCAAGGTTGCGTTGGACATATTGATATTATTACACGATTTCTAAGGTAGGCGGGATGGTACATTTGTATGGGAAGTACTAGAAGGGGAGTCAGCAGACTTCCAAGTTTTTGTCCAAAACTTTATCTAGCTATAGATGTAATAAATGCAAAATTTGGGCAAGGTTGTGTAGGGCATATTATTATTATTACACGATTTCTAAGGTAGTCGGGATGGTACATTTGTATGGGAGGTACCAGAAGGGGAGTTACCAGACTTCCAAGTTTTTGTCCAAAACTTTGTCTAGCTATAGATGTAATAAATGAAAAATTTGGGCAAGGTTGCGTTGGACATATTGATATTATTACACGATTTCTAAGGTAGGCGGAATGGTACATTTGTATGGAAGGTACCAGAAGGGGAGTTACCAGACTTCCAAGTGTTTGTCCAAAACTTTGTCTAGCTATAGGTGTAATAAATGCAAAATTTGGGGAAGGTTGCGTTGGACATATTGATATTATTACACGATTTCTAAGGTAGGCGGAATGGTACATTTGCATTGGAGGTACCAGAAGGGGAGTTACCAGACTTCCAAGTTTCTGTCCAAAACTTTGTCTAGCTGTAGATGTAATAAATGAAAAATTTGGGCAAGATTGCGGTGGGCATATTGATATTATTACTCGATTTCTAAGGTAGGCGGGATGGTACATTTGTATGGGAAGTACTAGAAGGGGAGTCAGCAGACTTCCAAGTTTTTGTCCAAAACTTTGTCTAGCTATAGATGTAATAAATGCAAAATTTTGGGCAAGGGTGCGTTGGACATATTGATATTATTATACGATTTCTAAGGTAGGCGGGATGGTACATTTGTATGGGAGGTACCAGAAGGGGAGTTACGAGACTTCCAAGTTTTTGTCCAAAACTTTATCTAGCTATAGATTTATTAAATGCAAAATTTGGTCAAGATCGCGTTGGGCATATTGATATTATTACACGATTTCTGAGGTAGGCGGGATGGTACATTTGTATGGGAAGTACTAGAAGGGGAGTCAGCAGACTTCCAAGTTTTTGTCCAAAACTTTGTCTAAGTTTTTGTCCAAAACTTTGTCTAGCAATAGCTTTAGTAAATACAGAATTTGGTCAAGATCGCGTTGGTAATATTGATAATATTACACGGTTTATAAGGTAGGCGGGATGGTACATTTGTATGGGAGGTACCAGAAGAGGAATTACCAGACTTCCAAGTTTTTGTCTAAAACTTTGTATAGCTATAGATGTAATAAATGAAAAATTTGGGCAAGGTTGCGTTGGACATATTGATATTATTACACGATTTCTAAGGTAGGCGGAATGGTACATTTGTATGGAAGGTACCAGAAGGGGAGTTACCAGACTTCCAAGTTTTTGTCCAAAACTTTGTCTAGCTATAGGTGTAATAAATGCAATTTCTAAGGTAGGCGGAATGGTACATTTGCATGGGAGTTACCAGACTTCCAAGTTTCTGTCCAAAACTTTGTCTAGCTATAGATGTAATAAATGCAAAATTTGGGCAAGGTTGCTTTGGGAATATTGATATGATTGCACGATTTCTAAAGTAGGCGGGATGGTACATTTGTATGGGAGGTACCAGAAGGGGAGTCACCAGACTTCCAAGTTTTTGTCTAAGACTTTGTCTAGCTATAGATGTAATAAATGCAAAATTTGGGCAAGGTTGTGTAGGGCATATTATTATTATTACACGATTTCTAAGGTAGTCGGGATGGTACATTTGTATGGGAGGTACCAGAAGATGAGTTACCAGACTTCCAAGTTTTTGTCCAAAACTTTGTCTAGCTATAGGTGTAATAAATGCAAAATTTGGGGAAGGTTGCGTTGGACATATTGATATTATTACACGATTTCTAAGGTAGGCGGAATGGTACATTTGCATGGGAGGTACCAGAAGGGGAGTTACAACCTTCCAAGTTTCTGTCCAAAACTTTGTCTAGCTACAGATTGCGTTGGACATATTGATATTATTACACGATTTCTAAGGTAGGCGGAATGGTACATTTGTATGGAAGGTACCAGAAGGGGAGTTACCAGACTTCCAAGTTTTTGTCCAAAACTTTGTCTAGCTATTGGCAAGGTTGCGTTGGACATATTGATATTATTACACGATTTCTAAGGTAGGCGGGATGGTACATTTGTATGGGAAGTACTAGAAGGGGAGTCAGCAGACTTCCAAGTTTTTGTCCAAAACTTTATCTAGCTATAGATGTAATAAATGCAAAATTTGGGCAAGGTTGTGTAGGGCATATTATTATTATTACACGATTTCTAAGGTAGTCGGGATGGTACATTTGTATGGGAGGTACCAGAAGGGGAGTTACCAGACTTCCAAGTTTTTGTCCAAAACTTTGTCTAGCTATAGATGTAATAAATGAAAAATTTGGGCAAGGTTGCGTTGGACATATTGATATTATTACACGATTTCTAAGGTAGGCGGAATGGTACATTTGTATGGAAGGTACCAGAAGGGGAGTTACCAGACTTCCAAGTGTTTGTCCAAAACTTTGTCTAGCTATAGGTGTAATAAATGCAAAATTTGGGGAAGGTTGCGTTGGACATATTGATATTATTACACGATTTCTAAGGTAGGCGGAATGGTACATTTGCATTGGAGGTACCAGAAGGGGAGTTACCAGACTTCCAAGTTTCTGTCCAAAACTTTGTCTAGCTATAGATGTAATAAATGCAAAATTTTGGCAAGGTTGCTTTGGGAATATTGATATTATTACACGATTTCTAAAGTAGGCGGGATGGTACATTTGTATGGGAGGTACCAGAAGGGGAGTCAACAGACTTCCAAGTTTTTGTCTAAGACTTTGTCTAGCTATAGATGTAATAAATGCAAAATTTGGGCAAGGTTGTGTAGGGCATATTGATATTATTACACGATTTCTAAGGTAGTCGGGATGTTACATTTCTATGGGAGGTACCAGAAGGGGAGTTACGAGACTTCCAAGTTTTTGTCCAAAACTTTATCTAGCTATAGATTTATTAAATGCAAAATTTCGGCAAGATTGCGGTGGGCATATTGATATTATTACACGATTTCTGAGGTAGGCGGGATGGTACATTTGTATGGGAAGTACTAGAAGGGGAGTCAGCAGACATCCAAGTTTTTGTCCAAAACTTTGTCTAAGTTTTTGTCCAAAACTTTGTCTAGCAATAGCTTTAGTAAATACAGAATTTGGTCAAGATCGCGTTGGTAATATTGATAATATTACACGGTTTATAAGGTAGGCGGGATGGTACATTTGTATGGGAGGTACCAGAAGAGGAATTACCAGACTTCCAAGTTTTTGTCCAAAACTTTGTCTAGCTATAGATGTAATAAATGAAAAATTTGGGCAAGTTTGCGTTGGACATATTGATATTATTACACGATTTCTAAGGTAGGCGGAATGGTACATTTGCATGGGAGGTACCAGAAGGGGAGTTACCAGACTTCCAAGTTTCTGTCCAAAACTTTGTCTAGCTATAGATGTAATAAATGCAAAATTTGGGCAAGGTTGCTTTGGGAATATTGATATTATTACACGATTTCTAAAGTAGGCGGGATGGTACATTTGTATGGGAGGTACCAGAAGGGGAGTCACCAGACTTCCAAGTTTTTGTCTAAGACTTTGTCTAGCTATAGATGTAATAAATGCAAAATTTGGGCAAGGTTGTGTAGGGCATATTATTATTATTACACGATTTCTAAGGTAGTCGGGATGGTACATTTGTATGGGAGGTACCAGAAGGGGAGTTACCAGACTTCCAAGTTTTTGTCCAAAACTTTGTCTAGCTATAGGTGTAATAAATGCAAAATTTGGGGAAGGTTGCGTTGGACATATTGATATTATTACACGATTTCTAAGGTAGGCGGAATGGTACATTTGCATGGGAGGTACCAGAAGGGGAGTTACAACCTTCCAAGTTTCTGTCCAAAACTTTGTCTAGCTATAGATGTAATAAATGCAAAATTTGGGCAAGGTTGCTTTGGGAATATTGATATTATTACACGATTTCTAAAGTAGGCGGGATGGTACATTTGTATGGGAGGTACCAGAAGAGGAATTACCAGACTTCCAACTTTTTGTCCAAAACTTTGTCTAGCTATAGATGTAATAAATGAAAAATTTGGGCAAGGTTGCGTTGGACATATTGATATTATTACACGATTTCTAAGGTAGGCGGAATGGTACATTTGTATGGAAGGTACCAGAAGGGGAGTTACCAGACTTCCAAGTTTTTGTCCAAAACTTTGTCTAGCTATAGGTGTAATAAATGCAAAATTTGGGGAAGGTTGCGTTGGACAAATTGATATTATTACACGATTTCTAAGGTAGGCGGAATGGTACATTTGCATTGGAGGTACCAGAAGGGGAGTTACCAGACTTCCAAGTTTCTGTCCAAAACTTTGTCTAGCTATAGATGTAATAAATGCAAAATTTGGACAAGGTTGTGTAGGGCATATTATTATTATTACACGATTTCTAAGGTAGTCGGGATGGTACATTTGTATGGGAGGTACCAGAAGGGGAGTTACGAGACTTCCAAGTTTTTGTCTAAGACTTTGTCTAGCTATAGATGTAATAAATGCAAAATTTTGGGCAAGGTTGCTTTGGGAATATTGATATTATTACACGATTTCTAAAGTAGGCGGGATGGTACATTTGTATGGGAGGTACCAGAAGGGGAGTCACCAGACTTCCAAGTTTTTGTCTAAGACTTTGTCTAGCTATAGATGTAATAAATGCAAAATTTGGGCAAGGTTGTGTAGGGCATATTGATATTATTACACGATTTCTAAGGTAGTCGGGATGTTACATTTGTATGGGAGGTACCAGAAGGGGAGTTACGAGACTTCCAAGTTTATGTCCAAAACTTTATCTAGCTATAGATTTATTAAATGCAAAATTTCGGCAAGATTGCCGTGGGCATATTGATATTATTACACGATTTCTGAGGTAGGCGGGATGGTACATTTGTATGGGAAGTACTAGAAGGGGAGTCAGCAGACTTCCAAGTTTTTGTCCAAAACTTTGTCTAAGTTTTTGTCCAAAACTTTGTCTAGCAATAGCTTTAGTAAATACAGAATTTGGTCAAGATCGCGTTGGTAATATTGATAATATTACACGGTTTATAAGGTAGGCGGGATGGTACATTTGTATGGGAGGTACCAGAAGAGGAATTACCAGACTTCCAAGTTTTTGTCCAAAACTTTGTCTAGCTATAGATGTAATAAATGAAAAATTTGGGCAAGGTTGCGTTGGACATATTGATATTATTACACGATTTCTAAGGTAGGCGGAATGGTACATTTGCATGGGAGGTACCAGAAGGGGAGTTACCAGACTTCCAAGTTTCTGTCCAAAACTTTGTCTAGCTATAGATGTAATAAATGCAAAATTTGGGCAAGGTTGCTTTGGGAATATTGATATTATTACACGATTTCTAAAGTAGGCGGGATGGTACATTTGTATGGGAGGTACCAGAAGGGGAGTCACCAGACTTCCATGTTTTTGTCTAAGACTTTGTCTAGCTATAGATGTAATAAATGCAAAATTTGGGCAAGGTTGTGTAGGGCATATTATTATTATTACACGATTTCTAAGGTAGTCGGGATGGTACATTTGTATGGGAGGTACCAGAAGGGGAGTTACCAGACTTCCAAGTTTTTGTCCAAAACTTTGTCTAGCTATAGGTGTAATAAATGCAAAATTTGGGGAAGGTTGCGTTGGACATATTGATATTATTACACGATTTCTAAGGTAGGCGGAATGGTACATTTGCATGGGAGGTACCAGAAGGGGAGTTACAACCTTCCAAGTTTCTGTCCAAAACTTTGTCTAGCTATAGATGTAATAAATGCAAAATTTGGGCAAGGTTGCTTTGGGAATATTGATATTATTACACGATTTCTAAAGTAGGCGGGATGGTACATTTGTATGGGAGGTACCAGAAGAGGAATTACCAGACTTCCAAGTTTTTGTCCAAAACTTTGTCTAGCTATAGATGTAATAAATGAAAAATTTGGGCAAGGTTGCGTTGGACATATTGATATTATTACACGATTTCTAAGGTAGGCGGAATGGTACATTTGTATGGAAGGTACCAGAAGGGGAGTTACCAGACTTCCAAGTTTTTGTCCAAAACTTTGTCTAGCTATAGGTGTAATAAATGCAAAATTTGGGGAAGGTTGCGTTGGACAAATTGATATTATTACACGATTTCTAAGGTAGGCGGAATGGTACATTTGCATGGGAGGTACCAGAAGGGGAGTTACAACCTTCCAAGTTTCTGTCCAAAACTTTGTCTAGCTATAGATGTAATAAATGCAAAATTTGGGCAAGGTTGCTTTGGGAATATTGATATTATTACACGATTTCTAAAATAGGCGGGATGGTACATTTGTATGGGAGGTACCAGAAGGGGAGTCACCAGACTTCCATGTTTTTGTCTAAGACTTTGTCTAGCTATAGATGTAATAAATGCAAAATTTGGGCAAGGTTGTGTAGGGCATATTATTATTATTACACGATTTCTAAGGTAGTCGGGATGGTACATTTGTATGGGAGGTACCAGAAGGGGAGTTACGAGACTTCCAAGTTTTTGTCCAAAACTCTATCTAGCTATAGATTTATTAAATGCAAAATTTCGGCAAGATTGCGGTGGGCATATTGATATTATTACACGATTTCTGAGGTAGGCGGGATGGTACATTTGTATGGGAAGTATTAGAAGGGGAGTCAGCAGACTTCCAAGTTTTTGTCCAAAACTTTGTCTAAGTTTTTGTCCAAAACTTCGTCTAGCAATAGCTTTAGTAAATACAGAATTTGGTCAAGATCGCGTTGGTAATATTGATAATATTACACGGTTTATAAGGTAGGCGGGATGGTACATTTGTATGGGAGGTACCAGAAGAGGAATTACCAGACTTCCAAGTTTTTGTCCAAAACTTTGTCTAGCTATAGGTGTAATAAATGCAAAATTTGGGGAAGGTTGCGTTGGACATATTGATATTATTACACGATTTCTAAGGTAGGCGGAATGGTACATTTGCATGGGAGGTACCAGAAGGGGAGTTACCAGACTTCCAAGTTTCTGTCCAAAACTTTGTCTAGCTATAGATGTAATCAATGCAAAATTTGGGCAAGGTTGTGTAGGGCATATTATTATTATTACACGATTTCTAAGGTAGTCGGGATGGTACATTTGTATGGGAGGTACCAGAAGTGGAGTTACGAGACTTCCAATTTTTTGTCCAAAACTTTGTCTAAGTTTTTGTCCAAAACTTTGTCTAGCAATAGCTTTAGTAAATACAGAATTTGGTCAAGATCGCGTTGGTAATATTGATAATATTACACGGTTAATAAGGTAGTCGGGATGGTACATTTGTATGGGAGGTACCAGAAGGGGAGTTACCAGACTTCCAAGTTGTTGTCCAAAACTTTGCCTAGCTATAGGTGTAATATATGCAAAATTTGGGCAAGGTTGCGTTGGACATATTGATATTATTACACGATTTCTAAGGTAGGCGGAATGGTACATTTGCATGGGAGGTACCAGACTTCCAAGTTTCTGTCCAAAACTTTGTCTTGTAATAGATAAGATTTATTACAGTTTATTATTGAGTTTTCTGGCTCGGGTAAGACGAATCGTCAGTACCCGCTCCCAGAATAGTTCGCAATAGCCTCTAAAGTCCCGAAGGTCAGTTAGAGTCTGATCGCTTATTGTTTTATTTCTGTCTAGCAGTTAATTAAAAGGCGATTAGCGCTTTAGTTTTAAAGTAGACTTTATTTGCCAAAAGTTATAAATCGAATGACAACTTAAAACTATGATTCCTTGCTAAGGAGCCAACAAGTATAATCAGTAAAGTCGTCTAGTATCCAGTGGAATAGTGACGGGATTACAAAAATGGAAATGAAACATGAAACAATACTAGTGTACAATACAATATAAGTAGGCGGATTGATGTGTAAAGGAAATTCAATAAGAATATCATGTACAAAGTTATGTTTATTAACCCATTTCGCTCCTCTGTTCGATTTTTCGAACAGTAAAAATCACATATTTTCCAAAAAATATTTATGTATGAAAAAGGTGGATTTTCAGGTAAATTTTGGTATTAATGTTAAGATTCATCTTTTAGCAATTGAAAAAAAATATTCCCCTCGCCCACCACCCTCTCCACCTATACTAGGGGTACATTTCTGCAACCCCTATTTTTAGGCACTTTTTGAATTAATTTTTAAGAATAATGAAAAAAAAATAACTAAAAGAATAATTATGAGGAATTACTGCCAATATATGTAACTATTTTATAAAATATATAACACATGTGTTACATACACATGCGTGACCCCACATATGTGTAAACTTGACTGTTCGAAATTTCGAACGCTGGCGCTTATCCTATAGTTACTGACTGACGATTACACTTGACTGACATTTTTGACATTTCTCATTCTTTGTGTTATATTTGGTGCATATTAGACGTGAAAAGAAGCGTGTTTATTATATTTACGTTTCATCAAGTGTTTTATAAAAAAGTTTTTGCAAAAAAGGTAAATATTTCATCTGTAATATACAAAATAATTGTGAATTTCGAGTTTTTGTGAGTTTTATATTGTTTGTTTTTATTGATTTGTGCATTGCATAGCGAAATATGAGTACACATAAAAAATGTTTGTCTATGAAGGAGTTGGAAGAAATAATAGCCAATTGGAATGATGATGACGGGGATATTAATTGTGTGAATATACTTCCTCCTGATCGAGTCGATGAATGTTCAGATGAAGAAACAATCAATGATAATGAAATAGCCTTGAATTTAGATCCGAATCCATTGTGCGAGGTTGCCGGTTTCGTTGAAATTGAAACTGAAAGAAATGAAATTGAGGACAGTGGCTATCCTGAATTTGAAGAAGAGGAGGGACCTTCAACATCGAAGAAGCCTCGATTTGAATACAAGCCTCTCAGTTCTTTTGGAAAACCAAAATGGTCAAAAGGCAACCGAAAGAAATACCATTTTGATATTGCTCCAAATCCAGCACTCCAAACTAAAAGAAAAAAATTGTTCAGGATTGATAGACCATTCTCCTTTACAATTGTTTCATTTGTTTTATGATGACGAAGTCTTTGACCATATTATTCAAGAAACAAATAGATTTGCGGGACAAAATAATACCGACTTTCATTTAGATGAAGTGATGCTAAAACGGTTCATTGGTATTTTATTATTATCGGGATATCACACTATTCCATCTGTGCCAGATTATTGGTCTTCAAAGCCATAATTAGGGATCCCTATGGTAAAACAGACCATGACTCGGTCAACATTTTTGCATATAAAATCATTTATACATTTTGCCAATAATAATGATTTAGACAAAGCTGATAAAATGGCTAAGGTATGTATTACAATAACAAATATAAAAACAAATAAAAACATATCTATATTCTCTTCAAGCTTCGTCCTTTATTCGATATTCTAAATCGAAAATTTCTTCAATTTGGTGTTTGGGACGAAATGTTATCCATAGATGAACAAATGGTTCCATATTTTGGGAGACATAGCTGTAATATGTTCATTAGAGGCAAACCAATTCGATTTGGTTATAAATTATGGTGTCTATGCTCTTCTTCAGGTAATAAATCTTTCATCTTCTGGTAATAATTTAATTTTGATAAATATTTTGTTTTCTTTATTTACAGGTTATCTGTATTCTTTTATACCATACTGTGGATCTGCTGACCAATATAACAATGTTGTTGGATTGGGAGCTCATGTGGTTATGCGGTTGCTTTCGAATGTTGAATATCCAATACGACATGAAGTTTATTTTGACAACTTCTTCACATCGTACCACTTGCTTTGTTTGTTGTCTGATAAAGGGTTTTGTGCATCGGGAACCGTTCGTTCCAATCGGCTGGCTGGTGGATCCACTGAATTGAAAACCGGTAAAAAATTACCAAGGGGTGATTATGATTATACATTTGACGCCACACAAAAAATATTGCTATGTAGATGGCAGGACAACAAAGAGGTCACCATGGCAACAAATTTCGACCAAGTCTTGCCTTTGCACAATGTCCAACGTTGGAAAAAGGCATCAACATCAAAAAGGAACCCCGAAGCTGGTAAATACGTAAGGTCAGCCAGCCATGTTACACAATTATAACAAGGGCATGGGGGGTGTGGATTTGCATGACAATGCAATCCAGAACTACAGAATCAATATACGTGGAAAGAAATGGTATTGGCCTTTGTGGTGTACTACTCTGAATTCGGCAGTTGTGAATTCTTGGAAATTGCATTGTTTGATTGCAAAATACAAAGTTGAGAAACCGATGAGTCAAAAAGAATTCAAAATCTTTGTGACAGAAGCTCTTCTTTTGACCAATAGGAAAGAATCCACCGATGATGATGTCGATGATAAGGAATATCGACCATCAAATCTACCAAAAGTTGAGGGAAAACACGTAATAATCAGAAATCCCGAAGGAAAGCATCGTCGTTGTCAATTGAAGGGATGTGGTAAGCCCACAATTTATATGTGCGAGAAATGCAATGTGCATATGCATACAAATTCTTTCAAGCAAAAACATGAAAAATAGTATTTTTTCACGACTTTTCTTTTTGATATTTCTTTTTATTTTACGATTTATTTCAAATAATTACCCAAGTAGATTTAATTTAATATCATTTTTCATCAACTTTAATCATTTTCGTAGCACTTGATTCGAAAATAATGAATAAATCAATAAAACAGCAAATAATTCAAATGTTTCACTTGCATACAAAGTTGACATATAGGATAAGCGCCAGTGTTCGAAATTTCGAACAGGATTTTCTGGGAAAACGGAAAATCTGAAATTTTTTTTGGCCAGATTTTTGAAATCAGCGGGTCCTAATTACCCTAAAAAAGTATTTTTTTCCTAAAAAATAAATAAAAATTGAATCTCGGAGCGAAATGGGTTAATACTATTTCTGCTACAGCCTCCCCCTCTTGTGCATTAATCGCCTCGATGATGCGACCAGGACTTCAGTAGTGGCTAGGCTTCTTAGATAAACGCATGGATCTTCTCAATGGATTAGTGTGTATGTGCTGCTGCATGCTGTGTGTAGTAGTACCAATATCCGCTTCGGCATTGTGCTTCGCTGTAGTTGTGTTGCTGTTGTGTTGTTTTGGGCATGCAGTGAAAACTTTCCCATCTGCATCGTTGTGTTGTGCGTTGGGGTTTGTTGTTGTTTTGGGGCGTCCTCTTTTACGCATCGGATAGATTGGTGTTGTAGAGTCGCCTTCGTATCGTGTAAGTGTTGAAACATGATGTGTGGAAATTGGTGTCTTTGGATTATCATCCGCAGCTAGAGTGTAACAGCCAGATCCTTTTTTACCAATTACGATATAAGGACCATCGCGACGTGGGGTAAACTTAGATGTTAAACCTTGGCTGGCTTTACTTAAAATATGTGTTGAGACCAATACCTTGTCACCGACTTCTATTGTATTTTGCGGTCTTCGCTTTTGGTCAACATATCGTTTATTTCTGTCCTGCATTTTCTGTTGCATTTCATTAGCGATTTCAAGTGTATTCGCTAATCTTATTAAGTGTGGAGTAATCTGCGGTATAAAATTCTCGCTTTTAATTATTCCTTTGAAATCGTAGTGTACTTCTGTAAGAGTTCTTAATTCTCTTCCAAAAGTTAAATACGCTGGTGTATGTTTGGTGCTATCGGACTTTGCGCTGTTCATTGCGAACCTTATAGTTGGTAACATTAAGTTCCACTTTGTATGATCTTTGCCAACATAAATTGACAGTTGGGTTTTTAAATCTCTGTTTCTTCTTTCAACAGGATTTGCTTCTGGGTGATACACGGGCGTAAAAGTTTGTTGAATACCCAAACAGTACGTTAACTTCTGCATTAATGCGGATATAAATTGGGATCCATGATCAGTGTGAATCCTGCGTGGAACACCAAATCGAAGAATTACTTCGTTCAATAGAGTCAACGCGCAATTTTCCGCAGATCCTTCCCTTAGTGCGAAGATTTCTACCCATCTACTACATATGTCTTCGACAATTAAAATCCATTGGTAGCCATCAATGGTGCGTGGTAAAGGTCCAAATAAGTCAACTGCGATAATTTCAAATCGTTGGCTGCTGCTTACGGTTTGTAGCAATCCTGCAGGTTTCATGTTACTCGGCTTGTATTTCTTACATTCGTCACATGCCTTGACGTAATTTATGATATCAGTTCGCATACCAGACCAGTAAAATAATGGAGCAATACGAGCTATCGTCTTGTCAATTCCATAATGTCCGGCTATTGCGTCTTTGTGGTGTTTAAATAGAATTTCTTCTCGTAGTTATTGTGGAACTACTAATTGTCCATTTTCCGAATCTTGTTCGAAACAATATCGGTACAATACTCCATCTACCATTATGTAACCACGATTTATGTGACGAAATACATTTTCATCGTTATTTTCAAAAGATGTAATGATTTCCTTTAAGGCTGGATCATCATGTTGAGCTTTGCGATATTCATCAGATACTTTTCTCGGAAAATCGATGTCGATTGAATTGCATTCACAGGATATGCAACATTGTTCGCTAGAACATGGAGGGCGTGAAAGTGTGTCTGCTACGACGTTCTGTCTGCCAGGAGTATATTCGAAGCGCAAATTGTAGCTTTGTTGAAATAAAGCCCATCTTGCTAGTCTGCCTGTAGGGGATTTCAGGGCAAATAGCCATTTAAGCGCTTGGTGATCGGTAAGAATTGTGGTTTGCGATCCTTCTATATATCCTCTGAACTTTTGTACAGCCCATACAACGGCTAGAGCTTCGCGTTCAGTAGTTGAGTAGTTTCGTTCGGCCGGTATAAGCAAACGGCTTGCATACTCTATAGGATGTTCATTATTTTTCTCCCCCTGCAATAATACAGCCCCGATCGCATAGTTGCTTGCATCAGTCCTCAAGAAAAAAGGCTCGGATTCTTGCACTTGCTGTAATATCGGTGGTGAACTTAATAGTTGCTTTAACTCATTAAAAGCACGATCTTCTTCTTTTGTCCATTTCCAAATTGCCTTCTTTTTGGTCAAATTTGAAAGTGGTTTCGCTATTTTTTTTTTTTTTTTTCGGGGATAAATCGCCTAAACCATGAACAGGTTTGTAGAAACGACATAAGCTGCTTTAAATTTTTAGGTATAGGTCGTTTCAATATAGCTACTGACTTTTCCGGATCAATCTTAATACCCTTTGTGGTTAGTATATGACCTAGGTATTTAACCTCTGGTCGGCAAAAGAAACATTTGTCTTTATTCAAATGAAATCCAAATCTTTTCAATCTTTCTAGTATTATGTTTAGCTCATTCATATGCGACTCAAAATCTTTAGAGCATACAATAATATCATCTAGGTATGCTAGTATAAGGATTTTTGGTAGACCTGCTCGAAATTTGTCGATTATTCGCTGAAATGTCGCAGGAGCGTTTTTAAGACCAAAAGGCATTCGGTTGAATACAAATATGGCGTTGTAAATGCTGTCTTCAATTTGTCGTCTTCAGCTATTTTGATTTGCCAATATCCCGATTTAAGGTCAAGTGTAGACATATATGGTGTAGCTTTGGCTGCATGAAGGAGATCATCGATGCGAGGTAAAGGATACGTGTCAGTAACCGTTATGGCGTTCAATTTACGGTAGTCCACACATACGCGTATATCGTTGTCCTTTTTGGGTATTAACACCACCGGAAATGCCCAGGGGGATTCCTTTTCTTCAATAATTCCTTCATTGATAATTTTGTTTAACTCTGATTTCAGTTTTACTTTCATAGCTGGAGAGATCCTGTAAGGTGTGTTAGCAATTGGTAAATGAGCTCCTGTGTCAATCTTATGTTCAATATCAGCTATTGGTATTGAAATATTATCAAAAATGTTTTTATGATTATTGACCAGGTTCTTTAAATCAATCTTTTGACTCTCAGTCAAGTCGGAAATATATTTATTTTCTTCAAAGGAGGAAATATATTTCTTTCCTGTGGAATTTCGAAATCTTGAGGAATAGCATCAGCAAATATTTTTGTTATTCCTCTCGGAGAATAATCGTTTTTATAAAATGCAGCAATAGTTGGAGGATTTTTATTGTCAATTTCACTATTTGAAACAAACCATGAAAGGAAATCATTGATTTTTCCTGATGTATTTTCAACATTCCTTTTAGTAGTCTTTTGTTGGACATGTTCTGCAATAGCTCTTGGTGCTGCACATTTAAATGGATATATTGTATTTGGATCCTCTTTAAAGTGCCAATTTCTCTGAGCTAAATCCATTACCATTCCTGATTGCTGTAGAAAATCAATTCCAATCAATGTACGATTGTTTCTTGCGTTTGGCAAGCAAACCAATCGGATTCTCAAAAACCGATTGCCTATGTTTATACAGGCTATTGTTGACAAAACCATTTCTTTTCGGGAACTTCCATCGGCCAATGTAACTTCTGCAAAAACTTCTTGAAATGGTACCTCTTTGTATTTCAGTTTTTGGTATAAATCATAGCCAGCTATGCTCGTTCTGGCAGCTGTATCCAGATAAACTTCGTGGTATGAGCCCTGTATATTGACTCTAATTGTAGGAACATCTCTACCGACAATAGTTGTTTGGATACTATTTAAGTTTAATTGTTTTGGACTTTCCATGACCTCTTGATAATTGCATTTCGGGCAATTTGACCTATAAAATCCCGCAGCACCACAACCATAGCAGTTTAGCGTTACCTCTTCCTTCTTTCCTCTCTTTTCATTTTCTATACGTTTGTAACAAACGTCTGCAGTGTGGTTCTTTTTGCGGCAATATGTGCATCGAGCATTGGATTTGTCTCTTGGAGCTGTGGGCTTACTAAAATGTGTTTCTGCTTCATTTTCCTTTATGAACAGTTCAGTCTCACGAGCTCTGCCCAGAAGATCCTGAAACGTTGTTACTGTTTCTCTAGGAATGTTTTCTCTAATGTGGACATTAATCTGGTAATATATCTAATATATATTTATCATTGCATCTTCTTGCACTTTATTTTTCAGCAGAGCATACAAACGCCTTTTCCTACATATGAAGCTGTCTGTGCTTTCGGTTGGTTTCTGCTTGTCTTTAAAGATTTCGCCATAAATTCGCCAATCAGATTTTATAGGCGCAAAGGCACTTCTCAAAAGCTCTATGGCATCATCGAATGTTCTGGCCTCGCTTTGCACTCCTTGCCACCATGTCGCAGCATAACCTTCTAACAAAAGGGGCATACTCAGTAGGGCCAACCGATCCGAAATGTGCATTGATTCTCTGTAGACTTGGATTGTTGCTATAAAATCCTCTACATCATCTTTATCACTCCTCCCATTAAAACGTGCACTACAAGTACTGAATGTGGAGTTCATTTGTGGTCTGACTTGCAAGGTGCTTACTAATGCTGAGATCAACTGTTCAGTGAGATTTGCATCGACATTACCATTATTGACGGAATTTTGTTGAGTTTGGTCTGAAAAATTGGCATTCGGAACTGAACTAGCCGTACTAACGTTACTATTTTCAGACGCACTACTCGATGTTTGATGCCTGTTGTTCTGTGTAGCGGAATAAAAACCCTGGCTATTATTTCCAATTGAGTTTGTAGTATTCATATTTTCTCTAGCACTAACGGGTTGAGATGATGACATTTGACTTGAATCCAAGTTTTGGTTAATGTTTGCATTAACCTGTCTAACGTTTGGTAGCGTAGTAGTAGATGGAGTAGGAGTAGTCGTGACTCTCGGTGGTTGAATTGCATTCAAATGTTCAGAATCCATTATTCCTGCACTCAAAGAATTCATGGTATTTCTGGGCATTTTGTTTTATATGGGATTCCCTTACTTCGTAGTCGTCTGGCAACCCTTTACACTCTCTGTAATTTTAGAGATAGCAGGAACCACAAATAAATGAAACACCATCAATTCCAGTAAACGAAGAGGAAGTACTCTCACACACCAAACAAATTTGTAGATGGTATTGAAACACCGGGAGAGTCGTTGTGATATTTGCAATAACAATGTGTGCTAAAGCAGACTGGAACGATGATCACAGCCACACAACAACAACGTATCCGTGATGAAACCAATGAAGGAGAAACGCAACGAGAAAAGAATTCTGCAACAACAACACCACGCGAATAAGGGAACCGTCTGGTATGACCAGACAACTAGATCACTTGTGTTATTTGGAACAACAAGTGTGCGGTCGATGTCTGTGATGTTTTATGATCGCAACAACAACAACACTTTGGGGAACCCTCGGGGATGCCTTGGCAACAAGAGCTTTATGTTATTAGCAATAACAAAACTCTCCGTTCGCTGTCTGTGATGGTTTATGGCCGCAACAACAAAGCACTGCTGATGTTAGATCGGGCTGCAGTGAGACTTTCACTTGTCTGGTGATGAACAACAACCAAGCACACAATCGTCTTCTGCTGTTGATTTTGTTACGGCTGAAACACACTGCTTCTTCTCGTCGTTACTTTTCGAATTTTTGCAAATAAATATCGAATTATTTTAATAAAACGATGAATTATTTTGCAAAAATATTTAAATTTTCGTTGAGCGCCAATTGTAATAGATAAGATTTATTACAGTTTATTATTTAGTTTTCTGGCTCGGGTAAGACGAATCGTCAGTACCCGCTCCCAGAATAGTTCGCAATAGCCTCTAAAGTCCCGAAGGTCAGTTAGAGTCTGATCGCTTATTGTTTTATTTCTGTCTAGCAGTTAATTAAAAGGCGATTAGCGCTTTAGTTTTAAAGTAGACTTTATTTGCCAAAAGTTATAAATCGAATGACAACTTAAAACTATGATTCCTTGCTAAGGAGCCAACAAGTATAATCAGTAAAGTCGTCTAGTATCCAGTGGAATAGTGACGGGATTACAAAAATGGAAATGAAACATGAAACAATACTAGTGTACAATACAATATAAGTAGGCGGATTGATGTGTAAAGGAAATTCAATAAGAATATCATGTACAAAGTTATGTTTATTAATACTATTTCTGCTACAGTCTAGCTATAAATGTAATAAATGCAAAATTTGGGCAAGGTTGCTTTGGGCATATTGATATTATTACACGATTTCTAAAGTAGGCGGGATGGTACATTTGTATTGGAGGTACCAGAAGGGGAGTCACCAGACTTCCAAGTTTTTGTTCAAGACTTTGTCTAAGTTTTTGTCCAAAACTTTGTCTAGCAATAGCTTTAGTAAATACAGAATTTGGTCAAGATCGCGATGGTAATATTTATAATATTACACGGTTTATAAGGTAGGCGGGATGGTACATTTGTATGGGAGGTACCACAAGGGGAGTTACCAGACTTCCAAGTTTTTGTCCAAAACTTTGTCTAGCAATAGCTTTATTAAATACAGAATTTGGGCAAGATCGCGTTGGTAATATTGATAATATTACACGGTTTGTAAGGGATGGTACATTTGTATGGGAGGTACCAGAAGAGGAGTTGCCAGGCTTCCAAGTTTTTGTCCAAAACTTTGTCTAGCTATAGATTAAATAAATGCCGAATTTGGGCAAGATCGCGTTGGTAATATTGATAATATTACACGGTTTATAAGGGGCGGGATGGTACATTTGTATGGGAGGTACAAGAAGAGCAGTTGCCAGGCTTCCAAGTTTTTGTCCAAAACTTTGTCTAGCTATAGATTTATTAAATGCAAAATTTGGGCAAGATCACGGTGGGCATACTGATATTATTACACGATTTCTAAATTAGGCGGGATGGTACATTTGTATGGGAGGTACCAGAAGGGGAGTTACCAGACTTCCAAGTTGTTGTCCAAAACTTTGCCTAGCTATAGGTGTAATAAATGCAAAATTTGAGCAAGGTTGCGTTCGACATATTGATATTATTACACGATTTCTAAGGTAGGAGTAATGGTACATTTGTATGGGAGGTACCAGAAGGGGAGTTACCAGACATCCAAGTTGTTGCCCAAAACTTTGCCTATCTATAGGTGTAATAAATGCAAAATTTTGGCAAGGTTGCGTTGGACATATTGATATTATTACACGATTTCTAAGGTAGGCGGAATGGTACATTTGCATGGGAGGTACCAGAAGGGGAGTTACCAGACTTCCAAGTTTCTGTCCAAAACTTTGTCTAGCTATAGATGTAATAAATGCAAAATTTGGGCAAGGTTGCTTTGGACATATTGATATTATTACACGATTTGTAAGGTAGGAGGGATGGTACATTTGTATGGGAGGTACCAAAAGGGGAGTTACGAGACTTCCAAGTTTTTGTCCAAAGCTTTGTCTAGCAATAGCTTTAGTAAATACAGAATTTGGTCAAGATCGCGTTGGTAATATTGATAATATTACACGGTTTATTAGGTAGGCGGGATGGTACATTTGTATGGGAGGTACCAGAAGAGGAATTACCAGACTTCCAAGTTTTTGTCCAAAACTTTGTCTAGCTATAGATGTAATAAATGCAAAATTTGGGCAAGGTTGTGTTGGGAATATTGATATTATTACACGATTTCTAAGGTAGTCGGGATGGTACATTTGTATGGGAGGTACCAGAAGGGGAGTTACGAGACTTCCAAGTTTTTGTCCAAAACTTTGTCTAGCAATAGCTTTAGCAAATACAGAATTTGGTCAAGATCGCGTTGGTAATATTGATAATATTACACGGTTTATTAGGTAGGCGGTGTCCAAAACTTTGTCTAGCAATAGCTTTAGTAAATACAGAATTTGGTCAAGATCGCGTTGGTAATATTGATAATATTACACGGTTTATAAGGTAGGCGGGATGGTACATTTGTATGGGAGGTACCAGAAGAGGAATTACCAGACTTCCAAGTTTTTGTCCAAAACTTTGTCTAGCTATAGATGTAATAAATGAAAAATTTGGGCAAGGTTGCTTTGGACATATTGATATTATTACACGATTTCTAAGGTAGGCGGAATGGTACATTTGTATGGAAGGTACCATTGTATGGAAGGTACCAGAAGGGGAGTTACCAGACTTCCAAGTTTTTGTCCAAAACTTTGTCTAGCTATAGTTGTAATAAATGCAAAATTTGGGCAAGGTTGCGTTGGACATATTGATATTATTACACGATTTCTAAGGTAGTCGGGATGGTACATTTGTATGGGAGGTACCAGAAGGGGAGTTACGAGACTTCCAAGTTTTTGTCCGAAACTTTGTCTAAGTTTTTGTCCAAAACATTGTCTAGCAACAGCTTTAGTAAATACAGAGTTTGGTCAAGATCGCGTTGGTAATATTGATAATATTACACGGTTTATTAGGTAGGCGGGATGGTACATTTGTATGGGAGGTACCAGAAGAGGAATTACCAGACTTCCAAGTTTTTGTCCAAAACTTTGTCTAGCTATAGATGTAATAAATGAAAAATTTGGGCAAGGTTGCTTTGGGCATATTGATATTATTACACGATTTCTAAAGTAGGCGGGATGGTACATTTGTATGGGAGGTACCAGAAGGGGAGTCACCAGACTTCCAAGTTTTTGTCCAAGACTTTGTCTAGCTATAGATGTAATAAATACAAAATTTGGGCAAGGTTGCGTTGGACATATTGATATTATTACACGAATTCTAAGGTAGGCGGGATGGTACATTTGTATGGGAGGTACCAGAGGGGGAGTTACGAGACTTCCAAGTTTTTGTCCAAAACTTTGTCTAATTTTTTGTCCAAAACTTTGTCTAGCAGTAGCTTTAGTAAATACAGAATTTGGTCAAGATCGCGTTGGTAATATTGATAATATTACACGGTTTATAAGGTTGGCGGGATGGTACATTTGTATGGGAGGTACCAGAAGAGGAATTACCAGACTTCCAAGTTTTTGTCCAAAACTTTGTCTAGCTATAGATGTAATAAATGAAAAATTTGGGCAAGGTTGCGTTGGACATATTGATATTATTACACGATTTCTAAGGTAGGCGGAATGGTACATTTGTATGGAAGGTACCATTGTATGGAAGGTACCAGAAGGGGAGTTACCAGACTTCCAAGTTTTTGTCCAAAACTTTGTCTAGCTACAGGTGTAATAAATGCAAAATTTGGGCAAGGTTGCGTTGGACATATTGATAATATTACACGATTTCTAAGGTAGGCGGAATGGTACATTTGCATTGGAGGTACCAGAAGGGGAGTTACGAGACTTCCAAGTTTTTGTCCAAAACTTTGTGTAAGTTTTTGTCCAAAACTTTGTCTAGCAATAGCTTTAGTAAATACAGAATTTGGTCAAGACCGCGTTGGTAATATTGATAATATTACACGGTTTATAAGGTAGGCTGGATGGTACATTTGTATGGGAGGTACCAGAAGAGGAATTACCAGACTTCCAAGTTTTTGTCCAAAACTTTGTCTAGCTATAGATATAATAAATGAAAAATTTGGGCAAGGTTGCGTTGGACATATTGATATTATTACACGAATTCTAAGGTAGGCGGGATGGTACATTTGTATGGGAGGTACCAGAGGGGGAGTTACGAGACTTCCAAGTTTTTGTCCAAAACTTTGTCTAATTTTTTGTCCAAAACTTTGTCTAGCAGTAGCTTTAGTAAATACAGAATTTGGTCAAGATCGCGTTGGTAATATTGATAATATTACACGGTTTATAAGGTTGGCGGGATGGTACATTTGTATGGGAGGTACCAGAAGAGGAATTACCAGACTTCCAAGTTTTTGTCCAAAACTTTGTCTAGCTATAGATGTAATAAATGAAAAATTTGGGCAAGGTTGCGTTGGACATATTGATATTATTACACGATTTCTAAGGTAGGCGGAATGGTACATTTGTATGGAAGGTACCAGAAGGGGAGTTCCCAGACTTCCAAGTTTTTGTCCAAAACTTTGTCTAGCTATAGGTGTAATAAATGCAAAATTTGGGCAAGGTTGCGTTGGACATATTGATAATATTACACGATTTCTAAGGTAGGCGGAATGGTACATTTGCATTGGAGGTACCAGAAGGGGAGTTACGAGACTTCCAAGATTTTGTCCAAAACTTTGTGTAAGTTTTTGTCCAAAACTTTGTCTAGCAATAGCTTTAGTAAATACAGAATTTGGTCAAGACCGCGTTGGTAATATTGATAATATTACACGGTTTATAAGGTAGGCTGGATGGTACATTTGTATGGGAGGTACCAGGAGAGGAATTACCAGACTTCCAAGTTTTTGTCCAAAACTTTGTCTAGCTATAGATATAATAAATGAAAAATTTGGGCAAGGTTGCGTTGGACATATTGATATTATTACACGATTTCGAAGGTAGGCGGAATGGTACATTTATATGGAAGGTACCAGAAGGGGAGTTACCAGACTTCCAAGTTTTTGTCCAAAACTTTGTCTAGCTATAGGTGTAATAAATGCAAAATTTGGGCAAGGTTGCGTTGGACATATTGATATTATTACACGATTTCTAAGGTAGGCGGAATGGTACATTTGTATGGGAGGTCCCAGAAGGGGAGTCACCAGACTTCCAAGTTTTTGTCCAAGACTTTGTCTAGCTATAGATGTAATAAATGCAAAATTTGGGCAAGGTTGCTCTGGGAATATTGATATTATTACACGATTTCTAAAGTAGGCGGGATGGTACATTTGTATGGGAGGTACCAGAAGGGGAGTCACCAGACTTCCAAGTTTTTGTCCAAGACTTTGTCTAGCTATAGATGTAATAAATGCAAAATTTGGGCAAGGTTGGGTTGGGCATATTGATATTATTACACGATTTCTAAGGTAGTCGGGATGGTACATTTGTATGGGAGGTACCAGAAGGGGAGTTACGAGACTTCCAAGTTTTTGTCCAAAACTTTGTCTAGCAATAGCTTTAGTAAATACAGAATTTGGTCAAGATCGCGTTGGTAATATTGATAATATTACACGGTTTATAAGGTAGGCGGGATGGTACATTTGTATGGGAGGTACCAGAAGGGGAGTTACCAGACTTCCAAGTTGTTGTCCAAAACTTTGCCTAGCTATAGGTGTAATATATGCAAAATTTGGGCAAGGTTGCGTTGGACATATTGATATTATTACACGATTTCTAAGGTAGGCGGAATGGTACAGGTTCAGAATTGAACATGAGTCTTTTTCTCTTTCCCTTTGTATGTACAGGCGATAGGGTTATGACACTTCAAGTGTGTCACTATCAGCAGCCTGAGCTGCACTCGCGTATACATGCAATTGGAAATCGACGATCGAACCCTTCAAGTGGTTCACTTTTAATAGCATAAGCCACACACGCACATTCAGTCGATTGAAGATCGATATTCTAATACTGCATGGGAATGCAATGCGCTGTAACAAATGTTTGCGTCTGTTCAATGTTTATGTATTTTGTAATCTTTATTAGTCTGTAGTGTATTTGTATAAATGTATATAGTTTATTGCTTCTTTGTTTAGGAGCATTCGATGTATGTGGAATATGTACTGCCAGTGTCATGTACTAGACGTATTGTCAAATTCTGTATTATTTAAGTGAGTGTTTCGTTTTGGAAAATAAAATCAGTGTCTTACAAGCACTCAACAAGTAAAGACTTTTAGTTCGGATTAGCTCTTTACATTTCGTTCTACGAACCGAATTAATGTCTTTACATTTGGTCCTTCGAACCGGATTATTGTCTTTACATTTGGTCCTTCGAAAAGTGATTTTTTTAAATTTTCCCCCACCAGTGGTAAGAGATTTAAAAAAGAACCAAAAAGAACATTTTAAGGAAGAAAAATAATTTCCTTGAAATAAGCGTGCTCGAGGCTGACATCGAGCTTAACACAAGAGAGAAATATCGTTTCTCCATAGACAAAAAGTGTTAAAAATTTGATTAAAGGGAAACTATCGGTTTCTGAAAAAGAAAAATTATGAAGACAGTGTTAGAAGAGACACTGCAAGTACAAGGAAATGTACCAGAAGACATCAGAGAAACAAGTCAGCCAAGGCCTCCAAGTCCAGCTGACAGCATTATAGAGATGCTAGAGTCAAAGATGGCCAAGGCATCGAAGATACTAGATGAGGCAGAACGACGTCTACCAGGCAGTGATACCACCGACATGAGGATGTTCCGGAATAAAATTAAGGACATCTGGTCAGTAATATCGCAAGCGGCAAGTGAGGTAGAAACAAAGTACCGACGGGATACTTCTGATTCAGAAGCATATGAGGCTGTGGAAGACAGGATGTACCGTATGCAGGCAAAACTGGAAGAAGGAATTGATGGAGTTCAGAAGAAACAGAACTTCAATACAGGGTTTCCGTTGCCAGTGACGAAGCTACCAATGTTTCACGGAAGCGAGCAAGAATGGCCTTCATTTTGCTCAGAGTTTAAAAGTCTGGTACACCAGAGAGAGGACCTTACGGATGCAGTAAAGTTCCATTATTTAAAATCATCGCTTCAAGGTGAAGCAAAATCAATGGTGCAACATTTGCTGCTCGGATCGGAATCCGAGTATAATGAAACCTGGAGCTTATTGGTGGATAAATATGAAAATAAGAGGAAAATATTTTCGTCAGCGTTTGACCGTATATTAGACCTGCCATCAAAGTGTCAAGAAGTTCATCAGTACGATAAATGAAAGTTCATTTATCATTAGAGAGAAAGCAGAGGTTGGCAATGATGTTGAGGTTTTGTTGGCGCACATCATTTTGAGGAAGTTTGATGGAAACACCCGCCAACAGTATGAACATCACACAAAGAGGACAAAAGAAGTGCAAAAACTCCGAGATGTGAAGACATTCTTGGATCAAATTGGCATCAGTTTGGCATCCTTTCCGAACAAGAAGAAAAGTCCATACACCAGTTACTCACAGACTACAGAAAGTTCAGGGCCAGTTTGCTCGTGTTGCCGAAGGATTGGGCACAATATAGTAAATTGCCGTACGTTTGCAGCAATGTCCCCAGAGGAGCGAAGAAGGATGGTAAACGCTGCTAAACTATGCTATAAATGTTTGTAGCATAATTTTACAACAAGGTGTATGAAGGAGTTCCGGTGTGCCATATGCAATCGGAATAATCACCATACATTAATCCATCAAGAATACAACACACCGGGCGAAAAGGTGACATCGAAAATGGTCCAGCAACTAAGCAAGGACACACTGTTAGCAACAGCAATAGTGAAGGTAAAGACACCGGATGGACGAGTTCAACTTCTACGGGCGCTTCTGGACAGTGGTTCTCAGACATCATTTATATCGGAGAAAACCGCACAGCTGCTAAGACTTCCACGCATAAGAGCGCCAACTAAAGTTACTGGAATATCGTCGGATCGAGTGGAGTCGGCAAGACACAAAGTTGTGATTGAAATGAGTCCACGTTTCAGCAAAGATTTTTCAATTATGACGAAAGCAATAGTGCTCCCGAAGCTTCACAAAACATTGCCGAATAAGTCATTTGATGCGAATCTAAGGAATTGGGACAACTATGTACTGGCGGATCTCAATTACAACAAAATTGGGAGGATAGACATCATTCTGGGAGCAGACGTGTATCCAGAAATCATTAAGACGAGAAACCTGAAAGCTAATGGTATGCTAGCTCAGGAAACAAAACTCGGTTGGATACTTACAGGTAATATCCAAAAAATAACGAAGAAAAACAATATAATTGCAGCAAGTGATACACGCAAAAGGTTTCACAAAGAGAAAGCTGCACGATCCATCAAAGTCGGACGATCCAGCCATTTGGATCCCAAGCCATCACAAATATCTTCTCGTACACGACATGGAAGCAAACGCAGAAGGATGGCTCAAACTTATAAGGACGAAGACCCACTACCTTTAGCATCGGTTGTAGAAAAGGCTAAACGACCGTACTATATTGATGAAGATGCGAAGTATGCGCCTACAGTGACCGCCTACGCTAGAGGTGGATATGAAATGCCACCATGTACCAAGGAATGGTTTAATCCGTCGACTCAAAACGCAGAGAAGTTGCGTACAGAAGCGTTTGAAAATGCTGCAGTCACCACATTGGAACAACAGAAACGACCTTTACGTAATAAAAAGGGAAACGTTTCGCCCAGGTCTGCAAAAACAACAATTGATGGTAATCTACCAGCTTGTGTGCGTGGTCGATTACTTACACCAACTCAAAGTTCGAATCGCACATCGGTCTGCAGAGTTACCCAGAAAGTGCACACGAATCTATCGAAGGTGATACCTTTAACTAATGTTGTCAGGGCTACTAGCGGTAGCACGGTATCAACGAAAACATACAGTGCCGAAGACTTCGGCAAGGGATTGCATAACATGACGGAAGAACGCAGAACTCACCGCGACAAAAAGCATCTGATGGTCGCTCAGCATCCTGAGAGAGAAACACGGGTGGACAATGTATCCAAGAGAAGGAAGAAGAGGCACCCGCAGAGACAACAGGAAGGTGAAGTGGTTGTATGCAACGTATGTTACGCTTGCAACTACAAGAAGAAGAGGATGCCCGACTCAAGGCTGCCAAGGAATGCAGAATATATTGTATTAAGACAATTATTAAAAAAAAACGCTAGTTTACTGTTCTTTTGTTAGCCCCGCGCAGAATGTTCAGAATTGAACATGAGTCTTTTTCTCTTTCCCTTTGTATGTACAGGCGATAGGGTTATGACACTTCAAGTGTGTCAATATCAGCTGCCTGAGCTGCACTCGCGTATACATGCAATTGGAAATCGATAGCATAAGCCACACACGCACATTCAGTCGATTGAAGATCGATACTCTAATACTGCATGGGAATGCAATGCGCTGTAACAAATGTTTGCGTCTGTTCAATGTTTCTGTATTTTGTAATCTTTATTAGTCTGTAGTGTATTTGTATAAAAGTATATAGTTTATTGCTTCTTTGTTTAGGAGCATTCGATGTATGTGGAATATGTACTGCCAGTGTCATGTACTAGACGTATTGTTAAATTCTGTATTATTTAAGTGAGTGTTTCGTTTTGGAAAATAAAATCAGTGTCTTAAGGTGGGATCACATGATTGCCGCAATGCGCCAATTATTGGTGCATTTTATATGCCAATCGTGTGATTGCACAATTTATTGTCCCATGCGACAATCAAAAATAAATTGTGCTGATTTGCGGCAATCAAATACAACTCTGGTACGACAATCGTGTGAACGGTTGATAGACAACCATGCGCAAACATAAATTTCATAAATGCGTCAATATTTATTGTTTTCTAGTGCGTCAATGAAAGAAGACAATACGCGGCAATTATCTGTTTTTTTTTAAATAATTTTTTTTCTTGTGTTTCTACCGTCAACATTTCTTTGTCGTAAGTAAAGGAAAATTAATTTAAATTGTTGTATTTGCTATAATTATGTTTATATTATGTATTTGCAGTTTTAATATGGAATTCGGTGATTGTATTATATACGAAGACTCAGCTGAGCTTGAGTTCTTTTCCCCCGATCAGCAACCAGAAACACCTGTGCCGAAAAAAAGAAAAAAACCAAGTGTAGTTTGTTCGTGGACCTACACTGCAATACCGGAGCTGATACAAGCTGTGGAACAGCATCCATGTGTTTGGCAGTATTCATCCACCGAGTACAAAGATAGGAATAAACGGGAGCAGGCATGGCGGGAAATTGAAAAAATGTGTACAGGGCACACGGTGGAAGACTGCAAGGCCAAATGGTGCAACATTAAAACGGCCTTTCAAAATGTAAAAAAAAAAACTAAAATCAAAATCTGGTCAGGGAGCCGAAAATACCACGCCACATTGGCCGCATTGGTCCGCAATGCAATTTTACAACGACCACTCTGTGTCAAAAATATCAAGTACAGTGTCAACATTAGATTTGGATGACTCTGGAAGTACTTCACAACATGCTGCTGCTGAGATAGTAAAGGTAGACAAAAGTGACATTTTGCAGCGTGCAGTCAAGTGTTTAGATGCGGAGGAAGATAATTGGCATGCGATTGGGATGTACTTGGCATCACAAATGCGAGAAATTGCCAAGAAAAACAAGAAGGCTGCGAACAAACTACATTTCCAGCTTGTCAAAGTCGTAATGGATGCAGCTGTCACCAGATGCAAGAAATCGAAGTGTCACAGCTAAGCGTATTTGTTCGGGAATAGCCTTTCGCATGTTTGTGTCTTGTTTTTTAATATATGGTGACACTAGTTGCAACAATTCGATAAACGTTTCGTCATCCATCCGGATAAAATTTTTAAACAAAAACTTTTGGTTTTCGATTTCCCGGAATTCCATTAATGTTTTGTCATATGCACCATCAATGCTTCTTTTTGTGAGCCACTCTCTGACCCACGTACTTCTATTTACTTTTTTTTTGTTTTCTTTTCTTTCATTTTTCTCATCGTCAAATGCACACACCATAATTATAGCTGCTGCAATTTTCTTTTTCTTTAAAGAACACATCATCTTAATAAAACAAATTGTTAAATGCTTTTAAATTTTTAATAAACAAACTTTGATATATAGCAGCTGTTTCTGATAGTTGCCGTGTAGTAGAACAATCATGTGACTGAAGTTGGACAATAATTGCCACTTGATGGTTTTGAGACAATACGCGGCAATCAAATTTATGAAAAGTTGGACAATCATGTGACCGCAGAGAATTTGATTGTGACAATTTATTTATTGTGGTAAAACTTGGGACAATAAAAATTGGATCAAATTGGCGCATTGCGGCAATCATGTGATCCCACCTTTACAAGCACTCAACAAGTAAAGACTTTTAGTTCGGATTAGCTCTTTACAGTACATTTGCATGGGAGGTACCAGAAGGGGAGTTACAAGACTTCCAAGTTTCTGTCCAAAACTTTGTCAAGCTATAGATGTAATAAATGCAAAATTTGGAAAAGGTTGCTTTGGGCATATTGATATTATTACACGATTTCTAAAGTAGGCGGGATGGTACATTTGTATGGGAGGTACCAGAAGGGGAGTCACCAGACTTCCAAGTTTTTGTCCAAGACTTTGTCTAAGTTTTTTTCCAAAACTTTGTCTAGCAATAGCTTTAGTAAATACAGAATTTGGTCAAGATCGCGTTGGTAATATTGATAATATTACACGGTTTATAAGGTAGGCGGGATGGTACATTTGTATGGGAGGTACCACAAGGGGAGTTACCAGACTTCCAAGTTTTTGTCCAAAACTTTGTCTAGCAATAGCTTTATTAAATAAAGAATTTGGGCAAGATCGCGTTGGTAATATTGAAAATATTACACGGTTTGTAAGGGGCAGGATGGTACATTTGTATGGGAGGTACCAGATGAGGAGTTGCCAGGCTTCCAAGTTTTTGTCCAAAACTTTGTCTAGCTATAGATTAAATAAATGCCGAATTTGGGCAAGATCGCGTTGGTAATATTGATAATATTACACGGTTTATAAGGGGCGGGATGGTACATTTGTATGGGAGGTACAAGAAGAGCTGTTGCCAGGCTTCCAAGTTTTTGTCCAAAACTTTTTCTAGCTATAGATTTATTAAATGCAAAATTTGGGCAAGATCGCGGTGGGCATACTGATATTATTGCACGATTTCTAAAGTAGGCGGGATGGTACATTTGTAAGGGAGGTACCAGAAGGGGAGTTACCAGACTTCCAAGTTGTTGTCCAAAACTTTGCCTAGCTATAGGTGTAATAAATGCAAAATTTGGGCAAGGTTGCGTTGGACATATTGATATTATTACACGATTTCTAAGGTAGGCGGAATGGTACATTTGCATGGGAGGTACCAGAAGGGGAGTTACCAGACTTCCAAGTTTCTGTCCAAAACTTTGTCTAGCTATAGATGTAATAAATGCAAAATTTGGGCAAGGTTGCGTTGGACATATTGATATTATTACACGATTTGTAAGGTAGGAGGGATGGTGCATTTGTATGGGAGGTACCAGAAGGGGAGTTACGAGACTTCCAAGTTTTTGTCCAAAACTTTGTCTAGCAATAGCTTTAGTAAATACAGAATTTGGTCAAGATCGCGTTGGTAATATTGATAATATTACACGGTTTATAAGGTAGGCGGGATGGTACATTTGTATGGAAGGTACCATTGTATGGAAGGAACCAGAAGGGGAGTTACCAGACTTCCAAGTTTCTGTCCAAAACTTTGTCTAGCTATAGATGTATCAAATGCAAAATTTGGGCAAGGTTGCTTTGGGCATATTGATATTATTACACGATTTCTAAAGTAGGCGATATGGTACATTTGTATGGGAGGTACGAGAAGGGGAGTCACCAGACTTCCAAGTTTTTGTCCAAGACTTTGTCTAGCTATAGATGTAATAAATGCATCTATAGCTAGACAAAGTTTTGGCCAAAAACTTGGAAGCCTGTCAACTGCTCTTCTTGTACCTCCCATACAAATGTACCATCCCGCCTTCCTTAGAAATCGTGTAATAATATCAATATCCCCAACGCAACCTTGCCCAAATTTTGTATATAGTAAATCCATAGCTAGAGAAAGTTTTTGACAAAAAAATTGGAAGATTGGTACCTCCCCTTCTGGTACCTTCCATACAAATGTACCATCCCGCCCCTTATAAACCGTGTAATATTATCAATATTACCAACGCGAAATTCTGTATTTAATAAAGCTATTGCTACACAAAGTTTTGGACAAAAACTTGGAAGTCTGGCAACTCCCCTTCTGGTACCTCCCATACAAATGTACCATCCCGCCTACCTTAGAAATCGTGTAATAATATCAATATGACAAACGCGACCTTGCCCAAATTTTGCATTTATTAAACCTATAACTAGACAAAGTTTTGGACAAAAACTTGGAAGTCTGGTAACTCCCCTTCTGGTACCTCCCATACAAAAGTATCATCCCGCCTACCTTAGAAATCGTGTAATAATATCAATATGCCCACCGCAATCTTGCCGATTTTAATAAAGCTATTGCTAGACAAAGTTTTGGACAAAAACTTGGAAGCCTGGCAACTCCTCTTCTGGTACCTCCCATACAAATGTACCATCCTGCCCCCTATAAACCGTGTAATATTATCAATATTACCAACGCGATCTTGCCCAAATTCTGTATTTAATAAAGCTATTGCTAGACAAAGTTTTGGACAAAAACTTGGAAGTCTGGCAACTCCCCTTGTGATACCTTCCATACAAATGTACCATCCCGCCTACCTTAGAAATCGTGTAATAATATCAATATGCCCAACGCGATCTTGCCCAAATTCGGCATTTATTTAATCTATAGCTAGACAAAGTTTTGGACAAAAACTTGGAAGCGTGGCAACTCCCCTTGTGGTACCTCCCATACAAATGTACCATCCTGCCCCTTATAAACCGTGTAATATTATCAATATTACCAACGCGATCTTGCCCAAATTCTGTATTTAATAAAGCTATTGCTAGACAAAGTTTTGGACAAAAATTTGGAAGTCTGGTAACTCCCCTTCTGGTACCTCCAATACGAATGTACCATTCCGCCTACCTTAGAAATCGTGTAATACTATTAATATGTCCAACGCAACCTTGCCCAAATTTTGCATTTATTACATCTATAGCTAGACAATGTTTTGCACAAAAACTTGGAAGTCTGGTAATTCCTCTTCTGGTACCTCCCATACAAATGTACCATCCCGCCTACCTTAGAAATCGTGTAATAATATCAGTATGCCCACCGCGATCTTGCCCAAATTTTGCATTTAATAAATCTATAGCTAGACAAAGTTTTGGACAAAAACTTGGAAGCCTGGCAACTGCTCTTCTTGTACCTCCCATACAAATGTACCATCCCGCCTACCGTAGAAATCGTGTAATAATATCAGTATGCCCACCGCGATCTTGCCCGTATTTTGCATTTATTTAATCTATAGCTAGACAAAGTTTTGGACAAAAACTTGGAAGCCTGGCAACTCCTCATCTGGTACCTCCCATACAAATGTACCATCCCGCCTACCTTAGAAATCGTGTAATAATATCAGTATGCCCACCGCGATCTTGCCCAAATTTTGCATTTAATAAATCTATAGCTAGACAAAGTTTCGGACAAAAACTTGGAAGTCTGGCAACTCCCCTTCTGGTACCTCCAATACGAATGTACCATTCCGCCTACCTTAGAAATCGTGTAATAATATTAATATGTCCAACGCAACCTTGCCCAAATTTTGCATTTATTACATCTATAGCTAGACAATGTTTTGCACAAAAACTTGGAAGTCTGGTAATTCCTCTTCTGGTACCTCCCATACAAATGTACCATCCCGCCTACCTTATAAACCATGTAATATTATCAATATTACCAACGCGATCTTGCCCAAATTTTGCATTTAATAAATCTATAGCTAGACAAAGTTTCGGACAAAAACTTGGAAGTCTGGCAACTCCCCTTCTGGTACCTCCAATACGAATGTACCATTCCGCCTACCTTAGAAATCGTGTAATAATATTAATATGTCCAACGCAACCTTGCCTAAATTTTGCATTTATTACATCTATAGCTAGACAATGTTTTGCACAAAAACTTGGAAGTCTGGTAATTCCTCTTCTGGCACCTCCCATACAAATGTACCATCCCGCCTACCTTATAAACCATGTAATATTATCAATATTACCAACGCGATCTTGCCCAAATTCTGTATTTAAAAAAGCTATTGATAGACAAAGTTTTGGACAAAAACTTGGAAGTCTGGTGACTCCCCTTCTGGTACCTCCAATACAAATGTACCATCCCGCCTTCCTTAGAAATCGTGTAATAATATCAATATCCCCAACGCAACATTGCCCAAATTTTGTATATAGTAAATCCATAGCTAGAGAAAGTTTTGGACAAAAAAATTGGAAGATTGGTACCTCCCCTTCTGGTACCTTCCATACAAATGTACCATTCCGCCCCTTATAAACCGTGTAATATTATCAATATTACCAACGCGAAATTCTGTATTTAATAAAGCAATTGCTAGACAAAGTTTCGGACAAAAACTTGGAAGTCTGGCAACTCCCCTTGTGATACCTTCCATACAAATGTACCATCCCGCCTACCTTAGAAATCGTGTAATAATATCAATATGCCCAACGCGACCTTGCCCAATTTTTGCATTTAATAAATCTATAGCTAGACAAAGTTTTGGACAAAAACTTGGAAGCCTGGCAACTGCTCTTCTTGTACCTCCCATACAAATGTACCATCCCGCCTTCCTTAGAAATCGTGTAATAATATCAATATCCCCAACGCAACCTTGCCCAAATTTTGTATATAGTAAATCCATAGCTAGAGAAAGTTTTGGACAAAAAAATTGGAAGATTGGTACCTCCCCTTCTGGTACCTTCCATACAAATGTACCATTCCGCCCCTTATAAACCGTGTAATATTATCAATATTACCAACGCGAAATTCTGTATTTAATAAAGCAATTGCTAGACAAAGTTTCGGACAAAAACTTGGAAGTCTGGCAACTCCCCTTGTGATACCTTCCATACAAATGTACCATCCCGCCTTCCTTAGAAATCGTGTAATAATTTTAATATCCCCAACGCAACATTGCCCAAATTTTGTATATAGTAAATCCATAGCTAGAGAAAGTTTTGGACAAAAAAATTGGAAGATTGGTACCTCCCCTTCTGGTACCTTCCATATAAATGTACCATCCCGCCCCTTATAAACCGTGTAATATTATCAATATTACCAACGCGAAATTCTGTATTTAATAAAGCTATTGCTAAACAAAGTTTTGGACAAAAATTTGGAAGTCTGGTAACTCCCCTTCTGGTGCCTCCAATACGAATGTACCATTCCGCCTACCTTAGAAATCGTGTAATAATATTAATATGTCCAACGCAACCTTGCCCAAATTTTGCATTTATTACATCTATAGCTAGACAATGTTTTGCACAAAAACTTGGAAGTCTGGTAATTCCTCTTCTGGTACCTCCCATACAAATGTACCATCCCCCCTACCTTAGAAATCGTGTACCTAGAAATAATATCAGTATGCCCACCGCGATCTTGCCCAATTTTTGCATTTAATAAATCTATAGCTAGACAAAGTTTTGGACAAAAACTTGGAAGCCTGGCAACTGCTCTTCTTGTACCTCCCATACAAATGTACCATCCCGCCTACCTTAGAAATCGTGTAATAATATCAGTATGCCCACCGCGATCTTGCCCGTATTTTGCATTTATTTAATCTATACCTAGACAAAGTTGTGGACAAAAACTTGGAAGCCTGGCAACTCCTCATCTGGTACCTCCCATACAAATGTACCATCCCGCCTACCTTAGAAATCGTGTAATAATATCAGTATGCCCAACGCAACCTTGCCCAAATTTTGCATTTATTACATCTATAGCTAGACAATGTTTTGCACAAAAACTTGGAAGTCTGGTAATTCCTCTTCTGGTACCTCCCATACAAATGTACCATCCCGCCTACCTTAGAAATCGTGTAATAATATCAGTATGCCCACCGCGATCTTGCCCAAATTTTGCATTTAAAAAAGCTATTGATAGACAAAGTTTTGGACAAAAACTTGGAAGTCTGGTGACTCCCCTTCTGGTACCTCCAATACAAATGTACCATCCCGCCTTCCTTAGAAATCGTGTAATAATATCAATATCCCCAACGCAACCTTGCCCAAATATTGTATATAGTAAATCCATAGCTAGAGGAAGATTGGTACCTCCCCTTCTGGTACCTCCCATACAAATGTACCATCCCCCCCCTTATAAACCGTGTAATATTATCAATATTACCAACGCGAAATTCTGTATTTAATAAAGCAATTGCTAGACAAAGTTTCGGACAAAAACTTGGAAGTCTGGCAACTGCTCTTCTTGTACCTCCCATACAAATGTACCATCCCGCCTTCCTTAGAAATCGTGTAATAATATCAATATCCCCAAAGCAACCTTGCCCAAATTTTGTATATAGTAAATCCATAGCTAGAGAAAGTTTTGGAGAAAAAAATTGGAAGATTGGTACCTCCCCTTCTGGTACCTTCCATATAAATGTACCATCCCGCCCCTTATAAACCGTGTAATATTATCAATATTACCAACGCGAAATTCTGTATTTAATAAAGCTATTGCTAAACAAAGTTTTGGACAAAAACTTGGAAGTCTGGCAACTCCCCTTGTGATACCACCCATACAAATGTACCATCCCGCCTACCTTAGAAATCGTGTAATAATATCAATATGCCCAACGCGACCTTGCCCAAATTTTGCATTTATTAAACCTATAGCTAGGCAAAGTATTGGACAAAAACTTGGAAGTCTGGTAACTCCCCTTCTGGTACCTCCCATACAAATGTACCATCCCGCCTACCTTAGAAATCGTGTAATAATATCAATATGACAAACGCGACCTTGCCCAAATTTTGCATTTAATAAATCTATAGCTAGAAAAAGTTTTGGACTAAAACTTGGAAGCCTGGCAACTCCTCTTCTGGTACCTACCATACAAATGTACCATCCCGCAACTTATAAACCGTGTAATATTATCAATATTACCCACGCGATCTTGCCCAAATTCTGTATTTAATAAATCTATAGCTACACAAAGTTTTGGACAAAAAGTTGTAAGTCTGGTAACTCCCCTTCTGGTACCTCCCATACAAATGTACCATCCCGCCTACCTTAGAAATCGTGTAATAATATCAATATCCCCTTGCCCAAATTTTGCATTTATTATATCTATAGCTAGACAAAGTTTTGGACAAAAACTTGTAAGTCTGGTAACTCCCCTTCTGGTACCTCCCATACAAATGTACCATCCCGCCACTTATAAACCGTGTAATATTATTAATATCACCCACGCGATCTTGCCCAAATTCTGTATTTAATAAATCTATAGCTAAACCGTGTAATATTATCAATATTACCAACGCGAAATTCTGTATTTAATAAAGCTATTGCTAAACAAAGTTTTGGACAAAAACTTGGAAGTCTGGCAACTCCCCTTGTGATACCACCCATACAAATGTACCATCCCGCCTACCTTAGAAATCGTGTAATAATATCAATATGCCCAACGCGACCTTGCCCAAATTTTGCATTTATTAAACCTATAGCTAGGCAAAGTATTGGACAAAAACTTGGAAGTCTGGTAACTCCCCTTCTGGTACCTCCCATACAAATGTACCATCCCGCCTACCTTAGAAATCGTGTAATAATATCAATATGACAAACGCGACCTTGCCCAAATTTTGCATTTAATAAATCTATAGCTAGAAAAAGTTTTGGACTAAAACTTGGAAGCCTGGCAACTCCTCTTCTGGTACCTACCATACAAATGTACCATCCCGCAACTTATAAACCGTGTAATATTATCAATATTACCCACGCGATCTTGCCCAAATTCTGTATTTAATAAATCTATAGCTACACAAAGTTTTGGACAAAAAGTTGTAAGTCTGGTAACTCCCCTTCTGGTACCTCCCATACAAATGTACCATCCCGCCTACCTTAGAAATCGTGTAATAATATCAATATCCCCTTGCCCAAATTTTGCATTTATTATATCTATAGCTAGACAAAGTTTTGGACAAAAACTTGTAAGTCTGGTAACTCCCCTTCTGGTACCTCCCATACAAATGTACCATCCCGCCACTTATAAACCGTGTAATATTATTAATATCACCCACGCGATCTTGCCCAAATTCTGTATTTAATAAATCTATAGCTACACAAAGTTTTGGACAAAAACTTGGAATCCTGGCAACTCCCCTTCTGTTACCTCCCATACAAATGTACCATCCCGCCTTCCTTAGAAATCGTGTAATAATATCAATATGCACAACGCAACCTTGCCCAAATTTTGAATTTAGTAAATCTATAGCTAGACAAAGTTTTGGTGAAAAAGTTGGAAGTCTGGTAACTCCCCTTCAGGTACCTCCCATACAAATGTACCATCCACCCCATTAGCAATCGTGTAATAATATTCTGGAAGTCTGGTAACTCCCCTTCTGGTACCTCCCATACAAATGTACCATCCCGCCTTCCTTAGAAATCGTGTAATAACATCAATATGCCCACCGCAATCTTGCCAAATTTTGCATTTAATAAATCTATAGCTAGACAAAGTTTTGGCCAAAAACTTGGAAGCATGGCAACTGCTCTTCTTGTACCTACCATACAAATGTACCATCCCGCCTTCTTTAGAAATCGTGTAATAATATCAATATCCCCAACGCAACCTTGCCCAAATTTTGTATATAGTAAATCCATAGCTAGAGAAAGTTTTGGAGAAAAAAATTGGAAGATTGGTACCTCCCCTTCTGGTACCTTCCATATAAATGTACCATCCCGCCCCTTATAAACCGTGTAATATTATCAATATTACCAACGCGAAATTCTGTATTTAATAAAGCTATTGCTAAACAAAGTTTTGGACAAAAACTTGGAAGTCTGGCAACTCCCCTTGTGATACCACCCATACAAATGTACCATCCCGCCTACCTTAGAAATCGTGTAATAATATCAATATGCCCAACGCGACCTTGCCCAAATTTTGCATTTATTAAACCTATAGCTAGGCAAAGTATTGGACAAAAACTTGGAAGTCTGGTAACTCCCCTTCTGGTACCTCCCATACAAATGTACCATCCCGCCTACCTTAGAAATCGTGTAATAATATCAATATGACAAACGCGACCTTGCCCAAATTTTGCATTTAATAAATCTATAGCTAGAAAAAGTTTTGGACTAAAACTTGGAAGCCTGGCAACTCCTCTTCTGGTACCTACCATACAAATGTACCATCCCGCAACTTATAAACCGAGTAATATTATCAATATTACCCACGCGATCTTGCCCAAATTCTGTATTTAATAAATCTATAGCTACACAAAGTTTTGGACAAAAACTTGTAAGTCTGGTAACTCCCCTTCTGGTACCTCCCATACAAATGTACCATCCCGCCTACCTTAGAAATCGTGTAATAATATCAATATCCCCTTGCCCAAATTTTGCATTTATTATATCTATAGCTAGACAAAGTTTTGGACAAAAACTTGTAAGTCTGGTAACTCCCCTTCTGGTACCTCCCATACAAATGTACCATCCCGCCACTTATAAACCGTGTAATATTATTAATATCACCCACGCGATCTTGCCCAAATTCTGTATTTAATAAATCTATAGCTACACAAAGTTTTGGACAAAAACTTGGAATCCTGGCAACTCCCCTTCTGTTACCTCCCATACAAATGTACCATCCCGCCTTCCTTAGAAATCGTGTAATAATATCAATATGCACAACGCAACCTTGCCCAAATTTTGAATTTAGTAAATCTATAGCTAGACAAAGTTTTGGTGAAAAAGTTGGAAGTCTGGTAACTCCCCTTCAGGTACCTCCCATACAAATGTACCATCCACCCCATTAGCAATCGTGTAATAATATTCTGGAAGTCTGGTAACTCCCCTTCTGGTACCTCCCATACAAATGTACCATCCCGCCTTCCTTAGAAATCGTGTAATAACATCAATATGCCCACCGCAATCTTGCCAAATTTTGCATTTAATAAATCTATAGCTAGACAAAGTTTTGGCCAAAAACTTGGAAGCATGGCAACTGCTCTTCTTGTACCTACCATACAAATGTACCATCCCGCCTTCTTTAGAAATCGTGTAATAATATCAATATCCCCAACGCAACCTTGCCCAAATTTTGTATATAGTAAATCCATAGCTAGAGAAAGTTTTGGACAAAAAAATTGGAAGATTGGTACCTCCCCTTCTGGTACCTTCCATACAAATGTACCATCCCGCCCCTTATAAACCGTGTAATATTATCAATATCACCAACGCGAAATTCTGTATTTAATAAAGCAATTGCTAGACAAAGTTTCGGCCAAAAATTGGACGTCTGGCAACTCCCCTTCTGTTACCTCCCATACAAATGTACTATCCCGCCTTCCTTAGAAATCGTGTAATAATATCAATATGCCCACCGCAACCTTGCCCAAATTTTGCATTTATTACATCTATAGCTAGACAATGTTTTGCACAAAAACTTGGAAGTCTGGTAATTCCTCTTCTGGTACCTCCCATACAAATGTACAATCCCGCCTACCTTATAAACCGTGTAACATTATCAATATTACCAACGCGATCTTGCCCAAATTCTGTATTTAATAAAGCTATTGATAGACAAAGTTTTGGACAAAAACTTGGAAGTCTGGCATCTCCCCTTGTGGTACCTCCCATACAAATGTACCATCCTGCCCCTTATAAACCGTGTAATATTATCAATATTACCACCGCGATCTTGGCCAAATTCTGTATTTAATAAAGCTATTGCTAGACAAAGTTTTGGACAAAAACTTGGAAGCCTGGTAACTCGCCTTCTGGTACTTCCCATACAAATGTACCATTTATTAAACCTATAGCTAGACAAAGTTTTGGACAAAAACTCGGAAGTCTGGTAATTCCTTTTCTGGTACCTCCCATACAAATGTACCATCCCGCCTACCTTATAAACCGTGTAATATTATCAATATTACCAACGCGATCTTGCCGAAATTTAGCATTTAATAAATCTATAGCTAGACAAAGTTTTGGACAAAAACTTGGAAGTCTGGTGACTCCCCTTCTGGTACCTCCCATACAAATGTACCATCCCGCAACTTATAAACCGTGTAATATTATCAATATTACCACCGCGATCTTGTCCAAATTCTGTATTTAATAAACCTATTGCTAGACAAAGTTTTGGACAAAAACTTGGAAGCCTGGTAACTCGCCTTCTGGTACTTCCCATACAAATGTACCATTTATTAAACCTATAGCTAGACAAAGTTTTGGACAAAAACTTGGAAGTCTGGTAACTCCCCTTCTGGTACCTCCCATACAAATGTACCATCCCGCCTACCTTAGAAATCGTGTAATAACATCAATATGCCCACCGCAATCTTGCCAAATTTTGCATTTAATAAATCTATAGCCAGACAAAGTTTTGGACAAAAACTTGGAAGTCTGGTAATTCCTCTTCTGGTACCTCCCATACAAATGTACCATCCCGCCCCTTATAAACCGTGTAATATTATCAATATTACCACCGCGATCTTGCCCAAATTCTGCATGTATTAAACCTATAGCTAGACAAAGTTTTGGACAAAAACTTGGAAGTCTGGTAACTCCCCTTCTGGTACCTCCCATACAAATGTACCATCCCGCCTACCTTAGAAATCGTGTAATAACATCAATATGCCCACCGCAATCTTGCCAAATTTTGCATTTAATAAATCTATAGCTAGACAAAGTTTTGGACAAAAACTTGGAAGCCTGGCAACTGCTCTTATGGTACCTCCCATACAAATGTACCATCCCGCCTACCTTATAAATCGTGTCATATTATCAATATTACCAACGCGATCTTGCCCAAATTCTGCATTTATTAAACCTATAGCTAGACAAAGTTTTGGACAAAAACTTGGAAGTCTGGTAACTCCCCTTCTGGTACCTCCCATACAAATGTACCATCCCGCCTACCATAGAAATCGTGTATACTTCAATATGCCCACCGCAATCTTGCCGAAATTTTGCATTTAATAAATATATAGCTAGACAAAGTTTTGGACAAAAACTTGGAAGTCTGGTAATTCCTCTTCTGGTACCTCCCATACAAATGTACCATCACGCCCCTTATAAACCGTGTAATATTATCAATATTACCACCGCGATCTTGCCCAAATTCTGTATTTAATAAAGCTATTGCTAGACAAAGTTTCGGACAAAAACTTGGAAGTCTGGCAACTCCCCTTCTGGTACCTCCCATACAAATTTACCATCCAGCCCCATTAGAAATCGTGTAATAATATCAATATGGCCACAGCGATCTTGTCCAAATTTTGTATTTAGTAAATCCAGAGCTAGACAAAGTTTTGGACAAAAACTGGGAAGCCTGGCAACGCCTCTTCTGGTACCTCCCATACAAATGTACCATCCTGCCCCTTATAAACCGTGTAATATTATCAATATTACCAACGCGATCTTGCCCAAATTCTGTATTTAATAAAGCTATTGCTAGACAAAGTTTTGGACAAAAACTTGGAAGTCTGGTAACTCCCCTTCTGGTACCTCCGATACGAATGTACCATTCCGCCTACCTTAAAAATCGTGCAATAATATTAATATGTCCAACGCAACCTTGCCAAAATTTTGCATTTATTACATCTATAGCTAGACAATGTTTTGCACAAAAACTTGGAAGTCTGGTAATTCCTCTTCTGGTACCTCCCATACAAATGTACCATCCCGCCCCTTATAAACCGTGTAATATTATCAATATTACCACCGCGATCTTGCCCAAATTCTGTATTTAATAAACCTATTGCTAGACAAAGTTTTGGACAAAAACTTGGAAGCCATACAAATGTACCATACAAATGTACCATTTATTAAACCTATAGCTAGACAAAGTTTTGGACAAAAACTTGGAAGTCTGGTAATTCCTCTTCTGGTACCTCCTATACAAATGTACCATCCCGCCTACCTTATAAACCGTGTAATATTTTCAATATTACCAACGCGATCTTTCCCAAATTCTGTATTTAATAAAGCTATTGATAGACAAAGTTTTGGACAAAAACTTGGAAGTCTGGTGACTCCCCTTCTGGTACCTCCCATACAAATGTACCATCCCGCCTACCTTACAAATCGTGTAATAATATCAATATGCCCACCGCAATCTTGCCGAAATTTTGCATTTAATAAATCTATAGCTACACAAAGTTTTGGACAAAAACTTGGAATCCTGGCAACTCCCCTTCTGTTACCTCCCATACAAATGTACCATCCCGCCTTCCTTAGAAATCGTGTAATAATATCAATATGCACAACGCGATCTTTCCCAAATTCTGTATTTAATAAAGCTATTGATAGACAAAGTTTTGGACAAAAACTTGGAAGTCTGGTGACTCCCCTTCTGGTACCTCCCATACAAATGTACCATCCCGCCTACCTTATAAACCGTGTAATATTTTCAATATTACCAACGCGATCTTTCCAAAATTCTGTATTTAATAAAGCTATAGCTAGACAAAGTTTTGGACAAAAACTTGTAAGTCTGGTAACTCCCCTTCTGGTACCTCCCATACAAATGTACCATCCCGCCACTTATAAACCGTGTAATATTATCAATATCACCCACGCGATCTTGCCCAAATTCTGTATTTAATAAATCTATAGCTACACAAAGTTTTGGACAAAAACTTGGAATCCTGGCAACTCCCCTTCTGTTACCTCCCATACAAATGTACCATCCCGCCTTCCTTAGAAATCGTGTAATAATATCAATATGCACAACGCAACCTTGCCCAAATTTTGAATTTAGTAAATCTATAGCTAGACAAAGTTTTGGTGAAAAAGTTGGAAGTCTGGTAACTCCCCTTCAGGTACCTCCCATACAAATGTACCATCCACCCCATTAGCAATCGTGTAATAATATTCTGGAAGTCTGGTAACTCCCCTTCTGGTACCTCCCATACAAATGTACCATCCCGCCTTCCTTAGAAATCGTGTAATAACATCAATATGCCCACCGCAATCTTGCCAAATTTTGCATTTAATAAATCTATAGCTAGACAAAGTTTTGGCCAAAAACTTGGAAGCATGGCAACTGCTCTTCTTGTACCTACCATACAAATGTACCATCCCGCCTTCTTTAGAAATCGTGTAATAATATCAATATCCCCAACGCAACCTTGCCCAAATTTTGTATATAGTAAATCCATAGCTAGAGAAAGTTTTGGACAAAAAAATTGGAAGATTGGTACCTCCCCTTCTGGTACCTTCCATACAAATGTACCATCCCGCCCCTTATAAACCGTGTAATATTATCAATATCACCAACGCGAAATTCTGTATTTAATAAAGCAATTGCTAGACAAAGTTTCGGCCAAAAATTGGACGTCTGGCAACTCCCCTTCTGTTACCTCCCATACAAATGTACTATCCCGCCTTCCTTAGAAATCGTGTAATAATATCAATATGCCCACCGCAACCTTGCCCAAATTTTGCATTTATTACATCTATAGCTAGACAATGTTTTGCACAAAAACTTGGAAGTCTGGTAATTCCTCTTCTGGTACCTCCCATACAAATGTACAATCCCGCCTACCTTATAAACCGTGTAATATTATCAATATTACCAACGCGATCTTGCCCAAATTCTGTATTTAATAAAGCTATTGATAGACAAAGTTTTGGACAAAAACTTGGAAGCCATACAAATGTACCATACAAATGTACCATTTATTAAACCTATAGCTAGACAAAGTTTTGGACAAAAACTTGGAAGTCTGGTAATTCCTCTTCTGGTACCTCCTATACAAATGTACCATCCCGCCTACCTTATAAACCGTGTAATATTTTCAATATTACCAACGCGATCTTTCCCAAATTCTGTATTTAATAAAGCTATTGATAGACAAAGTTTTGGACAAAAACTTGGAAGTCTGGTGACTCCCCTTCTGGTACCTCCCATACAAATGTACCATCCCGCCTACCTTACAAATCGTGTAATAATATCAATATGCCCACCGCAATCTTGCCGAAATTTTGCATTTAATAAATCTATAGCTACACAAAGTTTTGGACAAAAACTTGGATTCCTGGCAACTCCCCTTCTGTTACCTCCCATACAAATGTACCATCCCGCCTTCCTTAGAAATCGTGTAATAATATCAATATGCACAACGCGATCTTTCCCAAATTCTGTATTTAATAAAGCTATTGATAGACAAAGTTTTGGACAAAAACTTGGAAGTCTGGTGACTCCCCTTCTGGTACCTCCCATACAAATGTACCATCCCGCCTACCTTATAAACCGTGTAATATTTTCAATATTACCAACGCGATCTTTCCAAAATTCTGTATTTAATAAAGCTATAGCTAGACAAAGTTTTGGACAAAAACTTGTAAGTCTGGTAACTCCCCTTCTGGTACCTCCCATACAAATGTACCATCCCGCCACTTATAAACCGTGTAATATTATCAATATCACCCACGCGATCTTGCCCAAATTCTGTATTTAATAAATCTATAGCTACACAAAGTTTTGGACAAAAACTTGGAATCCTGGCAACTCCCCTTCTGTTACCTCCCATACAAATGTACCATCCCGCCTTCCTTAGAAATCGTGTAATAATATCAATATGCACAACGCAACCTTGCCCAAATTTTGAATTTAGTAAATCTATAGCTAGACAAAGTTTTGGTGAAAAAGTTGGAAGTCTGGTAACTCCCCTTCAGGTACCTCCCATACAAATGTACCATCCACCCCATTAGCAATCGTGTAATAATATTCTGGAAGTCTGGTAACTCCCCTTCTGGTACCTCCCATACAAATGTACCATCCCGCCTTCCTTAGAAATCGTGTAATAACATCAATATGCCCACCGCAATCTTGCCAAATTTTGCATTTAATAAATCTATAGCTAGACAAAGTTTTGGCCAAAAACTTGGAAGCATGGCAACTGCTCTTCTTGTACCTACCATACAAATGTACCATCCCGCCTTCTTTAGAAATCGTGTAATAATATCAATATCCCCAACGCAACCTTGCCCAAATTTTGTATATAGTAAATCCATAGCTAGAGAAAGTTTTGGACAAAAAAATTGGAAGATTGGTACCTCCCCTTCTGGTACCTTCCATACAAATGTACCATCCCGCCCCTTATAAACCGTGTAATATTATCAATATCACCAACGCGAAATTCTGTATTTAATAAAGCAATTGCTAGACAAAGTTTCGGCCAAAAATTGGACGTCTGGCAACTCCCCTTCTGTTACCTCCCATACAAATGTACTATCCCGCCTTCCTTAGAAATCGTGTAATAATATCAATATGCCCACCGCAACCTTGCCCAAATTTTGCATTTATTACATCTATAGCTAGACAATGTTTTGCACAAAAACTTGGAAGTCTGGTAATTCCTCTTCTGGTACCTCCCATACAAATGTACAATCCCGCCTACCTTATAAACCGTGTAATATTATCAATATTACCAACGCGATCTTGCCCAAATTCTGTATTTAATAAAGCTATTGATAGACAAAGTTTTGGACAAAAACTTGGAAGTCTGGCATCTCCCCTTGTGGTACCTCCCATACAAATGTACCATCCTGCCCCTTATAAACCGTGTAATATTATCAATATTACCACCGCGATCTTGGCCAAATTCTGTATTTAATAAAGCTATTGCTAGACAAAGTTTTGGACAAAAACTTGGAAGCCTGGTAACTCGCCTTCTGGTACTTCCCATACAAATGTACCATTTATTAAACCTATAGCTAGACAAAGTTTTGGACAAAAACTCGGAAGTCTGGTAATTCCTTTTCTGGTACCTCCCATACAAATGTACCATCCCGCCTACCTTATAAACCGTGGAATATTATCAATATTACCAACGCGATCTTGCCGAAATTTAGCATTTAATAAATCTATAGCTAGACAAAGTTTTGGACAAAAACTTGGAAGTCTGGTGACTCCCCTTCTGGTACCTCCCATACAAATGTACCATCCCGCAACTTATAAACCGTGTAATATTATCAATATTACCACCGCGATCTTGTCCAAATTCTGTATTTAATAAACCTATTGCTAGACAAAGTTTTGGACAAAAACTTGGAAGCCTGGTAACTCGCCTTCTGGTACTTCCCATACAAATGTACCATTTATTAAACCTATAGCTAGACAAAGTTTTGGACAAAAACTTGGAAGTCTGGTAACTCCCCTTCTGGTACCTCCCATACAAATGTACCATCCCGCCTACCTTAGAAATCGTGTAATAACATCAATATGCCCACCGCAATCTTGCCAAATTTTGCATTTAATAAATCTATAGCCAGACAAAGTTTTGGACAAAAACTTGGAAGTCTGGTAATTCCTCTTCTGGTACCTCCCATACAAATGTACCATCCCGCCCCTTATAAACCGTGTAATATTATCAATATTACCACCGCGATCTTGCCCAAATTCTGCATGTATTAAACCTATAGCTAGACAAAGTTTTGGACAAAAACTTGGAAGTCTGGTAACTCCCCTTCTGGTACCTCCCATACAAATGTACCATCCCGCCTACCTTAGAAATCGTGTAATAACATCAATATGCCCACCGCAATCTTGCCAAATTTTGCATTTAATAAATCTATAGCTAGACAAAGTTTTGGACAAAAACTTGGAAGCCTGGCAACTGCTCTTATGGTACCTCCCATACAAATGTACCATCCCGCCTACCTTATAAATCGTGTCATATTATCAATATTACCAACGCGATCTTGCCCAAATTCTGCATTTATTAAACCTATAGCTAGACAAAGTTTTGGACAAAAACTTGGAAGTCTGGTAACTCCCCTTCTGGTACCTCCCATACAAATGTACCATCCCGCCTACCATAGAAATCGTGTATACTTCAATATGCCCACCGCAATCTTGCCGAAATTTTGCATTTAATAAATATATAGCTAGACAAAGTTTTGGACAAAAACTTGGAAGTCTGGTAATTCCTCTTCTGGTACCTCCCATACAAATTTACCATCCAGCCCCATTAGAAATCGTGTAATAATATCAATATGGCCACAGCGATCTTGTCCAAATTTTGTATTTAGTAAATCCAGAGCTAGACAAAGTTTTGGACAAAAACTGGGAAGCCTGGCAACGCCTCTTCTGGTACCTCCCATACAAATGTACCATCCTGCCCCTTATAAACCGTGTAATATTATCAATATTACCAACGCGATCTTGCCCAAATTCTGTATTTAATAAAGCTATTGCTAGACAAAGTTTTGGACAAAAACTTGGAAGTCTGGTAACTCCCCTTCTGGTACCTCCGATACGAATGTACCATTCCGCCTACCTTAAAAATCGTGCAATAATATTAATATGTCCAACGCAACCTTGCCAAAATTTTGCATTTATTACATCTATAGCTAGACAATGTTTTGCACAAAAACTTGGAAGTCTGGTAATTCCTCTTCTGGTACCTCCCATACAAATGTACCATCCCGCCCCTTATAAACCGTGTAATATTATCAATATTACCACCGCGATCTTGCCCAAATTCTGTATTTAATAAACCTATTGCTAGACAAAGTTTTGGACAAAAACTTGGAAGCCATACAAATGTACCATACAAATGTACCATTTATTAAACCTATAGCTAGACAAAGTTTTGGACAAAAACTTGGAAGTCTGGTAATTCCTCTTCTGGTACCTCCTATACAAATGTACCATCCCGCCTACCTTAGAAATCGTGTAATAATATCAATATGCCCACCGCAATCTTGCCGAAATTTTGCATTTAATAAACCTATAGCTAGACAAAGTTTTGGACAAAAACTTGGAAGTCTGGTAACTCCCCTTCTGGTACCTCCCATACAAATGTACCATCCCGCCTACCTTAGAAATCGTGTAATAACATCAATATGCCCACCGCAATCTTGCCAAATTTTGCATTTAATAAATCTATAGCTAGACAAAGTTTTGGACAAAAACTTGGAAGCCTGGCAACTCCCCTTCTGGTACCTCCCATACAAATGTACCATCCCGCCTACCTTATAAATCGTGTCATATTATCAATATTACCAACGCGATCTTGCCCAAATTCTGCATTTATTAAACCTATAGCTAGACAAAGTTTTGGACAAAAACTTGGAAGTCTGGTAACTCCCCTTCTGGTACCTCCCATACAAATGTACCATCCCGCCTACCTTAGAAATCGTGTATACCTCAATATGCCCACCGCAATCTTGCCGAAATTTTGCATTTAATAAATATATAGCTAGACAAAGTTTTGGACAAAAACTTGGAAGCCTGGCAACTGCTCTTCTGGTACCTCCCATACAAATGTACCATCCCGCCTACCTTAGAAATCGTGTAATAATATCAATATGCCCACCGCAATCTTGCCGAAATTTTGCATTTAATAAACCTATAGCTAGACAAAGTTTTGGACAAAAACTTGGAAGTCTGGTAACTCCCCTTCTGGTACCTCCCATACAAATGTACCATCCCGCCTACCTTAGAAATCGTGTAATAACATCAATATGCCCACCGCAATCTTGCCAAATTCTGCATTTATTAAACCTATAGCTAGACAAAGTTTTGGACAAAAACTTGGAAGTCTGGTAATTCCTCTTCTAGTACCTCCCATACAAATGTACCATCCCGCCCCTTATAAACCGTGTAATATTATCAATATTACCACCGCGATCTTGCCCAAATTCTGTATTTAATAAAGCTATTGCTAGACAAAGTTTTGGACAAAAACTTGGAAGCCTGACATCTCCTCTTCGGGTACCTCCCATACAAATCTACCATCCTGCCCCTTATAAACCGTGTAATATTATCAATATTACCAACGCGATCTTGCCCAAATTCTGCATTTATTAAATCTCTAGCTAGGCAAAGTTTTGGACAAAAACATGGAAGTCTGGCAACTCCCCTTGTGATACCTCCCATACAAATGTACCATCCCGCCTACCTTAGAAATCGTGTAATAATATCAATATGCCCAGCGCGATCTTGCCCAAATTCGGCATTTATTTAATCTATACCTCCCATACAAATCTACCATCCTGCCCCTTATAAACCGTGTAATATTATCAATATTACCAACGCGATCTTGCCCAAATTCTGCATTTATTAAATCTCTAGCTAGGCAAAGTTTTGGACAAAAACATGGAAGTCTGGCAACTCCCCTTGTGATACCTCCCATACAAATGTACCATCCCGCCTACCTTAGAAATCGTGTAATAATATCAATATGCCCACCGCAATCTTGCCGAAATTTTGCATTTAATAAACCTATAGCTAGACAAAGTTTTGGACAAAAACTTGGAAGCCTGGCAACTCCTCTTCTGGTACCTCCCATACAAATGTACCATCCTGCCCCTTATAAACCGTGTAATATTATCAATATTGCCAACGCGATCTTGCCCAAATTCTGTATTTAATAAAGCTATTGCTAGACAAAGTTTTGGACAAAAACTTGGAAGTCTGGTAACTCCCCTTCTGGTACCTCCGATACGAATGTACCATTCCGCCTACCTTAAAAATCGTGTAATAATATTAATATGTCCAACGCAACCTTGCCAAAATTTTGCATTTATTACATCTATAGCTAGACAATGTTTTGGACAAAAACTTGGAAGTCTGGTAATTCCTCTTCTGGTACCTCCCATACAAATGTACCATCCCGCCCCTTATAAACCGTGTAATATTATCAATATTACCACCGCGATCTTGCCCAAATTCTGTATTTCATAAACCTATTGCTAGACAAAGTTTTGGACAAAAACTTGGAAGCCATACAAATGTACCATACAAATGTACCATACAAATGTACCATACAAATGTACCATACAAATGTACCATTTATTAAACCTATAGCTAGACAAAGTTTTGGACAAAAACTTGGAAGTCTGGTAATTCCTCTTCTGGTACCTCCTATACAAATGTACCATCCCGCCTACCTTATAAACCGTGTAATATTTTCAATATTACCAACGCGATCTTTCCCAAATTCTGTATTTAATAAAGCTATTGATAGACAAAGTTTTGGACAAAAACTTGGAAGTCTGGTGACTCCCCTTCTGGTACCTCCCATACAAATGTACCATCCCGCCTACCTTAGAAATCGTGTAATAATATCAATATGCCCACCGCAATCTTGCCGAAATTTTGCATTTAATAAACCTATAGCTAGACAAAGTTTTGGACAAAAACTTGGAAGTCTGGTAACTCCCCTTCTGGTACCTCCCATACAAATGTACCATCCCGCCTACCTTAGAAATCGTGTAATAACATCAATATGCCCACCGCAATCTTGTCAAATTTTGCATTTAATAAATCTATAGCTAGACAAAGTTTTGGACAACAACTTGGAAGCCTGGCAACTGCTCTTCTGGTACCTCCCATACAAATGTACCATCCCGCCTACCTTAGAAATCGTGTATACTATCAATATGCCCACCGCAATCTTGCCGAAATTTTGCATTTAATAAATATATAGCTAGACAAAGTTTTGGACAAAAACTTGGAAGTCTGGTAATTCCTCTTCTGGTACCTCCCATACAAATGTACCATCACGCCCCTTATAAACCGTGTAATATTATCAATATTACCACCGCGATCTTGCCCAAATTCTGTATTTAATAAAGCTATTGCTAGACAAAGTTTTGGACAAAAACTTGGAAGCCTGGTAACTCGCCTTCTGGTACTTCCCATACGAATGTACCATTTATTAAACCTATAGCTAGACAAAGTTTCGGACAAAAACTTGGAAGTCTGGCATCTCCCCTTGTGGTACCTTCCATACATATGAACCATCCCGCCTACCTTAGAAATCGTGTAATAATATCAATATGCCCAACGATACCTTGCCCAAATTTTGCATTTATTTAACCTATAGCTAGACAAAGTTTTGGACAAAAACTTGGAAGCCTGGCAACTCCTCTTCTGGTACCTCCCATACAAATGTACCATCCCTTATAAACCGTGTAATATTATCAATATTACCAACGCGATCTTGCCCAAATTCTGTATTTAATAAACCTATAGCTAGACAAAGTTTTGGACAAAAACTTGGAAGCCTGGCAACTCCTCTTCTGGTACCTCCCATACAAATGTACCATCCCTTATAAACCGTGTAATATTATCAATATTACCAACGCGATCTTGCCCAAATTCTGTATTTAATAAAGCTATTGATAGACAAAGTTTTGGGCAAAAACTTGGAAGTCTGGTAATTCCTCTTCTGGTACCTCCCATACAAATGTACCATCCCGCCTACCTTATAAACCGTGTAATATTATCAATATTACCAACGCGATCTTGCCCAAATTTTGCATTTAATAAATCTATAGCTAGACAAAGTTCTGGACAAAAACTTGGAAGTCTGGTAATTCCTCTTCTGGTACCTCCAATACGAATGTACCATTCCGCTTACCTTAGAAATCGTGTAATAATATTAATATGTCCAACGCAACCATGCCCAAATTTTGCATTTATAACATCTAAAGCTAGACAATGTTTTGTACAAAAACTTGGAAGTCTGGTAATTCCTCTTCTGGTACCTCCTATACAAATGTACCATCCCGCCCCTTATAAACCGTGTAATATTATCAATATTACCACCGCGATCTTGCCCAAATTTTGTATTTAATAAACCTATTGCTAGACAAAGTTTTGGACAAAAACTTGGAAGCCATACAAATGTACCATACAAATGTACCATTTATTAAACCTATAGCTAGACAAAGTTTTGGACAAAAACTTGGAAGCCTGGCAACTCCTCTTCTGGTACCTCCCATACACATGTACCATCCCTTATAAACCGTGTAATATTATCAATATTACCAACGCGATCTTGCCTAAATTCTGTATTTAATAAAGCTATTGCTAGACAAAGTTTTGGACAAAAACTTGGAAGTCTGGTAACTCCCCTTCTGGTACCTCCAATACGAATGTACCATTCCGCTTACCTTAGAAATCGTGTAATAATATTAATATGTCCAACGCAACCTTGCCAAAATTTTGCATTTATTACATCTATAGCTAGACAATGTTTTGGACAAAAACTTGGAAGTCTGGTAATTCCTCTTCTGGTACCTCCCATACAAATGTACCATCCTGCCCCTTATAAACCGTGTAATATTATCAATATTACCACCGCGATCTTGCCCAAATTCTGTATTTAATAAAGCTATTGCTAGACAAAGTTTTGGACAAAAACTTGGAAGTCTGGTAACTCCCCTTCTGGTACCTCCGATACGAATGTACCATTCCGCCTACCTTAAAAATCGTGTAATAATATTAATATGTCCAACGCAACCTTGCCAAAATTTTGCATTTATTACATCTATAGCTAGACAATGTTTTGGACAAAAACTTGGAAGTCTGGTAATTCCTCTTCTGGTACCTCCCATACAAATGTACCATCCTGCCCCTTATAAACCGTGTAATATTATCAATATTACCAACGCGATCTTGCCCAAATTCTGTATTTAATAAAGCTTTTGCTAGACAAAGTTTTGGACAAAAACTTGGAAGTCTGGTAACTCCCCTTCTGGTACCTCCGATACGAATGTACCATTCCGCCTACCTTAAAAATCGTGTAATAATATTAATATGTCCAACGCAACCTTGCCAAAATTTTGCATTTATTACATCTATAGCTAGACAAAGTTTTGGACAAAAACTTGGAAGCCTGGCAACTCCTCTTCTGGTACCTCCCATACAAATGTACCATCCTGCCCCTTATAAACCGTGTAATATTATCAATATTACCAACGCGATCTTGCCCAAATTCTGTATTTAATAAAGCTATTGCTAGACAAAGTTTTGGACAAAAACTTGGAAGTCTGGTAACTCCCCTTCTGGTACCTCCGATACGAATGTACCATTCCGCCTACCTTAAAAATCGTGCAATAATATTAATATGTCCAACGCAACCTTGCCAAAATTTTGCATTTATTACATCTATAGCTAGACAATGTTTTGACAAAAAATTTGAAGTCTGGTAATTCCTCTTCTGGTACCTCCCATACAAATGTACCATCCCGCCCCTTATAAACCGTGTAATATTATCAATATTACCACCGCGATCTTGCCCAAATTCTGTATTTAATAAACCTATTGCTAGACAAAGTTTTGGACAAAAACTTGGAAGCCATACAAATGTACCATTTATTAAACCTATAGCTAGACAAAGTTTTGGACAAAAACTTGGAAGTCTGGTAATTCCTCTTCTGGTACCTCCTATACAAATGTACCATCCCGCCTACCTTATAAACCGTGTAATATTTTCAATATTACCAACGCGATCTTTCCCAAATTCTGTATTTAATAAAGCTATTGCTAGACAAAGTTTTGGACAAAAACTTGGAAGCCTGACATCTCCTCTTCGGGTACCTCCCATACAAATCTACCATCCTGCCCCTTATAAACCGTGTAATATTATCAATATTACCAACGCGATCTTGCCCAAATTCTGCATTTATTAAATCTCTAGCTAGGCAAAGTTTTGGACAAAAACATGGAAGTCTGGCAACTCCCCTTGTGATACCTCCCATACAAATGTACCATCCCGCCTGCCTTAGAAATCGTGTAATAATATCAATATGCCCACCGCAATCTTGCCGAAATTTTGCATTTAATAAACCTATAGCTAGACAAAGTTTTGGACAAAAACTTGGAAGTCTGGTAACTCCCCTTCTGGTACCTCCCATACAAATGTACCATCCCGCCTACCTTAGAAATCGTGTAATAACATCAATATGCCCACCGCAATCTTGCCAAATTCTGCATTTATTAAACCTATAGCTAGACAAAGTTTTGGACAAAAACTTGGAAGTCTGGTAATTCCTCTTCTAGTACCTCCCATACAAATGTACCATCCCGCCCCTTATAAACCGTGTAATATTATCAATATTACCACCGCGATCTTGCCCAAATTCTGTATTTAATAAAGCTATTGCTAGACAAAGTTTTGGACAAAAACTTGGAAGCCATACAAATGTACCATACAAATGTACCATTTATTAAACCTATAGCTAGACAAAGTTTTGGACAAAAACTTGGAAGTCTGGTAATTCCTCTTCTGGTACCTCCTATACAAATGTACCATCCCGCCTACCTTATAAACCGTGTAATATTTTCAATATTACCAACGCGATCTTTCCCAAATTCTGTATTTAATAAAGCTATTGCTAGACAAAGTTTTGGACAAAAACTTGGAAGCCTGACATCTCCTCTTCGGGTACCTCCCATACAAATCTACCATCCTGCCCCTTATAAACCGTGTAATATTATCAATATTACCAACGCGATCTTGCCCAAATTCTGCATTTATTAAATCTCTAGCTAGGCAAAGTTTTGGACAAAAACATGGAAGTCTGGCAACTCCCCTTGTGATACCTCCCATACAAATGTACCATCCCGCCTACCTTAGAAATCGTGTAATAATATCAATATGCCCACCGCAATCTTGCCGAAATTTTGCATTTAATAAACCTATAGCTAGACAAAGTTTTGGACAAAAACTTGGAAGTCTGGTAACTCCCCTTCTGGTACCTCCCATACAAATGTACCATCCCGCCTACCTTAGAAATCGTGTAATAACATCAATATGCCCACCGCAATCTTGCCAAATTCTGCATTTATTAAACCTATAGCTAGACAAAGTTTTGGACAAAAACTTGGAAGTCTGGTAATTCCTCTTCTAGTACCTCCCATACAAATGTACCATCCCGCCCCTTATAAACCGTGTAATATTATCAATATTACCACCGCGATCTTGCCCAAATTCTGTATTTAATAAAGCTATTGCTAGACAAAGTTTTGGACAAAAACTTGGAAGCCTGACATCTCCTCTTCGGGTACCTCCCATACAAATCTACCATCCTGCCCCTTATAAACCGTGTAATATTATCAATATTACCAACGCGATCTTGCCCAAATTCTGCATTTATTAAATCTCTAGCTAGGCAAAGTTTTGGACAAAAACATGGAAGTCTGGCAACTCCCCTTGTGATACCTCCCATACAAATGTACCGTCCCGCCTACCTTAGAAATCGTGTAATAATATCAATATGCCCAGCGCGATCTTGCCCAAATTCGGCATTTATTTAATCTATAGCTAGACAAAGTTTTGGACAAAAACTTGGAAGCCTGGCAACTCCTCTTCTGGTACCTCCCATACAAATGTACCATCCTGCCCCTTATAAACCGTGTAATATTATCAATATTACCAACGCGATCTTGCCCAAATTCTGTATTTAATAAAGCTATTGCTAGACAAAGTTTTGGACAAAAACTTGGAAGTCTGGTAACTCCCCTTCTGGTACCTCCGATACGAATGTACCATTCCGCCTACCTTAAAAATCGTGTAATAATATTAATATGTCCAACGCAACCTTGCCAAAATTTTGCATTTATTACATCTATAGCTAGACAATGTTTTGGACAAAAACTTGGAAGTCTGGTAATTCCTCTTCTGGTACCTCCCATACAAATGTACCATCCCGCCCCTTATAAACCGTGTAATATTATCAATATTACCACCGCGATCTTGCCCAAATTCTGTATTTAATAAACCTATTGCTAGACAAAGTTTTGGACAAAAACTTGGAAGCCATACAAATGTACCATACAAATGTACCATTTATTAAACCTATAGCTAGACAAAGTTTTGGACAAAAACTTGGAAGTCTGGTAATTCCTCTTCTGGTACCTCCTATAAAAATGTACCATCCCGCCTACCTTATAAACCGTGTAATATTTTCAATATTACCAACGCGATCTTTCCCAAATTCTGTATTTAATAAAGCTATTGATAGACAAAGTTTTGGACAAAAACTTGGAAGTCTGGTGACTCCCCTTCTGGTACCTCCCATACAAATGTACCATCCCGCCTACCTTAGAAATCGTGTAATAATATCAATATGCCCACCGCAATCTTGCCGAAATTTTGCATTTAATAAACCTATAGCTAGACAAAGTTTTGGACAAAAACTTGGAAGTCTGGTAACTCCCCTTCTGGTACCTCCCATACAAATGTACCATCCCGCCTACCTTAGAAATCGTGTAATAACATCAATATGCCCACCGCAATCTTGCCAAATTTTGCATTTAATAAATCTATAGCTAGACAAAGTTTTGGACAACAACTTGGAAGCCTGGCAACTGCTCTTCTGGTACCTCCCATACAAATGTACCATTCCGCCTACCTTAGAAATCGTCTATACTATCAATATGCCCACCGCAATCTTGCCGAAATTTTGCATTTATTAAACCTATAGCTAGACAAAGTTTTGGACAAAACTTGGAAGTCTGGTAACTCCCCTTCTGGTACCTCCCATACAAATGTACCATCCCGCCTACCTTAGAAATCGTGTATACTATCAATATGCCCACCGCAATCTTGCCGAAATTTTGCATTTAATAAATATATAGCTAGACAAAGTTTTGGACAAAAACTTGGAAGTCTGGTAATTCCTCTTCTGGTACCTCCCATACAAATGTACCATCACGCCCCTTATAAACCGTGTAATATTATCAATATTACCACCGCGATCTTGCCCAAATTCTGTATTTAATAAAGCTATTGCTAGACAAAGTTTTGGACAAAAACTTGGAAGCCTGGTAACTCGCCTTCTGGTACTTCCCATACGAATGTACTATTTACTAAACCTATAGCTAGACAAAGTTTCGGACAAAAACTTGGAAGTCTGGCATCTCCCCTTGTGGTACCTTCCATACATATGAACCATCCCGCCTACCTTAGAAATCGTGTAATAATATCAGTATGCCCAACGATACCTTGCCCAAATTTTGCATTTATTAAACCTATAGCTAGACAAAGTTTTGGACAAAAACTTGGAAGCCTGGCAACTCCTCTTCTGGTACCTCCCATACAAATGTACCATCCCTTATAAACCGTGTAATATTATCAATATTACCAACGCGATCTTGCCCAAATTCTGTATTTAATAAAGCTATTGCTAGACAAAGTTTTGGACAAAAACTTGGAAGTCTGGTAACTCCCCTTCTGGTACCTCCAATACGAATGTACCATTCCGCTTACCTTAGAAATCGTGTAATAATATTAATATGTCCAACGCAACCTTGCCCAAATTTTGCATTTATAACATCTATAGCTAGACAATGTTTTGTACAAAAACTTGGAAGTCTGGTAATTCCTCTTCTGGTACCTCCCATACAAATATACCATCCCGCCTACCTTATAAACCGTGTAATATTATCAATATTACCAACGCGATCTTGCCCAAATTCTGTATTTAATAAAGCTATTGATAGACAAAGTTTTGGGCAAAAACTTGGAAGTCTGGTAATTCCTCTTCTGGTACCTCCCATACAAATGTACCATCCCGCCTACCTTATAAACCGTGTAATATTATCAATATTACCAACGCGATCTTGCCCAAATTTTGCATTTAATAAATCTATAGCTAGACAAAGTTCTGGACAAAAACTTGGAAGTCTGGTAATTCCTCTTCTGGTACCTCCAATACGAATGTACCATTCCGCTTACCTTAGAAATCGTGTAATAATATTAATATGTCCAACGCAACCATGCCCAAATTTTGCATTTATAACATCTAAAGCTAGACAATGTTTTGTACAAAAACTTGGAAGTCTGGTAATTCCTCTTCTGGTACCTCCTATACAAATGTACCATCCCGCCCCTTATAAACCGTGTAATATTATCAATATTACCACCGCGATCTTGCCCAAATTTTGTATTTAATAAACCTATTGCTAGACAAAGTTTTGGACAAAAACTTGGAAGCCATACAAATGTACCATACAAATGTACCATTTATTAAACCTATAGCTAGACAAAGTTTTGGACAAAAACTTGGAAGCCTGGCAACTCCTCTTCTGGTACCTCCCATACACATGTACCATCCCTTATAAACCGTGTAATATTATCAATATTACCAACGCGATCTTGCCTAAATTCTGTATTTAATAAAGCTATTGCTAGACAAAGTTTTGGACAAAAACTTGGAAGTCTGGTAACTCCCCTTCTGGTACCTCCAATACGAATGTACCATTCCGCTTACCTTAGAAATCGTGTAATAATATTAATATGTCCAACGCAACCTTGCCCAAATTTTGCATTTATAACATCTATAGCTAGACAATGTTTTGTACAAAAACTTGGAAGTCTGGTAATTCCTCTTCTGGTACCTCCCATACAAATGTACCATCCTGCCCCTTATAAACCGTGTAATATTATCAATATTACCACCGCGATCTTGCCCAAATTCTGTATTTAATAAACCTATTGCTAGACAAAGTTTTGGACAAAAACTTGGAAGCCATACAAATGTACCATACAAATGTACCATTTATTAAACCTATAGCTAGACAAAGTTTTGGACAAAAACTTGGAAGTCTGGTAATTCCTCTTCTGGTACCTCCTATACAAATGTACCATCCCGCCTACCTTATAAACCGTGTAATATTTTCAATATTACCAACGCAATCTTTCCCAAATTCTGTATTTAATAAAGCTATTGATAGACAAAGTTTTGGACAAAAACTTGGAAGTCTGGTAACTCCCCTTCTGGTACCTCCAATACGAATGTACCATTCCGCCTACCTTAGAAATCGTGTAATAATATCAATATGCCCACCGCAATATTGCCGAAATTTTGCATTTAATAAATCTATTGCTAGACAAAGTTTTGGACAAAAACTTGGAAGTCTGGTAATTCCTCTTCTGGAAGTCTGGTACCTCCCATACAAATGTACCATCCCGCCCCATTAGAAATCGTGTAATAAAATTCTGGAAGTCTGGTAACTCCCCTTCTGGTACCTCCCATACAAATGTACCATCCCGCCTACCTTAGAAATCGTGTATACTATCAATATGCCCACCGCAATCTTGCCGAAATTTTGCATTTAATAAATATATAGCTAGACAAAGTTTTGGACAAAAACTTGGAAGTCTGGTAATTCCTCTTCTGGTACCTCCCATACAAATGTACCATCACGCCCCTTATAAACCGTGTAATATTATCAATATTACTACCGCGATCTTGCCCAAATTCTGTATTTAATAAAGCTATTGCTAGACAAAGTTTTGGACAAAAACTTGGAAGCCTGGTAACTCGCCTTCTGGTACTTCCCATACAAATGTACCATTTATTAAACCTATAGCTAGACAAAGTTTCGGACAAAAACTTGGAAGTCTGGTAATTCCTCTTCTGGTACCTCCCATACAAATATACCATCCCGCCTACCTTATAAACCGTGTAATATTATCAATATTACCAACGCGATCTTGCCCAAATTCTGTATTTAATAAAGCTATTGATAGACAAAGTTTTGGGCAAAAACTTGGAAGTCTGGTAATTCCTCTTCTGGTACCTCCCATACAAATGTACCATCCCGCCTACCTTATAAACCGTGTAATATTATCAATATTACCAACGCGATCTTGCCCAAATTTTGCATTTAATAAATCTATAGCTAGACAAAGTTCTGGACAAAAACTTGGAAGTCTGGTAACTCCCCTTCTCGTACCTCCCATACAAATGTACCATCCCGCCTACCTTAGAAATCGTGTAATAACATCAATATGCCCACCGCAATCTTGCCAAATTTTGCATTTAATAAATCTATAGCTAGAGAAAGGTTTGGACAAAAAAATTGGAAGATTGGTACCTCCCCTTCTGGTACCTCCCATACAAATGTACCATCCCGCCCCATTAGAAATCGTGTAATAATATTCTGGAAGTCTGGTAACTCCCCTTCTGGTACCTCCCATACAAATGTACCATCCCGCCCCATTAGAAATCGTGTAATAATATTCTGGAAGTCTGGTAACTCCCCTTCTGGTACCTCCCATACAAATATACCATCCCGCCCCTTATAAACCGTGTAATATTATCAATATTACCACCGCGATCTTGCCCAAATTCTGCATTTATTAAATATATAGCTAGACAAAGTTTTGGACAATAACTTGGAAGTCTGGTAATTCCTCTTCTGGTACCTCCCATACAAATGTACCATCCCGCCCCATTAGAAATCGTGTAATAATATTCTGGAAGTCTGGTAACTCCCCTTCTGGTACCTCCCATACAAATGTACAAAGTTTGGACAAAAACTTGGAAGCCTGGCAACTGCTCTTCTGGTACCTCCCATACAAACGTACCATCCCGCCTACCTTATAAATCGTGTCATATTATCAATATTACCAACGCGATCTTGCCCAAATTCTGCATTTATTAAATATATAGCTAGACAAAGTTTTGGACAATAACTTGGAAGTCTGGTAATTCCTCTTCTGGTACCTCCCATACAAATGTACCATCCCGCCCCATTAGAAATCGTGTAATAATATTCTGGAAGTCTGGTAACTCCCCTTCTGGTACCTCCCATACAAATGTACCATCCCGCCCCATTAGAAATCGTGTAATAATATTCTGGAAGTTTGGTAACTCCCCTTCTGGTACTTCTTATACAAATATACCATCCCGCCCCTTATAAACCGTGTAATATTATCAATATTACCACCGCGATCTTGCCCACATTCTGTATTTAATAAAGCTATTGCTAGACAAAGTTTTGGACAAAAACTTGGATGCCTGATAACTCGCCTTCTGGTACTTCCCATACAAATGTACCATCCCGCCCCATTAGAAATCGTGTAATAATATTCTGGAAGTCTGGTAACTCCCCTTCTGGTACCTCCCATACAAATGTACCATCCCGCCCCATTAGAAATCGTGTAATAATATTCTGGAAGTTTAGTAACTCCCCTTCTGGTAATTCTTATACAAATATACCATCCCCCCCTTATAAACCGTGTAATATTATCAATATTACCACCGCGATCTTGCCCAAATTCTGTATTTAATAAATCTATAGCTAGACAAAGTTTTGGGCAAAAACTTGGAAGTCTGGTAATTCCTCTTCTGGTACCTCCCATACAAATGTACCATCCCGCCTACCTTATAAACCGTGTAATATTATCAATATTACCAACGCGATCTTGCCCAAATTTTGCATTTAATAAATCTATAGCTAGACAAAGTTCTGGACAAAAACTTGGAAGTCTGGTAACTCCCCTTCTCGTACCTCCCATACAAATGTACCATCCCGCCTACCTTAGAAATCGTGTAATAACATCAATATGCCCACCGCAATCTTGCCAAATTTTGCATTGAATAAATCTATAGCTAGAGAAAGGTTTGGACAAAAAAATTGGAAGATTGGTACCTCCCCTTCTGGTACCTCCCATACAAATGTACCATCCCGCCCCATTAGAAATCGTGTAATAATATTCTGGAAGTCTGGTAACTCCCCTTCTGGTACCTCCCATACAAATGTACCATCCCGCCCCATTAGAAATCGTGTAATAATATTCTGGAAGTCTGGTAACTCCCCTTCTGGTACCTCCCATACAAATATACCATCCCGCCCCTTATAAACCGTGTAATATTATCAATATTACCACCGCGATCTTGCCCAAATTCTGCATTTATTAAATATATAGCTAGACAAAGTTTTGGACAATAACTTGGAAGTCTGGTAATTCCTCTTCTGGTACCTCCCATACAAATGTACCATCCCGCCCCATTAGAAATCGTGTAATAATATTCTGGAAGTCTGGTAACTCCCCTTCTGGTACCTCCCATACAAATGTACCATCCCGCCCCATTAGAAATCGTGTAATAATATTCTGGAAGTCTGGTAACTCCCCTTCTGGTACCTCCCATACAAATATACCATCCCGCCCCTTATAAACCGTGTAATATTATCAATATTACCACCGCGATCTTGCCCAAATTCTGCATTTATTAAATATATAGCTAGACAAAGTTTTGGACAATAACTTGGAAGTCTGGTAATTCCTCTTCTGGTACCTCCCATACAAATGTACCATCCCGCCCCTTATAAACCGTGTAATATTATCAATATTACCACCGCGATCTTGCCCAAATTCTGCATTTATTAAATATATAGCTAGACAAAGTTTTGGACAATAACTTGGAAGTCTGGTAATTCCTCTTCTGGTACCTCCCATACAAATGTACCATCCCGCCCCATTAGAAATCGTGTAATAATATTCTGGAAGTCTGGTAACTCCCCTTCTGGTACCTCCCATACAAATGTACCATTCCGCCCCATTAGAAATCGTGTAATAATATTCTGGAAGTCTGGTAACTCCCCTTCTGGTACCTCCCATACAAATGTACCATCCCGCCCCATTAGAAATCGTGTAATAATATTCTGGAAGTCTGGTAACTCCCCTTCTGGTACCTCCCATACAAATGTACCATCCCGCCCCATTAGAAATCGTGTAATAATATTCTGGAAGTCTGGTAACTCCCCTTCTGGTACCTCCCATACAAATGTACCATCCCGCCCCATTAGAAATCGTGTAATAATATTCTGGAAGTCTGGTAACTCCCCTTCTGGTACCTCCCATACAAATATACCATCCCGCCCCTTATAAACCGTGTAATATTATCAATAGTACCACCGCGATCTTGCCCAAATTCTGCATTTATTAAATATATAGCTAGACAAAGTTTTGGACAATAACTTGGAAGTCTGGTAATTCCTCTTCTGGTACCTCCTATACAAATGTACCATCCCGCCTACCTTATAAACCGTGTAATATTTTCAATATTACCAACGCGATCTTTCCCAAATTCTGTATTTAATAAAGCTATTGACAGACAAAGTTTTGGACAAAAACTTGGAAGTCTGGTAACTCCCCTTCTGGTACCTCCAATACGAATGTACCATTCCGCCTACCTTAGAAATCGTGTAATAATATCAATATGCCCACCGCAATCTTGCCGAAATTTTGCATTTAATAAATCTATTGCTAGACAAAGTTTTGGACAAAAACTTGGAAGTCTGGTAATTCCTCTTCTGGAAGTCTGGTACCTCCCATACAAATGTACCATCCCGCCCCATTAGAAATCGTGTAATAATATTCTGGAAGTCTGGTAACTCCCCTTCTGGTACCTCCCATACAAATGTACCATCCCGCCTACCTTAGAAATCGTGTATACTATCAATATGCCCACCGCAATCTTGCCGAAATTTTGCATTTAATAAATATATAACTAGACAAAGTTTTGGACAAAAACTTGGATGCCTGATAACTCGCCTTCTGGTACTTCCCATACAAATGTACCATCCCGCCCCATTAGAAATCGTGTAATAATATTCTGGAAGTCTGGTAACTCCCCTTCTGGTACCTCCCATACAAATGTACCATCCCGACCCATTAGAAATCGTGTAATAATATTCTGGAAGTTTGGTAACTCCCCTTCTGGTACTTCTTATACAAATATACCATCCCGCCCCTTATAAACCGTGTAATATTATCAATATTACCACCGCGATCTTGCCCAAATTCTGTATTTAATAAAGCTATTGATAGACAAAGTTTTGGGCAAAAACTTGGAAGTCTGGTAATTCCTCTTCTGGTACCTCCCATACAAATGTACCATCCCGCCTACCTTATAAACCGTGTAATATTATCAATATTACCAACGCGATCTTGCCCAAATTTTGCATTTAATAAATCTATAGCTAGACAAAGTTCTGGACAAAAACTTGGAAGTCTGGTAACTCCCCTTCTCGTACCTCCCATACAAATGTACCATCCCGCCTACCTTAGAAATCGTGTAATAACATCAATATGCCCACCGCAATCTTGCCAAATTTTGCATTTAATAAATCTATAGCTAGAGAAAGGTTTGGACAAAAAAATTGGAAGATTGGTACCTCCCCTTCTGGTACCTCCCATACAAATGTACCATCCCGCCCCATTAGAAATCGTGTAATAATATTCTGGAAGTCTGGTAACTCCTCTTCTGGTACCTCCCATACAAATGTACCATCCCGCCCCATTAGAAATCGTGTAATAATATTCTGGAAGTCTGGTAACTCCCCTTCTGGTACCTCCCATACAAATATACCATCCCGCCCCTTATAAACCGTGTAATATTATCAATATTACCACAGCGATCTTGCCCAAATTCTGCATTTATTAAATATATAGCTAGACAAAGTTTTGGACAATAACTTGGAAGTCTGGTAATTCCTCTTCTGGTACCTCCCATACAAATGTACCATCCCGCCCCATTAGAAATCGTGTAATAATATTCTGGAAGTCTGGTAACTCCCCTTCTGGTACATCCCATACAAATGTACCATCCCGCCCCATTAGAAATCGTGTAATAATATTCTGGAAGTCTGGTAACTCCCCTTCTGGTACCTCCCATACAAATATACCATCCCGCCCCTTATAAACCGTGTAATATTATCAATATTACCACCGCGATCTTGCCCAAATTCTGCATTTATTAAATATATAGCTAGACAAAGTTTTGGACAATAACTTGGAAGTCTGGTAATTCCTCTTCTGGTACCTCCCATACAAATGTACCATCCCGCCCCTTATAAACCGTGTAATATTATCAATATTACCACCGCGATCTTGCCCAAATTCTGCATTTATTAAATATATAGCTAGACAAAGTTTTGGACAATAACTTGGAAGTCTGGTAATTCCTCTTCTGGTACCTCCCATACAAATGTACCATCCCGCCCCATTAGAAATCGTGTAATAATATTCTGGAAGTCTGGTAACTCCCCTTCTGGTACCTCCCATACAAATGTACCATCCCGCCCCATTAGAAATCGTGTAATAATATTCTGGAAGTCTGGTAACTCCCCTTCTGGTACCTCCCATACAAATGTACCATCCCGCCCCATTAGAAATCGTGTAATAATATTCTGGAAGTCTGGTAACTCCCCTTCTGGTACCTCCCATACAAATGTACCATCCCGCCCCATTAGAAATCGTGTAATAATATTCTGGAAGTCTGGTAACTCCCCTTCTGGTACCTCCCATACAAATGTACCATCCCGCCTACCTTAGCAATCGTGTATACTATCAATATGCCCACCGCAATCTTGCCGAAATTTTGCATTTAATAAATATATAGCTAGACAAAGTTTTGGACAAAAACTTGGAAGTCTGGTAATTCCTCTTCTGGTACCTCCCATACAAATGTACCATCACGCCCCTTATAAACCGTGTAATATTATCAATATTACCACCGCGATCTTGCCCAAATTCTGTATTTAATAAAGCTATTGCTAGACAAAGTTTTGGACAAAAACTTGGAAGCCTGGTAACTCGCCTTCTGGTACTTCCCATACAAATGTACCATTTATTAAACCTATAGCTAGACAAAGTTTCGGACAAAAACTTGGAAGTCTGGTAATTCCTCTTCTGGTACCTCCCATACAAATATACCATCCCGCCTACCTTATAAACCGTGTAATATTATCAATATTACCAACGCGATCTTGCCCAAATTCTGTATTTAATAAAGCTATTGATAGACAAAGTTTTGGGCAAAAACTTGGAAGTCTGGTAATTCCTCTTCTGGTACCTCCCATACAAATGTACCATCCCGCCTATCTTATAAACCGTGTAATATTATCAATATTACCAACGCGATCTTGCCCAAATTTTGCATTTAATAAATCTATAGCTAGACAAAGTTCTGGACAAAAACTTGGAAGTCTGGTAACTCCCCTTCTCGTACTTCCCATACAAATGTACCATTTATTAAACCTATAGCTAGACAAAGTTTCGGACAAAAACTTGGAAGTCTGGTAATTCCTCTTCTGGTACTTCCCATACAAATGTACCATTTATTAAACCTATAGCTAGACAAAGTTTCGGACAAAAACTTGGAAGTCTGGTAACTCCCCTTCTCGTACCTCCCATACAAATGTACCATCCCGCCTACCTTAGAAATCGTGTAATAACATCAATATGCCCACCGCAATCTTGCCAAATTTTGCATTTAATAAATCTATAGCTAGAGAAAGGTTTGGACAAAAAAATTGGAAGATTGGTACCTCCCCTTCTGGTACCTCCCATACAAATGTACCATCCCGCCCCATTAGAAATCGTGTAATAATATTCTGGAAGTCTGGTAACTCCCCTTCTGGTACCTCCCATACAAATGTACCATCCCGCCCCATTAGAAATCGTGTAATAATATTCTGGAAGTCTGGTAACTCCCCTTCTGGTACCTCCCATACAAATATACCATCCCGCCCCTTATAAACCGTGTAATATTATCAATATTACCACCGCGATCTTGCCCAAATTCTGCATTTATTAAATATATAGCTAGACAAAGTTTTGGACAATAACTTGGAAGTCTGGTAATTCCTCTTCTGGTACCTCCCATACAAATGTACCATCCCGCCCCATTAGAAATCGTGTAATAATATTCTGGAAGTCTGGTAACTCCCCTTCTGGTACCTCCCATACAAATGTACAAAGTTTGGACAAAAACTTGGAAGCCTGGCAACTGCTCTTCTGGTACCTCCCATACAAACGTACCATCCCGCCTACCTTATAAATCGTGTCATATTATCAATATTACCAACGCGATCTTGCCCAAATTCTGCATTTATTAAATATATAGCTAGACAAAGTTTTGGACAATAACTTGGAAGTCTGGTAATTCCTCTTCTGGTACCTCCCATACAAATGTACCATCCCGCCCCATTAGAAATCGTGTAATAATATTCTGGAAGTCTGGTAACTCCCCTTCTGGTACCTCCCATACAAATGTACCATCCCGCCCCATTAGAAATCGTGTAATAATATTCTGGAAGTTTGGTAACTCCCCTTCTGGTACTTCTTATACAAATATACCATCCCGCCCCTTATAAACCGTGTAATATTATCAATATTACCACCGCGATCTTGCCCAAATTCTGTATTTAATAAAGCTATTGCTAGACAAAGTTTTGGACAAAAACTTGGATGCCTGATAACTCGCCTTCTAGACAAAGTTTTGGTGAAAAAGTTGGAAGTCTGGTACCTCCCATACAAATGTACCATCCCGCCCCATTAGAAATCGTGTAATAATATTCTGGAAGTCTGGTAACTCCCCTTCTGGTACCTCCCATATAAATGTACCATCCCGCCTACCTTAGAAATCGTGTAATAATATCAGTATGCCCACCGCGATCTTGCCCAAATTTTGCATTTAATAAATCTATAGCTAGACAAAGTTTTGGACAAAAACTTGGATGCCTGATAACTCGCCTTCTGGTACTTCCCATACAAATGTACCATTTATTAAACCTATAGCTAGAGAAAGTTTTGGACAAAAAAATTGGAAGATTGGTACCTCCCCTTCTGGTACCTTCCATACAAATGTACCATCCCACCCCTTATAAACCTTGTAATATTATCAATATTACCAACGCGAAATTCTGTATTTAATAAAACTTTTGCTAAACAAAGTTTCGGAAAAAAACTTGGAAGTCTGGCAACTCCCCTTCTGTTACCTCCCATACAAATGTACCATCCCGCCTACCTTAGAAATCGTGTAATAACATCAATATGCTCACCGCAATCTTGCTGAAATTTTGCATTTAATAAATATATAGCTAGACAAAGTTTTGGACAAAAACTTGGAAGTCTGGTAATTCCTCTTCTGGTACCTCCCATACAAATGTACCATCCCGCCCCTTATAAAGCGTGTAATATTATCAATATTACCACCGTGATCTTGCCCAAATTCTGTTTTTATTAGACCTATAGCTAGACAAAGTTTTGGACAAAAACTTGGAAGTCTGGTAACTCCCCTTCTGGTACCTCCCATACAAATGTACCATCCCGCCTTCCTTAGAAATCGTGTCATATTATCAATATTACCAACGCGATCTTGCCCAAATTCTGTATTTATTAAACCTATAGCTAGACAAAGTTTTGGACAAAAACTTGGAAGTCTGGTAATTCCTCTTCTGGTACCTCCCATACAAATGTACCATCCCGCCCCATTAGAAATCGTGTAATAATATTCTGGAAGTCTGGTAACTCCCTTTCTGGTACCTCCCATACAAATGTACAAAGTTTGGACAAAAACTTGGAAGCCTGGCAACTGCTCTTCTGGTACCTCGCATACAAATGTACCATCCCGCGATCTTGCTCTTAAATCTATAGCTAGACAAAGTTTTGGACAAAAACTTGGATGCCTGATAACTCGCCTTCTTGTACTTCCCATACAAATGTACCATTTATTAAACCTATAGCTAGCGAAAGTTTTGGACAAAAAATTGGAAGATTGGTACCTCCCCTTCGGTACCTTCCATACAAATGTACCATCCCGCCCCTTATAAACCTTGTAATATTATCAATATTACCAACGCGAAATTCTGTATTTAATAAAACTTTTGCTAAACAAAGTTTCGGAAAAAAACTTGGAAGTCTGGCAACTCCCCTTCTGTTACCTCCCATACAAATGTACCATCCCGCCTACCTTAGAAATCGTGTAATAACATCAATATGCTCACCGCAATCTTGCCGAAATTTTGCATTTAATAAATCTATAGCTAGACAAAGTTTTGGACAAAAACTTGGATGCCTGATAACTCGCTTTCTGGTACTTCCCATACAAATGTACCATTTATTAAACCTATAGCTAGAGAAAGTTTTGGACAAAAAAATTGGAAGATTGGTACCTCCCCTTCTGGTACCTTCCATACAAATGTACCATCCCGCCCCTTATAAACCTTGTAATATTATCAATATTACCAACGCGAAATTCTGTATTTAATAAAACTTTTGCTAAACAAAGTTTCGGAAAAAAACTTGGAAGTCTGGCAACTCCCCTTCTGTTACCTCCCATACAAATGTACCATCCCGCCTACCTTAGAAATCGTGTAATAACATCAATATGCTCACCGCAATCTTGCCGAAATTTTGCATTTAATAAATATATAGCTAGACAAAGTTTTGGACAAAAACTTGGAAGTCTGGTAATTCCTCTTCTGGTACCTCCCATACAAATGTACCATCCCGCCCCTTATAAAGCGTGTAATATTATCAATATTACCACCGTGATCTTGCCCAAATTCTGTATTTATTAGACCTATAGCTAGACAAAGTTTTGGACAAAAACTTGGAAGTCTGGTAATTCCTCTTCTGGTACCTCCCATACAAATGTACCATCCCGCCCCATTAGAAATCGTGTAATAATATTCTGGAAGTCTGGTAACTCCCCTTCTGGTACCTCCCATACAAATGTACAAAGTTTGGACAAAAACTTGGAAGCCTGGCAACTGCTCTTCTGGTACCTCGCATACAAATGTACCATCCCGCCTACCTTATAAATCGTGTCATATTATCAATATTACCAACGCGATCTTGCCCAAAATCTGCATTTATTTAATATATAGCTAGACAAAGTTTTGGACAATAACTTGGAAGTCTGGTAATTCCTCTTCTGGTACCTCCCATACAAATATACCATCCCGCCCCATTAGAAATCGTGTAATAATATTCTGGAAGTCTGGTAACTCCCCTTCTGGTAACTCCCATACAAATGTACCATCCCGCCCCATTAGAAATCGTGTAATAATATTCTCGAAGTCTGGTAACTCCCCTTCTGGTACCTCCCATACAAATATACCATCCCGCCCCTTATAAACCGTGTAATATTATCAATATTACCACCACGATCTTGCCCAAATTCTGTATTTAATAAAGCTATTGCTAGACAAAGTTTTGGTACCTTCTGGTACCTCCCATACAAATGTACCATCCCGCCCCATTAGAAATTGTGTAATAATATTCTGGAAGTCTGGCAACTCCCCTTCTGGTACCTCCCATACAAATGTACCATCCCGCCCCATTAGAAATTGTGTAATAATATTCTGGAAGTCTGGTAACTCCCCTTCTGGTACCTCCCATACAAATGTACCATCCCGCCCCTTATAAACCGTGTAATATTATCAATATTACCAACGCGAAATTCTGTATTTAATAAAGCAATTGCTAGACAAAGTTTTGGACAAAAACTTGGAAGTCTGGTAATTCCTCTTCTGGTACCTCCCATACAAATGTACCATCCCGCCCCTTATAAAGCGTGTAATATTATCAATATTACCACCGTGATCTTGCCCAAATTCTGTATTTATTAGACCTATAGCTAGACAAAGTTTTGGACAAAAACTTGGAAGATTGGTACCTCCCCTTCTGGTACCTTCCATACAAATGTACCATCCCGCCCCATATAAACCGTGTAATATTATCAAAATTACCAACGCGAAATTCTGTATTTAATAAAACTTTTGCTAAACAAATTTTCGGAAAAAAACTTGGAAGTCTGGCAACTCCCCTTCTGTTACCTCCCATACAAATGTACCATCCCGCCTACCTTAGAAATCGTGTAATAACATCAATATGCTCACCGCAATCTTGCCGAAATTTTGCATTTAATAAATATATAGCTAGACAAAGTTTTGGACAAAAACTTGGAAGTCAGGTAATTCCTCTTCTGGTACCTCCCATACAAATGTACCATCCCGCCCCTTATAAAGCGTGTAATATTATAAATATTATCACCGTGATCTTGCCCAAATTCTGTATTTATTAAACCTATAGCTAGACAAAGTTTTGGTGAAAAAGTTGGAAGTCTGGTAACTCCCCTTCTGGTACCTCCCATACAAATGTACCATCCCGCCCCATTAGAAATTGTGTAATAATATTCTGGAAGTCTGGTAACTCCCCTTCTGGTACCTCCCATATAAATGTACCATCCCTCCTACCTTAGAAATCGTGTAATAATATCAGTATGCCCACCGCGATCTTGCCCAAATTTTGCATTTAATAAACCTATAGCTAGACAAAGTTTTGGTACCTTCTGGTACCTCCCATACAAATGTACCATCCCGCCCCATTAGAAATTGTGTAATAATATTCTGGAAGTCTGGTAACTCCCCTTCTGGTACCTCCCATACAAATGTACCATCCCGCCCCATTAGAAATTGTGTAATAATATTCTGGAAGTCTGGTAACTCCCCTTCTGGTACCTCCCATACAAATGTACCATCCCGCCCCTTATAAACCGTGTAATATTATCAATATTACCAACGCGAAATTCTGTATTTAATAAAGCAATTGCTAGGCAAAGTTTCGGAAAAAAACTTGGAAGTCTGGCAACTCCCCTTCTGTTACCTCCCATACTAATGTACCATCCCGCCTTCCTTAGAAATCGTGTAATAATATCAATATGCCCACCGCAATCTTGCCCAAATTTTGTATATAGTAAATCCATAGCTAGAGAATGTTTTGGACAAAAAAATTGGAAGATTGGTACCTCCCCTTCTGGTACCTTCCATACAAATGTACCATCCCGCCCCTTATAAACCGTGTAATATTATCAAAATTACCAACGCGAAATTCTGTATTTAATAAAACTTTTGCTAAACAAATTTTCGGAAAAAAACTTGGAAGTCTGGCAACTCCCCTTCTGTTACCTCCCATACAAATGTACCATCCCGCCTACCTTAGAAATCGTGTAATAACATCAATATGCTCACCGCAATCTTGCCGAAATTTTGCATTTAATAAATATATAGCTAGACAAAGTTTTGGACAAAATCTTGGAAGTCTGGCAATTCCTCTTCTGGTACCTCCCATACAAATGTACCATCCCGCCCCTTATAAAGCGTGTAATATTATCAATATTACCACCGTGATCTTGCCCAAATTCTGTATTTATTAAACCTATAGCTAGACAAAGTTTTGGACAAAAACTTGGAAGTCTGGTAACTCCCCTTCTGGTGCTCCCATACAAATGTACCATCCCGCCTTCCTTAGAAATCGTGTCCTATTATCAATATTACCAACGCGATCTTGCCCAAATTCTGCATTTATTAAGCCTATAGCTAGACAAAGTTTTGGACAAAAACTTGGAAGTCTGGTAATTCCTCTTCTGGTACCTCCCATACAAATGTACCATCCCGCCCCTTATAAAGCGTGTAATATTATCAATATTACCACCGAGATCTTGCCCAAATTCTGTATTTATTAAACCTATAGCTAGACAAAGTTTTGGACAAAAACTTGGAAGTCTGGTAATTCCTCTTCTGGTACCTCCCATACAAATGTACCATCCCGCCCCTTATAAAGCGTGTAATATTATCAATATTACCACCGAGATCTTGCCCAAATTCTGTATTTATTAAACCTATAGCTAGACAAAGTTTTGGACAAAAACTTGGAAGTCTGGTAACTCCCCTTCTGGTACCTCCTATACAAATGTACCATTTATTAAACCTATAGCTAGACAAAGTTTCGGACAAAAACTTGGAAGTCTGGTAATTCCTCTTCTGGTACCTCCCATACAAATGTACCATCCCGCCCCTTATAAACCGTGTAATATTATCAATATTACCAACGCGATCTTGCTCAAATTCTGTATTTAATAAAGCTATTCCTAGACAAAGTTTTGGACAAAAACTTGGAGGCCTGGTAACTCGCCTTCTGGTACTTCCCATACAAATGTACCATCCCGCCCCTTATAAACCGTGTAATATTATCAATATCACCACCGCGATCTTGGCCAAATTCTGTATTTAATAAAGCTATTCCTAGACAAAGTTTTGGACAAAAACTTGGAAGCCTGGTAACTCGCCTTCTGGTACTTCCCATACAAATGTACCATCTATTAAACCTATAGCTAGACAAAGTTTTGGTGAAAAAGTTGGTAGTCTGGTAACTCCCCTTCTGGTACCTCCCATACAAATGTTACATCCCGCCCCATTAGAAATCGTGTAATAATATTCTGGAAGTCTTGTAACTCCCCTTCTGGTACCTCCCATACAAATGTACCATCCCGCCTACCTTAGAAATCGTGTAATAATATCAATATGCCCACCGCAATCTTGCCCAAATTTTGCATTTAATAAATCTATAGCTAGACAAAGTTTTGAACAAAAACTTGGAAGCCTGGCAACTGATCTTCTTGTACCTCCCATACAAATGTACCATCCCGCCTTCCTTAGAAATCGTGTAATAATATCAAAATCCCCAACGCAACCTTGCCCAAATTTTGTATATAGTAAATCCATAGCTAGAGAAAGTTTTGGACAAAAAAATTGGAAGATTGGTAACTCCCCTTCTGGTACCTCCCATACAAATGTACAATCCCGCCTACCTTAGAAATCGTGTAATAATATCAATATGACAAACGCGACCTTGCCCAAATTTTGCATTTAATAAATCTATAGCTAGACAAAGTTTCGGACAAAAACTTGGAAGTCTGGCTACTGCTCTTCTTGTACCTCCCATACAAATGTCCCATCCCGCCTACCTTATAAATCGTGTCATATTATCAATATTACCAACGCGATCTTGCCCAAATTCTGCATTCATTAAACCTACACTTAGACAAAGTTTTGGACAAAAACTTGGAAGCCTGGTAACTCCCCTTCTGGTACCTCCCATACAAATGTACCATCCCGCCTACCTTAGAAATCGTGTAATAATATCAATATGCCCACCGCAATCTTGCCGAAATTTTGCACTTAATACAGCTATTGCTAGACAAAGTTTTGGACAGAAACTTGGAAGCCTGGCAACTCCCCTTCTGGTACCTCCCATACAAATGTACCATTCCGCCTACCTTAGAAATCGTGTAATAATATCAATATGCCCACCGCAATCTTGCCGAAATTTTGCACTTAATACAGCTATTGCTAGACAAAGTTTTGGACAGAAACTTGGAAGCCTGGCAACTCCTCTTCTGAAACCTCCCATACAAATGTACCATCCTGCCCCTTATAAACCGTGTAATATTATCAATATTACCAACGCGATCTTGCCCAAATTCTGCATTTATTAAACCTATAGCTAGACAAAGTTTTGGACAAAAACTTGGAAGCCTGGCAACTCCTCTTCTGGTACCTCCCATACAAATGTACCATCCTGCCCCTTATAAACCTTGTAATATTATCAATATTACCAACGCGATCTTGCCCAAATTCTGTATTTAATAAAGCTATTGCTAGACAAAGTTTTGGACAAAAACTTGGAAGTCTGGCAACTCCCCTTCTGGTACCTCCAATACAAATTTACCATCCAGCCCCATTAGAAATCGTGTAATAATATCAATATGGCCACCGCGATCTTGCCCAAAGTCGGCATTTATTTAATCTATAGCTAGACAAAGTTTTGGACAAAAACTTGGAAGCCTGGCAACTCCTCTTCTGGTACCTCCCATACAAATGTACCATCCTGCCCCTTATAAACCTTGTAATATTATCAATATTACCAACGCGATCTTGCCCAAATTGTGTATTTAATAAAGCTATTGCTAGACAAAGTTTTGGACAAAAACTTGGAAGTCTGATAACTCCCCTTCTGGTACCTCCCATACAAATGTACCATCCCGCCTACCTTAGAAATCGTGTTATAATATCAATATGCCCACCGCAATCTTGCCGAAATTTTGCATTTAATAAAGCTATAGCTAGACAAAGTTTTGGACAAAAACTTGGAAGTCTGGTAATTCCTCTTCTGGTACCTCCCATACAAATGTACCATCCTGCCCCTTATAAACCGTGTAATATTATCAATATTACCAACGCGATCTTGCCCAAATTCGGCATTTATTAAACCTATATCTAGACAAAGTTTTGGACAAAAACTTGGAAGTCTGGTAACTCCCCTTCTGGTACCTCCCATACAAATGTACCATCCCGCCTACCTTAGAAATCGTGTAATAATATCAGTATGCCCAACGCGATCTTGCCCAAAATTTTGCATTTAATAAATCTATAGCTAGACAAAGTTTTGGAAAAAAAACTTGGAAGCCTGGCAACTCCTCTTCTTGTACCTCCCATACAAATGTACCATGCTGCCCCTTATAAACCGTGTAATATTATCAATATTACCTACGCGATCTTGCCCAAATTCTGTATTTAATAAAGCTATTGCTAGACAAAGTTTTGGACAAAAACTTGAAGTCTGGCAACTCCCTTTCTGTTACCTCCCATACTAATGTACCATCCCGCCTTGCTTAGAAATCGTGTAATAATATCAATATGCCCACCGCAATCTTGCCCAAATTTTGCATTTAATAAATCTATAGCTAGACAAAGTTTTGAACAAAAACTTGGAAGCCTGGCAACTGAACTTCTTGTACCTCCCATACAAATGTACCATCCCGCCTTCCTTAGAAATCGTGTAATAATATCAATATCCCCAACGCAACTTTGCCCAAATTTTGTATATAGTAAATCCATAGCTAGAGAAAGTTTTGGACAAAAAAATTGGAAGATTGGTACCTCCCCTTCTGGTACCTTCCATATAAATGTACCATCCCGCCTACCTTAGAAATCGTGTAATAATATCAATATGCCCAACGCAACCTTGCCTAAATTTTGTAATTAGAAAATCTATAGCTAGACAAAGTTTTGGACAAAAAGTTGGAAGTCTGGTAACTCCCCTTCTGGTACCTCCCATACAAATGTACAATACCGCCTACCTTAGAAATCGTGTAATAATATCAATATGACAAACGCGACCTTGCCCAAATTTTGCATTTAATAAATCTATAGCTAGACAAAGTTTCGGACAAAAACTTGGAAGTCTGGCTACTCCTCCAAAAACTCCAAAAACTTGGAAGCCTGGCAACTCCTCTTCTGGTACCTCCCATACAAATGTACCATCCTGCCCCTTATAAACCGTGTAATATTATCAATATTACCAACGCGATCTTGCCCAAATTCTGCATTTATTAAATCTATAGCTATAATATCAATATGCCCAACGATACCTTGCCAAAATTTTGCATTTATTAAACCTATAGCTAGACAAAGTTTTGGACAAAAACTTGGTAGTCTGGTAGCTCCCCTTCTGGTACCTCCCATACAAATGTACCATCCCGCCTACCTTAGAAATCGTGTAATAATATCAATATGCCCACCGCAATCTTGCCGAAATTTTGCACTTAATACAGCTATTGCTAGACAAAGTTTTGTACAGAAACTTGGAAGCCTGGCAACTCCTCTTCTGAAACCTCCCATACAAATGTACCATCCTGCCCCTTATAAACCGTGTAATATTATCAATATTACCAACGCCATCTTGCCCAAATTCTGCATTTATTAAATCTATAGCTAAACAAAGTTTCGGACAAAAACTTGGAAGTCTGGCAACTCCCCTTCTGGTACCTCCAATACAAATTTACCATCCAGCCAAATTCTGCATTTATTAAATCTATAGCTAGACAAAGTTTTGGACAAAAACTTGGAAGCCTGGCAACTCCTCTTCTGGTACCTCCCATACAAATGTACCATCCTGCCCCTTATAAACCGTGTAATATTATCAATATTACCAACGCCATCTTGCCCAAATTCTGCATTTATTAAATCTATAGCTAAACAAAGTTTCGGACAAAAACTTGGAAGTCTGGCAACTCCCCTTCTGGTACCTCCAATACAAATTTACCATCCAGCCCCATTAGAAATCGTGTAATAATATCAATATGGCCACCGCGATCTTGCCCAAATTCGGCATTTATTTAATCTATAGCTAGACAAAGTTTTGGACAAAAACTTGGAAGCCTGGCAACTCCTCTTCTGGTACCTCCCATACAAATGTACCATCCTGCCCCTTATAAACCTTGTAATATTATCAATATTACCAACGCGATCTTGCCCAAATTCTGTATTTAATAAAGCTAGTGCTAGACAAAGTTTTGGACAAAAACTTGGAAGTCTGGTAACTCCCCTTCGGGTACCTCCCATACAAATGTACCATCCCGCCTACCTTAGAAATCGTATATACTATCAATATGCCCACCGCAATCTTGCCGAAATTTTGCATTTAATAAATATATAACTAGACAAAGTTTTGGACAAAAACTTGGAAGTCTGGTAATTCCTCTTCTGGTACCTCCCATACAAATTTACCATCCCGCCTATCTTATAAACCGTGTAATATTATCAATATTACCAACGCGATCTTGCCCAAATTCTGTATTTAATAAAGCTATTGATAGACAAAGTTTTGGACAAAAACTTGGAAGTCTGGTAATTCCTCTTCTGGTACCTCCCATACAAATGTACCATCCCGCCCCTTATAAACCGTGTAATATTATCAATATTACCACCGCGATCTTGGCCAAATTCTGTATTTAATAAAGCTATTCCTAGACAAAGTTTTGGACAAAAACTTGGAAGCCTGGCAACTGCTCTTCTTGTACCTCCCATACAAATGTACCATCCCGCCCCTTATAAACCGTGTAATATTATCAATATTACCAACGCGAAATTCTGTATTTAATAAAGCAATTGCTAGACAAAGTTTCGGACAAAAACTTGAAGTCTGGCAACTCCCCTTCTGTTACCTCCCATACTTATGTACCATCCCGCCTTCCTTAGAAATCGTGTAATAATATCAATATGCCCACCGCAATCTTGCCCAAATTCTGCATTTAATAAATCTATAGCTAGACAAAGTTTTGGACAAAAACTTGGAAGCCTGGCAACTGATCTTCTTGTACCTCCCATACAAATGTACCATCCCGCATTTCTTAGAAATCGTGTAATAATATCGATATCCCCAACGCAACCTTGCCCAAATTTTGTATATAGTAAGTCCATAGCTAGAGAAAGTTTTGGACAAAAAAATTGGAAGATTGGTACGTCCCCCTCTGGTACCTTCCATACAAATGTACCATCCCGTCTACCTTAGAAATCGTGTAATAATATCAATACCCCCAACGCAACCTTGCCCAAATTTTGCATTTAATAAATCTATAGCTAGACAAAGTTTTGGACAAAAAGTTGGAAGTCTGGTAACTCCCCTTCTGGTACCTCCCATACAAATGTACCATCCCGCCTACCTTATAAACCGTGTAATATTATCAATATTACCAACGCGAAATTCTGTATTTACTAAAGCTTTTGCTAAACAAAGTTTTGGACAAAAACTTGGAAGTCTGGTAACTCCCCTTCTGGTACCTCCCATACAAATGTACCATCCCGCCTACCTTAGAAATCGTGTAATAATATCAATATCCCCAACGCAACCTTGCCTAAATTTTGTAAATAGAAAATCTATAGCTAGACAAAGTTTTGGACTAAAACTTAAAAGCCTGGCAACTACTCTTCTGGTACCTACCATACAAATGTACCATCCCGCCTCCCCTTGTGGTACCTCCCATACAAATGTACCATCCCGCCTACCTTAGAAATCGTGTAATAATATCAATATGCCCAACGATACCTTGCCCAAATTTTGCATTTATTAAACCTATAGCTAACCAAAGTTTTGGACAAAAACTTGGAAGTCTGGTAACTCCCCTTCTGGTACATCCCATACAAATGTACCATCCCGTCTATCTTAGAAATCGTGTAATAATATCAATAATATCCCCAACGCAACCTTGCCCAAATTTTGTATTTAGTAAATCCATAGCTAGAGAAAGGTTTGGACAAAAACTTGGAAGTCTGGTAATTCCTCTTCTGGTACCTCCCATACAAATGTACCATCCCGCTCCTTATAAACCGTGTAATATTATCAATATTACCACCGCGATCTTGGCCAAATTCTGTATTTAATAAAGCTATTCCTAGACAAAGTTTTGGACAAAAACTTGGAAGCCTGGTAACTCGCCTTCTGGTACTTCCCATACAAATGTACCATCCCGCCCTATTAGAAATCGTGTAATAATATTCTGGAAGTCTGGTAACTCCCCTTCTGGAACCTCCCATACAAATGTACCATCCCGCCTACCTTAGAAATCGTGTAATATCAGTATGCCCACCGCGATCTTGCCCAAATTTTGCATTTAATAAATCTATAGCTAGACAAAGTTTTGGACAAAAACTTGGAAGCCTGGCAACTGCTCTTCTTGTACCTCCCATACAAATGTACCATCCCGCCCCTTATAAACCGTGTAATATTATCAATATTACCAACGCGAAATTCTGTATTTAATAAAGCAATTGCTAGACAAAGATTCGGACAAAAACTTGAAGTCTGGCAACTCCCCTTCTGTTACCTCCCATACTTATGTACCATCCCGCCTTCCTTAGAAATCGTGTAATAATATCAATATGTCCACCGCAATCTTGCCCAAATTCTGCATTTAATAAATCTATAGCTAGACAAAGTTTTGGACAAAAACTTGGAAGCCTGGCAACTGATCTTCTTGTACCTCCCATACAAATGTACCATCCCGCATTTCTTAGAAATCGTGTAATAATATCGATATCCCCAACGCAACCTTGCCCAAATTTTGTATATAGTAAGTCCATAGCTAGAGAAAGTTTTGGACACAAAAATTGGAAGATTGGTACGTCCCCCTCTGGTACCTTCCATACAAATGTACCATCCCGTCTACCTTAGAAATCGTGTAATAATATCAATATCCCCAACGCAACCTTGCCCAAATTTTGCATTTAATAAATCTATAGCTAGACAAAGTTTTGGACAAAAGGTTGGAAGTCTGGTAACTCCCCTTCTGGTACCTCCCATACAAATGTACCATCCCGCCTACCTTATAAACCGTGTAATATTATCAATATTACCAACGCGAAATTCTGTATTTACTAAAGCTTTTGCTAAACAAAGTTTTGGACAAAAACTTGGAAGTCTGGTAACTCCCCTTCTGGTACCTCCCATACAAATGTACCATCCCGCCTACCTTAGAAATCGTGTAATAATATCAATATCCCCAACGCAACCTTGCCTAAATTTTGTAAATAGAAAATCTATAGCTAGACAAAGTTTTGGACTAAAACTTAAAAGCCTGGCAACTACTCTTCTGGTACCTACCATACAAATGTACCATCCCGCCTCCCCTTGTGGTACCTCCCATACAAATGTACCATCCCGCCTACCTTAGAAATCGTGTAATAATATCAATATGCCCAACGATACCTTGCCCAAATTTTGCATTTATTAAACCTATAGCTAACCAAAGTTTTGGACAAAAACTTGGAAGTCTGGTAACTCCCCTTCTGGTACATCCCATACAAATGTACCATCCCGTCTATCTTAGAAATCGTGTAATAATATCAATAATATCCCCAACGCAACCTTGCCCAAATTTTGTATTTAGTAAATCCATAGCTAGAGAAAGGTTTGGACAAAAACTTGGAAGTCTGGTAATTCCTCTTCTGGTACCTCCCATACAAATGTACCATCCCGCTCCTTATAAACCGTGTAATATTATCAATATTACCACCGCGATCTTGGCCAAATTCTGTATTTAATAAAGCTATTACTAGACAAAGTTTTGGACAAAAACTTGGAAGCCTGGTAACTCGCCTTCTGGTACTTCCCATACAAATGTACCATCCCGCCCTATTAGAAATCGTGTAATAATATTCTGGAAGTCTGGTATCTCCCCTTCTGGAACCTCCCATACAAATGTACCATCCCGCCTACCTTAGAAATCGTGTAATAATATCAGTATGCCCACCGCGATCTTGCCCAAATTTTGCATTTAATAAATCTATAGCTAGACAAAGTTTTGGACAAAAACTTGGAAGCCTGGCAACTGCTCTTCTTGTACCTCCCATACAAATGTACCATCCCGCCCCTTATAAACCGTGTAATATTATCAATATTACCAACGCGAAATTCTGTATTTAATAAAGCAATTGCTAGACAATGATTCGGACAAAAACTTGAAGTCTGGCAACTCCCCTTCTGTTACCTCCCATACTTATGTACCATCCCGCCTTCCTTAGAAATCGTGTAATAATATCAATATGCCCACCGCAATCTTGCCCAAATTCTGCATTTAATAAATCTATAGCTAGACAAAGTTTTGGACAAAAACTTGGAAGCCTGGCAACTGATCTTCTTGTACCTCCCATACAAATGTACCATCCCGCATTTCTTAGAAATCGTGTAATAATATCGATATCCCCAACGCAACCTTGCCCAAATTTTGTATATAGTAAGTCCATAGCTAGAGAAAGTTTTGGACAAAAAAATTGGAAGATTGGTACGTCCCCCTCTGGTACCTTCCATACAAATGTACCATCCCATCTACCTTAGAAATCGTGTAATAATATCAATATCCCCAACGCAACCTTGCCCAAATTTTGCATTTAATAAATCTATAGCTAGACAAAGTTTTGGACAAAAAGTTGGAAGTCTGGTAACTCCCCTTCTGGTACCTCCCATACAAATGTACCATCCCGCCTACCTTATAAACCGTGTAATATTATCAATATTACCAACGCGAAATTCTGTATTTACTAAAGCTTTTGCTAAACAAAGTTTTGGACAAAAACATGGAAGTCTGGTAACTCCCCTTCTGGTACCTCCCATACAAATGTACCATCCCGCCTACCTTAGAAATCGTGTAATAATATCAATATCCCCAACGCAACCTTGCATAAATTTTGTAAATAGAAAATCTATAGCTAGACAAAGTTTTGGACTAAAACTTAAAAGCCTGGCAACTACTCTTCTGGTACCTACCATACAAATGTACCATCCCGCCTCCCCTTGTGGTACCTCCCATACAAATGTACCATCCCGCCTACCTTAGAAATCGTGTAATAATATCAATATGCCCAACGATACCTTGCCCAAATTTTGCATTTATTAAACCTATAGCTAACCAAAGTTTTGGACAAAAACTTGGAAGTCTGGTAACTCCCCTTCTGGTACATCCCATACAAATGTACCATCCCGTCTATCTTAGAAATCGTGTAATAATATCAATAATATCCCCAACGCAACCTTGCCCAAATTTTGTATTTAGTAAATCCATAGCTAGAGAAAGGTTTGGACAAAAACTTGGAAGTCTGGTAATTCCTCTTCTGGTACCTCCCATACAAATGTACCATCCCGCTCCTTATAAACCGTGTAATATTATCAATATTACCACCGCGATCTTGGCCAAATTCTGTATTTAATAAAGCTATTCCTAGACAAAGTTTTGGACAAAAACTTGGAAGCCTGGTAACTCCCCTTCTGGTACTTCCCATACAAATGTACCATCCCGCCCTATTAGAAATCGTGTAATAATATTCTGGAAGTCTGGTAACTCCCCTTCTGGAACCTCCCATACAAATGTACCATCCCGCCTACCTTAGAAATCGTGTAATAATATCAGTATGCCCACCGCGATCTTGCCCAAATTTTGCATTTAATAAATCTATAGCTAGACAAAGTTTTGGACAAAAACTTGAAAGCCTGGCAACTGCTCTTCTTGTACCTCCCATACAAATGTACCATCCCGCCCCTTATAAACCGTGTAATATTATCAATATTACCAACGCGAAATTCTGTATTTAATAAAGCAATTGCTAGACAAAGTTTCGGACAAAAACTTGAAGTCTGGCAACTCCCCTTCTGTTACCTCCCATACTTATGTACCATCCCGTCTACCTTAGAAATCGTGTAATAATATCAATATCCCCATCGCAACCTTGCCCAAATTTTGCATTTAATAAATCTATAGCTAGACAAAGTTTTGGACAAAAAGTTGGAAGTCTGGTAACTCCCCTTCTGGTACCTTCCATACAAATGTACCATCCCGCCTACCTTATAAACCGTGTAATATTATCAATATTACCAACGCGAAATTCTGTATTTACTAAAGCTTTTGCTAAACAAAGTTTTGGACAAAAACTTGGAAGTCTGGTAACTCCCCTTCTGGTACCTCCCATACAAATGTACCATCCCGCCTACCTTAGAAATCGTGTAATAATATCAATATCCCCAACGCAACCTTGCCTAAATTTTGTAATTAGAAAATCTATAGTTAGACAAAGTTTTGGACTAAAACTTAAAAGCCTGGCAACTACTCTTCTGGTACCTACCAACAAATGTACCATCCCGCCTCCCCTTGTGGTACCTCCCATACAAATGTACCATCCCGCCTACCTTAGAAATCGTGTAATAATATCAATATGCCCAACGATACCTTGCCCAAATTTTGCATTTATTAAACCAAAGCTAACCAAAGTTTTGGACAAAAACTTGGAAGTCTGGTAACTCCCCTTCTGGTACATCCCATACAAATGTACCATCCCGTCTATCTTAGAAATCATGTAATAATATCAATAATATCCCCAACGCAACCTTGCCCAAATTTTGTATTTAGTAAATCCATAGCTAGAGAAAGGTTTGGACAAATAAATTGGAAGATTGGTACCTCCCATACAAATGTACCATCCCGCCCCTTATAAACCGTGTAATATTATCAATATTACCAACGCGAAATTCTGTATTTAATAAAGCAATTGCTAGACAAAGTTTCGGACAAAAACTTGGAAGTCTGGCAACTCCCCTTGTGATACCTCCCATACAAATGTACCATCCCGCCTACCTTAGAAATCGTGTAATAATATCAATATGCCCAACGCGCCCTTGCCCAAATTTTGCATTTATTAAACCTATAGCTAGACAAAGTTTTGGACAAAAACTTGGAAGTCTGATAACTCCCCTACTGGTACCTCCCATACAAATGTACCATCCCGCCTACCTTAGAAATCGTGTAATAATATCAATATCCCCAACGCAACCTTGCCAAAATTTTGTAATTAGTAAATCTATAGCTAGACAAAGTATTGGACAAAAAGTTGGAAGTCGGTAACTCGCCTTCTGGTACCTCCCATACAAATGTACCATCCCGCCTACCTTAGAAATCGTGTAATAATATCAATATGCCCAACGCGACCTTGCCCAAATTTTGCATTTATTAAACCTATAGATAGACAAAGTTTTGGACAAAAACTAGGAAGTCTGGTAACTCCCCTTCTGGTACCTCCCATACAAATGTATCATCCCGCCTACCTTAGAAATCGTGTAATAATATCAATATGCCCAACGAGACCTTGCCCAAATTCTGTATTTAATAAAGCTATTGCTAGACAAAGTTTTGGTCAAAAAGTTGGAATCCTGGCTACTCCTCTTCTGGTACCTCCCTTACAAATGTACCATCCCGCCCCTTATAAACCGTGTAATATTATCAATATTACCAACGTGATCTTGCCCAAATTCTGTATTTAATAAAGCTATTGCTAGACAAAGTTTTGGACAAAAACTAGGAAGTCTGGTAACTCCCCTTCTGGTACCTCCCATACAAATGTAACATCCCGCCTACCTTAGAAATCGTGTACTAATATCAATATGCCCAACGAGACCTTGCCCAAATTCTGTATTTAATAAAGCTATTGCTAGACAAAGTTTTGGACAAAAAGTGGGAAGCCTGGCTACTCCTCTTCTGGTACCTCCCTTACAAATGTACCATCCCGCCCCTTATAAACCGTGTAATATTATCAATATTACCAACGTGGTCTTGCCCAAATTCTGTATTTAATAAAGCTATTGCTAGACAAAGTTTTGGACAAAAACTAGGAAGTCTGGTAACTCCCCTTCTGGTACCTCCCATACAAATGTAACATCCCGCCTACCTTAGAAATCGTGTAATAATATCAATATGCCCAACGAAACCTTGCCCAAATTTTGCATTTATTAAATCTATAGCTAGACAAAGTTTTGGACAAAAAGTTGGAAGCCTGGCTACTCCTCTTCTGGTACCTCCCTTACAAATGTACCATTCCGCCCCTTATAAACCGTGTAATATTATCAATATTACCAACGTGATCATGCCCAAATTCTGTATTTAATAAAGCTATTTCTAGACAAAGTTTTAGGCAAAAACTTGGAAGTCTGGAACATCCCCTTGTGGTACCTCCCATACAAATGTACCATCCCGCCCACCTTATAAATCGTGTCATATTATCAATATGCCCAACGCGACCTTGCCCAAATTTTGCATTTATTAAACCTATAGCTAGACAAAGTTTTGGACAAAAACTAGGAAGTCTGGTAACTCCCCTTCTGGTATCTCCCATACAAATGTACCATCCCGCCTACCTTAGAAATCGTGTAATAATATCAATATGCCCAACGAGACCTTGCCCAAATTCTGTATTTAATAAAGCTATTGCTAGACAAAGTTTTGGACAAAAAGTTGGAAGCCTGGCTACTCCTCTTCTGGTACCTCCCTTGCAAATGTACCATCCCGCCCCTTATAAACCGTGTAATATTATCAATATTACCAACGTGATCTTGCCCAAATTCTGTATTTAATAATGCTATTGCTAGACAAAGTTTTGGACAAAAACTAGGAAGTCTGGTAACTCCCCTTGTGATACCTCCCATACAAATGTACCATCCCGCCTACCTTAGAAATCGTATAATAATATCAATATGCCCAACGCGCCCTTGCCCAAATTTTGCATTTATTAAACCTATAGCTAGACAAAGTTTTGGACAAAAACTTGGAAGTCTGATAACTCCCCTACTGGTACCTCCCTTACAAATTTACCATCCCGCCTACCTTAGAAATCGTGTAATAATATCAATATCCCCAACGCAACCTTGCCAAAATTTTGTAATTAGTAAATCTATAGCTAGACAAAGTATTGGACAAAAAGTTGGAAGTCGGTAACTCGCCTTCTGGTACCTCCCATACAAATGTACCATCCCGCCTACCTTAGAAATCGTGTAATAATATCAATATGCCCAACGAGACCTTGCCCAAATTCTGTATTTAATAAAGCTATTGCTAGACAAAGTTTTGGACAAAAAGTTGGAAGCCTGGCTACTCCTCTTCTGGTACCTCCCTTGCAAATGTACCATCCCGCCCCTTATAAACCGTGTAATATTATCAATATTACCAACGTGATCTTGCCCAAATTCTGTATTTAATAATGCTATTGCTAGACAAAGTTTTGGACAAAAACTAGGAAGTCTGGTAACTCCCCTTGTGATACCTCCCATACAAATGTACCATCCCGCCTACCTTAGAAATCGTATAATAATATCAATATGCCCAACGCGCCCTTGCCCAAATTTTGCATTTATTAAACCTATAGCTAGACAAAGTTTTGGACAAAAACTTGGAAGTCTGATAACTCCCCTACTGGTACCTCCCTTACAAATTTACCATCCCGCCTACCTTAGAAATCGTGTAATAATATCAATATGCCCAACGAGACGTTGCCCAAATTCTGTATTTAATAAAGCTATTGCTAGACAAAGTTTTGGACAAAAAGTTGGAAGCCTGGCTACTCCTCTTCTGGTACCTCCCTTACAAATGTACCATCCCGCCCCTTATAAACCGTGTAATATTATCAATATTACCAACGTGATCTTGCCCAAATTCTGTATTTAATAAAGCTATTGCTAGACAAAGTTTTGGACAAAAACTAGGAAGTCTGGTAACTCCCCTTCTGGTACCTCCCATACAAATGTAACATCCCGCCTACCTTAGAAATCGTGTAATAATATCAATATGCCCAACGGGACCTTGCCCAAATTTTGCATTTATTAAATCTATAGCTAGACAAAGTTTTGGACAAGAAGTTGGAAGCCTGGCTACTCCTCTTCTGGTACCTCCCTTACAAATGTACCATTCCGCCCCTTATAAACCGTGTAATATTATCAATATTACCAACGTGATCTTGCCCAAATTCTGTATTTAATAAAGCTATTGCTAGACAAAGTTTTAGGCAAAAACTTGGAAGTCTGGAACATCCCCTTGTGGTACCTCCCATACAAATGTACCATCCCGCCCACCTTATAAATCGTGTCATATTATCAATATGCCCAACGCGACCTTGCCCAAATTTTGCATTTATTAAACCTATAGCTAGACAAAGTTTTGGACAAAAACTAGGAAGTCTGGTAACTCCCCTTCTGGTACCTCCCATACAAATGTACCATTCCACCATCTTCAGAAATCGTGAAATTATATAAATTCGCTAATCGAATCTTTCCGAAATTCAATATTAAGTAAAGCTTTAACTACATACATTTTTCAAGAAAAGCTCTTCTTTATATTCCGTCCTTTTTTGTAAAAACGTGTAATACAATATTTTTCTATAACATTCGGTATTTTAGGCACTGCACTGGTTTAATACTTGCGTATTCGGATATACTTGGTCGAACGATTTCATCTGCTAACTAGAATTTTAGTTGTTTCTCTACTTCGAATTTTTCGACTCATAGTCACCGGCGAATTCTTAATTGGTTTGTATTCGTTGACTATCTTCCTGAGTTCGTCTAGCACAGTATTGTCTTGAATCCAAAGAATTCGTTCTCATGTGAAAAACATACGTTAGCCTTATTCGATACAGTTTGCCTGTTTGACTTATGGCCATACTCGTTACATTTGAAGCCTTTCGGCCCTTTTGTTTTGTTTGGGTAACTGTCGGAAATATGAATTTTATCGCCACAGTTGAAACAATAATTCTTGAAACAATAGAACTTCTACGGTTCTTCACATGTTTCGCAATCTTGTCTTCGATTCGTTTGGCCTAATTTTTCGATAATATTTGCTCATACGTACATTATTTATCCTTCAGCTCCAATATAGTTTTCGCTTCATATATCATAGCTTTGTTGTATGGTGACCCCGTTATTCCATCGACAATATAAGTAGCTCTCTTTTATTACTAACCTCAGTGTTCCTAATGTTAATTTTATTTTTATTTTTCAATGAATTTGCTTTAATTTGATCTCATTTTTTATTTTGCAAATAAAAATAATAAATAAACAATAAACCACTGTTATTGATTTTTTAAAAAGGTGTCATATTGGACAAAATGTCCGACAAACATCAGAATTGTCTGCACATTCTCCGACAAACCTCAGAATTGTCTGCACATTCTCGGACAAAAATTCAGATTGCCCTCCGAATTTCCCATCCGAATTCGAATTCTGTCCGAAAAGTCTGCAAAAACTTTCGAATTTTTCCAGACAAGTCTGTCCGAGTTCTTGTCAACCACTCATACAAATGTCGGTAAGAATTCTGACGAAAGTCGGCATCAGACTCGGAAACTTTTGCCGACGTTCTGTCAGAATTCGGAAGAAATTGTTCGCTGGGTTATCAATATTAGAAGTAGTGTTCTGTACTTTGTCCATTTTTTGTTCCGTCCGCGTCGCGTTTGTCTTGTCCGTCCTTGTCCAACAAAGAAGAAAACAAAAAAAAAATATTAAAAATAACTAAATAACAACTATAACACAAGAATCAATAAACCTAAAATACAAATCACAATACAATAGAATTAACATAAAATCAAAATAACAAAACAGCAATAAAAATAGTAACAAAACTACTAAGTGAACAAAGTGAAATTTAACAAAACAAAACAGACATTCAAAATCAACACAGTCATACCAACAACATAAACCGGATCGTCTCCCTCGCTCAACAACAACAAAAACAACCACACACGCATCAACGCACCGATTAACACAAAGGGCTTTTCTATGTCCCCCGTGCCTTGCACTTGTGTTCCCATTCGCATAACACAAATAATTCTGCGTTCTTCTTGTCGCTGTTCTGTTAGTTGGTGTGGGTATAACACTGAATAACTAATAGCCTTTTCACACTTACTGCGTTTCAGCTGAAACGCCGGCGTTTCGCTCTCTTGAAATAGTTTGAAACCATGGTGTTCACATTATGCTTTTTGAAACTACTGTGGTTTCATGTGACATTTCTCATTTCTCTGTTGTGTTTTCTGTACTGAGTGTAAACAAAACAAACAAACAAAGATAAAATAATATCAAAATGAAAATGAAAAAATGAATTTAATTTGTACAATATTAGAGTTTATATCATTGTATGATAAAGCAGCGAATGCTTTTAAAGAAATAAATGATTATTACACTAATACAATGGAATTGTATCGAAGGAGAAATTTGCAAAACAAAACAAACTAGAAGAAACAAACAAACAGCTGTTTTTTCCCCTCATTTTTCTGACATTTGCTTTCAACAGGGATGCAAATTTTTTCATTTTATTCCTTTTTTTAACTACTATTGGAGTACAACACTGGGCTCTCTCTCATTTTTACTGTGGTTTCAAACAAACCACAGCAAAAAGAGCGTAATTCCTGCGTTTTGTTTTGTATGGAAATTGAAGTGTGTTTCGCAAAATTCATCGAAAGAGAGCGAAACGCCGGCGTTTCAGCTGAACCGCAGTAAGTGTGAAAAGGCTATAACAGAACAAACAGCGGCGGGAGGGGTGCAGAGTTATTTGTGTTTTGCTTTGATGTTGTCTTGTTTTTTGGTAGTGTTATGTCAGGTAGATTTCAAATTCACTTTGCGAACATTCGCGAGTTGAGGTCGAATTTTTTTGCGGTATACTCTCACATTCGTTTCCATCTCTGTCATTCGTACTCATTTGATCATCGGCCACGTCCCTCGGAGATAGAGGACAAAAGGCGAACGATGAATAACTCACTTAACCGCGATTTGGCGACGATTTGTGAGTGGGGCCAAATGAACAGGGTAGATTTTAATGCACAAAAGACCCAGTGCTGTTTGTTGTCACACAAACGTTCCACTGATCCAGCACCGTCGTCAATATCTATGGGTGGTGTAGATATAGACGTGTCAGATACTCTTGATGTTCTGGGCATGAAGATACAGGGTGATGCTCGCTGGGCTAGCCATATATTCGAAGTGTCGAAAGAAGCATTCAAGTGTTTAGGCTTTTTGAAGCGGTGCAAGAAATACTTCACTCCATCTGATCTCGTAAATATTTACACCACTTACATCCGGCCGAAAATGGAATACAACTCGCATATATGGGCAGGGGCTCCATTAACATCTTTGAAGCTTCTGGACCGTGTACAGAGGAGAGCGGTGGTGATGATAGGGTATCCAGCTCTATTGTCTCCCTACAGCATCGCCGAAATGTGGGTTGTGTATCGCTATTCTATAGATATTTTAACGGTGTCTGTTCATCAGATATCCGTCGTCTGGTCCCTGAAGTTAGAACATTTAGCCGGAATACTCGGCTATCCAGGGAGTCTCATCCGTTAATTGTTAAATGGCCGGTTGACCGGAAGACGCACTATAGAGAAAATTCGTTCTTCAGCCGGACTGTTCGTTTATGGAATAATCTTCCTACAAGTGTTTTTCCTGCCTGCTATGACATTATCAAATTCAAGACCAACGTCAACAAACACTACTCCCTCTTTCCCCCCTCCAATAACCTTCCTTCCCATCGCTAACACAGTGCATTGCATTTATAGGGGGCATCCCCTGAGTGTTAGTCAAAAAAAAAAAAAAAAATATTACCAACGTGATCTTGCCCAAATTCTGTATTTAATAAAGCTATTGCTAGACAAAGTTTTGGACAAAAACTTGGAAGTCTGGAACCTCCCCTTGTGGTACCTCCCATACAAATGTAACATTCCGCCTACATTAGAAATCGTGTAATAATATCAATATGCCCAACGCGACCTTGCCCAAATTTTGCATTTATTAAACCTATAGCTAGACAAAGTTTTGGACAAAAACTAGGAAGTCCTTCTGGTACCTCCCATACAAATGTACCATTCCACCCTCTTGAGAAATCGTGAAATTCTATAAATTCGCTAATCGAATCTTTCCGAAATTCAATATTCAGTAAAGCTTTAACTACATACATTTTTCAAGAAAAGGTCTTCTTTATATTCCGTCCTTTTTTGTAAAAACGTGTAATACAATATTTTTTTATAACATGCGGTATTTTAGGTTGCTATTATGACATTTCATCATATGTTACATCCAGTGGTGGTAGCCACGCTCACTTTTGACTTTCCGATACTTTGGAATATGAGAGTTGTATGTTTTTACTGAGGGTGAGGGTATATAAGTTAACACACAATATGTTATAAACTCAAAAGATATTTGGCACATGTAAATACAGTTCACACGAAAATATTTCATCAACTCAAAGTTGCACATCCGGTGGTTAACCTGTTAAACCCAAGAGATACTTGGTGCGTGCAGACATAATTATCACGAATTTCTTTCATTTCATTTCAAACACATTTTCGTTCTATATTTAAAGTGCAATGTCTGGCTTGAATTCCGAAAACGTTAACAGCAACGCTTTCGCAACGTTCAATGGAAATTTGATAATTTAAATAAATGAAAATGATTTTAGTATCGTAAGCAAAATAATGTAAGCATGTATTGGTATTACAATAAGTCTCTTCCAAATAACAAACAGATAACGAAATTACTCTGTTAGTGAACTTCGTTGAATAAACGTCAAGTCGCGGTTTTCGACAAACCAAATTAAAACCTTTGTTTCAATTTAGACAGTGTCCGTGATACTTTGGACAAGTATCGCGTTTTTTGAGACCTTAACTTAGAAAGGTCTAACTGGCGCCCGAGCAAATTGGGTAATTAAGTCACCCATCGCGTTAGTGTAAAGAAGTAGGCCGCTAAGTATCCTTACGGAAAAAAGGACGCGTTTGAACGCAAGCCGCTTTACTAGTGAAAAAAAAGACTTACCTCAACCACAGTTGAAATCATAACAAAACAAAAAATCTACTAGTGTAAACTCTAAAGATAAAATATCGATTATACGATACGAGAAAGAAAAACAACAAAATCAAGCTAAAAAAAAGATACACACATCAAAAATAGCTAAATCTAAAGTGTTGTGAAAGTGACTTCATCATTTACATTGTGAAACCTTATCGTAAAAGCAACGGTACTCTTGAAACCAAATTGGCATCTCTGTAATCGAGGACACACACATCAGGATACTCCAAGTCAACACCACCATCTCTACATTTACCAAGATGAAGATAACTCTACTTATTTTATCGTAAGCTACTAAGAAATTATAGATTATATTTTGACAATATATTCCAAATAATTTTAAGTCTAGTTATACCGTGTAGCAACCTTTAAATTCCTTTTTGTAAAAAATATACTCCTTTGCGAATTAGAACACAAAAAAAAAGATTAAAAACGAAATAAATTATTTCTGTCTCTGTGTAGAAATTTAAACCTAATAACTGAAAAAAATTATCTTTAAAATGGCTAATCCCAACAATTTGATACGCCCACCCATTTTAAATGCCCCCGTTCAAAGTCCTCCTATCCCTCCTAGTCCTCCTAACCAACCCGGTAGAAACGAACAAGGACAGATGACCCTATCGGGTCTTCGGACTGTTATCTTACAGGTAATTAACAGCCAGTTACCTAAGATGCTACAGACTTCGTTAAATCCGAACGCCATTCAGGGAAACGCAGTAGATCAGGCTATCGATGTAGAACATTTAGGCAATTTAGGAGACTTAGATAAAATCCCAGACGTTGTCAAATGCCTTAGGGAATTTTCAGGCAAAGCAGGAGAATTTAATTCCTGGAGGAAAAGTGTTGAGAGAATTTTAAAAATTTATGAAAATCTCAGGGGTACGCCAAAATACTACGGTATTTTGAATATCATCAGAAATAAAATAGTAGGTAATGCGGACATCGCGTTAGAATCATATAACACGCCTTTAGATTGGGCCGCAATTTCCAAATGCCTTACATTACACTACGCCGACAAAACAGATGTGTCGACGTTAGAATATCAAATGACAGGACTAATTCAGGGCAATTCAACTGTGCAAGAGTTCTATCAGGATGTGTATTCGCACTTATCACTGATATTAAACAAATTAGGTGGTTTAGAGGCTGGAAATGAAGCTCTTAATTTACTGACACAAACTTATAGGGGCAAAGCCCTTGACACGTTTATTAGAGGCCTCAATGGCGACTTACCAAGACTGCTGGGCATGAGAGAGCCAGCGGATCTACCTCAGGCCCTCCATTTGTGCCTGAAGTTGGAAAACCAAAAATTTCGCACTAATCACGCACAAAACTAAAATAATCAACCAGCTAAGAAAGACTATCAACCACCATCAACTCACAAATACAACTCACAAACAACCGTTCCAAATTTTAGTAGTTTGTCTTTTGTCCAGTGCGCACGCACTTTTTGTCCGGTCGCTGTCGCGTTATTTTATGTTTTGTCGCGTTCTTTTATGTTTTGTCCGTTGTGTGCTTAAAATATAAACAACAAAAACAGAAGAAAAAAACAATAAATCAAAAACAGACTCCACAATAACAAAAATATACGTGCAAAAAAAAAATAGTGTCTCACAAAACAAAAAGAGAATAAAAAAAAAACAACCACCATCTCCACAAAGAAAAACAACATCAAACATTCACAACATCAACAACAAACAACAACAATAACACCAGCAGTCACACACATCATCATCAACGCCAACACGAAGGGCTTTTTTGTGCTCCCCTTCTCCTGTGTTCCCCCCTTCCTCTCCGCATCCCTTTTCGCATAATACAAACGACTGTGCTCTCTTCATGTCGCTGCCTGACTTGTGTTGAAGATCTAACACTGAACACTTGTTGGGTCTAGCAGCGGCAAGAGGGGTGCACAGTTATTTGTATTTATGCTTTGATATTGTTTTGTTTTTCTGTTACAATGGTAGGTTCATTTAAAATACATTTTGCGAACATACGAGGGCTGACGGCAAATTTCTTTGCGGTATACACTCACGTTCAGTTCCATAGGCCAGATGTACTCGCTCTATGTGAGACCCAGGTGTGTGAGGGTTCTAATCCACAGAATTTTCACATTCCTGGATATTACACTCTTTCCTCTTTCTCTTCCCACTCACAAGACTCACAAGATCCAGAATTTAACTTTCTTTGGGTTAAGTTCAGGATTGGATCACACCCAGTACACTTCGGGTTTCTTTACAGAAGCCCAAATTTGGAAAGGGAGGCTAACCTAAACGACTTCTCCGGCGGGACAGTACGCTGAGCTTTTCGCCGCGCATAATAACTTGACGCAACTAGTGAATGAACCAACACACATTCCGCGTGTTGAAGGGCAATATCATAATATTCTTGACCTTTTCTTAACCTCACACCCTGAAAAGTACGAGGTTAATTTTCTTGCACCTCTTGGTAACTCGGATCATTGCACCATTTCAGCATCCTTTTCGTTCTCCGATCTTCGATCCACTTCTAAACCAGTCACGAAGCGGACATTGTACATATACGAAAAGGCACGTTGGGCCGAGCTCAACAATTTCTATCAGCACTTTAATTGGAAATTATGTTTCCTAGACAATAATGTCGATGCTGTTGCTGAAATGGTCGAGAAAATAATTCTTCATGGAATAAACACGTTTATTCCATCGAAGACTACTTCGAATAAACCTTCAAAGAATTGTTGGTTTAATCAGACATGCAAAGAAGCTGTCAGATCCAAAGAGGAAGCGTTCAGAAATTGGCGTTTAAATAAAAACGTCACTACTGAGCTGCTACGTAAGCAGGCAAGATCCAATTGTGCCAGAGTGCTTAGGCGCGAAAAACTTCTCCACGAACAGCGCCTTCGTGCTAAAGTTCTTTCTTCTCCCAGGGGAAGTAAGAGCTTTTGGGCATTTGTTAAAAGAGTAAGAGACAATTCTTCGTCTTCTTTTCCAACTCTCGTTAACGATGACCAGAAATTCACTGACCCGGTAGACAAAGCTAACCTTCTGGCTGAAATATTTGCAAAGAATTCATCTTTGCCATACAGCAGTCAGCCACTCCCCGTAATCGAAAACGTAAGGTGAGGTTACAAATCCTGCGAATTACCGCCCAATAGCAATATGTTCTGCGCTCTCAAAGGTTATGGAGAGCATGGTTAACCACCATCTTGTTAAGTATTTAGAGTCTAACGGCATTCTCAATGATCGACAGTATGGCTTCCTTAGAAATCGATCTACTGGAGACCTGATGGCGTTCCTTTCGGAGCGATGGAGTCGATCTCTTCACGCCCTTGGTGAAAGTAAGGTCGTGGCTCTGGATATTTCCAAGGCGTTCGATAGGGTCTGGCACGGAGCACTCATATCAAAACTTATTGCTTTTGGTGTCGGGTTTCCTCAGGGATTGCTCTATACGAGTTGTTATAGATGGGGTCTCATCCAACGAGCATAGGTTGACCGCAGGAGTGCCACAAGGATCTGTCCTCTCTCCCTCTCTATTTCTTATTTTCATTGACGACCTGTTGGGTCAGACTGTGAACCCGATCTACTCCTTTGCGGATGACAGCAACCTCTGTCATTCATACTCATTTGATCATCGGCCAGGTCCTCTGGAGGTCGAGGACAAAAGGCGAATGATGAATGACTCACTTAACCGCGATTTGGCGACGATTTGTGAGTGGGGCCAAATGAATAGAGTAGATTTTAATGCACAAAAGACCCAGTGCTGTTTGTTGTCACACAAACGTTCACCAGATCCAGCATCGTCGTCAATTTCTATGGGTGGTGTGGATATCGACGAATCAGACACTCTTGATGTTCTGGGCATGAAGATACAGGGTGATGCTCGCTGGGCTAGCCATATATTCCAAGTGTCGAAAGAAGCATTCAAGTGTTTAGGCTTTTTGAAGCGGTGCAAGAAATACTTCACTCCATCTGATCTCGTAAATATTTACACCACTTACATCCGGCCTAAACTGGAATACAACTCGCATATATGGGTAGGGGATCCGTTAAGATCTTTGAAGCTTCTGGACCGTGCACAGAGGAGAGCGGTGGTGATGATAGGGGATGGTAGGGTATCCAGCTCTATTGTCTCCCTACAGCATCGCCGAAATGTGGGTTGTGTATCGCTATTCTACAGATATTTTAATGGTATCTCTTCAGAAGATATCCGTCGTCTGGTCCCTGACGTTAGAACATTTAGTCGGAATACACGGATATCCAGGGTCTCTCATCCGTTCATTGTGAAATGGCGGGTTGACCGGACGACGCACTATAGAGAAAATTCGTTCTTTAGCCGAACCGTTCGTATGTGGAATAATCTTCCAGCAATTGTATTTCCTGCCAGTTGTGACATTCAGAAATTAAAAAAAAAAAGTCAACAAACACTACTCCCTCTTTCCTCCTTCCGATACCCTAATTTCCTTACGCTAACACAATGCATTGCATTTATAGGGGGCATAACCTGAGTGTTGGCCTTCAAAAAAAAAAAAAAAAAAATCTCTAACTACCCAAAGCATCCACCACCAAGTCCTACAGCACCCAAGCCACCAGAACCAATGGATATCGACCGAAGCATCCGATCACAACAAATAAATTACGCGAACAGACCACCTCAACAGCAATTCCTAGGTAAAAGACCTCCAAACTCACCTTCAAAGCAGAACATCAATCCTGCTAAAGCACAACGTACCTTCCACATAAACACGGAAATGACAGATACTTTGGAGCATGACAACGTAAATTACGAAAGTCATGATCAAGACCAGGAATTAACCCAATATTATGACCAAGAACTAGAAAATTGTTATTACGACACTTATCAAGCCGAAGAAGATGACAGAGCCGTTAATGAAGTAGGTGCAGAACTAAGTGACATTCATTTTTTAGAATGACGAACTCTTCGCTCCCATACTTTGAATGTCGAGCGAAGAGCGGAGAAATCCTTAGAATCCTCATTGACACCGGCTCTAGTAAAAATTACGTCCAACCCAACTTAGTAAAAAAATAATCCCTAACAAAACTCCATTTTTTGCGAATTCTGTGGCGGGTGATATACAAATCACATCGCACACGTACTTAAACCTTTTCGGCTTAAGCGACAGACTTAAATTTTTCCTAATGCCTAGCCTAAAATCTTTTCATGGCATTCTAGGTAACGATAGTTTAAAAGCATTAGATGCGGTCATTCACACAAACAAAAATTATATGGTTGCCCGTCACCGTACTATAATTAAACTTAAACAACACATAAGCCTACTATCCTTGGAAATGTTAAACCACTTGCACATTAATAATACCAAGTCCATCCATGAACTCAAGTCAGACTCTGTTGTTACTAAATATCCACGTTCTCTTTATTCACCCTTTTTTCTATTTGCCTTGTTCTAATAAGGCTCTTTACAAAAAAAAGAGAAAAAGTAATTATTCATACAATAGCCCCTACCCATGAATTAATACAAGCCCCAGTTGCTCGAACAAAATTGCACGAGCCGAGGCCACAAAAAATAGACGATCTACCTTACTTCTAACGATTGGGGACAATCGTTTTTAAAGGGGGAGGAGTTAACACACAATATGTTATAAACTCAAAAGATATTTGGCACATGTAAATACAGTTCACACGAAAATATTTCATCAACTTAAAGTTGCACATCCGGTGGTTAACCTGTTAAACCCAAGAGATACTTGGCGCGTGCAGACATAATTATCTCGAATTTCTTTCATTTCATTTCAAACATATTTTCGTTCTAAATTAAAAGTGCAATGTCTGGCTTGAATTGCGAAAACGTTAACAGCAACGCTTTCGCAACGTTCAATGGAAATTTGATAAATTAAATAAATGAAAATGAATTTAGTATCGTAAGCAAAATAATGTAAGGATGTATTGGTATTACAATAAGTCTCTTCCAAATAACAAACAGATAACGAAATTACTCTGTTAGTGAACTTCGTTGAATAAACGTCAAGTCGCGGTTTTCGACAAACCAAATTAAAACCTTTGTTTCAATTTAGACAGTGTCCGTGATACTTTGGACAAGTATCGCGTTTTTTGAGACCTTAACTTAGAAAGGTCTAACTTATATAAGTCGGTTTACCCGACTGCACTGGTTTTATACTTGCGTATTCGGATATTCTTGGTCGAACGATTTCATCTGCTAACTAGAATTTTAGTTGTTTCTCTACTTGAATTTTTCGACTCATAGTCACCGGCGAATTCTTAATTGGTTTGTATTCGTTCACTATCTTCCTGACTTCGTCTAGCACAGTATTGTCTTGAATCCAAAGAATTCGCCCTCATGTGAAAAACATACGTTAGCCTGATTCGATACAGTTAGCCTGTTTGACTTATGGCCATACTCGTTACATTTGAAGCCTTTGGGCCCTTTTGTTTTGTTTGGGTAGCTGTCGGAAATATGAGTTTTATCGCCACAGTTGAAACAATAATTCTTGAAACAATAGAACTTCTACGGTTCTTCACATGTTTCTCAACCTTGTCTTCGATTCGTTTTGCGTAATTTTTCGATAATATTTGCTCATACGTACGTTATTTATCCTTCAGATCCAATATAGTTTTCGCTTCATATACCATAGCTTTCTTGTATGGTGACCACGTTCAGAGAAAAGATTGAGACTATTCGTTTTTATTCCGCATTCATACAATCGTTGCTTTTGCCATGCTTTCATTCGACAACAATAACTAATGCTATTGCTATACTATCATTCGTTGTTTTTGTTGATTGCCTTATGCACACTCATTTTTGTAATGCCTTTACATGTCAAGCAACGAAAAATAGAACCAATCGCACCATTCGCTTAGTATTCGTTGCTCTGGTGTGTTTATAAGTATGCAGTGTGAAGAAATTTTGGCAAAACTTAATGCTGGTGTTTTCTGCAGCATTAAACTGAATTTTTGAGCTTTACTTTATTTTCCAATTTTTCTTTTTGTTGTTGTTTTAACCGAAAATATATCAAAATGTTCCATTTATTGTTTTATTTGGTTTTATTTCACAAGTTTGATCTTCGTATTTATGTAAAAAAAAAATACGTTTTTTTCAATATGCATGCAGACCATTCGTACCAATCGTTCTATATTCGTTGTTTTTGCGATTGGTATGAATGATAAGCAGAAGGCAAGCAATGCAATGCATGGAATTCGTCATACTCACATTTTCTGAATGGTATCATGAGTTGCTTTACTATAATGATGTCTATTGACAACAATATGCATATATTTTGTGATTGCATTCAAAGGCATTAAATATGCCAATCAAACCGTTCTCTGACCCCGTTATTCCATCGACAATATAGCTCTCAATTGTAGTTTGAGCATTAGTATCAAGCATCGTATAAATCAGTGCCTTCCAAAAAATTTTTGGTTGTGTATTAGTGAGCATGAGAGAGTAATTTTTACACCCGAAAAAAATGTATGTAATAGACGTCATTCTGAATAATGCCTATCATATAACTGAAATAAAATCTTCCATATTTATACTTTTATGACAATTTCGTATTAAAAGAATGTTTTTTAGATGATTTGAAGTCAAACAGGTTTTGTCACATAAATTTCTTCTCCCTCACACCATTGCTTCAACTTTTCCAAATAAAGTTTTTTATTTTTTTGAAACAAGTTCTCTTTTTCCTTTTCATTTAATTTATTTATAAAATTTTTTTTTTTTTCGAGTGTTTTCATTTTAATTCGTGTTTATAATCTGAAAAAAATTGTTATAGCATCCGCTAGCATGTGCACGCGTTGAAGTCACATCAACGACTGAATGAAAGAGCGTAAGAATGTGTGTGAGTAGTGGTTTGCACAATTGTGCAAAGAAATGGAGGGCACTGATTTGAACTGAAAACCACCAGTGTTTCGTCTTTCCCTTGGCTCCGCTAATACATTACATATTTGGCGACGAGAATAAAACGAAAACAACAAAAAAAAAAAAAAAATTTCAATGACATAAAGAAACAAAAGAACGGAAAGTGAATACAGTGCTGTCTGGGTAGAGTGAACACCCGATGCAATGAACACCGCGTTAGAGTGAACACCAGAATTTTTACATTGACTACTCTGTAGAGTGAACAGTCATGGACCTGAATAGAGTGAACATACTTTATAGTAAGTTTTTAGGTTTGCCGAAAGAGAGAAATAATAAAAAAAAGAGTACAAAAATTAAAGAGAACATAAAATAAAGGTAAAATAACGATTTGCTCGCACAAATATACGATCAATACAACTGATAGAAATCAAGGAAGTTGCAGAAACCGTGGAGCTGCAGTATCTAAGAAAAAATATCTTGAGTGGTGTTCGGGCATTAATTCGATCAATGCACATATTAAAATGTCGTATTTTGGACAAATGGCGAAACATCAGAATACAGAAATCCGATATCAGCTGATGAAGCCATTAAGGTTTTTGATAAGGGTATCGAATGGGCTGAGGCTAATACTACAAATTTCGCGAATATACAAGCTCTACATTGCCTTCGCTATCAAGCAGTGCAAATATCGTTAAACAAACCGAAGAAACAAACAACTATTACACTTTAAATTTAATCAGTATTTTATCGAAGTAAATAAAATTTATAATATATAAATGCATTTAAAATAAATAAAAAATTCGTTTTAAATACAAAAAAATCAACCTTGATTTAGTGAACAACCTGGGTATTATGAAATCGCCCGGCAAAAATTAGTTCACTCTACCCAGACAGCACTGTATATGTAAATACATATGACAATATAAGGGAACGATATATGTAAATACATATCAATAACAAGAGAAACGAACAATATAAACAGCAACAAATAAACACCACATAATAATTGAAAATTAATTTTATGCCGCCTAAGATGGAAAATGAAGGAAACCAAAGTTTTGCCACCAACCAAATTTCTGTGTTCCAGACATCTAATGTGGCTGAATTCAACCCAAATGTAGAGTCGTGGAACGTGTGGAAGGAGCGCCTTGACATTCATTTCTGTGAAATTAATTGCGCAGAAGAAAATGTTAGGAAATCGGTTTTATTAAGATCAATTGGTGCCGTAGCGTATAAAGTATTGCACGACGGTGAATCGGTTTCGGTGTGGTATGCCCGAGTTAAAACCCTAGCTTTAAATTGCAAATTTGGTGTACACATGGAAGGCTTTGTTTTAAACGAATTTGTGATGGGTTTGCCAAATTTAATTTTCGAAAGGCTGTGTGAAGAAGATGAAAGTCTAACTCTGCAAAGTGCATTAAAGAAGGCCATGATTATGGAGACGAAGAATGTAACAAGAGCAGCAGAGAAGGAACAAAGTGCAGTAAATTTTGTCAACCGGCAAAAATTTTCAAAGAAGTCTAACGGCAATAGTGGTGGTAGAGGCAGCTGTAGCAGTGGCGGCAGTGGTGGCAGCAGTAACAGAAGCAATTTTGGTAATGGCAGAGACAACAGAGGAGAGAGCGAAACAAAATCAGCGTGTTCTCACTGTGGTTGTCGAAATCATAGTTCTCAGACGTGTAAATACAAGGAGAGCAAATGTCATTCCTGTGGAAAAATTGGTCATCTGGCGTCTGTGTGTTACAATAAAAAGAAGTGTCGATTATGTAGCTAATGACTTTAATGATGATAATGATGTTTTTAATTATTCAATTTTTAGTGTGGGTGAGCGCAGTTCTAATGATGTGTATTCTCTTCCGGTCGTAATTGATGGTATTAAGCTGAATGCTATGTGCGATACAGGTGCTCCATGTACATTGTTGCCTGTGTCATTTTATGAGGAGAACAATATTAAGAAGACTATTCGCCCATGTCAGATACCGTATGTGGATTATAGTGGCGATAAATTGAAGCTGGTTGGTGAATACGCTGCATCGGTCACAAAGTCAGTTGTTGTTGTTGAGTCATCGAATCCACCCCTACTTGGACGTTCGTTTTTACGCTCGTTTAATTTTGAGTTGTTGCTAGTAAACAACATTAATACTCCTGAATCGAATGCTGCTGTAGTGAATCAATTGAAAATTGAGTTTTCTGATGTTTTTCAAGAAAGTTTGGGCGAATTCAACATCAACAAGATTTCGTTGAAAGTTGCTGATAATGCAACTCCAATATTTTTCAAACCAAGACCTTTGCCATTGGCGTGGAAAGGCAAAATTGACGCGAAATTACGCAATTTGATAAAATCCGGGGTACTGGAACTAGTTGATAATTCCGAGTGGGGAACCCCTTTGGTAAAGCCCAACGGCGATCTGAGAATCTGTGGTGACTATAAGGTTACCCTAAATCAATTTTTAATGGATTTCAAATATCCTTTGCCCAGAATTAAAGAGATTTTTGCATCATTGGAGGGCGGTGAAATTTTCACGAAACTTGATTTGTCGAATGCTTACAATACACTTGTCCTCGACGACGATTCTCAGTTATTGTGTTCGTGGAGTACGCTTATTTGGGACTTTAAAAGTAAAACGTTTACCTTTTGGTGTCAAAACGGCCGCAGCCATTTTTCAAAAAACTATGGAAAATGTATTGAGAGATATTCCGCATGTAGTAGTTTACCAAGATGACATCACGGTCACTGGCAAAAATATGCAGGAGCATATAAGAACATTAAAATTTGTTCTACATAAATTACAATTGTCTGGATTGAAACTCAACATTTCGAAGTCTGTATTTTGTTCAGTCCGAAATTTCATATTTGGGGTTCAACATAGACAAAAATGGATTACGCAAAAATGGTGATCGTATTTCGAGCGTAGTTTCTGCTCCTATTCCTGGCAATGTTTCGGAATTAAGAGCTTTTGTCGGAATGGCAAATTATTATTCAAAATTTATTGATAATTTTGTCCCCTTTTTATAATTTATTGAGCAAGGATGTACAATTTGTATGGTCAGAGAAATGTCAGAGGTCGTATGATGAAATAAAAAAAGCCATAACGTCGGACCATGTTTTGGTACATTTCAACCCTGATTTGCCAATAATATTGACCACTGATGCTTCAAATAGAGCTGTAGCTGGAATTTTATCACACAAATTTTCCGATTCAACAAAGCCGATTGCATTTGTTTCCAGAGCACTATCAAAATGTGAGAAAAATTACAGCACCCTAGAAAAATAAGCTTTGTCAATTGTGTTTTGTGTTACAAAACTACGACAATATTTATTAGGAAACCATTTTATTTTGCGAACTGATCATCGTCCACTTCTAGCCATATTTGGTAGCAACAAAGGTTTGCCTATAATGGCATCAGCCCGAATGCAACGCTGGGCACTAATCCTTTCTGGTTTTAATTATACCATTGAACACGTCAAAGGGATTCAGAATGAGACCGACAGTATTTCAAGGAAATTTTGAAAGCAATAATTATGAAAATTCATATATCAATTTAATTGAAAATGAAACACAACTTAACATGGATCTTAAAGATATATCTCGTGAGACGAGACGAGACTCTATTTTAGCAAAGGTGGCAGAATTTATTTCAAATGGAACTTTGAATAATATTAGAGATGATGATTTTACACCATATCGAGAGAAGTGTACTCAACTTACTGTTGAATATGGCTGTATTTTGTGGGGATACAGAACAGTAGTTCCACAAAAACTAAGAAAAAAAATTTAAATGAACTGCATCGATCGCATTTAGGAATAGTGAAAACTTAAGCTCTGGATAGATCGTATATATGGTGGCCAGGCATTGATAAGGACATTGAAACGTTAATCAGAAATTGTTTACCCTGTCAGAAGTTACAGTCTAGTCCTTAAAAAAGCAGCTTAATTCCTTGGATGCCGTATGGAGTCGAATTCCCATTGACTTCGCTGGCCCAATCAAAAATGTTTACTTCTTCATTGTCATCGATTTCTTTTCAAAATTCATTGAAGTTTTTAAGACAAAGGAAATGACAACAGCATTTACTACAGTAAAATCCCGATAATTCGTAATGTCAAGGGACCGGCCGTTTTCTACGAATTAGCGGGGTTTTCGAATTAGCGGGGGGAAGAAAGAAAAAATACGAATTACCTGGGTTTTTATTCAATAATGAATATATGTACATACATACATATTTATATGTATAAAGTTATATTTTTTAAAAACAAAGCAACTTAAAATCAATTCATTTTCAACAAAAAACTAAAACTTAATTCATAAAGTACTTAAAGCGACCGTTTTTGTGACATTTTAATGGCCTTCGGGCAATCCGCACACATTTTTAAGGATTAAAATCACCACTTAATTCACTGAGCTGCAGAAAAATGTGAATATGCCCGATCAATGCCAGTTTACAGCAACTTAAGAATAATGAGAGTTAAAGAAAGACACACACATAAACAACAACAAATGCTTCGCCACTTGAGAGCATAGAATCACTTGTCAGTGGTTTACCGTTTTTCCTCCAAAGAACGCGTCGCCTCCGCTACATAAAAAAGCACGAAAGAGAGAATAGCAAACAGTTGAAGTTTAGGAATTATTGAGGTTTTCAACGAAAAATTACGAGGTTTTTAGGCATTTCGCTGGAAAATTTTACGATTTATCGAGGGGACCAAAATGTATGGGATTTTTACGAATTATCGCGATTTTTTCAAGGGACCGGGATTTTGTTACGAATAAGCGGGGTACGAATTATCGGGATTATACTGTATTAGTAAACTGCGAGAAACGTTTTCACGTTATGGTCTGGTCGACACACTTGTGAGTGACAACGGCACAAAGTTCACTTCATATGATTTTAAAAAATTTTTAGCCTTGAATGGTATCAAACATATTTTGACAGCTCCGAGACATCCGTCCACAAACGGTCAGGCAGAAAATTTTGTAAAAACTGTCAAAAAGTCGATTTCAGCAAACTTGGACCAAAATAAAGATGCCAATTTGGATCAGATATTATGCCGATTTATGATGGATTATCGAAACATGACGCATTGCAGTACAGGCGAGTCTCCAGCAAAAATTTTCTTGGGCAGAAAACTCAAAACGCGATTTAGTCTTCTCAAACCTCTAACAACAAAACATAGTTGATTCACAGAACAACAACGTAACCATAAGGGAACCACCATAAAGGGAATCGGAATACAAAATTTTGCGAAAATCAACAAGTAATGGTGCGTGATTATCGTAATCCTAATAAGCCTAGTTGGACTCAGGCAATAATAAAAGAAAAACAAGGACCTCAATCGAATTCCTGTATTTTACAACACAATAATTATGTGATCAAACGTCATCTAGATCAAACTAGAGGCCAACATATACCACAAAACAACAACTCAGCGAATACAACGTACAAATCTCTTCAAGCAACGAAAATCCTTCAATTGTACCACAACAAATACAAACGACGGAAGATGTTTCACACTTTAGAAGAGAACTCACACCACGAGAGGGAGGTAGAGTAATAAGAACACCTGAAGTTGCTAAAAAATCAAATTAACTGGTTTTTATTGTATTTCAAGTTACAATCATATTTATTGTAATTCAATTTGAAATTATTATCATTTGATTATTGTTATTGCAATTGATTTTAATTTTTTTTGTATATTTGAAATAATAACAGCTTTAGGAGGAGCATATAGAGTATTTGTAAATACGAGCCACCCTAACTTACATAAAACAAGTGTTAAACACACTCATGTCATCTCTTTTATCGTATCTCTGAAACATATACACACACGTACTTACATTCATTTAGTACTAAGCTACTCTTTATATTGTTATACATTTCTAATAAACAAACAGAAAGCATTTGAACTCAAAACCACCAGTGTTTCGTCTTTCCCTTGGCTCCGCTAATACATTACAGTAAGTAATTCGTGCAATGATTAATATGAATATGTTAAACATTTTTTATTTACAGGGTTAAAGCCAAACGACTGCATCGAGATTTTCATGTTTATGCACACGTTAAACACTCGTCAACGATTACTCTCATCACATTTCCTCTCCGGTTGTAGGACACCATTGAGCACAGAACGCATTCATGTTAATCAGTATGGAATGTACGAGACTTTGTGCCACAGACAAAAATAATTTAAATGAATTTTGTGTGTATAACAACACATCGTTTTATTTCCAGAATGTTCTCCAATACCGACGGCGTCGCGCAGTCGCCATAGAAAACACACATTCCCACGAAATTCCAAGCCCAATGCATTTGCGCACATCGATACACAACAAGCGACCGTAATAAAAGTAGGGAAATTGCAACGGAACCGTAATAAAATATTGAACCCTTTTTTTGTTACCAAAATCGTTTTATTGCCGCTCATAAATTATTTTGCCAATAGATGTGCGCATCGAGAGTAAAAAAGAAAACGCCTTCGGATTCATACGGGAGTACAAGATACATACATAATTAGATTTACATATACATGCATTTTGTAAACTAATTTACTTTTCAGCACATAACGACGTTGAAGGAAGAAACAGGAACGGATGACAAGATGTCATGTATTGAAACAAAAACTAATTACTTATTTAGTGTTTATCTTTTTTAATAACTATATTTACACATATAAATACGAATGAATGTATTACTATCAAATGTACAATAATAAACACTATTACACCAATAATAAAACGCACTAGAGCGTGTGTACGAATTGGTGGGGGGTTGGTAAATATGTATATACATCCGACTAAGTAAGTAATGTTTGTTACACGTAAGCATATGCTCACTTCGTAGAAAAGAATCACATATTCACAACCTATAAACAAGTTAATGTTTGTGGTTCGGTCAAATATATATATGGTTGATGTATAATTTCTTTGCAAAAATTTTTTAAAATGGCCATTTTTTAAAGCTTACACATCAAAATTAATTAGAATTTAAGGAAATCGCATGCACTTTTAAATCTTCATCAGTTACACAAACTGATCCTGACGAACCATTTGATTCGGCATTTGTTGTGACGGTCCTCTCTTGGTCTTGGATTCCAATTCATTTTGAACGTAAGATATTCGTTTCCCTTGCTTTGATACTGTTTCCATTTTAGTCAAAGTTTCTGCTATTTCGAAAATCAGGTGAGTTCAGTTGTTTACTAGTTGAAGCTTTAGCCTTATGAATACGTTTGTATAAAAGCCACGCATTGCTCATTGATAGGTCAAGAAGGTGGTAAAAACTCTGACCTACCACCTTCTGCTTCTTATTGGGATCTTATATCTTCCAATGATACTGTCGATCAGATCTACCCTCCCATGTAATTTTTGTATTGGACGATAAATTTGGACATGTTCTTACTTGGCTTTGTCAAATCGACGAGCAGTATACTTAGGGAAAACCCCGGCGTAGTGTGATGCTAACAATACAACTTTATTATCTATCCATGTAGTGACCGTTATGTCAGCACCATCATAATCAGTGACATACTTGATCGATGTACCGCGTGCAGTTTTCTTGAAGCTTGCATTTTTTGGCAGCTCACAGTTAGGAATTCTATTTTTTGTTATTGTGCCCAATGCTAAAATTCCATTATATGCTAAATATTTTAAAGAGGTATTGAAGTAAAATAATTATCGAAATACAGCCGGTAATTTTAATGCCTTGTCACGGCTCTGGCCAATCCCACAACGCAATTCGACGAGGCATGTTGGCTCATGTTGCATGACGATGATTTCCTTGCCAAACTCAAGTTCAAATTTGTAACAAAAAGCCGAACTACCGCTTAGGACAAACATTTTATATACCCATTTATGAGGCTTGTTTGGATTGCGCCGTTTCATGGGCTTTGGTAATATTTAGTTCTTCAACAATTTGTCATATTCTGAATAGTCGATCATGATGAGAATCGGAAGGTGGCACATCGTTGTCATTATTATTGAAGTGTATATTACGTCTGATTTCTTCGAACCTTTTTTGTGTAGTAACGTTTTGAATCACATGCATCCCAACATTTGTTGATCAGTATTTCGATACCCTAGGCATACGACTAATGGAAATGAAAAAAAAATACCAATAAATTGACGGATTTCCAAAGTAGTGAAACTTTGATGTGTACTTGGGTCTTTCTGATGAGCATAAAGATTTGATTCATTCTTTATCGTCTCAAATAACTATTTTAGAAAAAGGTAGACAACAATTTGTATCGGTGATGAAAGTTCCACTACGTCCGGAGGCAAAGCTATACTCGACAAGAATGTCAGCTGCCGTTTATTAAAAATCAAATTTCCACAGAAGTTTGCTGATCAATTTATTTGTATCTAGTACAATATTATTTAAAGACGTGGCAGTACTTATAGTTTGCAAGTCACTTGGGCCTTCGTTGGCATCGTCAGAACATTCGTAAACCGTATCACATTCTGATTGATCTGGAGAGTATTCGCTTTCATCTGCTGAAAAATCACAACAAGCGACCGTAATAAAAGTACGGAAATTGCAACGCAACCGTAATAAAATATTGAACCCTTTTTTTGTTACCAAACTCATTTTATTGCCGCTCATAACTTATTTTGCCAATAGATGTGCGCATCGAGTGTAATGAAGAAAACGCTTCGGATTCATACGGGAGTACAAGATACATACATAATTAGATTTACATATACAGTGAGAGTCAAAAGAAAGTGTACACGAATGTTTATTATGTTCCCTGTTTTATATAAACCCTATCAAGTAATATTTAATAGAACAAATTATGTTTTTTGAAAATGGTATTTACCCCTCTCTTATTTTCTAAAAGAAAAATTAACAAAATCTCACAAATAGAAAAATTGCATAGCAAAAACAAAAAATAGTCCACATGTGACGCGTCAAAAGAAAGTGTACAATGCAAAATTAATATATAAATAGATATAATAATATAGATATTAATATTTTGTTTGCTTCCCATGTGCTTGAATTACAGCCTGTAATCTTCTCGGCATCGAATTGACTAAATTTTCGGTTACTTCGCGTGAAATTTTTTGCCATTCCTCCATTATAACCGATTTGAGCGAGTCCTTGCTACGAATTTCTTTCTTTCTTATTTCGCGATCAAGATGTTCCCACAAATGTTCGATTGGGTTGAGGTCCGGAGATTGGGGAGGGTGATACAATTGCTTAGGAGTGTGATAAAGCAGCCATTCCTTAACTATTTTTGAAGTATGCTTTGGATCATTGTCTTGTTGAGAGATCCAACCTCGATCCAAGCGCAACTTTTCAACACTAGGCTTCAAATTTTCTTTTAAAATGTTAAGGTATTCCATTTTATTCATGGTGGTTTCTATGAAAACCAAGTTACCAACTCCACCAGCAGCCATGCATCCCCAGACCATCACTGAACCTCCACCGTGCTTTACAGTGGATACTAAATTCTGTTGGGCAAATTCGCTGTTTTTGGTCCTCCAAATTTTAGCAGGTTTCCTTTTGCCAAAAATTTCAAACTTGCTTTCGTCGCTAAATATTATATTATTCCAGAAAGAAATATCTTTATTTTTATATTTATTAGCAAAATCGAGTCGACGTTTTTGGTTGGTTTTGGATATTAAGGGTTTTTTTCTTGGAACCCTTCCATGAATCCCGTTAGCGTGTAGTGCTCTACGTATTGTACTGGCACTAACAGTAGTTCCAGACGATTCCGAAATTTCTTTGGATATTTTAACGGCACTTTCTACTGGGTTTTTCTTTACATTTCGTACAATCGATCGTATTTGAACCTCATTCAGTTTTTTTGGCCTGCCACATTTAGGACGATTTTCCAATTTGTGGAACTTTTTATACTTATCAATTACTTTTTTCACCGTATTGTGGCACCTGCCAATAGTTAAACCGATTTCACGCAGTGTTTTTCCCTCATTGTGAAATTTTATGATAAGCTCACGTGTATCGAGTGAGGTTTGTCTACCCATTATGGAAAATTTTTTAGAATGTCTTCAAACTTCAATTGTTGCTGACCAATTCACTACTAAATCATCGACAGTATTAAAACCAATAAAAGAAAAACAAGCAGAAAGGAAAAAAAAGAAAAAATAACGGTAAAATCTAACTGTGTCCAATCTCACAAATATTGGAATAGCATGTTGTACACTTTCTTTTGACGCGTCACATATGGACTATTTTTTGTTTTTGCTATGCAATTTTTCTATTTGTGAGATTTTGTTAATTTTTCTTTTAGAAAATAAGAGAGGGGTAAATACCATTTTCAAAAAACATAATTTGTTGTATTAAATATTACTGGATAGGGTTTATATAAAACAGGGAACATAATAAACATTCGTGTACACTTTCTTCTCTCACTGTACATTAGAGTGTCCCGTCCATGTATGAGGGAAAACAAATGTTCGAGTTTTGTATCGTAAGAGGTATCAAAAGTTGCGTATTGACGAGTAGATTAAGAATATGTACTTACTTTTTTATTTGGATATAACTTTTGGGCCTCTACCGACGGTTTTAAATGTAAAAAAAAAATAATTCTTAAACATTTTCATACATATTTTATGTTTTTTTATTAATCCAATTCATCTTTTTTTTAGTTTAATTAAAGTTATCTCTCAAAAAAAAAAAAAAAAAAAAAAATACGGAAGCCGGAAACGTTTAAAAGCAGTTATATTTACATTTTAAATTGGCTCTTGAAGTTGAAAGAAGGCATTTTATTTCTGGATTCAATCTTACTCCTTATGAGTCCATCCCTTGATTTGGTTCCGATGACGCACTGGCTAGCTTCAGTCACAGATTTAATGCATCTTTCAACACTTTGTGTGTGACATGGAAAATCCGGAATTTTCAGTTCGTTTTTACCTAGCAGCAATGAAAAGTCCTCGTCAGAAAAATCAGGTGGAGAAGTTATATGACATTCATTCCAAAAAATTATGTCAATATATTCCGTAGCATTAAATTTTATTTTTGGCGGTTTAAGGATTCGGTTTGTTGTGGTCTCTTGCCTTGCTTTAAAAATTCGTTTAAGAGCAAGCTCCTTGACATTATCGAAAAGCATTGCTACCCAAATGTTCTCGGGGTGTGCAAAAAAGGCGTTTCTTTGAATTACTGGATCGATTATTGATTTTAAATTCTGTGGCAACCATCTTGAGAGAAAAATCAATTCAAAGACGTGATTTGCTCCATCTATCAATAACGGCTTGTTTTTAATTGAAACCCATACTGGTGCGTATACTTTGACTACGTATTCAACAAGAACTTTTAGATTTTCAGATGGATCACTGGATCCTACATACAGTCTTAATTCTGCTCGCAGTGGTGACCCATCTTGAGTGTGCCATTTTCCCAGGCTGTCGATTTGCTAATACGGGAGCACAGTAACCTGATTTCATCGCTTGACACATTTCAAAGAGATATTTTTGTTCGGTACTCAATTGATCTACGATTCTTTAACAGGTGAAAATTGAGCAACAGTGGTATTTTCACAATCAGCTAGTGCCTTATCGATCGGGCCAGAATACTCGCGAAGTCCCGAAGTTGATCCATCTAAGTGGGTGAAAAGGTGTCTTAGTGGCAATTCATTTGCGTGGAGTAAACATATTGCCCACTGTAAAGGTCGACATAGCTCCTTTACCATATAAGATATAACACCTCCTTTCCAACCAGTATTTGTTGCAGTGCCGTCACATCCAATGCAGACAATAGATTTCAAATCGAATTCTTTGTTTTTTTTAAAAGTCTAGTATTGAGCAACTTATTTCTTTTCCTGTCCCACTTTTCGGAGTTATATGGCCCAAGAACAGTGATTCTGGTTCAGCAAGAATTGAAATATGTTCTTCAAGAACTTCCTTCCGATAATTACGTCCATCTTTTGTTTCGGAAGCAAGGGTTTTATCTTTTCGTCCATCAAAATATATACTGTCCACACTCCACAGTAAGACACCATAACAAGAGTAGTATCAATAACAAGAGTAGTATTATTAATGTCGTTTACAAGACCAACGTCACGACACGGCAGAAGCAACTGCTGCAGCAGAACGAACAGAAATATAGTGGGATAGTGAAGGGAACTAGATAGATCCGTTATATTTTTTTGAAATACGAAAAAGAAATCTTGCGCTAGTCAGTTAGTTAGGTAAGTATATATTGTATGCGGCTGAGATTAATGAAACAAATAGATGAACTTAAAATGCAATATTCGCGTCATTATGCTTGTAGTTATAATAATGGTAATTTGTTTGTATCTCTGTGAGAACGTAAGTTACACATTAAAACGGTACAAATGGTAAAATTAATATGAGTTAACAACAGAAAACGAAATAAACTTGATCGGAAAAATAAAAAAAAAATATTGAAAATTCGCTTATTTTTTAAAATTTCAACGGCTGGTAGAGGCCCAAAAGTACCCTAGAATATTTTTTTTAGTATTTTTCCCGTAATGTGCTATTGAATAAGCAACTTTTGAGAGGTCTTACGTGAGGATTAGCCACAAAAAAATTTGACGGGACGCCCTACTGTACATGCATTTTGTAAACTAATTTACTTTTCAGCACATCACGACGTTGAAGGAAGAAACAGGAACCGATGACAAGATGCCATGTATTGAAACAATAACTAATTACTTATTTAGTGTTTATTTTTTTTAATAGCTAGATTTACACATATAAATACGAATGAATGTATTATTACTATCAAATGTTCAATAATAAACACTATTACACCAATAATAAAACGCACTAGAGCGTGTGTACGAATTGGTGGGGGGACTAAAGGCCTAATTACTTGACCGTTGCCGGAACGTAAACGTAATCGTAACCGAAACGTTGATATAGTGGTGGTTACCCAAGATACGTGAAGTACCATATGTTGTATGTAAACAAACAAAATAATTTGTATGTTTGTTTTGATAAAAACGTAAAAAAAATCATTAATAACACTGTGCGACAGCCACAATCGGTTTGGGATGAAACCACCGGGGAAAGTTATATCGGTCAAAAAAAGGTCATACGTGTCCCAGCGTTTCGTTGGGTCTCATCTAGGAATCGAGATATATCGATTTGAAGTTAGTAAGTATCGTATAGGGGAATTTGTCACGTTTTTGGCTCTTTTGTTTGACATAACTTGAGAACCACTCGTCCGATTTAGCTGAAATAAATTTTAAAAAACCAAGAATTACAATTCCCTTAATCTGTTCATATATTATTTTCCTTTGCAAGTAATAGTTTCCAAGTTAAAAATAAGCGCATTTTTTTCATACATTTATTTATAATTGCGAAACTGTTGCTTAAGTAGGAAAACGGTTTAAGAACAGATTAGAGGAATTGTAATTCTTAATTTTTCTAAATTTGTTTCAGCTAAATCGGACGAGTGGTTCTCGAGTTATGTCAAACAAAAGAGCCTAAAACGTGACAAATTCCCCTATACGATACTTACTAACTTCAAATCGATATATCTCGATTCCTAGATGAGACCCAGCGAAACGCTGGAACACGTATGACTTTTTTTTTACCAATATAACTTTCCCCGGTGGTTTCATTCCAAACCGATCACTGACCATTTGTCGCACTGTGTAATGAATGAAAGTGTTGTGAAGAAACAATTTATCCATTTTTATAGTTTTTATGTTTTTGTTTTATCATTTTTCTAACAAAGTTGTTTCTTTTATTTTCTTGCTGTTTTTTTTTTGCAAGAAACAAATCAGCTGTTTGTTAAATGTCACTTGCCGGATAGAAAAATCTATTCTCTACAGGTTCATCCGTTACGTTACGTTACGATTACGGCCAAGTAACCATTTGTACATGTTTCACATAAGGAGAACGTATCAGCTGACACGTCACGGTTACGATTACGGTCAAGTAACTCGGCCTTAAGTAAGTAATGTTTGTTACACGTAAGCATATGCTCACTTCGTAGAAAACAATCACATATTTACAACCTATAAACAAGTTAATGTTTGTGGTTCGGTCAAATATATATATGGTTGATGCATAATTTGTCAATTTGTCACAAACGACACGGTATTACATCACTTACAAGGAAGAAAGTTTTTGACTTCACGTTGTTAAAAAATTGAGTTGAAATGGTATGATGCAGAAATACATCACTGCCATACGAAGGGTCAAATACATTTACTATTTAGTTACAAATACTTACCGAAATAACAGTTTGCTTGGTTGAAACGCTACAATAATTAAGCACATTAGAAGCCAAAGCCGATCTGCCCACTCAATATTAGGATTATTAGTTGACTGACGAATACATTGAATAAAAATTTCATCCCTTAATTCATCGCGTTCAATTCCGAGACCAATTATGTATTGTATAGCTTGCAGTTCCATTTCAGCATTCATATCACCACGCATATACTTGCATAATTCCTAGAAATAAAAATAGTGCGAACATTAACAGACTTTAATTGAATACATTTCAGGTTGAGTTTGTTTTTGGAACTAGATTTCGTAAGAAAATGTTTTTGGGAATAAGGCGTTCCAAGTGGAAGCATACATAAGTATAATTTGCCACTATATTGAAACATCAACCGAAACAACAGTCGGTCAGACAGGAAAACAATAGGTAAGTATAAGTATGAAACATTTTGCACAATTTTGTATTAAACTTTGAATACACGGAAGAGGGGAACCCGGAATTGAAGAATTTTCCACCGGAAGGCACAAATCATAATATGGATGACGCCGATGGTTAAAATTATAAGGAGGGTGATGGGTGGCAACATGATCGGGCACATTTTCTAAATTTAATTGCAATATATTTCAATTAAAATCGAAGTGTTGGACGATTTTATAAATGCCAAAAAATTAATTTTCCATTCCGTATGGTTTGACCGATTTGTACGAAAAGGATCATATGAAATAGAACCTAACGGTCTTAATTAGGTAGTAATTATGTTATAATTTAAAAAAAAAAATGTTATATGATTTTTAAAGGCTGTCTTGAAATGATTGTGGATGAGACATCTCTTGCCTATGGACATATTTTGAGATATCTCCCAAGCGAAAAACGTCTATCTTTCCTTTACGCCAGCTGCCTGCTCAACCTTTATTTATTGCAAAAATTTTATTCGTGTCCGTTTCCTTTATCTTCCTTTTTGTATTGGTACCCGTTCGTTTTGAAGTTATAACCTCGTGTTTCGGTCTTGACAATCACATTTGTTAGGTGTTTCGTATTAATTTCTTTAATTTAGATCTTTTCTATTTTTGGTCCTAATGGCTTTAGCCTGAGCCTACTGTATTTTACATGTGGTGGCCAATGAGGCTTTTTTTATACAGTAGAAGTTTTTGTCCAAAACTTTGTCTAGCAATAGCTTTACTAAATACAGAATTTGGGTCAGTGAGTTGCCAGACTTCCACGTTTTTGAGCGAAACTTTGTCTAGCTATAGCTTTACTAAATATAGAATTTGGGCAAGATCGCGTTGGTCATATTGATAATATTACACGGTTTATAAGGGGAGGGATGTATGGGAGGTACCAGAAGGGGAGTTGCCAGACTTCTTCGTTTTGTCCAAAACTTTGTCTACCTATAGATTTACTAAATACAGATTTTGAACACGATCGCGTTGGTCATATTGATAATATTACACGGTTTATATGGGGCGGGATGTTATATTTGTATGGGAGGTACCAGAAGAGGAGTTGCCAGACTTCCAAGTTTTTGTCCAAAACTTTGTCTAGCAATAGCTTTACTAAATACAGAATTTGGGTCAGTGAGTTGCCAGACTTCCACGTTTTTGAGCGAAACTTTGTCTAGCTATAGCTTTACTAAATATAGAATTTGGGCAAGATCGCGTTGGTCATATTGATAATAGTACACGGTTTATAAGGGGAGGGATGTATGGGAGGTACCAGAAGGGGAGTTGCCAGACTTCTTCGTTTTGTCCAAAACTTTGTCTACCTATAGATTTACTAAATACAGATTTTGAACACGATCGCGTTGGTCATATTGATAATATTACACGGTTTATATGGGGCGGGATGTTATATTTGTATGGGAGGTACCATAAGAGGAGTTGCCAGACTTCCAAGTTTTTGTCCAAAACTTTGTCTAGCAATAGCTTTACTAAATACAGAATTTGGGTCAGTGAGTTGCCAGACTTCCACGTTTTTGGGCGAAACTTTGTCTAGCAATAGCTTTACTAAATACAGAATTTGGGCAAGATCGCGTAGGGCATATTGATAATATTACACGGTTTACAAGGGGAGGGATGTATGGGAGGTACCAGAAGGGGAGTTGCCAGACTTCTTCGATATGTCCAAAACTTTGTCTACCTACAGATTTACTAAATACAGATTTTGAACAATATCGCGTTGGTCATATTGATAATATTACACGGTTTATATGGGGCGGGATGTTATATTTGTATGGGAGGTACCAGAAGAGGAGTTGCCAGACTTCCAAGTTTTTGTCCAAAACTTTGTCTAGCAAAAGCTTTACTAAATACAGAATTTGGGCAAGATCGCGTTGGGCATATTGATAATATTACACGGTTTATAAGGGGAGGGATGTATGGGAGGTACCAGAAGGGGAGTTGCCAGACTTCTTCGTTTTGTTCAAAACTTTGTCTAGTTATAGATTTAATAAATACTGATTTTGAACAAGATAGCGTTGGTCATATTGATAATATTACACGGTTTATAAGGGGCGGGGTGTTACATTTGTATAGGAGGTACCAGAAGAGGAGTTGTTAGACTTCTAAGTTTTTGTCCAAAACTTTGTCTAGCTATAGCTTTACTAAATACAAAATTGGGGTAAGATCGCGTTGGGCATATTGATAATAGTACACGGTTTATAAGGGGCGGGATGGTACATTTGTATGGGAGGTACCAGAAGAGGATTTGTCAGACTTCCAAGTTTTTGTCCAAAACTTTGTCTAGCAATAGCTTTACTAAATACAGAATTTGGGCAAGATCGCGTTGGGCATATTGATAATATTACACGGTTTATAAGGGGAGGGATGTATGGGAGGTACCAGAAGGGGAGTTGCCAGACTTATTCGTTATGTCCAAAACTTTGTCTAGCCATAGGTTTACTAAACACAGATTTTGAACACGATCGCGTTGGTCATATTGATAATATTACACGGTTTATAAGGGGCGGGATGTTATATTTGTATGGGAGGTACCAGAAGAGGAGTTGCCAGACTTCCAAGTTTTTGTACAAAACATTGACTAGCAATAGCGTTACTAAATACAGAATTTGGGCAAGATCGCGTTGGGCATATTAATAATATTACATGGTTCATAATTGGAGGGATGTATGGGAGGTACCAGAAGGGGAGTTGCCAGACTTCTTCGTTTTGTTCAAAACTTTGTCTAGTTATAGATTTAATAAATACAGATTTTGAACAAGATAGCGTTGGTCATATTGATAATATTACACGGTTTATAAGGGGCGGGGTGGTACATTTGTATAGGAGGTACCAGAAGAGGAGTTGTTAGACTTCTAAGTTTTTGTCCAAAACTTTGTCTAGCTATAGCTTTACTACAAAATTGGGGTAAGATCGCGTTGGGCATATTGATAATATTACACGGTTTATAAGGGGCGGGATGGTACATTTGTATGGGAGGTACCAGAAGAGGAGTTGTCAGACTTCCAAGTTTTTGTCCAAAACTTTGTCTAGCAATAGCTTTATTAAATACAGAATTTGGGCAAGATCGCGTTGGGCATATTGATAATATTACACGGTTTATAAGGGGAGGGATGTATGGGAGGTACCAGAAGGGGAGTTGCCAGACTTATACGTTATGTCCAAAACTTTGTCTAGCCATAGATTTACTAAATACAGATTTTGAACACGATCGCGTTGGTCATATTGATAATATTACACGGTTTATATGGGGCGGGATATTATATTTGTATGGGAGGTACCAGAAGAGGAGTTGCCAGACTTCCAAGTTTTTGTCCAAAACTTTGTCTAGCAATAGCTTTACTAAATACAGAATTTGGGTCAGTGAGTTGCCAGACTTCCACGTTTTTAAGCGAAACTTTGTCTAGCTATAGCTTTACTAAATATAGAATTTGGGCAAGATTGCGTTGGTCATATTGATAATATTACACGGTTTATAAGGGGAGGGATGTATGGGAGGTACCAGAAGGGGAGTTGCCAGACTTCTTCGTTTTGTTCAAAACTTTGTCTAGTTATAGATTTAATAAATACTGATTTTGAACAAGATAGCGTTGGTCATATTGATAATATTACACGGTTTATAAGGGGCGGGGTGTTACATTTGTATAGGAGGTACCAGAAGAGGAGTTGTTAGACTTCTAAGTTTTTGTCCAAAACTTTGTCTAGCTATAGCTTTACTAAATACAAAATTGGGGTAAGATCGCGTTGGGCATATTGATAATAGTACACGGTTTATAAGGGGCGGGATGGTACATTTGTATGGGAGGTACCAGAAGAGGATTTGTCAGACTTCCAAGTTTTTGTCCAAAACTTTGTCTAGCAATAGCTTTACTAAATACAGAATTTGGGCAAGATCGCGTTGGGCATATTGATAATATTACACGGTTTATAAGGGGAGGGATGTATGGGAGGTACCAGAAGGGGAGTTGCCAGACTTATTCGTTATGTCCAAAACTTTGTCTAGCCATAGGTTTACTAAACACAGATTTTGAACACGATCGCGTTGGTCATATTGATAATATTACACGGTTTATAAGGGGCGGGATGTTATATTTGTATGGGAGGTACCAGAAGAGGAGTTGCCAGACTTCCAAGTTTTTGTACAAAACATTGACTAGCAATAGCGTTACTAAATACAGAATTTGGGCAAGATCGCGTTGGGCATATTAATAATATTACATGGTTCATAATTGGAGGGATGTATGGGAGGTACCAGAAGGGGAGTTGCCAGACTTCTTCGTTTTGTTCAAAACTTTGTCTAGTTATAGATTTAATAAATACAGATTTTGAACAAGATAGCGTTGGTCATATTGATAATATTACACGGTTTATAAGGGGCGGGGTGGTACATTTGTATAGGAGGTACCAGAAGAGGAGTTGTTAGACTTCTAAGTTTTTGTCCAAAACTTTGTCTAGCTATAGCTTTACTACAAAATTGGGGTAAGATCGCGTTGGGCATATTGATAATATTACACGGTTTATAAGGGGCGGGATGGTACATTTGTATGGGAGGTACCAGAAGAGGAGTTGTCAGACTTCCAAGTTTTTGTCCAAAACTTTGTCTAGCAATAGCTTTATTAAATACAGAATTTGGGCAAGATCGCGTTGGGCATATTGATAATATTACACGGTTTATAAGGGGAGGGATGTATGGGAGGTACCAGAAGGGGAGTTGCCAGACTTATTCGTTATGTCCAAAACTTTGTCTAGCCATAGATTTACTAAATACAGATTTTGAACACGATCGCGTTGGTCATATTGATAATATTACACGGTTTATATGGGGCGGGATATTATATTTGTATGGGAGGTACCAGAAGAGGAGTTGCCAGACTTCCAAGTTTTTGTCCAAAACTTTGTCTAGCAATAGCTTTACTAAATACAGAATTTTGGTCAGTGAGTTGCCAGACTTCCACGTTTTTAAGCGAAACTTTGTCTAGCTATAGCTTTACTAAATATAGAATTTGGGCAAGATCGCGTTGGTCATATTGATAATATTACACGGTTTATAAGGGGCGGGATGGTACATTTGTATGGGAGGTCCCAGAAGAGGAGTTGCCAGACTTCCAAGTTTTTGTCCAAAACTTTGTCTAGCAATAGCTTTACTAAATACAGAATTTGGGTCAGTGAGTTGCCAGACTTCCACGTTTTTAAGCGAAACTTTGTCTAGCTATAGCTTTACTAAATATAGAATTTGGGCAAGATTGCGTTGGTCATATTGATAATATTACACGGTTTATAAGGGGAGGGATGTATGGGAGGTACCAGAAGGGGAGTTGCCAGACTTCTTCGTTTTGTCCAAAACTTTGTCTACCTATAGATTTACTAAATACAGATTTTGAACACGATCGCGTTGGTCATATTGATAATATTACACGGTTTATATGGGGCGGGATGTTATATTTGTATGGGAGGTACCAGAAGAGGAGTTGCCAGACTTCGAAGTTTTTGTCCAAAACTTTGTCTAGCAATAGCTTTACTAAATACAGAATTTGGGTCAGTGAGTTGCCAGACTTCCACGTTTTTGAGCGAAACTTTGTCTAGCAATAGCTTTACTAAATACAGAATTTGGGCAAGATCGCGTAGGGCATATTGATAATATTACACGGTTTACAAGGGGAGGGATGTATGGGAGGTACCAGAAGGGGAGTTGCCAGACTTCTTCGATATGTCCAAAACTTTGTCTACCTACAGATTTACTAAATACAGATTTTGAACAATATCGCGTTGGTCATATTAATAATATTACACGGTTTATATGGGGCGGGATGTTATATTTGTATGGGAGGTACCAGAAGAGGAGTTGCCAGACTTCCAAGTTTTTGTCCAAAACTTTGTCTAGCAATAGCTTTACTAAATACAGAATTTGGGCAAGATCGCGTTGGGCATATTGATAATATTACACGGTTTATAAGGGGAGGGATGTATGGGAGGTACCAGAAGGGGAGTTGCCAGACTTCTTCGTTTTGTTCAAAACTTTGTCTACCTATAGATTTACTAAATACAGATTTTGAACAAGATCGCGTCGGTCATATTGATAATATTACACGGTTTATAAGGGGCGGGATGTTATATTTGTATGGGAGGTACCAGAAGAGGAGTTGCCAGACTTCCAAGTTTTTGTACGAAACTTTGACTAGCAATAGCTTTACTAAATACAGAATTTGGGCAAGATCGCGTCGGGCATATTGATAATATTACATGGTTTATAAGGGGAGGGATGTATGGGAGGTACCAGAAGGGGAGTTGCCAGACTTCTTCGTTACGTCCAAAACTTTGTCTAGCCATAGATTTACTAAATACAGATTTTGAACAAGATCGCGATGGTCATATTGATAATATTACACGGTTTATAAGGGGCGGGATGTTATATTTGTATGGGAGGTACCAGAAGAGGAGTTGCCAGACTTCCAAGTTTTTTACGAAACTTTGACTAGCAATAGCTTTACTAAATACAGAATTTGGGCAAGATCGCGTTAGTCATATTGATAATATTACACGGTTTATAAGGGGCGGGATGTTATATTTGTATGGGAGGTACCAGAAGAGGAGTTGCCAGACTTCCAAGTTTTTGTCCAAAACTTCGTCTAGCAATAGCTTTACTAAATACAGAATTTGGGCAAGATCGCGTTGGGCATATTGATAATATTACACGGTTTATAAGGGGAGGGATGTATGGGAGGTACCAGAAGGGGAGTTGCCAGACTTCTTCGATATGTCCAAAACTTTGTCTACCTATAGATTTACTAAATACAGATTTTGAACAAGATCGCGTTGGTCATATTGATAATAGTACACGGTTTATATGGGGCGGGATGTTATATTTGTATGGGAGGTACCAGAAGAGGAGTTGCCAGACTTCCAAGTTTTTGTCCAAAACTTTGTCTAGCAATAGATTTACTAAATACAGAATTTGGGCAAGATCGCGTTGGGCATATTGATAATATTACACGGTTTATAAGGGGAGGGATGTATGGGAGGTACCAGAAGGGGAGTTGCCAGACTTCTCCGTTATGTCCAAAACTTTGTCTAGCTATAGATTTACTAAATACAGATTTTGAACAAGATCGCGTTGGTCATATTGATAATATTACACGGTTTATAAGGGGCGGGATGTTATATTTGTACGGGAGGTACCAGAAGAGGAGTTGTTAGACTTCTAAGTTTTTGTCTAAAACTTTGTCTAGCTATAGCTTTACTAAATACAGAATTTGGGCAAGATCGCGTTGGACATATTGATAATATTACATGGTTTATAAGGGGAGGGGTGTATGGGAGGTACCAGAAGGGGAGTTGCCAGACTTCTTCGTTATGTCCAAAACTTTGTCTAGCCATAGATTTACTAAATACAGATTTTGAACAAGATCGCGATGGTCATATTGATAATATTACACGGTTTATAAGGGGCGGGATGTTATATTTGTATGGGAGGTACCAGAAGAGGAGTTGCCAGACTTCCAAGTTTTTGTACAAAACTTTGACTAGCAATAGCTTTACTAAATACAGAATTTGGGCAAGATCGCGTTGGACATATTGATAATATTACATGGGTTATAAGGGGAGGGATGTATGGGAGGTACCAGAAGGGGAGTTGCCAGACTTCCTTGTTTTGTTCAAAACTTTGTCTAGTTATAGATTTACTAAATACAGATTTTGAACAAGATAGCGTTGGTCATATTGATAATATTACACGGTTTATAAGGGGCGGGATGTTATATTTGTACGGGAGGTACCAGAAGAGGAGTTGTTAGACTTCTAAGTTTTTGTCTAAAACTTTGTCTAGCTATAGCTTTACTAAATACAGAATTTGGGCAAGATCGCGTTGGGCATATTGATAATATTACATGGTTTATAAGGGGAGGGGTGTATGGGAGGTACCAGAAGGGGAGTTGCCAGACTTCTTCGTTATGTCCAAAACTTTGTCTAGCCATAGATTTACTAAATACAGATTTTGAACAAGATCGCGATGGTCATATTGATAATATTACACGGTTTATAAGGGGCGGGATGTTATATTTGTATGGGAGGTACCAGAAGAGGAGTTGCCAGACTTCCAAGTTTTTGTACAAAACTTTGACTAGCAATAGCTTTACTAAATACAGAATTTGGGCAAGATCGCGTTGGACATATTGATAATATTACATGGGTTATAAGGGGAGGGATGTATGGGAGGTACCAGAAGGGGAGTTGCCAGACTTCTTCGTTTTGTTCAAAACTTTGTCTAGTTATAGATTTACTAAATACAGATTTTGAACAAGATAGCGTTGGTCATATTGATAATATTACACGGTTTATAAGGGGCGGGGTGGTACATTTGTATAGGAGGTACCAGAAGAGGAGTTGTTAGACTTCTAAGTTTTTGTCCAAAACTTTGTCTAGCTATAGCTTTACTAAATACAAAATTGGGGTAAGATCGCTTTGGGCATATTGATATTAATACACGGTTTATAAGGGGCGGGATGGTACATTTGTATGGGAGGTACCAGAAGAGGAGTTGTCAGATTTCCAAGTTTTTGACCAAAACTTTGTCTAGCAATAGCTTTACTAAATACAGAATTTTGGTCAGTGAGTTGCCCGACTTCCAAGTTTTTGTCCGAAACTTTGTCTAGCTATAGCTTTACTAAATACAGAATTTGGGCAAGATCGCGTTGGGCATATTGATAATATTAAATGGTTTATAAGGGGAGGGATGTATGGGAGGTACCAGAAGGGGAGTTGCCAGACTTCTTCGTTTTGTTCAAAACTTTGTCTACCTATAGATTTACTAAATACAGATTTTGAACAAGATCGCGTTGGTCATATTGATAATATTACACGGTTTATATGGGGCGGGATGTTATATTTGTATGGGACGTACCAGAAGAGGAGTTGCCAGACTTCCAAGTTTTTGTCCAAAACTTTGTCTAGCAATAGCTTTACTAAATACAGAATTTGGGCAAGATCGCGTTGGGCATATTGATAATATTACACGGTTTATAAGGGGAGGGATGTATGGGAGGAACCAGAAGGGGAGTTGCCAGACTTCTTCGTTATGTCCAAAAATGTGTCTAGCTATAGCTTTACTAAATACAGAATATGGGCAAGATCGCGTTGGTCATATTGATAATATTACACGGTTTATAAGGGGCGGGATGTTATATTTGTATGCGAGGTACCAGAAGAGGAGTTGCCAGACTTCCATGTTTTTGTCCAAAACTTTTTCTAGCAATACCTTTACTAAATACAGAATTTCGGCAAGATAGCGTTGGGCATATTGATAATATTACACGGTTTAGAAGGGGCGGGATGGTACATTTGTATGGGAGGTACCAGAAGAGGAGTTCCCAGACTTCCAAGTTTTTGTCCAAAACTTTGTCTAGATCGCGTTGGGCATATTGATAATATTACACGGTTTATAAGGGGCGGGATGGTACATTTGTATGGGAGTTACCAGAAGAGGAGTTGCCAGACTTCCAAGTTTTTGTCCAAAACTTTGTCTAGCAATAGCTTTACTAAATACAGAATTTGGGACAGTGAGTATACAAATGATATCGTACACAGCTCACTGATTCGAGAGAAGTTCCCCGTCTGTTCCTTCATGGAATGTTAAGGGAAATAAGTAAGTAATTAATCCGTTTGGGTTATGCGTTGGGTCAACAAAAAGGCCTTTTTTATATATTCCGGTTCCTTTTTTTGTAACAATTCTTACGGTTGCTGTTTGTCTTATTTTTATATGTATGGTACATTTGTATGGGTGGTACCAGAAGAGGAATTGCCAGACTTCCAAATTTTTTCCAAAACTTTGTCTAGCAATAGCTTTACTAAATACAGAATTTGGGCAAGATCGCGTTGGTCTGATTGATAACATTACACGGTTTATAAGGGGCGGGATCTTATATTTGTGTGGGAGGTACCAGAAGAGGAGTTGCCAGACTTCCAAGTTTTTGTCCAAAACTTTGTCAAGCAATAGCTTTACTAAATACAGAATTTGGGCAAGATCGCGTTGGGCATATTGATAACATTACACGGTTTATAAGGGGAGGGATGTATGGGTGGTACCAGAAGGGGAGTTGCCAGACTTCTTCGTTTTGTCCAAAACTTTGTCTAGTTATAGATTTACTAAATACAGATTTTGAACAAGATAGCGTTGGTATTATTGATAATATTACACGGTTTATAAGGGGCGGGGGTGGTACATTTGTATAGGAGGTACCAGCAGAGGAGTTGTCAGACTTCCAAGTTTTTGTCCAAAACTTTGTCTAGCAATAGCTTTACTAAATACAGAATTTGGGCAAGATCGCGTTGGGCATATTGATAATATTACACGGTTTATAAGGGGAGGGATGTATGGGAGGTACCAGAATAATAATAATATTACACGGTTTATAAGGGGCGGGATGTTATATTTGTATGGGAGGTACCAGAAGAGGAGTTGCCAGACTTCCAAGTTTTTGTCCAAAACTTTGCCTAGCAATAGCTTTACTAAATACAGAATTTGGGTCAGTGAGTATACAAATTATATCGTACACAGCTCACTGATTTGAGAGAAGTTCCCCGTCTGTTCCTTCATGGAATGTTAAGGGAAATATGTAAGTAATTAATCAGTTTGGGTTATGCGTTGGATCAACAAAAAGGTCGTTTTTATATATTCCTATTTCCTTTTTTTAACAATTCTTATGGTTGCTGTTTGTCTTATTTTTATATGGATGGTACATTTGTATGGGAGGTACCAGAAGAGGAATTGCCAGACTTCCAAATTTTTTCCAAAACTTTGTCTAGCAATAGCTTTACTAAATACAGAAAATACAGAATTGGTCATATTGATAACATTACACGGTTTATAAGGGGCGGGATGTTATATTTGTATGGGAGGTACCAGAAGAGGAGTTGCCAGACTTCCAAGTTTTTGTCCAAAACTTTGTCTAGCAATAGCTTTAGTAAATACAGAATTTGGGCAAGATCGCGTTGGGAATATTGATAATATTACACGGTTTATAAGGGGCGGGATGTTATATTTGTATGGGAGGTACCAGAAGAGGAGTTGCCAGACTTCCAAGTTTTTGTCCAAAACTTTGCCTAGCAATAGCTTTACTAAATACAGAATTTGGGCAAGATCGCGTTGGGAATATTGATAATATTACACGGTTTATAACGGGATGGATGTATTGGAGGTGCCAGAAGGGGAGTTCCCAGACTCCTTCGTTTTGTCCAAAACTTTGTCTAGCTATAGATTTACTAAATACAGATTTTGAACAAGATCGCGTTGGGCATATTGATAATATTACACGGTTTATAAGGGGAGGGATGTATGGGAGGTACCAGAATAATAATAATATTACACGGTTTATAAAGGGCGGGATGTTATATTTGTATGGGAGGTACCAGAAGAGGAGTTGGCGGATTTCCAAGTTTTTGTCCAAAACTTTGTCTAGCTATAGATTTACTAAATACAGATTTTGAACAAGATCGCGTTGGGCATATTGATAATATTACACGGTTTATAAGGGGAGGGATGTATGGGAGGTATCATAAGGGGAGTTGCCAGACTTCTTCGTATTTGTCCAAAACTTTGTCTAGCTATAGATTTACTAAATACAGATTTTGAAGAAGATAGCGTTGGTCATATTGATAATACTACACTATACTTCCAAGTTTTTGTCTAAAACTTTGTCTAGCAATAGCTTTACTAAATACAGAATTTGGGCAAGATCGCGTTGGGCATATTGATAATATTACACGGTTTATAAGGGGAGGGATGTATGGGAGGTATCATAAGGGGAGTTGCCAGACTTCTTCGTATTTGTCCAAAACTTTGTCTAGCTATAGATTTACTAAATACAGATTTTGAACAAGATCGCTGGTCATAATGATAATATTACACGGTTTATAAGGGGCGAGATGATATATTTGCATGGGAGGTACCACAAGAGGAGTTGCCAGACTTCCAAGTTTTTGTCCAAAACTTTGTCTAGCAATAGCTTTACTAAATACAGAATTTGGGCAAGATCGCGTTGGGCATATTGATAGTATTACACGGTTTATAAGGAGAGGGATGTATGGGAGGTACCAGAAGGGGAGTTACCAGACTTTCAAGTTTTTGTCTAAAACCTTGTCTAGCTATAGATTTACTAAATACAAAATTCGGGCAAGATCGCGTTGGGCATATTGATATTAATACACGGTTTATAAGGGGCGGGATGGTACATTTGTATGGGGGTTACCAGAAGAGGAGTTGCCAGATTTCCAAGTTTTTGTCCAGCACTTTGTCTAGCAATAGCTTTACTAAATACAGAATTTGGGCAAGATCGCGTTGGGCATATTGATAATATTACACGGTTTATAAGGGGAGGGATGTATGGGAGGTACCAGAAGGGGAGTTGCCAGACTTCTTCGTTTTGTCCAAAACGTTGTCTAGCTATAGATTTACTAAATACAGATTTTGAACAAGATCGCTGGTCATAATGATAATATTACACGGTTTATGAGGGGCGGGACGTTATATTTGTATGGGAGGTACCAGAAGAGGAGTTGCCAGACTTCCATGTTTTTGTCCAAAACTTTGTCTAGCAATAGCTTTACTAAATACAGAATTTGGGCAAGATCGCGTTGGGCATATTGATAATATTACACGGTTTATAAGGGGACGGATGTATGGGAGGTACCAGAAGGGGAGTTGCCAGACTTCCAAGTTATTGTCTAAAACTTTGTCTAGCTATAGATTTACTAAATACAGATTTTGAACAAGATCGCTGGTCATAATGATAATATTACAGGGGTTATAAGGGGCGGGATGTTATATTTGTATGGGAGGTACCAGAAGAGGAGTTGTCAGACTTCAAAGTTTTTGTCCAAAACTTTGTCTAGCTATAGCTTTACTAAATACAGATTTTGGGCAAGATCGCGTTGGTCATATTGATAATATTACACGGTTTATAAGGGGCGGGATGGTACATTTGTATGGGGGTTACCAGAAGAGGAGTTGCCAGATTTCCAAGTTTTTGTCCGAAACTTTGTCTAGCAATAGCTTTACTAAATACAGAATTTCGGCAAGATCGCGTTGATCATATTGATAATATTACACGGTTTAAAAGGGGCGGGATCTTATATTTGTGTGGGAGGTACCAGAAGAGGAGTTGCCAGACTTCAACGTTTTTGTACAAAACTTTGTCTATCAATAGCTTTACTAAATACAGAATTTGGGCAAGATCGCGTTGGTCATATTGATAATATTACACGGTTTATAAGGGGCGGGATGTATGGGAGGCACCAGAATAATATAATATTACACGGTTTATAAGGGGCGGGATGTTATATTTGTATGGGAGGTACCAGAAGAGGAGTTGCCAGACTTCCAAGATTTTGTCCAAAACTTTGTGTATTAGGGGCGGGATGGTACATTTGTATGGGCCAACAAAAAAGGCAATAGCTTTACTAAATACAGAATTTGGGCAAGATCGCGTTGGGCATATTGATAATATTACACGGTTTATACGGGGAGGGATGTATGGGAAGTACCAGAATAATAATAATATTACACGGTTTATAAGGGGCGGGATGTTATATTTGTATGGGAGGTACCAGAAGAGGAGTTGCCAGACTTCCAAGATTTTGTCCAAAACTTTGTCTAGCAATAGCTTTACTAAATACAGAATTTGGGCAAGATCGCGTTGGGCATATTGATAATATTACACGGTTTATAAGGGGCGGGATGTTATATTTGTATGGGAGGTACCAGAAGAGGAGTTGCCAGACTTCCAAGTTTTTGTCCAAAACTTTGCCTAGCAATAGCTTTACTAAATACAGAATTTGGGCAAGATCGCGTTGGGAATATTGATAATATTACACGGTTTATAAGGGGATGGATGTATTGGAGGTGCCAGAAGGGGAGTTCCCAGACTTCTTCGTTTTGTCCAAAACTTTGTCTAGCTATAGATTTACTAAATACAGATTTTGAAGAAGGTAGCGTTGGCCATATTGATAATATTACACGGTTTATAAGGGGCGGGATGTTATATTTGTATGGGAGGTACCAGAAGAGGAGTTGCCAGACTTCCAAGTTTTTGTCCAAAACTTTGTCTAGCAATAGCTTTACTAAATACAGAATTTGGGCAAGATCGCGTTGGGCATATTGATAATATTACACGGTTTATAAGGGGAGGGATGTATGGGAGGTACCATAAGGGGAGTTGCCAGACTTCTTCGTATTTGTCCAAAACTTTGTCTAGCTATAGATTTACTAAATACAGATTTTGAAGAAGATAGCGTTGGTCATATTGATAATACTACACTATACTTCCAAGTTTTTGTCTAAAACTTTGTCTAGCTATAGATTTACTAAATACAGATTTTGAACAAGATCGCTGGTCATAATGATAATATTACAGGGTTTATAAGGGGCGGCATGTTATATTTGTATGGGAGGTACCAGAAGAGGAGTTGCCAGACTTCCAAGTTTTTGTCCAAAACTTTGTCTAGCAATAGCTTTACTAAATACAGAATTTGGACTAGATCGCGTTGGTCATATTGATAATATTACACGGTTTATAAGGGGCGGGATCTTATATTTGTATGGGAGGAACCAGAAGAGGAGTTGCCAGACTTCCAAGTTTTTGTCCAAAACTTTCTCTAGTAATAGCTTTACTAAATACAGAATTTGGGCACGATCGCGTTGGGCATATTGATAATATTATACGGTTTATAAGGGGAGGGATGTATGGGAGGTACCAAAAGGGGAGTTGCCAGACTTCTTCGTTTTGTCCAAATCGTTGTCTAGCTATAGATTTACTAAATACAGATTTTGAACAAGATCGCTGGTCATAATGATAATATTACACGGTTTATATGGGGCGGGATGATATATTTGCATGGGAGGTACCACAAGAGGAGTTGCCAGACTTCCAAGTTTTTGTCCAAAACTTTGTCTAGCAATAGCTTTACTAAATACAGAATTTGGACAAGATCGCGTTGGGCATATTGATAATATTACACGGTTTATAAGGAGAGGGATGTATGGGAGGTACCAGAAGGGGAGTTACCAGACTTTCAAGTTTTTGTCTAAAACCTTGTCTAGCTATAGATTTACTAAATACAAAATTCTGGCAAGATCGCGTTGGTACATTTGTATGGGGGTTACCAGAAGAAGAGTTGCCAGATTTCCAAGTTTTTGTCCAGCACTTTGTCTAGCAATAGCTTTACTAAATACAGAATTTGGGCAAGATCGCGTTGGGCATATTGATAATATTACACGGTTTATAAGGGGAGGGATGTATGGGAGGTACCAGAAGGGGAGTTGCCAGACTTCTTCGTTTTGTCCAAAACGTTGTCTAGCTATAGATTTACTAAATACAGATTTTGAACAAGATCGCTGGTCATAATGATAATATTACACGGTTTATGAGGGGCGGGATGTTATATTTGTATGGGAGGTACCAGAAGAGGAGTTGCCAGACTTCCATGTTTTTGTCCAAAACTTTGTCTAGCAATAGCTTTACTAAATACAGAATTTGGGCAAGATCGCGTTGGGCATATTGATAATATTACACGGTTTAAAAGGGGCGGGATCTTATATTTGTGTGGGAGGTACCAGAAGAGGAGTTGCCAGACTTCAACGTTTTTGTACAAAACTTTGTCTATCAATAGCTTTACTAAATACAGAATTTGGGCAAGATCGCGTTGGTCATATTGATAATATTACACGGTTTATAAGGGGCGGGATGTATGGGAGGCACCAGAATAATATAATATTACACGGTTTATAAGGGGCGGGATGTTATATTTGTATGGGAGGTACCAGAAGAGGAGTTGCCAGACTTCCAAGATTTTGTCCAAAACTTTGTGTATTAGGGGCGGGATGGTACATTTGTATGGGTCAACAAAAAAGGCAATAGCTTTACTAAATACAGAATTTGGGCAAGATCGCGTTGGGCATAGCTATAGATAATATTACACGGTTTATAAGGGGAGGGATGTATGGGAAGTACCAGAATAATAATAATATTACACGGTTTATAAGGGGCGGGATGTTATATTTGTATGGGAGGTACCAGAAGAGGAGTTGCCAGACTTCCAAGATTTTGTCCAAAACTTTGTCTAGCAATAGCTTTACTAAATACAGAATTTGGGCAAGATCGCGTTGGGCATATTGATAATATTACACGGTTTATAAGGGGCGGGATGTTATATTTGTATGGGAGGTACCAGAAGAGGAGTTGCCAGACTTCCAAGTTTTTGTCCAAAACTTTGCCTAGCAATAGCTTTACTAAATACAGAATTTGGGCAAGATCGCGTTGGGAATATTGATAATATTACACGGTTTATAAGGGGATGGATGTATTGGAGGTGCCAGAAGGGGAGTTCCCAGACTTCTTCGTTTTGTCCAAAACTTTGTCTAGCTATAGATTTACTAAATACAGATTTTGAAGAAGATAGCGTTGGCCATATTGATAATATTACACGGTTTATAAGGGGCGGGATGTTATATTTGTATGGGAGGTACCAGAAGAGGAGTTGCCAGACTTCCAAGTTTTTGTCCAAAACATTGCCTAGCAATAGCTTTACTAAATACAGAATTTGGGCAAGATCGCGTTGGGAATATTGATAATATTACACGGTTTATAAGGGGAGGGATGTATGGGAGGTACAATAAAGGGAGTTGCCAGACTTCTTCGTATTTGTCCAAAACTTTGTCTAGCTATAGATTTACTAAATACAGATTTTGAAGAAGATAGCGTTGGCCATATTGATAATATTACACGGTTTAGAAGGGGCAGGAAGGTACATTTGTATGGGAGGTACCAGAAGAGGAGTTGCCAGACTTCCAAGTTTTTGTCTAAAACTTTGTCTAGCTATAGATTTACTAAATACAGAATTTGGGCAAGATCGCGTTGGGCATATTGATAATATTACACGGTTTATAAGTGGAGGGATGTATGGGAGATACCAGAATAATAATAATATTACACGGTTTATAAGGGGCGGGATGTTATATTTGTATGGGAGGTACCAGAAGAGGAGTTGTCAGACTTCAAAGTTTTTGTCCAAAACTTTGTCTAGCTATAGCTTTAATAAATACAAAATTTGGGTAAGATCACGTTGGGCATATTGATATTAATACGCGGTTTATAAGGGGCGGGATGGTACATTGTATGGGAGGTACCAGAAGAGGAGTTGCCAGACTTCCAAGTTATTGTCCAAATCTTTGTCTAGCAATACCTATACTAAATACAGAATTTCGGCAAGATCGCGTTGGGAATATTGATAATATTATACGGTTTATAAGGGGAGGGATGTATGGGAGATACCAGAATAATAATAATATTACACGGTTTATAAGGGGCGGGATGTTATATTTGTATGGGAGGTACCAGAAGAGGAGTTGTCAGACTTCAAAGTTTTTGTCCAAAACTTTGTCTAGCTATAGCTTTACTAAATACAAAATTTGGGTAAGATCACGTTGGGCATATTGATATTAATACGCGGTTTATAAGGGGCGGGATGGCACATTGTATGGGAGGTACCAGAAGAGGAGTTGACAGACTTCCAAGTTATTGTCCAAATCTTTGTCTAGCAATACCTATACTAAATACAGAATTTCGGCAAGATCGCGTTGGGAATATTGATAATATTACACGGTTTATAAGGGGATGGATGTATTGGAGGTGCCAGAAGGGGAGTTCCCAGACTTCTTCGTTTTGTCCAAAACTTTGTCTAGCTATAGATTTACTAAATACAGATTTTGAAGAAGATAGCGTTGGCCATATTGATAATATTACACGGTTTATAAGGGGCGGGATGTTATATTTGTATGGGAGGTACCAGAAGAGGAGTTGCCAGACTTCCAAGTTTTTGTCCAAAACATTGCCTAGCAATAGCTTTACTAAATACAGAATTTGGGCAAGATCGCGTTGGGAATATTGATAATATTACACGGTTTATAAGGGGAGGGTTGTATGGGAGGTACAATAAAGGGAGTTGCCAGACTTCTTCGTATTTGTCCAAAACTTTGTCTAGCTATAGATTTACTAAATACAGATTTTGAAGAAGATAGCGTTGGCCATATTGATAATATTACACGGTTTAGAAGGGGCAGGAAGGTACATTTGTATGGGAGGTACCAGAAGAGGAGTTGCCAGACTTCCAAGTTTTTGTCTAAAACTTTGTCTAGCTATAGATTTACTAAATACAGAATTTGGGCAAGATCGCGTTGGGCATATTGATAATATTACACGGTTTATAAGTGGAGGGATGTATGGGAGATACCAGAATAATAATAATATTACACGGTTTATAAGGGGCGGGATGTTATATTTGTATGGGAGGTACCAGAAGAGGAGTTGTCAGACTTCAAAGTTTTTGTCCAAAACTTTGTCTAGCTATAGCTTTAATAAATACAAAATTTGGGTAAGATCACGTTGGGCATATTGATATTAATACGCGGTTTATAAGGGGCGGGATGGTACATTGTATGGGAGGTACCAGAAGAGGAGTTGCCAGACTTCCAAGTTATTGTCCAAATCTTTGTCTAGCAATACCTATACTAAATACAGAATTTCGGCAAGATCGCGTTGGGAATATTGATAATATTATACGGTTTATAAGGGGAGGGATGTATGGGAGATACCAGAATAATAATAATATTACACGGTTTATAAGGGGCGGGATGTTATATTTGTATGGGAGGTACCAGAAGAGGAGTTGTCAGACTTCAAAGTTTTTGTCCAAAACTTTGTCTAGCTATAGCTTTACTAAATACAAAATTTGGGTAAGATCACGTTGGGCATATTGATATTAATACGCGGTTTATAAGGGGCGGGATGGCACATTGTATGGGAGGTACCAGAAGAGGAGTTGACAGACTTCCAAGTTATTGTCCAAATCTTTGTCTAGCAATACCTATACTAAATACAGAATTTCGGCAAGATCGCGTTGGGAATATTGATAATATTATACGGTTTATAAGGGGAGGGATGTATGGGAGGTACCAAAAGGGGAGTTGCCAGACTTCTTCGTTTTGTCCAATTCGTTGTCTAGCTATAGATTTACTAAATACAGATTTTGAACAAGATCGCTGGTCATAATGATAATATTACAGGGGTTATAAGGGGCGGGATGTTATATTTGTATGGGAGGTACCAGAAGAGGAGTTGTCAGACTTCAAAGTTTTTGTCCAAAACTTTGTCTAGCTATAGCTTTACTAAATACAAAATTTGGGTAAGATCGCGTTGGGCATATTGATATTAATACACGGTTTATAAGGGGCGGGATGGTACATTGTATGGGAGCTACCAGAAGAGGAGTTGCCAGACTTCCAAGTTTTTGTCTAAAACTTTGTCTAGCTATAGATTTACTAAATACAGAATTTGGGCAAGATCGCGTTGGGAATATTGATAATATTACACAGTTTATAAGGGGAGGGATGTATGGGAGGTACAATAAAGGGAGTTGCCAGACTTCTTCGTATTTGTCCAAAACTTTGTCTAGCTATAGATTTACTAAATACAGATTTTGAAGAAGATAGCGTTGGCCATATTGATAATATTACACGGTTTATAAAGGGCGGGATGGTACATTTGTATGGGAGGTACCAGAAGAGGAGTTGCCAGACTTCCAAGTTTTTGTCTAAAACTTTGTCTAGCAATAGCTTTACTAAATACAGAATTTGGGCAAGATCGCGTTGGGCATATTGATAATATTACACGGTTTATAAGTGGAGGGATGTATGGGAGATACCAGAATAATAATAATATTACACGGTTTATAAGGGGCGGGATGTTATATTTGTATGGGAGGTACCAGAAGAGGAGTTGTCAGACTTCAAAGTTTTTGTCCAAAACTTTGTCTAGCTATAGCTTTAATAAATACAAAATTTGGGTAAGATCACGTTGGGCATATTGATATTAATACGCGGTTTATAAGGGGCGGGATGGTACATTGTATGGGAGGTACCAGAAGAGGAGTTGACAGACTTCCAAGTTATTGTCCAAATCTTTGTCTAGCAATACCTATACTAAATACAGAATTTCGGCAAGATCGCGTTGGGAATATTGATAATATTATACGGTTTATAAGGGGAGGGATGTATGGGAGATACCAGAATAATAATAATATTACACGGTTTATAAGGGGCGGGATGTTATATTTGTATGGGAGGTACCAGAAGAGGAGTTGTCAGACTTCAAAGTTTTTGTACAAAACTTTGTCTAGCTATAGCTTTACTAAATACAAACTTTGGGTAAGATCACGTTGGGCATATTGATATTAATACGCGGTTTATAAGGGGCGGGATGGTACATTGTATGGGAGGTACCAGAAGAGGAGTTGACAGACTTCCAAGTTATTGTCCAAATCTTTGTCTAGCAATACCTATACTAAATACAGAATTTCGGCAAGATCGCGTTGGGAATATTGATAATATTATACGGTTTATAAGGGGAGGGATGTATGGGAAGTACCAAAAGGGGAGTTGCCAGACTTCTTCGTTTTGTCCAATTCGTTGTCTAGCTATAGATTTACTAAATACAGATTTTGAACAAGATCGCTGGTCATAATGATAATATTACACGGTTTATAAGGGGCGGGATGTTATATTTGTATGGGAGGTACCAGAAGAGGAGTTGCCAGACTTCCAAGTTTTTGTCCAAACCTTTGTCTAGCAATAGCTTTACTAAATACAGAATTTGGGCAAGATCGCGTTGGGCATATTGATAATATTACACGGTTTATAATGGGCGGGATGGTACATTTGTATGGGGGTTACCAGAAGAGGAGTTGCCAGATTTCCAAGTTTTTGTCCAGCACTTTGTCTAGCAATAGCTTTACTAAATACAGAATTTGGGCAAGATCGCGTTGGGCATATTGATAATATTACACGGTTTATAAGGGGAGGGATGTATGGGAGGTACCAGAAGGGGAGTTGCCAGACTTCTTCGTTTTGTCCAAAACGTTGTCTAGCTATAGATTTACTAAATACAGATTTTGAACAAGATCGCTGGTCATAATGATAATATTACACGGTTTATGAGGGGCGGGATGTTATATTTGTATGGGAGGTACCAGAAGAGGAGTTGCCAGACTTCCAAGTTTTTGTCCAAACCTTTGTCTAGCAATAGCTTTACTAAATACAGAATTTGGGCAAGATCGCGTTGGGCATATTGATAATATTACACGGTTTATAAGGGGTGGGATGTATGGGAGGTACCAGAAGGGGAGTTCCCAGACTTCTTCGTTTTGTCCAAAACGTTGTCTAGCTATAGATTTACTAAATACAGATTTAGAAGAAGATAGCGTTGGCCATATTGATATTAATACACGGTTTATAAGGGGCGGGATGGTACATTTGTATGGGAGGTAACAGAAGAGGAGTTGTCAGACTTCAAAGTTTTTGTCCAAAACTTTGTCTAGCTATAGCTATACTAAATACAAAATTTGGGTAAGATCGCGTTGGGCATATTGATATTAATACACGGTTTATAAGGGGCGGGATGGTACATTGTATGGGAGGTACCAGAAGAGGAGTTGCCAGACTTCCAAGTTATTGTCTAAAACTTTGTCTAGCTATAGATTTACTAAATACAGATTTTGAACAAGATCGCTGGTCATAATGATAATATTAAAGGGGTTATAAGGGGCGGGATGTTATATTTGTATGGGAGGTACCAGAAGAGGAGTTGTCAGACTTCAAAGTTTTTGTCCAAAACTTTGTCTAGCTATAGCTTTACTAAATACAAAATTTGGGTAAGATCGCGTTGGGCATATTGATATTAATACACGGTTTATAAGGGGCGGGATGGTACATTGTATGGGAGCTACCAAAAGAGGAGTTGCCAGACTTCCAAGTTATTGTCCAAATCTTTGTCTAGCAATACCTATACTAAATACAGAATTTCGGCAAGATCGCGTTGGGAATATTGATAATATTATACGGTTTATAAGGGGAGTGATGTATGGGAGGTACCAAAAATGGAGTTGCCAGACTTCTTCGTTTTGTCCAAATCGTTGTCTAGCTATAGATTTACTAAATATAGATTTTGAACAAGATCGCTGGTCATAATGATAATATTACACGGTTTATAAGGGGCGGGATGTTATATTTGCATGGGAGGTACCAGAAGAGGAGTTGCCAGACTTTCAAGTTTTTGTCTAAAACTTTGTCTAGCTATAGATTTACTAAATACAAAATTCGGGCAAGATCGCGTTGGGCATATTGATATTAATACACTGTTTATAAGGGTGGGATGGTACATTTGTATGGGAGTTACCAGAAGAGGAGTTGCCAGATTTCCAAGTTTTTGTCCAGCACTTTGTCTAGCAATAGCTTTACTAAATACAGAATTTGGGCAAGATCGCGTTGGGCACATTGATAATATTACACGGTTTATAAGGGGAGGGATGTATGGGAGGTACCAGAAGGGGAGTTGCCAGACTTCTTCGTTTTGTCCAAAACGTTGTCTAGCTATAGATTTACTAAATACAGATTTTGAACAAGATCGCTGGTCATAATGATAATATTACACGGTTTATAAGGGGCGGGATGTTGTATTTGTATGGGAGGTACCAGAAGAGGAGTTGCCAGACTTCCAAGTTTTTGTCCAAAACTTTGTCTAGCAATAGCTTTACTAAATACAGAATTTGGGCAAGATCGCGTTGGGCATATTTATAATATTACACGGTTTATAAGGGGAGGGATGTATGGGAGTTACCAGAAGGGGAGTTGCCAGACTTCTTCGTTTTGTCCAAAACGTTATCTAGCTATAGATTTACTAAATACAGATTTTGAACAAGATCGCTGGTCATAATGATAATATTACACGGTTTATAAGGGGCGGGATGTTATATTTGTATGGGAGGTACCAGAAGAGGAGTTGCCAGACTTACAAGTTTTTGTCTAAAACTTTGTCTAGCTTTAGCTTTACTAAATACAGATTTTGGGCAAGATCGCGTTGGTCATATTGATAATATTACACGGTTTATAAGGGGCGGGATGGTACATTTGTATAGGGGGTTACCAGAAGAGGAGTTGCCAGATTTCCAAGTTTTTGTCCGAAACTTTGTCTAGCAATAGCTTTACTAAATACAGAATTTGGGCAAGATCGCGTTGGTCATATTGATAATATTACACGGTTTATAAGGGGCGGGATCTTATATTTGTGTGGGAGGTACCAGAAGAGGAGTTGCCAGACTTCAAAGTTTTTGTCCAAAACTTTGTCTATCAATAGCTTTACTAAATAAAAATTTGGGCAAGATCGCGTTGGTCATATTGATAATATTACACGGTTTATAAGGGACTGGATGTATGGGAGGCACCAGAATAATATAATATTACACGGTGTATTAGGGGCGGGATGGTACATTTGTATGGAAGGTACCAGAAGAGGTGGCAACTCCTGGTCATAATGATAATATTACACGGTTTATAAGGGGCGGGATGTTATATTTGAATGGGAGGTACCAGAAGAGGAGTTGCCAGACTTCCAAGTTTTTGTCCAAACTTTGTATAGCAATAGCTTTACTAAATACAGAATTTGGGCAAGATCGCGTTGGTCATATTAATAATATTACACGGTGTATTAGGGGCGGGATGGTACATTTGTATGGGTCAAGAAAAAAGGCCTTTTTTATATATTCCCGTTTCCTTTTTTTAACAATTCTTATGGTTGCTGTTTATGTTTTTTTATATGGATGGTACATTTGTATGGGAGGTACCAGAAGAGGAGTTGCCAGACTTCCAAGTTTCTGTCCAAAACTTTGTCTAGCAATAGTTTTACTAAATACAGAATTTGGGCAAGATCGCGTTGGTCACATTAATAATATTATACGGTTTATAAGGGGCGGGATCTTATATTTGTATGGGAGGAACCAGAAGATGAGTTGCCAGACTTCCAAGTTTTTGTCCAAAACTTTGTCTAGCAATAGCTTTACTAAATACAGATTTTGAACAAGATCGCGTTGGTCATATTGATAATAATACACGGTTTATAAGGGGCGGGATGGTACATTTGTATTGGAGGTTCCAGAAGAGGAGTTGCCAGACTTCCAAGTTTTTGTCCAAAACTTTGTCTAGCAATACCTTTACTAAATACAGAATTTCGGCAAGATCGCGTTGGGCATATTGATAATATTACACGGTTTATAAGGGGCTGGATGTATGGGAGGTACCAGAAGAGGAGTTGCCAGACTTCCAAGTTTTTGTCTAAAAACTTTGTCTAGCAATAGCTTTACTAAATACAGCATTTGGGCAAGATCGCGTTGGGCATATTGATAATATTACATTGTTTATAGGGGGAGGGATGTATGGGAGGTACCATAGGGGAGTTGCCAGACTTCTTCGTTTTGTCCAAAACTTTGTCTAGCTATAGATTTACTAAATACAGATTTTGAACAAGATCGCGGTGGTCATATTAGTAATATTACACGGTGTATTAGGGGCGGGATGGTACATTTGTATTGGAGGTACCAGAAGAGGAGTTGCCAGACTTCCAAGTTTTGGTCCGAAACTTTGTCTAGCTATAGCTTTACTAAATACAAAATTTGGGTAAGATCGCGTTGGGCATATTGATATTAATACACGGGTTATAAGGGGCGGGATGGTACATTTGTATGGGAGGTACCAGAAGAAGAGTTGCCAGACTTCCAAGTTTTTGTCCAAAACTTTGCCTAGCAATACCTTTACTAAATACAGAATTTGGGTCAGTGAGTATACAAATTATATCGTACACAGCTCACTGATTCGAGAGAAGTTTCCCGTCTGTTCCTTCATGGAATGTTAAGGGAAATATGTAAGTAATTAATCAGTTTGGGTTATGCGTTGGGTCAACAAAAAGGCCTTTTTTATATATTCCCGTTTCTTTTTTTTTAACACTAAATACAGAATTTGGACAAGATCGCGTTGGGCATATTGATAATATTATACGGTTTATAAGGGGAGGGATGTATGGGAGGTACCAGAAGGGGAGTTGCCAGACTTCTTCGTTTTGTCCAAAACGTTGTCTAGCTATAGATTTACTAAATACAGATTTTGAACAAGATCGCTGGTCATAATGATAATATTACACGGTTTATAAGGGGCGGAATGTTATATTTGTATGGGAGGTACCAGAAGAGGAGTTGCCAGACTTCCAAGTTTTTGTCCAAAACTTTGTCTAGCAATAGCTTTACTAAATACAGAATTTGGGCAAGATCGCGTTGGGCATATTGATAATATTACACGGTTTATAAGTGGAGGGATGTATGGGAGGTACCCTAAGGGGAGTTGCCAGACTTCTAGCTATAGATTTACTAAATACAGATTTTGAACAAGATCGCGTTGGGCATATTGATATTAATACACGGTTTATAAGGGGCGGGATGGTACATTTGTATTGGAGGTTCCAGAAGAGGAGTTGCCAGACTTCCAAGTTTTTGTCCAAAACTTTGTCTAGCAATACCTTTACTAAATACAGAATTTCGGCAAGATCGCGTTGGGCATATTGATAATATTACACGGTTTATAAGGGGCCGGATGTATGGGAGGTACCAGAAGAAGAGTTACCAGACTTCCAAGTTTTTGTCTAAAACTTTGTCTAGCTATAGATTTACTAAATACAAAATTCGGGCAAGATCGCGTTGGGCATATTGATATTAATACACGGTTTATAAGGGGCGGGGTGGTACATTTGTATGGAAGTTACCAGAAGAGGAGTTGCCAGATTTCCAAGTTTTTGTCCGAAACTTTGTCTAGCAATAGCTTTACTAAATACAGAATTTGGGCAAGATCGCGTTGGTCATATTGATAATATTACACGGTTTATAAGGGGCGGGATGTATGGGAGGCACCAGAACAGATCACTGATTCGAGAGAAGTTTCCCGTCTGTTCCTTCATGGAATGTTAAGGGAAATATGTAAGTAATTAATCAGTTTTGGTTATGCGTTGGGTCAACAAAAAGGTCTTTTTTTATATATTCCCGTTTCTTTTTTTTTAACACTAAATACAGAATTTGGGCAAGATCGCGTTGGGCATATTGATAATATTACACGGTTTATAAGGGGAGGGATGTATGGGAGGTACCAGAAGTGGAGTTGCCAGACTTCTTCGTTTTGTCCAAATCTTTGTCTAGCTATAGATTTACTAAATACAGATTTTGAACAAGATCGCGTTGGTCATATTGATAATATTACACGGTTTATAAGGGGCGGGATGTTATATTTGTATGGGAGGTACCAGAAGAGGAGTTGCCAGACTTACAAGTTTTTGTCCAAAACTTTGCCTAGCAATAGCTTTACTAAATACAGAATTTGGGCAAGATCGCGTTGGGAATATTGATAATATTACACGGTTTATAAGGGGAGGGATGTATGGGAGGTACCAGAAGTGGAGTTGCCAGACTTCTTCGTTTTGTCCAAATCTTTGTCTAGCTATAGATTTACTAAATACAGATTTTGAACAAGATCGCGTTGGTCATATTGATAATATTACACGGTTTATAAGGGGCGGGATGGTACATTTGTATGGGAGGTACCATAAGAGGAGTTGCCAGACTTCCAAGTTTTTGTCTAAAACTTTGTCTAGCTATAGATTTACTAAATACACATTTTGACCAAGATCGCTGGTCATAATGATAATATTACAGGGTTTATAAGGGGCGGGATGTTATATTTGTATGGGAGGTACCAGAAGAGGAGTTGTCAGACTTCTAAGTTTTTGTCTAAAACTTTGTCTAGCAATACCTTTACTAAATACAGAATTTCGGCAAGATCGCGTTGGGCATATTGATAATATTACACGGTTTATAAGGGAAGGGATGTATGGGAGGTACCATAAGGGGAGTTTCCAGACTTCTAGCTATAGATTTACTAAATACAGATTTTGAACAAGATCGCGTTGGTCATATTGATAATATTACACGGTTTATAAGGGGCGGGATGTTATATTTGTATGGGAGGTACCAGAGGAGGAGTTGCCAGACTTCCAAGTTTTTGTCCAAAACTTTGCCTAGCAATAGCTTTACTAAATACAGAATTTGGGCAAGATCGCGTTGGGAATATTGATAATATTACACGGTTTATAAGGGGAGGGATGTATGGGAGGTACCATAAGGGGAGTTGCCAGACTTCTTCGTATTTGTCCAAAACTTTGTTTAGCTATAGATTTCCTAATTACAGATTTTGAAGAAGATAGCGTTGGTCATATTGATAATATTACACGGTTTATAAGGGGCGGGATGGTACATTTGTATGGGAGGTACCATAAGAGGAGTTGCCAGACTTCCAAGTTTTTGTCCAAAACTTTGCCTAGCAATAGCTTTACTAAATACAGAATTTGGGCAAGATCGCGTTGGGAATATTGATAATATTACACGGTTTATAAGGGGAGGGATGTATGGGAGGTACCAGAAGAGGAGTTGCCAGACTTCAAAGTTTTTGTCCAAAACTTTGTCTAGCAATAGCTTTACTAAATACAGCATTTGGGCTAATTGGCGTTGGGCATATTGATAATATTACATTGTTTATAAGGGGAGGGATGTATGGGAGGTACTATAGGGGAGTTGCCAGACTTCTTCGTTTTGTCCAAAACTTTGTCTAGCTATAGATTTACTAAATTCAGATTTTGAACAAGATCGCGGTGGTCATATTAATAATATTACAGGGTGTATTAGGGGCGGGATGGTACATTTGTATTGGAAGTACCAGAAGAGGAGTTGCCAGACTTCCAAGTTTTGGTCCGAAACTTTGTCTAGCTATAGCTTTACTAAATACAAAATTTGGGTAAGATCGCGTTGGGCATATTGATATTAATACACGGGTTATAAGGGGCGGGATGGTACATTTGTATGGGAGGTACCAGAAGAGGAGTTGCCAGACTTCCAAGTTTTTGTCCAAAACTTTGTCTAGCAATAGCTTTACTAAATTCAGAATTTGGGCAAGATCGCGTTGGGCAAATTGATGATATAACACGGTTTATAAGGGGAGGGATGTATGGTAGGTACCAGAAGAGGAGTTGCCAGAGTTCCAAGTTTTGGTCCGAAACTTTGTCTAGCTATAGCTTTACTAAATACAAAATTTGGGTAAGATCGCGTTGGGCATATTGATATTAATACACGGGTTATAAGGGGCGGGATGGTACATTTGTATGGGAGTTACCAGAAGAGGAGTTGCCAGACTTCCAAGTCTTTGTCCGAAACATTGTCTAGCAACAGCTTTACTAAATACAGAATTTGGGTCAGTGAGTATACAAATTATATCGTACACAGCTCACTGATTCGAGAGAAGTTTCCCGTCTGTTCCTTCATGGAATGTTAAGGGAAATATGTAAGTAATTAATCAGTTTGGGTTATGCGTTGGGTCAACAAAAAGGCCTTTTTAATATATTCCCGTTTCTTTTTTTTTAACACTAAATACAAAATTTGGGCAAGATCGCGTTGGGCATATTGATAATATTACACGGTTTATAATTGGAGGGATGTATGGGAGGTACCCTAAGGGGAGTTGCCAGACTTCTAGCTATAGATTTACTAAATACAGATTTTGAACAAGATCGCGTTGGGCATATTGATATTAATACACGGTTTATAAGGGCGGGATGGTACATTTGTATTGGAGGTTCCAGAAGAGGAGTTGCCAGACTTCCAAGTTTTTGTCCAAAACTTTGTCTAGCAATACCTTTACTAAATACAGAATTTCGGCAAGATCGCGTTGGGCATATTGATAATATTACACGGTTTATAAGGTGCCGGATGTATGGGAGGTACCAGAAGAGGAGTTGCCAGACTTCCAAGTTTTTGTCTAAAACTTTGTCTAGCTATAGATTTACTAAATACAAAATTCGGGCAAGGTCGCGTTGGGCATATTGATATTAATACACGGTTTATAAGGGGCGGGATGGTACATTTGTATGGAAGTTACCAGAAGAGGAGTTGCCAGACTTCCAAGTTTTTGTCCAAAATATTGTGTAGCAATAGCTTTACTAAATACAGAATTTGGGCAAGATCGCGTTGGTCATATTAATAATATTACATTGTTTATAAGGGGAGGGGATGTATGGGAGGTACCAGAAGGGGAGTTGCCAGACTGCTTCGTTTTGTCCAAAACTCTGTCTGGCTATAGATTTACTAAATACAGATTGATAATATTTCACGGTTTATAAGGGGCGGGATGGTACATTTGTATGGGAGTTACCAGAAGAGGAGTTGCCAGACTTCCAAGTTTTTGTCCAAAATATTGTCTAGCTATAGCTTTACTAAATACAAAATTTGGTTAAGATCGCGTTGGGCATATTGATATTAATACACGGTTTATAAGGTACGGGATGGTACATTTGTATGGGAGTTACCAGAAGAGGAGTTGCCAGACTTCCAAGTTTTTGTCCAAAATATTGTCTAGCTATAGCTTTACTAAATACAGAATTTGGGTCAGTGAGTATACAAATTATATAGTACACAGCTCACTGATTCGAGAGAAGTTTCCCGTCTGTTCCTTCATGGAATGTTAAGGGAAATATGTAAGTAATTAATCAGTTTGGGTTATGCGTTGGGTAAACAAAAAGGGCTTTTTTATATATTCCCGTTTCTTTTTTTTTTAACAATTCTTATGGTTGCTGTTTGTATTTTTTTTATATGGATGGTACATTTGTATGGGAGGTACCAGAAGAGAAGTTGCCAGACTTCCAAGTTTTTGTCCAGCACTTTGTCTAGCAATAGCTTTACTAAATACAGAATTTGGGCAAGATCGCGTTGGGCATATTGATAATATTACACGGTTTATAAGGGGAGGGATGTATGGGAGTTACCAGAAGAGGAGTTGCCAGACTTCTTCGTTTTGTCCAAAACGTTGTCTAGCTATAGATTTACTAAATACAGATTTTGAACAAGATAGCGTTGGTCATATTGATAATATTTCACGGTTTATAAGGGGCGGGGTGTTACATTTCTATAGGAGGTACCAGAAGAGGAGTTGTCAGACTTTTAAGTTTTTGTCCAAAACTTTGTCTAGCTATAGCTTTACTAAATACAAAATTTGGTTAGGATCGCGTTGGGCATATTGATATTAATACACGGTTTATAAGGTACGGGATGGTACATTTGTATGGGAGGTACCAGAAGAGGAGTAGCCAGACTTCCAAGTTTTTGTCCGAAACTTTGTCTAGCTATAGCTTTACTAAATACAAAATTTGGGTAAGATCGCGGTGGGCATATTGATATTAATACACGGGTTATAAGGGGCGGGATGGTACATTTGTATTGGAGGTACCAGAAGAGGAGTTGCCAGACTTCCAAGTTTTTGTCCAAAACTTTTCGGCAAGATCGCGTTGGGCATATTGATAATATTACACGGTTTATAAGGGGCGGGATGGTACATTTGTATGGGAGTTACCAGAAGAGGAGTTGCCAGACTTCTTCGTTTTGTCCAAAACGTTGTCTAGCTATAGATTTACTAAATACAGATTTTGAACAAGATCGCTGGTCATAATGATAATATTACACGGTTTATAAGGGGCGGGGTGTTACATTTCTATAGGAGGTACCAGAAGAGGAGTTGTCAGACTTTTAAGTTTTTGTCCAAAACTTTGTCTAGCTATAGCTTTACTAAATACAAAATTTGGTTAGGATCGCGTTGGGCATATTGATATTAATACACGGTTTATAAGGTACGGGATGGTACATTTGTATGGGAGGTACCAGTAGAGGAGTAGCCAGACTTCCAAGTTTTTGTCCGAAACTTTGTCTAGCTATAGCTTTACTAAATACAGATTTTGAACAAGATAGCGTTGGTCATATTGATAATATTTCACGGTTTATAAGGGGCGGGGTGTTACATTTCTATAGGAGGTACCAGAAGAGGAGTTGTCAGACTTTTAAGTTTTTGTCCAAAACTTTGTCTAGCTATAGCTTTACTAAATACAAAATTTGGTTAGGATCGCGTTGGGCATATTGATATTAATACACGGTTTATAAGGTACGGGATGGTACATTTGTATGGGAGGTACCAGAAGAGGAGTAGCCAGACTTCCAAGTTTTTGTCCGAAACTTTGTCTAGCTATAGCTTTACTAAATACAAAATTTGGGTAAGATCGCGGTGGGCATATTGATATTAATACACGGGTTATAAGGGGCGGGATGGTACATTTGTATTGGAGGTACCAGAAGAGGAGTTGCCAGACTTCCAAGTTTTTGTCCAAAACTTTTCGGCAAGATCGCGTTGGGCATATTGATAATATTACACGGTTTATAAGGGGCGGGATGGTACATTTGTATGGGAGTTACCAGAAGAGGAGTTGCCAGACTTCCAAGTTTTTGTCCAAAATATTGTCTAGCTATAGCTTTACTAAATACAAAATTTGGTTAAGATCGCGTTGGGCATATTGATATTAATACACGGTTTATAAGGTACGGGATGGTACATTTGTATGGGAGTTACCAGAAGAGGAGTTGCCAGACTTCCAAGTTTTTGTCCAAAATATTGTCTAGCTATAGCTTTACTAAATACAGAATTTGGGTCAGTGAGTATACAAATTATATAGTACACAGCTCACTGATTCGAGAGAAGTTTCCCGTCTGTTCCTTCATGGAATGTTAAGGGAAATATGTAAGTAATTAATCAGTTTGGGTTATGCGTTGGGTAAACAAAAAGGGCTTTTTTATATATTCCCGTTTCTTTTTTTTTTAACAATTCTTATGGTTGCTGTTTGTATTTTTTTTATATGGATGGTACATTTGTATGGGAGGTACCAGAAGAGAAGTTGCCAGACTTCCAAGTTTTTGTCCAGCACTTTGTCTAGCAATAGCTTTACTAAATACAGAATTTGGGCAAGATCGCGTTGGGCATATTGATAATATTACACGGTTTATAAGGGGAGGGATGTATGGGAGTTACCAGAAGAGGAGTTGCCAGACTTCTTCGTTTTGTCCAAAACGTTGTCTAGCTATAGATTTACTAAATACAGATTTTGAACAAGATCGCTGGTCATAATGATAATATTACACGGTTTATAAGGGGCGGGATGGTACATTTGTATGGGAGGTACCAGAAGAGGAGTTGCCAGACTTCCAACTTTTTGTCTAAAAGTTTGTCTAGCTATAGATTTACTAAATACAAAATTCGGGCAAGATCGCGTTGGGCATATTGATAATATTACACGGTTTATAAGTGGCGGGATGGTAAATTTGTATGGGAGTTACCAGAAGAGGAGTTGCCAGACTTCTTCGTTTTGTCCAAAACGTTGTCTAGCTATAGATTTACTAAATACAGATTTTGAACAAGATCGCTGGTCATAATGATAATATTACACGGTTTATAAGGGGCGGGATGGTACATTTGTATGGGAGGTACCAGAAGAGGAGTTGCCAGACTTCCAAGTTTTTGTCTAAAAGTTTGTCTAGCTATAGATTTACTAAATACAAAATTTGGGCAAGATCGCGTTGGTCAAATTGATAATATTACTCGGTTTATAAGGGGCGGGATGGTACATTTGTATGGGTCAACAAAAAGGTATTTTTTATATATTCCCGTTTCCTTCTTTTAACAATTCTTATGGTTGCTGTTTATGTTTTTTTATATGGATGGTACATTTGTATGGGAGGTACCAGAAGAGGAGTTGCCAGACTTCTTCGTTTTATCCAAAACGTTGTCTAGCTATAGATTTACTAAATACAGATTTTGAACAAGATCGCTGGTCATAATGATAATATTACACTGTGTATTAGGGGCGGGATGGTACATTTGTATGGGAGGTACCAGAAGAGGAGTTGCCAGACTTCAACGTTTTTGTCCAAAACTTTGTCTATCAATAGCTTTACTAAATACAGAATTTGGGCAAGATCGCGTTGGTCAAATTGATAATATTACACGGTTTATAAGGGGCGGGATGTATGGGAGGCACCAGAATAATAATAATATTACACGGTGTATTAGGGGCGGGATGGTACATTTGTATGGGAGGTACCAGAAGAGGAGTTGCCAGACTTCCAAGTTTTTGTCCAAAACATTGTGTAGCAATAGCTTTACTAAATACAGAATTTGGGCAAGATCGCGTTGGTCATATTAATAATATTACACTGTGTATTAGGGGCGGCATGGTACATTTGTATGGGTCAACAAAAAGGTATTTTTTATATATTCCCGTTTCTTTTTTTTTAACACTAAATACAAAATTTGGGCAAAGATCGCGTTGGTCATATTGATAATATTACACGGTTTATAAGGGGAGGGATGTATGGGAGGTACCAGAAAGGGAGTTGCCAGACTTCTTCGTTTTGTCCAAAACGTTGTCTAGCTATAGATTTACTAAATACAGATTTTGAACAAGATCGCTGGTCATAATGATAATATTACACGGTTTATAAGGGGCGGGATGTTATATTTGTATGGGAGGTACCAGAAGAGGAGTTGCCAGACTTCCAAGTTTTTGTCAAAAACTTTGTCTAGCAATAGCTTTACTAAATACAGAATTTGGGCAAGATCGCGTTGGGCATATTGATAATATTACACGGTTTATAATTGGAGGGATGTATGGGAGGTACCCTAAGGGGAGTTGCCAGACTTCTAGCTATAGATTTACTAAATACAGATTTTGAACAAGATCGCGGCATATTGATATTAATACACGGTTTATAAGGGCGGGATGGTACATTTGTATTGGAGGTTCCAGAAGAGGAGTTTCCAGACTTCCAAGTTTTTGTCCAAAACTTTGTCTAGCAATACCTTTACTAAATACAGAATTTCGGCAAGATCGCGTTGGGCATATTGATAATATTACACGGTTTATAAGGTGCCGGATGTATGGGAGGTACCAGAAGAGGAGTTGCCAGACTTCCAAGTTTTTGTCTAAAACTTTGTCTAGCTATAGATTTACTAAATACAAAATTCGGGCAAGATCGCGTTGGGCATATTGATATTAATACACGGTTTATAAGGGGCGGGATGGTACAATTGTATGGAAGTTACCAGAAGAGGAGTTGCCAGATTTCCAAGTTTTTGTCCGAAACTTTGTCTAGCAATAGCTTTACTAAATCGCGTTGGGCAAGATCGCGTTGGTCATATTGATAATATTACACGGTTTATAAGGGGCGGGATGTATGGGAGGCACCAGAATAATAATAATATTAAACGGTGTATTAGGGGCGGGATGGTACATTTGTATGGGAGGTACCAGAAGAGGAGTTGCCAGACTGCTTCGTTTTGTCCAAAACTTTGTCTAGCTATAGATTTACTAAATACAGATTTTGAACAAGATCGCGTTGGTCATATTGATAATATTATACGGTTTATAAGAGGCGGGATGCTATATTTGTATGGGAGGTACCAGAAGGGGAGTTGCCAGACTTCCAAGTTTTTGTCCAAAACTTTGTCTAGCAATAGCTTTACTAAATACAGAATTTGGGCAAGATCGCGTTGGGCATATTGATAATATTATACGGTTTATAAGGGGCGGGATGTTATATTTGTATGGGAGGTACCAGAAGAGGACTTGCCAGACTTCCAAGTTTTTGTCCAAAATATTGTGTAGCAATAGCTTTACTAAATACAGAATTTGTTCAAGATCGCGTTGGTCATATTAATAATATTACATTGTTTATAAGGGGAGGGGATGTATGGGAGGTACCAGAAGGGGAGTTGCCAGACTGCTTCGTTTTGTCCAAAACTTTGTCTGGCTATAGATTTACTAAATACAGATTTTGAACAAGATAGCGTTGGTCATATTGATAATATTTCACGGTTTATAAGGGGCGGGGTGTTACATATGTATAGGAGGTACCAGAAGAGGAGTTGTCAGACTTTTAAGTTTTTGTCCAAAACTTTGTCTAGCTATAGCTTTACTAAATACAAAATTTGGTTAAGATCGCGTTGGGCATATTGACATTAATACACGGTTTATAAGGTACGGGATGGTACATTTGTATGGGAGGTACCAGAAGAGGAGTAGCCAGACTTCCAAGTTTTTGTCCGAAACTTTGTCTAGCTATAGCTTTACTAAATCCAAAATTTGGGTAAGATCGCGTTGGGCATATTGATATTAATACACTGGTTATAAGGGGCGGGATGGTACATTTGTATGGGAGGTACCAGAAGAGGGGTTGCCAGACCTCCAAGTTTTTGTCCAAAACTTTTCGGCAAGATCGCGTTGGGCATATTTTTTTTTTTTTTTTTTTTTTTGGACTAACACTCAGGGGATACCCCCTATAAATGCAATGCACTGTGTTAGCGATGGAAATAAGGGTATTGGAGGGAGGAAAGAGGGAGTAGTGTTTGTTGATGTTTGCCTTGAATTTGATAATGTCATAGCAGGCAGGAAAAACACTTGCTGGAAGATTATTCCACATGCGAACAGTACGGTTGAAGAACGAATTTTCTCTATAGTGCGTCGTCCGGTCAACCGGCCATTTGACAATGAACGGATGAGAGACCCTGGATAGCCGAGTATTCCGGCTAAATGTTCTAACGTCAGGGACCAGACGACGGATATCTTCTGAACAGATACCATTAAAATATCTATAGAATAGCGATACACAACCCACATTTCGGCGATGCTGTAGGGAGACAATAGAGCTGGATACCCTACCATCCCCTATCATCACCACCGCTCTCCTCTGTACACGGTCCAGAAGCTTCAAAGATGTTAATGGAGCCCCTGCCCATATATGCGAGTTGTATTCCATTTTAGGCCGGATGTAAGTGGTGTAAATATTTACGAGATCAGATGGAGTGAAATATTTCTTGCACCGCTTCAAAAAGCCTAAACACTTGAATGCTTCTTTCGACACTTGGAATATATGGCTAGCCCAGCGAGCATCACCCTGTATCTTCATGCCCAGAACATCAAGAGTGTCTGATTCGTCGATATCCACACCACCCATAGAAATTGACGACGATGCTGGATCTGGTGAACGTTTGTGTGACAACAAACAGCACTGGGTCTTTTGTGCATTAAAATCTACTCTATTCATTTGGCCCCACTCACAAATCGTCGCCAAATCGCGGTTAAGTGAGTCATTCATCGTTCGCCTTTTGTCCTCGACCTCCAGAGGACCTGGCCGATGATCAAATGAGTATGAATGACAGAGGTTACTGTCATCCGCAAAGGAGTAGATCGGGTTCACAGTCTGACCCAACAGGTCGTCAATGAAAATAAGAAATAGAGAAGGAGAGAGGACAGAGCCTTGTGGCACTCCTGCGGTCAACCTATGCTCGTTGGATGAGACCCCATCTATAACAACTCGTATAGAGCGATCTCTGAGAAAACTCGATATGAATCGAGAGAATGTATTACCGACACCAATATTGACAATATTACCCGGTTTATAAGGGGCGGGATGGTACATTTGTATGGGAGTTACCAGAAGAGGAGTTGCCAGACTTCCAAGTCTTTGTCCGAAACATTGTCTAGCAATAGCTTTACTAAATACAGAATTTGGGTCAGTGAGTATACAAATTATATAGTACACAGCTCACTGATTCGAGAGAAGTTTCCCGTCTGTTCCTTCATGGAATGTTAAGGGAAATATGTAAGTAATTAATCAGTTTGGGTTATGCGTTGGGTAAACAAAAAGGGCTTTTTTATATATTCCCGTTTCTTTTTTTTTAACAATTCTTATGGTTGCTGTTTGTATTTTTTTTTATATGGATGGTACATTTGTATGGGAGGTACCAGAAGAGAAGTTGCCAGACTTCCAAGTTTTTGTCCAGCACTTTGTCTAGCAATAGCTTTACTAAATACAGAATTTGGGCAAGATCGCGTTGGGCATATTGATAATATTACACGGTTTATAAGGGGAGGGATGTATGGGAGGTACCAGAAGGGGAGTTGCCAGACTTCTTCGTTTTGTCCAAAACGTTGTCTAGCTATAGATTTACTAAATACAGATTTTGAACAAGATCGCTGGTCATAATGATAATATTACACTGTGTATTAGGGGCGGGATGGTACATTTGTATGGGAGGTACCAGAAGAGGAGTTGCCAGACTTCTTCGTTTTGTCCAAAACGTTGTCTAGCTATAGATTTACTAAATACAGATTTTGAACAAGATCGCTGGTCATAATGATAATATTACACTGTGTATTAGGGGCGGGATGGTACATTTGTATGGGAGGTACCAGAAGAGGAGTTGCCAGACTTCCAAGTTTTTGTCCAAAACTTTGTCTAGCAATACCTTTACTAAATACAGAATTTCGGCAAGATCGCGTTGGGCATATTGATAATATTACACGGTTTATAAGGGGCGGGATGGTAAATTTGTATGGGAGTTACCAGAAGAGGAGTTGCCAGACTTCCAAGTCTTTGTCCGAAACATTGTCTAGCAATAGCTTTACTAAATACAGAATTTGGGTCAGTGAGTATACAAAATTATATAGTACACAGCTCACTGATTCGAGAGAAGTTTCCCGTCTGTTCCTTCATGGAATGTTAAGGGAAATATGTAAGTAATTAATCAGTTTGGGTTATGCGTTGGGTCAACAAAAATGGCTTTTTTATATATTCCCGTTTCTTTTTTTTTAACAATTCTTACGGTTGCTGTTTGTATTTTTTTTATATGGATGGTACATTTGTATGGGAGGTACCAGAAGAGAAGTTGCCAGACTTCCAAGTTTTTGTCCAGCACTTTGTCTAGCAATAGCTTTACTAAATACAGAATTTGGGCAAGATCGCGTTGGGCATATTGATAATATTACACGGTTTATAAGGGGAGGGATGTATGGGAGGTACCAGAAGGGGAGTTGCCAGACTTCTTCGTTTTGTCCAAAACGTTGTCTAGCTATAGATTTACTAAATACAGATTTTGAACAAGATCGCTGGTCATAATGATAATATTACACGGTTTATAAGGGGCGGGATGGTACATTTGTATGGGAGGTACCAGAAGAGGAGTTGCCAGACTTCCAAGTTTTTGTCTAAAACATTGTCTAGCTATAGATTTACTAAATACAAAATTCGGGCAAGATCGCGTTGGGCATATTGATAATATTACACGGTTTATAAGGGGCGGGATGGTAAATTTGTATGGGAGTTACCAGAAGAGGAGTTGCCAGACTTCCAAGTCTTTGTCCGAAACATTGTCTAGCAATAGCTTTACTAAATACAGAATTTGGGTCAGGGAGTATACAAATTACATAGTACACAGCTCACTGATTCGAGAGAAGTTTCCCGTCTGTTCCTTCATGGAATGTTAAGGGAAATATGTAAGTAATTAATCAGTTTGGGTTATGCGTTGGGTCAACAAAAAGGGCTTTTTTATATATTCCCGTTTCTTTTTTTTTTACAATTCTTACGGTTGCTGTTTGTATTTTTTTTATATGGATGGTACATTTGTATGGGAGGTACCAGAAGAGGAGTTGCCAGACTTCCACGTTTTTGTCCAAAACTTTGTCTATCAATAGCTTTACTAAATACAGAATTTGGGCAAGATCGCGTTGTTCATATTGATAATATTACACGGTTTATAAGGGGCGGGATGTATGGGAGGCACCAGAATAATAATAATATTACACGGTGTATTAGGGGCGGGATGGTACATTTGTATGGGAGGTACCAGAAGAGGAGTTGCCAGACTTCCAAGTTTTTGTCCAAAACATTGTGTAGCAATAGCTTTACTAAATACAGAATTTGGGCAAGATCGCGTTGGGCATATTGATAATATTACACGGTTTATAAGGGGCGGGATGTATGGGAGGCACCAGAATAATAATAATATTACACGGTGTATTAGGGGCGGGATGGTACATTTGTATGGGAGGTACTAGAAGGGGAGTTACCAGACTGCTTCGTTTTGTCCAAAACTTTGTCTGGCTTTAGATTTACTAAATACAGATTTTGAACAAGATAGCGTTGGTCATATTGATAATATTTCACGGTTTATAAGGGGCGGGGTGTTACATTTCTATAGGAGGTACCAGAAGAGGAGTTGTCAGACTTTTAAGTTTTTGTCCAAAACTTTGTCTACCTATAGCTTTACTAAATACAAAATTTGGTTAAGATCGCGTTGGGCATATTGATATTAATACACGGTTTATAAGGTACGGGATGGTACATTTGTATGGGAGGTACCAGAAGAGGAGTAGCCAGACTTCCAAGTTTTTGTCCGAAACTTTGTCTAGCTATAGCTTTACTAAATACAAAATTTGGGTAAGATCGCGGTGGGCATATTGATATTAATACACGGGTTATAAGGGGCGGGATGGTACATTTGTATTGGAGGTACCAGAAGAGGAGTTGCCAGACTTCCAAGTTTTTGTCCAAAACTTTTCGGCAAGATCGCGTTGGGCATATTGATAATATTACACGGTTTATAAGGGGCGGGATGGTACATTTGTATGGGAGTTACCAGAAGAGGAGTTGCCAGACTTCCAAGTCTTTGTCCGAAACATTGTCTAGCAATAGCTTTACTAAATACAGAATTTGGGTCAGTGAGTATACAAATTATATAGTACACAGCTCACTGATTCGAGAGAAGTTTCCCGTCTGTTCCTTCATGGAATGTTAAGGGAAATATGTAAGTAATTAATCAGTTTGGGTTATGCGTTGGGTCAACAAAAAGGTATTTTTTATATATTCCCGTTTCCTTTTTTTAACAATTCTTATGGTTGCTGTTTATGTTTTTTTATATGGATGGTACATTTGTATGGGAGGTACCAGAAGAGGAGTTGCCAGACTTCCACGTTTTTGTCCAAAACTTTGTCTATCAATAGCTTTACTAAATACAGAATTTGGGCAAGATCGCGTTGGTCATATTGATAATATTACACGGTTTATAAGGGGCGGGATGTATGGGAGGCACCAGAATAATAATAATATTACACGGTGTATTAGGGGCGGGATGGTACATTTGTATGGGAGGTACCAGAAGAGGAGTTGCCAGACTTCCAAGTTTTTGTCCAAAACATTGTGTAGCAATAGCTTTACTAAATACAGAATTTGGGCAAGATCGCGTTGGGCATATTGATAATATTACATTGTTTATAAGGGGAGGGATGTATGGGAGGTACTAGAAGGGGAGTTACCAGACTGCTTCGTTTTGTCCAAAACTTTGTCTGGCTATAGATTTACTAAATACAGATTTTGAACAAGATAGCGTTGGTCATATTGATAATATTTCACGGTTTATAAGGGGCGGGGTGTTACATTTCTATAGGAGGTACCAGAAGAGGAGTTGTCAGACTTTTAAGTTTTTGTCCAAAACTTTGTCTAGCTATAGCTTTACTAAATACAAAATTTGGTTAAGATCGCGTTGGGCATATTGATATTAATACACGGTTTATAAGGTACGGGATGGTACATTTGTATGGGAGGTACCAGAAGAGGAGTAGCCAGACTTCCAAGTTTTTGTCCGAAACTTTGTCTAGCTATAGCTTTACTAAATACAAAATTTGGGTAAGATCGCGGTGGGCATATTGATATTAATACACGGGTTATAAGGGGCGGGATGGTACATTTGTATTGGAGGTACCAGAAGAGGAGTTGCCAGACTTCCAAGTTTTTGTCCAAAACTTTTCGGCAAGATCGCGTTGGGCATATTGATAATATTACACGGTGTATTAGGGGCGGGATGGTACATTTGTATGGGAGGTACCAGAAGAGGAGTTGCCAGACTTCCAAGTTTTTGTCCAAAACATTGTGTAGCAATAGCTTTACTAAATACAGAATTTGGGCAAGATCGCGTTGGTCATATTAATAATATAACACGGTGTATTAGGGGCGGGATGGTACATTTGTATGGGTCAACAAAAAGGTATTTTTTATATATTCCCGTTTCCTTTTTTTAACAATTCTTATGGTTGCTGTTTATGTTTTTTTATATGGATGGTACATTTGTATGGGAGGTACCAGAAGAGGAGTTGCCAGACTTCTTCGTTTTGTCCAAAACGTTGTCTAGCTATAGATTTACTAAATACAGATTTTGAACAAGATCGCTGGTCATAATAATAATATTACACGGTTTATAAGGGGCGGGATGTATGGGAGGCACCAGAATAATAATAATATTACACGGTGTATTAGGGGCGGGATGGTACATTTGTATGGGAGGTACCAGAAGAGGAGTTGCCAGACTTCCACGTTTTTGTCCAAAACTTTGTCTATCAATAGCTTTACTAAATACAGAATTTGGGAAAGATCGCGTTGGTCATATTGATAATATTACACGGTTTATAAGGGGCGGGATGTATGGGAGGCACCAGAATAATAATAATATTACACGGTGTATTAGGGGCGGGATGGTACATTTGTATGGGAGGTACCAGAAGAGGAGTTGCCAGACTTCCAAGTTTTTGTCCAAAACATTGTGTAGCAATAGCTTTACTAAATACAGAATTTGGGCAAGATCGCGTTGGGCATATTGATAATATTACATTGTTTATAAGGGGAGGGATGTATGGGAGGTCCTAGAAGGGGAGTTGCCAGACTGCTTCGTTTTGTCCAAAACTTTGTCTGGCTATAGATTTACTAAATACAGATTTTGAACAAGATAGCGTTGGTCATATTGATAATATTTCACGGTTTATAAGGGGCGGGGTGTTACATTTGTATGGGAGGTACCAGAAGAGGAGTAGCCAGACTTCCAAGTTTTTGTCCGAAACTTTGTCTAGCTATAGCTTTACTAAATACAAAATTTGGGTAAGATCGCGTTGGGCATATTGATATTAATACACGGTTTATAAGGTACGGGATGGTACATTTGTATGGGAGGTACCAGAAGAGGAGTAGCCAGACTTCCAAGTTTTTGTCCGAAACTTTGTCTAGCTATAGCTTTACTAAATACAAAATTTGGGTAAGATCGCGTTGGGCATATTGATATTATTACACTGGTTATATGGGGCGGGATGGAACATTTGTATGGGAGGTACCAGAAGAGGAGTTGCCAGACCTCCAAGTCTTTGTCCGAAACATTGTCTAGCAATAGCTTTACTAAATACAGAATTTGGGTCAGTGAGTATACAAATTATATAGTACACAGCTCACTGATTCGAGAGAAGTTTCCCGTCTGTTCCTTCATGGAATGTTAAGGGAAATATGTAAGTAATTAATCAGTTTGGGTTATGCGTTGGGTAAACAAAAAGGGCTTTTTTATATATTCCCGTTTCTTTTTTTTTTAACAATTCTTATGGTTGCTGTTTGTATTTTTTTTATATGGATGGTACATTTGTATGGGAGGTACCAGAAGAGAAGTTGCCAGACTTCCAAGTTTTTGTCCAGCACTTTGTCTAGCAATAGCTTTACTAAATACAGAATTTGGGCAAGATCGCGTTGGGCATATTGATAATATTACACGGTTTATAAGGGGAGGGATGTATGGGAGTTACCAGAAGAGGAGTTGCCAGACTTCTTCGTTTTGTCCAAAACGTTGTCTAGCTATAGATTTACTAAATACAGATTTTGAACAAGATCGCTGGTCATAATGATAATATTACACGGTTTATAAGGGGCGGGATGGTACATTTGTATGGGAGTTACCAGAAGAGGAGTTGCCAGACTTCCAAGTCTTTGTCCGAAACATTGTCTAGCAATAGCTTTACTAAATACAGAATTTGGGTCAGTGTGTATACAAATTACATAGTACACAGCTCACTGTTTCGAGAGAAGTTTCCCGTCTGTTCCTTCATGGAATGTTAAGGGAAATATGTAAGTAATTAATCAGTTTGGGTTATGCGTTGGGTCAACAAAAAGGGCTTTTTTATATATTCCCGTTTCTTTTTTTTTAACAATTCTTACGGTTGCTGTTTGTATTTTTTTTATATGGATGGTACATTTGTATGGGAGGTACCAGAAGAGGAGTTGCCAGACTTCCAAGTTTTTGTCCAGCACTTTGTCTAGCAATAGCTTTACTAAATACAGAATTTGGGCAAGATCGCGTTGGTCATATTAATAATATTACACGGTGTATTAGGGCGGGATGGTACATTTGTATGGGTCAACAAAAAGGTATTTTTTATATATTCCCGTTTCCTTTTTTTAACAATTCTTATGGTTGCTGTTTATGTTTTTTTATATGGATGGTACATTTGTATGGGAGGTACCAGAAGAGGAGTTGCCAGACTTCCAAGTTTTTGTCCAAAACATTGTGTAGCAATAGCTTTACTAAATACAGAATTTGGGCAAGATCGCGTTGGGCATATTGATAATATTACATTGTTTATAAGGGGAGGGATGTATGGGAGGTACTAGAAGGGGAGTTGCCAGACTGCTTCGTTTTGTCCAAAACTTTGTCTGGCTATAGATTTACTAAATACAGATTTTGAACAAGATAGCGTTGGTCATATTGATAATATTTCACGGTTTATAAGGGGCGGGGTGTTACATTTCTATAGGAGGTACCAGAAGAGGAGTTGTCAGACTTTTAAGTTTTTGTCCAAAACTTTGTCTAGCTATAGCTTTACTAAATACAAAATTTGGTTAAGATCGCGTTGGGCATATTGATATTAATACACGGTTTATAAGGTACGGGATGGTACATTTGTATGGGAGGTACCAGAAGAGGAGTAGCCAGACTTCCAAGGTTTTGTCCGAAACTTTGTCTAGCTATAGCTTTACTAAATACAAAATTTGGGTAAGATCGCGGTGGGCATATTGATATTAATACACGGGTTATAAGGGGCGGGATGGTACATTTGTATTGGAGGTACCAGAAGAGGAGTTGCCAGACTTCCAAGTTTTTGTCCAAAACTTTTCGGCAAGATCGCGTTGGGCATATTGATAATATTACACGGTTTATAAGGGGCGGGATGGTACATTTGTATGGGAGTTACCAGAAGAGGAGTAGCCAGACTTCCAAGTTTTTGTCCAGCACTTTGTCTAGCAATAGCTTTACTAAATACAGAATTTGGGCAAGATCGCGTTGGTCATATTAATAATATTACACGGTGTATTAGGGGCGGGATGGTACATTTGTATGGGTCGACAAAAAGGTATTTTTTATATATTCCCGTTTCCTTTTTTTCACAATTCTTATGGTTGCTGTTTATGTTTTTTTATATGGATGGTACATTTGTATGGGAGGTACCAGAAGAGGAGTTGCCAGACTTCTTCGTTTTGTCCAAAACGTTGTCTAGCTATAGATTTACTAAATACAGATTTTGAACAAGATCGCTGGTCATAATGATAATATTACACGGTTTATAAGGGGCGGGATGTTATATTTGTATGGGAGGTACCAGAAGAGGAGTTGCCAGACTTCCACGTTTTTGTCCAAAACTTTGTCTATCAATAGGTTTACTAAATACAGAATTTGGGCAAGATTGCGTTGGTCATATTGATAATATTACACGGTTTATAATGGGCGGGATGTATGGGAGGCACCAGAATAATAATAATATTACACGGTGTATTAGGGGCGGGATGGTACATTTGTATGGGAGGTACCAGAAGAGGAGTTGCCAGACTTCCAAGTTTTTGTCCAAAACATTGTGTAGCAACAGCTTTACTAAATACAGAATTTGGGCAAGATCGCGTTGGTCATATTAATAATATTACACGGTGTATTAGGGGCGGGATGGTACATTTGTATGGGTCAACAAAAAGGTATTTTTTATATATTCCCGTTTCCTTTTTTTAACAATTCTTATGGTTGCTGTTTATGTTTTTTTATATGGATGGTACATTTGTATGGGAGGTACCAGAAGAGGAGTTGCCAGACTTCTTCGTTTTGTCCAAAACGTTGTCTAGCTATAGATTTACTAAATACAGATTTTGAACAAGATCGCTGGTCATAATGATATACCGGGTAATACGGTTTATAAGGGGCGGGATGTATGGGAGGCACCAGAATAATAATAATATTACACGGTGTATTAGGGGCGGGATGGTACATTTGTATGGGAGTTACCAGAAGAGGAGTAGCCAGACTTCCAAGTTTTTGTCCAGCACTTTGTCTAGCAATAGCTTTACTAAATACAGAATTTGGGCAAGATCGCGTTGGTCATATTAATAATATTACACGGTTTATAAGGGGCGGGATGTATGGGAGGCACCAGAATAATAATAATATTACACGGTGTATTAGGGGCGGGATGGTACATTTGTATGGGAGGTACCAGAAGAGGAGTTTTTGTCCAAAACATTGTGTAGCAATAGCTTTACTAAATACAGAATTTGGGCAAGATCGCGTTGGGCATATTGATAATATTACATTGTTTATAAGGGGAGGGATGTATGGGAGGTCCTAGAAGGGACCTTTGTACATTTGTATGGGTCAACAAAAAGGTATTTTTTATATATTCCCGTTTCCTTTTTTTAACAATTCTTATGGTTGCTGTTTATGTTTTTTTATATGGATGGTACATTTGTATGGGAGGTACCAGAAGAGGAGTTGCCAGACTGCTTCGTTTTGTCCAAAACTTTGTCTGGCTATAGATTTACTAAATACAGATTTTGAACAAGATAGCGTTGGTCATATTGATAATATTTCACGGTGTATTAGGGGCGGGATGGTACATTTCTATAGGAGGTACCAGAAGAGGAGTTGTCAGACTTTTAAGTTTTTGTCCAGCACTTTGTCTAGCAATAGCTTTACTAAATACAGAATTTGGGCAAGATCGCGTTGGTCATATTAATAATATTACACGGTTTATAAGGGGCGGGATGTATGGGAGGCACCAGAATAATAATAATATTACACGGTGTATTAGGGGCGGGATGGTACATTTGTATGGGAGGTACCAGAAGAGGAGTTTTTGTCCAAAACATTGTGTAGCAATAGCTTTACTAAATACAGAATTTGGGCAAGATCGCGTTGGGCATATTGATAATATTACATTGTTTATAAGGGGAGGGATGTATGGGAGGTCCTAGAAGGGACCTTTGTACATTTGTATGGGTCAACAAAAAGGTATTTTTTATATATTCCCGTTTCCTTTTTTTAACAATTCTTATGGTTGCTGTTTATGTTTTTTTATATGGATGGTACATTTGTATGGGAGGTACCAGAAGAGGAGTTGCCAGACTGCTTCGTTTTGTCCAAAACTTTGTCTGGCGATAGATTTACTAAATACAGATTTTGAACAAGATAGCGTTGGTCATATTGATAATATTTCACGGTTTATAAGGGGCGGGGTGTTACATTTCTATAGGAGGTACCAGAAGAGGAGTTGTCAGACTTTTAAGTTTTTGTCCAAAACTTTGTCTAGCTATAGCTTTACTAAATACAAAATTTGGTTAAGATCGCGTTGGGCATATTGATATTAATACACGGTTTATAAGGTACGGGATGGTACATTTGTATGGGAGGTACCAGAAGAGGAGTAGCCAGACTTCCAAGTTTTTGTCCGAAACTTTGTCTAGCTATAGCTTTACTAAATACAAAATTTGGGTAAGATCGCGGTGGGCATATTGATATTAATACACGGGTTATAAGGGGCGGGATGGTACACTTGTATTGGAGGTACCAGAAGAGGAGTTGCCAGACTTCCAAGTTTTTGTCCAAAACTTTTCGGCAAGATCGCGTTGGGCATATTGATAATATTACACGGTTTATAAGGGGCAGGATGGTACATTTGTATGGGAGTTACCAGAAGAGGAGTTGCCAGACTTCCAAGTCTTTGTCCGAAACATTGTCTAGCAATAGCTTTACTAAATACAGAATTTGGGTCAGTGAGTATACAAATTATATCGTACACAGCTCACTGATTCGAGAGAAGTTTCCCGTCTGTTCCTTCATGGAATGTTAAGGGAAATATGTAAGTAATTAATCAGTTTGGGTTATGCGTTGGGTCAACAAAAAGGCCTTTTTTATATATTCCCGTTTCTTTTTTTTAACAATTCTTATGGTTGCTGTTTGTCTTTTTTTATATGGATGTTATATTTGTATGGGAGGAACCAGAAGAGGAGTTGCCAGACTTCCAAGTTTTTGTCCAAAACTTTGTCTAGCAATAGCTTTACTAAATACAAAATAAGGGCAAGATCGCGTTGGGCATATTGATGATATTACACGGTTTATAAGGGGAGGGATATATGGTAGGTACCAGAAGGGGAGTTGCCAGACTTCTTCGTTTTGTCCAAAACTTTGTCTAGCTATAATACAGATTTTGAACAAGATCGCGTTGGTCATATTGATAATATTATACGGTTTATAAGGGGCGGGATGTTATATTTGTATGGGAGGTACCAGAAGAGGAGTTGCCAGACTTCCAAGTTTTTGTCCAAAACTTTGTCTAGCAATAGCTTTACTAAATACAGAATTTGGGCAAGATCGCGTTGGGCATATTGATAATATTACATTGTTTATAAGGGGAGGGATGTATGGTAGGTACCAAAAGGGGAGTTGCCAGACTTCTTCGTTTTGTCCAAAACTTTGTCTAGCTATAGATTTACTAAATACAGATTTTGATAATATTTCACGGTTTATAAGGGGCGTGGTGTTACATTTGTATAGGAGGTACCAGAAGAGGAGTTGTCAGACTTTTAAGTTTTTATCCAAAACTTTGTCTAGCTATAGCTTTACTAAATACAAAATTTGGTTAAGATCGCGTTGGGCATATTGATATTAATACACGGTTTATAAGGTACGGGATGGCACATTTGTATGGGAGGTACCAGAAGAGGAGTTGCCAGACTTCCAAGTTTTTGTCCGAAACTTTGTCTAGCTATAGCTTTACTAAATACATAATTTGGGCAAGATCGCGTTGGTCATATTGATAACATTACACGGTTTATAAGGGGAGGGATGGTACATTTGTATGGGAGTTACCAGAAGAGGAGTTGCCAGACTTCCAAGTTTTTGTCCGAAAATTTTTCTAGCTATAGCTTTACTAAATACAGAATTTGGGCAAGATCGCGTTGGGCATATTGATATTAATACACGGTTTATAAAGGGCTGGATGGTACATTTGTATGGGAGGTACCAGAAGAGGAGTTGCCAGACTTCCAAGTTTTTGTCCGAAACTTTGTCTAGCAATAGCTTTACTAAATACATAATTTGGGCAAGATTTCGTTGTTCATATTGATAATATTACACGGTTTATAAGGGGAGGGATGTCTGGGAGGTACCAGAAGGGGAGTTGCCAGACTTCCAAGTTTTTGTTCGAAACTTTTTCTAGCTATAGCTTTACTAAATACAGAATTTGGGCAAGATCGCGTTAGTCATATTGATAATATTACACGGTTTATAAGGGGCGGGATCTTATATTTGTATGAAGGGGAGTTGCCAGAAGGGGAGTTGCCAGACTGCTTCGTTTTGTCCAAAACTTTGTCTAGCAATACCTTTACTAAATACAGAATTTCGGCAAGATCGCGTTGGTAATATTGATAATATTACACGGTTTATAAGGGGAGGGGTGGTACATTTGTATGGGAGGTACCAGAAGAGGAGTTTTCAGACTTCCAAGTTTTGTCTAAAACTTTGTCTAGCTATAGATTTACTAAATACAGAATTTGGGCAAGATCGCGTTGGTCATATTGATAATATTACACGGTTTACAAGGTGCGGGATGGTACATTTGTATGTGAGGTACCAGAGGGGGAGTTGCCAAGTTTTTTGTCCTAAATTTTGTCGAGCGTTGGTCATATTGATAATATTACACGGTTTATAAGGTACGGGATGGTACATTTGTATGGGAGGTACCAGAAGAGGAGTTGCCAGACTTCCAAGTTTTGGTCCGAAACTTTGTCTAGCTATGGCTTTACTAAATACAGAATTTGGGCAAGATCGCGTTGGTCATATTGATAATATTACATTGTTTATAAGGGGAGGGATGTATGGTAGGTACCAAAAGGGGAGTTGCCAGACTTCTTCGTTTTGTCCAAAACTTTGTCTAGCTATAGATTTACTAAATACAGATTTTGAACAAGATCGCGTTGGTCATATTGATAATATTATACGGTTTATAAGGGGCGGGATGTTATATTTGTATGGGAGGTACCAGAAGAGGAGTTGCCAGACTTCCAAGTTTTTGTCCAAAACTTTGTCTAGCAATAGCTTTACTAAATACAGAATTTGGGCAAGATCGCGTTGGGCATATTGATAATATTACATTGTTTATAAGGGGAGGGATGTATGGTAGGTACCAAAAGGGGAGTTGCCAGACTTCTTCGTTTTGTCCAAAACTTTGTCTAGCTATAGATTTACTAAATACAGATTTTGAACAAGATATCGTTGGTCATATTGATAATATTTCACGGTTTATAAGGGGCGGGGTGTTACATTTGTATAGGAGGTACCAGAAGAGGATTTGTCAGACTTTTAAGTTTTTGTCCAAAACTTTGTCTAGCTATAGATTTACTAAATACAGATTTTGAACAAGATAGCGTTGGTCATATTGATAATATTATACGGTTTATAAGGTACGGGATGGTACATTTGTATGGGAGGTACCAGAAGAGGAGTTGCCAGACTTCCAAGTTTTTTGTCCTAAATTTTGTCGAGCTATAGCTTTACTAAATACAGAATTTGGGCAAGATCGCGTTGGTCATATTGATAATATTACACGGTTTATAAGGGCGGGATGGTACATTTGTACGGGAGTTGCCAGACTTCCAAGTTTTTGTCCTAAACTTTGTCTAGCTATAGCTTTACTAAATACAGAATTTGGGCAAGATCGCGTTGGGCATATTGATATTAATACACGGTTTATAAAGGGCTGGATGGTACATTTGTATGGGAGGTACCAGAAGAGGAGTTGCCAGACTTCCAAGTTTTTGTCCGAAACTTTGTCTAGCTATAGCTTTACTAAATACATAATTTGGGCAAGATTTCGTTGTTCATATTGATAATATTACACGGTTTATAAGGGGAGGGATGTCTGGGAGGTACCAGAAGGGGAGTTGCCAGACTTCCAAGTTTTTGTTCGAAACTTTTTCTAGCTATAGCTTTACTAAATACATAATTTGGGCAAGATTTCGTTGTTCATATTGATAATATTACACGGTTTACAAGGTGCGGGATGGTACATTTGTATGTGAGGTACCAGAAGGGGAGTTGCCAGACTTCCAAGTTTTTTGTCCTAAATTTTGTCGAGCTATAGCTTTACTAAATACAGAATTTGGGCAAGATCGCGTTGGTCATATTGATAATATTACACGGTTTATAAGGGCGGGATGGTACATTTGTACGGGAGTTGACAGACTTCCAAGTTTTTGTCCTAAACTTTGTCTAGCTATAGATTTACTAAATACAAATTTGGGGCAAGATCGCGTTGGTCATATTAATAATATTACACGTTGTATTAGGGGCGGGATGGTACATTTGTATTGGAGGTACCAGAAGAGGAGTTGCCAGACTTCAAAGTGTTGGTCCGAAACTTTGTCTAGCTATGGCTTTACTAAATACAGAATTTGGGCAAGATCGCGTTGGTCATATTGATAATATTACACGGTTTATAAGGGGCGGGATCTTATATTTGTATGGGAGGAACCAGAAGAGGAGTTGCCAGACTATCAAGTTTTTGTCCAAAACTTTGTCTAGCAATAGCTTTACTAAATACAAAATTTGGGCAAGATCGCGTTGGGCATATTGATGAAATTACACGGTTTATAAGGGGAGGGATGTATGGTAGGTACCAGAAGGGGAGTTGCCAGACTTCTTCGTTTTGTCCAAAACTGTGTCTAGCTATAGATTTACTAAATACAGATTTTGAACAAGATCGCGTTGGTCATATTGATAATATTATACGGTTTATAAGGGGCGGGATGTTATATTTGTATGGGAGGTACCAGAAGAGGAGTTGCCAGACTTCCAAGTTTTTGTCCAAAACTTTGTCTAGCAATAGCTTTACTAAATACAGAATTTGGGCAAGATCGCGTTGGGCATATTGATAATATTACATTGTTTATAAGGGGAGGGATGTATGGTAGGTACCAAAAGGGGAGTTGCCAGACTTCTTCGTTTTGTCCAAAACTTTGTCTAGCTATAGATTTACTAAATACAGATTTTGATAATATTTCACGGTTTATAAGGGGCGTGGTGTTACATTTGTATAGGAGGTACCAGAAGAGGAGTTGTCAGACTTTTAAGTTTTTATCCAAAACTTTGTCTAGCTATAGCTTTACTAAATACAAAATTTGGTTAAGATCGCGTTGGGCATATTGATATTAATACACGGTTTATAAGGTACGGGATGGCACATTTGTATGGGAGGTACCAGAAGAGGAGTTGCCAGACTTCCAAGTTTTTGTCCGAAACTTTGTCTAGCTATAGCTTTACTAAATACATAATTTGGGCAAGATCGCGTTGGTCATATTGATAACATTACACGGTTTATAAGGGGAGGGATGGTACATTTGTATGGGAGTTACCAGAAGAGGAGTTGCCAGACTTCCAAGTTTTTGTCCGAAAATTTTTCTAGCTATAGCTTTACTAAATACAGAATTTGGGCAAGATCGCGTTGGGCATATTGATATTAATACACGGTTTATAAAGGGCTGGATGGTACATTTGTATGGGAGGTACCAGAAGAGGAGTTGCCAGACTTCCAAGTTTTTGTCCGAAACTTTGTCTAGCAATAGCTTTACTAAATACATAATTTGGGCAAGATTTCGTTGTTCATATTGATAATATTACACGGTTTATAAGGGGAGGGATGTCTGGGAGGTACCAGAAGGGGAGTTGCCAGACTTCCAAGTTTTTGTTCGAAACTTTTTCTAGCTATAGCTTTACTAAATACAGAATTTGGGCAAGATCGCGTTAGTCATATTGATAATATTACACGGTTTATAAGGGGCGGGATCTTATATTTGTATGAAGGGGAGTTGCCAGAAGGGGAGTTGCCAGACTGCTTCGTTTTGTCCAAAACTTTGTCTAGCAATACCTTTACTAAATACAGAATTTCGGCAAGATCGCGTTGGTAATATTGATAATATTACACGGTTTATAAGGGGAGGGGTGGTACATTTGTATGGGAGGTACCAGAAGAGGAGTTTTCAGACTTCCAAGTTTTGTCTAAAACTTTGTCTAGCTATAGATTTACTAAATACAGAATTTGGGCAAGATCGCGTTGGTCATATTGATAATATTACACGGTTTACAAGGTGCGGGATGGTACATTTGTATGTGAGGTACCAGAGGGGGAGTTGCCAAGTTTTTTGTCCTAAATTTTGTCGAGCGTTGGTCATATTGATAATATTACACGGTTTATAAGGTACGGGATGGTACATTTGTATGGGAGGTACCAGAAGAGGAGTTGCCAGACTTCCAAGTTTTGGTCCGAAACTTTGTCTAGCTATGGCTTTACTAAATACAGAATTTGGGCAAGATCGCGTTGGTCATATTGATAATATTACATTGTTTATAAGGGGAGGGATGTATGGTAGGTACCAAAAGGGGAGTTGCCAGACTTCTTCGTTTTGTCCAAAACTTTGTCTAGCTATAGATTTACTAAATACAGATTTTGAACAAGATCGCGTTGGTCATATTGATAATATTATACGGTTTATAAGGGGCGGGATGTTATATTTGTATGGGAGGTACCAGAAGAGGAGTTGCCAGACTTCCAAGTTTTTGTCCAAAACTTTGTCTAGCAATAGCTTTACTAAATACAGAATTTGGGCAAGATCGCGTTGGGCATATTGATAATATTACATTGTTTATAAGGGGAGGGATGTATGGTAGGTACCAAAAGGGGAGTTGCCAGACTTCTTCGTTTTGTCCAAAACTTTGTCTAGCTATAGATTTACTAAATACAGATTTTGAACAAGATATCGTTGGTCATATTGATAATATTTCACGGTTTATAAGGGGCGGGGTGTTACATTTGTATAGGAGGTACCAGAAGAGGATTTGTCAGACTTTTAAGTTTTTGTCCAAAACTTTGTCTAGCTATAGATTTACTAAATACAGATTTTGAACAAGATAGCGTTGGTCATATTGATAATATTATACGGTTTATAAGGTACGGGATGGTACATTTGTATGGGAGGTACCAGAAGAGGAGTTGCCAGACTTCCAAGTTTTTTGTCCTAAATTTTGTCGAGCTATAGCTTTACTAAATACAGAATTTGGGCAAGATCGCGTTGGTCATATTGATAATATTACACGGTTTATAAGGGCGGGATGGTACATTTGTACGGGAGTTGCCAGACTTCCAAGTTTTTGTCCTAAACTTTGTCTAGCTATAGCTTTACTAAATACAGAATTTGGGCAAGATCGCGTTGGGCATATTGATATTAATACACGGTTTATAAAGGGCTGGATGGTACATTTGTATGGGAGGTACCAGAAGAGGAGTTGCCAGACTTCCAAGTTTTTGTCCGAAACTTTGTCTAGCTATAGCTTTACTAAATACATAATTTGGGCAAGATTTCGTTGTTCATATTGATAATATTACACGGTTTATAAGGGGAGGGATGTCTGGGAGGTACCAGAAGGGGAGTTGCCAGACTTCCAAGTTTTTGTTCGAAACTTTTTCTAGCTATAGCTTTACTAAATACATAATTTGGGCAAGATTTCGTTGTTCATATTGATAATATTACACGGTTTACAAGGTGCGGGATGGTACATTTGTATGTGAGGTACCAGAAGGGGAGTTGCCAGACTTCCAAGTTTTTTGTCCTAAATTTTGTCGAGCTATAGCTTTACTAAATACAGAATTTGGGCAAGATCGCGTTGGTCATATTGATAATATTACACGGTTTATAAGGGCGGGATGGTACATTTGTACGGGAGTTGACAGACTTCCAAGTTTTTGTCCTAAACTTTGTCTAGCTATAGATTTACTAAATACAAATTTGGGGCAAGATCGCGTTGGTCATATTAATAATATTACACGTTGTATTAGGGGCGGGATGGTACATTTGTATTGGAGGTACCAGAAGAGGAGTTGCCAGACTTCAAAGTGTTGGTCCGAAACTTTGTCTAGCTATGGCTTTACTAAATACAGAATTTGGGCAAGATCGCGTTGGTCATATTGATAATATTACACGGTTTATAAGGGGCGGGATCTTATATTTGTATGGGAGGAACCAGAAGAGGAGTTGCCAGACTATCAAGTTTTTGTCCAAAACTTTGTCTAGCAATAGCTTTACTAAATACAAAATTTGGGCAAGATCGCGTTGGGCATATTGATGAAATTACACGGTTTATAAGGGGAGGGATGTATGGTAGGTACCAGAAGGGGAGTTGCCAGACTTCTTCGTTTTGTCCAAAACTGTGTCTAGCTATAGATTTACTAAATACAGATTTTGAACAAGATCGCGTTGGTCATATTGATAATATTATACGGTTTATAAGGGGCGGGATGTTATATTTGTATGGGAGGTACCAGAAGAGGAGTTGCCAGACTTCCAAGTTTTTGTCCAAAACTTTGTCTAGCAATAGCTTTACTAAATACAGAATTTGGGCAAGATCGCGTTGGGCATATTGATAATATTACATTGTTTATAAGGGGAGGGATGTATGGTAGGTACCAAAAGGGGAGTTGCCAGACTTCTTCGTTTTGTCCAAAACTTTGTCTAGCTATAGATTTACTAAATACACATTTTGAACAAGATAGCGTTGGTCATATTGATAATATTTCACGGTTTATAAGGGGCGGGGTGTTACATTTGTATAGGAGGTACCAGAAGAGGAGTTGTCAGACTTTTAAGTTTTTGTCCAAAACTTTGTCTAGCAATAGCTTTACTAAATACAAAATTTGGTTAAGATCGCGTTGGGCATATTGATATTAATACACGGTTTATAAGGTACGGGATGGTACATTTGTATGGGAGGTACCAGAAGAGGAGTTGCCAGACTTCCAAGTTTTTTGTCCTAAATTTTGTCGAGCTATAGCTTTACTAAATACAGAATTTGGGCAAGATCGCGTTGGTCATATTGATAATATTACACGGTTTATAAGGGCGGGATGGTACATTTGTACGGGAGTTGTCAGACTTCCAAGTTTTTGTCCTAAACTTTGTCTAGCTATAGCTTTACTAAATACAGAATTTGGGCAAGATCGCGTTGGGCATATTGATATTAATACACGGTTTATAAAGGGCTGGATGGTACATTTGTATGGGAGATACCAGAAGAGGAGTTGCCAGACTTCCAAGTTTTTGTCCGAAACTTTGTCTAGCTATAGCTTTACTAAATACATAATTTGGGCAAGATTTCGTTGTTCATATTGATAATATTACACGGTTTATAAGGGGAGGGATGTCTGGGAGGTACCAGAAGGGGAGTTGCCAGACTTCCAAGTTTTTGTTCGAAACTTTTTCTAGCTATAGCTTTACTAAATACAGAATTTGGGCAATATCGCGTTAGTCATATTGATAATATTACACGGTTTATAAGGGGCGGGATCTTATATTTGTATGGGAGGTACCAGAAGGGGAGTTGCCAGACTGCTTCGTTTTGTCCAAAACTTTGTCTAGCAATACCTTTACTAAATACAGAATTTCGGCAAGATGGCGTTGGTAATATTGATAATATTACACGGTTTATAAGGGGAGGGCAGTCATTGATCAGCTCTTGCTATCGACGGTCGTGTTTCTCTGATTGCTCATGAACGTTGTTTTTGTACGCAAACAACAATTTTTCTAAAAACAAACAGTTAAAAAATACAACATTAAACGCACACGCGAATGTAATGATGTAAATACACATCTTCAAACAATGAAGGGAAAAAAACCCAAAAGCAATAACACCGCGTCTAATGCGGACAGCAATTATTTTGCTCCATTACAAACAGTTGATGATGATGATCGTGATGATGATCAAGTTACTAGTGTAGTGAAACCACACATTCCACCAATAACAATTCTTAAATGTAAAATCGAAGAATTACATGAACTATGCAAAATTATTAAAATTAAAAACTACGCAATTCGGAAAATTTCAATTGGTCTTAAATTTTTTTGTAACTCGAAACAAGATTACGATGTAATGTGTAAAGCTCTTAATGATAAATATGAGTTCTTCACCTACGCAACCAAGGACGAAAAACCTTATAAAGCATTGCTTTTTGGTCTAGAAACCCAAGACCCATCCACTATTAAAAAAAGTTAATCGCTAATGGACTTCAATGTCTCGACGTGAAGATTGTTACTAAAACAACAAAATACGCCTCTTTTGTTATATATGTGGTATACTTCCAACGTAAGACTGTTACGATCAAAGAGCTGAGACAAAATCATTCGGTTTTCGACTATGTTAAAGTCAAATGGGACTTTCAGACATCCAAAAATACACGCATAACACAATGCCATAATTGTCAAATGTTTGGCCACGGCTCCAGTCGCTGTAAAGTGAAGACGTTTTGTTCCAATTGTGCCGGTAACCATAGCACAGGCGACTGTAAAGAGACTGCAGTAAAATGTGCGAATTGTAAAGGGTCACACAAATCAACAGACAACAACTGCCCTAGTAAAGCGCAATATTTGATTGTTAAACAGCGAAACAGATCCACAAACAGACAACCAAACAAACAAGTATACCCATACATTGGTTAACAACAACAACAACTTTCCAAATTCGTTACGGCAAACTATGCCGACTACAACGGGTGTATGGAATTACAATAATACCAATAATGTAAATGTTTCAAACAAAGAGAGTTCTGGAGAATTATTCTCTTCTCAAGAAATACAAGCACTTGCTTTTGAATTAATCACAAATTTAAAAAATTGTAGAAATAAATACGATCAGTTTGAGGTAATAACAAACCTTGCTTGCAAAATTTTATCATAATGATAAGCAGTATAAATGTTGTAACATGGAATGCCAGAGGCATTAAAAATAAGAGTACTGAATTTTTTCAGTTCTTATTAGATACAAATGTTGATGTTTGCCTAGTATCAGAGACTTGGCTAAATCCAAATGTGACCCTTAACCATCAAGACTTTATTATATATAGAAACGATAGAGATTTAAGAAGAGGAGGTGGAGTAGCAATATTGATTAGAAAACAAATTTCCCATTTTACATTACCAATTGTTGATACGGCAATAATTGAAAATATTGGTATAAAGATATTGTCAGATAGCGGCAGTATAAACATATATTCATGCTATTTTCCAGGAGGTCGTGTTGGAAACGATGGCACACGGAAGCGACTGTTTGCATCAGATATTCACAAACTTACCAGAAGCGAAAGATATATTTTAGGTGGAGATTTCAACTGTCGACACCAATCATGGGGTTGTAGTAGGGCAAACTGTTGGGGGAATATCTTGTACGAAAAACAAGATTCTTACAATCTGAACATTGTTTATCCAACAGAAAGTACGTATATACCTTGCCAGCTCAATCGGCAGAGTTCGACTTTAGACTTCTTCATTACGAATATTATCGGTTGTTTATCTTCGCCCGAAGTAATAAACGAACTAAGTTCCGACCATCTTCCAGTTAAATTAACCATACGGAGCAGTGTTGAAAGCAATACATTTCATTATCTTGATTTCAAAAAAGCAAACTGGAAACTTTTTTCAAGGTATGTGAAGAGACATCTTGTTCTGCCTAATGAGGACATAATCATAAATACAGAATTTATCGACTCTCAACTTAGGCATTTTAATATCACTTTGAATGACGCAATTTCCCACAGCGTACCATTAAGGCAAAAAAGAAGTTTTAACAAACAATTACCGGAAGTTATCAAATCACATATTCGTAGGCGTAACTTCTTTCGCAGGAAATGGCTTAGATATAGAGATACAAATGACTATTATGAGTTTAAGATGTTAAATTCTGTCATAAAGTGGCAAATAGATGAGTTCAGAAACAAATCGTGGAGTCAGTTATTATCATCTCTGGACAAAGGGTCCCCCCCTTTTTGGAACCTTACCAAAATCTTAAGGAAAAGGTCACGAAACATTCCTATACTGAAAGAAAACGATTCTCGTTTCATCACTATGACAGAGAAATGTAAAATTTTGGGTAAAACATTTCGTGATAATCACTCAATTGCAAATGTCACTGATACCCTTACGGAAAGCCACGTACGGGAAAAAATTAACGAATTTAATTTAAACTTAGATCAGAGTCTAATACCTACAACCAACGCTAAAGTTTCTGCCATAGTTAAGAGTCTAAAGCTCAAGAAATCACCTGGCCTAGATGGCATAAACAATAGATGCCTCAAGTCTCTTCCGATGAAAGGAATACAATTTTTGACCATTTTTATAAATAGTTGTCTTAAACTTGGCTATTTTCCAGATAAGTTCAAGGAGGCGAAGGTCATTGCCATTAGGAAACCAAATAAACCTGCAGATTCTCCATCTTCATACCGCCCAATCAGCCTGTTATCCTCTGTTAGCAAAATACTTGAAAGGGTAATCAAGGATCAAATTACAGACTTCATTGATGATCATAACATATTACCTCCGCAACAGTTTGGGTTCCGTCGGCAACACAATACTGTACACCCTCTGACAAGAATAAGAAACATAGTCAAATCTAATTTTGAAAAACAATTTTCCACAGGAATGGTACTACTTGATATCAAAGCCGCATTCGACTCTGTATGGCATGACGGTTTAATTTTTAAATTAATACGATTAAACTTTCCGAAACACATAATTAGGATAATCCAAAACTTTCTACGTTCAAGAACTTTTAGGGTCCACATAGGATCAACCTCCTCAGAACTATTCACAATAAACGCTGGTTGCCCACAGGGTTCATGTTTATCCCCAGTGCTTTATAATTTATACACGGCAGATATTCCGGTCATAAATAATTGTATTATGTCAATTTTTGCCGATGACACTGCCATTTTATGCTCTGGTAAATTCGCTTCAGAAATAGTGTCAAATATACAACTAGCACTTAGGGAAGTATCTAATTATTTCTCCAAGTGGAAAATAACCGTTAACTGCGATAAAACTCAAGCTATCTATTTCACCAGAAAAAGAAAGGAATGCTTTGTTCCTCAAGGTAACATAAATATTAACAATATAATGATAAAATGGGAAAATAATGTTAAATACTTAGGGGTAATTCTGGACCCCAAACTTACTTATAAAGCTCAGATTTCTTACATTGTAAATAAGTGCAACATATTGATCAGAACTCTGTACCCTTTTATAAATAGATCATCGGCGTTAAACATTGGCAATAAAATGTTAATATTTAAGATAATTTTTCAAGCTGTGATATTTTATGCAGCCCCCGTCTGGGGCAAAACTGCTAAATGCCATTTAAAAAGGCTTCAAATATTACAAAACAGAGCTCTAAAGCTAATAAATAACCTTCATAGATACTACTCTACGGCACGTCTCCACCAGATCACTAACATTGATCTCGTGGAAGTCATGTTAAACAGGTTAATAGAATGTTTTAATGCCAAATGTTCCCACTCCGAACATAACCATATCTTAGAGCTGGTCTCCTAAGATATGAATTAAGTTTATAAGTATTTTACATATTTTATATAAAAAAAAAAAAAAAAAAAAAATGTATAAAGGTTTTTGAAAAATTTTTCCTCCTCTTCAAAATTACATAAGAAATACTCTTTCAATAATCAAGTTGTAGTATTTAAGTAGAAAAAGGAAATAACTTAAACTCTTTGAATTGTATTTAGTATAGTTGTAGAACATTGTATAAATAATATGAATTACTCAATAAATGAATGAATGAATGAATGAAAATAAGGGGAGGGGTGGTACATTTGTATGGGAGGTACCAGAAGAGGAGTTGTCAGACTTCCAAGTTTTGTCTAGCTATAGATTTACTAAATACAGAATTTGGGCAAGATCTCGTTGGTCATATTGATAATATTACACGGTTTACAAGGGCGGGATGGTACATTTGTACGGGAGTTGCCAGACTTCCAAGTTTTTGTCCTAAACTTTGTCTAGCTATAGATTTACTAAATACAAATTTGGGGCAAGATCGCGTTGGTCATATTAATAATATTACACGTTGTATTAGGGGCGGGATGGTACATTTGTATTGGAGGTACCAGAAGAGGAGTTGCCAGACTATCAAGTTTTTGTCCAAAACTTTGTCTAGCAATAGCTTTACTAAATACAAAATTTGGGCAAGATCGCGTTGGGCATATTAATGAAATTACACGGTTTATAAGGGGAGGGATGTATGGTAGGTACCAGAAGGGGAGTTGCCAGACTTCTTCGTTTTGTCCAAAACTGTGTCTAGCTATAGATTTACTAAATACAGATTTTGAACAAGATCGCGTTGGTCATATTGATAATATTACATTGTTTATAAGGGGAGGGATGTATGGTAGGTACCTGAAGAGGAGTTGCCAGACTTCCAAGTTTTGGTCCGAAACTTTGTCTAGCTATGGCTTTACTAAATACAGAATTTGGGCAAGATCGCGTTGGGCATATTGATAATATTACATTGTTTATAAGGGGAGGGATGTATGGTAGGTACAAAAAGGGGAGTTGCCAGACTTCTTCGTTTTGTCCAAAACTTTGTCTAGCTATAGCTTAACTAAATACAGAATTTGGGCAAGATCGCGTTGGTCATATTGATAATATTACACGTTGTATTAGGGGGCGGGATGGTACATTTGTATTGGAGGTACCAGAAGAGGAGTTGCCAGACTTCCAAGTTTTGGTCCGAAACTTTGTCTAGCTATGGCTTTACTAAATACAGAATTTGGGCAAGATCGCGTTGGTCATATTGATAATATTACACGGTTTATAAGGGGAGGGATGTCTGGGAGGTACCAGAAAGGGAGTTGCCAGACTTCCAAGTTTTTGTCCGAAACTTTTTCTAGCTATAGCTTTACTAAATACAGAATTTGGGCAAGATCGCGTTGGTCATATTGATAATATTACACGGTTTATAAGGGGCGGGATCTTATATTTGTATGGGAGGTACCAAAAGGGGAGTTGCCAGACTTCTTCGTTTTGTCCAAAACTTTGTCTAGCTATAGATTTACTAAATACAGATTTTGAACAAAATAGCGTTGGGCATATTGATAATATTACACGGTTTATAAGGGGAGTGATGTATGGGAGGTACCCTAAGGGGAGTTGCCAGACTTCTAGCTATAGATTTTCTAAATACAGATTTTGAACAAGATCGCGTTGGGCATATTAATATTAATACACGGTTTATAAGGGGCGGGATGGTACATTTGTATTGGAGGTTCCAGAAGAGGAGTTGCCAGACTTCCAAGTTTTTGTCCAAAACTTTGTCTAGCAATACCTTTACTAAATACAGAATTTCGGCAAGATCGCGTTGGGCATATTGATATTAATACACGGTTTATAAGGGGTAGGATGGTACATTTGTATGGGGGTTACCAGAAGAGGTGTTGCCAGATTTCCATGTTTTTGTCCGAAACTTTGTCTAGCAATAGCTTTACTAAATACAGAATTTGGGTCAGTGAGTATACAAATTATATCGTACACAGCTCGCTGACTCGAGAGAAGTTCCCCGTCTGTTCCTTCATGGAATGTTAAGGGAAAGTAAGTAATTAATCAGTTTGGGTTATGCGTTGGTCAACAAAAAGGTCTTTTTTATATATTCCCATTTCCTTTTTTTAACAATTCTTATGGTTGCTGTTTGTCTTTTTTTATATGGATGGTACATTTGTATGGGAGGTACCAAAAGAGGAATTGCCAGACTTCTAAGATTCTTTCCAAAACTTTGTCTAGCTTTACTAAATACAGAATTTGGGCAAGATCGCGTTGGTCATATTGATAATATTACACGGTTTATAAGGGGCGGGATGGTACATTTGTACGGGAGTTGCCAGACTTCCAAGTTTTTGTCCTAAACTTTGTCTAGCTATATATTTACTAAATACAAATTTGGGGCAAGATCGCGTTGGTCATATTAATAATATTACACGTTGTATTAGGGGGCGGGATGGTACATTTGTATTGGAGGTACCAGAAGAGGAGTTGCCAGACTTCCAAGTTTTTGTCCGAAACTATTTCTAGCAATAGCTTTACAAAATACAGAATTTGGGTCAGTGAGTATGCAAATTATATCGTACACGGCTCACTGATTCGAGAGAAGTTCCCCGTCTGTTCCTTCATGGAATGTTAAGGGAAATAAGAAAGTAATTAATCAGTTTGGGTTATGCGTTGGGTCAACAAAAAGGTCTTTTTTATATATTCCCGTTTCCTTTTTTTAACAATTCTTATGGTTGTTGTTTGTCTTTTTTGAGGAATTGCCAGACTTCCAAGTTTTTTTCCAAAACTTTGTCAAGATATAGGTTTACTAAATACAGAATTTGGGCAAAATCGCTTTGGTCATATTGATAATATTACACGGTGTATTAGGGGCGGGATGGTACATTTGTATGGGAGGTACCAGAAGAGGAGTTGCCAGACTTCCAAGTTTTTGTCCGAAACTTTGTTTAGCTATAGCTTTACTAAATACAGAATTTGGGCAAGATCGCGTTGGTCATATGGATAATATTACACGGTGTATTAGGGGCGGGATGGTACATTTGTATGGAAGGTACCAGAAGAGAAGTTGCCAAACTTCCAAGTTTTTGTCCAAAACTTTGTCTAGCAATAGCTTTACTAAATACAGAATTTGGGCAAGATCGCGTTGGTCATATTGATAATATTATACGGTTTATAAGGGGAGGTGTGTATGGGAGGCACCAGAAGGGGAGTTGCCAGACTTCCAAGTTTTTGTCCAAAACTTTGTCTAGCAATAGCTTTACCAAATACAGAATTTGGGCTAGATCGCGTTGGTCAAATTGATAATATTACACGGTTTATAAGGGGCGGGATCTTATATTTGTATGGGAGGAACCAGAAGAGGAGTTGCCAGACTTCCAAATTTTTGTCCAAAACTTTATCTAGTAATAGCTTTACTAAATACAGAATTTGGGCAAGATCGCGTTGGGCATATTGATGATATTACACGGTTTATAAGGGATGGGATGTATGGGAGGTACCAGAAGGGGAGTTGCCAGACTTCTTCGTTTTGTCCAAAACTTTGTCTACCTATAGATTTACTAAATACAGATTTTGAACAAGATCGCGTTGGTCATATTGATAATATTATACGGTTTATAAGGGGCGGGATGTTATATTTGTATGAGAGGTACCAGAAGAGGAGTTGCCAGACTTCCAAGTTTTTCTCCAAAACTTTGCCTAGCAATAGCCTTACTAAATACAGAATTTGGGCAAGATCGCGTTGGGCATATTGATAATATTACATGGTTTATAAGGGGTGGGATGTATGGGAGGTACCAGAAGAGGAGTTGCCAGACTTCCAAGTTTTCGTCCGAAACTTTGTCTAGCTATAGCTTTACTAAATACAGAACTTGGGCAAGATCGCGTTGGGCATATTGATATTAATACACTGTTTATAAGGGGCGGGATGGTACATTTGTATGGGAGTTACCAGAAGAGGAGTTGCCAGATATCCAAGTTTTTGTCCGAAACTTTGTCTAGCAATAGCTTTACTAAATACAGAATTTGGGTCAGTGAGTATACAAATTACATCGTACACTTCTCACTGATTCGAGAGAAGTTCCCCGTCTGTTCCTTCATGGAATGTTAAGAAAAATAAGTAAGTAATTAATCAGTTTGGGTTATGCGTTGGGTCAACAAAAAGGTATTTTTAATATATTCCCGTTTCCTTTTTTTAACAATTCTTATGGTTGCTGTTTTTCTTTTTTTTTATATGGATGGTACTTTTGTATGGGAGGTACCAGAAGAGGAGTTGCCAGACTTCCAAGATTTTGTCCGAAATTTTTTCTAGCAATAGCTTTACTAAATACAGAATTTGGGCAAGATCGCGTTGGTCATATGTATAATATTACACGGTGTATTAGAGGCGGGATGGTACATTTGTATGGGAGGTACCAGAAGAGAAGTTGCCAGACTTCCAAGTTTTTGTCCAAAACTTTGTCTAGCAACAGCTTTACTAAATACAGAATTTGGGCAAGATCGCGTTGGGCATATTGATAATATTACATGGTTTTAAGGGGAGGGATGTATGGGAGGTACCAGAAGAGGAGTTGCCAGACTTCCAAGTTTTCGTCCGAAACTTTGTCTAGCTATAGCTTTACTAAATACAGAATTTGGGCAAGATCGCGTTGGTATTATTGATATTATTGCACGTTTTCTAAGGTAGGCGGGATGGTACATTTGTATGGCAGATGCCAGAAGGGGAGTTGCCAGACTTCCAAGTTTTTGTCCGAATCTTTGTCCAGTTATAGATTTACTAAATACAAAATTTGGGCTAGTTCGCGTTGGTCATATTGATGTTATTACACGGTTTTGAATGGTGCGGGATGGTACATTTGTATGGGTGGTACCAGAAGAGGAGGTGCCAGACTTCCAAGTTTTTGTCCAGAACTTTGCCTAGCTATAGATTTACAAATACAAAATTTCGGCAAGATCGCGTTTTGCATATTGACAATATTACACGGTTTATAAGGTGCGGGATGGTACATTTGTATGGGAGGTACCAGAAGAGGAGGTGCCAGACTTCCAAGTTTTTGTCCGAAACTTTGTCTAGATATAGATTTACTAAATACATATTTTGGACAAGATCGCGTTGGTCATATTGATAATATTACACGGTTTATAAGGGGCGGGATGGTACATTTGTATGGGAGGTACCAGAAGAGGAGGTGCCAGACTTCCAAGTTTTTGTCCGAAACTTTGTCTAGATATAGATTTACTAAATACATATTTTGGGCAAGATCGCGTTGGTCATATTGATAATATTACACGGTTTATAAGGGGCGGGATGGTACATTTGTATGGGAGGTACCAGAAGAGGAGGTGCCAGACTTCCAAGTTTTTGTCCAGAACTTTGCCTAGCTATAGATTTACCAAATACAAAATTTGGGCAAGATCGCGTTGGGCATATTGATAATATAACACGGTTTATAAGGGGCGGGATGGTACATTTGTATGGGAGGTACCAGAAGAGGAGGTGCCAGACTTCCAAGTTGTTGTCCGAAACTTTGTCTAGATATAGATTTACTAAATACATATTTTGGGCAAGATCGCGTTGGTCATATTGATAATATTACACGGTTTATAAGGGGCGGGATGGTACATTTGTATGGGAGGTACCAGAAGAGGAGGTGCCAGATTTCCAAGTTTTTGTCCGAAACTTTGTCTAGCTATAGATTTACTAAATACAGAATTTCGGCAAGATCGCGTTGGTCATATTGATAATATTACACGGTTTACAAGGGGCGGGATGGTACATTTGTATGTGAGGTACCAGAAGGGGAGTTGCCAGACTTCAAAATTTTTTGTCCTAAATTTTGTCGAGCTATAGCTTTACTAAATACAGAATTTGGGCAAGATCGCGTTGGTCATATTGATAATATTACACGGTTTACATGGGGCGGGATGGTACATTTGTATGGGCGGTACCAGAAGAGGAGGTGCCAAATTTCCAAGTTTTTGTCCGAATCTTTGTCCAGTTATAGATTTACTAAATACAAAATTTGGGCTAGTTCGCGTTGGTCATATTGATGTTATTACACGGTATTAAATGGTGCGGGATGGTACATTTGTATGTGAGGTACCATAAGGGGAGTTGCCAGACTTCCAAATTTTTTGTCCTAAATTTTGTCGAGCTATAGCTTTACTAAATACAGAATTTGGGCAAGATCGCGTTGGTCATATTGATAATATTACACGGTTATAGGGGGCGGGATGGTACATTTGTATGGGCGGTACCAGAAGAGGAGGTGCCAGACTTCCAAGTTTTTGTCCGAAACTTTGTCTAGATATAGATTTACTAAATACATATTTTGGGCAAGATCGCGTTGGTCATATTGATAATATTACATGGTTTATAAGGGGCGGGATGGTACATTTGTATGTGAGGTTCCATAAGGGGAGTTGCCAGACTTCCAAATTTTTTGTCCTAAATTTTGTCGAGCTATAGCTTTACTAAATACAGAATTTGGGCAAGATCGCGTTGGTCATATTGATAATATTACACGGTTATAAGGGGCGGGATGGTACATTTGTATGGGCGGTACCAGAAGAGGAGGTGCCAGACTTCCAAGTTTTTGTCCGAAACTTTGTCTAGCTATAGATTTACTAAATACAGAATGTGGGCTAGATAGCGTTGATCATACTGATAGTATTACACGGTCTATATGGGGCGGGATGGTACATTTGTATGGGAGGTACCAGAAGAGGAGGTGCCAGACTTCCAAGTTTTTGTCCGAAACTTTGTCTAGATATAGATTTACTAAATACATATTTTGGGCAAAATCGCGTTGGTCATATTGATAATATTTCACGGTTTATAAGGGTCGGGATGGTACATTTGTACGGGAGGTGTGGGAGGAGTTGCAAGACTTCCAAGTTTTTGTCCAAAACTTTGTCTAGCAATAGCTTTACTAAATACAGAATTTGGGCAAGATCGCGTTGGTCATATTGATAATATTACACGGTTTATAAGGGGCGGGATGGTACATTTGTATGGGAGGTACCAGAAGGGGAGTTGCCAGACTTCCAAGTGTTTGTCCAAAAACTTGGTCTAGCAATAGCTTTATTAAATACAGAATTTGGGCTAGATCGCGTTGGTAATATTGATATTATTACACGATTTCTAAGGTAGGCGGGATGGTACATTTGTATGGGAGGTGCCAGACTTCCAAGTTTTTGTCCAAAACTTTGTCTAGCTATAGATTTACTAAATACAGATTTTGAACAAGATCGCGTTGGTCATATTGATAATATTACACGGTTTATAAGGGGCGGGATGGTACATTTGTATGGGAGGTACCAGAAGAGGAGGTGCCAGACTTCCAAGTTTTTGTCCGAAACTTTGTCTAGATATAGATTTACTAAATACATATTTTGGGCAAGATCGCGTTGGTCATATTGATAATATTACACGGTTTATAAGGGGCGGGATGGTACATTTGTATGGGAGGTACCAGAAGAGGAGGTGCCAGACTTCCAAGTTTTTGTCCAGAACTTTGCCTAGCTATAGATTTACCAAATACAAAATTTGGGCAAGATCGCGTTGGGCATATTGATAATATAACACGGTTTATAAGGGGCGGGATGGTACATTTGTATGGGAGGTACCAGAAGGGGAGTTGCCAGACTTCCAAGTTTTTTGTCCGAAACTTTGTCGAGCTATAGCTTTACTAAATACAGAATTTGGGCAAGATCGCGATGGTCATATTAATAATATTACACGGTTTGTAAGGGGCGGGATGGTATATTTGTATGGGAGGTACCAGAAGGGGAGTTACCAGACCTCCAAGTTTTTCTCCAAAACTTTGTCTAGCTATAGATTTATTAAATACAAAATTTGGGTAAGATCGCGGTGGACATATTGATATTATTACACGATTTCTAATGGGGCGAGATGGTACATTTGTATGGGAGGTACCAGAAGGGGAGTTGCCAGACTTCCAAGTGTTTGTCCAAAAACTTGGTCTAGCAATAGCTTTATTAAATACAGAATTTGGGCTAGATCGCGTTGGTAATATTGATATTATTACACGATTTCTAAGGTAGGCGGGATGGTACATTTGTATGGGAGGTGCCAGACTTCCAAGTTTTTGTCCAAAACTTTGTCTAGCTATAGATTTACTAAATACAGATTTTGAACAAGATCGCGTTGGTCATATTGATAATATTACACGGTTTATAAGGAGCGGGGTGGTACATTTGTATGGGAGGTACCAGAAGAGGAGTTGTCAGACTTCCAAGTTTTGTCTAAAACTTTGTCTAGCTATAGATTTACTAAATACAGAATTTGGGCAAGATCGCGTTGGTCATATTGATAATATTACACGGTTTACAAGGGGCGGGATGGTACATTTGTATGTGAGGTACCAGAAGGGGAGTTGCCAGACTTCCAAATTTTTTGTCCTAAATTTTGTCGAGCTCTAGCTTTACTAAATACAGAATTTGGGCAAGATCGCGTTGGTCATATTAATAATATTACACCGTTTATAAGGGGCGGGATGGTACATTTGTATGGGAGGTACCAGAAGAGGAGGTGCCAGACTTCCAAGTTTTTGTCCGAAACTTTGTCTAGATATAGATTTACTAAATACATATTTTGGGCAAGATCGCGTTGGTCATATTGATAATATTACACGGTTTATAAGGGTCGGGATGGTACATTTGTATGGGAGGTACCAGAAGAGGAGGTGCTAGACTTCCAAGTTTTTGTCCGAAACTTTGTCTAGATATAGATTTACTAAATACATATTTTGGACAAGATCGCGTTGGTCATATTGATAATATTACACGGTTTATAAGGGGCGGGATGGTACATTTGTATGGGAGGTACCAGAAGAGGAGGTGCCAGACTTCCAAGTTTTTTACCGAAACTTTGTCTAGATATAGACTTACTAAATACATATTTTGGGCAAGATCGCGTTGGTCATATTGATAATATTACACGGTTTATAAGGGGCGGGATGGTACATTTGTATGGGAGGTACCAGAAGGGGAGTTACCAGACTTCCAAGTTTTTCTCCAAAACTTTGTCTTGCAATAGCTTTACTAAATACAGAATTTGGGCAAGATCGCGGTGTGGGATGAGTTGTAAGACTTCCAAGTGTTTGACCAAAACATTGTCTAGATATAGCTTTACTAAATACAGAATTTGGGCAAGATCGCGTTGGGCATACTGATATAAATACACAGTTTATAAGGGGCGGGATGATACATTTGTATGGGAGGTACCATAAGGAGAGTTGACAGACTTCCAAGTTTTTGTCCGAAACTTTGTCTAGCTATATCTTTACTAAATACAGAATTTGGGCAAGATCGCGATGGTCATATTAATAATATTACACGGTTTGTAAGGGGCGGGATGGTATATGTGTATGGGAGTTACCAGAAGGGGAGTTATCAGACTTCCAAGTTTTTCTCCAAAACTTTGTCTAGCTATAGATTTACTAAATACAAATTTGGTTCAAGATCGTGTTGGTCATATAGATAATATTACACGGTTTACAAGGGGTTGGATGGTACATTTGTATGTGAGGTACCAGAAGTGGAGTTGCCAGACTTCCAAGTTTTTGTCCGAAACTTTGTCTAGCTATATCTTTACTAAATACAGAATTTGGGCAAGATCGCGTTGTTCATATTGATAATATTACACGGTTTATAAGGGGTGGGATGGTACATTTGTATGGGAGGTACCAGAAGAGGAGGTGCCAGACTTCCAAGTTATTGTCCGAAACTTTGTCTAGCTATAGATTTACTAAATACAAATTTGGGGCAAGATCGCGTTGATAATATTACATGGTTTATAGGGGGCGGGGTGGTACATTTGTATGGGAGGTACCAGAAGGGGAGTTGCCAGACTTCCAAGTTTTTTGTCCGCAACTTTGTCGAGCTACAGATTTACTAAATACAGAATTTGGGCAAGATCGCGATGGTCATATTAATAATATTACACGGTTTGTAAGGGGCGGGATGGTATATTTGTATGGGAGGTACCAGAAGAGGAGGTGCCAGACTTCCAAGTTATTGTCCGAAACTTTGTCTAGCTATAGATTTACTAAATACAAAATTTGGGTAACATCGCGTTGGGCATATTGATATTAATACACGATTTGTAAGGTAGGCGGGTTGGTACATATGTATGGGAGGTACCAGAACGGGAGTTGCCAGACTTCCAAGTTTTTGTTCTAAACTTTGTCTAGCTATAGATTTACTAAATACAAATTTGGGGCAAGATCGCGTTAGTCATATTGATAATATTACATGGTTTATAGGGGGAGGGATGGTACATTTGTATGGGAGGTACCAGAAGAGGAGGTGCCAGACTTCCAAGTTTTTGTCCGAAACTTTGTCTAGATATAGATTTACTAAATACATATTTTGGGCAAGATCGCGTTGGTCATATTGATAATATTACACGGTTTATAAGGGGCGGGATGGTACATTTGTATGGGAGGTGTGGGAGGAGTTGCAAGACTTCCAAGTGGGAGGAGCTATAGATTTACTAAATACAGAATTTGGGCAAGATCGCGATGGTCATATTGATAATATTACACGGTTTACAAGGGGCGGGATGGTACATTTGTATGGGAGGTACCAGAAGAGGAGTTGTCAGACTTCCAAGTTTTGTCTAAAACTTTGTCTAGCTATAGATTTACTAAATACAGAATTTGGGCAAGATCGCGTTGGTCATATTGATAATATTACACGGTTTATTAGGGGCGGGATGGTACATTTGTATGGGAGGTGTGGGAGGAGTTGCATGACTTCCAAGTTTTTGTCCAAAAATTTGTCTAGCAATAGCTTTACTAAATACAGAATTTGGGCAAGATCGCGTTGGTCATATTGATAAGATTACTCGGTTTATAAGGGGCGGGATGGTACATTTGTATGGGAGGTACCAGAAGAGGAGTTGTCAGACTTCCAAGTTTTGTCTAAAACTTTGTCTAGCTATAGATTTACTAAATACAGAATTTGGGCAAGATCGCGTTGGTCATATTGATAATATTACACGGTTTACAAGGGGCGGGATGGTACATATGTATGGGAGGTACCAGAACGGGAGTAGCCAGACTTCCAAGTTTTTGTCCTAAACTTTGTCTAGCTATAGATTTACTAAATACAGAATTTGGGCAAGATCGCGATGGTCATATTAATAATATCACACGGTTTGTAAGGGGCGGGATGGTATATTTGTATGGGAGGTACCAGAAGGGGAGTTACCAGACTTCCAAGTTTTTCTCCAAAACTTTGTCTAGCTATAGATTTATTAAATACAAAATTTGGGTAAGATCGCGGTGGGCATATTGATATTATTACACGATTTCTAATGGGGCGGGATGGTACATTTGTATGGGAGGTACCAGAAGGGGAGTTGCCAGACTTCCAAGTTTTTTGTCCGAAACTTTGTCGAGCTATAGCTTTACTAAATACAGAATTTGGGTAACATCGCGTTGGGCATATTGATATTAATACACGATTTGTAAGGTAGGCGGGTTGGTACATATGTATGGGAGGTACCAGAACGGGAGTTGCCAGACTTCCAAGTTTTTGTCCTAAACTTTGTCTAGCTATAGATTTACTAAATACAAATTTGGGGGAAGATCGCGTTGGTCATATTGATAATATTACATGGTTTATAGGGGGCGGGGTGGTACATTTGTATGGGAGGTACCAGAAGGGGAGTTGCCAGACTTCCAAGTTTTTTGTCCGCAACTTTGTCGAGCTATAGATTTACTAAATACAGAATTTGGGCAAGATCGCGTTGGTCATATTGATAAGATTACTCGGTTTATAAGGGGCGGGATGGTACATTTGTATGGGAGGTACCAGAAGAGGAGGTGCCATACTTCCAAGTTATTGTCCGAAACTTTGTCTAGCTATAGATTTACTAAATACAAAATTTGGGTAACATCGCGTTGGGCATATTGATATTAATACACGATTTGTAAGGTAGGCGGGTTGGTACATATGTATGGGAGGTACCAGAACGGGAGTTGCCAGACTTCCAAGTTTTTGTCCTAAACTTTGTCTAGCTATAGATTTACTAAATACAAATTTGGGGCAAGATCGCGTTGGTCATATTGATAATATTACATGGTTTATAGGGGGAGGGATGGTACATTTGTATGGGAGGTACCAGAAGAGGAGGTGCCAGACTTCCAAGTTTTTGTCCGAAACTTTGTCTAGATATAGATTTACTAAATACATATTTTGGGCAAGATTGCGTTGGTCATATTGATAATATTACACGGTTTATAAGGGGCGGGATGGTACATTTGTATGGGAGGTGTGGGAGGAGTTGCAAGACTTCCAAGTTTTTGTCGAAAACTTTGTCTAGCAATAGCTTTACTAAATACAGAATTTGGGCAAGATCGCGTTGGTCATATTGATAAGATTACTCGGTTTATAAGGGGCGGGATGGTACATTTGTATGGGAGGTACCAGAAGAGGAGGTGCCAGACTTCCAAGTTATTGTCCGAAACTTTGTCTAGCTATAGATTTACTAAATACAGATTTTGAACAAGATCGCGTTGGTCATATTGATAATATTACACGGTTTATAAGGGGCGGGGTGGTACATTTGTATGGGAGGTACCAGAAGGGGAGTTGCCAGACTTCCAAGACTTCGAGCTATAGATTTACTAAATACAGATTTTGAACAAGATCGCGTTGGTCATATTGATAATATTACACGGTATATAAGGGGTGGGATGGTACATTTGTATGGGAGGTGTGGGAGGAGTTGTAAAACTTCCAAGTTTTTGTCCAAAACTTTGTCTAGCAATAGCTTTACTAAATACAGAATTTCGGCAAGATCGCGTTGGTCATATTGATAAGATTACTCGGCTTATAAGTGGCGGGATGTTATATTTGTATGGGAGGTACCAGAAGGGGAGTTGCCAGACTTCCAAGTTTTTTGTCCGAAACTTTGTCTAGCTATAGATTTACTAAATACAGATTTTGAACAAGATCGCGTTGGTCATATTGATAATATTACACGGTATATAAGGGGTGGGATGGTACATTTGTATGGGAGGTGTGGGAGGAGTTGTAAAACTTCCAAGTTTTTGTCCAAAACTTTGTCTAGCTATAGATTTATTAAATACAAAATTTGGGTAAGATCGCGGTGGGCATATTGATATTATTACACGATTTCTAATGGGGCGGGATGGTACATTTGTATGGGAGGTACCAGAAGGGGAGTTGCCAGATTTCCAAGTGTTTGACCAAAACTTTGTCTAGATATAGCTTTACTAAATACAAAATTTGGGTAACATCGCGTTGGCCATATTGATATTATTACACGATTTGTAAGGTATGCGTGTTGGTACATATGTATGGGAGGTACCAGAACGGGAGTAGCCAGACTTCCAAGTTTTTGTCCTAAACTTTGTCTAGCTATAGATTTACTAAATACAAATTTGGGGAAAGATCGCGTTGGTCATATTGATAATATTACATGGTTTATAAGGGGCGGGATGGTACATTTGTATGGGAGGTACCAGAAGAGGAGGTGCCAGACTTCCAAGTTTTTGTCCGAAACTTTGTCTAGATATAGATTTACTAAATACATATTTTGGGCAAGATCGCGTTGGTCATATTGATAATATTACATGGTTTATAAGGGGCGGGATGGTACATTTGTATGGGAGATGTGGGAGGAGTTGCAAGACTTCCAAGTTTTTGTCCAAAACTTTGTCTAGCAATAGCTTTACTAAATACAGAATTTCGGCAAGATCGCGTTGGTCATATTGATAAGATTACTCGGCTTATAAGTGGCGGGATGGTATATTTGTATGGGAGGTACCAGAAGGGGAGTTGCCAGACTTCCAAGTTTTTTGTCCGAAACTTTGTCTAGCTATAGATTTACTAAATACAGATTTTGAACAAGATCGCGTTGGTCATATTGATAATATTACACGGTATATAAGGGGTGGGATGGTACATTTGTATGGGAGGTGTGGGAGGAGTTGTAAAACTTCCAAGTTTTTGTCCAAAACTTTGTCTAGCTATAGATTTATTAAATACAAAATTTGGGTAAGATCGCGGTGGGCATATTGATATTATTACACGATTTCTAATGGGGCGGGATGGTACATTTGTATGGGAGGTACCAGAAGGGGAGTTGCCAGATTTCCAAGTGTTTGACCAAAACTTTGTCTAGATATAGCTTTACTAAATACAAAATTTGGGTAACATCGCGTTGGCCATATTGATATTATTACACGATTTGTAAGGTATGCGTGTTGGTACATATGTATGGGAGGTACCAGAACGGGAGTAGCCAGACTTCCAAGTTTTTGTCCTAAACTTTGTCTAGCTATAGATTTACTAAATACAAATTTGGGGAAAGATCGCGTTGGTCATATTGATAATATTACATGGTTTATAAGGGGCGGGATGGTACATTTGTATGGGAGGTACCAGAAGAGGAGGTGCCAGACTTCCAAGTTTTTGTCCGAAACTTTGTCTAGATATAGATTTACTAAATACATATTTTGGGCAAGATCGCGTTGGTCATATTGATAATATTACATGGTTTATAAGGGGCGGGATGGTACATTTGTATGGGAGATGTGGGAGGAGTTGCAAGACTTCCAAGTTTTTGTCCAAAACTTTGTGGAGCTATAGATTTACTAAATACAGAATTTGGGCAAGATCGCGTTGGTCATATTGATAAGATTACTCGGTTTATAAGGGGCGGGATGGTACATTTGTATGGGAGGTACCAGAAGAGGAGGTGCCATACTTCCAAGTTATTGTCCGAAACTTTGTCTAGCTATAGATTTACTAAATACAAAATTTGGGTAACCTCGCGTTGGGCATATTGATATTAATACACGATTTGTAAGGTAGGCGGGTTGGTACATATGTATGGGAGGTACCAGAACGGGAGTTGCCAGACTTCCAAGTTTTTGTCCTAAACTTTGTCTAGCTATAGATTTACTAAATACAAATTTGGGGCAAGATCGCGTTGGTCATATTGATAATATTACATGGTTTATAGGGGGAGGGATGGTACATTTGTATGGGAGGTACCAGAAGAGGAGGTGCCAGACTTCCAAGTTTTTGTCCGAAACTTTGTCTAGATATAGATTTACTAAATACATATTTTGGGCAAGATCGCGTTGGTCATATTGATAATATTACACGGTTTATAAGGGGCGGGATGGTACATTTGTATGGGAGGTGTGGGAGGAGTTGCAAGACTTCCAAGTTTTTGTCGAAAACTTTGTCTAGCAATAGCTTTACTAAATACAGAATTTGAACAAGATCGCGTTGGTCATATTGATAATATTACACGGTATATAAGGGATGGGATGGTACATTTGTATGGGAGGTGTGGGAGGAGTTGTAAAACTTCCAAGTTTTTGTCCAAAACTTTGTCTAGCAATAGCTTTACTAAATACAGAATTTCGGCAAGATCGCGTTGGTCATATTGATAAGATTACTCGGCTTATAAGTGGCGGGATGTTATATTTGTATGGGAGGTACCAGAAGGGGAGTTGCCAGACTTCCAAGTTTTTTGTCCGAAACTTTGTCTAGCTATAGATTTACTAAATACAGATTTTGAACAAGATCGCGTTGGTCATATTGATAATATTACACGGTATATAAGGGGTGGGATGGTACATTTGTATGGGAGGTACCAGAAGAGGAGGTGCCAGACTTCCAAGTTTTTGTCCGAAACTTTGTCTAGATATAGATTTACTAAATACATATTTTGGGCAAGATCGCGTTGGTCATATTGATAATATTACATGGTTTATAAGGGGCGGGATGGTACATTTGTATGGGAGATGTGGGAGGAGTTGCAAGACTTCCAAGTTTTTGTCCAAAACTTTGTCTAGCAATAGCTTTACTAAATACAGAATTTCGGCAAGATCGCGTTGGTCATATTGATAAGATTATTCGGCTTATAAGTGGCGGGATGGTATATTTGTATGGGAGGTACCAGAAGGGGAGTTGCCAGACTTCCAAGTTTTTTGTCCGAAACTTTGTCTAGCTATAGATTTACTAAATACAGATTTTGAACAAGATCGCGTTGGTCATATTGATAATATTACACGGTATATAAGGGGTGGGATGGTACATTTGTATGGGAGGTGTGGGAGGAGTTGTAAAACTTCCAGGTTTTTGTCCAGAACTTTGTCTTGCAATAGCTTTACTAAATACAGAATTTGGGCAAGATCGCGTTGGGCATATTGATATTAATACACGGTTTATAAGGGGCGGGATGGTACATTTGTATGGGAGGTACCAGAAGGGGAGTTACCAGACTTCCAAGTTTTTCTCCAAAACTTTGTCTAGCTATAGATTTATTAAATACAAAATTTGGGTAAGATCGCGGTGGGCATATTGATATTATTACACGATTTCTAATGGGGCGGGATGGTACATTTGTATGGGAGGTACCAGAAGGGGAGTTGCCAGATTTCCAAGTGTTTGACCAAAACTTTGTCTAGATATAGCTTTACTAAATACAAAATTTGGGTAACATCGCGTTGGCCATATTGATATTATTACACGATTTGTAAGGTATGCGTGTTGGTACATATGTATGGGAGGTACCAGAACGGGAGTAGCCAGACTTCCAAGTTTTTGTCCTAAACTTTGTCTAGCTATAGATTTACTAAATACAAATTTGGGGAAAGATCGCGTTGGTCATATTGATAATATTACATGGTTTATAAGGGGCGGGATGGTACATTTGTATGGGAGGTACCAGAAGAGGAGGTGCCAGACTTCCAAGTTTTTGTCCGAAACTTTGTCTAGATATAGATTTACTAAATACATATTTTGGGCAAGATCGCAGACTTCCAAGTTTTTTGTCCGAAACTTTGTCGAGGTATAGCTTTACTAAATACAGAATTTGGGCAAGATCGCGATGGTCATATTAATAATATTACACGGTTTGTAATGGGCGGGATGGCATATTTGTATGGGAGGTACCAGAATGGGAGTTACCAGACTTCCAAGTTTTTCTCCAAAAATTTGTCTAGCAATACCTTTATTAAATACAAATACAAATACATGCCTGGCTATAGATTTATTAAATACAAAATTTGGGTAAGATCGCGGTGGGCATATTGATATTATTACACGATTTCTAATGGGGCGGGATGGTACATTTGTATGGGAGGTACCAGAAGAGGAGGTGCCAGACTTCCAAGTTTTGTCTAAAACTTTGTCTAGCTATAGATTTACTAAATACAGAATTTGAGCAAGATCGCGTTGGTAATATTGATAATATTACACGGTTTACAAGGGGCGGGATGATACATTTGTATGTGAGGTACCAGAAGGGGAGTTGCCAGACTTCCAAGTTTTTTGTACTAAATTTTGTCGAGCTATAGCTTTACTAAATACAGAATTTGGGCAAGATCGCGTTGGTCATATTGATAATATTACACGGTTTATGGTACATGGTACATTTGTACGGGAGTTGCCAGACTTCCAAGTTTTTGTCCTAAACTTTGTCTAGCTATAGATTTACTAAATACAAATTTGGGGCAAGATCGCGTTGGTCATATTGATAATATTACACGGTTTATAAGGGACGGGATGGTACATTTGTATGGGAGGTACCAGAAGAGGAGGTGCCAGACTTCCAAGTTTTTGTCCGCTGGAGTTTGTCAGAGTCCTAACAGGCGCGTCCCCAGGTGGCGGACAGGGGAAGGGGGATGGACACACTGTTCCATCTCATGTAGGGCTGACTTAGGGAGGATGGTTTTTTCTGCCCTAACTAAGGCTACCATAGGGGAGGTGAAGCAGTGTGTCCACCGCCTTAGGGAATCTCGTATTCCCCGCGGACCAAAACGGACTATGGGGGTGTTCCCCTAAACAAAAAAAAACCAATGAAGGAAAAGAAAGAAGAAATAAAAGTTACGGTGCAGGGATTAATAACCCCAGTGCCGGCGGCAAGTGTTGATCTGCTCACTAGTCATGTGCCGTCGATATCCAGCGATAGTGAGCCACACAATCCTCCTACAGGTGTTGGTGCCTTGGCGCCTGTAGTCGCAGTAAATGCAAGCGCACTTTTAGCCACTGGCAAAAAAAAGGAGGAAGAAAAGGAGGACCAAAGGGGGAGTACTAACTGGACCCAGCCTTCAAGTACAGGTAGAGAATCCGATTCTGACTCCAAATCAAATAATAATATTACTGTCTTAGCTAACTCCAAAGATGACGAGGTCAGCAAGATGGTAGACGAAGTCAACAATTGTATGGCACAGCTCTCTACAAAAAAGAAGAAGCTATCGGGGGCACAACGACGTAAGTTGAAGAAGATGAACCGGGATAGCAAAAAGGCTAAAGTGCAGGATGCTCAAAAGGAGTCATCTGAAACTCCTTCCACCTCCTCGGAAGCTGGAAAGAGGGTCAGATCTCCCGAAGAGCAGAACACTGCGAAACCGCCGAAAAAGAAAAAGAGCTCCCCGCTCTCAAGTAAATCGGTGAGACCAAGTCAAACCCCCCACAAAAGAGACACTAGTCTGTATCTTTGTGCAAAGGGCGACAAAGTCAATCCAACTACAAAGAGAGCGAGCGCAGCAACGGAGCCCTCCGAGAAGACACGGAAGAGGAAGTTGACTGCTGAAAAAGGTAAGAAGACACCATCATATGCTAAAGTAGCGCGGAAGCACACCAGAGACGATCTCTGCTACGCAGTGATCGATATCCGTTCGGCATCCGGCAAAATCCCTAAAGACCAGCACAACAAAGTTGAGGACCTGGTCAACAACCAAATTGTGGAGCATGCCCTCAACATCGAGGACGGCCCCCCAATTCAAATAATGAGCTGCGAGTTCAAAGGGGACATCTTGTTGTTGAGGATGGCATCAACAGCTTGCGTAGAGACCCTCACAGAACTCGTGGATACGATCCCCTCTCCCTGGGAAGGCGCCAAGCTGAAACTGGTGAGGATGAGGGACATCCCTAAGCTCACAAAAGCGACGGTGTACGTTAAAGGATGGGGCAGCGACTTCAGAACAGAACGCATGCTCAAACTCTTTGGCCAGCAGAACAAAGGACTGGACGTAACGAGGTGGGAAGTCTTCCACAGGGAGAGCGACAGCAATGGCACTCTCCTTGTGGTGGGCTTGGATCAACTCTCCATGTCCAGCCTGGCCAAGACGAAGGGCATGGCTTTCTACGTGTCGAAAGCTGTCTTTTTCAAAATCGGTAAGGCCAGGGTCGGCGCTGAAGACCCTGAAAAAGAGCCCACAGAAGAAAGAGACTGCGATGTGGAGAAGCGTCCAGCGCAGTCCAAAAATGAAGAGGGAGCCGAATCCGTCTCCGACTCCCAAGAAGCCGGTTTAATGGAGGACCTATGATTGAGGTCATCCAGATAAACCTCCATCGGAGCGAAATGGCAACAAACGCTTTGATGGAAAAAAAAAATAAAGGTAAGACTCATATCGCTTTGATCCAGGAACCATTGACGATTCGAAATAAGGTTACTGGATTGAACCATGTCAACTACCAACTATTCTATGCAAATACGGGAACTAGACCAAGGACCTGTAACATATGCCACAAAAACTTATGTTATCTTTTCTCTCCAGAGTTGTCAACATCGGATGCAACAGTACTGAAACAGGGGAATGGGAACGTGTACCTTGCGTCAGTATATCTGCCATTCGACTCACCGACATTACCACCTACGTCGGAACTGCAACGCCTTGTGAGGAGAGCCAAACAAACAGGTAACGAAGTACTAGTAGGTTGCGACGCTAACTCTCACCACGTTGCGTGGGGTAGTACTAACATTAATAAACGGGGACAAGCCCTAGTAGAATTTTTGAATATTAACGACCTAATACCTCTTAACATAGGAAACACTGCTACCTTTGTTAATAAAATTAGGGAAGAAGTATTAGATATAACAATATGTTCAGAAAATCTTATAGACGAAATACAGGAGTGGAGGGTCTCTAGAGAATATTCCTTTTCTGACCATCGTTACATAAGATTTAAGATAGCAAGGCCACCGCCAAACCCAATAAACTTTCGAAATAAGGCCAAAACGAAATGGGCAAAATTCGCGAAGTTAATTAGAGAAAGACTAGGGCATGAAGAGTATGAGTGCCTAAGTGTTGAAGACATCGACGACAAGGTTGATAACATTACGGAGATACTAGTGAAGTCATTCGAAGATAGCTGTCCACTTCGAGAAAGGAAATCAGCCCAAGAAAAACCCTGGATGACCGGGGAGATTCGCAACATTGGGAAAGAGGTCCGAAGACTTTTCAATAGGGCACGCCGTAAAAAATCTCCGGTATACTGGGACGACTACCATAGAAGACTCAGAGAATACAACAAAATTACAAGAACTGCAAAACGAAACTCCTGGAGGCTATTCTGCGAACAGGTGGATAGCGTTAACGATGTTTCAAAAATAAAAAAGTTCCTTTCAAAAACCCACACCCAAACCGAAACAATGGTAGATGATGTGGGTAGACGAATAGAATCAACTGAAGAAATGGTAAGACTTTTGATGAACACTCATTTTCCCCAAGGGATGGCGGGACACACAGAGATACCGATTCATAGGGATAATGAAGTAAAACAAAGTTTTATCATTACAGACCATATGGTCAAAGAGGCCTTAAAGAGCTTCTCACCATTTAAGGCATCAGGACCTGATGGAATCTTTCCGGCACTACTACAGATGGAGGCTCACTACATGTCAACTCACCTAGCCGTTATTTTCACAGCATGCCTAAAATTCTCATACACGCCGAAAGCCTGGCAGGAGGCAAGAGTTGTTTTCATACCCAAACCAGGCAAGGCAAGTTATGCAACACCTAAGGCTTATCGACCAATAAGCCTAACATCTTTCTTACTCAAAACCATGGAGCGCATAGTGGATACCATGATCAAAAGTAAGATTCCAAGCGAAATGCTAAAATTTAAACAACATGCATACGTTAAAGGACGGTCAGTGGACACCGCCCTACACGAGGTAGTGCAAAACATAGAAGAATCCTTCAATGGGAAAATGTACACACTTGCGGTATGCATTGACATTGAAGGAGCGTTCAATAATGTACAGACCAACACACTAATTCAATCCTTAGACCAGTTCGAGGTGGACCGGGCTCTCCGAGACTGGATAAGCCACATGCTAAGGAATAGATGGATTAACTGTGGGTCTCACGAAATACAAATAAGAGACAAAGTATCACAGGGAACACCACAAGGAGGTATTTTATCACCACTCCTATGGGTTACCACCATTAACAGTCTCCTGAGGATCCTAACTGACGAAGGACTTAAACCAGTCTGCTATGCAGACGACGTTATAATACTTCTGAGGGGCCAGAATCCAAACCAACTTTGCAGAAGGGCCGAAACTGCCCTAAAACTTGCATATGACTGGGTTCGACCAAGAGGTCTAAATGTAAACCCAGACAAAACTGAAATATGTCTGTTTACAAGGAAAACAAAGATTGGTCCATATATAGACCCATCTTTCCTTAACAAAACAATTTCAATATCAGACAAGGTTAAATACTTAGGTGTAATCTTGGACAGAAAACTAAATTGGAAGTACCACATGGAAGAACGAGCAAACAAAGCTCACAGATGCTGGTCTTTATGTAGAAGAGCTATAGGCTCAAAATGGGGCCTCAATCCAACGATGACACACTGGCTCTACAAAAGCGTAATTAGACCTGTTCTAACTTATGCATCAGTAGTATGGTGGACATCGATGGAAAAGAAGTGCAACATAAAAATATTACAAAAGGTCCAACGTATGTGTTGCCTCGGCATAAGCGGAGCAATGAGGACCACATCTAATAGGGCTTTAGAGACTATCTTAAATGTCCCACCAATAGAAATACAGATTAAATATGAAGCCGCCCTCACAGCAATGAGACTCAAAGCAATGGGCGAATGGATCGAAACTGATCACAGGTCATATCATCAAAAAATAGTTGAGGTAGTGGAAGGGAATTTAACTGACATAACATCAGTACCCGATAGAATACCCGAAACGTCAATAGTTGTTGAGTGTGAGACCCTAATACCAGACAGACAATCTTGGATTGATGGAACCCTAGCGCAGACACCAACTGGAAACTGCGGTTATACAGATGGTTCGAAACTAGGGGAAAGGACGGGGCTGGGACTTTACATCGAAGAACCGGAAACCGAACTTTTATTCCGCCTACCAGACCATAACACGGTCCTACAGGCGGAAATCCGAGCAATTACAGAGTGTGTGAGCTGGTTTAGCGCTAACACAAGACCAACAAACGTAAATATCTTTACAGATAGCCAATTGGCTATCAAGGCAATAACGACTAAAACGGTTAAATCAAGAACAGTTTTAGATTGTAAAATGGCTATTAACTCTTACTCCAGACATGGCACAATACGCCTCATATGGGTGCCTGGTCATCACGGGGTAAGAGGAAACGAGAAAGCCAATACCTTGGCTCTATGAGCCAGGGAGTTGCAAACAATAAATTTAGAGAACGCGAAACCATTCGGAGCTACGCGTTCTGAGCTAAAAAGATGGGCGGCAGACGACCATATCACACTATGGAATGGTGAAACTATTGGGAAAACGACAAGAATCTTGTGGGGTGAACCAAACGAGGATAAAACCAAAACATTGCTGAAACTGAGCAAAACAGAAACTAGTAAGATCATGGGCATTCTAACAGGGCACATAGGCTTACAATCGCATCTACACAAAATAGGAGTTGTAGACAATAGCGTATGTAGGGCATGCGGGGAGGATGACGAAACTTTGGAGCATTTCCTCTGTCACTGCCCAGCGTTCGCAAACAATAGATCCCGTTTCTTGGGAAATGACACTTTAACAGACTTGACCCATCTCAGGGGCGCAGACTGGAAAACAATTAAAGATTATGTCAATAGTACAGAGTTCTTAAAATAACTTCTCAAGACCTTTCCATGCACAGTTTAGAGCGCACAACAAGCCGAATACTGGCTTAGGTGTATGTCTAAGGACATGAGGCGGAGAAAAACCGCCTCCTCTTCTCAACCTAACCTAACCTAACCTTGTCTAGATATAGATTTACTAAATACATATTTTGGGCAAGATCGCGTTGGTCATATTGATAATTATACACGGTTTATAAGGGGCGGGATGGTACATTTGTACGGGAGTTGCCAGACTTCCAAGTTTTTGTCCGAAACTTTGTCTAGCTATAGATTTACTAAATACAGATTTTGAACAAGATCGCGTTGGTCATATTGATAAAATTACACGGTTTATAAGGGGCGGGGTGGTACTTTTGTATGGGAGGTACCAGAAGAGGAGTTGTCAGACTTCCAAGTTTTGTCTAAAACTTTGTCTAGCTATAGATTTACTAACTACAGAATTTGGGCAAGATCGCGTTGGTCATATTGATAATATTACACGGTTCACAAGGGGCGGGATGGTACATTTGTATGGGAGGTACCAGAAGAGGAGTTGTCAGACTTCCAAGTTTTGTCTAAAACTTTGTCTAGCTATAGATTTACTAAATACAGATTTTGGGCAAGATCGCGTTGGTCATATTGATAATATTACACGGTTTATAAGGGGCGGGATGATACATTTGTATGGGAGGTACCAGAAGAGGAGGTGCCATACTTTCAAGTTTTTGTCCGAAACTTTGTCTAGCTATAGATTTACTAAATACAGAATTTGGGCAAGATCGCGTTGTTCATATTGATAATATTACACGGTTTATAAGCGGCGGGATGGTACATTTGTATGGGAGGTGTGGGAGGAGTTGTAAAACTTCCAAGTTTTTGTCCAAAACTTTGTCTTGCAATAGCTTTACTAAATACAGAATTTGGGCAAGATCGCGTTGGGCATATTGATATTAATACACGGTTTATAAGGGGCGGGATGGTACATTTGTATGGGAGGTACCATAAGGGGAGTTGTCAGACTTCCAAGTTTTTGTCCTAAACTTTGTCTAGCTATAGATTTACTAAATACAGAATTTGGGCAAGATCGTGATGGTCATATTAATAATATTACACGGTTTGTAAGGGGCGGGATGGTATATTTGTATGGGAGGTACCAGAAGGGGAGTTACCAGACTTCCAAGTTTTTCTCCAAAACTTTGTCTAGCTATAGATTTATAAAATACGAAATTTGGGAAAGATCGCGGTGGGCTTATTGATATTATTACACGATTTCTAATGGGGCGGGATGGTACATTTGTATGGGAGGTACCAGAAGGGGAGTTGCCAGATTTCCAAGTGTTTTACCAAAACTTTGTCTAGCAATAGCTTTATTAAATACAGAATTTGGGCAAGATCGCGTTGGTAATATTGATATTATTACTCGATTTCTAAGGTAGGCGGGATGGTACATTTGTATGGGAGGTACCAGAAGAGGATGTGCCAGACTTCCAAGATTTTGTCCGAAACTTTGTCTAGCTATAGATTTACTAAATACAGATTTTGAACAAGATCGCGGTGGTAATATTGATAATATTACACGGTTTATAAGGGGCGGAGTGGTACATTTGTATGGGAGGTACCAGAAGAGGAGTTGTCAGACTTCCAAGTTTTGTCTAAAACTTTGTCTAGCTATAGATTTACTAAATACAGAATTTGGGCAAGATCGCGGTGGTAATATTGATAATATTACACGGTTTATAAGGGGCGGAGTGGTACATTTGTATGGGAGGTACCAGAAGAGGAGTTGTCAGACTTCCAAGTTTTGTCCGAAACTTTGTCTAGCTATAGATTTACTAAATACAGAATTTGGGCAAGATCGCGTTGTTCATATTGATAATATTACACGGTTTATAAGCGGCGGGATGGTACATTTGTATGGGAGGTGTGGGAGGAGTTGTAAAACTTCCAAGTTTTTGTCCAAAACTTTGTCTTGCAATAGCTTTACTAAATACAGAATTTGGGCAAGATCGCGTTGGGCATATTGATATTAATACACGGTTTATAAGGGGCGGGATGGTACATTTGTATGGGAGGTACCATAAGGGGAGTTGTCAGACTTCCAAGTTTTTGTCCTAAACTTTGTCTAGCTATAGATTTACTAAATACAGAATTTGGGCAAGATCGCGATGGTCATATTAATAATATTACACGGTTTGTAAGGGGCGGGATGGTATATTTGTATGGGAGGTACCAGAAGGGGAGTTACCAGACTTCCAAGTTTTTCTCCAAAACTTTGTCTAGATATAGATTTATAAAATACGAAATTTGGGAAAGATCGCGGTGGGCTTATTGATATTATTACACGATTTCTAATGGGGCGGGATGGTACATTTGTATGGGAGGTACCAGAAGGGGAGTTGCCAGATTTCCAAGTGTTTTACCAAAACTTTGTCTAGCAATAGCTTTATTAAATACAGAATTTGGGCAAGATCGCGTTGGTAATATTGATATTATCACTCGATTTCTAAGGTAGGCGGGATGGTACATTTGTATGGGAGGTACCAGAAGAGGAAGTGCCAGACTTCCAAGTTTTTGTCCGAAACTTTGTCTAGCTATAGATTTACTAAATACAGATTTTGAACAAGATCGCGGTGGTAATATTGATAATATTACACGGTTTATAAGGGGCGGAGTGGTACATTTGTATGGGAGGTACCAGAAGAGGAGTTGTCAGACTTCCAAGTTTTGTCTAAAACTTTGTCTAGCTATAGATTTACTAAATACAGAATTTGGGCAAGATCGCGTTGGTCATATTGATAATATTACACAGTTTACAAGGGGCGGGATGGTACAGTTGTATGTGAGGGACCAGAAGGGGAGCTGCCAGACTTCCAAATTTTTTGTCCTAAATTTTGTCGAGCTATAGCTTTACTAAATACAGAATTTGGGCAAGATTGCGTTGGTCATATTAATAATATTACACGATTTGTAAGGGGCGGGATGGTACATTTGAATGGGAGGTACCAGAAGAGGAGGTGCCAGACATCCAAGTTTTTGTCCGAAACTTTGTCTAGATATAGATTTACTAAATACATATTTTGGGCAAGATCGCGTTTGTCATATTGATAATATTACACGGTTTATAAGGGGCGGGATGGTACATTTGTATGGGAGGTACCAGAAGAGGAGGTGCCAGATAAGTTTTTGTCCGAAACTTTGTCTAGATATAGATTTACTAAATACACATTTTGGGCAAGATCGCGTTGGTCATATTGATAATATTACACGGTTTATAAGGGGCGGGATGGTACATTTGTATGGGAGGTACCAGAAGGGGAGTTACCAGACTTCCAAGTTTTTCTCCAAAACTTTATCTTGCAATAGCTTTACTAAATACAGAATTTGGGCAAGATCGCGGTGTGGGAGGAGTTGTAAGACTTCCAAGTTCTTGTCCAAAACTTTGTCTTGCAATAGATTTACTAAATACAGAATTTGGGCAAGATCGCGTTGGGCATATTGATATAAATACACGGTTTATAAGGGGCGGAATGGTACATTTGTATGGGAGGTACCATAAGCGGAGTTGCCAGACTTCCAAGTTTTTGTCCTAAACTTTGTCTAGCTATAGATTTATTAAATACAAAATTTGGGTAAGATCGCGGTGGGCATATTGATATTATTACACGATTTCTAATGGGGCGGGATGGTACATTTGTATGGGAGGTACCAGAAGGGGAGTTGCCAGATTTCCAAGTGTTTGACCAAATCTTTGTCTAGCAATAGCTTTATTAAATACAGAATTGGGGCAAGATCGCGTTGGTCATATTGATAATATTACACGGTTTATAAGGGGCGGGATGGTACATTTGTATGGGAGGTACCAGAAGAGGAGGTGCCAGACTTCCAAGTTTTTGTCCGAAACTTTGTCTAGCTATAGATTTACTAAATACAGATTTTGAACAAGATCGCGTTGGTCACATTGATAATATTACACGGTTTATAAGGGGCGGGGTGGTACATTTGTATGGGAGGTACCAGAAGAGGAGTTGTCAGACTTCCAAGTTTTGTCTAAAACTTTGTCTAGCTATAGATTTACTAAATACAGAATTTGGGCAAGGTCGCGTTGGTCATATTGATAATATTACACGGTTTATAAGGGGCGGGATGGTACATTTGTATGGGAGGTACCAGAAGAGGAGATGAACATACTTCCAAGTTTTTGTCCGAAACTTTGTCTAGCTATAGATTTACTAAATACAGAATTTGGGCAAGATCGCGTTGGTAATATTGATATTATTACTCGATTTCTAAGGTAGGCGGGATGGTACATTTGTATGGGAGGTACCAGAAGAGGAGGTGAACATACTTCCAAGTTTTTGTCCGAAACTTTGTCCAGCTATAGATATACTAAATACAGATTTTGGGCAAGATCGCGTTGGTCATATTGATAATATTACACGGTTTGTAAGGGGCGGGATGATACAACTGTATGGGAGGTACCAGAAGAGGAGGTGCCATACTTTCAAGTTTTTGTCTAAAACTTTGTCTAGCTATAGATTTACTAAATACAGAATTTGCGCAAGATCGCGTTGCTCATATTGATAATATTACACGGTTTGTAAGGGGCGGGATGGTATATTTGTATGGGAGGTACCAGAAGGGGAGTTACCAGACTTCCAAGTTTTTCCCCAAAACTTTGTCTAGCTATAGATTTATAAAATACAAAATTTGGGTAAGATCGCGGTGGGCATATTGATATTATTACACGATTTCTAATGGGGCGGGACGGTACATTTGTATGGGAGGTACCAGAAGGGGAGTTGCCAGATTTCCAAGTGTTTTACCAAAACTTTGTCTAGCAATAGCTTTATTAAATACAGAATTTGGGCAAGATCGCGTTGGTAATATTGATATTATTACTCGATTTCTAAGGTAGGCGGGATGGTACATTTGTATGGGAGGTACCAGAAGAGGAGGTGAACATACTTCCAAGTTTTTGTCCGAAACTTTGTCCAGCTATAGATATACTAAATACAGATTTTGGGCAAGATCGCGTTGGTCATATTGATAATATTACACGGTTTGTAAGGGGCGGGATGATACAACTGTATGGGAGGTACCAGAAGAGGAGGTGCCATACTTTCAAGTTTTTGTCTAAAACTTTGTCTAGCTATAGATTTACTAAATACAGAATTTGCGCAAGATCGCGTTGCTCATATTGATAATATTACACGGTTTACAAGGGGCGGGATGGTATATTTGTATGTGAGGGACCAGAAGGGGAGTTGCCAGACTTCCAAATTTTTTGTCCTAAATTTTGTCGAGCTATAGCTTTACTAAATACAGAATTTGGGCAAGATCGCGTTGGTCATATTAATAATATTACACGTTTTGTAAGGGGCGGGATGGTACATTTGTATGGGAGGTACCAGAAGAGGAGGTGCCAGACTTCCAAGTTTTTGTCCGAAACTTTGTCTAGATATAGATTTACTAAATACACATTTTGGGCAAGATCGCGTTGGTCATATTGATAATATTACACGGTTTATAAGGGGCGGGATGGTACATTTGTATGGGAGGTACCAGAAGGGGAGTTACCAGACTTCCAAGTTTTTCTCCAAAACTTTGTCTTGCCATAGCTTTACTAAATACAGAATTTGGGCAAGATCGCGGTGTGGGAGGAGTTGTAAGACTTCCAAGTTTTTGTCTAAAACTTTGTCTTGCAATAGATTTACTAAATACAGAATTTGGGCAAGATCGCGTTGGGCATATTGATATAAATACACGGTTTATAAGGGGCGGGATGGTACGTTTGTATGGGAGGTACCATAAGCGGAGTTGCCAGACTTCCAAGTTTTTGTCCTAAACTTTGTCTAGCTATAGATTTATTAAATACAAAATTTGGATAAGATCGCGGTGGGCATATTGATATTATTACACGATTTCTAATGGGGCGGGATGGTGCATTTGTATGGGAGGTACCAGAAGAGGAGGTGCCAGACTTCCAAGTTTTTGTCCGAAACTTTGTCTAGAAAGAGATTTACTAAATACACATTTTGGGCAGGATCACGTTGGTCATATTGATAATATTACACGGTTTATAAGGGGTGGGATGGTACATTTGTATGGGATTTGCCAGACTTCCAAGTTTATGTCCTAAACTTTGTCTTGCAATAGCTTTACTAAATACAGAATTTGGGCAAGATCGCGGTGTGGGAGGAGTTGTAAGACTTCCAAGTTTTTGTCCAAAACTTTGTCTTGCAATAGCTTTACTAAATACAGAATTTGGGCAAGATCGCGTTGGGCATATTGATATAAATACACGGTTTATAAGGGGCGGGATGGTACATTTGTATGGGAGGTACCAGAAGGGGAGTTACCAGACTTCCAAGTTTTTCTCCAAAACTTTGTCTAGATATAGATTTACTAAATACACATTTTGGGCAAGATCGCGTTGGTCATATTGATAATATTACACGGTTTATAAGGGGCGGGATGGTACATTTGTATGGGAGGTACCAGAAGGGCAGTTACCAGACTTCCACGTTTTTCTCCAAAACTTTGTCTTGCTATAGCTTTACTAAATACAGAAATTGGGCAAGATCGCGGTGTGGGAGGAGTTGTAAGACTTCCAAGATTTTGTCCAAAACTTTGTCTTGCAATAGATTTACTAAATACAAATTTGGGGCAAGATCGCGTTGGTGATATTGATAATATTACACGGTTTGTAAGGGGCGGGATGGTACATTTGTATGGGAGGTACCAGAAGAGGAGGTGCCAGACTTCCAAGTTTTTGTCCGAAACTTTTTCTAGATATAGATTTACTAAATACATATTTTGGGCAAGATCGCGTTGGTCATATTGATAATATAACACGGTTTATAAGGGGCGGGATGATACATTTGTATGGGAGGTATACATAAGCGGAGTTGCCAGACTTCCAAGTTTTTGTCCGAAACTTTGTCTAGATATAGATTTACTAAATACATATTTTGGGCAAGATCGCGTTGGTCATATTGATAATATTACACGGTTTGTAAGGGGCGGGATGGTACATTTGTATGGGAGGTACCAGAAGAGGAGGTGCCAGACTTCCAAGTTTTTGTCCGAAACTTTTTCTAGATATAGATTTACTAAATACATATTTTGGGCAAGATCGCGTTGGTCATATTGATAATATTACACGGTTTATAAGGGGAGGGATGATACATTTGTATGGGAGGTATACATAAGCGGAGTTGCCAGACTTCCAAGTTTTTGTCCGAAACTTTGTCTAGCTATAGATTTATTAAATACAAAATTTGGGTAAGATCGCGTTGGGCATATTGATATTATTACACGATTTCTAATGGGGCGGGAAGGTAAATTTTTATGGGAGGTACCAGAAGGGGAGTTGCCAGATTTCCAAGTGTTTGTCCGAAACTTTGTCTAGCTATAGATTTACTAAATACAGATTTTGAACAAGATCGCGGTGTGGGAGGAGTTGTAAGACTTCCAAGTTTTTGTCCGAACCTTTGTCTAGATATAGATTTACTAAATACATATTTTGGGCAAGATCGCGTTGGTCATATTGATAATATTACACGGTTTATAAGGGGCGGAATGGTACATTTGTATGGGAGTTGCCAGACTTCCAAGTTTATGTCCTAAACTTTGTCTAGCTATAGATTTACTAAATACAAGGGCAAGGGATGGTACATTTGTATGGGAGGTACCAGAAGGGGACTTACCAGACTTCCAAGTTTTTCTCCAAAACTTTGTCTTGCAATAGCTTTACTAAATACAGAATTTGGGCAAGATCGCGGTGTGGGAGGAGTTGTAAGACTTCCAAGTTTTTGTCCAAAACTTTGTCTTGCAATAGCTTTACTAAATACAGAATTTGGGCAAGATCGCGTTGGGCATATTGATATAAATACACGGTTTATAAGGGGCGGGATGGTACATTTGTATGGGAGGTACCAGAAGGGGAGTTACCAGACTTCCAAGTTTTTCTCCAAAACTTTGTCTAGCTATAGATTTTGTAAATACAAAATTTGGGTAAGATCGCGTTGGGCATATTGATATTATTACACGATTTCTAATGGGGCGGGAAGGTAAATTTGTATGGGAGGTACCAGAAGAGGAGGTGCCAGACTTCCAAGTTTTTGTCCGAAACTTTGTCTAGATATAGATTTACTAAATACATATTTTGGGCAAGATCGCGTTGGTCATATTGATAATATTACACGGTTTGTAAGGGGCGGGATGGTACATTTGTATGGGAGGTACCAGAAGAGGAGGTGCCAGACTTCCAAGTTTTTGTCCGAAACTTTGTCTAGATATAGATTTACTAAATACACATTTTGGGCAAGATCGCGTTGGTCATATTGATAATATTACACGGTTTATAAGGGGCGGGATGGTACATTTGTATGGGAGGTACCAGAAGGGGAGTTACCAGACTTCCAAGTTTTTGTCCTAAACTTTGTCTTGCTATAGCTTTACTAAATACAGAATTTGGGCAAGATCGCGGTGTGGGAGGAGTTGTAAGACTTCCAAGTTTTTGTCCAAAACTTTGTCTTGCAATAGATTTACTAAATACAGAATTTGGGCAAGATCGCGTTGGGCATATTGATATAAATACACGGTTTATAAGGGGCGGGATGGTACATTTGTATGGGAGGTACCATAAGCGGAGTTGCCAGACTTCCAAGTTTTTGTCCTAAACTTTGTCTAGCTATAGATTTATTAAATACAAAATTTGGGTAAGATCGCGGTGGGCATATTGATATTATTACACGATTTCTAATGGGGCGGGATGGTACATTTGTATGGGAGGTACCAGAAGGGGAGTTGCCAGATTTCCAAGTGTTTGACCAAAACTTTGTCTAGCAATAGCTTTATTAAATACAGAATTTGGGCAAGATCGCGTTGGTCATATTGATAATATTACACGGTTTATAAGGGGCGGGATGGTACATTTGTATGGGAGGTACCAGAAGAGGAGGTGCCAGACTTCCAAGTTTTTGTCCGAAACTTTGTCTAGAAATAGATTTACTAAATACACATTTTGGGCAAGATCACGTTGGTCATATTGATAATATTACACGGTTTATAAGGGGCGGGATGGTACATTTGTATGGGAGTTGCCAGACTTCCAAGTTTATGTCCTAAACTTTGTCTAGCTATAGATTTACTAAATACAAGGGCAAGAGATGGTACATTTGTATGGGAGGTACCAGAAGGGGACTTACCAGACTTCCAAGTTTTTCTCCAAAACTTTGTCTTGCAATAGCTTTACTAAATACAGAATTTGGGCAAGATCGCGGTGTGGGAGGAGTTGTAAGACTTCCAAGTTTTTGTCCAAAACTTTGTCTTGCAATAGCTTTACTAAATACAGAATTTGGGCAAGATCGCGTTGGGCATATTGATATAAATACACGTTTTATAAGGGGCGGGATGGTACATTTGTATGGGAGGTACCAGAAGGGGAGTTACCAGACTTCCAAGTTTTTCTCCAAAACTTTGTCTAGCTATAGATTTATTAAATACAAAATTTGGGTAAGATCGCGTTGGGCATATTGATATTATTACACGATTTCTAATGGGGCGGGATGGTAAATTTTTATGGGAGGTACCAGAAGGGGAGTTGCCAGATTTCCAAGTGTTTGTCCGAAACTTTGTCTAGCTATAGATTTACTAAATACAGATTTTGAACAAGATCGCGTTGGTAATATTGATAATATTACACGGTTTATAAGGGGAGGGGTGGTACATTTGTATGGGAGGTACCAGAAGAGGAGTTGTCAGACTTCCAAGTTTTGTCTAAAACTTTGTCTAGCTATAGATTTACTAAATACAGAATTTGGGCAAGATCGCGTTGGTCATATTGATAATTTTACACGGTTTACAAGGTGCGGGATGGTACATTTGTATGTGGGGTACCAGAAGGGGAGTTGCCAGACTTCCAAGTTTTTTGTCCTAAATTTTGTCGAGCTATAGCTTTACTAAATACAGAATTTGGGCAAGATCGCGTTGGTCATATTGATAATATTACACGGTTTATAAGGGGCTGGATGGTACATTTGTACGGGAGGTACCAGAAGAGGAGGTGCCAGACTTCCAAGTTTTTGTCCGAAACTTTGTCTAGATATAGATTTACTAAATACACATTTTGGGCAAGATCGCGTTGGTCATATTGATAATTTTACACGGTTTACAAGGTGCGGGATGGTACATTTGTATGTGAGGTACCAGAAGGGGAGTTGCCAGACTTCCAAGTTTTTGTCCTAAACTTTGTCTAGCTATAGATTTACTAAATACAAATTTGGGGCAAGATCGCGTTGGTCATATTGATAATATTACACGGTTTATAAGGGGCGGGATGGTACATTTGTATGGGAGGTACCAGAAGAGGAGGTGCCAGACTTCCAAGTTTTTGTCCGAAACTTTGTCTAGATATAGATTTACTAAATACACATTTTGGGCAAGATCGCGTTGGTCATATTGATAATATTACACGGTTTATAAGGGGCGGGATGGTACCTTTGTATGGGAGGTACCAGAAGGGGAGTTACCAGACTTCCAAGTTTTTGTCCGAAACTTTGTCTAGATATAGATTTACTAAATACACATTTTGGGCAAGATCGCGTTGGTCATATTGATAATATTACACGGTTTATAAGGGGCGGGATGGTACATTTGTATGGGAGGTACCAGAAGGGGAGTTACCAGACTTCCAAGTTTTTCTCCAATACTTTGTCTTGCAATAGCTTTACTAAATACAGAATTTGGGCACGATCGCGGTGTGGGAGGAGTTGTAAGACTTCCAAGTTTTTCTCCAAAACTTTGTCTTGCAATAGCTTTACTAAATACAGAATTTGGGCAAGATCGCGTTGGGCATATTGATATAAATACACGGTTTATAAGGGGCGGGATGGTACATTTGTATGGGAGGTACCAGAAGAGGAGTTACCAGACTTCCAAGTTTTTCTCCAAAACTTTGTCTAGCTATAGCTTTATTAAATACAGAATTTGGGCAAGATCGCGTTGGTCATATTGATAATATTACACGGTTTATAAGGGGCGGGATGGTACATTTGTATGGGAGGTACCAGAAGAGGAGGTGCCAGACTTCCAAGTTTTTGTCCGAAACTTTGTCTAGATATAGATTTACTAAATACACATTTTGGGCAAGATCGCGTTGGTCATATTGATAATATTACACGGTTTATAAAGGGCGGGATGGTACATTTGTATGGGAGGTACCAGAAGGGGAGTTGTCAGACTTCCAAGTTTTGTCTAAAACTTTGTCTACCTATAGATTTACTAAATACAGAATTTGGGCAAGATCGCGTTGGTCATATTGATAATATTACACGGTTTACAAGGTGCGGGATGGTACATTTGTATGTGAGGTACCAGAAGGGGAGTTGCCAGACTTCCAAGTTTTTTGTCCTAAATTTTGTCGAGCTATAGCTTTACTAAATACAGAATTTGGGCAAGATCGCGTTGGTCATATTGATAATATTACACGGTTTATAAGGGGCGGGATGGTACATTTGTATGGGAGGTACCAGAAGAGGAGGTGCCAGACTTCCAAGTTTTTTGTCCGAAACTTTGTCTAGCTATAGGTTTATTAAATACAAAATTTGGGTAAGATCGCGGTGGGCATATTGATATTATTACACGATTTCTAAGGTAGGCGGGATGGTACATTTGTATGGGTGGTACCAGAAGAGGAGGTGCCAGACTTCCAAGTTTTTTGTCCGAAACTTTGTCTAGCTATAGGTTTATTAAATACAAAATTTGGGTAAGATCGCGGTGGGAATATTGATATTATTACACGATTTCTAATGGGGCGGGATGGTAAATTTTTATGGGAGGAACGAGAAGGGCAGTTGCCAGATTTCCAAGTGTTTGACCAAAACTTTGTCTAGCAATAGCTTTATTAAATACAGAATTTGGGCAAGATCGCGTTGGTAATATTGATATTATTACACGATTTCTAAGGTAGGCGGGATGGTACATTTGTATGGGAGGTACCAGAAGAGGAGGTGCCAGACTTCCAAGTTTTTGTCCGAAACTTTGTCTAGCTATAGATTTACTAAATACAGATTTTGAACAAGATCGCGTTGGTAATATTGATAATATTACACGGTTTATAAGGGGAGGGGTGGTACATTTGTATGGGAGGTACCAGAAGAGGAGTTGTCAGACTTCCAAGTTTTGTCTAAAACTTTGTCTACCTATAGATTTACTAAATACAGAATTTGGGCAAGATCGCGTTGGTCATATTGATAATATTACACGGTTTACAAGGTGCGGGATGGTACATTTGTATGTGAGGTACCAGAAGGGGAGTTGCCAGACTTCCAAGTTTTTTGTCCTAAATTTTGATAATATTATACGGTTTATAAGGGGCGGGATGGTATATTTGTATGGGAGGTACCAGAAGGGGAGTTGCCAGACTTCCAAGTGTTTGTCCAAAACTTTGTTTAGCAATACCTTTACTAAATACAGAATTTGGGCCAGATCGCGTTGGTCATATTGATAATATTACTCGGTTTATAAGGGGCGGGATATATGGGAGGTACCAGAAGGGGAGTTGCCAGACTTCCAACTTTTTGTCCAAAACTTTGTCTAGCAATACCTTTACTAAATATAGAATTTGGGCAAGATCGCGTTGGGCATATTGATAATATTATACGGTTTATAAGGGGCGGGATGGTATATTTGTATGGGTGGTACCAGAAGAGGAGTTGCCAGACTACCAAGTTTTTGTCCGAAAATTTGTCTAACTATAGGTTTACTAAATACAGAATTTGGGCAAGATCGCGTTGGTTATATTGATAATATTACACGGTTTATAAGGGGCGGGATGGTATATTTGTATGGGAGGTACCAGAATAGGAGTTGCCAGACTTCCAACTTTTTGTCCAAAACTTTGTCTAGCAATACCTTTACTAAATACAGAATTTGGGCAAGATCGCGTTGGGCATATTGATAATATTATACGGTTTATAAGGGTAGGGGTGTATGGGAGGTTCCAGAAGGGGAGTTGCCAGAAGGGGAGTTGCCAGACTTCCAAGTTTTTGTCCAAAACTTTATCTAGCAAATGCTTTACTAAATACAGAATTTGGGCAAGATCGCGTTGGTAATATTTATATTATTACACTATTTCTAAGGTAGGCGGGATGGTACATTTGTATGGGAGGTACCAGAAGATGAGGTGCCAGACTTCTAAGTTTTTGTCCGAAACTTTGTCCAGCTATAGATTTACTAAATACAGAATTTGGGCAAGATCGCGTTGGTAATATTGATATTATTACACGATTTCTAAGGTAGGCGGGATGGTACATTTGTATGGGAGGTACCAGAAGAGGAGGTGCCAGACTTCCAAGTTTTTGTCCGAAACTTTGTCTAGCTATAGATTTACTAAATACAGATTTTGGGCAAGATGGCGTTGTTCATATTGATAATATTACACGGTTTATAAGGGGCGGGATGGTACATTTGTATGGGAGGTGTGGGAGGAGTTGTAAGACTTCCAAGTTTTTGTCCAAAACTTTGTCTTGCAATAGCTTTACTAAATACAGAATTTGGGCAAGATCGCGTTGGTAATATAATATTACACGGTTTGTAAGGGGCGGGATGGTACATTTGTATGGGAGGTACCAGAAGGGGAGTTGCCAGACTTCCAAGTTTTTATCCAAAACTTTGTCTAGCAATAGCTTGACTAAATACAGAATTTGGGCAAGATCGCGTTGGGCACATTCATAATATTACACGGTTTATAAGGAGAGGGATGTATGGGAGGTACCAGAAGGGGAGTTGCCAGACTTCCAAGTATTTGGCCAAAACTTTGTCTAGCAATAGCTTTACTAAAACAAAATTTGGGCAAGATCGCGTTGGGTATATTGATAATATTACACGGTTTATAAGGGGGGGATATATGGGAGGCCAGATATATGGGACCAGAAGGGGAGGTGCCAGACTTCCAAGTTTTTGTCCAAAACTTTGTCTAGCTATAGCTTTACTAAATATAGAATTTGGGCAAGATAGCGTTGGTCATATTGATAATATTACACGGTTTATAAGGGGCGGGATGGTACATTTGTATGGGAGGTACCAGAAGAGGAGGTGCCAGACTTCCAAGTTATTGTCCGAAACTTTGTCTAGCTATAAGCTTACTAAATACAGATTTTGAACAAGATCGCGTTGGTCATATTGATAATATTACACGGTTTATAAGGGGCGGGATGGTACATTTGTATGGGAGGTACCAGAAGAGTAGGTGAACATACTTCCAAGTTTTTGTCCAAAACTTTGTCTAGCTATAGCTTTACTAAATATAGAATTTGGGCAAGATAGCGTTGTTCATATTGATAATATTACACGGTTTATAAGGGGCGGGATGGTACATTTGTATGGGAGGTACCAGAAGAGGATTTGCCAGACTTCCAAGTTATTGTCCGAAACTTTGTCTAGCTATAAGCTTACTAAATATAGAATTTGGGCAAGATAGCGTTGGTCATATTGATAATATTACACGGTTTATAAGGGGCGGGGTGGTACATTTGTATGGGAGGTACCAGAAGAGGTGTTGTCAGACTTCCAAGTTTTGTCTAAAACTTTGTCTAGCTATAGATTTACTAAATACAGAATTTGGGCAAGATCGCGTTGGTCATATTGATAATATTACACGGTTTATAAGGGGCGGGATGGTACATTTGTATGGGATGTACCAGAAGAGTAGGTGAACATACTTCCAAGTTTTTGTCCGAAACTTTGTCCAGCTATAGATTTACTAAATACAGAATTTGGGCAAGATCGCGTTGGTAATATTGATATTATTACACGATTTCTAAGGTAGGCGGGATGGTACATTTGTATGGGAGGTACCAGAAGGGGAGTTGCCAGACTTCCAAGTTTTTGTCCGAAACTTTGTCTAGCAATAGCTTTACTAAATACAGAATTTGGGCAAGATCGCGTTGGGCATATTGATATTAATACACGATTTGTAAGGTAGGCGGGTTGGTACATTTGTATGGGAGGTACCAGAAGAGGAGTTGCCAGACTACCAAGTTTTTGTCCAAAACTTTGTCTAGCTATAGGTTTACTAAAAACAAATTTGGGGCAAGATCGCGTTGGTAATATAATATTACACGGTTTGTAAGGGGCGGGATGGTACATTTGTATGGGAGGTACCAGAAGGGGAGTTGCCAGACTTCCAAGTTTTTGTCCGAAACTTTATCTAGCTATAGGTTTACTAAATACAGAATTTGGGCAAGATCGCGTTGGTCATATTGATAATATTACACGGTTTATAATGAGCGGGATGGTATATTTGTATGGGAGGTACCAGACTTCCACGTTTTTATCCAAAACTTTGTCTAGCAATAGCTTGACTAAATACAGAATTTGGGCAAGATCGCGTTGGGCTTATTCATAATATTACACGGTTTATAAGGGGAGGGATGTATGGGAGGTACCAGAAGGGGAGTTGCCAGACTTCCAAGTATTTGTCCAAAACTTTGTCTAGCAATAGTTTTACTAAATACAGAATTTGGGCAAGATCGCGTTGGGTATATTGATAATATTACACGGTTTATAAGGGGAGGGATGTATGGGAGGTACCAGAAGGGGAGTTGCCAGACTTCCAAGTATTTGTCCAAAACTTTGTCTAGCAATAGTTTTACTAAATACAGAATTTGGGCAAGATAGCGTTCGTCATATTGATAATATTACACGGTTTATAAGGGGCGGGATGGTATATTTGTATGGGAGGTACCAGAAGAGAAGTTGCCAGACTTCCAACTTTTTGTCCAAAACTTTGTCTAGCAATACCTTTACTAAATACAGAATTTGGGCAAGATCGCGTTGGGCATATTGATAATATTATACGGTTTATAAGGGTAGGGGTGTATGGGAGGTTTCAGAAGGGGAGTTGCCAGACTTCCAAGTTTTTGTCCAAAACTTTATGTAGCAAATGCTTTACTAAATACAGAATTTGGGCAAGATCGCGTTGGGCATATTGATAGTATTACACGGTTTATAATGGTAGGGATGTATGGGAGGTACCAGAAGGGGAGTTGCCAGACTTCCAAGTTTTTGTCCAAAACTTTGTCTAGCTATAGATTTACTAAATACAAATTTGGGGCAAGATCGCGTTGGTAATATAATATTACACGGTTTGTAAGGGGCGGGGTGGTATATTTGTATGGGAGGTACCAGAAGGGGAGGTGCCAGACTTCCAAGTTTTTGTCCAAAACTTTGTCTAGCAATAGCTTTACTAAATACAGAATTTGGGCATATTGATATTAATACACGATTTGTAAGGTATGCGGGTTCAGGAATTGTTTGAAGTCTTTATAAGTTTTCAACTTTTCAAGTAATCCAAGAAATTTTCCTAAATCGAATGTCTCAGTGAAACAAAAAAAAAAAAAGTCTCTCGCCCAGGGAACAAATGACGGTACAGACAGACATGGATCACTACATTACAGTGAAGCACAAATCCAGCCTTGCCAAAAGCAGCAACACAAAAAAAGTTGCAAAACCACGGATGTTGACGAGCCACCAATGTCAACCGTCGGGAAAAAATCATTGTGCACTACTGAGCTACGAAGAACCACAATCTTCTAGCTCAGTAAGGGTATCAAATACACGGCCTCCCCCAATATTCCTACGTGAATGTAGCTCAAATGAGCTTGTGAACATTATTGCTCAAATAGTTGGCAGTGATGTTTTTCATATTGTGCAATCCGAGGGATGAAAATTTCAAACTCAAAGTTAATCTTAATCATATATATCGGCAATTCCACGGTGTCGAACGTGACCGTTGTACACATTCAAAGTGCAAAAAAGGTCAGAATAAAATATATTTTAGATTCATCTTATACATATTCGTACAGGTCCATAGTAGTACTATCACCGGTGGTTTAGTTTTTTTCAGGCGAAATAGTGATAACAAAATAAGGACAAAACAGGGAGCGGGTCGAACGCGACAAAAACAGAAGTAGTTTCCGTAAACATCTTTAAAAACATGAGAATCAGCGAAATCAAACAGAATATGTTATTCCTTTTGATTCGTCTCTTCAATTTAAGATTTCTTATGCTCTTAGAAAGATTATTTATAATAAGCCTCTTTTTACATAAGCCTCTCTTTACGAAGGAAATTTTAAAAAAAATGTGCATTTAAAAATCTGAAAATGATCCAAAACTACAATTTTCCACTTTGCAATTGTTTTTCGTAAATTTTTCGTATTTGTGTATAACACGTGTATTTACACGTGAAATTTAATTTCATTAAAATTTGAATATTTTTGTATAGTAATATATTACATTAATGTGATTTTAATAACTTTTAATTTTTTCATCACGGTAGACCTTTTGGTGGAATTACCCATATACAAATTTAGGAACAATGGATTTGGAAGTGACTATAAACTATATATGGTTTGCTTACGCGAAAAATGTAACAGGCAAGTACAGCATTTTCGGGGTCATAGAGATGTATATGGGATGTTGGTATTTTATCTCCCCTAAGAAATGACATCATTTCATTTATTGACATTTTATTAATACACTTTTTAGATTTCCTCGTCAATGTTGCAATTATAGTATCATCCGGTAATTGTTCATGAATATTGAAATAATTCCTTGCAAATTCCACAATATCGTAATATACATCATTATTAAGCAAATCTTTTTGAGCCTCAATGTTGTGCTGGGCCATTTCTAATATTTTTTTTTCAACGCGGTATTTTCGTCTCTGCTCCTTTTCATTAAATAAGTCGTCAATGTGTGAGGTATATTTTATGTGGGTTTTGTGACCTCTTGAGTTTCTTGCTTTGGTAGATGCATCTTTATCTGAATATCCATGATCACAGGAGTTATTGTCGTCAGTTGGGTATGTACTGGGAATCAGCGATATATAATTATTTGTATATGTATTATTTACGCTGTTGTTAGTTGTAACATCTTCATATATAGGTTCCTTCCCATCGTCATGTGCAGAAGGAGGTGGTGGTGGCGGCACGGTTGGTTCCGGTAGCGAAGCTATTCCGTTGACGGCATCACCATGATCAACCTATTTTAGAATGAATTAAAAGAAACTTATTAAAAATTAAGCTATTACAATTATTCAAAAATAACAGTAGCCACCACGAGCGACGAAAATGTGTGCACAAGTGAGATGTTTAGAACCCTATTTTATAACCATATTGTTTGATTAGAAAATATATACGAATTCTATATTAGGAGAACATTTGATCCATATTAAATTTTTCATGCAAAACCTGGGGAAAAGTTGCAGTCGGGTAAACCGACTTATATATACCCTCACCCTCAGTAAAACCATACCAGCAGGACAGACGGACATGGCTCAAACGATTCAGAAAGTCATGAATCGAATTTGGTTCAAAGACATCTGGGGTATAATGTGGATATTTCTATGTGTTACACTTTTGAGCCGTATCAAATGATATATTGGATATTACTAGGTGTTACACTTTTGAGCCGTATCAAATGATATATATAGGGTATATGAAACGTTTTTACAAAAAGGGCGAAATATAAACCAGAGTTTTTTTTCTCGAAAATTGTATGTAGGTCTCAGAAGGGGAGTTGGCAGACTTCCAAGTTTTTGTCCGCAACTTTGTACGCGAACCTTTGTCGCGTAGGTCGTATTGATATTATTGCACGATTTCTAAAGTGAGTGGAATGGTACATTTGTATGGGAGGTACCAGAAGGGGATTTGGCAGACTTCCAAGTTTTTGTTGGAATCTTTGCCTAGTTATACTTTAACGAAATACAGAATTTTGCCAAGATCGAGCTAGGCGTATTGATATTATTACACGATTTCTGAAGTGGGCGAAATAGCAGATTTGTATGGGAGGTACCCGAAAGCACTTAAACAGTTTTGGGAAAATATTAAGACATGCCAAATTTCAGAGTGATTGTTGAACTCTTTCGAAAGTTATCGTGAGTACCAGCAGGACAGACAGACGGACAAGGCTCAATCGATTTAGAAAGTCACGGATCGAATTTGGTTCAAAGACACTAGTACTGTGAATATTTCTATGTATATTTCTTTTGAGCCGTATCAAATGATATATACCCTCCTACCCAGAGGGTGAGGTTATAAATATTAATTATTTATAAACCTACTTCTATAGAACAACATTCATTTACACTTGTTCAAATTCAAATCCATTTTATTAAACCGACACCATTCACAAACACAATCGAGGTCAGGTTGATGTGCATTACAGCATTCATTTTTATCATAACTATAAAACAGTTTGACATCGTCAGCATACATTAAAATTTTACACTTATTCAAAATTTCTGAAAGGTCATTCATAAAAATTGAGAATAGTAACGGGCCCAGATGACTTCCTTGTGGCACTCCCGAAGTAGCAATTATTGGTTTCGATATGATGTGCCCGAATAAGACGCGTTGCTCACGCGAAGAAAGATACGAGAGATTGTAGTTTAACAAATGTTTTTGAAAAACCTATACGGTTCAATTTCATCATAAAAATTCTATGATTTACACGATCAAATGCTTTACTAAAATCTGTATAGACGACATCACTTTGTTAACGATGCACAAACGCATCAACGACGTGAGTAGTAAATTCGAGTTGATTTGTTACAGTGGACCTGCACTTTAAGAATCCTTGTTGTCTTGGAGACATTAGCGGTAAAACATATTTTGAGTATTGAGCATAATAGACAGCGGTTATACTTTTTAAACAATCGTGATTTACGGCTTTTCAAGCCAGGCAACTGTTTAGTATTCCAAGGAGGAGAATTACTATTTCTTCGGGGATTTACAAGAGGAACACAATCTCTTAGGCAGTTATTCAAAAATGTATAGAAACACTGTAACAGAAAATCAATGTTATAAATAGATATATTACTCAGACCTATAATTTCAAACCAATTTATATCTAAAAAAAGAGCATTTAATTTATAATAATATGTTTTCCGGAAACAAAAAACGTTTTCAGTATTTATCACAGAATGTGGCGTTGTATAATCGCAAATTATCATCAAAGTTTGATGATATGTATCTTCGGGTTAAGAAGTCGGGTCAATACGATGTATGGAGCATGAATCAATATTATCAAAAAATATTAGGTCTAGAAATCAAAATTCAAAAATACCCAAAACAGACATATTTTCAAGAAATTGATCCACTCAAAGATTATTGAATGAAGGAAGAAATGTCTTCAATTCTAGGGAAAAGTTCTAACTAACATTAGGCAGGTTGAAATCTCCCAAGATAACCACAGAGTCGGAAGATCCCAAAGCATTAACTATCATTTTTAATGCATTGAATTGATGCATGTATAGATCAGAGCAGGAATTTGGAGGGATATAGGAGCACGTAACAAATAATGAAGTATTAGATATGGAAATTTTAACACAAATAAACTCGACCATTTCAATTAACTCAACATCAATTCATTTAGATGACAACTCAGAATTGATTGAACACCGCCACCTCATTTATGTAACCTATCACAACGATAAATCTGGCATTTATGCGACAGACCTTCAGTATTTAAAACATTAGGTTAATATAGTGTAATAATATATTTCATATTTTCATCAATTCAATTCATTCTTTATTTCATAATATTAAAGTACATTACAATTGTGCTATTCAACGAGAGTTTAGGTTACATGTAAATACCTGTTCTGCTCTATTATTAGTTTTGTATTTTTATTATTTAATGTGCGTTTAAGAATATTTTAAGTTTAAGGAAAATTTTCAAAAAAACCTCTATAAAGCAAAAAAAAAAAAAGATTTTATATTTTAAATAAAATCGCAAGATTGTTAGAGTATTAAAAAAAAATGTAAATGTTATGTGACTAGTTCGTTCACGTGGTTGAATTCTGATGCTAGACATTTAGTAACGAATCTATTTCTAAGACAGTTTGCTCTATCTTGAACCAATTCGATATTATCGAATCCATGTAATCTTAGAGTAGAGAAATAACGTCGCAAATTATATATCATTTTCAGCACCTTGTTCTGTTCAATTTGTAGTCGTTTGATGTGACAGCTTGCTATGTTACTCCACATTGGGGCAGAGTATAATAATATCGATTGAAAAATTACTTTAAATATTATAATCTTATTTCCGAGGCAGAGGCGAGACTTTCGGTTTATAAAAGGATATAAAATCCTGATAGTACGCTTGACTTTATCAACAACATAGGAAATGTGACATTTAAAAGTTACTCTTGTGTCTAGTATCATTCCGAGGTATTTGACTTTTTCTGCCCAAAGAATTTCATTGTTGCCGGAACGAATGCACCTTTGAGGAATATATTTTATTTATTTATTTATTAATTACAATACAAAGTAAATTTATATTCTAATTTTTGGGTCCAAGGATAAACCGAGTGACAAAGACTATTTGGCTTGATTTTTGCAGCGACAGACCAAAGCCTCTGGTGGGAATCGAACCCACAACCCCCACGCTGATAGGCAAGCACGCTACCAACTCGCCTACCGGGGCGCTTTTGAGGAATATAACAAGCCTTCCTTTTCCTAGTGAAGTATATTGCTTGAGGTTTTTCCGCATTCAGCCCAATATTCCATTTTGAGAAATAATTTTTAACAATAACAAGCGCAGATTCAAGGTTAGGTATAACATCCTCCGCGTATACATCGGAATTCAGAATTGCGGAGAGAAGATGCAGTTGTCAACCTGGGGGAAATCTGAAGTGAATATATTGTATAGGATCGGAGATAAACATGAGCCTTGAGGACAGCCAGCTTGAACATGGATGATGTCGGACGATGTGCTTCCTATATGTACTTTATATGATCGGTGATTTAAAAAACTGTTTATAATGTTTATAAGGGCATTTGGAAAATTGAGTTGAATCATTTTATAAACGAGTGCCTTATGCCAAACAGAGTCAAATGCAGCTCTTATGTCAAGAAGTATCATGCCAGTAGAGTTTCCCTGTGAAAAATTTGATTTTATGATATTCTTTATCCTTGTTAAGGAATGCAATGTAATTTGGCCGGGTCTAAAACCGAATTGTTGGGGAGGCAGAATGTTATTATCATATGTATACTCTTCAAGTTTATCCTTCAAAACTTTTTCCAAAAGTTTGCTAAGAGAAGACAAAAGACTAATAGGCCTGTATGAAGAAGGTGAGTCTGCAGGTTTATTGGGTTTACATATGGGTAACACTTTTGCTTCCTTCCATAATTTGGGGAAATAACAAGACTTCAAACATGAATTAATAATTAGTTTTAAAACAACTACTCCATTTTTTGGGAAATTTTTAAGGCATTTGTTGGTAATGTAATACCGTCCAATCCAGGAGTTTTTTTAGATTTCAACGATTTAATTACTTTTTTGATGTAATTATCTGATACAAGATAATCGTCTGTTATAAAAATCTCTGTCGAAGACAAAAGATTTGATACTGAACTTTCTACATCGGAAACAGTGTAGAAGTCGCTCAAGTTATTAGACTGTACATGATTTAACTCAAATGTCTTCGCCAAAATTTTACATTTCTCTTCATTTGTTGTGTATCTTTGATCATTGAGTTTTAATGTTGGCATTGTTTTCGTTTTCTTCTTTAATACTTTCGTTATGTTCCAAAACGGAGGAGAACCTTTCATATTTTCATCACAATGATATTGTCAGAAACGAAGGCAGCAACAATGCAACAGAAATTATTTTCTGTTGCTTTGTAGATCGTTTTGTATGTAAGTTAACACGATACAACAACGATCCACCCTAACATTCCAACAGAATGTTGCAACATCAGCACTACAACATTGTTGCCGGCATTGTGTTGGGAAATAACAAATAGAAACATGACACTACACACGAGGCGTAGTGTCAGCAGTTTGTATTTTAAGTTAAATTTTGTGAAGCAGTTTTTAAGTTTAGTTTAGTAAGAGATCTCGGAATAAAAGGTTGTATCTAACCTTATAATAAAGAAGAATCCATTTTAAAAGGTTGTAACCAACCTTATAATAAAGAAGAACCCATTTTATTAATTATCAACCAACGGCCAAATTAAAAAGAAAAAGTAGCTGGAATCGCATCAAAAATAGTTACAAAGAAACAACTGCGAAAAAAAATTATTCATCAAAAAAAAGGAAAACGTCACCAGAGCTTCGAAAACCAGCAGCGTGAAAAACCACCACAAAACAAAAGTGAAAACATCTTATAGTGTACTCTCTCCTTCCGGACACCTCTCATAAGCAGCGTCACAGAAAAAGGAGTCGTTAAAAATAAAATGCAGCTATTAGTGTAAGTAGAGTTAAGTGTTAAGTGAAAACTTGTCTTAAAAAAAAATAAATATAAACTTGTTAGGAATCCTGTTAGACTAAATGTTTGTAGAATAGTGATTGACAGTCGATTTTTTCAATTTTTAAATGAGCCACAAAAGAAGTTGACTTTCTAATAAACGCTATTAACAAAATTTCTGTAGAACCTAACAAAATGGAAACGACAAACTGCGGGTTTTAGTAGAGACAGCCATTAAGGCAGCTCTGGACACCCAAAGACAGACATTAGAGACCTAACTCGAAGAAATTAAAACTAAGTTCAACGAGATCACGGTCTCGACCCCGGAGTTCGAAACTTACAAAGAAGTAGTAATTAGACCGGAAATTCAATGCGATGAGGCACTTGACGTTATAAAATCTCTACCGAATTTTGAGGGCCAGCATGAATCGTTTGTTTCATGGCGGCAGACAGCACATTCTGCCTATAGGGTCTTTGAAAATTTTGAAGGGAGCTCACTACGAGTGTTAATTTCAGGCACTAAGAAAGGCACCCAGGAAGTAGAATCTAATAGGGAAAGATATTTATTTGCTTCAAATTATGCTCGATCTCGCGAGGATAAAGACAGACCGAAGGATCAACAGAGTATACCTGAAACTTCTTCAAACAGAAAACATCCAAACAATAATCCTCGCTATACTAATTATAATAGACAGAGATCTGATAAAAGACATGATCCGATAGAGCCCATGGATGTAGACAATTCTGCGCGTTTCTAACAGTCAAAAAGGTATTCTAATAATCTAGATCCGCATCTGGTTCAATATAATAATGACAGACAGGGTCAATATTATCGTGGTCAGGCAGATTGGCAAGCGACAAAAAGACCTAACAGTGGTACCGCTAGACTTACTGGTCCGAAACAACAAAGAATTAACCATGACGACCATCGGTCTGAACAAGGATATTCCGCGATCGCGTATGGCGTTGTGGATGAAATTGACGCTGCGGAAAGTAAACTAAATTTTTTAGAAATGACTTTCTGCTACCAGTCATAGAAAGGGTTTTAGCAGGGAGGACAATCAGATTATTGATTGATACGGGTGCTTCAAACAATTACATTAAACCTATAAAAGGTGTAGTACCAGTAAGCAATCCGTTTGAAGTGAAGTCGATTCATGGCTTCACTACCATCCACCAAAACTGCACTGCAAAAATTTTTCGTTCAAATAGCTATTTTTTCATCCTCCCATCCCTTTCCACATTTGATGGTATAGTCGGCCTTGATCTGCTAAGGCAGGAATAGTGTTCTGTGCTTTTTCCATTGTGCACGCACAATTTTTTTGTTCCGTCCGTGTCGCGTTTCTCTTGTCCGTCTCTGTCTAACAAATGAAAACAACAACAACAAAAAATAAATAAATAAAATAAACTAAACTAAAGCAATAACTTCAAAATAAGAAACAAAAGACTAAAATACAATACGAAGTGAAATAATAAAAAAACAACAATTATATCAACAGTGCAATAACAAAACTAAGTGAAACATAACAAAACAGACATCAATAACAAACTAAAATCAACACACAAAACAACAATCAAGCACAATTTCAGCATCCTTTTCGTTCTCCGATCTTAGAGCCACTTCTAAACCAGTCACGAAGCGGACAATGTATATTTTTCACTCCATTAAATCAATTGCCGTTGGTACGGACGACTTGTATCCTAAATTCCTTAAGATCATTCTGCCTAGATTGTTACAAGTATTCATACATATCTTTAACACTGCCTTCACCAAATCAGTTTTCCCGCACAAGTGGAAGCATTCTAAAATTGTACCAATTCCTAAAGCAAAAAATGATTTTCGTCCGATAGCAATACTCCCATTTTTATCAAAGGTTCTGGAAAACCTAATTAGTAAGCAAATAAATGATCATCTGGAACAAAACTAACTTTTGTCCGACATACAATCTGGTTTCAGAAAGAAACGTAGCTGCCTTACTACTTTACTTGATGTTGTCGAAAATTTACGGCTCAAACTCGATGAAAATATGGTATCCTTCTTGGTTCTTTTAGATCACAGTAAAGCTTTTGATACTGTGGATCATAAAGTTTTAATTTCTAAGTTAAGAGCATTCTTCAACTTCTCGGACTCTGCTTGTAAATTTATGAACTCATACCTAGTAGACCGCACTCAAATCGTTGTTCATGGAGATATCAGTTCAAGTACTCTAAATGTCAATCGCGGTGTTCCACAAGGATCCGTACTGGGCCCTCTTTTATTCTGTATGTATGTGAACGATCTTCCTGGTGTCCCAATTTCATGTAGTGTGCAAATGTATGCAGATGATGTTCAATTATACTGTAGTGCCAAAATTGAAAATGTGCAATCATGTATTATTCGTATTAATGATGACCTAAATCGTGTTTATAATTGGGCAAATTCTAACGGCTTATGCCTCAATTCTTCAAAAACTAAATACATTAAGATATCGAAAAGAGCATTAAGCCTAAGTAATGAAATTTGTCCGATCAGTATAAATAATTCTATAATTGGATGCGTAGAAACCTCCAGAAATTTAGGAGTGATTTTTAATTCTAAACTCACTTGGTCTAACCATATAAATTGCATTGTTGGTAAGGTTTGTGGTATGTTGCGAAACTTGTGGGTAGTACGTTTATCAACTCCACTGGAGATACGAATGCTTTTGGCAAAAACGTACCTCATTCCATCGCTACTTTATGGGTGTGAGTTATTTGCTAACTGTGATAGTGTTGATTTTAGAACCCTAAATGTAGCTTATAATAAGATTGCTCGTTACATTTTCAATATGAGACGGTATGACAGAATATCAAATTTTGCATACCAGATTTTTAACGTCAGCTTTGAAAATTTACTGAAAGTCAGAAGTTTAATACATCTTCATAAGATTATATACACGAGGGAACCTCAATATTTATATGCTCACATACGGTTTGCCAGATCTCAAAGAGGCAAAAAACTAATCATACCAAGGATAAAGTAATTAACGTCGGGCAGACAATTTTTTGTATTTAGTGTTCGTCTCTGGAACAATCTACCATTAAATCTTCAACTCATAAACAACACATCGAAGTTTAAAAAGGAGCTTTTTATACATTTTAAATAATACTATGTACTTATTTATGTGATTGCTATATTCCATCAATTAATACTCCATAATTTAAATGTATAGTTATAAAATATGTATGTAATACCTCATTGATAATTATAAATTAGCACTGTAACTTATAAGAGTAAAATCTTGTTGTGCTATGTTGTCATAAAATAAATAAATAAAATAAAATAAAAATATACGAAAAGGCACGTTGGGCCGAGCTCAAAAATTTTTAACAGCAATTTAACTGGAAATTATGTTTCCTTGACAACAATGTCGATGCTGCTGCTGAAATGGTTGAGAAAATAATTCTTCTTGGTATAAATACAAGACTACGAAGACTACTTCGATCAAACCACCAAAGTACTGTTGGTTTAATCAGACATGCAAAGAAGCTGTCAGATCCAAAGAGGAAGCGTTCAGAAATTGGCGTTTAAATGAAAATGCCAATACTGAGCCAATACACAAACAGGCAAGATCATAGTGTGCTAGAGTACTTAGGCGCGAAAAACTTCTTTACGAATAGCGTCTTCGTGCTAAAGTTCTCCCAGGGGAAGTAAGAGCTTTTGGTCATTTGTAAAAAGGGTAAGGGCCAATTCTTCATCTCTCGTTAACGATGACCAGATATTCACGGACCCGTTTGACAAAGCTAACCTTCTGGCTGAAATATTTGCAAAGAATTCATCTTTGCCAGACAGCAGTCAACCACTCCCCGTGGTGGAAAACGTATCTGGTTCTATGCCTCAGATATTTTTTCGACACGTGGAGTCAATAGAGTTCAATGTAAACAAAACTCCTGGCCCGGATGGTTTTTCAGCACTTGTCCTATGTAAGTGCTCTTCGACGATAGCTCGTCCATTGCGTAATCTTTTCAGCATGTCGTACCGTGCTGGTATTTACCCTTCACGTTGGAAAGTTGCCAATGTTCAGCCGATCCCCAAGAAAGGTGAGGCCACTAATCCTGCGAAGTACAGTCCAATTGCAATATGTTCTGCGCTCTAGAAGATTATGGAGAGCATGGTTAACCACAATCTTGTTAAGTATTTAGAGTCTAACGGCCTTCTCAATGATCGACAGTATGGCTTCCGTAGAAATCGATCTACTGGAGACCTGATGTCGTTCCTTTCTCAGCAATGGAGTCGATCCATTCACCGCCTTGGCGAAAGCATGGTCGTGGCTCTGGATATTTCCAAGGCGTTCGATATAGTCTGGCACGGAGCACTCATATCAAAACTTATTGCATTTGGTGTCGGTAATACCTTCTCTCGATTCATTTCGAGTTTTCTCAGGGATCGCTCTATAGGAGTTGTTATAGATGGGGTCTCATCCAACGAGCATTGGTTGACCGCAGGAGTGCCACAAGGCTCTGTCCTCTCTCCTTCTCTATTTCTTATTTTCATTAACGACCTGTTGGGTCAAGCTGTGAACCCGATCTACTCTGTCATTCATACTCATTTGATCATCGGCCAGGTCCTCTGGAGGTCGAGGACAAAAGGCGAACCTAACCGCGATTTGGCGACGATTTGTGAGTGGGGCCAAATGAATAGAGTAGATTTTAATCCGCAAAAGACCCAGTGCTGTTTGTTGTCACACAAACGTTCCACTGATCCAGCATCGTCGTCAATTTCTATGGGTGGTGTAGATATCGACGAATCAGACACTCTTGATGTTCTGGGCATGAAGATACAGGGTGATGCTCGTTGGGCTAGCCACATATTCGAAGTGTCGAAAGAAGCATTCAAGTGTTTAGGCTTTTTAAAGCGGTACAAGAAATACTTCACCCCATCTGATCTCGTAAATATTTACACCACCTACATCCGACCTAAAATGGAGTGCAACTCCCATATATGGGCAGGAGCTCCATTGACATCTTTGAAGCTTCTGGACCGTGTACAGAGGAGAGCGGTGATGATGATAGGGGATGGTAGGGTATCCAACTTTATTGTCTCCCTACAGCATCGCCGGAATGTGGGTTGTGTATCGCTATTCTATAGATATTTTAATGGTATCTGTTCACAAGATATCCGTCGTCTGGTCCCTGACGTTAGAACATTTAGCCGGAATACTCGGCTATCCAGGGTCTCTCATCCGTTCATTGTCAAATGGTCAGTTGACCGGACGACGCACTATACAGAAAATTCGTTCTTCAGCCGGACTGTTCGTTTGTGGAATAATCTTCCTGCAAGTGTTTTTCCTGCCTGCTATGACATTACCAAATTCAAGGCCAACAAACACTATTCCCTCTTTCCCCCCTCCTATCGCTAACACAGTGCATTGCATTTAGTGTTAGTCCATAAAAAAAAAAAATGGGTAATTGCAGAAAAATTTAAGGAAATGATAAGAAAATTGTCAGGAGTTTTTGCAAACCCCAACGAATCGCTTCCTTACAATACCAATATTATTGCTACTATTCGCACCGATTGTAGGGACTCAGTTTATTCCGAACTATATACCTACCACATGGGTGTACCGGACTTCGCAAATAACGAAGTTACGGAGATTTTGAAAAACGGAATAATAAGGCCGTCTATATCACCTTATAACAACCCCATTTGGATTGAGGATAAGAAGGAACGGGACGAATATGGAAACATTAGAAAACGTCTCGTGATAGATTTCAGAAAACTTAATAACGTGACAGTCGAGGATAAATATCCTATCCATAAGGTGTCGGTTATACTATCGAATCTTGGTAAAGCAAGGTTCTTTACTACACTCGACTCGGTATTCCACCAACTCCTTCTCTCGGAACAAGATCGGGAAAAAACGTCTTTTTCTGTAAGCGGCGGGAAGTATGAATTTTGCAGTTTGGTCTGAAAAACGACCCGAGCATTTTTCAAAGGGCTATAGATGATGTTCTGAGGGAACAGATAGGAAAAACATGCTACGTTTGTGTTGAAGATGTCATAATTTTTCCCGAAAATGAGGAAGACCATGTAAATCACGTTAAGTGGGTTTTGACTAGACTATATGAAGGCAATATGAGAGTTTCTCGTGAAAAATCTCACTTTTTTAATGAAACTGTTGAATACCTTGGATTCATCGCATCCAAACTAGTCCAGAAAAGGCCGAAGCGATTCGAAATTATGAGCAACCATCGACACTTTTCAATGTGAGGTAATTTTTGGGCCTCGAAAGTTACTATAGATGCTTCATTAAAGACTTTGTTACAATTGCAAAGCCTCTGACTGGCATACTAAAAGGCGATAATAGCAATCAAAGATGGTTGAACTTAATTTTAATGAAACCCAGCTCAGAGCATAAGAGAAATTGAAAGAGATTCTTGCCTCTGAGGAAGTTTGACTTAACGACAGACGCTTCTGCAGTCGGACTTGGAGCGGTTTTGTCGCAGGACGGCAGACCGATCACAATGATTTCTAGAACTCGAAAGGATGCATTATGCGACCAACGAACGCGAACTACTTGCGATAGTGTGATCTCTCCAGAAGTTAAGAAATTACCTTACGGCATGAGGAATCTCCGTATTTATACCGACCACCAACCACTTACGTTTTCGGTGTCAGATAAAAACCCAAACGCTAAGATTAAACGTTGGATGGCATTCGTTGATGAACATAATGCCAAGATTTTTCATAAACCAGACAAGGAAAATTGTGTTGCCGATGCATTATCACGACATAATATTCATGCCATGGTAGTAGGATTTGATGGGACTGCTAACGCACCTTCATACCAGAATTTGCATACCTTTGAAGAGGACACTTCTGCGGATTTTGCATCGATTTATAGCGAATTATCTTTGACGCATACAATTGACACCACTGATAAACCTGTTAATTGCTTTAAGAACCAGATAGTGCTTCAGGAAGCGAACTTTCCTCGAACAAGAAAGTTCATTGTTTTCACGAAAAAAAAATCGACATATAGTTGACTTCATTGACAAGAGCACTTTGATTAACGAAGTGAAACTTGTGGTAAACCCGAATTACCGAGACCAATTTAATGTTAATATAACAAATGCACCCCCCTCTCCATAGCACATCAAATGGTCAGGTGGAAAGATTTCACAGTACGCTATCCGAGATTGCAAGATGGGTCAAATTAGAGAAAAATATAGACAGTACTGTTGAACTTATTTTACTGGCGACAGTGAAATATAATCGTACCATCCATCCCATAACACAGCTAAGTCCAATAGACATAGTACACTGCTCAACGGCGGACGTTGAGGAAAAAATAAAAGATAGACTAAGAGTTGCCCAACAGAAAATCTTGGAAAGGAATAACAACACAAGACGACAGAGGATGTTTGAGGTCGGAGAGTCTGTTCTTGTAAAAAATAATAAAAGGTTAGGGAATAAACTAACACCTATGTACTCAGAGGAAAAAATAGAAGCAGACTTAGGAACCACCGTTATTATTAAAGGGAGGGTGGTCCACAAGGACAACTTAAAATAAAGCTAACTTCTCTGTTTTATTTAGCTAGTACATTTTGTAATTAGAATACTATACCGATATTAAAATGTAAGAAAATTATTTCCCGTCCAACACAACGGAACGATATTGCACCTCGCCGATGACAACATTGCAGATTGTGGAGACCGTACTCTAGCAATTGGAAATTGCAGTGCAACATTGACGTCATCATTTTGCGAAGCATTATCTCAACCCACATGTGCTCTACAACTTTATATGGGTGTTATGGCCCACTGCAGCACACGTCCAAGCCATCTTGAGCCTTTGGTGGTTGTTGATGGTGGAATAATGATCCTCAATGATAACACTGCTACGGTAAAAAATTACCAAGGTACCAAAATTACAACATTGTTGCCGGCATTGTGTTGGGAAATAACAAATAGAAACATGACACTACACACGAGGCGTAGTGTCAGCAGTTTGTATTTAAAAGGTTGTAACCAACCTTATAATAAAGAAGAACAATAATAAAGAACCCATTTTATTAATTTGTATGTACACTACAGCGGCATTATTTATACCATCACCCTACGGGGTGATTTGATACGGCTCAAAAGTGTAACACCTAGAAATATACACATTAGATCCCAAGTGTGTTTGAACCAAATTCGATTCATGACTTTCTAAATCGTTTGAGCCATGTCCGCCTGTCTGTCCTGCTGGTACGCACGATAACTTTCGAAAGAGTTAAACAATCGCTTTGAAATTTGGCATGAGTTAATATTATCCCAAAACTGCTTATGGGATTGCATATTGGCTATACGGCCACACACATATTGGTACCTCCCATACAAATCGTCTATTTCGACCACTTTAGAAATCGTGTAATAATATCAATATGACCAACGCGATCTTGCCCTGTATTTAGTAAAGCTATAGCGAGACTAAGTTTTGGACAAAAACTTGGAAGTCTGGCAACTCCCCTTCTGGTACCTCCCATACAAATGAACCATTCCACCAACTTTAGAAATCGTGCAATAATATCAATACGGTAAACTCGAACTTGCCCAAATTCTGTTCGTAAAGCTATATCTAGACAAAGTTTAGGACAAAAACTTGGAAGTCTGGCAACTCCCCTTTTGGTACCTGGAGTGCTGGTCGGAATATTTTGGCACCTGGTCTCAATCTTAAATGCTGAAAATTTAAGCCAAATCGAACAATGTTAACACGTGCCGCATTTAGGTCAAAGGTCAAACGAGGTTACATTTTGCACTATAAACAACTGAAAGTATTTTTTTTCGGTGGATTTGAACGAAATTTGGTTAACAAGATACCATTGGTATAAATACTGAAAAATTTAAGAAAATTGGACGTGGTAACATGGTTTTCTTGGAGGTCAAAGTTCACATGTGGGGATTTTTCATATTTTCAACCAAAAAACCTTTATTTTTCCGATTTTTGTGAATTATGTTATTATGTTATTGGATTATTTTAACATGTATTGCATGGAGGTCAAAAGTCATATATAAGGAAATGGTCAGTTTTCAAAAAAAAAACAGGTATCTTGTATGTATATTTTTAAAATTGGCTTAATACTTTGTAGGCCTAGTCGAGATGTTAACAAAATAGTTCCAAGATCTTCAATACCTCGTCAGAAAACGGAGTTATGACCAAAACGGTGACTATAGCTGACTTTGTTCACTTAAACAGTAATAACGTGTTCCATTTAAAGCCGATTTCAAAATGCAAATCAGTTTGGAAAGACGAGAAGTGAAGAGAAAAATAAAAAAATAAACCATTCTAATTATTACTAAAGAGAAAGATAAAATGATTAAATCTCTATAGTTGCAGTCGGGAAACCGCCTTATATATACCCTCACCCTCAGTCAAAACATACAAGTCTCATATTCCATAATATTACAAGATTTATAAGGGGCGGAATGGTACATTTGTATGGGAGATACCAGAAGGGGAGTTGCCAGACTTCCAAGTTTTTGTCCGAAACTTTGTATAGCTATAGAATTACGAAATACAGAATTTGGGCAAGATCGCGTTTGTCACATTGATATTATTACACGATTTCTAAAGTGGGCGAAATAGACGATTTGTATGGGAGGTACCCGAAGGGGTGTGGCCATATAGCCCATATGTAATTCCATAAGCAGTTTTGGGAAAATATTATCTCTTGCCAAATTTCAAAGCGATTGTTTAACTATTTCGAAAGTTATCGTGAGTACCAGCAGGACAGACAGACGGACATGGCTCAAACGATTTAGAAAGTCATGACTCGAATTTGGTTCAAAGACACTTGGGTTCTAATCTGAATATTTCTAGGTGTTACACTTTTGAGCCGTATCAAATGATATATACCCTCCTACCCGTAGGGTGAGGGTATAAAAAAGAGAGAAAGAATACACATATTTAGAAGAGAAAAAAATATCTAATCATAAAAATTTTATAAAATAGTAATAATTAAAATAAGTGAGTGGCATTGTAAGCTTTTTTTCATAATATTTAAAGTGCAAACGTTAGTAATCCATTAAAAAATTCCCTCCCGATTATAAATCGCATCTGTTACTTGCGGACAATTTAAAAAAAAGAACAGGATAATTCCAGGGTATAGTATCTACGAGATTACTGAATGATTAAGTAAATCTCTAAATATGAATAGTTCAAGCAGCTCTAACCCTGGTTCAAGTGAGTTTTCACAGGCTCAAAAGGACGAAATTAGAGCGGTGATGCAAAGTTTTCTTGAGAAAAATATAGTTGACGAAGGCGACGATCAACCGATAGGTACAATTAGTATCACGGAATTAGACCAAATACCCGACCTTGTTAAATCCTTGCGTGAATTTTCAGGAAAGCCAGGGGAATTTAGCTCATGGCGAAAATCAGTGGAAAGGGTATTGGCTCTTTTCGATAGCATAAAGGGAAGATATTATGCAATCCTTCACACCAATCGGGAGAAGCAGATACTGCACTTGACTCCTATAGAACGCCTCTGGACTGGGCGAGTATAAAAAAGTTTCTAATGATGCATTATTCCGATAGAAGGGATATTGGGAAACTTGAATATCAAATGACCACTGTGTCAGGGTCAAAGATCGATAACGGAATTTTACCAGGCAGTGTATCAACACCTGTCCTTAATATTAAATAAGATAGCCTTGGACGATAGTAGCCTTTCCTCAATGACAAACCACCACCACGGGTTGCACCAAGGCCAACGAATTGAGGGTTGATGAGTCAACACACAACTTAGTTGATGAACTTAAAACGTCAGACTACAGTTTGGATTTTAACTATTTAACTGGGACTGTTCATAGTCACGAGAGGTCAGCTGAAGACTTAATACCCAGCGTGGAAGCCAGGGGAATTTAGCTCATGGCGAAAATCAGTGGAAAGGGTATTGGCTCTTTTCGATAGCATAAAGGGAATATATTATGGAATCCTTCACATCATACGGACAAAAATCGGAAGAAGCAGATACTGCACTTCACTCCTATAGAACTTGACTCCCATAGGGGAGGTACATCTTACCAATTGAAAATCATATTTCCAAGTTATCATAGGCATATAATTGTGGAAAAAGAATATGATTCACAAAACCTAAGATACCTAAATACTTCTGTCATTAACTGCATAAAAACACCAAAATTCGTAATGGTCAAAATACAGGAAATCATTCCGGTGCACTTTCGAAATTATAAGGTTCGTTTCACACAAAAAGTTGTGGAAGATGTGACCTCGGAAAATGAGCACGAAAACGTTATTATTGACACCCATAACAGCGGAAAATAAAATTCTTGGAGAAATGGTATTTTCCTAGTATGTTTTCTAAGATCAAAAGGATAGTAAAGCTTTGCTCAACATGCAAGACGAACAAGTATGATAGGCACCCTAATGACCCAAAGCTAGGGGAAACTCCAATACCTTCATACCCCGGACAGGTGAATAATATTGACATATTTTCAACAGATAAGAAATTAGTAATGACAGCCTTGGACAATTCTCCAAATATGCCCAAGTTAGGATTTTGGCAGGAAAATCTATTGAAGACGTTAGAAAACCTTTAAGGGATCTCTTATTTTTCTATTGGGTGCCGAAAACAGTCGTTATTAATAATGAGAAGTCCTTGAATTCTGCTTCATTTTTATTTTTGATGAAGGACGAACTAAGTATCGAAGTATTCACCACTCCACCTTACAGAAGTGAATGGGCATTCATTCAACCCTTGCAGAATTGCTCAGATGCGTGAAGGATGAAAAAATATGCAGAAACTTTGAGGAACTCCTTGAGAATGCGGTAAATGAGTACAATCATTCAGTACATTCGACTGTAGACAGAAGACCTGTTGACTATTTTTTTTGATTTTTCTCCAGGAAGCTACGACAGAACTGGGCAATCAAATATGGAGAAAATACAGGAAAAACAACAACGCCATTTAGAATACCACAATAGGAAAAAACATTATTGCAAACAATATATTCCCGGACAGGCAGTTTTTGTTAAAGTGAATAAAAGATTAGGTACAAAATTGTCAGAGAGATTTAAGGAAGAAATAGTAAAGGAAAATAAAAATTCTACTATAGTCACAGAAAGCGGACGAATTGTCCACAAGAAGCATATCAGAAACTAATTTGGCATATTCATTTTGCAGATTGCTGATCATAATAACAGCACTTTGTGCTGGGGAAGTGCAAATACTGGATTACTCAAATTCAAAATTGGTTGCAATGCACTCCGGACTTGCTAATGTTCAAACCGGAACATTCAAGATAGTTCATACCATTGACATACAGAGACACGATAGCCTCATCAACGAATTGGAAAATAATATTGTTCGAAATATCACCCTAAATCATCCACTAGCTACCTATCTTAACTACACCATATCCCAAATCAAATCCAACATATCTAGACTCAAACCGAATTTAAAATCTAAACGTTCGTTGGATTTCCTCGGTAGCGCGTGGAAATGGGTTGCTGGAAGCCCAGACTATCACGACTTCGAGATAATTAAAAAAAACGAACGATATTTTGGAAAACAATGAGAATCAGATTATAATAAATCGTTTGTCACTAGATAGAATCGATAAGCTTACAAATGCCACAAATGAAATAACAAAAATAATAAAAACAGAACAAAATCTTAATAATGAAAGGATATTGGAATGGAAATATAAACTCGATCTTTTAAAAGAAGTCATCGCGAACATTGAATTCGCAATACATTTAGCAAAAGTAAACATAGTTAACTCTTTTATCCTTTCATCATTTGAAATAAACATTTTGAATAACATTTTTGATAAAGACAACATACCATTTTCTAGTACCGATGAATTGCTACATTTTGCCGAAGTTAAAATTGCTATAGATGCTTACAATATAATTTATATTTTAAGTGTTCCTACTACAGATTCTGAAAATTGTAATAAAAACATTGTAGCGAAACTGGATTATGAATATGTTTTAGATTGTAAGAACAAAATTTTTGAACTTACGGAAAAATGTAATTTTTACAATAGTTTATCAATATGTGGTCCCGCAGCCTATGAAGATATAACCGAATCACCGTGCATCCCTAAGCTTTTAGCGAGTCTGACATTAAAGTGTATCACCACGAATAATGAACACATCTACACTATAGAATAAATAGAATTTGGGATATTATACAGTGGACAAATCGAAGTAGATAACTCAACTATGTGGCTCAATGGATCTTATGTCATTCACCACTACAACTCTACTCTACGAGTGAACAATAGGGCCAACATGTCGAGACAAATCACTGCAACAAAACCCCTCCCTGCCTTAATCGAACCTATGAAATCAAACGCCGAGGAGAGAATATTATCTTTGGAACTCATAAACGACATAAATATCAGAAATTCATTGTCAATCCACAAGCTGAAATCAATAAACCAGTTAAGCCTGGCACTAAAATTGGGAATAATAACGACGGTTATTAGCGGTTCCACTGTAGCGGTGTTCTTTTACGCTACTCGACGAGAACGGTTATTGCTCAACGTTCCCACAGTCAATACACAGCACGTGGACCACGTCAGCATTTTAGTTAAATACAATTTATGTTATACTAGTTGAAAAGCCCGTCAAACAACGGTCGAAAAAAAACATGTCTTTCTGCTTTTTATCTGTGTTTGTTGTTCTTTTTGTGAACATGACAACAACAACGAAACAGCCAAACACACATGTGTAAACAACACACAGCCACACACACTGCGACTGTGAAAAGAGAATGATGACGTGTTAAAAAATGAGCAAGCTAGAGAGAGAGAGAGTAATGAAAGAGAGTAAAGAAATGCTTCACCCCAGGCAGTGAGGTGCACAAATTATTATATTTAGGATTCTTGATAACTCATTATTACTTCAGTTCGGATTCGTTAGCAATAAAACTAAGACGTGTTGAGCTTATCAACACGCAACCTTTTTTAAAAACTAAACTAAATTTAGTTAATTTATACATAACCCGTCCAATAAGCTCTCCGTATGGTGCATTTACCTTTTCTTCATTAATAGCATTTCTGAGCTGTACCTTTTCTTCATTAATAGCATTTCTGAGCTGTACCATATTGAGGAAACGTAGATTTCTTTTATGGCCTTCTTTTGAGACAATGATAATAAATTAGACCTTTCATCATAGTATATTTCAATACCAAGAAACCATTTTGAACATCGTTGTCAGCTTAATTTTTATATCATTATATTACCCCGCATCTCCACCAACTAGCAATAAACACAGTAGTCAGTAGACACAGTAGTCATGTGGTGATCTTGTGAAACCCATCCCTATTGCAGCATTATGGATTTTTTTATACTAGCACAACGGGGACTTATTCAGTCTATACAAGGCTTTCTTCAGCTTGCATACCATTAATTTTGCGCCTTCAAATCTTCAGGGTCTATTATAAATACTAGTAAATTGTAATGCGCCTATGGCGCCCGTTAATTTGCTTGAGAAAGTATTTGTTACTTAATTTTAAAAATGTTGTAAAAAATATTTTGAGAAAACTATTTTGTAAAAAAAAATTTCGAATAAAAATAAAATTTGTGGAAAAAAAATTTTTGTTGAAAAAAAAAAATTTTGTTGAAAAAAAAAATGTTTGTGGAAAAAAAAAAAATTTTGTTGAAAAAAAAATTTTTGTTGAAAAAAAAATTTTTGCTGTAAAAAAAAATTTTGTTGAAAAAAAAAATTTTGTGGGAAAAAAAAAAATTTCTTGAAAAAAAAAATTTTTTTTAAAAAAAAAAATTTCTTGAAAAAAAAAATTTGGAAAAAAAAAATGTCTTGAAAAAAAAATTTGGAAAAAAAAAATTTTTAAGAAAAACAAATTTTGGAAAAAAAAAAATTTGGGGAAAACACAATTTCTGTACAAAAAAATATTATTTTTTTTATTATTATTATTTATAGAATTATTATAGAATGCCTATTTAAATTCCTACGTACTGCGTGACAGAGTCAGTGAATCAGGGAATCAGTGTATCAGTGAATCAGTGCCGAGGGTAAATATATATTAAGATACTTTCCTTTAACTAGCCATTAAGAAGTGTTAACGTCCATTTGGCAACCTTTGTAAATTGCCACCGATAGGATTGTTTTTATTGTAGCTAGTCTTGCTACCGGCACATATGTTTGCTCATAATCTATTCCGTATACTTTAATTTTAAAACCCATCGACATCATATTTAGCTCCCTTTTACCAATTCAATCGCCGCATTTTAATGAAGTCGATCTGCCCTCAATTCAATGTTTGCTTTTCACACAATTTTTACATCCCAACTCCTTCTTCCGAACTTCAAAACCAGTCACCATTTTGTTACATTGCATCTTCTTGAGATACACGTCATTTATGTGGCCAAACCGTCGATGCCACAAATTTTCCACGAACAGTACGGCTGAAGAACGGATTTTGTCTATAGTGAGTCGTCCGGTCAACCGGCCACTTTACAACGAACGGATGAGAGACCCTAGATAGCCGAGTATTCCGACTAAATGTTCTAACGTCAGGGACCCACATTCCGGCGATGCTGAAGGGATACAATAGAGTTGGATACCCTACTATCCCCAATCATCGCCAAAGCTCTCCTCTGTACACGGTCCAAAAAGATCTTACTTCCCCTGGGAGAAGAAATAATATAAGCACGAAGGCGCTGTTCGTGGAAAAGTTTTTCGCGTCTAAGCACTCTGGCATAGTTGGATCTTGCCTGCTTGCGTAGCAACTCAGTAGTGAAGTTTTTATGTCAATGCCAATTTCTGAACGCTTCCTCTTTAGATCTGACAGCTTCTGTGCATGTGTGATTAAATCAACAGTTATTTTGGGGTTTAATCGAAGTAGTATTAGAGGGAATAAACGTGTTTATTCCAAGATGAATTATTTTCTGGACCATTTCAGCAGCGGCATCGACATTGTTGTCTAGGAAACATTATTTCCTGATAAAAATTCTTGATCTCTGTTCAAATTGCCTTTTCGTATATACAGTGCCCGCTTCGTGACTGGTTTAGAAAAGGCTCGAATATCAGAGATCAAAAAAGATGCTGAAATTGTGCAATGATGCGTGTTAAGAGGTGCAAGGTTAAGGAAAGGGTGTGAGGTTCAGGAAAGGTCAAGAATATTTTGTGTTGCCGTTCAACACGCGGAATGTGTGTTGGTGCATTCACTAAGTGTGCCAAGTCGTTGTGCGCGGAGAATAGCGTATTGATCCTCCGGAGATGTATGGATCGAGTGGGAAAGCCAAGAATTATTATGGACATTGAAATCCCCAGCAACCACAATTTCACTGTCCGGATATTCTTCTAATATTTTCGAAATGGAGTCAGAAAGGGCATCGAAGCCATTAAGGGTAGCCTCCCTTTCCAGGTTTGGGCTTCTGTAAAGAAACCCAAAATGTAAGGTTTGTGATCCAATCCTGAACTTAACCAAAAGGGAGTTAAATTCTGGATCTTGTGAGTTTAAATGTTGCTGACTCTGAAACGCCACACCATTACGCATATATACCACAATACCTCTATGAGAAAAGTAAGAGTACAGCGTGTGATAACCAGGAATGTGAATATCCTGTGGATCAGAATCCTCAAATACCTGGGTCTCACATAGAGCGAGGACATCCTGCCTATGGAAGTTAATGTGCGAGTATACCGCAAAATAATTCGTCCTAAGCCCACAAATATTCGCAAAGTGAATTGTATACTTACTATGACACTACCAAAAAAACAAGACAACGTCAAATCAGAATTACAAAAATAATGCTGCACCTCTCCTGCCGCTGTTATTTCTGTTAGTTGTTCAGTGTTATGTCTACAACAACTAACAGAACATCGACAAGAAGAATGCAGAACTATTCGTGATTTGCAAATAAGGAGGGGGAAAAAGCCCTTAGTGTTGTCTTTTTTGTGTTGATGCGTGGAGCTGGTTATCGTTGTTGTTAATGTGTGAGCGCGGTTTGGTTTGTTTTTTTCTTCGTTTTCATTTGGTTATTGCTATTGTTGTTGTAAAGTGCGAATGTTGTTATGTTGTGGTTGTTGTAATGCTATGTTCTCTTTTTTTCTATTTCGTTTAATTTTTTTTTGGCAAAAAATAATTCCATGACCTACATATTAGGGTGGGGCGAAAAGCGGAAAAAATTTTTTTTTCGAAAATTTTGAAACGCACTACCCACTAAGAGTTGCATATTAATATTAGTAATTTTCCTGTGAAATCTTATCGAATTTGGAAAATGTCTTCTGCCTCCAACCCAGCTCCAAAAATTTGATTTGATTCCACAAACGATACTAATGTTACATACCAGTAAATTCTTATTTAATTGAATATAGTTGAGGTTTTCTAGTATATTTTATTATTTTTACACAAAATAAACTAAAAAATATTTAATTATATCAAAACGCCCAGCAGTTGGCATAACTTCTAGACCACTTGGAAGTGTGATTTGGTCTCAAAACTTGGTAGATCCTGTCGTGACTTTATTGTAGCCCTGATGTAGCCATCTCTTGACTCGGATCCAACGACAGACATGCTAGCCTCTGTCACCAGTTTCACACAACGTTCCACTGATTGAGTGTGACAAGGATATCTCAAAAAATTTAGCACTGGCGTTTGCTCTTGCCCAATAAGCAGCTGCAACTCTTCGTCAGATTTGTCTGTTACAATAGGAGGCTCAGTTATTTTTGTAGTGTGCCAGTTAATCATGTCAATGTAGTCCGTGGCATTGAAGTTCAGCAGTGGAATTTTGAATTCTCTAGTAGCATTCTTCGATTGGCTTGGATTGGCTCTAGATTTAAGGATACGCCTCAGTCCTAGCTCTCGTACGTGGCGTCTATCATCAGTTACCATACTCAACAAAATATTCTCTGGATGAGGAAAATAAGCATTCCTTTGAAGTACGGGGTCCACTATTTTCTTCAAATCTTTACTCAAGTATCTGGTCAAATTAATACTCATCCAGGTATGACGAGCCCCGTCTTTACAAGATGGATGGGTCTTTATTTGAAACCATAAAGGAGCGTAAACTTTTAGTATAAACACTACTAAAATTTTCAAATTGTTTGACGGCGCTTTTGTTCCAATGTAAAATCTGAGAATGCGATTGGCCGTCGTTAGCCATCTTGCATGAGACAACTTGCCGGGTTCTCTTTTAGAAAAACCAACAGAACAATAGCCACTTGAAATAGCATGACACATGTCCCAGAGGTACTTCTGATCTGTACTAATATCTGTGGTGTCCTTGTCAATTGCTGGTAATTCGCACTCAATGCTCTCAAACTCCACTAAAGGCAACTGCAGACAATTTTCTAGCGATTTGCCGATGCATCCAGAAAAGTTTCGTGGTCCAGTCGTGCCGCCATCAAGGTATTGAAAAAGGTGACGTAAAGTAAGTTCATTCCCATGCAGTTGGCAGATAAACCACTGAAGAGGACGTTTCAGTTCTAGTTCTAGGAGTCTTATAACACCGCCTTTGATACCAGTGTTCACATTGGTACCGTCACAACCAATATAAATAAGATGCTCAAGACTCACATCATTTGTTCTGAAAAAGTTTAGAATGGCCTCCTTAATATTTTCTGCGGAACCGGAAGACGGTGTAACATGACCTAAATATTGTGATCCTGGTTCTTCTATCAATGACAGATGTTCTTCAATTATAGTACAACGATGGTGCTTGCCTTCATTTACTTGCATTCCGAGCGTCTTGTCTTTTCTACCGTCAAAAAATAGCGCACAAATTAGCCTCGACTCGTCTGTTTTTCTCAATTCATTACGAACTTTTAATCTCTCCCTTTGTATTTTACGTTTATCAATTACTTTTGATGTGTCTTCTTTGGTAATAATACCAATATCTTGTAAAACAGCAGAGGCAATGGCAGCAGCTGCTCTATTGGAAACTCCAAATCTGTCACACGTTTTGGCCAACGTAGGTAATTTGACTCTCATTTGAGGTTGATGTAGTTTAGATGTAGACTCTTTGGTTGAAGTTCCGGGCTGATTGAAGGATTCACCAATATCAAGCCGCTTCCGTTTTTGTGTTGGCTCAGATACATTTATTTGATCCGTGATTTGATCCGATTCATTGTCGTTGTCCGATGATGATTCCTGATTAAAGTTGGGTTCATCCTCCAGCCTCACAACGTGCCGTAACCGTAGTATTATCCTTACGCTTCCTTTCCTCTCGTAGAGCTAATTTTTTGGTCGTCACAAAGACAACGTTGCCAATAAACATTTTTCTATGACTTTTTTGATCTGTGAGAAAAGTTCGTTCAGTTATGGGTACTTTTCGTATTTTCTCACACTTGCACGAAGTAAATTTGCAAGCGGCAATATCAAATAACTGAATTTTAGCATTTTCTCGAAAGTTTCTTAAATTTTCCTTGTATGTGTCACTATTTAACTTGGCTTTAGGTTGCTTCATTAAATTCATATAATTACTATGATATTTTTTAATTAGTAACTTGATACGAGGGTCAGGAAGTGTTGGTATTCAAGCTCTTTGCCATATTTCCTTCAATTTTAAAGTTAAAGCGTTCGATACTTCGAAAACAGTCGGTTCCTTTTTTGAGTCATGTTTGAGTTCATGCCTCAACCACAAATAACACTTAAGAACATCTTCGTGAGTCGGTAATAAATTACCACTGAAGTCTTTTGGCACACCAATAATTGCATCAATTATTTGACGTCTAGTAGTAGTAGTATGTGACGACATAGTTTTCATCTGCGAAATATGGAAATAAAATCGCAGATTACTAATATCTTCTTCTTCCTTCCGTCCTCTGACCGGCTCAATCTACTAATATATTACTAATATATACTATAATATTAAGATAAAAATTTATCTAGTGTTGAGAATCACTGAACCACGTTACTATTCTTAACAAAACTCACAATTTAAACTTCAAACTCACTATCATTGCACCACACAAACTATTACAGTCAGAACGCAAGAATAACGGAAGAATGAATCACGGAATTTTCCTACGAATAACAAACCTATAGGTGTCCACTACGTCAACTGTCGTTTTATTTTATGGAAACGGTTAATGTTTCACAATATATCCTCTAGATGGCGCAAGATATCGATATTTGAATCTAATGCTATAATTTAGAACGCTAAATATTTGGAACGGAATAATGTATAATTCAAGGTCAAGTTGGAGGCAGAAAATGATGTTCTAAAAATCTGAAAAAAATTGTAGTTAACCACCACATGCAAAGACAAGTTTCGGCGGGTAGTGCAATTTGAATTTTCGAATTTCATTTTTTCGCCCCACCCTACTACATATCTTTAAATTCTCGTTGAGACTGGGTGTAATACGACATTTATACCCTCACCCTACGGGTAGGAGTGTATATATAATTTTATACGACCCAAAAGTGTAACACATAGAAATATTCACATTAGACCTCAAGTGTCTTTGAACCAAATTCGATTCATGACTTTCTGAATCGTTTGAGCCATGTCCGTCTGTCCTGCTGGTACCCACGATAACTTTCGAAAGAGTTAAACCATTGAAATTTGGCATGGGTTAATATTTTTCCAAAACTGCTTATGGGATGGGATATGGGCTATATGGCCACTCCCCTTCGGGTACCTCCCATACAAATCGTCTATTTCGCCCACTTTAGAAATCCTGTAATAATATCAATATGACCCACGGGATCTTGCCCAAATTCTGTATTTAGTAAATCTATAGCCAGACAAAGTTTCGGACAAAAACTTGGAAGTCTGGCAACTCCCCTTCTGGTACCGACCATACAAATGTACCATCCCGCCCCATTATAAATCGTGTAATAATAGGCCAAAGCGATCTTGCCCAAAATTTGTATTTAGTAAATCTATAGCTAGACAACGTCCTCCTCTCCTGGCAACTCCTGTTATGGAACCTCCCATAAAAAAGTACCATCCCCCCCCTTATAAACCGTGTAATAATATCGATATGACCAACGCGATCTTTTTTTTTTTTGACTAACACTCAGGGGATGCCCCCTATAAATGCAATGCACTGTGTTAGCGATAGGAAGAAAGGGTATTGGAGGGGGGAAAAGGAGTAGTGTTTGTTGGCCTTGAATTTGGTAATGTCATAGCAGGCAGGAAAAACACTTGCAGGAAGATTATTCCACAAACGAACAGTCCGGCTGAAGAACGAATTTTCTCTATAGTGCGTCGTCCGGTCAACTGACCATTTGACAATGAACGGATGAGAGACCCTGGATAGCCGAGTATTCCGGCTAAATGTTCTAACGTCAGGGACCAGACGACGGATATCTTGTGAACAGATACCATTAAAATATCTATAGAATAGCGATACACAACCCACATTCCGGCGATGCTGTAGGGAGAAAATAGAGTTGGATACCCTACCATCCCCTATCATCAACACCGCTCTCCTCTGTACACGGTCCAGAAGCTTCAAAGATGTCAATAGAGCTCCTGTCCATATATGGGAGTTGTATTCCATTTTAGGCCGGATGTATGTGGTGTAAATATTTACGAGGTCAGATGGGGTGAAGTATTGCTTGCACCGCTTTAAAAAGCCTAAACACTTGAATGCTTCTTTCGACACTTCGAATATATGGCTAGCCCAGCGAGCATCACCCTGTATCTTCATGCCCAGAACATCAAGAGTATCTGACACGTCTATATCTACACCACCCATAGATATTGACGACGATGCTGGATCAGTGGAACGTTTGTGTGACAACAAACAGCACTGGGTCTTTTGCTCATTAAAATCTACTCTGTTCATTTGGCCCCACTCACAAATCGCGGTTAAGTGAGTCGTTCATCGTTCGCCTTTTGTCCTCGACTTCCAAAGGACCTGGCCGATGATCACATGAGTACGAATGACAGAGGTTGCTGTCATCCGCAAAGGAGTAGATTGGGTTCACAGTCTGTCCCAACAGGTCGTCAATGAAAATAAGGAATAAAGAAGGAGAGAGGATAGAGCCTTGTGGCACTCCTGCGGTCAACCTATGCTCGTTGGATGAGACCCCGTCTATAACAACTCGTATAGAGCGATCCCTGAGAAAACTCGAAATGAATCGATAGAAGGTATTACCGACACCAAATGCAATAAGTTTTGATATGAGTGCTCCGTGCCAGACCCTATCGAACGCCTTGGAAATATCCAGAGCCACGACCTTACTTTCACCAAGGCGGTGAATGGATCGCCTCCATCGCTCCGTAAGGAACGCCATCAGGTCTCCAGTAGATCGATTTCTACGAAAGCCATACTGTCGATCATTCAGGAGGCCGTTAGCCTCTAAATACTTAACGAGATGGTGGTTAAGCATGCTCTCCATAACCTTCGAGAGCGCAGAACATATTGCAATTGGACGGTAATTCGCAGGATTGGTAGCCTCACCTTTCTTCCAACGTGAAGGGTAAATACCGGCACGGTACGACATGTTGAAAAGATTGCGCAATGGACGAGCTAGCATCGAAGAGCACTTACATAGGACAAGTGCTGGAATACCATCCCGGCCCGGAGTTGTATTTACGTTAAGATCTGCAAGAACCCTTTTAACACCACGTGTTCGAAAAAATATCTGGCGCATCGAACTAGATACGTTTCCGATCACGGGGAGTGGTTGACTGCTTTCTGGCAAAGATGAATTCTTTGCAAATATTTCAGACAGAAGGTTAGCTTTGTCAACCGGGTCAGTGAAAATCTGGTCAGCGTTAACGAGAGTTGGGATAGAAGATGAAGAATTGTCCCTTACCCTTTTTACGAATGTCTAAAAGCTCTTACTTCCCCTGGGATAGGAGAGAACTTTAGCACGAAGACGCTGTTCGTAAAGAAGTTTTTCGCGCCTAAGTACTCTGGCACACCTTGATCTTGCCTATTTGCGTAGCAGCTCAGTAGTGGCATTTTTACTTATACGCCAATTTCTGAACGCTTCCTCTTTGGATCTGACAGCTTCTTTGCATGTCTGATTAAACAAACAATTTTTTGGAGGTTTGATCGAAGAAGTCTTCAAGGGAATAAATGTGTTAATACCAAGAAGAATTATTTTCTCAACCATTTCAGCAGCAGCATCGACATTACTGTCTAGGAAACATAGTTTCCAGTTAAATTGTTGGTAAAAATTGTTGAGCTCGGCCCAACGTGCCTTTTCGTATATATACATTGTCCGCTTCGTGACTGGTTTTGAAGTGGCTCGAAGATCGGAGAACGAAAAGGATGCTGAAATGGTGCAATGATCTGAGTTACCAAGAGGTGCAAGGATGTTAACCTCGTACTTTTCAGGGTGGGAGGTTAAAAAACGGTCAAGAATATTTTGTTGTTGCCCTTCAACACGCGGAATGTGTGTTGGTTCATTCACTAATTGCGCCAAGTCATTGTGCGCTGCAAAAAGCTCGGCGTACTGACCCTCCGGAGATGTGTGGCTCGAATGGGAAAGCCAAGAATTATTGCGGACATTGAAATCCCCAGCAACCACAATATCACTGTCCGGATAATCTTCTAAGACTTTTGAAATAAAGTCAGAAATGGCGTCGAAGCCGTTTAGGGTAGCCTACCTTTCCAAATTTGTACTTCTATAAAGAAACCCGAAGGGTAATAGGTGCGATCCAATCCTGAACTTAACCCAGAGGGAATTAAATTCTGGATCTTGTGAGTTTAACTGTTGCTGACTCTGGAACACAACACCATTACGTATAAATAGGCTTACCATAATAACGAAGAGCCAAACCGGGACGCAGAAGGGGAAGAGGCTCATTTTCGTTTTGCTTTTCGCTTAATTTGTGTTTTTCATATTTGAAATGCAATCAAAATTATTAAGAACTGAAAACATATTAATATATTTTTTATTAAAAAGAAATAGAGATAGAGTACAATTAATACAAACAACACTAAAAATTTGCCCAGTTTTATTATTCGCCCACGCTTACTTTATATTTTTCACTAGAGTGCACTTTCTTCAGAATCTTTTTGTCGTGCTTAATTTTGTCATAAAATTCACTGCATGACATGTTCAAGTTGAGTTTGCACGTAAGCAAGGCATCCACAACGCATTCTTCCATCCTCCCCCGATCGTCCGACCACATTTTTTTCATCTGTGAAAAAATTCTTTCCACTGGCGCTGAAGTACCAGGTAGACACATAGCAAACTCCACAATTTTTTTTAAATTTGGCACCTCAATATGCTGCTTGTGGAAATGAGTGAATAGCTGGACACATTTGTCGGAGTAACTAGCTTCATTAGAATTTTGGAAGAAACCTTTTGCCAATGTCACCTCATCAAATAACTCATCAATCATTATTTGGAATTTCGATTGAGGTTTTTGCATTTTATTTATATTTTCTGCTGCTTTTTCGATTTCACTCCAGTTGAGCTCATTTTTCAAGCAGATCCACTCGAAGCTCTGTTCCCACAATTCTAAATACGAAATGCAGCGCTCATAAAAAGCGTGAACGTTACTCATGAAGTTTTCGACATTTATGGAATCTTTCAGTTTATTTAAGAGTTGTTTAGCTGCTTGTGGAAGAAATTTGTTTTCCATCCTGTTTTGGAGATTAGTTTTTAACTTTGCCAATTCCATACCTACATCTGTCGCAGTTGGGTTAGTCTTTTCCATAGACTCAACGGTCTTGTTGAATACATTTAACTGTCCGTGCACAAACCAAAAGTAAAGTGCTCCAATTTCTGTTGTGAAAAACTGTCGCAATGCGAGCGGGCAGTTTACTTGAGCAAGAAAATAAGATTTCAGGCCTTCGTATAGCTGCAGGATTCTTTCCACAGCTGGTAATAAAGACAGAAATCTTGTATTTCCATGTTTCACTAATTTTTTGTACTCGATGCCAGCTGTCTCACAAAACTCTTTTAAGTTTGTGACGCGTACGGTATATATACAAAAATATTTGTATATTTTTACAACGATAGCCTCTATTTCGACAGGAAGACCATCAACTGCATGTTGAATTGTATTGTGAACGATGTGTGCGCTGCAACCAATGCCTTTTATGTTAACTCCGAGACCTTCCTTGAGCCTGGAATAGACGTTGTTTGTGCTTCGCCTGTTTACCCCTCCGAAATTCGTATTACAGTTATCACCACAGAATGCAGCCACCTTGTTTTCTATTTCGTGTTTTTTGATTATCGACATTATGTGATTTGCCAGAATTTCAGACGTTTCTCCGGCGACAGATCGAAAATCGAGTAACTTTACAGATATACCTCTCTCAGGAACAAAGTACCTAACAACTATCGGTGCCAATTTAACATCATGTCTGTTTGATGTATCTGTTGAAATGCTAAAAAAATTGCATTTTTTTTAGCTCGTTGTGTAATTCATATCTTGCCATCGGTGCGATCACTCCTGTGAGGATCGCTTCGCACTTGGTACGCGCAGACCCGAATTTGGGCTTCGATATTAATTTTGAGGAGCAATCAGATGTTTTAAAACTTATATTGTGCATTGCTGTATGGAATGCAAAAGTAGCTTCTTTAGCAGCAATGGAAATTTCATTTTCTGCGGGTTCGGCATTTTTGAAAAACGATGTTATGGTAGATAAGCTTGCAATGGCACTTACGCTAGCCTTGTGTTTCGAGCACTTTAGATGGTCCTTGATGTCCGCTCTTCCACCGTGTGCTATTGAAAATTCTGATAAACAGTGTTGACACTTTGTCGTTATGGCCGCAGAGCTTTTTGAGAAACGGATAGTCATTTTCAAGTTCTTTTGTGAATGTGCAATTTCGTTTTGGCATGCTGAGGCAGGAAAAATCGTACGATAACTATCTGACGAAAAAACAATACAATAGACCAGTGGTCGTCACAACCCAGCAAACATTTTCGATCGTCTGAGATTCGTCCACGAATCGCCGGGAAGATGTCACAGAAATTCATAAATAAATCAGAAATAAATTATTTTTTGGCACTTTTAAGACGTTTCTCGACTCGGTCCTTGGCGTGTACAAAATGCTGTTATATTACAGCATTAATTTTGTTATCATCAGATGTGGAAAATTTACCGTGGCATATTTCTATTAAAAAAAATAAATGAATAACAATTATATATGAATAAAAAAATAATATTTGAAATCCTTACCTCTTATCACCGATATAAATCGTCCTCAAAATTTTGAAGGCTTCTCTCTTACTTCTTTTTCTTATTGTGCTGGCAGACAACATTGCTATTATATAAATAAAACACACCCGACACTTTTTAATTTCAGAGATGAACTAACAAACATTGTAAATTTCAGAATCTTTCGCCTCAGAATCTTCTAATTGTTTGCTGGGAAGGGAGGCTGTAAAAATGTGTGTGTAGTGGTTAAAAAAAATTACGTGCTTTGCTGATAGAGAATTACATGCTTTGTTGATGTTTTATCAAAAAAAAAACAAAAATGCGACAACGACCTACCTGTGTAAAAGCTACCATACAACTGATTAACCGACGATGACGTAACGACGTAAACTGAACACAACACGACTTAATTATGGACGCGTGCGGTAGACATGCTTGCATGTGCACAACTACTTACATAACAACTTATAGATTGTCTGTTTCATATATCGACTTTACACCCATCAAAACAGAACGGTCTCTCATTTTCTAATGAAACCCACGCTCTCAGCTATACGCTCTATTATTCTCCTCTCTACGCCAGATCGTTGTTTGTGCTCAATTGATTTTCTTATCGGCCGGGGTGTCGGTGTTGTTCAAGTTTGACCGGGACGCTAATGCAGACCGGCCGGGACGCCGGGACAGGGGTCTCAAACCGGGACCATCCCGGTCAAATCGGGACGTATGGTAAGCCTACGTATAAATACCACAAGGCCTCTGTGTGAAGAGAAAGAGGATAAAGTGTGATAACCAGGAATGTGAAAATCCTGTGGATCTGAATCCTCACAAACCTGGGTCTCACATAGAGCGAGGACATTCGGCCTATGGAAATTAATGTGTGCGTATACCGCAGAAAAATTCGTTCTCAACCCGCGAATATTCGCAAAGTGAATTTGAAAACTAATTACCATAACAATACCAAAAAACAAGGCAACATCAAAGCAAAATCACAAATAACACTGCACCCCACCCGCCGCTGTTATTTCTGTTAGTTGTTCAGTGTTATACCTACAACAACTAACAGAACAGCGACGAGAAGAACGCAGAATTATTTGTGATATGCGAAAGAGAAGAAGGCGGGGGATCACAAGTGCAGGGCAACGAGGGGGGCATAACAAAGCCCTTAGTGTTGTCTTTTTTGTGCAATGCGTGTGTGGAGCTGGTTGTTGTTATTGTTGTTGTGTGTGTGCGATGGTTGTTGGTTTTGGTTGTTATTATCGTTTGAAACCGTTTTATTATTTTTGCTATTGTTGTGTTTATTTCTTCGTTTTTCTATTTTCTATTTTATTTTATTTGTTTTCATTTAATTATTTTGGATACACTGGTTTTTAATTTTAGTTTCTTTTTTAGTACTACACAAGATACATGAAAACACAGAAGACGCGACGGACGGACAAAATGTGCGTGTGCAACGAACGACAGACAAACAAACACTAAGTCTGGCAACTCCCCTTCGGGTACGTCCCATACAAATGTACCATTCCACCCTCTTTTGAAATCGTGAAATTATATAAATTCGCTAATCGAATCTTTCCGAAATTCAATATTTAGTAAAGCTTTAACTACATAAAATTTTCAAGAAAAAATTCTGCTTTATATTCCGTCCTTTTTGTAAAAACGTGTAATACAATATTTATACCCTCACCCTACGAATAGGAGGGTATATGTCATTTGATACGGCTCAAAAGTGTAACACATATCCACATTAGACCCCAGGTGTCTTTGAACCAAATTCGATTCATGACTTTCTGAATCGTTTGAGCCATGTCCGTCTGTCCCTCTGTCTTGCTGGTACGCACGATAACTTTCGAAAGAGTTAAACAATCGCTTTGAAATTTGGCATGGGTTAATATTTTTCCAAAACTGCTTATGGGATGGGATATGGGCTATATAGCCACTCCCCTTCAGGTACCTCCCATACAAATCGTCTATTTCGCCCACTTTAGAAATCCTGTAATAATATCAATATGACCCACGCGATCTTGTATTTAGTAAATCTATAGCTAGACAAAGTTTTGGACAAAAACTTGGAAGTCTGGCAACTCCCCGTCTGGTACCTCCCAGACAAATGTACCATCCCGCCCATTAGAAATCGTGTAATAATATCTATATGACCCACGCGATCTAACCCAAAATCTGTATTTAGTAAAGCTACAACTAGTTACAAAAACTTGGTAGTCTGGCAACTCCCCTTCTGGTACCTCCCGTACAATTGTACCATCCCGCCCTTATAAACCGTGTAATAATATCAATATGCCTAACGCAATCTTACCCAAATTCTCGATTTAGTAAATCTATAGCTAGTCAACGTTTTGGACAAAAATTTGAAAGTCTGATACCTCCCATACAAAATGTACCATTCCACTCACTTTAGAAATCGTGTAATTATATAAATTCACTCATCGAATATCTCCGAAATTCTATATTTAGTAAAGCTTCAACTACATACAATCGAGAAAAAACTCTGCTTTATATTCCGCCCTTTTTGTAAAAACGTGTAGTACGATATTAATACCCTCACCCTACGTGTAGGAGGGTATTCATCATTTGATACGACCCATAAGTGTAACACATAGAAATATTCACATTAGACCTCAGGTGTCTTTGAACCAAATTCGATTCATGACTTTCTGAATCGTTTGAGCCATGTCCGTCTGTCCTGCTGGTACGCACGATAACTTTCGAAGGAGTTAAACCATTGAAAATTGGCATGGATTAATATTTTCCCAAAACTGCTTATGGGATTGGATATGGGCTTTATGGCCACTCCCCTTCTTGTACCTCCCATACAAATGTACCATTAGAAATCGTGTAATAATATCTATATGACCCACGCGATCTAACCCAAATTCTGTATTAAGTAAAGTTATAGCTGGAAAAAGTTTTGGACAAAAACTTGGAAGTCTGGCAACTCCCCTTCTGGTACCTCCCATACAAACGTATCATCTCGCCCCATTAGAAATCGTGTAATAATATCAATATAACCCACTCGATCTTGCCCAAATTCTGTATTTAGTAAAGCTACAACTACACAAAGTTTTGTACAAAATCTTCGTAGTCTGGCAACTCCCCTTCTGGTACCTCCCATACAAATGTACCTAGACAGAGTTTTGGACAAAAACTTCCAAGTCTGGCAACTCCCCGTCTGCTGCCTCCCATACGAATGTACCACCCCGCGAATTAGAAATCGTGTAATAATATTTATATGACCCACGCGATCTTACCCAAATTCTGTATTTAGTAAAGCTACCACTAGTTACAAAATCTTGGAAGTCTGGCAACTCCCCTTCTGGTACCATCCCGCCCATTATAAATCTTGTAATAATATCAATATGACCTTCGCGATCTTGCCCAAATTCTATATTTAGTAAATCTATAGCTAGACAAAGTTTTGGACAAAAACTTGGAATTCTGGTAAATCCCCGTCTGCTACCTCCCATTCAAATGTACCATCCCGCCCATTAAAAATCGTGTAATAATATCTATATGACCCACGCGATCTTACCCGAAATCTGTATTTAGTAAAGCTACAACTAGTTACAAAAACTTGGTAGTCTGGCAACTCCCCTTCGGGTACCTCCCGTACAAATGTACCATCCCGCCCTTATAAACCGTGTAATATGATTAATATGTCCAATGCGATCTCGTCCCAATTCTGTATTTAGTTAATCTATAGCTAGACAAAGTTTTGGAGAAAAACTTGTAAGTCTGGCAACTCCCCTGCTGGTACATCCCATACAAATGTACCATCCCGCCCATTAGAAATCGTGTAATATTATCTATATGACAGACGCGATCTTACCCAAATCTATAGCTAGACAAAGTTTTGGACAAAAACTTGGAAGTCTGGCAACTCCCCGTCTGCTACCTCCCATACAAATGTACCATCCCGCCCATTAGAAATCGTGTAATAATATCTATATGACCCACGCGATTATACCTGGAAAAAGTTTTGGAAAAAAACTTGGAAGTCTGGCAACTCCCCTTCTGGTACCTCCCATTCAAACGTACCATCTCGCCGCATTAGAAATCGTGTAATAATATCAATATGACCCACGCGATCTTGCCCAAATTCTGTATTTAGTAAAGCTACAACTACACAAAGTTTCGTACAAAATCTTCGTAGTCTGGCAACTCCCCTTCTGGTACCTCCCATACAAATGTACCTAGACAGAGTTTTGGACAAAAACTTCCAAGTCTGGCAACTCCCCGTCTGCTACCTCCCATACAAATGTACCACCCCGCCCATTAGAAATCGTGTAATAATATTTATATGACCCACGCGATATTACCCAAATTCTGTATTTAGTAAAGCTACCACTAGTTACAAAATCTTGGAAGTCTGGCAACTCCCCTTCTGGTACCTCCCATACAAATGTACCATCCAGCCCTATTAGAAATCGTGTAATAATATCAATATGACCCACGCGATCTTGCCCAAATTCTAAATTTTGTAAATCTATAGCTAGACATAGTTTTGGACAAAAACTTGGAAGTCTGGCAACACCGCGTCTGCTACCTCCCTTACAAATGTACCATCCCGCCCATTAGAAATCGTGTAATATTATCTATATGACCCACGCGATCTTACCCAAATTCTGTATTTAGTAAAGCTACAACTAGTTACAAAATCTTGGAAGTCTGGAAACTCCCCTTCTGGTACCTTCCGAACAAATGTACAATCCCACCCCATATAAACCGTGTAATAATATCAATTCTGGATTTAGTAAAGCTATAGCTAGACAAAGTTTTGGAGAAAAACTTGTAAGTCTGGCAAATTCCCTTCTGGTACCTCACATATAAATGTACCAACCCGCCCCTTTTTAACCGTGTAATATTATGAATATGAACGACGCGATCATGGCCAAATTCTGTATTAAGTAAAGTTATAGCTGGAAAAAGTTTTGGACAAAAACTTGGAAGTCTGGCAACTCCCCTTCTGGTACCTAACATTCAAACGTAGCATCCCGCCCCATTAGAAATCGTGTAATAATATCAATAAAGCTACAACTAGTTACAAAATCTTGGAAGTCTGGAAACTCCCCTTCTGGTACCTTCCGTACAAATGTACAGTCCCGCCCCATATAAAAAGTGTAATAATATCAATATGCCTAACGCAATCTTACCCAAATTCTGGATTTAGTAAAGCTATAGCTAGACAAAGTTTTGGAGAAAAACTTGTAAGTCTGGCAAATCCCCTTCTGGTACCTCCCATATAAATGTACCAACCCGCCCCTTTTTAACCGTGTAATATGATCAATATGCCCACCGAGATTTTGCCCAAATTCTGTATTTAGTAAATCTATAGCATAGCTGTCCAAAATAAAATGAGATTGTATTTGTGTGAGAGAGAGCGACCTCACTCAGGCGCACTGAAAGAAATGTGTATTTACAGTATTCAAACATGATGCGGATAATTGAAAATCACAATTGGATTAAAATAATTTTTGTCTACAATTCTAACACAAACTATTAATTGACATAGATCATTTCTATCTGTACTTTCATCTAATCATATGGAAAAGTATTTGCATTCATTTTATTTGTTTTTTATTTGCAATTTTATGAAAAGACAATTTTTCGTACAATTGCTCCGTCATTTTTTCTCTGTGCATCCGACTCTTTTGATGGCAACTCAACGACTGAAACTGAGAGAGTAACATACGTGTGAATTGAGCGAGCACAATTGTGCCACTGGTGAACACCTATGATCAATAGCCAGACAAAGTTTTCGACACAATCTTGGTAGTCTGGCAACTCCCCTTCTGGTACCTCCCGTACAAATGTACCATCCCGCCCCTTATAAACCGTGTAATATTATGAATATGACCGACGCGATCATGGCAAAATTCTGTATTAAGTAAAGTTATAGCTGGAAAAAGTTTTGGACAAAAACTTGGAAGTCTGGCAACTCCCCTTCTGGTACCTCCCATTCAAACGCACCATCCCGCCCCATTAGAAATCGTGTAATAATATCAATATGACCCACGCGATCTTGCCCAAATTCTGCATTTAGTAAAGCTACAACTACACACAGTTTTGTACAAAAACTTCGTAGTCTGGCAACTCCCCTTCTGGTACCTCCCATACAAATGTACCATCCCGCCCCTTATAAACCGTGTAATATTATGAATATGACCGACGCGATCATGGCACAATTCTGTATTAAGTAAAGTTATAGCTGGAAAAAGTTTTGGACAAAAACTTGGAAGTCTGGCAACTCCCCTTCTGGTACCTCCCATTCAAACGTACCATCACGCCCCATTAGAAATCGTGTAATAATATCAATATGACCCACGCGATCTTTTCCAAATTCTATATTTAGTAAATCTATAGCTAGACAAAGTTTTGGACAAAAACTTCGAAGTCTGGCAACTCCGCGTCTGGTACCTCCCATACAAATGTACCATCCCGCCCCATTAGAAATCGTGTAATAATATTAATATGACCCACGCGATCTTTCCCAAATTCTATATTTAGTAGATATGTAGCTAGACAAAGTTTTGGACAAAAACTTGGAAGTCTGGCAACTCACCCTCTGATACCTCCCATACAAATGTACCATCCCGCCCCTTATAAACTGTGTAATATTATGAATATGACCGACGCGATCATGGTAAAATTCTGTATTAAGTAAAGTTATAGCTGGAAAAAGTTTTGGACAAAAACTTGGAAGTCTGGCAACTCCCCTTCTGGTACCTCCCATTCAAACGTACCACCCCGCCCCATTAGAAATCGTGTAATAATATCAATATGACCCACGCGATCTTTCCCAAATTCTATATTTAGTAAATCTGTAGCTAGACAAAGTTTTGGACAAAAACTTCGTAGTCTGGCAACTCCCCTTCTGCTACCTCGCATTCAAATGTACCATCCCGCCCTTATAAACCGTGTAATATGATTAATATGTCCAATGCGATCTTGTCCAAATTCTGTATTTAGTAAATCTATAGCTAGACAAAATTTTGGAGAAAAACTTGTAAGTCTGGCAACTCCCCTGCTGGTACCTCCCATACAAATGTACCATCCCGCCCATTAGAAATCGTGTAATAATATCAATATGACCCACGCGATCTTGCCCAAATTCTATATTTAGTAAATATGTAGCTAGCCAAAGTTTTGGACAAAAACTTGGAAGTCTGGCAACTCACCCTCTGATACCTCCCATACAAATGTACCATCCCGCCCCTTATAAACTGTGTAATATTATGAATATGACCGACGCGATCATGGTAAAATTCTCTATTAAGTAAAGTTATAGCTGGAAAAAGTTTTGGACAAAAACTTGGAAGTCTGGCAACTCCCCTTCTGGTACCTCCCATTCAAACGTACCATCCCGCCCCATTAGAAATCGTGTAATAATATCAATATGACCCACGCGATCTTTCCCAAATTCTATATTTAGTAAATCTGTAGCTAGACAAAGTTTTGGACAAAAACTTCGTAGACTGGCAACTCCCCTTCTGCTACCTCCCATTCAAATGTACCATCCCGCCCTTATAAACCGTGTAATATGATTAATATGTCCAGTGCGATCTTGTCCAAATTCTGTATTTAGTAAATCTATAGCTAGACAAAATTTTGGAGAAAAACTTGTAAGTCTGGCAACTCCCCTGCTGGTACCTCCCATACACATGTACCATCCCGCCCATTAGAAATCGTGTAATAATATCAATATGACCCACGCGATCTTGCCCAAATTCTATATTTAGTAAATATGTAGCTAGACAAAGTTTTGGACAAAAACTTGGAAGTCTGGCAACTCACCCTCTGATACCTCCCATACAAATGTACCATCCCGCCCCTTATAAACTGTGTAATATTATGAATATGACCGACGCGATCATGGTAAAATTCTCTATTAAGTAAAGTTATAGCTGGAAAAAGTTTTGGACAAAAACTTGGAAGTCTGGCAACTCCCCTTCTGGTACCTTCCGTACAAATGTACAATCCCGCCCCATTAGAAACCGTGTAATAATGTCAATATGCCTAACGCAATCTTACCCAAATTCTGGATTTAGTAAAGATATAGCTAGAGAAAGTTTTGGAGAAAAACTTGTAAGTCTTGCAAATCCCCTTCTGGTACCTCCCATACAAATTTACCATCCCCCCCTTATAAATCGTGTAATATGATTAATATGTCCAATGCGATCTCGTCCAAATTCTGTATTTAGTAAATCTATAGCTAGACAAAGATTTGGAGAAAAACTTGTAAGTCTGGCAACTCCCCTTCTGGTACCTCCCATACAAATGTACCATCCCGCCCATTAGAAATCGTGTAAAAATATCAATATGCCAAACGAGATCTTGCCCAAATTCTTTATTTAGGAAATCTATAGATAAACAAAGTTTTGGACAAAAACTTGGAAGTCTGGCAACTCCCCTTCTGGTACCTCCCATACAAATGTACCATCCCGCCCCTTATAAACCGTGTAATATTATCAATATGTCCATTGCGATCTCGTCCAAATTCTGTATTTAGGAAATCTATAGATAAACAAAGTTTTGGACAAAAACTTGGAACTCTGGCAACTCCCCTTCTGGTACCTCCCATACAAATGTACCATCCCGCCCATTAGAAATCGTATAATAATATCAATATGCCCAACGATATCTTGCCCAAATTCTGTATTTAGAAAATCTATAGATAAACAAAGTTTTGGACAAAAACTTGGAAGTCTGGCAACTCCCCCTTATGGTACCTCCCATACAAATGTACCATCCCGCTCCTTATAAACTGTGTAATATTATCAATATGCCCGACGAGACCTTGCCCAAATTCTGTATTTATGAAATCTATAGATAAACAAAGTTTTGGACAAAAACTTGGAAGTCTGGCAACTCCCCTTCTGGTACCTCCCATACAAATGTACCATCCCGCCCCATTAGAAATCGTGTAAAATATCAATATGCCCGACGAGATCTTGCCCAAATTCTGTATTTAGGAAATCTATAGATAAACAAAGTTTTGGACAAAAACTTGGAAGTCCGGCAACTCCTCTTCTGGTACCTCCCGTACAAATGTACCATCCCGCCCCTTATAAACCGTGTAATATGATTAATATGACCAATGCGATTTACCCAAATTCTGTATTTAGTAAAGCTATTGCTAGACAAAGTTTTGGACAAAAACTTCGAAGTCTGGCAACTCCGCGTCTGGTACCTCCCATACAAATGTACCATCCCGCCCCATTAGAAATCGTGTAATAATATTAATATGACCTACGCGATCTTTCCCAAATTCTATATTTAGTAAATATGTAGCTAGACAAAGTTTTGGACAAAAACTTGGAAGTCTGGCAACTCACCCTCTGATACCTCCCATACAAATGTACCATCCCGCACCTTATAAACTGTGTAATATTATGAATATGACCGACGCGATCATGGTAAAATTCTCTATTAAGTAAAGTTATAGCTGGAAAAAGTTTTGGACAAAAACTTGGAAGTCTGGCAACTCCCCTTCTGGTACCTCCCATTCAAACGTACCATCCCGCCCCATTAGAAATCGTGTAATAATATCAATATGACCCACGCGATCTTTCCCAAATTCTATATTTAGTAAATCTGTAGCTAGACAAAGTTTTGGACAAAAACTTCGTAGTCTGGCAACTCCTCTTCTGCTACCTCCCATTCAAATGTACCATCCCGCCCTTATAAACCGTGTAATATGATTAATATGTCCAATGCGATCTTGTCCAAATTCTGTATTTAGTAAATCTATAGCTAGACAAAATTTTGGAGAAAAACTTGTAAGTCTGGCAACTCCCCTGCTGGTACCTCCCATACAAATGTACCATCCCGCCCATTAGAAATCGTGTAATAATATCAATATGACCCACGCGATCTTGCCCAAATTCTATATTTAGTAAATATGTAGCTAGCCAAAGTTTTGGACAAAAACTTGGAAGTCTGGCAACTCACCCTCTGATACCTCCCATACAAATGTACCATCCCGCCCCTTATAAACTGTGTAATATTATGAATATGACCGACGCGATCATGGTAAAATTCTCTATTAAGTAAACTTATAGCTGGAAAAAGTTTTGGACAAAAACTTGGAAGTCTGGCAACTCCCCTGCTGGTACCTCCCATACAAATGTACCATCCCGCCCATTAGAAATCGTGTAATAATATCAATATGACCCACGCGATCTTGCCCAAATTCTATATTTAGTAAATCTATAGCTAGACAAAGTTTTGGACAAAACTTGGAAGTCTGGCAACTCCGCGTCTGCTACCTCCCATACAAATGTACCATCCCGCTCATTAGAAATCCGGTAATAATATCTATATGACCCACGCGATCTTACCCAAATTCTGTATTTAGTAAAGCTACAACTAGTTACAAAATCTTGGAAGTCTGGAAACTCCCCTTCTGGTACCTTCCGTACAAATGTACAATCCCGCCCCATTAGAAACCGTGTAATAATGTCAATATGCCTAACGCAATCTTACCCAAATTCTGGATTTAGTAAAGATATAGCTAGACAAAGTTTTGGAGAAAAACTTGTAAGTCTTGCAAATCCCCTTCTGGTACCTCCCATACAAATTTACCATCCCCCCTTATAAATCGTGTAATATGATTAATATGTCCAATGCGATCTCGTCCAAATTCTGTATTTAGTAAATCTATAGCTAGACAAAGATTTGGAGAAAAACTTGTAAGTCTGGCAACTCCCCTTCTGGTACCTCCCATACAAATGTACCATCCCGCCCCATTAGAAATCGTGTAAAAATATCAATATGCCAAACGAGATCTTGACCAAATTCTGTATTTAGGAAATCTATAGATAAACAAAGTTTTGGACAAAAACTTGGAAGTCTGGCAACTCCCCTTCTGGTACCTCCCATACAAATGTACCATCCCGCCCCTTATAAACCGTGTAATATTATCAATATGTCCATTGCGATCTCGTCCAAATTCTGTATTTAGGAAATCTATAGATAAACAAAGTTTTGGACAAAAACTTGGAACTCTGGCAACTCCCCTTCTGGTACCTTCCATTCAAATGTATCATTCCGCCTACCTTAGAAATCGTATAATAATATCAATATGCCCAACGAGATCTTGCCCAAATTCTGTATTTAGGAAATCTATAGATAAACAAAGTTTTGGACAAAAACTTGGAAGTCTGGCAACTCCCCTTATGGTACCTCCCATACAAATGTACCATCCCGCCCCTTATAAACTGTGTAATATTATCAATATGCCCGACGAGACCTTGCCCAAATTCTGTATTTATGAAATCTATAGATAAACAAAGTTTTGGACAAAAACTTGGAAGTCTGGCAACTCCCCTTCTGGTACCTCCCATACAAATGTACCATCCCGCCCCATTAGAAATCGTGTAAAAATATCAATATGCCCGACGAGATCTTGCCCAAATTCTGTATTTAGGAAATCTATAGATAAACAAAGTTTTGGACAAAAACTTGGAAGTCCGGCAACTCCTCTTCTGGTACCTCCCGTACAAATGTACCATCCCGCCCCTTATAAACCGTGTAATATGATTAATATGACCAATGCGATTTACCCAAATTCTGTATTTAGTAAAGCTATTGCTAGACAAAGTTTTGGACAAAAACTTGGAAGTCTGGCAACTCCCCTTCTGGTATCTCCATACAAGTGTGCAATTCCACCCACTTTAGAAATCGTGTAATAATATCAATACGACCAACGCGATCTTGCTCAAATTCCCTATTTTATAAATCTATAAGCTCTACAGAAAAATTGTACCCCTGGTCGGACTCCTTCTTGTACCTCCCATACAAATTTACCATTCCACCAACTTTAACACTGCATTCAGTTGCAGTTATTGCTAAATACATAGAGCTTAATTGAAACATTGTTCCGATTAACATCTGTAAATGTTATATATAGTCTACAACGTTACGTTATGAGACATTAGTTTTACTAGGTGATATCCAGCTGAGGAAAGATTTGCAGACAATGACTGGTATAGGTGGAAGAAGAATTACGACACCAGCCAATAGGATGACGTGAGTAAAGATTGACGGAATGGATCTGGATATTACGTTCCACGTGGTGAAGGATAATGACATTTTGTACTCAGCGGTCATAGGTAATGATGTACTGAGTCCAGTTGATATTCAAAATTTAGACAGTAAATTTAACCATCGCCAAGCAATAAAGAACAAATGAAAGATCTGACAGATGTTTAATTAATTAATTGGACAGAAAGTTCTCGGGTATATATCAGACGGCTACTTTTGAAGATTATAATGAAAATAAAGTGAAAATCGAACACTTGGTTAGGAGAAGTAGTCTCAAATACAACACCTTATATCGTCCTACAAAACTGTCAAACCAGAATCGTATCCAGTTAAGATGAAGATTATCCTCTTAGATGATATACCTATTTCCCAAAGACCCAGAAGATTGCCATATCCGGATCAGAACCCATTTGACAAACAAGTAAAAGAGTGGTGAATGACGGTATAATTAGACCAAGCTGTTCAGAATATTGCGCGCCTATTATTTTATTCAAGAAGAAAGACGGACCGAAACGACTATGCTGCGGCTATCGCAAGCTAAATGAGAAGATAATAAGAGACAGTTTTCCAATGACGTTAATAGATGATGTCGTGCAGAGACTGGTTAATGCAAAAGTTTTTACCACCCTCGACCTTGAAAATAAATTGCACGTACCTATTGAACCGGAATCCCAGAAGTATATAGCCTTTGTTACACAAAATGGCCAATTTGAATTAAAGTTCGTACCATTTAAAATTTCCAACTCTCCGGCAGTATTTTGAAGGTATATTTAGAGTCGCCGATATATTGATTGTTTACACAAGGTTGTAATTCCCGCAAAAGGACGAAATAGGAGGGATCGAGAAATTGGAGAAGGCGCGGATACAAATGGACTCAACTTCAAGTAGACAAATGCCAATTTTTGGAAAGAACGATTAATTTTCTAGGTATGTCATAGAAAATTCAACATTGGAAAAACAAAAGCTAATCCAACTACCCGCTACCGTCTAGCCAGAAGGCCATTACATCATATTCTAGACGCTTCATACCGAAGTGCGCTATTGTAGATCCTAGGGAGAGGATGAATAAAAACGTCAACACGATTTCGCTTATAGTCGACAAATAATTGTATTTACAATCGAATGTTAACTCGAAGCCTAAATACGTAAAGGAACTTAAAATACATATGTACATGGATACATGTACAGTGAAAGCTCCGATGGGCGGACACCGACGGTCGCAGTGATTTCGTCCGTCAACGGGAGATGTCCGCCAAGCGAAGGTTAATTTGCTCCAAAAATACCGCATGGGACCGAGAAATTTGTCCGTCCGTCCGGGAGCTATCCGTTCTCGGGGGCTGTCCGCGAGTGGAGCTTTTACTGTATATACTAAACTTACAACGAACAATACATAAAAACTACACGAATGCACCAGTGAATATTCATTCTCATATGATAAGAAACCCACAATTTTTTTTTTCATTTGAGAAAATCATTACACATTTCTGCAATTAAGTGATGCGGACAACCTCTTCGGCGTGGATGGATGAATCGCCCCGCAGTTTTTGGCCCGAGAAAGTAAACATACAACTGCATTAAACAAGATAGATACCGCAATGCGGTGTCCCAAAAAGGAAAAATTTTTTTGCTCACGCGTTTTTTGATAGATTTTAGGGTAAGGAAATTTAGAATTTTGTTTAAAAATTTTTTGAAAGTGGTTTAGAGGTCGCATAAATTGGGTTTTTGTCAAAAAACGTGGTTCCCTGCCATATTTTAAAAATAATTTAAGATTTTGTCATTAAATAATTTTTTTTTAGATCTTAAGTTAACAGTTCATAAGAAAAACGTCCAATCTTTCATTTTATGTTCAAAAACCGCCAGGTTTGTCAGCGATTTTTTCCATATGGCAGATTAAACTAAAATTTTTTTTTTCAAAAACATTGACTTTAACGATTTATAACTTTTAAAATTTCTATTAAAGTTACAAAAACTAATGATGCAGTTTAAAAGATGATGCAGTTTAAATTCTAAACAATTTTCATAAAAAAAATGTTTAATTAGTTGTTACTAACCCAGAGTTATCTACATTTGTCGAATTCAATCAATTGCATGAAAATATAATACTAACCTTTAGACTCCCAACAAATCATAACCAAGAAAAACAGAAAACACAATACTTTAGTTGTTTAAAAGTTATTTATTGCGGCTCTTTGATGCTGCTCTATGCCCTGCAATAAATTTTGAAAATCTGTTTCAGAAGTTGTCAAATTTGCGCAAGGCCACACCACGTTCGGCGACGTCGTTTACCACATACAATTGTTGAATTTTGTTTCTTCCATGGAGAAAGTGTTCGTTGGTTTCCCATTTTTCTGGATCTAGTTGTAAAAATGCTGTCGAAATATCGCAGGCTTTAAAAAAGTTAAGGCTAGCTTCAGAAATAAATGTGTAAATTTCTGCATTTTTAAGCAATTCTTCTTTCAAATTGGCCTTTACTGATTCCTTGTCTATAGTTGGACGAAGTAGATTTTTTACCATTAAACGTAATGTATTGCTGTCTATACGTTCGTCAAAAAATGCTAAGGCAGCCAATTTCTCCGATTAGTACCACTAATGGCGCAAAAACGTTTTTAATGCAGCGCTTGCAACACTGTCATTAAAGCGTTTGTAGTCATCCAATTGCTTTAAGAGATTAAGATCGTTGAGGGGAGCATACCTAGGGCACTGACAGAGATACCAATTTTTTATATAAACCCTTAAAATAAAAGAATTGAATTGTAGCAACGCATTAATTTTTGAATCGTCTATAAATGACTGCAACTGGTCTTGAAAAATGCATATTTTTAAAGAGTAAATAAGCTGCATCATCCAGCGAGCTCGATTGATCGCTCCTGGAGCTTTTATTGTTGGCTGAGGCTCAGATTTATCACCTAAAAAAATAAGGCTTAATTGAAGCAATTCTTTGTAGTCTTCTCTGGGTTGTATATTTTTGAGTTGGTCTTTGATGAAAAGTATTAGGTCTTCGCGAACTACTTCCGGTATAATTTTTTTAAAAATTTGGTGGTCCATACAGGAAGAAAAATTTACTTTGTCAATGTAGTCCCACCTTTGCTGAAGAGTGACGAATATTTTTGGTTGTGGTGATGTTACGTGTTCTTCAATATTAAGTGCCTTGAACGCTGCTCCAGCCACAAGTTCCAACATATGATGCCGACATGCTAAATATGTTAGTTGTTTTTTTAATTTTTGGCAAAGTAAAACGCATGCCCCATTTCGGCAACCAGTTATGGAGCTTGTTGTATCTTCACACATAAATTGAATATATTCTTTTCAAAAGAAATAATAAAAAAAACAGTTGAAATCATGTTCGGTTCAATGAATTGAATTCGACAAATGTAGATAACTCTGGGTTAGTAACGACTAATTAAACATTTATGAAAATTGTTTAGAATTTATTTATCTTTTAAACTGCATCATTAGTTTTTGTAACTTTAATAGAAATTTTAAAAGTTATAAATCGTTAAAGTCAATGTTTTTGAAAAAAAACAAAAAAAATTTAGTTTAATCTGCCATATGGAAAAAATCGCTGACAAACCTGGCGGTTTTTGAACATAAAATGAAAGATTGCACGTTTTTCTTATGAACTGTTAACTTAAGATTTAAAAAAAAATTAGTGGTATTCACACCGAAGTTGTTAATTTGTTACTCGGTAGTTTGTTAATTTGTTAAAATTACCAACTGTGAACGACCCCCTGTTTAAAACTTTGGTAGTCTGGTAACTTTCGTAGTAAAACAGCTGATTTATTGTTCTGACACAATTTATTATTTTGAAAAAATAAAACATGCCAAAATAATCATGTAATTAACATACTTACTCTCAATGTACACGAAAATTCCCAAAACACAAAACTTTTTTTTAGAAATTAATCACAACATCAACATGTAGCAACAGCTGATTGTGATTTACCAACTAACAACTATTTTATCAGGGGTGCCGTATCGTTAGTATGTTAAATGTTAATCCGATAGCTCGTTAAATATACAACAACAAAATGCGTGTAAAAAAGTAACGATTAACGACTAACAAACTAACAACCTCGGTGTGAATACCACTATTATTTAATGACAAAATCTTAAATTATTTTTAAAATATGCCAGGGAACCACGTTTGTTGACAAAAACCCAACTTGTGCGACCTCTAAACCACTAAATCGATTTTTTTTGTTTTTTTTGGGACACCCTAATACCGCATGCATACATAATAAAATATATTTAATATAAAATCCAAGACATCCAAGTTTTTGTCCAAAACTTTGCCTAGCTATAGATTTACTAAATACAAAATTTGGACAAGATCGCGTTGGGCATATTGATATTATTACACGGTTTATAAGGGGCGGGATGGAACATTTGTATGGGAGGTACCAGAAGGGGAGTTGCCAGACTTCCAAGTTTTTGTCCAAAACTTTATCTAGCTATAGCTTTACTAAATACAGCATTTGGGCAAGATCACGTTGGTCATATTGATACTATTACACGGTTTATAAGGGGCGGGATGGTACATTTGTATGGGAGGTACCAGAAGGGGAGTTGCCAGACTTCCAAGTTTTTGTCCAAAACTTTATCTAGCTATAGCTTTACTAAATACAGCATTTGGGCAAGATCACGTTGGTCATATTGATACTATTACACGGTTTATAAGGGGCGGGATGGTACATTTGTATGGGAGGTACCAGAAGGGGAGTTGCCAGACTTCCAAGTTTTTGTCCAAAACTTTATCTAGCTATAGATTTACTAAATGCAGAATGTGGGCAAGATAGCGTTGATCATACTGATAGTATTACACGGTCTATATGGGGCGGGATGGTACATTTGTATGGGAGGTACGAGAAGAGGATTGCCAGACTTCCAAGTTTTTGACCAAAACTTTATCTAGCTATAGATTTACTAAATATAAAATTTGGGAACGATAGCGTTGGGCATATTGATATTATTACACGATTTTTAATGTAGGCGAGATGGTACATTTGTATGGGAGGAACCAGAAGGGGAGTTACCAGACTTCCAAGTTTTTGTCCAAAACTTTGTCTAGCTATAGATTTACTAAATACAAAATTTGGACAAGACCGCGTTGGGCATATTGATATTATTACACGATTTCTGATGGGGCGGGATGGCACATTTGTATGGGAGGTACCAGACGGGGAGTTACCAGACTACCATGTTTTTGTCCAAAACTTTGCCTAGTTCTAGATTTACAAAATACAAAATTTGGACAAGATCGCGTTGGGCATATTGGTATTTTTACACGATTTCTGATGGAGCGGGATGGTACCAGAAGGGGAGTTGCCAGACTTCCAAGTTTTTGTCCAATATTTAGTGTAGCTTTATCTTTACTAAATGCAAAATTTGGGCAAGGTCGCGTTGGTCATAATGATATTATTACACGATTTCTAAAGTGGGCGAAATAGAAGATTTTCATAGGAGGTACCCGAAGGGGTGTGGCCGTATGGCCCATATACAATCCCATCAGCAGTTTTGGGAAAATATTAACTCACGCCAAATTTCAAAGCGAAAGTTTCCTGCGTACCAGCAGGACAGACGGACGGATGTGCAGACGGACATGGCTCAAACGATTTATAAAGTCATGAATTGAATTTTGTTCAAAGACACTTGGGTTCTAATGTGAATATTTCTATGTGTTACACTTTTGAGTCGTATCAAATGATGTATACCCTCCTACCCGTAGGGTGAGGGTATAAAGATGGACATATTTTTGGGATTACTAATAGAACCAATATTATAATGTATACAGAATTGTACAGCGATAATAGTGAAACCCCTTTCAGACTAATTACGCAAGGGAGTAAAATTTAGAATAGGTGATGAGGAGATATTTGCTTTCGAGAAGTTAAGAAAAGCCTTAGTTACCGAACCAGTTCTAGGAGTGTTTGACCCAAATTCAGTCTGAGATACATACAGATGTGGGCATATACGGCTACGGTGCCACTCTTTTGGAAAAAGGCGGCGACTAACAATTACACCCTGTATAATTTTTAAGCAGTAAGACAACTCTGACAAAAAAGAAGTACCATTCTTAACAACGAGAGGTTTTAGCGATTGTGAAAACACTTAAGAGATGGATGATATTTGTCCTAGGTTTTAGCGATTGTGAAAACACTTAAGAGATGGATGATATTTGTCCTAGGTTTGAAATTAAAAATAGTCCCTGAATGTAACGCGTTCACGGCAACGATGTGGAAAAAGACGTAATAGCTAAGATATTGCGATGGGCCCTATTATCACAGGAATTTGAATTAGGAGCATATTAAAGAATAACACTTACAACGATTATACGAAATTCAACATTTTATATAAGGATCCGTATAGAGAGCTAAAGGGTATTCCGAGTTCGATGGAGCAGGAAATAATAAGAATAGCACATTGCCAGAAACACGAAAAACACAATATATGGTGGAAAGGTCCTATTTTATTCCCGAATTGGCGAAAATTGCCAAAAGTTGTATCGAATACATTGTCTCCGAAGCTAAGAAAGGTCGCAAAGAAGTAATCCTTTGCCAAATTTATAAAGCTAACCGACCACTAGTGACATTTCAACTGGATCATGTTGAAGCGATGGCAGCGACCCATAAACTATATAGTAGTACAGTTCTGTACACATTGTAAGATTGGTACTATTTGTAGTTCCAACAATATGGTCGTCTTTTTTGTTATGAATGCTACAGGTCGTAAATATTGTCATTTTATTACGAATGCATGCGGTATCAATCTTGTTTAATGCAGTTTATGTTTACTTTCTCGGCTCCAAGTTGTGGGGTAATCTAATTATAAATTCTGATTAGAAGACCAAACAACATAATGTCAATGACACAGTGTGTTAATGGACAGAGTTGGTGGGGTGATAATGTAGCATGTTATGTTTATTTGGTAGAATCTAAATATATTCCACTATTTGTGTATTTATTTAATTGTCATTCTGTCCGCGTTTTATGGAGCGGCATATCATATAAGAATGAATGTGCATTGGTGTATGTAGGTATATGTATTTTTAGTTTCTTTATTTATGTAGGTTTCAAGTTAAGATCTCAACTAAAAGCGAAACCGTGTTGTGGGTTTTATTTCCTCCGCTCTCTAAGATCTACATTTTGGTGACCCCTACCTTAACCATTGAAATTTCTAGTTTCCCCCCACCAGTGGTAAGGAACTTCTAATACTTTTTGGTGAAAAAAACAAAGATCACGAAAAATTAAAAAAAAAATCTCATTATAAAAATATGTATTGAATAAATAATAATCCGGTAAAAAATAATAATCCGCTTCGCGTAAAACAATACTTAAACTATTTTTGTTAGGGTTTAATAATGCCAAAAATGGGAATAGTTCAGAGGCTAAAATTTTTAGGCAGTGAAGTAGCTAGGCTCTACAATGAACTGAGCAAATTGGATCAGGGTGATGTAGCTAGAGAAAGCCGAATAAAACATCTGAATAATTTGAAAATATCTTTTATGGAGTGTAAAAGAGATTTTCAGGACAGTGTTGAGGAACTCCGTCTGCCGTCGTTGACTGCAGATTGTAAAGGGACATTCGTTAATGATGTCCAGGAGGCAATGGAACTGTTTTAAAGTGTATACTGCCACATGAAGAGGAAGGTAGACGAACATATCAAAATTGATATTGCTTTACTATCGGGTTATTCAAAGGAAGGTAGTTCTTTAGCAGGGTTAGATATGGGCAATGCAGCAAAATTGCAGCAACGGATGAATTCCGAGTCGAGCAAGCAATTTGGACAATCCAACCAGTTGCGTTCGGCAAACATGAAAAGTCATGGGTTAGTAAGGCAATTCAAATATCTCTTGAATGACTTAGATGTGAAAATTTAAAAGGTAAAGGTCGACAAATATTTCAATGAACAGTTTAAGGGAGAGGTTCAGAATCACAGAATCAGTGTTTGTCGAGTACTTGGGAGAATTCCCGGACGATGATCTTACTGATTGGTTCTATGATCTAAGTGGTCGTTATTTGGAGATTCCAGGAATCCAAAAAGACCAGTATTCCGTAAAAAAGACGCTAAATTGGTAAATCCTTTAGTAATGAATAAAGAATCATGGGAGTCAAATTCTCTCAGATATGGAGTTCAGTATGCTCAGGGGGTAAGCCAAATCCTTCAAAAAATACATTTATGCCAAATTGTCCGCTGAAATTTAATAGGTGCTTAAAGTATCGAAGCCTACCTGTCAAAGAGAAATGGGATATGGTTATGGAGCACAGTGTGTGCTCCAAATGTCAGTAGTTGTGTGTCTCCTGTCCGGTGCACACCCACTTTTGTTTGTCCGGTCGTCGTTGCGTTTTGATTTGTTTATTTATATGTTCTGTCCGTTCGTGTAGTGAAAAAATAAAAACAAAAATAGTGTCCCAAAAAATAAATAAGAATATTTTAAAAAAGGAAAACAAAAAAAAAAAAAACCAACCACCATCCACTAACAAAAACAATAAACCATTACAACATAAAATAAATACAACATCCACAACAACAGCAGTCACACACATCTCAGCTAACCAACGCCAACACCTTCTATGCTCCCTTCTCCTGTGTTCCCCTCTTCCTCACCGCATCCCTTTTAGCATAATACAAACGACTGTGCTCTCTTCATGTCGCTGCCTGACCTGTGTTGAAGGTTTAACACTGAACACTTGTTGGGTCTAGCAGCGGGGTGCAAAGTTATTTGTATTTATGCTTTGATATTGTTTTGTTTTTCTGTCTGTTACAATGGTAGGTACATTTAAAATACACATACGAGGGCTGAATGCAAATTTCTTTGCGGTATACACGCACGTTCAGTTCCATAGGACAGATGTATTCGCTCAATGTGAGACCCAGGTATGTAAGGGTTCTAATCCACAGACCTTTCACATTCATGGCTATCACACTCTTTCCTCTTTCTCTTCCCACAGAGGCTTTGTGGTATACATACATAATGGTGTGGTGTTCCAGAGCCAACAGCATTTAGACTCACAAGATCAAGAATTTAACTTTCTTTGAGTTAAGTTCAGGATTGGTTCACACCAATTACAATTCGGCTTTCTTTACAGAAGCCCAAATTTGGAAAGGGAGGCTACCCTAAACGGTTTCGACGCCCTTTCCGACTCCATTTCGAAAATTTTAGAAGATTATCCGGACAGTGGAATTGTAGTTGCTGGGGATTTCAATGTCCATAATCATTCTTGGCTTTCCCATTCGAGCCATACATCTCCGGAGGGCCAATACGCTGAGCTTTTCGCCGCGCATAACAACTTGGCGCGACTGGTGAATGAACCAACACACATTCCGCATGTTGGAGGGCAACACCATAATATTCTTGACCTTTTCTTAACCACACACCCTGAAAAGTACAAGGTTAATATTTATGCACCTCTTGGTAATTCGGATCATTGTACCATTTCATCATCCTTTTTGTTCTCCGATCTTCGGCCCACTTCTAAAACAGTCACGAAGCGGGCATTGTACATATACGGCACGTTGGACCGAGCTCAAGAATTTTAATTAGCCATTTAACTAGAAATTATGTTTCCTAGACAATGATGTCGATGATGCTGCTGAAATGGTCGAGAAAATAATTCTTCATGGAATAAACACGTTTATTCCCTCGAAGACTACTTCGATTAAACCTTCACAGAATTGTTGGTTTAATCAGGCATGCGAAGAAGCTGTCAGATCCAAAGAGGAAGCGTTCAGAAATTGGCGTTTAAATAAAAACGCAGCTACTGAGCTGCTATGTGTGCTGTCCAATTGTGCCAGGCTTAGGCGCGAAAAACTTCTTCACGAACAGAGCCTTCATGCTTAAATTCTTTCTTCTCCCAGGGGAAGTAAGAGCTTTTGGGCAACTCTCGTTAACGATGACCAGATATTCACTGACCCGGTTGACAAACCTAACCTTCTGGCTGAAATATTTGCAAAGAATTCATCTTTCTGCGCTCTCGAAGAATATTGAGAGCATGTTTACCACCATCTGGTGAAATATCTAGAGTCTAACAGCCTCCTGAATAATCAACAATATCGCATTCCTTTCGGAACGATGGCGTCGATCTATTCACCGCCTTGGTGAAAGCAAAATAGTGGCTGTGGATATCTCCAAGGCATTCGATAGAGTTTGGCACGGAGCACTCATATCAAAACTTTTTGCATTTGGTGTCGGTATTACTTTCTCTCGATTTACATCGAGTTTTCTCAGAGATCGCTCTATACGAGTTGTTATTGATGGGGTCTCATCCAACGAGCATAGGTTAACGGCAGGAGTACCACAGGGTTCTGTCCTCTCTCTTTTATATTTCTTATTTTCATTGACGACCTGTTGGGGCAGACTCAATGGGTGGTGTGGATATCGACGTATCAGATACTCTTGATGTTCTGGGCATGATCATAATCCACTAATCAACAGTGAATCGTTTCAAGCATACGAAATATATTCATACCCGACTGTTCATGACGGATTTTCAGTAGAACTTTAGCCAAGCAGCAAGTATTTCTTGATTGATGACAAAAAGACGGTGTACTACAGCTGAAGATTTCAATCGATGCCAACAGATCAAGGATCTCATGATATGTCATCATACCCACCCCCTCTTCAATACAAGCGGAACTTCTAATTGTGAGATATATCTATTTTTGAGAACGAGAAAGATGCCTGAAGACTGTGGGATAGCTATAAAATAATTTCACAGTTTCTAGAAGCAAACTCATTTATTAAATACCTGGATATTCTCTCTGTACGAAAAACACATGCAGAGATCACCTGAGCGGGAAAAAAAATTTTTGTGCTCGAGGATTCCGGCATATTAAATGTGGAACAAGAATGTCATCTTGAGTCTGCAGAGATAAGCTTATGGGCGTACGATGCATATAAAACTAATGCCAACTACGAGTTCCCCAGCCTCAATTTGACTATATTCCTTCCTGACTTAACGCATTTGAAGTTAAATGCCGACGTCGAAGTCTATAAGATGCCTGATATTCCCAAGTCTACGAAAATAATGGGCTTTCCAACACATCTCGATATACACCATCTCACGCACTATGGGCTAAGCGTATCAACATGCATCATTACCGTCAGCATCATACTTATCTTGGTTTGGATTCTGAAAAAGATGTGCCGGATGTCATCAAACAATATGGTCGTCTATTTTGTTATGAATACTACAGGTCGTAAATATTGTCATTTTATTATAAATGCATGCGGTATCAATCTTGTTTAATGCAGTTGTATGAGTACTTTATCGGTCTCCAAGTTAAGGGTAATCTAATTATAAATTCTGATTAGAGGACCAAACAATGTAATGTCAATGACACTGTGTGTTAATTAGAGAAAGACTAGGACACGAAGAGTATGAGTGCCTAAGTGTTGAAAACATCGACAACAAGGTTGATAACATTACGGAAACTCTAGTGAAGTCATTCGAAGATAGCTGTCCACTTCGAGAAAGGAAATCTGCCCAAGAAAAACCCTGGATGACCGGGGAGATTCGCAACATTGGGAAAGAGGTCCGAAGACTTTTCAATAGGGCACGCCGTAAAAAATCTCCGGCATACTGGGACGACTACCATAGACGTCTCAGAGAATACAACAAAATTACAAGAACAGCAAAACGAAACTCCTGGAGGATATTCTGCGAACAGGTGGATAGCATTAACGATGTCTCAAAAATAAAAAAGTCCCTTTCAAAAACCCATGGTAGAAAAAACAATGGTAGATGATGTGGGTAGACGAATAGAATCGACTGAAGAAATGGTAAGACTTTTGATGAACACCCATTTTCCCCAAGGGATGTCGGGACACACAGAGATACCGAATCATAGGGATAATGAAGTTCAACAAAGTTTTATCATTACAGACCAGATGGTCAAAGAGGCCATAAAAAGCTTCTCACCATTTAAGGCATCAGGACCTGATGGAATCTTTCCGGCACTACTACAGATGGAGGCGCACTACATGTCAACTCATCTAGCCGTTATTTTCACAGCATGCCTAAAATTCTCATACACGCCGAAAGCCTGGCAGGAGGCAAGAGTTGTTTTCATACCCAAACCAGGCAAGGCAAGTTATGCAACACCTAAGGCTTATCGACCAATAAGCCTAACATCTTTCTTACTCAAAACCATGGAGCGCATAGTGGATACCATGATCAAAAGTAAGATTCCAAGCGAAATGCTAAAATTTAAACAACATGCATACGTTAAAGGACGGTCAGTGGACACCACCCTACACGAGGTAGTGCAAAACATAGAAGAGTCCTTCAATGGGAAAATGTACACACTTGCGGTATGCATTGACATTGAAGGAGCTTTCAATAATGTACAGACCAACACACTAATTCAATCCTTAGACCAGTTCGAGGTGGACCGGGCTCTCCGAGACATGCTAAGGAATAGATGGATAAACTGTGGGTCTCACGAAATACAAATAAGAGACAAAGTATCACAGGGAACACCACAAGGAGATATTTTATCACCACTCCTATGGGTTACCACTATTAACAGTCTCCTGAGGATCCTAACTGACGAAGGACTTAAACCAGTCTGCTATGCAGATGACGTTATAATACTTCTGAGGGCCCAGAATCCAAACCAACTCTGCAGAAGGGCCGAAACTGCCCTAAACCTTGCATATGACTGGGCTCGACCGAGAGGTCTAAATGTAAACCCAGACAAAACTGAAATATGTCTGTTTACAAGGAAAACAAAGATTGGTGCATATATAGACCCATCTTTCCTTAACAAAACAATTTCAATATCGGACAAGGTTAAATACTTAGGAGTAATCTTGGTCAGAAAACTAAATTGGAAGTACCACATTGAAGAACGAGCAAACAAAGCTCACAGATGCTGGTCTTTATGTAGAAGAGCCATAGGCTCAAAATGGGGCCTCAATCCAACGATGACACACTGGCTCAAAATGGGGCCTCAATCCAACGATGACACACTGGCTCTACAAAAGCGTAATTAGACCTGTTCTAACTTATGCATCAGTAGTATGGTGGACATCCATGGAAAAGAAGTGCAACATAAAGATATTACAAAAGGTCCAACGTATGAGCTGCCTCGGCATAAGCGGAGCAATGAGGAACACATCTAATAGGGCTTTAGAGACTATCTTAAATGTCCCACCAATAGAAATACAGATTAAATATGAAGCCGCCCTCACAGCAATGAGACTCAAAGCAATGGGCGAATGGATCGAAACTGATCACAGGTCATATCATCAAAAAATAGTTGAGGTAGTGGAAGGGAATTTAACTGACATAACATCAGTACCCGATAGAATACCCGAAACGTCAATAGTTGTTGAGTGTGAGACCCTGATACCAGACAGACAATCTTGGATTGATGGAACCCTAGCGCAGACACCAACTGGAAACTGCGGTTATACAGATGGTTCGAAACTAGGGGAAAGGACGGGGCTGGGACTTTACATCGAAGAACCGGAAACCGAACTTTTATTCCGCCTACCAGACCATAACACGGTCCTACAGGCGGAAATCCGAGCAATTACAGAGTGTGTGAGCTGGTTTAGCGCTAACACAAGACCAACAAACGTAAATATCTTTACAGATAGCCAATTGGCTATCAAGGCAATAACGACTAAAACGGTTAAATCAAGGACAGTTTTAGACGGTAAAATGGCTATTAACTCTTATTCCAGACATGGCACAATACGCCTCATATGGGTGCCTGGTCATCACGGGGTAAGAGGAAACGAGAAAGCCAATACCTTGGCTCTACGAGCAAGGGACTTGCAAACAATAAACTTATAGAACGCGAAACCATTCGGAGCTACGCGTTGTGAGATAAAAAAGATGGGCGACAGACGCCCATATCACACTATGGAATGGTGAAACTATTGGGAAAACGACAAGAATCTTGTGGGGTGAACCAAACGAGGATAAAACCAGTGGAAAAGTTGCAGTCGGGTAAACCGACTTATATATACTCTCACCCTCAGTAAAAAAAATATAAGTCTCATATACCATAATAGCAAGCTCAAAATACCGAATGTTATAGAAAACCAGTGGAAAAGTTGCAGCCGGGTAAACCGACTTATATATACCCTCACCCTCAGTAAAAAAATATAAGTCTCATATACCATAATAGCAACCTCAAAATACCGAATGTTATAGAAAAATACCATAATAGCAACCTCAAAATACCGAATGTTATAGAAAAATATTGTATTACACGTTTTTACAAAACGGGCGGAATATAAAGCAGAGTTTTTACTAGAAAATTTTATATAGCTAAAGCTTTACTAAATATAGAATTTCGGAAAGATTCGTTGAGCGAAATTATATAATTACTAGATTTCTAAAGTTGGTGGAATCGTACATTTGTATGGGAGGTACCAGAAGGAGAGTTGCCAGACTTCCAAGTTTTTGTCCAAAACTTTGTCTTGCTATAGCTTTACTAATACAGAATTTGGGCAAGATCGCGTTGGGCATATTGGTATTATTACACGATTTCTAATGTAGGCGGGATGGTACATTTGTATGGGAGGTACCAGAAGGGGAGTTGCCAGACTTCAAAGTTTTTGTCAGAATCTTTGTCCAATTATACCTTCACATAATACTGAATTTGGCCATGATCGAACATGAGCGTGTTGATATTATTACACGATTACTAAAGTCTGCGAAATAGCAGATTTGTATGGGAGGTAAGCGAAGGGATGTGGCCATATAGCCCATATGCAATCCCATAAGCAGTTTTGGGAAAATATTAACCCATGCCAAATTTCTTTCGAAAGTTATCGTGCGTACCAGCAGGACGGACGGACGGACAGACGGACATGGCTCAAACGATTTAGAAAGTCATGAATCAAATTTGGTTCAAAGACACCTGGGGTCTAATGTGGATATTTCTATGTGTTACACTTTTGAGCCGTATCAAATGATATATACCCTCCTACCCGTAGGGTGAGGGAATAACTAAAACCTTGCTGAAACTGAGCAAAACAGAAACTAGTAAGATCATGGAGTTTGTCAGTCTCCTAACGGGCGCGTCCCCAGGTGGCGGATAGGGGAAGGGGGATGGACACACTGTTCCATCTCATCTAGGGCTGACTTAGGGAGGATGGTTTTTTCTGCCCTAACTAAGGCTACCATAGGGGAGGTGAAGCAGTGTGTCCACCGCCTTAGAGAATCTCGTATTCCCCGCGGACCAAAACGGACTATGGGGGTGTTCCCCTAAACAAAAAAACACCAATGAAGGAAAAGAAAGAAGAAATAAAAGTTACGGTGCAGGGATTAATAACCCCAGTGCCGGCGGCAAGTGTTGATCTGCTCACTAGTCATATGCCGTCGATATCCAGCGATGGTGAGCCACACAATCCTCCTACAGGTGTTGGTGCCTTGGCGCCTGTAGTCGCAGTAAATGCAACAAGCGCACTTTTAGCCACTGGCAAAAAAAAAGGAGGAAGAAAAGGAGGACCAAAGGGGGAGTACTAACTGGACCCAGCCTTCAAGTACAGGTAGAGAATCCGATTCTGACTCCGAATCAAACAATAATATTACTGTCTTAGCTAACTCCAAAGATGACGAGGTCAGCAAGATGGTAGATGAAGTCAACAATTGTATGGCACAGCTCTCTACAAAAAAGAAGAAGCTATCAGGGGAACAACGACGTAAGTTGAAGAAGTTGAACCGGGATAGCAAAAAGGCTAAAGTGCAGGATGCTCAAAGGAGTCATCTGAAACTCCTTCCACCTCCTCGGAAGCTGGAAAGAGGGTCAGATCTCCCGAAGAGCAGAACACTGCGAAACCGCCGAAAAAGAAAAAGAGCTCCCCGCTCTCAAGTAAATTGGTGAGACCAAGTCAAACCCCCCACAAAGGAGACACTAGTCTGTATCCTTGTGGAAAGGGCGACAAAGTCAATCCAACTACAAAGAGAGCGAGCGCAGCAACGGAGCCCTGCGAGAAGACTGGGGCACCCGAAAGGGTATCCCGATCGACACGGAAGAGGAAGTTGACTGCTGAAAAAGGTAAGAAGCCGCCGTCATATGCTAAAGTAGCGCGGAAGCACAACAGAGACGAACTCTGCTACGCAGTGATCGATATCCGTTCGGCATCCGGCAAAATCCCCAAATACCAGCACAACAAAGTTGAGGACCTGGTTAACAACCAAATTGTGGAGCATGCCCTCAACATCGAGGACGGCCCCCCATTCAAATAATGAGCTGCGAGTTCAAAGGGGACATCTTGTTGTTGAGGATGGCATCAACAGCTTGCGTAGAGACCCTCACAGAACTCGTGGATATGATCCCCTCTCCCTGGGAAGGCGCCAAGCTGAAACTGGTGAGGATGAGGGACATTCCTAAGCTCACAAAAGCGACGGTGTACGTAAAAGGATGATGCAGCGACTTCACAACAGAACGCATGCTCAAACTCTTTGGCCAGCAGAACAAAGGACTGGACGTAACGAGGTGGGAAGTCTTCCACAGGGAGAGCGACAGCAATGGCACTCTCCTTGTGGTGGGCTTGGATCAACTCTCCATGTCCAGCTTGGCCAAGACGAAGGGCATGGCTTTCTACGTGTCGAAAGCTGTCTTTTTCAAAATCGGTAAGGCCAGGGTCGGCGCTGAAGACCCTGAAAAAGAGCCCACAGAAGAAAGAGACTGCGATGTAGAGAAGCGTCCAGCGCAGTCCAAAAATGAAGAGGGAGCCGAATCCGTCTCCGACTCCCAAGAAGCCCGTTTAATGGAGGACCTATGATTGAGGTCATCCAGATAAACCTCCATCGGAGCGAAATGGCAACAAACGCTTTGATGGAAAAAAAATAAAGGTAAGACTCATATCGCTTTGATCCAGGAACCATTGACGATTCGAAATAAGGTTACTGGATTGAACCATGTCAACTACCAACTATTCTATGCAAATACGGGAACTAGACCAAGGACCTGTAACATATGCCACAAAAACTTATGTTATCTTTTCTCTCCAGAGTTGTCAACATCGGATGCAACAGTACTGAAACAGGGGAATGGGAACGTGTACCTTGCGTCAGTATATCTGCCATTCGACTCACCGACATTACCACCTACGTCGGAACTGCAACGCCTTGTGAGGAGAGCCAAACAAACAGGTAACGAAGTACTAGTAGGTTGCGACGCTAACTCTCACCACGTTGCGTGGGGTAGTACTAACATTAATAAACGGGGACAAGCCCTAGTAGAATTTTTGAATATTAACGACCTAATACCTCTTAACATAGGAAACACTGCTACCTTTGTTAATAAAATTAGGGAAGAAGTATTAGATATAACAATATGTTCAGAAAATCTTATAGACGAAATACAGGAGTGGAGGGTCTCTAGAGAACATTCCTTTTCTGACCATCGTTACATAAGATTTAAGATAGCAAGGCCACCGCCAAACCCAAAAACTTTCGAAATAAGGCCAAAACGAAATGGGCTAAATTCGCGAAGTTAATTAGAGAAAGACTAGGGCATGAAGAGTATGAGTGCCTAAGTGTTGAAGACATCGACAACAAGGTCGATAACATTACGGAGATTCTAGTGAAGTCATTCGAAGATAGCTGTCCACTTCGAGAAAAGAAATCAGCCCAAGAAAAACCCTGGATGACCGGGGAGATTCGCAACATTGGGAAAGAGGGCCGAAGACTTTTCAATAGGGCACGCCGTAAAAAATCTCCGGTATACTGGGACGACTACCATAGAAGACTCAGAGAATACAACAAAATTACAAGAACAGCAAAACGAAACTCCTGGAGGCTATTCTGCGAACAGGTGGATAGAGATAACGATGTTTCAAAAATAAAAAAGTTCCTTTCAAAAACCCACACCCAAACCGAAACAATGGTAGATGATGTGGGTAGACGAATAGAATCAACTGAAGAAATGGTAAGACTTTTGATGAACACCCATTTTCCCCAAGGGATGGCGGGACACCCAGAGATACCGAATCATAGGGATAATGAAGTTCAACAAAGTTTTATCATTACAGACCAGATGGTCAAAGAGGCCATAAAAAGCTTATCACCATTTAAGGCATCAGGACCTGATGGAATCTTTCCGGCACTACTACAGATGGAGGCGCACTACATGTCAACTCATCTAGCCGTTATTTTCACAGCATGCCTAAAATTCTCATACACGCCGAAAGCCTGGCAGGAGGCAAGAGTTGTTTTCATACCCAAACCAGGCAAAGCAAGTTATGCAACACCTAAGGCTTATCGACCAATAAGCCTAACATCTTTCTTACTCAAAACCATGGAGCGCATAGTGGATACCATGATCAAAGTAAGATTCCAAGCGAAATGCTAAAATTTAAACAACATGCATACGTTAAAGGACGGTCAGTGGACACCGCCCTACACGAGGTAGTGCAAAACATAGAAGAATCCTTCAATGGGAAAATGTACACACTTGCGGTATGCATTGACATTGAAGGAGCTTTCAATAATGTACAGACCAACACACTAATTCAATCCTTAGACCAGTTCGAGGTGGACCGGGCTCTCCGAGACTGGATAAGCCACATGCTAAGGAATAGATGAATCAACTGTGGGTCTCACGAAATACAAATAAGAGACAAAGTATTACAGGGAACACTACAAGGAGGTATTTTATCACCACTCCTATGGGTTACCACTATTAACAGTCTCCTGAGGATCCTAACTGACGAAGGACTTAAACCAGTCTGCTATGCAGACGACGTTATAATACTTCTGAGGGGCCAGAATCCAAACCAACTTTGCAGAAGGGCCGAAACTGCCCTAAAACTTGCATATGACTGGGCTCGACCGAGAGGTCTAAATGTAAACCCAGACAAAACTGAAATATGTCTGTTTACAAGGAAAACAAAGATTGGTCCATATATAGACCCATCTTTCCTTAACAAAACAATTTCAATATCGGACAAGGTTAAATACTTAGGAGTAATCTTGGTCAGAAAACTAAATTGGAAGTACCACATTGAAGAACGAGCAAACAAAGCTCACAGATGCTGGTCTTTATGTAGAAGAGCCATAGGCTCAAAATGGGGCCTCAATCCAACGATGACACACTGGCTCAAAATGGGGCCTCAATCCAACGATGACACACTGGCTCTACAAAAGCGTAATTAGACCTGTTCTAACTTATGCATCAGTAGTATGGTGGACATCCATGGAAAAGAAGTGCAACATAAAGATATTACAAAAGGTCCAACGTATGAGCTGCCTCGGCATAAGCGGAGCAATGAGGAACACATCTAATAGGGCTTTAGAGACTATCTTAAATGTCCCACCAATAGAAATACAGATTAAATATGAAGCCGCCCTCACAGCAATGAGACTCAAAGCAATGGGCGAATGGATCGAAACTGATCACAGGTCATATCATCAAAAAATAGTTGAGGTAGTGGAAGGGAATTTAACTGACATAACATCAGTACCCGATAGAATACCCGAAACGTCAATAGTTGTTGAGTGTGAGACCCTAATACCAGACAGACAATCTTGGATTGATGGAACCCTAGCGCAGACACCAACTGGAAACTGCGGTTATACAGATGGTTCGAAACTAGGGGACTTTACATCGAAGAACCGGAAACCGAACTTTTATTTCGCCTACCAGACCATAACACGGTCCTACAGGCGGAAATCCGAGCAATTACAGAGTGTGTGAGCTGGTTTAGCGCTAACACAAGACCAACAAACGTAAATATCTTTACAGATAGCCAATTGGCTATCAAGGCAATAACGACTAAAACGGTTAAATCAAGGACAGTTTTAGACGGTAAAATGGCTATTAACTCTTATTCCAGACATGGCACAATACGCCTCATATGGGTGCCTGGTCATCACGGGGTAAGGGGAAACGAGAAAGCCAATACCTTGGCTCTACGAGCCAGGGAGTTGCAAACAATAAATTTAGAGAACGCGAAACCATTCGGAGCTACGCGTTCTGAGCTAAAAAGATGGGCGGCAGACGCCCATATCACACTATGGAATGGTGAAACTATTGGGAAAACGACAAGAATCTTGCATTTCTGTCAAAACGCGAACTAGCACGAATTTCAAAAAAAGGTGAAACCCGTATTTACTTAAATTGCCTAGACATTAAAATATGTTAATTTGCCATTTTTATTACAAACAACTCCGAACAAAAAATTCAAAAACCACTTTTTTTTGCAGAATATCCTTAAAACTAGGACATGGGTGATCGTCCTTTGACAAATTGTATATATAGTTGGACGCGTCCTAAAAAAACCTTTCTTATGATATCCATATTGTATATGTTGTTAATGCAACAGACTCTCAAATTAACAAAACATGCAAAAATATACCCTTTTTCAAAATGGTCCAGCTCACGAGAGGTTGAAGCTGGAGCCAAAATATTTTAGATGTCATCTTAAAAAATACCAATGTTCATTTTGGAGGGGGTACACCTTGCACGAATTTTGCTTCCACATAACTTGAGTCGCTCTAATGTACATATGTATTTGTAGTTTCTTTATTTATGTAGGTTTCAAGTTAGGATTCTATTGTAAATAACGTTAGTTCTCAACTAAAATCGAAATCGGGCTGTCGCTTTTTATTTCTATCTCCCTAAGATCTACAATAGTCATATTTTGGTCGTTGTGGATGCCGTTACCTAATAAAAGAATTAGAGTTTGCTGAGGTATACGAAGAGCGCTAAAAACGCATCAACACCAAATAGACAACACCAAGGGCTTATTCATGTCCCCTTTTCTGTCTTGTAATTGTGTTTCCCTCCTCCCCTAACCATTTCGCATATCACAAATAATACTGCTTTCTCTTGTTGCTGTTCTGGTAGTTGTTGTTGGTATAACACTGATCAGCTAACAGAAATATCAGCGGACGGAAGTGTGCAGTGTTATCTGTGATTTTGTTTGATGTTTTTTGTCTTTTGGTAGTGACATGGTAGGTAAGTATAAAACTCAATTTCCGAACATTCGCCGGCTTAGGCCGAATTATTTTGCTGTATACTCGCATGTTAGTTTCAACAGGTCGGATGTCCTCGCTCTATGTATGTGAGGATTCTGATCCACAGGATTTTCACATTCCTGGTTACCACACTCTATCCTCTTTCTTTTCTCACAGAGGTCTTGTAGTTTAAATACGTCATGGTGTAGTGTTTCAGAGTCAGCAATATGTAAACTCACAAGATCCCGAATTTAAATCCCTTTGGGTTAAGTTCACTTTACATTTCGGGATTCTTTACAGAAGCCCAAATTTGGAATGGGAGGATACCCTCAATGGCGTCGACGCATTTTGCGACTCAATTTAAATTTTTTTTGGAGATTATCCGGACAGTGAAATTGTAGTTGCTGGCGATTTCAATTTCCATAATATTTATTGGCTTTCCCATTCAAGCCATACATCTCCGGAGGCGCTGAGCTATTTGCCGCGCACAACGACTTGTCGCAATTAGTGAATAAACCAACACAAATTCCGGATGTTGAAGGTCAACAACAAAATACTCTTGACAAAATATTCCCACCCTGAAAAGTACGAGGTTAACATTCTTGCACCTCTAGGCAACACAGATCATTGCACAATTTCCGCATCTTTTTTGATCTCTGATATTCGAGCCTCTTCTAAACCAGTCACGAAGCGGACACTGTGTATATACGAAAAGGCACGTTGGACCGAGCTCAAGAATTTTAATCAGCCATTTAACTGGAAATTATATTTCCTAGACAATGATGTCGAGGCTGTTGCTGAAATGGTCGAGAAAATAATTCTTCTGAGAATAAACACGTTTATTCCCTCGTAGACTACTTCGATTAAACCTTCAAAGAATTGTTGGTTTAATCAGACATGCAAAAAAGCTGTCAGATCCAAAGAGGAAGCGTTCAGAAATTGACGTTTAAATAAAAAAGCCGCTACTGAGCTGCTATGTAAACAGGCAAGATCCAATTGTGCTAGGCTTAGGCGCGAAAAACTTCTCCACGAAGAGCGCCTTCGTGCTAAAGTTCTTTCTTCTCCTAGGGGAAGTAAGAGCTTTTGGTCATTCGTTAAAAGGGTAAGGAACAATTCTTCATCTTCTATTTCAACCCTTGTTGACGGTGACCAGATATTCACTGACCCGGTTGACAAAGCTAAGCTTCTGGCTGAAATATTTGCAAAGTATTCATCTTTGCCTTTGACTCCCCGCAATCGAAAACGTATCTACTTCGTTGCCTCAGATATTCTTTTCATTCAGCACTTGTAAGTGCTCTTCGACGCTAGCTCGTCCATTGCGCAATCTCTTCAACATGTCGTACCGTGCTGGTATTTACCTGTCACGTTGGAAAGTTGCCAATGTTTAGCCGATGCCCAATAAAGGTGAGGTTACTAATCCAGCGAATTACCGTCCCATTGCAATATGTTCTGCGCTCTCAAAGGTTATGGAGAGCATGGTTAACCACCATCTTGTAAAGTATTTAGAGTCTAACGGCCTTCTAAATGATCAACAGTATGGCTTCCGCAGAAATCGATCTACTGGAGACCTGGTGGCGTTCCTGGCGACGATTTGTTAGTGGGGCCAAATGAATAGAGTATATTTTAATCCGCAAAAGACCCAGTGCTATTTGTTGTCTCACAAACGTTCACCAGATCCAGCATCGTCGTCAATTTCTATGGGTGGTGTGGATATCGACGAACCAGACACTCTTGACGTTCTGGGCATGAAGATACAGGGTGACGCTCTTTGGGCTAGCCATATATTCGAAGTGTTGATAGAAGCATTCAGGTGTTTAGGCTTTCTGAAGCGGTGAAATAAATATTTCACTCCTTGCGGAGAAATAAATATTTCACTCCATTGATCTAGTAAATATTTAAACCACCTACATCCGGCCTAAAATGGAATACAAGTCCCATATACGGGCAGGAGCTCCAAAGACATCTGTGCAGCTTTTGGACCGTGTACAGAGCAGAGCGGTGGCGATGATTGGGGATGGTAGGGTATCCAACTCTATTGTCTCCCTTCAGCATCGTCGGAATGTGGGCTGTATATCGCTGTTCTATAGATATTTTAACGGTATCTGTTCATCAGATATCCGTCGTCTGGTCCCCGACGTTAGAACATTTAGCCGGAATACTCGGCTATCCAGGGTCTCTCATCCGTTCATTGTCAAATGGTCAGTTGACCGGACGACGCACTATAGAGAAAATTCGTTCTTTAGCCAAACCGTTCGTATGTGGAATACTCTTCCAGCAAATGTGTTTCCTGACAGTTGTGACATTCAGAAATTCAAAACAAATGTCAACAAACACTTCTCCCTCTTTCCTCCGATACCCTGATTTCCTTCCGCTAACACAATGCATTGCATTTATAGGGGGCATCACGTGAGTGTTTTGGGTTCAAAAAATGTCAAAAGGACATGTACCAGTACTGTTTGTTGCGGAAGTTGCAATGGCAATCATCATTCATTGCTTCACATGGAGAATCAAACTCCCAAAAATGCGGTGGTGAATAATAACACAGGCTGTTCAGAATTGAACATGAGTCTTTTTCTCTTTCCCTTTGTATGTACAGGCTACACGATTATGACACTTCAAGTTTGGCACTATCAGCAGCCTGAGCTGTACTCGCGTATACATTCAATTGGAAATCGACGATCGAACCCTTCAAGTGGTTCACTTTTAATAGCATAAGCCACACACACGCACGCACATTCAGTCGATTGAAGATCGATACTCTAATACTGCATGGGAATGCAATGCGCTGTAACAAATGTTTGCGTCTGTTCAATGTTAATGCATTTTGTAATCTTTATTAGCCTGTAGTGTATTTGTATAAATTTATATAGTTTATTGATTCTTTGTTTGGGAGCTTTCGATGTATGTGGAATATATACTGACAGTGTCATTTACTAGACGTGTTGTCAAATTCTATTTTATTTAAGTGAGTGTTTCGATTTGGAAAATAAAATCAGTGTCTTACAAGCACTCAACAAGTAAAGACTTTTATTTCGGATTAGCTCTTTACACAGGCATTGATGATGATCACGTTTTGTTGGCGACGGCTGTCGTACAAATAAAAAATGGTGAAAGATACCTGAGAAGAGTAATAATCTGACAGCTAACGAAAATAAGTCTGAGACATCGAATGATCGGAACGATGATGAAGATCAAACTGGTGGAAATTATTTGATTGATGAATATGTTTCGACAGATTCAGAAGGACAGACAGATAATCTTCCACCGCTGAGCTGGAAGCAGAGGAGGGTCATCCGAGCTGGAATGAGTTCGGATAGTTTATGTAGAATGGTGGACGTAAGGACCAGCAATGGGGATACCGAACTATCCATCCAAAATGTTTTCCCTTTTCCCACTCATGGAACTGAAAATAAAGAAATGGACAAACCACCCAGTTCCAGAATGAACGAAAAGTAGGAAATGCAAAAGCATAGAAAATCCATGATTATTAAAAAACAATTATGAAAAAAATTGTAATATAAATGTCATTAAAAATAAGATATTACTGTTATTTCGGAAAATTATAGTCCTGTCGGTTTAAAGCTTAGTATAAGTAGTACTAATAAGACAAGTATTTTCTTCGAAGAGGTGGCTACTTTCGGAATTTCCAAAACAACATGGAACGTGGTGGTGCATACAAGCATGTCCGAGAACACAACGGCCAAAGCGGGCCTGGATGAAGCGAGGATCTCGTAAACAAGGATGAAGATAAACCGGTACCAGATCTATCATTCATATACCTTTCAGAGTAATAAATCATCGATCCAGGACGTGACGTCTGAAATAAATAAGGAGCAGACCAAGTCGGTGTTTAATTATATTCATTATATTCAATGTCCGTATTCCACTAATTAACAGTGAATCGTTTCAAGCATTAGAAATATATTATTCATTCAGCGGGAAAAAAAATTTGTTGTGCTCGAGGATTCCGGCATATTAAATGTGGAACAAGAATGTCATCTTGAGTCTGCAGAGATAAGCTTATGGACGTACGATGCATATAAAACAAATGCCAACTACGAGTTCCCCAGTCACAATTTGACTACATTCATTCCTGACTTAACGCATTTGAAGTCGAAGTCTATAAGACGCCTGATATACCCAAGTCTACGAATATATTGGGCTTTCCAACACATCTCCATATACACCATCTCACGCACTATGGGCTAAGCGTTTCAACATGCATCATTACCGTCATCATCATACTTATCTTGGTTTGGATTCTGAAAAAGATGTGACGGATGTCATCCCAATATTAACCTGCAACCCTCGCGCTACTCGTGTTATTTAGGATATATGTAATCATTATTTGTTCGTTTCTAATGTATTTGATTTTGTTAAAAGATTAGGATCTTTCAAGGCCGGCAGTATGTAAAGTTCTGTACACATTGTAAGATTGGTACTATTAGTAGTTCAAACAATATGGTCGTCTTTTTTGTTATGAATGCTACAGGTCGTAAAGATTGTCATTTTATTATGAATGCATGCGGTATCAATCTTGTTTAATGCAGTTGTATGTGTACTTTCTCGGTCTCCAAGTTGTGGGGTAATCTAATTATAAATTCTGTGTAGATCGAAGTAGAAACTCTATGTTCACGCACATTTTGTCCGTCCGTCGCGTTCGTAATTGCTTTTCGTTTCATACAAAAATAACAAGAGCAATAACAAAAAATAACTGTAAAATAAAGTATAAAAAAGGAACTAATAGCAACCACATACTAACAAAGTTACATACTCAACAATAGCAGTGACCAAAACAACGATAAACCGGCTACAATATAACAACAAAACTAACGATTATCGCGCACACACATCAACAATAACAACAACCAGCTCCAAAAACGCATCAACACCAAATAAACAGCACCAAGGGCTTATTTATGTCCCCTTTTCTGTCTTGTAATTGTGTTTCCCTCCTCCCCTAACCATTTCGCATATCACAAATAGTACTGCTTTCTTCTTGTCGCTGTTCTGTTAGTTGTTGTTGGTATAAAACTGATCAGCTAACAGAAATATCTGCGGACGGAAGTGTGCAGTGTTATCTGTGATTTTGTTTGATGTTTTTTGTCTTTTGGTAGTGACATGGTAGGTAAGTATAAAACTCAATTTGCGAACATTCGCCGGCTTAGGTCGACTTATTTTGCTGTATACTCGCATGTTAGTTTCAACAGGTCGGATGTCCTCGCTCTATGTGGGACCCAGGTATGTGAGGATTCTGATCCACAGGATTTTCACATTCCTGGTTACCACACTCTATCCTCTTTCTTTTCTCACAGAGGTCTTGTGGTTTAAATACGTCATGGTGTAGTGTTTCAGAGTCAGCAATATGTAAACTCACAAGATCTCGAATTTAACTCCCTTTGGGTTAAGTTCAGGATTTGATCACACACTTTACTTTTCGGGATTCTTTACAGAAGCCCAAACCTGGAGGCTACCCTTAATGGCTTCGATGCCCTTTCTGACTCCATTTCGAAAATATTAGAAGAATATCCGGACAGTGAAATTGTGGTTGCTGGGGATTTCAATGTCCATAATATTTATTGGCTTTCCCATTCAAGCCATACATCTCCGGAGGGTCAATACGCTGAGCTATTTGCCAGCCATTTAACCTTAATCAGCCATTTAACTGGAAATTATGTTTCCTAGACAATGATGTCGATGCTGCTGCTGAAACGGTCGAGAAAATAATTCTTCTGAGAATAAACACGTTTATTCCCTCGAAGACTACTTCGATTAAACCTTCAAAGAATTGTTGGTTTAATCAGACATGCAAAGGTGGAAGCGTTCAGAAATTGGCGTTTAAATAAAAACGCAGCTACTGAGCTGCTATGTGTGCTGTCCAATTGTGCCAGGCTTAGGCGCGAAAAACTTCTCCACGAACAGAGCCTTCATGCTTAAATTCTTTCTTCTCCCAGGGGAAGTAAGAGCTTTTGGGGAACTCTCGTTAACGATGACCAGATATTCACTGACCCGGTTGACAAACCAAAACTTCTGGCTGAAATATTTGCAAAGAATTCATCTTTCTGCGCTCTCGAAGATTATTGAGAGCATGTTTACCACCATCTGGTGAAATATCTAGAGCCTAACAGCCTCCTGAATAATCAACAATATCGCATTCCTTTCGGAACGATGGCGTCGATCTATTCACCGCCTTGGTGAAAGCAAAATAGTGGCTGTGGATATCTCCAAGGCATTCGATATAGTTTGGCACGGAGCACTCATATCAAAACTTTTTGCATTTGGTGTCGGTATTACTTTCTCTCGATTTACATCGAGTTTTCTCAGAGATCGCTCTATACGAGTTGTTATTGATGGGGTCTCATCCAACGAGCATAGGTTAACGGCAGGAGTACCACAGGGTTCTGTCCTCTCTCTTTTATATTTCTTATTTTCATTGACGACCTGTTGGGGCAGACTCAATGGGTGGTGTGGATATCGACGTATCATATACTATTGATGTTCTGGGCATGAAGATACAGGGTGATGCTCGTTGGGCTATCCGTATATTCGAAGTGTCGAAAAAAGCATTCAAGTGTCTAGGCTTTGTAAAGCGGTGCAAGAAATACTTCACCTCATCTGATATCGTAAATATTTACACCAGCTACATCCGTCCAATACCCTTATTTCCTATCGCTAACACATTGCATTTATAGGGGACATCCCCTGAGTGATAGTAGAAAAAAACGAAATTCATTGGTCCTTACAAGATCATACGTAAGCTGAACCATGGCAGATATGATGTAGAGAAAATTTGGTGACACTAATGGTCCTAGAAAGTGTACCACGGTGTCCGAGTACAGGAAACCTTGGGAGCCACATTCGGCGTCGAATGTGAGTAGTGTGTGTACAGTGTCTACCGTGCCGGCTGTTACCTACACACAGATCTGTTTGATCATGACGTTGATGTTCGCAAGAAGATTTACGAACGGACGAACGACGGAGAGTCAGTCAGTATCAAACTACACAAAGATACAAGTGTTCCAATAAATTCACACCCGGTATTCTACGTTAATATGAGTTATATTAATATGAGAAGGAATAGGCGAAGATGAGTCTAATGGTGAACGAGGACAAAACAACATATATGCTTGCCACTGCTAGGCAAACGTCGCGACGAAACCAAGGCGACATAGTGAAGGCCGGCAATTGCAACGTCGAGGTAGTGGAAGAATTTGTATACCTCGACTCCGCCATTAATAGAAATAATAATATCAATATCGAAATAAAGCGAAGGGTTGTGCTGGCAAATATATGATATTTCGGGCTCAACAAACAATTCAGGAACTCTCGTCGAACTAAAATAACACTGTACAACACCCTTATTCTACCTGTTCTTCTTTATGGCACTGAACCATGGGTACTTGGGAAAGCAGATGAAGCTGTGCTGGGTGTTTTTGAGAGAAAAATCCTTCGAAAATCTGTGTTAACGAGGAGTATAGACGTCGAACGAACCGTGAACTGTATGAGCTATATCCCGACATGTACGTAGTTAAGCGCAACAAAATACAGCGATTGGGCTGGCTGGGACATGTCGGTAGAATGAATACAAACGCTCCAGCCAGAAAGGCGTTGGATGACAACTACCACGGAAGGCGCAGACAGGGAAGACCGAGACTCCGGTGTAGGGACCAAATGGATGAATACGTGAAAATCCACGAACTGGAGAAGACAAGCTGAAGACCGAAATGCTTGGAAATCATTTATTCAGCAGGCCAAGACCAACAACAGGTTGTAGAGCCATCTTAAGTAAGTAATTATATTAATATGACTAAGACCAAAGCGTTCACTCTTCTTTGGAACTGGTTGATGAAATAAAGTGTTTTCGTCGATTGCAGACTTTATTTTAGCAGACTTGCTCCGTTCCAGGGTTATGTTCCATCTACGGAGATTGTATTGCCTTGAATCGTATATATGGCAAAAGGTGGAGTATTCTCTGTTAATGTCACATATTAATTATTGCCTGGAGGTTATATCTGGAACCTGCCATTTATATTCTAGTATAATTGAAAGGATTTTTAACTCTATTGTTCGGTATATTTATGGACTTACAAAATGTGATAATGTCCCGGCATATTTAGTCCGATATGTAGCCTTTCTATTCAAAAGTATGTTGATTTTCTCTATATGAAATTAGAGACGTTGCAGGAAACACCACTACGTACATGTGACGTAGTAGTAACAAGCAAATACAAATGCACCAAAATCATAAACTCTTGAATCAACCACCCATATGCGACCTATTTCTTACACAGTCTTTGCCTCTCCACAAAGCCCACCGAACCAAAAATTTTTGCAGTGTCACCTCACACATGCAATTCGACATCTTGCAGAAAACACTTTGGACACGTGATGCAATGGTATCAGGCGCACAAAAAATATAGAACTATATCTGACCTATGATCAATGAACAATGACAATAAATAACTTGTATGTAGAATATAGGCTGTATTGAAACAGTAGTAAGTCTGTCTTTCGTTACACACATTCCGCCCGCCCGTATCGTTTTCGTGTTCATTAAAAAAACATACCTACAAAAATATATTAATAATCAATTTACATATATGTAATAACAAATAATAATAAAACCAGTGAAAAAGTTGCAGTAGGATAAACCGACTTATGTATACCCTCACCCTCGATAAAGACATATTAGTCTCATATTCCGAATTATCGGAAAGTCAAAAGTGAGCGTGGCTACCACCATTGGATGTAACATCTGATGAAATGTCATATAGCAACCTCAAAATATGTTATAGGAAGATATTGTACTACACGTTTTTACAAAAAGGGCGGAATATAAAGCAGAGTTTTTTGTCAAAAATTTTATATAGTTAAAACTTTACTAAATATAGAATTTGGGTAAGATCGATATTATTACACGATTTCTAATAGGGCGGGATAGTACATTTGTATGAGAGGTACCATAAGGGAGTTGCCAGACTTCCTTGATTCCTTGAGATCGCATAGAGCGTAGTACTATTATTACACGATTTCTTAAGTGGGTGGAATTGTAAATTTGTATGGGAGGTACAAGAAGGGGAGTTGCCAGACCTCTTAGTTTTTATCCAAAACTTTATCTAGCTATAGATTTAATAAATACAAAATTTGGGCACAAACGCGTTGGTCATATTGATATTATTACACGATTTCTAAGGCAGGCGGGATGGTACATTTGTATGGGAGGTACCAGAAGGGGAGTTTTTGTCCAAAACGTTGTATAGTTATAGCTTTACTAAATACAGAATTTGGGCAAGATCGCGTAGTGCATATTGATATTATTACACGATTTATAAATAACCCGTGATGGTACATTTGTATGGGAGGTACCAGAAGGGGAGTTGCCATACTACCACGTTTTTGTCCAAAACTTTGTCTAGCTATAGCTTTACTAAAAAAAGAATTTGTGTAAGATCGCGTTGGGCATATTGTTAGTTTTACACGATTTCTAAGGGGAGGGATGGTAGATATGTATGGTAGGTACCAGTAGGGGAGTTGCCAGACCTCCAAGTTTTTGTCCAAAAATTTGTCTAACTGTAGATTTACTAAATACAAAATTTAGGTAAGAGCGCGTAGGGCATGGGAGGTACCAGAAGGGGAGTTGCGAGACTACCAAGTTTTTTTCCAAAACTTTGTCTCGCTATAGCTTTACTAAATTTGTGTAAGATCGCGTTGGGTATATTGGTAGTTTTACACGATTTCTAAGTGGCGGGATGGTAAATATGTATGGGAGGTACCAGAAGCAGAGTTGCCAGACTACCATGTTTTTGTCCAAAACTTTGTCTAGTTATAGCTTTACTAAATACAGAATTTGGGTAAGATCGCGTATGGCATATTGATATTATTACCCGATTTCTAAAGTGGGCGTAATAGCAGATTTGTATGGGAGGTACCCGATAGGGTGTGGCCATATATCCCATATGCAATCCCATAAGCAGTTTTGGGAAAATATTAAGCCATGCCAAATTTCAGAGTGATTGCTTAACTCTTTCGAAAGTTATCGTGTGTACCAGCAGGACAGACGGACGGAAAGACGGACATGGCTCAAACGATTTAGAAAGTCATGAATCCAATTTGGTTCAAAGACACCTGGGGTGTAATGTGAATATTTCTATGTGTTACACTTTTGAGCCATATCAAAAAATATATACCCTACTATCCGTAGCGTTATACTTTGGAATATGAGACTTGTATGTTTTTACTGAGGGTGAGGGTATATATAGAAAAAAAAATTCACTTTTGAGCAACGATATTTCCTTTGTGTTTAAGCTCGATGTCAGCCTCGAGGACGCTTATTTCAAGGAAATTATTTTTCTTCCTTAATATGTTCACTCTGGTTCTTTTTTAAATCTCTTACCACTGGTGGGGGAAAATTTAAAAAATCACTTTCGAAGGACCAAATGTAAAGACATTAATCCGGTTCGAAGAACCAAATGTAAAGAAGATCAGATCGAAGGCCAAAATATAAAGACCTAATATCAGAAATAAAAGCCTTTACGTGTTGAGTGCTTGTAAGACACCGATTTTATTTTCCAAAACGAAACACTCCCTTAAATAAAATAGAATTTGACAATACGTCTAGTACATGCCACTGGCAGCATATATTCCACATACTACGAATGCTACAAACAAAGAATCAATAAACAATATACATTTATACAAATACACTACAAACTAATTCCAAGATTCCAAAAATACATAAACATTGAAAAGACGCAAACATTGAAAAGACGCAAACATTTGTTACAGCGCATTGCATACCCATGCAGTATTGGAAAGTGGCTTATGCTATTGATAGTGAACCACTTTAAGGGTTCGATCGTCGATTTCCAATTGAATGTATACGCGAATACAGCTCAGGCTGCTGATAGTGACACACTTGAAGTGTCATAACCCTATCGCCTGTACATACAAAGGGAAAGAGAAAAAGACTCATGTTCAATTCTGAACAGTCTCCATCTTTAAACGCACTGAAGTTCGCATCTGAAGCTCCGGTAACGAAATCGAAGGCAGTAATAAACATTTCAACCTTTTCTGTTTAACGAAACTTGAAAAAATAGAAATGAAGATTGTCCAAACGATTGAAAAATCTCACAAAGCTCATCAAAATCAGAGGAATTCAGCACAAAATTTCTTAAACAGTATCGAAGTATACCAAGAAATCCGCCAAACTGCGAAATTACGTGAAAACTTTCTCAAAGAAATAAAATTTACATACAGTTATCATAAGAAATTCGAAATGTCACCTAATGCTACTAATCGAATAAATAAACTAGTAGCCACGGTAGGTTCTGCGATCTATTTTGAGTTTAAAGAATACTCAATTTGACAAGAATACGAAAATATCGAGAAAAAAACACTACAATCGAAAATTTTCTACTAAATATCTAATTGACCGACTTGAAATGTACGGAAAACTCTACAGAGTGATCACACAATCAAAGTAGAGTCGAAATCTATCTAAAACCAGTGGAAAAGTTGCAGTCGGGTAAACCGACTTATATTTATATACCCTCACCCTTAGTAAAACCATACAAGTCATATTCCATAATAGCCACCTCAAAATACCGAATGTTATAGAAAACCACTGAAAAAGTTGCAGTCGGGTAAACCGACTTATATGTATATACCCTCATCATCAGTAAAAACAAAAAGTATCGGAAAGTCAAAAGTGTGCGTGGCTACCACCATTGGATGAAACATCTGATGAAATGTCATAATAGCAACCTAAAATACCGAATGTTATAGAAAAATATTGTACTACAAGATTTTACAAAACGGACGGAATGTAAAGCCGAGTTTAGTCTTGAAAATTGTTTGTAGTTTAAACATAACTTAATATCGAATTTCGGAAAGCGAATTTATACAATTACAAGATTTCTAAAGTGGGTGGATGGTACATTTGTATGGGAGGTACCAGGAGGGGAGTGGCCAGACTTCCAAGTTTTTGTCCGAAACATTTTCCAGCCATAGCTTTACTAACTACCGAATTTGGGCAAGATCGCGTTGATCATATTGATATTATTACTCGATTTCTAAGGTAGGCGGGATGGTACATTTGTGTGGGAGGTACCAGAAGGGGAGTTGCCAGACTTCCAAGTTTTGTCCAAAACTTTGTCTAGCTATACATTTACTAAATACAAAATTTGGGCAAGATGGCGTTGGTAATATTGATTGTATTACACGGTTTATAAGGGGCGGGGTGGTAGATTTGTATGGCAGGTACCAGAAGGTGAGTTGCCAGACTTCCAAGTTTTGTCCAAAACTTTGTCTAGCTATACATTTACTAAATACAAAATTTGGGCAAGATGGCGTTGGCAATATTGATAGTATTACACGGTTTATAAGGGGCGGGAAGGTACATTTGTATGGGAGGTACCGAAAGAGCAGTTGCCAGACTTCCAAGTTTTTGTCCAAAACTTTGTCTAGCAATAGCTTTACTAAATACAGAATTTGGATAAGATCGCGTTGGTCATATTGTTATTATTACACGATTACGGGATGGTACAGTTGTATGGGAGGTACCAGAAGGGGAGTTGCCAGAATTCCAAGTTCTTGTCCGAAACTTTGTCTAGCAATAGGTTTACTAAATACGATAAGATCGCGTTGGTCATATTGATATTATTACAGGATTTCTAAAGTGGGCGAAATAGACGATTTTGTATGTACCGGGAGGTACCCGAAGGGGTGTGGCCCATATACAATCCCACAAGCAGTTTTGGGAAAATATTAACCCTAGCCAAATTTGAAAGCGATTGTTTAACTTTTTCGAAAGTTATCGTGCATACCAGCAGGACAGACGGACATGGTTCGAATTTGAGTCAAAGACACCTGGGGTCTAATGTGGATATTTCTATATGTTACACTTTTGAGCCGTATCAAATGATATATACCCTCTTACCCGTAGGTTGAGGGTATAAAAATGGTGTTTCTGGCACAGCCACATATCGTGCTTTATGAGGAGATTATAATTTATGGTTATGGATAATGGAGCCAACTGTACCTGAGTGAAATGAAGTATATTTTGTATTAGAACCCCTAAAAATCAAGTAGAATGAATTAGCTACACACGAAAATTCAGTATATTTATTTGAGCGAAATTTAATGCTTTTTGAAAAAGTGAAAATAACGATTCCGAATCATCAAATTGTCCTGACATGGGACTATCATGAATTTGCTTCGAATTTTTAAAATCATATTAGTCTTCTGCGGAGATTTTTCGCTGCAAATCTGGACGAGTTTTCAAAAATGTGAAGAAATCGATACAAGACAATCCATGTTGCATATGACTTGCAAAAGAGCACCAACTTGGAGATTGAAAGAAATTGAACTTAATCGTAATCAAAGCGCGAACGAATGAAATCTTTTGCTGACAGCTGTCAATGTGCCTCTTTAGTTTTGAAAAAAGTCGGCGGTAACGGCTGGGCGAAAAATGTTCGGCGTCGGCTCTATGCCGTCTTGAATCGGCTACAAATAAACAAAAAACTGCTTAAAAAATAAAATTAGGGCATTCATCCTCAATTTTCGAAAATGTAGTATCGTTTTGCATGCAGTATCTTCGCAGTATATTGAGCTGAAATGAAGTATAATACTTGAAAATGCAGTACAGTTTGCACCATTCGTTATGAAGCACATTTCTCCCTCAGTGGGTATGTTAACCAGTAAAAAAGTTGCAGTCGGGTAAACCGACATATATATACACTCACACTCAGTCTGATGAAATGTCATAATAGCAATCTCAAAATACCGAATGTTGTAGAAAAAAAATATTGTATTACATGTGTTTACCAAAAGGACGGAATATAAAGCAGAGTTTTTACTAGAAAATAATATTTAACTACATAATAATATAATATTTAATATTTAACTTTAATAAAGGAAGGGGAGTTGCCAGACTTCCAAGTTTTTGTCCAAGACTTTCTCTAACTATAAGTTTACTAAATACAAAATTTGGGCAAGATGTCGGTGGGCATATTGGTGTTATAACACGATTTCTAAGGTAGGAGGGATGGTACCTTTGCATGGGAGGTACCAGAAGGGGAGTTGCCAGACTTCCACGTTTTTGTCCGAAACTTTGTCCAGTTATACCTTTAAATCGCGTTGTTCATATTGATAGTATTACACTGTTTATAAGGGGCGGGATGGTACATGTGTATGGCAGGTACCAGAAGGGGAGTTGCCAGACTTCCAAGTTTTTGTCCAAGACTTAGTCTAAATATACGTTTACTAAATACAAAATTTGGGCAAGATCGCGTTATTCATATTGGTGTTATTACACGATTTCTAATGTTCTAAGGGATGGTACATTTGCATGGGAGGTACCAGAAGGGGAGTTGCCAGACTTCCACGTTTTTGTCCGAAACTTTGTCCAGTTATACCTTTACTAAATACGGAATTTGGGCAAGATCGCGTTGGTCATATTGATAGTATTACACTGTTTATAAGGGGCGGGATTGTACATGTGTATGGCAGGTACCAGAAGGGGAGTTGCCAGACTTCCAAGTTTTTGTCCAAGACTTACTCTAACTATAAGTTTACTAAATACAAAATTTGGGCAAGATATCGGTGGGCATATTGGTGTTATAACACGATTTCTAAGGTAGGAGGGATGGTACCTTTGCATGGGAGGTACCAGAAGGGGAGTTGCCAGACTTCCACGTTTTTGTCCGAAACTTTGTCCAGTTATACCTTTAAAAAATACAGAATTTATAACATTACACGGCTTATAAGCGGCGGAATTGTACATTTGTATGGAAGCTTCCAAAAGGGGAGTTGTCAGACTTCCAAGTTTTTGTCCGAAACTTTGTCTAGATATAGCTTCACTAAATACAAAGGCGTTGGGCATATTGGTATTATTACACGATTTCTGATGAGAGGATGGTACATTTGTATGGGAGGTACCAGAATGAGAGTTGCCAGACTTCCAAGTTTTTGTCCAAGACTTAGTCTAACTATACGTTTACTAAATACAAAATATGGGCAAGATTGCGTTGGGCGTATTGGTATTATTACACGATTTCTAAGATATGCGGGATGTCACATTTGTATGGGACGTACCAGAAGGGGAGTTGCCAGACTTCCAAGTTTTTGTCCGAAACTTTGTCTAGATATAGCTTCACTAAATACAAAGGCGTTGGGCATATTGGTATTATTACACGATTTCTGATGAGAGGATGGTACATTTGTATGGGAGGTACCAGAATGAGAGTTGCCAGACTTCCAAGTTTTTGTCCAAGACTTAGTCTAACTATACGTTTACTAAATACAAAATATGGGCAAGATTGCGTTGGGCATATTGGTATTATTACACGATTTCTAAGATATGCGGGATGTCACATTTGTATGGGACGTACCAGAAGGGGAGTTGCCAGACTTCCAAGTTTTTGTCCAAAACTTTGTCTAGCTATAGCTTTACTAAATACAGAATGTGGACAAGATCGCGTTGGTCATACTTATAGTATTAGAGGTTTATCAGGGGCGGGATGGTACATTTGTATGGGATGTACCATAAGGGGAGTTGCCAGACTTCCAAGTTTTTGTCCAAAACTTTGTCTAGCTATAGCTTTACTAAATACAAAATTTGGGCAAGATAGCGTTGGTCATACTGATAGTATTAGACGGTTTATCAGGGGCGGGATGGTACATTTGTATGGGAGGTACCATAAAGGGAGTTGCCAGACTTCCAAGTTTTTGTCCAAAACTTTGTCTAGATATAGGTTTACTAAGTACAAAATTTGGGCAGGATCGCGTTGGGCATATTGATACACGATTTCTAATGTAGGCGATATGGTACATTTGTATGGGAGATACCAGAAGGGGAGTTGCCAGACTTCCAAGTTTTTGTCCAGTTGTACTTTTAGCAAATACGAAATTTGGCCAAGATGGGTGTGGGCGTATTGATATTATTACACGATGTCTAAAGTGGGCGAAATAGACGATTTGTATGTGAGGTACCCGAAGGGGCGTAGCCATATAGCCCATATGCAATCCCATAAGCAGTTTTGGGAAAATATTAAGCCATGCCAAATTTTAGAGTGATTGTTTAACTCTTTCGAAAGTTATCATGCGTATCAGCAGGACAGACGGACATGGCTCAAACGATTCAGAAAGTCATGAATCGAATTTGGTTCAAAGACAACTGGGGACTAATGTGAATATTTCTAGGTGTTATACTTTTAGGTCGTATCAAATGATATATACCCTCCTACCCGTAGGGTGAGGGTATAAACAATGGTTGTTAAATTCGAATCGAGTAAACCAAAAATTAATCTAATGGAATTAAAAACGAGTGAAAAAGTTGCAGTCGGGTAAACCGACTGATATATACCCTCACCCTCAGAAAAAACATATAAGTCTCATATTCCATAATAGCAACCTCAAAATACCGAATGTTATAGAAAACCAGTGAAAAAGTTGCAGTCGGGTAAACCGACTTATATATACCCTCACCCTCAGTAAAAAGATACATGTTCATATTCCATAATAACAACCTTAAAATACCGAATGTTATAGAAAACCAGTGAAAAAGTTGCAGTCGGGTAAACCGACTGATATATACCCTCACCCTCAGAAAAAACAAATAAGTCTCATATTCCATAATAGCAACCTCAAAATACCGAATGTTATAGAAAAATATTGTTTTACATGTTTTTAAAAAACTGGAGGAATATAAAGAAGAGTTTTTTCTCGAAAATTTTATATATTTAAAGCTTTACTAAATATAGAATTTTAAAAAGATTCGTTGAGCGAATTTATATAATTACCGATTTCTAAAATGGGTGGAATGGTACAGTTGTATGGGAGGTACCAGAAGGGGAGTTGCCAGACTTCCAAGTTTTTGTCTAAAACATTGACTAGCTAGAGGATTACTAAATACAGAATGTGGACAAGATCGCGTTGGTCATACTTATAGTATTACACGGTTTATAAGGGGTGGGATGGTACATTTGTGTGGGAGGTACCAGAAGGGGAGTTGCCAGACTTCCAAGTTTTTGTCCAAAAAATTGGTCTAGCTATAGCTTTACTGAATATAAAATTTGGGCAAGATAGAGTTGGTCATACTGATAGTATTAGAGGTTTATAAGGGGCGGGATGGTACATTTGTATGGGAGGTACCATAAGGGGAGTTGCCAGACTTCCAAGTTTTTGTCCAAAACTTTGTCTAGCTATAGCTTTACTAAATACAAAATTTGGGCAAGATAGCGTTGGTCATACTGATAGTATTAGACGGTTTATCAGGGGCGGGATGGTACATTTGTATGGGAGGTACCATAAAGGGAGTTGCCAGACTTCCAAGTTTTTGTCCAAAACTTTGTCTAGATATAGGTTTACTAAGTACAAAATTTGGGCAGGATCGCGTTGGGCATATTGATATTGATACACGATTTCTAATGTAGGCGATATGGTACATTTGTATGGGAGATACCAGAAGGGGAGTTGCCAGACTTCCAAGTTTTTGTCCGAAACTTTATCCAGTTGTACTTTTAGCAAATACGTAATTTGGCCAAGATGGGTGTGGGCGTATTGATATTATTACACGATTACTAAAGTGGGCGAAATAGTAGATTTGTATGGGAGGTACCCGAAGGGGTGTGGCCATATAGCCCATATGCAATCCCATAAGCAGTTTTGAGAAAATATTAACCCATGCCAAATTTCAAAGCGATTGTTTAACTCTTTCGAAAGTTATCGTGCGTACCAGCAGGACAGACAGACGGACATGGCTCAAACGATTTAGAAAGTCATGAATCGAATTTGGTTCAAAGAGACTTGGGTTCTAATGTGAATATTTCTAGGTGTTACACTTTTCAGCCGTATCAAATGATATATACCCTCCTACCCGCAGGGTGAGGGTATAAATATTGTATTACACGTTTGTACAAAACGGGCGGATTATAAAGCAGAGTTTTTTCTCGAAAATTTTATATAGTTAAAGCTTTACTAAATATAGAATTTCGGAAAGATTCGTTGAGCGAGTTTATATAATTGCGCGATTTCAAAACTGGGTGCAATGGTACATTTGTATGGGAGGTACCAGAAGGGGAGTTGCCAGACTGCCAAATTTTTGTCCAAGACTTAGTCTAGTTACAGCTTTACAAAATACAGAACTTGGGCAAGATCGTGTTGGTCATATTGATAGTATTACACGGTTTATAAGGGGCGGAATGATACATTGTATGGCAGATACCAGAAGGGGAGTTGCCAGACTGCCAAGTTTTTGTCCAAAACTTTGTCAGGCTATAGCTTTACTAAATACAAAGTTTGGGCAAGATAGCGTTGGCAATAGTGATAGTTTTAGACGGTTTATCTGGGGCGGGATGGTACATTTGTATGGGACGTACCATAAGGGGAGTTGCCAGACTTCCAAGTTTTTGTCCAAAACTTTGTCCAGCTATAGCTTTACTAAATACAAAATTTGGGCAAGATAGAGTTGGTGTTACTGATAGTATTAGTTTATAAGGTGCGGGATGGAACATTTGTATGGCAGATACCAGAAGGGGAGTTGCCAGACTTCTAAGTTTTTGTCCAAAACTTTGTCTAGTTACAGCTTTAAAAAATACAGAACTTGGGCAAGATGTCGTTGGGCATATTGGTGTTATTACACGATTTCTAAGGTATGCGGGATGGTACATTTGTATGGGCGGTACCAGAAGGGGAGTTGCCAGACTGCCAAGTTTTTGTCCAAAACTTTGTCTAGCTATAGCTTTACTAAATACAAAATTTGGGCAAGATAGCGTTGGCCATACTGATAGTTTTAGACGGTTTATCTGGGGCGGGATGGTAGATTTGTATGGGACGTACCGTAAGGGGAGTTGCCAGACTTCCAAGTTTTTGTCCAAAACTTTGTCTAACTATAGCTTTACTAAATTCAAACATTGGGTAAGATAGCGTTGGTCATACTGATAGTTTTAGACGGTTTATCAGGGGCGGGATAGTACATTTGTATGGGAGGTACCAGAAGGGGAGTGGCCAGACTTCCCAGTTTTTGTCCAAAACTTTGTCTAGCTATAGGTTTACTAAGTACACAATATGGGCAGGATCGCGTTGGGCATATTAATATTGATACACGATTTCTAATGTACGCGATATGGTACTTTTGTATGGGAGGTACCAGAAGGGGAGTTGCCAGACTTCCAAGTTTTTGTCCGAAACTTTATCCAGTTGTACTTTTAGCAAATACGTAATTTGGCCAAGATGGGTGTGGGCGTATTGATATTATTACACGATTACTAAAGTGGGCGAAATAGTAGATTTGTATGGGAGGTACCCGAAGGGGTGTGGTCATATAACCTATATGCAATCCCATAAGTAGTTTTGGGAAAATATTAACCCATGCCAAATTTCAGAGCGATTGTTTAACTCTTTCGATAGTTATCGTGCGCTGGGCATATTGATATTATTACACGATTTCTAAGATATGCGGGATGTCACATTTGTATGGGACGTACCAGAAGGGGAGTTGCCAGACTTCCAAGTTTTTGTCCAAAACTTTGTCTAGCTATAGCTTAACTAAATACAGAATGTGGACAAGATCGCGTTGGTCATACTTATAGTATTACACGGTTTATAAGGGGTGGGATGGTACATTTGTGTGGGAGGTACCAGAAGGGGAGTTGCCAGACTTCCAAGTTTTTGTCCAAAAAATTGGTCTAGCTATAGCTTTACTGAATATAAAATTTGGGCAAGATAGAGTTGGTCATACTGATAGTATTAGAGGTTTATAAGGGGCGGGATGGTACATTTGTATGGGAGGTACCATAAAGGGAGTTGCCAGACTTCCAAGTTTTTGTCCAAAACTTTGTCTAGATATAGGTTTACTAAGTACAAAATTTGGGCAGGATCGCGTTGGGCATATTGATATTGATACACGATTTCTAATGTAGGCGATATGGTACATTTGTATGGGAGATACCAGAAGGGGAGTTGCCAGACTTCCAAGTTTTTGTCCGAAACTTTATCCAGTTGTACTTTTAGCAAATACGTAATTTGGCCAAGATGGGTGTGGGCGTATTGATATTATTACACGATTACTAAAGTGGGCGAAATAGTAGATTTGTATGGGAGGTACCCGAAGGGGTGTGGCCATATAGCCCATATGCAATCCCATAAGCAGTTTTGGGAAAATATTAACCCATGCCAAATTTCAGAGCGATTGTTTAACTCTTTCGATAGTTATCGTGCGCTGGGCATATTGATATTATTACACGATTTCTAAGATATGCGGGAAGTCACATTTGTATGGGACGTACCAGAAGGGGAGTTGCCAGACTTCCAAGTTTTTGTCCAAAACTTTGTCTAACTATAGCTTTACTAAATTCAAACATTGGGTAAGATAGCGTTGGTCATACTGATAGTTTTAGACGGTTTATCAGGGGCGGGATAGTACATTTGTATGGGAGGTACCAGAAGGGGAGTTGCCAGACTTCCCAGTTTTTGTCCAAAACTTTGTCTAGCTATAGGTTTACTAAGTACACAATATGGGCAGGATCGCGTTGGGCATATTAATATTGATACACGATTTCTAACGTAGGCGATATGGTACATTTGTATGGGAGGTACCAGAAGGGGAGTTGCCAGACTTCCAAGTTTTTGTCCGAAACTTTATCCAGTTGTACTTTTAGCAAATACGTAATTTGGCCAAGATGGGTGTGGGCGTATTGATATTATTACACGATTACTAAAGTGGGCGAAATAGTAGATTTGTATGGGAGGTACCCGAAGGGGTGTGGCCATATAGCCCATATGCAATCCCATAAGCAGTTTTGGGAAAATATTAACCCATGCCAAATTTCAGAGCGATTGTTTAACTCTTTCTATAGTTATCGTGCGTACCAGACGGACATGGCTCAAACGATTTAGAAAGTCATGAATCGAATTTGGTTCAAAGAGACTTGGGTTCTAATGTGAATATTTCTAGGTGTTACACTTTTGAGCCGTATCAAATGATATATACCCTCCTACCCGTAGGGTGAGGGTATAACCAGTGAAAAAGTTGCAGTCGGGTAAACCGACTTATATATACCCTCACCCTCAGTAAAAAGATACAAGTTCATATTCCATAATAACAACCTTAAAATACCGAATGTTATAGAAAACCAGTGAAAAAGTTGCAGTCGGGTAAACCGACTGATATATACCCTCACCCTCAGAAAAAACATATAAGTCTCATATTCCATAATAGCAACCTCAAAATACCGAATGTTATAGAAAAATATTGTATTACATGTTTTTAAAAAACTGGAGGAATATAAAGAAGAGTTTTTTCTCGAAAATTATATATATTTAAAGCTTTACTAAATATAGAATTTTATAAAGATTCGTTGAGCGAATTTATATAATTACCGATTTCTAAAGTGGGTGGAATGGTACAGTTGTAGGGGAGGTACCAGAAGGGGAGTTGCCAGACTTCCAAGTTTTTGTCTAAAACTTTGACTAGCTATAGCTTTACTAAATACAGAATGTGGACAAGATCGCGTTGGTCATACTTATAGTATTACACGGTTTATAAGGGGTGGGATGGTACATTTGTGTGGGAGGTACCAGAAGGGGAGTTGCCAGACTTCCAAGTTTTTGTCCAAAAAATTGGTCTAGCTATAGCTTTACTGAATATAAAATTTGGGCAAGATCGCGTTGGTCATACTTATAGTATTACACGGTTTATAAGGTATGGTACATTTGTGTGGGAGGTAAATACAAAATTTGGGCAAGATACCGTTGGTCATACTGATAGTATTAGACGGTTTATCAGGGGCGGGATGGTACATTTGTATGGGAGGTACCATAAGGGGAGTTGCCAGACTTCCAAGTTTTTGTCCAAAACTTTGTCTAGATATAGGTTTACTAAGTACAAAATTTGGGCAGAATCGCGTTGGGCATATTGATACACGATTTCTAACGTAGGCGATATGGTACATTTGTATGGGAGGTACCAGAAGGGGAGTTGCCAGACTTCCAAGTTTTTGTCCGAAACTTTATCCAGTTGTACTTTTAGCAAATACGTAATTTGGCCAAGATGGGTGTGGGCGTATTGATATTATTACACGATTACTAAAGTGGGCGAAATAGTAGATTTGTATGGGAGGTACCCGAAGGGGTGTGGCCATATAGCCCATATGCAATCCCATAAGCAGTTTTGGGAAAATATTAACCCATGCCAAATTTCAGAGCGATTGTTTAACTCTTTCGAAAGTTATCGTGCGTACCAGCAGGACAGACAGACGGACGGACAGACGGACATGTCTCAAACGATTTAGAAAGTCATGAATCGAATTTGGTTCAAAGAGACTTGGGTTCTAATGTGAATATTTCTAGGTGTTACACTTTTCAGCCGTATCAAATGATATATACCCTCCTACCCGTAGGGTGAGGGTATAATAAATATTGTATTACATGTTTTTAAAAAACTGGAGGAATATAAAGAAGAGTTTTTTCTCGAAAATTGTATATATTTAAAGCTTTACTAAATATAGAATTTTAAAAAGATTCGTTGAGCGAATTTATATAATTACCGATTTCTAAAGCGGCTGGAATGGTACAGTTGTATGGGAGGTGCCAGAAGGGGAGTTGCCAGACTTCCAAGTTTTTGTTCAAAACTTTGTCTAGCTATAGCTTTATAAAATACAGAATGTGGACAAGATCGCGTTGGTCATACTTATAGTATTACACGGTTTATAAGGTATGGTACATTTGTGTGGGAGGTACAAGAAGGGGAGTTGCCAGACTTCCAAGTTTTTGTGCGAAACTTTGTCTAGCTATAGATTTACTAAATACAAAATTTGGGCAGGATAGCGTTGGACATACTGATAGTATTAGACGGTTTATAAGGGGCGGGATGGTACATTTGTATGGGAGGTACCATAAGGGGAGTTGCCAGACTTCCAAGTTTTTGTCCAAAACTTTGTCTAGCTATAGCTTTACTAAATACAAAATTTGGCCAAGATAGCGTTGGCCATACTGATAGTATTAGACGGTTTATCAGGGGCGGGATGGTACATTTGTATGGGAGGTACCATAAGGGGAGTTGCCAGACTTCCAAGTTTTTGTCCAAAACTTTGTCTAGCTATAGCTTTACTAAATACAAAATTTGGGCAAGATAGAGTTGGTCATATTTATAATACTACACGACGTATAGTATGCGGGATGGTACATTTGTATGGAAGGTACCAGAAGGGGAGTTGCCAGACTTCCAAGTTTTTGTCCAAAACTTTGTCTAGCTATAGCTTTACTAAATACAAAATTTGGGCAAGATAGCGTTGGTCATACTGATAGTATTAGACAGTTTATCAGGGGCGGGATGGTACATTTGTATGGGAGGTACCATAAGGGGAGTTGCCAGACTTCCAAGTTTTTGTCCAAAACTTTGTCTAGCTATAGCTTTACTAAATACAAAATTTGGCCAAGATAGCGTTGGCCATACTGATAGTTTTAGAAGGTTTATCAGGGGCGGGATGGTACATTTGTATGGGAGGTACCATAAGGGGAGTTGCCAGACTTCCAAGTTTTTGTCCAACACTTTGTCTAGATATAGGTTTACTAAGTACAAAATATGGGCAGGATCGCGTTGGGCATATTGATATTGATACACGATTTCTAATGTAGGCGATATGGTACATTTGTATGGGAGGTACCAGAAGGGGAGTTGCCAGACTTCCAAGTTTTTGTCCGAAACTTTATCCAGTTGTACTTTTACGAAATACGTAATTTGGCCAAGATGGGTGTGGGCGTATTGATATTATTACACGATGTCTAAAGTGGGCGAAATAGACGATTTGTATGGGAGGTATCCGAAGGGGTGTGGCCATATAGCCCATATGCAATCCCATAAGCAGTTTTGAAAATATTAACCTATGCCAAATTTCAGAGCGATTTTTTAATTTTTTCGAAAGTTATCGTGCGTACCAGCAGGACAGACAGACGGACGGACAGACGGACATGGGTCAAACGATTTAGAAAGTCATGAATCGAATTTCGTTAAAAGACAACTGGGGTCTAATGTGAATATTTCTAGGTGTTACACTTTTAGGTCGTATCAAATGATATATACCCTCCTACCCGTAGGGTGAGGGTATAATAAATATTGTATTACATGTTTTTAAAAAACTGGAGGAATATAAAGAAGAGTTTTTTCTCGAAAATTGTATATATTTAAAGCTTTACTAAATATAGAATTTTAAAAAGATTCGTTGAGCGAATTTATATAATTACCGATTTCTAAAGTGGGTGGAATGGTACAGTTGTATGGGAGGTACCAGAAGGGGAGTTGCCAGACTTCCAAGTTTTTGTCCAAAACTTTGTCTAGCTATAGCTTTACTAAATACAGAATGTGGACAAGATCGCGTTGGTCATACTTATAGTATTACACGGTTTGTAAGGGGTGGGATGGTACATTTGTGTGGGAGGTACAAGAAGGGGAGTTGCCAGACTTCCAAGTTTTTGTGCGAAACTTTGTCTAACTATAGATTTACTAAATACAAAATTTGGACAGGATAGCGTTGGACATACTGATAGTATTAGACGGTTTATAAGGGGCGGGATGGTACAGTTGTATGGGAGGTACCAGAAGGGGAGTTGCCAGACTTCCAAGTTTTTGTCCGAAACTTTGTCTAGCTATAGCTTTACTAAATACAAAATTTGGGCAAGATAGCGTTCGCCATACTGATAGTTTTAGACGGTTTATCAGGGGCGGGATGGTACATTTGTATGGGAGGTACCATAAGGGGAGTTGCCAGACTTCCAAGTTTTTGTCCAAAACTTTATCTAGCTATAGGTTTATTAAGTACAAAATTTGGGCAGGATCGCGTTGGGCATATTGATACACGATTTCTAATGTAGGCGATATGGTACATTTGTATGGGAGGTACCATAAGGGGAGTTGCCAGACTTCCAAGTTTTTGTCCAAAACTTTATCTAGCTATAGGTTTATTAAGTACAAAATTTGGGCAGGATCGCGTTGGGCATATTGATACACGATTTCTAATGTAGGCGATATGGTACATTTGTATGGGAGGTACCATAAGGGGAGTTGCCAGACTTCCAAGTTTTTGTCCAAAACTTTATCTAGCTATAGGTTTATTAAGTACAAAATTTGGGCAGGATCGCGTTGGGCATATTGATACACGATTTCTAATGTAGGCGATATGGTACATTTGTATGGGAGGTACCATAAGGGGAGTTGCCAGACTTCCAAGTTTTTGTCCAAAACTTTATCTAGCTATAGCTTTACTAAATACAAAATTTGGGCAAGATAGCGTTGGCCATACTGATAGTTTTAGACGGTTTATCAGGGGCGGGATGATACATTTGTATGGGAGGTACCATAAGGGGAGTTGCCAGACTTCCAAGTTTTTGTCCAAAACTTTGTCTAGATATAGGTTTACTAAGTACAAAATTTGGGCAGGACTTCCAAGTTTTTGTCCGAAACTTTATCCAGTTGTACTTTTAGCAAATACGTAATTTGGCCAAGATGGTTGTGGGCTTATTGATATTATTACACGATTACTAAAGTGGGCGAAATAGTAGATTTGTATGGGAGGTACCCGAAGGGGTGTGGCCATATAGCCCATATGCAATCCCATAAGCAGTTTTGGGAAAATATTAACCCATGCCAAATTTCAGAGCGATTGTTTAACTCTTTCGAAAGTTATCGTGCGTACCAGCAGGACAGACAGACGGACGGACAGACGGACATGGCTCAAACGATTTAGAAAGTCATGAATCGAATTTGGTTCAAAGAGACTTGGGTTCTAATGTGAATATTTCTAGGTGTTACACTTTTCAGCCGTATCAAATGATATATACCCTCCTACCCGTAGGGTGAGGGTATAATAAATATTGTATTACATGTTTTTAAAAAACTGGAGGAATATAAAGAAGAGTTTTTTCTCGAAAATTGTATATATTTAAAGCTTTACTAAATATAGAATTTTAAAAAGATTCGTTGAGCGAATTTATATAATTACCGATTTCTAAAGCGGCTGGAATGGTACAGTTGTATGGGAGGTACCAGAAGGGGAGTTGCCAGACTTCCAAGTTTTTGTTCAAAACTTTGTCTAGCTATAGCTTTATTAAATACAGAATGTGGACAAGATCGCGTTGGTCATACTTATAGTATTACATGGTTTATAAGGGATGGTACATTTGTGTGGGAGGTACAAGAAGGGGAGTTGCCAGACTTCCAAGTTTTTGTGCGAAACTTTGTCTAGCTATAGATTTACTAAATACTAAATTTGGGCAGGATAGCGTTGGACATACTGATAGTATTAGACGGTTTATAAGGGGCGGGATGGTACATTTGTATGGGAGGTACCAGAAGGGGAGTTGCCAGACTTCCAAGTTTTTGTCCAAAACTTTGTCTAGATATAGGTTTACTAAGTACAAAATATGGGCAGGATAGCGTTGGTCATACTGATAGTATTAGACGGTTTATCAGGGGCGGGATGGTACATTTGTATGGGAGGTACCATAAGGGGAGTTGCCAGACTTCCAAGTTTTTGTCCAAAACTTTGCCTAGCTATAGCTTTACTAAATACAAAATTTGGGCAAGATAGCGTTGGCCATACTGATAGTATTAGACGGTTTATCAGGGGCGGGATGGTACATTTGTATGGGAGGTACCATAAGGGGAGTTGCCAGACTTCCAAGTTTTTGTCCAAAACTTTGTCTAGCTATAGCTTTACTAAATACAAAATTTGGGCAAGATAGAGTTGGTCATATTTATAATACTACACGACGTATAGTATGCGGGATGGTACATTTGTATGGAAGGTACCAGAAGGGGAGTTGCCAGACTTCCAAGTTTTTGTCCGAAACTTTATCCAGTTGTACTTTTAGCAAATACGTAATTTGGCCAAGATGGGTGTGGGCGTATTGATATTATTACACGGTGCGGGATGGTTCATTTGTATGGGAGGTACCATAAGGGAGTTGCCAGACTTCCAAGTTTTTGTCCAAAACTTTGTCTAGCTATAGCTTTACCAAATACAAAATTTGGGCAAGATAGCGTTGGCCATACTGATAGTATTAGACGGTTTATCAGGGGCGGGATGGTACATTTGTATGGGAGGTACCATAAGGGTAGTTGCCAGATTTCCAAGTTTTTGTCCAAAACTTTGTCTAGCTATAGATTTACTAAATACAAAATTTGGGCAAGATAGAGTTGGTCATATTTATAATACTACACGACGTATAGTATGCGGGATGGTACATTTGTATGGAAGGTACCAGAAGGGGAGTTGCCAGACTTCCAAGTTTTTGTCCAAAACTTTGTCTAGCTATAGCTTTACTAAATACAAAATTTGGGCAAGATAGCGTTGGTCATACTGATAGTATTAGACAGTTTATCAGGGGCGGGATGGTACATTTGTATGGGAGGTACCATAAGGGGAGTTGCCAGACTTCCAAGTTTTTGTCCAAAACTTTGTCTAGCTATAGCTTTACTAAATACAAAATTTGGCCAAGATAGCGTTGGCCATACTGATAGTTTTAGAAGGTTTATCAGGGGCGGGATGGTACATTTGTATGGGAGGTACCATAAGGGGAGTTGCCAGACTTCCAAGTTTTTGTCCAAAACTTTGTCTAGATATAGGTTTACTAAGTACAAAATATGGGCAGGATCGCGTTGGGCATATTGATATTGATACACGATTTCTAATGTAGGCGATATGGTACATTTGTATGGGAGGTACCAGAAGGGGAGTTGCCAGACTTCCAAGTTTTTGTCCGAAACTTTATCCAGTTGTACTTTTACGAAATACGTAATTTGGCCAAGATGGGTGTGGGCGTATTGATATTATTACACGATGTCTAAAGTGGGCGAAACAGACGATTTGTATGGGAGGTATCCGAAGGGGTGTGGCCATATAGCCCATATGCAATCCCATAAGCAGTTTTGGGAAAATATTAACCTATGCCAAATTTCAGAGCGATTTTTTAATTTTTTCGAAAGTTATCGTGCGTACCAGCAGAACAGACAGTCGGACGGACAGACGGACATGGGTCAAACGATTCAGAAAGTCATGAATCGAATTTGGTTAAAAGACAACTGGGGTCTAATGTGAATATTTCTAGGTGTTACACTTTTAGGTCGTATCAAATGATATATACCCTCCTACCCGTAGGGTGAGGGTATAATAAATATTGTATTACATGTTTTTAAAAAACTGGAGGAATATAAAGAAGAGTTTTTTCTCGAAAATTGTATATATTTAAAGCTTTACTAAATATAGAATTTTAAAAAGATTCGTTGAGCGAATTTATATAATTAGCGATTTCTAAAGTGGGTGGAATGGTACAGTTGTATGGGAGGTACCAGAAGGGGAGTTGCCAGACTTCCAAGTTTTTGTCCAAAACTTTGTCTAGCTATAGCTTTACTAAATACAGAATGTGGACAAGATCGCGTTGGTCATACTTATAGTATTACACGGTTTGTAAGGGGTGGGATGGTACATTTGTGTGGGAGGTACAAGAAGGGGAGTTGCCAGACTTCCAAGTTTTTGTGCGAAACTTTGTCTAACCATAGATTTACTAAATACAAAATTTGGGCAGGATAGCGTTGGTCATACTGATAGTATTAGAGGTTTATTAGGGGAGGGATGGTACATTTGTGTGGGAGGTACAAGAAGGGGAGTTGCCAGACTTCCAAGTTTTTGTGCGAAACTTTGTCTAACTATAGATTTACTAAATACAAAATTTGGGCAGGATAGCGTTGGACATACTGATAGTATTAGACGGTTTATAAGGGGTGGGATGGTACATTTGTGTGGGAGGTACAAGAAGGGGAGTTGCCAGACTTCCAAGTTTTTGTCCAAAACTTTGTCTAGATATAGGTTTACTAAGTACAAAATTTGGGCAGGATCGCGTTGGCCATACTGATAGTTTTAGACGGTTTATCAGGGGCGGGATGGTACATTTGTATGGGAGGTACCATAAGGGGAGTTGCCAGACTTCCAAGTTTTTGTCCAAAACTTTGTCTAGCTATAGCTTTACTAAATACAAAATTTGGGCAAGATAGAGTTGGTCATATTTATAATACTACACGACGTATAGTATGCGGGATGGTACATTTGTATGGAAGGTACCAGAAGGGGAGTTGCCAGACTTCCAAGTTTTTGCCCGAAACTTTATCCAGTTGTACTTTTAGCAAATACGTAATTTGGCCAAGATGGGTGTGGGCGTATTGATATTATTACACGATTACTAAAGTGGGCGAAATAGTAGATTTGTATGGGAGGTACCCGAAGGGGTGTGGCCATATAGCCCATATGTAATCCCATAAGCAGTTTTGGGAAAATATTAACCCATGCCAAATTTCAGAGCGATTGTTTAACTCTTTCGAAAGTTATCGTGCGTACCAGCAGGACAGACAGACGGACGGACAGACGGACATGGCTCAAACGATTTAGAAAGTCATGAATCGAATTTGGTTCAAAGAGACTTGGGTTCTAATGTGAATATTTCTAGGTGTTACACTTTTCAGCCGTATCAAATGATATATACCCTCCTACCCGTAGGGTGAGGGTATAATAAATATTGTATTACATGTTTTTAAAAAACTGGAGGAATATAAAGAAGAGTTTTTTCTCGAAAATTTTATATATTTAAAGCTTTACTAAATATAGAATTGAAAAAAGATTCGTTGAGCGAATTTATATAATTACCGATTTCCAAAGTGGGTGGAATGGTACAGTTGTATGGGAGGTACCAGAAGGGGAGTTGCCAGACTTCCAAGCTTTACTAAATATATAGCTTTACTAAATACAGAATGTGGACAAGATCGCGTTGGTCATACTTATAGTATTACACGGTTTATAAGGGGCGGGATGGTACATTTGTATGGGAGGTACCAGAAGGGGAGTTGCAAGACTTCCAAGTTTTTGTCCAAAAAATTGGTCTAGCTATAGCTTTACTGAATATAAAATTTGGGCAAGATAGAGTTGGTCATACTGATAGTATTAGAGGTTTATTAGGGGAGGGATGGTACATTTGTATGGGAGGTACCATAAGGGGAGTTGCCAGACTTCCAAGTTTTTGTCCAAAACTTTGTCTAGCTATAGCTTTACTAAATACAAAATTTGGCCAAGATAGCGTTGGCCATACTGATAGTTTTAGAAGGTTTATCAGGGGCGGGATGGTACATTTGTATGGGAGGTACCATAAGGGGAGTTGCCAGACTTCCAAGTTTTTGTCCAAAACTTTGTCTAGATATAGGTTTACTAAGTACAAAATATGGGCAGGATCGCGTTGGGCATATTGATATTGATACACGATTTCTAATGTAGGCGATATGGTACATTTGTATGGGAGGTACCAGAAGGGGAGTTGCCAGACTTCCAAGTTTTTGTCCGAAACTTTATCCAGTTGTACTTTTACGAAATACGTAATTTGGCCAAGATGGGTGTGGGCGTATTGATATTATTACACGATGTCTAAAGTGGGCGAAACAGACGATTTGTATGGGAGGTATCCGAAGGGGTGTGGCCATATAGCCCATATGCAATCCCATAAGCAGTTTTGGGAAAATATTAACCTATGCCAAATTTCAGAGCGATTTTTTAATTTTTTCGAAAGTTATCGTGCGTACTAGCAGAACAGACAGTCGGACGGACAGACGGACATGGGTCAAACGATTCAGAAAGTCATGAATCGAATTTGGTTAAAAGACAACTGGGGTCTAATGTGAATATTTCTAGGTGTTACACTTTTAGGTCGTATCAAATGATATATACCCTCCTACCCGTAGGGTGAGGGTATAATAAATATTGTATTACATGTTTTTAAAAAACTGGAGGAATATAAAGAAGAGTTTTTTCTCGAAAATTGTATATATTTAAAGCTTTACTAAATATAGAATTTTAAAAAGATTCGTTGAGCGAATTTATATAATTAGCGATTTCTAAAGTGGGTGGAATGGTACAGTTGTATGGGAGGTACCAGAAGGGGAGTTGCCAGACTTCCAAGTTTTTGTCCAAAACTTTGTCTAGCTATAGCTTTACTAAATACAGAATGTGGACAAGATCGCGTTGGTCATACTTATAGTATTACACGGTTTGTAAGGGGTGGGATGGTACATTTGTGTGGGAGGTACAAGAAGGGGAGTTGCCAGACTTCCAAGTTTTTGTGCGAAACTTTGTCTAACTATAGATTTACTAAATACAAAATTTGGGCAGGATAGCGTTGGACATACTGATAGTATTAGACGGTTTATAAGGGGCGGGATGGTACAGTTGTATGGGAGATACCAGAAGGGGAGTTGCCAGACTTCCAAGTTTTTGTCCGAAACTTTGTCTAGCTATAGCTTTACTAAATACAAAATTTGGGCAAGATAGCGTTCGCCATACTGATAGTTTTAGACGGTTTATCAGGGGCGGGATGGTACATTTGTATGGGAGGTACCATAAGGGGAGTTGCCAGACTTCCAAGTTTTTGTCCAAAACTTTGTCTAGCTATAGCTTTACTAAATACAAAATTTGGGCAAGATAGAGTTGGTCATACTGATAGTATTAGAGGTTTATTAGGGGAGGGATAGTACATTTGTGTGGGAGGTACAAGAAGGGGAGTTGCCAGACTTCCAAGTTTTTGTGCGAAACTTTGTCTAACTATAGATTTACTAAATACAAAATTTGGGCAGGATAGCGTTGGACATACTGATAGTATTAGACGGTTTATAAGGGGTGGGATGGTACATTTGTGTGGGAGGTACAAGAAGGGGAGTTGCCAGACTTCCAAGTTTTTGTCCAAAACTTTGTCTAGATATAGGTTTACTAAGTACAAAATTTGGGCAGGATCGCGTTGGCCATACTGATAGTTTTAGACGGTTTATCAGGGGCGGGATGGTACATTTGTATGGGAGGTACCATAAGGGGAGTTGCCAGACTTCCAAGTTTTTGTCCAAAACTTTGTCTAGCTATAGCTTTACTAAATACAAAATTTGGGCAAGATAGCGTTGGCCATACTGATAGTATTAGACGGTTTATCAGGGGCGGGATGGTACATTTGTATGGGAGGTACCATAAGGGGAGTTGCCAGACTTCCAAGTTTTTGTCCAAAACTTTGTCTAGCTATAGCTTTACTAAATACAAAATTTGGGCAAGATAGAGTTGGTCATATTTATAATACTACACGACGTATAGTATGCGGGATGGTACATTTGTATGGAAGGTACCAGAAGGGGAGTTGCCAGACTTCCAAGTTTTTGCCCGAAACTTTATCCAGTTGTACTTTTAGCAAATACGTAATTTGGCCAAGATGGGTGTGGGCGTATTGATATTATTACACGATTACTAAAGTGGGCGAAATAGTAGATTTGTATGGGAGGTACCCGAAGGGGTGTGGCCATATAGCCCATATGTAATCCCATAAGCAGTTTTGGGAAAATATTAACCCATGCCAAATTTCAGAGCGATTGTTTAACTCTTTCGAAAGTTATCGTGCGTACCAGCAGGACAGACAGACGGACGGACAGACGGACATGGCTCAAACGATTTAGAAAGTCATGAATCGAATTTGGTTCAAAGAGACTTGGGTTCTAATGTGAATATTTCTAGGTGTTACACTTTTCAGCCGTATCAAATGATATATACCCTCCTACCCGTAGGGTGAGGGTATAATAAATATTGTATTACATGTTTTTAAAAAACTGGAGGAATATAAAGAAGAGTTTTTTCTCGAAAATTGTATATATTTAAAGCTTTACTAAATATAGAATTTTAAAAAGATTCGTTGAGCGAATTTATATAATTAGCGATTTCTAAAGTGGGTGGAATGGTACAGTTGTATGGGAGGTACCAGAAGGGGAGTTGCCAGACTTCCAAGTTTTTGTCCAAAACTTTGTCTAGCTATAGCTTTACTAAATACAGAATGTGGACAAGATCGCGTTGGTCATACTTATAGTATTACACGGTTTGTAAGGGGTGGGATGGTACATTTGTGTGGGAGGTACAAGAAGGGGAGTTGCCAGACTTCCAAGTTTTTGTGCGAAACTTTGTCTAACTATAGATTTACTAAATACAAAATTTGGGCAGGATAGCGTTGGACATACTGATAGTATTAGACGGTTTATAAGGGGCGGGATGGTACAGTTGTATGGGAGGTACCATAAGGGGAGTTGCCAGACTTCCAAGTTTTTGTCCAAAACTTTGTCTAGCTATAGCTTTACTAAATACAAAATTTGGGCAAGATAGCGTTGGCCATACTGATAGTATTAGACGGTTTATCAGGGGCGGGATGGTACATTTGTATGGGAGGTACCATAAGGGGAGTTGCCAGACTTCCAAGTTTTTGTCCAAAACTTTGTCTAGCTATAGCTTTACTAAATACAAAATTTGGGCAAGATAGAGTTGGTCATATTTATAATACTACACGACGTATAGTATGCGGGATGGTACATTTGTATGGAAGGTACCAGAAGGGGAGTTGCCAGACTTCCAAGTTTTTGCCCGAAACTTTATCCAGTTGTACTTTTAGCAAATACGTAATTTGGCCAAGATGGGTGTGGGCGTATTGATATTATTACACGATTACTAAAGTGGGCGAAATAGTAGATTTGTATGGGAGGTACCCGAAGGGGTGTGGCCATATAGCCCATATGTAATCCCATAAGCAGTTTTGGGAAAATATTAACCCATGCCAAATTTCAGAGCGATTGTTTAACTCTTTCGAAAGTTATCGTGCGTACCAGCAGGACAGACAGACGGACGGACAGACGGACATGGCTCAAACGATTTAGAAAGTCATGAATCGAATTTGGTTCAAAGAGACTTGGGTTCTAATGTGAATATTTCTAGGTGTTACACTTTTCAGCCGTATCAAATGATATATACCCTCCTACCCGTAGGGTGAGGGTATAATAAATTTTGTATTACATGTTTTTAAAAAACTGGAGGAATATAAAGAAGAGTTTTTTCTCGAAAATTTTATATATTTAAAGCTTTACTAAATATAGAATTGTAAAAAGATTCGTTGAGCGAATTTATATAATTACCGATTTCTAAAGTGGGTGGAATGGTACAGTTGTATGGGAGGTACCAGAAGGGGAGTTGCCAGACTTCCAAGTTTTTGTCCAAAACTTTGTCTAGCTATAGCTTTACTAAATACAGAATGTGGACAAGATCGCGTTGGTCATACTTATAGTATTACACGGTTTATAAGGGGCGGGATGGTACATTTGTATGGGAGGTACCAGAAGGGGAGTTGCCAGACTTCCAAGTTTTTGTCCAAAAAATTGGTCTAGCTATAGCTTTACTGAATATAAAATTTGGGCAAGATAGAGTTGGTCATACTGATAGTATTAGAGGTTTATTAGGGGAGGGATGGTACATTTGTATGGAAGGTACCAGAAGCGGAGTTGCCAGACTTCCAAGTTTTTGTCCAAAACTTTGTCTAGATATAGGTTTACTAAGTACAAAATATGGGCAGGATAGCGTTGGTCATTCTGATAGTATTAGACGGTTTATCAGGGGCGGGATGGTACATTTGTATGGGAGGTACCATAAGGGGAGTTGCCAGACTTCCAAGTTTTTGTCCAAAACTTTGTCTAGCTATAGCTTTACTAAATACAAAATTTGGCCAAGATAGCGTTGGCCATACTGATAGTTTTAGAAGGTTTATCAGGGGCGGGATGGTACATTTGTATGGGAGGTACCATAAGGGGAGTTGCCAGACTTCCAAGTTTTTGTCCAAAACTTTGTCTAGATATAGGTTTACTAAGTACAAAATATGGGCAGGATCGCGTTGGGCATATTGATATTGATACACGATTTCTAATGTAGGCGATATGGTACATTTGTATGGGAGGTACCAGAAGGGGAGTTGCCAGACTTCCAAGTTTTTGTCCGAAACTTTATCCAGTTGTACTTTTACGAAATACGTAATTTGGCCAAGATGGGTGTGGGCGTATTGATATTATTACACGATGTCTAAAGTGGGCGAAACAGACGATTTGTATGGGAGGTATCCGAAGGGGTGTGGCCATATAGCCCATATGCAATCCCATAAGCAGTTTTGGGAAAATATTAACCTATGCCAAATTTCAGAGCGATTTTTTAATTTTTTCGAAAGTTATCGTGCGTACCAGCAGGACAGACAGTCGGACGGACAGACGGACATGGGTCAAACGATTCAGAAAGTCATGAATCGAATTTGGTTAAAAGACAACTGGGGTCTAATGTGAATATTTCTAGGTGTTACACTTTTAGGTCGTATAAAATGATATATACCCTCCTACCCGTAGGGTGAGGGTATAATAAATATTGTATTACATGTTTTTAAAAAACTGGAGGAATATAAAGAAGAGTTTTTTCTCGAAAATTGTATATATTTAAAGCTTTACTAAATATAGAATTTTAAAAAGATTCGTTGAGCGAATTTATATAATTAGCGATTTCTAAAGTGGGTGGAATGGTACAGTTGTATGGGAGGTACCAGAAGGGGAGTTGCCAGACTTCCAAGTTTTTGTCCAAAACTTTGTCTAGCTATAGCTTTACTAAATACAGAATGTGGACAAGATCGCGTTGGTCATACTTATAGTATTACACGGTTTGTAAGGGGTGGGATGGTACATTTGTGTGGGAGGTACAAGAAGGGGAGTTGCCAGACTTCCAAGTTTTTGTGCGAAACTTTGTCTAACTATAGATTTACTAAATACAAAATTTGGGCAGGATAGCGTTGGACATACTGATAGTATTAGACGGTTTATAAGGGGCGGGATGGTACAGTTGTATGGGAGGTACCAGAAGGGGAGTTGCCAGACTTCCAAGTTTTTGTCCGAAACTTTGTCTAGCTATAGCTTTACTAAGTTGCCAGACTTCGAAGTTTTTGTCCAAAACTTTGTCTAGCTATAGCTTTACTAAATACAAAATTTGGGCAAGATAGCGTTGGTCATACTGATAGTATTAGACACTTTATCAGGGGCGGGATGGTACATTTGTATGGGAGGTACCATAAGGGGAGTTGCCAGACTTCCAAGTTTTTGTCCAAAACTTTGTCTAGCTATAGCTTTACCAAATACAAAATTTGGGCAAGATAGCGTTGGCCATACTGATAGTATTAGACGGTTTATCAGGGGCGGGATGGTACATTTGTATGGGAGGTACCATAAGGGTAGTTGCCAGACTTCCAAGTTTTTGTCCAAAACTTTGTCTAGCTATAGATTTACTAAATACAAAATTTGGGCAAGATAGAGTTGGTCATATTTATAATACTACACGACGTATAGTATGCGGGATGGTACATTTGTATGGAAGGTACCAGAAGGGGAGTTGCCAGACTTCGAAGTTTTTGTCCAAAACTTTGTCTAGCTATAGCTTTACTAAATACAAAATTTGGGCAAGATAGCGTTGGTCATACTGATAGTATTAGACACTTTATCAGGGGCGGGATGGTACATTTGTATGGGAGGTACCATAAGGGGAATTGCCAGACTTCCAAGTTTTTGTCCAAAACTTTGTCTAGCTATAGCTTTACTAAATACAAAATTTGGCCAAGATAGCGTTGGCCATACTGATAGTTTTAGAAGGTTTATCAGGGGCGGGATGGTACATTTGTATGGGAGGTACCATAAGGGGAGTTGCCAGACTTCCAAGTTTTTGTCCAAAACTTTGTCTAGATATAGGTTTACTAAGTACAAAATATGGGCAGGATCGCGTTGGGCATATTGATATTGATACACGATTTCTAATGTAGGCGATATGGTACATTTGTATGGGAGGTACCAGAAGGGGAGTTGCCAGACTTCCAAGTTTTTGTCCGAAACTTTATCCAGTTGTACTTTTACGAAATACGTAATTTGGCCAAGATGGGTGTGGGCGTATTGATATTATTACACGATGTCTAAAGTGGGCGAAACAGACGATTTGTATGGGAGGTATCCGAAGGGGTGTGGCCATATAGCCCATATGCAATCCCATAAGCAGTTTTGGGAAAATATTAACCTATGCCAAATTTCAGAGCGATTTTTTAATTTTTTCGAAAGTTATCGTGCGTACCAGCAGGACAGACAGTCGGACGGACAGACGGACATGGGTCAAACGATTCAGAAAGTCATGAATCGAATTTGGTTAAAAGACAACTGGGGTCTAATGTGAATATTTCTAGGTGTTACACTTTTAGGTCGTATAAAATGATATATACCCTCCTACCCGTAGGGTGAGGGTATAATAAATATTGTATTACATGTTTTTAAAAAACTGGAGGAATATAAAAAAGAGTTTTTTCTCGAAAATTGTATATATTTAAAGCTTTACTAAATATAGAATTTTAAAAAGATTCGTTGAGCGAATTTATATAATTAGCGATTTCTAAAGTGGGTGGAATGGTACAGTTGTATGGGAGGTACCAGAAGGGGAGTTGCCAGACTTCCAAGTTTTTGTCCGAAACTTTGTCTAGCTATAGCTTTACTAAATACAGAATGTGGACAAGATCGCGTTGGTCATACTTATAGTATTACACGGTTTGTAAGGGGTGGGATGGTACATTTGTGTGGGAGGTACAAGAAGGGGAGTTGCCAGACTTCCAAGTTTTTGTGCGAAACTTTGTCTAACTATAGATTTACTAAATACAAAATTTGGGCAGGATAGCGTTGGACATACTGATAGTATTAGACGGTTTATAAGGGGCGGGATGGTACAGTTGTATGGGAGGTACCAGAAGGGGAGTTGCCAGACTTCCAAGTTTTTGTCCGAAACTTTGTCTAGCTATAGCTTTACTAAATACAAAATTTGGGCAAGATAGCGTTCGCCATACTGATAGTTTTAGACGGTTTATCAGGGGCGGGATGGTACATTTGTATGGGAGGTACCATTAGGGGAGTTGCCAGACTTCCAAGTTTTTGTCCAAAACTTTGTCTAGCTATAGCTTTACTAAATACAAAATTTGGGCAAGATAGCGTTGGCCATACTGATAGTTTTAGACGGTTTATCAGGGGCGGGATGGTACATTTGTATGGGAGGTACCATAAGGGGAGTTGCCAGACTTCCAAGTTTTTGTCCAAAACTTTGTCTAGATATAGGTTTACTAAGTACAAAATTTGGGCAGGATCGCGTTGGCCATACTAAATACAGAATGTGGACAAGATCGCGTTGGTCATACTTATAGTATTACACGGTTTATAAGGGGTGGGATGGTACATTTGTGTGGGAGGTACAAGAAGGGGAGTTGCCAGACTTCCAAGTTTTTGTGCGAAACTTTGTCTAACTATAGAATTACTAAATACAAAATTTGGGCAGGATAGCGTTGGACATACTGATAGTATTAGACGGTTTATAAGGGGTGGGATGGTACATTTGTGTGGGAGGTACAAGAAGGGGAGTTGCCAGACTTCCAAGTTTTTGTCCAAAACTTTGTCTAGATATAGGTTTACTAAGTACAAAATTTGGGCAGGATCGCGTTGGCCATACTGATAGTTTTAGACGGTTTATCAGGGGCGGGATGGTACATTTGTATGGGAGGTACCATAAGGGGAGTTGCCAGACTTCCAAGTTTTTGTCCAAAACTTTGTCTAGCTATAGCTTTACTAAATACAAAATTTGGGCAAGATATCGTTGGCCATACTGATAGTATTAGACGGTTTATCAGGGGCGGGATGGTACATTTGTATGGGAGGTACCATAAGGGGAGTTGCCAGACTTCCAAGTTTTTGTCCAAAACTTTGTCTAGCTATAGCTTTACTAAATACAAAATTTGGGCAAGATAGAGTTGGTCATATTTATAATACTACACGACGTATAGTATGCGGGATGGTACATTTGTATGGAAGGTACCAGAAGGGGAGTTGCCAGACTTCCAAGTTTTTGCCCGAAACTTTATCCAGTTGTACTTTTAGCAAATACGTAATTTGGCCAAGATGGGTGTGGGCGTATTGATATTATTACACGATTACTAAAGTGGGCGAAATAGTAGATTTGTATGGGAGGTACCCGAAGGGGTGTGGCCATATAGCCCATATGCAATCCCATAAGCAGTTTTGGGAAAATATTAACCCATGCCAAATTTCAGAGCGATTGTTTAACTCTTTCGAAAGTTATCGTGCGTACCAGCAGGACAGACAGACGGACGGACAGACGGACATGGCTCAAACGATTTAGAAAGTCATGAATCGAATTTGGTTCAAAGAGACTTGGGTTCTAATGTGAATATTTCTAGGTGTTACACTTTTCAGCCGTATCAAATGATATATACCCTCCTACCCGTAGGGTGAGGGTATAATAAATATTGTATTACATGTTTTTAAAAAACTGGAGGAATATAAAGAAGAGTTTTTTCTCGAAAATTTTATATATTTAAAGCTTTACTAAATATAGAATTTTAAAAAGATTCGTTGAGCGAATTTATATAATTACAGATTTCTAAAGTGGGTGGAATGGTACAGTTGTATGGGAGGTACCAGAAGGGGAGTTGCCAGACTTCCAAGTTTTTGTCCAAAACTTTGTCTAGCTATAGCTTTACTAAATACAGAATGTGGACAAGATCGCGTTGGTCATACTTATAGTATTACACGGTTTATAAGGGGCGGGATGGTACATTTGTATGGGAGGTACCAGAAGGGGAGTTGCCAGACTTCCAAGTTTTTGTCCAAAAAATTGGTCTAGCTATAGCTTTACTGAATATAAAATTTGGGCAAGATAGAGTTGGTCATACTGATAGTATTAGAGGTTTATTAGGGGAGGGATGGTACATTTGTATGGAAGGTACCAGAAACGGAGTTGCCAGACTTCCAAGTTTTTGTCCAAAACTTTGTCTAGATATAGGTTTACTAAGTACAAAATATGGGCAGGATAGCGTTGGTCATACTGATAGTATTAGACGGTTTATCAGGGGCGGGATGGTACATTTGTATGGGAGGTACCATAAGGGGAGTTGCCAGACTTCCAAGTTTTTGTCCGAAACTTTGTCTAGCTATAGCTTTACTAAATACAAAATTTGGGCAAGATAGCGTTGGCCATACTGATAGTATTAGACGGTTTATCAGGGGCGGGATGGTACATTTGTATGGGAGGTACCATAAGGGGAGTTGCCAGACTTCCAAGTTTTTGTCCAAAACTTTGTCTAGCTATAGATTTACTAAATACAAAATTTGGGCAAGATAGAGTTGGTCATATTTATAATACTACACGACGTATAGTATGCGGGATGGTACATTTGTATGGAAGGTACCAGAAGGGGAGTTGCCAGACTTCAAAGTTTTTGTCCAAAACTTTGTCTAGCTATAGCTTTACTAAATACAAAATTTGGGCAAGATAGCGTTGGTCATACTGATAGTATTAGACGGTTTATCAGGGGCGGGATGGTACATTTGTATGGGAGGTACCATAAGGGGACTTGCCAGACTTCCAAGTTGTTGTCCAAAACTTTGTCTATCTATAGCTTTACTAAATACAAAATTTGGCCAAGATAGCGTTGGCCATACTGATAGTTTTAGAAGGTTTATCAGGGGCGGGATGGTACATTTGTATGGGAGGTACCAGAAGGGGAGTTGCCAGACTTCCAAGTTTTTGTCCGAAACTTTATCCAGTTGTACTTTTACGAAATACGTAATTTGGCCAAGATGGATGTGGGCGTATTGATATTATTACACGATGTCTAAAGTGGGCGAAATAGACGATTTGTATGGGAGGTATCCGAAGGGGTGTGGCCATATAGCCCATATGCAATCCCATAAGCAGTTTTGGGAATAATACTACACGACGTATAGTATGCGGGATGGTACATTTGTATGGAAGGTACCAGAAGGGGAGTTGCCAGACTTCCAAGTTTTTGTCCAAAACTTTGTCTAGCTATAGCTTTACTAAATACAAAATTTGGGCAAGATAGCGTTGGCCATACTGATAGTATTAGACGGTTTATCAGGGGCGGGATGGTACATTTGTATGGGAGGTACCATAAGGGGAGTTGCCAGACTTCCAAGTTTTTGTCCAAAACTTTGTCTAGCTATAGCTTTACTAAATACAAAATTTGGGCAAGATAGAGTTGGTCATATTTATAATACTACACGACGTATAGTATGCGGGATGGTACATTTGTATGGAAGGTACCAGAAGGGGAGTTGCCAGACTTCCAAGTTTTTGTCCAAAACTTTGTCTAGATATAGGTTTACTAAGTACAAAATATGGGCAGGATCGCGTTGGGCATATTGATATTGATACACGATTTCTAATGTAGGCGATATGGTACATTTGTATGGGAGGTACCAGAAGGGGAGTTGCCAGACTTCCAAGTTTTTGTCCGAAACTTTATCCAGTTGTACTTTTACGAAATACGTAATTTGGCCAAGATGGGTGTGGGCGTATTGATATTATTACACGATGTCTAAAGTGGGCGAAACAGACGATTTGTATGGGAGGTATCCGAAGGGGTGTGGCCATATAGCCCATATGCAATCCCATAAGCAGTTTTGGGAAAATATTAACCTATGCCAAATTTCAGAGCGATTTTTTAATTTTTTCGAAAGTTATCGTGCGTACCAGCAGGACAGACAGTCGGACGGACAGACGGACATGGGTCAAACGATTCAGAAAGTCATGAATCGAATTTGGTTAAAAGACAACTGGGGTCTAATGTGAATATTTCTAGGTGTTACACTTTTAGGTCGTATAAAATGATATATACCCTCCTACCCGTAGGGTGAGGGTATAATAAATATTGTATTACATGTTTTTAAAAAACTGGAGGAATATAAAGAAGAGTTTTTTCTCGAAAATTGTATATATTTAAAGCTTTACTAAATATAGAATTTTAAAAAGATTCGTTGAGCGAATTTATATAATTAGCGATTTCTAAAGTGGGTGGAATGGTACAGTTGTATGGGAGGTACCAGAAGGGGAGTTGCCAGACTTCCAAGTTTTTGTCCAAAACTTTGTCTAGCTATAGCTTTACTAAATACAGAATGTGGACAAGATCGCGTTGGTCATACTTATAGTATTACACGGTTTGTAAGGGGTGGGATGGTACATTTGTGTGGGAGGTACAAGAAGGGGAGTTGCCAGACTTCCAAGTTTTTGTGCGAAACTTTGTCTAACTATAGATTTACTAAATACAAAATTTGGGCAGGATAGCGTTGGACATACTGATAGTATTAGACGGTTTATAAGGGGCGGGATGGTACAGTTGTATGGGAGGTACCAGAAGGGGAGTTGCCAGACTTCCAAGTTTTTGTCCGAAACTTTGTCTAGCTATAGCTTTACTAAATACAAAATTTGGGCAAGATAGCGTTCGCCATACTGATAGTTTTAGACGGTTTATCAGGGGCGGGATGGTACATTTGTATGGGAGGTACCATTAGGGGAGTTGCCAGACTTCCAAGTTTTTGTCCAAAACTTTGTCTAGCTATAGCTTTACTAAATACAAAATTTGGGCAAGATAGCGATGGCCATACTGATAGTATTAGACGGTTTATCAGGGGCGGGATGGTACATTTGTATGGGAGGTACCATAAGGGGAGTTGCCAGACTTCCAAGTTTTTGTCCAAAACTTTGTCTAGCTATAGCTTTACTAAATACAAAATTTGGGCAAGATAGCGTTGGCCATACTGATAGTATTAGACGGTTTATCAGGGGCGGGATGGTACATTTGTATGGGAGGTACCATAAGGGGAGTTGCCAGACTTCCAAGTTTTTGTCCAAAACTTTGTCTAGCTATAGCTTTACTAAATACAAAATTTGGGCAAGATAGAGTTGGTCATATTTATAATACTACACGACGTATAGTATGCGGGATGGTACATTTGTATGGAAGGTACCAGAAGGGGAGTTGCCAGACTTCCAAGTTTTTGCCCGAAACTTTATCCAGTTGTACTTTTAGCAAATACGTAATTTGGCCAAGATGGGTGTGGGCGTATTGATATTATTACACGATTACTAAAGTGGGCGAAATAGTAGATTTGTATGGGAGGTACCCGAAGGGGTGTGGCCATATAGCCCATATGTAATCCCATAAGCAGTTTTGGGAAAATATTAACCCATGCCAAATTTCAGAGCGATTGTTTAACTCTTTCGAAAGTTATCGTGCGTACCAGCAGGACAGACAGACGGACGGACAGACGGACATGGCTCAAACGATTTAGAAAGTCATGAATCGAATTTGGTTCAAAGAGACTTGGGTTCTAATGTGAATATTTCTAGGTGTTACACTTTTCAGCCGTATCAAATGATATATACCCTCCTACCCGTAGGGTGAGGGTATAATAAATATTGTATTACATGTTTTTAAAAAACTGGAGGAATATAAAGAAGAGTTTTTTCTCGAAAATTTTATATATTTAAAGCTTTACTAAATATAGAATTTTAAAAAGATTCGTTGAGCGAATTTATATAATTACAGATTTCTAAAGTGGGTGGAATGGTACAGTTGTATGGGAGGTACCAGAAGGGGAGTTGCCAGACTTCCAAGTTTTTGTCCAAAACTTTGTCTAGCTATAGCTTTACTAAATACAGAATGTGGACAAGATCGCGTTGGTCATACTTATAGTATTACACGGTTTATAAGGGGCGGGATGGTACATTTGTATGGGAGGTACCAGAAGGGGAGTTGCCAGACTTCCAAGTTTTTGTCCAAAAAATTGGTCTAGCTATAGCTTTACTGAATATAAAATTTGGGCAAGATAGAGTTGGTCATACTGATAGTATTAGAGGTTTATTAGGGGAGGGATGGTACATTTGTATGGAAGGTACCAGAAACGGAGTTGCCAGACTTCCAAGTTTTTGTCCAAAACTTTGTCTAGATATAGGTTTACTAAGTACAAAATATGGGCAGGATAGCGTTGGTCATACTGATAGTATTAGACGGTTTATCAGGGGCGGGATGGTACATTTGTATGGGAGGTACCATAAGGGGAGTTGCCAGACTTCCAAGTTTTTGTCCGAAACTTTGTCTAGCTATAGCTTTACTAAATACAAAATTTGGGCAAGATAGCGTTGGCCATACTGATAGTATTAGACGGTTTATCAGGGGCGGGATGGTACATTTGTATGGGAGGTACCATAAGGGGAGTTGCCAGACTTCCAAGTTTTTGTCCAAAACTTTGTCTAGCTATAGATTTACTAAATACAAAATTTGGGCAAGATAGAGTTGGTCATATTTATAATACTACACGACGTATAGTATGCGGGATGGTACATTTGTATGGAAGGTACCAGAAGGGGAGTTGCCAGACTTCAAAGTTTTTGTCCAAAACTTTGTCTAGCTATAGCTTTACTAAATACAAAATTTGGGCAAGATAGCGTTGGTCATACTGATAGTATTAGACGGTTTATCAGGGGCGGGATGGTACATTTGTATGGGAGGTACCATAAGGGGACTTGCCAGACTTCCAAGTTGTTGTCCAAAACTTTGTCTAGCTATAGCTTTACTAAATACAAAATTTGGCCAAGATAGCGTTGGCCATACTGATAGTTTTAGAAGGTTTATCAGGGGCGGGATGGTACATTTGTATGGGAGGTACCAGAAGGGGAGTTGCCAGACTTCCAAGTTTTTGTCCGAAACTTTATCCAGTTGTACTTTTACGAAATACGTAATTTGGCCAAGATGGATGTGGGCGTATTGATATTATTACACGATGTCTAAAGTGGGCGAAATAGACGATTTGTATGGGAGGTATCCGAAGGGGTGTGGCCATATAGCCCATATGCAATCCCATAAGCAGTTTTGGGAATAATACTACACGACGTATAGTATGCGGGATGGTACATTTGTATGGAAGGTACCAGAAGGGGAGTTGCCAGACTTCCAAGTTTTTGTCCAAAACTTTGTCTAGCTATAGCTTTACTAAATACAAAATTTGGGCAAGATAGCGTTGGCCATACTGATAGTATTAGACGGTTTATCAGGGGCGGGATGGTACATTTGTATGGGAGGTACCATAAGGGGAGTTGCCAGACTTCCAAGTTTTTGTCCAAAACTTTGTCTAGCTATAGCTTTACTAAATACAAAATTTGGGCAAGATAGAGTTGGTCATATTTATAATACTACACGACGTATAGTATGCGGGATGGTACATTTGTATGGAAGGTACCAGAATGGGAGTTGCCAGACTTCCAAGTTTTTGCCCGAAACTTTATCCAGTTGTACTTTTAGCAAATACGTAATTTGGCCAAGATGGGTGTGGGCGTATTGATATTATTACACGATTACTAAAGTGGGCGAAATAGTAGATTTGTATGGGAGGTACCCGAAGGGGTGTGGCCATATAGCCCATATGCAATCCCATAAGCAGTTTTGGGAAAATATTAACCCATGCCAAATTTCAGAGCGATTGTTTAACTCTTTCGAAAGTTATCGTGCGTACCAGCAGGACAGACAGACGGACGGACAGACGGACATGGCTCAAACGATTTAGAAAGTCATGAATCGAATTTGGTTCAAAGAGACTTGGGTTCTAATGTGAATATTTCTAGGTGTTACACTTTTCAGCCGTATCAAATGATGTATACCCTCCTACCCGTAGGGTGAGGGTATAATAAATATTGTATTACATGTTTTTAAAAAACTGGAGGAATATAAAGAAGAGTTTTTTCTCGAAAATTGTATATATTTAAAGCTTTACTAAATATAGAATTTTAAAAAGATTCGTTGAGCGAATTTATATAATTACCGATTTCTAAAGTGGGTGGAATGGTACAGTTGTATGGGAGGTACCAGAAGGGGAGTTGCCATACTTCCAAGTTTTTGTCCAAAAAATTGGTCTAGCTATAGCTTTACTGAATATAAAATTTGGGCAAGATAGAGTTGGTCATACTGATAGTATTAGTGGTTTATTAGGGGAGGGATGGTACATTTGTATGGAAGGTACCTGAAGCGGAGTTGCCAGACTTCCAAGTTTTTGTCCGAAACTTTGTCTAGCTATAGCTTTACTAAATACAAAATTTGGGCAAGATAGCGTTGGCCATACTGATAGTATTAGACGGTTTATCAGGGGTGGGATGGTACATTTGTATGGGAGGTACCATAAGGGGAGTTGCCAGACTTCCAAGTTTTTGTCCAAAAAATTGGTCTAGCTATAGCTTTACTGAATATAAAATTTGGGCAAGATAGAGTTGGTCATACTGATAGTATTAGAGGTTTATTAGGGGAGGAATGGTACATTTGTATGGAAGGTACCAGAAGCGGAGTTGCCAGACTTCCAAGTTTTTGTCCAAAACTTTGTCTAGATATAGGTTTACTAAGTACAAAATATGGGCAGGATGGCGTTGGTCATACTGATAGTATTAGACGGTTTATCAGGGGCGGGATGGTACATTTGTATGGGAGGTACCATAAGGGGAGTTGCCAGACTTCCAAGTTTTTGTCCAAAACTTTGTCTAGCTATAGATTTACTAAATACAAAATTTGGGCAAGATAGAGTTGGTCATATTTATAATACTACACGACGTATAGTATGCGGGATGGTACATTTGTATGGAAGGTACCAGAAGGGGAGTTGCCAGACTTCCAAGTTTTTGTCCAAAACTTTGTCTAGCTATAGCTTTACTAAATACAAAATTTGGGCAAGATAGCGTTGGTCATACTGATAGTATTAGACGGTTTATCAGGGGCGGGATGGTACATTTGTATGGGAGGTACCATAAGGGGACTTGCCAGACTTCCAAGTTTTTGTCCAAAACTTTGTCTAGCTATAGCTTTACTAAATACAAAATTTGGCCAAGATAGCGTTGGCCATACTGATAGTTTTAGAAGGTTTATCAGGGGCGGGATGGTACATTTGTATGGGAGGTACCATAAGGTTAGTTGCCAGACTTCCAAGTTTTTGTCCAAAACTTTGTCTAGATATAGGTTTACTAAGTACAAAATATGGGCAGGATCGCGTTGAGCATATTGATATTGATACACGATTTCTAATGTAGGCGATATGGTACATTTGTATGGGAGGTACCAGAAGGGGAGTTGCCAGACTTCCAAGTTTTTGTCCGAAACTTTATCCAGTTGTACTTTTACGAAATACGTAATTTGGCCAAGATGGATGTGGGCGTATTGATATTATTACACGATGTCTAAAGTGGGCGAAATAGACGATTTGTATGGGAGGTATCCGAAGGGGTGTGGCCATATAGCCCATATGCAATCCCATAAGCAGTTTTGGGAAAATATTAACCTATGCCAAATTTCAGAGCGATTTTTTAATTTTTTCGAAAGTTATCGTGCGTACCAGCAGGACAGACAGACGGACGGACAGACGGACATGGGTCAAACGATTCAGAAAGTCATGAATCGAATTTGGTTAAAAGACAACTGGGGTCTAATGTGAATATTTCTAGGTGTTACACTTTTAGGTCGTATCAAATGATATATACCCTCCTACCCGTAGGGTGAGGGTATAATAAATATTGTATTACATGTTTTTAAAAAACTGGAGGAATATAAAGAAGAGTTTTTTCTCGAAAATTGTATATATTTAAAGCTTTACTAAATATAGAATTTTAAAAAGATTCGTTGAGCGAATTTATATAATTAGCTATTTCTAAAGTGGGTGGAATGGTACAGTTGTATGGGAGGTACTAGAAGGGGAGTTGCCAGACTTCCAAGTTTTTGTCCAAAACTTTGTCTAGCTATAGCTTTACTAAATACAGAATGTGGACAAGATCGCGTTGGTCATACTTATAGTATTACACGGTTTATAAGGGGTGGGATGGTACATTTGTGTGGGAGGTACAAGAAGGGGAGTTGCCAGACTTCCAAGTTTTTGTGCGAAACTTTGTCTAACTATAGATTTACTAAATACAAAATTTGGGCAGGATAGCGTTGGACATACTGATAGTATTAGACGGTATATAAGGGGCGGGATGGTACATTTGTATGGGAGGTACCAGAAGGGGAGTTGCCAGACTTCCAAGTTTTTGTCCGAAACTTTGTCTAGCTATAGCTTTACTAAATACAAAATTTGGGCAAGATAGCGTTCGCCATACTGATAGTTTTAGACGGTTTATCAGGGGCGGGATGGTACATTTGTATGGGAGGTACCATAAGAGGAGTTGCCAGACTTCCAAGTTTTTGTCCAAAACTTTGTCTAGCTATAGCTTTACTAAATACAAAATTTGGGCAAGATAGCGTTGGCCATACTGATAGTTTTAGACGGTTTATCAGGGGCGGGATGGTACATTTGTATGGGAGGTACCATAAGGGGAGTTGCCAGACTTCCAAGTTTTTGTCCAAAACTTTGTCTAGATATAGGTTTACTAAGTACAAAATTTGGGCAGGATCGCGTTGGCCATACTGATAGTTTTAGACGGTTTATCAGGGGCGGGATGGTACAGTTGTATGGGAGGTACCAGAAGGGGAGTTGCCAGACTTCCAAGTTTTTGTCCAAAACTTTGTCTAGCTATAGCTTTACTAAATACTGAATGTGGACAAGATCGCGTTGGTCATACTTATAGTATTACACGGTTTATAAGGGGTGGGATGGTACATTTGTGTGGGAGGTACAAGAAGGGGAGTTGCCAGACTTCCAAGTTTTTGTGCGAAACTTTGTCTAACTATAGATTTACTAAATACAAAATTTGGGCAGGATAGCGTTGGACATACTGATAGTATTAGACGGTTTATAAGGGGCGGGAAGGTACATTTGTATGGGAGGTACCAGAAGGGGAGTTGCCAGACTTCCAAGTTTTTGTCCAAAAAATTGGTCTAGCTATAGCTTTACTGAATATAAAATTTGGGGAAGATAGAGTTGGTCATACTGATAGTATTAGAGGTTTATTAGGGGAGGGATGGTACATTTGTGTGGGAGGTACAAGAAGGGGAGTTGCCAGACTTCCAAGTTTTTGTGCGAAACTTTGTCTAACTATAGATTTACTAAATACAAAATTTGGGCAGGATACCGTTGGACATACTGATAGTATTAGACGGTTTATAAGGGGCGGGATGGTACATTTGTATGGGAGGTACCATAAGGGGAGTTGCCAGACTTCCAAGTTTCTGTCCAAAACTTTGTCTAGATATAGGTTTACTAAGTACAAAATTTGGGCAGGATCGCGTTGGCCATACTGATAGTTTTAGACGGTTTATCAGGGGCGGGATGGTACAGTTGTATGGGAGGTACCAGAAGGGGAGTTGCCAGACTTCCAAGTTTTTGTCCAAAACTTTGTCTAGCTATAGCTTTACTAAATACAGAATGTGGACAAGATCGCGTTGGTCATACTTATAGTATTACACGGTTTATAAGGGGTGGGATTGTACATTTGTGTGGGAGGTACAAGAAGGGGAGTTGCCAGACTTCCAAGTTTTTGTGCGAAACTTTGTCTAACTATAGATTTACTAAATACAAAATTTGGGCAGGATAGCGTTGGACATACTGATAGTATTAGACGGTTTATAAGGGGCGGGATGGTACATTTGTATGGGAGGTACCAGAAGGGGAGTTGCCAGACTTCCAAGTTTTTGTCCGAAACTTTGTCTAACTATAGATTTACTAAATACACAATTTGGGCAGGATACCGTTGGACATACTGATAGTATTAGACGGTTTATAAGGGGCGGGATGGTACATTTGTATGGGAGGTACCATAAGGGGAGTTGCCAGACTTCCAAGTTTTTGTCCAAAACTTTGTCTAGATATAGGTTTACTAAGTACAAAATTTGGGCAGGATCGCGCTGGCCATACTGATAGTTTTAGACGGTTTATCAGGGGCGGGATGGTACAGTTGTATGGGAGGTACCAGAAGGGGAGTTGCAGACTTCCAAGTTTTTGTCCAAAACTTTGTCTAGCTATAGCTTTACTAAATACAGAATGTGGACAAGATCGCGTTGGTCATACTTATAGTATTACACGGTTTATAAGGGGTGGGTTGTACATTTGTATGGGAGGTACAAGAAGGGGAGTTGCCAGACTTCCAAGTTTTTGTGCGAAACTTTGTCTAACTATAGCTTTACTAAATACAAAATTTGGGCAAGATAGCGTTCGCCATACTGATAGTTTTAGACGGTTTATCAGGGGCGGGATGGTACATTTGTATGGGAGGTACCATAAGGAGAGTTGCCAGACTTCCAAGTTTTTGTCCAAAACTTTGTCTAACTATAGATTTACTAAATACACAATTTGGGCAGGATACCGTTGGACATACTGATAGTATTAGACGGTTTATAAGGGGCGGGATGGTACATTTGTATGGGAGGTACCATAAGGGGAGTTGCCAGACTTCCAAGTTTTTGACCAAAACTTTGTCTAGATATAGGTTTACTAAGTACAAAATTTGGGCAGGATCGCGTTGGCCATACTGATAGTTTTAGACGGTTTATCAGGGGCGGGATGGTACAGTTGTATGGGAGGTACCAGAAGGGGAGTTGCCAGACTTGCAAGTTTTTGTCCAAAACTTTGTCTAGCTATAGCTTTACTAAATACAGAATGTGGACAAGATCGCGTTGGTCATACTTATAGTATTACACGGTTTATAAGGGGTGGGATGGTACATTTGTGTGGGAGGTACAAGAAAGGGAGTTGCCAGACTTCCAAGTTTTTGTGCGAAACTTTGTCTAACTATAGATTTACTAAATACAAAATTTGGGCAGGATAGCGTTGGACATACTGATAGTATTAGACGGTTTATAAGGGGCGGGATGGTACATTTGTATGGGAGGTACCAGAAGGGGAGTTGCCAGACTTCCAAGTTTTTGTCCGAAACTTTGTCTAGCTATAGCTTTACTAAATACAAAATTTGGGCAAGATAGCGTTCGCCATACTGATAGTTTTAGACGGTTTATCAGGGGCGGGATGGTACATTTGTATGGGAGGTACCATAAGGGGAGTTGCCAGACTTCCAAGTTTTTGTCCAAAACTTTGTCTAGCTATAGCTTTACTAAGTACAAAATTTGGGCAGGATCGCGTTGGCCATACTGATAGTTTTAGACGGTTTATCAGGGGCGGGATGGTACAGTTGTATGGGAGGTACCAGAAGGGGAGTTGCCAGACTTCCAAGTTTTTGTCCAAAACTTTGTCTAGATATAGGTTTACTAAGTACAAAATTTGGGCAGGATCGCGTTGGCCATACTGATAGTTTTAGACGGTTTATCAGGGGCTGGATGGTACAGTTGTATGGGAGGTACCAGAAGGGGAGTTGCCAGACTTCCAAGTTTTTGTCCGAAACTTTGTCTAGCTATAGCTTTACTAAATACAAAATTTGGGCAAGATAGCGTTCGCCATACTGATAGTTTTAGACGGTTTATCAGGGGCGGGATGGTACATTTGTATGGGAGGTACCATAAGGGGAGTTGCCAGACTTCCAAGTTTTTGTCCGAAACTTTGTCTAGCTATAGCTTTACTAAATACAAAATTTGGGCAAGATAGCGTTCGCCATACTGATAGTTTTAGACGGTTTATCAGGGGCGGGATGGTACATTTGTATGGGAGGTACCATAAGGGGAGTTGCCAGACTTCCAAGTTTTTGTCCAAAACTTTGTCTAGCTATAGCTTTACTAAATACAAAATTTGGGCAAGATAGCGTTGGCCATACTGATAGTTTTAGACGGTTTATCAGGGGCGGGATGGTACATTTGTATGGGAGGTACCATAAGGGGAGTTGCCAGACTTCCAAGTTTTTGTCCGAAACTTTGTCTAGCTATAGCTTTACTTAATACAAAATTTGGGCAAGATAGCGTTCGCCATACTGATAGTTTTAGACGGTTTATCAGGGGCGGGATGGTACATTTGTATGGGAGGTACCATAAGGGGAGTTGCCAGACTTCCAAGTTTTTGTCCAAAACTTTGTCTAGCTATAGCTTTACTAAGTACAAAATTTGGGCAGGATCGCGTTGGCCATACTGATAGTTTTAGACGGTTTATCAGGGGCGGGATGGTACAGTTGTATGGGAGGTACCAGAAGGGGAGTTGCCAGACTTCCAAGTTTTTGTCCAAAACTTTGTCTAGATATAGGTTTACTAAGTACAAAATTTGGGCAGGATCGCGTTGGCCATACTGATAGTTTTAGACGGTTTATCAGGGGCGGGATGGTACAGTTGTATGGGAGGTACCAGAAGGGGAGTTGCCAGACTTCCAAGTTTTTGTCCGAAACTTTGTCTAGCTATAGCTTTACTAAATACAAAATTTGGGCAAGATAGCGTTCGCCATACTGATAGTTTTAGACGGTTTATCAGGGGCGGGATGGTACATTTGTATGGGAGGTACCATAAGGGGAGTTGCCAGACTTCCAAGTTTTTGTCCGAAACTTTGTCTAGCTATAGCTTTACTAAATACAAAATTTGGGCAAGATAGCGTTGGCCATACTGATAGTTTTAGACGGTTTATCAGGGGCGGGATGGTACATTTGTATGGGAGGTACCATAAGGGGAGTTGCCAGACTTCCAAGTTTTTGTCCAAAATTTTGTCTAGATATAGGTTTACTAAGTACAAAATTTGGGCAGGATCGCGTTGGCCATACTGATAGTTTTAGACGGTTTATCAGGGGCGGGATGGTACAGTTGTATGGGAGGTACCAGAAGGGGAGTTGCCAGACTTCCAAGTTTTTGTCCAAAACTTTGTCTAGCTATAGCTTTACTAAATACAGAATGTGGACAAGATCGCGTTGGTCATACTTATAGTATTACACGGTTTATAAGGGGTGGGATGGTACATTTGTGTGGGAGGTACAAGAAGGGGAGTTGCCAGACTTCCAAGTTTTTGTGCGAAACTTTGTCTAACTATAGATTTACTAAATACAAAATTTGGGCAGGATAGCGTTGGACATACTGATAGTATTAGACGGTTTATAAGGGGCGGGATGGTACATTTGTATGGGAGGTACCAGAAGGGGAGTTGCCAGACATCCAAGTTTTTGTGCGAAACTTTGTCTAACTATAGATTTACTAAATACAAAATTTGGGCAGGATACCGTTGGACATACTGATAGTATTAGACGGTTTATAAGGGGCGGGATGGTACATTTGTATGGGAGGTACCATAAGGGGAGTTGCCAGACTTCCAAGTTTTTGTCCAAAACTTTGTCTAGATATAGGTTTACTAAGTACAAAATTTGGGCAGGATCGCGTTGGCCATACTGATAGTTTTAGACGGTTTATCAGGGGCGGGATGGTACAGTTGTATGGGAGGTACCAGAAGGGGAGTTGCCAGACTTCCAAGTTTTTGTCCAAAACTTTGTCTAGCTATAGCTTTACTAAATACAAAATTTGGGCAAGATAGCGTTCGCCATACTGATAGTTTTAGACGGTTTATCAGGGGCGGGATGGTACATTTGTATGGGAGGTACCAGAAGGGGAGTTGCCAGACTTCCAAGTTTTTGTCCAAAACTTTGTCTAGCTATAGCTTTACTAAATACAGAATGTGGACAAGATCGCGTTGGTCATACTTATAGTATTACACGGTTTATAAGGGGTGGGATGGTACATTTGTGTGGGATGTACAAGAAGGGGAGTTGCCAGACTTATAGATTTACTAAATACAAAATTTGGGCAGGATAGCGTTGGACATACTGATAGTATTAGACGGTTTATAAGGGGCGGGATGGTACATTTGTATGGGAGGTACCAGAAGGGGAGTTGCCAGACTTCCAAGTTTTTGTCCAAAACTTTGTCTAGCTATAGCTTTACTAAATACAAAATTTGGGCAAGATAGCGTTCGCCATACTGATAGTTTTAGACGGTTTATCAGGGGCGGGATGGTACATTTGTATGGGAGGTACCATAAGGGGAGTTGCCAGACTTCCAAGTTTTTGTCCAAAACTTTGTCTAGCTATAGCTTTACTAAATACAAAATTTGGGCAAGATAGCGTTGGCCATACTGATAGTTTTAGACGGTTTATCAGGGGCGGGATGGTACATTTGTATGGGAGGTACCATAAGGGGAGTTGCCAGACTTCCAAGTTTTTGTCCAAAACTTTGTCTAGATATAGGTTTACTAAGTACAAAATTTGGGCAGGATCGCGTTGGCCATACTGATAGTTTTAGACGGTTTATCAGGGGCGGGATGGTACAGTTGTATGGGAGGTACCAGAAGGGGAGTTGCCAGACTTCCAAGTTTTTGTCGAAAACTTTGTCTAGCTATAGCTTTACTAAATACAGAATGTGGACAAGATCGCGTTGGTCACACTTATAGTATTACACGGTTTATAAGGGGTGGGATGGTACATTTGTGTGGGAGGTACAAGAAGGGGAGTTGCCAGACTTCCAAGTTTTTGTGCGAAACTTTGTCTAACTATAGATTTACTAAATACAAAATTTGGGCAGGATAGCGTTGGACATACTGATAGTATTAGACGGTTTATAAGGGGCGGGATAGTACATTTGTATGGGAGGTACCAGAAGGGGAGTTGCCAGACTTCCAAGTTTTTGTCCGAAACTTTGTCTAGCTATAGCTTTACTAAATACAAAATTTGGGCAAGATAGCGTTCGCCATACTGATAGTTTTAGACGGTTTATCAGGGGCGGGATGGTACATTTGTATGGGAGGTACCATAAGGGCAGTTGCCAGACTTCCAAGTTTTTGTCCAAAACTTTGTCTAACTATAGATTTACTAAATACAAAATTTGGGCAGGATACCGTTGGACATACTGATAGTATTAGACGGTTTATAAGGGGCGGGATGGTACATTTGTATGGGAGGTACCATAAGGGGAGTTGCCAGACTTCCAAGTTTTTGACCAAAGCATTGTCTAGATATAGGTTTACTAAGTACAAAATTTGGGCAGGATCGCGTTGGCCATACTGATAGTTTTAGACGGTTTATCAGGGGCGGGATGGTACAGTTGTATGGGAGGTACCAGAAGGGGAGTTGCCAGACTTCCAAGTTTTTGTCCAAAACTTTGTCTAGCTATAGCTTTACTAAATACAGAATGTGGACAAGATCGCGTTGGTCATACTTATAGTATTACACGGTTTATAAGGGGTGGGATGGTACATTTGTGTGGGATGTACAAGAAGGGGAGTTGCCAGACTTATAGATTTACTAAATACAAAATTTGGGCAGGATAGCGTTGGACATACTGATAGTATTAGACGGTTTATAAGGGGCGGGATGGTACATTTGTATGGGAGGTACCAGAAGGGGAGTTGCCAGACTTCCAAGTTTTTGTCCAAAACTTTGTCTAGCTATAGCTTTACTAAATACAAAATTTGGGCAAGATAGCGTTCGCCATACTGATAGTTTTAGACGGTTTATCAGGGGCGGGATGGTACATTTGTATGGGAGGTACCATAAGGGGAGTTGCCAGACTTCCAAGTTTTTGTCCAAAACTTTGTCTAGCTATAGCTTTACTAAATACAAAATTTGGGCAAGATAGCGTTGGCCATACTGATAGTTTTAGACGGTTTATCAGGGGCGGGATGGTACATTTGTATGGGAGGTACCATAAGGGGAGTTGCCAGACTTCCAAGTTTTTGTCCAAAACTTTGTCTAGATATAGGTTTACTAAGTACAAAATTTGGGCAGGATCGCGTTGGCCATACTGATAGTTTTAGACGGTTTATCAGGGGCGGGATGGTACAGTTGTATGGGAGGTACCAGAAGGGGAGTTGCCAGACTTCCAAGTTTTTGTCCAAAACTTTGTCTAGCTATAGCTTTACTAAATACAGAATGTGGACAAGATCGCGTTGGTCATACTTATAGTATTACACGGTTTATAAGGGGTGGGATGGTACATTTGTGTGGGAGGTACAAGAAGGGGAGTTGCCAGACTTCCAAGTTTTTGTGCGAAACTTTGTCTAACTATAGATTTACTAAATACGAAATTTGGGCAGGATAGCGTTGGACATACTGATAGTATTAGACGGTTTATAAAGGGCGGGAAGGTACATTTGTATGGGAGGTACCAGAAGGGGAGTTGCCAGACTTCCAAGTTTTTGTCCAAAAAATTGGTCTAGCTATAGTTTTACTGAATATAAAATTTGGGCAAGATAGAGTTGGTCATACTGATAGTATTAGAGGTTTATTATGGGAGGGATGGTACATTTGTGTGGGAGGTACAAGAAGGGGAGTTGCCAGACTTCCAAGTTTTTGTGCGAAACTTTGTCTAACAATAGATTTACTAAATACAAAATTTGGGCAGGATAGCGTTGGACATACTGATAGTATTAGACGGTTTATAAGGGGCGGGATGGTACATTTGTATGGAGGTACCATAAGGGGAGTTGCCAGACTTCCAAGTTTTTGTCCAAAACTTTGTCTAGATATAGGTTTACTAAGTACAAAATTTGGGCAGGATCGCGTTGGCCATACTGATAGTTTTAGACGGTTTATCAGGGGCGGGATGGTACAGTTGTATGGGAGGTACCAGAAGGGGAGTTGCCAGACTTCCAAGTTTTTGTCCAAAACTTTGTCTAGCTATAGCTTTACTAAATACAGAATGTGGACAAGATCGCGTTGGTCATACTTATAGTATTACACGGTTTATAAGGGGTGGGATGGTACATTTGTGTGGGAGGTACAAGAAGGGGAGTTGCCAGACTTCCAAGTTTTTGTGCGAAACTTTGTCTAACTATAGATTTACTAAATACAAAATTTGGGCAGGATACCGTTGGACATACTGATAGTATTAGACGGTTTATAAGGGGCGGGAAGGTACATTTGTATGGGAGGTACCAGAAGGGGAGTTGCCAGACTTCCAAGTTTTTGTCCAAAAAATTGGTCTAGCTATAGCTTTACTGAATATAAAATTTGGGCAAGATAGAGTTGGTCATACTGATAGTATTAGAGGTTTATTAGGGGAGGGATGGTACATTTGTGTGGGAGGTACAAGAAGGGGAGTTGCCAGACTTCCAAGATTTTGTGCGAAACTTTGTCTAACTATAGATTTACTAAATACAAAATTTGGGCAGGATAGCGTTGGACATACTGATAGTATTAGACGGTTTATAAGGTGCGGGAAGGTACATTTGTATGGGAGGTACCAGAAGGGGAGTTGCCAGACTTCCAAGTTTTTGTCCAAAAAATTGGTCTAGCTATAGCTTTACTGAATATAAAATTTGGGCAAGATAGAGTTGGTCATACTGATAGTATTAGAGGTTTATTAGGGGAGGGATGGTACATTTGTATGGAAGGTACCAGAAGCGGAGTTGCCAGACTTCCAAGTTTTTGTCCAAAACTTTATCTAGCTATAGCTTTACTAAATACAAAATTTGGGCAAGATAGAGTTGGTCATATTTATAATACTACACGACGTATAGTATGCGGGATGGTACATTTGTATGGAAGGTACCAGAAGGGGAGTTGCCAGACTTCCAAGTTTTTGTCCAAAACTTTGTCTAGCTATAGCTTTACTAAATACAAAATTTGGGCAAGATAGCGTTGGCCATACTGATAGTTTTAGACGGTTTATCAGGGGCGGGATGGTACATTTGTATGGGAGGTACCATAAGAGGAGTTGCCAGACTTCCAACTTTTTGTCCAAAACTTTGTCTAGATATAGGTTTACTAAGTACAAAATTTGGGCAGGATCGCGTTTGCCATACTGATAGTTTTAGACGGTTTATCAGGGGCGGGATGGTACATTTGTATGGGAGGTACCATAAGGGGAGTTGCCAGACTTCCAAGTTTTTGTCCAAAACTTTGTCTAGATATAGGTTTACTAAGTACAAAATTTGGGCAGGATCGCGTGGGGCATATTGATATTGATACACGATTTCTAATGTAGGCGAAATGGTACATTTGTATGGGAGGTACCAGAAGGGGAGTTGCCAGACTTCCAAGTTTTTGTCCAAAACTTTGTCTAGATATAGGTTTACTAAGTACAAAATATGGGCAGGATAGCGTTGGTCATACTGATAGTATTAGACGGTTTATCAGGGGCGGGATGGTACATTTGTATGGGAGGTACCATAAGGGGAGTTGCCAGACTTCCAAGTTTTTGTCCAAAACTTTGTCTAGCTATAGCTTTACTAAATACAAAATTTGGGCAAGATAGCGTTGGCCATACTGATAGTATTAGACGGTTTATCAGGGGCGGGATGGTACATTTGTATGGGAGGTACCATAAGGGGAGTTGCCAGACTTCCAAGTTTTTGTCCAAAACTTTGTCTAGCTATAGCTTTACTAAATACAAAATTTGGGCAAGATAGCGTTGGCCATACTGATAGTTTTAGACGGTTTATCAGGGGCGGGATGGTACATTTGTATGGGAGGTACCATAAGGGGAGTTGCCAGACTTCCAAGTTTTTGTCCAAAACTTTGTCTAGATATAGGTTTACTAAGTACAAAATTTGGGCAGGATCGCGTTGGCCATACTGATAGTTTTAGACGGTTTATCAGGGGCGGGATGGTACAGTTGTATGGGAGGTACCAGAAGGGGAGTTGCCAGACTTCCAAGTTTTTGTCCAAAACTTTGTCTAGCTATAGCTTTACTAAATACAGAATGTGGACAAGATCGCGTTGGTCATACTTATAGTATTACACGGTTTATAAGGGGTGGGATGGTACATTTGTGTGGGAGGTACAAGAAGGGGAGTTGCCAGACTTCCAAGTTTTTGTGCGAAACTTTGTCTAACTATAGATTTACTAAATACGAAATTTGGGCAGGATAGCGTTGGACATACTGATAGTATTAGACGGTTTATAAAGGGCGGGAAGGTACATTTGTATGGGAGGTACCAGAAGGGGAGTTGCCAGACTTCCAAGTTTTTGTCCAAAAAATTGGTCTAGCTATAGTTTTACTGAATATAAAATTTGGGCAAGATAGAGTTGGTCATACTGATAGTATTAGAGGTTTATTAGGGGAGGGATGGTACATTTGTGTGGGAGGTACAAGAAGGGGAGTTGCCAGACTTCCAAGTTTTTGTGCGAAACTTTGTCTAACAATAGATTTACTAAATACAAAATTTGGGCAGGATAGCGTTGGACATACTGATAGTATTAGACGGTTTATAAGGGGCGGGATGGTACATTTGTATGGAGGTACCATAAGGGGAGTTGCCAGACTTCCAAGTTTTTGTCCAAAACTTTGTCTAGATATAGGTTTACTAAGTACAAAATTTGGGCAGGATCGCGTTGGCCATACTGATAGTTTTAGACGGTTTATCAGGGGCGGGATGGTACAGTTGTATGGGAGGTACCAGAAGGGGAGTTGCCAGACTTCCAAGTTTTTGTCCAAAACTTTGTCTAGCTATAGCTTTACTAAATACAGAATGTGGACAAGATCGCGTTGGTCATACTTATAGTATTACACGGTTTATAAGGGGTGGGATGGTACATTTGTGTGGGAGGTACAAGAAGGGGAGTTGCCAGACTTCCAAGTTTTTGTGCGAAACTTTGTCTAACTATAGATTTACTAAATACAAAATTTGGGCAGGATACCGTTGGACATACTGATAGTATTAGACGGTTTATAAGGGGCGGGAAGGTACATTTGTATGGGAGGTACCAGAAGGGGAGTTGCCAGACTTCCAAGTTTTTGTCCAAAAAATTGGTCTACCTATAGCTTTACTGAATATAAAATTTGGGCAAGATAGAGTTGGTCATACTGATAGTATTAGAGGTTTATTAGGGGAGGGATGGTACATTTGTGTGGGAGGTACAAGAAGGGGAGTTGCCAGACTTCCAAGTTTTTGTGCGAAACTTTGTCTAACTATAGATTTACTAAATACAAAATTTGGGCAGGATAGCGTTGGACATACTGATAGTATTAGACGGTTTATAAGGTGCGGGAAGGTACATTTGTATGGAAGGTACCAGAAGGGGAGTTGCCAGACTTCCAAGTTTTTGTCCAAAAAATTGGTCTAGCTATAGCTTTACTGAATATAAAATTTGGGCAAGATAGAGTTGGTCATACTGATAGTATTAGAGGTTTATTAGGGGAGGGATGGTACATTTGTATGGAAGGTACCAGAAGCGGAGTTGCCAGACTTCCAAGTTTTTGTCCAAAACTTTATCTAGCTATAGCTTTACTAAATACAAAATTTGGGCAAGATAGAGTTGGTCATATTTATAATACTACACGACGTATAGTATGCGGGATGGTACATTTGTATGGAAGGTACCAGAAGGGGAGTTGCCAGACTTCCAAGTTTTTGTCCAAAACTTTGTCTAGATATAGGTTTACTAAGTACAAAATTTGGGCAGGATCGCGTGGGGCATATTGATATTGATACACGATTTCTAATGTAGGCGAAATGGTACATTTGTATGGGAGGTACCAGAAGGGGAGTTGCCAGACTTCCAAGTTTTTGTCCAAAACTTTGTCTAGATATAGGTTTACTAAGTACAAAATATGGGCAGGATAGCGTTGGTCATACTGATAGTATTAGACGGTTTATCAGGGGCGGGATGGTACATTTGTATGGGAGGTACCATAAGGGGAGTTGCCAGACTTCCAAGTTTTTGTCCAAAACTTTGTCTAGCTATAGCTTTACTAAATACAAAATTTGGGCAAGATAGCGTTGGCCATACTGATAGTATTAGACGGTTTATCAGGGGCGGGATGGTACATTTGTATGGGAGGTACCATAAGGGGAGTTGCCAGACTTCCAAGTTTTTGTCCAAAACTTTGTCTAGCTATAGCTTTACTAAATACAAAATTTGGGCAAGATAGAGTTGGTCATATTTATAATACTACACGACGTATAGTATGCGGGATGGTACATTTGTATGGAAGGTACCAGAAGGGGAGTTGCCAGACTTCCAAGTTTTTGTCCGAAACTTTATCCAATTGTACTTTTAGCAAATACGTAATTTGGCCAAGATGGGTGTGGGCGTATTGATATTATTACACGATTACTAAAGTGGGCGAAATAGTAGATTTGTATGGGAGGTATCCGAAGAGGTGTGGCCATATAGCCCATATGCAATCCCATATGTAGTTTTTGGGAAAATATTAACCCATGCAAATTTCAGAGCGATTGTTTAACTCTTTCGAAAGTTATCGTGCGTACCAGCAGGACAGACGGACGGACAGACGGACATGGCTCAAACGATTTAGAAAGTCATGAATCGAATTTGGTTCAAAGAGACTTGGGTTCTAATGTGAATATTTCTAGGTGTTACACTTTTCAGCCGTATCAAATGATATATACCCTCCTACCCGTAGGGTGAGGGTATAATAAATGTTGTATTACATGTTTTTAAAGAGAGTTTTTTCTCGAAAATTGTATATATTTAAAGCTTTACTAAATATAGAATTTTAAAAAGATTCGTTGAGCGAATTTATATAATTACCGATTTCTAAAGTGGATGGAATGGTACATTTGTATGGGAGGTACCAGAAGGGGAGTTGCCAGACTTCCAAGTTTTTGTCCAAAAAATTGGTCTAGCTATAGCTTTACTGAATATAAAATTTGGGCAAGATAGAGTTGGTCATACTGATAGTATTAGAGGTTTATTAGGGGAGGGATGGTACATTTGTATGGAAGGTACCAGAAGCGGAGTTGCCAGACTTCCAAGTTTTTGTCCAAAACTTTATCTAGCTATAGCTTTACTAAATACAAAATTTGGGCAAGATAGAGTTGGTCATATTTATAATACTACACGACGTATAGTATGCGGGATGGTACATTTGTATGGAAGGTACCATAAGGGGAGTTGCCAGACTTCCAAGTTTTTGTCCAAAACTTTGTCTAGATATAGTTTTACTAAGTACAAAATTTGGGCAGGATCGCGTTGGCCATACTGATAGTTTTAGACGGTTTATCAGGGGCGGGATGGTACATTTGTATGGGAGGTACCATAAGGGGAGTTGCCAGACTTCCAAGTTTTTGTCCAAAACTTTGTCTAGATATAGTTTTACTAAGTACAAAATTTGGGCAGGATCGCGTTGGCCATACTGATAGTTTTAGACGGTTTATCAGGGGCGGGATGGTACATTTGTATGGGAGGTACCATAAGGGGAGTTGCCAGACTTCCAAGTTTTTGTCCAAAACTTTGTCTAGATATAGTTTTACTAAGTACAAAATTTGGGCAGGATCGCGTTGGCCATACTGATAGTTTTAGACGGTTTATCAGGGGCGGGATGGTACATTTGTATGGGAGGTACCATAAGGGGAGTTGCCAGACTTCCAAGTTTTTGTCCAAAACTTTGTCTAGCTATAGCTTTACTAAATACAAAATTTGGGCAAGATAGAGTTGGTCATATTTATAATACTACACGACGTATAGTATGCGGGATGGTACATTTGTATGGAAGGTACCAGAAGGGGAGTTGCCAGACTTCCAAGTTTTTGTCCGAAACTTTATCCAATTGTACTTTTAGCAAATACGTAATTTGGCCAAGATGGGTGTGGGCGTATTGATATTATTACACGATTACTAAAGTGGGCGAAATAGACGATTTTTAGACGGTTTATCAGGGGCGGGATGGTACATCTGTATGGGAGGTACCATAAGGGGAGTTGCCAGACTTCCAAGTTTTTGTCCAAAACTTTGTCTAGATATAGTTTTACTAAGTACAAAATTTGGGCAGGATCGCGTTGGCCATACTGATAGTTTTAGACGGTTTATCAGGGGCGGGATGGTACATTTGTATGGGAGGTACCATAAGGGGAGTTGCCAGACTTCCAAGTTTTTGTCCAAAACTTTGTCTAGATATAGGTTTATTAAGTACAAAATTTGGGCAGGATCGCGTTGGGCATATTGATACACGATTTCTAATGTAGGCGATATGGTACATTTGTATGGGAGGTACCAGAAGGGGAGTTGCCAGACTTCAAAGTTTTTGTCCGAAACTTTATCCAGTTGTACTTTTACGAAATACGTAATTTGGCCAAGATGGGTGTGGGCGTATTGATATTATTACACGATTACTAAAGTGGGCGAAATAGACGATTTGTATGGGAGGAATCCGAAGGGGTGTGGCCATATAGCCCATATACAATCCCATAAGCAGTTTTGGGAAAATATTAACCCATGCCAAATTTCAGAGCGATTGTTTAACTCTTTCGAAAGTTATCGTGCGTACCAGCAGGACAGACAGACGGACGGACAGATGGACATGGCTCAAACGATTTAGAAAGTCATGAATCGAATTTGGTTCAAAGAGACTTGGGTTCTAATGTGAATATCTCTAGGTGTTACACTTTTCAGCCGTATCAAATGATATATACCCTCCTACCCGTAGGGTGAGGGTATAATAAATATTGTATTACATGTTTTTAAAAAACTGGAGGAATATAAAGAAGAGTTTTTTCTCGAAAATTGTATATATTTAAAGCTTTACTAAATATAGAATTTTAAAAAGATTCGTTGAGCGAATTTATATAATTACCGATTTCTAAAGTGGGTGGAATGGTACAGTTGTATGGGAGGTACCAGAAGGGGAGTGGCCAGACTTCCAAGTTTTTGTCCAAAACTTTGTCTAGCTATAGCTTTACTAAATACAGAATGTGGACAAGATCGCGTTGGACATACTGATAGTATTAGACGGTTTATAAGGGGCGGGATGGTACATTTGTATGGGAGGTACCAGAAGGGGAGTGGCCAGACTTCCGAGTTTTTGTCCAAAAAATTGGTCTAGCTATAGCTTTACTGAATATAAAATTTGGACAAGATAGAGTTGGTCATACTGATAGTATTAGAGGTTTATTAGGGGAGGGATGGTACATTTGTATGGAAGGTACCAGAAGCGGAGTTGCCAGACTTCCAAGTTTTTGTCCAAAACTTGATCTAGCTATAGCTTTACTAAATACAAAATTTGGGCAAGATAGAGTTGGTCATATTTATAATACTACACGACGTATAATATGCGGGATGGTACATTTGTATGGAAGGTACCAGAAGGGGAGTTGCCAGACTTCCAAGTTTTTGTCCAAAACTTTGTCTAGCTATAGCTTTACTAAATACAAAATTTGGGCAAGATAGCGTTGGCCATACTGATAGTTTTATACGGTTTATCAGGGGCGGGATGGTACATTTGTATGGGAGGTACCATAAGGGGAGTTGCCAGACTTCCAAGTTTTTGTCCGAAACTTTGTCTAGCTATAGCTTTACTAAATACAAAATTTGAGCAAGATAGCGTTGGCCATACTGATAGTTTTAGACGGTTTATCAGGGGCGGAATGGTACATTTGTATGGGAGGTACCATAAGGGGAGTTGCCAGACTTCCAAGTTTTTGTCCAAAACTTTGTCTAGATATAGGTTTACTAAGTACAAAATTTGGGCAGGATCGCGTTGGCCATACTGATAGTTTTAGACGGTTTATCAGGGGCGGGATGGTACATTTGTATGGGAGGTACCATAAGGGGAGTTGCCAGACTTCCAAGTTTTTGTCCAAAACTTTGTCTAGATATATGTTTACTAAGTACAAAATTTGGGCAGGATCGCGTTGGGCATATTGATATTGATACACGATTTCTAATGTAGGCAAAATGGTACATTTGTATGGGAGGTACCAGAAGGGGAGTTGCCAGACTTCCGAGTTTTTGTCCAAAAAATTGGTCTAGCTATAGCTTTACTGAATATAAAATTTGGGCAAGATAGAGTTGGTCATACTGATAGTATTAGAGGTTTATTAGGGGAGGGATGGTACATTTGTATGGAAGGTACCAGAAGCGGAGTTGCCAGACTTCCAAGTTTTTGTCCAAAACTTTATCTAGCTATAGGTTTATTAAGTACAAAATTTGGGCAGGATCGCGTTGGGCATATTGATACACGATTTCTAATGTAGGCGATATGGTACATTTGTATGGGAGGTACCAGAAGGGGAGTTGCCAGACTTCAAAGTTTTTGTCCGAAACTTTATCCAGTTGTACTTTTACGAAATACGTAATTTGGCCAAGATGGGTATGGGCGTATTGATATTATTACACGATTACTAAAGTGGGCGAAATATTTAGTAGATTTGTATGGGAGGTATCCGAAGCGGTGTGGCCATATAGCCCATATGCAATCCCATAAGTAGTTTTGGGAAAATATTAACCCATGCCAAATTTCAGAGCGATTGTTTAACTCTTTCGAAAGTTATCGTGCGTACCAGCAGGACAGACAGACGGACGGACAGACGGACATGGCTCAAACGATTTAGAAAGTCATGAATCGAATTTGGTTCAAAGAGACTTGGGTTCTAATGTGAATATTTCTAGGTGTTACACTTTTCAGCCGTATCAAATGATATATACCCTCCTACCCGTAGGGTGAGGGTATAATAAATATTGTATTACATGTTTTTAAAAAACTGGAGGAATATAAAGAAGAGTTTTTTCTCGAAAATTGTATATATTTAAAGCTTTACTAAATATAGAATTTTAAAAAGATTCGTTGAGCGAATTTATATAATTACCGATTTCTAAAGTGGGTGGAATGGTACAGTTGTATGGGAGGTACCAGAAGGGGAGTTGCCAGACTTCCATGTTTTTGTCCAAAACTTTGTCTAGCTATAGCTTTACTAAATACAGAATGTGGACAAGATCGCGTTGATCATACTTATAGTATTACACGGTTTATAAGGGGTGGGATGGTACATTTGTGTGGGAGGTACAAGAAGGGGAGTTGCCCGACTTCCAAGTTTTTGTGCGAAACTTTGACTAGCTATAGATTTACTAAATACAAAATTTGGGCAGGATAGCGTTGGACATACTGATAGTATTAGACGGTTTATAAGGGGCGGGATGGTACATTTGTATGGGAGGTACCAGAAGGGGAGTTTCCAGACTTCCAAGTTTTTGTCCAAAAAATTGGTCTAGCTACAGCTTTACTGAATATAAAATTTGGGCAAGATAGAGTTGGTCATACTGATAGTATTAGAGGTTTATTAGGGGAGGGATGGTACATTTGTATGGAAGGTACCAGAAGCGGAGTTGCCAGACTTCCAAGTTTTTGTCCAAAACTTTATCTAGCTATAGCTTTACTAAATACAAAATTTGGGCAAGATAGAGTTGGTCATATTTATAATACTACACGACGTATAGTATGCGGGATGGTACATTTGTATGGAAGGTACCATAAGGGGAGTTGCCAGACTTCCAAGTTTTTGTCCAAAACTTTGTCTAGATATAGTTTTACTAAGTACAAAATTTGGGCAGGATCGCGTTGGCCATACTGATAGTTTTAGACGGTTTATCAGGGGCGGGATGGTACATTTGTATGGTAGGTACCATAAGGGGAGTTGCCAGACTTCCAAGTTTTTGTCCAAAACTTTGTCTAGATATAGGTTTACTAAGTACAAAATTTGGGCAGTATCGCGTTGGGCATATTGATACACGATTTCTAATGTAGGCGATATGGTACATTTGTATGGGAGGTACCAGAATGGGAGTTGCCAGACTTCCAAGTTTTTGTCCGAAACTTTATCCAGTTGTACTTTTACGAAATACGTAATTTGGGTGTGGGCGTATTGATATTATTACACGATTACTAAAGTGGGCGAAATAGTAGATTTGTATGGGAGGTATCCGAAGGGGTGTGGCCATATAGCCCATATGCAATCCCATAAGCAGTTTTGGGAAAATATTAACCCATGCCAAATTTCAGAGCGATTGTTTAACTCTTTCGAAAGTTATCGTGCGTACCAGCAGGACATACGGACATGGCTCAAACGATTTAGAAAGTCATGAATCGAATTTGGTTCAAAGAGACTTGGGTTCTAATGTGAATATTTCTAGGTGTTACACTTTTCAGCCGTATCAAATGATATATACCCTCCTACACGTAGGGTGAGGGTATAAAGAAGCTAAAAGAAAATAAAGAAACTGAAACCGTTTTTATAAACGATTATCTGAGCAAGGAAACTCTAAATGTTTTTAAACACGCCAAAGCCTTAAAGTCTATTGGTTATCAGTCTGTTTACACTCATAGTGGAAGAGTTTATGTTAAACGAAGTGAAATTTCAAAACCAAGATTAATACGGAGTGAAGAACAACTTGATGAGTTATTACTGGAAGCTACAACAAATAAATTTCAGAGGCGCAGATCTAATCTTGCACATGCTAAGGTTCCTGAAGATATTGATGAAGAAGATGATGATCACACTTTCTTATCACCAGCCTAAATTTTTTTATTTTTTATATTTTTAATTAAATTTTGCTAATTTTTATAAATTTACTTTTTTTTTTCTTATGAGTAATCAAAATTTTTTGAATTTTGAATCATTCAATAATGTTTTTAATCAAATAAAGTTCCCAGTTATGAATATTATTTTTGTAAACATGAGAAGTATTTCTTCTGTTGGAAAATTTAAAGCGATGATTTCTAAGTTTCAGAAGCCACCTTGTATTATTGCTGTCCAGGAGACAGGGTTTTCGTCTAATCTGTTACAAATTTATGATATTCCTGGTTATAACGTGGTGCATTGTTGTAGATCCGATAGCTGTGGTGGAACGTCTATCTACATTCGAGATTGTTATCAGTTTAATGTGGAAATGTGTCGAAGCAAAGATTTTTTGGAAACTATAACTATATCAGTTCAAAACCAGTGGAAAAGTTGCAGTCGGGTAAACCGAGTTATATATACCCTCACCCTCAGTAAAAAAAATATAAGTCTCATATACCATAATAGCAAGCTCAAAATACCGAATGTTATAGAAAACCAGTGAAAAAGTTGCAGTCGGGTAAACCGACTTATATATACCCTCACACTCAGTAAAAAAATATAAGTCTCATATTCCATAATAGCAATATCAAAATACCGAATGTTATAGAAAATGATATATACCCTCCTACCCGTAGGGTGAGGGTATAATTATTGTATTACACGTTTTTACAAAACGGGCGGAATATAAAGCCGAGTTTTTACTAGAAAATTTTATATAGCTAAAGCTTTACTAAATATAGATTTTCGGAAAGATTCGTTGAGCGAAATTATATAATTACTAGATTTCTACAAGATCGCGTTTGGTATATTGATATTATTACACGATTTCTAAGATAGGCGGGATGGCTCATTTGTACGGGAGGTACCAGAAGGGGATTTGCCAGACTTCCAAGTTTTTGTCCAAAACTTTGCCTAGCTATAGATTTACTAAATACAGAATTTGGGCAAAATCGCGTTGGTCGTATTGGTGTTACTACACGATTTCTAAGGTAGGCGGTATGGTACATTTGTATGACAGGTACCAGAAGGGGAGTTGCCAGACTTCCAAGTTTTTGTCCAAAAGTTTGTTCACGGAATTTGGGCAAGATCGCGTTGGTCGTATTGGTGTTATTACACGATTTCTAAGGTAGGCGAGATGGTACATTTGTATGGTAGGTACCAGAAGGGGAGTTGCCAGACTTCCAAGTTTTTGTCCGAAATTTTGTTCAGTTATACATTTACTAACTTCGGAATTTGGCCAAGATTGAACTTGAGCGTGTTGATATTATTACACGATTTATAAAGTGGGCGAAATAGCAGATTTGTATGGGAGGTACCCGAAGGGGTGTGGCCATATATCCCATATGCAATCCCATAAGCAGTTTTGGGAAAATATTAAGCCATGCCAAATTTCAGAGTGATTGCTTAAATCTTTCGAAAGTTATCGTGCGTACCAGCAGGACAGACGGACGGACATGGCTCAAACAATTCAGAAAGTCATAAATCGAATTTGGTTCAAAGACACCTGGGGTCTAATCTGTATATTTCTATGTGTTACACTTTTGAACCGTATCAAATGATATATACCCTCCTACCCGAAGGGTGAGGGTATAAATATTGTATTACACGTTTTGGGAAAATATTAAGCCATGCCAAATTTCAGAGTGATTGCTTAACTCTTTCGAAAGTTATCGTGCGTACCAGCAGGACAGACGGACGGACAGACGGACATGGCTCAAACGATTCAGAAAGTGATAAATCGAATTTGGTTCAAAGACAACTGGGGTCTAATCTGTATATTTCTATGTGTTACACTTTTGAGCCGTATCAAATGATATATACCCTCCTACCCGTAGGGTGATGGTATTAATATTGTACTACACGTTTTTACAAAACGGGCGGAATATAAAGCCGAGTTTTTACTAGAAAATTTTATATAGCTAAAGCTTTACTAAATATAGAATTTCGGAAAGATTCGTTGAGCGAAATTATATAATTACTAGATTTCTACAAGATCGAGTTTGGCATATTGATATTATTACACGATTTCTAAGATAGGCGGAATGGCTCATTTGTACAGGAGGTACCAGAAGGGGACTTGCCAGACTTCCAAGTTTTTGTCCAAAACTTTGCCTAGCTATAGATTTACTAAATACAGAATTTGGGCAAGATCGCGTTGGTCGTATTGGTGTTATTACACGGTTTCTAAGGTAGGCGAGATGGTACATTTGTATGACAGGTAACAGAAGGGAAGTTGCCAGACTTCCAAGTTTTTGTCCAAAACTTTGTTCAGTTATACATTTACTAACTACGGAATTTGGGCAAGATCGCGTTGGTCATATTGGTGTTATTACACGATTTCTAATGTAGGCGAGATGGTACATTTGTATGGTAGGTACCAGAAGGGGAGTTGCCAGACTTCCAATTTTTTGTCCGAAATTTTGTTCAGTTATACCTTTACTAACTTCGGAATTTGGCCAAGATTGAACTTGAGCGTGTTGATATTATTACACGATTTATAAAGTGGGCGAAATAGCAGATTTGTATGGGAGGTACCCGAAGGGGTGTGGCCATATATCCCATATGCAATCCCATAAGCAGTTTTGGGAAAATATTAAGCCATGCCAAATTTCAGAGTGATTGCTTAAATCTTTCGAAAGTTATCGTGCGTACCAGCAGGACAGACGGACGGACATGGCTCAAACGATTCAGAAAGTCATAAATCGAATTTGGTTCAAAGACACCTGGGGTCTAATCTGTATATTTCTATGTGTTACACTTTTGAACCGTATCAAATGATATATACCCTCCTACCCGAAGGGTGAGGGTATAAATATTGTATTACACGTTTTGGGAAAATATTAAGCCATGCCAAATTTCAGAGTGATTGCTTAACTCTTTCGAAAGTTATCGTGCGTACCAGCAGGACAGACGGACGGACAGACGGACATGGCTCAAACGATTCAGAAAGTCATAAATCGAATTTGGTTCAAAGACAACTGGGGTCTAATCTGTATATTTCTATGTGTTACACTTTTGAGCCGTATCAAATGATATATACCCTCCTACCCGTAGGGTGAGGGTATTAATATTGTATTACACGTTTTTACAAAACGGGCGGAATATAAAGCCGAGTTTTTACTAGAAAATTTTATATAGCTAAAGCTTTACTAAATATAGAATTTCGGAAAGATTCGTTGAGCGAAATTATATAATTACTAGATTTCTACAAGATCGAGTTTGGCATATTGATATTATTACACGATTTCTAAGATAGGCGGAATGGCTCATTTGTACAGGAGGTACCAGAAGGGGACTTGCCAGACTTCCAAGTTTTTGTCCAAAACTTTGCCTAGCTATAGATTTACTAAATACAGAATTTGGGCAAGATCGCGTTGGTCGTATTGGTGTTATTACACGGTTTCTAAGGTAGGCGAGATGGTACATTTGTATGACAGGTAACAGAAGGGAAGTTGCCAGACTTCCAAGTTTTTGTCCAAAACTTTGTTCAGTTATACATTTACTAACTACGGAATTTGGGCAAGATCGCGTTGGTCATATTGGTGTTATTACACGATTTCTAATGTAGGCGAGATGGTACATTTGTATGGTAGGTACCAGAAGGGGAGTTGCCAGACTTCCAATTTTTTGTCCGAAATTTTGTTCAGTTATACCTTTACTAACTTCGGAATTTGGCCAAGATTGAACTTGAGCGTGTTGATATTATTACACGATTTATAAAGTGGGCGAAATAGCAGATTTGTATGGGAGGTACCCGAAGGGGTGTGGCCATATATCCCATAAGCAGTTTTGGGAAAATATTAAGCCATGCCAAATTTCAGAGTGATTGCTTAAATCTTTCGAAAGTTATCGTGCGTACCAGGAGGACACCGGACATGGCTCCATCGATTCAGAAATTCATGAATCGAATTTGGTTCAAAGACACCTGGGGTCTAATGTGGATATTTCTATGTGTTACACTTTTGAGCCGTATCAAATGATATATACCCTCCTACCCGTAGGGTGAGGGTATAATTACAAAATTAATGGGAAAACCTTAAAGTTTAAGCAGAAGTGTGATGTTAATATTTTATCCAATTTTATGAAAGAACTATTAACAACCTATGGAAGGCAGTCAAGTATCATTGTGGGAGATTCTAACATTGACTTCCTTAGAAGTGCTTTGTCTCAGAGAATAACTGATATATTGACAAGCTTTAATTATAAAAACTGCCACGTTTTAATCACTCGCCCAGAATCACGTACCTGCATTGATAACGTCTACAGCAATATAGAAGATAGAGTTCATGTATATACAATTCAGTCTTCTTTAACAGATCACTATATCATTTCTTGTACACTTAAAAAGCAAACTAGTAGCCCAGAATTCCGAGTAGATGTTTGGAAAACTTGCGATTATGATAAGGCGAAAGTCATTCTTTACAACTACATGCAATCTTATCATGAAACTGGTAATCCTTCAATAGACCTATCACATATAATTGATTGTGTAGCTACTGGTTCGCAAAATGCAACTGTTGATAGGACTGACAGAAAAATGGTAAAGCATGATTTAACTCCGTGGGTAAGTAAAAACCTGCAATCCCTGATCATGTACAAGCACAAACTTTTAAAACAGCGCAGAAATCGAAAGGAATTAGATGAAAGGTTAAAGAGACTTAGCAACGTAATAAGGAAAGCTTCTAGAGATTCAATAAATCAGTTCTATACCTATAATTTGGAAAGGTTTCAGTCAGATCCTAAAAAAAAGTTGGCACTTTCTGAATGAAAGCCTTGGTAGAAATGTTAAAAGGCCGATAAAAATAAAAGATTCCAATGGAGTAATAATAGATGATAATCAAATTAAATGCGATTTATTCAATCAATATTTTATAGAAATTTTTAGAAAATTTAGTCTGTACCACAAAGTCTCATACAAGACATACTAATGAACATGAATGGGTTCTGTGGAGAGAATATATGATGAGAGCAATATCTGACGAGTGCTTAACGTATGCATAACAATGAAAATCTCGATGCAGACGTTTGTCTTCAACCCCGTAAACATAAAATGTTCAACATGTCTATATTAGTCATTGCACGAAATACTTACGAACTTCTAAGGAACTGCATAAAAACTCACTGCCTACCAAATATATCTGCCCAAACCACATTATTTTATTTGCCATACTTGTTCATACTTACTTTCTGTTTTATTTAACATGATTTTATATTTTATGCAAAAACAATAATTCTAACACTTTCCGCACATTCAGGACTATACAGCAACAAAAGATTGACGACTGAATGTTAGAAAATGAAACGCAATAAATCAAAAGTTCGTTTTTCACTTTCCGTTTTCTAACAGAGTACTTTTTGGTCCCGATGAGACCAAATCCAAGAAGATATTTAGTTTTCAGAATCATAAAAATGCACAGTTTATAAATTTGAACTTTGCACAGCTTTTCTTTAAATTTCTGAAAGAGAAGAAAGAGTTGGCAACCCTGAAGAGAAAACGTCAAAATTACAACGTCCGCATACACGGTTATTAATTATTGAAATTAATAGGTTTTGAGCGAGTTTTAGTAATTAGAAATTGTAATAACATCTGAATTAAATTCATAAAAACACCAATTTGTTGGAGTATGGCAAATAAAAATCGTCGTAGTGCCGTAATTCCCAAAATATTATGTGTGAAATGTAAAGCACAAATAAAAGAAGAAGAAGCATGTATAGAATGCGACAAATGCGCCAACAACTACCATCCACAGTGTGCCGGCTTAAGTAAACGTCAGTTTGAGCGGTTGATGAACAACGAGAGTGAAGAGTATGTGTGTATTAACTGCAACGAAGATGAAGGCACAGTGAAAAATGAATTTAGCGAAATAAAAAACCAGTGAAAAAGTTGCAGTCGGGTAAACCGACTTATATATACTCTCACCCTCAGTAAAAACATACAAGTCTCATATTCCAAAGTATCGGAAAGTCAAAAGTGAGCGTAACATTGGATGTAACATATGATGAAATGTCATAAAAGCAACCTAAACCAGTGGAAAAGTTGCAGTCGGGTAAACCGACTTATATATACCCTCACCCTCAGTAAAAACATACAAGTCTCATACTCATAAGTATCGGAAAGTCAAAAGTGACCGTAGCTACCATCATTTGATGTAACATCTGATGAAAAGTCATAATAGCCACCTAAAATATTGGATGGTACATTTGTATGGGAGGTACCAGAAGGGGAGTTGCCAGACTTCCAAGTTTTTCTCCAAAACTTTGTCTAGCTATAGATTTACTAAATACACAATTTGGGCAGGATAGCGTTGGACATACTGATAGTATTAGACGGTTTATAAGGGGCGGGATGGTACATTTGTATGGGAGGTACCAGAAGGGGAGTTGCCTGACTTCCAAGTTTTTGTCCAAAAAATTGGTCTAGCTATAGCTTTACTGAATATAAAATTTGGGCAAGATAGAGTTGGTCATACTGATAGTATTAGAGGTTTATTAGGGGAGGGATGGTACATTTGTATGGAAGGTACCAGAAGCGGAGTTGCCAGACTTCCAAGTTTTTCTCCAAAACTTTGTCTAGCTATAGGTTTACTAAGTACAAAATTGGGGCAGGATCGCGTTGGGCATATTGATACACGATTTCTAATGTAGGCGATATGGTACATTTGTATGGGAGGTACCAGAAGGGGAGTTGCTAGACTTCCAAGTTTTTGTCCAACACTTTGTCTAGCTATAGCTTTACTAAATACATAATTTGGGCAGGATCGCGTTGGCCATACTGATAGTTTTAGACGGTTTATCAGGGGCGGGATGGTACATTTGTATGGGAGGTACCAGAAGGGGAGTTGCCAGACTTCAAAGTTTTTGTCCGAAACTTTATCCAGTTGTACTTTTACGAAATACGTAATTTGGCCAAGATGGGTGTGGGCGTATTGATATTATTACACGATTACTAAAGTGGGCGAAATAGTAGATTTGTATGGGAGGTATCCGAAGGGGTGTGGCCATATAGCCCATATGCAATCCCATAAGCAGTTTTGGGAAAATATTAACCCATGCCAAATTTCAGAGCGATTGTTTAACTCTTTCGAAAGTTATCGTGCGTACCAGCAGGACAGACAGACGGACGGACAGACGGACATGGCTCAAACGATTTAGAAAGTCATGAATCGAATTTGGTTCAAAGAGACTTGGGTTCTAATGTGAATATTTCTAGGTGTTACACTTTTCAGCCGTATCAAATGATATATACCCTCCTACACGTAGGGTGAGGGTATAAATAAAAGATTCCAATGGAGTAATAATAGATGATAATCAAATTAAATGCGATTTATTCAATCAATATTTTATAGAAATTCCAAGAACATTGAAACAACAAATTGTGTACACGCCTGATGATTCGTTTAATGCTTTTCGAACACTGATTTATTCTGGAACTTCATTTAGCTTTTCATATACTACCTCTATTGAAATTGAACATAATATTATTATATCGGGCTTAAATTTATCGAAAGGCTATGGCTGTGATGGAATATCTCCTAGAATGTTGTGTGAGTGTAGAGAAATTATATCGCCCTTTTTGTCATCAATCTTTAACTGCATGATTGACACCTCTATATATCCGGATAGGCTAAAACTTGCCAAAATTGTCCCAATTCCTAAAGAAAACAATGCAGCTGAATTACATAAATTTCGGCCAATTGCTTTATTGCCAGTAATTGATAAAATATTCGAAATCATTTTGCATAGACAGTTGTCATCGTAAGCAATATGTCGAAATCGAATCCTGTAAGAGTAGTATTGGTCGAATAGAGTACGGTGTACCACAAGGAGCGTTCTAGGTCCACTGCTATTCAGCATATATCTGAACGACATTCAAAACCTTGGTCAAAACTGGGAAACTATATATGTATGCAGATGATATATGTCTGTTTTACCCGTATAGGAGTGATATAGTTTTAAAGGCATATATGGAGAGAGATGCGGCAATAATCAGTGAGTTTATATGGTTGAACAAACTTGTTTTGAACGCAGAGAAAACTAAATTGTTGAGATTCCGACCTTATTTGATAAATAATAGTCAATTTAGTATTTTTATTGATGGAATGCAAATTTTTGAGAATGATTCAATAAAATACCTTGGGATTCACCTTCAAAACAATCTTTCGTGGGATTCTCATATACAATACCTCAAGAGAAAGGTAGCATCGGCTTTAGGACAAAGACAAAAGACAAAGCTAATGGTGTATCAGTCTCTGATTCATAGTCATCTTAACTACCTTCCTATAATATATGCAAGCAGAAAAAGTAATGAACTTAAATCCCTGCAGAGAACTCAAAACAAAGCTATAAAAGCAGTTTTTAATTTGCCTCTAACATATTCCACAGTCTCGTTGTACAGGGATATTTCACAGACGGTTCTGCCCATTTGCGGGCTATACAAGCTGCAATTACTTGTGTATGTTTTTAAATCTATCCATAATATTGGCCACCATACAATTTCGTTTGAAAGAAATCAAACTAGGTTTAACACCAGAAATACCATGAATCTGAGAACAGTAAGATGTCGATTAGAGACTACGAAACAGCGCGTTGAATATATGGGAACTTTTGAATTTAATTGTCTCCCTCAAGAAATTAAAGAAACAGGTCGAATTTCGGCGTTTAAGATGACATTAAAAGACTATTTGCTTCAAGACCTAGAAACACTTCTCATGTAATACCTATGTATATATTAATTATAATCCTATAAATAATATTGTTACTTTTTATTTAATTATTTTTTTTTTTTTTTTAAGAGTTGTTATTGAATCTTGTAATATATTGCCAGCTCGCCTCAGTAATGTCCAAGTGGCGCTGAGGCATGTTTGATTATTGTATATATTATATTCGTAAATAAAAAAAAAATAAAAAAGCAACAGATACAAACATTTGTAAACTGTAGTAAATTATGTCCAAAAGCGCTTTCGATGCCGAAAATGTACCAAAAAAACAAAAAACAATTGTATAATCCTGATGTACATGCATAAACAAAATTGCACACATTATCATGTGTATATAAAATGGTGTGTCACTCGCATGCAAATATTGTACTTTGTAGAATTTAACACCTTCATTGCGGGGTTTTTGTCAAACAAGCTATTGCGTATACCCGAATACGTAATATTAATAGCAAATGAGTTATATTTACGTTCAAATAAGTTTTGTGTAGAAGAAAATAAGCGTTACTTGCTACAAGCTCGAAATACATTTAAAAATGACAGATTTTTCTGCGTGGACGTATATACTTCCAAATAAGTAAGGAATGTTTGTTACACGGAAGTATATGTGGATTACGTATTAACAACCTAAAAACAAGCTAATGGTTGTGGTTCGGGGAAGTATATACATGGTTGATGCATAATTTGTTTGTATAAACTTGTTAAAATTACAATTTTTTTCAGTGTGTTGTCAATGATATCGGTTCCCTACCTCCTCACATACACGTCTACCTTATATTACCCTTCGTCGCACAGAATAATGAGAGTCATTCTATTTTGTTCTCACAGTAATTCCCTCTATAACTCTATGTTTAAACATATTATTTAGCCAAAAATATGTTGGGGCTCAATAACATCGTTTTTCAAAATGCTGAAATTGTGTCTCAAACATATTCTGATTGTGTACTAACAAAATATGTTTGCACACACACATATATACGTCAAGCGATATTTGAAATATCAGCACATTGATTGCAGGTATCAATGAATATGTAAATTATTCAGTCTGAATGTAAAAATTGTCGGTATAACTCGGTAATACGGTTCCCAAATTTTGCATTCATGTCATTTAATATGTTTTTATATCTTACCTCAGTATCCACGATATTGCCAATTTTATTAATTGGCGCCGATGATGTATTATCCGAATTGTTACAAGTAACGTCACTTAGGAAAGCGAATAGGTTGTCCAAATCCACAGATTCATAATTCAAACTGTCCCTTGAGTCTTCGTAGTTAAGCATAGGAGATAATGTATTACTGCGCATAATTGATATTTGTTCAGCCATGTGCGACAACACTCTCATTTCTTCTTTTACCATCCTAAATTGTGAAAGTTGAAAAAAATAATCAGCAGTTTTTGAGTCAGTGATATTTTTATATATTTTGAAGGTATAGTAAAATTATTCTGAAATTTCAAAGACTTTATATTATTACACGATTTCTAAAGTGGGTGGAATAGTACATTTGTATGGGAGGTACCAGAAGGGGACCGACTATGGTCCACTTTTTTCTGGAGAGCTTTACATGTTTATAGATTTTAAAAATACGGAATTTGGGCAAGATCGCTTTGGTTGTATTGATATTATTACAGGATTTATAAAGTGGGTGGAATGGTACAGTAGTACGGGAGGTACCAGAAGCAGCGTGGCCAGACTTCCAAGTTTTGTCCAAATATTTACTAAATACAGAATTAAGGCCAGATCGCGTTGGGCATATTGGTATTATTACACGATTTCTAATGCGGCGGGATGGTACATTTGCATGGGATGTACCAGAAGGGGAGTTTCCAGATTTCCAAGTTTTTGTCCAAAACATTGTCTAGCTATAGATTTACTAAATACATAATTTGGGCAAGATCGCATTAGTCATATGGATATTATTACACGATTTATAAGGGGCGGGATGGTACATTTGTATGGGAGGTACCAGAAGGGGAGTTGCTACACTTCCAAGTTTTTTTTGTCCGAAACTTTGTCTAGTAATAGCTTTACTAAATACAGAGTTTGTGAAAATCGCATTGGTCATATTGGTAATATTACACGATTTATAAGGGGCGGGATGATATATTTGTATGGGAGGTATCAGAAGAGGAGTTGTCAGATTTCCAAGTTTTTGTCCAAAGCTTTGTCTGGATATAGCTTTACTAAATACAGAATTTGGGCAAATCGCATTGGTCATATTGGCAATATCACACGGTTTATAAGGGGCGGAATAGTACATTTGTATGGGAGGTACCAGAAGAGGAGTTGCCAGAAGATGATAATATTACACGGTTTATAAGGGTCGCGATGGTACATTTGTATGGGAGGTACCAGAAGGGGAGTTGCCAGAAGTTCCAAGTCTTTGTCCGAAACTTTGTCTAGCAATAGCTTTACTGCATTTGGGCAAGATCGCGTTTTGAATATTGATATTATTACACGATTTCTAATGGAGCGGGATGGTACATTTGTATGGGAGGTACCAGAAGGGGAGTTGCCAGACTTCCAAGTCTTTGTCCGAAACTTTGTCTAGCAATAGCTTTACTAAATACAGAATTTGGGCAAGATCGCATTGGGCATATTGATAATATTACACGGTTTATAAGGGGCGGGATGGTACATTTGTATGGGTGGTAACAGAAGGGGAGTTGCCAGACTTCCAAGTCTTTGTCCGAAACTTTGTCTAGCAATAGCTTTACTAAATACAGAATTTGGGCAAGATCGCGTTGGGCATATTGATAATATTACACGGTTAATAAGTGGCGGGATGGTACATTTGTATGGGAGGTACCAGAAGGGGAGTTGACAGACTTTGGCCTTGATCGAACTAGACGTATTGATATTATTAAACGATTTCTAAGGTAGGCAGGATGGTACATTTGTATGTGAGGTACCAGAAGAGGAGTTGCCAGATTTCCAAGTTTTTGTCCGAAACTTTGTATAGCAATAGCTTTACTAAATACAGAATTTGGGCAAGATCGTGTTGGACGTATTGATAATATTACACGGCATATAAGGGGCGGGATCGTACATTTGTATGGGTGGTACCAGAAGGGTAGTTGCCAGATATCCAAGTTTTTGTCCAAAGCTTTGTCTAGCTATAGCTTTACTAAATACAGAATTTGGGCAAGATCGTGTTGGGCATATTGATGTTATTACACAATTTCTAAGGGCGCGGGATCGTACATTTGTATGGGTGGTACCAGAAGGGTAGTTGCCAGACTACCAAGTTTTTGTCCAAAGCTTTGTCTAGCTATAGCTTTACTAAATACAGAATTTGGCCAAGATCGCATTGGTCATATTGGCAATATCACACGGTTTATAAGGGACGGAATAGTACATTTGTATGGGAGGTACCAGAAGAGGAGTTGCCAGAAGATCGCGATGGGCATATTGATAATATTACACGGTTTATAAGGGTCGGGATGGTACATTTGTATGAGAGGTACCAGAAGGGGAGTTGCCAGAACTTCCAAGTCTTTGTCCGAAACTTTGTCTAGCAATAGCTTTACTGCATTTGGGCAAGATCGCGTTTTGAATATTGATATTACTACACGATTTCTAATGGAGCGGGATGGTACATTTGTATGGGAGGTACCAGAAGGGGAGTTGCCAGACTTCCAAGTTTTTGTCCAAAGCTTTGTCTGGATATAGCTTTACTATATAGCGGGATCGTACATTTGTATGGGAGGTACCAGAAGGGTAGTTGCCAGACTACCAAGTTTTTGTCCGAAACTTTGTATAGCAATAGCTTTACTAAATACAGAATTTGGCCAAGATAGCGTTGGGCATATTGATATTATTACACAATTTCTAAGGGCGTGGGATCGTACATTTGTATGGGTGGTACCAGAGGGGTAGTAGCCAGACTACCAAGTTTTTGTCCGAAACTTTGTATAGCAATAGCTTTACTAAATACAGAATTTGGGCAAGATCGTGTTGGGTATATTGATGTTATTACACAATTTCTAAGGGCGCGGGATCGTACATTTGTATGGGTGGTACCAGAAGGGTAGTTGCCAGACTACCAAGTTTTTGTCCAAAGCTTTGTCTAGCTATAGCTTTACTAAATACAGAATTTGGCCAAGATCGCGTTTGGCATATTGATATTATTACACAATTTCTAAGGGCACGGGATGGTACATTTGTATGGGAGGTACCAGAAGGGGAGTGGCCAGACATCCAAGTTTTTGTCCAAATTTCTAAAGTGGGTGAAATGGTACATTTGAATGGGTGGTACCAGAGGGGGAGTTGCCAGACATCCAAGTGTTTGTCCAAAGCTTTGTCTAGCTACAGCTTTACTAAGTACTGAATTTGACCAAGATCGCGTTGGTCTAATTGAAATTATTACACAAATTCAAAGGGCGGGAAATGGTTCATCTGTATGGAAGGTACCTGAAGCGGGGTTGCCGGAAAGCCAAGATTTTGTCCAAAGCTTTGTCTAGATATTGCTTTACTAAATACAGAATTTGGCCAAGATCGTGTTGGGCGTATTGATAATATTACACGGCTTATAAGGGGCGGGATGGTACATTTCTATGGGAGGGACCAGAAGGGAAGCCAGACTTCCAAGTTTTTGTCTGAAACTTTGTACAGTTATAGGTTTACTAAGTGGTGTGTGGAATGGTACATTTGTATGGGAGGTACCAGAAGGGAAGCCAGACTTCCAAGTTTTTGTCCAAAGCTTTGTCTTGATATAGCTTTACTAAATACAGAATTTGGGCAAGATCGTGTTGGGCGTATTGATAATATTGCACGGCTTATAAGGGGCGGGATCGTACATTTGTAAGGGTGGTACCAGAAGGGGAGTTGCCAGACTACCAAGTTTTTGTCCAAAGCTTTGTCTTGATATAGCTTTACTAAATACAGAATTTGGGCAAGATCGTGTTGGGCGTATTGATAATATTGCACGGCTTATAAGGGGCGGGATCGTACATTTGTATGGGAGGTACCAGAAGGGGAGTGGCCAGACATCCAAGTTTTTGTCCAAATTTCTAAAGTGGGTGGAATGGTACATTTGAATGGGAGGTACCAGAAGGGGAGTTGCCAGGCATCCACGTTTTTGTCTAGCTACAGCTTTACTAAATACTGAATTTGGCCAAGATCGCGTTGGGCTAGTTGATATTATTACACAATTTCTAAGGGCGCGGGATCGTACATTTGTATGGGTGGTACCAGAAGGGGAGTTGCCAGACCGCCAAGTTTTTGTCCGAAGCTTTGTCTAGCTATAGCTTTACTAAATACAGAATTTGGCCAAGATCGCGTTGGGCATATTGATATTACTACACAATTTCTAAGGGCGCGGGATGGTACATTTGTATGGGAGGTACCAGAAGGGGATTGGCCAGACTTCCAAGTTTTTGTCCAAATCTTTGTCTAGCTATAGCTTTACTAAATACAGAATTTGGCCTAGATCGCGTTGGTCATATTGATATTATTACACAATTTCTAAGGGCTCGGGATGGTACATTTGTATGGGAGGTACCAGAAGACTTCCAAGTTTTTGTCCAAATCTTTGTCTAGCTGTAGCTTTACTAAATACAGAATTTGGGCAAGATCGTGTTGGGCATATTGATGTTATTACACAATTTCTAAGGGCGCGGGATCGTACATTTGTATGGGTGGTACCAGAAGGGTAGTTGCCAGACTACCAAGTTTTTGTCCAAAGCTTTGTCTAGCTATAGCTTTACTAAATACAGAATTTGGCCAAGATCGCATTGGTCATATTGGCAATATCACACGGTTTATAAGGGACGGAATAGTACATTTGTATGGGAGGTACCAGAAGAGGAGTTGCCAGAAGATCGCGATGGGCATATTGATAATATTACACGGTTTATAAGGGTCGGGATGGTACATTTGTATGAGAGGTACCAGAAGGGGAGTTGCCAGAACTTCCAAGTCTTTGTCCGAAACTTTGTCTAGCAATAGCTTTACTGCATTTGGGCAAGATCGCGTTTTGAATATTGATATTACTACACGATTTCTAATGGAGCGGGATGGTACATTTGTATGGGAGGTACCAGAAGGGGAGTTGCCAGACTTCCAAGTTTTTGTCCAAAGCTTTGTCTGGATATAGCTTTACTATATAGCGGGATCGTACATTTGTATGGGAGGTACCAGAAGGGTAGTTGCCAGACTACCAAGTTTTTGTCCGAAACTTTGTATAGCAATAGCTTTACTAAATACAGAATTTGGCCAAGATAGCGTTGGGCATATTGATATTATTACACAATTTCTAAGGGCGTGGGATCGTACATTTGTATGGGTGGTACCAGAGGGGTAGTAGCCAGACTACCAAGTTTTTGTCCGAAACTTTGTATAGCAATAGCTTTACTAAATACAGAATTTGGGCAAGATCGTGTTGGGTATATTGATGTTATTACACAATTTCTAAGGGCGCGGGATCGTACATTTGTATGGGTGGTACCAGAAGGGTAGTTGCCAGACTACCAAGTTTTTGTCCAAAGCTTTGTCTAGCTATAGCTTTACTAAATACAGAATTTGGCCAAGATCGCGTTTGGCATATTGATATTATTACACAATTTCTAAGGGCACGGGATGGTACATTTGTATGGGAGGTACCAGAAGGGGAGTGGCCAGACATCCAAGTTTTTGTCCAAATTTCTAAAGTGGGTGAAATGGTACATTTGAATGGGTGGTACCAGAGGGGGAGTTGCCAGACATCCAAGTGTTTGTCCAAAGCTTTGTCTAGCTACAGCTTTACTAAGTACTGAATTTGACCAAGATCGCGTTGGTCTAATTGATATTATTACACAAATTCAAAGGGCGGGGGATGGTTCATCTGTATGGAAGGTACCTGAAGCGGGGTTGCCGGAAAGCCAAGATTTTGTCCAAAGCTTTGTCTAGATATTGCTTTACTAAATACAGAATTTGGCCAAGATCGTGTTGGGCGTATTGATAATATTACACGGCTTATAAGGGGCGGGATGGTACATTTCTATGGGAGGGACCAGAAGGGAAGCCAGACTTCCAAGTTTTTGTCTGAAACTTTGTACAGTTATATGTTTACTAAGTGGTGTGTGGAATGGTACATTTGTATGGGAGGTACCAGAAGGGGAGTTGCCAAACTACCAAGTTTTTGTCCAAAGCTTTGTCTTGATATAGCTTTACTAAATACAGAATTTGGGCAAGATCGTGTTGGGCGTATTGATAATATTGCACGGCTTATAAGGGGCGGGATCGTACATTTGTATGGGAGGTACCAGAAGGGGAGTGGCCAGACATCCAAGTTTTTGTCCAAATTTCTAAAGTGGGTGGAATGGTACATTTGAATGGGAGGTACCAGAAGGGGAGTTGCCAGGCATCCACGTTTTTGTCTAGCTACAGCTTTACTAAATACTGAATTTGGCCAAGATCGCGTTGGGCTAGTTGATATTATTACACAATTTCTAAGGGCGCGGGATCGTACATTTGTATGGGTGGTACCAGAAGGGGAGTTGCCAGACCGCCAAGTTTTTGTCCGAAGCTTTGTCTAGCTATAGCTTTACTAAATACAGAATTTGGCCAAGATCGCGTTGGGCATATTGATATTACTACACAATTTCTAAGGGCGCGGGATGGTACATTTGTATGGGAGGTACCAGAAGGGGATTGGCCAGACTTCCAAGTTTTTGTCCAAATCTTTGTCTAGCTATAGCTTTACTAAATACAGAATTTGGCCTAGATCGCGTTGGTCATATTGATATTATTACACAATTTCTAAGGGCTCGGGATGGTACATTTGTATGGGAGGTATCAGAAGACTTCCAAGTTTTTGTCCAAATCTTTGTCTAGCTATAGCTTTACTAAATACAGAATTTGGGCAAGATCGTGTTGGGCATATTGATGTTATTACACAATTTCTAAGGGCGCGGGATCGTACATTTGTATGGGTGGTACCAGAAGGGTAGTTGCCAGACTACCAAGTTTTTGTCCAAAGCTTTGTCTAGCTATAGCTTTACTAAATACAGAATTTGGCCAAGATCGCATTGGTCATATTGGCAATATCACACGGTTTATAAGGGACGGAATAGTACATTTGTATGGGAGGTACCAGAAGAGGAGTTGCCAGAAGATCGCGATGGGCATATTGATAATATTACACGGTTTATAAGGGTCGGGATGGTACATTTGTATGAGAGGTACCAGAAGGGGAGTTGCCAGAACTTCCAAGTCTTTGTCCGAAACTTTGTCTAGCAATAGCTTTACTGCATTTGGGCAAGATCGCGTTTTGAATATTGACATTACTACACGATTTCTAATGGAGCGGGATGGTACATTTGTATGGGAGGTACCAGAAGGGGAGTTGCCAGACTTCCAAGTTTTTGTCCAAAGCTTTGTCTGGATATAGCTTTACTATATAGCGGGATCGTACATTTGTATGGGAGGTACCAGAAGGGTAGTTGCCAGACTACCAAGTTTTTGTCCGAAACTTTGTATAGCAATAGCTTTACTAAATACAGAATTTGGCCAAGATAGCGTTGGGCATATTGATATTATTACACAATTTCTAAGGGCGTGGGATCGTACATTTGTATGGGTGGTACCAGAGGGGTAGTAGCCAGACTACCAAGTTTTTGTCCGAAACTTTGTATAGCAATAGCTTTACTAAATACAGAATTTGGGCAAGATCGTGTTGGGTATATTGATGTTATTACACAATTTCTAAGGGCGCGGGATCGTACATTTGTATGGGTGGTACCAGAAGGGTAGTTGCCAGACTACCAAGTTTTTGTCCAAAGCTTTGTCTAGCTATAGCTTTACTAAATACAGAATTTGGCCAAGATCGCGTTTGGCATATTGATATTATTACACAATTTCTAAGGGCACGGGATGGTACATTTGTATGGGAGGTACCAGAAGGGGAGTGGCCAGACATCCAAGTTTTTGTCCAAATTTCTAAAGTGGGTGAAATGGTACATTTGAATGGGTGGTACCAGAGGGGGAGTTGCCAGACATCCAAGTGTTTGTCCAAAGCTTTGTCTAGCTACAGCTTTACTAAGTACTGAATTTGACCAAGATCGCGTTGGTCTAATTGATATTATTACACAAATTCAAAGGGCGGGGGATGGTTCATCTGTATGGAAGGTACCTGAAGCGGGGTTGCCGGAAAGCCAAGATTTTGTCCAAAGCTTTGTCTAGATATTGCTTTACTAAATACAGAATTTGGCCAAGATCGTGTTGGGCGTATTGATAATATTACACGGCTTATAAGGGGCGGGATGGTACATTTCTATGGGAGGGACCAGAAGGGAAGCCAGACTTCCAAGTTTTTGTCTGAAACTTTGTACAGTTATAGGTTTACTAAGTGGTGTGTGGAATGGTACATTTGTATGGGAGGTACCAGAAGGGAAGCCAGACTTCCAAGTTTTTGTCCAAAGCTTTGTCTTGATATAGCTTTACTAAATACAGAATTTGGGCAAGATCGTGTTGGGCGTATTGATAATATTGCACGGCTTATAAGGGGCGGGATCGTACATTTGTAAGGGTGGTACCAGAAGGGGAGTTGCCAGACTACCAAGTTTTTGTCCAAAGCTTTGTCTAGCTATAGCTTTACTAAATACAGAATTTGGCCAAGATCGCGTTGGGCATATTAATATTATTACACAATTTCTAAGGGCGTGGGATCGTACATTTGTATGGGTGGTACCAGAGGGGTAGTAGCCAGACTACCAAGTTTTTGTCCGAAACTTTGTATAGCAATAGCTTTACTAAATACAGAATTTGGGCAAGATCGTGTTGGGTATATTGATGTTATTACACAATTTCTAAGGGCGCGGGATCGTACATTTGTATGGGTGGTACCAGAAGGGTAGTTGCCAGACTACCAAGTTTTTGTCCAAAGCTTTGTCTAGCTATAGCTTTACTAAATACAGAATTTGGCCAAGATCGCATTGGTCATATTGGCAATATCACACGGTTTATAAGGGACGGAATAGTACATTTGTATGGGAGGTACCAGAAGAGGAGTTGCCAGAAGATCGCGATGGGCATATTGATATTACTACACAATTTCTAAGGGCGCGGGATGGTACATTTGTATGGGAGGTACCAGAAGGGGATTGGCCAGACTTCCAAGTTTTTGTCCAAATCTTTGTCTAGCTATAGCTTTACTAAATACAGAATTTGGCCTAGATCGCGTTGGTCATATTGATATTATTACACAATTTCTAAGGGCTCGGGATGGTACATTTGTATGGGAGGTACCAGAAGACTTCCAAGTTTTTGTCCAAATCTTTGTCTAGCTATAGCTTTACTAAATACAGAATTTGGGCAAGATCGTGTTGGGCATATTGATGTTATTACACAATTTCTAAGGGCGCGGGATCGTACATTTGTATGGGTGGTACCAGAAGGGTAGTTGCCAGACTACCAAGTTTTTGTCCAAAGCTTTTTCTAGCTATAGCTTTACTAAATACAGAATTTGGCCAAGATCGCATTGGTCATATTGGCAATATCACACGGTTTATAAGGGACGGAATAGTACATTTGTATGGGAGGTACCAGAAGAGGAGTTGCCAGAAGATCGCGATGGGCATATTGATAATATTACACGGTTTATAAGGGTCGGGATGGTACATTTGTATGAGAGGTACCAGAAGGGGAGTTGCCAGAACTTCCAAGTCTTTGTCCGAAACTTTGTCTAGCAATAGCTTTACTGCATTTGGGCAAGATCGCGTTTTGAATATTGATATTACTACACGATTTCTAATGGAGCGGGATGGTACATTTGTATGGGAGGTACCAGAAGGGAAGCCAGACTTCCAAGTTTTTGTCCAAAGCTTTGTCTTGATATAGCTTTACTAAATACAGAATTTGGGCAAGATCGTGTTGGGCGTATTGATAATATTGCACGGCTTATAAGGGGCGGGATCGTACATTTGTAAGGGTGGTACCAGAAGGGGAGTTGCCAGACTACCAAGTTTTTGTCCAAAGCTTTGTCTAGCTATAGCTTTACTAAATACAGAATTTGGCCAAGATCGCGTTGGGCATATTAATATTATTACACAATTTCTAAGGGCGTGGGATCGTACATTTGTATGGGTGGTACCAGAGGGGTAGTAGCCAGACTACCAAGTTTTTGTCCGAAACTTTGTATAGCAATAGCTTTACTAAATACAGAATTTGGGCAAGATCGTGTTGGGTATATTGATGTTATTACACAATTTCTAAGGGCGCGGGATCGTACATTTGTATGGGTGGTACCAGAAGGGTAGTTGCCAGACTACCAAGTTTTTGTCCAAAGCTTTGTCTAGCTATAGCTTTACTAAATACAGAATTTGGCCAAGATCGCATTGGTCATATTGGCAATATCACACGGTTTATAAGGGACGGAATAGTACATTTGTATGGGAGGTACCAGAAGAGGAGTTGCCAGAAGATCGCGATGGGCATATTGATATTACTACACAATTTCTAAGGGCGCGGGATGGTACATTTGTATGGGAGGTACCAGAAGGGGATTGGCCAGACTTCCAAGTTTTTGTCCAAATCTTTGTCTAGCTATAGCTTTACTAAATACAGAATTTGGCCTAGATCGCGTTGGTCATATTGATATTATTACACAATTTCTAAGGGCTCGGGATGGTACATTTGTATGGGAGGTACCAGAAGACTTCCAAGTTTTTGTCCAAATCTTTGTCTAGCTTTACTAAATACAGAATTTGGGCAAGATCGTGTTGGGCATATTGATGTTATTACACAATTTCTAAGGGCGCGGGATCGTACATTTGTATGGGTGGTACCAGAAGGGTAGTTGCCAGACTACCAAGTTTTTGTCCAAAGCTTTTTCTAGCTATAGCTTTACTAAATACAGAATTTGGCCAAGATCGCATTGGTCATATTGGCAATATCACACGGTTTATAAGGGACGGAATAGTACATTTGTATGGGAGGTACCAGAAGAGGAGTTGCCAGAAGATCGCGATGGGCATATTGATAATATTACACGGTTTATAAGGGTCGGGATGGTACATTTGTATGAGAGGTACCAGAAGGGGAGTTGCCAGAACTTCCAAGTCTTTGTCCGAAACTTTGTCTAGCAATAGCTTTACTGCATTTGGGCAAGATCGCGTTTTGAATATTGATATTACTACACGATTTCTAATGGAGCGGGATGGTACATTTGTATGGGAGGTACCAGAAGGGGAGTTGCCAGACTTCCAAGTTTTTGTCCAAAGCTTTGTCTGGATATAGCTTTACTATATAGCGGGATCGTACATTTGTATGGGAGGTACCAGAAGGGTAGTTGCCAGACTACCAAGTTTTTGTCCGAAACTTTGTATAGCAATAGCTTTACTAAATACAGAATTTGGCCAAGATAGCGTTGGGCATATTGATATTATTACACAATTTCTAAGGGCGTGGGATCGTACATTTGTATGGGTGGTACCAGAGGGGTAGTAGCCAGACTACCAAGTTTTTGTCCGAAACTTTGTATAGCAATAGCTTTACTAAATACAGAATTTGGCCAAGATCGCGTTTGGCATATTGATATTATTACACAATTTCTAAGGGCACGGGATGGTACATTTGTATGGGAGGTACCAGAAGGGGAGTGGCCAGACATCCAAGTTTTTGTCCAAATTTCTAAAGTGGGTGAAATGGTACATTTGAATGGGTGGTACCAGAGGGGGAGTTGCCAGACATCCAAGTGTTTGTCCAAAGCTTTGTCTAGCTACAGCTTTACTAAGTACTGAATTTGACCAAGATCGCGTTGGTCTAATTGATATTATTACACAAATTCAAAGGGCGGGGGATGGTTCATCTGTATGGAAGGTACCTGAAGCGGGGTTGCCGGAAAGCCAAGATTTTGTCCAAAGCTTTGTCTAGATATTGCTTTACTAAATACAGAATTTGGCCAAGATCGTGTTGGGCGTATTGATAATATTACACGGCTTATAAGGGGCGGGATGGTACATTTCTATGGGAGGGACCAGAAGGGAAGCCAGACTTCCAAGTTTTTGTCTGAAACTTTGTACAGTTATAGGTTTACTAAGTGGTGTGTGGAATGGTACATTTGTATGGGAGGTACCAGAAGGGAAGCCAGACTTCCAAGTTTTTGTCCAAAGCTTTGTCTTGATATAGCTTTACTAAATACAGAATTTGGGCAAGATCGTGTTGGGCGTATTGATAATATTGCACGGCTTATAAGGGGCGGGATCGTACATTTGTAAGGGTGGTACCAGAAGGGGAGTTGCCAGACTACCAAGTTTTTGTCCAAAGCTTTGTCTAGCTATAGCTTTACTAAATACAGAATTTGGCCAAGATCGCGTTGGGCATATTAATATTATTACACAATTTCTAAGGGCGCGGGATGGTACATTTGTATGGGAGGTACCAGAAGGGGAGTGGCCAGACATCCAAGTTTTTGTCCAAATTTCTAAAGTGGGTGGAATGGTACATTTGAATGGGAGGTACCAGAAGGGGAGTTGCCAGGCATCCACGTTTTTGTCTAGCTACAGCTTTACTAAATACTGAATTTGGCCAAGATCGCGTTGGGCTAGTTGATATTATTACACAATTTCTAAGGGCGCGGGATCGTACATTTGTATGGGTGGTACCAGAAGGGGAGTTGCCAGACCGCCAAGTTTTTGTCCGAAGCTTTGTCTAGCTATAGCTTTACTAAATACAGAATTTGGCCAAGATCGCGTTGGGCATATTGATATTACTACACAATTTCTAAGGGCGCGGGATGGTACATTTGTATGGGAGGTACCAGAAGGGGATTGGCCAGACTTCCAAGTTTTTGTCCAAATCTTTGTCTAGCTATAGCTTTACTAAATACAGAATTTGGCCTAGATCGCGTTGGTCATATTGATATTATTACACAATTTCTAAGGGCTCGGGATGGTACATTTGTATGGGAGGTACCAGAAGACTTCCAAGTTTTTGTCCAAATCTTTGTCTAGCTATAGCTTTACTAAATACAGAATTTGGCCTAGATCGCGTTGGTCATATTGATATTATTACACAATTTCTAAGGGCGCGGATTGGTACATTTGTATGGGAGGTACCAGAAGGGGAGTTGCCAGATATCCAAGTTTTTGTCCAAAACATTGTCTAGCTATAGGTTTACTAAATACAGAATTTGGCCAAGATCGCGTTGGTCATATTGATATTATTACACAATTTCTAAGGGCGCGGGATGGAATATTTGTATGGGAGGTACCAGAAGGTGATTGGCCAGACTTCGAAGTATTTGTCCAAAACTTTGTCTAGCTATAGCTTTACTAAATACAGAATTTGGCCAAGATCGCGTTTCGCATATTGATATTATTACACAATTTCTAAGGGCGCGGGATGGTACATTTGCATGGGAGATACCAGAAGGGGAGTTGCCAGACATCCAAGTTTTTGTCAAAAACATTGTTTAGCTATAGCTTTACTAAATACAGAATTTAGCCAAGATCGCGTTGGTCATATTGATATTACTACACAATTTCTAAGGGCGCGGGATGGTACATTTGTATGGGAGGTACCAGAAGGGGATTGGCCAGACTTCCAAGTTTTTGTCCAAATCTTTGTCTAGCTACAGCTTTACTAAATACTGAATTTGGCCAAGATCGTGTTGGGCTAATTGATATTATTACACAAATTCAAAGGGCGCGGGATGGTTCATTTGTATGGAAGGTAACTGAAGGGGGGTTACCGGAAAGACAAGTTTTTGTCCAAAGCTTTGTCTAGCTATAGCTTTACTAAATACAGAATGTGGCCAAGATCGCGTTGGGCATATTGATATTATTACACAATTTCTAAGGGCGCGGGATGGTATATTTGTATGGGAGGTACCAGAAGGGGATTGGCCAGACTTCCAAGTATTTGTCCAAAACTTTGTCTAGCTATAGCTTTACTAAATACAGAATTCGGCCAAGATCGCGTTGGGCATATTGATATTATTACACAATTTCTAAGGGCGCGGGATGGTATATTTGTATGGGAGGTACCAGAAGGGGATTGGCCAGACTTCCAAGTATTTGTCCAAAACTTTGTCGAGCTATAGCTTTACTAAATACAGAATTTGGCCGAGATCGCGTTGGGCATATTGATATTATTACACAATTTCTAAGGGCGCGGGATGGTACATTTGTATGGGAGGTACCAGAAGGGGAGTTGCCAGATATCCAAGTTTTTGTCCAAAACATTGTCTAGCTATAGCTTTACTAAATACAGAATTTGGCCAAGATCGCGTTTGGCATATTGATATTATTACACAATTTCTAAGCGCGGGGGATGGTTCATTTGTATGGAAGGTACCTGAAGGGGGGTTGCCGGAAAGCCAAGTTTTTGTCCAAAGCTTTGTCTAGCTATAGCTTTACTAAATACAGAATGTGGCCAAGATCGCGTTGGGCATATTGATATTATTACACAATTTCTAAGGGCGCTGGATGGAATATTTGTATGGGAGGTACCAGAAGGGGATTGGCCAGACTTCCAAGTATTTGTCCAAAACTTTGTCTAGCTATAGTTTTACTAAATACAGAATTTGGCCAAGATCGCGTTTCGCATATTGATATTATTACACAATTTCTAAGGGCGCGGGAAGGTACATTTGCATGGGAGATACCAGAAGGGGAGTTGCCAGACATCCAAGTTTTTGTCAAAAACATTGTTTAGCTATAGCTTTACTAAATACAGAATTTAGCCAAGATCGCGTTGGTCATATTGATATTACTACACAATTTCTAAGGGCGCGGGATGGTACATTTGTATGGGAGGTACCAGAAGGGGATTGGCCAGACTTCCAAGTTTTTGTCCAAATCTTTGTCTAGCTACAGCTTTACTAAATACTGAATTTGGCCAAGAACGTGTTGGGCTAATTGATATTATTACACAAATTCAAAGGGCGCGGGATGGTTCATTTGTATGGAAGGTAACTGAAGGTGGGTTACCGGAAAGCCAAGTTTTTGTCCAAAGCTTTGTCTAGCTATAGCTTTACTAAATACAGAATGTGGCCAAGATCGCGTTGGGCATATTGATATTATTACAGAATTTCTAAGGGCGCGGGATGGTACATTTGTATGGGAGGTACCAGAAGGGGAGTTGCCAGATATCAAAGTTTTTGTCCAAATCATTGTCTAGCTATAGCTTTACTAAATACAGAATTTGGCCAAGATCGCGTTGGTCATATTGATATTATTACACAATTTCTAAGGGCGCGGGATGGTATATTTGTATGGGAGGTACCAGAAGGGGAGTGGCCAGACATCCAAGTTTTTGTCCAAAACTTTGTCGAGCTATAGCTTTACTAAATACAGAATTTGGCCGAGATCGCGTTGGGCATATTGATATTATTACACAATTTCTAAGGGCGCGGGATGGTACATTTGTATGGGAGGTACCAGAAGGGGAGTTGCCAGATATCCAAGTTTTTGTCCAAAACATTGTCTAGCTATAGCTTTACTAAATACAGAATTTGGCCAAGATCGCGTTTCGTATATTGATATTATTACACAATTTCTAAGGGCGCGGGATGGTACATTTGCATGGGAGATACCAGAAGGGGAGTTGCCAGACATCCAAGTTTTTGTCAAAAACATTGTTTAGCTATAACTTTACTAAATACAGAATTTAGCCAAGATCGCGTTGGTCATATTGATATTACTACACAATTTCTAAGGGCGCGGAATGGTACATTTGTATGGGAGGTACCAGAAGGGGATTGGCCAGACTTCCAAGTTTTTGTCCAAATCTTTGTCTAGCTACAGCTTTACTAAATACTGAATTTGGCCAAGATCGTGTTGGGCTAATTGATATTATTACACAAATTCAAAGGGCGCGGGATGGTTCATTTGTATGGAAGGTAACTGAAGGGCGGTTACCGGAAAGCCAAGTTTTTGTCCAAAGCTTTGTCTAGCTATAGCTTTACTAAATACAGAATGTGGCCAAGATCGCGTTGGGCATATTGATATTATTACACAATTTCTAAGGGCGCGGGATGGTATATTTGTATGGGAGGTACCAGAAGGGGATTGGCCAGACTTCCAAGTATTTGTCCAAAACTTTGTCTAGCTATAGCTTTACTAAATACAGAATTCGGCCAAGATCGCGTTGGGCATATTGATATTATTAAACAATTTCTAAGGGCGCGGGATGGTATATTTGTATGGGAGGTACCAGAAGGGGATTGGCCAGACTTCCAAGTATTTGTCCAAAACTTTGTCTAGCTATAGCTTTACTAAATACAGAATTTGGCCAAGATCGCGTTTGGCATATTGATATTATTACACAATTTCTAAGGGCGGGGGATGGTTCATTTGTATGGAAGGTACCTGAAGGGGGGTTGCCGGAAAGCCAAGTTTTTGTCCAAAGCTTTGTCTAGCTATAGCTTTACTAAATACAGAATGTGGCAAAGATCGCGTTGGGCATATTGATATTATTACACAATTTCTAAGGGCGCGGGATGGAATATTTGTATGGGAGGTACCAGAAGGGGATTGGCCAGACTTTCAAGTATTTGTCCAAAACTTTGTCTAGCTATAGCTTTACTAAATACAGAATTTGGCCAAGATCGCGTTTCGCATATTGATATTATTACACATTTTCTAAGGGCGCTGGATGGAATATTTGTATGGGAGGTACCAGAAGGGGATTGGCCAGACTTCCAAGTATTTGTCCAAAACTTTGTCTAGCTATAGCTTTACTAAATACAGAATTTAGCCAAGATCGCGTTGGTCATATTGATATTACTACAAAATTTCTAAGGGCGCGGGATGGTACATTTGTATGGGAGGTACCAGAAGGGGAGTTGCCAGATATCCAAGTTTTTGTCCAAAACATTGTCTAGCTATAGCTTTACTAAATACAGAATTTGGCCAAGATCGCGTTTGGCATATTGATATTATTACACAATTTCTAAGCGCGGGGGATGGTTCATTTGTATGGAAGGTACCTGAAGGGGGGTTGCCGGAAAGCCAAGTTTTTGTCCAAAGCTTTGTCTAGCTATAGCTTTACTAAATACAGAATGTGGCCAAGATCGCGTTGGGCATATTGATATTATTACACAATTTCTAAGGGCGCTGGATGGAATATTTGTATGGGAGGTACCAGAAGGGGATTGGCCAGACTTCCAAGTATTTGTCCAAAACTTTGTCTAGCTATAGCTTTACTAAATACAGAATTCGGCCAAGATCGCGTTGGGCATATTGATATTATTACACAATTTCTAAGGGCGCGGGATGGTATATTTGTATGGGAGGTACCAGAAGGGGATTGGCCAGACTTCCAAGTATTTGTCCAAAACTTTGTCGAGCTATAGCTTTACTAAATACAGAATTTGGCCGAGATCGCGTTGGGCATATTGATATTATTACACAATTTCTAAGGGCGCGGGATGGTACATTTGTATGGGAGGTACCAGAAGGGGAGTTGCCAGATATCCAAGTTTTTGTCCAAAACATTGTCTAGCTATAGCTTTACTAAATACAGAATTTGGCCAAGATCGCGTTTGGCATATTGATATTATTACACAATTTCTAAGCGCGGGGGATGGTTCATTTGTATGGAAGGTACCTGAAGGGGGGTTGCCGGAAAGCCAAGTTTTTGTCCAAAGCTTTGTCTAGCTATAGCTTTACTAAATACAGAATGTGGCCAAGATCGCGTTGGGCATATTGATATTATTACACAATTTCTAAGGGCGCTGGATGGAATATTTGTATGGGAGGTACCAGAAGGGGATTGGCCAGACTTCCAAGTATTTGTCCAAAACTTTGTCTAGCTATAGTTTTACTAAATACAGAATTTGGCCAAGATCGCGTTTCGCATATTGATATTATTACACAATTTCTAAGGGCGCGGGAAGGTACATTTGCATGGGAGATACCAGAAGGGGAGTTGCCAGACATCCAAGTTTTTGTCAAAAACATTGTTTAGCTATAGCTTTACTAAATACAGAATTTAGCCAAGATCGCGTTGGTCATATTGATATTACTACACAATTTCTAAGGGCGCGGGATGGTACATTTGTATGGGAGGTACCAGAAGGGGATTGGCCAGACTTCCAAGTTTTTGTCCAAATCTTTGTCTAGCTACAGCTTTACTAAATACTGAATTTGGCCAAGAACGTGTTGGGCTAATTGATATTATTACACAAATTCAAAGGGCGCGGGATGGTTCATTTGTATGGAAGGTAACTGAAGGTGGGTTACCGGAAAGCCAAGTTTTTGTCCAAAGCTTTGTCTAGCTATAGCTTTACTAAATACAGAATGTGGCCAAGATCGCGTTGGGCATATTGATATTATTACAGAATTTCTAAGGGCGCGGGATGGTACATTTGTATGGGAGGTACCAGAAGGGGAGTTGCCAGATATCAAAGTTTTTGTCCAAAACATTGTCTAGCTATAGCTTTACTAAATACAGAATTTGGCCAAGATCGCGTTGGTCATATTGATATTATTACACAATTTCTAAGGGCGCGGGATGGTATATTTGTATGGGAGGTACCAGAAGGGGAGTGGCCAGACATCCAAGTTTTTGTCCAAAACTTTGTCGAGCTATAGCTTTACTAAATACAGAATTTGGCCGAGATCGCGTTGGGCATATTGATATTATTACACAATTTCTAAGGGCGCGGGATGGTACATTTGTATGGGAGGTACCAGAAGGGGAGTTGCCAGATATCCAAGTTTTTGTCCAAAACATTGTCTAGCTATAGCCTTACTAAATACAGAATTTGGCCAAGATCGCGTTTCGTATATTGATATTATTACACAATTTCTAAGGGCGCGGGATGGTACATTTGCATGGGAGATACCAGAAGGGGAGTTGCCAGACATCCAAGTTTTTGTCAAAAACATTGTTTAGCTATAACTTTACTAAATACAGAATTTAGCCAAGATCGCGTTGGTCATATTGATATTACTACACAATTTCTAAGGGCGCGGAATGGTACATTTGTATGGGAGGTACCAGAAGGGGATTGGCCAGACTTCCAAGTTTTTGTCCAAATCTTTGTCTAGCTACAGCTTTACTAAATACTGAATTTGGCCAAGATCGTGTTGGGCTAATTGATATTATTACACAAATTCAAAGGGCGCGGGATGGTTCATTTGTATGGAAGGTAACTGAAGGGCGGTTACCGGAAAGCCAAGTTTTTGTCCAAAGCTTTGTCTAGCTATAGCTTTACTAAATACAGAATGTGGCCAAGATCGCGTTGGGCATATTGATATTATTACACAATTTCTAAGGGCGCGGGATGGTATATTTGTATGGGAGGTACCAGAAGGGGATTGGCCAGACTTCCAAGTATTTGTCCAAAACTTTGTCTAGCTATAGCTTTACTAAATACAGAATTCGGCCAAGATCGCGTTGGGCATATTGATATTATTAAACAATTTCTAAGGGCGCGGGATGGTATATTTGTATGGGAGGTACCAGAAGGGGATTGGCCAGACTTCCAAGTATTTGTCCAAAACTTTGTCTAGCTATAGCTTTACTAAATACAGAATTTGGCCAAGATCGCGTTTGGCATATTGATATTATTACACAATTTCTAAGGGCGGGGGATGGTTCATTTGTATGGAAGGTACCTGAAGGGGGGTTGCCGGAAAGCCAAGTTTTTGTCCAAAGCTTTGTCTAGCTATAGCTTTACTAAATACAGAATGTGGCAAAGATCGCGTTGGGCATATTGATATTATTACACAATTTCTAAGGGCGCGGGATGGAATATTTGTATGGGAGGTACCAGAAGGGGATTGGCCAGACTTTCAAGTATTTGTCCAAAACTTTGTCTAGCTATAGCTTTACTAAATACAGAATTTGGCCAAGATCGCGTTTCGCATATTGATATTATTACACATTTTCTAAGGGCGCGGGATGGTACATTTGCATGGGAGATACCAGAAGGGGAGTTGCCAGACATCCAAGTTTTTGTCAAAAACATTGTTTAGCTATAGCTTTACTAAATACAGAATTTAGCCAAGATCGCGTTGGTCATATTGATATTACTACAAAATTTCTAAGGGCGCGGGATGGTACATTTGTATGGGAGGTACCAGAAGGGGATTGGCCAGACTTCCAAGTTTTTGTCCAAATCTTTGTCTAGCTACAGCTTTACTAAATACTGAATTTGGCCAAGATCGTGTTGGGCTAATTGATTTTATTACACAAATTCGGATGGGGATGGTACATTTGTATGGGAGGTACCAGAAGGGGAGTGGCCAGACATCCAAGTTTTTGTCCAAATTTCTAAAGTGGGTGGAATGGTACATTTGAATGGGAGGTACCAGTAGGGGAGTTGCCAGGCATCCACGTTTTTGTCTAGCTACAGCTTTACTAAATACTGAATTTGGCCAAGATCGCGTTGGGCTAGTTGATATTATTACACAATTTCTAAGGGCGCGGGATCGTACATTTGTATGGGTGGTACCAGAAGGGGAGTTGCCAGACCGCCAAGTTTTTGTCCGAAGCTTTGTCTAGCTATAGCTTTACTAAATACAGAATTTGGCCAAGATCGCGTTGGGCATATTGATATTACTACACAATTTCTAAGGGCGCGGGATGGTACATTTGTATGGGAGGTACCAGAAGGGGATTGGCCAGACTTCCAAGTTTTTGTCCAAATCTTTGTCTAGCTATAGCTTTACTAAATACAGAATTTGGCCTAGATCGCGTTGGTCATATTGATATTATTACACAATTTCTAAGGGCTCGGGATGGTACATTTGTATGGGAGGTACCAGAAGACTTCCAAGTTTTTGTCCAAATCTTTGTCTAGCTATAGCTTTACTAAATACAGAATTTGGCCTAGATCGCGTTGGTCATATTGATATTATTACACAATTTCTAAGGGCGCGGGTTGGTACATTTGTATGGGAGGTACCAGGAGGGGAGTTGCCAGATATCCAAGTTTTTGTCCAAAACATTGTCTAGCTATAGGTTTACTAAATACAGAATTTGGCCAAGATCGCGTTGGTCATATTGATATTATTACACAATTTCTAAGGGCGCGGGATGGAATATTTGTCTGGGAGGTACCAGAAGGTGATTGGCCAGACTTCCAAGTATTTGTCCAAAACTTTGTCTAGCTATAGCTTTACTAAATACAGAATTTGGCCAAGATCGCGTTTCGCATATTGATATTATTACACAATTTCTAAGGGCGCGGGATGGTACATTTGCATGGGAGATACCAGAAGGGGAGTTGCCAGACATCCAAGTTTTTGTCAAAAACATTGTTTAGCTATAGCTTTACTAAATACAGAATTTAGCCAAGATCGCGTTGGTCATATTGATATTACTACACAATTTCTAAGGGCGCGGGATGGTACATTTGTATGGGAGGTACCAGAAGGGGATTGGCCAGACTTCCAAGTTTTTGTCCAAATCTTTGTCTAGCTACAGCTTTACTAAATACTGAATTTGGCCAAGATCGTGTTGGGCTAATTGATATTATTACACAAATTCAAAGGGCGCGGGATGGTTCATTTGTATGGAAGGTAACTGAAGGGGGGTTACCGGAAAGCCAAGTTTTTGTCCAAAACATTGTCTAGCTATAGCTTTACTAAATACAGAATTTGGCCAAGATCGCGTTTGGCATATTGATATTATTACACAATTTCTAAGGGCGCGGGATGGTATATTTGTATGGGAGGTACCAGAAGGGGATTGGCCAGACTTCCAAGTATTTGTCCAAAACTTTGTCTAGCTATAGCTTTACTAAATACAGAATGTGGCCAAGATCGCGTTGGGCATATTGATATTATTACACAATTTCTAAGGGCGCGGGATGGTATATTTGTATGGGAGGTACCAGAAGGGGATTGGCCAGACTTCCAAGTATTTGTCCAAAACTTTGTCTAGCTATAGCTTTACTAAATACAGAATTCGGCCAAGATCGCGTTGGGCATATTGATATTATTACACAATTTCTAAGGGCGCGGGATGGTATATTTGTATGGGAGGTACCAGAAGGGGATTGGCCAGACTTCCAAGTATTTGTCCAAAACTTTGTCGAGCTATAGCTTTACTAAATACAGAATTTGGCCGAGATCGCGTTGGGCATATTGATATTATTACACAATTTCTAAGGGCGCGGGATGGTACATTTGTATGGGAGGTACCAGAAGGGGAGTTGCCAGATATCCAAGTTTTTGTCCAAAACATTGTCTAGCTATAGCTTTACTAAATACAGAATTTGGCCAAGATCGCGTTTGGCATATTGATATTATTACACAATTTCTAAGGGCGGGGGAAGGTTCATTTGTATGGAAGGTACCTGAAGGGGGGTTGCCGGAAAGCCAAGTTTTTGTCCAAAGCTTTGTCTAGCTATAGCTTTACTAAATACAGAATGTGGCCAAGATCGCGTTGGGCATATTGATATTATTACACAATTTCTAAGGGCGCTGGATGGAATATTTGTATGGGAGGTACCAGAAGGGGATTGGCCAGACTTCCAAGTATTTGTCCAAAACTTTGTCTAGCTATAGTTTTACTAAATACAGAATTTGGCCAAGATCGCGTTTCGCATATTGATATTATTACACAATTTCTAAGGGCGCGGGAAGGTACATTTGCATGGGAGATACCAGAAGGGGAGTTGCCAGACATCCAAGTTTTTGTCAAAAACATTGTTTAGCTATAGCTTTACTAAATACAGAATTTAGCCAAGATCGCGTTGGTCATATTGATATTACTACACAATTTCTAAGGGCGCGGGATGGTACATTTGTATGGGAGGTACCAGAAGGGGATTGGCCAGACTTCCAAGTTTTTGTCCAAATCTTTGTATAGCTACAGCTTTACTAAATACTGAATTTGGCCAAGATCGTGTTGGGCTAATTGATATTATTACACAAATTCAAAGGGCGCGGGATGGTTCATTTGTATGGAAGGTAACTGAAGGGGGGTTACCGGAAAGCCAAGTTTTTGTCCAAAGCTTTGTCTAGCTATAGCTGTACTAAATACAGAATTTGGGCAAGATCGCGTTGGGCATATTGATATTATTACAGAATTTCTAAGGGCGCGGGATGGTACATTTGTATGGGAGGTACCAGAAGGGGAGTTGCCAGATATCAAAGTTTTTGTCCAAAACATTGTCTAGCTATAGCTTTACTAAATACAGAATTTGGCCAAGATCGCGTTGGTCATATTGATATTATTACACAATTTCTTAGGGCGCGGGATGGTATATTTGTATGGGAGGTACCAGAAGGGGAGTGGCCAGACATCCAAGTTTTTGTCCAAAACTTTGTCGAGCTATAGCTTTACTAAATACAGAATTTGGCCGAGATCGCGTTGGGCATATTGATATTATTACACAATTTCTAAGGGCGCGGGATGGTACATTTGTATGGGAGGTACCAGAAGGGGAGTTGCCAGATATCCAAGTTTTTGTCCAAAACATTGTCTAGCTATAGCTTTACTAAATACAGAATTTGGCCAAGATCGCGTTTCGTATATTGATATTATTACACAATTTCTAAGGGCGCGGGATGGTACATTTGCATGGGAGATACCAGAAGGGGAGTTGCCAGACATCCAAGTTTTTGTCAAAAACATTGTTTAGCTATAGCTTTACTAAATATAGAATTTAGCCAAGATCGCGTTGGTCATATTGATATTACTACACAATTTCTAAGTGCGCGGAATGGTACATTTGTATGGGAGGTACCAGAAGGGGATTGGCCAGACTTCCAAGTTTTTGTCCAAATCTTTGTCTAGCTACAGCTTTACTAAATACTGAATTTGGCCAAGATCGTGTTGGGCTAATTGATATTATTACACAAATTCAAAGGGCGCGGGATGGTTCATTTGTATGGAAGGTAACTGAAGGGCGGTTACCGGAAAGCCAAGTTTTTGTCCAAAGCTTTGTCTAGCTATAGCTTTACTAAATACAGAATGTGGCCAAGATCGCGTTGGGCATATTGATATTATTACACAATTTCTAAGGGCGCGGGATGGTATATTTGTATGGGAGGTACCAGAAGGGGATTGGCCAGACTTCCAAGTATTTGTCCAAAACTTTGTCTAGCTATAGCTTTACTAAATACAGAATTCGGCCAAGATCGCGTTTGGCATATTGATATTATTACACAATTTCTAAGGGCGGGGATGGTTCATTTGTATGGAAGGTACCTGAAGGGGGGTTGCCGGAAAGCCAAGTTTTTGTCCAAAGCTTTGTCTAGCTATAGCTTTACTAAATACAGAATGTGGCCAAGATCGCGTTGGGCATATTGATATTATTACACAATTTCTAAGGGCGCGGGATGGAATATTTGTATGGGAGGTACCAGAAGGGGATTGGCCAGACTTCCAAGTATTTGTCCAAAACTTTGTCTAGCTATAGCTTTACTAAATACAGAATTTGGCCAAGATCGCGTTTCGCATATTGATATTATTACACAATTTCTAAGGGCGCGGGATGGTACATTTGCATGGGAGATACCAGAAGGGGAGTTGCCAGACATCCAAGTTTTTGTCAAAAACATTGTTTAGCTATAGCTTTACTAAATACAGAATTTAGCCAAGATCGCGTTGGTCATATTGATATTACTACACAATTTCTAAGGGCGCGGGATGGTACATTTGTATGGGAGGTACCAGAAGGGGATTGGCCAGACTTCCAAGTTTTTGTCCAAATCTTTGTCTAGCTACAGCTTTACTAAATACTGAATTTGGCCAAGATCGTGTTGGGCTAATTGATATTATTACACAAATTCAAAGGGCGCGGGATGGTTCATTTGTATGGAAGGTAACTGAAGGGTAACAGTTTTTGTCCAAATCTTTGTCTAGCTATAGCTTTACTAAATACAGAATTTGGCCTAGATCGCGTTGGTCATATTGATATTATTACACAATTTCTAAGGGCGCGGGATGGTATATTTGTATGGGAGGTACCAGAAGGGGATTGGCCAGACTTCCAAGTATTTGTCCAAAACTTTGTCTAGCTATAGCTTTACTAAATACATAATTTGGCCAAGATCGCGTTGGGCATATTGATATTATTACACAATTTCTAAGGGCGCAGGATGGTTCATTTGTATGGAAGGTAACTGAAGGGGGGTTACCGGAAAGCCAAGTTTTTGTCCAAAGCTTTGTCTAGCTATAGCTTTACTAAATACAGAATCTGGCCAAGATCGCGTTGGTCATATTGATATTATTACACAATTTCTAAGGGCGCGGGATGGTATATTTGTATGGGAGGTACCAGAAGGGGATTGGCCAGACTTCCAAGTATTTGTCCAAAACTTTGTCTAGCTATAGCTTTACTAAATACAGAATTTGGCCGAGATCGCGTTGGGCATATTGATATTATTACACAATTTCTAAGGGCGCGGGATGGTACATTTGTATGGGAGGTACCAGAAGGGGAGTTGCCAGATATCCAAGTTTTTGTCCAAAACATTGTCTAGCTATAGCTTTACTAAATACAGAATTTGGCCAAGATCGCGTTTCGTATATTGATATTATTACACAATTTCTAAGGGCGCGGGATGGTACATTTGTATGGGAGGTACCAGAAGGGGAGTTGCCAGATATCAAAGTTTTTGTCCAAAACATTGTCTAGCTATAGCTTTACTAAATACAGAATTTGGCCAAGATCGCGTTGGTCATATTGATATTATTACACAATTTCTTAGGGCGCGGGATGGTATATTTGTATGGGAGGTACCAGAAGGGGAGTGGCCAGACATCCAAGTTTTTGTCCAAAACTTTGTCGAGCTATAGCTTTACTAAATACAGAATTTGGCCGAGATCGCGTTGGGCATATTGATATTATTACACAATTTCTAAGGGCGCGGGATGGTACATTTGTATGGGAGGTACCAGAAGGGGAGTTGCCAGATATCCAAGTTTTTGTCCAAAACATTGTCTAGCTATAGCTTTACTAAATACAGAATTTGGCCAAGATCGCGTTTCGTATATTGATATTATTACACAATTTCTAAGGGCGCGGGATGGTACATTTGCATGGGAGATACCAGAAGGGGAGTTGCCAGACATCCAAGTTTTTGTCAAAAACATTGTTTAGCTATAGCTTTACTAAATATAGAATTTAGCCAAGATCGCGTTGGTCATATTGATATTACTACACAATTTCTAAGTGCGCGGAATGGTACATTTGTATGGGAGGTACCAGAAGGGGATTGGCCAGACTTCCAAGTTTTTGTCCAAATCTTTGTCTAGCTACAGCTTTACTAAATACTGAATTTGGCCAAGATCGTGTTGGGCTAATTGATATTATTACACAAATTCAAAGGGCGCGGGATGGTTCATTTGTATGGAAGGTAACTGAAGGGCGGTTACCGGAAAGCCAAGTTTTTGTCCAAAGCTTTGTCTAGCTATAGCTTTACTAAATACAGAATGTGGCCAAGATCGCGTTGGGCATATTGATATTATTACACAATTTCTAAGGGCGCGGGATGGTATATTTGTATGGGAGGTACCAGAAGGGGATTGGCCAGACTTCCAAGTATTTGTCCAAAACTTTGTCTAGCTATAGCTTTACTAAATACAGAATTCGGCCAAGATCGCGTTTGGCATATTGATATTATTACACAATTTCTAAGGGCGGGGATGGTTCATTTGTATGGAAGGTACCTGAAGGGGGGTTGCCGGAAAGCCAAGTTTTTGTCCAAAGCTTTGTCTAGCTATAGCTTTACTAAATACAGAATGTGGCCAAGATCGCGTTGGGCATATTGATATTATTACACAATTTCTAAGGGCGCGGGATGGAATATTTGTATGGGAGGTACCAGAAGGGGATTGGCCAGACTTCCAAGTATTTGTCCAAAACTTTGTCTAGCTATAGCTTTACTAAATACAGAATTTGGCCAAGATCGCGTTTCGCATATTGATATTATTACACAATTTCTAAGGGCGCGGGATGGTACATTTGCATGGGAGATACCAGAAGGGGAGTTGCCAGACATCCAAGTTTTTGTCAAAAACATTGTTTAGCTATAGCTTTACTAAATACAGAATTTAGCCAAGATCGCGTTGGTCATATTGATATTACTACACAATTTCTAAGGGCGCGGGATGGTACATTTGTATGGGAGGTACCAGAAGGGGATTGGCCAGACTTCCAAGTTTTTGTCCAAATCTTTGTCTAGCTACAGCTTTACTAAATACTGAATTTGGCCAAGATCGTGTTGGGCTAATTGATATTATTACACAAATTCAAAGGGCGCGGGATGGTTCATTTGTATGGAAGGTAACTGAAGGGTAACAGTTTTTGTCCAAATCTTTGTCTAGCTATAGCTTTACTAAATACAGAATTTGGCCTAGATCGCGTTGGTCATATTGATATTATTACACAATTTCTAAGGGCGCGGGATGGTATATTTGTATGGGAGGTACCAGAAGGGGATTGGCCAGACTTCCAAGTATTTGTCCAAAACTTTGTCTAGCTATAGCTTTACTAAATACATAATTTGGCCAAGATCGCGTTGGGCATATTGATATTATTACACAATTTCTAAGGGCGCAGGATGGTTCATTTGTATGGAAGGTAACTGAAGGGGGGTTACCGGAAAGCCAAGTTTTTGTCCAAAGCTTTGTCTAGCTATAGCTTTACTAAATACAGAATCTGGCCAAGATCGCGTTGGTCATATTGATATTATTACACAATTTCTAAGGGCGCGGGATGGTATATTTGTATGGGAGGTACCAGAAGGGGATTGGCCAGACTTCCAAGTATTTGTCCAAAACTTTGTCTAGCTATAGCTTTACTAAATACATAATTTGGCCAAGATCGCGTTGGGCATATTGATATTATTACACAATTTCTAAGGGAGCGGGATGGTATATTTGTATGGGAGGTACCAGAAGGGGATTGGCCAGACTTCCAAGTATTTGTCCAAAACTTTGTCGAGCTATAGCTTTACTAAATACAGAATTTGGCCGAGATCGCGTTGGGCACATTGATATTATTACACAATTTCTAAGGGCGCGGGTTGGTACATTTGTATGGGAGGTACCAGAAGGGGAGTTGCCAGATATCCAAGTTTTTGTCCAAAACATTGTCTAGCTATAGCTTTACTAAATACAGAATTTGGCCTAGATCGCGTTGGTCATATTGATATTATTACACAATTTCTAAGGGCGCGGGTTGGTACATTTGTATGGGAGGTACCAGAAGGGGAGTTGCCAGATATCCAAGTTTTTGTCCAAAACATTGTCTAGCTATAGCTTTACTAAATACAGAATTTGGCCAAGATCGCGTTGGTCATATTGATATTACTACACAATTTCTAAGGGCGCGGGATGGTACATTTGTATGGGAGGTACCAGAAGGAGATTGGCCAGACTTCCAAGTTTTTGTCCAAAACTTTGTCTAGCTATAGCTTTACTAAATACATAATTTGGCCAAGATCGCGTTGGGCATATTGATATTATTACACAATTTCTAAGGGCGCGGGATGGTATATTTGTATGGGAGGTACCAGAAGGGGATTGGCCAGACTTCCAAGTATTTGTCCAAAACTTTGTCTAGCTATAGCTTTACTAAATACATAATTTGGCCAAGATCGCGTTGGGCATATTGATATTATTACACAATTTCTAAGGGCGCGGTATGGTATATTTGTATGGGAGGTACCAGAAGGGGATTGGCCAGACTTCCAAGTTTTTGTCCAAAACTTTGTCGAGCTATAGCTTTACTAAATACAGAATTTGGCCGAGATCGCGTTGGGCATATTGATATTATTACACAATTTCTAAGGGCGCGGGATGGTATATTTGTATGGGAGGTACCAGAAGGGGATTGGCCAGACTTCCAAGTATTTGTCCAAAACTTTGTCTAGCTATAGCTTTACTAAATACTGAATTTGGCCAAGATCGTGTTGGGCTAATTGATATTATTACACAAATTCAAAGGGCGCGGGATGGTTCATTTGTATGGAAGGTAACTGAAGGGGGCTTACCGGAAAGCCAAGTTTTTGTCCAAAGCTTTGTCTAGCTATAGCTTTACTAAATACATAATTTGGCCAAGATCGCGTTGGGCATATTGATATTATTACACAATTTCTAAGGGCGCGGGATGGTATATTTGTATGGGAGGTACCAGAAGGGGATTGGCCAGACTTCCAAGTATTTGTCCAAAACTTTGTCTAGCTATAGCTTTACTAAATACATAATTTGGCCAAGATCGCGTTGGGCATATTGATATTATTACACAATTTCTAAGGGCGCGGTATGGTATATTTGTATGGGAGGTACCAGAAGGGGATTGGCCAGACTTCCAAGTTTTTGTCCAAAACTTTGTCGAGCTATAGCTTTACTAAATACAGAATGTGGCCAAGATCGCGTTGGGCATATTGATATTATTACACAATTTCTAAGGGCGCGGGATGGTATATTTGTATGGGAGGTACCAGAAGGGGATTGGCCAGACTTCCAAGTATTTGTCCAAAACTTTGTCTAGCTATAGCTTTACTAAATACAGAATTTGGCCTAGATCGCGTTGGTCATATTGATATTATTACACAATTGCTAAGGGCGCGGGATGGTACATTTGTATGGGAGGTACCAGAAGACTTCCAAGTTTTTGTCCAAATCTTTGTCTAGCTATAGCTTTACTAAATACAGAATTTGGCCTAGATCGCGTTGGTCATATTGATATTATTACACAATTTCTAAGGGCGCGGGTTGGTACATTTGTATGGGAGGTACCAGAAGGGGAGTTGCCAGATATCCAAGTTTTTGTCCAAAACATTGTCTAGCTATAGCTTTACTAAATACAGAATTTGGCCAAGATCGCGTTGATCATATTGATATTATTACACAATTTCTAAGGGCGCGGGATGGAATATTTGTATGGGAGGTACCAGAAGGGGATTGGCCAGACTTCCAAGTATTTGTCCAAAACTTTGTCTAGCTATAGCTTTACTAAATACAGAATTTGGCCAAGATCGCGTTGGTCATATTGATATTACTACACAATTTCTAAGGGCGCGGGATGGTACATTTGTATGGGAGGTACCAGAAGGGGATTGGCCAGACTTCCAAGTTTTTGTCCAAAACTTTGTCTAGCTATAGCTTTACTAAATACATAATTTGGCCTAGATCGCGTTGGTCATATTGATATTATTACACAATTTCTAAGGGCGCGGGTTGGTACATTTGTATGGGAGGTACCAGAAGGGGAGTTGCCAGATATCCAAGTTTTTGTCCAAAACATTGTCTAGCTATAGCTTTACTAAATACATAATTTGGCTAAGATCGCGTTGGGCATATTGATATTATTACACAATTTCTAAGGGCGCGGGATGGTATATTTGTATGGGAGGTACCAGAAGGGGATTGGCCAGACTTCCAAGTATTTGTCCAAAACTTTGTCTAGCTATAGCTTTACTAAATACATAATTTGGCCAAGATCGCGTTGGGCTAATTGATATTATTACACAAATTCAAAGGGCGCGGGATGGTTCATTTGTATGGAAGGTAACTGAAGGGGGCTTACCGGAAAGCCAAGTTTTTGTCCAAATCGTTGTCTAGCTATAGATTTACTAAATATAGATTTTGAACAAGATCGCTGGTCATAATGATAATATTACACGGTTTATAAGGGGCGGGATGTTATATTTGCATGGGAGATACCAGAAGGGGAGTTGCCAGACATCCAAGTTTTTGTCAAAAACATTGTCTAGCTATAGCTTTACTAAATACTGAATTTGGATAAGATCGTGTTGGGCTAATTGATATTATTACACAAATTCAAAGGGCGCGGGATGGTTCATTTGTATGGAAGGTAACTGAAGGGGGCTTACCGGAAAGCCAAGTTTTTGTCCAAAGCTTTGTCTAGCTATAGCTTTACTAAATACAGAATGTGGCCAAGATCGCGTTGGGCATATTGATATTATTACACAATTTCTAAGGGCGCGGGATGGTATATTTGTATGGGAGGTACCAGAAGGGGATTGGCCAGACTTCCAAGTATTTGTCCAAAACTTTGTCTAGCTATAGCTTTACTAAATACATAATTTGGCCAAGATCGCGTTGGGCATATTGATATTATTACACAATTTCTAAGGGCGCGGGATGGTATATTTGTATGGGAGGTACCAGAAGGGGATTGGCCAGACTTCCAAGTATTTTTCCAAAACTTTGTCTAGCTATGCTTTACTAAATACATAATTTGGCCAAGATCGCGTTGGGCATATTGATATTATTACACAATTTCTAAGGGCGCGGGATGGTATATTTGTATGGGAGGTACCAGAAGGGGATTGGCCAGACTTCCAAGTTTTTGTCCAAAACTTTGTCGAGCTATAGCTTTACTAAATACAGAATTTGGCCGAGATCGCGTTGGGCATATTGATATTATTACACAATTTCTAAGGTCGCGGGATGGTACATTTGTATTGGAGGTACCAGAAGAGGAGTTGCTATACATCCAAGTTTTTGTCCAAAAACATTGTCTAGCTATAGCTTTACTTAATACAGAATTTGACCAAGATCGCGTTGGTCATATTGATATTATTACACAATTTCTAAGGGCGCGGTATGGTATATTTGTATGGGAGGTACCAGAAGGGGATTGGCCAGACTTCCAAGTATTTGTCCAAAACTTTGTCTAGCTATAGCTTTACTAAATACAGAACTTGGCCTAGATCGCGTTGGGCATATTGATATTATTACACAATTTCTAAGGGCGCGGGTTGGTACATTTGTATGGGAGGTACCAGAAGGGGAGTTGCCAGACATCCAAGTTTTTGTCCAAAACATTGTCTAGCTATAGCTTTACTAAATACAGAATTTGGCCGAGATCGCGTTGGGCATATTGATATTATTACACAATTTCTAAGGTCGCGGGATGGTACATTTGTATTGGAGGTACCAGAAGAGGAGTTGCTGGGAGTTGCTGGGATTGGCCAGACTTCCAAGTTTTTGTCCAAAACTTTGTCTAGCTATAGCTTTACTAAATACATAATTTGGCCTAGATCGCGTTGGTCATATTGATATTATTACACAATTTCTAAGGGCGCGGGTTGGTACATTTGTATGGGAGGTACCAGAAGGGGAGTTGCCAGATATCCAAGTTTTTGTCCAAAACATTGTCTAGCTATAGCTTTACTAAATACATAATTTGGCTAAGATCGCGTTGGGCATATTGATATTATTACACAATTTCTAAGGGCGCGGGATGGTATATTTGTATGGGAGGTACCAGAAGGGGATTGGCCAGACTTCCAAGTATTTGTCCAAAACTTTGTCTAGCTATAGCTTTACTAAATACATAATTTGGCCAAGATCGCGTTGGGCTAATTGATATTATTACACAAATTCAAAGGGCGCGGGATGGTTCATTTGTATGGAAGGTAACTGAAGGGGGCTTACCGGAAAGCCAAGTTTTTGTCCAAATCGTTGTCTAGCTATAGATTTACTAAATATAGATTTTGAACAAGATCGCTGGTCATAATGATAATATTACACGGTTTATAAGGGGCGGGATGTTATATTTGCATGGGAGATACCAGAAGGGGAGTTGCCAGACATCCAAGTTTTTGTCAAAAACATTGTCTAGCTATAGCTTTACTAAATACTGAATTTGGATAAGATCGTGTTGGGCTAATTGATATTATTACACAAATTCAAAGGGCGCGGGATGGTTCATTTGTATGGAAGGTAACTGAAGGGGGCTTACCGGAAAGCCAAGTTTTTGTCCAAAGCTTTGTCTAGCTATAGCTTTACTAAATACAGAATGTGGCCAAGATCGCGTTGGGCATATTGATATTATTACACAATTTCTAAGGGCGCGGGATGGTATATTTGTATGGGAGGTACCAGAAGGGGATTGGCCAGACTTCCAAGTATTTGTCCAAAACTTTGTCTAGCTATAGCTTTACTAAATACATAATTTGGCCAAGATCGCGTTGGGCATATTGATATTATTACACAATTTCTAAGGGCGCGGGATGGTATATTTGTATGGGAGGTACCAGAAGGGGATTGGCCAGACTTCCAAGTATTTTTCCAAAACTTTGTCTAGCTATGCTTTACTAAATACATAATTTGGCCAAGATCGCGTTGGGCATATTGATATTATTACACAATTTCTAAGGGCGCGGGATGGTATATTTGTATGGGAGGTACCAGAAGGGGATTGGCCAGACTTCCAAGTTTTTGTCCAAAACTTTGTCGAGCTATAGCTTTACTAAATACAGAATTTGGCCGAGATCGCGTTGGGCATATTGATATTATTACACAATTTCTAAGGTCGCGGGATGGTACATTTGTATTGGAGGTACCAGAAGAGGAGTTGCTATACATCCAAGTTTTTGTCCAAAAACATTGTCTAGCTATAGCTTTACTTAATACAGAATTTGACCAAGATCGCGTTGGTCATATTGATATTATTACACAATTTCTAAGGGCGCGGGATGGTATATTTGTATGGGAGGTACCAGAAGGGGATTGGCCAGACTTCCAAGTATTTGTCCAAAACTTTGTCTAGCTATAGCTTTACTAAATACAGAATTTGGCCTAGATCGCGTTGGGCATATTGATATTATTACACAATTTCTAAGGGCGCGGGTTGGTACATTTGTATGGGAGGTACCAGAAGGGGAGTTGCCAGACATCCAAGTTTTTGTCCAAAACATTGTCTAGCTATAGCTTTACTAAATACAGAATTTGGCCAAGATCGCGTTGGTCATATTGATATTATTACACAATTTCTAAGGGCGCGGGTTGGTACATTTGTATGGGAGGTACCAGAAGGGGAGTTGCCAGATATCCAAGTTTTTGTCCAAAACATTGTCTAGCTATAGCTTTACTAAATACAGAATTTGGCCTAGATCGCGTTGGTCATATTGATATTATTACACAATTTCTAAGGGCGCGGGTTGGTACATTTGTATGGGAGGTACCAGAAGGGGAGTTGCCAGATATCCAAGTTTTTGTCCAAAACATTGTCTAGCTATAGCTTTACTAAATACAGAATTTGGCCAAGATCGCGTTGGTCATATTGATAGTATTACACAATTTCTAAGGGCGCGGGATGGTATATTTGTATGGGTGGTACCAGAAGGGGAGTGGCCAGACCTAAAAGTTTTTGTCCAAATTTCTAAAGTGGGTGGAATGGTACATTTGAATGGGAGGTTCCAGAAGGGGAGTTGCCAGACATCCAAGTGTTTGTCCAAAGCTTTGTCTAGCTACAGCTTTACTAAGTACTGAATTTGACCAAGATCGCGTTGGGCTAATTGATATTATTACACAAATTCAAAGGGCGGGGGAAGGCTCATTTGTATGGAAGGTACCTGAAGGGGGGTAGCCGGAAAGCCAAGATTTTGTCCAAAGCTTTGTCTAGATATAGCTTTACTAAATACAGAATTTGGCCAAGATCGTGTTGGGCGTATTGATAATATTACACGGCTTATAAGGGGCGGGATCGTACATTTGTATGGGTGGTACCAGAAGGGGAGTTGCCAGACCGCCAAGTTTTTGTCCGAAGCTTTGTCTAGCTATAGCTTTACTAAATACAGAATTTGGCCAAGATCGCGTTGGGCATATTGATATTATTACACAATTTCTAAGGGCGCGGGATGGTATATTTGTATGGGAGGTACCAGAAGGGGATTGGCCAGACTTCCAAGTATTTGTCCAAAACTTTGTCTAGCTATAGCTTTACTAAATACAGAATTTGGCCTAGATCGCGTTGGGCATATTGATATTATTACACAATTTCTAAGGGCGCGGGTTGGTACATTTGTATGGGAGGTACCAGAAGGGGAGTTGCCAGACATCCAAGTTTTTGTCCAAAACATTGTCTAGCTATAGCTTTACTAAATACAGAATTTGGCCAAGATCGCGTTGGGCATATTGATATTACTACACAATTTCTAATGGCGCGGGATGGTACATTTGTATGGGAGGTACCAGAAGGGGAGTTGCCAGACTTCCAAGTTTTTGTCTGAAACTTTGTACAGTTATAGGTTTACTAAGTGGTGTGTGGAATGGTACATTTGTATGGGAGGTACCAGAAGGGAAGCCAGACTTCCAAGTTTTTGTCCAAAGCATTGTCTTGATATAGCTTTACTAAATACAGAATTTGGGCAAGATCGTGTTGGGCGTATTGAAAATATTACACGGCTTATAAGGGGCGGGATCGTACATTTGTATGGGTGGTACCAGAAGGGGAGTTGCCAGACCGCCAAGTTTTTGTCCGAAGCTTTGTCTAGCTATAGCTTTACTAAATACAGAATTTGGCCAAGATCGCGTTGGGCATATTGATATTACTACACAATTTCTAAGGGCGCGGGATGGTTCATTTGTATGGGAGGTACCAGAAGGGGAGTGGCCAGACATCCAAGTTTTTGTCCACATTTCTAAAGTGGGCGGAATGGTACATTTGAATGGGAGGTACCAGAAGGGGAGTTGCCAGACATCCAAGTGTTTGTCCAAAGCTTTGTCTAGCTACAGCTTTACAAAGTACTGAATTTGACCAAGATCGCGTTGGGCTAATTGATATTATTACACAAATTCAAAGGGCGGGGGAAGGTTCATTTGTATGGAAGGTACCTGAAGGGGGGTAGCCGGAAAGCCAAGATTTTGTCCAAAGCTTTGTCTAGATATAGCTTTACTAAATACAGAATTTGGCCAAGATCGTGTTGGGCGTATTGATAATATTACACGGCTTATAAGGGGCGGGATCGTACATTTGTATGGGTGGTACCAGAAGGGGAGTTGCCAGACCGCCAAGTTTTTGTCCGAAGCTTTGTCTAGCTATAGCTTTACTAAATACAGAATTTGGCCAAGATCGCGTTGGGCATATTGATATTATTACACAATTTCTAAGGGCGCGGGTTGGTACATTTGTATGGGAGGTACCAGAAGGGGAGTTGCCAGGCATCCACGTTTTTGTCTAGCTACAGCTTTACTAAATACTGAATTTGGCCAAGATCGCGTTTGGCTAGTTGATATTATTACACAATTTCTAAGGGCGTGGGATCGTACATTTGTATGGGTGGTACCAGAAGGGGAGTTGCCAGACCGCCAAGTTTTTGTCCGAAGCTTTGTCTAGCTATAGCTTTACTAAATACAGAATTTGGCCAAGATCGCGTTGGGCTAATTGATATTATTACACAAATTCAAAGGGCGCGGGATGGTTCATTTGTATGGAAGGTAACTGAAGGGGGGTTACCGGAAAGCCAAGTTTTTGTCCAAAGCTTTCTCTAGCTATAGCTTTACTAAATACAGAATGTGGCCAAGATCGCGTTGGGCATATTGATATTATTACACAATTTCTAAGGGCGCGGGATGGTATATTTGTGTGGGAGGTACCAGAAGGGGATTGTCCAAAGCTTTGTCTAGCTATAGCTTTACTAAATACAGAATGTGGCCAAGATCGCGTTGGGCATATTGATATTATTACACAATTTCTAAGGGCGCGGGATGGTATATTTGTGTGGGAGGTACCAGAAGGGGATTGTCCAAAGCTTTGTCTAGCTATAGCTTTACTAAATACAGAATGTGGCCAAGATCGCGTTGGGCATATTGATATTATTACACAATTTCTAAGGGCGCGGGATGGTTCATTTGTATGGAAGGTAACTGAAGGGGGGTTACCGGAAAGCCAAGTTTTTGTCCAAAGCTTTCTCTAGCTATAGCTTTACTAAATACAGAATGTGGCCAAGATCGCGTTGGGCATATTGATATTATTACACAATTTCTAAGGGCGCGGGATGGTATATTTGTGTGGGAGGTACCAGAAGGGGATTGTCCAAAGCTTTGTCTAGCTATAGCTTTACTAAATACAGAATGTGGCCAAGATCGCGTTGGGCATATTGATATTATTACACAATTTCTAAGGGCGCGGGATGGTACATTTGCATGGGAGATACCAGAAGGGGAGTTGCCAGACATCCAAGTTTTTGTCAAAAACATTGTTTAGCTATAGCTTTACTAAATACAGAATTTAGCCAAGATCGCGTTGGTCATATTGATATTACTACACAATTTTTAAGGGCGCGGGATGTTACATTTGTATGGGAGGTACCAGAAGGGGATTGGCCAGACTTCCAAGTTTTTGTCCAAATCTTTGTCTAGCTACAGCTTTACTAAATACTGAATTTGGCCAAGATCGTGTTGGGCTAATTGATATTATTACACAAATTCAAAGGGCGCGGGATGGTTCATTTGTATGGAAGGTAACTGAAGGGGGGTTACCGGAAAGCCAAGTTTTTGTCCAAAGCTTTCTCTAGCTATAGCTTTACTAAATACAGAATGTGGCCAAGATCGCGTTGGGCATATTGATATTATTACACAATTTCTAAGGGCGCGGGATGGTATATTTGTATGGGAGGTACCAGAAGGGGATTGGCCAGACTTCCAAGTATTTGTCCAAAACTTTGTCTAGCTATAGCTTTACTAAATACAGAATTTGGCCAAGATCGCGTTGGGCATATTGATATTATTACACAATTTCTAAGGGCGCGGGATGGTATATTTGTATGGGAGGTACCAGAAGGGGATTGGCCAGACTTCCAAGTATTTGTCCAAAACTTTGTCGAGCTATAGCTTTACTAAATACAGAATTTGGCCGAGACCGCGTTGGGCATATTGATATTATTACACAATTTTTAAGGGCGCGGGATGGTACATTTGTATTGGAGGTACCAGAAGAGGAGTTGCTATACATCCAAGTTGTTGTCCAAAAACATTGTCTAGCTATAGCTTTACTTAATACAGAATTTGGTCATATTGATATTAGTACACAATTTCTAAGGGCGCGGGATGGAATATTTGTATGGGAGGTACCAGAAGGGGATTGGCCAGACTTCCAAGTATTTGTCCAAAACTTTGTCTAGCTATAGCTTTACTAAATACAGAATTTGGCCAAGATCGCGTTGGGCATATTGATATTATTACACAATTTCTAAGGGCGCGGGATGGTATATTTGTATGGGAGGTACCAGAAGGGGATTGGCCAGACTTCCAAGTATTTGTCCAAAACTTTGTCTAGCTATAGCTTTACTAAATACAGAATTTGCCCAAGATCGCGTTTCGCATATTGATATTATTACACAATTTCTAAGGGCGCGGGATGGTACATTTGCATGGAAGATACCAGAAGGGGAGTTGCTAGACATCCAAGTTTTTGTCAAAAACAGAAGGGGAGTTGCCAGATATCCAAGTTTTTGTCCAAAACATTGTCTAGCTATAGCTTTACTAAATACAGAATTTGGCCTAGATCGCGTTGGTCATATTGATATTATTACACAATTTCTAAGGGCGCGGGTTGGTACATTTGTATGGGAGGTACCAGAAGGGGAGTTGCCAGATATCCAAATTTTTGGTCCAAAACATTGTCTAGCTATAGCTTTACTAAATACAGAATTTGGCCTAGATCGCGTTTCGCATATTGATATTATTACACAATTTCTAAGGGCGCGGGATGGTACATTTGCATGGGAGATACCAGAAGGGGAGTTGCCAGACATCCAAGTTTTTGTCAAAAAACAGAAGGGGAGTTGCCAGATATCCAAGTATTTGTCCAAAACTTTGTCTAGCTATAGCTTTACTAAATACAGAATTTGGCCAAGATCGCGTTGGTCATATTGATAGTATTACACAATTTCTAAGGGCGCGGGATGGTATATTTGTATGGGAGGTACCAGAAGGGGAGTGGCCAGACATCCAAGTTTTTGTCCAAATTTCTAAAGTGGGTGGAATGGTACATTTGAATGGGAGGTACCAGAAGGGGAGTTGCCAGACATCCAAGTGTTTGTCCAAAGCTTTGTCTAGCTACAGCTTTACTAAGTACTGAATTTGACCAAGATCGCGTTGGGCTAATTGATATTATTACACAAATTCAAAGGGCGGGGGATGGTTCATTTGTATGGAAGGTACCTGAAGGGGGGTTGCCGGAAAGTCAAGATTTTGTCCAAAGCTTTGTCTAGATATAGCTTTACTAAATACAGAATTTGGCCAAGATCGTGTTGGGCGTATTGATAATATTACACGGCTTATAAGGGGCGGGATCGTACATTTGTATGGGTGGTACCAGAAGGGGAGTTGCCAGACCGCCAGGTTTTTGTCCGAAGCTTTGTCTAGCTATAGCTTTACTAAATACAGAATTTGGCCAAGATCGCGTTGGGCATATTGATATTATTACACAATTTCTAAGGGCGCGGGATGGTATATTTGTATGGGAGGTACCAGAAGGGGATTGGCCAGACTTCCAAGTATTTGTCCAAAACTTTGTCTAGCTATAGCTTTACTAAATACAGAATTTGGCCTAGATCGCGTTGGGCATATTGATATTATTACACAATTTCTAAGGGCGCGGGTTGGTACATTTGTATGGGAGGTACCAGAAGGGGAGTTGCCAGACATCCAAGTTTTTGTCCAAAACATTGTCTAGCTATAGCTTTACTAAATACAGAATTTGGCCAAGATCGCGTTGGGCATATTGATATTACTACACAATTTCTAAGGGCGCGGGATGGTACATTTGTATGGGAGGGACCAGAAGGGGAGTTGCCAGACTTCCAAGTTTTTGTCTGAAACTTTGTACAGTTATAGGTTTACTAAGTGGGAAGCCAGACTTCCAAGTTTTTGTCCAAAGCTTTGTCTTGATATAGCTTTACTAAATACAGAATTTGGGCAAGATCGTGTTGGGCGTATTGAAAATATTACACGGCTTATAAGGGGCGGGATCGTACATTTGTATGGGTGGTACCAGAAGGGGAGTTGCCAGACCGCCAAGTTTTTGTCCGAAGCTTTGTCTAGCTATAGCTTTACTAAATACAGAATTTGGCCAAGATCGCGTTGGGCATATTGATATTACTACACAATTTCTAAGGGCGCGGGATGGTTCATTTGTATAGGAGGTACCAGAAGGGGAGTGGCCAGACATCCAAGTTTTTGTCCAAATTTCTGAAGTGGGCGGAATGGTACATTTGAATGGGAGGTACCAGAAGGGGAGTTGCCAGGCATCCACGTTTTTGTCTAGCTACAGCTTTACTAAATACTGAATTTGGCCAAGATCGCGTTGGGCTAGTTGATATTATTACACAATTTCTAAGGGCGTGGGATCGTACATTTGAATGGGTGGTACCAGAAGGGGAGTTGCCAGACCGCCAAGTTTTTGTCCGAAGCTTTGTCTAGCTATAGCTTTACTAAATACAGAATTTTGCCAAGATCGCGTTGGGCATATTGATATTACTACACAATTTCTAAGGGCGCGGGATGGTACATTTGTATGGGAGGTACCAGAAGGGGATTGGCCAGACTTCCAAGTTTTTGTCCAAATCTTTGTCTAGCTATAGCTTTACTAAATACAGAATTTGGCCTAGATCGCGTTGGTCATATTGATATTATTACACAATTTCTAAGGGCGCGGGTTGGTACATTTGTATGGGAGGTACTAGAAGGGGAGTTGCCAGATATCCATGTTTTTGTCCAAAACATTGTCTAGCTATAGCTTTACTAAATACAGAATTTGGCCAAGATCGCGTTGGTCATATTGATATTATTACACAATTTCTAAGGGCGCGGGATGGAATATTTGTATGGGAGGTACCAGAAGGGGATTGGCCAGACTTCCAAGTATTTGTCCAAAACTTTGTCTAGCTATAGCTTTACTAAATACAGAATTTGCCCAAGATCGCGTTTCGCATATTGATATTATTACACAATTTCTAAGGGCGCGGGATGGTACATTTGCATGGGAGATACCAGAAGGGGAGTTGCCAGACATCCAAGTTTTTGTCAAAAACATTGTTTAGCTATAGCTTTACTAAATACAGAATTTAGCCAAGATCGCGTTGGTCATATTGATATAACTACACAATTTTTAAGGGCGCGGGATGTTACATTTGTATGGGAGGTACCAGAAGGGGATTGGCCAGACTTCCAAGTTTTTGTCCAAATCTTTGTCTAGCTACAGCTTTACTAAATACTGAATTTGGCCAAGATCGTGTTGGGCTAATTGATATTATTACACAAATTCAAAGGGCGCGGGATGGTTCATTTGTATGGAAGGTAACTGAAGGGGGGTTACCGGAAAGCCAAGTTTTTGTCCAAAGCTTTCTCTAGCTATAGCTTTACTAAATACAGAATGTGGCCAAGATCGCGTTGGGCATATTGATATTATTACACAATTACTAAGGGCGCGGGATGGTATATTTGTATGGGAGGTACCAGAAGGGGATTGGCCAGACTTCCAAGTATTTGTCCAAAACTTTGTCTAGCTATAGCTTTACTAAATACAGAATTTGGCCAAGATCGCGTTGGGCATATTGATATTATTACACAATTTCTAAGGGCGCGGGATGGTATATTTGTATGGGAGGTACCAGAAGGGGATTGGCCAGACTTCCAAGTATTTGTCCAAAACTTTGTCGAGCTATAGCTTTACTAAATACAGAATTTGGCCGAGACCGCGTTGGGCATATTGATATTATTACACAATTTCTAAGGGCGCGGGATGGTACATTTGTATTGGAGGTACCAGAAGAGGAGTTGCTATACATCCAAGTTTTTGTCCAAAAACATTGCCTAGCTATAGCTTTACTTAATACAGAATTTGGTCATATTGATATTATTACACAATTTCTAAGGGCGCGGGATGGAATATTTGTATGGGAGGTACCAGAAGGGGATTGGCCAGACTTCCAAGTATTTGTCCAAAACTTTGTCTAGCTATAGCTTTACTAAATACAGAATTTGGCCAAGATCGCGTTGGGCATATTGATATTATTACACAATTTCTAAGGGCGCGGGATGGTATATTTGTATGGGAGGTACCAGAAGGGGATTGGCCAGACTTCCAAGTATTTGTCCAAAACTTTGTCTAGCTATAGCTTTACTAAATACAGAATTTGCCCAAGATCGCGTTTTGCATATTGATATTATTACACAATTTCTAAGGGCGCGGGATGGTACATTTGCATGGGAGATACCAGAAGGGGAGTTGCCAGACATCCAAGTTTTTGTCAAAAACATTGTTTAGATATAGCTTTACTAAATACAGAATTTAGCCAAGATCGCGTTGGTCATATTGATATTACTACACAATTTCTAAGGGCGCGGGATGTTACATTTGTATGGGAGGTACCAGAAGGGGATTGGCCAGACTTCCAAGTTTTTGTCCAAATCTTTGTCTAGCTACAGTTTACTAAATACTGAATTTGGCCAAGATCGTGTTGGGCTAATTGATATTATTACACAAATTCAAAGGGCGCGGGATGGTTCATTTGTATGGAAGGTAACTGAAGGGGGGTTACCGGAAAGCCAAGTTTTTGTCCAAAGCTTTCTCTAGCTATAGCTTTACTAAATACAGAATGTGGCCAAGATCGCGTTGGGCATATTGATCTTATTACACAATTTCTAAGGGCGCGGGATGGTATATTTGTATGGGAGGTACCAGAAGGGGATTGGCCAGACTTCCAAGTATTTGTCCAAAACTTTGTCTAGCTATAGCTTTACTAAATACAGAATTTGGCCAAGATCGCGTTGGGCATATTGATATTATTACACAATTTCTAAGGGCGCGTGATGGTATATTTGTATGGGAGGTACCAGAAGGGGATTGGCCAGACTTCCAAGTATTTGTCCAAAACTTTGTCGAGCTATAGCTAGAGCTGGCAAACTATCGATGGTACTATCGATAGTATCGATAGTTTGGTTTTCACTAGACTATCGATGGTTTTTTTTCGATAGCGATACTATCGTTGAAAAAATGGATTGCCGTATTTATTCAGTTAGTGGCGGCAACTTCTATCTGGCAAACACATCTAAGCGGCAGCTGTTAATTAATCGACTAAGATTTCTTCTGGATACACGGCGTTGTTAATTAATCAACTTTGATTTGTGATATATATATGTATTAATAGGGCAATCGTTTTGATTAAAAATGTATACAGATATTTCTAACTGCATCTCCATAGTAGAAACCAGCAATAAAAATTACGGCCAGGAAGCCAGCGAAAACAGCGAGGTTGGTGGGGAAACTAATCAGTCGAAAAAAGCACGCCACGGGTTTTCAGAGGTTTGGAACTATTTCCAAAAAACAACAGATAACAGAAATGCTAAGTGTCTGTTGTGTGGAAAAGTATACAAAACGTTTTTTAATAAAACAACTCTGAACTTAACTTTAGATCGTTTAATATATTTGAGTCCTTCATTAAAAATACGTGTAAGTACATATCGCTCTTTTGCACGTATAATATCATAACTAAAAAATAAATTTATGGAGATAATAATTCAGAATACTTCGTCATGTCGTCTTTCATCTTATGTACCTTTCTTTTGTGCTTATTCCGTTTTTGTGTTGATGTTGAGATTAAATGGTTTTTACATGTGTGATGTGTTTGGTTAGTGTTGTCTTATTTGTATTTTTATTAAATTTCACAAATGTTTACAACATAAATTTACAACAAGAATAACACATAAATACTCATAACACACAAATCAATATCATAGAACAATGTCAAAGAAGTTGCACGTATCGTTGAAAAATGAAATTTCACATTCCTAAATTATTCGATACTATCGATAGTTTTCCAACAAACTATCGAAAATATCGAAAGGCGTGACTATCGATAGTTTGCCAGCTCTAGCTATAGCTTTACTAAATACAGAATTTGGCCGAGACCGCGTTGGGCATATTGATATTATTACACAATTTCTAAGGGCGCGGGATGGTACATTTGAATTGGAGGTACCAGAAGAGGAGTTGCTATACATCCAAGTTTTTGTCCAAAAACATTGTCTAGCTATAGCTTTACTTATTACAGAATTTGGTCATATTGATATTATTACACAATTTCTAAGGGCGCGGGATGGAATATTTGTATGGGAGGTACCAGAAGGGGATTGGCCAGACTTCCAAGTATTTGTCCAAAACTTTGTCTAGCTATAGCTTTACTAAATACAGAATTTGGTCAAGATCGCGTTTCGCATATTGATATTATTACACAATTTCTAAGGGCGCGGGATGGTACATTTGCATGGGAGATACCAGAAGGGGAGTTGCCAGACATCCAAGTTATTGTCCAAAACATTGTTTAGCTATAGCTTTACTAAATACAGAATTTAGCCAAGATCGCGTTGGTCATATTGATATTACTACACAATTTCTAAGGGCGCGGGATGGTACATTTGTATGGGAGGTACCAGAAGGGGATTGGCCAGACTTCCAAGTTTTTGTCCAAATCTTTGTCTAGCTACAGCTTTACTAAATACTGAATTTGGCCAAGATCGTGTTGGGCTAATTGATATTATTACACAAATTCAAAGGGCGCGGGATGGTTCATTTGTATGGAAGGTAACTGAAGGGGGGTTACCGGAAAGCCAAGTTTTTGTCCAAAGCTTTCTCTAGCTATAGCTTTACTAAATACAGAATGTGGCCAAGATCGCGTTGGGCATATTGATATTATTACACAATTTCTAAGGGCGCGGGATGGTATATTTGTATGGGAGGTACCAGAAGGGGATTGCCCAAAGCTTTGTCTAGCTATAGCTTTACTAAATACAGAATGTGGCCAAGATCGCGTTGGGCATATTGATATTATTACACAATTTCTAAGGGCGCGGGATGGTATATTTGTATGGGAGGTACCAGAAGGGGATTGGCCAGACTTCCAAGTATTTGTCCAAAACTTTGTCGAGCTATAGCTTTACTAAATACAGAATTTGGCCGAGACCGCGTTGGGCATATTGATATTATTACACAATTTCTAAGGGCGCGGGATGGTACATTTGTATTGGAGGTACCAGAAGAGGAGTTGCTATACATCCAAGTTTTTGTCCAAAAACATTGTCTAGCTATAGCTTTACTTAATACAGAATTTGACCAAGATCGCGTTGGTCATATTGATATTATTACACAATTTCTAAGGGCGCGGGATGGTATATTTGTATGGGAGGTACCAGAATTGGATTGGCCAGACTTCCAAGTATTTGTCCAAAACTTTGTCTAGCTATAGCTTTACTAAATACAGAATTTGGCCAAGATCGCGTTGGGCATATTGATATTATTACACAATTTCTAAGGGCGCGGGATGGTATATTTTCATGGGAGGTACCAGAAGGGGATTGGCCAGACTTCCAAGTATTTGTCCAAAACTTTGTCGAGCTATAGCTTTACTAAATACAGAATTTGGCCAAGATCGCGTTGGGCATATTGATATTATTACACAATTTCTAAGGGCGCGGGATGGTACATTTGTATGGGAGGTACCAGAATGGGAGTTGCCAGACATCGAAGTTTTTGTCCAAAACTTTGTCGAGCTATAGCTTTACTAAATACAGAATTTGGCCAAGATCGCGTTGGGCATATTGATATTATTACACAATTTATAAAGGCGCGGGATGGTACATTTGTATGGGAGGTACCAGAATGGGAGTTGCCAGACATCGAAGTTTTTGTCCAAAATATTGTTTAGCTATAGCTTTACTAAATACAGAATTTAGCCAGGATCGCGTTGGGCCTATTGATATTACTACACAATTTCTAAGGGCGCGGAATAGTACATTTGTATGGGTGGTACCAGAAGGGTAGTTGCCAGACTTCCAAGTTTTTGTCCAAATCTTTGTCTAGCTATAGCTTTACTAAATACACAATTTGGCCAAGATCGCGTTGGTCATATTGATATTATTACACAATTTCTAAGGGCGCGGGTTGGTACCAGAAGGGAAGTTGCCAGACTTCCAAGTTTTTGTCCAAATCTTTGTCTACCTATAGCTTTACTAAATACACAATTTGGCCAAGATCGCGTTGGTCATATTGATATTATTACACAATTTCTAAGGGCGCGGGTTGGTACATTTGTATGGGAGGTACCAGAAGGGGATTGGCCAGACTTCCAAGTATTTGTCCAAAACTTTGTCGAGCTATAGCTTTACTAAATACAGAATTTGGCCAAGATCGCGTTGGGCATATTGATATTATTACACAATTTCTAAGGGCGCGGGTTGGTACATTTGTATGGGAGGTACCAGAATGGGAGTTGCCAGACATCGAAGTTTTTGTCCAAAATATTGTTTAGCTATAGCTTTACTAAATACAGAATTTAGCCAGGATCGCGTTGGGCCTATTGATATTACTACACAATTTCTAAGGGCGCGGAATAGTACATTTGTATGGGTGGTACCAGAAGGGTAGTTGCCAGACTTCCAAGTTTTTGTCCAAATCTTTGTCTAGCTATAGCTTTACTAAATACACAATTTGGCCAAGATCGCGTTGGTCATATTGATATTATTACACAATTTCTAAGGGCGCGGGTTGGTACATTTGTATGGGAGGTACCAGAAGGGGAGTTGCCAGAGATCCAAGTATTTGTCCAAAACTTTGTCGAGCTATAGCTTTACTAAATACAGAATTTGGCCAAGATCGCGTTGGGCATATTGATATTATTACACAATTTCTAAAGGCGCGGGATGGTACATTTGTATGGGAGGTACCAGAATGGGAGTTGCCAGACATCGAAGTTTTTGTCCAAAATATTGTTTAGCTATAGCTTTACTAAATACAGAATTTAGCCAGGATCGCGTTGGGCCTATTGATATTACTACACAATTTCTAAGGGCGCGGAATAGTACATTTGTATGGGTGGTACCAGAAGGGTAGTTGCCAGACTTGCAAGTTTTTGTCCAAATCTTTGTCTAGCTATAGCTTTACTAAATACACAATTTGGCCAAGATCGCGTTGGTCATATTGATATTATTACACAATTTCTAAGGGCGCGGGTTGGTACATTTGTATGGGAGGTACCAGAAGGGGAGTTGCCAGAGATCCAAGTTTTTGTCCAAAACATTGTCTAGCTATAGCTTTACTAAATACAGAATTTGGCCAAGATCGAGTTGGGCATATTGATATTATTACACAATTTCTAAGGGCGCGGGATAATATATTTGTATGGGAGGTACCAGAAGGGGATTGGCCAGACTTCCAAGTATTTGTCCAAAACTTTGTCTAGCTATAGCTTTACCAAATACAGAATTTGGCCAAGATCGCGTTCGGCATATTGATATTATTTCACAATTTCTAAGGGCGCGGGATGGTATATTTGTATGGGTGGTACCAGAAGGGGATTGGCCAGACTTCCAAGTATTTGTCCAAAACTTTGTCGAGCTATAGCTTTACTAAATACAGAATTTGGTACCAGAAGGGGATTGGCCAGACTTCCAAGTATTTGTCCAAAACTTTGTCGAGCTATAGCTTTACTAAATACAGAATTTGGCCAAGATCGCGTTGGGCATATTGATATTATTACACAATTTCTAAGGGCGCGGGATGGTATATTTGTATGGGAGGTACCAGAAGGGGATTGGCCAGACTTCCAAGTATTTGTCCAAAACTTTGTCTAGCTATAGCTTTACTTAATACAGAATTTGACCAAGATCGCGTTCGGCATATTGATATTATTTCACAATTTCTAAGGGCGCGGGATGGTATATTTGTATGGGAGGTACCAGAAGGGGATTGGCCAGACTTCCAAGTATTTGTCCAAAACTTTGTCTAGCTATAGCTTTACTAAATACAGAATTTGGCCAAGATCGCGTTCGGCATATTGATATTATTTCACAATTTCTAAGGGCGCGGGATGGTATATTTGTATGGGAGGTACCAGAAGGGGATTGGCCAGACTTCCAAGTATTTGTCCAAAACTTTGTCGAGCTATAGCTTTACTAAATACAGAATTTGGTACCAGAAGGGGATTGGCCAGACTTCCAAGTATTTGTCCAAAACTTTGTCGAGCTATAGCTTTACTAAATACAGAATTTGGCCAAGATCGCGTTGGGCATATTGATATTATTACACAATTTCTAAGGGCGCGGGATAGTACATTTGTATGGGAGGTACCAGAATGGGAGTTGCCAGACATCGAAGTTTTTGTCCAAAATATTGTTTAGCTATAGCTTTACTAAATACAGAATTTAGCCAAGATCGCGTTGGGCCTATTGATATTACTACACATTTCTTAGGGCGCGGGATGGTACATTTGTATGGGTGGTACCAGAAGGGTAGTTGCCAGACTTCCAAGTTTTTGTCCAAATCTTTGTCTAGCTATAGCTTTACTAAATACACAATTTGGCCAAGATCGCGTTGGTCATATTGATATTATTACACAATTTCTAAGGGCGCGGGATAATATATTTGTATGGGAGGTACCAGAAGGGGATTGGCCAGACTTCCAAGTATTTGTCCAAAACTTTGTCTAGCTATAGCTTTACTAAATACAGAATTTGGCCAAGATCGCGTTCGGCATATTGATGGTACCGGAAGGGTAGTTGCCAGACTACCAAGTATTTGTCCAAAACATTGTCTAGCTATAGCTTTACTAAATACAGAATTTGGCCAAGATCGCGTTTCGCATATTGATATTATTACAGAATTTCTAAGGGCGCGGGATGGTACATTTGTATGGGAGGTACCAGAATGGGAGTTGCCAGACATCGAAGTTTTTGTCCAAAATATTGTTTAGCTATAGCTTTACTAAATACAGAATTTAGCCAAGATCGCGTTGGGCCTATTGATATTACTACACAATTTTTAAGGGCTCGGGATGGTACATTTGTATGGGTGGTACCGGAAGGGTAGTTGCCAGACTACCAAGTATTTGTCCAAAACATTGTCTAGCTATAGCTTTACTAAATACAGAATTTGGCCAAGATCGCGTTTCGAATATTGATATTATTACACAATTTCTAAGGGCGCGGGATGGTATATTGGTATGGGAGGTACCAGAAGGGGATTGGCCAGACTTCCAAGTATTTGTCCAAAACTTTGTCTAGCTATAGCTTTACTAAATACAGAATTTGGCCGAGATCGCGTTGGGCATATTGATATTATTACACAATTTCTAAGGGCGCGGGATGGTATATTTGTATGGGAGGTACCAGAAGGGGATTCGCCAGACTTCCAAGTATTTGTCCAAAACTTTGTCGAGCTATAGCTTTACTAAATACAGAATTTGGCCGAGATCGCGTTTAGCATATTGATATTATTACACAATTTCTAAGGGCGCGGGATGGTACATTTGTATGGGAGGTACCAGAAGGGGATTGGCCAGACTTCCAAGTTTTTGTCCAAATCTTTGTCTAGCTACAGCTTTACTAAATACTGAATTTGGCCAAGATCGTGTTGGGCTAATTGATATTATTACACAAATTGAAAGGGCGCGGGATGGTTCATTTGTATGGAAGGTAACTGAAGGGGGGTTACCGGAAAGCCAAGTTTTTGTCCAAAGCTTTGTCTAGCTATAGCTTTACTAAATACAGAATTTGGCTAAGGTCGCGTTGGGAATATTGATATTATTACACAAGTTCTAAGGTCGCGGGATGGTATATTTGTATGGTAGGTACCAGAAGGGGATTGGCCAGACTTCCAAGTATTTGTCCAAAACTTTGTCTAGCTATAGCTTTACTAAATACAGAATTTGGCCGAGATCGCGTTGGGCATATTGATATTATTACACAATTTCTAAGAGCGCGGGATGGTATATTTGTATGGGAGGTACCAGAAGGGGATTGGCCAGACTTCCAAGTATTTTTTGTCCAAAACTTTGTCGAGCTATAGCTTTACTAAATACAGAATTTGGCCGAGATCGCGTTGGGCATATTGATATTATTACACAATTTCTAAGGGCGCGGGATGGTACATTTGTATTGGAGGTACCAGAAGAGGAGTTGCTATACATCCAAGTTTTTGTCCAAAAACATTGTCTAGCTATAGCTTTACTTAATACAGAATTTGACCAAGATCGCGTTGGTCATATTGATATTATTACACAATTTCTAAGGGCGCGGGATGGTATATTTGTATGGGAGGTACCAGAAGGGGATTGGCCAGACTTCCAAGTATTTGTCCAAAACTTTGTCTAGCTATAGCTTTACTAAATACAGAATTTGGCCGAGATCGCGTTGGGCATATTAATATTATTACACAATTTCTAAGGGCGCGGGATGGTACATTTGTATGGGTGGTACCGGAAGGGTAGTTGCCAGACTACCAAGTATTTGTCCAAAACATTGTCTAGCTATAGCTTTACTAAATACAGAATTTGGCCAAGATCGCGTTTCGAATATTGATATTATTACACAATTTCTAAGGGCGCGGGATGGTATATTGGTATGGGAGGTACCAGAAGGGGATTGGCCAGACTTCCAAGTATTTGTCCAAAACTTTGTCTAGCTATAGCTTTACTAAATACAGAATTTGGCCGAGATCGCGTTGGGCATATTGATATTATTACACAATTTCTAAGGGCGCGGGATGGTATATTTGTATGGGAGGTACCAGAAGGGGATTCGCCAGACTTCCAAGTATTTGTCCAAAACTTTGTCGAGCTATAGCTTTACTAAATACAGAATTTGGCCGAGATCGCGTTTAGCATATTGATATTATTACACAATTTCTAAGGGCGCGGGATGGTACATTTGTATGGGAGGTACCAGAAGGGGATTGGCCAGACTTCCAAGTTTTTGTCCAAATCTTTGTCTAGCTACAGCTTTACTAAATACTGAATTTGGCCAAGATCGTGTTGGGCTAATTGATATTATTACACAAATTGAAAGGGCGCGGGATGGTTCATTTGTATGGAAGGTAACTGAAGGGGGGTTACCGGAAAGCCAAGTTTTTGTCCAAAGCTTTGTCTAGCTATAGCTTTACTAAATACAGAATTTGGCTAAGGTCGCGTTGGGAATATTGATATTATTACACAAGTTCTAAGGTCGCGGGATGGTATATTTGTATGGGAGGTACCAGAAGGGGATTGGCCAGACTTCCAAGTATTTGTCCAAAACTTTGTCTAGCTATAGCTTTACTAAATACAGAATTTGGCCGAGATCGCGTTGGGCATATTGATATTATTACACAATTTCTAAGAGCGCGGGATGGTATATTTGTATGGGAGGTACCAGAAGGGGATTGGCCAGACTTCCAAGTATTTTCTGTCCAAAACTTTGTCGAGCTATAGCTTTACTAAATACAGAATTTGGCCGAGATCGCGTTGGGCATATTGATATTATTACACAATTTCTAAGGGCGCGGGATGGTACATTTGTATTGGAGGTACCAGAAGAGGAGTTGCTATACATCCAAGTTTTTGTCCAAAAACATTGTCTAGCTATAGCTTTACTTAATACAGAATTTGACCAAGATCGCGTTGGTCATATTGATATTATTACACAATTTCTAAGGGCGCGGGATGGTATATTTGTATGGGAGGTACCAGAAGGGGATTGGCCAGACTTCCAAGTATTTGTCCAAAACTTTGTCTAGCTATAGCTTTACTAAATACAGAATTTGGCCGAGATCGCGTTGGGCATATTAATATTATTACACAATTTCTAAGGGCGCGGGATGGTATATTTGTATGGGAGGTACCAGAAGGGGAGTTGCTATACATCCAAGTTTTTGTCCAAAAACATTGTCTAGCTATAGCTTTACTTAATACAGAATTTGACCAAGATCGCGTTGGTCATATTGATATTATTACACAATTTCTAAGGGCGCGGGTTGGTACATTTGTATGGGAGGTACCAGAAGGGGAGTTGCCAGAGATCCAAGTTTTTGTCCAAAACATTGTCTAGCTATAGCTTTACTAAATACAGAATTTGGCCAAGATCGCGTTGGGCATATTGATATTATTACACAATTTCTAAGGGCGCGGGATGGTACATTTGTATGGGAGGTACCAGAAGGGGATTGGCCAGACTTCCAAGTATTTGTCCAAAACTTTGTCGAGCTATAGCTTTACTAAATACAGAATTTGGCCAAGATCGCGTTGGGCATATTGATATTATTACACAATTTCTAAAGGCGCGGGATGGTACATTTGTATTGGAGGTACCAGAAGAGGAGTTGCTATACATCCAAGTTTTTGTCCAAAAACATTGTCTAGCTATAGCTTTACTTAATACAGAATTTGACCAAGATCGCGTTGGTCATATTGATATTATTACACAATTTCTAAGGGCGCGGGTTGGTACATTTGTATGGGAGGTACCAGAAGGGGAGTTGCCAGAGATCCAAGTTTTTGTCCAAAACATTGTCTAGCTATAGCTTTACTAAATACAGAATTTGGCCAAGATCGCGTTGGGCATATTGATATTATTACACAATTTCTAAGGGCGCGGGATGGTATATTTGTATGGGAGGTACCAGAAGGGGATTGGCCAGACTTCCAAGTATTTGTCCAAAACTTTGTCTAGCTATAGCTTTACTAAATACAGAATTTGGCCAAGATCGCGTTGGGCATATTGATATTATTACACAATTTCTAAGGGCGCGGGATAATATATTTGTATGGGAGGTACCAGAAGGGGATTGGCCAGACTTCCAAGTATTTGTCCAAAACTTTGTCGAGCTATAGCTTTACTAAATACAGAATTTGGCCAAGATCGCGTTGGGCATATTGATATTATTACACAATTTCTAAGGGCGCGGGATGGTACATTTGTATTGGAGGTACCAGAAGAGGAGTTGCTATACATCCAAGTTTTTGTCCAAAAACATTGTCTAGCTATAGCTTTACTTAATACAGAATTTGACCAAGATCGCGTTGGTCATATTGATATTATTACACAATTTCTAAGGGCGCGGGATGGTATATTTGTATGGGAGGTACCAGAAGGGGATTGGCCAGACTTCCAAGTATTTGTCCAAAACTTTGTCTAGCTATAGCTTTACTAAATACAGAATTTGGCCGAGATCGCGTTCGGCATATTGATATTATTTCACAATTTCTAAGGGCGCGGGATGGTATATTTGTATGGGAGGTACCAGAAGGGGATTGGCCAGACTTCCAAGTATTTGTCCAAAACTTTGTCGAGCTATAGCTTTACTAAATACAGAATTTGGCCGAGATCGTGTTGGGCATATTGATATTATTACACAATTTCTAAGGGCGCGGGATGGTACATTTGTATGGGAGGTACCAGAAGGGGATTGGCCAGACTTCCAAGTTTTTGTCCAAATCTTTGTCTAGCTACAGCTTTACTAAATACTGAATTTGGCCAAGATCGTGTTGGGCTAATTGATATTATTACACAAATTCAAAGGGCGCGGGATGGTTCATTTGTATGGAAGGTAACTGAAGGGGGGTTACCGGAAAGCCAAGTTTTTGTCCAAAACATTGTCTAGCTATAGCTTTACTAAATACAGAATTTGGCCAAGATCGCGTTGGGCATATTGATATTATTACACAATTTCTAAGGGCGCGGGATGGTATATTTGTATGGGAGGTACCAGAAGGGGATTGGCCAGACTTCCAAGTATTTGTCCAAAACTTTGTCTAGCTATAGCTTTACTAAATACAGAATTTGGCCAAGATCGCGTTGGGCATATTGATATTATTACACAATTTCTAAGGGCGCGGGATAATATATTTGTATGGGAGGTACCAGAAGGGGATTGGCCAGACTTCCAAGTATTTGTCCAAAACTTTGTCGAGCTATAGCTTTACTAAATACAGAATTTGGCCAAGATCGCGTTGGGCATATTGATATTATTACACAATTTCTAAGGGCGCGGGATGGTACATTTGTATTGGAGGTACCAGAAGAGGAGTTGCTATACATCCAAGTTTTTGTCCAAAAACATTGTCTAGCTATAGCTTTACTTAATACAGAATTTGACCAAGATCGCGTTGGTCATATTGATATTATTACACAATTTCTAAGGGCGCGGGATGGTATATTTGTATGGGAGGTACCAGAAGGGGATTGGCCAGACTTCCAAGTATTTGTCCAAAACTTTGTCTAGCTATAGCTTTACTAAATACAGAATTTGGCCGAGATCGCGTTCGGCATATTGATATTATTTCACAATTTCTAAGGGCGCGGGATGGTATATTTGTATGGGAGGTACCAGAAGGGGATTGGCCAGACTTCCAAGTATTTGTCCAAAACTTTGTCGAGCTATAGCTTTACTAAATACAGAATTTGGCCGAGATCGTGTTGGGCATATTGATATTATTACACAATTTCTAAGGGCGCGGGATGGTACATTTGTATGGGAGGTACCAGAAGGGGATTGGCCAGACTTCCAAGTTTTTGTCCAAATCTTTGTCTAGCTACAGCTTTACTAAATACTGAATTTGGCCAAGATCGTGTTGGGCTAATTGATATTATTACACAAATTCAAAGGGCGCGGGATGGTTCATTTGTATGGAAGGTAACTGAAGGGGGGTTACCGGAAAGCCAAGTTTTTGTCCAAAGCTTTGTCTAGCTATAGCTTTACTAAATACAGAATTTGGCCAAGATCGCGTTGGGCATATTGATATTATTACACAATTTCTAAGGTCGCGGGATGGTATATTTGTATGGGAGGTACCAGAAGGGGATTGGCCAGACTTCCAAGTATTTGTCCAAAACTTTGTCTAGCTATAGCTTTACTAAATACAGAATTTGGCCGAGATCGCGTTGGGCATATTGATATTATTACACAATTTCTAAGGGCGCGGGATGGTATATTTGTATGGGAGGTACCAGAAGGGGATTGGCCAGACTTCCAAGTATTTTTTGTCCAAAACTTTGTCGAGCTATAGCTTTACTAAATACAGAATTTGGCCGAGATCGCGTTGGGCATATTGATATTATTACACAATTTCTAAGGGCGCGGGATGGTACATTTGTATTGGAGGTACCAGAAGAGGAGTTGCTATACATCCAAGTTTTTGTCCAAAAACATTGTCTAGCTATAGCTTTACTTAATACAGAATTTGACCAAGATCGCGTTGGTCATATTGATATTATTACACAATTTCTAAGGGCGCGGGATGGTATATTTGTATGGGAGGTACCAGAAGGGGATTGGCCAGACTTCCAAGTATTTGTCCAAAACTTTGTCTAGCTATAGCTTTACTAAATACAGAATTTGGCCGAGATCGCGTTGGGCATATTAATATTATTACACAATTTCTAAGGGCGCGGGATGGTATATTTATATGGGAGGTACCAGAAGGGGATTGGCCAGACTTCCAAGTATTTGTCCAAAACTTTGTCGAGCTATAGCTTTACTAAATACAGAATTTGGCCAAGATCGCGTTGGGCATATTGATATTATTACACAATTTCTAAGGGCGCGGGTTGGTACATTTGTATGGGAGGTACCAGAAGGGGATTGGCCAGACTTCCAAGTATTTGTCCAAAACTTTGTCGAGCTATAGCTTTACTAAATACAGAATTTGGCCAAGATCGCGTTGGGCATATTGATATTATTACACAATTTCTAAAGGCGCGGGATGGTACATTTGTATTGGAGGTACCAGAAGAGGAGTTGCTATACATCCAAGTTTTTGTCCAAAAACATTGTCTAGCTATAGCTTTACTTAATACAGAATTTGACCAAGATCGCGTTGGTCATATTGATATTATTACACAATTTCTAAGGGCGCGGGTTGGTACATTTGTATGGGAGGTACCAGAAGGGGAGTTGCCAGAGATCCAAGTTTTTGTCCAAAACATTGTCTAGCTATAGCTTTACTAAATACAGAATTTGGCCAAGATCGCGTTGGGCATATTGATATTATTACACAATTTCTAAGGGCGCGGGATGGTACATTTGTATTGGAGGTACCAGAAGAGGAGTTGCTATACATCCAAGTTTTTGTCCAAAAACATTGTCTAGCTATAGCTTTACTTAATACAGAATTTGACCAAGATCGCGTTGGTCATATTGATATTATTACACAATTTCTAAGGGCGCGGGTTGGTACATTTGTATTGGAGGTACCAGAAGAGGAGTTGCTATACATCCAAGTTTTTGTCCAAAAACATTGTCTAGCTATAGCTTTACTTAATACAGAATTTGACCAAGATCGCGTTGGTCATATTGATATTATTACACAATTTCTAAGGGCGCGGGTTGGTACATTTGTATGGGAGGTACCAGAATGGGAGTTGCCAGACATCGAAGTTTTTGTCCAAAATATTGTTTAGCTATAATTTTACTAAATACAGAATTTGGCCAAGATCGCGTTGGGCATATTGATATTATTACACAATTTCTAAGGGCGCGGGATGGTATATTTGTATGGGAGGTACCAGAAGGGAATTGGCCAGACTTCCAAGTATTTGTCCAAAACTTTGTCTAGCTATAGCTTTACTAAATACAGAATTTGGCCAAGATCGCGTTGGGCATATTGATATTATTACACAATTTCTAAGGGCGCGGGATAATATATTTGTATGGGAGGTACCAGAAGGGGATTGGCCAGACTTCCAAGTATTTGTCCAAAACTTTGTCGATCTATAGCTTTACTAAATACAGAATTTGGCCAAGATCGCGTTGGGCATATTGATATTATTACACAATTTCTAAGGGCGCGGGATGGTACATTTGTATTGGAGGTACCAGAAGAGGAGTTGCTATACATCCAAGTTTTTGTCCAAAAACATTGTCTAGCTATAGCTTTACTTAATACAGAATTTGACCAAGATCGCGTTGGTCATATTGATATTATTACACAATTTCTAAGGGCGCGGGATGGTATATTTGTATGGGAGGTACCAGAAGGGGATTGGCCAGACTTCCAAGTATTTGTCCAAAACTTTGTCGAGCTATAGCTTTACTAAATACAGAATTTGGCCGAGATCGCGTTGGGCATATTGATATTATTACACAATTTCTAAGGGCGCGGGATGGTACATTTGTATGGGAGGTACCAGAAGGGGATTGGCCAGACTTCCAAGTTTTTGTCCAAATCTTTGTCTAGCTACAGCTTTACTAAATACTGAATTTGGCCAAGATCGTGTTGGGCTAATTGATATTATTACACAAATTCAAAGGGCGCGGGATGGTTCATTTGTATGGAAGGTAACTGAAGGGGGGTTACCGGAAAGCCAAGTTTTTGTCCAAAGCTTTGTCTAGCTATAGCTTTACTAAATACAGAATTTGGCCAAGATCGCGTTGGGCATATTGATATTATTACACAATTTCTAAGGTCGCGGGATGGTATATTTGTATGGGAGGTACCAGAAGGGGATTGGCCAGACTTCCAAGTATTTGTCCAAAACTTTGTCTAGCTATAGCTTTACTAAATACAGAATTTGGCCGAGATCGCGTTGGGCATATTGATATTATTACACAATTTCTAAGGGCGCGGGATGGTATATTTGTATGGGAGGTACCAGAAGGGGATTGGCCAGACTTCCAAGTATTTTTTGTCCAAAACTTTGTCGAGCTATAGCTTTACTAAATACAGAATTTGGCCGAGATCGCGTTGGGCATATTGATATTATTACACAATTTCTAAGGGCGCGGGATGGTACATTTGTATTGGAGGTACCAGAAGAGGAGTTGCTATACATCCAAGTTTTTGTCCAAAAACATTGTCTAGCTATAGCTTTACTTAATACAGAATTTGACCAAGATCGCGTTGGTCATATTGATATTATTACACAATTTCTAAGGGCGCGGGATGGTATATTTGTATGGGAGGTACCAGAAGGGGATTGGCCAGACTTCCAAGTATTTGTCCAAAACTTTGTCTAGCTATAGCTTTACTAAATACAGAATTTGGCCGAGATCGCGTTGGGCATATTAATATTATTACACAATTTCTAAGGGCGCGGGATGGTATATTTGTATGGGAGGTACCAGAAGGGGATTGGCCAGACTTCCAAGTATTTGTCCAAAACTTTGTCGAGCTATAGCTTTACTAAATACAGAATTTGGCCAACATCGCGTTGGGCATATTGATATTATTACACAATTTCTAAGGGCGCGGGTTGGTACATTTGTATGGGAGGTACCAGAAGGGGATTGGCCAGACTTCCAAGTATTTGTCCAAAACTTTGTCGAGCTATAGCTTTACTAAATACAGAATTTGGCCAAGATCGCGTTGGGCATATTGATATTATTACACAATTTCTAAAGGCGCGGGATGGTACATTTGTATGGGAGGTACCAGAATGGGAGTTGCCAGACATCGAAGTTTTTGTCCAAAATATTGTTTAGCTATAGCTTTACTAAATACAGAATTTAGCCAGGATCGCGTTGGGCCTATTGATATTACTACACAATTTCTAAGGGCGCGGAATAGTACATTTGTATGGGTGGTACCATAAGAGTAGTTGCCAGACTTCCAAGTTTTTGTCCAAATCTTTGTCTAGCTATAGCTTTACTAAATACACAATTTGGCCAAGATCGCGTTGGTCATATTGATATTATTACACAATTTCTAAGGGCGCGGGTTGGCACATTTGTATGGGAGGTACCAGAAGGGGAGTTGCCAGAGATCCAAGTTTTTGTCCAAAACATTGTCTAGCTATAGCTTTACTAAATACAGAATTTGGCCAAGATCGCGTTGGGCATATTGATATTATTACACAATTTCTCAGGGCGCGGGATGGTATATTTGTATGGGAGGTACCAGAAGGGGATTGGCCAGACTTCCAAGTATTTGTCCAAAACTTTGTCTAGCTATAGCTTTACTAAATACAGAATTTGGCCAAGATCGCGTTGGGCATATTGATATTATTACACAATTTCTAAGGGCGCGGGATAATATATTTGTATGGGAGGTACCAGAAGGGGATTGGCCAGACTTCCAAGTATTTGTCCAAAACTTTGTCGAGCTATAGCTTTACTAAATACAGAATTTGGCCAAGATCGCGTTGGGCATATTGATATTATTACACAATTTCTAAGGGCGCGGGATGGTACATTTGTATTGGAGGTACCAGAAGAGGAGTTGCTATACATCCAAGTTTTTGTCCAAAAACATTGTCTAGCTATAGCTTTACTTAATACAGAATTTGACCAAGATCGCGTTGGTCATATTGATATTATTACACAATTTCTAAGGGCGCGGGATGGTATATTTGTATGGGAGGTACCAGAAGGGGATTGGCCAGACTTCCAAGTATTTGTCCAAAACTTTGTCTAGCTATAGCTTTACTAAATACAGAATTTGGCCGAGATCGCGTTGGGCATATTAATATTATTACACAATTTCTAAGGGCGCGGGATGGTATATTTGTATGGGAGGTACCAGAAGGGGATTGGCCAGACTTCCAAGTATTTGTCCAAAACTTTGTCGAGCTATAGCTTTACTAAATACAGAATTTGGCCAAGATCGCGTTGGGCATATTGATATTATTACACAATTTCTAAGGGCGCGGGTTGGTACATTTGTATGGGAGGTACCAGAAGGGGATTGGCCAGACTTCCAAGTATTTGTCCAAAACTTTGTCGAGCTATAGCTTTACTAAATACAGAATTTGGCCAAGATCGCGTTGGGCATATTGATATTATTACACAATTTCTAAAGGCGCGGGATGGTACATTTGTATGGGAGGTACCAGAATGGGAGTTGCCAGACATCGAAGTTTTTGTCCAAAATATTGTTTAGCTATAGCTTTACTAAATACAGAATTTAGCCAGGATCGCGTTGGGCCTATTGATATTACTACACAATTTCTAAGGGCGCGGAATAGTACATTTGTATGGGTGGTACCAGAAGGGTAGTTGCCAGACTTCCAAGTTTTTGTCCAAATCTTTGTCTAGCTATAGCTTTACTAAATACACAATTTGGCCAAGATCGCGTTGGTCATATTGATATTATTACACAATTTCTAAGGGCGCGGGTTGGTACATTTGTATGGGAGGTACCAGAAGGGGAGTTGCCAGAGATCCAAGTTTTTGTCCAAAACATTGTCTAGCTATAGCTTTACTAAATACAGAATTTGGCCAAGATCGCGTTGGGCATATTGATATTATTACACAATTTCTAAGGGCGCGGGATGGTATATTTGTATGGGAGGTACCAGAAGGGGATTGGCCAGACTTCCAAGTATTTGTCCAAAACTTTGTCTAGCTATAGCTTTACTAAATACAGAATTTGGCCAAGATCGCGTTGGGCATATTGATATTATTACACAATTTCTAAGGGCGCGGGATGGTACATTTGTATTGGAGGTACCAGAAGAGGAGTTGCTATACATCCAAGTTTTTGTCCAAAAACATTGTCTAGCTATAGCTTTACTTAATACAGAATTTGACCAAGATCGCGTTGGTCATATTGATATTATTACACAATTTCTAAGGGCGCGGGATGGTATATTTGTATGGGAGGTACCAGAAGGGGATTGGCCAGACTTCCAAGTATTTGTCCAAAACTTTGTCTAGCTATAGCTTTACTAAATACAGAATTTGGCCAAGATCGCGTTCGGCATATTGATATTATTTCACAATTTCTAAGGGCGCGGGATGGTATATTTGTATGGGAGGTACCAGAAGGGGATTGGCCAGACTTCCAAGTATTTGTCCAAAACTTTGTCGAGCTATAGCTTTACTAAATACAGAATTTGGTACCAGAAGGGGATTGGCCAGACTTCCAAGTATTTGTCCGCGGGATGGTATATTTGTATGGGAGGTACCAGAAGGGGATTGGCCAGACTTCCAAGTATTTGTCCAAAACTTTGTCGAGCTATAGCTTTACTAAATACAGAATTTGGCCAAGATCGCGTTGGTCATATTGATATTATTACACAATTTCTAAGGGCGCGGGATGGTATATTTGTATGGGAGGTACCAGAAGGGGATTGGCCAGACTTCCAAGTATTTGTCCAAAACTTTGTCTAGCTAGCAAGCCAAGTTTTTGTCCAAAGCTTTGTCTAGCTATAGCTTTACTAAATACAGAATTTGGCCAAGATCGCGTTGGGCATATTGATATTATTACACAATTTCTAAGGGCGCGGGATGGTACATTTGTATGGGAGGTACCAGAATGGGAGTTGCCAGACATCGAAGTTTTTGTCCAAAATATTGTTTAGCTATAGCTTTACTAAATACAGAATTTAGCCAAGATCGCGTTGGGCCTATTGATATTACTACACAATTTCTAAGGGCTCGGGATGGTACATTTGTATGGGAGGTACCAGAAGGGGATTGGCCAGACTTCCAAGTTTTTGTCCAAAACATTGTCTAGCTATAGCTTTAGTAAATACAGAATTTGGCCAAGATCGCGTTTCGCATATTGATATTATTACACAATTTCTAAGGGCGCGGGATGGTACATTTGCATGGGAGATACCAGAAGGGGAGTTGCCAGACATCCAAGTTTTTGTCAAAAACATTGTCTAGCTATAGCTTTACTTAATACAGAATTTGACCAAGATCGCGTTGGTCATATTGATATTATTACACAATTTCTAAGGGCGCGGGATGGTATATTTGTATGGGAGGTACCAGAAGGGGATTGGCCAGACTTCCAAGTATTTGTCCAAAACTTTGTCTAGCTATACCTTTACTAAATACAGAATTTGGCCAAGATCGCGTTGGGCATATTGATATTATTACACAATTTCTAAGGGCGCGGGATGGTACATTTGTATGGGAGGTACCAGAATGGGAGTTGCCAGACATCGAAGTTTTTGTCCAAAATATTGTTTAGCTATAGCTTTACTAAATACAGAATTTAGCCAAGATCGCGTTGGGCCTATTGATATTACTACACAATTTCTAAGGGCGCGGGATGGAATATTTGTATGGGTGGTACCAGAAGGGGATTGGCCAGACTTCGAAGTATTTGTCCAAAACTTTGTCTAGCTATAGCTTTACTAAATACAGAATTTGGCCAAGATCGCGTTTCGCATATTGATATTATTACACAATTCCTAAGGGCGCGGGATGGTACATTTGTATGGGAGGTACCAGAAGGGAAGGGGCCAGACTTCCAAGTTTTTGTCCAAATCTTTGTCTAGCTACAGCTTTACTAAATACAGAATTTGGCCAAGATCGCGTTGGGCATATTGATATTATTACACAATTTCTAAGGGCGCGGGATGGTACATTTGTATGGGAGGTACCAGAATGGGAGTTGCCAGACATCGAAGTTTTTGTCCAAAATATTGTTTAGCTATAACTTTACTAAATACAGAATTTAGCCAAGATCGCGTTGGTCATATTGATATTACTACACAATTCCTAAGGGCGCGGGATGGTACATTTGTATGGGAGGTACCAGAAGGGAAGGGGCCAGACTTCCAAGTTTTTGTCCAAATCTTTGTCTAGCTACAGCTTTACTAAATACTGAATTTGGCCAAGATCGTGTTAGGCTAATTGATATTATTACACAAATTCAAAGGGCGCGGGATGGTTCATTTTTATGGAAGGTAACTAAAGGGGGGTTACCGGAAAGCCAAGTTTTTGTTCAAAGCTTTGTCTAGCTATAGCTTTACTAAATACAGAATTTGGCCAAGATCGCGTTGGGCATATTGATATTATTACACAATTTCTAAGGGCGCGGGATGGTATATTTGTATGGGAGGTACCAGAAGGGGATTGGCCAGATTTCCAAGTATTTGTCCAAAACTTTGTCGAGCTATAGCTTTACTAAATACAGAATTTGGCCAAGATCGCGTTGGGCATATTGATATTATTACACAATTTCTAAGGGCGCGGGATGGTACATTTGTATGGGAGGTACCAGAATGGGAGTTGCCAGACATCGAAGGTTTTGTCCAAAATATTGTTTAGCTATTGCTTTACTAAATACAGAATTTAGCCAAGATCGCGTTGGGCCTATTGATATTACTACACAATTTCTTAGGGCACGGGATGGTACATTTGTATGGGTGGTACCAGAAGGGTAGTTGCCAGACTTCCAAGTTTTTGTCCAAATCTTTGTCTAGCTATAGCTTTACTAAATACACAATTTGGCCAAGATCGCGTTGGTCATATTGATATTATTACACAATTTCTAAGGGCGCGGGTTGGTACATTTGTATGGGAGGTACCAGAAGGGGATTGGCCAGACTTCCAAGTATTTGTCCAAAACTTTGTCGAGCTATAGCTTTACTAAATACAGAATTTGGCCAAGATCGCGTTGGGCATATTGATATTATTACACAATTTCTAAGGGCGCGGGATGGTACATTTGTATGGGAGGTACCAGAATGGGAGTTGCCAGACATCGAAGTTTTTGTCCAAAATATTGTTTATCTATAGCTTTACTAAATACAGAATTTAGCCAAGATCGCGTTGGGCCTATTGATATTACTGCACAATTTCTAAGGGCGCGGAATGGTACATTTGTATGGGTGGTACCAGAAGGGTAGTTGCCAGACTTCCAAGTTTTTGTCCAAATCTTTGTCTAGCTATAGCTTTACTAAATACACAATTTGGCCAAGATCGTGTTAGGCTAATTGATATTATTACACAAATTCAAAGGGCGCGGGATGGTTCATTTTTATGGAAGGTAACTAAAGGGGGGTTACCGGAAAGCCAAGTTTTTGTTCAAAGCTTTGTCTAGCTATAGCTTTACTAAATACAGAATTTGGCCAAGATCGCGTTGGGCATATTGATATTATTACACAATTCCTAAGGGCGCGGGATGGAATATTTGTATGGGTGGTACCAGAAGGGGATTGGCCAGACTTCGAAGTATTTGTCCAAAACTTTGTCTAGCTATAGCTTTACTAAATACAGAATTTGGCCAAGATCGCGTTTCGCATATTGATATTATTACACAATTCCTAAGGGCGCGGGATGGTACATTTGTATGGGAGGTACCAGAAGGGAAGGGGCCAGACTTCCAAGTTTTTGTCCAAATCTTTGTCTAGCTACAGCTTTACTAAATACAGAATTTGGCCAAGATCGCGTTGGGCATATTGATATTATTACACAATTTCTAAGGGCGCGGGATGGTACATTTGTATGGGAGGTACCAGAATGGGAGTTGCCAGACATCGAAGTTTTTGTCCAAAATATTGTTTAGCTATAACTTTACTAAATACAGAATTTAGCCAAGATCGCGTTGGTCATATTGATATTACTACACAATTCCTAAGGGCGCGGGATGGTACATTTGTATGGGAGGTACCAGAAGGGAAGGGGCCAGACTTCCAAGTTTTTGTCCAAATCTTTGTCTAGCTACAGCTTTACTAAATACTGAATTTGGCCAAGATCGTGTTAGGCTAATTGATATTATTACACAAATTCAAAGGGCGCGGGATGGTTCATTTTTATGGAAGGTAACTAAAGGGGGGTTACCGGAAAGCCAAGTTTTTGTTCAAAGCTTTGTCTAGCTATAGCTTTACTAAATACAGAATTTGGCCAAGATCGCGTTGGGCATATTGATATTATTACACAATTTCTAAGGGCGCGGGATGGTATATTTGTATGGGAGGTACCAGAAGGGGATTGGCCAGATTTCCAAGTATTTGTCCAAAACTTTGTCGAGCTATAGCTTTACTAAATACAGAATTTGGCCAAGATCGCGTTGGGCATATTGATATTATTACACAATTTCTAAGGGCGCGGGATGGTACATTTGTATGGGAGGTACCAGAATGGGAGTTGCCAGACATCGAAGGTTTTGTCCAAAATATTGTTTAGCTATTGCTTTACTAAATACAGAATTTAGCCAAGATCGCGTTGGGCCTATTGATATTACTACACAATTTCTTAGGGCACGGGATGGTACATTTGTATGGGTGGTACCAGAAGGGTAGTTGCCAGACTTCCAAGTTTTTGTCCAAATCTTTGTCTAGCTATAGCTTTACTAAATACACAATTTGGCCAAGATCGCGTTGGTCATATTGATATTATTACACAATTTCTAAGGGCGCGGGTTGGTACATTTGTATGGGAGGTACCAGAAGGGGATTGGCCAGACTTCCAAGTATTTGTCCAAAACTTTGTCGAGCTATAGCTTTACTAAATACAGAATTTGGCCAAGATCGCGTTGGGCATATTGATATTATTACACAATTTCTAAGGGCGCGGGATGGTACATTTGTATGGGAGGTACCAGAATGGGAGTTGCCAGACATCGAAGTTTTTGTCCAAAATATTGTTTATCTATAGCTTTACTAAATACAGAATTTAGCCAAGATCGCGTTGGGCCTATTGATATTACTGCACAATTTCTAAGGGCGCGGAATGGTACATTTGTATGGGTGGTACCAGAAGGGTAGTTGCCAGACTTCCAAGTTTTTGTCCAAATCTTTGTCTAGCTATAGCTTTACTAAATACACAATTTGGCCAAGATCGTGTTAGGCTAATTGATATTATTACACAAATTCAAAGGGCGCGGGATGGTTCATTTTTATGGAAGGTAACTAAAGGGGGGTTACCGGAAAGCCAAGTTTTTGTTCAAAGCTTTGTCTAGCTATAGCTTTACTAAATACAGAATTTGGCCAAGATCGCGTTGGGCATATTGATATTATTACACAATTTCTAAGGGCGCGGGATGGTATATTTGTATGGGAGGTACCAGAAGGGGATTGGCCAGATTTCCAAGTATTTGTCCAAAACTTTGTCGAGCTATAGCTTTACTAAATACAGAATTTGGCCAAGATCGCGTTGGGCATATTGATATTATTACACAATTTCTAAGGGCGCGGGATGGTACATTTGTATGGGAGGTACCAGAATGGGAGTTGCCAGACATCGAAGGTTTTGTCCAAAATATTTTTTAGCTATTGCTTTACTAAATACAGAATTTAGCCAAGATCGCGTTGGGCCTATTGATATTACTACACAATTTCTTAGGGCACGGGATGGTACATTTGTATGGGTGGTACCAGAAGGGTAGTTGCCAGACTTCCAAGTTTTTGTCCAAATCTTTGTCTAGCTATAGCTTTACTAAATACACAATTTGGCCAAGATCGCGTTGGTCATATTGATATTATTACACAATTTCTAAGGGCGCGGGTTGGTACATTTGTATGGGAGGTACCAGAAGGGGATTGGCCAGACTTCCAAGTATTTGTCCAAAACTTTGTCGAGCTATAGCTTTACTAAATACAGAATTTGGCCAAGATCGCGTTGGGCATATTGATATTATTACACAATTTCTAAGGGCGCGGGATGGTACATTTGTATGGGAGGTACCAGAATGGGAGTTGCCAGACATCGAAGTTTTTGTCCAAAATATTGTTTATCTATAGCTTTACTAAATACAGAATTTAGCCAAGATCGCGTTGGGCCTATTGATATTACTGCACAATTTCTAAGGGCGCGGAATGGTACATTTGTATGGGTGGTACCAGAAGGGTAGTTGCCAGACTTCCAAGTTTTTGTCCAAATCTTTGTCTAGCTATAGCTTTACTAAATACACAATTTGGCCAAGATCGCGTTGGTCATATTGATATTAATACACAATTTCTAAGGGCGCGGGTTGGTACATTTGTATTGGAGGTACCAGAAGAGGAGTTGCTATACATCCAAAAACATTGTCTAGCTATAGCTTTACTTAATACAGAATTTGACCAAGATCGCGTTGGTCATATGGATATTATTACACAATTTCTAAGGGCGTGGGATGGTATATTTGTATGGGAGGTACCAGAAGGGGATTGGCCAGACTTCCAAGTATTTGTCCAAAACTTTGTCGAGCTATAGATTTACTAAATACAGAATTTAGCCAAGATCGCGTTGGGCCTATTGATATTACTACACAATTTCTAAGGGCTCGGTATGGTACATTTGTATGGGTGGTACCGGAAGGGTAGTTGCCAGACTTCCAAGTTTTTGTCCAAAACATTGTCTAGCTATAGCTTTACGAAAAACAGAATTTGGCCAAGATCGCGTTGGTCATATTGATATTAATACACAATTTCTAAGGGCGCGGGTTGGTACATTTGTATGGGTGGTACCAGAAGGGGAGTTGCCAGACTACCAAGTTTTTGTCCAAAGCTTTGTCTAGCTATAGCTTTACTAAATACAGAATTTGGCCTAGATCGCGTTGGTCATATTGATATTAATACACAATTTCTAAGGGCGCGGGATCGTACATTTGTATTGGAGGTACCAGAAGAGGAGTTGCTATACATCCAAAAACATTGTCTAGCTATAGCTTTACTTAATACAGAATTTGACCAAGATCGCGTTGGTCATATGGATATTATTACACAATTTATAAGGGCGTGGGATGGTATATTTGTATGGGAGGTACCAGAAGGGGATTGGCCAGAGATCCAAGTTTTTGTCCAAAATATTGTTTAGCTATAGCTTTACTAAATACAGAATTTGGCCAAGATCGCGTTGGTCATATTGATATTATTACACAATTTCTAAGGGCGCGGGTTGGTACATTTGTATGGGAGGTACCAGAAGGGGAGTTGCCAGAGATCCAAGTTTTTGTCCAAAACATTGTCTAGCTATAGCTTTACTAAATACAGAATTTGGCCAAGATCGCGTTGGTCATATTGATATTATTACACAATTTCTAAGGGCGCGGGATCGTACATTTGTATGGGTGGTACCAGAAGGGGAGTTGCCAGACTACCAAGTTTTTGTCCAAAGCTTTGTCTAGCTATAGCTTTACTAAATACAGAATTTGGCCTAGATCGCGTTGGTCATATTGATATTATTACACAATTTCTAAGGGCGCGGGATGGTATATTTGTATGGGAGGTACCAGAAGGGGAGTTGCCAAACATCCAAGTTTTTGTCCAAAACATTGTCTAGCTATAGCTTTACGAAAAACAGAATTTGGCCAAGATCGCGTTGGCCATATTGATATTATTACACAATTTCTAAGGGCGCGGGATGATATAGTTGTATGGGAGGTACCAGAAGGGGAGTGGCCAGACATCCAAGTTTTTGTCCAAAACATTGTCTAGCTATAGCTTTACTAAATACAGAATTTGGCCAAGATCGCGTTGGTCATATTGATATTATTACACAATTTCTAAGGGCGCGGGATCGTACATTTGTATGGGTGGTACCAGAAGGGGAGTTGCCAGACTACCAAGTTTTTGTCCAAAGCTTTGTCTAGCTATAGCTTTACTAAATACAGAATTTGGCCTAGATCGCGTTGGTCATATTGATATTATTACACAATTTCTAAGGGCGCGGGATGGTACATTTGTATGGGAGGTACCAGAAGACTTCCAAGTTTTTGTCCAAATCTTTGTCTAGCTATAGCTTTACTAAATACAGAATTTGGCCTAGATCGCGTTGGTCATATTGATATTATTACACAATTTCTAAGGGCGCGGGATGGTACATTTGTATGGGAGGTACCAGAAGACTTCCAAGTTTTTGTCCAAAACATTGTCTAGCTATAGCTTTACTAAATACTAGGGATGTAACGAATGTGTGTTTAGCGAAAGCGAATGCGAAAGCGAATAGTAAAAAATTTTTTTAGCGAATGCGGATGCGAAAGGTAAAATTTTTTTTTAGCGAATGCGGATGCGAAAGCGAATGCGAAAGCCAATAGTAAAAATTACTTTTAGCTAATGTAAATATTACAAGGAATCGTTTAACGAATGCGAAAATCTTTGGGAATGTCAGAGTCAATTATGCAGTACTTATTTCCAGTAATATTTATTTCAAAGTAACAAAAATTTATTTCAAAGTAACAAAAATGTATTTCAAAGTATCAAAAATTTAACAAAATTTTTTTGTTAGATTGGAAAACTAATAGTTTAAATGACTTGGCCTAAATGTTTCCGCGAATGCGAATGTGGAAATAGTTTTTTTGCGAATGCGAATGCGAGAGCGAATAATAAAATAATGTTTTTTGCGAGTGCGAATGCGGTTGCGAATGTCCAAAATGAAACGAATAATTCGCAATGCGAATTTCGTTACAACCCTACTAAATACAGAATTTGGCCAAGATCGCGTTGGTCATATTGATATTATTACACAATTTCTAAGGGCGCGGGATCGTACATTTGTATGGGTGGTACCAGAAGGGGAGTTGCCAGACTACCAAGTTTTTGTCCAAAGCTTTGTCTAGCTATAGCTTTACTAAATACAGAATTTGGCCTAGATCGCGTTGGTCATATTGATATTATTACACAATTTCTAAGGGCGCGGGATGATATATTTGTATGGGAGGTACCAGAAGGGGATTGGCCAGACTTCCAAGTATTTGTCCAAAACTTTGTCTAGCTATAGCTTTACTAAATACAGAATTTGGCCAATCGCGTTGGTCATATTGATATTATTACACAATTTCTAAGGGCGCGGGTTGGTACATTTGTATGGGAGGTACCAGAAGGGGAGTTGCCAGATATCCAAGTTTTTGTCCAAAACATTGTCTAGCTATAGCTTTACTAAATACAGAATTTGGCCAAGATCGCGTTGGTCATATTGATATTATTACACAATTTCTAAGGGCGCGGGATGGAATATTTGTATGGGAGGTACCAGAAGGGGATTGGCCAGACTTCCAAGTATTTGTCCAAAACTTTGTCTAGCTATAGCTTTACTAAATACAGAATTTGGCCGAGATCGCGTTGGGCATATTAATATTATTACACAATTTCTAAGGGCGCGGGATGGTATATTTGTATGGGAGGTACTAGAAGGGGATTGGCCAGACTTCCAAGTATTTGTCCAAAACTTTGTCTAGCTATAGCTGTACTAAATACAGAATTTGGGCAAGATCGCGTTGGGCATATTTATATTATTACACAATTTCTAAGGGCGCGTGATGGTACATTTGTATGGGAGGTACCAGAAGGGGAGTTGCCAAACATCCAAGTTTTTGTCCAAAACATTGTCTAGCTATAGCTTTACGAAAAACAGAATTTAGCCAAGATCGCGTTGGGCCTATTGATATTACTACACAATTTCTAAGGGCTCGGGATGGTACATTTGTATGGGTGGTACCGGAAGGGTAGTTGCCAGACTTCCAAGTTTTTGTCCAAATCTTTGTCTAGCTATAGCTTTACTAAATACACAATTTGGCCAAGGCCGCGTTGGTCATATTGATATTATTACACAATTTCTAAGGGCGCGGGTTGGTACATTTGTATTGGAGGTACCAGAAGAGGAGTTGCTATACATCCAAAAACATTGTCTAGCTATAGCTTTACTTAATACAGAATTTGACCAAGATCGCGTTGGTCATATGGATATTATTACACAATTTCTAAGGGCGTGGGATGGTATATTTGTATGGGAGGTACCAGAAGGGGATTGGCCAGAGATCCAAGTTTTTGTCCAAAATATTGTTTAGCTATAGATTTACTAAATACAGAATTTAGCCAAGATCGCGTTGGGCCTATTGATATTACTACACAATTTCTAAGGGCTCGGTATGGTACATTTGTATGGGTGGTACCGGAAGGGTAGTTGCCAGACTTCCAAGTTTTTGTCCAAATCTTTGTCTAGCTATAGCTTTACTAAATACAGAATTTGGCCAAGATCGCATTGGTCATATGGATATTATTACACAATTTCTAAGGGCGCGTGATGGTACATTTGTATGGGAGGTACCAGAAGGGGAGTTGCCAAACATCCAAGTTTTTGTCCAAAACATTGTCTAGCTATAGCTTTACGAAAAACAGAATTTAGCCAAGATCGCGTTGGGCCTATTGATATTACTACACAATTTCTAAGGGCTCGGGATGGTACATTTGTATGGGTGGTACCGGAAGGGTAGTTGCCAGACTTCCAAGTTTTTGTCCAAATCTTTGTCTAGCTATAGCTTTACTAAATACACAATTTGGCCAAGACCGCGTTGGTCATATTGATATTATTACACAATTTCTAAGGGCGCGGGTTGGTACATTTGTATTGGAGGTACCAGAAGAGGAGTTGCTATACATCCAAAAACATTGTCTAGCTATAGCTTTACTTAATACAGAATTTGACCAAGATCGCGTTGGTCATATGGATATTATTACACAATTTCTAAGGGCGTGGGATGGTATATTTGTATGGGAGGTACCAGAAGGGGATTGGCCAGAGATCCAAGTTTTTGTCCAAAATATTGTTTAGCTATAGATTTACTAAATACAGAATTTAGCCAAGATCGCGTTGGGCCTATTGATATTACTACACAATTTCTAAGGGCTCGGTATGGTACATTTGTATGGGTGGTACCGGAAGGGTAGTTGCCAGACTTCCAAGTTTTTGTCCAAATCTTTGTCTAGCTATAGCTTTACTAAATACAGAATTTGGCCAAGATCGCATTGGTCATATTGATATTATTACACAATTTCTAAGGGCGCGGGTTGGTACATTTGTATGGGAGGTACCAGAAGGGGAGTTGCCAGAGATCCAAGTTTTTGTCCAAAACATTGTCTAGCTATAGCTTTACTAAATACAGAATTTGGCCAAGATCGCGTTGGGCCTATTGATATTACTACACAATTTCTAAGGGCGCGGGATGGTATATTTGTATGGGAGGTACCAGAAGGGGATTGGCCAGAGATCCAAGTTTTTGTCCAAAATATTGTTTAGCTATAGATTTACTAAATACAGAATTTAGCCAAGATCGCGTTGGGCCTATTGATATTACTACACAATTTCTAAGGGCGCGGGATGGTATATTTGTATGGGAGGTACCAGAAGGGGAGTTGCCAAACATCCAAGTTTTTGTCCAAAACATTGTCTAGCTATAGCTTTACGAAAAACAGAATTTGGCCAAGATCGCGTTGGCCATATTGATATTATTACACAATTTCTAAGGGCGCGGGATGGTATATTTGTATGGGAGGTACCAGAAGGGGAGTTGCCAAACATCCAAGTTTTTGTCCAAAACATTGTCTAGCTATAGCTTTACGAAAAACAGAATTTAGCCAAGATCGCGTTGGGCCTATTGATATTACTACACAATTTCTAAGGGCGCGGGATGGTATATTTGTATGGGAGGTACCAGAAGGGGAGTTGCCAAACATCCAAGTTTTTGTCCAAAACATTGTCTAGCTATAGCTTTACGAAAAACAGAATTTGGCCAAGATCGCGTTGGCCATATTGATATTATTACACAATTTCTAAGGGCGCGGGATGATATAGTTGTATGGGAGGTACCAGAAGGGGAGTGGCCAGACATCCAAGTTTTTGTCCAAAACATTGTCTAGCTATAGCTTTACTAAATACAGAATTTGGCCAAGATCGCGTTGGTCATATTGATATTATTACACAATTTCTAAGGGCGCGGGATCGTACATTTGTATGGGTGGTACCGGAAGGGTAGTTGCCAGACTTCCAAGTTTTTGTCCAAATCTTTGTCTAGCTATAGCTTTACTAAATACAGAATTTGGCCTAGATCGCGTTGGTCATATTGATATTATTACACAATTTCTAAGGGCGCGGGATGGTACATTTGTATGGGAGGTACCAGAAGACTTCCAAGTTTTTGTCCAAAACATTGTCTAGCTATAGCTTTACTAAATACAGAATTTGGCCAAGATCGCGTTGGTCATATTGATATTATTACACAATTTCTAAGGGCGCGGGATCGTACATTTGTATGGGTGGTACCAGAAGGGGAGTTGCCAGACTACCAAGTTTTTGTCCAAAGCTTTGTCTAGCTATAGCTTTACTAAATACGCATTGGTCATATTGATATTATTACACAATTTCTAAGGGCGCGGGTTTGTACATTTGTATGGGAGGTACCAGAAGGGGAGTTGCCAGAGATCCAAGTTTTTGTCCAAAACATTGTCTAGCTATAGCTTTACTAAATACAGAATTTGGCCAAGATCGCGTTGGGCATATTGATATTATTACACAATTTCTAAGGGCGCGGGATCGTACATTTGTATGGGTGGTACCAGAAGGGGAGTTGCCAGACTACCAAGTATTTGTCCAAAACTTTGTCTAGCTATAGCTTTACTAAATACAGAATTTGGCCTAGATCGCGTTGGGCATATTGATATTATTACACAATTTCTAAGGGCGCGGGATGGTATATTTGTATGGGAGGTACCAGAAGGGGAGTTGCCAAACATCCAAGTTTTTGTCCAAAACATTGTCTAGCTATAGCTTTACGAAAAACAGAATTTGGCCAAGATCGCGTTGGCCATATTGATATTATTACACAATTTCTAAGGGCGCGGGATGATATAGTTGTATGGGAGGTACCAGAAGGGGAGTGGCCCGACATCCAAGTTTTTGTCCAAAACATTGTCTAGCTATAGCTTTACTAAATACAGAATTTGGCCAAGATCGCGTTGGTCATATTGATATTATTACACAATTTCTAAGGGCGCGGGATCGTACATTTGTATGGGTGGTACCAGAAGGGGAGTTGCCAGACTACCAAGTTTTTGTCCAAAGCTTTGTCTAGCTATAGCTTTACTAAATACAGAATTTGGCCTAGATCGCGTTGGTCATATTGATATTATTACACAATTTCTAAGGGCGCGGGATGGTACATTTGTATGGGAGGTACCAGAAGACTTCCAAGTTTTTGTCCAAATCTTTGTCTAGCTATAGCTTTACTAAATACAGAATTTGGCCTAGATCGCCTTGGTCATATTGATATTATTACACAATTTCTAAGGGCGCGGGATGGTACATTTGTATGGGAGGTACCAGAAGACTTCCAAGTTTTTGTCCAAAACATTGTCTAGCTATAGCTTTACTAAATACAGAATTTGGCCAAGATCGCGTTGGTCATATTGATATTATTACACAATTTCTAAGGGCGCGGGATCGTACATTTGTATGGGTGGTACCAGAAGGGGAGTTGCCAGACTACCAAGTTTTTGTCCAAAGCTTTGTCTAGCTATAGCTTTACTAAATACAGAATTTGGCCTAGATCGCGTTGGTCATATTGATATTATTACACAATTTCTAAGGGCGCGGGATGATATATTTGTATGGGAGGTACCAGAAGGGGATTGGCCAGACTTCCAAGTATTTGTCCAAAACTTTGTCTAGCTATAGCTTTACTAAATACAGAATTTGGCCAAGATCGCGTTGGTCATATTGATATTATTACACAATTTCTAAGGGCGCGGGTTGGTACATTTGTATGGGAGGTACCAGAAGGGGAGTTGCCAGATATCCAAGTTTTTGTCCAAAACATTGTCTAGCTATAGCTTTACTAAATACAGAATTTGGCCAAGATCGCGTTGGTCATATTGATATTATTACACAATTTCTAAGGGCGCGGGATGGAATATTTGTATGGGAGGTACCAGAAGGGGATTGGCCAGACTTCCAAGTATTTGTCCAAAACTTTGTCTAGCTATAGCTTTACTAAATACATAATTTGGCCAAGATCGCGTTGGGCATATTGATATTATTACACAATTTCTAAGGGCGCGGGTTGGTACATTTGTATGGGAGGTACCAGAAGGGGAGTTGCCAGAGATTCAAGTTTTTGTCCAAACTATTGTTTAGCTATAGATTTACTAAATACAGAATTTAGCCAAGATCGCGTTGGGCCTATTGATATTACTACACAATTTCTAAGGGCTCGGGATGGTACATTTGTATGGGTGGTACCGGAAGGGTAGTTGCCAGACTTCCAAGTTTTTGTCCAAATCTTTGTCTAGCTATAGCTTTACTAAATACAGAATTTGGCCAAGATCGCGTTGGTCATATTGATATTATTACACAATTTCTAAGGGCGCGGGTTGGTACATTTGTATGGGAGGTACCAGAAGGGGAGTTGCCAGAGATCCAAGTTTTTGTCCAAAACATTGTCTAGCTATAGCTTTACTAAATACAGAATTTGGCCAAGATCGCGTTGGGCATATTGATATTATTACACAATTTCTAAGGGCGCGGGTTGGTACATTTGTATGGGAGGTACCAGAAGGGGAGTTGCCAGAGATCCAAGTTTTTGTCCAAAATATTGTTTAGCTATAGATTTACTAAATACAGAATTTAGCCAAGATCGCGTTGGGCCTATTGATATTACTACACAATTTCTAAGGGCTCGGGATGGTACATTTGTATGGGTGGTACCGAAAGGGTAGTTGCCAGACTACCAAGTTTTTGTCCAAATCTTTGTCTAGCTATAGCTTTACTAAATACAGAATTTGGCCAAGATCGCGTTGGTCATATTGATATTATTACACAATTTCTAAGGGCGCGGGTTGGTACATTTGTATGGGAGGTACCAGAAGGGGAGTTGCCAGACTACCAAGTATTTGTCCAAAACTTTGTCTAGCTATAGCTTTACTAAATACAGAATTTGGCCTAGATCGCGTTGGGCATATTGATATTATTACACAATTTCTAAGGGCGCGGGATGGTATATTTGTATGGGAGGTACCAGAAGGGGATTGGCCAGACTTCCAAGTATTTGTCCAAAACTTTGTCTAGCTATAGCTGTACTAAATACAGAATTTGGGCAAGATCGCGTTGGGCATATTTATATTATTACACAATTTCTAAGGGCGCGTGATGGTACATTTGTATGGGAGGTACCAGAAGGGGAGTTGCCAGACATCCAAGTTTTTGTCCAAAATATTGTTTAGCTATAGATTTACTAAATACAGAATTTAGCCAAGATCGCGTTGGGCCTATTGATATTACTACACAATTTCTAAGGGCTCGGGATGGTACATTTGTATGGGTGGTACCGGAAGGGTAGTTGCCAGACCTCCAAGTTTTTGTCCAAATCTTTGTCTAGCTATAGCTTTACTAAATACAGAATTTGGCCAAGATCGCGTTGGTCATATTGATATTATTACACAATTTCTAAGGGCGCGGGTTGGTACATTTGTATGGGAGGTACCAGAAGGGGAGTTGCCAGAGATCCAAGTTTTTGTCCAAAACATTGTCTAGCTATAGCTGTACTAAATACAGAATTTGGGCAAGATCGCGTTGGGCATATTTATATTATTACACAATTTCTAAGGGCGCGGGATGATATATTTGTATGGGAGGTACCAGAAGGGGATTGGCCAGACTTCCAAGTATTTGTCCAAAACTTTGTCTAGCTATAGCTTTACTAAATACAGAATTTGGCCAAGATCGCGTTGGGCATATTGATATTATTACACAATTTCTAAGCGCGCGGGATGGTACATTTGTATGGGAGGTACCAGAAGACTTCCAAGTTTTTGTCCAAAACATTGTCTAGCTATAGCTTTACTAAATACAGAATTTGGCCAAGATCGCGTTGGTCATATTGATATTATTACACAATTTCTAAGGGCGCGGGATCGTACATTTGTATGGGTGGTACCAGAAGGGGAGTTGCCAGACTACCAAGTTTTTGTCCAAAGCTTTGTCTAGCTATAGCTTTACTAAATACAGAATTTGGCCTAGATCGCGTTAGTCATATTGATATTATTACACAATTTCTAAGGGCGCGGGATGGTACATTTGTATGGGAGGTACCAGAAGACTTCCAAGTTTTTGTCCAAAACATTGTCTAGCTATAGCTTTACTAAATACAGAATTTGGCCAAGATCGCGTTGGTCATATTGATATTATTACACAATTTCTAAGGGCGCGGGATCGTACATTTGTATGGGTGGTACCAGAAGGGGAGTTGCCAGACTACCAAGTTTTTGTCCAAAGCTTTGTCTAGCTATAGCTTTACTAAATACAGAATTTGGCCTAGATCGCGTTGGTCATATTGATATTATTACACAATTTCTAAGGGCGCGGGATGATATATTTGTATGGGAGGTACCAGAAGGGGATTGGCCAGACTTCCAAGTATTTGTCCAAAACTTTGTCTAGCTATAGCTTTACTAAATACAGAATTTGGCCAAGATCGCGTTGGTCATATTGATATTATTACACAATTTCTAAGGGCGCGGGTTGGTACATTTGTATGGGAGGTACCAGAAGGGGAGTTGCCAGATATCCAAGTTTTTGTCCAAAACATTGTCTAGCTATAGCTTTACTAAATACAGAATTTGGCCAAGATCGCGTTGGTCATATTGATATTATTACACAATTTCTAAGGGCGCGGGATGGAATATTTGTATGGGAGGTACCAGAAGGGGATTGGCCAGACTTCCAAGTATTTGTCCAAAACTTTGTCTAGCTATAGCTTTACTAAATACATAATTTGGCCAAGATCGCGTTGGGCATATTGATATTATTACACAATTTCTAAGGGCGCGGGTTGGTACATTTGTATGGGAGGTACCAGAAGGGGAGTTGCCAGAGATTCAAGTTTTTGTCCAAAATATTGTTTAGCTATAGATTTACTAAATACAGAATTTAGCCAAGATCGCGTTGGGCCTATTGATATTACTACACAATTTCTAAGGGCTCGGGATGGTACATTTGTATGGGTGGTACCGGAAGGGTAGTTGCCAGACTTCCAAGTTTTTGTCCAAATCTTTGTCTAGCTATAGCTTTACTAAATACAGAATTTGGCCAAGATCGCGTTGGTCATATTGATATTATTACACAATTTCTAAGGGCGCGGGTTGGTACATTTGTATGGGAGGTACCAGAAGGGGAGTTGCCAGAGATCCAAGTTTTTGTCCAAAACATTGTCTAGCTATAGCTTTACTAAATACAGAATTTGGCCAAGATCGCGTTGGGCATATTGATATTATTACACAATTTCTAAGGGCGCGGGTTGGTACATTTGTATGGGAGGTACCAGAAGGGGAGTTGCCAGAGATCCAAGTTTTTGTCCAAAATATTGTTTAGCTATAGATTTACTAAATACAGAATTTAGCCAAGATCGCGTTGGGCCTATTGATATTACTACACAATTTCTAAGGGCTCGGGATGGTACATTTGTATGGGTGGTACCGAAAGGGTAGTTGCCAGACTACCAAGTTTTTGTCCAAATCTTTGTCTAGCTATAGCTTTACTAAATACAGAATTTGGCCAAGATCGCGTTGGTCATATTGATATTATTACACAATTTCTAAGGGCGCGGGTTGGTACATTTGTATGGGAGGTACCAGAAGGGGAGTTGCCAGACTACCAAGTATTTGTCCAAAACTTTGTCTAGCTATAGCTTTACTAAATACAGAATTTGGCCTAGATCGCGTTGGGCATATTGATATTATTACACAATTTCTAAGGGCGCGGGATGGTATATTTGTATGGGAGGTACCAGAAGGGGATTGGCCAGACTTCCAAGTATTTGTCCAAAACTTTGTCTAGCTATAGCTGTACTAAATACAGAATTTGGGCAAGATCGCGTTGGGCATATTTATATTATTACACAATTTCTAAGGGCGCGTGATGGTACATTTGTATGGGAGGTACCAGAAGGGGAGTTGCCAGACATCCAAGTTTTTGTCCAAAATATTGTTTAGCTATAGATTTACTAAATACAGAATTTAGCCAAGATCGCGTTGGGCCTATTGATATTACTACACAATTTCTAAGGGCTCGGGATGGTACATTTGTATGGGTGGTACCGGAAGGGTAGTTGCCAGACCTCCAAGTTTTTGTCCAAATCTTTGTCTAGCTATAGCTTTACTAAATACAGAATTTGGCCAAGATCGCGTTGGTCATATTGATATTATTACACAATTTCTAAGGGCGCGGGTTGGTACATTTGTATGGGAGGTACCAGAAGGGGAGTTGCCAGAGATCCAAGTTTTTGTCCAAAACATTGTCTAGCTATAGCTGTACTAAATACAGAATTTGGGCAAGATCGCGTTGGGCATATTTATATTATTACACAATTTCTAAGGGCGCGGGATGATATATTTGTATGGGAGGTACCAGAAGGGGATTGGCCAGACTTCCAAGTATTTGTCCAAAACTTTGTCTAGCTATAGCTTTACTAAATACAGAATTTGGCCAAGATCGCGTTGGGCATATTGATATTATTACACAATTTCTAAGCGCGCGGGATGGTACATTTGTATGGGAGGTACCAGAAGGGGAGATGCCAGACATCCAAGTTTTTGTCCAAAACATTGTTTAGCTATAGCTTTTCTAAATACAGAATTTAGCCAAGATCGCGTTGGGCCTATTGATATTACTACACAATTTCTAAGGGCGCGGGATGGTACATTTGTATGGGTAGTACCAGATGGGTAGTTGCCAGACTATCAAGTTTTTGTCCAAAGCTTTGTCTAGCTATAGCTTTACTAAATACAGAATTTGGCCAAGATCGCGTTGGTCATATTGATATTATTACACAATTTCTAAGGGCGCGGGTTGGTACATTTGTATGGGAGGTACCAGAAGGGGAGTTGCCAGAGATCCAAGTTTTTGTCCAAAACATTGTCTAGCTATAGCTTTACTAAATACAGAATTTGGCCAAGATCGCGTTGGGCATATTGATATTATTACACAATTTCTAAGGGCGCGGGTTGGTACATTTGTATGGGAGGTACCAGAAGGGGAGTTGCCAGAGATCCAAGGTTTTGTCCAAAATATTGTTTAGCTATAGATTTACTAAAAACAGAATTTGGCCAAGATCGCGTTGGTCATATTGATATTATTACACAATTTCTAAGGGCGCGGGATGATATATTTGTATGGGAGGTACCAGAAGGGGATTGGCCAGACTTCCAAGTATTTGTCCAAAACTTTGTCTAGCTATAGCTTTACTAAATACAGAATTTGGCCAAGATCGCGTTGGGCATATTGATATTATTACACAATTTCTAAGCGTGCGGGATGGTACATTTGAATGGGAGGTACCAGAAGGGGAGTTGCCAGGCATCCAAGTTTTTGTCCAAAGCTTTGTCTAGCTACAGCTTTACTAAATACTGAATTTGGCCAAGACCACGTTGGGCTAATTGATATTATTACACAATTTCTAAGGGCGCGGGATGGTACATTTATATGGGAGGTACCAGAAGGGGATTGGCCAGACATCGAAGTTTTTGTCCAAAACATTGTCTAGCTATAGCTTTACTAAAAACAGAATTTGGCCAAGATCGCGTTGGGAATATTGATATTATTACACAATTTCTAAGGGCGCGGGATCGTACATTTGTATGGGTGGTACCAGAAGGGTAGTTGCCAGACTATCAAGTTTTTGTCCAAAGCTTTGTCTAGCTATAGCTTTACTAAATACATAATTTGGCCAAGATCGCGTTGGGCATATTGATATTATTACACAATTTCTAAGGGCGCGGGATGGTACATTTGTATGGGAGGTACCAGAAGGGGAATGGCCAGACATCCAAGTTTTTGTCCAAATTTCTAAAGTGGGTGCAATGGTACATTTGAATGGGAGGTACCAGAAGGGGAGTTGCCAGAGATCCAAGTTTTTGTCCAAAACATTGCCTAGCTATAGCTTTACTAAATACAGAATTTGGCCAAGATCGCGTTGGGCATATTGATATTATTACACAATTTCTAAGGGCGCGGGATCGTACATTTGTATGGGTGGTACCAGAAGGGGAGTTGCCAGACTACCAAGTATTTGTCCAAAACTTTGTCTAGCTATAGCTTTACTAAATACAGAATTTGGCCTAGATCGCGTTGGGTATATTGATATTATTACACAATTTCTAAGGGCGCGGGATGGTACATTTGTATGGGTGGTACCAGAAGGGTAGTTGCCAGACTATCAAGTTTTTGTCCAAAGCATTGTCTAGCTATAGCTTTACTAAATACAGAATTTGGCCAAGATCGCGTTGGGTATATTGATATTATTACACAATTTCTAAGGGCGCGGGATGGTATATTTGTATGGGAGGTACCAGAAGGGGATTGGCCAGACTTCCAAGTATTTGTCCAAAACTTTGTCTAGCTATAGCTTTACTAAATACAGAATTTGGCCAAGATCGCGTTGGGCATATTGATATTATTACACAATTTCTAAGCGCGCGGGATGGTACATTTGTATGGGAGGTACCAGAAGGGGAGATGCCAGACATCCAAGTTTTTGTCCAAAACATTGTTTAGCTATAGCTTTACTAAATACAGAATTTAGCCAAGATCGCGTTGGGCCTATTGATATTACTACACAATTTCTAAGGGCGCGGGATGGTACATTTGTATGGGAGGTACCAGAAGGGGAGTTGCCAGACATCCAAGTTTTTGTCCAAAACATTGTCTAGCTATAGCTGTACTAAATACAGAATTTGGGCAAGATCGCGTTGGGCATATTTATATTATTACACAATTTCTAAGGGCGCGGGATGATATATTTGTATGGGAGGTACCAGAAGGGGATTGGCCAGACTTCCAAGTATTTGTCCAAAACTTTGTCTAGCTATAGCTTTACTAAATACAGAATTTGGCCAAGATCGCGTTGGGCATATTGATATTATTACACAATTTCTAAGCGCGCGGGATGGTACATTTGTATGGGAGGTACCAGAAGGGGAGATGCCAGACATCCAAGTTTTTGTCCAAAACATTGTTTAGCTATAGCTTTTCTAAATACAGAATTTAGCCAAGATCGCGTTGGGCCTATTGATATTACTACACAATTTCTAAGGGCGCGGGATGGTACATTTGTATGGGTAGTACCAGATGGGTAGTTGCCAGACTATCAAGTTTTTGTCCAAAGCTTTGTCTAGCTATAGCTTTACTAAATACAGAATTTGGGCAAGATCGCGTTGGGCATATTTATATTATTACACAATTTCTAAGGGCGCGGGATGGTACATTTGTATGGGAGGTACCAGAAGGGGAGTTGCCAGACATCCAAGTTTTTGTCCAAAACATTGTCTAGCTATAGCTTTACTAAAAACAGAATTTGGCCAGGATCGCGTTGGTCATATTGATATTATTACACAATTTCTAAGGGCGCGGGATGATATATTTGTATGGGAGGTACCAGAAGGGGATTGGCCAGACTTCCAAGTATTTGTCCAAAACTTTGTCTAGCTATAGCTTTACTAAATACAGAATTTGGCCAAGATCGCGTTGGGCATATTGATATTATTACACAATTTCTAAGCGTGCGGGATGGTACATTTGAATGGGAGGTACCAGAAGGGTAGTTGCCAGGCATCCAAGTTTTTGTCCAAAGCTTTGTCTAGCTACAGCTTTACTAAATACTGAATTTGGCCAAGATCACGTTGGGCTAATTGATATTATTACACAATTTCTAAGGGCGCGGGATGGTACATTTATATGGGAGGTACCAGAAGGGGATTGGCCAGACATCGAAGTTTTTGTCCAAAACATTGTCTAGCTATAGCTTTACTAAAAACAGAATTTGGCCAAGATCGCGTTGGGAATATTGAAGCTTTGTCTAGCTATAGCTTTACTAAATACATAATTTGGCCAAGATCGCGTTGGGCATATTGATATTATTACACAATTTCTAAGGGCGCGGGATGGTACATTTGTATGGGAGGTACCAGAAGGGGAATGGCCAGACATCCAAGTTTTTGTCCAAATTTCTAAAGTGGGTGCAATGGTACATTTGAATGGGAGGTACCAGAAGGGGAGTTGCCAGGCATCCAAGTTTTTGTCCAAAGCTTTGTCTAGCTACAGCTTTACTAAATACTGAATTTGGCCAAGATCACGTTGGGCTAATTGATATTATTACACAATTTCTAAGGGCGCGGGATCGTACATTTGTATGGGTGGTACCAGATGGGTAGTTGCCAGACTATCAAGTTTTTGTCCAAAGCTTTGTCTAGCTATAGCTTTACTAAATACAGAATTTGGGCAAGATCGCGTTGGGCATAATTATATTATTACACAATTTCTAAGGGCGCGGGATGGTACATTTGTATGGGAGGTACCAGAAGGGGAGTTGCCAGACATCCAAGTTTTTGTCCAAAACATTGTCTAGCTATAGCTTTACTAAAAACAGAATTTGGCCAAGATCGCGTTGGTCATATTGATATTATTACACAATTTCTAAGGGCGCGGGATGATATATTTGTATGGGAGGTACCAGAAGGGGATTGGCCAGACTTCCAAGTATTTGTCCAAAACTTTGTCTAGCTATAGCTTTACTAAATACAGAATTTGACCAAGATCGCGTTGGGCATATTGATATTATTACACAATTTCTAAGCGCGCGGGATGGTACATTTGTATGGGAGGTACCAGAAGGGGAGTTGCCAGACATCCAAGTTTTTGTCCAAAACATTGTCTAGCTATAGCTTTACTAAATACAGAATTTGGGCAAGATCGCGTTGGGCATATTTATATTATTACACAATTTCTATGGGCGCGGGATGGTACATTTGTATTCTGTATTACTAAATACAGAATTTGGCCAAGATCGCGTTGGGCATATTGATATTATTACACAATTTCTAAGTGCGCGGGATGGTACATTTGTATGGGAGGTACCAGAATCGGAGTTGCCAGATATCCAAGTTTTTGTCCAAAACATTGTTTAGCTATAGCTCTACTAAATACAGAATTTAGCCAAGATCGCGTTGGGCCTATTGATATTACTACACAATTTCTAAGGGCGCGGGATGGTACATTTATATGGGTGGTACCAGAAGGGTAGTTGCCAGACTTCCAAGTTTTTGTCCAAATCTTTGTCTAGCTATAGCTTTACTAAATACAGAATTTGGCCAAGATCGCGTTAGGCATATTGATATTATTACACAATTTCTAAGGGCGCGGGATGGTATATTTGTATGGGAGGTACCAGAATGGGATTGGCCAGACTTCCAAGTATTTGTCCAGAATCGGAGTTGCCAGACATCCAAGTTTTTGTCCAAAACATTGTTTAGCTATAGCTCTACTAAATACAGAATTTAGCCAAGATCGCGTTGGGCCTATTGATATTACTACACAATTTCTAAGGGCGCGGGATGGTACATTTGTATGGGAGGTACCAGAAGGGGAGTTGCCAGACATCCAAGTTTTTGTCCAAAACATTGTCTAGCTATAGCTTTACTAAAAACAGAATTTGGCCAAGATCGCGTTGGTCATATTGATATTATTACACAATTTCTAAGGGCGCGGGATGATATATTTGTATGGGAGGTACCAGAAGGGGATTGGCCAGACTTCCAAGTATTTGTCCAAAACTTTGTCTAGCTATAGCTTTACTAAATACAGAATTTGGCCATTATCGCGTTGGGCATATTGATATTATTACACAATTTCTAAGCGTGCGGGATGGTACATTTGAATGGGAGGTACCAGAAGGGGAGTTGCCAGGCATCCAAGTTTTTGTCCAAAGCTTTGTCTAGCTACAGCTTTACTAAATACTGAATTTGGGCAAGATCGCGTTGGGCATATTTATATTATTACACAATTTCTAAGGGCGCGGGATGGTACATTTGTATGGGAGGTACCAGAAGGGGAGTTGCCAGACATCCAAGTTTTTGTCCAAAACATTGTCTAGCTATAGCTTTACTAAAAACAGAATTTGGCCAAGATCGCGTTGGTCATATTGATATTATTACACAATTTCTAAGGGCGCGGGATGATATATTTGTATGGGAGGTACCAGAAGGGGATTGGCCAGACTTCCAAGTATTTGTCCAAAACTTTGTCTAGCTATAGCTTTACTAAATACAGAATTTGGCCATTATCGCGTTGGGCATATTGATATTATTACACAATTTCTAAGCGTGCGGGATGGTACATTTGAATGGAGGTACCAGAAGGGGAGTTGCCAGGCATCCAAGTTTTTGTCCAAAGCTTTGTCTAGCTACAGCTTTACTAAATACTGAATTTGGCCAAGATCACGTTGGGCTAATTGATATTATTACACAATTTCTAAGGGCGCGGGATGGTACATTTATATGGGAGGTACCAGAAGGGGATTGGCCAGACATCGAAGTTTTTGTCCAAAACATTGTCTAGCTATAGCTTTACTAAAAACAGAATTTGGCCAAGATCGCGTTGGGAATATTGAAGCTTTGTCTAGCTATAGCTTTACTAAATACATAATTTGGCCAAGATCGCGTTGGGCATATTGATATTATTACACAATTTCTAAGGGCGCGGGTTGGTACATTTGTATTGGAGGTACCAGAAGAGGAGTTGCCAGAGATCCAAGTTTTTGTCCAAAATATTGTCTAGCTATAGCTTTACTAAATACAGAATTTGACCAAGATCGCGTTGGTCATATTGATATTATTACACAATTTCTAAGGGCGCGGGATGATATATTTGTATGGGAGGTACCAGAAGGGGAATGGCCAGACATCCAAGTTTTTGTCCAAATTTCTAAAGTGGGTGCAATGGTACATTTGAATGGGAGGTACCAGAAGGGGAGTTGCCAGGCATCCAAGTTTTTGTCCAAAGCTTTGTCTAGCTACAGCTTTACTAAATACTGAATTTGGCCAAGATCACGTTGGGCTAATTGATATTATTACACAATTTCTAAGGGCGCGGGATCGTACATTTGTATGGGTGGTACCAGATGGGTAGTTGCCAGACTATCAAGTTTTTGTCCAAAGCTTTGTCTAGCTATAGCTTTACTAAATACAGAATTTGGGCAAGATCGCGTTGGGCATAATTATATTATTACACAATTTCTAAGGGCGCGGGATGGTACATTTGTATGGGAGGTACCAGAAGGGGAGTTGCCAGACATCCAAGTTTTGTCCAAAACATTGTCTAGCTATAGCTTTACTAAAAACAGAATTTGGCCAAGATCGCGTTGGTCATATTGATATTATTACACAATTTCTAAGGGCGCGGGATGATATATTTGTATGGGAGGTACCAGAAGGGGATTGGCCAGACTTCCAAGTATTTGTCCAAAACTTTGTCTAGCTATAGCTTTACTAAATACAGAATTTGACCAAGATCGCGTTGGGCATATTGATATTAGTACACAATTTCTAAGCGCGCGGGATGGTACATTTGTATGGGAGGTACCAGAAGGGGAGTTGCCAGACATCCAAGTTTTTGTCCAAAACATTGTCTAGCTATAGCTTTACTAAATACAGAATTTGGGCAAGATCGCGTTGGGCATATTTATATTATTACACAATTTCTATGGGCGCGGGATGGTACATTTGTATTCTGTATTACTAAATACAGAATTTGGCCAAGATCGCGTTGGGCATATTGATATTATTACACAATTTCTAAGTGCGCGGGATGGTACATTTGTATGGGAGGTACCAGAATCGGAGTTGCCAGATATCCAAGTTTTTGTCCAAAACATTGTTTAGCTATAGCTCTACTAAATACAGAATTTAGCCAAGATCGCGTTGGGCCTATTGATATTACTACACAATTTCTAAGGGCGCGGGATGGTACATTTATATGGGTGGTACCAGAAGGGTAGTTGCCAGACTTCCAAGTTTTTGTCCAAATCTTTGTCTAGCTATAGCTTTACTAAATACAGAATTTGGCCAAGATCGCGTTAGGCATATTGATATTATTACACAATTTCTAAGGGCGCGGGATGGTATATTTGTATGGGAGGTACCAGAATGGGATTGGCCAGACTTCCAAGTATTTGTCCAGAATCGGAGTTGCCAGACATCCAAGTTTTTGTCCAAAACATTGTTTAGCTATAGCTCTACTAAATACAGAATTTAGCCAAGATCGCGTTGGGCCTATTGATATTACTACACAATTTCTAAGGGCGCGGGATGGTACATTTATATGGGTGGTACCAGAAGGGGAGTGGCCAGACATCCAAGTTTTTGTCCAAAACATTGTCTAGCTATAGCTTTACTAAATACAGAATTTGGCCAAGATCGCGTTGGTCATATTGATATTATTACACAATTTCTAAGGGCGCGGGTTGGTACATTTGTATGGGAGGTACCAGAAGGGGAGTTGCCAGATATCCAAGTTTTTGTCCAAAACATTGTCTAGCTATAGCTTTACTAAATACAGAATTTGCCCTAGATCGCGTTGGTCATATTGATATTATTACACAATTTCTAAGGGCGCGGGTTGGTACATTTGTATGGGAGGTACCAGAAGGGGAGTTGCCAGATATCCAAGTTTTTGTCCAAAACATTGTCTAGCTATAGCTTTACTAAATACAGAATTTGGCCAAGATCGCGTTGGTCATATTGATATTATTACACAATTTCTAAGGGCGCGGGATGATATATTTGTATGGGAGCTACCAGAAGGGGATTGGCCAGACTTCCAAGTATTTGTCCAAAACTTTGTCTAGCTATAGCTTTACTAAATACAGAATTTGGCCAAGATCGCGTTGGGCATATTGATATTATTACACAATTTCTAAGCGCGCGGGATGGTACATTTGAATGGGAGGTACCAGAAGGGGAGTTGCCAGGCATCCAAGTTTTTGTCCAAAGCTTTGTCTAGCTACAGCTTTACTAAATACTGAATTTGGCCAAGATCACGTTGGGCTAATTGATATTATTACACAATTTCTAAGGGCGCGGGATGGTACATTTATATGGGAGGTACCAGAAGGGGATTGGCCAGACATCGAAGTTTTTGTCCAAAACATTGTCTAGCTATAGCTTTACTAAAAACAGAATTTGGCCAAGATCGCGTTGGGAATATTGATATTATTACACAATTTCTAAGGGCGCGGGATCGTACATTTGTATGGGTGGTACCAGAAGGGTAGTTGCCAGACTATCAAGTTTTTGTCCAAAGCTTTGTCTAGCTATAGCTTTACTAAATACATAATTTGGCCAAGATCGCGTTGGGCATATTGATATTATTACACAATTTCTAAGGGCGCGGGATGGTACATTTGTATGGGAGGTACCAGAAGGGGAGTTGCCAGACATCCAAGTTTTTGTCCAAATTTCTAAAGTGGGTGCAATGGTACATTTGAATGGGAGGTACCAGAAGGGGAGTTGCCAGAGATCCAAGTTTTTGTCCAAAACATTGCCTAGCTATAGCTTTACTAAATACAGAATTTGGCCAAGATCGCGTTGGGCATTTTGATATTATTACACAATTTCTAAGGGCGCGGGATCGTACATTTGTATGGGTGGTACCAGAAGGGGAGTTGCCAGACTACCAAGTATTTGTCCAAAACTTTGTCTAGCTATAGCTTTACTAAATACAGAATTTGGCCTAGATCGCGTTGGGTATATTGATATTATTACACAATTTCTAAGGGCGCGGGATGGTACATTTGTATGGGTGGTACCAGAAGGGTAGTTGCCAGACTATCAAGTTTTTGTCCAAAGCTTTGTCTAGCTATAGCTTTACTAAATACATAATTTGGCCAAGATCGCGTTGGGTATATTGATATTATTACACAATTTCTAAGGGCGCGGGATGGTATATTTGTATGGGAGGTACCAGAAGGGGATTGGCCAGACTTCCAAGTATTTGTCCAAAACTTTGTCTAGCTATAGCTTTACTAAATACAGAATTTGGCCAAGATCGCGTTGGGCATATTGATATTATTACACAATTTCTAAGCGCGCGGGATGGTACATTTGTATGGGAGGTACCAGAAGGGGAGATGCCAGACATCCAAGTTTTTGTCCAAAACATTGTTTAGCTATAGCTTTACTAAATACAGAATTTAGCCAAGATCGCGTTGGGCCTATTGATATTACTACACAATTTCTAAGGGCGCGGGATGGTACATTTGTATGGGTGGTACCAGATGGGTAGTTGCCAGACTATCAAGTTTTTGTCCAAAGCTTTGTCTAGCTATAGCTTTACTAAATACAGAATTTGGGCAAGATCGCGTTGGGCATATTTATATTATTACACAATTTCTAAGGGCGCGGGATGGTACATTTGTATGGGAGGTACCAGAAGGGGAGTTGCCAGACATCCAAGTTTTTGTCCAAAACATTGTCTAGCTATAGCTTTACTAAAAACAGAATTTGGCCAAGATCGCCAAATACAGAATTTGGGCAAGATCGCGTTGGGCATATTTATATTATTACACAATTTCTAAGGGCGCGGGATGGTACATTTGTATGGGAGGTACCAGAAGGGGAGTTGCCAGACATCCAAGTTTTTGTCCAAAACATTGTCTAGCTATAGCTTTACTAAATACAGAATTTGACCAAGATCGCGTTGGGCATATTGATATTATTACACAATTTCTAAGCGCGCGGGATGGTACATTTGTATGGGAGGTACCAGAAGGGGAGTTGCCAGACATCCAAGTTTTTGTCCAAAACATTGTCTAGCTATAGCTTTACTAAAAACAGAATTTGGCCAAGATCGCGTTGGTCATATTGATATTATTACACAATTTCTAAGGGCGCGGGATGATATATTTGTATGGGAGGTACCAGAAGGGGAGTTGCCAGACATCCAAGTTTTTGTCCAAAACATTGTCTAGCTATAGCTTTACTAAATACAGAATTTGACCAAGATCGCGTTGGGCATATTGATATTATTACACAATTTCTAAGCGCGCGGGATGGTACATTTGTATGGGAGGTACCAGAAGGGGAGTTGCCAGACATCCAAGTTTTTGTCCAAAACATTGTCTAGCTATAGCTTTACTAAATACAGAATTTGGGCAAGATCGCGTTGGGCATATTTATATTATTACACAATTTCTATGGGCGCGGGATGGTACATTTGTATTCTGTATTACTAAATACAGAATTTGGCCAAGATCGCGTTGGGCATATTGATATTATTACACAATTTCTAAGTGCGCGGGATGGTACATTTGTATGGGAGGTACCAGAAGGGGAGTTGCCAGATATCCAAGTTTTTGTCCAAAACATTGTCTAGCTATAGCTTTACTAAATACAGAATTTGGCTTAGATCGCGTTGGTCATATTGATATTATTACACAATTTCTAAGGGCGCGGGTTGGTACATTTGTATGGGAGGTACCAGAAGGGGAGTTGCCAGATATCCAAGTTTTTGTCCAAAACATTGTCTAGCTATAGCTTTACTAAATACAGAATTTGGCCAAGATCGCGTTGGTCATATTGATATTATTACACAATTTCTAAGGGCGCGGGATCGTACATTTGTATGGGTGGTACCAGAAGGGGAGTTGCCAGACTACCAAGTTTTTGTCCAACGCTTCGTCTAGCTATAGCTTTACTAAATACAGAATTTGGCCTAGATCGCGTTGGTCATATTGATATTATTACACATTTTCTAAGGGCGCGGGATGGTACATTTGTATGGGAGGTACCAGAAGACTTCCATGTTTTTGTCCAAATCTTTGTCTAGCTATAGCTTTACTAAATACAGAATTTGGCCTAGATCGCGTTGGTCATATTGATATTATTACACAATTTCTAAGGGCGCGGGTTGGTACATTTGTATGGGAGGTACCAGAAGGGGAGTTGCCAGATATCCAAGTTTTTGTCCAAAACATTGTCTAGCTATAGCTTTACTAAATACAGAATTTGGCCAAGATCGCGTTGGTCATATTGATATTATTACACAATTTCTAAGGGCGCGGGATGGAATATTTGTATGGGAGGTACCAGAAGGGGATTGGCCAGACTTCCAAGTATTTGTCCAAAACTTTGTCTAGCTATAGCTTTACTAAATACATAATTTGGCCAAGATCGCGTTGGGCATATTGATATTATTACACAATTTCTAAGGGCGCGGGTTGGTACATTTGTATGGGAGGTACCAGAAGGGGAGTTGCCAGAGATCCAAGTTTTTGTCCAAAATATTGTTTAGCTATAGATTTACTAAATACAGAATTTAGCCAAGATCGCGTTGGGCCCATTGATATTACTACACAATTTCTAAGGGCTCGGGATGGTACATTTGTATGGGTGGTACCGGAAGGGTAGTTGCCAGACTTCCAAGTTTTTGTCCAAATCTTTGTCTAGCTTTAGCTTTACTAAATACAGAATTTGGCCAAGATCGCGTTGGTCATATTGATATTATTTCACAATTTCTAAGGGCGCGGGTTGGTACATTTGTATGGGAGGTACCAGAAGGGGAGTTGCCAGAGATCCAAGTTTTTGTCCAAAACATTATCTAGCTATAGCTTTACTAAATACAGAATTTGGCCAAGATCGCGTTGGTCATATTGATATTATTACACAATTTCTAAAGGGCGCGGGTTGGTACATTTGTACCAACAGGTACAAGAAGGGGAGTTGCCAGAGATCCAAGTTTTTGTCCAAAACATTGTCTAGCTATAGCTTTACTAAATACAGAATTTGGCCAAGATCGCGTTGGGCATATTGATATTATTACACAATTTCTAAGGGCTCGGGATGGTACATTTGTATAGGTGGTACCGAAAGGGTAGTTGCCAGACTTCCAAGTTTTTGTCCAAATCTTTGTCTAGCTATAGCTTTACTAAATACAGAATTTGGCCAAGATCGCGTTGGTCATATTGATATTATTACACAATTTCTAAAGGGCGCGGGTTGGTACATTTGTACCAACAGGTACAAGAAGGGGAGTTGCCAGAGATCCAAGTTTTTGTCCAAAACATTGTCTAGCTATAGCTTTACTAAATACAGAATTTGGCCAAGATCGCGTTGGGCATATTGATATTACTACACAATTTCTAAGGGCGCGGGATGATATATTTGTATGGGAGGTACCAGTAGGGGAGTGGCCAGACATCCAAGTTTTTGTCCAAAACATTGTCTAGCTATAGCTTTACTAAATACAGAATTTGGCCAAGATCGCGTTGGTCATATTGATATTATTACACAATTTCTAAGGGCGCGGGTTGGTACATTTGTATGGGAGGTACCAGAAGGGGAGTTGCCAGACTTCCAAGTTTTTGTCCAAATCTTTGTCTAGCTATAGCTTTACTAAATACAGAATTTGGCCAAGATCGCGTTGGTCATATTGATATTATTACACAATTTCTAAGGGCGCGGGTTGGTACATTTGTATGGGAGGTACCAGAAGGGGAGTTGCCAGAGATCCAAGTTTTTGTCCAAAATATTGTTTAGCTATAGATTTACTAAATACAGAATTTAGCCAAGATCGCGTTGGGCCTATTGATATTACTACACAATTTCTAAGGGCTCGGGATGGTACATTTGTATGGGTGGTACCGAAAGGGTAGTTGCCAGACTTCCAAGTTTTTGTCCAAATCTTTGTCTAGCTATAGCTTTACTAAATACAGAATTTGGCCAAGATCGCGTTGGTCATATTGATATTATTACACAATTTCTAAAGGGCGCGGGTTGGTACATTTGTACCAACAGGTACAAGAAGGGGAGTTGCCAGAGATCCAAGTTTTTGTCCAAAACATTGTCTAGCTATAGCTTTACTAAATACAGAATTTGGCCAAGATCGCGTTGGGCATATTGATATTTGTTTATAAAAGACGAATTTGTCTCTTATAAGTTGTTTATTTTTGTCTTTGATAAGGCTTGTTTGCCCTTTTGTATTTTTTGTTATCGAGGTGATTCACCAAGATAATGAATGTTTTAACACAAGCACTTGTAACTTGGTTAATGGGTGTAAAAGAAGAAAGCAACTCAACGGTTTGAATGTTTCTCAAAGTTTATTGATTTTATTATGTCTTATATACTATTTAATTGCTGAATTGCATTTTTTAGTGTGCCAATTCTTTATTTTGATTATTGATTACATTGCAAGAATGTGGCATACTTTATATTAATGGTAAACTGTAACAAACAAATTCTGTCGCAATAGCAATTTTTATTCATACGTATATATGTGTATGTTTTGACTGTGAAGGTTTGAACATGCACCCCGCCGTGAGCTGGGCTCACAAACAAAAAATTAAAAAATAATGTGCTGACATGACAGATTTGAATTGCTACGGTTTCTCATTAATGTTATTATTTTGCTTAAAGTGACGTACAACTATGGATTTGGTTATTTAGTCTAAGATTATTGCTGACTGGAAAAACATCTCAGCAAAACTGTATCGTACAAATGTATTATAAAATATTTATTGAGTAAGTTATGAATAATATTATGTTAGTTATTGATGTACTAAATGTTTCCTGATTTCTAGGTCAATCTGTGGCATCGTTCATATTTCATGTGACAGTCACCTCAAATTCTGCTGGTTGTACGTTTTGACGAACTGCTGGACATGGATGTTGCTGGTTTCTTCTCATCTTTCGCTGTCGAGTGCGTTTGTATATCATGATCATAATAGTTCCAATTGCGAGGGTAAGGGCTGCATAAGCAATAGTTGCGTGATGGTATTTGATGTATCGGATTTGCAACGGCAAATCTGTCAATACTTGTTGGTGCAACTTGAACTGGATATCTGATATATTTCGAAGCTGGTCAGAGTAGTTCTTCGGATGGAAATTGTTCAGCAGTGACTCCACTTCAATTGGATGCATGACATTGCTTATATTTGTAGTGGCAGTGTATGATGTGTAGATTGATGATGAATGTATTTGATGACCTTAAATAACGAAGGACTTGTGTTTTAGCGTGCAATTTGGACTTATCTTCAGAAGACCAGAGTCCTTTAAAGTCAGTTGAGAGTGCTCTTGTCCGCATACAGCGTTTATTCGGGTTGAGTTTTGCATTGTGTATAACCAGTGATTCTTGTGTCCCAATTGTATAAAAGAGGTGGTATCTATGGTTGGTGCAATATTACAATCAGCGTGGCTGTCATTATTAATAAGTGAAATTTCACACAAGCACCTGTCTGCGTCCGCATTGTACTTGAATTGCATGTTTCTACATAAAAACTCATCTTCGGATAGGGTCATGCATGACATCCACTGTCTTTCAGTTAAAACAAAATATTGATCCCTGTGCGTGTTAATAGCTATTAAATCACTGCATGTTTGGATTTCAAGCATTGTGTTCTTAGCTCGATATGGAATTGGATGTGGTTTGAAAAGTTCAAAAGTTTCCGGACCACATAGAGGAATTGTTATGTGAAAGATGACATGGTCTTCAGTTACTCCACCTCTCACATGCAATATCTTGTAGAGCTGCAGAATATTGTCCTGGTTGACCGGCAATTGCTGAGATACGGAAAGGTGATTCCTCACTTGCACTAGCTCTGATTCAAGTTGAGCAGGTGTTAGTAATAATGGGCTGATTTTTCCGTGGTGCGAGTCGGATAATACCGAAATTATTGTTGACTGAATTCGATGTAATCTGGCGGAAATCATAGAAAGCTGAACTGAGAGGGATATGAAGATTTGGAAGAGTTTTGCCTGATGACTCTCCTGTTCATCCGTGTGTAGCCTTGATACGATTTCGGATAATTCAGCATCTAAGTTTTCGAACTTTTCCTTTATTGTGATCTCGTCCTGTTTGAACACGTTCAATGTCGCGTCAATAATTGATGTTTGATTTCTTAAGATCAGTTTAAGTTTGTTTTCATCCTCCTTAATTGTGCTGATGGTGTTCGACATTGGTTCCGCATAAGTAGAGTCTAACACGCCAAAAAGTGAATTAGCGATGTTGCCGACAACGTCTACTGCACCACGTTTCGTCCTTTTGCCTTTTAGTAGCATATTTTCATTCTTTAGGTCTGCCAATCCGAATTCAAGTGTTTTTAATGTATTCATACAAGTTGTCTTCTGAGTTATCAGATTACATAAATGCTTTAATGCGATGGTTCCATTCGTGAATGCAGCCATCTCTCGCCAATATGGTTGTAATGCATAGTAGCTTACAAGATTCCAATCGGATTGTGATATTTTAGTGTTTCCAATCCCCTTAATGTTTATTGAGGCTGGCTTCATTGATAAACCAAGTTGTTTTACTAGACGTTCAGTGACGAAATTGACTTGAGATCCAGAATCTAGCAAGGCACGGCACTCAACTTCTGCATGGTCACTCTTAACCTTTACCACTGCTGTGCTGAGTAACACGTATGAATTTGACGATTGAAGTGGCTTCTACTTTATTTGGTGGACAAGAAATTGTTGCATTTGACATATTGCTTGTTAATGGTACAGCTGTACATGCTCTCTTGGAGTTAAATTTTTGATCGCTCCCTTGATATGATGATGCTTTTGATGGCTCCAAATGTAACATTGTGTTATGCTTTTTATTGCATTTGGTGCATGATCGCGATGTGCAATTTTTGGTCACATGGCTTGATTTTAAGCAATTGCAGCATAACTTGTGTTTTTGTGTGAAATTTAGACGTTCCGATGGTGTTAGTTGTTGAAACTGTTGACACCGATATAACGGATGAGCGCCATTTTTGCAGAGTATACATACATCTTTATTTAGATTGGCTGAAGCCGCAGAGGCACATACCTTTGGACTCGGCTTTTCTTTCTGGCCCATTGCTTCTATTGATTGAAAACGGGTCTCCAGGAATGTCAAGAAATGTTTGAGTCGTGGCAGTTCTTTTGGATCCGTTAATGATCGTTCATAAAGAACATGTGTGCCACGATCAAGTTTTTTAACTAATAGGTGCAATAAAAGAGGATCCCAAGAGCTTGTGTCGACCCCGATATTTTGTAATGCATGCAGGCATTCTCGTGTGACGTCATGCAGTTGCTTAATGGCCATTGCTGATGACCCGCCTGATGGTTGATCAGTTAGTTGCTGCATCAGAGTTGTGACAAGAACTCGTTTATTGTCGTATCGCTCTTGTAGCAACTTCCATGCTGTGTCATAGTTGTCCGCTGTATGACATATTAGTTTTCCAGCTTCTCCAATGACGTTTGATTTAAGGTACCACATCTTCTGTACCGTAGGAATTTGTTGATTGTCTACGAGTTGTGAGAACATGTCAAAAAAGGTTCTCCACTTAAGGTAGTCTCCATTGAATTGAGGGAGAGTCACTTTTGGTAGAGGTAACGCGTTGCTCTGCTCTGGTTGGGATTTTCTTTCTGGCGTGGTATTTGACGACAGCTTAAAGTTGTTAATGATCAGTTGTTCAAGATTTGTATATGACTCCATATCGTATCCTTCTGCTTGTGGATCTTGACTGCATTCCCATATTGAGAAATGCAAATTCTGGACTTGCTCCCACAACTTTTCCTTAAGAGCCATATTTGCCGCTGTCGGATCCATGATAAGCAACCGTCTCAGCGATGCCATCATCACATTTTGTCTTCTAATTGATGAATTAGTAGTGGAAACCCTTAGCGCCGCTGGATCCCTATCAGTCACTGTTGTTCTAAGTGACACAGATGGCTTGTCGTCAGCATTCTTTTGTCTTGTTTCTACTTCGGGTTCATTAGATGATTCCATCATTGCTGTCTCGAAAATGTCCCGGTACTTTAAAGTAAGTTCCGATATTTTCTCATAATACTTCTCGGTGAAATATTTGTGGTCAGATGGAATATTTTCAAGGCACCGTAGTTTGTTGTCGGTGGTCTCGAACATAGACCATGCCGTATCCAATCGTCTGAGACGTTCCTCATAATACGGGACTGTTTTTCTCGAAGCTCCATCCTTTTTGACGATTCGGATAATGCTCTCAATGACATCGCCAGTCGCTTGTTGGGACTCTAGTAGTTGGCTAAATAATGTCATATTGAAGTCTTTTTGGTTTTTTTTTTGGGCTCTGATCTTTGTAGACTCAGCTGGCGTTTCTTGTCCTCAGGCTATTGTACAACTGTAGATTTGGGAGTGTCGCTTCTGTGCCAGGGTACAGAACTAACACTTTTTGAGGAAATGCAGCGAATGCCGTCCTATGCCAAATAATAGGATATGCAATTTCTTTATGATGAAGAGTTGCCGTAGATTTGATCCTGTCCCAAGTTGCAGGATATCGGGCTGAACTACGTAAATGGGGTGCCACTGGTGTCTTCCTGTGTGCTGCAGCTCGCCAAGAGTTTTCCTAGTTCCTTACCACTGGTGGGGGGAAACTGGAATTCTGCTTTGGTTCGATGTCTGGACCGGTGTCCTGATGAATGTGTGCAAGGCGTGTTAGAGTATTCCGAGTTCCTTACCACTGGTGGGGGAAAACTGGAATTCAGATCACGTCGGGGTCACCAAAATGTTTATAAAAGACGAATTTGTCTCTTATAAGTTGTTTATTTTTGTCTTTGATAAGGCTTGTTTGCCCTTTTGTATTTTTTGTTATCGAGGTGATTCACCAAGATAATGAATGTTTTAACACAAGCACTTGTAACTTGGTTAATGGGTGTAAAAGAAGAAAGCAACTCAACGGTTTGAATGTTTCTCAAAGTTTATTGATTTTATTATGTCTTATATACTATTAAATTGCTGAATTGCATTTTTTAGTGTGCCAATTCTTTATTTTGATTATTGATTACATTGCAAGAATGTGGCATACTTTATATTAATGGTAAACTGTAACAAACAAATTCTCTCGCAATAGCAATTTTTATTCATACGTATATATGTGTATGTTTTGACTGTGAAGGTTTGAACAATATTATTACACAATTTCTAAGGGCGCGGGATCGTACATTTGTATGGGTGGTACCAGAAGGGGAGTTGCCAGACTACCAAGTATTTGTCCAAAACGTTGTCTAGCTATAGCTTTACTAAATACAGAATTTGGCCTAGATCGCGTTGGGCATATTGATATTATTACACAATTTCTAAGGGCGCGGGATGGTATATTTGTATGGGAGGTACCAGAAGGGGATTGGCCAGACTTCCAAGTATTTGTCCAAAACTTTGTCTAGCTATAGCTGTACTAAATACAGAATTTGGGCAAGATCGCGTTGGGCATATTTATATTATTACACAATTTCTAAGGGCGCGTGATGATACATTTGTATGGGAGGTACCAGAAGGGGAGTTGCCAGACATCCAAGTTTTTGTCCAAAACATTGTCTAGCTATAGCTTTACTAAAAACAGAATTTGGCCAAGATCGCGTTGGCCATATTGATATTATTACACAATTTCTAAGGGCGCGGGATGATATATTTGTATGGGAGGTACCAGAAGGGGATTGGCCAGACTTCCAAGTATTTGTCCAAAACTTTGTCTAGCTATAGCTTTACTAAATACAGAATTTGGCCAAGATCGCGTTGGGCATATTGATATTATTACACAATTTCTAAGCGCGCGGGATGGTACATTTGTATGGGAGGTACCAGAAGGGGAGATGCCAGACATCCAAGTTTTTGTCCAAAACATTGTTTAGCTATAGCTTTACTAAATACAGAATTTAGCCAAGATCGCGTTGGGCCTATTGATATTACTACACAATTTCTAAGGGCGCGGGATGGTACATTTGTATGGGTGGTACCAGATGGGTAGTTGCCAGACTATCAAGTTTTTGTCCAAAGCTTTGTCTAGCTATAGCTTTACTAAATACAGAATTTGGGCAAGATCGCGTTGGGCATATTTATATTATTACACAATTTCTAAGGGCGCGGGATGGTACATTTGTATGGGAGGTACCAGAAGGGGAGTTGCCAGACATCCAAGTTTTTGTCCAAAACATTGTCTAGCTATAGCTTTACTAAAAACAGAATTTGGCCAAGATCGCGTTGGTCATATTGATATTATTACACAATTTCTAAGGGCGCGGGATGATATATTTGTATGGGAGGTACCAGAAGGGGATTGGCCAGACTTCCAAGTATTTGTCCAAAACTTTGTCTAGCTATAGCTTTACTAAATACAGAATTTGGCCAAGATCGCGTTGGGCATATTGATATTATTACACAATTTCTGAGCGCGCGGGATGGTACATTTGAATGGGAGGTACCAGAAGGGGAGTTGCCAGGCATCCAAGTTTTTGTCCAAAGCTTTGTCTAGCTACAGCTTTACTAAATACTGAATTTGGCCAAGATCACGTTGGGCTAATTGATATTATTACACAATTTCTAAGGGCGCGTGATGGTACATTTATATGGGAGGTACCAGAAGGGGATTGGCCAGACATCGAAGTTTTTGTCCAAAACATTGTCTAGCTATAGCTTTACTAAAAACAGATTTTGCCAAGATCGCGTTGGGAATATTGATATTATTACACAATTTCTAAGGGCGCGGGATCGTACATTTGTATGGGTGGTACCAGAAGGGTAGTTGCCAGACTATCCAGTTTTTGTCCAAAGCTTTGTCTAGCTATAGCTTTACTAAATACATAATTTGGCCAAGATCGCGTTGGGCATATTGATATTATTACACAATTTCTAAGGGCGCGGGATGGTACATTTGTATGGGAGGTACCAGAAGGGGAATGGCCAGACATCCAAGTTTTTGTCCAAATTTCTAAAGTGGGTGCAATGGTACATTTGAATGGGAGGTACCAGAAGGGGAGTTGCCAGGCATCCAAGTTTTTGTCCAAAGCTTTGTCTAGCTACAGCTTTACTAAATACTGAATTTGGCCAAGATCACGTTGGGCTAATTGATATTATTACACAATTTCTAAGGGCGCGGGATCGTACATTTGTATGGGTGGTACCAGATGGGTAGTTGCCAGACTATCAAGTTTTTGTCCAAAGCTTTGTCTAGCTATAGCTTTACTAAATACAGAATTTGGGCAAGATCGCGTTGGGCATATTGATATTATTACACAATTTCTAAGCGCGCGGGATGGTACATTTGTATGGGAGGTACCAGAAGGGGAGTTGCCAGACATCCAAGTTTTTGTCCAAAACATTGTCTAGCTATAGCTTTACTAAATACAGAATTTGGGCAAGATCGCGTTGGGCATATTTATATTATTACACAATTTCTAAGGGCGCGGGATGGTACATTTGTATTCTGTATTACTAAATACAGAATTTGGCCAAGATCGCGTTGGGCATATTGATATTATTACACAATTTCTAAGTGCGCGGGATGGTACATTTGTATGGGAGGTACCAGAATCGGAGTTGCCAGATATCTAAGTTTTTGTGCAAAACATTGTTTAGCTATAGCTCTACTAAATACAGAATTTAGCCAAGATCGCGTTGGGCCTATTGATATTACTACACAATTTCTAAGGGCGCGGGATGGTACATTTATATGGGTGGTACCAGAAGGGTAGTTGCCAGACTTCCAAGTTTTTGTTCAAATCTTTGTCTAGCTATAGCTTTACTAAATACAGAATTTGGCCAAGATCGCGTTAGGCATATTGATATTATTACACAATTTCTAAGGGCGCGGGATGGTATATTTGTATGGGAGGTACCAGAATGGGATTGGCCAGACTTCCAATTATTTGTCCAGAATCGGAGTTGCCAGACATCCAAGTTTTTGTCCAAAACATTGTTTAGTTATAGCTCTACTAAATACAGAATTTAGCCAAGATCGCGTTGGGCCTATTGATATTACTACACAATTTCTAAGGGCGCGGGATGGTACATTTATATGGGTGGTACCAGAAGGGTAGTTGCCAGACTTCCAAGTTTTTGTCCAAATCTTTGTCTAGCTATAGCTTTACTAAATACAGAATTTGGCCAAGATCGCGTTAGGCATATTGATATTATTACACAATTTCTAAGGGCGCGGGATGGTATATTTGTATGGGAGGTACCAGAATGGGATTGGCCAGACTTCCAAGTATTTGTCCAAAACTTTGTCTAGCTATAGCTTTACTAAATACAGAATTTGGCCAAGATCGCGTTGGTCATATTGATATTATTACACAATTTCTAAGGGCGCGGGTTGGTACATTTGTATGGGAGGTACCAGAAGGGAAGTTGCCAGACATCCAAGTTTTTGTCCAAAACATTGTCTAGCTATAGCTTTACTAAATACTGAATTTGGCCAAGATCGCGTTGGGCCTATTGATATTACTACACAATTTCTAAGGGCGCGGGATGGTACATTTGTATGGGTGGTACCAGAAGGGTAGTTGCCAGACTACCAATTTTTGTCCAAAACTTTGTCTAGCTATAGCTTTACTAAATACAGAATTTGGCCAAGATCGCGTTAGGCATATTGATATTATTACACAATTTCTAAGGGCGCGGGATGGTATATTTGTATGGGAGGTACCAGAAGGGGATTGGCCAGACTTCCAAGTATTTGTCCAAAACTTTGTCTAGCTATAGCTTTACTAAATACAGAATTTGGCCAAGATCGCGTTGGGCATATTGATATTATTACACAATTTCTAAGGGCTCGGGATGGTACATTTGTATGGGAGGTACCAGAAGGGGAGTTGCCAGACATCCAAGTTTTTTTCTGAAACTTTGTACAGTTATAGGTTTACTAAGTGGTGTGTGGAATGGTACATTTGTATGGGAGGTACCAGAAGGGGACTTGCCAGACTTCCAAGTTTTTGTCCAAAGATTTTTCTGGATATAGCTTTACTAAATACAGAATTTGGGCAAGATCGTGTTGGGCGTATTGCTAATATTACACGGCTTATAAGGGGCGGGATCGTACATTTGTATGGGTGGTACCAGAAGGGGAGTTGCCAGACTACCAAGTTTTTGCCCAAATTTCTAAAGTGGGTGGAATGGTACATTTGAATGGGAGGTACCCGAAGGTGAGTTGCCAGGCATCCAAGTTTTTGTCCAAAGCTTTGTCTAGCTACAGCTTTACTAAATACTGAATTTGGCCAAGATCGCGTTGGGCTAATTGATATTATTACACAATTTCTAAGGGCGCGGGATCGTACATTTGTATGCGTGGTACCAGAAGGGGAGTTGCCAGACTACCAAGTTTTTGTCCAAAGCTTTGTCTAGCAATAGCTTTACTAAATACAGAATTTGGTCAAGATCGCGTTGGGCATATTGATATTATTACACAATTTCTAAGGGCGCGGGATGGTACATTTGTATGGGAGGTACCAGAAGGGGATTGCCAGACATCCAAGTTTATGTACAAATCTTTGTCTAGCTATAGCTTTACTAAATATAGAATTTGGCCAAGATCGCGTTGGTCATATTGATATTATTACACAATTTCTAAGGGCGCGGGTTGGTACATTTTTATGGGAGGTACTAGAAGGACAGTTTCCACACTTCCAAGTTTTTCTCAAAACCTTTATCTAGATATAGATTTACTAAATACAGAATTTGGACATGGTCTCGTTGGGCATATTGATATTATTACACGGCTTATGAGGGGCGGGATGGTACATTTGTATGTGAGGGACCAGAAGGGGAGTTGCCAGACTTGCAAGTTACACAATTTCTAAGGGCGCGGGATGGTACATTTGTATGGGTGGTACCAGAAGGAGAGTTGCCAGTCGTCCATGTTTTTGTCCAAAGCTTTGTCTAGCTATAGCTTTACTAAATACAGAATTTGGCCAAGATCGCGTTGGGCATATTGATATTATTACACAATTTCTAGGGGCGCGGGATGGTACATTTGTATGGGAGGTACCAGAAGGGAGTTTTCAGACAGGTTTTGTCCAAAACATTGTCTAGCTATAGTTTTACTAAATACAGAATTTGGCCAAGATCGCGTTGGACATATTGATATCATTACACAGTTTCTAGGGCGCGGGATGGTACATTTATATGGGAGGTACTAGAAGGGGATTGGCCAGACTTCCAAGTATTTGTCCAAAACTTTGTCTAGCTATAGCTTTACTGAATACAGAATTTGGCCAAGATCGCGTTGGGCGTATATAATAATACACGGCTTATAAGGGGCGGGATCGTACATTTCTATGGGAGGTACTAGAAGGACAGTTTCCACACTTCCAAGTTTTTCTCAAAACCTTTATCTAGCTATAGCTTTACTAAATACAGAATTTAGCCAAGATCGCGTTGGGCATATTGATATTATTACACAATTTGTAAGGGCGCGGGATGGTACATTTGTATGGTGGTACCAGAAGGGGAGTTGCCAGACTTCCAGGTTTTTGTCCAAACCTTTGTCTAGCTATAGCTTTACTAAATACAGAATTTGGCCAAGATCGCGTTGGGCATATTGATATTATTACACAATTTCTAGGGGCGCGGGATGGTTCATTTGTATGGGAGGTACCAGAAGGGGAGTTTTCAGACAGTTTTTGTCCAAAACATTGTCTAGCTATAGTTTTACTAAATACAGAATTTGGCCAAGATCGCGTTGGGCATATTGATATCATTACACAGTTTCTAGGGCGCGGGATGGTACATTTGTATGGGAGGTACTAGAAGGGCAGTTTCCACACTTCCAAGCTTTTCTCCAAAGCTTTGTCTAGATATAGATTTACTAAATACAGAATTTGGCCAAGATCGCGTTGGGCATATTGATATCATTACACAGTTTCTAGGGCGCGGGATGGTACATTTGTATGGGAGGTACTAGAAGGGCAGTTTCCACACTTCCAAGCTTTTCTCCAAAGCTTTGTCTAGATATAGATTTACTACATACAGAATTTGGGCATGATCGCGTTGGGCGTATTGACAATATTACACGGCTTATGAGGGGCGGGATGGTACATTTGTATGGGAGGGACCAGAAGGGGAGTTGCCAGACTTCCAAGTTTTTGTCTGAAACTTTGTACAGTTATAGGTTTACTAAGTGGTGTGTGGAATGGTACATTTGTATTGGAGGTACTAGAAGGGGAGTAGCCAGACTTCCAAGTTTTTGTCCAAAGCTTTGTCTAGATATAGCTTTACTAAATACAGAATTTGGGCATGATCGCGTTGGTCATATTGATACTATTACACTTTTATGAGCGGCGGGATGGTGCATTTGTATGGGAGGTACCAGAAGGGCAGTTGCCGCACTTCCATGTTTTTCTCCAAAGCTTTGTCTAGATATAAATTTACTAAATACAGAATTTGTTCATGATCGCGTTGGGGGTATTGATAATATTACACGGCTTATAAGGGCGGGATGGTACATTTGTATGGGAGGGACCGGAAGGGGAGTTGTCAGACTTCCAAGTTCTTGTCCGAAACTTTGTCTAGCAATAGCTTTACTAAATACAGAATTAGGACAAGATCGCGTTGGTCATAATGATATTATTACAGGAATTCTAAAGTGGGCGAAATAGACGATTTTGTATGGGAGGTACCCGAAGGGGTGTGGCCATATAGCCCCTATCCAATCCCATAAGCTGTTTTGGGAATATATTAACCCATGCCAAATTTTAAAGCGATTGTTTAACTCTTTCGAAAGTTATCGTGCGTACCAGGAGGACACACGGACATGGCTCAAACGATTCAGAAAGTCATGAATCGAATTTGGTTCAAAGACACCTGGGGTCTAATGTGGATATTTCTATGTGCTACACTTTTGAGCCGTATCAAATGATATATACAATCTTCCCGTAGGGTGAGGAGGAAACTTTGTTAGTCAAAAAAAAATAATAGATATTTCGTATGTGTATAATGTTCATGAAGAGAAACAATTTCCGTTTAAACTATGTGTAATGCTCGAATGTTTATAAGTAGAAAACAAGTGAAAAAGTAGCAGTCGGGTAAACCGACTTATATATACCCTCACCCTCAGAAAAACATACAAGTCTCATATATAGAATTTCGGACAAATTCGTTGAGCGAATTTATATAATTACACGATTTCTAAGGGGCCTAACGGTACATTTGTATGGAAGGTACCTGAAGGGGAGTTGCCGGACATCCATGTTTTTATCCAAAGCTTTGTCTAGCTATAGCTTTACTAAATACAGAATTTGGTCAAGATCGCGTTGTGCATATTGATATTATTACACAGTGATATTATTATCAGTAAAAACATATATAGAATTTCGGAAAAATTCGTTGAGCGAATTTATATAATTAGACAATTTCTAAAGTGGGTGGAATGGTACATTTGTCTGGGAGGTACCAGAAGGGGAGTGGCCAGACTTCCAAGTTTTTGTCCAAAACTTCGTCTAGCTATAGCTGTACTAAATACTGCATTTGGCCAAGATCGCGTTGGTCATATTGATATTATTACTCAATTTCTAAGGTCGCGGGATGGTAGATTTGTATGGGAGGTACCAGAAGGGGAGTTGCCAGACAGCCAAGTTTTTGTCCAAAATATTGTTTGGCTATACTAAATACAGAATTTGGCCACGATCGCGTTGGGCTAATTGATATTATTACACAATTTCTAAGGACGCGGGATGGTTCATTTGTATGGAAGGTACCTGAAGGGGAGTTGCCGGACATCCAAGTTTTTGTCCAAAGCTTTGTCTAGCTATAGCTTTACTAAATACAGAATTTGGCCAAGTTCGCGTTGGGCTTATTGATATTATTACATAATTTCTAAGGGCGCGGGATGCTACATTTGTATGGGAGGTACTAGAAGGGGAGTTGCCAGACATCCAAGTTTTTGTCCGAAATTTTGTTAGTCAGAAAAAAACCAAAGAAAAAGTTGCAGTCGGGTAATCCGGTGGCATGTCATAACGTCTAAAGACATAATGTCTATAGACATAATGACACTCCAAAAGTGACATAATGTCTATAGACATTACAGCACTTTTGAAAGTGACATAAAGTCAAAAAAAAGTGTCACATACTCTTTAGACATTGTAACACTTTTGGAAGTGACATAAAATCTTTAGACATTATAGCACTTTTGAAAGTGACATAATGTCTAAAGAATTTCAAATAGTTAAGAAACGTGCTGAAAGTGCCGTTATTTTAAAAAACTGACCAAAACAAAAATTGAAGAGAAGGTGTAGCAGAGCTTTTACTTCAATTTTCAGTCTGTAAGTGTTCTTTGAAGTGAAAAAAAAGTTGTTGGAAATGGAAAAGGTAAACTTTGCATATGTTTTTATGGCGGGCTTACGGAAAAATTCCAAGCTACTCTTTCTGACTGGAGAAGGTCAATTGTTTAGAAAAACTAATGTCTACAAAGATTACACTCGCTGTAAGTGTTACTTTGAGGCGTGCAGCGCAACAGTTGCACTTAAAAACGACGGCTTGTGCGAGCAATTGAGCCTGGAGTTCAACCATGTCCATGCGCCTCCAGTAGAGTTAGTGACAAAAATGCAAATAATGGACAAAGTTAAAACTGAATGTGGTAGAAATACTCTTGGCAAAAGGAAAGGTGTCCGCGAAATTTTCGACGAGGAATGCATGAAGGATAGTGATCTTGCACCAGGGGTTTCTTTTCCAAAAATAAAACGGCAGCTCCACCGCATCCGAAGCGACGGTTTACCGAAGAACCCCATAACACCGTCTGAAGTTAAATCAATATTCGATGAAGCCAGCTTTTTTACCGCGTATGGATCTTCGAAGCATATTGACAAGCCATTTTGCCGGGGAACTATAGTGGAGGATGGATTTGCTTACAGCATTTTCTTATCGCCAACTATAGACTGGCGATCTGTGCCATCTTGTGGATACAAGCAATTGGTCGTAGTCCATTTCCATTATATTGATCATGTAAGTTGTCCAAGACTTCCCGAAGTAAAAATGTGGTGTTTCTATTACTTTACAGGCGTTTCCCTTCATTTACATCTTGATGACTAAAAAGACGAGAGAAGCTTATGAGCATGCATTTCAATTTATAGACACGAACTTATTCAAGTTCCAGGCTTCCACATTTCATACTGATTATGAAATGGGTTTGAGGAAAGCCTTACGAAATGTTTTTCCAACTGCAACATATAAAGGTTGTTGGTTCCACTATTGCCAGGCTATGCGGCGCAAGACTCAAACTATAAAGGGGTTTGGCGCTATCGTCAGAAATAGCATTGAGTGCAAAGAGTGGTACCGAAAGTTTTTGAGTCTTCCGTTAGTAAACGCGGAGCAAATAGAAGAAATGTTCCTCATACTAAAAACGGAATTATTGGAATTCCCGGTAAAACAACGGGAATGCCTCAAAGTCTTTGCGGAATACTTCGAAAACAATGGATGACGACGGTAAGTGGAATTTATTTAATTCTCAACAAAAAACCGGCGCTGATTTTTTATTACCGTTACTTTTTTATATCTTTTTCCGCACCCCCTCCGCTTTAGTATTTTACTTTGTATATACCAAATTTTTCGTTACTCCCCATACATCTCCTCCGATATAGCATTTCACTTTCTACATCCCAAATTATTTTTGTTTTAGATTACACCTTCTGGATTTTCAGTCAGCCAGGAACATGTGAGAACTACAAGTGCGCTGGAAGGTTTCAACTCGCAACTGTCGAGGAAAGTGGAAAAGCACGGGCGCTTTTTCAAGTTCTTTGCTCACTCAGTTTCCCTAACCCAAGTGTGCGCTGGCGTTTTGAATGTTTTGCCAAAAAAGCGTAAACCACAGGCGGATAAGGCTGAAAAGATATACCAAATGACCCAAAAGCTTATTAGGGGACAGATGGCGCTGGCAGATTTTTTCCAACATATCATAAATAAAGATAACCACATTCTACAAGAGTGCCGCGTAATGGAGGAAGACGATGAATCTAATGCATCGGAAGCAGGGGATATTCCCGAAAATGAGGAACCATACACTCCGACAACAGAAGTGTTGCAATGCATAATTTGCACTGTTGAACCCAGGAATGTCCTTCGGCACCCCTGCCGACATTTCAAAATTTGTACGGCGTGTTTGGATGTATTGCAGCAAAAATCTAAAACTAAAAATTCTTATTTGCTTTGTCCGTATTGCAAGCAAATTGTTGAAACCCACTTGAAAATATTTCAATAAATTGTAACTAGCATTGATTTAAAAATTGCAAGAAATTAATTTTCCACCTTAAAATAAAATTTCCACCTGTTCTACAGTTCATAGGCATTGTGTCACAGCTGGAAGAGTCTTAATGTCTATTGACATTATGTCACTTTTGGAGTGACATAAGGTCTAAAAAAAAGTTTTTGGGGTGTCTTAAAATCTATAGGTTTTATGTCACTTTCAAAAGTGCTGTAATGTCTATAGACAATATATCACTTTTGGAGTGTCATAATGTCTATAGACATTATGACCATAGACGTTATGACATGCCACCCCAAAGCAACAAATGATGCCTCTGCATCGTCGCTGCTTATGGAAAACCAAAATGTAAGATCTACTATAAGTATCTAGAATAAGATCATTGTAATTCAGTCTTAAGACCAACATTAATTAATAAAGATAGGCAAATCTAAATTCTCTCGTCTTTGTTATTATTCGTACTCGTTGTTACCCCCTAAAGTGGGCGAAATAGACGATTTTGTATGGGAGGTACCCGAAGGGGTGTGGCCATATAGCCCCTATCCAATCCCATAAGCTGTTTTGGGAATATATTAACCCATGCCAAATTTTAAAGCGATTGTTTAACTCTTTCGAAAGTTATCGTGCGTACCAGGAGGACACACGGACATGGCTCAAACGATTCAGAAAGTCATGAATCGAATTTGGTTCAAAGACACCTGGGGTCTAATGTGGATATTTCTATGTGCTACACTTTTGAGCCGTATCAAATGATATATACAATCTTCCCGTAGGGTGAGGAGGAAACTTTGTTAGTCAAAAAAAAATAATAGATATTTCGTATGTGTATAATGTTCATGAAGAGAAACAATTTCCGTTTAAACTATGTGTAATGCTCGAATGTTTATAAGTAGAAAACAAGTGAAAAAGTAGCAGTCGGGTAAACCGACTTATATATACCCTCACCCTCAGAAAAACATACAAGTCTCATATATAGAATTTCGGACAAATTCGTTGAGCGAATTTATATAATTACACGATTTCTAAGGGGCCTAACGGTACATTTGTATGGAAGGTACCTGAAGGGGAGTTGCCGGACATCCATGTTTTTATCCAAAGCTTTGTCTAGCTATAGCTTTACTAAATACAGAATTTGGTCAAGATCGCGTTGTGCATATTGATATTATTACACAGTGATATTATTATCAGTAAAAACATATATAGAATTTCGGAAAAATTCGTTGAGCGAATTTATATAATTAGACAATTTCTAAAGTGGGTGGAATGGTACATTTGTCTGGGAGGTACCAGAAGGGGAGTGGCCAGACTTCCAAGTTTTTGTCCAAAACTTCGTCTAGCTATAGCTGTACTAAATACTGCATTTGGCCAAGATCGCGTTGGTCATATTGATATTATTACTCAATTTCTAAGGTCGCGGGATGGTAGATTTGTATGGGAGGTACCAGAAGGGGAGTTGCCAGACAGCCAAGTTTTTGTCCAAAATATTGTTTGGCTATACTAAATACAGAATTTGGCCACGATCGCGTTGGGCTAATTGATATTATTACACAATTTCTAAGGACGCGGGATGGTTCATTTGTATGGAAGGTACCTGAAGGGGAGTTGCCGGACATCCAAGTTTTTGTCCAAAGCTTTGTCTAGCTATAGCTTTACTAAATACAGAATTTGGCCAAGTTCGCGTTGGGCTTATTGATATTATTACATAATTTCTAAGGGCGCGGGATGCTACATTTGTATGGGAGGTACTAGAAGGGGAGTTGCCAGACATCCAAGTTTTTGTCCGAAATTTTGTTAGTCAGAAAAAAACCAAAGAAAAAGTTGCAGTCGGGTAATCCGGTGGCATGTCATAACGTCTAAAGACATAATGTCTATAGACATAATGACACTCCAAAAGTGACATAATGTCTATAGACATTACAGCACTTTTGAAAGTGACATAAAGTCAAAAAAAAGTGTCACATACTCTTTAGACATTGTAACACTTTTGGAAGTGACATAAAATCTTTAGACATTATAGCACTTTTGAAAGTGACATAATGTCTAAAGAATTTCAAATAGTTAAGAAACGTGCTGAAAGTGCCGTTATTTTAAAAAACTGACCAAAACAAAAATTGAAGAGAAGGTGTAGCAGAGCTTTTACTTCAATTTTCAGTCTGTAAGTGTTCTTTGAAGTGAAAAAAAAGTTGTTGGAAATGGAAAAGGTAAACTTTGCATATGTTTTTATGGCGGGCTTACGGAAAAATTCCAAGCTACTCTTTCTGACTGGAGAAGGTCAATTGTTTAGAAAAACTAATGTCTACAAAGATTACACTCGCTGTAAGTGTTACTTTGAGGCGTGCAGCGCAACAGTTGCACTTAAAAACGACGGCTTGTGCGAGCAATTGAGCCTGGAGTTCAACCATGTCCATGCGCCTCCAGTAGAGTTAGTGACAAAAATGCAAATAATGGACAAAGTTAAAACTGAATGTGGTAGAAATACTCTTGGCAAAAGGAAAGGTGTCCGCGAAATTTTCGACGAGGAATGCATGAAGGATAGTGATCTTGCACCAGGGGTTTCTTTTCCAAAAATAAAACGGCAGCTCCACCGCATCCGAAGCGACGGTTTACCGAAGAACCCCATAACACCGTCTGAAGTTAAATCAATATTCGATGAAGCCAGCTTTTTTACCGCGTATGGATCTTCGAAGCATATTGACAAGCCATTTTGCCGGGGAACTATAGTGGAGGATGGATTTGCTTACAGCATTTTCTTATCGCCAACTATAGACTGGCGATCTGTGCCATCTTGTGGATACAAGCAATTGGTCGTAGTCCATTTCCATTATATTGATCATGTAAGTTGTCCAAGACTTCCCGAAGTAAAACTGCTTGCAGTAATGTGGTGTTTCTATTACTTTACAGGCGTTTCCCTTCATTTACATCTTGATGACTAAAAAGACGAGAGAAGCTTATGAGCATGCATTTCAATTTATAGACACGAACTTATTCAAGTTCCAGGCTTCCACATTTCATACTGATTATGAAATGGGTTTGAGGAAAGCCTTACGAAATGTTTTTCCAACTGCAACATATAAAGGTTGTTGGTTCAACTATTGCCAGGCTATGCGGCGCAAGACTCAAACTATAAAGGGTTTGGCGCTATCGTCAGAAATAGCATTGAGTGCAAAGAGTGGTACCGAAAGTTTTTGAGTCTTCCGTTAGTAAACGCGGAGCAAATAGAAGAAATGTTCCTCATACTAAAAACGGAATTATTGGAATTCCCGGTAAAACAACGGGAATGCCTCAAAGTCTTTGCGGAATACTTCGAAAACAATGGATGACGATGGTAAGTGGAATTTATTTAATTCTCAACAAAAAACCGGCGCTGATTTTTTATTACCGTTACTTTTTTATATCTTTTTCCGCACCCCCTCCGCTTTAGTATTTTACTTTGTATATACCAAATTTTTCGTTACTCCCCATACATCTCCTCCGATATAGCATTTCACTTTCTACATCCCAAATTATTTTTGTTTTAGATTACACCTTCTGGATTTTCAGTCAGCCAGGAACATGTGAGAACTACAAGTGCGCTGGAAGGTTTCAACTCGCAACTGTCGAGGAAAGTGGAAAAGCACGGGCGCTTTTTCAAGTTCTTTGCTCACTCAGTTTCCCTAACCCAAGTGTGCGCTGGCGTTTTGAATGTTTTGCCAAAAAAGCGTAAACCACAGGCGGATAAGGCTGAAAAGATATACCAAATGACCCAAAAGCTTATTAGGGGACAGATGGCGCTGGCAGATTTTTTCCAACATATCATAAATAAAGATAACCACATTCTACAAGAGTGCCGCGTAATGGAGGAAGACGATGAATCTAATGCATCGGAAGCAGGGGATATTCCCGAAAATGAGCAACCATACACTCCGACAACAGAAGTGTTGCAATGCATAATTTGCACTGTTGAACCCAGGAATGTCCTTCGGCACCCCTGCCGACATTTCAAAATTTGTACGGCGTGTTTGGATGTATTGCAGCAAAAATCTAAAACTAAAAATTCTTATTTGCTTTGTCCGTATTGCAAGCAAATTGTTGAAACCCACTTGAAAATATTTCAATAAATTGTAACTAGCATTGATTTAAAAATTGCAAGAAATTAATTTTCCACCTTAAAATAAAATTTCCACCTGTTCTACAGTTCATAGGCATTGTGTCACAGCTGGAAGAGTCTTAATGTCTATTGACATTATGTCACTTTTGGAGTGACATAAGGTCTAAAAAAAAGTTTTTGGGGTGTCTTAAAATCTATAGGTTTTATGTCACTTTCAAAAGTGCTGTAATGTCTATAGACAATATATCACTTTTGGAGTGTCATAATGTCTATAGACATTATGACCATAGACGTTATGACATGCCACCCCAAAGCAACAAATGATGCCTCTGCATCGTCGCTGCTTATGGAAAACCAAAATGTAAGATCTACTATAAGTATCTAGAATAAGATCATTGTAATTCAGTCTTAAGACCAACATTAATTAATAAAGATAGGCAAATCTAAATTCTCTCGTCTTTGTTATTATTCGTACTCGTTGTTACCCTGAAGCGGAACAACGTAATTTGCGTACCAGCAGTACAGACAGACGGACGGACAGACAGACGGACATGGCTCAAACGATTTAGAAAGTCATGAATAGAATTTGTTGTTAGAGCTTTACTAAATATAGAATTCGTTGAGCGAAGATTCGTTGAGCGAATTTATATAATTACACGATTTCTAAAGTTGGTGGAGTGGTCAATTTGTATGGGAGGTACCAGAAGGAGTCCGACTAGGGGTCCAATTTTTTCTGGAGAGCTTTATATGTTTGTAGATTTACTAAATACAGAATTTGGGCAAGATCGCGTTGGTCATATTGATCATATTACCCGATTTCAAAGGTAGGCGGGATGGTACATTTGGATGGGGGTACCAGAAGGGGAGTTGCCAGACTTACAAGTTTTTCTCCGAAACTTTGTCTAGCTATAGCTTTACTAAATACCAAATTTGGGTAAGATCCCGATTGGCATATTAATATTATTACATGGTTCTTAATGGAGCGGGATGGTACAATTGTATGGGAGGTACCAGAAGGGGTGCTGCCAGACTTCCCAGTTTTTGTTCAATACTTAGTCTAACTATACGTTTACTAAATACAAAATTTGGGCAAGATGTCGTTGGGCATATTGGTGTTATTACACGATTTCTAAGGTAGGCGGGATGGTACATTTATATGGGAGGTACCAGAAGGGGAGTTGCCAGACTTCGAAGTTTCTGTCCGAAACTTTATCCATTGATACCTTTACTAAATACAGAATTTGGGCAAGATCACGTTGGTCATATTGGTGTTATTACACGATTTCTAAGGTAGGCGGCATGGTACATTTGTATGGGAGGTATCAGAAGGGGAGTTGCCAGAGTTGTCGAAGTTTTTGTCAGAATCTTTGTCCAATTATACCTTCACATAATACTGAATTTGGCCAAGATCGAACTTGAGCGTGTTGATATTATTACACGATTTATAAAGTGGTCGAAATATCAGATTTTTATGGGAGGTACCCGAAGGGGTGTGGCCATATAGCCCATATGCAATCCCATAAGCAGTTTTGGAAAAATATTAACCCGTGCCAAATTTCAGAGCGATTGTTTAACTCTTTCGAAAGTTATCGTGCGTACCAGCAGGACAGACAGACGGACGGTCGGACAGACGGACATGGCTTAAACGATTCAGAAAGTCATAAATCGAATTTGGTTCAAAGACACCTGGGGTCTAATTTGAATATTTCTAGGTGTTACACTTTTGGGTCGTATCAAATGATATATACCCCGTAGGGTGAGGGTACAAATATTTTATTACATGTTTTTAAAAAACGGGCGGAATATAAAGCAGAGTTTTTACTAGAAAATTGTATATAGCTAAAGCTTTACTAAATATAGAATTTCGGAAAGATTCGTTGAGCGAAATTATATAATTACTAGATTTCTACAAGATCGCGTTTGGTATATTGATATTATTACACGATTTCTAAGATAGGCGGGATGGCTCATTTGTACGGGAGGTACCAGAAGGGGATTTGCCAGACTTCCAAGTTTTTGTCCAAAACTTTGTCCATTTATACCTTTACTAAATATAGAATTCGGGCAAGATCGCGTTTGTCATATTGGTGTTATTACACTATTTCTAAGGTAGGCGGGATGGTACATTTGTATGGGAGGTACCTGAAAGGGAGTTGCCAGACTTCCAAGTTTCTGTCCGAAACTTTGTCCAGTTATACCTTTACTAAATACAGAATTTGGGCAAGATAGCGTTGGTCATATTGGTGTTATTACACGATTTCTAAGGTAGGCGGGATGGTACATTTGTATGGGAGGTACCAGAATGGGAGTTGCCAGACTTCCAAGTTTTTGTCCGAAACTTTGTCCATTTATACCTTTACTAAATATAGAATTCGGGCAAGATCGCGTTTGTCATATTGGTGTTATTACACTATTTCTAAGGTAGGCGGGATGGTACATTTGTATGGGAGGTACCTGAAAGGGATTTGCCAGACTTCCAAGTTTCTGTCCAAAACTTTGTCCAGTTATACCTTTACTAAATACAGAATTTGGGCAAGATAGCGTTTGTCATATTGGTGTTATTACACTATTTCTAAGGTAGGCGGGATGGTACATTTGTATGGGAGGTACCAGAAGGGGATTTGCCAGACTTCCAAGTTTTTGTCCGAAACTTTGTCCAGTTATACCTTTACTAAATACAGAATTTGGGCAAGATAGCGTTGGTCATATTGGTGTTATTACACGATTTCTAAGGTAGGCATGATGGTACATTTTTATGGGAGGTACCAGAATGGGAGTTGCCAGGCATCCAAAGTTTTATCTCGCTAGCTTTGTCTAGCTACAGCTTTACTAAATACTGAATTTGGCCAAGATCACGCTGGGCATATTGATATTATTACACGATTTCTACGGGGCCTAACGGTACATTTGTATGGAAGGTACCTGAAGGGGAATTGCCGGACATCCAAGTTTTTGTCCAAAGCTTTGTCTAGCTATAGCTTACTAAATACAGAATTTGGACAAGATCGCGTTGGGCATGTTGATATTATTACACAATTTCTAAGGGCGCGAGATGGTACATTTGTATGGGAGGTACCAGAAGGGGAGTTGCCAGACATATAAGTTTTTGTCCAAAACTTACTTACTTATATTACACTTTTATGAGGGGCGGGATGGTGCATTTGTATGGGAGATACTAGCAGCGCAGTTGCCACACTTTCAAGTTTTTGTCTGAAACTTTGTACAGTTATAGGTTCACTAAGTGATGTGTGGAATGGTACATTTGTATGGGAGGTACTAGAAGGGGAGTTGCCAGACTTCAAAGTTTTTCTCCAAAGCTTTGTCTAGATATAGATTTACAAAATACAGAATTTGGTCATGAGGGAGGGACCAGAAGACGAGTTGCCAGACTTCCAAGTTTTTGTCTGAAACTTTGTACAGTTATAGGTTCACTAAGTGATGTGTGGAATGGTACATTTGTATGGGAGGTACCAGAAGGGGAGTTGCCAGACTTCCAAGTTTTTGTCCAAAGCTTTGTCTAGATATAGCTTTACTAAACACAGAATTTGGCCAAGATCGCGTTGGGCATATTGATATTATTACACAATTTCTAAGGGCGCGGGATGGTTCATTTGTATGGAAAGTACCTGAATGGGGTTGCCGGAAAACCAAGTTTTTGTCCAAAGCTTTGTCTAGCTATAGCTTTACTAAACACAGAATTTGGCCGAGATCGCGTTGGGCATATTGATATTATTACACAATTTCTAAGGGCGCGGGATGGTACATTTGTATGGGAAGTACCAGAAGGGAGTTGCCAGACATATAAGTTTTTGTCCAAAACTTACTTACTTATATTACACTTTTATGAGGGGCGGGATGGTGCATTTGTATGGAAGATACTAGAAGGGCAGTTGCTACACTTTAAAGTTTTTCTCCAAAGCTTTGTCTAGATATAGATTTACAAAATACAGAATTTGGTCATGAGGGAGGGACCAGAAGACGAGTTGCCAGACTTCCAAGTTTTTGTCCAAAGCTTTGTCTAGATATAGCTTTACTAAATACATAATTTTGGCATGATCCCGTTGGGCGTATTGATAATATTACACGGCTTATAAGGGGCAGGATGGTACATTTGCATGGGAGGGACCAGAAGGGGAGTTGCCAGACTTCCAAGTTTTTGTCCAAAGCTTTGTCTAGATATAGCTTTACTAAATACATAATTTGGGCATGATCCCGTTGGGCGTATTGATAATATTACACGGCTTATAAGGGGCAGGATGGTACATTTGCATGGGAGGAACCAGAAGGGGAGTTGCCAGAGTTCCAAGTTTTTATCTGAAACTTTGTACAGTTATAGGTTTACTAAGTGGTGTGTGGAATGGTACATTTGTTTGGGAGGTACTAGAAGGGGAGTTACCAGACTTCCAAGTTTTTGTCCAAAGCTTTGTCTAGATGTAGCTTTTTACATACAGAATTTGGGCAAGATCGCGTTGGTCATATTGATAATATTACACTTTTATGAGCGGCGGGATGGTACTAGAAGGTCAGTTGCCACACATCCAAGTTTTTGTCCAAAGCTTTGTCTATATATAGATTTACTAAATACAGAATTTGATGGTACATTTGTATGGGAGGTACCAGAAGGGGAGTTGCCAGACAGCCAAGTTTTTGTCCAAAATATTGTCTAGCTATACTAAATACAGAATTTGGCCACGATCGCGTTGGGCTAATTGATATTATTACACAATTTCTTAGGGCGCGGGATGGTACATTTGTATGGGAGGTACCAGAAGGGGAGTTGCCAGACATCCAACTTTTTGTCCAAAACTTTGTCTAGCTATAGCTTTACTAAATACAGAATTTGGCCAAGATCGCGTTGGGCTAATATTATTATTACACAATTTCTAAGGGCGCGGGATGGTTCATTTGTTTGGATGGTACCTGAAGGGGGGTTGCCGGACATCCAAGTTTTTGTCCAAAGCTTTGTCTAACTATAGCTTACTAAATACAGAATTTGGCCAAGATCGCGTTGGGCATATTGATATTATTACACAATTTCTAAGGACGCGTGATGGTACATTTGTATGGGAGGTACCAGAAGGGGAGTTGCCAGACATCCAAGTTTTTGTCCAAAATATTGTCTAGCTATACTAAATACAGAATTTGGCCAAGATCGCGTTGGGCATATTGATATTATTACACAATTTCTAAGGGCGCGTGATGGTACATTTGTATGGGAGGTACCAGAAGGGGAGTTGCCAGACAGCCAAGTTTTTGTCAAAAATATTGTATAGCTATACTAAATACAGAATTTGGCCAAGATCGCGTTGGGCATATTGATATTATTACACAATTTCTAAGGGCGCGTGATGGTACATTTGTATGGGAGGTACCAGAAGGGGAGTTGCCAGACATCCAAGTTTTTGTCCAAAATATTGTCTAGCTTTACTAAATACAGAATTTGGCCAAGATCGCGTTGGGCTAATATTATTATTACACAATTTCTAAGGGCGCGGGATGGTACATTTGTATGGGAGGTGCCAGAAGGGGAGTGGCCAGGCTTCCTAGTTTTTGTCCAAAACTTTGTATAGCTAAAGCTTTACTAAACACAGAATTTGGCCAAGATCGCGTTGGGCATATTGATATTATTACACAATTTCTAAGGGCGCGTAATGGTACATTTGTATGGGAGGTACCAGAAGGGAGCTGCCAGACATATAAGTTTTTGTCCAAAACTTACTTACTTATATTACACTTTTATGAGGGGCGGGATGGTGCATTTGTATGGAAGATACTAGAAGGGCAGTTGCCACACTTTAAAGTTTTTCTCCAAAGCTTTGTCTAGATATAGATTTACAAAATACAGAATTTGGTCATGAGAAGACGAGTTGCCAGACTTCCAAGTTTTTGTCTGAAACTTTGTACAGTTATAGGTTCACTAAGTGATGTGTGGAATGGTACATTTGTATGGGAGGTACCAGAAGGGGAGTTGCCAGACTTCCAAGTTTTTGTCCAAAGCTTTGTCTAGATATAGCTTTACTAAATACAGAATTTGGGCAAGATCGCGTTGGGCGTATTGATAATATTACACGGCTTATAAGGGGCAGGATGGTACATTTGCATGGGAGGAACCAGAAGGGGAGTTGCCAGACTTCCAAGTTTTTATCTGAAACTATGTACAGTTAAAGGTTTACTAAGTGGTGTGTGGAATGGTACATTTGCATGGGAGGGACCAGAAGGGGAGTTGCCAGACTTCCAAGTTTCTATCTGAAACTTTGTACAGTTATAGGTTTACTAAGTGGTGTGTGGAATGGTACATTTGTGGGGGAGGTACTAGAAGGGGAGTTACCAGACTTCCAGACAGACTGTCTAGATGTAGCTTTTCTAAATACAGAATTTGGGCAAGATCGCGTTGGTCGTATTGATAATATTACACTTTTATGAGCGGCGGGATGGTACATTTGTATGGGAGGTACTAGAAGGTCAGTTGCCACACATCCAAGTTTTTCTCCAAAGCTTTGTCTATATACAGATTTACTAAATACAGAATTTGGGCATGATCGCATTGGGCGTATTGATAGTATTGCAAGGCATATAAGTGGCGGGATGGTACATTTGTATGGGAGGTACTAGAAGGGGAGTTACCAGACTTCCAAGTTTTTGTCCAAAACTTTGTCTAGCTATAGTTTTACTAAATACAGAATTTGGCCAAGATCGCGTTGGGCTAATATTATTATTACACAATTTCTAAGGGCGCGGGATGGTTCATTTGTTTGGATGGTACCTGAAGGGGGGTTGCCGGACATCCAAGTTTTTGTCCAAAGCTTTGTCTAACTATAGCTTACTAAATACAGAATTTGGCCAAGATCGCGTTGGGCATATTGATATTATTACACAATTTCTAAGGGCGCGTGATGGTACATTTGTATGGGAGGTACCAGAAGGGGAGTTGCCAGACATCCAAGTTTTTGTCCAAAATATTGTCTAGCTATACTAAATACAGAATTTGGCCAAGATCGCGTTGGGCATATTGATATTATTACACAATTTCTAAGGGCGCGTGATGGTACATTTGTGTGGGAGGTACCAGAAGGGGAGTTGCCAGACAGCCAAGTTTTTGTCCATTCAACTTTTTGTCCAAAACTTTGTCTATCTATAGTTTTACTAAATACAGAATTTGGCCAAGATCGCGTTGGGCTAATATTATTATTACACAATTTCTAAGGGCGCGGCATGGTTCATTTGTTTGGATGGTACCTGAAGGGGGTTGCCGGACATCCAAGTTTTTGTCCAAAGCTTTGTCTAACTATAGCTTACTAAATACAGAATTTGGCCAAGATCGCGTTGGGCATATTGATATTATTACACAATTTCTAAGGGCGCGTGATGGTACATTTGTATGGGAGGTACCAGAAGGGGAGTTGCCAGACATCCAAGTTTTTGTCCAAAATATTGTCTAGCTATACTAAATACAGAATTTGGCCAAGATCGCGTTGGGCATATTGATATTATTACACAATTTCTAAGGGCGCGTGATGGTACATTTGTATGGGAGGTACCAGAAGGGGAGTTGCCAGACAGCCAAGTTTTTGTCCAAAGCTTTGTCTAGATATAGCTTTACTAAATACAGAATTTGGGCATGATCCCGTTGGGCGTATTGATAATATTACACGGCTTATAAGGGGCAGGATGGTACATTTGCATGGGAGGGACCAGAAGGGGAGTTGCCAGAGTTCCAAGTTTTTATCTGAAACTTTGTACAGTTATAGGTTTATTAAGTGGTGTGTGGAATGGTACATTTGTATGGGAGGTACTAGAAGGGGAGTTACCAGACTTCCAAGTTTTTGTCCAAAGCTTTGTCTAGATGTAGCTTTTCTACATACAGAATTTGGGCAAGATCGCGTTGGTCATATTGATAATATTACACTTTTATGAGCGGCGGGATGGTACATTTGTATGGGTGGTACTAGAAGGTCAGTTGCCACACATCCAAGTTTTTGTCCAAAGCTTTGTCTATATATAGATTTACTAAATACAGAATTTGATGGTACATTTGTATGGGAGGTACCAGAAGGGGAGTTGCCAGACAGCCAAGTTTTTGTCCAAAATATTGTCTAGCTATACTAAATACAGAATTTGGCCACGATCGCGTTGGCCTAATTGATATTATTACACAATTTCTTAGGGCGCGGGATGGTACATTTGTATGGGAGGTACCAGAAGGGGAGTTGCCAGACATCCAACTTTTTGTCCAAAACTTTGTCTAGCTATAGCTTTACTAAATACAGAATTTGGATAAGATCGCGTTGGGCATATTGATATTATTACACAATTTCTAAGGGCGCGGGATGGTTCATTTGTTTGGATGGTACCTGAAGGGGGGTTGCCGGACATCCAAGTTTTTGTCCAAAGCTTTGTCTAACTATAGCTTACTAAATACAGAATTTGGCCAAGATCGCGTTGGGCATATTGATATTATTACACAATTTCTAAGGGCGCGTGATGGTACATTTGTATGGGAGGTACCAGAAGGGGAGTTGCCAGACAGCCAAGTTTTTGTCCAAAATATTGTCTAGCTATACTAAATACAGAATTTGGCCAAGATCGCGTTGGGCATATTGATATTATTACACAATTTCTAAGGGCGCGTGATGGTACATTTGTATGGGAGGTACCAGAAGGGGAGTTGCCAGACATCCAAGTTTTTGTCCAAAATATTGTCTAGCTTTACTAAATACAGAATTTCTAAGGGCGCGGGATGGTACATTTGTATGGGAGGTGCCAGAAGGGGAGTGGCCAGACTTCCTAGTTTTTGTCCAAAACTTTGTATAGCTAAAGCTTTACTAAACACAGAATTTGGCCAAGATCGCGTTGGGCATATTGATATTATTACACAATTTCGAAGGGCGCGTAATGGTACATTTGTATGGGAGGTACCAGAAGGGGAGTTGCCAGACTTCCAAGTTTTTGTCCAAAGCTTTGTCTAGATATAGCTTTACTAAATACAGAATTTGGGCAAGATCCCGTTGGGCGTATTGATAATATTACACGGCTTATAAGGGGCAGGATGGTACATTTGCATGGGAGGGACCAGAAGGGGAGTTGCCAGACTTCCAAGTTTTTATCTGAAACTTTGTACAGTTATAGGTTTACTAAGTGGTGTGTGGAATGGTACATTTGTGGGGGAGGTACTAGAAGGGGAGTTACCAGACTTCCAAGTTTTTGTCCAAGCTATGTCTAGGTGTAGCTTTTCTAAATACAGAATTTGGGCAAGATCGCGTTGGTCGTATTGATAATATTACACTTTTATGAGCGGCGGGATGGTACATTTGTATGGGAGGTACTAGAAGGTCAGTTGCCAGACATCCAAGTTTTTGTCCAAAATATTGTCTAGCTTTACTAAATACAGAATTTCTAAGGGCGCGGGATGGTACATTTGTATGGGAGGTGCCAGAAGGGGAGTTGCCAGACTTCCTAGTTTTTGTCCAAAACTTTGTATAGCTAAAGCTTTACTAAACACAGAATTTGGCCAAGATCGCGTTGGGCATATTGATATTATTACACAATTTCTAAGGGCGCGTAATGGTACATTTGTATGTGAGGTACCAGAAGGGGAGTTGCCAGACTTCCAAGTTTTTGTCCAAAGCTTTGTCTAGATATAGCTTTACTAAATACAGAATTTGGGCAAGATCCCGTTGGGCGTATTGATAATATTACACGGCTTATAAGGGGCAGGATGGTACATTTGCATGGAGGGACCAGAAGGGGAGTTGCCAGACTTCCAAGTTTTTATCTGAAACTTTGTACAGTTATAGGTTTACTAAGTGGTGTGTGGAATGGAACATTTGTGGGGGAGGTACTAGAAGGGGAGTTACCAGACTTCCAAGTTTTTGTCCAAAGCTTTGTCTAGATATAGCTTTTCTAAATACAGAATTTGGGCAAGATCGCGTTGGTCGTATTGATAATATTACACTTTTATGAGCGACGGGATGGTACATTTGTATGGGAGGTACTAGAAGGTCAGTTGCCAGACATCCAAGTTTTTGTCCAAAATATTGTCTAGCTTTACTAAATACAGAATTTCTAAGGGCGCGGGATGGTACATTTGTATGGGAGGTGCCAGAAGGGGAGTTGCCAGACTTCCTAGTTTTTGTCCAAAACTTTGTATAGCTAAAGCTTTACTAAACACAGAATTTGGCCAAGATCGCGTTGGGCATATTGATATTATTACACAATTTCTAAGGGCGCGTAATGGTACATTTGTATGGGAGGTACCAGAAGGGGAGTTGCCAGACTTCCAAGTTTTTGTCCAAAGCTTTGTCTAGATATAGCTTTACTAAATACAGAATTTGGGCAAGATCCCGTATGGCGTATTGATAATATTACACGGCTTATAAGGGGCAGGATGGTACATTTGCAGGGAGGGACCAGAAGGGGAGTTGCCAGACTTCAAGTTTTTATCTGAAACTTTGTACAGTTAAAGGTTTACTAAGTGGTGTGTGGAATGGTACATTTGCATGGGAGGGACCAGAAGGGGAGTTGCCAGACTTCCAAGTTTCTATCTGAAACTTTGTACAGTTATAGGTTTACTAAGTGGTGTGTGGAATGGTACATTTGTGGGGGAGGTACTAGAAGGGGAGTTACCAGACTTCCAGACAGACTGTCTAGATGTAGCTTTTCTAAATACAGAATTTGGGCAAGATCGCGTTGGTCGTATTGATAATATTACACTTTTATGAGCGGCGGGATGGTACATTTGTATGGGAGGTACTAGAAGGTCAGTTGCCACACATCCAAGTTTTTCTCCAAAGCTTTGTCTATATACAGATTTACTAAATACAGAATTTGGGCATGATCGCATTGGGCGTATTGATAGTATTGCAAGGCATATAAGTGGCGGGATGGTACATTTGTATGGGAGGTACTAGAAGGGGAGTTACCAGACTTCCAAGTTTTTGTCCAAAACTTTGTCTAGCTATAGTTTTACTAAATACAGAATTTGGCCAAGATCGCGTTGGGCTAATATTATTATTACATAATTTCTAAGGGCGCGGGATGGTTCATTTGTTTGGATGGTACCTGAAGGGGGGTTGCCGGACATCCAAGTTTTTGTCCAAAGCTTTGTTTAACTATAGCTTACTAAATACAGAATTTGGCCAAGATCGCGTTGGGCATATTGATATTATTACACAATTTCTAAGGGCGCGTGATGGTACATTTGTATGGGAGGTACCAGAAGGGGAGTTGCCAGATATCCAAGTTTTTGTCCAAAATATTGTCTAGCTATACTAAATACAGAATTTGGCCAAGATCGCGTTGGGCATATTGATATTATTACACAATTTCTAAGGGCGCGTGATGGTACATTTGTGTGGGAGGTACCAGAAGGGGAGTTGCCAGACAGCCAAGTTTTTGTCCATTCAACTTTTTGTCCAAAACTTTGTCTATCTATAGTTTTACTAAATACAGAATTTGGCCAAGATCGCGTTGGGCTAATATTATTATTACACAATTTCTAAGGGCGCGGCATGGTTCATTTGTTTGGATGGTACCTGAAGGGGGGTTGCCGGACATCCAAGTTTTTGTCCAAAGCTTTGTCTAACTATAGCTTACTAAATACAGAATTTGGCCAAGATCGCGTTGGGCATATTGATATTATTACACAATTTCTAAGGGCGCGTGATGGTACATTTGTATGGGAGGTACCAGAAGGGGAGTTGCCAGACATCCAAGTTTTTGTCCAAAATATTGTCTAGCTATACTAAATACAGAATTTGGCCAAGATCGCGTTGGGCATATTGATATTATTACACAATTTCTAAGGGCGCGTGATGGTACATTTGTATGGGAGGTACCAGAAGGGGAGTTGCCAGACAGCCAAGTTTTTGTCCAAAGCTTTGTCTAGATATAGCTTTACTAAATACAGAATTTGGGCATGATCCCGTTGGGCGTATTGATAATATTACACGGCTTATAAGGGGCAGAATGGTACATTTGCATGGGAGGGACCAGAAGGGGAGTTGCCAGAGTTCCAAGTTTTTATCTGAAACTTTGTACAGTTATAGGTTTATTAAGTGGTGTGTGGAATGGTACATTTGTATGGGAGGTACTAGAAGGGGAGTTACCAGACTTCCAAGTTTTTGTCCAAAGCTTTGTCTAGATGTAGCTTTTCTACATACAGAATTTGGGCAAGATCGCGTTGGTCATATTGATAATATTACACTTTTATGAGCGGCGGGATGGTACATTTGTATGGGTGGTACTAGAAGGTCAGTTGCCACACATCCAAGTTTTTGTCCAAAGCTTTGTCTATATATAGATTTACTAAATACAGAATTTGATGGTACATTTGTATGGGAGGTACCAGAAGGGGAGTTGCCAGACAGCCAAGTTTTTGTCCAAAATATTGTCTAGCTATACTAAATACAGAATTTGGCCACGATCGCGTTGGCCTAATTGATATTATTACACAATTTCTTAGGGCGCGGGATGGTACATTTGTATGGGAGGTACCAGAAGGGGAGTTGCCAGACATCCAACTTTTTGTCCAAAACTTTGTCTAGCTATAGCTTTACTAAATACAGAATTTGGCCAAGATCGCGTTGGGCATATTGATATTATTACACAATTTCTAAGGGCGCGGGATGGTTCATTTGTTTGGATGGTACCTGAAGGGGGGTTGCCGGACATCCAAGTTTTTGTCCAAAGCTTTGTCTAACTATAGCTTACTAAATACAGAATTTGGCCAAGATCGCGTTGGGCATATTGATATTATTACACAATTTCTAAGGGCGCGTGATGGTACATTTGTATGGGAGGTACCAGAAGGGGAGTTGCCAGACAGCCAAGTTTTTGTCCAAAATATTGTCTAGCTATACTAAATACAGAATTTGGCCAAGATCGCGTTGGGCATATTGATATTATTACACAATTTCTAAGGGCGCGTGATGGTACATTTGTATGGGAGGTACCAGAAGGGGAGTTGCCAGACATCCAAGTTTTTGTCCAAAATATTGTCTAGCTTTACTAAATACAGAATTTCTAAGGGCGCGGGATGGTACATTTGTATGGGAGGTGCCAGAAGGGGAGTGGCCAGACTTCCTAGTTTTTGTCCAAAACTTTGTATAGCTAAAGCTTTACTAAACACAGAATTTGGCCAAGATCGCGTTGGGCATATTGATATTATTACACAATTTCGAAGGGCGCGTAATGGTACATTTGTATGGGAGGTACCAGAAGGGGAGTTGCCAGACTTCCAAGTTTTTGTCCAAAGCTTTGTCTAGATATAGCTTTACTAAATACAGAATTTGGGCAAGATCCCGTTGGGCGTATTGATAATATTACACGGCTTATAAGGGGCAGGATGGTACATTTGCATGGGAGGGACCAGAAGGGGAGTTGCCAGACTTCCAAGTTTTTATCTGAAACTTTGTACAGTTATAGGTTTACTAAGTGGTGTGTGGAATGGTACATTTGTGGGGGAGGTACTAGAAGGGGAGTTACCAGATTTCCAAGTTTTTGTCCAAGCTATGTCTAGGTGTAGCTTTTCTAAATACAGAATTTGGGCAAGATCGCGTTGGTCGTATTGATAATATTACACTTTTATGAGCGGCGGGATGGTACATTTGTATGGGAGGTACTAGAAGGTCAGTTGCCAGACATCCAAGTTTTTGTCCAAAATATTGTCTAGCTTTACTAAATACAGAATTTCTAAGGGCGCGGGATGGTACATTTGTATGGGAGGTGCCAGAAGGGGAGTTGCCAGACTTCCTAGTTTTTGTCCAAAACTTTGTATAGCTAAAGCTTTACTAAACACAGAATTTGGCCAAGATCGCGTTGGGCATATTGATATTATTACACAATTTCTAAGGGCGCGTAATGGTACATTTGTATGGGAGGTACCAGAAGGGGAGTTGCCAGACTTCCAAGTTTTTGTCCAAAGCTTTGTCTAGATATAGCTTTACTAAATACAGAATTTGGGCAAGATCCCGTTGGGCGTATTGATAATATTACACGGCTTATAAGGGGCAGGATGGTACATTTGCATGGAGGGACCAGAAGGGGAGTTGCCAGACTTCCAAGTTTTTATCTGAAACTTTGTACAGTTATAGGTTTACTAAGTGGTGTGTGGAATGGAACATTTGTGGGGGAGGTACTAGAAGGGGAGTTACCAGACTTCCAAGTTTTTGTCCAAAGCTTTGTCTAGATATAGCTTTTCTAAATACAGAATTTGGGCAAGATCGCGTTGGTCGTATTGATAATATTACACTTTTATGAGCGACGGGATGGTACATTTGTATGGGAGGTACTAGAAGGTCAGTTGCCAGACATCCAAGTTTTTGTCCAAAATATTGTCTAGCTTTACTAAATACAGAATTTCTAAGGGCGCGGGATGGTACATTTGTATGGGAGGTGCCAGAAGGGGAGTTGCCAGACTTCCTAGTTTTTGTCCAAAACTTTGTATAGCTAAAGCTTTACTAAACACAGAATTTGGCCAAGATCGCGTTGGGCATATTGATATTATTACACAATTTCTAAGGGCGCGTAATGGTACATTTGTATGGGAGGTACCAGAAGGGGTGTTGCCAGACTTCCAAGTTTTTGTCCAAAGCTTTGTCTAGATATAGCTTTACTAAATACAGAATTTGGGCAAGATCCCGTATGGCGTATTGATAATATTACACGGCTTATAAGGGGCAGGATGGTACATTTGCAGGGAGGGACCAGAAGGGGAGTTGCCAGACTTCAAGTTTTTATCTGAAACTTTGTACAGTTATAGGTTTACTAAGTGGTGTGTGGAATGGTACATTTCTGGGGGAGGTACTAGAAGGCTAGTTACCAGACTTCCAAGTTTTTGTCCAAAGCTTTGTCTAGATGTAGCTTTTCTAAATACAGAATTTGGGCATGATCGCATTGGGCGTATTGATAGTATTACAAGGCATATAAGTGGCGGGATGGTACATTTGTATGGGAGGTACTAGAAGGGGAGTTACCAGACTTCCAAGTTTTTGTCCAAAACTTTGTCTAGCTATAGTTTTACTAAATACAGAATTTGGCCAAGATCGCGTTGGGCTAATATTATTATTACACAATTTCTAAGGGCGCGGGATGGTTCATTTGTTTGGATGGTACCTGAAGGGGGGTTGCCGGACATCCAAGTTTTTGTCCAAAGCTTTGTCTAGCTATAGCTTACTAAATACAGAATTTGGCCAAGATCGCGTTGGGCATATTGATATTATTACACAATTTCTAAGGGCGCGGGAAGGTTCATTTGTATGGGATGTACCAGAAGGGGAGTTGCCAGACATCCAACTTTTTGTCCAAAACTTTGTCTAGCTATAGCTTTACTAAATACAGAATTTGGCCAAGATCGCGTTGGGCTAATATTATTATTACACAATTTCTAAGGGCGCGGGATGGTACATTTGTATGGGAGGTACCAGAAGGGGAGTTGCCAGACAGCCAAGTTTTTGTCCAAAATATTGTCTAGCTATACTAAATACAGAATTTGGCCAAGATCGCGTTAAGCATATTGATATTATTACACAATTTCTAAAGGCGCGTGATGGTACATTTGTATGGGAGGTACCAGAAGGGGAGTTGCCAGACAGCCAAGTTTTTGTCCAAAATATTATCTAGCTATACTAAATACAGAATTTGGCCACGATCGCTTTGGGCTAATTGATATTATTACACAATTTCTAATGGCGCGGGATGGTTCATTTGTTTGGAAGGTACCTGAAGGGAGGTAGCCGGACATCCAAGTTTTTGTCCAAAGCTTTGTCTAGCTATAGCTTACTAAATACAGAATTTGGCCAAGATCGCGTTGGGCATATTGATATTATTACACAATTTCTAAGGGCGCGTGATGGTACATTTGTATGGGAGGTACCAGAAGGGGAGTTGCCAGACAGCCAAGTTTTTTTCCAAAATATTGTCTAGCGATACTAAATACAGAATTTGGCCAAGATCGCGTTGGGCATATTGATATTATTACACAATTTCTAAGGGCGCGTGATGGTACATTTGTATGGGAGGTACCAGAAGGGGAGTTGCCAGACTTCCAAGTTTTTGGCCAAAGCTTTGTCTAGATATAGCTTTACTAAATACAGAATTTGGGCAAGATCGCGTTGGTCATATTGACATTATTACACTTTTATGAGGGGCGGGATGCTACATTTGTATGGGAGGTACTAGAAGGGCAGTTGCCACACTTCCATGTTTTTGTCCAAAGCTTTGTCTAGATATAGCTTTACTAAATACAGAATTTGGGCATGATCCCGTTGGGCGTATTGATAATATTACACGGCTTATAAGGGGCAGGATGGTACATTTGCATGGGAGGGACCAGAAGGGGAGTTGCCAGACATCCAAGTTTTTATCTGAAACTTTGTAGTTATAGGTTTACTAAGTGGTGTGTGGAATGGTACATTTGTGGGGGAGGTACTAGAAGGTCAGTTGCCACACATCCAAGTTTTTCTCCAAAGCTTTGTCTATATATAGATTTACTAAATACAGAATTTGGGCATGATCGCATTGGGCGTATTGATAGTATTACAAGGCATATAAGTGGCGGGAGGGTACATTTGTATGGGAGGTACTAGAAGGGGGGTTGCCGGACATCCAAGTTTTTGTCCAAAGCTTTGTCTAGCTATAGCTTACTAAATACAGAATTTGGCCAAGATCGCGTTGGGCATATTGATATTATTACACAATTTCTAAGGGCGCGTGATGGTACATTTGTATGGGAGGTACCAGAAGGGGAGTTGCCAGACATCCAAGTTTTTGTCCAAAATATTGTCTAGCTATACTAAATACAGAATTTGGCCACGATCGCGTTGGGCTAATTGATATTATTACACAATTTCTAAGGGCCACGATCGCTTAGGGCAAATTGATATTATTACACAATTTCTAATGGCGCGGGATGGTTCATTTGTTTGGAAGGTACCTGAAGGGAGGTTGCCGGACATCCAAGTTTATGTCCAAAGCTTTGTCTAGCTATAGCTTACTAAATACAGAATTTGGCCAAGATCGCGTTGGGCATATTGATATTATTACACAATTTCTAAGGGCGCGTGATGGTACATTTGTATGGGAGGTACCAGAAGGGGAGTTGCCAGACAGCCAAGTTTTTGTCCAAAATATTGTCTAGCGATACTAAATACAGAATTTGGCCAAGATCGCGTTGGGCATATTGATATTATTACACAATTTCTAAGGGCGCGTGATGGTACATTTGTATGGGAGGTACTAGAAGGGGAGTTGCCAGACATCCAACTTTTTGTCCAAAACTTTGTCTAGCTATAGCTTTACTAAATACAGAATTTGGGCAAGATCGCGTTGGGCTAATATTATTATTACACAATTTCTAAGGGCGCGGGATGGTACATTTGTATGGGAGGTACCAGAAGGGGAGTTGCCAGACAGCCAAGTTTTTGTCCAAAATATTGTCTAGCTATACTAAATACAGAATTTGGCCAAGATCGCGTTAAGCATATTGATATTATTACACAATTTCTAAAGGCGCGTGATGGTACATTTGTATGGGAGGTACCAGAAGGGGAGTTGCCAGACAGCCAAGTTTTTGTCCAAAATATTATCTAGCTATACTAAATACAGAATTTGGCCACGATTGCTTTGGGCTAATTGATATTATTACACAATTTCTAATGGCGCGGGATGGTTCATTTGTTTGGAAGGTACCTGAAGGGAGGTAGCCGGACATCCAAGTTTTTGTCCAAAGCTTTGTCTAGCTATAGCTTACTAAATACAGAATTTGGCCAAGATCGCGTTGGGCATATTGATATTATTACACAATTTCTAAGGGCGCGTGATGGTACATTTGTATGGGAGGTACCAGAAGGGGAGTTGCCAGACAGCCAAGTTTTTGTCCAAAATATTATCTAGCTATACTAAATACAGAATTTGGCCACGATCGCTTTGGGCTAATTGATATTATTACACAATTTCTAATGGCGCGGGATGGTTCATTTGTTTGGAAGGTACCTGAAGGGAGGTAGCCGGACATCCAAGTTTTTGTCCAAAATATTGTCTAGCGATACTAAATACAGAATTTGGCCAAGATCGCGTTGGGCATATTGATATTATTACACAATTTCTAAGGGCGCGTGATGGTACATTTGTATGGGAGGTACCAGAAGGGGAGTTGCCAGACAGCCAAGTTTTTGTCCAAAATATTGTCTAGCGATACTAAATACAGAATTTGGCCAAGATCGCGTTGGGCATATTGATATTATTACACAATTTCTAAGGGCGCGTGATGGTACATTTGTATGGGAGGTACCAGAAGGGGAGTTGCCAGACATCCAACTTTTTGTCCAAAACTTTGTCTAGCTATAGCTTTACTAAATACAGAATTTGGCCAAGATCGCGTTGGGCTAATATTATTATTACACAATTTCTAAGGGCGCGGGATGGTACATTTGTATGGGAGGTACCAGAAGGGGAGTTGCCAGACAGCCAAGTTTTTGTCCAAAATATTGTCTAGCTATACTAAATACAGAATTTGGCCAAGATCGCGTTAAGCATATTGATATTATTACACAATTTCTAAAGGCGCGTGATGGTACATTTGTATGGGAGGTACCAGAAGGGGAGTTGCCAGACAGCCAAGTTTTTGTCCAAAATATTATCTAGCTATACTAAATACAGAATTTGGCCACGATCGCTTTGGGCTAATTGATATTATTACACAATTTCTAATGGCGCGGGATGGTTCATTTGTTTGGAAGGTACCTGAAGGGAGGTAGCCGGACATCCAAGTTTTTGTCCAAAGCTTTGTCTAGCTATAGCTTACTAAATACAGAATTTGGCCAAGATCGCGTTGGGCATATTGATATTATTACACAATTTCTAAGGGCGCGTGATGGTACATTTGTATGGGAGGTACCAGAAGGGGAGTTGCCAGACAGCCAAGTTTTTTTCCAAAATATTGTCTAGCGATACTAAATACAGAATTTGGCCAAGATCGCGTTGGGCATATTGATATTATTACACAATTTCTAAGGGCGCGTGATGGTACATTTGTATGGGAGGTACCAGAAGGGGAGTTGCCAGACTTCCAAGTTTTTGGCCAAAGCTTTGTCTAGATATAGCTTTACTAAATACAGAATTTGGGCAAGATCGCGTTGGTCATATTGACATTATTACACTTTTATGAGGGGCGGGATGCTACATTTGTATGGGAGGTACTAGAAGGGCAGTTGCCACACTTCCATGTTTTTGTCCAAAGCTTTGTCTAGATATAGCTTTACTAAATACAGAATTTGGGCATGATCCCGTTGGGCGTATTGATAATATTACACGGCTTATAAGGGGCAGGATGGTACATTTGCATGGGAGGGACCAGAAGGGGAGTTGCCAGACATCCAAGTTTTTATCTGAAACTTTGTAGTTATAGGTTTACTAAGTGGTGTGTGGAATGGTACATTTGTGGGGGAGGTACTAGAAGGTCAGTTGCCACACATCCAAGTTTTTCTCCAAAGCTTTGTCTATATATAGATTTACTAAATACAGAATTTGGGCATGATCGCATTGGGCGTATTGATAGTATTACAAGGCATATAAGTGGCGGGAGGGTACATTTGTATGGGAGGTACTAGAAGGGGGGTTGCCGGACATCCAAGTTTTTGTCCAAAGCTTTGTCTAGCTATAGCTTACTAAATACAGAATTTGGCCAAGATCGCGTTGGGCATATTGATATTATTACACAATTTCTAAGGGCGCGTGATGGTACATTTGTATGGGAGGTACCAGAAGGGGAGTTGCCAGACATCCAAGTTTTTGTCCAAAATATTGTCTAGCTATACTAAATACAGAATTTGGCCACGATCGCGTTGGGCTAATTGATATTATTACACAATTTCTAAGGGCCACGATCGCTTAGGGCTAATTGATATTATTACACAATTTCTAATGGCGCGGGATGGTTCATTTGTTTGGAAGGTACCTGAAGGGAGGTTGCCGGACATCCAAGTTTATGTCCAAAGCTTTGTCTAGCTATAGCTTACTAAATACAGAATTTGGCCAAGATCGCGTTGGGCATATTGATATTATTACACAATTTCTAAGGGCGCGTGATGGTACATTTGTATGGGAGGTACCAGAAGGGGAGTTGCCAGACAGCCAAGTTTTTGTCCAAAATATTGTCTAGCGATACTAAATACAGAATTTGGCCAAGATCGCGTTGGGCATATTGATATTATTACACAATTTCTAAGGGCGCGTGATGGTACATTTGTATGGGAGGTACCAGAAGGGGAGTTGCCAGACATCCAACTTTTTGTCCAAAACTTTGTCTAGCTATAGCTTTACTAAATACAGAATTTGGGCAAGATCGCGTTGGGCTAATATTATTATTACACAATTTCTAAGGGCGCGGGATGGTACATTTGTATGGGAGGTACCAGAAGGGGAGTTGCCAGACAGCCAAGTTTTTGTCCAAAATATTGTCTAGCTATACTAAATACAGAATTTGGCCAAGATCGCGTTAAGCATATTGATATTATTACACAATTTCTAAAGGCGCGTGATGGTACATTTGTATGGGAGGTACCAGAAGGGGAGTTGCCAGACAGCCAAGTTTTTGTCCAAAATATTATCTAGCTATACTAAATACAGAATTTGGCCACGATTGCTTTGGGCTAATTGATATTATTACACAATTTCTAATGGCGCGGGATGGTTCATTTGTTTGGAAGGTACCTGAAGGGAGGTAGCCGGACATCCAAGTTTTTGTCCAAAGCTTTGTCTAGCTATAGCTTACTAAATACAGAATTTGGCCAAGATCGCGTTGGGCATATTGATATTATTACACAATTTCTAAGGGCGCGTGATGGTACATTTGTATGGGAGGTACCAGAAGGGGAGTTGCCAGACAGCCAAGTTTTTGTCCAAAATATTGTCTAGCTATACTAAATACAGAATTTGGCCAAGATCGCGTTGGGCATATTGATATTATTACACAATTTCTAAGGGCGCGTGATGGTACATTTGTATGGGAGGTACCAGAAGGGGAGTTGCCAGACAGCCAAGTTTTTGTCCAAAATATTATCTAGCTATACTAAATACAGAATTTGGCCACGATCGCTTTGGGCTAATTGATATTATTACACAATTTCTAATGGCGCGGGATGGTTCATTTGTTTGGAAGGTACCTGAAGGGAGGTAGCCGGACATCCAAGTTTTTGTCCAAAGCTTTGTCTAGCTATAGCTTACTAAATACAGAATTTGGCCAAGATCGCGTTGGGCATATTGATATTATTACACAATTTCTAAGGGCGCGTGATGGTACATTTGTATGGGAGGTACCAGAAGGGGAGTTGCCAGACAGCCAAGTTTTTTTCCAAAATATTGTCTAGCGATACTAAATACAGAATTTGGCCAAGATCGCGTTGGGCATATTGATATTATTACACAATTTCTAAGGGCGCGTGATGGTACATTTGTATGGGAGGTACCAGAAGGGGAGTTGCCAGACTTCCAAGTTTTTGGCCAAAGCTTTGTCTAGATATAGCTTTACTAAATACAGAATTTGGGCAAGATCGCGTTGGTCATATTGACATTATTACACTTTTATGAGGGGCGGGATGCTACATTTGTATGGGAGGTACTAGAAGGGCAGTTGCCACACTTCCATGTTTTTGTCCAAAGCTTTGTCTAGATATAGCTTTACTAAATACAGAATTTGGGCATGATCCCGTTGGGCGTATTGATAATATTACACGGCTTATAAGGGGCAGGATGGTACATTTGCATGGGAGGGACCAGAAGGGGAGTTGCCAGACATCCAAGTTTTTATCTGAAACTTTGTAGTTATAGGTTTACTAAGTGGTGTGTGGAATGGTACATTTGTGGGGGAGGTACTAGAAGGTCAGTTGCCACACATCCAAGTTTTTCTCCAAAGCTTTGTCTATATATAGATTTACTAAATACAGAATTTGGGCATGATCGCATTGGGCGTATTGATAGTATTACAAGGCATATAAGTGGCGGGAGGGTACATTTGTATGGGAGGTACTAGAAGGGGGGTTGCCGGACATCCAAGTTTTTGTCCAAAGCTTTGTCTAGCTATAGCTTACTAAATACAGAATTTGGCCAAGATCGCGTTGGGCATATTGATATTATTACACAATTTCTAAGGGCGCGTGATGGTACATTTGTATGGGAGGTACCAGAAGGGGAGTTGCCAGACATCCAAGTTTTTGTCCAAAATATTGTCTAGCTATACTAAATACAGAATTTGGCCACGATCGCGTTGGGCTAATTGATATTATTACACAATTTCTAAGGGCCACGATCGCTTAGGGCTAATTGATATTATTACACAATTTCTAATGGCGCGGGATGGTTCATTTGTTTGGAAGGTACCTGAAGGGAGGTTGCCGGACATCCAAGTTTATGTCCAAAGCTTTGTCTAGCTATAGCTTACTAAATACAGAATTTGGCCAAGATCGCGTTGGGCATATTGATATTATTACACAATTTCTAAGGGCGCGTGATGGTACATTTGTATGGGAGGTACCAGAAGGGGAGTTGCCAGACAGCCAAGTTTTTGTCCAAAATATTGTCTAGCGATACTAAATACAGAATTTGGCCAAGATCGCGTTGGGCATATTGATATTATTACACAATTTCTAAGGGCGCGTGATGGTACATTTGTATGGGAGGTACCAGAAGGGGAGTTGCCAGACATCCAACTTTTTGTCCAAAACTTTGTCTAGCTATAGCTTTACTAAATACAGAATTTGGGCAAGATCGCGTTGGGCTAATATTATTATTACACAATTTCTAAGGGCGCGGGATGGTACATTTGTATGGGAGGTACCAGAAGGGGAGTTGCCAGACAGCCAAGTTTTTGTCCAAAATATTGTCTAGCTATACTAAATACAGAATTTGGCCAAGATCGCGTTAAGCATATTGATATTATTACACAATTTCTAAAGGCGCGTGATGGTACATTTGTATGGGAGGTACCAGAAGGGGAGTTGCCAGACAGCCAAGTTTTTGTCCAAAATATTATCTAGCTATACTAAATACAGAATTTGGCCACGATTGCTTTGGGCTAATTGATATTATTACACAATTTCTAATGGCGCGGGATGGTTCATTTGTTTGGAAGGTACCTGAAGGGAGGTTGCCGAACATCCAAGTTTATGTCCAAAGCTTTGTCTAGCTATAGCTTACTAAATACAGAATTTGGCCAAGATCGCGTTGGGCATATTGATATTATTACACAATTTCTAAGGGCGCGTGATGGTAAATTTGTATGGGAGGTACCAGAAGGGGAGTTGCCAGACAGCCAAGTTTTTGTCCAAAATATTGTCTAGCGATACTAAATACAGAATTTGGCCAAGATCGCGTTAAGCATATTGATATTATTACACAATTTCTAAGGGCGCGTGATGGTACATTTGTATGGGAGGTACCAGAAGGGGAGTTGCCAGACTTCCAAGTTTTTGGCCAAAGCTTTGTCTAGATATAGCTTTACTAAATACAGAATTTGGGCAAGATCTCGTTGGTCATATTGACATTATTACACTTTTATGAGGGGCGGGATGCTACATTTGTATGGGAGGTACTAGAAGGGCAGTTGCCACACTTCCATGTTTTTGTCCAAAGCTTTGTCTAGATATAGCTTTACTAAATACAGAATTTGGGCATGATCCCGTTGGGCGTATTGATAATATTACACGGCTTATAAGGGGCAGGATGGTACATTTGCATGGGAGGGACCAGAAGGGGAGTTGCCAGACATCCAAGTTTTTATCTGAAACTTTGTAGTTATAGGTTTACTAAGTGGTGTGTGGAATGGTACATTTGTGGGGGAGGTACTAGAAGGTCAGTTGCCACACATCCAAGTTTTTCTCCAAAGCTTTGTCTATATATAGATTTACTAAATACAGAATTTGGGCATGATCGCATTGGGCGTATTGATAGTATTACAAGGCATATAAGTGGCGGGAGGGTACATTTGTATGGGAGGTACTAGAAGGGGAGTTACCAGACTTCCAAGTTTTTGTCCAAAACTTTGTCTAGCTATAGCTTTACTAAATACAGAATTTGGCCAAAATCGCGTTGGGCTAATATTATTATTACACAATTTCTAAGGGCGCGGGATGGTTCATTTGTTTGGATGGTACCTGAAGGGGGGTTGCCGGACATCCAAGTTTTTGTCCAAAGCTTTGTCTAGCTATAGCTTACTAAATACAGAATTTGGCCAAGATCGCGTTGGGCATATTGATATTATTACGCAATTTCTAAGGGCGCGTGATGGTACATTTGTATGGGAGGTACCAAAAGGGGAGTTGCCAGACATCCAAGTTTTTGTCCAAAATATTGTCTAGCTATACTAAATACAGAATTTGGCCACGATCGCGTTGGGCTAATTGATATTATTACACAATTTCTAAGGGCCACGATCGCTTAGGGCTAATTGATATTATTACACAATTTCTAATGGCGCGGGATGGTTCATTTGTTTGGAAGGTACCTGAAGGGAGGTTGCCGGACATCCAAGTTTATGTCCAAAGCTTTGTCTAGCTATAGCTTACTAAATACAGAATTTGGCCAAGATCGCGTTGGGCATATTGATATTATTACACAATTTCTAAGGGCGCGTGATGGTACATTTGTATGTGAGGTACCAGAAGGGGAGTTGCCAGACAGCCAAGTTTTTGTCCAAAATATTGTCTAGCTATACTAAATACTGCATTTGGCCAAGATCGCGTTGGGCATATTGTTATTATTACACAATTTCTAATGGCGCGGGATGGTACATCTGTATGGGAGGTACCAGAAGGGGAGTTGCCAGACATCCAAGTTTTTGTCCAAAACATTGTCTAGCTATAGCTTTACTAAATACAGAATTTGGCCAAGATCGCGTTGGGCTAATATTATTATTACACAATTTCTAAGGGCGCGGGATGGTTCATTTGTTTGGAAGGTACCTGAAGGGGGGTTGCCGGACATCCAAGTTTTTGTCCAAAGCTTTGTCTAGCTATAGCTTACTACATTCAGAATTTGGCCAAGCTCGCGTTGGGCATATTGATATTATTACACAATTTCTAAGGGCGCATGATGGGACATTTGTATGGGAGGTACCAGAAGGGGAGTTGCCAGACAGCCAAGTTTTGTCCAAAATATTGTCTAGCTATACTAAATACAGAATTTGGCCACGATCGCGTTGGGCTAATTTATATTATTACGCAATTTCTAAGGGCGCGGGATGGTTCATTTGTATGGGAGGTACCAGAAGGGGAGTTGCCAGACATCCAAGTTTTTGTCCGAAACTTTGTTAGTCAGAAAAAAACCAAAGAAAAAGTTGCAGTCGGGTAATCCTACATATATATACCCTCACCCTCAGTAAAAACATACAAGTCTCATATATAGAATTTCGGAAAAATTCGTTGAGCGAATTTATATAATTACACAATTTCTGAAGTGGGTGGAATGGTGCATTTGTCTGGGAGGAACCAGAAGGGGAGTGTCCAGACATCCAAGTTTTTGTCCAAAGCTTTGTCTAGCTATAGCTTACTAAATACAGAATTTGTCCAAGATCGCGTTGGGCATATTGATATTATTACACAATTTCTAAGGGCGCGTGATGATACATTTGTATGGGAGGTACCAGAAGGGGAGTTGCCAGACATCCAAGTTTTTGTCCGAAACTTTGTTAGTCAGAAAAAAACCAAAGAAAAAGTTGCAGTCGGGTAATCCTACATATATACCCTCACCCTCAGTAAAAACATACATGTCTCATATATAGAATTTCGGAAAAATTCGTTGAGCGATTTTATATAATTATACAATTTCTAAAGGGGGTGGAATGGTGCATTTGTCTGGGAGGTACCAGAAGGGGAGTGGCCAGACTTCCAAGTTGTTGTCCAAAACTTCGTCTAGCTATACTAAATACAGAATTTGGCCACGATCGCGTTGGGCTAATTGATATTATTACACAATTTCTAAGGGCGCGTGATGATACATTTGTATGGGAGGTACCAGAAGGGGAGTTGCCAGACATCCAAGTTTTTGTCCGAAACTTTGTTAGTCAGAAAAAAACCAAAGAAAAAGTTGCAGTCGGGTAATCCTACATATATATACCCTCACCCTCAGTAAAAACATACATGTCTCATATATAGAATTTCGGAAAAATTCGTTGAGCGAATTTATATAATTACACAAATTCTAAAGTGGGTGGAATGGTGCATTTGTCTGGGAGGTACCAGAAGGGGAGTGGCCAGACTTCCAAGTTTTTGTCCAAAACTTCGTCTAGCTATACTAAATACAGAATTTGGCCACGATCGCGTTGGGATAATTGATATTATTACACAATTTCTTAGGGCGTGGGATGGTACATTTGTATGGGAGGTACCAGAAGGGGAGTTGCCAGACATCCAACTTTTTGTCCAAAACTTTGTCTAGCTATAGCTTTACTAAATACAGAATTTGGCCAAGATCGCGTTGGGCTAATATTATTATTACACAATTTCTAAGGACTCGGGATGGTTCATTTGTTTGGAAGGTACCTGAAGGGGGGTTGCCGGACATCCAAGTTTTTGTCCAAAGCTTTGTCTAGCTATAGCTTACTAAATACAGAATTTGGCCAAGATCGCGTTGGGCATATTGATATTATTACACAATTTCTAAGGGCGCGTGATGGTACATTTGTATGGGAGGTACCAGAAGGGGAGTGGCCAGACATCCAAGTTTTTGTCCAAAGCTTTGTCTAGCTATAGCTTACTATATACAGAATTTGGCCAAGATCGCGTTGGGCATATTGATATTATTACACAATTTCTAAGGGCGCGTGATGGTACATTTGTATGGGAGGTACCAGAAGGGGAGTTGCCAGACAGCCAAGTTTTTGTCCAAAATATTGTCTAGATATACTAAATACAGAATTTGGTCACGATCGCGTTGGGCTAATTGATATTATTACACAATTTCTAAGGGCGCGGGATGGTTCCTTTGTATGGAAGGTACCTGAAGGGGAGTTGCCGGACATCCAAGTTTTTGTCCAAAGCTTTGTCTAGCTATAGCTTTACTAAACACAGAATTTGGCGGGAGTTCAATCGTAACCGTCATGAGGGACAGACGTCTTGTTCATACTGGTGTCGAAGTGAAAGCTTTTGAGAACGTTTCAGTCATAAAAAAATTAACCGATTTAATTAATTTCATTTATAAGTGGTTAAGGAAGAATACAAATATTCATAGTGTTACCGAAAAACTAAATTTAATAAAATGAGTGAGCAGAAGGCTCAAAACTCTGTTTTATTAAATTCATCAAGCAGTGTGTTAAACGAAAGAAAAAGAAAACGCAACAACATTAATAATATGGAGAGAACGTCCGAAAGCAAACATCTAAAGAGTAACTACTACTCACTACTTGACACTGAGAGTGAATTCCAATGCGACTCAGAGTCGTTATCCAAATTTAAAAAGAACACGTGCAAGTACACAGTGATAAACATCAAACAAACGATAATAATACTACAACAACACAAACAACAGAAACTCCAAGCACATCAGCTGCAGCATCATCATACATAAACTCTTTTACACAGAAAACAAATTATAAATGATCCCGTTGGGCGTATTGATAATATTACACGGCTTATAAGGGGCAGGATGGTACATTTGCATGGGAGGGACCAGAAGGGGAGTTGCCAGACATCCAAGTTTTTATCTGAAACTTTGTAGTTATAGGTTTACTAAGTGGTGTGTGGAATGGTACATTTGTGGGGGAGGTACTAGAAGGTCAGTTGCCACACATCCAAGTTTTTCTCCAAAGCTTTGTCTATATATAGATATACTAAATACAGAATTTGGGCATGATCGCATTGGGCGTATTGATAGTATTACAAGGCATATAAGTGGCGGGAGGGTACATTTGTATGGGAGGTACTAGAAGGGGAGTTACCAGACTTCCAAGTTTTTGTCCAAAACTTTGTCTAGCTATAGCTTTACTAAATACAGAATTTGGCCAAAATCGCGTTGGGCTAATATTATTATTACACAATTTCTAAGGGCGCGGGATGGTTCATTTGTTTGGATGGTACCTGAAGGGGGGTTGCCGGACATCCAAGTTTTTGTCCAAAGCTTTGTCTAGCTATAGCTTACTAAATACAGAATTTGGCCAAGATCGCGTTGGGCATATTGATATTATTACACAATTTCTAAGGGCGCGTGATGGTACATTTGTATGGGAGGTACCAAAAGGGGAGTTGCCAGACATCCAAGTTTTTGTCCAAAATATTGTCTAGCTATACTAAATACAGAATTTGGCCACGATCGCGTTGGGCTAATTGATATTATTACACAATTTCTAAGGGCCACGATCGCTTAGGGCTAATTGATATTATTACACAATTTCTAATGGCGCGGGATGGTTCATTTGTTTGGAAGGTACCTGAAGGGAGGTTGCCGGACATCCAAGTTTATGTCCAAAGCTTTGTCTAGCTATAGCTTACTAAATACAGAATTTGGCCAAGATCGCGTTGGGCATATTGATATTATTACACATTTCTAAGGGCGCGTGATGGTACATTTGTATGGGAGGTACCAGAAGGGGAGTTGCCAGACAGCCAAGTTTTTGTCCAAAATATTGTCTAGCTATACTAAATACTGCATTTGGCCAAGATCGCGTTGGGCATATTGTTATTATTACACAATTTCTAATGGCGCGGGATGGTACATCTGTATGGGAGGTACCAGAAGGGGAGTTGCCAGACATCCAAGTTTTTGTCCAAAACATTGTCTAGCTATAGCTTTACTAAATACAGAATTTGGCCACGATCGCGTTGGGCTAATTGATATTATTACACAATTTCTAAGGGCGCGGGATTTTACATTTGTATGGGAGGTACCAGAGGGGGAGTTGCCAGACATCCAAGTTTTTGTCCAAAACTTTGTCTAGCTATAGCTTTACTAAATACAGAATTTGACCAAGATCGCGTTGGGCTAATATTATTATTACACAATTTCTAAGGGCGCGGGATGGTTCATTTGTTTGGAAGGTACCTGAAGGGGGGTTGCCGGACATCCAAGTTTTTGTCCAAAGCTTTGTCTAGCTATAGCTTACTACATTCAGAATTTGGCCAAGCTCGCGTTGGGCATATTGATATTATTACACAATTTCTAAGGGCGCATGATGGTACATTTGTATGGGAGGTACCAGAAGGGGAGTTGCCAGACAGCCAAGTTTTGTCCAAAATATTGTCTAGCTATACTAAATACAGAATTTGGCCACGATCGCGTTGGGCTAATTTATATTATTACGCAATTTCTAAGGGCGCGGGATGGTTCATTTGTATGGGAGGTACCAGAAGGGGAGTTGCCAGACATCCAAGTTTTTGTCCGAAACTTTGTTAGTCAGAAAAAAACCAAAGAAAAAGTTGCAGTCGGGTAATCCTACATATATATACCCTCACCCTCAGTAAAAACATACAAGTCTCATATATAGAATTTCGGAAAAATTCGTTGAGCGAATTTATATAATTACACAATTTCTGAAGTGGGTGGAATGGTGCATTTGTCTGGGAGGTACCAGAAGGGGAGTGTCCAGACATCCAAGTTTTTGTCCAAAGCTTTGTCTAGCTATAGCTTACTAAATACAGAATTTGTCCAAGATCGCGTTGGGCATATTGATATTATTACACAATTTCTAAGGGCGCGTGATGATACATTTGTATGGGAGGTACCAGAAGGGGAGTTGCCAGACATCCAAGTTTTTGTCCGAAACTTTGTTAGTCAGAAAAAAACCAAAGAAAAAGTTGCAGTCGGGTAATCCTACATATATACCCTCACCCTCAGTAAAAACATACATGTCTCATATATAGAATTTCGGAAAAATTCGTTGAGCGAATTTATATAATTACACAATTTCTAAAGGGGGTGGAATGGTGCATTTGTCTGGGAGGTACCAGAAGGGGAGTGGCCAGACTTCCAAGTTGTTGTCCAAAACTTCGTCTAGCTATACTAAATACAGAATTTGGCCACGATCGCGTTGGGCTAATTGATATTATTACACAATTTCTAAGGGCGCGTGATGATACATTTGTATGGGAGGTACCAGAAGGGGAGTTGCCAGACATCCAAGTTTTTGTCCGAAACTTTGTTAGTCAGAAAAAAACCAAAGAAAAAGTTGCAGTCGGGTAATCCTACATATATATACCCTCACCCTCAGTAAAAACATACATGTCTCATATATAGAATTTCGGAAAAATTCGTTGAGCGAATTTATATAATTACACAAATTCTAAAGTGGGTGGAATGGTGCATTTGTCTGGGAGGTACCAGAAGGGGAGTGGCCAGACTTCCAAGTTTTTGTCCAAAACTTCGTCTAGCTATACTAAATACAGAATTTGGCCACGATCGCGTTGGGATAATTGATATTATTACACAATTTCTTAGGGCGTGGGATGGTACATTTGTATGGGAGGTACCAGAAGGGGAGTTGCCAGACATCCAACTTTTTGTCCAAAACTTTGTCTAGCTATAGCTTTACTAAATACAGAATTTGGCCAAGATCGCGTTGGGCTAATATTATTATTACACAATTTCTAAGGACTCGGGATGGTTCATTTGTTTGGAAGGTACCTGAAGGGGGGTTGCCGGACATCCAAGTTTTTGTCCAAAGCTTTGTCTAGCTATAGCTTACTAAATACAGAATTTGGCCAAGATCGCGTTGGGCATATTGATATTATTACACAATTTCTAAGGGCGCGTGATGGTACATTTGTATGGGAGGTACCAGAAGGGGAGTGGCCAGACATCCAAGTTTTTGTCCAAAGCTTTGTCTAGCTATAGCTTACTATATACAGAATTTGGCCAAGATCGCGTTGGGCATATTGATATTATTACACAATTTCTAAGGGCGCGTGATGGTACATTTGTATGGGAGGTACCAGAAGGGGAGTTGCCAGACAGCCAAGTTTTTGTCCAAAATATTGTCTAGATATACTAAATACAGAATTTGGTCACGATCGCGTTGGGCTAATTGATATTATTACACAATTTCTAAGGGCGCGGGATGGTTCCTTTGTATGGAAGGTACCTGAAGGGGAGTTGCCGGACATCCAAGTTTTTGTCCAAAGCTTTGTCTAGCTATAGCTTTACTAAACACAGAATTTGGCGGGAGTTCAATCGTAACCGTCATGAGGGACAGACGTCTTGTTCATACTGGTGTCGAAGTGAAAGCTTTTGAGAACGTTTCAGTCATAAAAAAATTAACCGATTTAATTAATTTCATTTATAAGTGGTTAAGGAAGAATACAAATATTCATAGTGTTACCGAAAAACTAAATTTAATAAAATGAGTGAGCAGAAGGCTCAAAACTCTGTTTTATTAAATTCATCAAGCAGTGTGTTAAACGAAAGAAAAAGAAAACGCAACAACATTAATAATATGGAGAGAACGTCCGAAAGCAAACATCTAAAGAGTAACTACTACTCACTACTTGACACTGAGAGTGAATTCCAATGCGACTCAGAGTCGTTATCCAAATTTAAAAAGAACACGTGCAAGTACACAGTGATAAACATCAAACAAACGATAATAATACTACAACAACACAAACAACAGAAACTCCAAGCACATCAGCTGCAGCATCATCATACATAAACTCTTTTACACAGAAAACAAATTATAAATGATCCCGTTGGGCGTATTGATAATATTACACGGCTTATAAGGGGCAGGATGGTACATTTGCATGGGAGGGACCAGAAGGGGAGTTGCCAGACATCCAAGTTTTTATCTGAAACTTTGTAGTTATAGGTTTACTAAGTGGTGTGTGGAATGGTACATTTGTGGGGGAGGTACTAGAAGGTCAGTTGCCACACATCCAAGTTTTTCTCCAAAGCTTTGTCTATATATAGATATACTAAATACAGAATTTGGGCATGATCGCATTGGGCGTATTGATAGTATTACAAGGCATATAAGTGGCGGGAGGGTACATTTGTATGGGAGGTACTAGAAGGGGAGTTACCAGACTTCCAAGTTTTTGTCCAAAACTTTGTCTAGCTATAGCTTTACTAAATACAGAATTTGGCCAAAATCGCGTTGGGCTAATATTATTATTACACAATTTCTAAGGGCGCGGGATGGTTCATTTGTTTGGATGGTACCTGAAGGGGGGTTGCCGGACATCCAAGTTTTTGTCCAAAGCTTTGTCTAGCTATAGCTTACTAAATACAGAATTTGGCCAAGATCGCGTTGGGCATATTGATATTATTACACAATTTCTAAGGGCGCGTGATGGTACATTTGTATGGGAGGTACCAAAAGGGGAGTTGCCAGACATCCAAGTTTTTGTCCAAAATATTGTCTAGCTATACTAAATACAGAATTTGGCCACGATCGCGTTGGGCTAATTGATTTTATTACACAATTTCTAAGGGCCACGATCGCTTAGGGCTAATTGATATTATTACACAATTTCTAATGGCGCGGGATGGTTCATTTGTTTGGAAGGTACCTGAAGGGAGGTTGCCGGACATCCAAGTTTATGTCCAAAGCTTTGTCTAGCTATAGCTTACTAAATACAGAATTTGGCCAAGATCGCGTTGGGCATATTGATATTATTACACATTTCTAAGGGCGCGTGATGGTACATTTGTATGGGAGGTACCAGAAGGGGAGTTGCCAGACAGCCAAGTTTTTGTCCAAAATATTGTCTAGCTATACTAAATACTGCATTTGGCCAAGATCGCGTTGGGCATATTGTTATTATTACACAATTTCTAATGGCGCGGGATGGTACATCTGTATGGGAGGTACCAGAAGGGGAGTTGCCAGACATCCAAGTTTTTGTCCAAAACATTGTCTAGCTATAGCTTTACTAAATACAGAATTTGGCCACGATCGCGTTGGGCTAATTGATATTATTACACAATTTCTAAGGGCGCGGGATTTTACATTTGTATGGGAGGTACCAGAGGGGGAGTTGCCAGACATCCAAGTTTTTGTCCAAAACTTTGTCTAGCTATAGCTTTACTAAATACAGAATTTGACCAAGATCGCGTTGGGCTAATATTATTATTACACAATTTCTAAGGGCGCGGGATGGTTCATTTGTTTGGAAGGTACCTGAAGGGGGGTTGCCGGACATCCAAGTTTTTGTCCAAAGCTTTGTCTAGCTATAGCTTACTACATTCAGAATTTGGCCAAGCTCGCGTTGGGCATATTGATATTATTACACAATTTCTAAGAGCGCATGATGGTACATTTGTATGGGAGGTACCAGAAGGGGAGTTGCCAGACAGCCAAGTTTTGTCCAAAATATTGTCTAGCTATACTAAATACAGAATTTGGCCACGATCGCGTTGGGCTAATTTATATTATTACGCAATTTCTAAGGGCGCGGGATGGTTCATTTGTATGGGAGGTACCAGAAGGGGAGTTGCCAGACATCCAAGTTTTTGTCCGAAACTTTGTTAGTCAGAAAAAAACCAAAGAAAAAGTTGCAGTCGGGTAATCCTACATATATATACCCTCACCCTCAGTAAAAACATACAAGTCTCATATATAGAATTTCGGAAAAATTCGTTGAGCGAATTTATATAATTACACAATTTCTGAAGTGGGTGGAATGGTGCATTTGTCTGGGAGGTACCAGAAGGGGAGTGTCCAGACATCCAAGTTTTTGTCCAAAGCTTTGTCTAGCTATAGCTTACTAAATACAGAATTTGTCCAAGATCGCGTTGGGCATATTGATATTATTACACAATTTCTAAGGGCGCGTGATGATACATTTGTATGGGAGGTACCAGAAGGGGAGTTGCCAGACATCCAAGTTTTTGTCCGAAACTTTGTTAGTCAGAAAAAAACCAAAGAAAAAGTTGCAGTCGGGTAATCCTACATATATACCCTCACCCTCAGTAAAAACATACATGTCTCATATATAGAATTTCGGAAAAATTCGTTGAGCGAATTTATATAATTACACAATTTCTAAAGGGGGTGGAATGGTGCATTTGTCTGGGAGGTACCAGAAGGGGAGTGGCCAGACTTCCAAGTTGTTGTCCAAAACTTCGTCTAGCTATACTAAATACAGAATTTGGCCACGATCGCGTTGGGCTAATTGATATTATTACACAATTTCTAAGGGCGCGTGATGATACATTTGTATGGGAGGTACCAGAAGGGGAGTTGCCAGACATCCAAGTTTTTGTCCGAAACTTTGTTAGTCAGAAAAAAACCAAAGAAAAAGTTGCAGTCGGGTAATCCTACATATATATACCCTCACCCTCAGTAAAAACATACATGTCTCATATATAGAATTTCGGAAAAATTCGTTGAGCGAATTTATATAATTACACAATTTCTAAAGTGGGTGGAATGGTGCATTTGTCTGGGAGGTACCAGAAGGGGAGTGGCCAGACTTCCAAGTTTTTGTCCAAAACTTCGTCTAGCTATACTAAATACAGAATTTGGCCACGATCGCGTTGGGATAATTGATATTATTACACAATTTCTTAGGGCGTGGGATGGTACATTTGTATGGGAGGTACCAGAAGGGGAGTTGCCAGACATCCAACTTTTTGTCCAAAACTTTGTCTAGCTATAGCTTTACTAAATACAGAATTTGGCCAAGATCGCGTTGGGCTAATATTATTATTACACAATTTCTAAGGACTCGGGATGGTTCATTTGTTTGGAAGGTACCTGAAGGGGGGTTGCCGGACATCCAAGTTTTTGTCCAAAGCTTTGTCTAGCTATAGCTTACTAAATACAGAATTTGGCCAAGATCGCGTTGGGCATATTGATATTATTACACAATTTCTAAGGGCGCGTGATGGTACATTTGTATGGGAGGTACCAGAAGGGGAGTGGCCAGACATCCAAGTTTTTGTCCAAAGCTTTGTCTAGCTATAGCTTACTATATACAGAATTTGGCCAAGATCGCGTTGGGCATATTGATATTATTACACAATTTCTAAGGGCGCGTGATGGTACATTTGTATGGGAGGTACCAGAAGGGGAGTTGCCAGACAGCCAAGTTTTTGTCCAAAATATTGTCTAGATATACTAAATACAGAATTTGGTCACGATCGCGTTGGGCTAATTGATATTATTACACAATTTCTAAGGGCGCGGGATGGTTCCTTTGTATGGAAGGTACCTGAAGGGGAGTTGCCGGACATCCAAGTTTTTGTCCAAAGCTTTGTCTAGCTATAGCTTTACTAAACACAGAACTTGGCGGGAGTTCAATCGTAACCGTCATGAGGGACAGACGTCTTGTTCATACTGGTGTCGAAGTGAAAGCTTTTGAGAACGTTTCAGTCATAAAAAAATTAACCGATTTAATTAATTTCATTTATAAGTGGTTAAGGAAGAATACAAATATTCATAGTGTTACCGAAAAACTAAATTTAATAAAATGAGTGAGCAGAAGGCTCAAAACTCTGTTTTATTAAATTCATCAAGCAGTGTGTTAAACGAAAGAAAAAGAAAACGCAACAACATTAATAATATGGAGAGAACGTCCGAAAGCAAACATCTAAAGAGTAACTACTACTCACTACTTGACACTGAGAGTGAATTCCAATGCGACTCAGAGTCGTTATCCAAATTTAAAAAGAACACGTGCAAGTACACAGTGATAAACATCAAACAAACGATAATAATACTACAACAACACAAACAACAGAAACTCCAAGCACATCAGCTGCAGCATCATCATACATAAACTCTTCTACACAGAAAACAAATTATAAACAAACGAATGATAATACTACAAACAAAAAAGAAAAAATCTCCCCTATTCATATCTTCGATGTTAATGCAAAAGAACTAATTACGTTTATTAAAAATGGGTTGAAAATCAATAACTTTAAAATAAAAGAATTTAATATTAAATATAACAAAATTATATTGTTCCTAAACTCCATGGAGAATTACATTCGGGTTAAATCACATTTGCAAGTCACAAACACCAAATTCTTTACCTTTACGCCAAAGTGCATAAAAACTAAAACATTCCTTCTTAAAGGACTTAGTGCTGACATTGACCCAAAAATCATATTCGAAGAACTATGTAATCTTCAAACTAACGATTTGGAATTTGTAAAAGTTAGTCATTATACAACCATTAAATCGAAGAAAGAGGGGTATAACCTTCCAATTTTTATGGTTCAAATAAGCTCAGACAGTAATTTAAATCAACTAAAATCAATCAGAGGATTACTTCATCGCTGTGTTCAATGGAAGCCGTTAAGGAAACCTGAAATCACCCAATGCAGAAAATGTCAAGGATTCTTTCACAGTGCGTCAAACTGTTTTTTAAAAAGAAGATGTGTAAAATGTAACCAAGACCATGACATTGGAAAATGCGAATTAGTGAACGTTCCAGTAAATGAACGAGACAAAATATTCTGCGTGCTATGTAATAGCTATGGTCATCCAGCGTCGTACAAAGGCTGTGAAAAATATAAAGAATTACAAAGGAAAATCAGAGAAAAAAGACAAATTCTAGCAAACAACAGAAATTCGAATACTTTAAAAGTAAATCCCAATTTCAGTTTTTCAAATGTATTACAAATGAATGGAATTAATTCTGGATCCTTTGCAAACGAAAATACTAAAAAAATGACAGTATTCTTAATAATTCTTTTTTTCAAAATCTCAAAAATTCTATAGATACATTATCTAACCAAATCATAAATTTTCAGAAACAATTGAACATTCAAGCTTCCAGAATTGATACCCTTTTCTCATTTCTTCAAGTATAATGTTATTAACTACAAACGTAACTAATTTTATATCCAAAAAATTGAATATAATTCAAATAAATGTAAATTCATTAATTAAACTGATTTAGCAAACTTTCTTAAGTTACACAATCCAGATTTAGTTCTGCTAAACGAAACAAAGTTGAATTCGAGAAATAAAGTTTTTTTTGAAGATTATAATTTTATAAGAAGAGATAGGAAAGGTGCTTTAATGGGTGGTGGTACAGCAATTTTAATTAAAAGAGGTTTAAAATACAATCAATATAACAATTCAGTAATAGATACATTTAAATATTTGGAGACCTGTGTTATAAAAATACCTATGTCTTCTAGTAGAGTAATATATATAATATCAGCATATTATCCATCAGGCAATAACAATAATCGCTTAAAACCCGAAATTCAACTACTTTTTGAAACACTAGAACTAGATAGCATAGACAACTTTTATATATTAGCCGGTGATTTAAATTCCAAACATCTAGAATGGGGAAATACCGTAAACAATCCAAAAGGAATTATATTGAAAGACTGGCTATCAGACAACGAGATAAGATTCAGATGCAATTTTTATGCTTCGGTTTCTCCATCTTTTCCACGATGTGGTTCCTATTTAGATGTATGCATAGCAGATAGTAGAATCCATATATCTAGGCAAAATAACAGCAACAATTGCCTTAAGATTTTAGATTACGACAGCGATCACAACGCCATACAAATAATGGCTTCCAGTGATGTGAATGAAGAACCTTTTTCTCTCATAAAGGAGGAAATAGTTCCACAACTAAACTTTAGAAATACAAATTGGAAAAAATTCTCTCTAGAATTGCATAGGTACATTGTCAACGAACCATTAATACCCAATAATAAGAATCTTTCCAATGAAGAAATAGATTTTCACTTGCAGAAACTTAGTGAGACTATAACTAATACTATTGATAAATACGTTCCGAAAATAAAAAATAGAAACAATGTGCAAAAGTTTGTTAATCAGACCATTAAAAAATTACACATAGAGAAAAGCAAAACTCTAACAAAAATAAAGAAACACAATAGAGTAGAATGTACGGTTTCACCTAGCGAATTGCTGCTTTTAAAAAATAAATTAAAATTAATTAAAAAGCTCATTCGAGATAATTTTATTATTTCTGTAAATAAATATTTCGAAAAAAAACTTAGTAGCATTAGCCCCAAAGACCCTTCTCAAATGTTTTCGGACGCAAAAAAGCATTTCAGAAACTACAATTCCACCAATATTGATACTATTAAAATAGAACTGACGGATACTAATTTTTTGGATAGAGCTGGTATCAATCCTCAAAATTTGCATATCGAATCTAATCAATATATTATTCGAGACGGGGCTCAAGTATTGAATATTATAGGATCGTATTTAGAACATATTCACTCTTCAAAAATAATAGACTTCAACAACACTGTTCATAATGACGTAGCTGAAGGTTACACTCAGTTTTTGGAAACAAAAGCAAGTCATGAAAGTGTTCAATCCACTCTCAGCGTCTTCAATGATAACAGAAAGTCCAATGAATTTGAAGATGTATCTATGGCAGATGGTATTTTCGTAACTAGAGATGAAATAATATATATTTTCTCCAAACTGAGGGGGAAACTGTCCTCCGGCATAGATAACATACCGAATATTGTTCTAAAAAAATTCCCTCCAACATTAATCTTGGAATATTGCACATTGTTCAATAACATGATTAATAATTCGTATTTTCCACAAGCATGGAAACTGGCAAAAGTTGTGGTATTGCCTAAGAAAGATAGAGATCCAAATAGTTTAAAGAACTTAAGGCCAATTAGTTTATTGCCAAATATCAGCAAAATTTTTGAAATTTGCAATTAATAAAATATGCGTCAAGAACAATCTCATATCCGAAAAACAATTCGGCTTTAAACATAAGCACTCAACAATTCATGCAATTAATTTACTAACATCAAATATAAATTGGTATATGAATAAAAACTATGCCACTGGTGCCTGCCTTATTGATTTCGAAAAGGCGTTTGGTACAATTTGGATACCAGGCTTAATATATAAATTATTAAAATACAATTTTCCAATGTCATTTGTAATATTATTGCACAACATGTTGAGTGAGAAACGATTCGTTGTATGTAATCGAGGGCAGATTAGTTCTAAAGAATTTCAAATTATTAATGGATTACAACAGGGAACAGTAAATGCTCCAATTCTTTTTAACTTGTTCATACACGATTTATTAGAAAGTATTGAAAATATAATTGGATTTGCCGACGATATGGTAATATTTCATGCAGCTGAAAAAATTGAAGAAATTAACTTTAAATTGCAAAACAAATTTAATGTTGTTGAAAACTATTCCATTAATTGGAATATGAAAATAAACGCAGGTAAATGTGAAACGGTTCTATTTCGGCCACCAGTTAACAGATGCAATAACAATATTAAAAGAAAATGGAAGGATTTTGGCATTATGTCTTTATTACAAAACAAAAATATACCAAACAAAGACGTAGTAAAATACCTAGGGATATATTTAGATAAACTTCTGTACTTCAATACCCATATAAACAAACAGCTAATAAAAGCAAGAGGAGCATTTTTTAATTACAAATCACTTTTTTATTCCAGACATATCGACAAAAGAGTAAAAATCATCATGTACCAATCTTTAGTACGTCCTATAATAACATACAGTTGTCCCATATGGTTCAATATCTCACCATCATATATGGAAAAGATCAGAAAATTCGAAAGAAAATGCTTAAGAGCATGTACTCAACTATATAGGTCTCCAAATAGTAATTATACTAAATACATCTCAAATAAATTGCTCTACAACTCCTCACAAACAAACAGGATTGATAACTTTATAATAAAAATAATAAGAAATCATATAACTAAATGTGTAGACTGCAATACTAATAACCTAATTAAGGCACCTTATTATGTAAACGAAGAATATATATGTAAAACCCTATCTACTGGATTTATTCCACCCGAGGCATTTCTATATCTCGATAGCAAAGGATTTATTCAAAATAATCAAGGCATTCCTATCTTCTATCATCTTTATAGAAGAGCAAATAAAAAAGCTATAGATGGTAATTTAGTTCTTAATAATGATATTCGGTTTGATACCAGTATTCCCTCAAGGGATGAATACGAAACAAGAGCTATAAATTTAAAAAAATACTGGTGGACTAAACTCTAACATTTCCATTTCTTCTTTTTTACTCTAGACACTATTTTTTATACATAATTCATTATAAAAGGTAATGTTTTTTCTTCCAAATGTTTTCATTACCATTGAATTGTTCGAAGTATATTACATATATAGTCTATAACAATATTTAATTTTTGAAAAGAAACCGTTATCGTACATTCGTACTTATAATATTTATGTGTACTTGAGAGCTCGTGTGCGAGACTATGTATTATCAATGAAGTATTCAAAATGTATAATCTATTTGTTTATTTATAGAATCTATTATATATAATAAATAAAAATAAACGTTAAAAAAAAAACACAGAATTTGGCCAAGTTCGCGTTGGGCATATTGATATTATTACACAATTTCTAAGGGCGCGGGATGGTTCATTTGTATGGGAGGTACCAGAAGGGGAGTTGCCAGACAGCCAAGTTTTTGTCCAAAATATTGTCTAGCTATACTAAATACAGAATTTGGCCACGATCGCGTTGGGCTAATTGATATTATTACACAATTTCTAAGGGCGCGGGATGGTTCATTTGTATGGAAGGTACCTGAAGGGGAGTTGCCGGACATCCAAGTTTTTGTCCAAAGCTTTGTCTAGCTATAGCTTTACTAAACACAGAATTTGGCCAAGATCGCGTTGGGCTAATATTATTATTACACAATTTCTAAGGGCGCCGGATGGTTCATTTGTTTGGAAGGTACCTGAAGGGGGGTTGCCGGACATCCAAGTTTTTGTCCAAAGCTTTGTCTAGCTATAGCTTACTAAATACAGAATTTGGCCAAGATCGCGTTGGGCATATTGATATTATTACACAATTTCTAATGGCGCGGGATGGTACATCTGTATGGGAAGTACCAGAAGGAGAGTTGCCAGACATCCAAGTTTTTGTCCAAAACATTGTCTAGCTATAGCTTTACTAAATACAGAATTTGGCCTCGATCGCGTTGGGCTAATTGATATTATTACACAATTTCTAAGGGCGAGGGATCGTACATTTGTATGGGAGGTACCAGAAGGGGAGTTGACAGACATCCAACTTTTTGTCCAAAACTTTGTCTAGCTATAACTTTACTAAATACAGAATTTGGCCAAGATCGCGTTGGGCTAATATTATTATTACACAATTTCTAAGGGCTCGGGATGGTTCATTTGTTTGGAAGGTACCTGAAGGGGGGTTGCCTGACATCCAAGTTTTTGTCCAAAATATTGTCTAGCTATACTAAACACAGAATTTGGCCACGATCGCGTTGGGCTAATTGATATTATTACACAATTTCTAAGGGCGCGGGATGGTTCATTTGTATGGGAGGTACCAGAAGGGGAGTTGCCAGACATCCAAGTTTTTGTCCGAAACTTTGTTAGTCAGAAAAAAACCAAAGAAAAAGTTGCAGTCGGGTAATCCTACATATATATACCCTCACCCTCAGTAAAAACATACAAGTCTCATATATAGAATTTCGGAAAAATTCGTTGAGCGAATTTATATAATTACACAATTTCTGAAGTGGGTGGAATGGTGCATTTGTCTGGGAGGTACCAGAAGGGGAGTGGCCAGACATCCAAGTTTTTGTCCAAAGCTTTGTCTAGCTATAGCTTACTAAATACAGAATTTGGTCACGATCGCGTTGGGTATATTGATATTATTACACAATTTCAAAGGGCGCGGGATAGTTCATTTGTTTGGAAGGTACCTGAAGGGGGGTTGCCGGACATCCAAGTTTTTGTCCAAAATATTGTCTAGCTATACTAAACACAGAATTTGGCCACGATCGCGTTGGGCTAATTGATATTATTACACAATTTCTAAGGGCGCGGGATGGTTCATTTGTATGGGAGGTACCAGAAGGGGAGTTGCCAGACATCCAAGTTTTTGTCCGAAACTTTGTTAGTCAGAAAAAAACCAAAGAAAAAGTTGCAGTCGGGTAATCCTACATATATATACCCTCACCCTCAGTAAAAACATACAAGTCTCATATATAGAATTTCGGAAAAATTCGTTGAGCGAATTTATATAATTACACAATTTCTGAAGTGGGTGGAATGGTGCATTTGTCTGGGAGGTACCAGAAGGGGAGTGGCCAGACATCCAAGTTTTTGTCCAAAGCTTTGTCTAGCTATAGCTTACTAAATACAGAATTTGGTCACGATCGCGTTGGGTATATTGATATTATTACACAATTTCAAAGGGCGCGGGATAGTTCATTTGTTTGGAAGGTACCTGAAGGGGGGTTGCCGGACATCCAAGTTTTTGTCCAAAGCTTTGTCTAGCTATAGCTTACTAAATACAGAATTTGGCCAAGATCGCGTTGGGCATATTGATATTATTACACAATTTCTAATGGCGCGGGATGGTACATCTGTATGGGAAGTACCAGAAGGAGAGTTGCCAGACATCCAAGTTTTTGTCCAAAACATTGTCTAGCTATAGCTTTACTAAATACAGAATTTGGCCTCGATCGCGTTGGGCTAATTGATATTATTACACAATTTCTAAGGGCGAGGGATCGTACATTTGTATGGGAGGTACCAGAAGGGGAGTTGACAGACATCCAACTTTTTGTCCAAAACTTTGTCTAGCTATAACTTTACTAAATACAGAATTTGGCCAAGATCGCGTTGGGCTAATATTATTATTACACAATTTCTAAGGGCTCGGGATGGTTCATTTGTTTGGAAGGTACCTGAAGGGGGGTTGCCTGACATCCAAGTTTTTGTCCAAAGCTTTGTCTAGCTATAGCTTACTAAATACAGAATTTGGCCAAGATCGCGTTGGGCATATTGATATTATTACACAATTTCTAAGAGCGCGTGATGGTACATTTGTATGGGAGGTACCAGAATGGGAGTTGCCAGACAGCCAAGTTTTTGTCCAAAGCTTTGTCTAGCTATAGCTTATTAAATACAGAATTTGTCCAAGATCGCGTTGGGCTAATTGATATTATTACACAATTTCTAAGGGCGCGGGATGGTTCATTTGTTTGGAAGGTACCTGAAGGGGGGTTGCCGGACATCCAAGTTTTAGTCCAAAGCTTTGTCTAGCTATAGCTTACTAAATACAGAATTTGGCCAAGATCACGTTGGGCTAATTGATATTATTACACAATTTCTAAGGGCGCGGGATACTTCATTTGTATGGAAAGTACCTGAAGGGGAGTTGCCGGACATCCAAGTTTTTGTCCAAAGCTTTGTCTAGCTATAGCTTACTAAATACAGAATTTGTCCAAGATCGCGTTGGGCTAATTGATATTATTACACAATTTCTAAGGGCGCGGGATGGTTCATTTGTTTGCCGGACATCCAAGTTTTTGTCCAAAGCTTTGTCTAGCTATAGCTTACTAAATACAGAATTTGGCCAAGATTGCGTTGGGCATATTGATATTATTACACAATTTCTAAGGGCGCGTGATGGTACATTTGTATGGGAGGTACCAGAAGGGGAGTTGCCGCGTTGGGCTAATATTGTTATTACACAATTTCTAAGGACTCGGGATGGTTCATTTGTTTGGAAGGTACCTGAAGGGGGGTTGCCGGACATCCAAGTTTTTGTCCAAAGCTTTGTCTAGCTATAGCTTACTAAATACAGAATTTGGCCAAGATCGCGTTGGGCATATTGATATTATTACACAATTTCTAAGGGCGCGTGATGGTACATTTGTATGGGAGGTACCAGAAGGGGAGTGGCCAGACATCCAAGTTTTTGTCCAAAGCTTTGTCTAGCTATACCTTACTATGTACAGAATTTGGTCACGATCGCGTTGGGTATATTGATATTATTACACAATTTCAAAGGGCGCGGGATAGTTCATTTGTATGGAAAGTACCTGAAGGGGAGTTGCCGGACATCCAATTTTTTTTCCAAAATTTTGTCTAGCTATAGCTTTACTAAATACAGAATTTGGCCAAGATCGCGTTGGGCTAATATTATTATTACACAATTTCTAAGGGCGCGGGATGGTTCATTTGTTTGGAAGGGACCTGAAGGGGGGTTGCCGGACATCCAAGTTTTTGTCCAAAGCTTTGTCTAGCTATAGCTTACTAAATACAGAATTTGGCCAAGATCGCGTTGGGCATATTGATATTATTACACAATTTCTAAGAGCGCGTGATGGTACATTTGTATGGGAGGTACCAGAAGGGGAGTGGCCAGACATCCAAGTTTTTGTCCAAAGCTTTGTATAGCTATAGCTTTACTAAATACAGCGTTAGGCATACTGATATTATTACACAATTTCCAAGGGCGCGGGATCGTTCATCTGTATGGGAGGTACCAGAAGGAGAGTTGCCAGACATCCAATTTTTTTTCCAAAATTTTGTCTAGCTATAGCTTTACTAAATACAGAATTTGGCCAAGATCGCGTTGTGCTAATATTATTATTACACAATTTCTAAGGGCGCGGGATGGTTCATTTGTTTGGAAGGGACCTGAAGGGGGGTTGCCGGACATCCAAGTTTTTGTCCAAAGCTTTGTCTAGCTATAGCTTACTAAATACAGAATTTGGCCAAGATCGCGTTGGGCATATTGATATTATTACACAATTTCTAAGGGCGCATGATGGTACATTTGTATGGGAGGTACCAGAAGGGGAGTTGCCAGACAGCCAAGTTTTGTCCAAAATATTGTCTAGCTATACTAAACACAGAATTTGGCCACGATCGCGTTGGGCTAATTGATATTATTACACAATTTCTAAGGGCGCGGGATGGTTCATTTGTATGGGAGGTACCAGAAGGGGAGTTGCCAGACATCCAAGTTTTTGTCCGAAACTTTGTTAGTCAGAAAAAAACCAAAGAAAAAGTTGCAGTCGGGTAATCCTACATATATATACCCTCACCCTCAGTAAAAACATACAAGTCTCATATATAGAATTTCGGAAAAATTCGTTGAGCGAATTTATATAATTACACAATTTCTGAAGTGGGTGGAATGGTGCATTTGTCTGGGAGGTACCAGAAGGGGAGTGGCCAGACATCCAAGTTTTTGTCCAAAGCTTTGTCTAGCTATAGCTTACTAAATACAGAATTTGGCCAAGATTGCGTTGGGCATATTGATATTATTACACAATTTCTAAGGGCGCATGATGGTACATTTGTATGGGAGGTACCAGAAGGGGAGTGGCCAGACATCCAAGTTTTTGTCCAAAGCTTTGTCTAGCTATAGCTTACTATATACAGAATTTGGCCAAGATCGCGTTGGGCATATTGATATTATTACACAATTTCTAAGGGCGCGTGATGGTACATTTGTATGGGAGGTACCAAAAGGGGAGTTGCCGCGTTGGGCTAATATTGTTATTACACAATTTCTAAGGACTCGGGATGGTTCATTTGTTTGGAAGGTACCTGAAGGGGGGTTGCCGGACATCCAAGTTTTTGTCCAAAGCTTTGTCTAGCTATAGCTTACTATATACAGAATTTGGCCAAGATCGCGTTGGGCATATTGATATTATTACACAATTTCTAAGGGCGCGTGATGGTACATTTGTATGGGAGGTACCAGAAGGGGAGTTGCCAGACAGCCAAGTTTTTGTCCAACATATTGTCTGGATATACTAAATACAGAATTTGGCCACGATCGCGTTGGGCTAATTGATATTATTACACAATTTCTAAGGGCGCGGGATGGTTCCTTTGTATGGAAGGTACCTGAAGGGGAGTTGCCGGACATCCAAGTTTTTGTCCAAAGCTTTGTCTAGCTATATCTTTACCAAACACAGAATTTGGCCAAGTTCGCGTTGGGTATATTGATATTATTACACAATTTCAAAGGGCGCGGGATCGTACATTTGTCTGGAAGGTATCTGAAGGGGGGTTGCCGGACATCCAAGTTTTTGTCCAAAGCTTTGTCTAGCTATAGCTTACTAAATACAGAATTTGGCCAAGTTCGCGTTGGGTATATTGATATTATTACACAATTTCAAAGGGCGCGGGATCGTACATTTGTATGGAAGGTATCTGAAGGGGAGTTGCCGGACATCCAAGTTTTTGTCCAAAGCTTTGTCTAGCTATAGCTTACTATATACAGAATTTGGCCAAGATCGCGTTGGGCATATTGATATTATTACACAATTTCTAAGGGCGCGTGATGGTACATTTGTATGGGAGGTACCAGAAGGGGAGTTGCCGCGTTGGGCTAATATTGTTATTACACAATTTCTAAGGACTCGGGATGGTTCATTTGTTTGGAAGGTACCTGAAGGGGGGTTGCCGGACATCCAAGTTTTTGTCCAAAGCTTTGTCTAGCTATAGCTTACTAAATACAGAATTTGGCCAAGATCGCGTTGGGCATATTGATATTATTACACAATTTCTAAGGGCGCGTGATGGTACATTTGTATGGGAGGTACCAGAAGGGGAGTGGCCAGACATCCAAGTTTTTGTCCAAAGCTTTGTCTAGCTATAGCTTACTATGTACAGAATTTGGCCAAGATCGCGTTGGGCATATTGATATTATTACACAATTTCTAAGGGCGCGTGATGGTACATTTGTATGGGAGGTACCAGAAGGGGAGTTGCCAGACAGCCAAGTTTTTGTCCAAAATATTGTCTGGATATACTAAATACAGAATTTGGCCACGATCGCGTTGGGCTAATTGATATTATTACACAATTTCTAAGGGCGCGGGATGGTTCCTTTGTATGGAAGGTACCTGAAGGGGAGTTGCCGGACATCCAAGTTTTTGTCCAAAGCTTTGTCTAGCTATAGCTTTACCAAACACAGAATTTGGCCAAGTTCGCGTTGGGTATATTGATATTATTACACAATTTCAAAGGGCGCGGGATCGTACATTTGTCTGGAAGGTATCTGAAGGGGGGTTGCCGGACATCCAAGTTTTTGTCCAAAGCTTTGTCTAGCTATAGCTTTACTAAATACAGAATTTGGCCACGATCGCGTTGGGCTAATTGATATTATTACACAATTTCTAAGGGCGAGGGATCGTACATTTGTATGGGAGGTACCAGAAGGGGAGTTGCCAGACAGCCAAGTTTTTGTCCAAAATATTGTCTAGCTATACTAAATACAGAATTTGGCCACGATCGCGTTGGGCTAATTGATATTATTACACAATTTCTAAGGGCGCGGGATGGTTCATTTGTATGGAAGGTACCTGAAGGGGAGTTGCCGGACATCCAAGTTTTTGTCCAAAGCTTTGTCTAGCTATAGCTTTACTGAACACAGAATTTGGCCAAGTTCGCGTTGGGTATATTGATATTATTACACAATTTCAAAGGGCGCGGGATCGTACATTTGTATGGAAGGTATCTGAAGGGGAGTTGTCGGACATCCAAGTTTTTGTCCAAAGCTTTGTCTAGCTATAGCTTTACTAAACACAGAATTTGGCCAAGTTCGCGTTGGGTATATTGATATTATTACACAATTTCAAAGGGCGCGGGATAGTTCATTTGTATGGAAAGTACCTGAAGGGGAGTTGCCGGACATCCAAGTTTTTGTCCAAAGCTTTGTATAGCTATAGCTTTACTAAATACAGCGTTAGGCGTACTGATATTATTACACAATTTCCAAGGGCGCGGGATCGTTCATCTGTATGGGAGGTACCAGAAGGAGAGTTGCCAGACATCCAATTTTTTTTCCAAAATTTTGTCTAGCTATATCTTTACTAAATACAGAATTTGGCCAAGATCGCGTTGGGCATATTGATATTATTACACAATTTCTAAGGGCGCATGATGGTACATTTGTATGGGAGGTACCAGAAGGGGAGTTGCCAGACAGCCAAGTTTTGTCCAAAATATTGTCTAGCTATACTAAACACAGAATTTGGCCACGATCGCGTTGGGCTAATTGATATTATTACACAATTTCTAAGGGCGCGGGATGGTTCATTTGTATGGGAGGTACCAGAAGGGGAGTTGCCAGACATCCAAGTTTTTGTCCGAAACTTTGTTAGTCAGAAAAAAACCAAAGAAAAAGTTGCAGTCGGGTAATCCTACATATATATACCCTCACCCTCAGTAAAAACATACAAGTCTCATATATAAAATTTCGGAAAAATTCGTTGAGCGAATTTATATAATTACACAATTTCTGAAGTGGGTGGAATGGTGCATTTGTCTGGGAGGTACCAGAAGGGGAGTGGCCAGACATCCAAGTTTTTGTCCAAAGCTTTGTCTAGCTATAGCTTACTAAATACAGAATTTGTCCAAGATCGCGTTGGGCATATTGATATTATTACACAATTTCTAAGGGCGCGTGATGGTACATTTGTATGGGAGGTACCAGAAGGGGAGTTGCCAGACATCCAAGTTTTTGTCCGAAACTTTGTTAGTCAGAAAAAAACCAAAGAAAAAGTTGCAGTCGGGTAATTCTACATATATATACCCTCACCCTCAGTAAAAACATACATGTCTCATATATAGAATTTCGGAAAAATTCGTTGAGCGAAATTATATAATTACACAATTTCTAAAGTGGGTGGAATGGGGCATTTGTCTGGGAGGTACCAGAAGGGGGGTGGCCAGACTTCCAAGTTTTTGTCCAAAACTTCGTCTAGCTATACTAAATACAGAATTTGGCCACGATCGCGTTGGGCTAATTGATATTATTACACAATTTCTTAGGGCGCGGGATGGTACATTTGTATGGGAGGTACCAGAAGGGGAGTTGCCAGACTTCCCACTTTTTGTCCAAAACTTTGTCTAGCTATAGCTTTACTAAATACAGAATTTGGCCAAGATCGCGTTGGGCTAATATTATTATTACACAATTTCTAAGGACTCGGGATGGTTCATTTGTTTGGAAGGTACCTGAAGGGGGGTTGCCGGACATCCAAGTTTTTGTCCAAAGCTTTGTCTAGCTATAGCTTACTAAATACAGAATTTGGCCAAGATCGCGTTGGGCATATTGATATTATTACACAATTTCTAAGGGCGCGTGATGGTACATTTGTATGGGAGGTACCAGAAGGGGAGTGGCCAGACATCCAAGTTTTTGTCCAAAGCTTTGTCTAGCTATAGCTTACTATGTACAGAATTTGGCCAAGATCGCGTTGGGCATATTGATATTATTACACAATTTCTAAGGGCGCGTGATGGTACATTTGTATGGGAGGTACCAGAATGGGAGTTGCCAGACAGCCAAGTTTTTGTCCAAAATATTGTCTGGATATACTAAATACAGAATTTGGCCACGATCGCGTTGGGCTAATTGATATTATTACACAATTTCTAAGGGCGCGGGATGGTTCCTTTGTATGGAAGGTACCTGAAGGGGAGTTGCCGGACATCCAAGTTTTTGTCCAAAGCTTTGTCTAGCTATAGCTTTACCGAACACAGAATTTGGCCAAGTTCGCGTTGGGTATATTGATATTATTACACAATTTCAAAGGGCGCGGGATCGTACATTTGTCTGGAAGGTATCTGAAGGGGGGTTGCCGGACATCCAAGTTTTTGTCCAAAGCTTTGTCTAGCTATAGCTTTACTAAATACAGAATTTGGCCACGATCGCGTTGGGCTAATTGATATTATTACACAATTTCTAAGGGCGAGGGATCGTACATTTGTATGGGAGGTACCAGAAGGGGAGTTGCCAGACAGCCAAGTTTTTGTCCAAAATATTGTCTAGCTATACTAAATACCGAATTTGGCCACGATCGCGTTGGGCTAATTGATATTATTACACAATTTCTAAGGGCGCGGGATGGTTCATTTGTATGGAAGGTACCTGAAGGGTAGTTGCCGGACATCCAAGTTTTTGTCCAAAGCTTTGTCTAGCTATAGCTTTACTGAACACAGAATTTGGCCAAGTTCGCGTTGGGTATATTGATATTATTACACAATTTCAAAGGGCGCGGGATCGTACATTTGTATGGAAGGTATCTGAAGGGGAGTTGTCGGACATCCAAGTTTTTGTCCAAAGCTTTGTCTAGCTATAGCTTTACTAAACACAGAATTTGGCCAAGTTCGCGTTGGGTATATTGATATTATTACACAATTTCAAAGGGCGCGGGATAGTTCATTTGTATGGAAAGTACCTGAAGGGGAGTTGCCAGACTTCCCACTTTTTGTCCAAAACTTTGTCTAGCTATAGCTTTACTAAATACAGAATTTGGCCAAGATCGCGTTGGGCTAATATTATTATTACACAATTTCTAAGGACTCGGGATGGTTCATTTGTTTGGAAGGTACCTGAAGGGGGGTTGCCGGACATCCAAGTTTTTGTCCAAAGCTTTGTCTAGCTATAGCTTACTAAATACAGAATTTGGCCAAGATCGCGTTGGGCATATTGATATTATTACACAATTTCTAAGGGCGCGTGATGGTACATTTGTATGGGAGGTACCAGAAGGGGAGTGGCCAGACATCCAAGTTTTTGTCCAAAGCTTTGTCTAGCTATAGCTTTACTAAATACAGAATTTGGCCAAGATCGCGTTGGGCTAATATTATTATTACACAATTTCTAAGGACTCGGGATGGTTCATTTGTTTGGAAGGTACCTGAAGGGGGGTTGCCGGACATCCAAGTTTTTGTCCAAAGCTTTGTCTAGCTATAGCTTACTAAATACAGAATTTGGCCAAGATCGCGTTGGGCATATTGATATTATTACACAATTTCTAAGGGCGCGTGATGGTACATTTGTATGGGAGGTACCAGAAGGGGAGTGGCCAGACATCCAAGTTTTTGTCCAAAGCTTTGTCTAGCTATAGCTTACTATGTACAGAATTTGGCCAAGATCGCGTTGGGCATATTGATATTATTACACAATTTCTAAGGGCGCGTGATGGTACATTTGTATGGGAGGTACCAGAATGGGAGTTGCCAGACAGCCAAGTTTTTGTCCAAAATATTGTCTGGATATACTAAATACAGAATTTGGCCACGATCGCGTTGGGCTAATTGATATTATTACACAATTTCTAAGGGCGCGGGATGGTTCCTTTGTATGGAAGGTACCTGAAGGGGAGTTGCCGGACATCCAAGTTTTTGTCCAAAGCTTTGTCTAGCTATAGCTTTACCGAACACAGAATTTGGCCAAGTTCGCGTTGGGTATATTGATATTATTACACAATTTCAAAGGGCGCGGGATCGTACATTTGTCTGGAAGGTATCTGAAGGGGGGTTGCCGGACATCCAAGTTTTTGTCCAAAGCTTTGTCTAGCTATAGCTTTACTAAATACAGAATTTGGCCACGATCGCGTTGGGCTAATTGATATTATTACACAATTTCTAAGGGCGAGGGATCGTACATTTGTATGGGAGGTACCAGAAGGGGAGTTGCCAGACAGCCAAGTTTTTGTCCAAAATATTGTCTAGCTATACTAAATACCGAATTTGGCCACGATCGCGTTGGGCTAATTGATATTATTACACAATTTCTAAGGGCGCGGGATGGTTCATTTGTATGGAAGGTACCTGAAGGGTAGTTGCCGGACATCCAAGTTTTTGTCCAAAGCTTTGTCTAGCTATAGCTTTACTGAACACAGAATTTGGCCAAGTTCGCGTTGGGTATATTGATATTATTACACAATTTCAAAGGGCGCGGGATCGTACATTTGTATGGAAGGTATCTGAAGGGGAGTTGTCGGACATCCAAGTTTTTGTCCAAAGCTTTGTCTAGCTATAGCTTTACTAAACACAGAATTTGGCCAAGTTCGCGTTGGGTATATTGATATTATTACACAATTTCAAAGGGCGCGGGATAGTTCATTTGTATGGAAAGTACCTGAAGGGGAGTTGCCGGACATCCAAGTTTTTGTCCAAAGCTTTGTATAGCTATAGCTTTACTAAATACAGCGTTAGGCGTACTGATATTATTACACAATTTCCAAGGGCGCGGGATCGTTCATCTGTATGGGAGGTACCAGAAGGAGAGTTGCCAGACATCCAATTTTTTTTCCAAAATTTTGTCTAGCTATAGCTTTACTAAATACAGAATTTGGCCAAGATCGCGTTGGGCATATTGATATTATTACACAATTTCTAAGGGCGCATGATGGTACATTTGTATGGGAGGTACCAGAAGGGGAGTTGCCAGACAGCCAAGTTTTGTCCAAAATATTGTCTAGCTATACTAAACACAGAATTTGGCCAAGATCGCGTTGGGCATATTGATATTATTACACAATTTCTAAGGGCGCATGATGGTACATTTGTATGGGAGGTACCAGAAGGGGAGTTGCCAGACATCCAAGTTTTTGTCCGAAACTTTGTTAGTCAGAAAAAAACCAAAGAAAAAGTTGCAGTCGGGTAATCCTACATATATATACCCTCACCCTCAGTAAAAACATACAAGTCTCATATATAGAATTTCGGAAAAATTCGTTGAGCGAATTTATATAATTACACAATTTCTGAAGTGGGTGGAATGGTGCATTTGTCTGGGAGGTACCAGAAGGGGAGTGGCCAGACATCCAAGTTTTTGTCCAAAGCTTTGTCTAGCTATAGCTTACTAAATACAGAATTTGTCCAAGATCGCGTTGGGCATATTGATATTATTACACAATTTCTAAGGGCGCGTGATGGTACATTTGTATGGGAGGTACCAGAAGGGGAGTTGCCAGACATCCAAGTTTTTGTCCGAAACTTTGTTAGTCAGAAAAAAACCAAAGAAAAAGTTGCAGTCGGGTAATTCTACATATATATACCCTCACCCTCAGTAAAAACATACATGTCTCATATATAGAATTTCGGAAAAATTCGTTGAGCGAATTTATATAATTACACAATTTCTAAAGTGGGTGGAATGGGGCATTTGTCTGGGAGGTACCAGAAGGGGGGTGGCCAGACTTCCAAGTTTTTGTCCAAAACTTCGTCTAGCTATACTAAATACAGAATTTGGCCACGATCGCGTTGGGCTAATTGATATTATTACACAATTTCTTAGGGCGCGGGATGGTACATTTGTATGGGAGGTACCAGAAGGGGAGTTGCCAGACATCCCACTTTTTGTCCAAAACTTTGTCTAGCTATAGCTTTAAAATAAAGAACAAAACAAAATAAACAAAAACCGCTCTCGCACATCAACAGCAACAACAACAATAACAACCAGCACGACGCATCAACACGCACAAGACTACACTAAGGGCTTTTCTATGCCCCCCTCACTGTCTTGCATTTGTGTTCCCCCCTCCTTCCCTTTCGCACATCGCAAATAATTCTGCGTTCTTCTTGTCGCTGTTCTGTTAGTTGTTGTAGGTATAACACTGAACAACTAACAGAAATAACAGCGGCGGGAGGGGTGCAGAGTTATTTGTGATTTTGCTTTGATGTTTCCTTGTTTTTGGTAGTGTTATGGTAGGTAGATTTCGAATTCACTTCGCGAACATTCGCGGGTTGAGAACGAATTTTTTTGCGGTATACGCACACACTAATTTCCATAGGCCGGATGTGCTCGCTCTATGTGAGACCCAGGTGTGTGAGGATGCTGATCCACAGGATTTTCACATTCCTGGTTATCACACTCTCTCCTCTTTCTCTTCACACAGAGGCCTTGTGATATATATACGTAATGGTGTTGTATTCCAGAGTCAGCAACATTTGAACTCACAAGATCCAGAATTTAACTCCCTTTGGGTTAAGTTCAGGATTGGATCGCACACCTTACATTTCGGGTTTCTTTACAGAAGCCCAAACCTGGAAAGGGAGGCTACCCTGAATGGCTTCGACGCCCTTTCTGACTCAATTTCGAAAATATTAGAATATTATCCGGACAGTGAAATTGTAGTTGCTGGGGATTTCAATGTCCATAATAATTCTTGGCTTTCCCATTCGAGCCATACATCTCCGGAGGGTCAATACGCTGAGTTATTTGCCGCGCACAACGATTTGTCGCAATTAGTGAATGAACCAACACATATTCCACGTGTTGAAGGGCAACATCAAAATATTCTTGACCTTTTCTTAACCTCGCACCCTGAAAAGTACGAAGTTAACATTCTTGCACCTCTTGGTAACTCGGATCATTGCACCATTTCAGCATCCTTTTCGTTCTCCGATCTTCGATCCACTTCTAAACCAGTCACGAAGCGGACAATGTACATATACGAAAAGGCACGTTGGGCCGAGCTCAACAATTTCTACCAGCAATTTAATTGGAAATTATGTTTCCTAGACAACAATGTCGATGCTGCTGCTGAAATGGTCGAGAAAATCATTCTTCTTGGCATAAACACATTTATTCCCTCGAAGACTACTTCGATTAAACCTTCAAAGAACTGTTGGTTTAATCAGACATGCAGGGAAGCTGTCAGATCCAAAGAGGAAGCATTCAGAAAATGGCGTTTAAATAAAAATACCACTACATCATCAAATTGTGCCAGAGTACTTAGGCGTGAAAAACTTCTGTACGAACAGCGTCTTCGTGCAAAAGTTCTTTCTTCTCCCAGGGGAAGTAAGAGCTTTTGGTCATTCGTTAAAAGGGTAAGGAACAATTCTTCATCTTCTATTTCAACCCTCGTTAACGGTGACCAGATATTCACTGACCCGGTTGACAAAGCTAACCTTATGGCTGAAATTTTTGCAAAGAATTCATCTTTGCCAGACAGCAGTCAACCACTCCCCGTGATCGAGAACGTATCTAGTTCGATGCCTCAGATATTTTTTCGAACACGTGGCGTTAAAAGGGTTCTTGCAGATCTCAATGTAAACAAAACTCCGGGCCCGGATGGTATTTCCGCACTTGTCCTATGTAAGTGCTCTTCGACGCTAGCTCGTCCATTGCGCAATCTTTTCAACATGTCGTACCGTGCTGGTATTTACCCTTCACGTTGGAAAGTTGCCAATGTTCAGCCGATCCCCAAGAAAGGTGAGGCTACCAATCCTGCGAACTACCGTCCAATTGCAATATGTTCTGCGCTCTCGAAGGTTATGGAGAGCATGGTTAATCACCATCTTGTAAGGTATCTAGAGTCTAACGGCCTCCTGAATGATCGACAGTATGGCTTCCGTAGAAATCGATCTACTGGAGACCTGATGGCGTTCCTTACGGAGCGATGGAGTCGATCCATTCACCGCCTTGGTGAAAGTAAGGTCGTGGCTCTGGATATTTCCAAGGCGTTCGATAGGGTCTGGCACGGAGCACTCATATCAAAACTTATTGCATTTGGTGTCGGTAGTACCTTCTCTCGATTCATATCGAGTTTTCTCAGGGATCGCTCTATACGAGTTGTTATAGATGGGGTCTCATCCAACGAGCATAGGTTGACCGCAGGAGTGCCACAAGGCTCTGTCCTCTCTCCCTCTCTATTTCTTATTTTCATTGACGACCTGTTGGGGCAGACTGTGAACCCAATCTACTCCTTTGCGGATGACAGCAACCTCTGTCATTCGTACTCATTTGATCATCGGCCAGGTCCTCTGGAAGTCGAGGAAAAAAGGCGAACGATGAACGACTCACTTAACCGCGATTTGGCGACGATTTGTGAGTGGGGCCAAATGAACAGAGTAGATTTTAATGCACAAAAAACCCAGTGCTGTTTGTTGTCACACAAACGTTCCACTGATCCAGCATCGCCGTCAATATCTATGGGTGGTGTGGATATCGACGAATCAGACACTCTTGATGTTCTGGGCATGAAGATACAGGGTGATGCTCGCTGGGCTAGCCATATATTCGAAGTGTCGAAAGAAGCATTCAAGTGTGTAGGCTTTTTAAAGCGGTGCAAGAAATACTTCACCCCATCTGATCTCGTAAATATTTACACCACCTACATCCGGCCTAAAATGGAATACAACTCGCATATATGGGCAGGGGCTCCATTAACCTCTTTGAAGCTTCTGGACCGTGTACAGAGGAGAGCGGTGGTGATGATAGGGGATGGTAGGGTATCCAGCTCTATTGTCTCCCTACAGCATCGCCGAAATGTGGGTTGTGTATCGCTATTCTATAGATATTTTAATGGTATCTGTTCAGAAGATATCCGTCGTCTGGTCCCTGACGTTAGAACATTTAGCCGGAATACTCGGCTATCCAGGGTCTCTCATCCGTTCATTGTCAAATGGCCGGTTGACCGGACGACACACTATAGAGAAAATTCGTTCTTCAGCCGTACTGTTCGCATGTGGAATAATCTTCCAGCAAGTGTTTTTCCTGCCTGCTATGACATTATCAAATTCAAGGCCAACGTCAACAAACACTACTCCCTCTTTCCTCCCTCCAATACCCTTATTTCCCATCGCTAACACAGTGCATTGCATTTATAGGGGGCATCCCCTGAGTGTTAGTCAAAAAAAAAAAAAAAAAAAAAAAAAAAAAATAAAATACAGAATTTGGCCAAGATCGCGTTGGCCATATTGATATTATTACACAATTTCTAAGGGCGCGTGATGGTACATTTGTATGGGAGGTACCAGAAGGGGAGTTGCCAGACAGCCAAGTTTTTGTCCAAAATATTGTCTGGATATACTAAATACAGAATTTGGCCACGATCGCGTTGGGCTAATTGATATTATTACACAATTTCTAAGGGCGCGTGATGGTACATTTGTATGGGAGGTACCAGAAGGGGAGTTGCCAGACATCCAAGTTTTTGTCCGAAACTTTGTTAGTCAGAAAAAAACCAAAGAAAAAGTTGCAGTCGGGTAATCCTACATATATATACCCTCACCCTCAGTAAAAACATACAAGTCTCATATATAGAATTTCGGAAAAATTCGTTGAGCGAATTTATATAATTACACAATTTCTGAAGTGGGTGGAATGGTGCATTTGTCTGGGAGGTACCAGAAGGGGAGTGGCCAGACATCCAAGTTTTTGTCCAAAGCTTTGTCTAGCTATAGCTTACTAAATACAGAATTTGTCCAAGATCGCGTTGGGCATATTGATATTATTACACAATTTCTAAGGGCGCGTGATGGTACATTTGTATGGGAGGTACCAGAAGGGGAGTTGCCAGACATCCAAGTTTTTGTCCGAAACTTTGTTAGTCAGAAAAAAACCAAAGAAAAAGTTGCAGTCGGGTAATTCTACATATATATACCCTCACCCTCAGTAAAAACATACATGTCTCATATATAGAATTTCGGAAAAATTCGTTGAGCGAATTTATATAATTACACAATTTCTAAAGTGGGTGGAATGGGGCATTTGTCTGGGAGGTACCAGAAGGGGGGTGGCCAGACTTCCAAGTTTTTGTCCAAAACTTCGTCTAGCTATACTAAATACAGAATTTGGCCACGATCGCGTTGGGCTAATTGATATTATTACACAATTTCTTAGGGCGCGGGATGGTACATTTGTATGGGAGGTACCAGAAGGGGAGTTGCCAGACATCCCACTTTTTGTCCAAAACTTTGTCTAGCTATAGCTTTACTAAATACAGAATTTGGCCAAGATCGCGTTGGGCTAATATTATTATTACACAATTTCTAAGGACTCGGGATGGTTCATTTGTTTGGAAGGTACCTGAAGGGGGGTTGCCGGACATCCAAGTTTTTGTCCAAAGCTTTGTCTAGCTATAGCTTACTAAATACAGAATTTGGCCAAGATCGCGTTGGCCATATTGATATTATTACACAATTTCTAAGGGCGCGTGATGGTACATTTGTATGGGAGGTACCAGAAGGGGAGTTGCCAGACAGCCAAGTTTTTGTCCAAAATATTGTCTGGATATACTAAATACAGAATTTGGCCACGATCGCGTTGGGCTAATTGATATTATTACACAATTTCTAAGGGCGCGTGATGGTACATTTGTATGGGAGGTACCAGAAGGGGAGTGGCCAGACATCCAAGTTTTTGTCCAAAGCTTTGTCTAGCTATAGCTTACTATGTACAGAATTTGGCCAATATCGCGTTGGGCATATTGATATTATTACACAATTTCTAAGGGCGCGTGATGGTACATTTGTATGGGAGGTACCAGAAGGGGAGTTGCCAGACAGCCAAGTTTTTGTCCAAAATATTGTCTGGATATACTAAATACAGAATTTGGCCACGATCGCGTTGGGCTAATTGATATTATTACACAATTTCTAAGGGCGCGGGATGGTTCCTTTGTATGGAAGGTACCTGAAGGGGAGTTGCCGGACATCCAAGTTTTTGTCCAAAGCTTTGTCTAGCTATAGCTTTACCAAACACAGAATTTGGCCAAGTTCGCGTTGGGTATATTGATATTATTACACAATTTCAAAGGGCGCGGGATCGTACATTTGTCTGGAAGGTATCTGAAGGGGGGTTGCCGGACATCCAAGTTTTTGTCCAAAGCTTTGTCTAGCTATAGCTTTACTAAATACAGAATTTGGCCACGATCGCGTTGGGCTAATTGATATTATTACACAATTTCTAAGGGCGAGGGATCGTACATTTGTATGGGAGGTACCAGAAGGGGAGTTGCCAGACAGCCAAGTTTTTGTCCAAAATATTGTCTAGCTATACTAAATACAGAATTTGGCCACGATCGCGTTGGGCTAATTGATATTATTACACAATTTCTAAGGGCGCGGGATGGTTCATTTGTATGGAAGGTACCTGAAGGGGAGTTGCCGGACATCCAAGTTTTTGTCCAAAGCTTTGTCTAGCTATAGCTTTACTAAACACAGAATTTGGCCAAGTTCGCGTGGGGCATATTGATATTATTACACAATTTCTAAGGGCGCGGGATAGTACATTTGTATGGGAGGTACCAGAAGGGGAGTTGCCAGACAGCCAAGTTTTTGTCCAAAATATTGTCTAGCTATACTTAATACAGAATTTGGCCACGATCGCGTTGGGCTAATTGATATTATTACACAATTTCTAAGGGCGCGGGATGGTTCATTTGTATGGAAGGTACCTGAAGGGGAGTTGCCGGACATCCAAGTTTTTGTCCAAAGCTTTGTCTAGCTATAGCTTTACTGAACACAGAATTTGGCCAAGTTCGCGTTGGGTATATTGATATTATTACACAATTTCAAAGGGCGCGGGATCGTACATTTGTATGGAAGGTATCTGAAGGGGAGTTGTCAGACATCCAAGTTTTTGTCCAAAGCTTTGTCTAGCTATAGCTTTACTAAACACAGAATTTGGCCAAGTTCGCGTGGGGCATATTGATATTATTACACAATTTCTAAGGGCGCGGGATGGTACATTTGTATGGGAGGTACCAGAAGGGGAGTTGCCAGACAGCCAAGTTTTTGTCCAAAATATTGTCTAGCTATACTTAATACAGAATTTGGCCACGATCGCGTTGGGCTAATTGATATTATTACACAATTTCTAAGGGCGCGGGATGGTTCATTTGTATGGAAAGTACCTGAAGGGGAGTTGCCGGACATCCAATTTTTTGTCCAAAGCTTTGTATAGCTATAGCTTTACTAAATACAGCGTTAGGCATACTGATATTATTACACAATTTCCAAGGGCGCGGGATCTTTCATCTGTATGGGAGGTACCAGAAGGAGAGTTGCCAGACATCCAATTTTTTTTCCAAAATTTTGTCTAGCTATAGCTTTACTAAATACAGAATTTGGCCAAGATCGCGTTGGGCTAATATTATTATTACACAATTTCTAAGGGCGCGGGATGGTTCATTTGTTTGGAAGGTACCTGAAGGGGGGTTGCCGGACATCCAAGTTTTTGTCCAAAGCTTTGTCTAGCTATAGCTTACTAAATACAGAATTTGGCCAAGATCGCGTTGGGCATATTGATATTATTACACAATTTCTAATGGCGCGGGATGGTACATCTGTATGGGAGGTACCAGAAGGAGAGTTGCCAGACATCCAAGTTTTTGTCCAAAACATTGTCTAGCTATAGCTTTACTAAATACAGAATTTGGCCACGATCGCGTTGGGCTAATTGATATTATTACACAATTTCTAAGGGCGAGGGATCGTACATTTGTATAGGACGTACCAGAAGGGGAGTTGCCAGACATCCAAGTTTTTGTCCGAAACTTTGTTAGTCAGAAAAAAACCAAAGACAATTTTGCAGTCGGGCAATCCTACATATATATACCCTCACCCTCAGTAAAAACATAGAAGTCTCATATATAGAATTTCGGAAAAATTCGTTGAGCGAATTTATATAAATACACAATTTCTAAAGTGGTATAATGGTACATTTGTCTGGGAGGTACCAGAAGGGGAGTGGCCAGACTTCCAAGTTTTTGTCCAAAGCTTTGTCTAGCTATAGCTTACTAAATACAGAATTTGGCCAAGATCGCATTGGGCATATTGATATTATTACACAATTTCTAATGGCGCGGGATAGTTCAGTTGTATGGAAAGTACCTGAAGGGGAGTTGCCGGAAATCCAAGTTTTTGTCCAAAGCTTTGTCTAGCTATAGCTTTACTAAATACAGAATTTGGCCAGGATCGCGTTGGTCATATTGATATTATTACACAATTTCTAAGGGCGCGGGATGGTACATTTGTATGGGAGGTACCAGAAGGGGAGTTGCCAGACTTCCAAGTTTTTGTCCGAAATATTGTCTAGCTATACTTAATACAGAATTTGGCCACGATCGCGTTGGGCTAATTGATATTATTACACAATTTCTAAGGGCGCGGGATGGTACATTTGTATGGGAGGTACCAGAAGGGGAGTTGCCAGACTTCCAAGTTTTTGTCCGAAATATTGTCTAGCTTTACTTAATACAGAATTTGGGCACGATCCCGTTGGTAATATTGATAATATTACACGGCTAATGAGGGGCGTGATAGTACATTTGATTGGGTGATACCAGAATGGGAGTGGCCAGTCTTCCAAGTTTTTGTCCAAAACTTAGTCTATCTATAGCTTTACTTAATACTGAAATTGGACAGGATCGCGTTGGGCATATTGATATTATTACACAATTTCTAATGGCGCGGGATCGTACATTTGTATGTGAGATACCAGAAGGGGAGTTGCCAGACTTCCAAATTTTTTTTTTTGACAACTTAGTCTAACTATACGTGTACTAAATACAAAATTTGGGCAAGATAGAGTTGGGCATATTGGTATTATTACACGATTTCTTAAGTGGGTGGAATGGTAAATTTTGTATGGGAGGTACCAGAAGGGGAGTTGCCGGACATCCAAGTTTTTGTCCAAAGCTTTGTCTAGCTATAGCTTTACTAAATACAGAATTTGGCCAAGATCGCATTGGGCATATTGATATTATTACACAATTTCTAATGGCGCGGGATAGTTCAGTTGTATGGAAAGTACCTGAAGGGGAGTTGCCGGAAATCCAAGTTTTTGTCCAAAGCTTTGTCTAGCTATAGCTTTACTAAATACAGAATTTGGCCAGGATCGCGTTGGTCATATTGATATTATTACACAATTTCTAAGGGCGCGGGATGGTACATTTGTATGGGAGGTACCAGAAGGGGAGTTGCCAGACTTCCAAGTTTTTGTCCGAAATATTGTCTAGCTTTACTTAATACAGAATTTGGGCACGATCCCGTTGGTAATATTGATAATATTACACGGCTAATGAGGGGCGTGATAGTACATTTGATTGGGTGATACCAGAATGGGAGTGGCCAGTCTTCCAAGTTTTTGTCCAAAACTTAGTCTAGCTATAGCTTTACTTAATACTGAAATTGGCCAGGATCGCGTTGGGCATATTGATATTATTACACAATTTCTAATGGCGCGGGATCGTACATTTGTATGTGAGATACCAGAAGGGGAGTTGCCAGACTTCCAAATTTTTTTTTTTGACAACTTAGTCTAACTATACGTGTACTAAATACAAAATTTGGGCAAGATAGAGTTGGGCATATTGGTATTATTACACGATTTCTTAAGTGGGTGGAATGGTAAATTTTGTATGGGAGGTACCAGAAGGGGAGTTGCCGGACATCCAAGTTTTTGTCCAAAGCTTTGTCTAGCTATAGCTTTACTAAACACAGAATTTGGCCAAGTTCGCGTGGGGCATATTGATATTATTACACAATTTCTAAGGGCGCGGGATGGTACATTTGTATGGGAGGTACCAGAAGGGGAGTTGCCGGACATCCAAGTTTTTGTCCATAGCTTTGTCTAGCTATAGCTTTACTAAACACAGAATTTGGCAACGATCGCGTTGGGCTAATTGATATTATTACACAATTTCTAAGGGCGCGGGATGGATCATTTGTATGGAAGGTACCTGAAGGGGAGTTGCCGGACATCCAAGTTTTTGTCCAAAGCTTTGTCTAGCTATAGCTTTACTAAACACAGGATTTGGCCAAGTTCGCGTGGGGCATATTGATATTATTCAACAATTTCTAAGGGCGCGGGATGGTACATTTGTATGGGAGGTACCAGAAGGGGAGTTGCCAGACAGCCAAGTTTTTGTCCAAAATATTGTCTAGCTATACTTAATACAGAATTTGGCCACGATCGCGTTGGGCTAATTGATATTATTACACAATTTCTAAGGGCGCGGTATGGTTCATTTGTATGGAAGGTACCTGAAGGGGAGTTGCCGGACATCCAAGTTTTTGTCCAAAGCTTTGTCTAGCTATAGCTTTACTGAACACAGAATTTGGCCAAGTTCGCGTTGGGTATATTGATATTATTACACAATTTCAAAGGGCGCGGGATCGTACATTTGTATGGAAGGTATCTGAAGGGGAGTTGCCGGACATCCAAGTTTTTGTCCAAAGCTTTGTCTAGCTATAGCTTTACTAAACACAGAATTTGGCCAAGTTCGCGTTGGGTATATTGATATTATTACACAATTTCAAAGGGCGCGGGATAGTTCATTTGTATGGAAAGTACCTGAAGGGGAGTTGCCGGACATCCAAGTTTTTGTCCAAAGCTTTGTATAGCTATAGCTTTACTAAATACAGCGTTAGGCATACTGATATTATTACACAATTTCCAAGGGCGCGGGATCGTTCATTTGTTTGGAAGGTACCTGAAGGGGGGTTGCCGGACATCCAAGTTTTTGTCCAAAGCTTTGTCTAGCTATAGCTTACTAAATACAGAATTTGGCCAAGATCGCGTTGGGCATATTGATATTATTACACAATTTCTAATGGCGCGGGATGGTACATCTGTATGGGAGGTACCAGAAGGAGAGTTGCCAGACATCCAAGTTTTTGTCCAAAACATTGTCTAGCTATAGCTTTACTAAATACAGAATTTGGCCACGATCGCGTTGGGGTAATTGATATTATTACACAATTTCTAAGGGCGACGGATCGTACATTTGTATGGGAGGTACCAGAAGGGGAGTTGCCAGACATCCAAGTTTTTGTCCGAAACTTTGTTAGTCAGAAAAAAACCAAAGACAATTTTGCAGTCGGGCAATCCTACATATATATACCCTCACCCTCAGTAAAAACATAGAAGTCTCATATATAGAATTTCGGAAAAATTCGTTGAGCGAATTTATATAAATACACAATTTCTAAAGTGGTATAATGGTACATTTGTCTGGGAGGTACCAGAAGGGGAGTGGCCAGACTTCCAAGTTTTTGTCCAAAGCTTTGTCTAGCTATAGCTTACTAAATACAGAATTTGGCCAAGATCGCATTGGGCTAATTGATATTATTACACAATTTCTAATGGCGCGGGATGGTACATCTGTATGGGAGGTACCAGAAGGGGAGTTGCCAGACATCAAAGTTTTTGTCCAAAGCTTTGTCTAGCTATAGCTTACTAAATACAGAATTTGGCCAAGATCGCATTGGGCATATTGATATTATTACACAATTTCTAATGGCGCGGGATAGTTCAGTTGTATGGAAAGTACCTAAAGGGGAGTTGCCGGAAATCCAAGTTTTTGTCCAAAGCTTTGTCTAGCTATAGCTTTACTAAATACAGAATTTGGCCAGGATCGCGTTAGTCATATTGATATTATTACACAATTTCTAAGGGCGCGGGATGGTACATTTGTATGGGAGGTACCAGAAGGGGAGTTGCCAGACTTCCAAGTTTTTGTCCGAAACTTTTTCCAGACATAGCTTTACTTAATACAGAATTTGGGCACGATCCCGTTGGTAATATTGATAATATTACACGGCTAATAAGGGGCGTGATAGTACATTTGATTGGGTGATACCAGAAGGGGAGTGGCCAGTCTTCCAAGTTTTTGTCCAAAACTTAGTCTAGCTATAGCTTTACTTAATACTGAAATTGGCCAGGATCGCGTTGGGCATATTGATATTATTACACAATTTCTTAGGGCGCGGGATCGTACATTTGTATGTGAGATACCAGAAGGGGAGTTGCCAGACTTCCAAGTTTTTTTCTACAACTTAGTCTAACTATACGTGTACTAAATACAAAATTTGGGCAAGATAGAGTTGGGCATATTGGTATTATTACACGATTTCTTAAGTGGGTGGAATGGTAAATTTTGTATGGGAGGTACCAGAAGGGGAGTTGCCGGACATCCAAGTTTTTGTCCAAAGCTTTGTCTAGCTATAGCTTTACTAAACACAGAATTTGGCCAAGTTCGCGTGGGGCATATTGATATTATTACACAATTTCTAAGGGCGCGGGATGGTACATTTGTATGGGAGGTACCAGCAGGGGAGTTGCCAGACAGCCAAGTTTTTGTCCAAAATATTGTCTAGCTATACTTAATACAAAAATTTGGCCAAGATCGCATTGGGCTAATTGATATTATTACACAATTTCTAATGGCGCGGGATGGTTGGTAAGGGGAGTTGCCAGACATCAAAGTTTTTGTCCAAAGCTTTGTCTAGCTATAGCTTACTAAATACAGAATTTGGCCACGATCGCGTTGGGCTAATTGATATTATTACACAATTTCTAAGGGCGCGGGATGGTTCATTTGTATGGAAGGTACCTGAAGGGGAGTTGCCGGACATCCAAGTTTTTGTCCAAAGCTTTGTCTAGCTATAGCTTTACTAAACACAGAATTTGGCCAAGTTCGCGTGGGGCATATTGATATTATTCAACAATTTCTAAGGGCGCGGGATGGTACATTTTTATGGGAGGTACCAGAAGGGGAGTTGCCAGACAGCCAAGTTTTTGTCAAAAATATTGTCTAGCTATACTTAATACAGAATTTGGCCACGATCGCGTTGGGCTAATTGATATTATTACACAATTTCTAAGGGCGCGGGATGGTTCATTTGTATGGAAGGTACCTGAAGGGGAGTTGCCGGACATCCAAGTTTTTGTCCAAAGCTTTGTCTAGCTATAGCTTTACTGAACACAGAATTTGGCCAAGTTCGCGTTGGGTATATTGATATTATTACACAATTTCAAAGGGCGCGGGATCGTACATTTGTATGGAAGGTATCTGAAGGGGAGTTGCCGGACATCCAAGTTTTTGTCCAAAGCTTTGTCTAGCTATAGCTTTACTAAACACAGAATTTGGCCAAGTTCGCGTTGGGTATATTGATATTATTACACAATTTCAAAGGGCGCGGGATCGTACATTTGTATGGAAGGTATCTGAAGGGGAGTTGCCAGACAGCCAAGTTTTTGTCCAAAATATTGTCTAGCTATACTTAATACAGAATTTGGCCACGATCGCGTTGGGCTAATTGATATTATTACACAATTTCTAAGGGCGCGGGATGGTTCATTTGTATGGAAGGTACCTGAATGGGAGTTGCCGGACATCCAAGTTTTTGTCCAAAGCTTTGTCTAGCTATAGCTTTACTGAACACAGAATTTGGCCAAGTTCGCGTTGGGTATATTGATATTATTACACAATTTCAAAGGGCGCGGGATCGTACATTTGTATGGAAGGTATCTGAAGGGGAGTTGCCGGACATCCAAGTTTTTGTCCAAAGCTTTGTATAGCTATAGCTTTACTAAATACAGCGTTAGGCATACTGATATTATTACACAATTTCCAAGGGCGCGGGATCGTTCATCTGTATGGGAGGTACCAGAAGGAGAGTTGCCAGACATCCAATTTTTTTTTCCAAAATTTTGTCTAGCTATAGCTTTACTAAATACAGAATTTGGCCAAGATCGCGTTGGGCTAATATTATTATTACACAATTTCTAAGGGCGCGGGATGGCTCATTTGTTTGGAAGGTACCTGAAGGGGTAAAAACATAGAAGTCTCATATATAGAATTTCGGAAAAATTCGTTGAGCGAATTTATATAAATACACAATTTCTAAAGTGGTATAATGGTACATTTGTCTGGGAGGTACCAGAAGGGGAGTGGCCAGACTTCCAAGTTTTTGTCCAAAGCTTTGTCTAGCTATAGCTTACTAAATACAGAATTTGGCCAAGATCGCATTGGGCTAATTGATATTATTACACAATTTCTAATGGCGCGGGATGGTACATCTGTATGGGAGGTACCAGAAGGGGAGTTGCCAGACATCAAAGTTTTTGTCCAAAGCTTGGTCTAGCTATAGCTTACTAAATACAGAATTTGGCCAAGATCGCATTGGGCATATTGATATTATTACACAATTTCTAATGGCGCGGGATAGTTCAGTTGTATGGAAAGTACCTGAAGGGGAGTTGCCGGAAATCCAAGTTTTTGTCCAAAGCTTTGTCTAGCTATAGCTTTACTAAATACAGAATTTGGCCAGGATCGCGTTGGTCATATTGATATTATTACACAATTTCTAAGGGCGCGGGATGGTACATTTGTATGGGAGGTACCAGAAGGGGAGTTGCCAGACTTCCAAGTTTTTGTCCGAAAATTTTCCAGACATAGCTTTACTTAATACAGAATTTGGGCACGATCCCGTTGGTAATATTGATAATATTACACGGCTAATGAGGGGCGTGATAGTACATTTGATTGGGTGATACCAGAAGGGGAGTGGCCAGTCTTCCAAGTTTTTGTCCAAAACTTAGTCTAGCTATAGCTTTACTTAATACTGAAATTGGCCAGGATCGCGTTGGGCATATTGATATTATTACACAATTTCTAATGGCGCGGGATCGTACATTTGTATGTGAGATACCAGAAGGGGAGTTGCCAGACTTCCAAGTTTTTTCTACAACTTAGTCTAACTATACGTGTACTAAATACAAAATTTGGGCAAGATAGAGTTGGGCATATTGGTATTATTACACGATTTCTTAAGTGGGTGGAATGGTAAATTTTGTATGGGAGGTACCAGAAGGGGAGTTGCCGGACATCCAAGTTTTTGTCCAAAGCTTTGTCTAGCTATAGCTTTACTAAACACAGAATTTGGCCAAGTTCGCGTGGGGCATATTGATATTATTACACAATTTCTAAGAGCGCGGGATGGTACATTTGTATGGGAGGTACCAGCAGGGGAGTTGCCAGACAGCCAAGTTTTTGTCCAAAATATTGTCTAGCTATACTTAATACAGAATTTGGCCAAGATCGCATTGGGCTAATTGATATTATTACACAATTTCTAATGGCGCGGGATGGTACATCTGTATGGGAGGTACCAGAAGGGGAGTTGCCAGACATCAAAGTTTTTGTCCAAAGCTTTGTCTAGCTATAGCTTACTAAATACAGAATTTGGCCACGATCGCGTTGGGCTAATTGATATTATTACACAATTTCTAAGGGCGCGGGATGGTTCATTTGTATGGAAGGTACCTGAAGGGGAGTTGCCGGACATCCAAGTTTTTGTCCAAAGCTTTGTCTAGCTATAGCTTTACTGAACACAGAATTTGGCCAAGTTCGCGTTGGGTATATTGATATTATTACACAATTTCAAAGGGCGCGGGATCGTACATTTGTATGGAAGGTATCTGAAGGGGAGTTGCCGGACATCCAAGTTTTTGTCCAAAGCTTTGTCTAGCTATAGCTTTACTAAACACAGAATTTGGCCAAGTTCGCGTTGGGTATATTGATATTATTACACAATTTCAAAGGGCGCGGGATCGTACATTTGTATGGAAGGTATCTGAAGGGGAGTTGCCAGACAGCCAAGTTTTTGTCCAAAATATTGTCTAGCTATACTTAATACAGAATTTGGCCACGATCGCGTTGGGCTAATTGATATTATTACACAATTTCTAAGGGCGCGGGATGGTTCATTTGTATGGAAGGTACCTGAAGGGGAGTTGCCGGACATCCAAGTTTTTGTCCAAAGCTTTGTCTAGCTATAGCTTTACTGAACACAGAATTTGGCCAAGTTTGCGTTGGGTATATTGATATTATTACACAATTTCAAAGGGCGCGGGATCGTACATTTGTATGGAAGGTATCTGAAGGGGAGTTGCCGGACATCCAAGTTTTTGTCCAAAGCTTTGTATAGCTATATCTTTACTAAATACAGCGTTAGGCATACTGATATTATTACACAATTTCCAAGGGCGCGGGATCGTTCATCTGTATGGGAGGTACCAGAAGGAGAGTTGCCAGACATCCAATTTTTTTCCAAAATTTTGTCTAGCTATAGCTTTACTAAATACAGAATTTGGCCAAGATCGCGTTGGGCTAATATTATTATTACACAATTTCTAAGGGCGCGGGATGGCTCATTTGTTTGGAAGGTACCTGAAGGGGGGTTGCCGGACATCCAAGTTTTTGTCCAAAGCTTTGTCTAGCTATAGCTTACTAAATACAGAATTTGGCCAAGATCGCGTTGGGCATATTGATATTATTACACAATTTCTAATGGAGCGGGATGGTACATCTGTATGGGAGGTACCAGATGGAGAGTTGCCAGACATCCAAGTTTTTGTCCAAAACATTGTCTAGCTATAGCTTTACTAAATACAGAATTTGGCCACGATCGCGTTGGGCTAATTGATATTATTACACAATTTCTAAGGGCGAGAGATCGTACATTTGTATGGGAGGTACCAGAAGGGGAGTTGCCAGACATCCAAGTTTTTGTCCGAAACTTTGTTAGTCAGAAAAAAACCAAAGACAATTTTGCAGTCGGGCAATCCTACCAGGTAGGTACCAGAAGGGGAGTTGCCAGACATCCAATTTGTTGTCCAAAATTTTGTCTAGCTATAGCTTTACTAAATACAGAATTTGGCCAAGTTCGCGTTAGGCATACTGATATTATTACACAATTTCCAAGGGCGCGGGATCGTACATTTGTATGGGAGGTACCTGAAGGGGGGTTGCCGGACATCCAAGTTTTTGTCCAAAGCTTTGTCTAGCTATAGCTTACTAAATACAGAATTTGGCCAAGATCGCATTGGGCATATTGATATTATTACACAATTTCTAATGGCGCGGGATAGTTCAGTTGTATGGAAAGTACCTGAAGGGGAGTTGCCGGAAATCCAAGTTTTTGTCCAAAGCTTTGTCTAGCAATAGCTTACTAAATACTGAATTTGGCCAAGATCGCGTTGGGCGCGGGATGGTTCATTTCATCGCGTTGGGTTAATAGATATTATTACAGTATTTCTAAAGAGGGCGAAATAGAGTTGCCAGACTTCCAAATTTTTGTCCGAAACTATTTCCAGACATAGCTTTACTTAATACATAATTTGGGCACGATCCCGTTGGTAATATTGATAATATTACACGGCTTATGAGTGGCGTGATAGTACATTTGATTGGGTGATACCAGAAGGTTAGTGGCCAGTCTTCCAAGTTTTTGTCCAAAACTTAGTCTAGCTATAGCTTTACTAAATACTGAAATTGGCCAGGATCGCGTTGGGCATATTGATATTATTACACAATTTCTTAAGTGGGTGGAATTGTAAATTTTGTATGGGAGGTACAAGAAGGGGAGTTGCCAGACATAAAAGTTTTTGTCCGAAACTTTTTCCAGACATAGCTTTACTTAATACAGAATTTGGGCACGATCCCGTTGGTAATATTGATAGTATTACACGGCTTATGAGGGGCGTGAGGGTACATTTGATTGGTAGGTACCAGAAGGGGAGTTGCCAGACTTACAAATTTTCTTCTACAACTTAGTCTAACTATACGTGTACTAAATACAAAATTTGGGCAAGATAGAGTTGGGCATATTGGTATTATTACACGATTTCTTAAGTGGGTGGAATGGTAAATTTTGTATGGGAGGTACCAGAAGGGGAGTTGCCAGACATCCAAGTTTTTGTCCAAAACATTGTCTAGCTATAGCTTTACTAAATACAGAATTTGGCCACGATCGCGTTGGGCTAATTGATATTGTTACACAATTTCTAAGGGCGCGGGATGGTTCATTTGTATGGAAGGTACCTGAAGGGGAGTTGCCGGACATCCAAGTTTTTGTCCAAAGCTTTGTCTAGCTATAGCTTTACTAAATACAGAATTTGATATTATTAATTGATATTATTACACAATTTCTAAGGGCGCGGGATGGTTCATTTCATCGCGTTGGGCTAATAGATATTATTACAGTATTTCTAAAGAGGGCGAAATAGAGTTTCCAGACTTCAAAATTTTTGTCCGAAACTTTTTCCAGACATAGCTTTACTTAATACAGAATTTGGGCACGATCCCGTTGGTAATATTGATAATATTACACGGCTAATGAGGGGCGTGATAGTACATTTGATTGGGTGATACCAGAAGGGGAGTGGCCAGTCTTCCAAGTTTTTGTCCAAAACTTAGTCTAGCTATAGCTTTACTAAATACAGAATTTGGCCAGGATCGCGTTGGGCATATTGATATTATTACACAATTTCTAATGGCGCGGGATCGTACATTTGTATGTGAGATACCAGAAGGTGTGTTGCCAGACTTCCAAGTTTTTTTCTACAACTTAGTCTAACTATACGTGTACTAAATACAAAATTTGGGTAAGATAGAGTTGGGCATATTGGTATTATTACACGATTTCTTAAGTGGGTGGAATGGTAAATTTTGTATGGGAGGTACCAGAAGGGGAGTTGCCAGACATCCAAGTTGTCTAGCTATAGCTTTACTAAATACAGAATTTGGCCAAGTTCGCGTTAGGCATACTGATATTATTACACAATTTCCAAGGGCGCGGGGTCGTACATTTGTATGGGAGGTACCCGAAGGGGAGTTGCCAGACATCCAATTTTTTGTCTAAAATTTTGTCTAGCTATAGCTTTACTAAATACAGAATTTGGCCAAGTTCGCGTTAGGCATACTGATATTATTACACAATTTCCAAGGGCGCGGGATCGTACATTTGTATGGGAGGTACCTGAAGGGGGGTTGCCGAACATCCAAGTTTTTGTCCAAAGCTTTGTCTAGCTATAGCTTACTAAATACAGAATTTGGCCAAGATCGCATTGGGCATATTGATATTATTACACAATTTCTAATGGCGCGGGATAGTTCAGTTGTATGGAAAGTACCTGAAGGGGAGTTGCCGGAATTCCAAGTTTTTGTCCAAAGCTTTGTCTAGCTATAGCTTACTAAATACAGAATTTGGCCAAGATCGCATTGGGCATATTGATATTATTACACAATTTCTAATGGCGCGGGATCGTACATTTGTATGGGAGGTACCTGAAGGGGGGTTGCCGGACCTCCAAGTTTTTGTCCAAAGCTTTGTCTAGCTATAGCTTTACTAAATACAGAATTTGGCCAAGTTCGCGTTGGGCATATTGATATTATTACACAATTTCTAAGGGCGCGGGATGGTTCATTTCATCGCGTTGGGTTAATAGATATTATTACAGTATTTCTAAAGAGGGCGAAATAGAGTTGCCAGACTTCCAAATTTTTGTCCGAAACTTTTTCCAGACATAGCTTTACTTAATACATAATTTGGGCACGATCCCGTTGGTAATATTGATAATATTACACGGCTTATGAGGGGCGTGATAGTACATTTGATTGGGTGATACCAGAAGGGGAGTGGCCAGTCTTCCAAGTTTTTGTCCAAAACTTAGTCTAGCTATAGCTTTACTAAATACTGAAATTGGCCAGGATCGCGTTGGGCATATTGATATTATTACACAATTTCTAAGGGCGCCGGATCGTACATTTGTATGTGGGATACCAGAAGGGGAGTTGCCAGACTTCCAAGTTTTTTTCTACAACTTAGTCTATCTATACGTGTACTAAATACAAAATTTGGGCAAGATAGAGTTGGGCATATTGGTATTATTACACGATTTCTTAAGTGGGTGGAATGGTAAATTTTGTATGGGAGGTACCAGAAGGGGAGTTGCCAGACATAAAAGTTTTTGTCCGAAACTTTTTCCAGACATAGCTTTACTTAATACAGAATTTGGCCACGATCCCGTTGGTAATATTGATAGTATTACACGGCTTATGAGGGGCGTGAGGATACATTTGATTGGTAGGTACCAGAAGGGGAGTTGCCAGACTTACAAATTTTTTTCTACAACTTAGTCTAACTATACGTGTACTAAATACAAAATTTGGGCAAGATAGAGATGGGCATATTGGTATTATTACACGATTTCTTAAGTGGGTGGAATGGTAAATTTTGTATGGGAGGTACCAGAAGGGGAGTTGCCAGACATCCAAGTTTTTGTCCAAAACATTGTCTAGCTATAGCTTTACTAAATACAGAATTTGGCCAAGATCGCGTTGGGCTAATTGATATTGTTACACAATTTCTAAGGGCGCGGGATGGTTCATTTGTATGGAAGGTACCTGAAGGGGAGTTGCCGGACATCCAAGTTTTTGTCCAAAGCTTTGTCTAGCTATAGCTTTACTAAATACAGAATTTAACCAAGTTCTCGTTGTGCATATTGATATTATTACACAATTTCTAAGGGCGCGGGATGGTTCATTTCATCGCGTTGGGCTAAAAGATATTATTACAGTATTTCTAAAGAGGGCGAAATAGAGTTGCCAGACTTCCAAATTTTTGTCCGAAACTTTTTCCAGGCATAGCTTTACTTAATACAGAATTTGGGCATGATCCCGTTGGTAATATTGATAATATTACACGGTTAATGAGGGGCGTGATAGTACATTTGATTGGGTGATACCAGAAGGGGAGTGGCCAGTCTTTCAAGTTTTTGTCCAAAACTTAGTCTAGCTATAGCTTTACTAAGTACAGAATTTGGCCAGGATCGCGTTGGGCATATTGATATTATTACACAATTTCTAATGGCGCGGGATCGTACATTTGTATGTGAGATACCAGAAGGGGTGTTGCCAGACTTCCAAGTTTTTTTCTACAACTTAGTCTAACTATACGTGTACTAAATACAAAATTTGGGCAAGATAGAGTTGGGCATATTGGCATTATTACACGATTTCTTAAGTGGGTGGAATGGTAAATTTTGTATGGGAGGTACCAGAAGGGGAGTTGCCAGACATAAAAGTTTTTGTCCGAAACTTTTTCCAGACATAGCTTTACTTAATACAGAATTTGGCCACGATCCCGTTGGTAATATTGATAGTATTACACGGCTTATGAGGGGCGTGAGGGTACATTTAATTGGTAGGTACCAGAAGGGGAGTTGCCAGACTTACAAATTTTTTTCTACAACTTAGTCTAACTATACGTGTACTAAATACAAAATTTGGGCAAGATAGAGTTGGGCATATTGGTATTATTACACGATTTCTTAAGTGGGTGGAATGGTAAATTTTGTATGGGAGGTACCAGAAGGGGAGTTGCCAGACATCCAAGTTTTTGTCCAAAACATTGTCTAGCTATAGCTTTACTAAATACAGAATTTGGCCAAGATCGCGTTGGGCTAATTGATATTGTTACACAATTTCTAAGGGCGCGGGATGGTTCATTTGTATGGAAGGTACCTGAAGGGGAGTTGCCGGACATCCAAGTTTTTGTCCAAAGCTTTGTCTAGCTATAGCTTTACTAAATACAGAATTTGGCCAAGTTCTCGTTGTGCATATTGATATTATTACACAATTTCTAAGGGCGCGGGATGGTTCATTTCATCGCGTTGGGCTAATAGATATTATTACAGTATTTCTAAAGAGGGCGAAATAGAGTTGCCAGACTTCCAAATTTTTGTCCGAAACTTTTTCCAGACATAGCTTTACTTAATACAGAATTTGGGCACGATCCCGTTGGTAATATTGATAATATTACACGGCTAATGAGGGGCGATATAGTACATTTGATTGGGTGATACCATAAGGGGAGTGGCCTGTCTTCCAAGTTTTTGTCCAAAACTTAGTCTAGCTATGGCTTTACTAAATACTGAAATTGGCCAGGATCGCGTTGGGCATATTGATATTATTATACAATTTCTAATGGCGCGGGATCGTACATTTGTATGTGAGATACCAGAAGGGGTGTTGCCAGTCTTCCAAGTTTTTTTCTACAACTTAGTCTAACTATACGTGTACTAAGTACAAAATTTGGGCAAGATAGAGTTGGGCATATTGATATTATTATACAATTTCTAAGGGCGCGGGATGGTACATTTGTATGGGAGGTACCAGAAGGGGAGTTGCCAGACTTCCAAGTTTGTGTCCGAAACTTTTTCCAGACATAGCTTTACTTAATACAGAATTTGGGCACGATCCAGTTGGTAATATTGATAATATTACACGGCTTATGAGGTGCGTGATGGTACATTTAATTGGTAGGTACCAGAAGGGGAGTTGCCAGACTTCCAAATTTTTTTCTAACTATACGTTTACTAAATACGAGTTTTGGGCAAGATAGAATTGGGCTAATAGATATTATTACAGTATTTCTAAAGAGGGCGAAATAGAGTTTCCAGACATCCAAGTTTTTGTCCAAAGCTTTGCCTAGCTATAGCTTTACTAAATACAGAATTTGGCCAAGTTCGCGTTGGGCATATTGATATTATTATACAATTTCTAATGGCGCGGGATCGTACATTTGTATGTGAGATACCAGAAGGGGTGTTGCCAGACTTCCAAGTTTTTGTCCAAAGCTTTGTCTAGCTATAGCTTACTAAATACAGAATTTGGCCAAGATCGCATTGGGCATATTGATATTATTACACAATTTCTAATGGCGCGGGATAGTTCAGTTGTATGGAAAGTACCTGAAGGGGAGTTGCCGGAAATCCAAGTTTTTGTCCAAAGCTTTGTCTAGCAATAGCTTACTAAATACAGAATTTGGCCAAGATCGCGTTGGGCGCGGGATGGTTCATTTCATCGCGTTGGGTTAATAGATATTATTACAGTATTTCTAAAGAGGGCGAAATAGAGTTGCCAGACTTCCAAATTTTTGTCCGAAACTTTTTCCAGACATAGCTTTACTTAATACAGAATTTGGGCACGATCCCGTTGGTAATATTGATAATATTACACGGCTAATGAGGGGCGTGATAGTACATTTGATTGGGTGATACCAGAAGGGGAGTGGCCAGTCTTCCAAGTTTTTGTCCAAAACTTAGTCTAGCTATAGCTTTACTAAATACAGAATTTGGCCAGGATCGCGTTGGGCATATTGATATTATTACACAATTTCTAATGGCGCGGGATCGTACATTTGTATGTGAGATACCAGAAGGTGTGTTGCCAGACTTCCAAGTTTTTTTCCACAACTTAGTCTAACTATACGTGTACTAAATACAAAATTTGGGCAAGATAGAGTTCGGCATATTGGTATTATTACACGATTTCTTAAGTGGGTGGAATGGTAAATTTTGTATGGGAGGTACCAGAAGGGGAGTTGCCAGACATAAAAGTTTTTATCCGAAACTTTTTCCAGACATAGCTTTACTTAATACAGAATTTGGGCACGATCCCGTTGGTAATATTGATAGTATTACACGGCTTATGAGGGGCGTGAGGGTACATTTGATTGGTAGGTACCAGAAGGGGAGTTGCCAGACTTACAAATTTTTTTCTACAACTTAGTCTAACTATACTTGTACTAAATACAAAATTTGGGCAAGATAGAGTTGGGCATATTGGTATTATTACACGATTTCTTAAGTGGGTGGAATGGTAAATTTTGTATGGGAGGTACCAGAAGGGGAGTTGCCAGACATCCAAGTTTTTGTCCAAAACATTGTCTAGCTATAGCTTTACTAAATATAGAATTTGGCCACGATCGCGTTGGGGTAATTGATATTATTACACAATTTCTAATGGCGCGGGATGATACAACTGTATGGAAGGTACCAGAAGGGGAGTTGCCAGACATCCAAGTTTTTGTCCAAAACATTGTCTAGCTATAGCTTTACTAAATACAGAATTTGGCCAAGATCGCGTTGGGCTAATTGATATTGTTACACAATTTCTAAGGGCGCGGGATGGTTCATTTGTATGGAAGGTACCTGAAGGGGAGTTGCCGGAAATCCAAGTTTTTGTCCAAAGCTTTGTCTAGCAATAGCTTACTAAATACAGAATTTGGCCAAGATCGCGTTGGGCATATTGATATTATTACACAATTTCTAAGGGCGCGGGATGGTTCATTTCATCGCGTTGGGTTAATAGATATTATTACAGTATTTCTAAAGAGGGCGAAATAGAGTTGCCAGACTTCCAAATTTTTGTCCGAAACTTTTTCCAGACATAGCTTTACTTAATACAGAATTTGGGCACGATCCCGTTGGTAATATTGATAATATTACACGGCTAATGAGGGGCGTGATAGTACATTTGATTGGGTGATACCAGAAGGGGAGTGGCCAGTCTTCCAAGTTTTTGTCCAAAACTTAGTCTAGCTATAGCTTTACTAAATACAGAATTTGGCCAAGTTCGCGTTAGGCATACTGATATTATTACACAATTTCCAAGGGCGCGGGATCGTACATTTGTATGGGAGGTACCCGAAGGGGAGTTGCCAGACATCCAATTTTTTGTCCAAAATTTTGTCTAGCTATAGCTTTACTAAATACAGAATTTGGCCAAGTTCGCGTTAGGCATACTGATATTATTACACAATTTCCAAGGGCGCGGGATCGTACATTTGTATGGGAGGTACCTGAAGGGGGGTTGCCGAACATCCAAGTTTTTGTCCAAAGCTTTGTCTAGCTATAGCTTACTAAATACAGAATTTGGCCAAGATCGCATTGGGCATATTGATATTATTACACAATTTCTAATGGCGCGGGATAGTTCAGTTGTATGGAAAGTACCTGAAGGGGAGTTGCCGGAATTCCAAGTTTTTGTCCAAAGCTTTGACTAGCTATAGCTTACTAAATACAGAATTTGGCCAAGTTCGCGTTAGGCATACTGATATTATTACACAATTTCCAAGGGCGCGGGATCGTACATTTGTATGGGAGGTACCTGAAGGGGGGTTGCCGAACATCCAAGTTTTTGTCCAAAGCTTTGTCTAGCTATAGCTTACTAAATACAGAATTTGGCCAAGATCGCATTGGGCATATTGATATTTTTACACAATTTCTAATGGCGCGGGATAGTTCAGTTGTATGGAAAGTACCTGAAGGGGAGTTGCCGGAATTCCAAGTTTTTGTCCAAAACTTAGTCTAGCTATAGCTTTACTAAATACTGAAATTGGCCAGGATCGCGTTGGGCATATTGATATTATTACACAATTTCTAAGGGCGCCGGATCGTACATTTGTATGTGAGATACCAGAAGGGGAGTTGCCAGACTTCCAAGTTTTTTTCTACAACTTAGTCTAACTATACGTGTACTAAATACAAAATTTGGGCAAGATAGAGTTGGGCATATTGGTATTATTACACGATTTCTTAAGTGGGTGGAATGGTAAATTTTGTATGGGAGGTACCAGAAGGGGAGTTGCCAGACATCCAAGTTTTTGTCCAAAACATTGTCTAGCTATAGCTTTACTAAATACAGAATTTGGCCAAGATCGCGTTGGGCTAATTGATATTATTACACAATTTCTAAGGGCGCGGGATGGTTCATTTCATCGCGTTGGGCTAATAGATATTATTACAGTATTTCTAAAGAGGGCGAAATAGAGTTGCCAGACTTCCAAATTTTTGTCCGAAACTTTTTCCAGACATAGCTTTACTTAATACAGAATTTGGGCACGATCCCGTTGGTAATATTGATAATATTACACGGCTAATGAGGGGCGTGATAGTACATTTGATTGGGTGATACCAGAAGGGGAGTGGCCAGTCTTTCAAGTTTTTGTCCAAAACTTAGTCTAGCTATAGCTTTACTAAGTACAGAATTTGGCCAGGATCGCGTTGGGCATATTGATTTTATTACACAATTTCTAATGGCGCGGGATCGTACATTTGTATGTGAGATACCAGAAGGGGTGTTGCCAGACTTCCAAGTTTTTTTCTACAACTTAGTCTAACTATACGTGTACTAAATACAAAATTTGGGCAAGATAGAGTTGGGCATATTGGTATTATTACACGATTTCTTAAGTGGGTGGAATGGTAAATTTTGTATGGGAGGTACCAGAAGGGGAGTTGCCAGACATAAAAGTTTTTGTCCGAAACTTTTTCCAGACATAGCTTTACTTAATACAGAATTTGGGCACGATCCCGTTGGTAATATTGATAGTATTACACGGCTTATGAGGGACGTGAGGGTACATTTGATTGGTAGGTACCAGAAGGGGAGTTGCCAGACTTACAAATTTTTTTCTACAACTTAGTCTAACTATACGTGTACTAAATACAAAATTTGGGCAAGATAGAGTTGGGCATATTGGTATTATTACACGATTTCTTAAGTGGGTGGAATGGTAAATTTTGTATGGGAGGTACCAGAAGGGGAGTTGCCAGACATCCAAGTTTTTGTCCAAAACATTGTCTAGCTATAGCTTTACTAAATACAGAATTTGGCCAAGATCGCGTTGGGCTAATTGATATTGTTACACAATTTCTAAGGGCGCGGGATGGTTCATTTGTATGGAAGGTACCTGAAGGGGAGTTGCCGGACATCCAAGTTTTTGTCCAAAGCTTTGTCTAGCTATAGCTTTACTAAATACAGAATTTGGCCAAGTTCTCGTTGTGCATATTGATATTATTACACAATTTCTAAGGGCGCGGGATGGTTCATTTCATCGCGTTGGGCTAATAGATATTATTACAGTATTTCTAAAGAGGGCGAAATAGAGTTGCCAGACTTCCAAATTTTTGTCCGAAACTTTTTCCAGACATAGCTTTACTTAATACAGAATTTGGGCACGATCCCGTTGGTAATATTGATAATATTACACGACTAATGAGGGGCGTGATAGTACATTTGATTGGGTGATACCATAACGGGAGTGGCCAGTCTTCCAAGTTTTTGTCCAAAACTTAGTCTAGCTATGGCTTTACTAAATACTGAAATTGGCCAGGATCGCGTTGGGCATATTGATATTATTATACAATTTCTAATGGCGCAGGATCGTACATTTGTATGGGAGGTACCAGAAGGGGAGTTGCCAGACTTCCAAGTTTGTGTCCGAAACTTTTTCCAGACATAGCTTTACTTAATACAGAATTTGGGCACGATCCAGTTGGTAATATTGATAATATTACACGGCTTATGAGGTGCGTGATGGTACATTTGATTGGTAGGTACCAGAAGGGGAGTTGCCAGACTTCCAAATTTTTTTCTAACTATACGTTTACTAAATACGAGTTTTGGGCAAGATAGAATTGGACATATTGGTATTATTACACGATTTCTTAAGTGGGTGGAAAGGTAAATTTTGTATGGGAGGTACCAGAAGGGCAGTTGCCAGACTTCCAAGTTTTTGTCCGAAACTTTGTCTAGCAATAGCTTTACTAAATACAGAATTTGGGCAAGATCGCGTTGGGCTAATAGATATTATTACAGTATTTCTAAAGAGGGCGAAATAGAGTTGACGGACATCCAAGTTTTTGTCCAAAACTTTGTCCAAAACGTTGTCTAGCTATAGCTTTACTAAATACTGAAATTGGATCGCGTTGGGCAGGATCGCGTTGGGCATATTGATATTATTACACAATTTCTAAGGGCGCGGGATGGTACATTTGTATGGGATGGTACATTTGTATGTACCAGAAGGGGAGTTGCCAGACTTCCAAGTTTTTGTCCGAAACTTTTTCTAGACATAGCATTACTTAATACAGAATTTGGGCACGATCCCGTCGGTAATATTGATAATATTACACGGCTTATGAGGTGCGTGATGGTACATTTGATTGGTAGGTACCAGAAGGGGAGTGGGCAGTCTTCCAACTTTTTGTCCAAAACTTCGTCTAGCTATAGCTGTACTAAATACTGCATTTGGCCAAGATCGCGTTGGGCATATTGTTATTATTACACAATTTCTAATGGCGCGGGATGGTACATCTGTATGGGAGGTACCAGAAGGGGAGTTGCCGGACATCCAAGTTTTTGTCCAAAACATTGTCTAGCTATAGCTTTACTAAATACGGAATTTGGCCACGATCGCGTTGGGCTAATTGATATTATTACACAATTTCTAAGGGCGCGGGATCGTTTATTTGTATGGAAGGTACCTGAAGGGGAGTTGCCGGACATCCAAGTTTTTGTCCAAAGCTTTGTCTAGCTATAGCTTTACTAAATACAGAATTTGGCCAAGTTCGCGTTGGGCCTTACACAATTTCTAAGGGCGCGGGATGGTACATTTATATGGAAGGTGCCAGAAGGGGAGTTGCCAGACATCCAAGTTTTTGTCCAAAACATTGTCTAGCTATAGCTTTACTAAATACAGAATTTGGCCACGATCGCGTTGGGCTAATTGATATTATTACACAATTTCTAAGGGCGCGGAATCGTACATTTGTATGGGATGTACCAGAAGGGGAGTTGCCAGACATCCAAGTTTTTGTCCGAAATTTTGTTAGTCAGAAAAAAACCAAAGAAAAAGTTGCAGTCGGGTAATCCTACATATATATACCCTCACCCTCAGTAAAAACATAGAAGTCTCATGTATAGAATTTCGGAAAAATTCGTTGAGCGAATTTATATAATTACACAATTTCTAAAGTGGGTGGAATGGTAAATTTGTCTGGGATGTACCAGAATGGGAGTGGCCAGACTTCCAAGTTTTTGTCCAAAACTACGTCTACCTATAGCTGTACTAAATACTGCATTTGGCCAAGATCGCGTTGGGCATATTGATATTATTACACAATTTCTAATGTCGCGGGATGGTACATCTGTATGGGAGGTACCAGAAGGGGAGTTGCCAGACATCCAAGTTTTTGTCCGAAACTTTTTTTAGACATAGCTTTACTAAATACTGAAATTGGCCACGATCGCGTTGGGCTAATTGATATTATTACACAATTTCTAAGGGCGCGGGATGGTTCATTTGTATGGAAGGTACCTGAAGGGGAGTTGCCGGACATCCAAGTTTTTGTCCAAGTTTTTGTCCAAAGCTTTGTCTAGCTAAAGCTTTACTAAATACAGAATTTGGCCAAGTTCGCGTTGGGCATATTGTTATTATTATACAATTTCTAATGGCGCGGGATGGTACATCTGCATGGGAGGTACCAGAAGGGGAGTTGCCAGACATCAAAGTTTTTTACAAAACATTGTCTAGCTATAGCTTTACTAAATACAGAATTTGGCCACGATCGCGTTGGGCTAATTGATATTGTTACACAATTTCTAAGGGCGCGGGATGGTTCATTTGTATGGAAGGTAACTGAAGGGGAGTTGCCGGACATCCAAGTTTTTGTCCAAAGCTTTGTCTAGCTATAGCTTTACTAAATACAGAATTTGGCCAAGTTCGCGTTGGGCATATTGATATTATTACACAATTTCGAAGGTCGCGGGATGGTACATCTATATGGGAGGTACCAGAAGGGGAGTTGCCAGACATCCAAGTTTTTGTCCGAAACTTTTTCCAGACATAGCTTTACTAAATACTGAAATTGGCCACGACCGCGTTGGGCTAATTGATATTATTACACAATTTCTAAGGGCGCGGGATGGTTCATTTGTATGGAAGGTACCTGAAGGGGAGTTGCCGGACATCCAAGTTTTTGTCCGAAACTTTTTCCAGACATAGCTTTACTAAATACTGAAATTGGCCACGATCGCGTTGGGCTAATTGATATTATTACACAATTTCTAAGGGCGCGGGATGGTTCATTTGTATGGAAGGTAACTGAAGGGGAGTTGCCGGACATCCAAGTTTTTGTCCAAAGCTTTGTCTAGCTATAGCTTTACTAAATACAGAATTTGGCCACGATCGCGTTGGGCTAATTGATATTATTACACAATTTCTAAGGGCGCGGGATCGTACATTTGTATGGGAGGTACCAGAAGGGGAGTTGCCAGACATCCAAGTTTTTTTCCAAAACATTGTCTAGCTATAGCTTTACTAAATACAGAATTTGGCCACGATCGCGTTGGGCTAATTGATATTATTACACAATTTCTAAGGGCGCGGGATCGTTTATTTGTATGGAAGGTACTTGAAGGGGAGTTGCCGGACATCCAAGTTTTTGTCCAAAGCTTTGTCTAGCTATAGCTTTACTAAATACAGAATTTGGCCAAGTTCGCGTTGGGCCTTACACAATTTCTAAGGGCGCGGAATCGTACGTTTGTATGGGATGTACCAGAAGGGGAGTTGCCAGACATCCAAGTTTTTGTCCGAAATTTTGTTAGTCAGAAAAAAACCAAAGAAAATGTTGCAGTCGGGTAATCCTACATATATATACCCTCACCCTCAGTAAAAACATAGAAGTCTCATATATAGAATTTCGGAAAAATTCGTTGAGCGAATTTATATAATTACACAATTTCTAAAGTGGGTGGAATGGTACATTTGTCTGGGAGGTACCAGAATGGGAGTGGCCAGACTTCCAAGTTTTTGTCCAAAACTACGTCTAGCTATAGCTGTACTAAATACTGCATTTGGCCAAGATCGCGTTGGGCATATTGATATTATTACACAATTTCTAATGTCGCGGGATGGTACATCTGTATGGGACGTACCAGAAGGGGAGTTGCCAGACATCCAAGTTTTTGTCCGAAACTTTTTCCAGACATAGCTTTACTAAATACTGAAATTGGCCACGACCGCGTTGGGCTAATTGATATTATTACACAATTTCTAAGGGCGCGGGATGGTTCATTTGTATGGAAGGTATATGAAGGGGAGTTGCCGGACATCCAAGTTTTTGTCCGAAACTTTTTCCAGACATAGCTTTACTAAATACTGAAATTGGCCACGATCGCGTTGGGCTAATTGATATTATTACACAATTTCTAAGGGCGCGGGATGGTTCATTTGTATGAAGGTACCTGAAGGGGAGTTGCCGGACATCCAAGTTTTTGTCCAAAGCTTTGTCTAGCTAAAGCTTTACTAAATACAGAATTTGGCCAAGTTCGCGTTGGGAATATTGTTATTATTATACAATTTCTAATGGCGCGGGATGGTACATCTGCATGGGAGGTACCAGAAGGGGAGTTGCCAGACATCAAAGTTTTTTACAAAACATTGTCTAGCTATAGTTTTTACTAAGTACAGAATTTGGCCACGATCGCGTTGGGGTAATTGATATTATTACACAATTTCTAATGGCGCGGGATGGTACATCTGTATGGAAGGTACCAGAAGGGGAGTTGCCAGACATCCAAGTTTTTGTCCAAAACATTGTCTAGCTATAGCTTAACTAAATACAGAATTTGGCCACGATCGCGTTGGGCTAATAGATATTGTTACACAATTTCTAAGGGCGCGGGATGGTTCATTTGTATGGAAGGTACCTGAAGGGGAGTTGCCGGACATCCAAGTTTTTGTCCAAAGCTTTGTCTAGCTATAGCTTTACTAAATACAGAATTTGGCCAAGTTCGCGTTGGGCATATTGATATTATTACACAATTTCTAAGGTCGCGGGATGGTTCATTTCATCGCGTTGGGCTAATAGATATTATTACAGTATTTCTAAAGAGGGCGAAATAGAGTTGCCAGACTTCCAAATTTTTTTCCAAAACATTGTCTAGCTATCGCGTTGGGCTAATTGATATTATTACACAATTTCTAAGGGCGCGGGATCGTACATTTGTATGGGAGGTACCAGAAGGGGAGTTGCCAGACATCCAAGTTTTTTTCCAAAACAGTGTCTAGCTATAGCTTTACTAAATACAGAATTTGGCCACGATCGCGTTGGGCTAATTGATATTATTACACAATTTCTAAGGGCGCGGGATCGTTTATTTGTATGGAAGGTACTTGAAGGGGAGTTGCCGGACATCCAAGTTTTTGTCCAAAGCTTTGTCTAGCTATAGCTTTACTAAATACAGAATTTGGCCAAGTTCGCGTTGGGCCTTACACAATTTCTAAGGGCGCGGGATTGTACATTTATATGGGAGATACCAGAAGGGGAGTTGCCAGACATCCAAGTTTTTGTCCAAAACATTGTCTAGCTATGGCTTTACTAAATACAGAATTTGGCCACGATCGCGTTGGGCTAATTGATATTATTACACAATTTCTAAGGGCGCGGAATAGTACATTTGTATGGGATGTACCAGAAGGGGAGTTGCCAGATATCCAAGTTTTTGTCCGAAATTTTGTTAGTCAGAAAAAAACCAAAGAAAAAGTTGCAGTCGGGTAATCCTACATATATATACCCTCACCCTCAGTAAAAACATAGAAGTCTCATATATAGAATTTCGGAAAAATTCGTTGAGCGAATTTATATAATTACACAATTTCTAAAGTGGGTGGAATGGTACATTTGTCTGGGAGGTACCAGAATGGGAGTGGCCAGACCTCCAAGTTTTTGTCCAAAACTACGTCTAGCTATAGCTGTACTAAATACTGCATTTGGCCAAGATCGCGTTGGGCATATTGATATTATTACACAATTTCTAAGGGCGCGGGATGGTTCATTTGTATGGAAGGTACCTGAAGGGGAGTTGCCGGACATCCAAGTTTTTGTCCAAAGCTTTGTCTAGCTAAAGCTTTACTAAATACAGAATTTGGCCAAGTTCGCGTTGGGAATATTGTTATTATTATACAATTTCTAATGGCGCGGGATGGTACATCTGCATGGGAGGTACCAGAAGGGGAGTTGCCAGACATCAAAGTTTTTTACAAAACATTGTCTAGCTATAGTTTTACTAAGTACAGAATTTGGCCACGATCGCGTTGGGGTAATTGATATTATTACACAATTTCTAATGGCGCGGGATGGTACATCTGTATGGAAGGTACCAGAAGGGGAGTTGCCAGACATCCAAGTTTTTGTCCAAAACATTGTCTAGCTATAGCTTAACTAAATACAGAATTTGGCCACGATCGCGTTGGGCTAATAGATATTGTTACACAATTTCTAAGGGCGCGGGATGGTTCATTTGTATGGAAGGTACCTGAAGGGGAGTTGCCGGACATCCAAGTTTTTGTCCAAAGCTTTGTCTAGCTATAGCTTTACTAAATACAGAATTTGGCCAAGTTCGCGTTGGGCATATTGATATTATTACACAATTTCTAAGGTCGCGGGATGGTTCATTTCATCGCGTTGGGCTAATAGATATTATTACAGTATTTCTAAAGAGGGCGAAATAGAGTTGCCAGACTTCCAAATTTTTTTCCAAAACATTGTCTAGCTATAGCTTTACTAAATACAGAATTTGGCCACGATCGCGTTGGGCTAATTGATATTATTACACAATTTCTAAGGGCGCGGGATCGTACATTTGTATGGGTGGTACCAGAAGGGGAGTTGCCAGACATCCAAGTTTTTTTCCAAAACATTGTCTAGCTATAGCTTTACTAAATACAGAATTTGGCCACGATCGCGTTGGGCTAATTGATATTATTACACAATTTCTAAGGGCGCGGGATCGTTTATTTGTATGGAAGGTACTTGAAGGGGAGTTGCCGGACATCCAAGTTTTTGTCCAAAGCTTTGTCTAGCTATAGCTTTACTAAATACAGAATTTGGCCAAGTTCGCGTTGGGCCTTACACAATTTCTAAGGGCGCGGGATTGTACATTTATATGGGAGGTACCAGAAGGGGAGTTGCCAGACATCCAAGTTTTTGTCCAAAACATTGTCTAGCTATGGCTTTACTAAATACAGAATTTGGCGACGATCGCGTTGGGCTAATTGATATTATTACACAATTTCTAAGGGCGCGGAATCGTACATTTGTATGGGATGTACCAGAAGGGGAGTTGCCAGACATCCAAGTTTTTGTCCGAAATTTTGTTAGTCAGAAAAAAACCAAAGAAAAAGTTGCAGTCGGGTAATCCTACATATATATACCCTCACCCTCAGTAAAAACATAGAAGTCTCATATATAGAATTTCGGAAAAATTCGTTGAGCGAATTTATATAATTACACAATTTCTAAAGTGGGTGGAATGGTACATTTGTCTGGGAGGTACCAGAATGGGAGTGGCCAGACCTCCAAGTTTTTGTCCAAAACTACGTCTAGCTATAGCTGTACTAAATACTGCATTTGGCCAAGATCGCGTTGGGCATATTGATATTATTACACAATTTCTAATGTCGCGGGATGGTACATCTGTATGGGAGGTACCAGAAGGGGAGTTGCCAGACATCCAAGTTTTTGTCCGAAACTTTTTCCAGACATAGCTTTACTAAATACTGAAATTGGCCACGACCGCGTTGGGCTAATTGATATTATTACACAATTTCTAAGGGCGCGGGATGGTTCATTTGTATGGAAGGTACCTGAAGGGGAGTTGCCGGACATCCAAGTTTTTTTCCAAAGCTTTGTCTAGCTAAAGCTTTACTAAATACAGAATTTGGCCAAGTTCGCGTTGGTCATATTGTTATTATTACACAATTTCTAATGGCGCGGGATGGTACATCTGTATGGGAGGTACCAGAAGGGGAGTTGCCAGACATCCAAGTTTTTTACAAAACATTGTCTAGCTATAGTTTTACTAAATACAGAATTTGGCCACGATCGCGTTGGGGTAATTGATATTATTACACAATTTCTAATGGCGCGGGATGGTACATCTGTATGGAAGGTACCAGAAGGGGAGTTGCCAGACATCCAAGTCCAAAACATTGTCTAGCTATAGCTTTACTACATACAGAATTTGGCCACGATCGCGTTGGGCATATTGATATTATTACACAATTTCTAATGGCGCGGGATCGTACATTTGTATGTGAGATACCAGAAGGGGAGTTGCCAGACTTCCAAGTTTTTGTCCGAAACTTTTTCTAGACATAGCTTTACTTAATACATAATTTGGGCACGATCCCGTTGGAAATATTGATAATATTACACGGCTTATGAGGAGCGTGACAGTACATTTGATTGGGTGATACCAGAAGGGGAGTGGCCAGTCTTCCAAGTTTTTGTCCAAAACTTAGTCTAGCTATAGCTTTACTAAATACTGAAATTGGCCAGGATCGCGTTGGGCATATTGATATTATTACACAATTTCTAAGGGCGCGGGATCGTACATTTGTATGTGAGATACCAGAAGGGGAGTTGCCAGACTTCCAAGTTTCTACAACTTAGTCTAACTATACGTGTACTAAATACAAATTTTGGGCAAGATAGAGTTGGGCATATTGGTATTATTACACGATTTCTTAAGTGGGTGGAATGGTAAATTTTGTATGGGAGGTACCAGAAGGGGAGTTGCCAGACATAAAAGTTTTTGTCCAAAACATTGTCTAGCTATAGCTTTACTAAATACAGAATTTGGCCAAGATCGCGTTGGGCATATTGATATTATTACACAATTTCTAAGGGCGAGGGATCGTACATTTGTATGGGAGGTACCAGAAGGGGAGTTGCCAGACATCCAAGTTTTTAACCGAAACTTTGTTGGTCAGAAAAAAAATAGATATTAAGTATGTGTATAATTTTCATGGAGAGAAACAATTTCCGTTTAAACTATGGGTAACGCTCGAAAGTTTATAAGTAGAAAACCAGTGAAAAAGTTGCAGTAGGGTAAACCGACTTACCCTACTCACCCTCAGTAAAAAATACAAGTCTACATAGAATTTTGTAAAAATTCGATGAGCGAAATTATATAATTACACGATTTCTAATGTGGGTGGATTGGTACATTTGTATGGGAGGTACCAGAAGGGGAGTTGCCAGGCATCCACGTTTTTGTCTAGCTACAGCTTTACTAAATACTGAATTTGGCCAAGATCGCGGTGGGCATACTGATATTATTACACGATTTCTAAAGTGGGCGAAATAGACGATATGTGTGGGAGGTACCCGAAGGGGTGTGGTCATATAACACATACGCAATCCCATAAGCAGTTTTGGAAAAATATTGACCCATGCAGAATTTCAAAGTGATTATTTAACTGTTTCGAAAGTTATCGTGCGTACCACCAGGACATACAGACGGACATGGCTCAAACGATTCAGAAAGTCATTAATCGAATTTGGTTCAAAGACACCTGGGGTCTAATGTGCCAGGCGTCATGACTTTATAAATCTTTTGAGCCATGTCCGTCTGTATGTCCTGGTGGTACGCGCGATAACTTTCGAAACAGTTAAATAATCACTTTGAAATTCTGCATGGGTCAATATTTTTCCAAAACTGCTTATGGGATTGCATATGTGTTATATGACCACACCCCTTCGGGTACCTCCCACACATATCTTCTATTTCGCTCACTTTAGAAATCGTGTAATAATATCAATATGAACAACGCGATCTTGGCCAAATTTGGTATTTAGTAAAGGTATAACTGGACAAACTTTAGTACAACAACTTGAAAGTCTGGCAACTCCCCTTCTGGTACCTACCATACAAATGTACCATATCGTCTACCTTATAAACCGCGTAATATTATCAATATGATCAACGCGATCGTGCCCAAATTCTGTATTTAGTAAAGCTATAGGGAGAAAAACTTTCGGACAAAAACGTTGTTTGGACAAAAATTTGGAAAATTTAATATTTAAGTTTTAGACAAAAACATGGAAGTATGGCAACTCCCCTTCTGGTAATTACATACAATTTTCGAGAAAAAAACTCTTCAATATTTATACCCTCACCCTACGTGTAGGAGGGTATATATCATTTGATACGGCTGAAAAGTGTAACACCTAGAAATATCCACATTAGACCCCAGGCGTCTTTGAAATAAATTCAACTCATTACTTTCTGAATCTGTAAGTCCGTTGTCCTGTTGGTACGCACGATAACTTTCGATAGAGTTAAACAAGCGCTTTGAAATTTGGCTTGAGTTAATATTGTTTCAAAACTGCTTATGGGATTGCATATGGGGTATATGGCCATACCCCTTTGGGTACCTCCCATACAAATCGTCTATTTCGCCTACTTTAGAATTCGTGTAATAATATCAATATGACCAACGCAATCCTGCCCAAATTCTGTATTTGATAAAGCTATTGCCAGACAAAGTTTTGGACGAAAACATGGATGTCTGGCAACTCCCCTTCTGGTACTTACATACAATTTTCGAGAAAAAAATCTCTACAATATTTTTATACCCTCACCCTACGTGTAGGAGGGTATATATCATTTGATACGGCTGAAAAGTGTAACACCTAGAAATATTCACATTAGAACCCAAGTCTCTTTGAACCAAATTCGATTCATGACTTTCTAAATCGTTTGAGCCATGTCCGTCCGTCTGTCGGTCCTGCTGGTACGCACGATAACTTTCGAAAGAGTTAAACAATCGCTCTGAAATTTGGCATGGGTTAATATTTTCCCAAAACTGCTTATGGGATTGCATATGGGCTATATGGCCACACCCCTTCGGATACCTCCCATACAAATCTACTATTTCGCCCACTTTAGTAATCGTGTAATAATATCAATACGCCCACACCCATCTTGCCAAAATTTTGTATTTAGTAAAGCTATAGCTAGACAAAGTTTTGGACAAAAACTTGGAAGTCTGGCAACTCCCCTTCTGGTACCTTCCACACAAATGTACCATCCCGCATACTATACGTCGTGTAGTATTATAAATATGACCAACTCTGTCTTGCCCAAATTTTGTATTTAGTAAAGCTGTAGCTAGATAAAGTTTTGGACAAAAACTTGGAAGTCTGGCAACTCCGCTTCTGGTACCTTCCATACAAATTTACCATCCCGCATACTATACGTCGTGTAGTATTATAAATATGACCAACTCTATCTTGCCCAAATTTTATATTCAGTAAAGCTATAGCTAGACCAATTTTTTGGAGAAAAATTTGGAAGTCTGGCAACTCCCCTTCTGGTACCTCCCATAAAAATGTACCATCCCGCCCCTTATAAACCGTATAATACTATCAGTATGTCCAACGCGATCTTGTCCACATTCTGTATTTAGTAAAGCTATAGCTAGACAAAGTTTTGGACAAAAACTTGGAAGTCTGGCAACTCCCCTTCTGGTACCTCCCATACAACTGTACCATTCCACCCACTTTAGAAATCGGTAATTATATAAATTCGCTCAACGAATCTTTTTAAAATTCTATATTTAGTAAAGCTTTAAATATATAAAATTTTCAAGAAAAAACTCTTCTTTATATTCCTCCAGTTTTTTAAAAACATGTAATACAACATTTATTATACCTTCACCCTACGGGTAGTAGGGTATATATCATTTGATACGGCTGAAAAGTGTAACACCTAGAAATATTCACATTAGAACACAAGTCTCTTTGAACCAAATTCGATTCATGACTTTCTAAATCGTTTGAGCCATGTCCGTCTGTCTGTGCTGCTGGTACGCACGATAACTTTCGAAAGAGTTAAACAATCGCTCTGAAATTTGGCATGGGTTAATATTTTCCCAAACTGCTTATGGGATTGCATATGGGCTATCTGGCCACACCCCTTCGGGTACCTCCCATACAAATCTACTATTTCGCCCACTTTAGTAATCGTGTAATAATATCAATACACCCACACCCATCTTGGCCAAATTACGTATTTGCTAAAAGTACTACTGGATAAAGTTTCGGACAAAACCTTGGAAGTCTGGCAACTCCCCTTCTGGTACCTCCCATACAAATGTACCATATCGCCTACATTAGAAATCGTGTGTCAATATCAATATGCCCAACGCGATCCTGCCCAAATTTTGTACTTAGTAAACCTATATCTAGACAAAGTTTTGGACAAAAACTTGGAAGTCTGGCAACTCCCCTTATGGTACCTCCCATACAAATGTACCATCCCGCCCCTGATAAACCGTCTAATACTATCAGTATGACCAACGCTATCTTGCCCAAATTTTGTATTTAGTAAAGCTATAGCTAGACAAAGTTTTGGACAAAAACTTGGAAGTCTGCCAACTCCCTTTCTGGTACCTTCCATACAAATGTACCATCCCGCATACTATACGTCGTGTAGTATTATAAATATGACCAACTCTATCTTGCCCAAATTTTATATTCAGTAAAGCTATAGCTAGACCAATTTTTTGGACAAAAATTTGGAAGTCTGGCAACTCCCCTTCTGGTACCTCCCATACAAATGTACCATCCCGCCCCTTATAAACCGTCTAATACTATCAGTATGTCCAACGCTATCCTGCCCAAATTTTGTATTTAGTAAATCTATAGCTAGACAAAGTTTAGTACCATCCCACCCCTTATAAACCGTGTAATACTATAAGTATGACCAACGCGATCTTGTCCACATTCTGTATTTAGTAAAGCTATAGCTAGACAAAGTTTTGGACAAAAACTTGGAAGTCTGGCAACTCCCCTTCTGGTACCTCCCATACAAATGTACCATATCGCCTACATTAGAAATCGTGTATCAATATCAATATGCCCAACGCGATCCTGCCCAAATTTTGTACTTAGTAAACCTATATCTAGACAAAGTTTTGGACAAAAACTTGGAAGTCTGGCAACTCCCCTTATGGTACCTCCCATACAAATGTACCATCCCGCCCCTGATAAACCGTCTAATACTATCAGTATGACCAACGCTATCTTGCCCAAATTTTGTAAAGCTATAGCTAGACAAAGTTTTGGACAAAAACTTGGAAGTCTGCCAACTCCCTTTCTGGTACCTTCCATACAAATGTACCATCCCGCATACTATACGTCGTGTAGTATTATAAATATGACCAACTCTATCTTGCCCAAATTTTGTATTTAGTAAAGCTATAGCTAGATAAAGTTTTGGACAAAAACTTGGAAGTCTGGCAACTCCGCTTCTGGTACCTTCCATACAAATGTACCATCCCGCCCCTTATAAACCGTCTAATACTATCAGTATGTCCAACGCTATCCTGCCCAAATTTTGTACTTAGTAAATCTATAGCTAGACAAAGTTTCGCACAAAAACTTGGAAGTCTGGCAACTCCCCTTCTTGTACCTCCCACACAAATGTACCATCCCACCCCTTATAAACCGTGTAATACTATAAGTATGACCAACGCTATCTTGCCCAAATTTTGTAAAGCTATAGCTAGACAAAGTTTTGTACAAAAACTTGGAAGTCTGGCAACTCCGCTTCTGGTACCTTCCATACAAATGTACCATCCCGCCCCTTATAAACCGTCTAATACTATCAGTATGTCCAACGCTATCCTGCCCAAATTTTGTACTTAGTAAATCTATAGCTAGACAAAGTTTCGCACAAAAATTTGGAAGTCTGGCAACTCCCCTTCTTGTACCTCCCACACAAATGTACCATCCCACCCCTTATAAACCGTGTAATACTATAAGTATGACCAACGCTATCCTGCCCAAATTTTGTACTTAGTAAATCTATAGCTAGACAAAGTTTTGGACAAAAACTTGGAAGTCTGCCAACTCCCTTTCTGGTACCTTCCATACAAATGTACCATCCCGCATACTATACGTCGTGTAGTATTATAAATATGACCAACTCTATCTTGCCCAAATTTTGTATTTAGTAAAGCTATAGCTAGATAAAGTTTTGGACAAAAACTTGGAAGTCTGGCAACTCCGCTTCTGGTACCTTCCATACAAATGTACCATCCCGCCCCTGATAAACCGTCTAATACTATCAGTATGACCAACGCAATCTTGCCCAAATTTTGTAAAGCTATAGCTAGACAAAGTTTTGGACAAAAACTTCGAAGTCTGGCAACTCCCCTTCTGGTACGTCCCATACAAATGTGACATCCCGCATATCTTAGAAATCGTGTAATAATATCAATATGCCCAACGCGATCTTACCCAAATTTTGTATTTAGTAATCCTCTAGCTAGTCAAAGTTTTAGACAAAAACTTGGAAATCTGGCAACTCCCCTTCTGGTACCTCCCATACAACTGTACCATTCCACCCACTTTAGAAATCGGTAATTATATAAATTCGCTCAACGAATCTTTTTAAAATTCTATATTTAGTAAAGCTTTAAATATATAAAATTTTCGAGAAAAAACTCTTATTTATATTCCTCCAGTTTTTTAAAAACATGTAATAGAAAATTTATACCCTCACCCTACGGGTAGGGTGGGTATATATCATTTGATACGGCTGAAAAGTGTAACACTTAGAAATATTCACATTAGAACCCAAGTCTCTTTGAACCAAATTCGATTCATGACTTTCTAAATCGTTTGAGCCATGTCCGTCTGTCCGTCCGTCTGTCTGTCCTGCTGGTACGCACGATAACTTTCGAAAGAGTTAAACAATCGCTCTGAAATTTGGCATGGGTTAATATTTTCCCAAAACTGCTTATGGGATTGCATATGGGCTATATGGCCACACCCCTTCGGATACCTCCCATACAAATCTACTATTTCGCCCACTTTAGTAATCGTGTAATAATATCAATACGCCCACACCCATCTTGGCCAAATTACGTACAACTGGATAAAGTTTCGGACAAAAACTTGGATGTCTGGCAACTCCCCTTCTGGTACCTCCCATACAAATGTACCATATCGCCTACATTAGAAATCGTGTATCAATATCAATATGCAGAACGCGATCCTGCCCAAATTTTGTACTTAGTAAACCTATATCTAGAAAAAGTTTTGGACAAAAACTTGGAAGTCTGGCAACTCCCCTTATGGTACCTCCCATACAAATGTACCATCCCGCCCCTGATAAACCGTCTAATACTATCAGTATGACCAACGCTATCTTGCCCAAATTTTGTATTTAGTAAAGCTATAGATAGACAAAGTTTTGGACAAAAACTTGGAAGTCTGGCAACTCCCCTTATGGTACCTCCCATACAAATGTACCATCCCGCCCCTGATAAACCGTCTAATACTATCAGTATGACCAACGCTATCTTGCCCAAATTTTGTATTTAGTAAAGCTATAGCTAGACAAAGTTTTGGACAAAAACTTGGAAGTCTGGCAACTCCCCTTCTGGTACCTTCCATACAAATGTACCATCCCGCATACTATACGTCGTGTAGTATTATAAATATGACCAACTCTATCTTGCCCAAATTTTATATTCGGTAAAGCTATAGCTAGACCAATTTTTGGACAAAAACATGGAAGTCTGGCAACTCCCCTTCTGGTACCTCCCACACAAATGTACCATCCCACCCCTTATAAACCGTGTAATACTATAAGTATGACCAACGCGATCTTGTCCACATTCTGTATTTAGTAAAGCTATAGCTAGACAAAGTTTTGGACAAAAACTTGGAAGTCTGGCAACTCCAATTCTGGTACCTCCCATACAACTGTACCATTCCACCCACTTTAGAAATCGGTAATTATATAAATTCGCTCAACGAATCTTTTTAAAATTCTATATTTAGTAAAGCTTTAAATATATACAATTTTCGAGAAAAAACTCTTCTTTATATTCCTCCAGTTTTTTAAAAACATGTAATACAATATTTATACCCTCACCCTACGTGTAGGAGGGTATATATCATTTGATACGGCTGAAAAGTATAACACCTAGAAATATTCACATTAGAACCCAAGTCTCTTTGAACCAAATTCGATTCATGACTTTCTAAATCGTTTGAGCCATGTCCGTCTGTCCGTCCGTCTGTCTTGCTGGTACGCACGATAACTTTCGAAAGAGTTAAACAATCGCTCTGAAATTTGGCATGGGTTAATATTTTCCCAAAACTGCTTATGGGATTGCATATGGGCTATATGGCCACACCCCTTCGGATACCTCCCATACAAATCTACTATTTCGCCCACTTTAGTAATCGTGTAATAATATCAATACGCCCAACGCGATCCTGCCCAAATTTTGTACTTAGTAAAGCTATAGCTAGATAAAGTTTTGGACAAAAACTTGGAAGTCTGGCAACTCCCCTTCTGGTACCTCCCATACAAATGTACCATATCGCCTACATTAGAAATCGTGTATCAATATCAATATGCCCAACGCGATCCTGCCCAAATTTTGTACTTAGTAAACCTATATCTAGACAAAGTTTTGGACAAAAACTTGGAAGTCTGGCAACTCCCCTTATGGTACCTCCCATACAAATGTACCATCACGCCCCTGATAAACAGTCTAAAACTATCAGTATGGCCAACGCCATCTTGCCCAAATTTTGTAAAGCTATAGCTAGACAAAGTTTTGGACAAAAACTTCGAAGTCTGGCAACTCCCCTTCTGGTACGTCCCATACAAATGTGACATCCCGCATATCTTAGAAATCGTGTAATAATATCAATATCAATATGCCCAACGCGATCCTGCCCAAATTTTGTACTTAGTAAACCTATATCTAGACAAAGTTTTGGACAAAAACTTGGAAGTCTGGCAACTCCCCTTCTGGTACCTCCCATACAAATGTACCATCCCGCCCCTGATAAACCGTCTAATACTATCAGTATGACCAACGCTATCTTGCCCAAATTTTGTAAAGCTATAGCTAGACAAAGTTTTGGACAAAAACTTCGAAGTCTGGCAACTCCCCTTCTGGTACGTCCCATACAAATGTGACATCCCGCATATCTTAGAAATCGTGTAATAATATCAATATGCCCAACGCGATCTTACCCAAATTTTGTATTTAGTAATCCTCTACACACAGAAAAAAAACAATGTAAAATCAACGTGATTAGCTATGATTTTCCCTATGATTTTGCATCATTACTGCTTCATGTTAATTCAACATGTTTTCATGTAGAAAAATTGCCACTTTAATTTGACATGAAAACATTTTAAATCTAAGTGATGTTCGTGTTGATTTAACATGATGATCCTGTTGAATCAATGTGACAACGATGTTAAAATAACATGAACATCATGTTAAATCAACATGGTGGCAATCTTGAATTAACATGAGGATCCTGTTGAATCAATGTGACCACGATGTAAAAATAACATGAACATCATGTTAATTCAACATGGTGGTAATATTGAATTAACATGAGGATCCTGTTGAATCAATGTTGAATGTTGAAACATGTTGGATACTAAAAATTAAATAATATAAAAAATTTTGTTGATTTTTCAAAAACAATAATTTTTATTACAAATTATCATATAAATTCAATGATGTTAAAATAAAAATTACAAAGATTTATTTCTTAAATATATTTTATATAATTTTAAAGATGTAACGGTGGGCTTGTAAATACATAGAAGTCTTTTAAAAACATCGGCTTCTTCAATTTTCCGACTTCGTATGATTGAAAATGGTCCTCAAAATTAATAAGTTCAACTTCAGAACATAAAACATAGATTTTGGAACAAAATATCGCAAAGTATGAAATTTTGAATAATTTTATGAATTCGTTTTCTATAGTTAGATAACTATCTTTTTTATAAACTCTACCAGAGAAGGTTATTTTATTATAAAACACAAAACTATCAAAATTTAATTGTAGGGAATCAAACATGTGTCTTAAACTGTGTATGGGATCAATTATATTTGAAGAACTCAATTCCATTTGAAGAACTATTTCCATACTCGTCACTTTGCACATTTATGTTTTCATTTATTAATACGGGTTGTTGCACTAGTTCAGAAAAATTCACATTCGTATTGTTTTCGCCAGCCATTATCACTCAATATATTTTTAAAATCACACTTGATCGCTACAGTGACTATACTTTACTAAGAAACGAATTAAGATTGTTTATCTTCTGAAATAACGGTATTTTATTCAAGATCCACTTTAATTCAAACTGATTCAATATTAAATCAACAACGATCAACTTTATTTCAATCTTACGCAATGTTAGTTTTAAATGCCCAATGTTATTTCAACATGATTCAATGTTGATTTAAATGGAACCAATGTTATTTTCACATGATACAACGTTGATTTAAAGGGAACCAATGTTATTTTCACATGATACAATGTTGAAATAATATGAATGTCACAATTTTATTGTAACTGTACACCGATTTGTTTGATGTCTTTTAACATGATTCAATGTTGAAATGAAATGGAACAATGTTAAATATAAATGATTTTCAAACCATAGAGTGCAACATTTTATTTTAACATTTTACAAGGTTAATTTAAAATTGTCCAATTTTATTTTAACATGGAAATACAGAATTTTTTTTTGCAATGTTGAACTAATCGTGAACCACTTTAATTCAACATTTAAAACTGTAAATTCAAAATGAAACCATTTTGAATCAAAGTGAAAACAACTTAGCCTACATGAATTTTTAACAATTTAAAATCAACAATTTTTCACTTTGATTTTAAATTGCAATATTTTTCTGTGTGTAGCTAGTCAAAGTTTTAGACAAAAACTTGGAAGTCTGACAACTCCCCTTCTGGTACCTCCCATACAACTGTACCATTCCACACACTTTAGAAATCGGTAATTATATAAATTCGCTCAACGAATCTTTTTAAAATTCTATATTTAGTAAAGCTTTTCGAGAAAAAACTCTTATTTATATTCCTCCAGTTTTTTAAAAACATGTAATAGAATATTTATACCCTCACCCTACGGGTAGGGTGGGTATATATCATTTGATACTGCTGAAAAGTGTAACACCTAGAAATATTCACATTAGAACCCAAGTCTCTTTGAACCAAATTCGATTCATGACTTTCTAAATCGTTTGAGCCATGTCCGTCTGTCCGTCCGTCTGTCTGTCCTGCTGGTACGCACGATAACTTTCGAAAGAGTTAAACAATCGCTCTGAAATTTGGCATGGGTTAATATTTTCCCAAAACTGCTTATGGGATTGCATATGGGCTATATGGCCACACCCTTTCGGATACCTCCCATACAAATCTACTATTTCGCCCACTTAAGTAATCGTGTAATAATATCAATACGCCCACACCCATCTTGGCCAAATTACGTATTTCGAAATAGTACAACTGGATAAAGTTTCGGACAAAAACTTGGATGTCTGGCAACTCCCCTTCTGGTACCTCCCATACAAATGTACCATATCGCCTACATTAGAAATCGTGTATCAATATCAATATGCCCAACGCGATCCTGCCCAAATTTTGTACTTAGTAAACCTATATCTAGAAAAAGTTTTGCACAAAAACTTGGAAGTCTGGCAACTCCCCTTATGGTACCTCCCATACAAATGTACCATCCCACCCCTGATAAACCGTCTAATACTATCAGTATGACCAACGCTATCTTGCCCAAATTTTGTATTTAGTAAAGCTATAGATAGACAAAGTTTTGGACAAAAACTTGGAAGTCTGGCAACTCCCCTTATGGTACCTCCCATACAAATGTACCATCCCACCCCTGATAAACCGTCTAATACTATCAGTATGACCAACGCTATCTTGCCCAAATTTTGTATTTAGTAAAGCTATAGCTAGACAAAGTTTTGGACAAAAACTTGGAAGTCTGGCAACTCCCCTTCTGGTACCTTCCATACAAATGTACCATCCCGCATACTATACGTCGTGTAGTATTATAAATATGACCAACTCTATCTTGCCCAAATTTTGTATTTAGTAAAGCTATAGCTAGATAAAGTTTTGGACAAAAACTTGGAAGTCTGGCAACTCCGCTTCTGGTACCTTCCATACAAATGTACCATCCCTCCCCTAATAAACCTCTAACACTATCAGTATGACCAACTCTATCTTGCCCAAATTTTATATTCGGTAAAGCTATAGCTAGACCAATTTTTTGGACAAAAACATGGAAGTCTGGCAACTCCCCTTCTGGTACCTCCCATACAAATGTACCATCCCGCCCCTTATAAACCGTCTAATACTATCAGTATGTCCAACGCTATCCTGCCCAAATTTTGTACTTAGTAAATTTATAGCTAGACAAAGTTTCGCACAAAAACTTGGAAGTCTGGCAACTCCGCTTCTGGTACCTTCCATACAAATGTACCATCCCTCCCCTAATAAACCTCTAATACTATCAGTATGACCAACTCTATCTTGCCCAAATTTTATATTCGGTAAAGCTATAGCTAGACCAATTTGTTGGACAAAAACATGGAAGTCTGGCAACTCCCCTTCTGGTACCTCCCACACAAATGTACCATCCCACCCCTTATAAACCGTGTAATACTATAAGTATGACCAACGCGATCTTGTCCACATTCTGTATTTAGTAAAGCTATAGCTAGACAAAGTTTTGGACAAAAACTTGGAAGTCTGGCAACTCCAATTCTGGTACCTCCCATACAACTGTACCATTCCACCCACTTTAGAAATCGGTAATTATATAAATTCGCTCAACGAATCTTTTTAAAATTCTATATTTAGTAAAGCTTTAAATATATACAATTTTCGAGAAAAAACTCTTCTTTATATTCCTCCAGTTTTTTAAAAACATGTAATACAATATTTATACCCTCACCCTACGTGTAGGAGGGTATATATCATTTGATACGGCTGAAAAGTGTAACACCTAGAAATATTCACATTAGAACCCAAGTCTCTTTGAACCAAATTCGATTCATGACTTTCTAAATCGTTTGAGCCATGTCCGTCTGTCCGTCCGTCTGTCCGTCCGTCTGTCTTGCTGGTACGCACGATAACTTTCGAAAGAGTTAAACAATCGCTCTGAAATTTGGCATGGGTTAATATTTTCCCAAAACTGCTTATGGGCTATATGGCCACACCCCTTCGGATACCTCCCATACAAATCTACTATTTCGCCCACTTTAGTAATCGTGTAATAATATCAATACGCCCAACGCGATCCTGCCCAAATTTTGTACTTAGTAAACCTATATCTAGACAAAGTTTTGGACAAAAACTTGGAAGTCTGGCAACTCCCCTTATGGTACCTCCCATACAAATGTACCATCACGCCCCTGATAAACAGTCTAAAACTATCAGTATGGCCAACGCGATCTTGCCCAAATTTTGGATTTAGTAAAGCTATAGCTAGACAAAGTTTTGGACAAAAACTTGGAAGTCTGGCAACTCCCCTTCTGGTACCTCCCATACAAATGTACCATCCCGCCCCTGATAAACCGTCTAATACTATCAGTGTGACCAACGCTATCTTGCCCAAATTTTGTATTTAGTAAAGCTATAGCTAGACAAAGTTTTGGACAAAAACTTGGAAGTCTGGCAACTCCCCTTCTGGTACCTTCCATACAAATGTACCATCCCGTCCCTTATAAACCGTCTAATACTATCAGTATGTCCAACGCTATCCTGCCCAAATTTTGTACTTAGTAAATCTATAGCTAGACAAAGTTTCGCACAAAAACTTGGAAGTCTGGCAACTCCCCTTCTTGTACCTCCCACACAAATGTACCATCCCACCCCTTATAAACCGTGTAATACTATAAGTATGACCAACGCGATCTTGTCCACATTCTGTATTTAGTAAAGCTATAGCTAGACAAAGTTTTGGACAAAAACTTGGAAGTCTGGCAACTCCCCTTCTGGTACGTCCCATACAAATGTGACATCCCGCATATCTTAGAAATCGTGTAATAATATCAATATGCCCAACGCGATCTTACCCAAATTTTGTATTTAGTAATCCTCTAGCTAGTTAAAGTTTTAGACAAAAACTTGGAAGTCTGGCAACTCCCCTTCTGGTACCTCCCATACAACTGTACCATTCCACCCACTTTAGAAATCGGTAATTATATAAATTCGCTCAACGAATCTTTTTAAAATTCTATATTTAGTAAAGCTTTAAATATATGGGCATTTCCTGGATCGCGAACGGGACATTCGTACGCACTCTATTTGAAAAAAAAAAATATGAAAACTCAAATTTTTTTTTAACTTTTTATAAATATTTAATAGCATTTTAGTAAAACTATTTTTGAGAACAAAAAGAAAATTATAAAATATGAACGTTCTCCAAATATTTTCGATAAACTTGCGATCGCGAACGGGACAAAAAATGTAAGTCATTTTTTTCGGTGTGTGGTTTTGTTTAAAACTCTGCGAATTTTGTCAGTTTATTAAATGGAGATTATTTTTTAACTAAAGCAGAGATATAAAGCTTTTATTTTGCATTTGGTTTTTTTTAATTATCCTTATTATTATTTTTTTTAAATATTTTTTTTAGAATCGCGAACGGGACAATGATTCCAAAGGCATTTTTTAGATTTAAATTTTTTTATTTATAAGTATAAAAATAAATAAAACAAGATATATTCCAATGATAACAAAAATAAAAGAATTATTATTTTATTTTAATTTTAAAAGATATTACAGTTTCAGCTCCATGGATATCTAAGTTTGCGTTGCAAGAAAACCAATGAAGTTTTCGTATACCGGTTATATTTGGTAAATTATTCCATTTATCTGACAAAAAAGAAGCCTTATCAATTTCATTTTCATCTACGTATAAAATAATAATTCCTTTAACGGTTTGCTTTGCACACTGATAAAAATCAGATGCATCATTAAGGCAAATATTTTTAGTTTTTGTGACCGCCAAATTTTCCGCTTAATTACGGCTCCAACGCCATCGACTGCACCTTTTCCGTGCGATGTTGCAAAAAAATTCCATTCAATATCTTCGCATCCAAATCTTATTTTAAAGTCCATTAAACTATAAATTATAAATTTGTTTTTAAATTGGCAACTACTGCCGTCAGAAAATATAAATATTTTGTTAAAATATCCGTGTTCTTGTTTTAGTTCCTCGACTATTTTTGTCAAGAAAATATAGACATCAATTTTGCTGTGTTTTAAACTATTACTTATAATAGCAAATGATTGAGTTTTATTAAGAGTCCATGCTACGCAAGTAAAAATTGATACTTGTTTGTAGTTAAAGTGTGCGCTTTGTATCTCATTTTGGAATAAAATCCGATAGTTTTCGGCAAAATCTAATTGTAATATCAGCTCATTTTCTTTTAAATTATTCTTTGTGGTGTCAAAGTGATTCTGTTGAACTCTCTTAACAAAGAAATGTTCCTTAAACTTAGGTAACTGCACTTCTAATTCGTGAATCAAATCTGAAAATGGACCAACAGTGTTCGTTAATGTTATTCTGTCGATAACTTTTCTCCAATGCTTCCATTGTATTTGTTCATCCATTTGATTAAAATAGGCAAGGGGCAATAATTCACTTTTTAAATCGGTTACACATTTTCCACAACGGTTCGACATACAATTTTTATTTTCAATATTGCAACAAACTGATTTTAGAAAATGTTGATGACCACCAGAAAAAGATTTAACAATTAGAGACCAGCCATCCAATAAAAACGCAAAGTATCTTTTTTTCCAGCACATTGAACGCTAATGTCACTAGAAACAAAAAAGTTCTGTACTTCATTTATTACTTGAGAATTTTCTATTACAGGTTTCTCAAAAATAGCTGGCTGACCATACTTTGCAAATAAAGCTTGTACAATTTTCGTTCTTTTTGCAGCATCCTTCGGCAACGCCATTTCGGCCTTCTTTAACGCTTTTCCAAAAGACTGTTTGCTGTTATATGGCTCTAAAGTAATGTTTGTCTCCTTTCTTTCATTTGCTATACGTATGCGCATTTTTTGTTTCTTTATACGCTCCTTTTCACGTAAGCTGTTAAGCACTTTCTTCTTATTACTCGCCAATTGTTTGAGCTTTGAGCGATGTTTTTTCATTATCTCTGCCGCCTTCTCTAGGTACTTCTTCTTCTTAATGGGATTGTTTTTTATTCCTTCCATGTATTTCTTTTGGGCAATTTCTTTACCTCCACAACGACTCTCCATCTGCACAAATAAATTTTATTTTTATCACAATATGTATTATTTTTTGAACATTTTACACTTACGATCGCGAACGGGACACACTTTAAAAATCAATAAAAAAAATATTTATGGATCAAAATGTTTTCGGTTTGTTTTTTTTAAATGATCTCGGTTATTTTGTTTTGAATTGTAAATATCAAACTATTCCGATCAACGGTCACGGAGAACTAAACACAAATGCTTATTTTCGGTCGCGAACGGGACAGAAGAATGTAGTACAAAGAATCTTTGAATTTTACCGTTATTCGGAGTTTGCTTGATCTCTACTATGGTGTTTTTAAATATTTATTGTTGGTATATTTAGTCTATAAGAAGAGTGCAATCGACATGATATGTAAGACTCAGAAATAACTCAAGGAAAAATGTCAATTAAAAACGCTAAAACCAAAAAAAAGCAAAGATGCTCTTTGCAGACCACTTTTCTTAAATTACAAATGGTAATATGTATTTATTTAGGTATATTCTTAAAATCCAATGCATTAACTAACTAAATTTTCTCAGAAAATTTATTTTTCTTCAACTTTAATATTTTGGTAGCGGTTGACCTTTTCCAGGAAATGCCCATATACAATTTTCGAGAAAAAACTCTTCTTTATATTCCTCCAGTTTTTTAAAAACATGTAATACAATATTTTTCTATAACATTCGGTATTTTGAGGTTGCTATTATGGAATATGAGACTTATATGTTTTTTCTGAGGGTGAGGGTATATATCAGTCGGTTTACCCGACTGCAACTTTTTCACTGGTTTTCTATAACATGCGGTATTTTGAATATGAGACTTGTATGTTTTAACTGAGGTTGAGGGTATATATAAGTCGGTTTACCCGACTGAAACTTTTTCACCTGTTTTCTATAACATGCGGTATTTTGAGGTGCTAGTATGGAATATGAGACTTGTATGTTTTTACTGAGGGTGAGGGTATATATGTATAAGTCGGTTTACCCGACTGCAACTTTTTCACTGGTTTTCTATAACATTCTGTATGTTAGGTTGCTATTATGACATTTAATTAGAGGTTACATCCAATGATGGTAGCCACGCACACTTTTGACTTTCCGATACTTTGGCTTTCTGAGTTAAATAGCGTTTCGGTAAAAATAATTTTTCGGACTCGGATCTAAATTCCGCCCAAGCGGTGACGGCCCCTCTTTTTATCTGGTACCATTTCAACGCGTTTCCCTCCAGCACGGTTAGCAACGACGGTAGTAGGCGGTCGGCCAGAATTCTGTGGCACTCAGTCAGCTCCTCGAATCGTCACAAAAACTCGATCAGATCAGTCGCACCTGAGAATTTGAGTCCCAATCGTTGGACAGTGTTCATGATTTCATGCTCCGCGATGTCAGTTCGGGATCATCGGAATTCTGGGGTCGCACCTGAGAATTTGAGTCCCCATCGTTGGACAGTGTTCATGATTTCATGCTCCGCGATGTCAGTTCGGGATCATCGGAATTCTGGGATCGGGACTCTTATGGTGACATCGTCTTTGGCATGGGTACTGGTGGCTAAAATTTAATCAGATGTAGTCACTTCTCTTCTTCCAAATTCTTTAGAAGATTTTCGGTGGATGCGCGTTGTCGTGTTGCCCGGATAAAATCACTGAGGCGTCTCCCAAGGTATTCCACCGTGATTCCCTCCGGAGATATACCGACTTTCTGGCATTACTCGACCAAGTGCGCCTTCCTGAGGAGGTAAATCCATCCCAGCAGGGGATACCTTTTTTGCAGCAATCAACTTTTTGTGACACTTTTATAAACTCATCATTTTGTGACACTTTTTAATTTTCTGATATTAGAGTGGTACATTAGGGTAGTAGCAACTGAGATATGATGGGTAAGTACCAGAAGGGGGTGCTTGAGCTCAAATACTTCAAAGACAAACAAATCGGCCTCGTCGAGACAAAAACATCGATGTATCACACTTTAAAACCCGTTTATAAATGCAGAAGTTATATAGAAAAATGTAAAAGCGCGACCCCTACGTTCGGCATAAAAAAATAAAAAAAAATTCTTTTTGAAACTACCTTTCAATAATACTTCATATTCGAAGGTGTACGGCGAACTTTTTTTTTGAGGTACGCTCTATTGAACATATCCTCATATTTGACATTATTTATAACAATGCATCATCTGTTTTGGTATCCTCAGCAGTTTTAACAGCTGTTTGCTTTCCAATAAGTGTGTATTCAGAGACACACGTACACACACTTTTTTTTTCTTTGATATCACTAGGTCACAAATAACAAAATTTTCTCTGTTATTTGTTTCTTGCATACTTTTTCCCATTGATTTTGACCTACTAAACACGAAAATGAGTTTTTGGAGGTACACTTACAATTTTGAGCATATCTTTCGTCTTCTTTGACCTATTTGATCCTACTACTACTAAAATTAAAGAAAATTGAGCCGTCTACAACTCATTCTCTGATGTTGGCGGCTTAAAAAGGTTAAAAAACGGCGTTTTTTAGTAAAAAGGTGGCAGAAAAAACCATATAAAAATTCATATAAAATATAAAACACGATGCTAACAGCAATTTTGGTTTTTTTACATATAGCTGGCATTTTTACAAAGAAAATAAGCCCTTACTTAACAAAATCTGACAACAAATGGCGGACTTATAATTTTTTTGGTAAAAGACCGAAATTCCGCTATTTCACGATATTTTGATTTTCATTATTTGCACAGCTTACACAGAGAAAACAAAATTCGTTACACGGCGCGTGTAGAAACGGCAATCCTAAGCGATTCGTATTTCGCCCTGCTAAATTCAAAACGTTAAATGTATAAAACAGAAAGTTACACGGGACATGTAGAAAAACTGCACGCCACGTATAGAAAGGAAAAATTAAACGCTGCATGTAGAAAAGTTGGCATATTTTGTTTTCTCTGTGTACCTACCCAACGCAAACGAATAAATACATTTGAACTTAATTTAAAATAAACAAATTAGTCTTAGAATATTATTTTTTAATTTATTTAGAGCACTACATACTCAATGTGTGGCACAATTAGAAATGGATGTGCCAGGTTAGCTAAACTAACAAAATTAACCAAATCAACGCCCAAAAAAAATGAGTAGAAACAAAGATATAACTGTACATTTTATGCCATGTGGAAAAACAGCTGACTTCTTCTTTGTTTTTTGTATTCGCTGCAATTGGTCTCACGTATTAGGGTCCAAATGTAGTCACCCATCATAGCCGTGTCATAGATGCCCTGATAGCGTCGTTCCATAGCCTTCAATTCCTGATGAAAGCGCTCGCCGTGTTCGTCGCTCACGTCTCCTAAATTCTAAGGGAAAAAATCCAAATGAGAATGCAGAAAGTGTATTTTAAGTGACATGTGTACTCCTACCTAAAAATGAAAAAAAAAACGAGAATTAAAACGCTATTTAAATTAACATTTGTTTAAAAAAAAACCTACCCATTGCTTCATAGTTCTTTACCAGATCCTCAACTATGTCCTTATAATTATGTCTTTTGTTGTTTCCTAAAAAGTTTTCCACAACAAGCCTGAAGGAATTCCATGCTGCGGCGTCGATGGGTGATAACAGCTTCGGGAATGTTTCATCTTTCAACATTTTTTTTATCTCGGGTCCTGCGAAGACTCCTTCTTTAATTTTTGCCAGCGAAAGGTAAGGGAAAATTGACCGTAAATAGGCAAAAGTTTCACCTTCTTTGTCCAATTTTTTGGCAAAATTTTTTATCAAACCCAATTTTATGTGCAGCGGAGGAAGTATTATATTTTCACGGTTCTCTATTAGTGGTTTGCGCTGAACATTCGCTTCTCCAACTACAGGTTTCGTTCGTTCCGGCCATTTTTTTGAATATAATGCTGATCATCAGCGCGGCTATTCCAAAGGCACAGAAAACAGCAATGTCACGTATAGCCTCCCTGGAGTCCACACAGAATGGCCACAACTTTGAGGTCGGCGCGTATTTTCCAATTATATTTGCTATACTCTATGCATTTCAGCAAAATGTCCATAGTTTCATAGTTCTCCTTTGAATGAACCGCATGAGCAATAGGAAGAGATGACTTTTCATTCCCATTATGTAAGAGAACTGCCTTAAATTAAGTTCAAATGTATTTATTCGTTTGCGTTGGGTAGGTACACAGAGAAAACAAAATATGCCAACTTTTCTACATGCAGCGTTTAATTTTTCCTTTCTATACGTGGCGTGCAGTTTTTCTACATGTCCCGTGTAACTTTCTGTTTTATACATTTAACGTTTTGAATTTAGCAGGGCGAAATACGAATCGCTTAGGATTGCCGTTTCTACACGCGCCGTGTAACGAATTTTGTTTTCTCTGTGTAAGCTGTGCAAATAATAAAAATCAAAATATCGTGAAATAGCGGAATTTCGGTCTTTTACCAAAAAAATTATAAGTCCGACATTTGTTGTCAGATTTTGTTGCTGTTAGCATCGTGTTTTATATTTTATATGAATTTTTATATGGTTTTTTCTGCCACATTTTTACTAAAAAAAACGCCGTTTTTTAACCTTTTTAAGCCGCCAACATCAAAACTACATACCCGATTTGAAAATTTTCTGAGAATGAGTTGTAGACAGCTCAGTTTTCTTTAATTTGAGTAGTAGTAGGATCAAATAGGTCAAAGAATTTTCTTTAATTTGAGTAGTAGTAGGATCAAATAGGTCAAAGAAGACGAAAGATATGCTCAAAATTGTAAGTGTACCTCCAAAAATTACAAAAAAAATGTTCAAAAATTTGTATCTCGAAAACCAATCGACAGAAAAATTTTTAAAACTAATTTACGTGTTTAGTAGGTCAAAATCAATGAGAAAAATTATGCTAGAACCAAATAACAAAACGACTGTTGTATGATAAACAACAATAATAGTTGTGCCGGGTTTAATGTGAAAATAAGTGTCAACGTAATTTATATAAAACTACTATGGACAGGTAAAGTATTTGCATTTTGACAGATCGCAATATTTAATATTGAATTTTATAGATTTGTAGTTCGATCCAAAAGAAAGGCTGAAAGTGAGTCTCTAAACAAAAACAGGGAAAAAATACGGAACCGGTCACACAGAAAAGTTCAGAATTTGGGTCTGAATCGAAAAGTGATGATATTCCAACGAGCTCTTCCAAAAGACGTAATATTTCCCGTTTTTTACTGTAAAGAATGGGAGCTGGAGTATAAATGGCTAAAGCAAGATGAGGAGACAAAACGACCCTTTTGTGTTGTTTGTAAACAACTCTTGATTAACCAAAAATGACATATTCGTCGTCATGTAGAAACAAAAAAACACATTGCAAAAATTAATCAAGCGTCTTAGAACACCAAAACAAAACTATTTGATTTTTTGCCTAGCCGAAATACAGATTTTCGAAAAAATGTTGCAATTGCAGAAATGAAACTAGTGTTACGTATGATTAGTAAAAATCAATCGTTCCGATCTATGGATGGAATTTGTAAATTTAATTCATTAATTTTTCCTGATTCAACTATAAGTAAATCGGTTAGTACAACAACTATTTGTCAATCAATAATTATTACTTTATATAGTAAAAAATTAAACTTTTACTACAGATTTCATGCGGCCGTACAAAATCAAAAAAAATATCACAATTCCTTGCAAGAGAAGGATATAACAGCATAATTAGGAAAATGCAATTAAATCAAATCAGCCTCATTATCGACGAGACAACAGACATTTCCGCTGATAAGTGTTTAGTAATAATAGTAAGACAATTTCACAAAGATAAAGGCAAGACTGAAGACACCTTTTTTCGATTAGTACAGCCAGACAATGGAAAAGGTGAAACTATATGCAATGCAGTTCTTGAGACACTGGAAAAAGGCAAGATTCCAATACAAAATTTCGTCGGATTTGCGAGTGATAAAGCCTCTGCTATGGTTGTGTCACGATCTCGATTAAAAATATTCTCTTTAACTTAAAAGATTGAATTCATTTATTTACTTTATATAATAGACAAACTAATTAATGAAATAGTAAAGGGTACGTGTTGCGTGTTGACGTCTGTTCACGTTGACTCACGATCACTGACTGCCGTTGACGTTGACAGTTGGAAGAAATAATGGAGTGGCAAATTTATTAAAAAAGTAAGTGAACAACTTGTTGCACCTCGGCTGTACTTGCCACTGCGTTAATTTAATGAACATTTCTGCTTTAAGCCGCATTCCCAAGGAAGTTGAGAACTTGCCAAAGAATAATTTCTTTAGAAGTTCAAATAGACAAGTCGATTTTAAGGAATTGAAAAGTATTTTGACGTACCAGAACATAAGCTACTAAGACTTTCGGACACAAGATGGCTTTCGTTCGAGTCTGTCGCTGTAAGAATATTAGAACAGTGGAAGGTACTACAGCATTACTTTATACTAGCGCAATTTGAGGAGAACAGCGCGAAAACTCTAGAAAAAATTAGACTGATTCAAGAAGGACTTCGTCTGAAAATTTTTATTTAATTAAAATTTCTCGTATATGTACATTCTAGGTATAATGAATAAATTTAATAAATTTTTTCAGAGCGAATCATCTCAAATAATATACCTAATTACCCATACAAAAGAAATATTACTTGAAGTTTTGCAAAATTTCCTTAAAAAAGGAATACATATTAGCAACAGAATTAGAAAATATAAATTGTAGAAATATTGTTAACATGAAAGATGTTGAAAATATATACTTGCCTATGTAGGCGAGACAGCAATAAAATCTATAAATATGTCTAACAATGAAATTATAGCAATCAAAAATAATATTTTACGTTTTTACCAAAAACTTAGTGACGAAATATTATCTAGAATAGACATTAATGATAAAAAACTTAATACATTAACTTTTTTACAGCCTTCTTTTTTACATCTAACCGAGATATTAATTACAATGATCACATATCAGTATTCAATTATATTATAAGTGAACCGGAGGCTTTTATCAGCGAGTACAAATTATTAGAAAGTAAGGATAAGATGTACAATCAGTGTTGCCGTTTTGGTAGAATTCTACCAAATTTGGTCGGACGAATTTCAATTTTTTAATTTTGGTCGGATGGTAGGCCCAAACTGATTATGGTAGATTTTTGAATAAAAATTTTAAATATATATTTTTATTATAATTTACCATGTCTTGCACATAATTTTATTTATAAATATTCACAGTTTACAAAATCATTACTATTTGTGAAACGCCATCTATAGAACGAGGCCAAAGTACAAAATCATTTGCCGTTTACTCTGATGTCTTAGACGTCGTAAACAGCTTATGGCCTCTGAACTGTGTTATGCTTGTTCGCGGTATTTAAAGACTAAAGGCCGAGTTACTTGACCGTAATCGTAACCGTGACGTGTCAGCTGATACGTTCTCCTTATGGGAAACATGTACAAATGGTTACTTGGCCGTAATCGTAACGTAACGTAACGGATGAACCTGTAGAAAATAGATTTTTCTATCCGGCAAGTGACATTTAACAAACAGCTGATTTGTTTCTAGCAAAAAAAAAACAGCAAGAAAGTAAAAGAAACAACTTTGTTAGAAAAATAATAAAATAAAAACTATAAAAATGGATAAATTGTTTCTTCACAACACTTTCTTTCATTATTAATGAATTTTTTACGTTTTTATCAAAACAAACAGACAAATTATTTTGTTTGTTTACATACAACATATGGTACTTCACGTATATTGGGTAACCACCACTACATCAACGTTCCGGTTACGATTACGTTTACGTTCCGGCAACGGTCAAGTAATTAGGCCTTAATAAATGTAAACAATAGCACGTACGCATGAACATAAAAGAAATGAGAAATGTATAGAAAGTAAAAAAAGGCCAAAAACATGGATAAGTAAGTATTGAAATATAATTATTTTAAGTTTTGAAATTATTTATTACAGATATATTACAAAGCAGCAAAAGCAAATAGAAACAAACGCCGCAGATAACAACAACGATGATTCGTGCAGGTAATTATTCATTATTAATTAAATGTGTTCTGAGTAATTTATTTGTGCTATTTCCCTGCAGTGATGGAAATGATATTACGCAGAATTTAAAGCGAAAGTTCAGACAAGAGTGGCAGAATTCATTCGATTGGCTGCAGAACAAAAATGGAACAGCATTTTGTGTGGCGTGTTCCAAGACTTTGACAAGTCACTTGACTCATCTATGTGACTCAAAATATGTTAAAAATGATCTCGGATTTACTGACAAATATGATCTCCAAAATCTCTGTACATATAAGAGATTTTTTTTGTTTATATAGTTTTGTATATATTTTTATTTAAAGAATTAAAATAATAGACTGAATTTATATTATTTTTTGTTTAATTAATAAAAGTTTTCTATAAATTAAATATTGTTTTTTTTTTTCGTTACAATTTTGGTCGGTTTTGACCCAATTTGGTAGGATTTAGAAACAAATTTGGTCGGAAAAAAAAATTTCTTGTGGCAACAATCACATTTTTGCGATTAAAAATCTTAAAATTTGTTGGCATACAGTAGGCAGTAGTAAATAAAATCGTTAAAAAAAGTGTAACTTTTTTTTGAAAATGACTTTTTTGTGCCAGAACTTGTCAGTGAACTTGTGCGGACAATGCCAAACTTCTACTGTTTCTAGTGCTGGTCTACCGCCAGTAATTCACGAATTTATGCTGTCTGAGGTTAGTACTAAGTACTATATGTGACATATCCTCAATGAGAATTACTGCTCGTTGCACATATTCCCTTGTACTTCTGAGTCGTTTGAACTCATGGCTGTACTATTGGGTGTGTGTGCTTGTACGGTTGGGTGTGTGGTTGTTGTTATATATGTCACATATATGTGAGGCTGCTTGCATTGGCTTTGTTTATGTTTGTACGGTTGTTGTGTGAGGCTGACTGCAGAATGCTATAGGGAAGCCCGTTCGGGAATTGCGATGATATAGAGATGGTGCTACGGAGGTGGGTAGAATAAATATAAGCGAAGATGTATAGGGGTGTATGTTGGCGAGTGGTCTGTACGGATAAAATATATTCGCCCATGTGCCATGTTCCGAGAGTTTTTGAATTCCCATACTTTTTTAGATTCCCATTTTTTTCAAAATGGTGTGCTCAACTCCGAGCGAAAGTGCGGTTCGAAAGAATAGCTTTGTTCAATATGTTACGAACTGTGTTCAATAACTATCAACAAAAAACATATGTTTTATTTGCAAATTTAACAACAAAATTAAGAAAAAATGCCTGCTGGCTTGTTAATTGCCCTGGTTTCTACTAGAAGAAGACTAATGATACTGGAACGTGTTAAACGAGTTGTCAGATTGATTAACTGGTGTAATCATCATTCGTGTTGTTAATTTTTTAATGAATATGTCCACCAAAGTATAAAATTTATGGAAGTCTGGCAACTCCCCTTCTGGTACCTATCATACAAATGTACCATCCAATATTTTTTTCTATAGCATTCGGTATTTGAGGTTGCTATTATAACATTTCATCAGAGGTTGCATCCAATGATTGTACCCACGCTCACTTTTGACTTTCCGATACTTTGGAATGGAGACTTGTATGTTTTTACTGAGGGTGAGGGTATATATAAGTCGTTTTACCCGACTGCAACTGGTTGTAGTGAATTTTAATAATTTCAGTTCGTTGCTGAAGCGTGTATCGTTCCATTTTTGGTAATGGCGTAATTTCTAGTTGTCAAATGTCAAAGAATAAAAGCTTCAAAATGACAGCTACTGAAATACCGGGTGATTCAAAATATCGTCTCTTGTTGAAGAACCCCGTATATAGATACCAAAATACCACATGTACTCATCTGGTTATTTTCTACTTTATATATAGTTACCTTTCACAATCATCCAAATCAGTGCTGGTCTCACTTTTAATAAACAAATCTTGCCTTTCTTTATCTTTCTTTTTCATTTCTTCATCAACACGACGCATTTCTCGCAAAGCAGCAGCAACCTGCAATTAAAAATATTTTATATAGCATTATCCGACAACAGCAATGACGTTTCTGGATGTATTTGTTTTTGATGGAATATGCTCTACCATAGTATATTAATAATTCCAGTAGCTTTGCAAAATGAATGAAGACGGCTGGTAGTTTACGAAACGGATTCCTATACCTTGCCTACGATCAAAGCAAATACCATTTTGCAAATTAATAGGAACTACAGACGAATTCGGATCCACGCTGTACAGTTCATTACACATTGTAAGATTGGTACTATTTGTAGTTCCAACAATGTGGAATGCTATAGGTCATAAATATTGTCATTTTATTATGAATGCATGCGGTATCAATCTTGTTTAATGCAGTTGTATGTGTACTTTCTCGGGCTCCAAGTTGTGGGGTAATCTAATTATAAATTCGAATTAGAAGACCAAACAATGTAATGCCAATGACCCTGTGTGTTAATGGACAGCTTTGGAGGGGCGATAATGTAGCATGTTATGTTTATTTGGTAGAATCTAAATGTATTCCACTATTGGTGTATTTATTTAATTGTCATTCTGTCCGCGTTGTTTGACGCGTCTTATCATATAAGAATGAATGTGCATTAGTGCATTCATATAGTTTTTATGTATTGTTCGTTCGGTATGTACATGTATACATGTACATATGTATTTTTATTTTCTCTATTTATGTAGGATTCAAGTTTAGATTCTATTGTAAATAAAGTTAGTTCTCAACAAGTGTTTCAAGAAAAAGTTTCAGTCGGGTAAACCGACTTATATTTACACTCAGTTAAAACATACAAGTCTCATATTCAAAATAACACATGTTATAGAAAAAATTATTGTAGAGTTTTTTCTCGAAAATTGTATGTAAGTACTAGAAGGGGAGTTGCTAGACTTCCATGTTTTCGTCCAAAACTTTTTCTAGCTATAGATGTACTAAGTACAGAATTTGGGCAAGATCGCTTTGGTCATATTGATAATATTACACGGTTTATAAACGGCGGGATGGTAAATTTGTATGGGAGGTACCGGAAGGGGAATTGCAAGACTTCAAAATTTTTGTTCAAAACTTTTTCCAGTCATAGCTTTACTAACTACCGAATTTGGGGAAGATCGCGTTGGGCATATTGATATTATTATACGATTTATAAGGTAGGCGGGATGGTCATTTGTACGAGAGGTACCAGAATGGGAGTTGCCAGACTTCCAAGTTTTTGTCCGAAACTTTGTCTGGCAATAGCTTTATCAAATACAGAATTTGGGCAAGATTGCGTTGGTCATATTGATATTATTACACGAATTCTAAAGTGGGCGAAATAGACTATTTGTATGGGAGGTACCCGAAGGGGTGTGGCCATATAGCCCATATGCAATCCCATGAGCAGTTTTGGAAAAATATTATCCCATGCCAAATTTCAAAGCGATTGTTTAAATCTTTCGAAAGTTATCGTGCGTACCAACAGGACAACTGACGTACAGACAGACAGACATGGCTCAAACTATTCAGAAAGTCATGAATCGAATCTGGTTCAAAGACACCTGGGGTCTAATGTGGATATTTCTATGTGTTACACTTTTGAGCCGTATCAAATGATATATAGCCTCCTACCCGTAGGGTGAGGGTATAAAAAGGACGGAATATAATGAAGAGCTTTTCTCGAAAAATGTATGTAGTTAAAGCTTTACTAAATATTGAATTTCGGAAAGATTCGATTATCGAATTTATATAATTTCACGATTTCTGATGAGGGTGGAATGGTACATTTGTATGGGAGGTACCAGAAGGGGAGTCGCCAGACTTCCAAGTTTTTGTCCAAAACTTTGTCTAGCTATAGATTTATTAAATGCAAAATTTGGATCGCGTTGGGCATATTAATATTATTACACGATTTATAAGGTAGGCGGGATGGTCATTTGTATGAGAGGTACCCGAAGGGGTGTGGCCATATAGCCCATATGCAATCCCATAAGTACTTTTGGAAAAATATTAACCCATGCGAAATTTCAAAGCGATTGTTTAACTCTTTCGAAAGTTATCGTGCGTACCTGCAGGACAACGGACGTACAGACGGGCATGGCTCAAACGATTCAGAAAGTCATGAATCGAATTTGGTTCAAAGACACCTGGGGTCTAATGTGGATATTTCTAAGTGTTACAGTTTTGAGCCGTATCAAATGATATATAGCCTCCTACCCGTAGGGTGAGGGTATAAAAAGGACGGAATATAATGAAGAGCTTTTCTTGAAAAATGTATGTAGTTAAAGCTTTACTAAATATTGAATTTCGGAAAGATTCGATTAGCGAATTTATATAATTTCACGATTTCTAATGGGGCGGGATGGTACCTTTGTATGGGAGGACCAGAAGGGGAGTTGCCAGAATTCCAAGTTTTTGTCGAAAACTTTGTCTAGCTATAGATTTATTAAATGCAAAATTTGGGCAAGGTCGCGGTGGGCATATTGATATTATTACACGAGTTCTAAGGTAGGCGGGATGGTACATTTGTATGAGAGGTACCAGAAGGGGAGTTGCCAGACTTCCAAGTTTTTGTCCAAAATTTTGTCTAGCTATAGATTTATTAAATGCAAAATTTGGGTCGCCTTGGACATATTAATATTATTACACGATTTCTAAGGTAACCGGGATGGTACATTTGTATGAGAGGTACCAGAATGGGAGTTGCCAGAATTCCAAGTTTTTGTCCAAAATTTTGTATAGCTATAGATTTAATAAATACACAATTTGGGCAAGATCGCGATGGGCATATTGATATTATTACACGATTTCTAAGGTAGGCGGGATGGTACATTTGTATGAGAGGTACCAGAAGGGGAGTTGCCAGACTTCCAAGTTTTTGTCTAAAACTTTGTCTAGCTATAGATTTATTAAATGCAAAATTTGGGTCGCCTTGGACATATTAATATTATTACACGATTTCTAAGGTAGGCGGGATGGTATATTTGTATGAGAGGTACCAGAATGGGAGTTGCCAGAATTCCAAGTTTTTGTCCAGCTATAGATTTAATAAATGCAGCGGCAGGAAAGGTGCAGTATTATATTGTTGTTTTGCTTTGATATTGTTTTGTATTTGTGAATGTCATAATAATGGTACGCACGTTTAAAATTCGCTTTGCCAACATACGTGGGCTGAGAGCTAATTTTTTTGCGATATACTCTCACGCACAGTTCCATAGGCCGGATATCTTTGCTTTATGTGAGACCCAGGTGTGTGGGGGTTCTGATCCACAGGATTTCCACATTCCTGGTTATCACATGCTTTCCTATTTCTTTTCTCACAGAGGCCTTGTGGTTTACATACGTAATGGTGTTGCGTTCCAGAGCCAGCAACATTTGGACTCACAAGATCCAGAATTTAACTCTCTTTGGGTTAAGTTCAGGATTGGACCGCACACTTTACATTTCGGGTTTCTTTACAGAAGTCCAAACTTGGAAAGGGAGGCTACCTTGAATGGCTTCGACGCCCTTTCCGACTCCATTTCCAAAATTTTAGAAGATTATCCGGACAGTGAAATTGTAGTTGCTGGAGATTTCAATGTCCACAATAATTCTTGGCTTTCCCATTCGAGCCATACATCTCCGGAGGGTCAGTACGCTGTGTTATTTGCCGCGCACAATGACTTGGCGCAATTAGTGAATTAACCAACACACATTCCGCGTGTTGAAGGGCAACATCAAAATATTCTTGACCTTTTCTTAACCTCTCACCCTGAAAAGTATGAGGTTAACATTCTTGCACCTCTTGGTAACTCGGATCATTGCACCATTTCAGCATCCTTTTCGTTCTCCGATCTTCGAGCCACTTCCAAACCAGTCACGAAGCGGACAATGTATATATACGAAAAGGCACGTTGGGCCGAGCTCAACAATTTTTATCAGCAATTTAACTGGAAATTATGTTTCCTAGACAATAATGTCGATGCTGCTGCTGAAATGGTTGAGAAAATAATTCTTCTTGGCATAAACATGTTTATTCCCTCGAAGACTACTTCGATTAAACCTCCAAAAAATTGTTGGTTTAATCAGACATGCAAAGAAGCTGTCAGATCCAAAGAGGAAGCATTCAGAAAATGGCGTTTAAATAAAAATACCACTACTGAACTGCTACGCAAGCAGGCAAGATCAAATTGTGCCAGAGTACTTAGGCGCGAAAAACTTCTTCACGAACAGCGTCTTCGTGCAAAAGTTCTTTCTTCTCTTAGGGGAAGTAAGAGCTTTTGGTCATTCGTTAAAAGGGTAAGGAACAATTCTTCATCTTCTATCTCAACCCTTGTTAACGGTGACCAGATATTCACTGACCCGGTTGACAAAGCTAATCTTATGGCTGAAATATTTGCAAAGAATTCATCTTTGCCAGACAGCAGTCAACCACTCCCCGTGATCGAGAACGTATCTAGTTCGATGCCTCAGATATTTTTTCGAACACGTGGAGTCAAAAGGGTTCTTGCAGATCTCAATGTAAACAAAACTCCGGACCCGGATGGTATCTCAGCACTTGTCCTATGTAAGTGCTCTTCGACGCTAGCACGTCCATTGCGCAATCTTTTCAACATGTCGTACCGTGCTGGTATTTACCCTTCACGTTGGAAAGTTGCCAATGTTCAGCCGATCCCCAAGAAAGGTGAGGCTACCAATCCTGCGAATTACCGTCGAATTGCAATATGTTCTGCGCTCTCGAAGGTTATGGAGAGCATGGTTAACCACCATCTTGTCAAATATTTAGAGTCTAACGGCCTTCTCAATGATCGACAGTATGGCTTCCGTAGAAATCGATCTACTGGAGACCTGATGGCGTTCCTTTCGGAACGATGGAGTCGATCCATTCACCGACTTGGCGAAAGCAAGGTCGTGGCTCTGGATATTTCCAAGGCGATCGATAGGGTCTGGCACGGAGCACTCATATCAAAACTTATTGCATTTGGTGTCGGTAATACCTTCTCTCGATTCATATCGAGTTTTCTCAGGGATCGCTCTATACGAGTTGTTATAGATGGGGTCTCATCTAACGAGCATAGGTTGACCGCAGGAGTGCCACAAGGCTCTGTCCTCTCTCCTTCTTTATTTCTTATTTTCATTGATGACCTGTTGGGTCAGATTGTGAACCCGATCTACTCCTTTGCGGATGACAGCAATCTCTGTCATTCATACTCATTTGATCATCGGCCAGGTCCTTTGTAGGTGGAGGACAAAAGGCGAACGATGAATGACTCACTTAACCGCGATTTGGCGACGATTTGTGAGTGGGGCCAAATGAATAGAGTAGATTTTAATCCACAAAAGACCCAGTGCTGTTTGATGTCACACAAACGTTCACCAGATCCAGCATCGTCGTCAATTTCTATGGGTGTCGTGGATGTCGACGAATCAGACACTCTTGATGTTCTGGGCATGAAGATACAGGGTGATGCTCGCTGGGCTAGCCATATATTCGAAGTGTCGAAAGAAGCATTCAAGTGTTTAGGCTTTTTGAAGCGGTGCAAGAAATACTTCACTCCATCTGATCTCGTAAATATTTACACCACCTACATCCGGCCTAAAATGGAATACAACTCGCATATATGGGCAGGGGCTCCATTAAGCTTCTGGACCGTGTACAGAGGAGAGCGGTGGTGATGATAGGGGATGGTAGGGTATCGAGCTCTATTGTTACCCTACAGCATCGCCGAAATGTGGGTTGTGTATCGCTATTCTATAGATATTTTAATGGTATCTGTTCAGAAGATATCCGTCGTCTGGTCCCTGACGTTAGAACATTTAGCCGGAATACTCGGCTATCCAGGGAATCTCATCCGTTCATTGTCAAATGGCCGGTTGACCGGACGACGCACTATAGAGAAAATTCGTTCTTCAGCCGAACTGCTCGTATGTGGAATAATCTTCCAGCAAGTGTTTTTCCTGCCTGTTATGACATTCTCAAGTTCAAAACAAATGTCAACAAACACTACTCCATCTTTACTCCCTCCAATACCTTTACTTCCAATCGCTAACACAGTGCATTGCATTCATAGGGGGAATACCCTGAGTGTTAGTCTTCAAAAAAAAAAAAAAAAAAAAATTGGGCAGGGTCGCATTGGGTATATTGATATTATTACACGATTTCTAAGGTAGGAGGGATGGTACATTTGTACCAGAAGGGGAGTTGCCAGACTTCCAAGTTTTTGTCCAAATAAATACAAAATTTGGGCAAGATCGCGGTGGGCATATTGATATTATTACACGATTTCTAATGGGGCCGGATGATACATTTGGAAGGGAAGTACCAGAAGGGGAGTTGCCAGACTTCCAACTTTTTGTCCGAAACTTTGCCTAGCTATAAATTTACTAAGTACAGAATTTGAGCAAGATCGCGTTGGTCATAGTGATATTATTACAGGATTTCTAAAGTGGGCGAAATTGACGATTTGTATGGGTGGTACCCGAAGAGGTGTGGCCATATAGCCCATATGCAATCAAATAAGCAGTTTTGACAAAATATTAACCCATGCAAAATTTCAAAGCGATTGTTTAACTCTTTCGAAAGTTATCGTGCGTACCAACAGGACAGACGAATATGGCTCAAACGATTCAGAAAGTCATGAATCGAATTTAGTTCAAAGACACCTGGGGTCTAATGTGGATATTTCTATGTGTTACACTTTTGAGCCGTATCAAATGATATATACCCTCCTACCCGTAGGGTGAGGGCATGAAAACGAGGGAATATAATGAATAGCTTTTCTTGACAAATGTATGTAGTTAAAGCTTTACTAAATATTGAATTTCGGAAAGATTCGATTAGCGAATTTATATAGTTTCACGATTTCTGAAGAGTGTGGAATGGTACATTTGTATGGGAGTAACCAGAAGGGGAGTCGCCAGACTTCCAGGTTTTTGTACAAAACTTTGTCTAGCTATAGATTTACTAAATACAAAATTTGGGCAAGATCGCGGTGGGTATATTGATATTATTACACGATTTCTAATGGGGAGGGATGACACGTTTGTATGTGAGGTACCAAAAGGGGAGTTGCCAGACTTCTAGGTTTTTGTTCAAAACTTTGTCTAGCTACAGTTTTACTAAATACAAAATTTGGGCAAGATCGCGGTGGGCATATTGATATTATTACACGATTTCTAATGGGGTGGGATGGTACATTTGTATGGGAGGTACCAGAAGGGGAGTTGCCAGACTTCCAGGTTTTTGTACAAAACTTTGTCTAGCTATAGATTTATTAAATACAAAATTTGGGCAAGATCGCGGTGGGCATATTGATATTATTACACGATTTCTAATGGGGCTGGATGGTACATTTGTATGGGAGATACCAGAAGGGGAGTTGCCAGACTTCCAGGTTTTTGTACAAAACTTTGTCTAGCTATAGATTTACTAAATACAAAATTTGGGCAAGATCGCGGTTGGCATATTGATATTATTACACGATTTCTAATGGGGCGGGATGGTACATTTGTATGGGAGGTATCCGAAGGGGAGTAGCCAGATATCCAAATTTTTGTCCAAAACTTTGTCTAGCTATAGATTTATTAAATGCAAAAGTTGGGTCGCGTTGGGCATATTAATATTATTACACGATTTCTAACGGGGCGGGATGGTACATTTGTATGGGAGGTAACAGAAGGGGTAAATACGCAATTTGGGCAAGATCGCGGTGGGCATATTGATATTATTTCACGATTTCTAAGGTAGGCGGGATGGTACATTTGTATGAGAGGTACCAGAAGGGGAGTTGCTAGACTTCCAAGTTTTTGTCCAAAACTTTGTCTAGCTATAGATTTATTAAATGCAAAATTTGGGTCGCCTTGGACATATTAATATTATTACACGATTTCTAAGGTAGGCGGGATGGTACATTTGTATGAGAGGTACCAGAATGGGAGTTGCCAGAATTCCAAGTTTTTGTCCAAAATTTTGTATAGCTATAGATTTAATAAATACAAAGTTTGGGCAAGATCGCGGTGGGCATATTGATATTATTTCACGATTTCTAATGGGGTGGAATGGTACATTTCTATGGGAGGTACCAGAAGGGGAGTTGCCAGACTTCCAAGTTGTTGTCCAAAATTTTGTATAGCTATAGATTTATTAAATGCAAAAGTTGGGTCGCGTTGGGCATATTAATATTATTACACGATTTCTAAGGTAGGCGGGATGGTACATTTGTATGAGAGGTACCAGAATGGGAGTTGCCAGAATTACAAGTTTTTGTCCAAAATTTTGTATAGCTATAGATTTAATAAATACAAAATTTGGGCAAGATCGCGGTGGGCATATTGATATTATTTCACGATTTCTAATGGGGTGGAATGGTACATTTCTATGGGAGGTACCAGAAGGGGAGTTGCCAGACTTCCAAGTTGTTGTCCAAAACTTGGGCAAGATCGCGGTGGGCATATTGATATTATTTCACGATTTCTAATGGGGTGGAATGGTACATTTGTATGAGAGGTACCAGAATGGGAGTTGCCAGAATTCCAAGTTTTTGTCCAAAATTTTGTATAGCTATAGATTTAATAAATACAAAATTTGGGCAAGATCGCGGTGGGTATATTGATATTATTACACGATTTCTAATGGGGAGGGATGACACGTTTGTATGTGAGGTACCAAAAGGGGAGTTGCCAGACTTCTAGGTTTTTGTTCAAAACTTTGTCTAGCTACAGTTTTACTAAATACAAAATTTGGGCAAGATCGCGGTGGGCATATTGATATTATTACACGATTTCTAATGGGGTGGGATGGTACATTTGTATGGGAGGTACCAGAAGGGGAGTTGCCAGACTTCCAGGTTTTTGTACAAAACTTTGTCTAGCTATAGATTTATTAAATACAAAATTTGGGCAAGATCGCGGTGGGCATATTGATATTATTACACGATTTCTAATGGGGCTGGATGGTACATTTGTATGGGAGATACCAGAAGGGGAGTTGCCAGACTTCCAGGTTTTTGTACAAAACTTTGTCTAGCTATAGATTTACTAAATACAAAATTTGGGCAAGATCGCGGTTGGCATATTGATATTATTACACGATTTCTAATGGGGCGGGATGGTACATTTGTATGGGAGGTATCCGAAGGGGAGTAGCCAGATATCCAAATTTTTGTCCAAAACTTTGTCTAGCTATAGATTTATTAAATGCAAAAGTTGGGTCGCGTTGGGCATATTAATATTATTACACGATTTCTAACGGGGCGGGATGGTACATTTGTATGGGAGGTAACAGAAGGGGTAAATACGCAATTTGGGCAAGATCGCGGTGGGCATATTGATATTATTTCACGATTTCTAAGGTAGGCGGGATGGTACATTTGTATGAGAGGTACCAGAAGGGGAGTTGCTAGACTTCCAAGTTTTTGTCCAAAACTTTGTCTAGCTATAGATTTATTAAATGCAAAATTTGGGTCGCCTTGGACATATTAATATTATTACACGATTTCTAAGGTAGGCGGGATGGTACATTTGTATGAGAGGTACCAGAATGGGAGTTGCCAGAATTCCAAGTTTTTGTCCAAAATTTTGTATAGCTATAGATTTAATAAATACAAAGTTTGGGCAAGATCGCGGTGGGCATATTGATATTATTTCACGATTTCTAATGGGGTGGAATGGTACATTTCTATGGGAGGTACCAGAAGGGGAGTTGCCAGACTTCCAAGTTGTTGTCCAAAATTTTGTATAGCTATAGATTTATTAAATGCAAAAGTTGGGTCGCGTTGGGCATATTAATATTATTACACGATTTCTAAGGTAGGCGGGATGGTACATTTGTATGAGAGGTACCAGAATGGGAGTTGCCAGAATTACAAGTTTTTGTCCAAAATTTTGTATAGCTATAGATTTAATAAATACAAAATTTGGGCAAGATCGCGGTGGGCATATTGATATTATTTCACGATTTCTAATGGGGTGGAATGGTACATTTCTATGGGAGGTACCAGAAGGGGAGTTGCCAGACTTCCAAGTTGTTGTCCAAAACTTGGGCAAGATCGCGGTGGGCATATTGATATTATTTCACGATTTCTAATGGGGTGGAATGGTACATTTGTATGAGAGGTACCAGAATGGGAGTTGCCAGAATTCCAAGTTTTTGTCCAAAATTTTGTATAGCTATAGATTTAATAAATACAAAATTTGGGCAAGATCGCGGTGGGCATATTGATATTATTTCACGATTTCTAATGGGGTGGAATGGTACATTTGTACGGGAGGTACCAGAATGGGAGTTGCCAGAATTCCAAGTTTTTGTCCAAAATTTTGTATAGCTATAGATTTAATAAATACAAAATTTGGGCAAGATCGCGGTGGGCATATTGATATTATTTCACGATTTCTAATGGGGTGGAATGGTACATTTGTATGAGAGGTACCAGAATGGGAGTTGCCAGAATTCCAAACTTTTGTCCAAAATTTTGTATAGCTTGGGTCGCGTTGGGCATATTAATATTATTTCACGATTTCTAATGGGGCGGGATGGTACATTTGTATGGGAGGTACCAAAAGGGGAGTTGCCAGACTTCCAGGTTTTTGTACAAAACTTTGTCTACCTATAGATTTACTAAATACAAAATTTGGGCAAGATCGCGGTGGGCATATTGATATTATTACACGATTTCTAATGGGGCGGGATGGTACATTTGTATGGGAGATACCAGAAGGGGAGTTGCCAGAATTCCAAGTTTTTGTCCAAAATTTTGTATAGCTATAGATTTATTAAATGCAAAAGTTGGGTCGCGTTGGGCATATTAATATTATTACACGATTTCTAAGGTAGGCGGGATGGTACATTTGTATGAGAGGTACCAGAAGGGGAGTTGCCAGACTTCCAAGTTGTTGTCCAAAACTTTGGCAAGATCGCGGTGGGCATATTGATATTATTTCACGATTTCTAATGGGGTGGAATGGTACATTTCTATGGGAGGTACCAGAAGGGGAGTTGCCAGACTTCCAAGTTGTTGTCCAAAATTTTGTATAGCTATAGATTTAATAAATACAAAATTTGGGCAAGATCGCGGTGGGCATATTGACATTATTTCACGATTTCTAATGGGATGGAATGGTACATTTGTACGGGAGGTACCAGAATGGGAGTTGCCAGAATTCCAAGTTGTTGTCCAAAACTTTGGCAAGATCGCGGTGGGCATATTGATATTATTTCACGATTTCTAATGGGGTGGAATTTTACATTTGTATGAGAGGTACCAGAATGGGAGTTGCCAGAATTCCAAGTTTTTGTCCAAAATTTTGTATAGCTATAGATTTAATAAATACAAAATTTGGGCAAGATCGCGGTGGGCATATTGACATTATTTCACGATTTCTAATGGGATGGAATGGTACATTTGTACGGGAGGTACCAGAATGGGAGTTGCCAGAATTCCAAGTTTTTGTCCAAAATTTTGTATAGCTATAGATTTAATAAATACAAAATTTGGGCAATATCGCGGTGGGCATATTGATATTATTTCACGATTTCTAATGGGGTGGAATGGTACATTTGTACGGGAGGTACCAGAATGGGAGTTGCCAGAATTCCAAACTTTTGTCCAAAATTTTGTATAGCTTGGGTCGCGTTGGGCATATTAATATTATTTCACGATTTCTAATGGGGCGGGATGGTACATTTGTATGGGAGGTACCAGAAGGGGAGTTGCCAGACTTCCAAGTTTTTGTCCAAATTTTGTATAGCTATAGATTTATTAAATGCAAAAGTTGGGTCGCGTTGGGCATATTAATATTATTACACGATTTCTAAGGTAGGCGGGATGGTACATTTGTATGAGAGGTACCAGAATGGGAGTTGCCAGAATTACAAGTTTTTGTCCAAAATTTTGTATAGCTATAGATTTAATAAATACAAAATTTGGGCAAGATCGCGGTGGGCATATTGATATTATTTCACGATTTCTAATGGGGCGGGATGGTACATTTGTATGGGAGATACCAGAAGGGGAGTTTCCAGAATTCCAAGTTTTTGTCCAAAATTTTGTATAGCTATAGATTTATTAAATGCAAAAGTTGGGTCGCGTTGGGCATATTAATATTATTACACGATTTCTAACGGGGCGGGACGGTACATTTGTATGGGAGGTACCAGAAGGGGAGTTGCCAGACTTCCAGGTTTTTGTACAAAACTTTGTCTAGCTATAGATTTACTAAATACAAAATTTGGGCAAGATCGCGGTGGGCATATTGATATTATTACGCGATTTCTAATGGGGCGGGATGGTACATTTGTATGGGAGGTACCAGAAGGGGAGTTGCCAGACTTCCAGGTTTTTGTACAAAACTTTGTCTAGCTATAGATTTACTAAATACAAAATTTGGGCAAGATCGCGGTGGGCATATTGATATTATTTCACGATTTCTAATGGGGTGGAATGGTACATTTGTATGAGAGGTACCAGAATGCGAGTTGCCAGAATTCCTAGTTTTTGTCCAAAATTTTGTATAGCTTGGGTCGCGTTGGGCATATTAATATTATTACACGATTTCTAATGGGGCGGGATGGTACATTTGTATGGGAGGTACCAGAAGGGGAGTTGCCAGACTTCCAGGTTTTTGTACAAAACTTTGTCTAGCTATAGATTTACTAAATACAAAATTTGGGCAAGATCGCGGTGGGCATATTGATATTATTACACGATTTCTAATGGGGTGGAATAGTACATTTGTATGAGAGGTACCAGAATGGGAGTTGCCAGAATTCCAAGTTTTTGTCCAAAATTTTGTATAGCTTGGGTCGCGTTGGGCATATTAATATTATTACACGATTTCTAATGGGGCGGGATGGTACATTTGTATGGGGGGTACCAGAAGGGGAGTTGCCAGACTTCCAGGTTTTTGTACAAAACTTTGTCTAGCTATAGATTTACTCAATACAAAATTTGGGCAAGATCGCGGTGGGCATATTGATATTATTACACTATTTCAAATGGGGCGGGATGGTACATTTGTATGGGAGGTACCAGAATGGGAGTTGCCAAAATTCCAAGTTTTTGTCCAAAATTTTGTATAGCTTGGGTCGCGTTGGGCATATTAATATTATTACACGATTTCTAATGGGGCGGGATGGTACATTTGTATGGGAGGTACCAGAAGGGGAGTTGCCAGACTTCCAGGTTTTTGTACAAAACTTTGTCTAGCTATAGATTTACTAAATACAAAATTTGGGCAAGATCGCGGTGGGCATATTGATATTATTACACGATTTCTAATGGGGCGGGATGGTACATTTGTATGGGAGGTATCCGAGGAGGTAGCCAGACATCCAAATTTTTGTCCAAAACTTTGTCTAGCTATAGATTTATTAAATGCAAAAGTTGGGTCGCGTTGGGCATATTAATATTATTACACGATTTCTAACGGGGCGGGACGGTACATTTGTATGGGAGGTACCAGAAGGGGAGTTGGCAGACTTCCAGGTTTTTGTCCAAAACTTTGTCTAGCTATAGATTTACTAAATACAAAATTTGGGCAAGATCGCGGTGGGCATATTGATATTATTACAAGATTTCTAATGGGGCGGGATGGTACATTTGTATGGGAGGTAACAGAAGGGGTAAATACGCAATTTGGGCAAGATCGCGGTGGGCATATTGATATTATTTCACGATTTCTAAGGTAGGCGGGATGGTACATTTGTATGAGAGGTACCAGAAGGGGAGTTGCTAGACTTCCAAGTTTTTGTCCAAAACTTTGTCTAGCTATAGATTTATTAAATGCAAAATTTGGGTCGCCTTGGACATATTAATATTATTACACGATTTCTAAGGTAGGCGGGATGGTACATTTGTATGAGAGGTACCAGAATGGGAGTAGCCAGAATTCCAAGTTTTTGTCCAAAATTTTGTATAGCTATAGATTTAATAAATACAAAGTTTGGGCAAGATCGCGGTGGGCATATTGATATTATTTCACGATTTCTAATGGGGTGGAATGGTACATTTCTATGGGAGGTACCAGAAGGGGAGTTGCCAGACTTCCAAGTTGTTGTCCAAAACTTTGTCTAGCTATAGATATACTAAATACAAAATTTGGGCAAGATCGCGGTGGGCATATTGATATTATTTCACGATTTCTAATGAGGCGGGATGGTACTTTTGTATGGGTGGTAACAGAAGCGGTAAATACACAATTTGGGCAAGATCGCGGTGGGCATATTGATATTATTACACGATTTCTAAGGTAGGCGGGATGGTACATTTGTATGAGAGGTACCAGAAGGGGAGTTGCCAGACATCCAAGTTTTTGTCCAAAACTTTGTCTAGCTATAGATTTATTAAATGCAAAATTTGGGTCGCCTTGGACATATTAATATTATTACACGATTTCTAAGGTAGGCGGGATGGTACATTTGTATGAGAGGTACCAGAATGGGAGTTGCCAGAATTACAAGTTATTGTCCAAAATTTTGTATAGCTATAGATTTAATAAATACAAAATTTGGGCAAGATCGCGGTGGGCATATTGATATTATTTCACGATTTCTAATGGGGTGGAATGGTACATTTCTATGGGAGGTACCAGAAGGGGAGTTGCCAGACTTCCAAGTTGTTGTCCAAAACTTGGGCAAGATCGCGGTGGGCATATTGATATTATTTCACGATTTCTAATGGGGTGGAATGGTACATTTGTATGAGAGGTACCAGAAGGGGAGTTGCCAGACATCCAAGTTTTTGTCCAAAACTTTGTCTAGCTATAGATTTATTAAATGCAAAATTTGGGTCGCCTTGGACATATTAATATTATTACACGATTTCTAAGGTAGGCGGGATGGTACATTTGTATGAGAGGTACCAGAATGGGAGTTGCCAGAATTACAAGTTATTGTCCAAAATTTTGTATAGCTATAGATTTAATAAATACAAAATTTGGGCAAGATCGCGGTGGGCATATTGATATTATTTCACGATTTCTAATGGGGTGGAATGGTACATTTCTATGGGAGGTACCAGAAGGGGAGTTGCCAGACTTCCAAGTTGTTGTCCAAAACTTGGGCAAGATCGCGGTGGGCATATTGATATTATTTCACGATTTCTAATGGGGTGGAATGGTACATTTGTATGAGAGGTACCAGAATGGGAGTTGCCAGAATTCCAAGTTTTTGTCCAAAATTTTGTATAGCTATAGATTTAATAAATACAAAATTTGGGCAAGATCGCGGTGGGCATATTGATATTATTTCACGATTTCTAATGGGGTGGAATGGTACATTTGTACGGGAGGTACCAGAATGGGAGTTGCCAGAATTCCAAGTTTTTGTTCAAAATTTTGTATAGCTATAGATTTAATAAATACAAAATTTGGGCAAGATCGCGGTGGGCATATTGATATTATTTCACGATTTCTAATGGGGTGGAATGGTACATTTCTATGGGAGGTACCAGAAGGGGAGTTGCCAGACTTCCAAGTTGTTGTCCAAAACTTTGTCTAGCTATAGATATACTAAATACAAAATTTGGGCAAGATCGCGGTGGGCATATTGATATTATTACACGATTTCTAATGGGGCGGGATGGTACATTTGTATGGGAGATACCAGAAGGGGAGTTGCCAGAATTCCAAGTTTTTGTCCAAAATTTTGTATAGCTATAGATTTATTAAATGCAAAATTTGGGCAAGATCGCGGTGGGCATATTGATATTATTTCACGATTTCTAATGGGGTGGAATGCTACATTTCTATGGGAGGTACCAGAAGGGGAGTTGCCAGACTTCCAAGTTGTTGTCCAAAACTTGGGCAAGATCGCGGTGGGCATATTGATATTATTTCACGATTTCTAATGGGGTGGAATGGTACATTTCTATGGGAGGTACCAGAAGGGGAGTTGCCAGACTTCCAAGTTGTTGTCCAAAACTTTGTCTAGCTATAGATATACTAAATACAAAATTTGGGCAAGATCGCGGTGGGCATATTGATATTATTACACGATTTCTAATGGGGTGGAATGGTACATTTGTATGAGAGGTACCAGAATGGGAGTTGCCAGAATTCCAAGTTTTTGTCCAAAATTTTGAATAGCTTGGGTCGCGTTGGGCATATTAATATTATTACACGATTTCTAATGGGGTGGAATGGTACATTTGTATGAGAGGTACCAGAATGGGAGTTGCCAGAATTCCAAGTTTTTGTCCAAAATTTTGTATAGCTATAGATTTAATAAATACAAAATTTGGGCAAGATCGCGGTGGGCATATTGATATTATTTCACGATTTCTAATGGGGTGGAATGGTACATTTGTACGGGAGGTACCAGAATGGGAGTTGCCAGAATTCCAAGTTTTTGTCCAAAATTTTGTATAGCTATAGATTTATTAAATGCAAAATTTGGGCAAGATCGCGGTGGGCATATTGATATTATTTCACGATTTCTAATGGGGTAGAATGGTACATTTGTATGAGAGGTACCAGAATGGGAGATCGCGGTGGGCATATTGATATTATTACACGATTTCTAATGGGACGGGATGGTACATTTGTATTGGAGGTACCAGAAGGGGAGTTGCCAGAATTCCAAGTTTTTGTCCAAAATTTTGTATAGCTATAGATTTAATAAATACAAAATTTGGGCAAGATCGCGGTGGGCATATTGATATTATTACACGATTTCTAATGGGACGGGATGGTACATTTGTATTGGAGGTACCAGAAGGGGAGTTGCCAGAATTCCAAGTTTTTGTCCAAAATTTTGTATAGCTATAGATTTAATAAATACAAAATTTGGGCAAGATCGCGGTGGGCATATTGATATTATTACACGATTTCTAATGGGGCGGGATGGTACATTTGTATGGGTGATACCAGAAGGGGAGTTTCCAGAATTCCAAGTTTTTGTCCAAAATTTTGTATAGCTATAGATTTATTAAATGCAAAAGTTGGGTCGCGTTGGGCATATTAATATTATTACACGATTTCTAACGGGGCGGGACGGTACATTTGTATGGGAGATACCAGAAGGGGAGTTGCCAGAATTCCAAGTTTTTGTCCAAAATTTTGTATAGCTATAGATTTAATAAATACAAAATTTGGGCAAGATCGCGGTGGGCATATTAATATTATTTCACGATTTCTAATGGGGTGGAATGGTACATTTCTATGGGAGGTACCAGAAGGGGCGTTGCCAGACTTCCAAGTTGTTGTCCAAAACTTTGTCTAGCTATAGATTTATTAAATGCAATATTTGGGCAAGATAGCGGTGGGCATATTGATATTATTTCACGATTTCTAATGGGGTGGAATGGTACATTTGTATGAGAGGTACCAGAATGGGAGTTGCCAGAATTCCAAGTTTTTGTCCAAAATTTTGTATAGCTATAGATTTAATAAATACAAAATTTGGGCAAGATCGCGGTGGGCATATTGATATTATTACACGATTTCTAATGGGGCGGGATGGTACATTTGTATGGGAGGTATCCGAAGGGGAGTAGCCAGACATCCAAATTTTTGTCCAAAACTTTGTCTAGCTATAGATTTATTAAATGCAAAAGTTGGGTCGCGTTGGGCATATTAATATTATTACACGATTTCTAACGGGGCGGGACGGTACATTTGTATGGGAGATACCAGAATGGGAGTTGCCAGACTTCCAGGTTTTTGTCCAAAACTTTGTCTAGCTATAGATTTACTAAATACACAATTTGGGCAAGATCGCGGTGGGCATATTGATATTATTTCACGATTTCTAAGGTAGGCGGGATGGTACATTTGTATGAGAGGTACCAGAAGGGGAGTTGCCAGACTTCCAAGTTTTTGTCCAAAACTTTGTCTAGCTATAGATTTATTAAATGCAAAATTTGGGTCGCCTTGGACATATTAATATTATTACACGATTTCTAAGGTAGGCGGGATGGTACATTTGTATGAGAGGTACCACAATGGGAGTTGCCAGAATTCCAAGTTTTTGTCCAAAATTTTGTATAGCTATAGATTTAATAAATACAAAATTTGGGCAAGATCGCGGTGGGCATATTGATATTATTTCACGATTTCTAATGGGGTGGAATGGTACATTTCTATGGGAGGTACCAGAAGGGGAGTTGCCAGACTTCCAAGTTGTTGTCCAAAACTTTGTCTAGCTATAGATTTATTAAATGCAAAATTTGGGTCGCGTTGGACATATTAATATTATTACACGATTTCTAAGGTAGGCGGGATGTTACATTTGTATGAGAGGTGCCAGAATGGGAGTTGCCAGAATTCCAAGTTTTTGTCCAAAATTTTGTATAGCTATAGATTTAATAAATACAAAATTTTGGCAAGATCGCGGTGTGCATATTAATATTATTATTTCACGATTTTGGACAAAAACTTGGAATTCTGGCAACTCCCATTCTGGTACCTCCCGTACAAATGTACCATAGATTTATTAAATGCAAAATTTGGGTCGCGTTGGACATATTAATATTATTACACGATTTCTAAGGTAGGCGGGATGGTACATTTGTATGAGAGGTACCAGAATGGGAGTTGCCAGAATTCCAAGTTTTTGTCCAAAATTTTGTATAGCTATAGATTTAATAAATACAAAATTTGGGCAAGATCGCGGTGGGCATATTGATATTATTTCACGATTTCTAATGGGGTGGAATGGTACATTTGTATGAGAGGTACCAGAATGGGAGTTGCCAGAATTCCAAGTTTTTGTCCAAAATTTTGTATAGCTATAGATTTAATAAATACAAAATTTGGGCAACATCGCGGTGGGCATATTGATATTATTTCACGATTTCTAAGGTAGGCGGGATTGTACATTTGTATGAGAGGTACCAGAAGGGGAGTTGCTAGACTTCCAAGTTTTTGTCCAAAGCTTTGTCTAGCTATAGATTTTTTAAATGTAAAATTTGTGTCGCGTTGGACATATTAATATTATTACACGATTTCTAAGGTAGGCGGGATGTTACATTTGTATGAGAGGTACCAGAATGGGAGTTGCCAGAATTCCAAGTTTTTGTCCAAAATTTTGTATAGCTATAGATTTAATAAATACAAAATTTGGGCAACTTTGTCTAGCTATAGATATACTAAATACAAAATTTGGGTCGCCTTGGACATATTAATATTATTACACGATTTCTAAGGTAGGCGGGATGGTACATTTGTATGAGAGGTACCAGAATGGGAATTGCCAGAATTACAAGTTTTTGTCCAAAATTTTGTATAGCTATAGATTTAATAAATACAAAATTTGGGCAAGATCGCGGTGGGCATATTGATATTATTTCACGATTTCTAATGGGGTGGAATGGTACATTTGTATGAGAGGTACCAGAATGGGAGTTGCCAGAATTCCAAATTTTTGTCCAAAACTTTGTCTAGCTATAGATTTATTAAATGCAAAAGTTGGGTCGCGTTGGGCATATTAATATTATTAGACGATTTCTAAGGTAGGCGGGATGGTACATTTGTATGAGAGGTACCAGAATGGGAGTTGCCAGAATTCCAAGTTTTTGTCCAAAATTTTGTATAGCTATAGATTTAATAAATACAAAATTTGGGCAAGATCGCGGTGGGCATATTGATATTATTTCACGATTTCTAAGGTAGGCGGGATGGTACATTTGTATGAGAGGTACCAGAAGGGGAGTTGCTAGACTTCCAAGTTTTTGTCCAAAACTTTGTCTAGCTATAGATTTATTAAGTGTAAAATTTGGGTCGCGTTGGACATATTAATATTATTACACGATTTCTAAGGTAGGCGGGATGTTACATTTGTATGAGAGGTACCAGAATGGGAGTTGCCAGAATTCCAAGTTTTTGTCCAAAATTTTGTATAGCTATAGATTTAATAAATACAAAATTTGGGCAAGATCGCGGTGGGCATATTGATATTATTTCACGATTTCTAATGGGGTGGAATGATACATTTGTATGAGAGGTACCAGAATGGGAGTTGCCAGAATTCCAAGTTTTTGTCCAAAATTTTGTATAGCTATAGATTTAATAAATACAAAGTTTGGGCAACTTTGTCTAGCTATAGATATACTAAATACAAAATTTGGGTCGCCTTGGACATATTAATATTATTACACGATTTCTAAGGTAGGCGGGATGGTACATTTGTATGAGAGGTACCAGAATGGGAGTTGCCAGAATTACAAGTTTTTGTCCAAAATTTTGTATAGCTATAGATTTAATAAACACAAAATTTGGGCAAGATCGCGGTGGGCATATTGCTATTATTTCACGATTTCTAATGGGGTGGAATGGTACATTTCTATGTGAGGCACCAGAAGGGGCGTTGCCAGAATTCCAAGTTTTTGTCCAAAATTTTGTATAGCTATAGATTTAATAAATACAAAATTTGGGCAAGATCGCGGTGGGCATATTGCTATTATTTCACGATTTCTAATGGGGTGGAATGGTACATTTGTATGAGAGGTACCAGAATGGGAGTTGCCAGAATTCCAAGTTTTTGTCCAAAATTTTGTATAGCTATAGATTTAATAAACACAAAATTTGGGCAAGATCGCGGTGGGCATATTGATATTATTTCACGATTTCTAATGGGGTGGAATGGTACATTTCTATGGGAGGTACCAGAAGGGGAGTTGCCAGACTTCCAAGTTGTTGTCCAAAATTTTGTATAGCTATAGATTTATTAAATGCAAAAGTTGGGTCGCGTTGGGCATATTAATATTATTACACGATTTCTAAGGTAGGCGGGATGGTACATTTGTATGAGAGGTACCAGAATGGGAGTTGCCAGAATTACAAGTTTTTGTCCAAAATTTTGTATAGCTATAGATTTAATAAATACAAAATTTGGGCAAGATCGCGGTGGGCATATTGATATTATTTCACGATTTCTAATGGGGTGGAATGGTACATTTCTATGGGAGGTACCAGAAGGGGCGTTGCCAGAATTCCAAGTTTTTGTCCAAAATTTTGTATAGCTATAGATTTAATAAATACAAAATTTGGGCAAGATCGGGGTGGGCATATTGATATTATTTCACGATTTCTAATGGGGTGGAATGGTACATTTCTATGGGAGGTACCAGAAGGGGCGTTGCCAGAATTACAAGTTTTTGTCCAAAATTTAGTATAGCTATAGATTTAATAAATACAAAATTTGGGCAAGATCGCGGTGGGCATGTTGCTATTATTTCACGATTTCTAATGGGGTGGAATGGTACATTTGTATGAGAGGTACCAGAATGGGAGTTGCCAGAATTCCAAGTTTTTGTCCAAAATTTTGTATAGCTATAGATTTAATAAATACAAAATTTGGGCAAGATCGCGGTGGGCATATTGATATTATTTCACGATTTCTAATGGGGTGGAATGGTACATTTCTATGGGAGGTACAAGAAGGGGCGTTGCCAGAATTCCAAGTTTTTGTCCAAATTTTTGTATAGCTATAGATTTATTAAATGCAAATGTTGGGTCGCGTGGGCGGGATGGTACATTTGTATGAGAGGTAACAGAATGGGAGTTGCCAGAATTACAAGTTTTTGTCCAAAATTTTGTATAGCTATAGATTTAATAAATACAAAATTTGGGCAAGATCGCGGTGGGCATGTTGATATTATTTCACGATTTCTAATGGGGTGGAATGGTACATTTCTATGGGAGGTACCAGAAGGGGCGTTGCCAGAATTCCAAGTTTTTGTCCAAAATTTTGTATAGCTATAGATTTAATAAATACAAAATTTGGGCAAGATCGCGGTGGGCATATTGCTATTATTTCACGATTTCTAATGGGGTGGAATGGTACATTTGTATGAGAGGTACCAGAATGGGAGTTGCCAGAATTCCAAGTTTTTGTCCAAAATTTTGTATAGCTTGGGTCGCGTTGGGCATATTAATATTATTACACGATTTCTAACGGGGCGGGACGGTACATTTGTATGGGAGATACCAGAAGGGGAGTTGCCAGAATTCCAAGTTTTTGTCCAAAATTTTGTATAGCTATAGATTTAATAAATACAAAATTTGGGCAAGATCGCGGTGGGCATATTGATATTATTTCACGATTTCTAATGGGGTGGAATGGTACATTTCTATGGGAGGTACCAGAAGGGGCGTTGCCAGACTTCCAAGTTGTTGTCCAAAATTTTGTATAGCTATAGATTTATTAAATGCAAATGTTGGGTCGCGTTGGGCATATTAATATTATTACACGATTTCTAAGGTAGGCGGGATGGTACATTTGTATGAGAGGTACCAGAATGGGAGTTGCCAGAATTACAAGTTTTTGTCCAAAATTTTGTATAGCTATAGATTTAATAAATGCAAAAGTTGGGTCGCGTTGGGCATATTAATATTATTACACGATTTCTAAGGTAGGCGGGATGGTACATTTGTATGAGAGGTACCAGAATGGGAGTTGCCAGAATTACAAGTTTTTGTCCAAAATTTTGTATAGCTATAGATTTAATAAATACAAAATTTGGGCAAGATCGCGGTGGGCATATTCATATTATTTCACGATTTCTAATGGGGTGGAATGGTACATTTCTATGGGAGGTACCAGAAGGGGCGTTGCCAGAATTCCAAGTTTTTGTCCAAAATTTTGTATAGCTATAGATTTAATAAATAAAAAATTTGGGCAAGATCGCGGTGGGCATATTGCTATTATTTCACGATTTCTAATGGGGTGGAATGGTACATTTCTATGGGAGGTACCAGAAGGGGCGTTGCCAGAATTCCAAGTTTTTGTCCAAAATTTTGTATAGCTATAGATTTATTAAATACAAAATTTGGGCAAGATCGCGGTTGGCATATTGATATTATTACACGATTTCTAATGGGGCGGGATGGTACATTTGTATGGGAGGTATCCGAAGGGGAGTAGCCAGACATCCAAATTTGTGTCCAAAACTTTGTCTAGCTATAGATTTATTAAATGCAAAAGTTGGGTCGCGTTGGGCATATTAATATTATTACACGATTTCTAAGGTAGGCGGGATGGTACATTTGTATGAGAGGTAACAGAATGGGAGTTGCCAGAATTACAAGTTTTTGTCCAAAATTTTGTATAGCTATAGATTTAATAAATACAAAATTTGGGCAAGATCGCGGTGGGCATGTTGATATTATTTCACGATTTCTAATGGGGTGGAATGGTACATTTCTATGGGAGGTACCAGAAGGGGCGTTGCCAGAATTCCAAGTTTTTGTCCAAAATTTTGTATAGCTATAGATTTAATAAATACAAAATTTGGGCAAGATCGCGGTGGGCATATTGCTATTATTTCACGATTTCTAATGGGGTGGAATGGTACATTTGTATGAGAGGTACCAGAATGGGAGTTGCCAGAATTCCAAGTATTTGTCCAAAATTTTGTATAGCTTGGGTCGCGTTGGGCATATTGATATTATTACACGATTTCTAATGGGGCGGGATGGTACATTTGTATGGGAGATACCAGAAGGGGAGTTGCCAGAATTCCAAGTTTTTGACCAAAATTTTGTATAGCTATTGATTTATTAAATGCAAAAGTTGGGTCGCGTTGGGCATATTAATATTATTACACGATTTCTAACGGGGCGGGACGGTACATTTGTATGGGAGATACCAGAAGGGGAGTTGCCAGAATTCCAAGTTTTTGTCCAAAATTTTGTATAGCTATAGATTTAATAAATACAAAATTTGGGCAAGATCGCGGTGGGCATATTGATATTATTTCACGATTTCTAATGGGGTGGAATGGTACATTTCTATGGGAGGTACCAGAAGGGGCGTTGCCAGACTTCCAAGTTGTTGTCCAAAACTTTGTCTACCTATAGATTTATTAAATGCAAAATTTGGGCAAGGTCGCGGTGGTCATATTGATATTATTTCACGATTTCTAATGGGGTGGAATGGCACATTTGTATGAGAGGTACCAGAATGGGAGTTGCCAGAATTCCAAGTTTTTGTCCAAAATTTTGTATAGCTATAGATTTAATAAATACAAAATTTGGGCAAGATCGCGGTGGGCATATTGATATTATTACACGATTTCTAAGGGGCGGGATGGTACATTTGTATGGGAGGTATCCGAAGGGGAGTAGCCAGACATCCAAATTGTTTTCCAAATCTTTGTCTAGCTATAGAATTATTAAATGCAAAAGTTGGGTCGCGTTGGGCATATTAATATTATTACACGATTTCTAACGGGGCGGGACGGTACATTTGTATGGGAGATACCAGAATAGGAGTTGCCAGACTTCCAGGTTTTCGTCCAAAACTTTGTCTAGCTATAGATTTACAAAATACAAATTTTGGGCAAGATCGCGGTGGGCATATTGATATTATTACACGATTTCTAATGGGGCGGGATGGTACATTTGTATGGGAGGTAACAGAAGGGGTAAATACACAATTTGGGCAAGATCGCGGTGGGCATATTGATATTATTTCACGATTTCTAAGGTAGGCGGGATGGTACATTTGTATGAGAGGTACCAGAAGGGGAGTTGCCAGACTTCCAAGTTTTTGTCCAAAACTTTGTCTAGCTATAGATTTATTAAATGCAAAATTTGGGTCGCGTTGGACATATTAATATTATTACACGATTTCTAAGGTAGGCGGGATGTTACATTTGTATGAGAGGTACCAGAATGGGAGTTGCCAGAATTCCAAGTTTTTGTCCAAAATTTTGTATAGCTATAGATTTAATAAATACAAAATTTGGGCAAGATCGCGGTGGGCATATTGATATTATTTCACGATTTTGGACAAAAACTTGGAATTCTGGCAACTCCCATTCTGGTACCTCCCGTACAAATGTACCATTCCACCCCATTAGAAATCGTGAAATAATATCAATATGCCCACCGCGATCTTGCCCAAATTTTGTATTTATTAAATCTATAGCTATACAAAATTTTGGACAAAAACTTGTAATTCTGGCAACTCCCATTCTGGTACCTCCCGTACAAATGTACCATAGATTTATTAAATGCAAAATTTGGGTCGCGGTGGGCATATTGATATTATTTCACGATTTCTAAGGTAGGCGGGATGGTACATTTGTATGAGAGGTACCAGAAGGGGAGTTGCTAGACTTCCAAGTTTTTGTCCAAAATTTTGTATAGCTATAGATTTAATAAATACAAAATTTGGGCAAGATCGCGGTGGGCATATTGATATTATTTCACGATTTCTAATGGGGTGGAATGGTACATTTGTATGAGAGGTACCAGAATGGGAGTTGCCAGATTTCCAAGTTTTTGTCCAAAATTTTTTATAGCTATAGATTTAATAAATACAAAATTTGGGCAACTTTGTCTAGCTATAGATATACTAAATACAAAATTTTGGGTCGCCTTGGACATATTAATATTATTACACGATTTCTAAGGTAGGCGGGATGGTACATTTGTATGAGAGGTACCAGAATGGGAGTTGCCAGAATTCCAAGTTTTTGTCCAAAATTTTGTATAGCTATAGATTTAATAAATACAAAATTTGGGCAACTTTGTCTAGCTATAGATATACTAAATAAAAAATTTGGGTCGCCTTGGACATATTAATATTATTACACGATTTCTAAGGTAGGCGGGATGGTACATTTGTATGAGAGGTAACAGAATGGGAGTTGCCAGAATTACAAGTTTTTGTCCAAAATTTTGTATAGCTATAGATTTAATAAATACAAAATTTGGGCAAGATCGCGGTGGGCATGTTGATATTATTTCACGATTTCTAATGGGGTGGAATGGTACATTTCTATGGGAGGTACCAGAAGGGGCGTTGCCAGAATTCCAAGTTTTTGTCCAAAATTTTGTATAGCTATAGATTTAATAAATACAAAATTTGGGCAAGATCGCGGTGGGCATATTGCTATTATTTCACGATTTCTAATGGGGTGGAATGGTACATTTGTATGAGAGGTACCAGAATGGGAGTTGCCAGAATTCCAAGTATTTGTCCAAAATTTTGTATAGCTTGGGTCGCGTTGGGCATATTGATATTATTACACGATTTCTAATGGGGCGGGATGGTACATTTGTATGGGAGATACCAGAAGGGGAGTTGCCAGAATTCCAAGTTTTTGACCAAAATTTTGTATAGCTATTGATTTATTAAATGCAAAAGTTGGGTCGCGTTGGGCATATTAATATTATTACACGATTTCTAACGGGGCGGGACGGTACATTTGTATGGGAGATACCAGAAGGGGAGTTGCCAGAATTCCAAGTTTTTGTCCAAAATTTTGTATAGCTATAGATTTAATAAATACAAAATTTGGGCAAGATCGCGGTGGGCATATTGATATTATTTCACGATTTCTAATGGGGTGGAATGGTACATTTCTATGGGAGGTACCAGAAGGGGCGTTGCCAGACTTCCAAGTTGTTGTCCAAAACTTTGTCTACCTATAGATTTATTAAATGCAAAATTTGGGCAAGGTCGCGGTGGTCATATTGATATTATTTCACGATTTCTAATGGGGTGGAATGGCACATTTGTATGAGAGGTACCAGAATGGGAGTTGCCAGAATTCCAAGTTTTTGTCCAAAATTTTGTATAGCTATAGATTTAATAAATACAAAATTTGGGCAAGATCGCGGTGGGCATATTGATATTATTACACGATTTCTAAGGGGCGGGATGGTACATTTGTATGGGAGGTATCCGAAGGGGAGTAGCCAGACATCCAAATTGTTTTCCAAATCTTTGTCTAGCTATAGAATTATTAAATGCAAAAGTTGGGTCGCGTTGGGCATATTAATATTATTACACGATTTCTAACGGGGCGGGACGGTACATTTGTATGGGAGATACCAGAATAGGAGTTGCCAGACTTCCAGGTTTTCGTCCAAAACTTTGTCTAGCTATAGATTTACAAAATACAAATTTTGGGCAAGATCGCGGTGGGCATATTGATATTATTACACGATTTCTAATGGGGCGGGATGGTACATTTGTATGGGAGGTAACAGAAGGGGTAAATACACAATTTGGGCAAGATCGCGGTGGGCATATTGATATTATTTCACGATTTCTAAGGTAGGCGGGATGGTACATTTGTATGAGAGGTACCAGAAGGGGAGTTGCCAGACTTCCAAGTTTTTGTCCAAAACTTTGTCTAGCTATAGATTTATTAAATGCAAAATTTGGGTCGCGTTGGACATATTAATATTATTACACGATTTCTAAGGTAGGCGGGATGTTACATTTGTATGAGAGGTACCAGAATGGGAGTTGCCAGAATTCCAAGTTTTTGTCCAAAATTTTGTATAGCTATAGATTTAATAAATACAAAATTTGGGCAAGATCGCGGTGGGCATATTGATATTATTTCACGATTTTGGACAAAAACTTGGAATTCTGGCAACTCCCATTCTGGTACCTCCCGTACAAATGTACCATTCCACCCCATTAGAAATCGTGAAATAATATCAATATGCCCACCGCGATCTTGCCCAAATTTTGTATTTATTAAATCTATAGCTATACAAAATTTTGGACAAAAACTTGTAATTCTGGCAACTCCCATTCTGGTACCTCCCGTACAAATGTACCATAGATTTATTAAATGCAAAATTTGGGTCGCGGTGGGCATATTGATATTATTTCACGATTTCTAAGGTAGGCGGGATGGTACATTTGTATGAGAGGTACCAGAAGGGGAGTTGCTAGACTTCCAAGTTTTTGTCCAAAATTTTGTATAGCTATAGATTTAATAAATACAAAATTTGGGCAAGATCGCGGTGGGCATATTGATATTATTTCACGATTTCTAATGGGGTGGAATGGTACATTTGTATGAGAGGTACCAGAATGGGAGTTGCCAGATTTCCAAGTTTTTGTCCAAAATTTTTTATAGCTATAGATTTAATAAATACAAAATTTGGGCAACTTTGTCTAGCTATAGATATACTAAATACAAAATTTTGGGTCGCCTTGGACATATTAATATTATTACACGATTTCTAAGGTAGGCGGGATGGTACATTTGTATGAGAGGTACCAGAATGGGAGTTGCCAGAATTCCAAGTTTTTGTCCAAAATTTTGTATAGCTATAGATTTAATAAATACAAAATTTGGGCAACTTTGTCTAGCTATAGATATACTAAATAAAAAATTTGGGTCGCCTTGGACATATTAATATTATTACACGATTTCTAAGGTAGGCGGGATGGTACATTTGTATGAGAGGTACCAGAATGGGAGTTGCCAGAATTCCAAGTTTTTGTCCAAAATTTTGTATAGCTATAGATTTAATAAATACAAAATTTGGGCAAGATCGCGGTGGGCATATTGATATTATTTCACGATTTCTAATGGGGTGGAATGGTACATTTGTATGAGAGGTACCAGAATGGGAGTTGCCAGAATTCCAAGTTTTTGTCCAAAATTTTGTATAGCTTGGTCGCGTTGGGCATATTAATATTATTACACGATTTCTAATGGGGCGGGATTGTACATTTGTACGGGATGTACCAGAATGGGAGTTGCCAGACTTCCAGGTTTTTGTACAAAACTTTGTCTAGCTATAGATTTACTAAATACAAAATTTGGGCAAGATCGCGGTGGGCATATTGATATTATTACACGATTTGTAATGGGGCGGGATGGTACATTTGTATGATAGGTACCAGAATGGGAGTTGCCAGAATTACAAGTTTTTGTCCAAAATTTTGTATAGCTATAGATTTAATAAATACAAAATTTGGGCAAGATCGCGGTGGGCATATTGATATTATTTCACGATTTCTAATGGGGTGGAATGGTACATTTGTACGGGAGGTACCAGAATGGGAGTTGCCAGAATTCCAAGTTTTTGTCCAAAATTTTGTATAGCTATAGATTTAATAAATACAAAATTTGGGCAAGATCGCGGTGGGCATATTGATATTATTTCACGATTTCTAATGGGGCGGGATGGTACATTTGTATGGGAGGTAACAGAAGGGGTAAATACACAATTTGGGCAAGATCGCGGTGGGCATATTGATATTATTACACGATTTCTAAGGTAGGCGGGATGGTACATTTGTATGAGAGGTACCAGAAGGGGAGTTGCCAGACATCCAAGTTTTTGTCCAAAACTTTGTCTAGCTATAGATTTATTAAATGCAAAATTTCGGTCGCCTTGGACATATTAATATTATTACACGATTTCTAAGGTAGGCGGGATGGTACATTTGTATGAGAGGTACCAGAATGGGAGTTGCCAGAATTCCAAGTTTTTGTCCAAAATTTTGTATAGATATAGATTTAATAAATACAAAATTTGGGCAAGATCGCGGTGGGCATATTGATATTATTTCACGATTTCTAATGGGGTGGAATGGTACATTTGTACGGGAGGTACCAGAATGGGAGTTGCCAGACTTCCAGGTTTTTGTACAAAACTTTGTCTAGCTATAGATTTATTAAATGCAAAAGTTGGGTCGCGTTGGTCATATTAATATTATTACACGATTTCTAACGGGGCGGGACGGTACATTTGTATGGGAGATACCAGAAGGGGAGTTGCCAGAATTCCGAGTTTTTGTCCAAAATTTTGTATAGCTATAGATTTAATAAATACAAAATTTGGGCAAGATCGCGGTGGGCATATTGATATTATTTCACGATTTCTAAGGGGCGGGATGGTACATTTGTATGGGAGGTAACAGAAGGGGTAAATACACAATTTGGGCAACATCGCGGTGGGCATATTGATATTATTTCACGATTTCTAAGGTAGGCGGGATGGTACATTTGTATGAGAGGTACCAGAAGGGGAGTTGCTAGACTTCCAAGTTTTTGTCCAAAACTTTGTCTAGCTATAGATTTATTAAATGCAAAATTTGGGTCGCCTTGGACATATTAATATTATTACGCGATTTCTAAGGTAGGCGGGATGGTGCATTTGTATGAGAGGTACCAGAATGGGAGTTGCCAGAATTCCAAGTTTTTGTCCAAAATTTTGTATAGCTATAGATTTAATAAATACAAAATTTGGGCAAGATCGTGGTGGGCATATTGATATTATTTCACGATTTCTAATGGGGTGGAATGGTACATTTCTATGGGAGGTACCAGAAGGGGAGTTGCCAGACTTCCAAGTTGTTGTCCAAAACTTTGTCTAGCTATAGATTTATTAAATGCAAAATTTGGGTCGCGTTGGACATATTAATATTATTACACGATTTCTAAGGGATGTTACATTTGTATGAGAGGTACCAGAAAGGGAGTTGCCAGAATTCCAAGTTTTTGTCCAAAATTTTGTATAGCTATAGATTTAATAAATACAAAATTTGGGCAAGATCGCGGTGGGCATATTGATATTATTTCACGATTTCTAATGGGGTGGAATGGTACATTTCTATGGGAGGTACCAGAATGGGAGTTGCCAGAATTCCAAGTTTTTGTCCAAAATTTTGTCTAGCTATAGATTTATTAAATGCAAAATTTGGGTCGCGTTGGACATATTAATATTATTACACGATTTCTAAGGTAGGCGGGATGTTACATTTGTATGAGAGGTACCAGAATGGGAGTTGCCAGAATTCCAAGTTTTTGTCCAAAATTTTGTATAGCTATAGGTTTAATAAATACAAAACTTGGGCAAGATCGCGGTGGGCATATTGATATTATTTTACGATTTCTAATGGGGTGGAATGGTACATTTCTATGGGAGGTACCAGAAGGGGAGTTGCCAGACTTCCAAGTTGTTGTCCAAAACTTTGTCTAGCTATAGATTTATTAAATGCAAAATTTGGGTCGCGTTGGACATATTAATATTATTACACGATTTCTAAGGGATGTTACATTTGTATGAGAGGTACCAGAATGGGAGTTGCCAGAATTACAAGTTTTTGTCCAAAATTTTGTATAGCTATAGATTTAATAAATACAAAATTTGGGCAAGATCGCGGTGGGCATGTTGATATTATTTCACGATTTCTAATGGGGTGGAATGGTACATTTCTATGGGAGGTACCAGAAGGGGCGTTGCCAGAATTCCAAGTTTTTGTCCAAAATTTTGTATAGCTATAGATTTAATAAATACAAAATTTGGGCAAGATCGCGGTGGGCATATTGCTATTATTTCACGATTTCTAATGGGGTGGAATGGTACATTTGTATGAGAGGTACCAGAATGGGAGTTGCCAGAATTCCAAGTATTTGTCCAAAATTTTGTATAGCTTGGGTCGCGTTGGGCATATTGATATTATTACACGATTTCTAATGGGGCGGGATGGTACATTTGTATGGGAGATACCAGAAGGGGAGTTGCCAGAATTCCAAGTTTTTGACCAAAATTTTGTATAGCTATTGATTTATTAAATGCAAAAGTTGGGTCGCGTTGGGCATATTAATATTATTACACGATTTCTAACGGGGCGGGACGGTACATTTGTATGGGAGATACCAGAAGGGGAGTTGCCAGAATTCCAAGTTTTTGTCCAAAATTTTGTATAGCTATAGATTTAATAAATACAAAATTTGGGCAAGATCGCGGTGGGCATATTGATATTATTTCACGATTTCTAATGGGGTGGAATGGTACATTTCTATGGGAGGTACCAGAAGGGGCGTTGCCAGACTTCCAAGTTGTTGTCCAAAACTTTGTCTACCTATAGATTTATTAAATGCAAAATTTGGGCAAGGTCGCGGTGGTCATATTGATATTATTTCACGATTTCTAATGGGGTGGAATGGCACATTTGTATGAGAGGTACCAGAATGGGAGTTGCCAGAATTCCAAGTTTTTGTCCAAAATTTTGTATAGCTATAGATTTAATAAATACAAAATTTGGGCAAGATCGCGGTGGGCATATTGATATTATTACACGATTTCTAAGGGGCGGGATGGTACATTTGTATGGGAGGTATCCGAAGGGGAGTAGCCAGACATCCAAATTGTTTTCCAAATCTTTGTCTAGCTATAGAATTATTAAATGCAAAAGTTGGGTCGCGTTGGGCATATTAATATTATTACACGATTTCTAACGGGGCGGGACGGTACATTTGTATGGGAGATACCAGAATAGGAGTTGCCAGACTTCCAGGTTTTCGTCCAAAACTTTGTCTAGCTATAGATTTACAAAATACAAATTTTGGGCAAGATCGCGGTGGGCATATTGATATTATTACACGATTTCTAATGGGGCGGGATGGTACATTTGTATGGGAGGTAACAGAAGGGGTAAATACACAATTTGGGCAAGATCGCGGTGGGCATATTGATATTATTTCACGATTTCTAAGGTAGGCGGGATGGTACATTTGTATGAGAGGTACCAGAAGGGGAGTTGCCAGACTTCCAAGTTTTTGTCCAAAACTTTGTCTAGCTATAGATTTATTAAATGCAAAATTTGGGTCGCGTTGGACATATTAATATTATTACACGATTTCTAAGGTAGGCGGGATGTTACATTTGTATGAGAGGTACCAGAATGGGAGTTGCCAGAATTCCAAGTTTTTGTCCAAAATTTTGTATAGCTATAGATTTAATAAATACAAAATTTGGGCAAGATCGCGGTGGGCATATTGATATTATTTCACGATTTTGGAAAAAAACTTGGAATTCTGGCAACTCCCATTCTGGTACCTCCCGTACAAATGTACCATTCCACCCCATTAGAAATCGTGAAATAATATCAATATGCCCACCGCGATCTTGCCCAAATTTTGTATTTATTAAATCCATAGCTATACAAAATTTTGGACAAAAACTTGTAATTCTGGCAACTCCCATTCTGGTACCTCCCGTACAAATGTACCATAGATTTATTAAATGCAAAATTTGGGTCGCGGTGGGCATATTGATATTATTTCACGATTTCTAAGGTAGGCGGGATGGTACATTTGTATGAGAGGTACCAGAAGGGGAGTTGCTAGACTTCCAAGTTTTTGTCCAAAATTTTGTATAGCTATAGATTTAATAAATACAAAATTTGGGCAAGATCGCGGTGGGCATATTGATATTATTTCACGATTTCTAATGGGGTGGAATGGTACATTTGTATGAGAGGTACCAGAATGGGAGTTGCCAGATTTCCAAGTTTTTGTCCAAAATTTTTTATAGCTATAGATTTAATAAATACAAAATTTGGGCAACTTTGTCTAGCTATAGATATACTAAATACAAAATTTTGGGTCGCCTTGGACATATTAATATTATTACACGATTTCTAAGGTAGGCGGGATGGTACATTTGTATGAGAGGTACCAGAATGGTAGTTGCCAGAATTCCAAGTTTTTGTCCAAAATTTTGTATAGCTATAGATTTAATAAATACAAAATTTGGGCAACTTTGTCTAGCTATAGATATACTAAATAAAAAATTTGGGTCGCCTTGGACATATTAATATTATTACACGATTTCTAAGGTAGGCGGGATGGTACATTTGTATGAGAGGTACCAGAATGGGAGTTGCCAGAATTCCAAGTTTTTGTCCAAAATTTTGTATAGCTATAGATTTAATAAATACAAAATTTGGGCAAGATCGCGGTGGGCATATTGATATTATTTCACGATTTCTAATGGGGTGGAATGGTACATTTGTATGAGAGGTACCAGAATGGGAGTTGCCAGAATTCCAAGTTTTTGTCCAAAATTTTGTATAGCTTGGTCGCGTTGGGCATATTAATATTATTACACGATTTCTAATGGGGCGGGATTGTACATTTGTACGGGATGTACCAGAATGGGAGTTGCCAGACTTCCAGGTTTTTGTACAAAACTTTGTCTAGCTATAGATTTACTAAATACAAAATTTGGGCAAGATCGCGGTGGGCATATTGATATTATTACACGATTTGTAATGGGGCGGGATGGTACATTTGTATGATAGGTACCAGAATGGGAGTTGCCAGAATTACAAGTTTTTGTCCAAAATTTTGTATAGCTATAGATTTAATAAATACAAAATTTGGGCAAGATCGCGGTGGGCATATTGATATTATTTCACGATTTCTAATGGGGTGGAATGGTACATTTGTACGGGAGGTACCAGAATGGGAGTTGCCAGAATTCCAAGTTTTTGTCCAAAATTTTGTATAGCTATAGATTTAATAAATACAAAATTTGGGCAAGATCGCGGTGGGCATATTGATATTATTTCACGATTTCTAATGGGGCGGGATGGTACATTTGTATGGGAGGTAACAGAAGGGGTAAATACACAATTTGGGCAAGATCGCGGTGGGCATATTGATATTATTACACGATTTCTAAGGTAGGCGGGATGGTACATTTGTATGAGAGGTACCAGAAGGGGAGTTGCCAGACATCCAAGTTTTTGTCCAAAACTTTGTCTAGCTATAGATTTATTAAATGCAAAATTTCGGTCGCCTTGGACATATTAATATTATTACACGATTTCTAAGGTAGGCGGGATGGCACATTTGTATGAGAGGTACCAGAATGGGAGTTGCCAGAATTCCAAGTTTTTGTCCAAAATTTTGTATAGATATAGATTTAATAAATACAAAATTTGGGCAAGATCGCGGTGGGCATATTGATATTATTTCACGATTTCTAATGGGGTGGAATGGTACATTTGTACGGGAGGTACCAGAATGGGAGTTGCCAGACTTCCAGGTTTTTGTACAAAACTTTGTCTAGCTATAGATTTATTAAATGCAAAAGTTGGGTCGCGTTGGTCATATTAATATTATTACACGATTTCTAACGGGGCGGGACGGTACATTTGTATGGGAGATACCAGAAGGGGAGTTGCCAGAATTCCGAGTTTTTGTCCAAAATTTTGTATAGCTATAGATTTAATAAATACAAAATTTGGGCAAGATCGCGGTGGGCATATTGATATTATTTCACGATTTCTAAGGGGCGGGATGGTACATTTGTATGGGAGGTAACAGAAGGGGTAAATACACAATTTGGGCAACATCGCGGTGGGCATATTGATATTATTTCACGATTTCTAAGGTAGGCGGGATGGTACATTTGTATGAGAGGTACCAGAAGGGGAGTTGCTAGACTTCCAAGTTTTTGTCCAAAACTTTGTCTAGCTATAGATTTATTAAATGCAAAATTTGGGTCGCCTTGGACATATTAATATTATTACGCGATTTCTAAGGTAGGCGGGATGGTGCATTTGTATGAGAGGTACCAGAATGGGAGTTGCCAGAATTCCAAGTTTTTGTCCAAAATTTTGTATAGCTATAGATTTAATAAATACAAAATTTGGGCAAGATCGTGGTGGGCATATTGATATTATTTCACGATTTCTAATGGGGTGGAATGGTACATTTCTATGGGAGGTACCAGAAGGGGAGTTGCCAGACTTCCAAGTTGTTGTCCAAAACTTTGTCTAGCTATAGATTTATTAAATGCAAAATTTGGGTCGCGTTGGACATATTAATATTATTACACGATTTCTAAGGGATGTTACATTTGTATGAGAGGTACCAGAAAGGGAGTTGCCAGAATTCCAAGTTTTTGTCCAAAATTTTGTATAGCTATAGATTTAATAAATACAAAATTTGGGCAAGATCGCGGTGGGCATATTGATATTATTTCACGATTTCTAATGGGGTGGAATGGTACATTTCTATGGGAGGTACCAGAATGGGAGTTGCCAGAATTCCAAGTTTTTGTCCAAAATTTTGTCTAGCTATAGATTTATTAAATGCAAAATTTGGGTCGCGTTGGACATATTAATATTATTACACGATTTCTAAGGTAGGCGGGATGTTACATTTGTATGAGAGGTACCAGAATGGGAGTTGCCAGAATTCCAAGTTTTTGTCCAAAATTTTGTATAGCTATAGGTTTAATAAATACAAAACTTGGGCAAGATCGCGGTGGGCATATTGATATTATTTTACGATTTCTAATGGGGTGGAATGGTACATTTCTATGGGAGGTACCAGAAGGGGAGTTGCCAGACTTCCAAGTTGTTGTCCAAAACTTTGTCTAGCTATAGATTTATTAAATGCAAAATTTGGGTCGCGTTGGACATATTAATATTATTACACGATTTCTAAGGGATGTTACATTTGTATGAGAGGTACCAGAAAGGGAGTTGCCAGAATTCCAAGTTTTTGTCCAAAATTTTGTATAGCTATAGATTTAATAAATACAAAATTTGGGCAAGATCGCGGTGGGCATATTGATATTATTTCACGATTTTGGACAAAAACTTGGAATTCTGGCAACTCCCATTCTGGTACCTCCCGTACAAATGTACCATAGATTTATTAAATGCAAAATTTGGGTCGCGTTGGACATATTAATATTATTACACGATTTCTAAGGTAGGTGGGATGTTACATTTGTATGAGAGGTACCAGAATGGGAGTTGCCAGAATTCCAAGTTTTTGTCCAAAATTTTGTATAGCTATAGATTTAATAAATACAAAACTTAGGCAAGATCGCGGTGGGCATATTGATATTATTTCACGATTTCTAATGGGGTGGAATGGTACCTTTCTATGGGAGGTACCAGAAGGGGAGTTGCCAGACTTCCAAGTTGTTGTCCAAAACTTTGTCTAGCTATAGATTTATTAAGTGCAAAATTTGGGTCGCGTTGGACATATTAATATTATTACACGATTTCTAAGGTAGGCGGGATGTTACATTTGTATGAGAGGTACCAGAATGGGAGTTGCCAGAATTACAAGTTTTTGTCCAAAATTTTGTATAGCTTTAGATTTAATAAATACAAAATTTGGGCAAGATCGCGGTGGGCATATTGATATTATTTCACGATTTTGGACAAAAACTTGGAATTCTGGCAACTCCCATTCTGGTACCTCCCGTACAAATGTACCATAGATTTATTAAATGCAAAATTTGGGTCGCGTTGGACACATTAATATTATTACACGATTTCTAAGGTAGGCGGGATGGTACATTTGTATGAGAGGTACCAGAATGGGAGTTGCCAGAATTCCAAGTTTTTGTCCAAAATTTTGTATAGCTATAGATTTAATAAATACAAAATTTGGGCAAGATCGCGGTGGGCATATTGATATTATTTCACGATTTCTAATGGGGTGGAATGGTACATTTGTATGAGAGGTACCAGAATGGGAGTTGCCAGAATTCCAAGTTTTTGTCCAAAATTTTGTATAGCTATAGATTTAATAAATACAAAATTTGGGCAAGATCGCGGTGGGCATATTGATATTATTTCACGATTTCTAAGGTAGGCGGGATGGTACATTTGTATGAGAGGTACCAGAAGGGGAGTTGCCAGACTTCCAGGTTTTTGTACAAAACTTTGTCTAGCTATAGATTTATTAAATTCAAAAGTTGGGTCGCGTTGGGCATATTAATATTATTACACGATTTCTAACGGGGCGGGACGGTACATTTGTATGGGAGATACCAGAAGGGGAGTTGCCAGAATTCCAAGTTTTTGTCCAAAATTTTGTATAGCTTTAGATTGAATAAATACAAAATTTGGGCAAGATCGCGGTGGGCATATTGATATTATTTCACGATTTCTAATGGGGTGGAATGGTACATTTGTATGAGAGGTACCAGAATGGGAGTTGCCAGAATTCCAAGTTTTTGTCCAAAATTTTGTATAGCTATAGATTTAATAAATACAAAATTTGGGCAAGATCGTGGTGGGCATATTGATATTATTTCACGATTTCTAATGGGGTGGAATGGTACATTTCTATGGGAGGTACCAGAAGGGGAGTTGCCAGACTTCCAAGTTGTTGTCCAAAACTTTGTCTAGCTATAGATTTATTAAATGCAAAATTTGGGTCGCGTTGGACATATTAATATTATTACACGATTTCTAAGGGATGTTACATTTGTATGAGAGGTACCAGAAAGGGAGTTGCCAGAATTCCAAGTTTTTGTCCAAAATTTTGTATAGCTATAGATTTAATAAATACAAAATTTGGGCAAGATCGCGGTGGGCATATTGATATTATTTCACGATTTCTAATGTGGTGGAATGGTACATTTCTATGGGAGGTACCAGAATGGGAGTTGCCAGAATTCCAAGTTTTTGTCCAAAATTTTGTCTAGCTACAGATTTATTAAATGCAAAATTTGGGTCGCGTTGGACATATTAATATTATTACACGATTTCTAAGGTAGGCGGGATGTTACATTTGTATGAGAGGTACCAGAATGGGAGTTGCCAGAATTCCAAGTTTTTGTCCAAAATTTTGTATAGCTATAGGTTTAATAAATACAAAACTTGGGCAAGATCGCGGTGGGCATATTGATATTATTTCACGATTTCTAATGGGGTGGAATGGTACATTTCTATGGGAGGTACCAGAAGGGGAGTTGCCAGACTTCCAAGTTGTTGTCCAAAACTTTGTCTAGCTATAGATTTATTAAATGCAAAATTTGGGTCGCGTTGGACATATTAATATTATTACACGATTTCTAAGGGATGTTACATTTGTATGAGAGGTACCAGAAAGGGAGTTGCCAGAATTCCAAGTTTTTGTCCAAAATTTTGTATAGCTATAGATTTAATAAATACAAAATTTGGGCAAGATCGCGGTGGGCATATTGATATTATTTCACGATTTTGGACAAAAACTTGGAATTCTGGCAACTCCCATTCTGGTACCTCCCGTACAAATGTACCATAGATTTATTAAATGCAAAATTTGGGTCGCGTTGGACATATTAATATTATTACACGATTTCTAAGGTAGGTGGGATGTTACATTTGTATGAGAGGTACCAGAATGGGAGTTGCCAGAATTCCAAGTTTTTGTCCAAAATTTTGTATAGCTATAGATTTAATAAATACAAAACTTAGGCAAGATCGCGGTGGGCATATTGATATTATTTCACGATTTCTAATGGGGTGGAATGGTACCTTTCTATGGGAGGTACCAGAAGGGGAGTTGCCAGACTTCCAAGTTGTTGTCCAAAACTTTGTCTAGCTATAGATTTATTAAATGCAAAGTTTGGGTCGCGTTGGACATATTAATATTATTACACGATTTCTAAGGTAGGCGGGATGTTACATTTGTATGAGAGGTACCAGAATGGGAGTTGCCAGAATTACAAGTTTTTGTCCAAAATTTTGTATAGCTTTAGATTTAATAAATACAAAATTTGGGCAAGATCGCGGTGGGCATATTGATATTATTTCACGATTTTGGACAAAAACTTGGAATTCTGGCAACTCCCATTCTGGTACCTCCCGTACAAATGTACCATAGATTTATTAAATGCAAAATTTGGGTCGCGTTGGACACACTAATATTATTACACGATTTCTAAGGTAGGCGGGATGGTACATTTGTATGAGAGGTACCAGAATGGGAGTTGCCAGAATTCCAAGTTTTTGTCCAAAATTTTGTATAGCTATAGATTTAATAAATACAAAATTTGGGCAAGATCGCGGTGGGCATATTGATATTATTTCACGATTTCTAATGGGGTGGAATGGTACATTTGTATGAGAGGTACCAGAATGGGAGTTGCCAGAATTCCAAGTTTTTGTCCAAAATTTTGTATAGCTATAGATTTAATAAATACAAAATTTGGGCAAGATCGCGGTGGGCATATTGATATTATTTCACGATTTCTAAGGTAGGCGGGATGGTACATTTGTATGAGAGGTACCAGAAGGGGAGTTGCCAGACTTCCAGGTTTTTGTACAAAACTTTGTCTAGCTATAGATTTATTAAATTCAAAAGTTGGGTCGCGTTGGGCATATTAATATTATTACACGATTTCTAACGGGGCGGGACGGTACATTTGTATGGGAGATACCAGAAGGGGAGTTGCCAGAATTCCAAGTTTTTGTCCAAAATTTTGTATAGCTATAGATTTAATAAATACAAAATTTGGGCAAGATCGCGGTGGGCATATTGATATTATTTCACGATTTCTAATGGGGTGGAATGGTACATTTGTATGAGAGGTACCAGAAGGGGAGTTGCCAGACTTCCAGGTTTTTGTATAAAACTTTGTCTAGCTATAGATTTACTAAATACAAAACTTGGGCAAGATCGCGGTGGGCATATTGATATTATTACACGATTTCTAATGGGGTGGAATGGTACATTTGTATGAGAGGTACCAGAAGGGGAGTTGCCAGACTTCCAGGTTTTTGTACAAAACTTTGTCTAGCTATAGATTTACTAAATACAAAATTTGGGCAAGATCGCGGTGGGCATATTGATATTATTTCACGATTTCTAATGGGGTGGAATGGTACATTTGTATGAGAGGTACCAGAAGGGGAGTTGCCAGACTTCCAGGTTTTTGTACAAAACTTTGTCTAGCTATAGATTTACTAAATACAAAATTTGGGCAAGATCGCGGTGGGCATATTGATATTATTACACGATTTCTAATGGGGCGGGATGGTACATTTGTATGAGAGGTACCAGAAGGGGAGATATTATTTCACGATTTCTAATGGGGTGGAATGGTACATTTCTATGGGAGGTACCAGAAGGGGAGTTGCCAGACTTCCAAGTTGTTGTCCAAAACTTTGTCTAGCTATAGATTTTTTAAATGCAAAATTTGGGCAACTTTGTCTAGCTATAGATATACTAAATACAAAATTTGGGCAAGATCGCGGTGGGCATATTGATATTATTTCACGATTTCTAATGGGGCGGGATGGTATATTTGTATGGGAGGTAACAGAAGGGGTAAATACACAATTTGGGCAAGATCGCGGTGGGCATATTGATATTATTACACGATTTCTAACGGGGCGGGACGGTACATTTGTATGGGAGATACCAGAAGGGGAGTTGCCAGAATTCCAAGTTTTTGTCCAAAATTTTGTATAGCTATAGATTTAATAAATACAAAATTTGGGCAAGATCGCGGTGGGCATATTGATATTATTTCACGATTTCTAAGGGGCGGGATGGTACATTTGTATGGGAGGTAACAGAAGGTGTAAATACACAATTTGGGCAAGATCGCGGTGGGCATATTGATATTATTTCACGATTTCTAAGGGGCGGGATGGTACATTTGTATGAGAGGTACCAGAAGGGGAGTTGCTAGACTTCCAAGTTTTTGTCCAAAACTTTGTCTAGCTATAGATTTATTAAATGCAAAATTTGGGTCGCCTTGGACATATTAATATTATTACACGATTTCTAAGGTAGGCGGGATGGTATATTTGTATGAGAGGTACCAGAATGGGAGTTGCCAGAATTCCAAGTTTTTGTCCAAAATTTTGTATAGCTATAGATTTAATAAATACAAAATTTGGGCAAGATCGCGGTGGGCATATTGATATTATTTCACGATTTCTAATGGGGTGAAATGGTACATTTCTATGGGAGGTACCAGAAGGGGAGTTGCCAGACTTCCAAGTTGTTGTCCAAAACTTTGTCTAGCTATAGATTTATTAAATGCAAAATTTGGGTCGCGTTGGACATATTAATATTATTACACGATTTCTAAGGTAGGCAGGATGGTACATTTGTATGAGAGGTACCAGAAGGGGAGTTGCCAGACATCCAAGTTTTTGTCCAAAATTCTGTATAGCTATAGATTTAATAAATACAAAATTTGGGCAAGATCGCGGTGGGCATATTGATATTATTTCACGATTTCTAATGGGGTGGAATGGTACATTTGTATGAGAGGTACCAGAATGGGAGTTGCCAGAATTCCAAGTTTTTGTCCAAAATTTTGTATAGCTTGGGTCGCGTTGGGCATATTAATATTATTACACGATTTCTAATGGGGCGGGATTGTACATTTGTATGGGAGGTACCAGAAGGGGAGTTGCCAGACATCCAGGTTTTTGTACAAAACTTTGTCTAGCTATAGATTTACTAAATACAAAATTTGGGCAAGATCGCGGTGGGCATATTGATATTATTACACGATTTCTAATGGGGCGGGATGGTACATTTGTATGGGAGGTATCCGAAGGGGAGTAGCCAGACATCCAAATTTTTCTGCAAAACTTTGTCTAGCTATAGATTTATTAAATGCAAAAGTTGGGTCGCGTTGGGCATATTAATATTATTACACGATTTCTAACGGGGCGGGACGGTACATTTGTATGGGAGATACCAGAAGGGGAGTTGCCAGACTTCCAGGTTTTTGTCCAAAACTTTGTCTAGCTATAGATTTAATAAATACAAAATTTGGGCAAGATCGCGGTGGGCATATTGATATTATTTCACGATTTCTAATGGGGTGGAATGGTACATTTCTATGGGAGGTACCAGAAGGGGAGTTGCCAGAATTCCAAGTTTTTGTCCAAAATTTTGTATAGCTATAGATTTAATAAATACAAAATTTGGGCAACTTTGTCTAGCTATAGATATACTAAATACAAAATTTGGGCAAGATCGCGGTGGGCATATTGATATTATTTCACGATTTCTAATGGGTCGGGATGGTACATTTGTATGGGAGATACCAGAAGGGGAGTTGCCAGAATTCCAGTTTTTGTCCAAAATTTTGTATAGCTATAGATTTAATAAATACAAAATTTGGGCAAGATCGCGGTGGGCATATTGATATTATTTCACGATTTCTAAGGGGCGGGATGGTACATTTGTATGGGAGGTAACAGAAGGGGTAAATACACAATTTGGGCAAGATCGCGGTGGGCATATTGATATTATTACACGATTTCTAACGGGGCGGGACGGTACATTTGTATGGGAGATACCAGAAGGGGAGTTGCCAGAATTCCAAGTTTTTGTCCAAAATTTTGCATATTGATATTATTTCAAGATTTCTAAGGGGTGGGATGGTACATTTGTATGGGAGGTAACAGAAGGGGTAAATACACAATTTGGGCAAGATCGCGGTGGGCATATTGATATTATTTCACGATTTCTAAGGTAGGCTGGATGGTACATTTGTATGAGAGGTACCAGAAGGGGAGTTGCTAGACTTCCAAGTTTTTGTCCAAAACTTTGTCTAGCTATAGATTTATTAAATGCAAAATTTGGGTCGCCTTGGACATATTAATATTATTACACGATTTCTAAGGTAGGCGGGATGGTATATTTGTATGAGAGGTACCAGAATGGGAGTTGCCAGAATTCCAAGTTTTTGTCCAAAATTTTGTATAGCTATAGATTTAATAAATACAAAATTTGGGCAAGATCGTGGTGGGCATATTGATATTATTTCACGATTTCTAATGGGGTGAAATGGTACATTTCTATGGGAGGTACCAGAAGGGGAGTTGCCAGACTTCCAAGTTGTTGTCCAAAACTTTGTCTAGCTATAGATTTATTAAATGCAAAATTTGGGTCGCGTTGGACATATTAATATTATTACACGATTTCTAAGGTAGGCGGGATGGTACATTTGTATGAGAGGTACCAGAAGGGGAGTTGCCAGACATCCAAGTTTTTGTCCAAAATTCTGTATAGCTATAGATTTAATAAATACAAAATTTGGGCAAGATCGCGGTGGGCATATTGATATTATTTCACGATTTCTAATGGGGTGGAATGGTACATTTGTATGAGAGGTACCAGAATGGGAGTTGCCAGAATTCCAAGTTTTTGTCCAAAATTTTGTATAGCTTGGGTCGCGTTGGGCATATTAATATTATTACACGATTTCTAATGGGGCGGGATTGTACATTTGTATGGGAGGTACCAGAAGGGGAGTTGCCAGACTTCCAGGTTTTTGTACAAAACTTTGTCTAGCTATAGATTTACTAAATACAAAATTTGGGCAAGATCGCGGTGGGCATATTGATATTATTACACGATTTCTAATGGGGCGGGATGGTACATTTGTATGGGAGGTATCCGAAGGGGAGTAGCCAGACATCCAAATTTTTCTGCAAAACTTTGTCTAGCTATAGATTTATTAAATGCAAAAGTTGGGTCGCATATTAATATTATTACACGATTTCTAACGGGGCGGGACGGTACATTTGTATGGGAGATACCAGAAGGGGAGTTGCCAGACTTCCAGGTTTTTGTCCAAAACTTTGTCTAGCTATAGATTTAATAAATACAAAATTTGGGCAAGATCGCGGTGGGCATATTGATATTATTTCACGATTTCTAATGGGGTGGAATGGTACATTTCTATGGGAGGTACCAGAAGGGGAGTTGCCAGAATTCCAAGTTTTTGTCCAAAATTTTCTATAGCTATAGATTTAATAAATACAAAATTTGGGCAACTTTGTCTAGCTATAGATATACTAAATACAAAATTTGGGCAAGATCGCGGTGGGCATATTGATATTATTTCACGATTTCTAATGGGGCGGGATGGTACATTTGTATGGGAGGTAACAGAAGGGGTAAATACACAATTTGGGCAAGATCGCGGTGGGCATATTGATATTATTACACGATTTCTAAGGTAGGCGGGATGGTACATTTGTATGAGAGGTACCAGAAGGGGAGTTGCCAGACATCCAAGTTTTTGTCCAAAACTTTGTCTAGCTATAGATTTATTAAATGCAAAATTTGGGTCGCCTTGGACATATTAATATTATTACACGATTTCTAAGGTAGGCGGGATGGTACATTTGTATAAGAGGTACCAGAATGGGAGTTGCCAGAATTACAAGTTTTTGTCCAAAATTTTGTATAGCTATAGATTTAATAAATACAAAATTTGGGCAAGATCGCGGTGGGCATATTGATATTATTTCACGATTTCTAATGGGGTGGAATGGTACATTTCTATGGGAGGTACCAGAAGGGGAGTTGCCAGACTTCCAAGTTGTTGTCCAAAACTTGGGCAAGATCGCGGTGGGCATATTGATATTATTTCACGCTTTCAAAGGTAGGCGGGATGGTACATTCGTATGAGAGGTACCAGAAGGGGAGTTGTTAGAATTCCAAGTTTTTGTCGAAAATTTTGTATAGCTATAGATTTAATAAATACAAAATTTGGGCAAGATCGCGGTGGGCATATTGATATTATTACACGATTTCTAATGGGGTGGAATGGTACATTTGTATGGGAGGTATCCGAAGGGGAGTAGCCAGAATTCCAAGTTTTTGTCCAAAATTTTGTATAGCTTGGGTCGAGTTGGGCATATTAATATTATTACACGATTTCTAATGGAGCGGGATGGTACATTTGTATGGGAGGTACCAGAAGGGGAGTTGCCAGACTTCCAGGTTTTTGTACAAAACTTTGTCTAGCTATAGATTTACTAAATACAAAATTTGGGCAAGATCGCGGTGGGCATATTGATATTATTTCACGATTTCTAATGGGGCGGGATGGTACATTTGTATGGGAGGTAACAGAAGGGGTAAATACACAATTTGGGCAAGATCGCGGTGGGCATATTGATATTATTACACGATTTCTAATGGGACGGGATGGTACATTTGTATGGGGGGTATCCGAAGGGGAGTGGCCAGACTTCCAAGTTGTTGTCCAAAACTTTGTCTAGCTATAGATTTATTAAATGTAAAATTTGGGTCGCGTTGGACATATTAATATTATTACACGATTTCCTAGGTAGGCGGGATGTTACATTTGTATGAGAGGTACCAGAATGGGAGTTGCCAGAATTCCAAGTTTTTGTCCAAAATTTTGTATAGCTATAGATTTAATAAATACAAAATTTGGGCAAGATCGCGGTGGGCATATTGATAATATTTCACGATTTCTAATGGGGTGGAATGGTACATTTGTATGAGAGGTACCAGAATGGGAGTTGCCAGAATTCCAAGTTTTTGTCCAAAATTTTGTATAACTATAGATTTAATAAATACAAAATTTGGGCAACTTTGTTTAGCTATAGATATACTAAATACAAAATTTGGGCAAGATCGCGGTGGGCATATTGATATTATTTCACGATTTCTAATGGGGCGGGATGGTACATTTGTATGGGAGGTAACAGAAGGGGTAAATACACAATTTGGGCAAGATCGCGGTGGGCATATTGATATTATTACACGATTTCTAAGGTAGGCGGGATGGTACATTTGTATGAGAGGTACCAGAAGGGGAGTTGCCAGACATCCAAGTTTTTGTCCAAAACTTTGTCTAGCTATAGATTTATTAAATGCAAAATTTGGGTTGCCTTGGACATATTAATATTATTACACGATTTCTAACGGGGCGGGACGGTACATTTGTATGGGAGATACCAGAAGGGGAGTTGCCAGACTTCCAAGTCGTTGTCAAAACTTGGGCAAGATCGCGGTGGGCATATTGATATTATTTCACGATTTCTAAGGTAGGCGGGATGGTACATTCGTATGAGAGGTACTAGAATGGGAGTTGCAAGAATTCCAAGTTTTTGTCCAAAATTTTGTATAGCTATAGATTTAATAAATACAAAATTTGGGCAAGATCGCGGTGGGCATATTGATATTATTTCACGATTTCTAATGGGGTGGAATGGTACATTTGTATGGGAGGTATCCGAAGGGGAGTAGCCAGAATTCCAAGTTTTTGTCCAAAATTTTGTATAGCTTGGGTCGCGTTGGGCATATTAATATTATTACACGATTTCTAATGGGGCGGGATGGTACATTTGTATGGGAGGTACCAGAAGGGGAGTTGCCAGACTTCCAGGTTTTTGTACAAAACTTTGTCTAGCTATAGATTTACTAAATACAAAATTTGGGCAAGATCGCGATGGGCATATTGATATTATTACACGATTTCTAATGGGACGGGATGGTACATTTGTATGGGGGGTATCCGAAGGGGAGTAGCCAGACATCCAAATTTTTGTCCAAAACTTTGTCTAGCTATAGATTTATTAAATGCAAAATTTGGGTCGCCTTGGACATATTAATATTATTACACGATTTCTAAGGTAGGCGGAATGGTACATTTGTATGAGAGGTACCAGAATGGGAGTTGCCAGAATTACAAGTTTTTGTCCAAAATTTTGTATAGCTATAGATTTAATAAATACAAAATTTGGGCAAGATCGCGGTGGGCATATTGATATTATTTCACGATTTCTAATGGGGTGGAATGGTACATTTCTATGGGAGGTACCAGAAGGGGAGTTACCAGACTTCCAAGTTGTTGTCCAAAACTTTGTCTAGCTATAGATTTACTAAATACAAAATTTGGGCAAGATCGCGGTGGGCATATTGATATTATTACACGATTTCTAATGGGGCGGGATGGTATATTTGTATGGGAGGTAACAGAAGGGGTAAATACACAATTTGGGCAAGATCGCGGTGGGCATATTGATATTATTACACGATTTCTAAGGTAGGCGGGATGGTACATTTGTATGAGAGGTACCAGAAGGGGAGATATTATTTCACGATTTCTAATGGGGTGGAATGGTACATTTCTATGGGAGGTACCAGAAGGGGAGTTGCCAGACTTCCAAGTTGTTGTCCAAAACTTTGTCTAGCTATAGATTTATTAAATGCAAAATTTGGGCAACTTTGTCTAGCTATAGATATACTAAATACAAAATTTGGGCAAGATCGCGGTGGGCATATTGATATTATTTCACGATTTCTAATGGGGCGGGATGGTACATTTGTATGGGAGGTAACAGAAGGGGTAAATACACAATTTGGGCAAGATCGCGGTGGGCATATTGATATTATTACACGATTTCTAAGGTAGGCGGGACGGTACATTTGTATGAGAGGTACCAGAAGGGGAGTTGCCAGACATCCAAGTTTTTGTCCAAAACTTTGTCTAGCTATAGATTTATTAAATGCAAAATTTGGGTTGCCTTGGACATATTAATATTATTACACGATTTCTAACGGGGCGGGACGGTACATTTGTATGGGAGATACCAGAAGGGGAGTTGCCAGACTTCCAAGTCGTTGTCAAAACTTGGGCAAGATCGCGGTGGGCATATTGATATTATTTCACGATTTCTAAGGTAGGCGGGATGGTACATTCGTATGAGAGGTACTAGAATGGGAGTTGCAAGAATTCCAAGTTTTTGTCCAAAATTTTGTATAGCTATAGATTTAATAAATACAAAATTTGGGCAAGATCGCGGTGGGCATATTGATATTATTTCACGATTTCTAATGGGGTGGAATGGTACATTTGTATGGGAGGTATCCGAAGGGGAGTAGCCAGAATTCCAAGTTTTTGTCCAAAATTTTGTATAGCTTGGGTCGCGTTGGGCATATTAATATTATTACACGATTTCTAATGGGGCGGGATGGTACATTTGTATGGGAGGTACCAGAAGGGGAGTTGCCAGACTTCCAGGTTTTTGTACAAAACTTTGTCTAGCTATAGATTTACTAAATACAAAATTTGGGCAAGATCGCGATGGGCATATTGATATTATTACACGATTTCTAATGGGACGGGATGGTACATTTGTATAGGGGGTATCCGAAGGGGAGTAGCCAGACATCCAAATTTTTGTCCAAAACTTTGTCTAGCTATAGATTTATTAAATGCAAAATTTGGGTCGCCTTGGACATATTAATATTATTACACGATTTCTAAGGTAGGCGGAATGGTACATTTGTATGAGAGGTACCAGAATGGGAGTTGCCAGAATTACAAGTTTTTGTCCAAAATTTTGTATAGCTATAGATTTAATAAATACAAAATTTGGGCAAGATCGCGGTGGGCATATTGATATTATTTCACGATTTCTAATGGGGTGGAATGGTACATTTCTATGGGAGGTACCAGAAGGGGAGTTACCAGACTTCCAAGTTGTTGTCCAAAACTTTGTCTAGCTATAGATTTACTAAATACAAAATTTGGGCAAGATCGCGGTGGGCATATTGATATTATTACACGATTTCTAATGGGGCGGGATGGTATATTTGTATAGGAGGTAACAGAAGGGGTAAATACACAATTTGGGCAAGATCGCGGTGGGCATATTGATATTATTACACGATTTCTAAGGTAGGCGGGATGGTACATTTGTATGAGAGGTACCAGAAGGGGAGATATTATTTCACGATTTCTAATGGGGTGGAATGGTACATTTCTATGGGAGGTACCAGAAGGGGAGTTGCCAGACTTCCAAGTTGTTGTCCAAAACATTGTCTAGCTATAGATTTATTAAATGCAAAATTTGGGCAACTTTGTCTAGCTATAGATATACTAAATACAAAATTTGGGCAAGATCGCGGTGGGCATATTGATATTATTACACGATTTCTAAGGTAGGCGGGATGGTACATTTGTATGAGAGGTACCAGAAGGGGAGATATTATTTCACGATTTCTAATGGGGTGGAATGGTACATTTCTATGGGAGGTACCAGAAGGGGAGTTGCCAGACATCCAAGTTTTTGTCCAAAACTTTGTCTAGCTATAGATTTATTAAATGCAAAATTTGGGTCGCCTTGGACATATTAATATTATTACACGATTTCTAAGGTAGGCGGAATGGTACATTTGTATGAGAGGTACCAGAATGGGAGTTGCCAGAATTACAAGTTTTTGTCCAAAATTTTGTATAGCTATAGATTTAATAAATACAAAATTTGGGCAAGATCGCGGTGGGCATATTGATATTATTTCACGATTTCTAATGGGGTGGAATGGTACATTTCTATGGGAGGTACCAGAAGGGGAGTTACCAGACTTCCAAGTTGTTGTCCAAAACTTGGGCAAGATCGCGGTGGGCATATTGATATTATTTCACGATTTCTAAGGTAGGCGGGATTGTACATTTGTATGAGAGGTACCGGAAGGGGAGTTGCCAGACTTCCAGGTTTTTGTACAAAACTTTGTCTAGCTATAGACTTACTAAAATAAAAATTTGGGCAAGATCGCGGTGGGCATATTGATATTATTACACGATTTCTAATGGGGCGGGATGGTACATTTGTATGGGAGGTAACAGAAGGGGTAAATACACAATCTGGGCAAGATCGCGGTGGGCATATTGATATTATTACACGATTTCTAAGGTAGGCGGGATGGTACATTTGTATGAGAGGTACCAGAAGGGGAGTTGCCAGACATCCAAGTTTTTGTCCAAAACTTTGTCTAGCTATAGATTTATTAAATGCAAAATTTGGGTCGCCTTGGACATATTAATATTATTACACGATTTCTAAGGTAGGCGGGATGGTACATTTGTATGAGAGGTACCAGAATGGGAGTTGCCAGAATTACAAGTTTTTGTCCAAAATTTTGTATAGCTATAGATTTAATAAATACAAAATTTGGGCAAGATCGCGGTGGGCATAATGATATTATTTCACGATTTCTAATTGGGTGGAATGGTACATTTCTATGGGAGGTACCAGAAGGGGAGTTGCCAGACTTCCAAGTTGTTGTCCAAAACTTGGGCAAGATCGCGGTGGGCATATTGATATTATTTCACGATTTCTAATGGGAATGGTACATTTGTATGGGAGATACCAGAAGGGGAGTTGCCAGACTTCCAGGTTTTTGTCCAAAACTTTGTCTAGTTATAGATTTACTAAATACAAAATTTGGGCAAGATCGCGGTGGGCATATTGATATTATTACATGATTTCTAATGGGGTGGGATGGTACATTTGTATGAGAGGTACCAGAATGGGAGTTGCCAGAATTCCAAGTTTTTGTCCAAAATTTTGTATAGCTATAGATTTAATAAATACAAAATTTGGGCAAGATCGCGGTGGGCATATTGATATTATTTCACGATTTCTAATGGGGTGGAATGGTACATTTCTATGGGAGGTACCAGAAGGGGAGTTGCCAGACTTCCAAGTTGTTGTCCAAAACTTTGTCTAGCTATAGATTTATTAAATGCAAAATTTGGGTCGCGTTGGACATATTAATATTATTACACGATTTCTAAGGTAGGCGGGATGGTACATTTGTATGAGAGGTACCAGAAGGGGAGTTGCCAGACATCCAAGTTTTTGTCCAAAACTTTGTCTAGCTATAGATTTATTAAATGCAAAATTTGGGTCGCCTTGGACATATTAATATTATTACACTATTTCTAAGGTAGGCGGGATGGTACATTTGTATGAGAGGTACCAGAATGGGAGTTGCCAGAATTACAAGTTTTTGTCCAAAATTTTGTATAGCTATAGATTTAATAAATACAAAATTTGGGCAAGATCGCGGTGGGCATAATGATATTATTTCACGATTTCTAATTGGGTGGAATGGTACATTTCTATGGGAGGTACCAGAAGGGGAGTTGCCAGACTTCCAAGTTGTTGTCCAAAACTTGGGCAAGATCGCGGTGGGCATATTGATATTATTTCACGATTTCTAATGGGGTGGAATGGTACATTTGTACGGGAGGTACCAGAATGGGAGTTGCCAGAATTCCAAGTTTTTGTCCAAAATTTTGTATAGCTATAGATTTAATAAATACAAAATTTGGACAAGATCGCGGTGGGCATATTGATATTATTTCACGATTTCTAATGGGGTGGAATGGTACATTTGTATGAGAGGTACCAGAATGGGAGTTGCCAGAATTCCAATTTTTTGTCCAAAATTTTGTATAGCTTGGGTCGCGTTGGGCATATTAATATTATTACACGATTTCTAATGGGGCGGGATGGTACATTTGTTTGGGAGGTACCGGAAGGGGAGTTGCCAGACTTCCAGGTTTTTGTACAAAACTTTGTCTAGCTATAGATTTACTAAAATAAAAATTTGGGCAAGATCGCGGTGGGCATATTGATATTATTACACGATTTCTAATGGGGCGGGATGGTACATTTGTATGGGAGGTATCCGAAGGGGAGTAGCCAGACATCCACATTTTTGTCCAAAACTTTGTCTAGCTATAGATTTATTAAATGCAAAAGTCGGTTCGCGTTGGGCATATTAATATTATTACACGATTTCTAACGGGGCGGGACGGTACATTTGTATGGGAGATACCAGAAGGGGAGTTGCCAGACTTCCAGGTTTTTGTCCAAAACTTTGTCTAGCTATCGATTTACTAAATACAAAATTTGGGCAAGATCGCGGTGGGCATATTGATATTATTACACGATTTCTAATGGGGCGGGATGGTACATTTGTATGGGAGGTAACAGAAGGGGTAAATACACAATTTGGGCAAGATCGCGGTGGGCATATTGATATTATTTCACGATTTCTAAGGTAGGCGGGATGGTACATTTGTATGAGAGGTATCAGAAGGGGAGTTGCCAGAATTCCAAGTTTTTGTCCAAAATTTTGTATAGCTATAGATTTAAGAAATACAAAATTTGGGCAAGATCGCGGTGGGCATATTGATATTATTTCACGATTTCTAATGGGGTGGAATGGTACATTTCTATGGGAGGTACCAGAAGGGGAGTTGCCAGACTTCCAAGTTGTTGTCCAAAACTTTGTCTAGCTATAGATTTATTAAATGCAAAATTTGGGTCGCGTTGGACATATTAATATTATTACACGATTTCTAAGGTAGGCGGGATGGTACATTTGTATGAGAGGTACCAGAAGGGGAGTTGCCAGACATCCAAGTTTTTGTCCAAAACTTTGTCTAGCTATAGATTTATTAAATGCAAAATTTGGGCAAGATCGAGGTGGGCATATTGATATTATTTCACGATTTCTAATGGGGTGGAATGGTACATTTCTATGGGAGGTACCAGAAGGGGAGTTGCCAGACTTCCAAGTTGTTGTCCAAAACTTGGGCAAGATCGCGGTGGGCATATTGATATTATTTCACGATTTCTAATGGGGTGGAATGGTACATTTGTATGAGAGGTACCAGAATGGGAGTTGCCAGAATTCCAAGTTTTTGTCCAAAATTTTGTATAGCTATAGATTTAATAAATACAAAATTTGGGCAAGATCGCGGTGGGCATATTGATATTATTTCACGATTTCTAATGGGGTGGAATGGTACATTTGTACGGGAGGTACCAGAATGGGAGTTGCCAGAATCCCAAGTTTTTGTCCAAAATTTTGTATAGCTATAGATTTAATAAATACAAAATTTGGGCAACTTTGTCTAGCTATAGATATACTAAATACAAAATTTGGGCAAGATCGAGGTGGGCATATTGATATTATTTCACGATTTCTAATGGGCGGGATGGTACATTTGTATGGGAGGTAACAGAAGGGGTAAATACACAATTTGGGCAAGATCGCGGTGGGCATATTGATATTATTTCACGATTTCTAATGGGGTGGAATGGTACATTTCTATGGGAGGTACCAGAAGGGGAGTTGCCAGACTTCCAAGTTGTTGTCCAAAACTTTGTCTAGCTATAGATTTATTAAATGCAAAATTTGGGTCGCGTTGGACATATTAATATTATTACACGATTTCTAAGGTAGGCGGGATGGTACATTTGTATGAGAGGTACCAGAAGGGGATTTGCCAGACATCCAAGTTTTTGTCCAAAACTTTGTCTAGCTATAGATTTATTAAATACAAAATTTGGGCAAGATCGCGGTGGGCATATTGATATTATTTCACGATTTCTAATGGGGTGGAATGGTACAATTCTATGGGAGGTACCAGAAGGGGAGTTGCCAGACTTCCAAGTTGTTGTCCAAAACTTGGGCAAGATCGCGGTGGGCATATTGATATTATTTCACGATTTCTAATGGGGCGGGATGGTACATTTGTATGGGAGGTATCCGAAGAGGAGTAGCCAGACATCCAAATTTTTGTCCAAAACTTTGTCTATCTATAGATTTATTAAATGCAAATTTGGGTCGCGTTGGGCATATTAATATTATTACACGATTTCTAACGGGGCGGGACGGTACATTTGTATGAGAGGTACCAGAAGGGGAGTTGCCAGACATCCAATTTTTTGTCCAAAACTTTGTATAGCTATAGATTTAATAAATACAAAATTTGGGCAAGATCGCGGTGGGCATATTGATATTATTTCACGATTTCTAATGGGGTGGAATGGTACATTTGTACGGGAGGTACCAGAATGGGAGTTGCCAGAATTCCAAGTTTTTGTCCAAAATTTTGTATAGCTATAGATTTAATAAATACAAAATTTGGGCAAGATCGCGGTGGGCATATTGATATTATTTCACGATTTCTAATGGGGTGGAATGGTACATTTGTATGAGAGGTACCCGAATGGGGGTTGCCAGAATTCCAAGTTTTTGTCCAAAATTTTGTATAGCTTGGGTCGCGTTGGGCATATTAATATTATTACACGATTTCTAATGGGGCGGGATGGTACATTTGTATGGGAGGTACCAGAAGGGGAGTTGCCAGACTTCCATTTTTTTGTACAAAACTTTGCCTAGCTATAGATTTACTAAATACAAAATTTGGGCAAGATCGCGGTGGGCATATTGATATTATTACACGATTTCTAATGGGGCGGGATGGTACATTTGTATGGGAGGTATCCGAAGGGGAGTAGCCAGACATCCAAATTTTTGTCCAAAACTTTGTCTATCTATAGATTTATTAAATGCAAATTTGGGTCGCGTTGGGCATATTAATATTATTACACGATTTCTAACGGGGCGGGACGGTACATTTGTATGGGAGGTACCAGAATGGGAGTTGCCAGAATTACAAGCTTTTGTCCAAAATTGTGTATAGCTATAGATTTAATAAATACAAATTTTGGGCAAGATCGCGGTGGGCATATTGATATTATTTCACGATTTCTAATGGGGTGGAATGGTACATTTGTATGAGAGGTACCAGAATGGGAGTTGCCAGAATTCCAAGTTTTTGTCCAAAATTTTGTATAGCTATAGATTTAATAAATACAAAATTTGGGCAACTTTGTCTAGCTATAGATATACTAAATACAAAATTTGGGCAAGATCGCGGTGGGCATTGATATTATTTCACGATTTCTAATGGGGCGGGATGGTACATTTGTATGGGTGGTAACAGATGGTGTAAATACACAATTTGGGCAAGATCGCGGTGGGCATATTGATATTATTACACGATTTCTAAGGCGGGATGGTACATTTGTATGAGAGGTACCAGAAGGGGAGTTGCCAGACATCCAAGTTTTTGTCCAAAACTTTGTCTAGCTATAGATTTATTAAATGCAAAATTTGGGTCGCCTTGGACATATTAATATTATTACACGATTTCTAAGGTAGGCGGGATGGTACATTTGTATGAGAGGTACCAGAATGGGAGTTGCCAGAATTACAAGTTTTTGTCCAAAATTTTGTATAGCTATAGATTTAATAAATACAAAATTTGGGCAAGATCGCGGTGGGCATATTGATATTATTTCACGATTTCTAATGAGGTGGAATGGTACATTTCTATAGGAGGTAACAGAAGGGGTAAATACACAATTTGGGCAAGATCGCGGTGGGCATATTGATATTATTTCACGATTTCTAATGGGGCGGGATGGTACATTTGTATGGGTGGTAACACAAGGGGTAAATACACAATTTGGGCAAGATCGCGGTGGGCATATTGATATTATTTCACGATTTCTAATGGGGTGGAATGGTACATTTGTATGAGAGTTACCAGAATGGGAGTTGCCAGAATTCCAAGTTTTTGTCCAAAATTTTGTATAGCTTGGGTCGCGTTGGGCATATTAATATTATTACACGATTTCTAACGGGGCGGGACTGTACATTTGTATGGGAGGTACCAGAAGGGGAGTTGCCAGACTTCCAGGTCTTTGTCCAAAACTTTGTCTAGCTATAGATTTACTAAATACAAAATTTGGGCAAGATCGCGGTGGGCATATTGATATTATTTCACGATTTCTAAGGTAGGCGGGATGGTACATTTGTATGAGAGGTACCAGAAGGGGAGTTGCCAGACTTCCAAGTTTTTGTCCAAAACTTTGTCTAGCTATAGATTTATTAAATGCAAAATTTGGTTCGCCTTGGACATATTAATATTATTACACGATTTCTAAGGTAGGCGGGATGGTACATTTGTATGAGACGTACCAGAATGGGAGTTGCCAGAATTACAAGTTTTTGTCCAAAATTTTGTATAGCTATAGATTTAATAAATACAAAATTTGGGTAAGATCGCGGTGGGCATATTGATATTATTTCACGATTTCTAATGGGGCGGGATGGTACATTTGTATGGGAGGTAACAGAAGGGGTAAATACACAATTTGGGCAAGATCGCGGTGGGCATATTGATATTATTTCACGATTTCTAATGGGGCGGGATGGTACATTTGTATGGGTGGTAACACAAGGGGTAAATACACAATTTGGGCAAGATCGCGGTGGGCATATTGATATTATTTCACGATTTCTAAGGTATGCGGGATGGTACATTTCTATGGGAGGTACCAGAATGGGAGTTGCCAGAATTCCAAGTTTTTGTCCAAAATTTTGTATAGCTTGGGTCGCGTTGGGCATATTAATATTATTACACGATTTCTAACGGGGCGGGACGGTACATTTGTATGGGAGGTACCAGAAGGGGAGTTGCCAGAATTCCAAGTTTTTGTCCAAAATTTTGTATAGCTATAGATTTAATAAATACAAAATTTGGGCAACTTTATCTAGCTATAGATATACTAAATACACAATTTGGGCAAGATCGCGGTGGGCATATTGATATTATTACACGATTTCTAAGGTAGGCGGGATGGTACATTTCTATGGGAGGTACCAGAAGGGGAGTTGCCAGACTTCCAAGTTGTTGTCCAAAACTTTGTCTAGCTATAGATTTATTAAATGCAAAAGTTGGGTCGCGTTGGGCATATTAATATTATTACATGATTTCTAACGCGGCGGGACGGTACATTTGTATGGGAGGTACCAGAAGGGGAGTTGCCAGAATTCCAAGTTTTTGTCCAAAACCTTGTCTAGCTATAAATTTACTAAATACACAATTTGGGCAAGATCGCGGTGGGCATATTGATATTATTACACGATTTCTAAGGTAGGCGGGATGGTACATTTGTATGAGAGGTACCAGAATGGGAGTGGCCAGAATTCCTAGTTTTTGTCCAAAATTGTGTATAGCTATAGATTTAATAAATACAAAATGTGGTCAAGATCGCGGTGGGCATATTGATATTATTACACGGTTTCTAATGTGGCGGGATGGTACATTTGTACTTGAGGTACCAGAATGGGAGTTGCCAGAATTCCAAGTTTTTGTCCAAAATTTTGTATAGCTATAGATTTAATAAATACAAAATTTGGGCTAGATCGCGGTGGGCATATTGATATTATTTCACGATTTCTTATGGGGTGGAATGGTACATTTCTATGGGAGGTACCAGAAGGGGAGTTGCCAGACTTCCAAGTTGTTGTACAAAACTTTGTCTAGCTATAGATTTACTCAATACAAAATTTGGGCAAGATCGCGGTGGGCATATTGATATTATTACACGATTTCTAATGGGGAGGGATGACACATTTGTATGTGAGGTACAAAAAGGGGAGTTGCCAGACTTCTAGGTTTTTGTCCAAAACTTTGTCTAGCTATAGATTTACTAAATACAAAATTTGGGCAAGATCGCGGTGGGCATATTGATATTATTACACGATTTCTAATGGGGTGGAATGGTACATTTCTATGGGAGGTACCAGAAGGGGAGTTGCCAGACTTCCAAGTTGTTGTACAAAACTTTGTATAGCTATAGATTTACTAAATAAAAAATTTGAACACGATCGCGGTGGGCATATTGATATTATTACACGATTTCTAATGGGGTGGAATGGTACATTTCTATGGGAGGTACCAGAAGGGGAGTTGCCAGACTTCCAAGTTGTTGTACAAAACTTTGTCTAGCTATAGATTTACTAAATACAAAATTTGGGCAAGATCGCGGTGGGCATATTGATATTATTACACGATTTCTAATGGGGAGGGATGACACATTTGTATGTGAGGTACCAGAAGGGGAGTTGCCAGACTTCCAAGTTGTTGTACAAAACTTTGTCTAGCTATAGATTTACTAAATAAAAAATTTGGGCAAGATCGCCGTGGGCATATTGATATTATTACACGATTTCTAATGGTGAGGGATGACACATTTGTATGAGAGGTACCAGAAGGGGAGTTGCCAGACTTCCAAGTTTTTGTCCAAAACTTTGTCTAGCTATAGATTTATTAAATTCAAAATTTGGGCCGCCTTGGACATATTAATATTATTACACGATTTCTAAGGCAGGCGGGATGGTACATTTGTATGAGAGGTACCAGAATGGGAGTTGCCAGAATTCCAAGTTTTTGTCCAAAATTTTGTATAGCTATAGATTTAATAAATACAAAATTTGGGCAACTTCGTCTAGCTATAGATATACTAAATACAAAATTTGGGCAAGATCGCGGTGGGCATATTGATATTATTTCACGATTTCTAATGGGGCGGGATGGTACATTTGTATGGGAGGTAACAGAAGGGGTAAATACACAATTTGGGCAAGATCGCGGTGGGCATATTGATATTATTACACGATTTCTAAGGTAGGCGGGATGGTACATTGGTATGAGAGGTACCAGAAGGGGAGTTGCCAGACATCCAAGTTTTTGTCCAAAACTTTGTCTAGATCGCGGTGGGCATATTGATATTATTTCACGATTTCTAATGGGGTGGAATGGTACATTTGTACGGGAGGTACCAGAATGGGAGTTGCCAGAATTCCAAGTTTTTGTCCAAAATTTTGTATAGCTATAGATTTAATAAATACAAAATTTGGGCAAGATCGCGGTGGGCATATTGATATTATTTCACGATTTCTAATGGGGTGGAATGGTACATTTGTATGAGAGGTACCAGAATGGGAGTTGCCAGAATTCCAAGTTTTTGTCCAAAATTTTGTATAGCTTGGGTCGCGTTGGGCATATTAATATTATTACACGATTTCTAACGGGGCGGGACGGTACATTTGTATGGGAGGTACCAGAAGGGGAGTTGCCAGACTTCCAGGTCTTTGTCCAAAACTTTGTCTAGCTATAGATTTACTAAATACAAAATTTGGGCAAGATCGCGGTGGGCATATTGATATTATTTCACGATTTCTAAGGTAGGCGGGATGGTACATTTGTATGAGAGGTACCAGAAGGGGAGTTGCCAGACTTCCAAGTTTTTGTCCAAAACTTTGTCTAGCTATAGATTTATTAAATGCAAAATTTGGTTCGCGTTGGACATATTAATATTATTACACGATTTCTAAGGTAGGCGGGATGGTACATTTGTATGAGACGTACCAGAATGGGAGTTGCCAGAATTAAAAGTTTTTGTCCAAAATTTTGTATAGCTATAGATGTAATAAATACAAAATTTGGGTAAGATCGCGGTGGGCATATTGATATTATTTCACGATTTCTAATGGGGCGGGATGGTACATTTGTATGGGAGGTAACAGAAGGGGTAAATACACAATTTGGGCAAGATCGCGGTGGGCATATTGATATTATTTCACGATTTCTAACGGGGCGGGACGGTACATTTGTATGGGAGGTACCAGAAGGGGAGTTGCCAGAATTCCAAGTTTTTGTCCAAAATTTTGTATAGCTATAGATTTAATAAATACAAAATTTGGGCAACTTTATCTAGCTATAGATATACTAAATACACAATTTGGGCAAGATCGCGGTGGGCATATTGATATTATTACACGATTTCTAAGGTAGGCGGGATGGTACATTTCTATGGGAGGTACCAGAAGGGGAGTTGCCAGACTTCCAAGTTGTTGTCCAAAACTTTGTCTAGCTATAGATTTATTAAATGCAAAAGTTGGGTCGCGTTGGGCATATTAATATTATTACATGATTTCTAACGCGGCGGGACGGTACATTTGTATGGGAGGTACCAGAAGGGGAGTTGCCAGAATTCCAAGTTTTTGTCCAAAACTTTGTCTAGCTATAAATTTACTAAATACACAATTTGGGCAAGATCGCGGTGGGCATATTGATATTATTACACGATTTCTAAGGTAGGCGGGATGGTACATTTGTATGAGAGGTACCAGAATGGGAGTGGCCAGAATTCCTAGTTTTTGTCCAAAATTGTGTATAGCTATAGATTTAATAAATACAAAATGTGGTCAAGATCGCGGTGGGCATATTGATATTATTACACGGTTTCTAATGTGGCGGGATGGTACATTTGTACTTGAGGTACCAGAATGGGAGTTGCCAGAATTCCAAGTTTTTGTCCAAAATTTTGTATAGCTATAGATTTAATAAATACAAAATTTGGGCTAGATCGCGGTGGGCATATTGATATTATTTCACGATTTCTTATGGGGTGGAATGGTACATTTCTATGGGAGGTAGCAGAAGGGGAGTTGCCAGACTTCCAAGTTGTTGTACAAAACTTTGTCTAGCTATAGATTTACTCAATACAAAATTTGGGCAAGATCGCCGTGGGCATATTGATATTATTACACGATTTCTAATGGGGAGGGATGACACATTTGTATGTGAGGTACCAAAAGGGGAGTTGCCAGACTTCTAGGTTTTTGTCCAAAACTTTGTCTAGCTATAGATTTACTAAATACAAAATTTGGGCAAGATCGCGGTGGGCATATTGATATTATTACACGATTTCTAATGGGGTGGAATGGTACATTTCTATGGGAGGTACCAGAAGGGGAGTTGCCAGACTTCCAAGTTGTTGTACAAAACTTTGCCTAGCTATAGATTTACTAAATACAAAATTTGGGCAAGATCGCGGTGGGCATATTGATATTATTACACGATTTCTAATGGGGAGGGATGACACATTTGTATGTGAGGTACCAGAAGGGGAGTTGCCAGACTTCCAAGTTGTTGTACAAAACTTTGTCTAGCTATAGATTTACTAAATAAAAAATTTGGGCAAGATCGCCGTGGGCATATTGATATTATTACACGATTTCTAATGGTGAGGGATGACACATTTGTATGAGAGGTACCAGAAGGGGAGTTGCCAGACTTCCAAGTTTTTGTCCAAAACTTTGTCTAGCTATAGATTTATTAAATTCAAAATTTGGGCCGCCTTGGACATATTAATATTATTACACGATTTCTAAGGCAGGCGGGATGGTACATTTGTATGAGAGGTACCAGAATGGGAGTTGCCAGAATTCCAAGTTTTTGTCCAAAATTTTGTATAGCTATAGATTTAATAAATACAAAATTTGGGCAAGATCGCGGTGGGCATATTGATATTATTTCACGATTTCTAATGGGGTGGAATGGTACATTTCTATGGTAGGTACCAGAAGGGGAGTTGCCAGACTTCCAAGTTGTTGTCCAAAACTTTGTCTAGCTATAGATTTATTAAATGCAAAATTTGGGTCGGGTTGGACATATTAATATTATTACACGATTTCTAAGGTTGGCGGTATGGTACATTTGTATGAGAGGTACCAGAATGGGAGTTGCCAGAATTCCAAGTTTTTGTCCAAAATTTTGTATAGCTATAGATTTAATAAATACAAAATTTGGGCAAGATCGCGGTGGGCACATTGATATTATTTCACGATTTCTAATGGGGTGGAATGGTACATTTGTATGAGAGGTACCAGAATGGGAATTACTAAATACACAATTTGGGCAAGATCGCGGTGGGCATATTGATATTATTACACGATTTCTAAGGTAGGCGGGATGGTACATTTGTATGAGAGGTACCAGAATGGGAGTGGCCAGAATTCCTAGTTTTTGTCCAAAATTGTGTATAGCTATAGATTTAATAAATACAAAATGTGGTCAAGATCGCGGTGGGCATATTGATATTATTTCACGATTTCTAATGGGGTGGAATGGTACATTTGTATGAGAGGTACAAGAAGGGGCGTTGCCAGAATTCCAAGTTTTTGTCCAAATTTTTGTATAGCTTGGGTCGCGTTGGGCATATTAATATTATTACACGATTTCTAACGGGGCGGGACGGTACATTTGTATGGGAGGTACCAGAAGGGGAGTTGCCAGACTTCCAGGTCTTTGTCCAAAACTTTGTCTAGCTATAGATTTACTAAATACAAAATTTGGGCAAGATCGCGGTGGGCATATTGATATTATTTCACGATTTCTAAGGTAGGCGGGATGGTACATTTGTATGAGAGGTACCAGAAGGGGAGTTGCCAGACTTCCAAGTTTTTGTCCAAAACTTTGTCTAGCTATAGATTTATTAAATGCAAAATTTGGTTCGCCTTGGACATATTAATATTATTACACGATTTCTAAGGTAGGCGGGATGGTACATTTGTATGAGACGTACCAGAATGGGAGTTGCCAGAGTTACAAGTTTTTGTCCAAAATTTTGTATAGCTATAGATTTAATAAATACAAAATTTGGGTAAGATCGCGGTGGGCATATTGATATTATTTCACGATTTCTAATGGGGCGGGATGGTACATTTGTATGGGAGGTAACAGAAGGGGTAAATACACAATTTGGGCAAGATCGCGGTGGGCATATTGATATTATTTCACGATTTCTAATGGGGCGGGATGGTACATTTGTATGGGTGGTAACACAAGGGGTAAATACACAATTTGGGCAAGATCGCGGTGGGCATATTGATATTATTTCACGATTTCTAAGGTATGCGGGATGGTACATTTCTATGGGAGGTACCAGAATGGGAGTTGCCAGAATTCCAAGTTTTTGTCCAAAATTTTGTATAGCTTGGGTCGCGTTGGGCATATTAATATTATTACACGATTTCTAACGGGGCGGGACGGTACATTTGTATGGGAGGTACCAGAAGGGGAGTTGCCAGAATTCCAAGTTTTTGTCCAAAATTTTGTATAGCTATAGATTTAATAAATACAAAATTTGGGCAACTTTATCTAGCTATAGATATACTAAATACACAATTTGGGCAAGATCGCGGTGGGCATATTGATATTATTACACGATTTCTAAGGTAGGCGGGATGGTACATTTCTATGGGAGGTACCAGAAGGGGAGTTGCCAGACTTCCAAGTTGTTGTCCAAAACTTTGTCTAGCTATAGATTTATTAAATGCAAAAGTTGGGTCGCGTTGGGCATATTAATATTATTACATGATTTCTAACGCGGCGGGACGGTACATTTGTATGGGAGGTACCAGAAGGGGAGTTGCCAGAATTCCAAGTTTTTGTCCAAAACCTTGTCTAGCTATAAATTTACTAAATACACAATTTGGGCAAGATCGCGGTGGGCATATTGATATTATTACACGATTTCTAAGGTAGGCGGGATGGTACATTTGTATGAGAGGTACCAGAATGGGAGTGGCCAGAATTCCTAGTTTTTGTCCAAAATTGTGTATAGCTATAGATTTAATAAATACAAAATGTGGTCAAGATCGCGGTGGGCATATTGATATTATTACACGGTTTCTAATGTGGCGGGATGGTACATTTGTACTTGAGGTACCAGAATGGGAGTTGCCAGAATTCCAAGTTTTTGTCCAAAATTTTGTATAGCTATAGATTTAATAAATACAAAATTTGGGCTAGATCGCGGTGGGCATATTGATATTATTTCACGATTTCTTATGGGGTGGAATGGTACATTTCTATGGGAGGTACCAGAAGGGGAGTTGCCAGACTTCCAAGTTGTTGTACAAAACTTTGTCTAGCTATAGATTTACTCAATACAAAATTTGGGCAAGATCGCGGTGGGCATATTGATATTATTACACGATTTCTAATGGGGAGGGATGACACATTTGTATGTGAGGTACAAAAAGGGGAGTTGCCAGACTTCTAGGTTTTTGTCCAAAACTTTGTCTAGCTATAGATTTACTAAATACAAAATTTGGGCAAGATCGCGGTGGGCATATTGATATTATTACACGATTTCTAATGGGGTGGAATGGTACATTTCTATGGGAGGTACCAGAAGGGGAGTTGCCAGACTTCCAAGTTGTTGTACAAAACTTTGTATAGCTATAGATTTACTAAATAAAAAATTTGAACACGATCGCGGTGGGCATATTGATATTATTACACGATTTCTAATGGGGTGGAATGGTACATTTCTATGGGAGGTACCAGAAGGGGAGTTGCCAGACTTCCAAGTTGTTGTACAAAACTTTGTCTAGCTATAGATTTACTAAATACAAAATTTGGGCAAGATCGCGGTGGGCATATTGATATTATTACACGATTTCTAATGGGGAGGGATGACACATTTGTATGTGAGGTACCAGAAGGGGAGTTGCCAGACTTCCAAGTTGTTGTACAAAACTTTGTCTAGCTATAGATTTACTAAATAAAAAATTTGGGCAAGATCGCCGTGGGCATATTGATATTATTACACGATTTCTAATGGTGAGGGATGACACATTTGTATGAGAGGTACCAGAAGGGGAGTTGCCAGACTTCCAAGTTTTTGTCCAAAACTTTGTCTAGCTATAGATTTATTAAATTCAAAATTTGGGCCGCCTTGGACATATTAATATTATTACACGATTTCTAAGGCAGGCGGGATGGTACATTTGTATGAGAGGTACCAGAATGGGAGTTGCCAGAATTCCAAGTTTTTGTCCAAAATTTTGTATAGCTATAGATTTAATAAATACAAAATTTGGGCAACTTCGTCTAGCTATAGATATACTAAATACAAAATTTGGGCAAGATCGCGGTGGGCATATTGATATTATTTCACGATTTCTAATGGGGCGGGATGGTACATTTGTATGGGAGGTAACAGAAGGGGTAAATACACAATTTGGGCAAGATCGCGGTGGGCATATTGATATTATTACACGATTTCTAAGGTAGGCGGGATGGTACATTTGTATGAGAGGTACCAGAAGGGGAGTTGCCAGACATCCAAGTTTTTGTCCAAAACTTTGTCTAGATCGCGGTGGGCATATTGATATTATTTCACGGTTTCTAATGGGGTGGAATGGTACATTTGTACGGGAGGTACCAGAATGGGAGTTGCCAGAATTCCAAGTTTTTGTCCAAAATTTTGTATAGCTATAGATTTAATAAATACAAAATTTGGGCAAGATCGCGGTGGGCATATTGATATTATTTCACGATTTCTAATGGGGTGGAATGGTACATTTGTATGAGAGGTACCAGAATGGGAGTTGCCAGAATTCCAAGTTTTTGTCCAAAATTTTGTATAGCTTGGGTCGCGTTGGGCATATTAATATTATTACACGATTTCTAACGGGGCGGGACGGTACATTTGTATGGGAGGTACCAGAAGGGGAGTTGCCAGACTTCCAGGTCTTTGTCCAAAACTTTGTCTAGCTATAGATTTACTAAATACAAAATTTGGGCAAGATCGCGGTGGGCATATTGATATTATTTCACGATTTCTAAGGTAGGCGGGATGGTACATTTGTATGAGAGGTACCAGAAGGGGAGTTGCCAGACTTCCAAGTTTTTGTCCAAAACTTTGTCTAGCTATAGATTTATTAAATGCAAAATTTGGTTCGCCTTGGATATTATTACACGATTTCTAAGGTAGGCGGGATGGTACATTTGTATGAGACGTACCAGAATGGGAGTTGCCAGAATTACAAGTTTTTGTCCAAAATTTTGTATAGCTATAGATTTAATAAATACAAAATTTGGGTAAGATCGCGGTGGGCATATTGATATTATTTCACGATTTCTAATGGGGCGGGATGGTACATTTGTATGGGAGGTAACAGAAGGGGTAAATACACAATTTGGGCAAGATCGCGGTGGGCATATTGATATTATTTCACGATTTCTAACGGGGCGGGACGGTACATTTGTATGGGAGGTACCAGAAGGGGAGTTGCCAGAATTCCAAGTTTTTGTCCAAAATTTTGTATAGCTATAGATTTAATAAATACAAAATTTGGGCAACTTTATCTAGCTATAGATATACTAAATACACAATTTGGGCAAGATCGCGGTGGGCATATTGATATTATTACACGATTTCTAAGGTAGGCGGGATGGTACATTTCTATGGGAGGTACCAGAAGGGGAGTTGCCAGACTTCCAAGTTGTTGTCCAAAACTTTGTCTAGCTATAGATTTATTAAATGCAAAAGTTGGGTCGCGTTGGGCATATTAATATTATTACATGATTTCTAACGCGGCGGGACGGTACATTTGTATGGGAGGTACCAGAAGGGGAGTTGCCAGAATTCCAAGTTTTTGTCCAAAACTTTGTCTAGCTATAAATTTACTAAATACACAATTTGGGCAAGATCGCGGTGGGCATATTGATATTATTACACGATTTCTAAGGTAGGCGGGATGGTACATTTGTATGAGAGGTACCAGAATGGGAGTGGCCAGAATTCCTAGTTTTTGTCCAAAATTGTGTATAGCTATAGATTTAATAAATACAAAATGTGGTCAAGATCGCGGTGGGCATATTGATATTATTACACGGTTTCTAATGTGGCGGGATGGTACATTTGTACTTGAGGTACCAGAATGGGAGTTGCCAGAATTCCAAGTTTTTGTCCAAAATTTTGTATAGCTATAGATTTAATAAATACAAAATTTGGGCTAGATCGCGGTGGGCATATTGATATTATTTCACGATTTCTTATGGGGTGGAATGGTACATTTCTATGGGAGGTACCAGAAGGGGAGTTGCCAGACTTCCAAGTTGTTGTACAAAACTTTGTCTAGCTATAGATTTACTCAATACAAAATTTGGGCAAGATCGCGGTGGGCATATTGATATTATTACACGATTTCTAATGGGGAGGGATGACACATTTGTATGTGAGGTACCAAAAGGGGAGTTGCCAGACTTCTAGGTTTTTGTCCAAAACTTTGTCTAGCTATAGATTTACTAAATACAAAATTTGGGCAAGATCGCGGTGGGCATATTGATATTATTACACGATTTCTAATGGGGTGGAATGGTACATTTCTATGGGAGGTACCAGAAGGGGAGTTGCCAGACTTCCAAGTTGTTGTACAAAACTTTGCCTAGCTATAGATTTACTAAATACAAAATTTGGGCAAGATCGCGGTGGGCATATTGATATTATTACACGATTTCTAATGGGGAGGGATGACACATTTGTATGTGAGGTACCAGAAGGGGAGTTGCCAGACTTCCAAGTTGTTGTACAAAACATTGTCTAGCTATAGATTTACTAAATAAAAAATTTGGGCAAGATCGCCGTGGGCATATTGATATTATTACACGATTTCTAATGGTGAGGGATGACACATTTGTATGAGAGGTACCAGAAGGGGAGTTGCCAGACTTCCAAGTTTTTGTCCAAAACTTTGTCTAGCTATAGATTTATTAAATTCAAAATTTGGGCCGCCTTGGACATATTAATATTATTACACGATTTCTAAGGCAGGCGGGATGGTACATTTGTATGAGAGGTACCAGAATGGGAGTTGCCAGAATTCCAAGTTTTTGTCCAAAATTTTGTATAGCTATAGATTTAATAAATACAAAATTTGGGCAAGATCGCGGTGGGCATATTGATATTATTTCACGATTTCTAATGGGGTGGAATGGTACATTTCTATGGTAGGTACCAGAAGGGGAGTTGCCAGACTTCCAAGTTGTTGTCCAAAACTTTGTCTAGCTATAGATTTATTAAATGCAAAATTTGGGTCGCGTTGGACATATTAATATTATTACACGATTTCTAAGGTTGGCGGTATGGTACATTTGTATGAGAGGTACCAGAATGGGAGTTGCCAGAATTCCAAGTTTTTGTCCAAAATTTTGTATAGCTATAGATTTAATAAATACAAAATTTGGGCAAGATCGCGGTGGGCACATTGATATTATTTCACGATTTCTAATGGGGTGGAATGGTACATTTGTATGAGAGGTACCAGAATGGGAATTACTAAATACACAATTTGGGCAAGATCGCGGTGGGCATATTGATATTATTACACGATTTCTAAGGTAGGCGGGATGGTACATTTGTATGAGAGGTACCAGAATGGGAGTGGCCAGAATTCCTAGTTTTTGTCCAAAATTGTGTATAGCTATAGATTTAATAAATACAAAATGTGGTCAAGATCGCGGTGGGCATATTGATATTATTTCACGATTTCTAATGGGGTGGAATGGTACATTTGTATGAGAGGTACCAGAATGGGAGTTGCCAGAATTCCAAGTTTTTGTCCAAAATTTTGTATAGCTATAGATTTAATAAATACAAAATTTGGGCAACTTCGTCTAGCTATAGATATACTAAATACAAAATTTGGGCAAGATCGCGGTGGGCATATTGATATTATTTCACGATTTCTAATGGGGCGGGATGGTACATTTGTATGGGAGGTAACAGAAGGGGTAAATACACAATTTGGGCAAGATCGCGGTGGGCATATTGATATTATTACACGATTTCTAAGGTAGGCGGGATGGTACATTTGTATGAGAGGTACCAGAAGGGGAGTTGCCAGACATCCAAGTTTTTGTCCAAAACTTTGTCTAGATCGCGGTGGGCATATTGATATTATTTCACGATTTCTAATGGGGTGGAATGGTACATTTGTACGGGAGGTACCAGAATGGGAGTTGCCAGAATTCCAAGTTTTTGTCCAAAATTTTGTATAGCTATAGATTTAATAAATACAAAATTTGGGCAAGATCGCGGTGGGCATATTGATATTATTTCACGATTTCTAATGGGGTGGAATGGTACATTTGTATGAGAGGTACCAGAATGGGAGTTGCCAGAATTCCAAGTTTTTGTCCAAAATTTTGTATAGCTTGGGTCGCGTTGGGCATATTAATATTATTACACGATTTCTAACGGGGCGGGACGGTACATTTGTATGGGAGGTACCAGAAGGGGAGTTGCTAGACTTCCAGGTCTTTGTCCAAAACTTTGTCTAGCTATAGATTTATTAAATGCAAAATTTGGTTCGCCTTGGACATATTAATATTATTACACGATTTCTAAGGTAGGCGGGATGGTACATTTGTATGAGACGTACCAGAATGGGAGTTGCCAGAATTACAAGTTTTTGTCCAAAATTTTGTATAGCTATAGATTTAATAAATACAAAATTTGGGTAAGATCGCGGTGGGCATATTGATATTATTTCACGATTTCTAATGGGGCGGGATGGTACATTTGTATGGGAGGTAACAGAAGGGGTAAATACACAATTTGGGCAAGATCGCGGTGGGCATATTGATATTATTTCACGATTTCTAAGGTATGCGGGATGGTACATTTCTATGGGAGGTACCAGAATGGGAGTTGCCAGAATTCCAAGTTTTTGTCCAAAATTTTGTATAGCTTGGGTCGCGTTGGGCATATTAATATTATTACACGATTTCTAACGGGGCGGGACGGTACATTTGTATGGGAGGTACCAGAAGGGGAGTTGCCAGAATACCAAGTTTTTGTCCAAAATTTTGTATAGCTATAGATTTAATAAATACAAAATTTGGGCAACTTTATCTAGCTATAGATATACTAAATACACAATTTGGGCAAGATCGCGGTGGGCATATTGATATTATTACACGATTTCTAAGGTAGGCGGAATGGTACATTTCTATGGGAGGTACCAGAAGGGGAGTTGCCAGACTTCCAAGTTGTTGTCCAAAACTTTGTCTAGCTATAGATTTATTAAATGCAAAAGTTGGGTCGCGTTGGGCATATTAATATTATTACATGATTTCTAACGCGGCGGGACGGTACATTTGTATGGGAGGTACCAGAAGGGGAGTTGCCAGAATTCCAAGTTTTTGTCCAAAACTTTGTCTAGCTATAAATTTACTAAATACACAATTTGGGCAAGATCGCGGTGGGCATATTGATATTATTACACGATTTCTAAGGTAGGCGGGATGGTACATTTGTATGAGAGGTACCAGAATGGGAGTGGCCAGAATTCCAAGTTTTTGTCCAAAATTGTGTATAGCTATAGATTTAATAAATACAAAATGTGGTCAAGATCGCGGTGGGCATATTGATATTATTACACGGTTTCTAATGTGGCGGGATGGTACATTTGTACTTGAGGTACCAGAATGGGAGTTGCCAGAATTCCATGTTTTTGTCCAAAATTTTGTATAGCTATAGATTTAATAAATACAAAATTTGGGCTAGATCGCGGTGGGCATATTGATATTATTTCACGATTTCTTATGGGGTGGAATGGTACATTTCTATGGGAGGTACCAGAAGGGGAGTTGCCAGACTTCCAAGTTGTTGTACAAAACTTTGTCTAGCTATAGATTTACTCAATACAAAATTTGGGCAAGATCGCGGTGGGCATATTGATATTATTACACGATTTCTAATGGGGAGGGATGACACATTTGTATGTGAGGTACCAAAAGGGGAGTTGCCAGACTTCTAGGTTTTTGTCCAAAACTTTGTCTAGCTATAGATTTACTAAATACAAAATTTGGGCAAGATCGCGGTGGGCATATTGATATTATTACACGATTTCTAATGGGGTGGAATGGTACATTTCTATGGGAGGTACCAGAAGGGGAGTTGCCAGACTTCCAAGTTGTTGTACAAAACTTTGTATAGCTATAGATTTACTAAATAAAAAATTTGGGCACGATCGCGGTGGGCATATTGATATTATAACACGATTTCTAATGGGGTGGAATGGTACATTTCTATGGGAGGTACCAGAAGGGGAGTTGCCAGACTTCCAAGTTGTTGTACAAAACTTTGTCTAGCTATAGATTTACTAAATACAAAATTTGGGCAAGATCGCGGTGGGCATATTGATATTATTACACGATTTCTAATGGGGAGGGATGACACATTTGTATGTGAGGTACCAGAAGGGGAGTTGCCAGACTTCCAAGTTGTTGTACAAAACTTTGTCTAGCTATAGATTTACTAAATAAAAAATTTGGGCAAGATCGCCGTGTGCATATTGATATTATTACACGATTTCTAATGGTGAGGGATGACACATTTGTATGAGAGGTACCAGAAGGGGAGTTGCCAGACTTCCAAGTTTTTGTCCAAAACTTTGTCTAGCTATAGATTTATTAAATTCAAAATTTGGGCCGCCTTGGACATATTAATATTATTACACGATTTCTAAGGCAGGCGGGATGGTACATTTGTATGAGAGGTACCAGAATGGGAGTTGCCAGAATTCCAAGTTTTTGTCCAAAATTTTGTATAGCTATAGATTTAATAAATACAAAATTTGGGCAAGATCGCGGTGGGCATATTGATATTATTTCACGATTTCTAATGGGGTGGAATGGTACATTTCTATGGTAGGTACCAGAAGGGGAGTTGCCAGACTTTCAAGTTGTTGTCCAAAACTTTGTCTAGCTATAGATATATTAAATGCAAAATTTGGGTCGCGTTGGACATATTAATATTATTACACGATTTCTAAGGTTGGCGGTATGGTACATTTGTATGAGAGGTACCAGAATGGGAGTTGCCAGAATTCCAAGTTTTTGTCCAAAATTTTGTATAGCTATAGATTTAATAAATACAAAATTTGGGCAAGATCGCGGTGGGCACATTGATATTATTTCACGATTTCTAATGGGGTGGAATGGTACATTTGTATGAGAGGTACCAGAATGGGAGTTGCCAGAATTCCAAGTTTTTGTCCAAAATTTTGTATAGCTATAGATTTAATAAATACAAAATTTGGGCAAGATCGCGGTGGGCATATTGATATTATTTCACGATTTCTAATGGGGTGGAATGGTACATTTCTATGGTAGGTACCAGAAGGGGAGTTGCCAGACTTCCAAGTTGTTGTCCAAAACTTTGTCTAGCTATAGATTTATTAAATGCAAAATTTGGGTCGCGTTGGACATATTAATATTATTACACGATTTCTAAGGTTGGCGGTATGGTACATTTGTATGAGAGGTACCAGAATGGGAGTTGCCAGAATTCCAAGTTGTTGTCCAAAACTTTGTCTAGCTATAGATTTATTAAATTCAAAATTTGGGCCGCCTTGGACATATTAATATTATTACACGATTTCTAAGGCAGGCGGGATGGTACATTTGTATGAGAGGTACCAGAATGGGAGTTGCCAGAATTCCAAGTTTTTGTCCAAAATTTTGTATAGCTATAGATTTAATAAATACAAAATTTGGGCAAGATCGCGGTGGGCACATTGATATTATTTCACGATTTCTAATGGGGTGGAATGGTACATTTGTATGAGAGGTACCAGAATGGGAGTTGCCAGAATTCCAAGTTTTTGTCCAAAATTGTGTTGTCCAAAACTTTGTCTAGCTATAAATTTACTAAATGCAAAATTTGGGCAAGGTCGCGTTGGGCATATTGATATTATAACACGATTTCTAAGGTAGGCGGGATGGTACATTTGTATGAGAGGTACCAGAATGGGAGTTGCCAGAATTCCAAGTTTTTGTCCAAAATTGTGTATAGCTATAGATTTAATAAATACAAAAAGTGGTCAAGATCGCGGTGGGCATATTGATATTATTACACGGTTTCTAATGTGGCGGGATGGTACATTTGTACGGGAGGTACCAGAATGGGAGTTGCCAAAATTTTGTATAGCTATAGATTTAATAAATACAAAATTTGGGCAAGATCGCGGTGGGCATATTGATATTATTTCACGATTTCTAATGGGGTGGAATGGTACATTTCTATGGGAGGTACCAGAAGGGGAGTTGTCAGACTTCCAAGTTGTTGTACAAAGCTTTGTCTAGCTATAGATTTACTAAATACAAAATTTGGGAAAGATCGCGGTGGGCATATTGATATTATTACACGATTTCTAATGGGGAGGGATGACACATTTGTATGTGAGGTACCAAAAGGGGAGTTGCCAGACTTCTAGGTTTTTGTCCAAACTTTGTCTAGCTATAGATTTACTAAATACAAAATTTGGGCAAGATCGCGGTGGGCATATTGATATTATTACACGATTTCTAATGGGGTGGAATGGTACATTTCTATGGGAGGTACCAGAAGGGGAGTTGCCAGACTTCCAAGTTGTTGTACAAAACTTTGTATAGCTATAGATTTACTAAATAAAAAATTTGGGCACGATCGCGGTGGGCATATTGATATTATTACACGATTTCTAATGGGGTGGAATGGTACATTTCTATGGGAGGTACCAGAAGGGGAGTTGCCAGACTTCCAAGTTGTTGTACAAAACTTTGTCTAGCTATAGATTTACTAAATACAAAATTTGGGCAAGATCGCGGTGGGCATATTGATATTATTACACGATTTCTAATGGGGAGGGATGACACATTTGTATGTGAGGTACCAGAAGGGGAGTTGCCAGACTTCCAAGTTGTTGTACAAAACTTTGTCTAGCTATAGATTTACTAAATAAAAAATTTGGGCAAGATCGCCGTGGGCATATTGATATTATTACACGATTTCTAATGGTGAGGGATGACACATTTGTATGAGAGGTACCAGAAGGGGAGTTGCCAGACTTCCAAGTTTTTGTCCAAAACTTTGTCTAGCTATAGATTTATTAAATTCAAAATTTGGGCCGCCTTGGACATATTAATATTATTACACGATTTCTAAGGTTGGCGGTATGGTACATTTGTATGAGAAGTACCAGAATGGGAGTTGCCAGAATTCCAAGTTTTTGTCCAAAATTTTGTATAGCTATAGATTTAATAAATACAAAATTTGGGCAAGATCGCGGTGGGCATATTGATATTATTTCACGATTTCTAATGGGGTGGAATGGTACATTTCTATGGTAGGTACCAGAAGGGGAGTTGCCAGACTTCCAAGTTGTTGTCCAAAACTTTGTCTAGCTATAGATTTAATAAATACAAAATTTGGGCAAGATCGCGGTGGGCATATTGATATTATTTCACGATTTCTAATGGGGTGGAATGGTACATTTCTATGGTAGGTACCAGAAGGGGAGTTGCCAGACTTCCAAGTTGTTGTCCAAAACTTTGTCTTGCTATAGATTTATTAAATGCAAAATTTGGGTCGCGTTGGACATATTAATATTATTACACGATTTCTAAGGTTGGCGGTATGGTACATTTGTATGAGAGGTACCAGAATGGGAGTTGCCAGAATTCCAAGTTGTTGTCCAAAACTTTGTCTAGCTATAGATTTATTAAATTCAAAATTTGGGCCGCCTTGGACATATTAATATTATTACACGATTTCTAAGGCAGGCGGGATGGTACATTTGTATGAGAGGTACCAGAATGGGAGTTGCCAGAATTCCAAGTTTTTGTCCAAAATTTTGTATAGCTATAGATTTAATAAATACAAAATTTGGGCAAGATCGCGGTGGGCACATTGATATTATTTCACGATTTCTAATGGGATGGAATGGTACATTTGTATGAGAGGTACCAGAATGGGAGTTGCCAGAATTCCAAGTTTTTGTCCAAAATTGTGTTGTCCAAAACTTTGTCTAGCTATAAATTTACTAAATGCAAAATTTGGGCTAGGTCGCGTTGGGCATATTGATATTATAACACCATTTCTAAGGTAGGCGGGATGGTACATTTGTATGAGAGGTACCAGAATGGGAGTTGCCAGAATTCCAAGTTTTTGTCCAAAATTGTGTATAGCTATAGATTTAATAAATACAAAAAGTGGTCAAGATCGCGGTGGGCATATTGATATTATTACACGGTTTCTAATGTGGCGGGATGGTACATTTGTACGGGAGGTACCAGAATGGGAGTTGCCAAAATTTTGTATAGCTATAGATTTAATAAATACAAAATTTGGGCAAGATCGCGGTGGGCATATTGATATTATTTCACGATTTCTAATGGGGTGGAATGGTACATTTCTATGGGAGGTACCAGAAGGGGAGTTGTCAGACTTCCAAGTTGTTGTACAAAGCTTTGTCTAGCTATAGATTTACTAAATACAAAATTTGGGAAAGATCGCGGTGGGCATATTGATATTATTACACGATTTCTAATGGGGAGGGATGACACATTTGTATGTGAGGTACCAAAAGGGGAGTTGCCAGACTTCTAGGTTTTTGTCCAAAACTTTGTTTTACTAAATACAAAATTTGGGCAAGATCGCGGTGGGCATATTGATATTATTACACGATTTCTAAGGCAGGCGGGATGGTACATTTGTATGAGAGGTACCAGAATGGGAGTTGCCAGAATTCCAAGTTTTTGTCCAAAATTTTGTATAGATATAGATTTAATAAATACAAAATTTGGGCAAGATCGCGGTAGGCATATTGATATTATTTCACGATTTCTAATGGGGTGGAATGGTACATTTGTATGAGAGGTACCAGAATGGGAGTTGCCAGAATTCCAAGTTTTTGTCCAAAATTTTGTATAGCTATAGATTTAATAAATACAAAATTTGGGCAACTTTGTCTAGCTATAGATATACTAAATACACAATTTGGGCAAGATCGCGGTGGGCATATAGATATTATTACACGATTTCTAAGGTAGGCGGGATGGTACATTTCTATGGGAGGTACCAGAAGGGGAGTTGCCAGACTTCCAAGTTGTTGTCCAAAACTTTGTCTAGCTATAGATTTATTAAATGCAAAAGTTGGGTCGCGTTGGGCATATTAATATTATTACACGATTTCTAACGCGGCGGGACGGTACATTTGTATGGGAGGTACCAGAAGGGGAGTTGCCAGAATTCCAAGTTTTTGTCCAAAACTTTGTCTAGCTATAAATTTACTAAATACACAATTTGGGCAAGATCGCGGTGGGCATATTGATATTATTACACGATTTCTAAGGTAGGCGGGATGGTACATTTGTATGAGAGGTACCAGAATGGGAGTTGCCAGAATTCCAAGTTTTTGTCCAAAATTGTGTATAGCTATAGATTTAATAAATACAAAATGTGGTCAAGATCGCGGTGGGCATATTGATATTATTACACGGTTTCCAATGTGGCGGGATGGTACATTTGTACTTGAGGTACCAGAATGGGAGTTGCCAGAATTCCAAGTTTTTGTCCAAAATTTTGTATAGCTATAGATTTAATAAATACAAAATTTGGGCAAGATCGCGGTGGGCATATTGATATTATTTCACGATTTCTTATGGGGTGGAATGGTACATTTCTATGGGAGGTACCAGAAGGGGAGTTGCCAGACTTCCAAGTTGTTGTACAAAACTTTGTCTAGCTATAGATTTACTCAATACAAAATTTGGGCAAGATCGCGGTGGGCATATTGATATTATTACACGATTTCTAATGGGGTGGAATGGTACATTTCTATGGGAGGTACCAGAAGGGGAGATGCCAGAATTCCAAGTTTTTGTCCAAAATTGTGTATAGCTATAGATTTAATAAATACAAAATTTGGGCAAGATCGCGGTGGGCACATTGATATTATTTCACGATTTCTAATGGGGTGGAATGGTACATTTCTATGAGAGGTACCAGAATGGGAGTTGCCAGAATTCCAAGTTTTTGTCCAAAATTTTGTATAGCTATAGATTTAATAAATACAAAATTTGGGCAAGATCGCGGTGGGCACATTGATATTATTTCACGATTTCTAATGGGGTGGAATGGAACATTTGTATGAGAGGTACCAGAATGGGAGTTGCCAGAATTCCAAGTTTTTGTCCAAAATTGTGTTGTCCAAAACTTTGTCTAGCTATAAATTTACTAAATGCAAAATTTGGGCAAGGTCGCGTTGGGCATATTGATATTATAACACGATTTCTAAGGTAGGCGGGATGGTACATTTGTATGAGAGGTACCAGAATGGGAGTTGCCAGAATTCCAAGTTTTTGTCCAAAATTGTGTATAGCTATAGATTTAATAAATACAAAAAGTGGTCAAGATCGCGGTGGGCATATTGATATTATTACACGGTTTCTAATGTGGCGGGATGGTACATTTGTACGGGAGGTACCAGAATGGGAGTTGCCAAAATTTTGTATAGCTATAGATTTAATAAATACAAAATTTGGGCAAGATCGCGGTGGGCATATTGATATTATTTCACGATTTCTAATGGGGTGGAATGGTACATTTCTATGGGAGGTACCAGAAGGGGAGTTGTCAGACTTCCAAGTTGTTGTACAAAGCTTTGTCTAGCTATAGATTTACTAAATACAAAATTTGGGAAAGATCGCGGTGGGCATATTGATATTATTACACGATTTCTAATGGGGAGGGATGACACATTTGTATGTGAGGTACCAAAAGGGGAGTTGCCAGACTTCTAGGTTTTTGTCCAAAACTTTGTTTTACTAAATACAAAATTTGGGCAAGATCGCGGTGGGCATATTGATATTATTACACGATTTCTAAGGCAGGCGGGATGGTACATTTGTATGAGAGGTACCAGAATGGGAGTTGCCAGAATTCCAAGTTTTTGTCCAAAATTTTGTATAGCTATAGATTTAATAAATACAAAATTTGGGCAAGATCGCGGTAGGCATATTGATATTATTTCACGATTTCTAATGGGGTGGAATGGTACATTTGTATGAGAGGTACCAGAATGGGAGTTGCCAGAATTCCAAGTTTTTGTCCAAAATTTTGTATAGCTATAGATTTAATAAATACAAAATTTGGGCAACTTTGTCTAGCTATAGATATACTAAATACACAATTTGGGCAAGATCGCGGTGGGCATATAGATATTATTACACGATTTCTAAGGTAGGCGGGATGGTACATTTCTATGGGAGGTACCAGAAGGGGAGTTGCCAGACTTCCAAGTTGTTGTCCAAAACTTTGTCTAGCTATAGATTTATTAAATGCAAAAGTTGGGTCGCGTTGGGCATATTAATATTATTACACGATTTCTAACGCGGCGGGACGGTACATTTGTATGGGAGGTACCAGAAGGGGAGTTGCCAGAATTCCAAGTTTTTGTCCAAAACTTTGTCTAGCTATAAATTTACTAAATACACAATTTGGGCAAGATCGCGGTGGGCATATTGATATTATTACACGATTTCTAAGGTAGGCGGGATGGTACATTTTTATGAGAGGTACCAGAATGGGAGTTGCCAGAATTCCAAGTTTTTGTCCAAAATTGTGTATAGCTATAGATTTAATAAATACAAAATGTGGTCAAGATCGCGGTGGGCATATTGATATTATTACACGGTTTCTAATGTGGCGGGATGGTACATTTGTACTTGAGGTACCAGAATGGGAGTTGCCAGAATTCCAAGTTTTTGTCCAAAATTTTGTATAGCTATAGATTTAATAAATACAAAATTTGGGCAAGATCGCGGTGGGCATATTGATATTATTTCACGATTTCTTATGGGGTGGAATGGTACATTTCTATGGGAGGTACCAGAAGGGGAGTTGCCAGACTTCCAAGTTGTTGTACAAAACTTTGTCTAGCTATAGATTTACTCAATACAAAATTTGGGCAAGATCGCGGTGGGCATATTGATATTATTACACGATTTCTAATGGGGTGGAATGGTACATTTCTATGGGAGGTACCAGAAGGGGAGATGCCAGAATTCCAAGTTTTTGTCCAAAATTGTGTATAGCTATAGATTTAATAAATACAAAATGTGGTCAAGATCGCGGTGGGCATATTGATATTATTACACGGTTTCTAATGTGGCGGGATGGTACATTTGTACTTGAGGTACCAGAATGGGAGTTGCCAGAATTCCAAGTTTTTGTCCAAAATTTTGTATAGCTATAGATTTAATAAATACAAAATTTGGGCAAGATCGCGGTGGGCATATTGATATTATTTCACGATTTCTTATGGGGTGGAATGGTACATTTCTATGGGAGGTACCAGAAGGGGAGTTGCCAGACTTCCAAGTTGTTGTACAAAACTTTGTCTAGCTATAGATTTACTCAATACAAAATTTGGGCAAGATCGCGGTGGGCATATTGATATTATTACACCATTTCTAATGGGGAGGGATGACACATTTGTACTTGAGGTACCAGAATGGGAGTTTCCAGAATTCCAAGTTTTTGTCCAAAACTTTGTCTAGCTATAGATTTACTAAATACAAAATTTGGGCAAGATCGCGGTGGGCATATTGATATTATTACACGATTTCTAATGGGGTGGAATGGTACATTTCTATGGGAGGTACCAGAAGGGGAGTTGCCAGACTTCCAAGTTGTTGTACAAAACTTTGTATAGCTATAGATTTACTAAATAAAAAATTTGGGCAAGATCGCGGTGGGCATATTGATATTATTACACGATTTCTAATGGGGTGGAATGGTACATTTCTATGGGAGGTACCAGAAGGGGAGTTGCCAGACTTCCAAGTTGTTGTACAAAACTTTGTCTAGCTATAGATTTACTAAATACAAAATTTGGGCAAGATCGCGGTGGGCATATTGATATTATTACACGATTTCTAATGGGGAGGGATGACACATTTGTATGTGAGGTACCAGAAGGGGAGTTGCCAGACTTCCAAGTTGTTGTACAAAACTTTGTCTAGCTATAGATTTACTAAATAAAAAATTTGGGCAAGATCGCGGTGGGCATATTGACATTATTACACGATTTCTAATGGGGAGGGATGACACATTTGTATGAGAGGTACCAGAAGGGGAGTTGCCAGACTTCCAAGTTTTTGTCCAAAACTTTGTCTAGCTATAGATTTATTAAATTCAAAATTTGGGCCGCCTTGGACATATTAATATTATTACACGATTTCTAAGGCAGGCGGGATGGTACATTTGTATGAGAGGTACCAGAATGGGAGTTGCCAGAATTCCAAGTTTTTGTCCAAAATTTTGTATAGCTATAGATTTAATAAATACAAAATTTGGGCAAGATCGCGGTGGGCATATTGATATTATTTCACGATTTCTAATGGGGTGGAATGGTACATTTCTATGGGAGGTACCAGAAGGGGAGTTGCCAGACTTCCAAGTTGTTGTCCAAAACTTTGTCTAGCTATAGATTTATTAAATGCAAAATTTGGGTCGCGTTGGACATATTAATATTATTACACGATTTCTAAGGTTGGCGGTATGGTACATTTGTATGAGAGGAACCAGAATGGGAGTTGCCAGAATTCCAAGTTTTTGTCCAAAATTTTGTATAGCTATAGATTTAATAAATACAAAATTTGGGCAAGATCGCGGTGGGCACATTGATAATATTTCACGATTTCTAATGGGGTGGAATGGTACATTTGTATGAGAGGTACCAGAATGGGAGTTGCCAGAATTCCAAGTTTTTGTCCAAAATTTTGTATAGCTATAGATTTAATAAATACTAAATACATAATTTGGGCAAGATCGCGGTGGGCATATTGATATTATTACACGATTTCTAATGGGGCGGGATGGTACATTTGTATGGGAGGTAACAGAAGGGGTAAATACACAATTTGGGCAAGATCGCGGTGGGCATATTGATATTATTACACGATTTCTAAGGTAGGCGGGATGGTACATTTGTATGGGAGGTAACAGAAGGGGTAAATACCCAATTTGGGCAAGATCGCGGTGGGCATATTGATATTATTACACGATTTCTAAGGTAGGCGGGATGGTACATTTGTATGAGAGGTACCAGAAGGGGAGTTGCCAGACTTCCAAGTTTTTGTCCAAAACTTTGTCTAGCTATAGATTTATTAAATGCAAAATTTGGTTCGCCTTGGACATATTAATATTATTACACGATTTCTAAGGTAGGCGGGATGGTACATTTGTATATGAGGTACCAGAATGGGAGTTGCCAGAATTACAAGTTTTTGTCCAAAATTTTGTATAGCTATAGATTTAATAAATACAAAATTTGGGCAAGATCGCGGTGGGCATATTGATATTATTTCACGATTTCTAATGGGGTGGAATGGTACATTTCTATGGGAGGAACCAGAAGGGGAGTTAACAGACTTCCAAGTTGTTGTCCAAAACTTTGTCTAGCTATAGATTTATTAAATGCAAAAGTTGGGTCGCGTTGGGCATATTAATATTATTACACGATTTCTAACGGGGCGGGACGGTACATTTGTATGGGAGGTACCAGAAGGGGAGTTGCCAGACTTCCAGGTCTTTGTCCAAAACTTTGTCTAGCTACAGATTTACTAAATGCAAAATTTGGGCATGGTCGCGTTGGGCATATTGATATTATTACACGATTTCTATGGTAGGCGGGATGGTACATTTGTATGAGAGGTACCAGAATGGGAGTTGCCAGAATTCCAAGTTTTTGTCCAAAATTGTGTATAGCTATAGATTTAATAAATACAAAATGTGGTCAATTCGTGATATTATATCACGATTTCTAATGTGGTGGAATGGTACATTTCTATGGGAGGTACCAGAAGGGGAGTTGCCAGACTTCAAAGTTGTTGTCCAAAACTTTGTCTAGCTATAGATTTATTAAATGCAAAAGTTGTGTCGCGTTGGGCATATTAATATTATTACACGATTTCTAACGGGGCGGGGCGGTACATTTGTATGGGAGGTACCAGAAGGGGAGTTGCCAGAATTCCAAGTTTTTGTCCAAAATTTTGTATAGCTATAGATTTAATAAATACAAAATTTGGGCAAGATCGCGGTGGGCATATTGATATTATTTCACGATTTCTAAGGGGCGTGATGGTACATTTGTATGGGAGGTAACAGAAGGGGTAAATACACAATTTGGGCAACATCGCGGTGGGCATATTGATATTATTTCACGATTTGTAAGGTAGGCGGGATGGTACATTTGTATGAGAGGTACCAGAAGGGGAGTTGCTAGACTTCCAAGTTTTTGTCCAAAACTTTGTATAGCTATAGATTTAATAAATACAAAATTTGGGCAATATCGCGGTGGGCATATTGATATTATTTCACGATTTCTAATGGGGTGGAATGGTACATTTCTATGGGAGGTACCAGAAGGGGAGTTGCCAGACTTCAAAGTTGTTGTCCAAAACTTTGTCTAGCTATAGATTTATTAAATGCAAAAGTTGTGTCGCCTTGGACATATTAATATTATTACACGATTTCTAAGGTAGGCGGGATGGTACATTTGTATGAGAGGTACCAGAATGGGAGTTGCCAGAATTCCAAGTTTTTGTCCAAAATTTTGTATAGCTATAGATTTAATAAATACAAAATTTGGGCAATATCGCGGTGGGCATATTGATATTATTTCACGATTTCTAATGGGGTGGAATGGTACATTTCTATGGGAGGTACCAGAAGGGGAGTTGCCAGACTTCCAGGTCTTTGTCCAAAACTTTGTCTAGCTACAGATTTACTAAATGCAAAATTTGGGCATGGTCGCGTTGGGCATATTGATATTATTACACGATTTCTATGGTAGGCGGGATGGTACATTTGTATGAGAGGTACCAGAATGGGAGTTGCCAGAATTCCAAGTTTTTGTCCAAAATTTTGTATAGCTATAGATTTAATAAATACAAAATTTGGGCAATATCGCGGTGGGCATATTGATATTATTTCACGATTTCTAATGGGGTGGAATGGTACATTTCTATGGGAGGTACCAGAAGGGGAGTTGCCAGACTTCCAAGTTGTTGTACAAAACTTTGTCTAGCTATAGATTTACTAAGTACAAAATTTGGGCAAGATCGCGGTGGGCATATTGATATTATTACACGATTTCTAATGGGGAGGGATGGTACATTTCTATGGGAGGTACCAGAAGGGGAGTTGCCAGACTTCCAAGTTGTTGTACAAAACTTTGTCTAGCTATAGATTTACTAAATACAAAATTTGGGCAAGATCGCGGTGGTCATATTGATATTATTACACGATTTCTAATGGGGAGGGATGACACATTTGTCTGTGAGGTACCAAAAGGGGAGTTGCCAGACTTCTAGGTTTTTGTCCAAAACTTTGTCTAGCTACAGTTTTACTAAATACAAAATTTGGGCAAGATCGCGGTGGGCATATTGATATTATTACACGATTTCTAATGGGGCGGGATGGTACATTTGTATGGGAGGTACCCAAAGGGGAGTAGCCAGACATCCAACTTTTTGTCCAAAACATTGTCTAGCTATAGATTTATTAAATGCAAAAGTTGGGTCGCGTTGGGCATATTAATATTATTACACGATTTGTAACGGGGCGGGACGGTACATTTGTATGGGAGGTACCAGAAGGGGAGTTGCCAGACTTCCAGGTTTTTGTCCAAAACTTTGTCTAGCTATAGATTTACTAAAGTTTTTGTCCAAAATTTTGTATAGCTATAGATTTAATAAATACAAAATTTGGGCAAGATCGCGGTGGGCATATTGATATTATTTCACGATTTCTAATGGGGTGGAATGGTACATTTCTATGGGAGGTACCAGAAGGGGAGTTGTCAGACTTCCAAGTTGTTGTACAAAGCTTTGTCTAGCTATAGATTTACTAAATACAAAATTTGGGAAAGATGGCGGTGGGCATATTGATATTATTACACGATTTCTAATGGGGAGGGATGACACATTTGTATGTGAGGTACCAAAAGGGGAGTTGCCAGACTTCTAGGTTTTTGTCCAAAACTTTGTTTTACTAAATACAAAATTTGGGCAAGATCGCGGTGGGCATATTGATATTATTACACGATTTCTAAGGCAGGCGGGATGGTACATTTGTATGAGAGGTACCAGAATGGGAGTTGCCAGAATTCCAAGTTTTTGTCCAAAATTTTGTATAGCTATAGATTTAATAAATACAAAATTTGGGCAAGATCGCGGTGGGCATATTGATATTATTTCACGATTTCTAATGGGGTGGAATGGTACATTTGTATGAGAGGTACCAGAATGGGAGTTGCCAGAATTCCAAGTTTTTGTCCAAAATTTTGTATAGCTATAGATTTAATAAATACAAAATTTGGGCAACTTTGTCTAGCTATAGATATACTAAATACACAATTTGGGCAAGATCGCGGTGGGCATATTGATATTATTCCACGATTTCTAAGGTAGGCGGGATGGTACATTTCTATGGGAGGTACCAGAAGGGGAGTTGCCAGACTTCCAAGTTGTTGTCCAAAACTTTGTCTAGCTATAGATTTATTAAATGCAAAAGTTGGGTCGCGTTGGGCATATTAATATTATTACACGATTTCTAACGCGGCGGGACGGTACATTTGTATGGGAGGTACCAGAAGGGCAGTTGCCAGAATTCCAAGTTTTTGTCCAAAACTTTGTCTAGCTATAAATTTACTAAATACACAATTTGGGCAAGATCGCGGTGGGCATATTGATATTATTACACGATTTCTAAGGTAGGCGGGATGGTACATTTGTATGAGAGGTACCAGAATGGGAGTTGCCAGAATTCCAAGTTTTTGTCCAAAATTGTGTATAGCTATAGATTTAATAAATACAAAATGTGGTCAAGATCGCGGTGGGCATATTGATATTATTACACGGTTTCTAATGTGGCGGGATGGTACATTTGTACTTGAGGTACCAGAATGGGAGTTGCCAGAATTCCAAGTTTTTGTCCAAAATTTTGTATAGCTATAGATTTAATAAATACAAAATTTGGGCAAGATCGCGGTGGGCATATTGATATTATTTCACGATTTCTTATGGGGTGGAATGGTACATTTCTATGGGAGGTACCAGAAGGGGAGTTGCCAGACTTCCAAGTTGTTGTACAAAACTTTGTCTAGCTATAGATTTACTCAATACAAAATTTGGGCAAGATCGCGGTGGGCATATTGATATTATTACACGATTTCTAATGGGGAGGGATGACACATTTGTATGTGAGGTACCAAAAGGGGAGTTGCCAGACTTCTAGGTTTTTGTCCAAAACTTTGTCTAGCTATAGATTTACTAAATACAAAATTTGGGCAAGATCGCGGTGGGCATATTGATATTATTACACGATTTCTAATGGGGTGGAATGGTACATTTCTATGGGAGGTACCAGAAGGGGAGTTGCCAGACTTCCAAGTTGTTGTACAAAACTTTGTATAGCTATAGATTTACTAAATAAAAAATTTGGGCAAGATCGCGGTGGGCATATTGATATTATTACACGATTTCTAATGGGGTGGAATGGTACATTTCTATGGGAGGTACCAGAAGGGGAGTTGCCAGACTTCCAAGTTGTTGTACAAAACTTTGTCTAGCTATAGATTTACTAAATACAAAATTTGGGCAAGATCGCGGTGGGCATATTGATATTATTACACGATTTCTAATGGGGAGGGATGACACATTTGTATGTGAGGTACCAGAAGGGGAGTTGCCAGACTTCCAAGTTGTTGTACAAAACTTTGTCTAGCTATAGATTTACTAAATAAAAAATTTGGGCAAGATCGCGGTGGGCATATTGATATTATTACACGATTTCTAATGGGGAGGGATGACACATTTGTATGGGAGGTACCAGAAGGGGAGTTGCCAGACTTCCAAGTTTTTGTCCAAAACTTTGTCTAGCTATAGATTTATTAAATTCAAAATTTGGGCCGCCTTGGACATATTAATATTATTACACGATTTCTAAGGCAGGCGGGATGGTACATTTGTATGAGAGGTACCAGAATGGGAGTTGCCAGAATTCCAAGTTTTTGTCCAAAATTTTGTATAGCTATAGATTTAATAAATACAAAATTTGGGCAAGATCGCGGTGGGCATATTGATATTATTTCACGATTTCTAATGGGGTGGAATGGTACATTTCTATGGGAGGTACCAGAAGGGGAGTTGCCAGACTTCCAAGTTGTTGTCCAAAACTTTGTCTAGCTATAGATTTATTAAATGCAAAATTTGGGTCGCGTTGGACATATTAATATTATTACACGATTTCTAATGTTGGCGGTATGGTACATTTGTATGAGAGGTACCAGAATGGGAGTTGCCAGAATTCCAAGTTTTTGTCCAAAATTTTGTATAGCTATAGATTTAATAAATACAAAATTTGGGCAAGATCGCGGTGGGCACATTGATATTATTTCACGATTTCTAATGGGGTGGAATGGTACATTTGTATGAGAGGTACCAGAATGGGAGTTGCCAGAATTCCAAGTTTTTGTCCAAAATTTTGTATAGCTATAGATTTAATAAATACAAAATTTGGGCAACTTTGTCTAGCTATAGATATACTAAATACATAATTTGGGCAAGATCGCGGTGGGCATATTGATATTATTACACGATTCCTAATGGGGCGGGATGGTACATTTGTATGGGAGGTAACAGAAGGGGTAAATACACAATTTGGGCAAGATCGCGGTGGGCATATTGATATTATTACACGATTTCTAAGGTAGGCGGGATGGTACATTTGTATGAGAGGTAACAGAAGGGGTAAATACACAATTTGGGCAAGATCGCGGTGGGCATATTGATATTATTACACGATTTCTAATGGGGCGGGACGGTACATTTGTATGGGAGGTAACAGAAGGGGTAAATACACAATTTGGGCAAGATCGCGGTGGGCATATTGATATTATTACACGATTTCTAAGGTAGGCGGGATGGTACATTTGTATGAGAGGTACCAGAAGGGGAGTTGCCAGACTTCCAAGTTTTTGTCCAAAACTTTGTCTAGCTATAGATTTATTAAATGCAAAATTTGGTTCGCCTTGGACATATTAATATTATTACACGATTTCTAAGGTAGGCGGGATGGTACATTTGTATAAGAGGTACCAGAATGGGAGTTGCCAGAATTACAAGTTTTTGTCCAAAATTTTGTATAGCTATAGATTTAATAAATACAAAATTTGGGCAAGATCGCGGTGGGCATATTGATATTATTTCACGATTTCTAATGGGGTGGAATGGTACATTTGTATGGGAGGTAACAGAAGGGGTAAATACACAATTTGGGCAACATCGCGGTGGGCATATTGATATTATTACACGATTTCTATGGTAGGCGGGATGGTACATTTGTATGAGAGGTACCAGAATGGGAGTTGCCAGAATTCCAAGTTTTTGTCCAAAATTGTGTATAGCTATAGATTTAATAAATACAAAATGTGGTAAATTCGTGATATTATATCACGATTTCTAATGGGGTGGAATGGTACATTTCTATGGGAGGTACCAGAAGGGGAGTTGCCAGACTTCAAAGTTGTTGTCCAAAACTTTGTCTAGCTATAGATTTATTAAATGCAAAAGTTGGGTCGCGTTGGGCATATTAATATTATTACACGATTTCTAACGGGGCGGGACGGTACATTTGTATGGGAGGTAACAGAAGGGGTAAATACACAATTTGGGCAACATCGCGGTGGGCATATTGATATTATTTCACGATTTCTAAGGTAGGCGGGATGGTACATTTGTATGAGAGGTACCAGAAGGGGAGTTGCTAGACTTCCAAGTTTTTGTCCAAAACTTTGTCTAGCTATAGATTTATTAAATGCAAAATTTGGGTCGCCTTGGACATATTAATATTATTACACGATTTCTAAGGTAGGCGGGATGGTACATTTGTATGAGAGGTACCAGAATGGGAGTTGCCAGAATTCCAAGTTTTTGTCCAAAATTGTGTATAGCTATAGATTTAATAAATACAAAAAGTGGTCAAGATCGCGGTGGGCATATTGATATTATTACACGGTTTCTAATGTGGCGGGATGGTACATTTGTACGGGAGGTACCAGAATGGGAGTTGCCAGAATTCCAAGTTTTTGTCCAAAATTTTGTATAGCTATAGATTTAATAAATACAAAATTTGGGCAATATCGCGGTGGGCATATTGATATTATTTCACGATTTCTAATGGGGTGGAATGGTACATTTCTATGGGAGGTACCAGAAGGGGAGTTGCCAGACTTCCAAGTTGTTGTACTAAACTTTGTCTAGCTATAGATTTACTAAATACAAAATTTGGGCAAGATCGCGGTGGGCATATTGATATTATTACACGATTTCTAATGGGGAGGGATGACACATTTGTCTGTGAGGTACCAAAAGGGGAGTTGCCAGACTTCTAGGTTTTTGTCCAAAACTTTGTCTAGCTACAGTTTTACTAAATACAAAATTTGGGCAAGATCGCGGTGGGCATATTGATATTATTACACGATTTCTAATGGGGCGGGATGGTACATTTGTATGGGAGGTACCCAAAGGGGAGTAGCCAGACATCCAACTTTTTGTCAAAAACTTTGTCTAGCTATAGATTTATTAAATGCAAAAGTTGGGTCGCGTTGGGCATATTAATATTATTACACGATTTGTAACGGGGCGGGACGGTACATTTGTATGGGAGGTACCAGAAGGAGAGTTGCCAGACTTCCAGGTTTTTGTCCAAAACTTTGTCTAGCTATAGATTTACTAAAGTTTTTGTCCAAAATTTTGTATAGCTATAGATTTAATAAATACAAAATTTGGGCAAGATCGCGGTGGGCATATTGATATTATTTCACGATTTCTAATGGGGTGGAATGGTACATTTCTATGGGAGGTACCAGAAGGGGAGTTGTCAGACTTCCAAGTTGTTGTACAAAGCTTTGTCTAGCTATAGATTTACTAAATACAAAATTTGGGCAAGATCGCGGTGGGCATATTGATATTATTACACGATTTCTAATGGGGAGGGATGACACATTTGTATGTGAGGTACCAAAAGGGGAGTTGCCAGACTTCTAGGTTTTTGTCCAAAACTTTGTTTTACTAAATACAAAATTTGGGCAAGATCGCGGTGGGCATATTGATATTATTACACGATTTCTAAGGCAGGCGGGATGGTACATTTGTATGAGAGGTACCAGAATGGGAGTTGCCAGAATTCCAAGTTTTTGTCCAAAATTTTGTATAGCTATAGATTTAATAAATACAAAATTTGGGCAAGATCGCGGTGGGCATATTGATATTATTTCACGATTTCTAATGGGGTGGAATGGTACATTTGTATGAGAGGTACCAGAATGGGAGTTGCCAGAATTCCAAGTTTTTGTCCAAAATTTTGTATAGCTATAGATTTAATAAATACAAAATTTGGGCAACTTTGTCTAGCTATAGATATACTAAATACATAATTTGGGCAAGATCGCGGTGGGCATATTGATATTATTACACGATTTCTAATGGGGTGGGATGGTACATTTGTATGGGAGGTAACAGAAGGGGTAAATACACAATTTGGGCAAGATCGCGGTGGGCATATTGATATTATTACACGATTTCTAAGGTAGGCGGGATGGTACATTTGTATGAGAGGTACTAGAAGGGGAGTTGCCAGACTTCCAAGTTTTTGTCCAAAACTTTGTCTAGCTATAGATTTATTAAATGCAAAATTTGGTTCGCCTTGGACATATTAATATTATTACACGATTTCTGAGGTAGGCGGGATGGTACATTTGTATGAGAGGTACCAGAATGGGAGTTGCCAGAATTACAAGTTTTTGTCCAAATTTTGTATAGCTATAGATTTAATAAATACAAAATTTGGGCAAGATCGCGGTGGGCATATTGATATTATTTCACGATTTCTAATGGGGTGGAATGGTACATTTCTATGGGAGGTACCAGAAGGGGAGTTGCCAGACTTCCAAGTTGTTGTCCAAAACTTTGTCTAGCTATAGATTTATTAAAAGCAAAAGTTGCGTCGCGTTGGGCATATTAATATTATTACACGATTTCTAACGGGGCGGGACGGTACATTTGTATGGGAGGTACCAGAAGGGGAGTTGCCAGAATTCCAAGTTTTTGTCCAAAACTTTGTCTAGCTATAAATTTACTAAATACACAATTTGGGCAAGATCGCGGTGGGCATATTGATATTAATACACGATTTCTAAGGTAGGCGGGATGGTACATTTGTATGAGAGGTACCAGAATGGGAGTTGCCAGAATTCCAAGTTTTTGTCCAAAATTGTGTATAGCTATAGATTTAATAAATACAAAATGTGGTCAAGATCGCGGTGGGCATATTGATATTATTACACGGTTTCTAATGTGGCGGGATGGTACATTTGTACGGGAGGTACCAGAATGGGAGTTGCCAGAATTCCAAGTTTTTGTCCAAAATTTTGTATAGCTATAGATTTAATAAATACACAATTTGGGCAAGTTCGCGGTGGGCGGTGGGCATATTGATATTATTACACGATTTCTATGGTAGGCGGGATGGTACATTTGTATGAGAGGTACCAGAATGGGAGTTGCCAGAATTCCAAGTTTTTGTCCAAAATTGTGTATAGCTATAGATTTAATAAATACAAAATGTGGTCAATTCGTGATATTATATCACGATTTCTAATGGGGTGGAATGGTACATTTCTATGGGAGGTACCAGAAGGGGAGTTGCCAGACTTCAAAGTTGTTGTCCAAAACTTTGTCTAGCTATAGATTTATTAAATGCAAAAGTTGGGTCGCGTTGGGCATATTAATATTATTACACGATTTCTAACGGGGCGGGACGGTACATTTGTATGGGAGATAACAGAAGGGGTAAATACACAATTTGGGCAACATCGCGGTGGGCATATTGATATTATTTCACGATTTCTAAGGTAGGCGGGATGGTACATTTGTATGAGAGGTACCAGAAGGGGAGTTGCTAGACTTCCAAGTTTTTGTCCAAAACTTTGTCTAGCTATAGATTTATTAAATGCAAAATTTGGGTCGCCTTGGACATATTAATATTATTACACGATTTCTAAGGTAGGCGGGATGGTACATTTGTATGAGAGGTACCAGAATGGGAGTTGCCAGAATTCCAAGTTTTTGTCCAAAATTGTGTATAGCTATAGATTTAATAAATACAAAAAGTGGTCAAGATCGCGGTGGGCATATTGATATTATTACACGGTTTCTAATGTGGCGGGATGGTACATTTGTACGGGAGGTACCAGAATGGGAGTTGCCAGAATTCCAAGTTTTTGTCCAAAATTTTGTATAGCTATAGATTTAATAAATACAAAATTTGGGCAATATCGCGGTGGGCATATTGATATTATTTCACGATTTCTAATGGGGTGGAATGGTACATTTCTATGGGAGGTACCAGAAGGGGAGTTGCCAGACTTCCAAGTTGTTGTACTAAACTTTGTCTAGCTATAGATTTACTAAATACAAAATTTGGGCAAGATCGCGGTGGGCATATTGATATTATTACACGATTTCTAATGGGGAGGGATGACACATTTGTCTGTGAGGTACCAAAAGGGGAGTTGCCAGACTTCTAGGTTTTTGTCCAAAACTTTGTCTAGCTACAGTTTTACTAAATACAAAATTTGGGCAAGATCGCGGTGGGCATATTGATATTATTACACGATTTCTAATGGGGCGGGATGGTACATTTGTATGGGAGGTACCCAAAGGGGAGTAGCCAGACATCCAACTTTTTGTCAAAAACTTTGTCTAGCTATAGATTTATTAAATGCAAAAGTTGGGTCGCGTTGGGCATATTAATATTATTACACGATTTGTAACGGGGCGGGACGGTACATTTGTATGGGAGGTACCAGAAGGGGAGTTGCCAGACTTCCAGGTTTTTGTCCAAAACTTTGTCTAGCTATAGATTTACTAAAGTTTTTGTCCAAAATTTTGTATAGCTATAGATTTAATAAATACAAAATTTGGGCAAGATCGCGGTGGGCATATTGATATTATTTCACGATTTCTAATGGGGTGGAATGGTACATTTCTATGGGAGGTACCAGAAGGGGAGTTGTCAGACTTCCAAGTTGTTGTACAAAGCTTTGTCTAGCTATAGATTTACTAAATACAAAATTTGGGCAAGATCGCGGTGGGCATATTGATATTATTACACGATTTCTAATGGGGAGGGATGACACATTTGTATGTGAGGTACCAAAAGGGGAGTTGCCAGACTTCTAGGTTTTTGTCCAAAACTTTGTTATACTAAATACAAAATTTGGGCAAGATCGCGGTGGGCATATTGATATTATTACACGATTTCTAAGGCAGGCGGGATGGTACATTTGTATGAGAGGTACCAGAATGGGAGTTGCCAGAATTCCAAGTTTTTGTCCAAAATTTTGTATAGCTATAGATTTAATAAATACAAAATTTGGGCAAGATCGCGGTGGGCATATTGATATTATTTCACGATTTCTAATGGGGTGGAATGGTACATTTGTATGAGAGGTACCAGAATGGGAGTTGCCAGAATTCCAAGTTTTTGTCCAAAATTTTGTATAGCTATAGATTTAATAAATACAAAATTTGGGCAACTTTGTCTAGCTATAGATATACTAAATACATAATTTGGGCAAGATCGCGGTGGGCATATTGATATTATTACACGATTTCTAATGGGCGGGATGGTACATTTGTATGGGAGGTAACAGAAGGGGTAAATACACAATTTGGGCAAGATCGCGGTGGGCATATTGATATTATTACACGATTTCTAAGGTAGGCGGGATGGTACATTTGTATGAGAGGTACTAGAAGGGGAGTTGCCAGACTTCCAAGTTTTTGTCCAAAACTTTGTCTAGCTATAGATTTATTAAATGCAAAATTTGGTTCGCCTTGGACATATTAATATTATTACACGATTTCTAAGGTAGGCGGGATGGTACATTTGTATGAGAGGTACCAGAATGGGAGTTGCCAGAATTACAAGTTTTTGTCCAAATTTTGTATAGCTATAGATTTAATAAATACAAAATTTGGGCAAGATCGCGGTGGGCATATTGATATTATTTCACGATTTCTAATGGGGTGGAATGGTACATTTCTATGGGAGGTACCAGAAGGGGAGTTGCCAGACTTCCAAGTTGTTGTCCAAAACTTTGTCTAGCTATAGATTTATTAAAAGCAAAAGTTGCGTCGCGTTGGGCATATTAATATTATTACACGATTTCTAACGGGGCGGGACGGTACATTTGTATGGGAGGTACCAGAAGGGGAGTTGCCAGAATTCCAAGTTTTTGTCCAAAACTTTGTCTAGCTATAAATTTACTAAATACACAATTTGGGCAAGATCGCGGTGGGCATATTGATATTAATACACGATTTCTAAGGTAGGCGGGATGGTACATTTGTATGAGAGGTACCAGAATGGGAGTTGCCAGAATTCCAAGTTTTTGTCCAAAATTGTGTATAGCTATAGATTTAATAAATACAAAATGTGGTCAAGATCGCGGTGGGCATATTGATATTATTACACGGTTTCTAATGTGGCGGGATGGTACATTTGTACGGGAGGTACCAGAATGGGAGTTGCCAGAATTCCAAGTTTTTGTCCAAAATTTTGTATAGCTATAGATTTAATAAATACACAATTTGGGCAAGTTCGCGGTGGGCATATTGATATTATTACACGGTTTCTAATGGAGAGGGATGACACATTTGTCTGTGAGGTACCAAAAGGGGAGTTGCCAGAATTCCAAGTTTTTGTCCAAAACTTTGTCTAGCTACAGTTTTACTAAATACAAAATTTGGGCAAGATCGCGGTGGGCATATTGATATTATTCCACGATTTCTAATGGGGCGGGATGGTACATTTGTATGGGAGGTACCCGAAGGGGAGTAGCCAGACATCCAACTTTTTGTCCAAAACTTTGTCTAGCTATAGATTTATTAAATGCAAAAGTTGGGTCGCGTTGGGCATATTAATATTATTACACGATTTGTAACGGGGCGGGACGGTACATTTGTATGGGAGGTACCAGAAGGGGAGTTGCCAGACTTCCAGGTTTTTGTCCAAAACTTTGTCTAGCTATAGATTTACTAAATACAAAATTTGGGCAAGGTCGCGTTGGGCATATTGATATTATTACACGGTTTCTAATGTGGCGGGATGGTACATTTGTATGAGAGGTACCGGAATGGGAGTTGCCAGAATTCCAAGTTTTTGTCCAAAATTTTGTATAGCTATAGATTTAATAAATACAAAATTTGGGCAAGGTCGCGTTGGGCATATTGATATTATTGCACGATTTCTAAGGTAGGCGGGATGGTACATTTGTATGAGAGGTACCAGAATGGGAGTTGCCAGAATTCCAAGTTTTTGTCCAAAATTGTGTATAGCTATAGATTTTATTTTTTTTTTCATTTATTTAAAAGAAATCAATTTTCTTAATCTAGTTATCACATATCTTTACAGAGTTTTAGTTGTTATTACAGCTTTTCATCTAGAACTATGTATTTTAATATTTACAGATTGAATTTAATTCTTTATTCTATAAAAATTACTATTAAGAGGAAAGTATGATTATTAAAAACCTCTGATTTATCACTTTTAAGTTTGTGGGAACATTATTCATTCGCTTGATTTTTTCAAGTGAACGAATATGTTCTGATTTTTAGGATTTGATTATGTATATGTGTACAAGTCATAAATCAGAGGATTTGTTGATAGACTGCAAAAAAGTTTAAAACGTTCTGTTATAGTTTCAATTCTATTTTGTATTAGGCTTATATTGTTGATTTGGTGTAAAGAAGTGGTGGAGAAGTCCCATGGTAAATTTAGCATCATCTTTAAAAGTTTATTCTGACAGACTTGAATCTTCTTGATGTGTGTTTTTGCACATATCCCCCAAACGGGACAGGCATACAATAAAACGGATTGGAAAACAACCTTTGCTAATGTGATTTTATTCTCTCTACATAAAGGAGAATAACGTTTAATGAGTGAATATAGCAAATTTTTTGCAATATTATATTTATGAATTTGCCGAGATATGTGGCATTAAAAATCAGTTTTTTGTCAAGGTATACACCTAAATACTTTATATCCTGACTCCACGGTATACAGTTCCCGTTTATCTTTAGTTGATCCAGTGGATAGGAACGCAGATTACGTTTTCTGCTAAAAAATATAGCCTGAGTCTTATCTTCATTTATCTTAATTTTCCATTTGTGGAAGTATTCTACCAATATATCTAAAGCATATTATAGCCTACTTACTATATTCTGGCCATACTCGTCAGAAAAAAACAGAGCAGTGTCGTCAGCATACGAAGCGCAATTACATCCACTTAAATCAGGCATGTCCGAACAATACAAAATAGGTCCCAAAACTGAGCCCTGAGGCACACCAGCAGGAATTTCTACTAGGTTAGAGTATGTATTGTTGACACATACACAAAAATACCTGTCCTCTAGGAAAGATTGAATTGTTCTTACTAAATAAAGAGGAAATTGAAGTTGAATCAATGTCCAAGGTAACCATAATCGTTGAAAGTTTTTGTTCGAACCCATTTTGGATGTGGTTATAGATCCGAAATCCAAATTGAGTCAGTGGAATAATTTTTTCATGATCCAAAAACTTTGACATTTTTATTTTCAAAACTTTCTCGTAAATTTTATTAAGACTGCTGAGGAGGCTAATAGGTCGATAACTACTTACAGACTCGGGGGGTTTGTTTGCTTTTGCTATTGGTATGATTTTTGCTGTCTTCCAAATTTGGGGGAAGTATTGTAATTTTAAGCAGCTATTTATTATAAAACAAACATATTTTATTGCGGATTCCGGTAATTGTTTAAGCATGCAATTCCTAATACCATCAATCCCCGTAGCCTTTCTGGGATGTAATTCATGAATTATTAACTTTATATCGTCCACATTAATATACTCATCTATATCAACGGTAATACGGAGAGAAGAGAAACGTTGGATAACAGTATTAACGACTGTATTATTGGACGGTAGTCCAATCTGATCAGCAATTTGATGATTTCCTAAAAAATTTAAAGCAAGTTGGTTAACTTTTTCATCATCGTTGTATAATATCAGGTTATTTTCGAGAAGAGGTGGAATAAGCGTTTTCTTTTTTCTTAAGCATTTTGAAATGTTCCAGAATGGTTTTGATGCCTTTTCCAAATTCTGAAATTTTGATGTCCAGGTTTCATTTCTATATTTTGATATTTCCTTAAGTATTATTTTATTGTATAATTTCATAACTACATTATCCTGCTGAAATCTATACCTTAACCATTCTCTCCTATAATAATTACGAATACTTATCAGCTGTCTAATATTATCTGGTAGGTCAAATTTCTGCTGCATATTCACTATAGGAGCGGCAACTTCAATCGCACTCAATATAGAATTCGTCAATATATTAACACTAGTATTTATTATACTTGTACTTGTGACATTCGCAGGATTACAGTTTAGGTGAGATATGGCATTGTCTAATAAAGACCTGTATAAAGGCCAGTTACATTTCCTATAATCGTGAAAAGATTGAGTTTCTCTTGATTTCTCTAAATTTAATTTGTATGAAACTGGTAGATGATCAGAACTTAAAGAATTTATTGCAAATGGTTGGGAGAGACACTGAGATATATTAGAAATGACAATATCAATCGTGGAAGGATTTGCATTTGAGGAAGAGGGTATGTAAGTAGGTGATCCTGAGTATAAAATGTTATACGGTAGTTTAGACTGTTTCTTCGCAATCGCATAACGACTGACTTCTTTTATTTAGATCTTTCTTTTTGTGTTTCATTTCACATAGTTTCATTTCACAGTGTTTCATATTTAATGTTAATCTATTTCGTACCAATGTGTTTATATGCAACTGCGCTTAAGAGAGTTAAGAGTATACAACAATTTGAATAAAGAGACTTAATAATTACTTAATGCTTAAACAGATAGACATACATACATTACTCTAACGTTTATATGCAATTACCATCTTATCCATATTATCTACTACAGCTCGGCCGTCCTGATGTTTTAGGATCTCCCGATCCGTTCTCATTTGTCTGCATCCCATTTCTCATATCGTATTTAGATATTCATTTACTACGAGCCGACATACTTCTTGTCACCACATTTGACACTCGCCCGTTTTCCTCTTGACCATTTCCGTCTAATTCTGGTGCTATAAGCCCATCGATATTACTCTCCGAATTTTGGCCAAATGAATCATTGTCATCTAGTTCAACATGTTTAATATTTTGTTTCCCTTTAAACCATGGCTTCATATTCTGAACCGCCCAAATCCCTTCATATGGTCTTTGTGTCCGCTGGAAGCCCTCAACGTCCTTCACACAATATCTATCATTATTTAATACTTTGGATACCTGAAAAGGGCCTTTAAATTTTGGAATCAATTTACTCGACACCCCCGATGTTGAGTCAAAATTTCTGATCATTACGTAGTCTCCTTCGCCATATACAAGCGGCCTTCGGCGTCGCCCATTTACATATGCCTTATTATAGTTCTGAACTTGTGTTTGTACCCCTTCAGCCTTTTCTCGTATCTCTTCTATGTTCCTATTCAAGTTACGTTGTCCGTCGTCAATAATATTCTCCTTTAAACTATCTATCATTTTACCCTTTTGTCTTACCCCAAATAACATAACACTAGGGTGTTCTTTAATACTCCTGTGACGCGTATTATTCATCGCGTGTTCTACATTTGCCAAAACTTTATACCAATGTTCATTCCTCTCCACTTTTATTAACTTACTTATCATTGGTCCTAAATCTCTATTAATCCTTTCCACTTGTCCGTTCGCCTGTGGTGATCCCGTTGCTACCTTTATGTGATTTATATTGTTTGTCCTCAAAAATTGTTCAAATTCTTCTGACGTAAAACATGTTCCCCTATCTGAGACAATGTGAGCCGGTCTTCTATACGCCCTAAAATAATCTTCTAATGCACTTATCGCCTCTTTTGACTTAGTGGTCTTAGCCGGATATAATCTTACAAACTTTGTAAATGCATCGACTATTACTAAAACATGTTTCTTCACGGATTCTCTATCATTAATTGGTCCATAGTGATCTATATGAATTACTTGAAACGGAACGTTACCCTTTGGCATAACATGGAGAAAACCTTCGTGCTTACCCCCCTTACTGGCAAAAGCTATACACTTCAAACAATTTTGTATGTGGTCATCAACTTTTCTCCTCATGTTAGGAAACCAGTAACTTCTTCTAATTATATCTGTAACCTTATCCGTACCTACATGTCCCATTTCGTCGTGATACTTGAAAAGGACATGATCCTCCATTGCTTCGGGAACACAAAATACCAGATCGTCTTTTACCTTTCTATATATTATACCGTTCCTCATTTCATATAAACTGTGTTCTCCTTTACTCAGTAGTTCCTTAATCTCATTTAATTTATCGTCCTTAGTCTGACAAATTACTAAATTTTCCTCAAAACTGTTATCCTCTATGACCAATATTGTATTACATCTACTAAGGGCATCTACGTGCTGCATCCTCTTGCCCGAGCGGTGCTCCAATTTATACTCATAGTCTTGTAATTCCAAAGCCCATCTAGCTATTCGAGGATTAAGTTCTTTTCTATGCAATGTCATTGTGAGAGAGTTACAATCTGTAACAATTTTAAATGGAATTCCATGTAAATACACTCTAAATCTTTTTAATGCATATATAATTGCCAATGTTTCGAGCTCAAAACTATGGTACCTTGACTCTGTGTCGGTCGTCCTCTTCGAAAAATAAAATATAGGATGAAATTTTCCATCTCTTTTCCTTTGCAATAGCATCGCTCCAAAACCGATTGAACTATGTCTCTAGTTCAGCTGAACCTATTTGAAACTTCCTATCTTTCTTCGTCAAGTCGTGAAGTGGTTTGGCTATCACAGAAAAATTTTCCACAAATCTTCGAAAATACGAGCACATTCCTCCGGGTACATTCCTTTGTACCTCCTGTACTTTCCTTGGTACTGGAAAATCGAGAATCGCACTTATTCCATCCTTGTCAGCCCTTATACCGTCCTCTGATATCAAATAACCTAAATATTTAACTTCATTTTGAAAAAAGCTGCATTTATCTAATCTTAGTTCGAGCCTATTGTCCACTAACCGTTTAAAAACGTCTCTAAGTATCGTCATTTGTTCATTCATTTCACATGTCGCCACCATAATGTCATCCAGGTAGATGACTACCTTTCCCTCTTTTACCATATCGCTAAATATTCTGTTTATAAAACGTTGAAATGTGAAAGGGGCATTCGTCAGGCAGAAAGGCATTCTAAGGAATTCAAATTGTCCCAAAGGCGTTGTAAATGACGTGTATTTCACTGAGTCCTCATGCATGTAAACGTGATAATAACCATTTTCAGGTCAAGCTTCGAAAATATACTTTTGTTAGCTAATTTATCCAACAGGTCATCTATCAATGGTATCGGAAATTTAGTCTTCATGGTGACCTTATTCAAACGCCTAAAATCTACACACATTCTCAAACCGCCCGTTTTCTTTTTTACTAAAACTATTGGTGAAGCGTATTCAGATTCACTAGGGCGTATAACACCATTTGCCAAATTCTTATCTAAAATTTTTTGCAACTCTGCTTTCTCTGCATACGACAACCTTCTGGGCGCATAATTAAAAACTTTCTTATCTTCTATTATTAAACTCATTTCATATTTTACAAGTGGTTCATCTGGCCGTTTCGGATTTATATAACATTCTTGAAACAGTGAGGCAAACTCACACTTTTGCTTATAATCTATATGTTCTCCCACATTGTATTATACCCTCTGCTCAATATAATCAATAGACAATATCTGCATCTGAAAGTAGTCATCTTTTGCATTTTCACATATCTTTCTCGCATTGCTAATAACTGCATTCTCATCAACATTTTTAACAACTGTTGTGATCTCATCGTTATCATTGTTAATTCCAAAAGTACTTTTCATCTTGTACCATTTTGAATCATCTATATTTTCCTTACATTTTACCAATCTCATTTCATTTTTATGCTTTACATTTTCGTTTACATTTACAATCGTATTATTGTCAATAATGATCTTTGCTCCACTTTGTCTTAAAAAATCTCTACCCAATACAATCGGATATCCCATAGATTCGTTGTCAACCACCATTAATTTTGTCACACAGGTTTTATTTTTAAAGAAAACAGAAACTGTTATTACTCCATATATTTTTAATTCACTTTTATTTATACCAACGTAACATTTATTTTCATATTTTTCAAGTTTTACTGTATTTGGAACGTGTGACTGTCTTATGAAGCTAATAGGGCTGCCCGAATCTATGAGACATTCTAAAAACATTGATAAATATTCGTTAGTGCTTGATAAAAATTTTATTTCTAAATAGCTTACATAATCATTTTGATCTTGGTTTCCACGGGTCTTCTTGTACAGCACGCAATCCTTGGCCTGATGTCCAACATCTCCACAAGCAAAGCACGCTCCGTCCTGTCGTTTCGGTTTGCGACACTCTCCAGCCATATGCCCCTTGCTGTTACAATTATAGCACTTGACCTCTCGCTTTGCTTCCTGGGCTAACATCTTGTTGGTGGTTTCTTTACGTTGACCATCCCTTGTTGGCGCAATAGGTTGTTGATGTATTGTTGAATAAAGTTCGACATTTCGAAAAGCTTGTAGAATATTCTTTTCCGATGCGAAACACTGTAATTTGGCTGTATTTCGTAGATTAAAATCGGGTATGCCCTCAATGACATATTCCACAAATTCATCTTTCTCCATTTTAAGGCTGTTTGACAAAAATAACTTTTCATTGTAATATTTATCAAAGGATTCGCCACTCTGCCAAACGCGATTCTGTAATTTGTTTCTGATAGACATTTTAGATTCTTTTGTACTAAACATGGTCCCCATATTCTTCAAAAAATCATCCACCGATTCGTTCATGTACATGGGGTGTGAGTGTAGCCATTCTTGTGCCCTTCCTTTAACTTTGCTACATATCAGAGCGCGCAGAATATTCTCATTTATTTTAAAATTCTCACGCAGACTTTTTAACTGAGAGAACCAAACTTCGAACTGACTGTCATCGTCAAATACTGGTAGCAATTCCTTTAAAGTTTCAAATGGGACCGCTACATTCACAGTTTGTGTGGTTGTAGTTGGATTTATTTCAAACTGAGCCAACTCGTTTTGCAGTTCCAGTAACTGTTTTTTCTTCTTCAACACTTCAATTTGTTGTGTTAAATTTTCCATTTCTTTACGTTGTCTGTCTATATCACTGTCCATTGTTTCTCTACCGCACTCTCCCCTATTAGTCACTACATTTTCGTTTTCGTTGAGCTTTTCGTTTGTCTCTACATCGTTGTCGCTGCCATCGTTTTCTTTACATTGTTGCGTACCTATTGCTTCTTTATTTTTATTCTAGCAATTAATACCTTTTTTGTACCAATAGAATTAATAAAATTTTCTTAAAATCGTTGGCCGACATATACAAAAAAAAAATGTTCTCCAATTGATGCGTAAATCCCACTTCTGAGCTTTAGACTGTGTTTCTTCGCAATTGCATAACGACTGACTTCTTTTATTAAATCTTTCTTTTTGTGTTTCATTTCACATAGTTTCATTTCACAGTGTTTCATATTTAATGTTAATCTATTTCGTACCAATGTGTTTATATGCAACTGCGCTTAAGAGAGTTAAGAGTATACAACAATTTGAATAAAGAGACTTAATAATTACTTAATGCTTAAACAGATAGACATACATACATTACTCTAACGTTTATATGCAATTACCATCTTATCCATATTATCTACTACAGTAGTAAAGATACTACATCAGATAGTATGTTTCCCCAGCCATTAGCACGGGTACAGTTCCAATTTCTGTGTCTACTGTTTAGATCGCCAAACACAATAATGTTTCCGTTTACCTTCAAGAGTTGTCTTAAATCTTGCGATTAGCATATTGATATTATTATACGAATTCTATTGGAGTGGGATGGTACATTTGTATGGGAGGTACCAGAAGGAGAGTTGCCAGACTTCCAAGTTTTAGTCCGAAACTTTTTTCAGTCATAGCTTTACTAACTACCGAATTTGGGGAAGATCGCGTTGAGCATATTGATATTATTATACGAATTCTATTGGGGTGGGATGGTACATTTGTATGGGAGGTACAGGAAGGGGAGTTGCCAGACTTCCAAGTTTTTGTCTGAAACTTTGTCTAGCAAGATCGCGTTCACAGCATTGATATTATTACACGATTTCTAAGGTAGGCGGGATGGTACATTTGAATGGCAGGTACCAGAAGGAGAGTTGCCAGACTTCCAAGTTTTTGTCCGAAACTTTTTCCAGTCATAGCTTTACTAACTACCGAATTTGGGGAAGATCGCGTTGGGCATATTGATATTATTATACGAATTCTATTGGGGTGGGATGGTACATTTGTATGGGAGGTACATGAAGGGGAGTTGCCAGACTTCCAAGTTTTTGTCCGAAACTTTTTTCAGTCATAGCTTTACTAACTACCGAATTTGGGGAAGATCGCGTTGGGCATATTGATATTATTATACGAATTCTATTGGGGTGGGATGGTTCATTTGTATGGGAGGTACCAGAAGGAGAGTTGCCAGACTTCCCAGTTTTTGTCCGAAACTTTTTTCAGTCATAGCTTTACTAACTATCGAATTTGGGGAAGATCGCGTTGGGCATATTGATATTATTATTCGAATTCTATTGGGGTAGGATGGTACATTTGTATGGGAGGTACCAGAAGGAAAGTTGCCAGACTTCCAAGTTTTTGTCCGAAACTTTTTTCAGTCATAGCTTTACTAACTACCGAATTTGGGGAAGATCGCGTTGGGCATATTGATATTATTATACGAATTCTATTGGGGTGGGATGGTACATTTGTATGGGAGGTACAGGAAGGGGAGTTGCCAGACTTCCAAGATTTTGTCTGAAACTTTGTCTAGCAAGATCGCGTTCACAGCATTGATATTATTACACGATTTCTAAGGTAGGCGGGATGGTACATTTGTATGGCAGGTACCAGAAGGGGAGTTGCCAGACTTCCAGGTTTTTGTCCAAAACTTTGTCTAGCTGTAGATTTACTAAATACAAAATTTGGGCAAGATCGCAATGGGCATTTTAATATGATTACACGATTTCTAATGGGGCGGGATGCTACATTTGTATGGGAAGTACCAGAAGGGAAGTTGCCAGACTTCCAGGTTTTTGTCCAAAACTTTGTCTAGCTATAGATTTACTAAATACAAAATTTGGGCAAGGTCGCGGTGGGCATATTGATATTATTACACGATTTCTAATGGGGAGGGATGGTACATTTGTATGTGAGGTACCAGAAGGGGAGTCGCCAGTCTTCTAGGTTTTTGTCCAAAACTTTGTTTTACTAAATACAAAATTTGGGCAAGATCGCAATGGGCATTTTAATATGATTACACGATTTCTAATGGGGCGGGATGCTACATTTGTATGGGAAGTACCAGAAGGGAAGTTGCCAGACTTCCAGGTTTTTGTCCAAAACTTTGTCTAGCTATAGATTTATTAAATGCAAAATTTGGGCAAGGTCGCGTTGGGCATATTCATATTATTACAGGATTTCTAAGGTAGGAAGGATGGTACATTTGTATGGGAGGTACCAGAAGGGGGGTTGCCAGACTTCCATGTTTTTGTCAAAAACTTTTTCTATCTATAGATTTACTAAATACAAAATTTGGGCAAGGTCGCGTTGAGCATATTGATATTATTACAGGATTTCTAAGGTAGGAAAGATGGTACATTTGTATGGGAGGTACCAGAAGGGGAGTTGCCAGACTGCCAAGTTTTTGTCGAGCTATAGATTTAATAAATGCAAAATTTGGGCAAGGTCGCGTTGGGCATATTCATATTATTACAGGATTTCTAAGGTAGGAAGGATGGTACATTTGTATGGGAGGTACCAGAAGGGGAGTTGCCAGACTTCCAAGTTTTTGTCTAAAACTTTGTCTAGCTATAGATTTATTAAATGCAAAATTTGGGCAAGATCGCGGTGGGCATATTGATATTATTGCACGATTTCTGAAGAGGGTGGAATGGTACATTTGTATGGGAGATACCAGAAGGGGAGTCGCCAGACTTCCAGGTTTTTGCCCAAAACTTTGTCTATCTATAGATTTACTAAATACAAAATTTGGGCAAGATCGCGGTGGGCATATTGATATTATTACACCATTTCTAATGGGGCAGAATGGTACATTAGTATGGGAGGTACCAGAAGGGGAGTTGCCAGACATCCAGGTTTTTGTGCAAAACTTTGTCTAGCTATATATTTAATAAATACACAATTTGGGCATATTGATATTATTACACCATTTCTAATGGGGCGGAATGGTACATTTGTATGGGAGGTACCAGAAGGGGAGTTGCCAGACATCCAGGTTTTTGTCCAAAACTTTTTCTAGCTATAAGTTTATTAAATGCAAAATTTGGGCAAGGTCGCGTTAAGCATATTGATATTATTACAGGATTTCTAAGGTAGGAAGGATGGTACATTTGTATGGGAGGTACCAGAAGGGGGGTTGCCAGACTTCCATGTTTTTGTCAAAAACTTTTTCTATCTATAGATTTACTAAATACAAAATTTGGGCAAGATCGCGGTGGGCATATTGATATTATTACACCATTTCTAATGGGGCGGAATGGTACATTTGTATGGGAGGTACCAGAAGGGGAGTTGCCAGACATCCAGGTTTTTGTCCAAAACTTTGTCTAGCTATATATTTAATAAATACACAATTTGGGCAAGATCGCGGTGGACATATTTATATTATTACACGATTTCTAATGGGGCGGGATGGTACATTTGTATGGGAGGTACCAGAAGGGGAGTTGCCAGACATCCAGGTTTTTCTCCAAAACTATGTCTATCTATAGATTTACTAAATACAAAATTTGTGCAAGATCGCGGTGGGCATATTGATTTTATAACAGGATTTCTAATGGGGCGGGATGGTACATTGTATGGGAGGTACCAGCAGGGGAGTTGCCAGACATCCAGGTTTTTGTCCAAAACTTTGTCTAGCTATATATTTAATAAATACACAATTTGGGAAAGATCGCGGTGGACATATTTATATTATTACACGATTTCTAATGGGGCGGGATGGTACATTTGTATGGGAGGTACCAGAAGGGGAGTTGCCAGACATCCAGGTTTTTCTCCAAAACTATGTATATCTATAAATTTACTAAATACAAAATTTGTGCAAGATCGCGGTGGGCATATTGATATTATTACACGATTTCTAATGGGGCGGGATGGTACATTTGTATGGGAGGTACCAGAAGGGGAGTCGCCAGACATAGGTATAACAAAGCCGTTTTCAATTTTTTAAAGCCTATTGTACTTGCAGATTTTGTCAGCATTATGGAGTAAACAAATCTGCGTTCGCATATATATTGGAATTACTCACTTCGGCATTGCCGAAAACGGAAAGGAAAGTAGCAATACCTCCAGTAATGAAATTGAGCGCATGTTTACGATTTTTCGCTGAGGGGTCATACCAAAAAGGTATTGGTAGAGACTATCAGCTGGCAATGGCACAATCAACCTTTAGTGAAGTTCTATCGGAACTTTGTCTAGCAATAGTATTACTAAATACAGAATTTGGACAAGATCGCGTTGGTCATATTGATATTATTACAGGATTTCTAAAGTGGGCGAAATAGACGATTTGTATGGGAGGTACCCGAAGGGGTGTGGCCATATAGCCCTTATCCAATCCCATACGCAGTTTTGTCAAAATATTAACCCATGCCAAATTTCAAAGCGATTGTTTAACTCTTTCGAAAGTTATCGTGCGTACTAGCAGGACAACGGACGTACAGACGGGCATGGCTCAAACGATTCAGGAAGTCATGAATTGAATTTGGTTCAAAGACACCTGGGGTCTAATGTGGATATTTCTATGTGTTGCACTTTTGAGCCGTATCAAATGATATATACCCTCCTACCCGTAGGTTGAGGGCATAATGAGCCGTATCAAATGATATATACCCTCCTACCCGTATATGAGGGTATAAATATTGTATTACACGTTTTTACAAAAAAGGACGGAATATAAAGAAGAGCTTTTCTTGAAAAATGTATTTAGTTAAAGCTTTACTAAATATTGAATTTCGGAAAGATTCCATTAACGAACGTATATAATTTTACAATTTCTGAAGAGGGGTGTTTATAAAAGACGAATTTGTCTATTATAAGTTGTTTATTTTTGTCTTTGATAAGGCTTGTTTGCCCTTTTGTATTTTTTGTTATCGAGGTGATTCACCAAGATAATGAATGTTTTAACACAAGCACTTGTAACTTGGTTAATGGGTGTAAAAGAAGAAAGCAACTCAACGGTTTGAATGTTTCTCAAAGTTTATTGATTTTATTATGTCTTATATACTATTTAATTGCTGAATTACATTTTTTTTAGTGTGCCAATTCTTTATTTTGATTATTGATTACATTGCAAGAATGTGGCATACTTTATATTAATGGTAAACTGTAACAAACAAATGCTGTCGCAATAGCAATTTTTATTCATACGTATATATGTGTATGTTTTGACTGTGAAGGTTTGAACATGCACCCGCCGTGAGCTGTGCTCACAAACAAAAAAAAATTAAAAAATAATGTGCTGACATGACAGATTTGAATTGCTACGGTTTCTCATTAATGTTATTATTTTGCTGAAAGTGACGTACAACTATGGATTTGGTTATTTAGTCTAAGATTATTGCTGACTGGAAAAACATCTCAGCAAAACTGTATCGTACAAATGTATTATAAAATATTTATTGAGTAAGTTATGAGTAATATTATTTAAGTTATTGATGTACTAAATGTTTCCTGATTTCTAGGTCAATCTGTGGCATCGTTCATATTTCATGTGACAGTCACCTCAAATTCTGCTGGTTGTACGTTTTGACGAACTGCTGGACATGGATGTTGCTGGTTTATTCTCATCTTTCGCTGTCGAGTGCGTTTGTATATCATGATCATAATAGTTCCAATTGCGAGGGTAAGGGCTGCATAAGCAATAGTTGCGTGATGGTATTTGATGTATCGGATTTGCAACGGCAAATCTGTCAATACTTGTTGGTGCAACTTGAGCTGGATATCTGATATATTTCGAAGCTGGTCAGAGTAGTTCTTCGGATGGAAATTGTTAGCAGTGACTCCACTTCAATTGGATGCATGACATTGCTTATATTTGTAGTGGCAGTGTATGATGTGTAGATTGATGATGAATGTATTTGATGACCTTGTATAACGAAGGACTTGTGTTTTAGCGTGCAATTTGGACTTATCTTCAGAAGACCAAGGAGCACTCTAAAGTCAGTTGAGAGTGCTCTTGTCCGCATACAGCATTTATTCGGGTTGAGTTTTGCATTGTGTATAACCAGTGATTCTTGTGTCCCAATTGTATAAAAGAGGTGGTATCTATGGTTGGTGCAATAGTACAATCAGCGTGGCTGTCATTATTAATAAGTGAAATTTCACACAAGCACCTGTCTGCGTCCGCATTGTACTTGAATTGCATGTTTCTACATAAAAACTCATCTTCGGATAGGGTCATGCATGACATCCACTGTCTTTCAGTTAAGACAAAATATTGATCCCTGTGCGTGTTAATAGCTATTAAATCACTGCATGTTTGGATTTCAAGCATTGTGTTCTTAGCTCGATATGGAATTGGATGTGGTTTGAAAAGTTCAAAAGTTTCCGGACCACATAGAGGAATTGTTATGTGAAAGATGACATGGTCTTCAGTTACTCCACTTCTCACATGCAATATCTTGTAGAGCTGCAGAATATTGTCCTGGTTGACCGGCAATTGCTGAGATACGGAAAGGTGATTCCTCACTTGCACTAGCTCTGATTCAAGTTGAGCAGGTGTTAGTAATAATGGGCTGATTTTTCCGTGGTGCGAGTCGGATAATACCGAAATTATTGTTGACTGAATTCGATGTAATCTGGCGGAAATCATAGAAAGCTGAACTGAGAGGGATATGAAGATTTGGAAGAGTTTTGCCTGATGACTCTCCTGTTCATCCGTGTGTAGCCTTGATACGATTTCGGATAATTCAGCATCTAAGTTTTCGAACTTTTCTTTTATTGTGATCTCGTCCTGTTTGAACACGTTCAATGTCGCGTCAATAATTGATGTTTGATTCCTTAATTGTGCTGATGGTGTTCGACATTTGTTCCGCATAAGTAGAGTCTAACACGCCAAAAAGTGAATTAGCGATGTTGCCGACAACGTCTACTGCACCACGTTTCGTCCTTTTGCCTTTTAGTAGCATATTTTCATTCTTTAGGTCTGCCAATCCGAATTCAAGTGTTTTTAATGTATTCATACAAGTTGTCTTTTGAGTTATCAGATTACATAAATGCTTTAATGCGATGGTTCCATTCTGAATGCAGCCATCTCTCGCCAATATGGTTGTAATGCATAGTAGCTTACAAGATTCCAATCGGATTGTGATATTTTAGTGTTTCCAATCCCCTCGAAGTGTATGCCGATGTTTGGTTCAAATTCCGTTATTTCCACATTTCCTGCGAACACAAGTGGAAATGCGAGTAGTGTTATAAGCAGTATGGGCATGCTGGGATATGTTGAAATTCTTTGCCTTTTGTTCGATGGACTTCCGTCAGGTGGAGGTACAGAGAGTTGTGCTTCGTCATTATCGGTTGATGTGTTAGACTGCTGATTTGTGTTGATCCGACATTCTTCCATATCATCATTCATTCTCGGAAGTGGTGCTAGGTATCGAATTGCCGTTTAAATACACCGGACGCAGTTTTGACATCTGCAACTCTTACAATGTTGTCGTCACCCTTATAAGTTTTTATCACCCGTCCTAAAGGCCATTTCATGACTGGAACGTTATCTTCTTTGACAATAACGATATTACCTTCCTTGATGTTTTTTGACTGTTCTTGCCATTTATTTCGGTATTGCAGTTCGTTGAGATAGTCCCGCGACCACCTGCTCCAAAATTCATGTTTCAGACGAGAAACTAACTTCCATCTGGTTTCCAAGCTAGTGTTCGTGGATTTAGCCTGTGCGTCAATTTGGGCTATGAGAGGTTCTCCCATTAAAAAATGTCCTGGAGTCAGTGCAGCTATATCATTCGGATCATTTGACATCGGTGAAATAGGTCTTGAATTCAGTATTGCCTCAATTTCAATTACCAATGTTTCCAGCTCTTCATATGTCAACGATGCATTTCCAAGACTTCTTACTAGAAGATGTTTTGCGGATTTTACGGCTGCTTCCCATAGCCCACCAAAATGTGGCGCTCTTGGCGGTATAAAATTGAACTGTATACCCCTTTTTGTGCATTCATTAGTAATTGTTTTTTGTGAGTCGGAAGAGTATATTATGCTTGACAGCTCAGGTAACTTATTTTTTGCTCCTACTAAGTTTGTCGCATTGTCACAATACAAGTTTTGACAGTGGCCACGGCGACCGATGAATCTTTTAAGGGCCCCAAGAAATGCGTCGGTTGTGAGATCACTGACAAGCTCCAAATGTACAGCTTTCGTTGCGAAACAGCAAAAAACTGCGATGTATGCCTTGTGCGGTCTTTTCCCTCGAATTTTGTAGTGCACGGTTATTGGACCACAATAGTCGACTCCAGCATTTACAAATGGTCGGGCTGGAGTGACTCGCGTGGAAGGCAAATTTCCCATTATTTGATTGAATAGGACAGGTTTGGCTTTACTACATCTGGTACAGCGATGTATTGTAGCTCGAGCCATAATTTTCCCTTTTATTGGCCAAAACCTTTGTCGAACAATTCCTAGTAGTGTTTGTGCACCACAATGTTTATTGTCTTTATGACCCATTTTAAATATTAATTTTGAAATTGGATCATTGTATGGAATGATCAGCTGGTGCTTTGAATCATACGGCAGTGATGAAGCTTCATGTCGACCGCCAACACGAATCAGTCCATTTTTGTCCAAAAATGGTGAAAGATTGCTTAAACAGCTTGATCCTCGTAGATCATTGTATCTTCTTAGCAAACGTACCTCTTCCTTAAAATCGGATGTTTGTATTTGCCTGATAATTGGAACAAGTGCATTATCTAATTCCTCCGTCGTGAGTGATATCAGAGTCTTTCGCTGCTTCCTCCGACACCTGGTATGTTGTATAAAGCGCAAAACGTATCCCACAATTCGTAGTAGGCGATGGAAACAATTTTTGTGGTTGATATTGTATACGAAGTCAAGCTCATTTACCGCTGCTACAAGTGACTCGGGTGCCTTCTTTTTCCTTTCCAAATTGTTAGAGCAGGAACTTGGGCTGAATTTTGGAGGCCAGACACTTTCCTTGCCATGTAAAAATAATGGCCCACAGAACCACAGAGTACACTCTTTTAAGGCTTTAGGTGACATACCTCTAGATAGAATGTCTGCTGGATTATTTTTTGAGCTAACGTGACGCCATTGTTCTGCTTGTGTTGTTTCCTGGATGCGTGAAAGGTATTGTATAGTGTTGAGGGTGAGTGTATCCATTATAAAACAATTTCGGAATCTGTCCAAAACCATATTGGGCTCGTAACTTGAAGGTCCGCTGCGATTTTGGCTGCTAATTTTGCTCCTAGTTCTGCCGCACAGAGTTCCAAGCGCGGTATTGTTTGTTTCTTGAGTGGGGCTACGCGAGATTTGGCACATAACAATCGAGTTATAATGGCGCCATCTTTGATTACTGATCGAATATATGCCGCTGCTCCATAAGCTTTTTCCGATGCATCAGAGAAAATGTGTAATTGTGTTGCCTCTGGGATTCCTCCTTTGAAAACATGTCTTGATATCTGAAGCGTTCTCAACACATTCAAGTCCGAGCGGAATGTGAGCCATTTTGTATGAAGCTCTTCAGGTAGAGATTGATCCCAATCCAATTTTAACTGCCACAAATTCTGGATTAGGATTTTGGCCGATACTATGATGGGTGCAAGCATTCCCAATGGATCGAACAGTCTCGAGAGATCTGAAGTAATAGTGCGTTTAGTGATTCTTTTGACTGCTTCGACATTAACCTTAACACACAGCTTATCGTCCTTTGGGAGCCAGGTGAGTCCTAATGTTTTTATGGAGTCGGCGTGAGGATTTTCAAAATCTAAATTTACTTCTAGATCTCCTTGTGGAATATTTCTGAGCAGTTGCGGGTGATTTGCACACCATTTCCGTAAATTAAACCCACTTTCCTACATTATTTCCGTTAGCTGTTCTTGCAATTGTATTGCGGTCATTAAGCTATCTGCTCCGCCCAGACCATCATCTACGTAGAAGTTTTCTTGGAAAAATTTCGAAGCCAGCGGGTAACGAAAGCTGTTGTCTTTTGCCAGTTGTTGTAGACACCTTGTTGCTAAATACGGGGCAGCTCTGGTTCCATATGTAACAGTGTTAAGCTGGTAGTATGATATGGGTTGATCGACGTGATTTCTCCAGATAATCAGTTGAAATCGACGATCTTCGGGAGATATCATGACTTGTCTGTACATCTTTTCGACATCAGTAGTAAAAACGAATCTGGGAAATCGAAATCGTAACAGTATGGAGAAGAGCTCGCTTTGCACAGTCGGGCCTGTGTACATAAGGTCATTAAGTGAGTATCCTGATGATGTTTTTGCTGACGCATCGAATACTACACGCAGTTTAGTGGTAGAGCTTTCAGGCCGTAATACGCAGTGATGTGGAATAAAGTAGTTCGGTGAGGTAATTGAATCTGAAGATATTTTTGTCATGTGCCCCATTGATTCGTATTCATGCATAAAAGCATTGTATGCTGTTCTCACTTCAGGATTTGTTTGCAGTCGCCGCTCAAGTGATAAGAATCTGTTAAGAGCAACTCGATGTGATTCGCCTAGCGCCTCAGGACTTTGGTGAAACGGTATCTTCACTACAAATCGATTATCTTGGTTCTTCGAGGTGTGTCGAGTGAAGTGTTCTTCACACTGCCTTTCTGTTATCGAGAGCAATTTATCGCTGGTTTTAATATCATCTAATTCCCATATGGATTGTTCAAGACTTTCATCAGTGGTGCTGACACAGCATGCCACATTTGAGCTATGCGCTTCCTCAAGTTTACCTGAGACAATCCACCCGAATGTAGTATTTTGCAATATCGGTAGTTGCTCAGACAATTTAATTTGCCCAACTGATAGGAGCTGATGATAATGTTCCGCACCTAATAGTATGTCGATTCTGTCGGGGCGGTGTAGTGTAGTGTAATGCCACATTTACTCGATGCTGTGTCCTGGTATTAGTTGTTCCAATTCCGTTAATGTTTATTGAGGCTGGCTTCATTGATAAACCAAGTTGTTTTACTAGACGTTCAGTGACGAAATTGACTTGAGATCCAGAATCTAGCAAGGCACGGCACTCAACTTCTGCATGGTCACTCTTAACCTTTACCACTGCTGTGTTGAGTAACACGTATGAATTTGACGATTGTTTATTGGCTGCAGCGAGTGAAGTGGCTTCTACTTTATTTGGTGGACAAGAAATTGTTGCATTTGGCATATTGCTTGTTAATGGTGCAGCTGTAGATGCTCTCTTGGAGTTAAATTTTTGATCGCTCCCTTGATATGATGATGCTTTTGATGGCTCCAAATGTAACATTGTGTTATGCTTTTTATTGCATTTGGTGCATGATCGCGATGTGCAATTTTTGGTCACATGGCTTGATTTTAAGCAATTGCAGCATAACTTGTGTTTTTGTGTGAAATTTAGACGTTCCGATGGTGTTAGTTGTTGAAACTGTTGACACCGATATAACGGATGAGCGCCATTTTTGCAGAGTATACACACATCTTTATTTAGATTGGCTGAAGCCGCAGAGGCACATACCTTTGGACTCGGCTTTTCTTTCTGGCCCATTGCTTCTATTGATTGAAAACGGGTCTCCAGGAATGTCAAGAAATGTTTGAGTCGTGGCAGTTCTTTTGGATCCGTTAATGATCGTTCATAAAGAACATGTGTGCCACGATCAAGTTTTTTAACTAATAGGTGCAATAAAAGAGGATCCCAAGAGCTTGTGTCGACCCCAATATTTTGTAATGCATGCAGGCATTCTCGTGTGACGTCATGCAGTTGCTTAATGGCCATTGCTGATGACCCGCCTGATGGTTGATCAGTTAGTTGCTGCATCAGAGTTGTGACAAGAACTCGCTTATTGTCGTATCGCTCTTGTAGCAACTTCCATGCTGTATCATAGTTGTCATATGATGACATATTAGTTTTCCAGCTTCTCGATGACGTTTGATTTAAGGTACCACATCTTCTGTACCGTAGGAATTTGTTGATTGTCTACGAGTTGTGAGAACATGTCAAAAAAGGTTCTCCACTTAAGGTAGTCTCCATTGAATTGAGGGAGAGTTACTTTTGGTAGAGGTAACGCGTTGCTCTGCTCTGGTTGGGATTTTCTTTCTGGTGTGGTATTTGACGACAGCTTAAAGTTGTTAATGATCAGTTGTTCAAGATTTGTATATGACTCCATATCGTATCCTTCTGCTTGTGGATCTTGACTGCATTCCCATATTGAGAAATGCAAATTCTGGACTTGCTCCCACAACTTTTCCTTAAGAGCCATATTTGCCGCTGTCGGATCCATGATAAGCAACCGTCTCAGCGATGCCATCATCACATTTTGTCTTCTAATTGATGAATTAGTAGTGGAAACCCTTAGCGCCGCTGGATCCCTATCAGTCACTGTTGTTCTAAGTGACACAGATGGCTTGTCGTCAGCATTCTTTTGTCTTGTTTCTACTTCGGGTTCATTAGATGATTCCATCATTGCTGTCTCGAAAATGTCCCGGTACTTTAAAGTAAGTTACGATATTTTCTCATAATACTTCTCGGTGAAATATTTGTGGTCAGATGGAATATTTTCAAGGCACCGTAGTTTGTTGTCGGTGGTCTCGAACTTAAACCATGCCGTATCCAATCGTCTGAGACGTTCCTCATAATACGGGACTGTTTTTCTCCAAGCTCCATCCTTTTTGACGTTTCGGATAATGCTCTCAATGACATCGCCAGTCGCTTGTTGGGACTCTAGTAGTTGGCTAAATAATGTCATATTGAAGTCTTTTTGGTTTTTTTTTTTTTTTTTTTTTTTGGGCTCTGATCTTTGTAGACTCAGCTGACGTTTCTTGTCCTCAGGCTATTGTACAACTGTAGACTTGGGAGTGTCGCTTCTGTGTCAGGGTACAGAACTAAGAATTTTTGAGGAAATGCAGCGAATGCTGTCCTATGCCAAATAATAGGATATGCAATTTCTTTATGATGAAGAGTTGCCGTAGATTTGATCCTGTGCCAAGTTGCAGGATATCGGGCTGAACTACGTAATGGGGTGCCACTGGTGTCTTCCTGTGTGCTGCAGCTCGCCAAGAGTTTTCCTAGTTCCTTACCACTGGTGGGGGGAAACTGGAATTCTGCTTTGGTTCGATGTCTGGACCGGTGTCCTGATGAATGTGTGCAAGGCGTGTTAGAGTATTCCGAGTTCCTTACCACTGGTTGGGGGAAACTGGAATTCACATCACGTCGGGGTCACCAAAATGTTTATAAAAGACGAATTTGTCTATTATAAGTTGTTTATTTTTGTCTTTGATAAGGCTTGTTTGCCCTTTTGTATTTTTTGTAATCGAGGTGATTCACCAAGATAATGAATGTTTTAACACAAGCACTTGTAACTTGGTTAATGGGTGTAAAAGAAGAAAGCAACTCAACGGTTTGAATGTTTCTCAAAGTTTATTGATTTTATTATGTCTTATATACTATTTAATTGCTGAATTACATTTTTTTTTGTGTGCCAATTCTTTATTTTGATTATTGATTACATTGCAAGAATGTGACATACTTTATATTAATGGTAAACTGTAGCAAACAAATGCTGTCGCAATAGCAATTTTTATTCATACGTATATATGTGTATGTTTTGACTGTGAAGGTTTGAACAAGGGGAATGGTACATTTGTATGGGAGGTACCAGAAGGGGAGTTGCCAGACTTCCAAGTTTTTGTCCAAAACTTTGTCTAGCTATAGATTTATTAAATGCAAAATGTGGGCAAGGTCGCGTTGGGCATAATGGTATTATTACAGGATTTCTAAAGTGGGCGAAATAGACGATTTGTATTGGAGGTACCCGAAGGGGTGCGGCCATATAGCCCATATGCAATCCCTTAAGCAGTTATGAGAAAATATTAACCCATGCAAAATTTCAAAGCGATTGTTTAACTCTTTGGAAAGTTATCGTGCGTACCAGCAGGACAGACGGACATGGCTCAAACGATTCAGAAAGTCATGAATCGAATTTGGTTCAAAGACACTGGGGTCTAATGTGGATATTTCTATGTGTTACACTTTTGAGCCGGATTAAATGATATATACCCTCCTACCCGTAGGGTGAGGGTATAAAAAGGACGGAATATAATGAAGAGCTTTTCTTGAAAAATGTATGTAGTTAAAGCTTTACTAAATATTGAATTTCGGAACGATTCGATTAGCGAATTTATATAATTTCACGATTTCTGAAGAGGGTGGAATGGTACATTTGTATGGGAGGTACCAGAAGGGGAGGCGCCAGACTTCCAAGTTTTTGTCTAAAACTTTGTCTGTCTATAGATTTACTAAATACAAAATTTGGGCAAGATCGCGGTGGGCATATTGATATTATTACACCATTTCTAATGGGGCGGAATGGTGCATTTGTATGGGAGGTACCAGAAGGGGAGTTGCCAGACTTCCAAGTTTTTGTACAAAACTTTGTCTAGCTATATATTTAATAAATACACAATTTGGGCAAGATCGCGGTGGGCATATTGATATTATTACACCATTTCTAATGGGGCGGAATGGTGCATTTGTATGGGAGGTACCAGAAGGGGAGTTGCCAGACATCCAGGGTTTTGTCCAAAACTTTGTCTAGCTATATATTTACTAAATACAAAATTTGTGCAGGATCGCGGTGGGCATATTGATATTATTACACGATATCTAATGGGGCGGGATGGTACATTTGTATGGGAGGTACCAGAAGGGGAGTTGCCAGACATCCAGGTTTTTGTCCAAAACTATGTCTATCTATAGATATACTAAATACAAAATTTGGGCAAGATCGCGGTGGGCATATTGATATTATTACACCATTTCTAATGGGGCGGAATGGTACATTTGTATGGGAGGTACCAGAAGGGGAGTTGCCAGACTTCCAGGTTTTTGTCCAAAACTTTGTCTAGCTATACACTTACAAAGTACAAAATTTGGGCAAGATCGCGGTGGGCATATTGATATTATTACACGATTTCTAATGATGCGGATTTGTATGGGAGGTACCAGAAGGGGAGTTGAGAGACTTCCAAGTTTATTAAATGCAAAATTTGGGCAAGGTCGCTTTGGGTATATTGATATTATTACACGATTTCTAAGGTACATTTGTATGTGAGGTACCAGAAGGGGAGTTTCCAGACTTCCAACTTTTTGTCCGAAACTTTGCCTAGCTATAATTTACTAAATATAGAATTTGGGCAAGATCGCGCTGGTAATATTGATATTATTACAGGATTTCTAAAGTGGGCGAAATAGACGATTTGTATGGGTGGTACCCGAAGGGGTGTGGCCATATAGCCCTTATCCAATCCCATAAGCAGTTTTGTGAAAATATTAACACATGCCAGATTTCAAAGCCATTGTTTAACTCTTTCGAAAGTTATCGTGCGTACTAGCAGGACAACGGACGTACAGACGGGCATGGCTCAAACGATTCAGGAAGTCATGAATTGAATTTGGTTCAAAGACACCTGGGGTCTAATGTGGATATTTCTATGTGTTGCACTTTTGAGCCGTATCAAATGATATATACCCGTATCAAATGATATATACCCTCCTACCCGTAGGTTGAGGGCATAATGAGCCGTATCAAATGATATATACCCTCCTACCCGTAGGGTGAGGGTATAAATATTGTATTACACGTTTTTACAAAAAAGGACGGAATATAAAGAAGAGCTTTTCTTGAAAAATGTATTTAGTTAAAGCTTTACTAAATATTGAATTTCGGAACGATTCGATTAGCGAATTTATATAATTTCACGATTTCTGAAGATAGTGGAATGGTACATTTGTATGGGAGGTACCAGAAGGGGAGTTGCCAGACTTCCAAGTTTTTGTCCAAAACTTTGTCTAGCTATAGCTTTATTAAATGCAAAATGTGGGCAAGGTCGCGTTGGGCATATTGGTATTATTACAGGATTTCTAAAGTGGGCGAAATAGACGATTTGTATGGGAGGTACCCGAAGGGGTGCGGCCATATAGCCCATATGCAATCCCATAAGCAGTTATGAGAAAATATTAACCCATGCAAAATTTCAAAGCGATTGTTTAACTCTTTGGAAAGTTATCGTGCGTACCAGCAGGACAGACGGACATGGCTCAAACGATTCAGAAAGTCATGAATCGAATTTGGTTCAAAGACACCTGGGGTCTAATGTGGATATTTCTATGTGTTACACTTTTGAGCCGGATTAAATGATATATACCCTCCTACCCGTAGGGTGAGGGTATAAAAAGGACGGAATATAATGAAGAGCTTTTCTTGAAAAATGTATGTAGTTAAAGCTTTACTAAATATTGAATTTCGGAACGATTCGATTAGCGAATTTATATAATTTCACGATTTCTGAAGAGGGTGGAATGGTACATTTGTATGGGAGGTACCAGAAGGGGAGGCGCCAGACTTCCAAGTTTTTGTCTAAAACTTTGTCTGTCTATAGATTTACTAAATACAAAATTTGGGCAAGATAGCGGTAGGCATATTGATATTATTACACCATTTCTAATGGGGCGGAATGGTACATTTGTATGGAATGTACCAGAAGGGGAGTTGCCAGACTTCCAAGTTTTTGTACAAAACTTTGTCTAGCTATATATTTAATAAATACACAATTTGGGCAAGATCGCGGTGGGCATATTGATATTATTACACCATTTCTAATGGGGCGGAATGGTGCATTTGTATGGGAGGTACCAGAAGGGGAGTTGCCAGACATCCAGGGTTTTGTCCAAAACTTTGTCTAGCTATATATTTACTAAATACAAAATTTGTGCAGGATCGCGGTGGGCATATTGATATTATTACACGATATCTAATGGGGCGGGATGGTACATTTGTATGGGAGGTACCAGAAGGGGAGTTGCCAGACATCCAGGGTTTTGTCCAAAACTATGTCTAGCTATAGATATACTAAATACAAAATTTGGGCAAGATCGCGGTGGGCATATTGATATTATTACACCATTTCTAATGGGGCGGAATGGTACATTTGTATGGGAGGTACCAGAAGGGGAGTTGCCAGACTTCCAAGTTTTTGTCCAAAACTTTGTCTAGCTATAGCTTTATTAAATGCAAAATGTGGGCAAGGTCGCGTTGGGCATATTGGTATTATTACAGGATTTCTAAAGTGGGCGAAATAGACGATTTGTATGGGAGGTACCCGAAGGGGTGCGGCCATATAGCCCATATGCAATCCCATAAGCAGTTATGAGAAAATATTAACCCATGCAAAATTTCAAAGCGATTGTTTAACTCTTTGGAAAGTTATCGTGCGTACCAGCAGGACAGACGGACATGGCTCAAACGATTCAGAAAGTCATGAATCGAATTTGGTTCAAAGACACCTGGGGTCTAATGTGGATATTTCTATGTGTTACACTTTTGAGCCGGATTAAATGATATATACCCTCCTACCCGTAAGGTGAGGGTATAAAAAGGACGGAATATAATGAAGAGCTTTTCTTGAAAAATGTATGTAGTTAAAGCTTTACTAAATATTGAATTTCGGAACGATTCGATTAGCGAATTTATATAATTTCACGATTTCTGAAGAGGGTGGAATGGTACATTTGTATGGGAGGTACCAGAAGGGGAGGCGCCAGACTTCCAAGTTTTTGTCTAAAACTTTGTCTGTCTATAGATTTACTAAATACAAAATTTGGGCAAGATAGCGGTAGGCATATTGATATTATTACACCATTTCTAATGGGGCGGAATGGTACATTTGTATGGAAGGTACCAGAAGGGGAGTTGCCAGACATCCAGGTTTTTGTCAAAAACTTTTTCTATCTATAGATTTACTAAATACAAAATTTGGGCAAGATCGCGGTGGGCATATTGATATTATTACACGATTTCTAATGGGGCGGGATGGTACATTTGTATGGGAGGTACCAGAAGGGGAGTTGCCAAACTTCCAGGTTTTTGTCCAAAACTTTGTTTATCTATAGATATACTAAATACAAAATTTGGGCAAGATCGCGGTGGGCATATTGATATTATTACACCATTTCTAATGGGGCGGAATGGTACATTTGTATGGGAGGTACCAGAAGGGGAGTTGCCAGACATCCAGGGTTTTGTCCAAAACTTTGTCTAGCTATATATTTAATAAATACACAATTTGGGCAAGATCGCGGTGGGCATATTGATATTATTACACGATTTCTAATGGGGCGGGATGGTACATTTGTATGGGAGGTACCAGAAGGGAAGTTGCCAGACTTCCAAGTTTTTGTCCAACACTTTGTCTAGCTATATATTTAATAAATACAAAATTTGGGCAACATCGCGGTGGGCATATTGATATTATTACACAATTTCTAATGGGGCGGGATGGTACATTTGTATGGGAGGTACCAGAAGGAGAGTTGCCAGACCTCCAAGTTTTTGTCCAAAACTATGTCTATCTATAGATATACTACATACAAAATTTGGGCAAGATCGCGGTGGGCATATTGATATTATTACACAATTTCTAATGGGACGGGATGGTACATTTGTATGGGAGCTACCAGAAGGGGAGTTGCCAGACTTCCAGGTTTTGTCCAAAACTTTGTCTAGCTATATATTTAATAAATACACGATTTGGGCAAGATCGCTGTGGGCATATTGATATTATTACACGATTTCTAATGGGGCGGGATGGTACATTTGTATGGGAACTACCAGAAGGGGAGTTGCCAGACTTCCAGGTTTTTGTCCATAACTTTGTCTAGCTATGGATTTAATAAATACAAAATTTGGGCAAGATCGCGGTGGGCAAATTGATATTATTACTCGATTTCTAATGGGGCGGGATGGTACATTTGTATGGGAGCTACCAGAAGGGGAGTTGCCAGACATCTAGGTATTTGTCCAAAACTTTGTCTAGCTATAGATTTAATAAATACAAAATTTGGGCAAGATCGCTGTGGGCATATTGATATTATTGCACGATTTCTGAAGAGGGTGGAATGGTACATTTGTATGGGAGATACCAGAAGGGGAGTCGCCAGACTTCCAGGTTTTTGTCCAAAACTTTGTCTAGCTATAGATTTACTAAATACAAAATTTGGGCAAGATCGCGGTGGGCATATTTATATTATTACACGACTTCTAATGGGGCGGGATAGTACATTTGTATGGGAGCTACCAGAAGGGGAGTTGCCAGACATCCAGGTATTTGTCCAAAACATTGTCTAGCTATATATTAAATAAATACACAATTTGGGCAAGATCGCGGTGGGCATATTTTTTGTTTCAGGGGATGCCCCCTACAAATGCAATGCATTGTGTTAGCGGAAGGAAATTAGGGTATCGGAAGGAGGAAAGAGGGAGTAGTGTTTGTTGACATTTGTTTTGAATTTCTGAATGTTACAACTGGCAGGAAACACATTTGATGGAAGATTATTCCACATACGAACGGTTCGGCTAAAGAACGAATTTTCTCTATAGTGCGTCGTCCGGTCAACCGGCCGTTTCAAAATGAACGGATGAGATACCCTGGATAGCCGTGTATTCCGACTAAATGTTCTAACGTCAGGGACCAGACGACGGATATCTTGTGAACAGATACCATTAAAATATCTATAGAATAGCGATACACAACCCACATTTCGGCGATGCTGTAGGGAGACAATAGAGCTGGATACCCTACCATCCCCTATCATCACCACCGCTCTCCTCTGTACACGGTCCAGAAGCTTCAAAGATGTTAATGGAGCCCCTGCCCATATATGCGAGTTGTATTCCATTTTAGGCCGGATGTAAGTGGTGAAAATATTTACGAATCAGATGGAGTGAAGTATTTCTTGCACCGCTTCAGAAAGCCTAAACACTTGAATGATTCTTTCGACACTTCGAATATATGGCTAGCCCAGGGAGCATCACCCTGTATCTTCATGCCCAGAACATCAAGAGTGTCTGATTCGTCGATATCCACACCACCCATAGAGATTAACGACGATGCTGGATCTGGTGAACGTTTGTGTGACAACAAACAGCACTGGGTCTTTTGCGCATTAAAATCTACTCTATTTATTTGGCCCCACTCACAAATCGTCGCCAAATCGCGGTTAAGTGAGTCATTCGCCTTTTGTCCTCGACCTCCAGAGGACCTGGCCGATGATCAAATGAGTATGATTGACATAGGTTACTGTCATCCGTAAAGGAGTAGATCGGGTTCACAGTCTGACCCAACAGGTCGTCAATGAAAATAAGAAATAGAGAGGGAGAGAGGAGAGAGCCTTGTGGAACTCCTGCGGTCAACCTATGCTCGTTGGATGAGACCCCATCTATAACAACTCGTATAGAGCGATCCCTGAGGAAACTCGATATGAATCGAGAGAAGATATTACCGACACCAAAAGCAATAAGTTTTGATATGAGTGCTCCGTGCCAGACCCTATCGAACGCCTTGGAAATATCCAAAGCCACGACCTAACTTTCACCAAGGGCGTGAATAGATCGACTCCATCGCTCCGAAAGGAACGCCATCAGGTCTCCAGTAGATCGATTTCTACGGAAGCCATACTGTCGATCATTTAGAAGGCCGTTAGACTCTAAATACTTAACAAGATGGTGGTTAACCATGCTCTCCATAACCTTCGAGAGCGCAGAACATATTGCAATTGGACGGTAATTCGCAGGATTAGTAGCCTCACCTTTCTTGGGGATCGGCTGAACATTGGCAACTTTCCAACGTGAAGGGTAAATACCAGCACGGTACGACATGTTGAAAAGATTGCGCAATGGACGAGCTAGCGTCGAAGAGCACTTACATAAGACAAGTGCTGAAATGCCATTCGGGCCCGGAGTTTTGTTTACATTGAGATCTGCAAGAACCCTTTTAACGCCACGTGTTCGAAAAAATATCTGAGGCATCGAAGTAGATACGTTTTCGTTTACGGGGAGTGGTTGACTGCTGTCTGGCAAAGATGAATTCTTTGCAAATATTTCAGCCAGAAGGTTAGCTTTGTCAACCGGGTCAGTGAATATCTGGTCATCGTTAACGAGAGTTGGAATAGAAGACGAGGAATTGTCTCTTACTCTTTTAACAAATGCCCAAAAGCTCTTACTACCCCTGGGAGAAGGAAGAACTTTAGCACGAAGGCGTTGTTCGTGGAGAAGTTTTTCGCGCCTAAGCACTCTGGCACAATTGGATCTTGTCTGCTTACGTAGCAGCTCAGAAGTGACGTTTTTATTTAAACGCCAATTTCTGAACGCTTCCTCTTTGGATCTGACAGCTTCTTTGCATGTCTGATTAAACCAACAATTCTTTGAAGGTTTATTCGAAGTAGTCTTCGATGGAATAAACGTGTTTATTCCATGAAGAATTATTTTCTCGACCATTTCAGCAGCAGAATCGACATTATTGTCTAGGAAACATAATTTCCAATTAAAATGCTGATAGAAATTGTTGAGCTCGGCCCAACGTGCCTTTTCGTATATGTACAATGTCCGCTTCGTGACTGGTTTAGAAGTGGATCGAATATCGGAGAACGAAAAGGATGCTGAAATGGTGCAATGATCCGAGTTACCAAGAGGTGCAAGAATATTAACCTCGTACTTTTCAGGGTGTGAGGTTAAGAAAAGGTCAAGAATATTATGATATTGCCCTTCAACACGCGGAATGTGTGTTGGTTCATTCACTAATTGCGTCAAGACATTGTGCGCGGCAAATAACTCAGCGTACTGACCCTCCAGAGATGTATGGCTCGAATGGGAAAGCCAAGATTGATTATGGACATTGAAATCCCCAGCAACTACAATTTCACTGTCCGGACAATCTTCTAAAATTTTTGATATAGAGTCGGAAAGGGCGTCGAAGCCGTTTAGGGTAGCCTCCCTTTCCAAATTTGGGCTTCTGTACAGAAACCCGAAGTGTAATGGGTGTTATCCAATCCTGAACTTTACCCAAAGAAAGTTAAATTCTGGATCTTGTGAGTCCAAATGTTGCTGGCTCTAGAACACCACACCATTACGTATGTATACCACAAGGCCTCTGTGGGAAGAGAAAGAGGAAAGAGTGTGATATCCAGGAATGTGAAAATTCTGTGGATTAGAACCCTCACACACCTGGGTCTCACATAGAGCGAGTACATCTGGCATATGGAACTGAACGTGAGTGTATACCGCAAAGATATTTGCCTTCAGCCCTCGTATGTTCGCAAAATGTGTTTTAAATGAACCTACCATTGTAACATACAGAAACACAAAACAATATCAAAGCATAAATACAAATAACTGTGCACCCCTCTTGCCGCTGCTAGACCCAACAAGTGTTCAGTGTTAGATCTTCAACACAAGTCAGGCAGCGACATGAAGAGAGCACAGTCGTTTGTATTATGCGAAAAGGGATGCGGAGAGGAAGGGCGGAACACAGGAGAAGGGGAGCATAAAAAAGCCGTTCGTGTTGGCGTTGATGTGTGTGACTGCTGGTGTTATTGTTGTTGTTTGTTGTTGATGTTGTGTATGTTTGATGTTGTTTTTGTTTGTGGAGATGGTGGTTGGTTTTTTTTTTTTTTTTTATTCTCTTTTTGGTTTGTGAGACACTATTTTTTTTTTGCACGTATATTTTAGTTGTTGTGGAGTCTGTATTTGGTTTATTGGTTTTTTTTTCTGTTTTTGTTATATATTTAATTTTGCACACAACGGACAAAACATAAAAGAACGCGACAAAACATAAAACAACGCGAAAGCGACCGGACAAAAAGTGCGTGCGCACTGGACAAAAGACAAACTACTACTCAATGGGGCGGGATGGTACATTTGTATGGGAGCTACCAGAAGGGGAGTTGCCAGACATCTAGGTATTTGTCCAAAACTTTGTCTAGCTATAGATTTAATAAATACAAAATTTGGGCAAGATCGCGGTGGGCATATTTATATTATTACACGATTTCTAATGGGGTGGGATGGTACATTTGTATGGGAACTACCAGAAGGGGAGTTGTCAGACTTCCAGGTTTTTGTCCAAAACTTTGTCTAGCTATATATTAAATAAATACACAATTTGGGCAAGATCGCGGTGGGCATATTGATATTATTGCACGATTTCTGAAGAGGGTGGAATGGTACATTTGTATGGGAGATACCAGAAGGGGAGTCGCCAGACTTCCAGGTTTTTGTCCAAAACTTTGTCTATCTATAGATTTACTAAATACAAAATTTGGGCAAGATCGCGGTGGGCATATTTTTATTATTACACGATTTCTAATGGGGCGGGATGGTACATTTGTATGGGAGCTACCAGAAGGGGAGTTGCCAGACTTCCAGGTTTTTGTCCAAAACTTTGTCTAGCTATAGATTTAATAAATACAAAATTTGGGCAAGATCTTGGTGGGCATATTTATATTATTACACGATTTCTAATGGGGCAGGATGGTACATTTGTATGGGAACTACCAGAAGGGGAGTTGCCAGACTTCCAGGTTTTTGTCCAAAACTTTGTCTAGCTATATATTAAATAAATACACAATTTGGGCAAGATCGCGGTGGGCATATTGATATTATTGCACGATTTCTGAAGAGGGTGGAATGGTACATTTGTATGGGAGCTACCAGAAGGGGAGTTGCCAGACATCCAGGTATTTGTCTAAAACTTTATCTAGCTATAGATTTAATAAATACAAAATTTGGGCAAGATCGCGGTGGGCATATTTATATTATTACGCGATTTCTAATGGGGCAGGATGGTACATTTGTATGGAAACTACCAGAAGGGGAGTTGCCAGACTTAAAGGTTTTTGTCCAAAATATTGTCTAGCTATATATTAAATAAATACACAATTTGGGCAAGATCGCGGTGGGCATATTGATATTATTGCACGATTTCTGAAGAGGGTGGAATGGTACATTTGTATGGGAGCTACCAGAAGGGGAGTCGCCAGACTTCCAGGTTTTTGTCCAAAACTTTGTCTATCTATAGATTTACTAAATACAAAATTTGGGCAAGTTCGCGGTGGGCATATTTTTATTATTACACGATTTCTAATGGGGCGGGATGGTACATTTGTATGGGAGCTACCAGAAGGGGAGTTGCCAGACTTCCAGGTTTTTGTCCAAAACTTTGTCTATCTATAGATTTACTAAATACAAAATTAGGGCAAGATCGCGGTGGGCATATTTATATTGTTACACGATTTCTAATGGGGCGGGATGGTACATTTGTATGGGAGCTACCAGAAGGGGAGTTGCCAGACTTCCAGGTTTTTGTCCAAAACTTTGTTTAGCTATATATTTAATAAATACACGATTTGGGCAAGATCGCGGTGGGTATATTGATATTATTGCACGATTTCTGAAGAGGGTGGAATGGTACATTTGTATGGGAGCTACCAGAAGGGGAGTTGCCAGACATCCAGGTATTTGTCTAAAACTTTATCTAGCTATAGATTTAATAAATACAAAATTTGGGCAAGATCGCGGTGGGCATATTTATATTATTACGCGATTTCTAATGGGGCAGGATGGTACATTTGTATGGGAACTACCAGAAGGGGAGTTGCCAGACTTAAAGGTTTTTGTCCAAAATATTGTCTAGCTATATATTAAATAAATACACAATTTGGGCAAGATCGCGGTGGGCATATTGATATTATTGCACGATTTCTGAAGAGGGTGGAATGGTACATTTGTATGGGAGATACCAGAAGGGGAGTCGCCAGACTTCCAGGTTTTTGTCCAAAACTTTGTCTATCTATAGATTTACTAAATACAAAATTTGGGCAAGATCGCGGTGGGCATATTTATATTTTATTTATTTTTTATTTTTATTTTATTTAATTACAATACAAAGTAAATTTATATTCTAATTTTGGGTCCAAGGATAAACCGAGTGACAAAGACTATTTGGCTTGATTTTTTGCAGCGACAGACCAAAGCCTCTGGTGGGAATCGAACCCACAACCCCCACGCTGATAGGCAAGCACGCTACCAACTCGCCTACCGGGGCGCTTGCATATTTATATTATTACGCGATTTCTAATGGGGCAGGATGGTACATTTGTATGGGAACTACCAGAAGGGGAGTTGCCAGACTTAAAGGTTTTTGTCCAAAATATTGTCTAGCTATATATTAAATAAATACACAATTTGGGCAAGATCGCGGTGGGCATATTGATATTATTGCACGATTTCTGAAGAGGGTGGAATGGTACATTTGTATGGGAGATACCAGAAGGGGAGTCGCCAGACTTCCAGGTTTTTGTCCAAAACTTTGTCTATCTATAGATTTACTAAATACAAAATTTGGGCAAGATCGCGGTGGGCATATTTATATTTTATTTATTTTTTATTTTTATTTTATTTAATTACAATACAAAGTAAATTTATATTCTAATTTTGGGTCCAAGGATAAACCGAGTGACAAAGACTATTTGGCTTGATTTTTTGCAGCGACAGACCAAAGCCTCTGGTGGGAATCGAACCCACAACCCCCACGCTGATAGGCAAGCACGCTACCAACTCGCCTACCGGGGCGCTTGCATATTTATATTATTACACGATTTCTAATGGGGCGGGATGGTACATTTGTATGGGAGCTACCAGAAGGGGAGTTGCCAGACATCCAGGTATTTGTCCAAAACTTTGTCTAGCTATAGATTTAATAAATACAACATTTGGGCAAGATCGCGGTGGGCATATTTATATTATTACACGATTTCTAATGGGGCGGGATGGTACATTTGTATGGGAACTACCAGAAGGGGAGTAGCCAGACTTCCAGGTGTTTGTCCAAAACTTTGTCTATCTATATATTTAATAAATACACAATTTGGGCAAGATCGCGGTGGGCATATTGATATTATTACACGATTTCTAATGGGCGGGATGGTACATTTGTATGGGAGCAACCAGAAGGGGAGTAGCCATACTTCCAGGTATTTGTCCAAAACTTTGTCTAGCTATAGATTTAATAAATACAAAATTTGGGAAAGATCGCGGTGGGCATATTTATATTATTACACGATTTCTAATGGGGCGGGATGGTACATTTGTATGGGAGCTACCAGAAGGGGAGTTGCCAGACATCCAGGTATTTGTCAAAAACTTTGTCTAGCTATAGATTTAATAAATACAACATTTGGGCAAGATCGCGGTGGGCATATTTATATTATTACACGATTTCTAATGGGGCGGGATGGTACATTTGTATGGGAACTACCAGAAGGGGAGTAGCCAGACTTCCAGGTGTTTGTCCAGAACTTTGTCTATCTATATATTTAATAAATACACAATTTGGGCAAGATCGCGGTGGTCATATTGATATTATTACACGATTTCTAATGGGGCGGGATGGTACATTTGTATGGGAACTACCAGAAGGGGAGTTGCCAGACTTCCAGGTTTTTGTCCAAAATTTTGTCTAGCTATATATTAAATAAATACACAATTTGGGCAAGATCGCGGTGGGCATATTTATATTATTACACGATGTCTGAAGAGGGTGGAATGGTACATTTGTATGGGAGATACCAGAAGGGGAGTCGCCATTCTTCCAGGTATTTGTCCAAAACTTTGTCTAGCTATAGATTTACTAAATACAAAATTTGGGCAAGATCGCGGTGAACATATTTATATTATTACACGATTACTAATGGGGCGGGATGGTACATTTGTATGGGAGCTACCAGAAGGGGAGTTGCCAGACATCCAGGTATTTGTCCAAAACTTTGTCTAGCTATAGATTTAATAAATACAACATTTGGGCAAGATCGCGGTGGGCATATTTATATTATTACACGATTTCTAATGGGGCGGGATGGTACATTTGTATGGGAACTACCAGAAGGGGAGTAGCCAGACTTCCAGGTGTTTGTCCAAAACTTTGTCTATCTATATATTTAATAAATACACAATTTGGGCAAGATCGCCGTGGTCATATTGATATTATTACACGATTTCTAATGGGGCGGGATGGTACATTTGTATGGGAGCTACCAGAAGGGGAGTTGCCAGACATCCAGGTATTTGTCCAAAACTTTGTCTAGCTATAGATTTAATAAATACAACATTTGGGCAAGATCGCGGTGGGCATATTTATATTATTACACGATTTCTAATGGGGCGGGATGGTACATTTGTATGGGAACTACCAGAAGGGGAGTAGCCAGAGTTCCAGGTGTTTGTCCAAAACTTTGTCTATCTATATATTTAATAAATACACAATTTGGGCAAGATCGCCGTGGTCATATTGATATTATTACACGATTTCTAATGGGGCGGGATGGTACATTTGTATGGGAACTACCAGAAGGGGAGTTGCCAGACTTCCAGGTTTTTGTCCAAAAGTTTGTCTAGCTATATATTAAATAAATACACAATTTGGGGAAGATCGCGGTGGGCATATTTATATTATTACACGATTTCTAATGGGGCGGGATGGTACATTTGTATGGGAACTACCAGAAGGGGAGTAGCCAGACTTCCAGGTGTTTGTCCAAAACTTTGTCTATCTATATATTTAATAAATACACAATTTGGGCAAGATCACGGTGGGCATATTGATATTATTACACGATTTCTAATGGGGCGGGATGGTACATTTGTATGGGAACTACCAGAAGGGGAGTTGCCAGACTTCCAGGTTTTTGTCCAAAATTTTGTCTAGCTATATATTAAATAAATACACAATTTGGGCAAGATCGCGGTGGGCATATTTATATTATTACACGATTTCTGAATAGGGTGGAATGGTACATTTGTATGGGAGATACCAGAAGGGGAGTCGCCATTCTTCCAGGTATTTGTCCAAAACTTTGTCTAGCTATAGATTTAATAAATACATAATTTGGGCAAGATCGCGGTGGGCATATTGATATTATTACACGATTTCTAATGGGGCGGGATGGTACATTTGTATGGGAGCAACAAGAAGGGGAATAGCCATACTTCCAGGTATTTGTCCAAAACTTTGTCTAGCTATAGATTTAATAAATACAAAATTTGGGAAAGATCGCGGTGGGCATATTTATATTATTACACGATTTCTAATGGGGCGGGATGGTACATTTGTATGGGAGCCACCAGAAGGGGAGTTGCCAGACATCCAGGTATTTGTCCAAAACTTTGTCTAGCTATAGATTTAATAAATACAACATTTGGGCAAGATCGCGGTGGGCATATTTATATTATTACACGATTTCTAATGGGGCGGGATGGTACATTTGTATGGGAACTACCAGAAGGGGAGTAGCCAGACTTCCAGGTGTTTGTCCAAAACTTTGTCTATCTATATATTTAATAAATACACAATTTGGGCAAGATCGCGGTGGTCATATTGATATTATTACACGATTTCTAATGGGGCGGGATGGTACATTTGTATGGGAACTACCAGAAGGGGAGTTGCCAGACTTCCAGGTTTTTGTTAAAAATTTTGTCTAGCTATATATTAAATAAATACACAATTTGGGCAAGATCGCGGTGGGCATATTTATATTATTACACGATTTCTGAAGAGGGTGGAATGGTACATTTGTATGGGAGATACCAGAAGGGGAGTCGCCATTCTTCCAGGTATTTGTCCAAAACTTTGTCTAGCTATAGATTTACTAAATACAAAATTTGGGCAAGATCGCGGTGAGCATATTTATATTATTACACGATTTCTAATGGGGCGGGATGGTACATTTGTATGGGAGCTACCAGAAGGGGAGTTGCCAGACATCCAGGTATTTGTCCAAAACTTTGTCTAGCTATATATTTAATAAATACACAATTTGGGCAAGATCGCGGTGGGCATATTTATATTATTACACGATTTCTAATGGGGCATGATGGTACATTTGTATGGGAACTACCAGAAGGGGAGTTGCCAGACTTAAAGGTTTTTGTCCAAAACATTGTCTATCTATATATTTAATAAATACACAATTTGGGCAAGATCGCGGTGGGCATATTGATATTATTACACGATTTCTGAAGAGGGTGGAATGGTACATTTGTATGGGAACTACCAGAAGGGGAGTAGCCATTCTTCCAGGTATTTGTCCAAAACTTTGTCTAGCTATAGATTTACTAAATACAAAATTTGGGCAAGATCGCGGTGAGCATATTTATATTATTACACGATTTCTGAAGAGGGTGGAATGGTACATTTGTATGGGAACTACCAGAAGGGGAGTAGCCAGACTTCCAGGTGTTTGTCCAAAACTGTGTCTATCTATATATTTAATAAATACACAATTTGGGCAAGATCGCGGTGGGCACTACCAGAAGGGGAGTTGCCAGACTTAAAGGTTTTTGTCCAAAACATTGTCTATCTATATATTTAATAAATACACAATTTGGGCAAGATCGCGGTGGGCATATTGATATTATTACACGATTTCTAATGGGCGGGATGGTACATTTGTATGGAAGCAACAAGAAGGGGAGTAGCCATACTTCCAGGTATTTGTCCAAAACTTTGTCTAGCTATAGATTTAATAAATACAAAATTTGGGAAAGATCGCGGTGGGCATATTTATATTATTACACGATTTCTAATGGGGCGGGATGGTACATTTGTATGGGAGCCACCAGAAGGGGAGTTGCCAGACATCCAGGTATTTGTCCAAAACTTTGTCTAGCTATAGATTTAATAAATACAACATTTGGGCAAGATCGCGGTGGGCATATTTATATTATTACACGATTTCTAATGGGGCGGGATGGTACATTTGTATGGGAACTACCAGAAGGGGAGTAGCCAGACTTCCAGGTGTTTGTCCAAAACTTTGTCTATCTATATATTTAATAAATACACAATTTGGGCAAGATCGCGGTGGTCATATTGATATTATTACACGATTTCTAATGGGGCGGGATGGTACATTTGTATGGGAACTACCAGAAGGGGAGTTGCCAGACTTCCAGGTTTTTGTCCAAAATTTTGTCTAGCTATATATTAAATAAATACACAATTTGGGCAAGATCGCGGTGGGCAAATTTATATTATTACACGATTTCTGAAGAGGGTGGAATGGTACATTTGTATGGGAGATACCAGAAGGGGAGTCGCCATTCTTCCAGGTATTTGTCCAAAACTTTGTCTAGCTATAGATTTACTAAATACAAATTTTGGGCAAGATCGCGGTGAGCATATTTATATTATTACACGATTTCTAATGGGGCGGGATGGTACATTTGTATGGGAGCTACCAGAAGGGGAGTTGCCAGACATCCAGGTATTTGTCCAAAACTTTGTCTAGCTATATATTTAATAAATACAAAATTTGGGCAAGAACGCGGTGGGCATATTTATATTATTACACGATTTCTAATGGGCGGAATGGTACATTTGTATGGGAACTACCAGAAGGGGAGTTGCCAGACTTCCAGGTTTTTGTACAAAACTTTGTCTAGCTATATATTTAATAAATACACAATTTGGGCAAGATCGCGGTGGGCATATTGATATTATTGCACGATTTCTGAAGAGGGTGGAATGGTACATTTGTATGGGAGCAACAAGAAGGGGAGTAGCCATACTTCCAGGTATTTGTCCAAAACTTTGTCTAGCTATAGATTTAATAAATACAAAATTTGGGAAAGATCGCGGTGGGCATATTTATATTATTACACGATTTCTAATGGGGCGGGATGGTACATTTGTATGGGAGCTACCAGAAGGGGAGTTGCCAGACATCCAGGTATTTGTCCAAAACTTTGTCTAGCTATAGATTTAATAAATACAACATTTGGGCAAGATCGCGGTGGGCATATTTATATTATTACACGATTTCTAATGGGGCGGGATGGTACATTTGTATGGGAACTACCAGAAGGGGAGTAGCCAGACTTCCAGGTGTTTGTCCAAAACTTTGTCTATCTATATATTTAATAAATACACAATTTGGGCAAGATCGCGGTGGTCATATTGATATTATTACACGATTTCTAATGGGGCGGGATGGTACATTTGTATGGGAACTACCAGAAGGGGAGTCGCCATTCTTCCAGGTATTTGTCCAAAACTTTGTCTAGCTATAGATTTACTAAATACAAAATTTGGGCAAGATCGCGGTGAGCATATTTATATTATTACACGATTTCTAATGGGGCGGGATGGTACATTTGTATGGGAGCTACCAGAAGGGGAGTTGCCAGACATCCAGGTATTTGTCCAAAACTTTGTCTAGCTATATATTTAATAAATACAAAATTTGGGCAAGAACGCGGTGGGCATATTTATATTATTACACGATTTCTAATGGGGCGGAATGGTACATTTGTATGGGAACTACCAGAAGGGGAGTTGCCAGACTTCCAGGTTTTTGTACAAAACTTTGTCTAGCTATATATTTAATAAATACACAATTTGGGCAAGATCGCGGTGGGCATATTGATATTATTGCACGATTTCTGAAGAGGGTGGAATGGTACATTTGTATGGGAGATACCAGAAGGGGAGTCGCCAGACTTCCAGGTTTTTGTCCAAAACTTTGTCTATCTATAGATTTACTAAATACAAAATTTGGGCAAGATCGCGGTGGGCATATTTATATTATTACACGATTTCTAATGCGGCGGGATGGTACACTTGTATGGGAGCTACCAGAAGGGGAGTTGCTAGACTTCCAGGTTTTTGTCCAAAACTTTGTCTAGCTATATATTTAATAAATACACGATTTGGGCAAGATCGCTGTGGGCATATTGATATTATTGCACGATTTCTGAAGAGGGTGGAATGGTACATTTGTATGGGAGATACCAGAAGGGGAGTCGCCAGACTTCCAGGTTTTTGTCCAAAACTTTTTCTATCTATAGATTTACTAAATACAAAATTTGGGCATGATCGCGGTGGGTATATTTATATTATTACACGATTTCTAATGGGGCGGGATGGTACATTTGTATGGGAGCTACCAGAAGGGGAGCTGCCAGACATCTAGGTATTTGTCTAAAACTTTATCTAGCTATAGATTTAATAAATACAAAATTTGGGCAAGATCGCGGTGGGCATATTTATATTATTACACGATTTCTAATGGGGCAGGATGGTACATTTGTATGGGAACTACCAGAAGGGGAGTTGCCAGACTTAAAGTTTTTTGCCCAAAACATTGTCTAGCTATATATTAAATAAATACACAATTTGGGCAAGATCGCGGTGGGCATATTGATATTATTGCACGATTTCTGAAGAGGGTGGAATGGTACATTTGTATGGGAGATACCAGAAGGGGAGTCGCCAGACTTCCAGGTTTTTCTCCAAAACTTTGTCTATCTATAGATTTACTAAATACAAAATTTGGGCAAGATCGCGGTGGGCATATTTATATTATTACACGATTTCTAATGGGGCGGGATGGTACATTTGTATGGGAGCTACCAGATGGGGAGTTGCCAGACCTCCAGGTTTTTGTCCAAAACTTTGTCTAGCTATATATTTAATAAATACACGATTTGGGCAAGATCGCTGTGGGCATATTGATATTATTGCACGATTTCTGAAGAGGGTGGAATGGTACATTTGTATGGGAGATACCAGAAGGGGAGTCGCCAGACTTCCAGGTTTTTGTCCAAAACTTTTTCTATCTACAAATTTACTAAATACAAAATTTGGGCAAGATCGCGGTGGGTATATTTATATTATTACACGATTTCTAATGGGGCGGGATGGTACATTTGTATGGGAGCTACCAGAAGGGGAGTTGCCAGACATCCAGGTATTTGTCTAAAACTTTATCTAGCTATAGATTTAATAAATACAAAATTTGGGCAAGATCGCGGTGGGCATATTTATATTATTACACGATTTCTAATGGGGCAGGATGGTACATTTGTATGGGAACTACCAGAAGGGGAGTTGCCAGACTTAAAGGTTTTTGTCCAAAACATTGTCTAGCTATATATTAAATAAATACACAATTTGGGCAAGATCGCGGTGTGCATATTGATATTATTGCACGATTTCTGAAGAGGGTGGAATGGTACATTTGTATGGGAGATACCAGAAGGGGAGTCGCCAGACTTCCAGGTTTTTGTCCAAAACTTTGTCTATCTATAGATTTACTAAATACAAAATTTGGGCAAGATCGCGGTGGGCATATTTATATTTTTACACGATTTCTAATGGGGCGGGATAGTACATTTGTATGGGAGCTACCAGAAGGGGAGTTGCCAGACATCCAGGTATTTGTCCAAAACTTTGTCTAGCTATATATTAAATAAATACAAAATTTGGGCAAGATCGCGGTGGGCATATTTATATTATTACACGATTTCTAATGAGGCAGGATGGTACATTTGTATGGGAACTACCAGAAGGGGAGTTGCCAGACTTAAAGTTTTTTGCCCAAAACATTGTCTAGCTATATATTAAATAAATACACAATTTGGGCAAGATCGCGGTGGGCATATTGATATTATTGCACGATTTCTGAAGAGGGTGGAATGATACATTTGTATGGGAGATACCAGAAGGGGAGTCGCCAGACTTCCAGGTTTTTCTCCAAAACTTTGTCTATCTATAGATTTACTAAATACAAAATTTGGGCAAGATCGCGGTGGGCATATTTATATTATTACACGATTTCTAATGGGGCGGGATGGTACATTTGTATGGGAGCTACCAGAAGGGGAGTTGCCAGACTTCCAGGTTTTTGTCCAAAACTTTGTCTAGCTATATATTTAATAAATACACGATTTGGGCAAGATCGCTGTGGGCATATTGATATTATTGCACGATTTCTGAAGAGGGTGGAATGGTACATTTGTATGGGAGATACCAGAAGGGGAGTCGCCAGACTTCCAGGTTTTTGTCCAAAACTTTTTCTATCTATAGATTTACTAAATACAAAATTTGGGCAAGATCGCGGTGGGTATATTTATATTATTACACGATTTCTAATGGGGCGGGATGGTACATTTGTATGGGAGCTACCAGAAGGGGAGTTGCCAGACATCCAGGTATTTGTCTAAAACTTTATCTAGCTATAGATTTAATAAATACAAAATTTGGGCAAGATCGCGGTGGGCATATTTATATTATTACACGATTTCTAATGGGGCATGATGGTACATTTGTATGGGAACTACCAGAAGGGGAGTTGCCAGACTTAAAGGTTTTTGTCCAAAACATTGTCTATCTATATATTTAATAAATACACAATTTGGGCAAGATCGCGGTGGGCATATTGATATTATTACACGATTTCTAATGGGGCGGGATGGTACATTTGTATGGGAGCCACCAGAAGGGGAGTTGCCAGACTTAAAGGTTTTTGTCCAAAACATTGTCTATCTATATATTTAATAAATACACAATTTGGGCAAGATCGCGGTGGGCATATTGATATTATTACACGATTTCTAATGGGGCATGATGGTACATTTGTATGGGAACTACCAGAAGGGGAGTTGCCAGACTTAAAGGTTTTTGTCCAAAACATTGTCTATCTATATATTTAATAAATACACAATTTGGGCAAGATCGCGGTGGGCATATTTATATTATTACACGATTTCTAATGGGGCATGATGGTACATTTGTATGGGAACTACCAGAAGGGGAGTTGCCAGACTTAAAGGTTTTTGTCCAAAACATTGTCTATCTATATATTTAATAAATACACAATTTGGGCAAGATCGCGGTGGGCATATTGATATTATTACACGATTTCTAATGGGGCGGGATGGTACATTTGTATGGGAGCCACCAGAAGGGGAGTTGCCAGACATCCAGGTATTTGTCCAAAACTTTGTCTAGCTATAGATTTAATAAATACAACATTTGGGCAAGATCACGGTGGGCATATTTATATTATTACACGATTTCTAATGGGTCGGGATGGTACATTTGTATGGGAACTACCAGAAGGGGAGTAGCCAGACTTCCAGGTGTTTGTCCAAAACTTTGTCTATCTATATATTTAATAAATACACAATTTGGGCAAGATCGCGGTGGTCATATTGTTATTATTACACGATTTCTAATGGGGCGGGATGGTACATTTGTATGGGAACTACCAGAAGGGGAGTTGCCAGACTTCCAGGTTTTTGTCCAAAATTTTGTCTAGCTATATATTAAATAAATACACAATTTGGGCAAGATCGCGGTGGGCATATTTATATTATTACACGATTTCTGAAGAGGGTGGAATGGTACATTTGTATGGGAGATTCCAGAAGGGGAGTCGCCATTCTTCCAGGTATTTGTCCAAAACTTTGTCTAGCTATAGATTTACTAAATACAAAATTTGGGCAAGATCGCGGTGAGCATATTTATATTATTACACGATTTCTAATGGGGCGGGATGGTACATTTGTATGGGAGCTACCAGAAGGGGAGTTGCCAGACATCCAGGTATTTGTCCAAAACTTTGTCTAGCTATATATTTAATAAATACAAAATTTGGGCAAGAACGCGGTGGGAATATTTATATTATTACACGATTTCTGAAGAGGGCGGGATGGTACATTTGTATGGGAACTACCAGAAGGGGAGTAGCCAGACTTCCAGGTGTTTGTCCAAAACTTTGTCTATCTATATATTTAATAAATACACAATTTGGGCAAGATCGCGGTGGTCATATTGATATTATTACACGATTTCTAATGGGGCGGGATGGTACATTTGTATGGGAACTACCAGAAGGGGAGTTGCCAGACTTCCAGGTTTTTGTCCAAAATTTTGTCTAGCTATATATTAAATAAATACACAATTTGGGCAAGATCGCGGTGGCCATATTTATATTATTACACGATTTCTGAAGAGGGTGGAATGGTACATTTGTATGGGAGATACCAGAAGGGGAGTCGCCATTCTTCCAGGTATTTGTCCAAAACTTTGTCTAGCTATAGATTTACTAAATACAAAATTTGGGCAAGATCGCGGTGAGCATATTTATATTATTACACGATTTCTAATGGGGCGGGATGGTACATTTGTATGGGAGGTACCAGAAGGGGAGTTGTCAGACATCCAGGTTTTTGTCCAAAACTATGTCTATCTATAGATTTACTAAATACAAAATTTGTGCAAGATCGCGGTGGGCATATTTATATTTTTACACTATTTCTAATGGGGCGGGATGGTACATTTGTATGGGAGGTACCAGAAGGGGAGTTTCCAGACATCCAGGTTTTTGTCCAAAACTATGTCTATCTATAGATTTACTAAATACAAAATTTGTGCAAGATCGCGGTGGGCATATTGTTATATGTTTGCACGATTTCTGAAGAGGGTGGAATGGTACATTTGTATGGGAGATACCAGAAGGGGAGTCGCCACACTTCCAGGTTTTTGTCCAAAACTTTGTCTATCTATAGATTTACTAAATACAAAATTTGTGCAAGATCGCGGTGGGCATATTGATATTATTACACAATTTCTAATGGGGCGGGATGGTACATTTGTATGGGAGCTACCAGAAGGGGAGTTGCCAGACATCCAGGTCTTTGTCCAAAACTTTGTCTAGCTATATATTAAATAAATACACAATTTGGGCAAGATCGCGGTGGGCATATTGACATTATTGCACGATTTCTGAAGAGGGTGGAATGGTACATTTGTATGGGAGCTACCAGAAGGGGAGTTGCCAGACATCCAGGTATTTGTCCAAAACTTTGTCTAGCTATATATTAAATAAATACACAATTTGGGCAAGATCGCGGTGGGCATGTTTATATTATTACACAATTTCTGAAGAGGGTGGAATGGTACATTTGTATGGGAGATACCAGAAGAGGAGTCGCCAGACTTCCAGGTTTTTGTCCAAAACTTTGTCTATCTATGGATTTACTAAATACACAATTTGGGCAAGATCGCGGTGGGCATATTTATATTATTACACGATTTCTGAAGAGGGTGGAATGGTACATTTGTATGGGAATTACCAGAAGCGGAGTTGCCAGACATCCAGGTATTTGTCCAAAACTTTGTCTAGCTATATATTAAATAAATACACAATTTGGGCAAGTTCGCGGTGGGCATATTTATATTATTACACGATTTCTGAAGTGGGTGGAATGGTACATTTGTATGGGAGATACCAGAAGGGGAGTCGCCAGACTTCCAGGTTTTTGTCCAAAACTTTGTCTATCTATGTATTTACTAAATACACAATTTGGGCAAGATCGCGGTGGGCATATTGATATTATTGCACGATTTCTGAAAAAGGTGGAATGGTACATTTGTATGGGAGCTACTAGAAGGAGAGTTGCCAGACATCCAGGTATTTGTCCAAAACTTTGTTTAGCTATATATTAAATAAATACACAATTTGGGCAAGATCGCGGTGGGCATATTTATATTATTACACGATTTCTGAAGAGGGTGGAATGGTACATTTGTATGGGAGATACCAGAAGGGGCGTCGCCAGACTTCCAGGTTTTTGTCCAAAACTTTGTCTAGCTATATATTAAATAAATACACAATTTGGGCAAGATCGCGGTGGGCATATTGATATTATTGCACGATTTCTGAAGAGGGTGGAATGGTATATTTGTATGGGAGCTACCAGAAGGGGAGTTGCCAGACATCCAGGTATTTGTCCAAAACTTCGTCTAGCTATATATTAAATAAATGGTACATTGGTGGAATGGTACATTTGTATGGGAGCTACCAGAAGGGGAGTTGCCAGACATCCAGGTATTTGTCCAAAACTTTGTCTATCTATAGATTTACTAAATACAAAATTTGTGCAAGATCGCGGTGGGCATATTGTTATATGTTTGCACGATTTCTGAAGAGGGTGGAATGGTACATTTGTATGGGAGATACCAGAAGGGGAGTCGCCAGACTTCCAGGTTTTTGTCCAAAACTTTGTCTATCTATAGATTTACTAAATACAAAATTTGTGCAAGATCGCGGTGGGCATATTGATATTATTACACAATTTCTAATGGGGCGGGATGGTACATTTGTATGGGAGCTACCAGAAGGGGAGTTGCCAGACATCCAGGTCTTTGTCCAAAACTTTGTCTAGCTATATATTAAATAAATACACAATTTGGGCAAGATCGCGGTGGGCATATTGACATTATTGCACGATTTCTGAAGAGGGTGGAATGGTACATTTGTATGGGAGCTACCAGAAGGGGAGTTGCCAGACATCCAGGTATTTGTCCAAAACTTTGTCTAGCTATATATTAAATAAATACACAATTTGGGCAAGATCGCGGTGGGCATGTTTATATTATTACACGATTTCTGAAGAGGGTGGAATGGTACATTTGTATGGGAGATACCAGAAGAGGAGTCGCCAGACTTCCAGGTTTTTGTCCAAAACTTTGTCTATCTATGGATTTACTAAATACACAATTTGGGCAAGATCGCGGTGGGCATATTTATATTATTACACGATTTCTGAAGAGGGTGGAATGGTACATTTGTATGGGAGCTACCAGAAGCGGAGTTGCCAGACATCCAGGTATTTGTCCAAAACTTTGTCTAGCTATATATTAAATAAATACACAATTTGGGCAAGTTCGCGGTGGGCATATTTATATTATTACACGATTTCTGAAGTGGGTGGAATGGTACATTTGTATGGGAGATACCAGAAGGGGAGTCGCCAGACTTCCAGGTTTTTGTGCAAAACTTTGTCTATCTATGGATTTACTAAATACACAATTTGGGCAAGATCGCGGTGGGCATATTGATATTATTGCACGATTTCTGAAAAAGGTGGAATGGTACATTTGTATGGGAGCTACTAGAAGGAGAGTTGCCAGACATCCAGGTATTTGTCCAAAACTTTGTCTAGCTATATATTAAATAAATACACAATTTGGGCAAGATCGCGGTGGGCATATTTATATTATTACACGATTTCTGAAGAGGGTGGAATGGTACATTTGTATGGGAGATACCAGAAGGGGAGTCGCCAGACTTCCAGGTTTTTGTCCAAAACTTTGTCTAGCTATATATTAAATAAGTACACAATTTGGGCAAGATCGCGGTGGGCATATTGATATTATTGAACGATTTCTGAAGAGGGTGGAATGGTATATTTGTATGGGAGCTACCAGAAGGGGAGTTGCCAGACATCCAGGTATTTGTCCAAAACTTCGTCTAGCTATATATTAAATAAATGGTACATTGGTGGAATGGTACATTTGTATGGGAGCTACCAGAAGGGGAGTTGCCAGACATCCAGGTATTTGTCCAAAACTTTGTCTATCTATAGATTTACTAAATACAAAATTTGTGCAAGATCGCGGTGGGCATATTGATATTATTACACAATTTCTAATGGGGCGGGATGGTACATTTGTATGGGAGCTACCAGAAGGGGAGTTGCCAGACATCCAGGTATTTGTCCAAAACTTTGTCTAGCTATATATTAAATAAATACACAATTTGGGCAAGATCGCGGTGGGCATATTTATATTATTACACGATTTCTGAAGAGGGTGGAATGGTACATTTGTATGGGAGATACCAGAAGGGGAGTCGCCAGACTTCCAGGTTTATGTCCAAAACTTTGTCTATCTATAGATTTACTAAATACAAAATTTGGGCAAGATCGCGGTGGGCATATTTATATTATTACACGATTTCTAATGGGGCAGGATGGTACATTTGTATGGTCGGTACCAGAAGGGGAGTTGCCAGACATCCAGGTTTTTGTCCAAAACTTTGTCTAGCTATATATTTAATAAATACAAAATTTGGGCAAGATCGCGGTGGGCATATTTATATTATTACACGATTTCTAATGGGGCGGGATGGTACATTTGTATGGGAACTACCAGAAGGGGAATAGCCAGACTTCCAGGTGTTTGTCCAAAACTTTGTCTATCTATATATTTAATAAATACACAATATGGGCAAGATCGCGGTGGGCATATTGATATTATTACACGATCTCTAATGGGCGGGATGGTACATTTGTATGGGAGCAACAAGAAGGGGAGTAGCCATACTTCCAGGTATTTGTCCAAAACTTTGTCTAGCTATAGATTTAATAAATACAAAATTTGGGCAAGATCGCGGTAGGCATATTTATATTATTACACGATTTCTAATGGGGCGGGATGGGACATTTGTATGGGAGGTACCAGAAGGGGAGTAGCCAGACTTCCAGGTATTTGTCCAAAACTTTGTCTAGCTATAGATTTAATAAATACAACATTTGGGCAAGATCGCGGTGGGCATATTGATATTATTACACGATTTCTAATGGGGCGGGATGGTGCATTTGTATGTGAGCAACAAGAAGGGGAGTTGCCATACTTCCAGGTATTTGTCCAAAACTTTGTCTAGCTATAGATTTAATAAATACAAAATTTGGGCAAGATCGCGGTGGGCATATTGATATCATTACACAATTTCTAATGGGGCGGGATGGTACATTTGTATGGGAGATACCAGAAGGGGAGTCGCCAGACATCCAGGTATTTGTCCAAAACTTTGTCTAGCTATATATTAAATAAATACACAATTTGGGCAAGATCTCGGTAAGCATATTTATATTATTACACGATTTCTGAAGAGGGTGGAATGGTACATTTGTATGGGAGATACCAGAAGGGGAGTCGCCAGACTTCCAGGTTTTTGTCGAAAATATTGTCTAGGTATATATTAAATAAATACACAATTTGGGCAAGATCGCGGTGGGCATATTTATATTAGTACACGATTTCTAATGGGGTGGAATGGTACATTTGTATGGGAGCTACCAGAAGGGGAGTTGCCAGACATCCAGGTATTTGTCCAAAACTTTGTCTAGCTATATATTAAATAAATACACAATTTGGGCAAGATCGCGGTGGGCATATTTATATTATTACACGATTTCTGAAGAGGGTGGAATGGTACATTTGTATGGGAGCTACCAGAAGGGGAGTTGCCAGACATCCAGGTATTTGTCCAAAACTTTGTCTAGCTATATATTAAATAAATACACAATTTGGGCAAGATCGCGGTGGTCATATTGATATTATTGCACGATTTCTGAAGAGGGTAGAATGGTACATTTGTATGGGAGCTACTAGAAGGGGAGTCGCCAGACTTCCAGGTTTTTGTCCAAAACTTTGTCTAGCTATATCTTAATATATATTTACCCTCGACACTGATTCACTGATTCACTGATACACTGATACACTGATACACTGATACACTGATTCCCTGATTCCCTGCTCCACTGATTCACTGACTCTGTACGTAGGATTTTAAATAGGCATTCTATAAATAATAATAATAAAAAAAATAATATGTTTTTTGTACAGAAATTGTGTTTTCCCCAAATTTTTTTTTTCTTACAAATTTTTTTTTACCCAAATTTTTTTTTTTCAAGAAGTTTTTTTTTTCAAGAAATTTTTTTTTTAAAAAAATTTTTTTTTTCCACAAAATTTTTTTTTCAAGAAAATTTTTTTTTTCCACAAAATTTTGTTTTTTTCCAAAAATTTTTTTTTTCAACAAAAATTTTTTTTTTCAACAAAAATTTTTTTTTCAACAAAATTTTTTTTTTTTCCACAAATTTTTTTTTTTTCAACAAAAATTTTTTTTTTCAACAAAAAGTTTTTTTCCACAAATTTTATTTTTTTTCGAAATTTTTTTTTACAAAATAGTTTTCTCAAAATATTTTTTACAAAATTTTTAAAATTAAGTAACAAATACTTTCTCAAGCAAATTAACGGGCGCCATAGGCGCATTACAACTTACTAGTATTAAATAAATACACAATTTGGGCAAGATCGCGGTGGGCATATTTATATTATTACACGATTTCTGAAGAGGGTGGAATGGTACATTTGTATGGGAGATACCAGAAGGGGAGTCGCCAGACTTCCAGGTTTTTGTCCAAAACTTTGTCTAGCTATATATTAAATAAATACACAATTTGGGCAAGATCGCGGTGGGCATATTTATATTATTACACGATTTCTGAAGAGGGTGGAATGGTACATTTGTATGCGAGCTACCAGAAGGGGAGTTGCCAGACATCCAGGTATTTGTCCAAAACTTTGTCTATCTATAGATTTACTAAATACAAAATTTGTGCAAGATCGCGGTGGGCATATTGATATTATTACACAATTTCTAATGGGGCGGGATGGTACATTTGTATGGGAGCTACCAGAAGGGGAGTTGCCAGACATCCAGGTATTTGTCCAAAACTTTGTATACCTATATGTCTACGCTGGGCACCCTAGTTGTAATCTTAGTTTAATTATTATTGTGAATTAACTTGAAATACAACACTACAAATTATAACGAAGAAGAAAAGAACCAAAAGGACACGAATTAAAGCACAAACAATAATAAAATTACAAACCCGAAGAACAACCCGAAGGTACGTTTTGAATAAAACCCCGACTTTTAAGAATTTTAAGAAAAACAAATTTGTTGTTTTCTTTTACATTTGTTTGGGTAAATTATTTTATTCACCCCCCGCATATTTATTGGTCCTTACGAACCGGATTTCGAGCCGTTCTATTTCAAAAATAAAATAAATTTTACCCGAACGACTTTATTGCAGATCCCGACTAAGTTGCTGTTTTGGATACCCGAAAATAAAAAAGGTTGTAACCATCCCCTGAACCCCGTACAAAAAATTCCCAACAAAAAACAAGGTAGGTTTTTTTGAATGTGCAAAATAAACAAAATAATAAATATCAGTGCAGTGCGCGTTTTAGTTTGTTAAAATTGTTTCTTTGTTGTTTCGCGTTTCGTTTTGCGTACAAACGTACATTTTACAACAACAAAACTCAAAGTCTCTATTACTCGGTTTGATCCCCCACTTAGTGCGTACGTAGTTTGTGTGTACAGCGTAATCCCCCACCATAAACACAAAATCATAAATAACAACAACAACAGGTACTCTGTTCATTTGAGCGCGTTTTGTTATTTTCGTTGTCTCTTCCATTTGTTTTGTGCACAGTGGGCCCGTACTGACCAAAAACTGGTCGATGCAATTTATTTACAATTTAATTCCAAATTGTTAATAACGCAATAAATAAGCACTCGGCACATAATTATTGATATTTATTTTTTGTTTCACACTGTAACGTGTTTTATATAGCACAGTGGTGTTGGTTGGGCACAATTGTGAAAATATTTTCTTTCACATTTGTCAATTTTTATTTACATAAATAAAATATATAATATTTATTTCGTTTTTGGTTTCTTTTTTTTTATTTTGATTTCGAACTTTAAATTTAATATTGATTTCGACCCTATAAATACATACTTAGAAATTCAATTTGTTGAATTTTTAGGTATCGTTTTCGATTTATTAGCGATTTTGATAAGTTTCTACAACTATTACATCGCGTTTGCTCTCAAATCCGTCTAAAGTCCGTTGAATTTTTGCCCAAATCGAAAGGGAACAGTAATTTTTCCAGAGATTTTTCTATTATCTTGATCGTTTTTGAATATTTCAACGCCCGTAATAACAAACAAAGATGTCTGCTCTAACTACCCTAATTAGAAGCGGCGACCGTATCGTCGATTTTGAGTTTTTAGTAACTTCTATGAAAGACGAAGAGCACACAGTTCATTCTCTCAACACCCATAAGAAAGAAATGGAACGTTTGTGGGAAACTTTCCGCAATTGTTATGAAGAATTATCGGATTCTTTAGACAAAAAGGCCTCAAATATTGCGGAAATTAAAAATAATTATATTTCGATATATAAAACATATTCGCGGGCATTAGCGTATATAGAAGATCATATTGAAAAGATCAACGCTAAGAAAAGGTCGAATAGTTCGCACATTCCCATTAATCTTCCCCCTTGTGACACCGAAGTTTTTACCGGTGATTATAAAAAATGGCCAACGTTTAGAGACATGTTTTCAGCTATTTACAAAGAAAACACCCACATCAGTGACTTTCAAAAAATGTATTATCTGATGCAGAAAACTGAGGGTAAAGCCCGAGATATTATAAAAACTTGTCCGATGACAAATGATGGCTTCGCCATGGCCTGGCAAAACTTAGTTGACAGATATGAGAATAAGCGAATTCTGGTTAACGCTCAACTTAAGACGTTATTTAATTTAGCCCCTATCGTGAAAGAATCTGGTCCCACTCTAAAGAAATTGCAACGTACGTTGAACGATTGCATCACGAATCTTGCTTTGCTTGGCATTGAAACTACGAACTGGGATGCAATTTTTGTATTCATCTGTTCGACACGACTTCCTGAAGTCACTCTCGGACTTTGGGAACAGAGCCAAGGCACAAGTTCTGATCTTCCAAAATGGGCAAACATGGACAAATTTCTGACTTCGAGATATCAAACTCTTGAATCGGTATTCGACATTCGAGGTGCTCATAACCCGGCATTTTCTCCTAACACGACACCCTATAAAAAGCCCATCGGTCAAAAGGTAAATTCGAATGATAGTAGGAAGTTCAAAAGCTTCACCACCACTATCCCCGCTCAACCAAATAAAACTAAATGTCCTTTATGTTCTGATTCTCATCCGTTGAGATTATGTGCCGAATTTCAAAAACTGTCTATACCAGAACGTCTGGAAGCGGTAAAAAGATTTAAATGCTGCTCGAATTGTTTAGCGACCGGTCACACATATAGTAATTGTACGAGTTCTAATGTGTGCTATTTCTGCAAACAGAAACACCATTCGATGTTGCATCGAAAAGATATTTCGACGCAACGGAACTCGTACACTCAAGTTTCTAATAACACACCCGTTAACCCTTCGTCAAATTCAGACCCTCGATCCTCTCACCAACAATCGAATTTAAATAATGATGGCCCTTCTACATCGACTGGTACCCGCTCTTTTCAGACTTTTGCAACCCAAATGCAATCTAGTATTTACTCCACGGTCCTTTTAGGGACAACCGTAGTGGATATGTGCGTACATAAACTTAGATGTTCTGCAAGAGCTCTAATTGACCCAGCATCTCAAGCGACTTTCATTTCGCGAAAGTTACAAAGAAAACTTTCCTTACCAACATTTAGTGCTCCTACAGCCGAAATTATTGGCCTTAATGGTGCTATTGCAGCAAGATTGACTAAGATATGCCGAATTTCTATTGGTTCTCCCATTGACCCCCAATTTGAAGTGACCACCGAAGCTTATGTTGTCGAAAAGCTCACTGGTCGTCTACCAACATATTCGTTGGCCCAATTTTTAGATTCTCATTTACCCGAAATATCCATGAACGATCTAAAATGTTCTCATATGGATTTGCTATTAGGTGGAGACATATACTCCAAAATTATGCTCACCGATGTTCACAAACATCCTAGCGGCGACCTTATCGCACAGAAAACCGTGTTCGGCTGGATAGTCACCGGTAAGATCTCCCAACCCAAACCATTACAATCTGTCGTGACATTCTATAACCATCTGGAGTTGAATGACACACTGTCTCGCTTTTGGGAGATTGAAGAAGTGCCCAAGGTGAGAATTCTTTCAGACGAAGATAACTTCTGCGAAAAGTTATATCGTGACACCACATACCGAAATTCGGATGGTAGATACGTTGTTTCTCTCCCTTTTAAACGTGAATACCCCTTAGAGCTACAGTTAGCTCAATCTCGAAAGGGTGCTGTTTCCCAATTTATGAGAAATGAAACCCGATTGTTGAAAACCCCCGCCCTCAAGGCTCAATATGACTCTGTCATACAAGAATATTATTCTTTAGGACAGATGTCCAAAGTAGAAAATGAAAACCCAACGCCTTCGAGACCTATATACTATCTACCACATCACGCTGTTTTGAAGCCTGACAGTTTAACTACCAAACTTCGAGTAGTTTTTAATGCCTCGTACCCAACTTCTAATGGCATAAGTTTACATAATGTATTGTACACCGGACCCGTATTACAATCAGATTTAATGATTTTGATTCTCCGCTGGAGACTCTTCCGGTATGTTTTCAATGCCGATATTGAAAAAATGTACAGGCAAATCCTGGTACACCCAGATCAAACAGCATATCAGCGTTTAGTTTTCCGCAAGGACCCGAAACATGAAATTTGCGATTTCGAATTGAACACAGTCACTTTTGGAGTGAATTGTGCCCCGTACTTAGCTATTAGAACTTTGATCCAGATAGCTGATGATTCCGAAACGCAATATCCTCTAGCAGCCCAGATTATTAAATCACAAATGTACGTCGATGACGTCTTGGCCGGAGCTCATAGCATCGAAGAAGCGACCAGAGGTCGCGATCAACTTATTACAGTTCTATCTTCTGCTGGAATGAGTCTGCGAAAATGGACTGCGAACAGTCAAAATCTGCTAGAGGATTTATCCGCTGACTATTTATTAGATTCTGAATTTCTGAAAATTTCGGATGCTAGTACTGCCAAAACTTTGGGTTTGCGTTGGAACGCTGGAAAAGATGTTTTCTTTTTCAAGCTTGCTTCCACGCCCGATAAATCTGTCGTCACCAAACGAGCCGTCTTATCTGAAATTGCTAAGTTGTTTGATCCAGCAGGATGGCTGGCCCCGAAAATTATCGTTGCAAAGATAATAATGCAGCAAATCTGGAAGGATAAGATTGGTTGGGACGACTGTTTGAAACCCTTGACTCTAAACAGATGGCTGGCCTTCTTGGATGATTATTCTGAGATAGAAAGGATTGAGATCCCCCGATGGGTTGGTTTTAATCCTGACCATGAAGTCGAACTTCATGCGTTTTGTAATGCATCTGAAAGTGCATACGCGGCCACTCTGTATATTCGAATCCAGAACCCGATTGGTGATATCACCACCCGTTTAATTGCTGCAAAAACCAAAGTGGCGCCAATTAAGGTTGAATCCTTACCCAGATTAGAGCTGTGTGGTGCAACTCTACTTGCCGAAATGGTGCATGCGCTTCGCGAAGAGATGTGTCTCAACTCGCTGGAAGTGTTTTATTGGACAGATTCGACAATTGTCTTATCTTGGCATCAAAAGCCCCCGTGTACTTGGCCCACTTTTGTAGCTAACAGAGTCTCTAAAATTCAGAATAAAGTTGGTACTGAAAACTGGCATCATGTCGTCTCCCACGACAACCCGGCTGATATTGCATCTCGTGGTATTTTAGCATATATATATTTTCCGTTTTTACCACCTATCGTTATCAAAATTCAAGTCGACCTACTCGCATTCTACCTTGGAACTTGGTCAAGGTGAAATCAATTTCGTAAAAGGTCGTTTGGTAATTTTGTGCCAACGAACACATTTTCCCGAATACTCCTACCTCGAGCAAGGAGTTGAAGTCTCCCGTAAAAGCCCCTTTTTGTGTTTTAACACCTTTATAGATTCGAATGGCTTTCTACGAATGAATGGCAGATTAAGCCGATCTCAGACGCTTACGTACGATGAGCGTTTCCCGAAAATTCTCCCATATAACGGTCGATTCACAAAACTCTACTTAGAATATGTTCATCAGTACTCTATACATGGAGAAAACTCGTTAATGTTACGACTTATGCGACTCGAATTTTGGGTCCCAAAACTAAAAAATCTAGTGCGAACTGTGATACACAATTGTCGTGAGTGTGTCCTGCAGAAAAAGAAATCTGCCGAGCAGATTATGGCCGCTCTTCCCCCTGAGATAACTTTTTTTTTTTTTTATTATTATGGCTAACACTCAGGGGATGCCCCCTATAAGCGCATTGCACTGTGCTAGCGATAACTATCTCGTCCTTTTACTTGCACCGGCGTTGACTTTGCAGGACCCTTTGAAATAAAATCCTATATCGGCAGAGGTTGTCGAATTACAAAGGGATACGTTTTGGTCTTTGTCTGTTTCGCAACAAAGGCTATACATCTTGAAGCCACAAATGATTTGTCGACAAATTGCTGCGTTTACCCGTTTTTTTTCTCGTCGAGTCTGCCCCTCGAAAATGTTTTCTGATAATGGAACTACCTTTGTTGGAGCGTCCAATATTTTCAAAAAAGATCAGACCCAATTTCTCCTCGACGTAAAACGCCAAATCTTAAATCTCATTGCTTTTCAATTGATGGAATGGCATTTTATTCCACCCGGAGCTCCACATATGGGTGGTCTCTGGGAAGCTGGAGTCAAAAGCTTCAAAACTCATCTAAAAAAGGTTTCCAATGCCCAAAGGCTCACCTTTGAAGAATTTACTACCATGTTAGCAAGAATCGAAGCATGTTTGAATTCCAGGCCCCTTAGTCCGATGAATGAAGATCCGAATGATTTGAACCCGTTGACTCCTGAACACTTTTTGATAGGAAATGATTTGCTTTCTCCCCCAGAACCTGATGTTAACTCAGAAAAGTTAAGTTACCAAAACCGTTGGCAAAAACTGAAGGTTCTACATCACTTTTTCACTAGAAGATGGAAAGATGAGTATTTAGTCGAACTCCACAAAAGGAATAAGTAGAAGTACCCTCAGCGCGATATAGCTGTAAATGATTTGGTCGTCATTAAAAAAGACAATTTGCCTCCAAATGAGTGAAATATAGGCAGGGTCGTAAACGTTTATATAGGATCAGATTCCAAAGTACGATGGCTGATGTACGGACCGCAAACGGCGTCCTCTCTCGGCCAGTAGTGAAACTCGTACTGCTACCCAACCCCGAACACCACTAACACGTTTTTTTTGTTGTTATTTTTTTTCCTTTTCGTTGTTGTTTCTTTCCCTAGAACGATGTCAGCCCAACCCCGACGACTGACCTCCGAACGTTCGGTGTCTCAGGAGGCCCCTGCTCGATCCCCTACTAATGTGTTGTCGGAGTCAGCCGCCCGTTGTCGCATCTGCTTGCAAAAGCACGTGTTGCGACGATGCCCCCGATTCCGCGCAATGGACCCAAAAAAGCGACTGGCAGCAGCACAAATACTGCATAAACTGCTTGGCCCAGTCTCATTTTGTTAGGGACTGCCGGAGTCGGGACAGATGCAGGGAGTGTCTGTCGGAGCATCACACAATGCTTCATCAGCCTCACCATATGAGGCAGCGAGGAACCGACAGCACTTCCCACCGTCGAAACCGGAACCAGCATCGTCGCAACCCCGACACCAGGAGCGACGCCAATAGACGCAGCAACAGGAGGAGCGTCCAAACCAACAGCGTCGAGAACAACCGGGACAACAGACGGCGGCGTGGTCGCAACATCCACCTTGGCGACAACCACCGCAACAACAACAGCAGCAACAACCGACGCGGCACCAACAATCGCCGCAACAATGGCGGATTGCCGCCAAACATTAACATTACTGTTAATTGTTAAGCTCCCGAACCCCCTCTTTATCTTTTAAATGAATTTTTTCCTGCCCAGACTAGCTCCTGCCTCTCCATGATTTGCATTCCTGCAAGGGGGGCGGGATGTCTACGCTGGGCACCCTAGTTGTAAGCTTAGTTTAATTATTATTGTGAATTAACTTGAAATACAACACTACAAATTATAACGAAGAAGAAAAGAACCAAAAGGACACGAATTAAAGCCAACTTCAGGCACAAACAATAATAAAATTACAAACCCGAAGAACAACCCGAAGGTACGTTTTGAATAAAACCCCGACTTTTAAGAATTTTAAGAAAAACTAATTTGTTGTTTTCTTTTACATTTGTTTGGGTAAATTATTTTATTCACCCCCCGCATATTTACTATATGTTAAATAAATACACAATTTGGGCAAGATCGCGGTGGGCATATTGATATTATTGAACGATTTCTGAAGAGGGTGGAATGGTACATTTGTATGGGAGCTACCAGAAGGGGAGTTGCCAGACATCCAGGTATTTGTCCAAAACTTTGTCTAGCTATATATTAAATAAATACACAATTTGGGCAAGATCGCGGTGGGCATATTTATATTATTACACGATTTCTGAAGAGGGTGGAATGGTACATTTGTATGGGAGATACCAGAAGGGGAGTCGCCAGACTTCCAGGTTTTTGTCCAAAACTTTGTCTATCTATAGATTTACTAAATACAAAATTTGGGCAAGATCGCGGTGGGCATATTTATATTATTACACGATTTCTAATGGGGCAGGATGGTACTTTTGTATGGGAGCTACCAGAAGGGGAGTTGCCAGACATCCAGGTATTTGTCCAAAACTTTGTCTAGCTATAGATTTAATAAATACAAAATTTGGGCAAGATCGCGGTGGGCATATTTATATTATTACACGATTTCTAATGGTGCGGGATGGTACATTTGTATGGGAACTACCAGAAGCGGAGTAGCCAGACTTCCAGGTGTTTGTTCAAAACTTTGTCTAGCTATAGATTTAATAAATACAAAATTTGGGCAAGATCGCGGTGGGCATATTTATATTATTACACGATTTCTAATGGGGCAGGATGGTCCTTTTGTATGGGAGCTACCAGAAGGGGAGTTGCCAGACTTCCAGGTATTTGTCCAAAACTTTGTCTAGCTATAGATTTAATAAATACAACATTTGGGCAAGATCGCGGTGGGCATATTTATATTATTACACGGTTTCTAATGGGGCGGGATGGTACATTTGTATGGGAACTACCAGAAGGGGAGTAGCCAGACTTCCACGTGTTTGTCCAAAACTTTGTATATCTATATATTTAATAAATACACAATTTGGGCAAAATCGCGGTGGGCATATTGATATTATTACACGATTTCTAATGGGGCGGGATGGTACATTTGTATGGGAGCAACAAGAAGGGGAGTTGCCATACTTCCAGGTATTTGTCCAAAACTTTGTCTAGCTATAGATTTAATAAATACAAAATTTGGGCAAGATCGCGGTGGGCATATTGATATTATTACACAATTTCTATTGGGGCGGAATGGTACATTTGTATGGGAACTACCAGAAGGGGAGTTGCCAGACTTCCAGGTTTTTGTCCAAAATTTTGTCTAGCTATATATTAAATAAATACACAATATGGGCAAGATCGCGGTGGGCATATTTATATTATTACACGATTTCTGAAGAGGGTGGATTGGTACATTTGTATGGGAGATACCAGAAGGGGAGTCGCCAGACTTCCAGGTTTTTGTCCAAAACTTTGCCTATCTATAGATTTACTAAATACAAAATTTGGGCAAGATCGCGGTGAGCATATTTATACTATTACACGATTTCTAATGGGGCGGGATGGTACATTTGTATGGGAACTACCAGAAGGGGAGTAGCCAGACTTCCAGGTGTTTGTCCAAAACTTTGTCTATCTTTATATTTAATAAATACACAATTTGGGCAAGATCGCGGTGGGCATATTGATATTATTACACGATTTCTAATGGGGCGGGATGGTACATTTGTATGGGAGCAACAAGAAGGGGACTTGCCATACTTCCAGGTATTTGTCCAACACTTTGTCTAGCTATAGATTTAATAAATACAGAATTTGGGCAAAATCGTGGTGGGCATATTTATATTATTACACGATTTCTAATGGGGCGGGATGGTACATTTGTATGGGAGCTACCAGAAGGGGAGTTGCCAGACATCCAGGTATTTGTCCAAAACTTTGTCTAGCTATATATTTAATAAATACAAAATTTGGGCAAGATCGCGGTGGGCATATTTATATTATTACACGATTTCTAATGGGGCGGAATGGTACATTTGTATGGGAACTACCAGAAGGGGCAAGATGGCGGTGGGCATATTGATATTATTACACCATTTCTAATGGGGCGGAATGGTACATTTGTATGGGCGGTGCCAGAAGGGGAGTTGCCAGACATCCAGGTTTTTGTCCAAAACTTTGTCTAGCTATATATTTAATAAATACACAATTTGGGCAAGTTCGCGGTGGGCATATTGATATTATTATACCATTTCTAATGGGGTGGAATGTTACATTTGTATGGGAGGTACCAGAAGGGGAGTTTCCAGACATCCAGGTTTTTGTCCAAAACTTTGTCTGGCTATATATTTAATACATACACAATTTGGGCAAGATCGCGGTGGGCATATTGATATTATTACACGATTTCTAATGGGGCAGGATGGTACATTTGTATGGGAGGTACCAGAAGGGGAGTTGTCAGACATCCAAGTTTTTGTCCAAAACTATGTCTATCTATAGATTTACTAAATACAACATTTGTGCAAGATCGCGGTGGGCATATTTATATTTTTACACGATTTCTAATGGGGCGGGATGGTACATGTGTATGGGAGGTACAAGAAGGGGAGTTGCCAGAAATCCAGGTTTTTGTCCAAAACTATGTCTATCTATAGATTTACTAAATACAAAATTTGTGCAAGATCGCGGTGGGCATATTGATATTATTGCACGATTTCTGAAGAGGGTGGAATGGTACATTTGTATGGGAGATACCAGAAGGAGAGTCGCCAGACTTTGAGGTTTTTGTCCAAAACTTTGTCTATCTATAGATTTACTAAATACAAAACTTGGGCAAGATCTCGGTGGGCATATTTGTATTTTTACACGATTTCTAATGGGGCGGGATGGTACATTTGTATGGGAGCTACCAGAAGGGGAGTTGCCAGACATCCAGGTATTTGTCCAAAATTTTGTCTAGCTATATATTAAATAAATACACAATTTGGGCAAGATCGCCGTGGGCATATTGATATTATTGCACGATTTCTGAAGAGGGTGGAATGGTACATTTGTATGGGAGATACCAGAAGGGGAGTCGCCAGACTTCCAGGTTTTTGTCCAAAACTTTGTCTATCTATAGATTTACTAAATACAAAATTTGTGCAAGATCGCGGTGGGCATATTGATATTATTACACAAATTCTAATGGGGCAGGATGGTACATTTGTATGGGAGCTACCAGAAGGGGAGTTGCCAGACATCCAGGTATTTGTCCAAAACTTTGTCTAGCTCTATATTAAATAAATACACAATTTGGGCAAGATCGCGGTGGGCATATTGATATTATTGCACGATTTCTGAAGAGGGTGGAATGGTACATTTGTATGGGAGATACCAGAAGGGGAGTTGCCAGACATCCAGGTTTTTGTCCAAAACTTTGTCTAGCTATAGATTTAATAACATTTGTATGGGAGATACCAGAAGGGGAGTTGCCAGACATCCAGGTTTTTGTCCAAAACTTTGTCTAGCTATAGCTTTAATAAATACAAAATTTGGGCGAGATCGCGGTGGGCATATTTATATTATTACACGATTTCTAATAGGGCGGGATGGTACATTTGTATGGGAGCTACCAGAAGGGGAGTTGCCAGACATCCAGGTATTTGTCCAAAACTTTGTCTAGCTATAGATTTAATAAAAACAGAATTTGGGCAAGATCGCGGTGGGCATATTTATATTATTACACGATTTCTAATGGGGCAGGATGGTACATTTGTATGGGAACTACCAGAAGGGGAGTTGCCAGACTTCCAGGTTTTTGTCCAAAACTTTGTCTAGCTATATATTAAATAAATACACAATTTGGGCAAGATCGCGGTGGGCATATTTATATTATTACACGATTTCTGAAGAGGGTGGAATGGTACATTTGTATGGGAGATACCAGAAGGGGAGTCGCCAGACTTCCAGGTTTTTGTCCAAAACTTTGTCTATCTATAGATTTACTAAATACAAAATTTGGGCAAGATCGCGGTGGGCATATTTATATTATTACACGATTTCTAATAGGGCGGGATGGTACATTTGTATGGGAGCTACCAGAAGGGGAGTCGCCAGACTTCCAGGTTTTTGTCCAAAACTTTGTCTAGCTATAGATTTAATAACATTTGTATGGGAGATACCAGAAGGGGAGTTGCCAGACATCCAGGTTTTTGTCCAAAACTTTGTCTAGCTATAGATTTAATAACATTTGTATGGGAGATACCAGAAGGGGAGTTGCCAGACATCCAGGTTTTTGTCCAAAACTTTGTCTAGCTATAGCTTTAATAAATACAAAATTTGGGCAAGATCGCGGTGGGCATATTTATATTATTACACGATTTCTAATAGGGCGGGATGGTACATTTGTATGGGAGCTACCAGAAGGGGAGTCGCCAGACTTCCAGGTTTTTGTCCAAAACTTTGTCTAGCTATAGATTTAATAACATTTGTATGGGAGATACCAGAAGGGGAGTTGCCAGACATCCAGGTTTTTGTCCAAAACTTTGTCTAGCTATAGATTTAATAACATTTGTATGGGAGATACCAGAAGGGGAGTTGCCAGACATCCAGGTTTTTGTCCAAAACTTTGTCTAGCTATAGCTTTAATAAATACAAAATTTGTGCAAGATCGCGGTGGGCTTATTGATATTATTACACAAATTCTAATGGGGCGGGATGGTACATTTGTATGGGAGCTACCAGAAGGGGAGTTGCCAGACATCCAGGTATTTGTCCAAAACTTTGTCTAGCTATAGATTTAATAACATTTGTATGGGAGATACCAGAAGGGGAGTTGCCAGACATCCAGGTTTTTGTCCAAAACTTTGTCTAGCTATAGCTTTAGTAAATACAAAATTCGGGCAAGATCGCGGTGGGCATATTTATATTATTACACGATTTCTAATAGGGCGGGATGGTACATTTGTATGGGAGCTACCAGAAGGGGAGTCGCCAGACTTCCAGGTTTTTGTCCAAAACTTTGTCTAGCTATAGATTTAATAACATTTGTATGGGAGATACCAGAAGGGGAGTTGCCAGACATCCAGGTTTTTGTCCAAAACTTTGTCTAGCTATAGATTTAATAACATTTGTATGGGAGATACCAGAAGGGGAGTTGCCAGACATCCAGGTTTTTGTCCAAAACTTTGTCTAGCTATAGCTTTAATAAATACAAAATTTGGGCAAGATCGCGGTGGGCATATTTATATTATTACACGATTTCTAATAGGGCGGGATGGTACATTTGTATGGGAGCTACCAGAAGGGGAGTCGCCAGACTTCCAGGTTTTTGTCCAAAACTTTGTCTAGCTATAGCTTTAATAAAAACAAAATTTGGGCAAGATCGCGGTGGGCATATTTATATTATTACACGATTTCTAATAGGGCGGGATGGTACATTTGTATGGGAGCTACCAGAAGGGGAGTCGCCAGACTTCCAGGTTTTTGTCCAAAACTTTGTCTAGCTATAGCTTTAATAAAAACAAAATTTGGGCAAGATCGCGGTGGGCATATTTATATTATTACACGATTTCTAATGGGGCAGGATGGTACATTTGTATGGGAACTACCAGAAGGGAATTTGCCAGACTTCCAGGTTTTTGTCCAAAACTTTGTCTAGCTATATATTAAATAAATACACAATTTGGGCAAGATCGCCGTGGGCATATTGATATTATTGCACGATTTCTGAAGAGGGTGGAATGGTACATTTGTATGGGAGATACCAGAAGGGGAGTCGCCAGACTTCCAGGTTTTTGTCCAACACTTTGTCTATCTATAGATTTACTAAATACAAAATTTGTGCAAGATCGCGGTGGGCATATTGATATTATTACACAAATTCTAATGGGGCGGGATGGTACATTTGTATGGGAGCTACCAGAAGGGGAGTTGCCAGACATCCAGGTATTTGTCCAAAACTTTGTCTAGCTATAGATTTAATAACATTTGTATGGGAGATACCAGAAGGGGAGTTGCCAGACATCCAGGTTTTTGTCCAAAACTTTGTCTAGCTATAGCTTTAATAAATACAAAATTTGGGCAAGATCGCGGTGGGCATATTTATATTATTACACGATTTCTAATAGGGCGGGATGGTACATTTGTATGGGAGCTACCAGAAGGGGAGTCGCCAGACTTCCAGGTTTTTGTCCAAAACTTTGTCTAGCTATAGCTTTAATAAAAACAAAATTTGGGCAAGATCGCGGTGGGCATATTTATATTATTACACGATTTCTAATGGGGCAGGATGGTACATTTGTATGGGAACTACCAGAAGGGAAGTTGCCAGACTTCCAGGTTTTTGTCCAAAACTTTGTCTAGCTATATATTAAATAAATACACAATTTGGGCAAGATCGCGGTGGGCATATTTATATTATTACACGATTTCTAATGGGGCGGGATGGTACATTTGTATGGGAGGTACCAGAAGGGGAGTTGTCAGACATCCAAGTTTTTGTCCAAAACTATGTCTATCTATAGATTTACTAAATACAACATTTGTGCAAGATCGCGGTGGGCATATTTATATTTTTACACGATTTCTGAAGAGGGTGGAATGGTACATTTGTATGGGAGATACCAGAAGGGGAGTCGCCAGACTTCCAGGTTTTTGTCCAACACTTTGTCTATCTATAGATTTACTAAATACAAAATTTGTGCAAGATCGCGGTGGGCATATTGATATTATTACACAAATTCTAATGGGGCGGGATGGTACATTTGTATGGGAGCTACCAGAAGGGGAGTTGCCAGACATCCAGGTATTTGTCCAAAACTTTGTCTAGCTATATATTAAATAAATACACAATTTGGGCAAGATCGCGGTGGGCATATTGATATTATTGCACGATTTCTGAAGAGGGTGGAATGGTACATTTGTATGGGAGATACCAGAATGGGAGTTACCAGACATCCAGGTTTTTGTCCAAAACTTTGTCTAGCTATAGCTTTAATAAATACAAAATTTGGGCAAGATCGCGGTGGGCATATTTATATTATTACACGATTTCTAATAGGGCGGGATGGTACATTTGTATGGGAGCTACCAGAAGGGGAGTTGCCAGACATCCAGGTATTTGTCCAAAACTTTGTCTAGCTATAGATTTAATAAAAACAAATTTTGGGCAAGATCGCGGTGGGCATATTTATATTATTACACGATTTCTAATGGGGCAGGATGGTACATTTGTATGGGAGATACCAGAAGGGGAGTTGCCAGACATCCAGGTTTTTGTCCAAAACTTTGTCTATCTATAGCTTTAATAAATACAAAATTTGGGAAAGATCGCGGTGGGCATATTTATATTATTACACGATTTCTAATAGGGCGGGATGGTACATTTGTATGGGAGCTACCAGAAGGGGAGTTGCCAGACATCCAGGTATTTGTCCAAAACTTTGTCTAGCTATAGATTTAATAAAAACAAAATTTGGGCAAGATCGCGGTGGGCATATTTATATTATTACACGATTTCTAATGGGGCGGGATGGTACATTTGTATGGGAGGTACCAGAAGGGGAGTTGTCAGACATCCAAGTTTTTGTCCAAAACTATGTCTATCTATAGATTTACTAAATACAACATTTGTGCAAGATCGCGGTGGGCATATTTATATTTTTACACGATTTCTGAAGAGGGTGGAATGGTACATTTGTATGGGAGATACCAGAAGGGGAGTCGCCAGACTTCCAGGTTTTTGTCCAAAACTTTGTCTAGCTATAGATTTAATAAAAACAAAATTTGGGCAAGATCGCGGTGGGCATATTTATATTATTACACGATTTCTAATGGGGCGGGATGGTACATTTGTATGGGAGGTACAAGAAGGGGAGTTGCCAGACATCCAGGTTTTTGTCCAAAACTATGTCTATCTATATATTAAATAAATACACAATTTGGGCAAGATCGCCGTGGGCATATTGATATTATTGAACGATTTCTGAAGAGGGTGGAATGGTACATTTGTATGGGAGATACCAGAAGGAGAGTCGCCAGACTTCCAGGTTTTTGTCCAACACTTTGTCTATCTATAGATTTACTAAATACAAAATTTGTGCAAGATCGCGGTGGGCATATTGATATTATTACACAAATTCTAATGGGGCGGGATGGTACATTTGTATGGGAGCTACCAGAAGGGGAGTTGCCAGACATCCAGGTATTTGTCCAAAACTTTGTCTAGCTATATATTAAAAAAAAACACAATTTGGGCAAGATCGCCGTGGGCATATTGATATTATTGCACGATTTCTGAAGAGGGTGGAATGGTACATTTGTATGGGAGATACCAGAAGGGGAGTCGCCAGACTTCCAGGTTTTTGTCCAAAACTTTGTCTATCTATAGATTTACTAAATACAAAATTTGTGCAAGATCGCGGTGGGCATATTGATATTATTACACAAATTCTAATGGGGCGGGATGGTACATTTGTATGGGAGCTACCAGAAGGGGAGTTGCCAGACATCCAGGTATTTGTCCAAAACTTTGTCTAGCTCTATATTAAATAAATACACAATTTGGGCAAGATCGCGGTGGGCATATTGATATTATTGCACGATTTCTGAAGAGGGTGGAATGGTACATTTGTATGGGAGATACCAGAAGGGGAGTTGCCAGACATCCAGGTTTTTGTCCAAAACTTTGTCTAGCTAGACTTCCAGGTTTTTGTCCAACACTTTGTCTATCTATAGATTTACTAAATACAAAATTTGTGCAAGATCGCGGTGGGCATATTGATATTATTACACAAATTCTAATGGGGCGGGATGGTACATTTGTATGGGAGCTACCAGAAGGGGAGTTGCCAGACATCCAGGTATTTGTCCAAAACTTTGTCTAGCTATAGATTTAATAACATTTGTATGGGAGATACCAGAAGGGGAGTTGCCAGACATCCAGGTTTTTGTCCAAAACTTTGTCTAGCTATAGCTTTAATAAATACAAAATTTGGGCAAGATCGCGGTGGGCATATTTATATTATTACACGATTTCTAATAGGGCGGGATGGTACATTTGTATGGGAGCTACCAGAAGGGGAGTCGCCAGACTTCCAGGTTTTTGTCCAAAACTTTGTCTAGCTATAGCTTTAATAAAAACAAAATTTGGGCAAGATCGCGGTGGGCATATTTATATTATTACACGATTTCTAATGGGGCAGGATGGTACATTTGTATGGGAACTACCAGAAGGGAAGTTGCCAGACTTCCAGGTTTTTGTCCAAAACTTTGTCTAGCTATATATTAAATAAATACACAATTTGGGCAAGATCGCCGTGGGCATATTGATATTATTGCACGATTTCTGAAGAGGGTGGAATGGTACATTTGTATGGGAGATACCAGAAGGGGAGTCGCCAGACTTCCAGGTTTTTGTCCAACACTTTGTCTATCTATAGATTTACTAAATACAAAATTTGTGCAAGATCGCGGTGGGCATATTGATATTATTACACAAATTCTAATGGGGCGGGATGGTACATTTGTATGGGAGCTACCAGAAGGGGAGTTGCCAGACATCCAGGTATTTGTCCAAAACTTTGTCTAGCTATATATTAAATAAATACACAATTTGGGCAAGATCGCGGTGGGCATATTGATATTATTGCACGATTTCTGAAGAGGGTGGAATGGTACATTTGTATGGGAGATACCAGAAGGGGAGTTGCCAGACATCCAGGTTTTTGTCCAAAACTTTGTCTAGCTATAGCTTTAATAAATACAAAATTTGGGCAAGATCGCGGTGGGCATATTTATATTATTACACGATTTCTAATAGGGCGGGATGGTACATTTGTATGGGAGCTACCAGAAGGGGAGTTGCCAGACATCCAGGTATTTGTCCAAAACTTTGTCTAGCTATAGATTTAATAAAAACAAATTTTGGGCAAGATCGCGGTGGGCATATTTATATTATTACACGATTTCTAATGGGGCAGGATGGTACATTTGTATGGGAGATACCAGAAGGGGAGTTGCCAGACATCCAGGTTTTTGTCCAAAACTTTGTCTATCTATAGCTTTAATAAATACAAAATTTGGGCAAGATCGCGGTGGGCATATTTATATTATTACACGATTTCTAATAGGTCGGGATGGTACATTTGTATGGGAGCTACCAGAAGGGGAGTTGCCAGACATCCAGGTATTTGTCCAAAACTTTGTCTAGCTATAGATTTAATAAAAACAAAATTTGGGCAAGATCGCGGTGGGCATATTTATATTATTACACGATTTCTAATGGGGCGGGATGGTACATTTGTATGGGAGGTACCAGAAGGGGAGTTGTCAGACATCCAAGTTTTTGTCCAAAACTATGTCTATCTATAGATTTACTAAATACAACATTTGTGCAAGATCGCGGTGGGCATATTTATATTTTTACACGATTTCTGAAGAGGGTGGAATGGTACATTTGTATGGGAGATACCAGAAGGGGAGTCGCCAGACTTCCAGGTTTTTGTCCAAAACTTTGTCTAGCTATAGATTTAATAAAAACAAAATTTGGGCAAGATCGCGGTGGGCATATTTATATTATTACACGATTTCTAATGGGGCGGGATGGTACATTTGTATGGGAGGTACAAGAAGGGGAGTTGCCAGACATCCAGGTTTTTGTCCAAAACTATGTCTATCTATATATTAAATAAATACACAATTTGGGCAAGATCGCCGTGGGCATATTGATATTATTGAACGATTTCTGAAGAGGGTGGAATGGTACATTTGTATGGGAGATACCAGAAGGAGAGTCGCCAGACTTCCAGGTTTTTGTCCAAAACTTTGTCTATCTATAGATTTACTAAATACAAAATTTGTGCAAGATCGCGGTGGGCATATTGATATTATTACACAAATTCTAATGGGGCGGGATGGTACATTTGTATGGGAGCTACCAGAAGGGGAGTTGCCAGACATCCAGGTATTTGTCCAAAACTTTGTCTAGCTATATATTAAATAAATACACAATTTGGGCAAGATCGCGGTGGGCATATTGATATTATTGCACGATTTCTGAAGAGGGTGGAATGGTACATTTGTATGGGAGATACCAGAAGGGGAGTCGCCAGACTTCCAGGTTTTTGTCCAAAACTTTGTCTATCTATAGATTTACTAAATACAAAATTTGTGCAAGATCGCGGTGGGCATATTGATATTATTACACAAATTCTAATGGGGCGGGATGGTACATTTGTATGGGAGCTACCAGAAGGGGAGTTGCCAGACATCCAGGTATTTGTCCAAAACTTTGTCTAGCTCTATATTAAATAAATACACAATTTGGGCAAGATCGCGGTGGGCATATTGATATTATTGCACGATTTCTGAAGAGGGTGGAATGGTACATTTGTATGGGAGATACCAGAAGGGGAGTTGCCAGACATCCAGGTTTTTGTCCAAAACTTTGTCTAGCTATAGATTTAATAACATTTGTATGGGAGATACCAGAAGGGGAGTTGCCAGACATCCAGGTTTTTGTCCAAAACTTTGTCTAGCTATAGCTTTAATAAATACAAAATTTGGGCAAGATCGCGGTGGGCATATTTATATTATTACACGATTTCTAATAGGGCGGGATGGTACATTTGTATGGGAGCTACCAGAAGGGGAGTTGCCAGACATCCAGGTATTTGTCCAAAACTTTGTCTAGCTATAGATTTAATAAAAACAAAATTTGGGCAAGATCGCGGTGGGCATATTTATATTATTACACGATTTCTAATGAGGCAGGATGGTACATTTGTATGGGAGCTACCAGAAGGGGAGTTGCCAGACATCCAGGTATTTGTCCAAAACCTTGTCTGGCTATAGATTTAATAACATTTGTATGGGAGATACCAGAAGGGGAGTTGCCAGACATCCAGGTTTTTGTCCAAAACTTTGTCTAGCTATAGCTTTAATAAATACAAAATTTGGGCAAGATCGCGGTGGGCATATTTATATTATTACACGATTTCTAATAGGGCGGGATGGTACATTTGTATGGGAGCTACCAGAAGGGGAGTCGCCAGACTTCCAGGTTTTTGTCCAAAACTTTGTCTAGCTATAGCTTTAATAAAAACAAAATTTGGGCAAGATCGCGGTGGGCATATTTATATTATTACACGATTTCTAATGGGGCAGGATGGTACATTTGTATGGGAACTACCAGAAGGGAAGTTGCCAGACTTCCAGGTTTTTGTCCAAAACTTTGTCTAGCTATATATTAAATAAATACACAATTTGGGCAAGATCGCCGTGGGCATATTGATATTATTGCACGATTTCTGAAGAGGGTGGAATGGTACATTTGTATGGGAGATACCAGAAGGGGAGTCGCCAGACTTCCAGGTTTTTGTCCAACACTTTGTCTATCTATAGATTTACTAAATACAAAATTTGTGCAAGATCGCGGTGGGCATATTGATATTATTACACAAATTCTAATGGGGCGGGATGGTACATTTGTATGGGAGCTACCAGAAGGGGAGTTGCCAGACATCCAGGTATTTGTCCAAAACTTTGTCTAGCTATATATTAAATAAATACACAATTTGGGCAAGATCGCGGTGGGCATATTGATATTATTGCACGATTTCTGAAGAGGGTGGAATGGTACATTTGTATGGGAGATACCAGAAGGGGAGTTGCCAGACATCCAGGTTTTTGTCCAAAACTTTGTCTAGCTATAGCTTTAATAAATACAAAATTTGGGCAAGATCGCGGTGGGCATATTTATATTATTACACGATTTCTAATAGGGCGGGATGGTACATTTGTATGGGAGCTACCAGAAGGGGAGTTGCCAGACATCCAGGTATTTGTCCAAAACTTTGTCTAGCTATAGATTTAATAAAAACAAAATTTGGGCAAGATCGCGGTGGGCATATTTATATTATTACACGATTTCTAATGGGGCAGGATGGTACATTTGTATGGGAACTACCAGAAGGGGAGTTGCCAGACTTCCAGGTTTTTGTCTAAAACTTTGTCTAGCTATATATTAAATAAATACACAATTTGGGCAAGATCACCGTGGGCATATTGATATTATTGCACGATTTCTGAAGAGGGTGGAATGGTACATTTGTATGGGAGATACAAGAAGGGGAGTCGCCAGACTTCCAGGTTTTTGTCCAAAACTTTGTCTATCTATAGATTTACTAAATACAAAATTTGTGCAAGATCGCGGTGGGCATATTGATATTATTACACAAATTCTAATGGGGCGGGATGGTACATTTGTATGGGAGCTACCAGAAGGGGAGTTGCCAGACATCCAGGTATTTGTCCAAAACTTTGTCTAGCTATATATTAAATAAATACACAATTTGGGCAAGATCGCGGTGGGCATATTGATATTATTGCACGATTTCTGAAGAGGGTGGAATGGTACATTTGTATGGGAGATACCAGAAGGGGAGTTGCCAGACATCCAGGTTTTTGTCCAAAACTTTGTCTATCTATAGCTTTAATAAATACAAAATTTGGGCAAGATCGCGGTGGGCATATTTATATTATTACACGATTTCTAATAGGGCGGGATGGTACATTTGTATGGGAGCTACCAGAAGGGGAGTTGCCAGACATCCAGGTATTTGTCCAAAACTTTGTCTAGCTATAGATTTAATAAAAACAAAATTTGGGCAAGATCGCGGTGGGCATATTTATATTATTACACGATTTCTAATGGGGCGGGATGGTACATTTGTATGGGAGGTACCAGAAGGGGAGTTGTCAGACATCCAAGTTTTTGTCCAAAACTATGTCTATCTATAGATTTACTAAATACAACATTTGTGCAAGATCGCGGTGGGCATATTTATATTTTTACACGATTTCTGAAGAGGGTGGAATGGTACATTTGTATGGGAGATACCAGAAGGGGAGTCGCCAGACTTCCAGGTTTTTGTCCAAAACTTTGTCTAGCTATAGATTTAATAAAAACAAAATTTGGGCAAGATCGCGGTGGGCATATTTATATTATTACACGATTTCTAATGGGGCGGGATGGTACATTTGTATGGGAGGTACAAGAAGGGGAGTTGCCAGACATCCAGGTTTTTGTCCAAAACTATGTCTATCTATATATTAAATAAATACACAATTTGGGCAAGATCGCCGTGGGCATATTGATATTATTGAACGATTTCTGAAGAGGGTGGAATGGTACATTTGTATGGGAGATACCAGAAGGAGAGTCGCCAGACTTCCAGGTTTTTGTCCAAAACTTTGTCTATCTATAGATTTACTAAATACAAAATTTGTGCAAGATCGCGGTGGGCATATTGATATTATTACACAAATTCTAATGGGGCGGGATGGTACATTTGTATGGGAGCTACCAGAAGGGGAGTTGCCAGACATCCAGGTATTTGTCCAAAACTTTGTCTAGCTATATATTAAATAAATACACAATTTGGGCAAGATCGCCGTGGGCATATTGATATTATTGCACGATTTCTGAAGAGGGTGGAATGGTACATTTGTATGGGAGATACCAGAAGGGGAGTCGCCAGACTTCCAGGTTTTTGTCCAAAACTTTGTCTATCTATAGATTTACTAAATACAAAATTTGTGCAAGATCGCGGTGGGCATATTGATATTATTACACAAATTCTAATGGGCGGGATGGTACATTTGTATGGGAGCTACCAGAAGGGGAGTTGCCAGACATCCAGGTATTTGTCCAAAACTTTGTCTAGCTATATATTAAATAAATACACAATTTGGGCAAGATCGCGGTGGGCATATTGATATTATTGCACGATTTCTGAAGAGGGTGGAATGGTACATTTTTATGGGAGATACCAGAAGGGGAGTTGCCAGACATCCAGGTTTTTGTCCAAAACTTTGTCTAGCTATAGATTTAATAACATTTGTATGGGAGATACCAGAAGGGGAGTTGCCAGACATCCAGGTTTTTGTCCAAAACTTTGTCTAGCTATAGCTTTAATAAATACAAAATTTGGGCAAGATCGCGGTGGGCATATTTATATTATTACACGATTTCTAATAGGGCGGGATGGTACATTTGTATGGGAGCTACCAGAAGGGGAGTTGCCAGACATCCAGGTATTTGTCCAAAACTTTGTCTAGCTATAGATTTAATAAATACAAAATTTGGGCAAGATCGCGGTGGGCATATTTATATTATTACACGATTTCTAATGAGGCAGGATGGTACATTTGTATGGGAACTACCAGAAGGGGAGTTGCCAGACTTCCAGGTATTTGTCCAAAACTTTGTCTAGCTATAGATTTAATAAAAACAAAATTTGGGCAAGATCGCGGTGGGCATATTTATATTATTACACGATTTCTAATGAGGCAGGATGGTACATTTGTATGGGAGCTACCAGAAGGGGAGTTGCCAGACATCCAGGTATTTGTCCAAAACTTTGTCTAGCTATAGATTTAATAAAAACAAAATTTGGGCAAGATCGCGGTGGGCATATTTATATTATTACACGATTTCTAATGAGGCAGGATGGTACATTTGTATGGGAACTACCAGAAGGGGAGTTGCCAGACTTCCAGGTTTTTGTCCAAAACTTTGTCTAGCTATATATTAAATAAATACACAATTTGGGCAAGATCGCGGTGGGCATATTTATATTATTACACGATTTCTGAAGAGGGTGGAATGGTACATTTGTATGGGAGATACCAGAAGGGGAGTCGCCAGACTTCCAGGTTTTTGTCCAAAACTTTGTCTATCTATAGATTTACTAAATACAAAATTTGGGCAAGATCGCGGTGGGCATATTTATATTATTACACGATTTCTGAAGAGGGTGGAATGGTACATTTGTATGGGAGCTACCAGAAGGGGAGTTGCCAGACATCCAGGTATTTGTCCAAAACTTTGTCTAGCTATAGATTTAATAAATACAAAATTTGGGCAAGATCGCGGTGGGTATATTTATATTATTACACGATTTCTAATGGGGGGGGATGGTACATTTGTATGGGAGCTACCAGAAGGGGAGTTGCCAGACTTCCAGGTGTTTGTCCAAAACTTTGTCTATCTATATATTTAATAAATACACAATTTGGGCAAGATCGCGGTGGGCATATTGATATTATTACACGATTTCTAATGGGGCGGGATGGTAAATTTGTATGGGAGCAACAAGAAGGGGAGTTGCCATACTTCCAGGTATTTGTCCAAAACTTTGTCTAGCTATAGATTTAATAAATACAAAATTTGGGCAAAATCGCGGTGGGCATATTGATATTATTACACAATTTCTAATGGGGCGGGATGGTACATTTGTATGGGAACTACCAAAGGGGAGTTGCCAGACTTCCAGGTTTTTGTCCAAAATTTTGTCTAGCTATATATTAAATAAATACACAATTTGGGAAAGATCGCGGTGGGCATATTTATATTATTACACGATTTCTGAAGAGGGTGGAATGGTACATTTGTATGGGAGATACCAGAAGGGGAGTCGCCAGACTTCCAGGTTTTTGTCCAAAACTTTGTCTATCTATAGATTTACTAAATACAAAATTTGGGCAAGATCGCGGTGAGCATATTTATATTATTACACGATTTCTAATGGGGCGGGATGATACATTTGTATGGGAACTATCAGAAGGGGAGTAGCCAGACTTCCAGGTGTTTGTCCAAAACTTTGTCTATCTATATATTTAATAAATACACAATTTGGGCAAGATCGCGGTGGGCATATTGATATTATTACACGATTTCTAATTGGGCGGGATGGTACATTTGTATGGGAGCAACAAGAAGGGGAGTTGCCATACTTACAGGTATTTGTCCAAAACTTTGTCTAGTTATATATTTAATAAATACAAAATTTGGGCAAGATCGCGGTGGGCATATTTATATTATTACACGATTTCTAATGGGGCGGAATGGTACATTTGTATGGGAGATACCAGAAGGGGAGTCGCCAGACTTCCAGGTATTTGTCCAAAACTTTGTCTAGTTATATATTTAATAAATACAAAATTTGGGCAAGATCGCGGTGGGCATATTTATATTATTACACGATTTCTAATGGGGCGGAATGGTACATTTGTATGGGAGATACCAGAAGGGGAGTCGCCAGACTTCCAGGTATTTGTCCAAAACTTTGTCTAGTTATATATTTAATAAATACAAAATTTGGGCAAGATCGCGGTGGGCATATTTATATTATTACACGATTTCTAATGGGGCGGAATGGTACATTTGTATGGGAGATACCAGAAGGGGAGTCGCCAGACTTCCAGGTTTTTGTTCAAAACTTTGTCTATCTATAGATTTACTAAATACAAAATTTGGGCTAGATCGCGGTGGGCATATTTATATTATTACACGATTTCTAATGGGGCGGGATGGTACATTTGTATGGGAACTACCAGAAGGGGAGTAGCCAGACTTCCAGGTGTTTGTCCAAAACTTGTCTATCTATATATTTAATAAATACACAATTTGGGCAAGATCACGGTGGGCATATTGATATTATTACACGATTTCTAATGGGCGGGATGGTACATTTGTATGGGAGCAACAAGAAGGGGAGTAGCCAGACATCCAGGTATTTGTCCAAAACTTTGTCTAGCTATAGACTTAATAAATACAAAATTTGGGCAAGATCGCGGTGGGCATATTTATATTATTACACGATTTCTAATGGGGCGGGATGGTACATTTGTATGGGAGCTACCAGAAGGGGAGTTGCCAGACATCCAGGTATTTGTCGAAAACTTTGTCTAGCTATAGATTTAATAAATACAACATTTGGGCAAGATCGCGGTGGGCATATTTATATTATTACACGATTTCTAATGGGGCGGGATGGTACATTTGTATGGGAACTACCAGAAGGGGAGTAGCCAGACTTCCAGGTGTTTGTCCAAAACTTTGTCTATCTATATATTTAATAAATACACAATTTGGGCAAGATCGCAGTGGGCATATTGATATTATTACACGATTTCTAATGGGGCGGGATAGTATATTTGTATGGGAGCAACAAGAAGGGGAGTTGCCATACTTCCAGGTATTTGTCCAAAACTTTGTCTAGCTATAGATTTAATAAATACAAAATTTGGGCAAGATCGCGGTGGGCATATTGATATTATTACACAATTTCTAATGGGGCGGGATGGTACATTTGTATGGGAACTACCAAAGGGGAGTTGCCAGACTTCCAGGTTTTTGTCCAAAATTTTGTCTATCTATATATTAAATAAATACACAATTTGGGCAAGATCGCGGTGGGTATATTTATATTATTACACGATTTCTGAAGAGGGTGGAATGGTACATTTGTATGGGAGATACCAGAAGGGGAGTCGCCAGACTTCCAGGTTTTTGTCCAAAACTTTGTCTATCTATAGATTTACTAAATACAAAATTTGGGCAAGATCGCGTTGAGCATATTTATATTATTACACGATTTCTAATGGGGCGGGATGATACATTTGTATGGGAACTACCGGAAGGGGAGTAGCCAGACTTCCAGGTGTTTGTCCAAAACGTTGTCTATCTATATATTTAATAAATACACAATTTGGGCAAGATCGCGGTGGGCATATTGATATTATTACACGATTTCTAATGGGGCGGGATGGTACATTTGTATGGGAGCAACAAGAAGGGGAGTTGCCATACTTCCAGGTATTTGTCCAAAACTTTGTCTAGCTATAGATTTAATAAATACAAAATTTGGGCAAAATCGTGGTGGGCATATTTATATTATTACACGATTTCTAATGGGGCGGGATGGTACATTTGTATGGGAGCTACCAGAAGGGGAGTTGCCAGACATCCAGGTATTTGTCCAAAACTTTGTCTAGCTATATATTTAATAAATACAAAATTTGGGCAAGATCGCGGTGGGCATATTTATATTATTACACGATTTCTAATGGGGCGGAATGGTACATTTGTATGGGAACTACCAGAAGGGGAGTTGCCAGACTTCCAGGTTTTTGTCCAAAACTTTGTCTAGCTATATATTTAATAAATACACAATTTGGGCAAGATCGCGGTGGGCATATTGATATTATTGCACGATTTCTGAAGAGGGTGGAATGGTACATTTGTATGAGAGATACCAGAAGGGGAGTTGCCAGACATCCAGGTATTTGTCCAAAACTTTGTGTAGCTATAGATTTAATAAATACAACATTTGGGCAAGATCGCGGTGGGCATATTTATATTATTACACGATTTCTAATTGGGCGGGATGGTACATTTGTATGGGAACTACCAGAAGGGGAGTAGCCAGACTTCCAGGTGTTTGTCCAAACTTTGTCTATCTATATATTTAATAAATACACAATTTGGGCAAGATCGCGGTGGGAATATTTATATTATTACACGATTTCTGAAGAGGGTGGAATGGTACATTTGTATGGGAGATACCAGAAGGGGAGTCGCCAGACTTCCAGGTTTTTGTCCAAAACTTTGTCTATCTATAGATTTACTAAATACAAAATTTGGGCAAGATCGCGGTGAGCATATTGATATTATTACACAATTTCTAATGGGGCGGGATGGTACATTTGTATGGGAGCAACAAGAAGGGGAGTTGCCATACTTCCAGGTATTTGTCCAAAACTTTGTCTAGCTATAGATTTAATAAATACAAAATTTGGGCAAGATCGCGGTGGGCATATTGATATTATTACACAATTTCTTATGGGGCGGGATGGTACATTTGTATGGGAACTACCAAAGGGGAGTTGCCAGACTTCCAGGTTTTTGTCCAAAATTTTGTCTAGCTATATATTAAATAAATACACAATTTGGGCAAGATCGCGGTGGGAATATTTATATTATTACACGATTTCTGAAGAGGGTGGAATGGTACATTTGTATGGGAGATACCAGAAGGGAGTCGCCAGACTTCCAGGTTTTTGTCCAAAACTTTGTCTATCTATAGATTTACTAAATACAAAATTTGGGCAAGATCGCGTTGAGCATATTTATATTATTACACGATTTCTAATGGGGCGGGATGGTACATTTGTATGGGAACTACCAGAAGGGGAGTAGCCAGACTTCCAGGTGTTTGTCCAAAACTTTGTCTATCTATATATTTAATAAATACACAATTTGGGCAAGATCGCGGTGGGCATATTGATATTATTACACGATTTCTAATGGGGCGGGATGGTACATTTGTATGGGAGCAACAAGAAGGGGAGTTGCCATACTTCCAGGTATTTGTCCAAAACTTTGTCTAGCTATAGATTTAATAAATACAAAATTTGGGCAAAATCGTGGTGGGCATATTTATATTATTGCACGATTTCTGAAGAGGGTGGAATGGTACATTTGTATGAGAGATACCAGAAGGGGAGTAGCCAGACTTCCAGGTGTTTGTCCAAAACTTTGTCTAGCTATATATTTAATAAATACACAATTTGGGCAAGATCGCGGTGGGCATATTGATATTATTGCACGATTTCTGAAGAGGGTGGAATGGTACATTTGTATGAGAGATACCAGAAGGGGAGTTGCCAGACTTCCAGGTGTTTGTCCAAAACTTTGTCTAGCTATATATTTAATAAATACACAATTTGGGCAAGATCGCGGTGGGCATATTGATATTATTACACGATTTCTAATGGGGCGGGATGGTACATTTGTATGGGAGCAACAAGAAGGGGAGTTGCCATACTTCCAGGTATTTGTCCAAAACTTTGTCTAGCTATATATTTAATAAATACACAATTTGGGCAAGATCGCGTTGGGCATATTGATATTATTGCACGATTTCTGAAGAGGGTGGAATGGTACATTTGTATGAGAGATACCAGAAGGGGAGTAGCCAGACTTCCAGGTGTTTGTCCAAAACTTTGTCTATCTATATATTTAATAAATACACAATTTGGGCAAGATCGCGGTGGGCATATTGATATTATTACACGATTTCTAATGGGGCGGGATGGTACATTTGTATGGGAGCAACAAGAAGGGGAGTTGCCATACTTCCAGGTATTTGTCCAAAACTTTGTCTAGCTATAGATTTAATAAATACAAAATTTGGGCAAAATCGTGGTGGGCATATTTATATTATTGCACGATTTCTGAAGAGGGTGGAATGGTACATTTGTATGAGAGATACCAGAAGGGGAGTAGCCAGACTTCCAGGTGTTTGTCCAAAACTTTGTCTAGCTATATATTTAATAAATACAAAATTTGGGCAAGATGGCGGTGGGCATATTGATATTATTACACCATTCCTAATGGGGCGGAATGGTACATTTGTATGGGCGGTACCAGAAGGGGAGTTGCCAGACATCCAGGTTTTTGTCCAAAACTTTGTCTAGCTATATATTTAATAAATACAAAATTATGGGCAAGATCGCGGTGGGCAAATTGATATTAACGACGGGATGGTACATTTGTATGGGAGCTACCTGAAGGGGAGTTGCCAGACTTCCAAGTTTTTGTCCAAAACTTTGTCTAGCTATATATTTAATAAATACAAAATTATGGGCAAGATCGCGGTGGGCAAATTGATATTAACGACGGGATGGTACATTTGTATGGGAGCTACCTGAAGGGGAGTTGCCAGACTTCCAGGTTTTTGTCCATAACTTTGTCTAGCTATAGATTTACTAAATAAAAAATTTCGGCAAGATCGCGGTGGGCATATTGATATTATTACACAATTTCTAATGGGGCGGGATGGTACATTTGTATGGGAGGTACCAGAAGGGGAGTAGCCAGACTTCCAGGTGTTTGTCCAAAACTTTGTCTATCTATATATTTAATAAATACACAATTTGGGCAAGATCGCGGTGGGCATATTGATATTATTACACGATTTCTAATGGGGCGGGATGGTACATTTGTATGGGAGCAACAAGAAGGGGAGTTGCCATACTTCCAGGTATTTGTCCAAAACTTTGTCTAGCTATAGATTTAATAAATACAAAATTTGGGCAAAATCGTGGTGGGCATATTTATATTATTGCACGATTTCTGAAGAGGGTGGAATGGTACATTTGTATGAGAGATACCAGAAGGGGAGTCGCCAGACTTCCAGGTTTTTGTCCAAAACTTTGTCTATCTATAGATTTACTAAATACAAAATTTGGGCAAGATCGCGGTGAGCATATTTATATTATTACACGATTTCTAATGGGGCGGGATGGTACATTTGTATGGGAACTACCAGAAGGGGAGTAGCCAGACTTCCAGGTGTTTGTCCAAAACTTTGTCTATCTATATATTTAATAAATACACAATTTGGGCAAGATCGCGGTGGGCATATTGATATTATTACACGATTTCTAATGGGGCGGGATGGTACATTTGTATGGGAGCAACAAGAAGGGGAGTTGCCATACTTCCAGGTATTTGTCCAAAACTTTGTCTAGCTATAGATTTAATAAATACAAAATTTGGGCAAAATCGTGGTGGGCATATTTATATTATTGCACGATTTCTGAAGAGGGTGGAATGGTACATTTGTATGAGAGATACCAGAAGGGGAGTCGCCAGACTTCCAGGTTTTTGTCCAAAACTTTGTCTATCTATAGATTTACTAAATACACAATTTGGGCAAGATCGCGGTGAGCATATTTATATTATTACACGATTTCTAATGGGGCGGGATGGTACATTTGTATGGGAACTACCAGAAGGGGAGTAGCCAGACTTCCAGGTGTTTGTCCAAAACTTTGTCTATCTATATATTTAATAAATACACAATTTGGGCAAGATCGCGGTGGGCATATTTATATTATTACACGATTTCTGAAGAGGGTGGAATGGTACATTTGTATGAGAGATACCAGAAGGGGAGTCGCCAGACTTCCAGGTTTTTGTCCAAAACTTTGTCTAGCTATATATTTAATAAATAAAAAATTTCGGCAAGATCGCGGTGGGCATATTGATATTATTACACAATTTCTAATGGGGCGGGATGGTACATTTGTATGGGAACTACCAAAGGGGAGTTGCCAGACTTCCAGGTTTTTGTCCAAAATTTTGTCTAGCTATATATTAAATAAATACACAATTTGGGCAAGATCGCGGTGGGCATATTGATATTATTACACGATTTCTAATGGGGCGGGATGGTACATTTGTATGGGAGCAACAAGAAGGGGAGTTGCCATACTTCCAGGTATTTGTCCAAAACTTTGTCTAGCTATAGATTTAATAAATACAAAATTTGGGCAAAATCGTGGTGGGCATATTTATATTATTGCACGATTTCTGAAGAGGGTGGAATGGTACATTTGTATGAGAGATTCCAGAAGGGGAGTCGCCAGACTTCCAGGTTTTTGTCCAAAACTTTGTCTATCTATAGATTTACTAAATACAAAATTTGGGCAAAATGGCGGTGGGCATATTGATATTATTACACCATTTCTAATGGGGCGGAATGGTACATTTGTATGGGCGGTACCAGAAGGGGAGTTGCCAGACATCCAGGTTTTTGTCCAAAACTTTGTCTAGCTATATGTTTAATAAATACACAATTTGGGCAAGTTCGCGGTGGGCATATTTATATTATTACACGATTTCTGAAGAGGGTGGAATGGTACATTTGTATGGGAGATACCAGAAGGGCAGTCGCCAGACTTCCAGGTTTTTGTCCAAAACTTTGTCTATCTATAGATTTACTAAATACAAAATTTGGGCAAGATCGCGGTGAGCATATTGATATTATTACACGATTTCTAATGGGGCGGGATGGTACATTTGTATGGGAGCAACAAGAAGGGGAGTTGCCATACTTCCAGGTATTTGTCTAAAACTTTGTCTAGCTATATATTTAATAAATACAAAATTATGGGCAAGATCGCGGTGGGCAAATTGATATTAACGACGGGATGGTACATTTGTATGGGAGCTACCTGAAGGGGAGTTGCCAGACTTCCAGGTTTTTGTCCATAACTTTGTCTAGCTATAGATTTACTAAATACAAAATTTCGGCAAGATCGCGGTCGGCATATTGATATTATTACACAATTTCTAATGGGGCGGGATGGTACATTTGTATGGGAGGTACCAGAAGGGGAGTTGTCAGACTTCCAAGTTTTTGTCCAAAACTTTGTCTAGCTATATATTTAATAAATACAAAATTTGGGCAAGATCGCGGTGGGCAAATTGATATTAATGGCGGGATGGTACATTTGTATGGGAGGTACCTGAAGGGGAGTTGCCATACTTCCAGGTTTTTGTCCATAACTTTGTCTAGCTATAGATTTACTAAATACAAAATTTCGGCAAGATCGCGGTGGGCATATTGATATTATTGCACGATTTCTGAAGAGGGTGGAATGGTACATTTGTATGAGAGATACCAGAAGGGGAGTCGCCAGACTTCCAGGTTTTTGTCCAAAACTTTGTCTAGCTATATATTTAATAAATACAAAATTTGGGCAAGATCGCGGTGGGCAAATTGATATTAATGGCGGGATGGTACATTTGTATGGGAGGTACCTGAAGGGGAGTTGCCATACTTCCAGGTATTTGTCCAAAACTTTGTCTAGCTATAGATTTAATAAATACAAAATTTGGGCAAAATCGTGGTGGGCATATTTATATTATTGCACGATTTCTGAAGAGGGCGGAATGGTACATTTGTATGGGCGGTACCAGAAGGGGAGTTGCCAGACATCCAGGTTTTTGTCCAAAACTTTGTCTAGCTATATATTTAATAAATACACAATTTGGGCAAGATCGCGGTGGGCATATTTATATTATTACACGATTTCTAATGGGGCGGGATGGTACATTTGTATGGGAACTACCAGAAGGGGAGTAGCCAGACTTCCAGGTGTTTGTCCAAAACTTTGTCTATCTATATATTTAATAAATACACAATTTGGGCAAGATCGCGGTGGGCATATTGATATTATTACACGATTTCTAATGGGGCGGGATGGTACATTTGTATGGGAGCAACAAGAAGGGGAGTTGCCATACTTCCAGGTATTTGTCCAAAACTTTGTCTAGCTATAGATTTAATAAATACAAAATTTGGGCAAAATCGTGGTGGGCATATTTATATTATTGCACGATTTCTGAAGAGGGTGGAATGGTACATTTGTATGAGAGATACCAGAAGGGGAGTCGCCAGACTTCCAGGTTTTTGTCCAAAACTTTGTCTATCTATAGATTTACTAAATACAAAATTTGGGCAAGATGGCGGTGGGCATATTGATATTATTACACAATTTCTAATGGGGCGGGATGGTACATTTGTATGGGAGGTACCAGAAGGGGAGTTGTCAGACTTCCAAGTTTTTGTCCAAAACTTTGTCTAGCTATATATTTAATAAATACAAAATTTGGGCAAGATCGCGGTGGGCAAATTGATATTAATGGCGGGATGGTACATTTGTATGGGAGGTACCTGAAGGGGAGTTGCCAGACTTCCAGGTTTTTGTCCATAACTTTGTCTAGCTATATATTAAATAAATACACAATTTGGGCAAGATCGCGGTGGGCATATTTATATTATTACACGATTTCTGAAGAGGGTGGAATGGTACATTTGTATGGGAGATACCAGAAGGGGAGTCGCCAGACTTCCAGGTTTTTGTCCAAAACTTTGTCTATCTATAGATTTACTAAATACAAAATTTGGGCAAGATCGCGGTGAGCATATTTATATTATTACACGATTTCTAATGGGGCGGGATGGTACATTTGTATGGGAGCAACAAGAAGGGGAGTTGCCATACTTCCAGGTATTTGTCCAAAACTTTGTCTAGCTATAGATTTAATAAATACAAAATTTGGGCAAGATCGCGGTGGGCATATTGATATTATTACACAATTTCTAATGGGGCGGGATGGTACATTTGTATGGGAACTACCAAAGGGGAGTTGCCAGACTTCCAGGTTTTTGTCCAAAATTTTGTCTAGCTATAGATTTAATAAATACAAAATTTCGGCAAGATCGCGGTCGGCATATTGATATTATTACACAATTTCTAATGGGGCGGGATGGTACATTTGTATGGGAGGTACCAGAAGGGGAGTTGTCAGACTTCCAAGTTTTTGTCCAACACTTTGTCTAGCTATATATTTAATAAATAAAAAATTTGGGCAAGATCGCGGTGGGCAAATTGATATTAATGGCGGGATGGTACATTTGTATGGGAGGTACCTGAAGGGGAGTTGCCATACTTCCAGGTATTTGTCCAAAACTTTGTCTAGCTATAGATTTAATAAATACAAAATTTGGGCAAAATCGTGGTGGGCATATTTATATTATTGCACGATTTCTGAAGAGGGCGGAATGGTACATTTGTATGGGCGGTACCAGAAGGGGAGTTGCCAGACATCCAGGTTTTTGTCCAAAACTTTGTCTAGCTATATATTTAATAAATACACAATTTGGGCAAGATCGCGGTGGGCATATTGATATTATTGCACGATTTCTGAAGAGGGTGGAATGGTACATTTGTATGAGAGATACCAGAAGGGGAGTCGCCAGACTTCCAGGTTTTTGTCCAAAACTTTGTCTAGCTATATATTTAATAAATACAAAATTTGGGCAAGATCGCGGTGGGCAAATTGATATTAATGGCGGGATGGTACATTTGTATGGGAGGTACCTGAAGGGGAGTTGCCATACTTCCAGGTATTTGTCCAAAACTTTGTCTAGCTATAGATTTAATAAATACAAAATTTGGGCAAAATCGTGGTGGGCATATTTATATTATTGCACGATTTCTGAAGAGGGCGGAATGGTACATTTGTATGGGCGGTACCAGAAGGGGAGTTGCCAGACATCCAGGTTTTTGTCCAAAACTTTGTCTAGCTATATATTTAATAAATACACAATTTGCGCAAGATCGCGGTGGGCATATTGATATTATTGCACGATTTCTGAAGAGGGTGGAATGGTACATTTGTATGAGAGATACCAGAAGGGGAGTCGCCAGACTTCCAGGTTTTTGTCCAAAACTTTGTCTATCTATAGATTTACTAAATACAAAATTTGGGCAAGATGGCGGTGGGCATATTGATATTATTACACCATTTCTAATGGGGCGGAATGGTACATTTGTATGGGCGGTACCAGAAGGGGAGTTGCCAGACATCCAGGTTTTTGTCCAAAACTTTGTCTAGCTATATATTTAATAAATACACAATTTGGGCAAGTTCGCGGTGGGCATATTGATATTATTACACCATTTCTAATGGGGTGGAATGTTACATTTGTATGGGAGGTACCAGAAGGGGAGTTTCCAGACATCCAGGTTTTTGTCCAAAACTTTGTCTAGCTATATATTTAATAAATACACAATTTGGGCAAGATCGCGGTGGGCATATTGATATTATTACACGATTTCTAATGTGGCGGGATGGTACATTTGTATGGGAGGTACCAGAAGGGGAGTTGTCAGACTTCCAAGTTTTTGTCCAAAACTTTGTCTAGCTATATATTTAATAAATACAAAATTATGGGCAAGATCGCGGTGGGCAAATTGATATTAACGACGGGATGGTACATTTGTATGGGAGCTACCTGAAGGGGAGTTGCCAGACTTCCAGGTTTTTGTCCATAACTTTGTCTAGCTATAGATTTACTAAATACAAAATTTCGGCAAGATCGCGGTGGACATATTGATATTATTACACAATTTCTAATGGGGCGGGATGGTACATTTGTATGGGAGGTACCTGAAGGGGAGTTGCCAGACTTCCAGGTTTTTGTCCATAACTTTGTCTAGCTATATATTAAATAAATACACAATTTGGGCAAGATCGCGGTGGGCATATTTATATTATTACACGATTTCTAATGGGGCGGGATGGTACATTTGTATGGGAGCAACAAGAAGGGGAGTTGCCATACTTCCAGGTATTTGTCCAAAACTTTGTCTAGCTATAGATTTAATAAATAAAAAATTTGGGCAAGATCGCGGTGGGCATATTGATATTATTACACAATTTCTAATGGGGCGGGATGGTACATTTGTATGGGAACTACCAAAGGGGAGTTGCCAGACTTCCAGGTTTTTGTCCAAAATTTTGTCTAGCTATATATTAAATAAATACACAATTTGGGCAAGATCGCGGTGGGCATATTTATATTATTACACGATTTCTGAAGAGGGTGGAATGGTACATTTGTATGGGAGATACCAGAAGGGGAGTCGCCAGACTTCCAGGTTTTTGTCCAAATTTTTGTCTATCTATAGATTTACTAAATACAAAATTTGGGCAAGATCGCGGTGAGCATATTTATATTATTACACGATTTCTAATGGGGCGGGATGGTACATTTGTATGGGAACTACCAGAAGGGGAGTAGCCAGACTTCCAGGTGTTTGTCCAAAACTTTGTCTATCTATATATTTAATAAATACACAATTTGGGCAAGATCGCGGTGGGCATATTGATATTATTACACGATTTCTAATGGGGCGGGATGGTACATTTGTATGGGAGCAACAAGAAGGGGAATTGCCATATTATTACACGATTTCTAATGGGGCGGGATGGTACAGTTGTATGGGAGCTACCAGAAGGGGAGTTGCCTGACATTCTGGTTTTTGTCCAAAACTTTGTCTAGCTATAGATTTATTAAATGCATAATTTGGGCAAGATCGCGGTGGGCATATTGATATTATTACACAATTTCTAATGGGGCGGGATGGTACATTTGTATGGGAGGTACCAGAAGGGGAGTTGCCAGACTTCCAAGTTTTTGTCCAAAACTTTGTCTAGCTATATATTTAATAAATACACAATTTGGGCAAGATCGCGGTGGGCAAATTGATATTATTACACGATTTCTAATGGGGCGGGATGGTACATTTGTATGGGAGCTACAAGAAGGGGAGTTGCCATACTTCCAGGTATTTGTCCAAAACTTTGTCTAGCTATAGATTTAATAAATACAAAATTTGGAAAAAATCGTGGTGGGCATATTTATATTATTGCACGATTTCTGAAGAGGGTGGAATGGTACATTTGTATGAGAGATACCAGAAGGGGAGTAGCCAGACTTCCAGGTGTTTGTCCAAAACTTTGTCTAGCTATATATTTAATAAATACACAATTTGGGCAAGATCGCGGTGGGCATATTGATATTATTGCACGATTTCTGAAGAGGGTGGAATGGTACATTTGTATGAGAGATACCAGAAGGGGAGTCGCCAGACTTCCAGGTTTTTGTCCAAAACTTTGTCTATCTATAGATTTACTAAATACAAAATTTGGGCAAGATGGCGGTGGGCATATTGATATTATTACACCATTTCTAATGCGGCGGAATGGTACATTTGTATGGGCGGTACCAGAAGGGGAGTTGCCAGACATCCAGGTTTTTGTCCAAAACTTTGTCTAGCTATATATTTAATAAATACACAATTTGGGCATGTTCGTGGTGGGCATATTGATATTATTACACCATTTCTAATGGGGTGGAATGTTACATTTGTATGGGAGGTACCAGAAGGGGAGTTTCCAGACATCCAGGTTTTTGTCAAAAATTTTGTCTAGCTATATATTTAATAAATACACAATTTGGGCAAGATCGCGGTAGGCATATTGATATTATTACACAATTTGTAATGGGGCGGGATGGTACATTTGTATGGGAGGTACCAGAAGGGGAGTTGTCAGACTTCCAAGTTTTTGTCCAAAACTTTGTCTAGCTATATATTTAATAAATACAAAATTTGGGCAAGATCGCGGTGGGCAAATTGATATTAATGGCGGGGTGGTACATTTGTATGGGAGGTACGCCAGGTATGCCAGACTTCCAGGTTTTTGTCCATAACTTTGTCTAGCTAAAGATTTAATAAATACACAATTTGGGCAAGATCGCGGTGGGCAAATTGATATTATTACACGATTTCTAATGGGGCGGGATGGTACATTTGTATGGGAGCTACCAGAAGGGGAGTTGCCTGACATTCTGGTTTTTGTCCAAAACTTTGTCTAGATAGACTTATTAAATGCAAAATTTGGGCAAGATCGCGGTGGGCATATTGATATTATTACACAATTTCTAATGGGGCGGGATGGTACATTTGTATGGGAGGTACCAGAAGGGGAGTTGCCAGACTTCCAAGTTTTTGTCCAAAACTTTGTCTAGCTATATATTTAATAAATACACAATTTGGGTAAGATCGCGGTGGGCAAATTGATATTATTACACGATTTCTAATGGGGCGGGATGGTACATTTGTATGGGAGCTACCAGAAGGGGAGTTGCCTGACATCCAGGTTTTTGTCCAAAACTTTGTCTAGCTATAGATTTATTAAATGCAAAATTTGGGCAAGATCGCGGTGGGCAAATTGATATTATTACACGATTTCTAATGGGGCGGGATGGTACATTTGTATGGGAGCTACCGGAAGGGGAGTTGCTAGACATCCAGGTTTTTGTCCAAAACTTTGTCTAGGTATAGATTTCTTAAATGCAAAATTTGGGCAAGGTCGCGTTGGTCATATTGATATTATTACACGATTTCTAATGTAGGCGGGATGGTAAATTTGTATGAGAGGTACCAGAAGGGGAGTTGCCAGACTTCCAGATTTTTGTCCATAACTTTGTCTAGCTATAGATTTAATAAACACAAAATTTGGGCAAGATCGCGGTGGGCAAATTGATATTATTACACGATTTCTAATGGGGCGGGATGGTACATTTGTATGAGAGGTACCAGAAGGGGAGTTGCCAGATTTCCAGATTTTTGTCCATAACTTTGTCTAGCTATCGATTTGATAAATACAAAATTTGGGCAAGATCGCGGTGGGCAAATTGATATTATTACACAATTTCTAATGGGGCGGGATTGTACATTTGAATGGGAGGTACCAGAAGGGGAGTTGCCAGACTTCCAAGTTTTTGTCCAAAACTTTGTCTAGCTATAGATTTATTAAATGCAAAATTTGGGCAAGGTCGCGTTGGGCATATTGATATTATTATAGGATTTCTAAAGTGGGCGAAATAGACGATTTGTATGGAAAGTACTCGAAGGGGTATTGCCATACAGCCCATATGCAATCCCATAACCAGTTTTGAGAAAATATTAACCCATGTTAAATTTCAAAGCAATTGTTTAACTCTTTCGAAAGTTATCGTGCGTACCAGCAGGACAACGGACGTACAGACGGACATGGCTCAAACGATTCAGAAAGTCATGAATCGAATTTGGTTCAAAGACACTTGGGGTCTAATGTGGATATTTCTATGTGTTACACTTTTGAGCCGTATCAAATGATATATACCCTCCTAACCGTAGGGTGAGGGTATAAATATTGTATTTCACGTTTTTACAAAAAAGGACGGAATATAAAGAAGAGCTTTTCTTGAAAAATATATTTAGTTGAAGCGCCCCGGTAGGCAAGTTGGTAGTGTGCTTGCCTATCAGCGTGGGGGTTGTGGGTGCGATTCCCACCAGAGGATTTGGTCTGTCGCTGCAAAAATCTAAACATATGGTCTGTGTCACCCGGTTTACCCTTGGACCCAAAAATTAGAATATAAATTTACTTTGTATTGTAATTAATAATAAATAAAATAAATATATTTAGTTAAAGCTTTACTAAATATTGAATTTCGGAAAGATTCGATTAACGAATGCATATACTTCCACGATTTCTGAAGAGGGTGGAATGGTACATTTGTATGGGAGGTACCAGAAGGGGAGTTGCCAGACATCCAACTTTTTGTTCGAAACTTTGCCTAGCTATAAATTTACTAAATACAGAATTTGGGCAAGATCGCGCTGGTCATATTGATATTATTACACGATTTCCAAGGTAGGCGGGATGGTACATTTGTATGAGAGGTACCAGAAGGGGAGTTGCCAGACTTCCAACTTTTTGTTCGAAACTTTGCCTAGCTATAAATTTACTAAATACAGAATTTGGGCAAGATCGCGCTGGTCATATTGATATTATTACACGATTTCCAAGGTAGGCGGGATGGTACATTTGTATGAGAGGTACCAGAAGGGGAGTTGCCAGAACTCCAAGTTTTTGTCCAACATTTTGTATAGCTATAGATATACTAAATACAGAATTTGGGCAAGATCGCGTTGGTCATATTGATATTATTACAGGATTTCTAAAGTGGGCGAAATAGACGATTTGTATGGGAAGTACCAGAAGGGGTGTTGCCATATAGCCCATATGCAATCCCATAAGCAGTTTTGAGAAAATATTAACCCATGTTAAATTTCAAAGCAATTGTTTGACTCTTTCGAAAGTTATCGTGCGTACCAGCAGGACAACGGACGTACAGACGGACATGGCTCAAACGATTCAGAAAGTCATGAATCGAATTTGGTTCAAAGACACTTGGGGTCTAATGTGGATATTTCTATGTGTTACACTTTTGAGCCGTATCAAATGATACATACCTTCCTACACGTAGGGTGAGGGTATAATGAGCCGTATCAAATGATATACACCCTCCTACCCGTAGGGTGAGGGTATAAATATTGTATTACATGTTTTTACAAACCAGTGAAAAAGTTGCAATCGGGTAAACCGACTGATATATACCCTCACCCTGAGAAAAAACATATAAGTCTCATATTCCATAATAGCAACTTCAAAATACCGAATGTTATAGAAAACCAGTGAAAAAGTTGCAGTCGGGTAAACCGACTTATATATACCCTCACCCTCAGTAAAAACATACAAGTCTCATACTCATAAGTATCGGAAAGTCAAAAGTGACCGTGGCTACCATCATTTGATGTAACATCTGATGAAAAGTCATAATAGCAACCTAAAATACCGAATGCTATAGAAAAATATTGGATGGTACATTTGTATGGGAGGTACCAGAAGGGGAGTTGCCAGACTTCCAAGTTTTTGTCCAAAACTTTGTATAGCTATAGGTTTACTAAGTACAAAATTTGGGCACGATCGCGTTGGGCATATTGCTATTAATACACGATTTCTAATGTAGGCGATATGGTACATTTGTATGGGAGGTACCAGAAGGGGAGTTGCCAGACTTCCAAGTTTTTATGCGAAACTTTGTCTAGCTATAGCTTTACCAAATACGTAATTTGGCCAAGATCGGTGTGGGCGTATTGATATTATTACACGATTACTAAAGTGGGCGAAATAGACGATTTGTATGGGAGGTACCAGAAGGGGAGTTGCCAGACTTCCAAGTTTTTGTCCAAAACTTTGTATAACTATAGGTTTACTAAGTACGTAATTTGGCCAAGATCGGTGTGGGAGTATTGATATTATTACACGATTACTAAAGTTGGCGAAATAGACGATTTGTGTGGGAGGTACCCGAAGGGGTGTGGCCATATAGCCCATATGCAATCCCATAAGCAGTTTTGGGAAAATATTAACCCATGCCAAATTTCAGAGCGATTGTTTAACTCTTTCGAAAGTTATCGTGCGTACCAGCAGGACAGACAGACGGACAGACGGACGGACGGACAGACGGACATGGCTCAAACGATGTAGAAAGTCATGAATCGAATTTCGTTCAAAGACACTTGGGTTCTAATGTGAATATTTCTAGGTGTTACATTTTTGAGCCGTATCAAATGATATATACCCTCCTACCCGTAGGGTGAGGGTATAAATATTGTATTACATGTTTTTAAAAAACTGGAGGAATATAAAGAAGAGTTTTTCTCGAAAATTGTATATATTTAAAGCTTTACTAAATATAGAATTTTAAAGCAGTTTTGGGAAAATATTAACCCATGCCAAATTTCAGAGCGATTGTTTAATTCTTTCGAAAGTCATCGTGCGTACCAGCAGGACAGACAGACGGACAGACGGACATGGCTCAAACGATTTAGAAAGTCATGAATCGAATTTGGTTCAAAGAGACTTGGGTTCTAATGTGAATATTTCTAGGTGTTACACTTTTCAGCCGTATCAAATGATATATACCCTCCTACCCGTAGGGTGAGGGTATAAAAAGGACGGAATATAAAGAAGAGCTTTCGTTAAAAATTTACATAGTTAAAGCTTTACTAAATATTGAATTTCGGAAAGATTCGATTAGCGAATTTATATAATTTAACGATTTCTGGAGAGGGTGGAATGTATGGGAGGTACCAGAAGGGGAGTCGCCAGACTTCCAAGTTTTTTTCCAAAACTTTGTCTAGCTATAGATTTATTAAATGCAAAATTTGGTCAAGATCGCGGAGGGCATATTGATATTATCACACGGTTTCTAATGGGGCGAGATGGTACATTTGCATGGGAGGTACCAGAAGGGGAGTTGCCAGACTTCCAAGTTTTTGTCCAAAACTTTGTCTAGCTATAGATTTAATACAAAATTTTGGGCAAGATCGCGTTGATAATATTGATATTATTACACGATTTCTAACTATAGCTAACTTTGTCTAGTTACAGATTTATTAAATGCAAAATTTGGGCAAGGTCGCGTTGTGGATATTTCACTTTTGAGCCGTATCAAATGATATATACGCTCCTACCCGTAGGGTGAGGATATACAAAGGACGGAATTAAAGAAGAGCTTTTCTTGAAAAATGTATTTAGCTAAAGCTTTACTAAATATTGAATTTCGAAAAAATTCGATTAACGAATGTATATAATTTCACGATTTCTGGAGAGGGTGGAATGTATGGGAGGTACCAGAAGGGGAGTCGCCAGACTTTCAAGTTTTTGTCCAAAACTTTGTCTAGCTATAGATTTATTAAATGCAAAATTTGGGCAAGATCGCGGAGGGCATATTGATATTATTACACGGTTTCTAATGGGGCGGGATGGTACATTTGCATGGGAGGTACCAGAAGGGGAGTTTACAGACTACCAACTTTTTGTCCGAAACTTTGCCTAGCTATAAATTTACTAAATACAGAATTTGGGCAAGATCGCGCAGGTAATATTGATATTATTACAGGATTTCTAAAGTGAGCGAAATAGACGATTTGTATGGGTGGTACCCGAAGGGGTGTGGCCATATCGCCCATATGCAATCCCTTAAGCAGTTTTGAGAAAATATTAACCCATGCAAAATTTCAAAGCGATGGTTTAACTCTTTTGAAAGTTATCGTGCGTACCAGCAGGACAACGGACGTACAGACGGACATGGCTCAAACGATTCAAAAAGTCATGAATCGAATTTGGTTCAAAGACACCTGGGGTCTAATGTGGATATATACGTATGACACATATATACGTATGAATAAAAATTGCTATTGCGACAGCATTTGTTTGCTACAGTTTACCATTAATATAAAGTATGCCACATTCTTGCAATGTAATCAATAATCAAAATAAAGAATTGGCACACAAAAAAAAAATGTAATTCAGCAATTAAATAGTATATAAGACATAATAAAATCAATAAACTTTGAGAAACATTCAAACCGTTGAGTTGCTTTCTTCTTTTACACCCATTAACCAAGTTACAAGTGCTTGTGTTAAAACATTCATTATCTTGGTGAATCACCTCGATAACAAAAGATACAAAAGGGCAAACAAGCCTTATCAAAGACAAAAATAAACAACTTATAATAGACAAATTCGTCTTTTATAAACAGGTATAATGAGCCGTATCAAATGATATACACACTCCTACCCGTAGGGTGAGGGTATAAATATTGTATTACACGTTTTTACAAAAAAGGACGGAATATAAAGAAGAGCTTTTCTTGAAAAATTTATTTAGTTAAAGCTTTACTAAATATCCCCCTTCTGATACCTCTCGAAGGGGTGTGGCCCTATAGCCCATATGCAATCCCTTAAGCAGTTTTGAGAAAATATTAACCCATGCAAAATTTCAAAGCGATTGTTTAACCCTTTCGAAAGTTATCGTACGTGCCAGCAGGACAACGGACGAACAGGCGGACATGGCTCAAACGATTCAGAAAGTCATGAATCGAATTTTTTTCAAAGACACCTGGGGTCTAATGTGGATATTTCTATGTGTTACACTTTTCAGCCGTATCAAATGATATATACCCTCCTACCCGTAGGGTGAGGGTATAATGAGCCGTATCAAATGATATACACCCTCCTACCCGTAGGGTGAGGGTATAAATATTGTATTACACGTTTTTACAAAAAAGGACGGAATATAAAGAAGAGCTTTTCTTGAAAAATGTATTTAGTTAAAGCTTTACTAAATATTGAATTTCGCAAAGATTTGATTAACGAATGTATATGATCGCGTTGATCATATTGACATTATTACACGATTTCTAACTATAGCTAACTTTGTCTAGTTATAGATCTATTAAATGCAAAATTTGGGCAAGGTCGCGTTGTGGATATTTCTATGTGTTACACTTTTGAGCCGTATCAAATGATATATACCCTCCTACCCGTAGGGTGAGGGTATACAAAGGACGGACAGCTCAAACGATTCAGGAAGTCATGAATCGAATTTGGTTCAAAGACACCTGGGGTCTAATGTGGATATTTCTATGTGTTACACTTTTGAGCCGTATCAAATGATATATACCCTCCTACGCGTAGGGTGAGGGTATAATTAGCCGTATCAAATGATATACACCCTCCTACCCGTAGGGTGAGGGTATAAATATTGTATTACATGTTTTTACAAAAAAGGACGGAATATAAAGAAGAGCTTTCTTGAAAAATGTACAGTGTTAAAGCTTTACTAAATATTGAATTTCGGAAAGATTGGATTAGCGAATTTATATAATTTCACGATTTCTGGAGAGGGTGGAATGTATGGGAGGTACCAGAAGGGGAGTCGCCAGACTTCCAAGTTTTTGTCCAAAACTTTGTCTAGCTATAGATTTATTAAATGCAAAATTTGGGCAAGATCGCGGTGGGCATATTGATATTATTACACGGTTTCTAATGGGGCGGGATGGTACATTTGTATGGGAGGTACCAGAAGGGGAGTTGCCAGGCTTCCAAGTTTTTGTCCAAAACTTTGTCTAGCTATAGATTTACTAAATACAAAATTTTGGGCAAGATCGCGTTGATAATATTGATATTATTACACGATTTCTAACTATAGCTAACATTGTCTAGTTATAGATTTATTAAATGCAAAATTTGGGCAAGGTCGCGTTATGGATATTTCTATGTGTTACACTTTTGAGCCGTATCAAATGATATATACGCTCCTACCCGTAGGGTGAGGATATACAAAGGACGGAATATAAAGAAGAGCTTTTCTTGAAAAATGTATTTAGTTAAAGCTTTACTAAATATTGAATTTCGGAAAAAATCGATTAACGAATGTATATAAATCCACGATTTCTGAAGAGGGTGGAATGGTACATTTGTATGGGAGGTACCAGAAGGGGAGTTGCCAGACTTCCAAGTTTTTGTCCAAAACTTTGTCTAGCTATAGATTTATTAAATGCAAAATTTGGGCAAGGTCGCGTTGGGCATATTGATATTATTACACGATCTCTAAGGTTGGCGGGGGGGTACATTTGTATGAGAGGTACCAGAAGGGGAGTTGCCAGAATTCCAAGTTTTTGTCCGAAACTTTGCCTAGCTATAGATTTGCTAAATACAAAATTTGTTCAAGATCGCGGTGGGCATATTGATATTATTACACGATTTCTAATGGGGCGGGATGGTACATTTGTATAGGAGGTACCAGAAGGGGAGTTTCCAGACTACCAACTTTTTGTCCGAAACTTTGCCTAGCTATAAATTTACTAAATACAGTATTTGGGCAAGATCGCGCAGGTAATATTGATATTATTACAGGATTTCTAAAGTGAGCGAAATAGACGATTTGTATGGGTGGTACCCGAAGGGGTGTGGCCATATCGCCCATATGCAATCCCTTAAGCAGTTTTGAGAAAATATTAACCCATGCAAAATTTCAAAGCGATGGTTTAACTCTTTTGAAAGTTATCGTGCGTACCAGCAGGACAACGGACGTACAGACGGACATGGCTCAAACGATTCAGATAGTCATGAATCGAATTTGGTTCAAAGACACCTGGGGTCTAATGTGGATATTTCTATGTGTCACACTTTTGAGCCGTATCAAATGATATACACCCTCCTACCCGTAGAGCGAGGGTATAAATATTGTATTACACGTTTTTACAAAAAAGGACGGAATATAAAGAAGAGCTTTTCTTGAAAAATTTATTTAGTTAAAGCTTTACTAAATATCCCCCTTCTGATACCTCTCGAAGGGGTGTGGCCATATAGCCCATATGCAATCCCTTAAGCAGTTTTGAGAAAATATTAACCCATGCAAAATTTGAAAGCGATTGTTTAACCCTTTCGAAAGTTATCGTACGTGCCAGCAGGACAACGAGCGTACAGGCGGACATGGCTCAAACGATTCAGAAAGTCATGAATCGAATTTGGTTCAAAGACACCTGGGGTCTAATGTGGATATTTCTATGTGTTACACTTTTCAGCCGTATCAAATGATATATACCGTCCTACCCGTAGGGTGAGGGTATAAATATTGTATTACACGTTTTTACAAAAAAGGACGGAATATAAAGAAGAGCTTTTCTTGAAAAATGTATTTAGTTAAAGCTTTACTAAATATTGAATTTCGCAAAGATTTGATTAACGAATGTATATGATCGCGTTGATCATATTGACATTATTACACGATTTCTTACTATAGCTAACTTTGTCTAGTTATAGATCTATTAAATGCAAAATTTGGGCAAGGTCGCGTTGTGGATATTTCTATGTGTTACACTTTTGAGCCATATCAAATGATATATACCCTCCTACCCGTAGGGTGAGGGTATACAAAGGACGGACAGCTCAAACGATTCAGAAAGTCATGAATCGAATTTGGTTCAAAGACACCTGGGGTCTAATGTGGATATTCCTATGTGTTACACTTTTGAGCCGTATCAAATGATATATACCCTCCTACACGTAGGGTGAGGGTATAATGAGCCGTATCAAATGATATACACCCTCCTACCCGTAGGGTGAGGGTATAAATATTGTATTACATGTTTTTACAAAAAAGGACGGAATATAAAGAGCTTTCTTGAAAAATGTACATAGTTAAAGCTTTACTAAATATTGAATTTCGGAAAGATTGGATTAACGAATGTATATGATCGCGTTGATCATATTGACATTATTACACGATTTCTAACTATAGCTAACTTTGTCTAGTTATAGATCTATTAAATGCAAAATTTGGGCAAGGTCGCGTTGTGGATATTTCTATGTGTTACACTTTTGAGCCGTATCAAATGATATATACCCTCCTACCCGTAGGGTGAGGGTATACAAAGGACGGACAGCTCAAACGATTCAGAAAGTCATGAATCGAATTTGGTTCAAAGACACCTGGGGTCTAATGTGGATATTTCTATGTGTTACACTTTTGAGCCGTATCAAATGATATATACCCTCCTACCCGTAGGGTGAGGGTATAATGAGCCGTATCAAATGATATACACCCTCCTACCCGTAGGGTGAGGGTATAAATATTGTATTACATGTTTTTACAAAAAAGGACGGAATATAAAGAAGAGCTTTCTTGAAAAATGTACATAGTTAAAGCTTTACTAAATATTGAATTTCGGAAAGATTGGATTAGCGAATTTATATAATTTCACGATTTCTGGAGAGGGTGGAATGTATGGGAGGTACCAGAAGGGGAGTCGCCAGACTTCCAAGTTTTTGTCCAAAACTTTGTCTAGCTATAGATTTACTAAATAAATTTTGGGCAAGATCGCGTTGATAATATTGATATTATTACACGATTTCTAACTATAGCTAACTTTGTCTAGTTATAGATTTATTAAATGCAAAATTTGGGCAAGGTCGCGTTATGGATATTTCTATGTGTTACACTTTTGAGCCGTATCAAATGATATATACGCTCCTACCCGTAGGGTGAGGATATACAAAGGACGGAATATAAAGAAGAGCTTTTCTTGAAAAATGTATTTAGTTAAAGCTTTACTAAATATTGAATTTCGGAAAAATTCGATTAACGAATGTATATAAATCCACGATTTCTGAAGAGGGTGGAATGGTACATTTGCATGGGAGGTACCAGAAGGGGAGTTGCCAGACTTCCAAGTTTTTGTCCAAAACTTTGTCTAGCTATAGATTTATTAAATGCAAAATTTGGGCAAGGTCGCGTTGGGCATATTGATATTATTACACGATCTCTAAGGTTGGCGGGGGGGTACATTTGTATGAGAGGTACCAGAAGGGGAGTTGCCAGAATTCCAAGTTTTTGTACGAAACTTTGCCTAGCTATAGATTTACTAAATACAAAATTTGGGCAAGATCGCGGTGGGCATATTTATATTATTACACGATTTCTAATGGGGCGGGATGGTACATTTGTATAGGAGGTACCAGAAGGGGAGTTGCCAGACTACCAACTTTTTGTCCGAAACTTTGCCTAGCTATAAATTTAATAAATACAGAATTTGGGCAAGATCGCGCAGGTAATATTGATATCACAGGATTTCTAAAGTTAGCGAAATAGACGATTTGTATGGGTGGTACCCGAAGGGGTGTGGCCATATAGCCCATATGCAATCCCTTAAGCAGTTTTGAGAAAATATTAACCCATGCAAAATTTCAAAGCGATTGTTTAACTCTTTTTAAAGTTATCGTGCGTACCAGCAGGACAACGGACGTACAGACGGACATGGCTCAAACGAGAGCCCAAATTCTGTATTTAGTAAATCTATAAACATCTAAAGCTCTCCAGAAAAATTGGACCCCTAGTCGGACTCCTTCTGGTACCTCCCATACAAATGTACCATTTCACCCTCTTCAGAAATCGTGCAATAATATCAATATGCCCACAGCGATCTTGCCCAAATCGTGTATTTATTAAATATATAGCTAGACAAAGTTTTGGACAAAAACCTGGAAGTCTGGCAAGTCCCCTTCTGGTAGTTCCCATACAAATGTACCATCCTGCCCCATTAGAAATCGTGTAATAATATAATTATGCCCACTGCGATCTTGCCCAAATTTTGTATTTAGTAAATCTATAGATAGAAAAAGTTTTGGACAAAAACCTGGAAGTCTGGCGACTCCCCTTCTGGTATCTCCCATACAAATGTACCATTCCACCCTCTTCAGAAATCGTGCAATAATATCAATATGCCCACTGCGATCTTGCCCAAATCGTGTATTTATTAAATATATAGCTAGACAATGTTTTGGACAAAAACCAAACACCTGGAAGTCTGGCTACTCCCCTTCTGGTAGTTCCCATACAAATGTACCATTCCACCCTCTTCAGAAATCGTGTAATAATATCAATATGCATACCGCGATCTTGCCCAAATTGTGTATTTATTAAATATATAGATAGACAATGTTTTGGACAAAAACCTGGAAGTCTGGCAACTCCCGTTCTGGTAGCTCCCATACAAATGTACCATTCCACCCTCTTCAGAAATCGTGTAATAATATCAATATGCCCACCGCGATCTTGCCCAAATTGTGTATTTATTAAATATATAGATAGACAATGTTTTGGACAAAAACCAAACACCTGGAAGTCTGGCTACTCCCCTTCTGGTAGTTCCCATACAAATGTACCATTTCACCCTCTTCAGAAATCGTGCAATAATATCAATATGCCCACAGCGATCTTGCCCAAATCGTGTATTTATTAAATATATAGCTAGACAAAGTTTTGGACAAAAACCTGGAAGTCTGGCAACTCCCCTTCTGGTAGTTCCCATACAAATGTACCATCCTGCCCCATTAGAAATCGTGTAATAATATAATTATGCCCACTGCGATCTTGCCCAAATTTTGTATTTAGTAAATCTATAGATAGAAAAAGTTTTGGACAAAAACCTGGAAGTCTGGCGACTCCCCTTCTGGTATCTCCCATACAAATGTACCATTCCACCCTCTTCAGAAATCGTGCAATAATATCAATATGCCCACTGCGATCTTGCCCAAATCGTGTATTTATTAAATATATAGCTAGACAATGTTTTGGACAAAAACCAAACACCTGGAAGTCTGGCTACTCCCCTTCTGGTAGTTCCCATACAAATGTACCATTCCACCCTCTTCAGAAATCGTGTAATAATATCAATATGCATACCGCGATCTTGCCCAAATTGTGTATTTATTAAATATATAGATAGACAATGTTTTGGACAAAAACCTGGAAGTCTGGCAACTCCCGTTCTGGTAGCTCCCATACAAATGTACCATTCCACCCTCTTCAGAAATCGTGTAATAATATCAATATGCCCACCGCGATCTTGCCCAAATTGTGTATTTATTAAATATATAGATAGACAATGTTTTGGACAAAAACCAAACACCTGGAAGTCTGGCTACTCCCCTTCTGGTAGTTCCCATACAAATGTACCATTCCACCCTCTTCAGAAATCGTGTAATAATATCAATATGCCCACCGCGATCTTGCCCAAATTGTGTATTTATTAAATATATAGATAGACAATGTTTTGGACAAAAACCTGGAAGTCTGGCAACTCCCGTTCTGGTAGCTCCCATACAAATGTACCATCCCGCCCCATTAGAAATCGTGTAATAATATAAATATGCCCACCGCGATCATGCCCAAATTTTGTATTTATTAAATCTATAGCTAGACAAAGTTATGGACAAAAACCTGGAAGTCTGGCAACTCCCCTTCTGGTATTTATTAAATCTATAGCTAGACAAAGTTTTGGACAAATTCCTGGATAAATGGATGTCTGGCAACTCCCCTTCTGGTAGCTCCCATACAAATGTACCATCCCGGCCCATTAGAAATCGTGTAATAATATAAATATACCCACCGCGATCTTGCCCAAATTTTGAGTTTATTAAATCTATAGCTAGACAAAGTTATGGACAAAAACCTGGAAGTCTGGCAACTCCCCTTCTGGTATTTATTAAATCTATAGCTAGACAAAGTTTTGGACAAATACCTGGATAAATGGAAGTCTGGCGACTCCCCTTCTGGTATCTCCCATACAAATGTACCATTCCACCCTCTTCAGAAATCGTGCAATAATATCAATATGCCCACCGCGATCTTGCCCAAATTGTGTATTTATTTAATATATAGCTAGACAAAGTTTTGGACAAAAACCTGGAAGTCTGACAACTCCCCTTCTGGTAGTTCCCATACAAATGTACCATCCCGCCCCATTAGAAATCGTGTAATAATATAAATATGCCCACCGCGATATTGCCCAAATTTTGTATTTATTAAATCTATAGCTAGACAAAGTTTTGGACAAATACCTAGATGTCTGGCAACTCCCCTTCTGGTAGCTCCCATACAAATGTACCATCCCGCCCCATTGAGTAGTAGTTTGTCTTTTGTCCAGTGCGCACGCACTTATTGTCCGGTCGCTTTCGCGTTATTTTATGTTTTGTCGCGTTCTTTTATGTTTTGTCCGTTGTGTGCAAAATTAAATATATAACAAAAACGAAAAAAAAACCAATAAACCAAATACAGACTCCACAACAACAAAAATATACGTGCAAAAAAAAAAAATAGTGTCTCACAAACCAAAAAGAGAATAAAAAAAAATAAAAACCAACCACCATCTCCACAAACAAAAACAACATCAAACATACACAACATCAACAACAAACAACAACAATAACACCAGCAGTCACACACATCAACGCCAACACGAAGGGCTTTTTTATGCTCCCCTTCTCCTGTGTTCCCCCCTTCCTCTCCGCATCCCTTTTCGCATAATACAAACGACTGTGCTCTCTTCATGTCGCTGCCTGACTTGTGTTGAAGATCTAACACTGAACACTTGTTGGGTCTAGCAGCACAAGAGGGGTGCACAGTTATTTGTATTTATGCTTTGATATTGTTTTGTGTTTCTGTATGTTACAATGGTAGGTTCATTTAAAACACATTTTGCGAACATACGAGGGCTGAAGGCAAATATCTTTGCGGTATACACTCACGTTCAGTTCCATATGCCAGATGTACTCGCTCTATGTGAGACACAGGTGTGTGAGGGTTCTAATCCACAGAATTTTCACATTCCTGGATATCACACTCTTTCCTCTTTCTCTTCCCACAGAGGCCTTGTGGTATACATACGTAATGGTGTGGTGTTCCAGAGCCAGCAACATTTGGACTCACAAGATCCAGAATTTAACTTTCTTTGGGTTAAGTTCAGGATTGGATCACACCCATTACACTTCGGGTTTCTTTACAGAAGCCCAAATTTGGAAAGGGAGGCTACCCTAAACGGCTTCGACGCCCTTTCCGATTCTATATCTAAAGTTTTAGAAGATTGTCCGGACAGTGAAATTGTAGTTGCTGGGGATTTCAATGCCCATAATCAATCTTGGCTTTCCCATTCGAGCCACACTTCTCCGGAGGGACAGTACGCTGAGCTTTTCGCCGCGCATAATAACTTGACGCAACTAGTGAATGAACCAACACACATTCAACACACTAATATTAATATGCCCACCGCGATCTTGCCCAAATTTGGTAGTTAGTAAAGCTATGGCTGGAAAAAGTTTCGGACAAAAAGTTAGAAGTCTGGCAACTCCCCTTCTGTTACCTCGCATACAAATAAACCATCACGCCTACATTAGAAATCGTGTTATAATATCAATATGCCTAACGCAATCTTACCCAAATTCTGTATTTAGTAAAGCTATAGCTAGACAAAGTTTTGGAGAAAAACTTGTAAGTCTGGCAACTCCCCTTCTGGTACCTCCCATACAAATACCATCCCTCCTACCTTAGAATCGTGTAATAATATCAATATGCCCAACGCGACCTTGCCCAAATTTTTGCATTTAACTTTTTGTCCGAAACTTTGCCTAGATATAAATTTACTAAATACAGAATTTGGGCAAGATCGCGTTGGGCATATTGATATTATTACAGGATTTTTAAAGTGGGCGAAAGAGACGATTTGTATGGGAAGTACCCCAAGGGGTGTGGCCATATAGCCCATATCCAATCCCATAAGGAGTTTTGAGAAAATATTAACCCATGCAAATTTTCAAAGCGATTGTTTAACTCTTTCGAAAGTTATCGTGCGTACCAGCAGGACATACGGACATGGCTCAAATGATTCAGAAAGTCATGAATCGAATTTGGTTCAGAGACACCTGGGTTCTAATGTGAATATTTCTATGTGTTACACTTTTGAGCCGTATCAACTGATATATACCCTCCTACCCGTAGGGTGAGGGTATACAAATTACGGAATATAAAGAAAAGCTTTTCTTGAAAAATGTATATAGTTAAAGCTTTACTTAATATTGAATTTCGGAAAGATTCGATTAGCGAATTTATATAATTTCACGATTTCTGAAGAGGGTGGAATGGTACATTTGTATGGGAGGTACCAGAAGGGGAGTTGCCATACTTCCAGGTTTTTGTCCCAAACTTTGTCTAGCTATAGATTTATTAAATACAAAATTTGGGCAAGATCGCGTTGGTCGTATTGATATTATTACAGGATTTCTAAAGTGGGCGAAATAGACGATTTGTATGTGTAATGTTCCGTGATCCGGCAACACAGCGTGCACCAGAAGACTGGGCACCACTATTTAGATGTAAGAACATATGTTTTCGCCAATAAAAGCGCCCATTACTATTTTTGTGCGAAAAGTTAACACTGGTCTTAATTGGTATCTTCGATAAATCCTGGACATTGAGCCAGACATCAATTAGGCCACTACAAATATCAGTTGTGGGGTACATCCTAAGTACTTCCAAAAAATAAGCAGAAATTTTTAAAGGATTCCAAATATCACGAAGGATTAAGATGGATTTGTGTTCTAGCCGACAGGCGTTGATCAACGCTCTAGTGGACGAAGGAATTGACTTTCCAGAAATTGTCACATTGAGTCAGCTTCGAGAGCTATGCGGGCTGACTAAAAAACAAGAAGAGGATTCGTTCGAAGAATCTGCAAAGGAAGAAACCGGTCGAAGTGTCAGAGACGATGTAAACAGCCAAGGCTACAGTAGCGGCTCCTCGGAAAGCGAGCCAACGTATCCTCTGTTCTCTTCGGATGTGACGATTAAAGCTTCTGGAAACACGTTGGATGATGCCACAAAAACGTCCAACTTCAACACTGATGTCCATTGCAACGACGTGCCAACTGCCAAAAACACTACACTGAAGTCTGCTGCCAAATCATTAGAGGAGACTTTGACCGGGAAACATAAAGCTGCTGGAAACACATTAAATGATGCCGCCAATGCACTTTACTTCAACAATGACGTCTATAGAACCGTTGATGTGCCCGCGGCCAACGACCGTGTACTGAAGTGTGCTGACGCAAATCCCGATGCAAGAAAAACTGCTGCAAAACAGGCCTCACCTGCTGCCAACATACCAACGATTAGCACCGCGACGTCTGATGATTCATTTTCCGCTGCCCAGACCGGCACCAACCTGTTCGCTCAGCCGAAGAGCAAATCAAAGCGTTAAAACTACGTTTAGCGGTGTTGCAACTGCAACAAAGAATAAAAGAACTGGAGGCAAACAATCATACCAGTTCCTACGCGCGACGAATTGATTTCACGGAACTTGATGCTGCTGTACCGGCCCTTACAGGCGACGACCAAAATGACGTGAAAAAGTGGTTTATTCAATTCGAGGATTATGTTGGCGTTTGCTGCTATAGTGCAAAGGAAAAGTGCGTTGGCCTCCGTCGGCGCCTTGAAGGGACTGCAAAAATATGTTGACAACGCAGGCTTACTCCCATATGACGATATGAAGGCGCAGTTAACCAAGGTCTTCGCACGCACGACATCACATCAGAAAACCCAATTGCATGAAATGTAACAAGTTTCCAAAAAACTATCAGTCGAATTGGACGTAAAAGCAATTTCAGTTCAAAGCAACACAATCTTAAAATCGGCTGCATCTCAAACTGATCAGTTAATTGAAGTAGCGGTAGAAACGAATAAAAACAACATTTTAAAACAATCGTATTCGAACATATTTTAAACCATATCATATTCATATTCGACTTGTTATTTTCCGAAGTAGATCGTATGCTAGAAGCAGGTGTTATTGAAGAGTCCCAGAGTCCATGGTCATCACCTGTTGCTCTAGTGATCAGACGTGATAAGGTACGTTTGTGCCTTGACGCTCGAAAAGTAAACAGTGTTACAGTAAAAGATGCCTATCCACTACCTTTAATTGATGGAATTCTCAGTAGGCTCCCGAAGGCCAGATTCATCACGAGTCTTGATCTGAAGGATGCCTTTTAGCAACGGATAGGGTATATATGTGGCCAGGAAAACTTCACCGCACTTTATTGGTGCCACACAACTTTGTGGTCTTATACTTTATTGCAGGCAATATATAAAAAAAAGGGAATACAAATTCTACACACAATGTGGCCTTCGGTGTTTCTGTTTATTAAAGGGTTGTTTCAAGGTTTCAAGCGTTGCTCCAAGATGTTGTTTTGCCGGCGATCGTTCAAAAGTAAGTGAGTGGTCTGGACGGACACACACATCAACGTCAGTGGTGTTAAATATTTATTCACCACAAGTACCAAGTACCTTATTCGGTACTGGGTACTCGTCGACCATACTACGGCGAATACACTGACGTCGCTAAAGGCGCGCGAATTACGTTGTTCCGCTTCAGGGTAACAACGAGTATGAATAATAACAAAGACGAGAGAATTTAGATTTTCCTATCTTTATTAATTAATGTTGGTCCTAAGACTGAATTACAATGATCTTATTCTAGATACTTATAGTAGATCTTACATTTTGGTTTTCCATAAGCAGCGACGATGCAGAGGCATCGTTTGTTGCTTTGGGTGTTCTACAAAACCAGCGACAATGTGAGTGGCATTGTTGGTGTTTTTGTAGATTTTGTTTACATATTGGTTTATGGATGGTCTACATATGGATTTGGGTTACGTTTGAGTTTATGTAATATGATATCTGTTTCGGTTTTTATTTAATTGACAAAACCGGCAATAACTAGTAAAGTAAATGGAAGTAGGTTTTTGGGTTTTATTTAGTTGACATTTAATGAACATGGAATTTTAATTTAAGTGGGTTTTTGGGTTTGCAAATGTAGTTCAGTGTTTCATATATTTTTGGACTATGATATTAATATCGTTGTTGTCCGCAATGGTAATTGGTTCGGGTTGCCTGTGGGGCAAGTACGTAACTCGCGTGACGGATAGCGGCGTAAACATACCGCCCGCCTTGCATCTATATGCAACACAACTAGGGTCAGGATACTTATTTTAAATTAAGTTAAGTTAAGTTTAAATACATATTTCCTAAGGCCACTTAATGTATTCTCATGTAATGAGCTTTAAAGTTTAAAAAAAAGAGACAAAAAAATAAAAAGGTAAGTCCACAAATCTCTTTAACCCTTTCGGTACGAATGGTACACATAAGTACCACCAATTTTAAACATCTCTAAACATTTTAATTATCATGCTCTTTGTTTTCCAAATGTACCATTTTGTCTTTGCAATGATTCTCTTTGTTAATAAACGGTACTTTTTAGAATATCATTGCAATTACGTTGTCAGTTTATGGATTTTTTTGACAAAGGCGAACGTTCACCTCATTACTTGAGCGCTTTTTCCATATTTTGCAATATATGGAGCTGTATAACAAATTAAAATAACAAATTTCGTCTAATTAAATTTCGTTTCATTTTTGGTTTTGAGCTGGTAAGAATATTTTACATTTTATTTTTATTTTTATACAAATTGGTCGGGGTGGTTCAGATATGTACCACCAGTCCTGACAGGTGGTACACATGTGTACCAGTAGGCCACTTGGTACTAAAAAAGGGGTATTAAAATGTGGCTTCGATGCGATTCAATTACAGGATACACATACGATTTTAACATATACTGTGGAAAGGATCTGACAGCATCCCCGGGAACACTTGGAGAACGAGTAGTCATGAAACTTACAAGTTCAATTGTCGAAAATGATGTAACTTTAAGCTTTGATCGCTTTTTCTCATCTGTACATTTATTAGACACTATTCCTTTTCCTGCTGTTGGCACAATAATGGGAAACAGGAAAAATGTTCCTCAGTTTACAAAACGTTTACAAAAAAAAAAATGGAAAGAGGGGAATCAGAATTCAAAAGCACATCATCAGGCCTTTTGTGCGTAAAATGGCAAGACACAAAAGAGGTTTTGGTTATTAGTAATTGCCACAAACCTGGCATAACTAATGTGTCGAAAACAGGCGTTAAAATTGAGGTTCCGTGTCCAAATCAAATAAAATGCTATCGCGAAATAATGGGAGGAGTCGATCTGGCAGATCAAATGACTGGCCTATACGAATTTGATCGCAAATCGGATAAATGGTGGAAAAAAGTATTTTATCGTTTGATAATGATGGCTGCTGTGAACACATGGACGATCTACAACGATCTAAACAGAAATAAGATACCGTTCAAGCAACTATTGGTGACTTTGGCCGAGACATTGATCGAAGAAGGATTAAAAACTACAGCCGGTCGCAGATCAAATAGACCAGGTCCTGTACCCAAACCCGTGCAATCGCTTCATCTTCCTATTGAAGGCAATACATGACGTCGTTGTGCTCATTGCTCGCAACAAAAAAAAACAAACTCGTACCTATACGATATGCACCGAGTGCCAAGTTTCATTGTGTAAAAACTGTTTTGCAATTTTTCATTCATAAGTTTACTACATGTAAACTTTGCCATACATATTTAATTTTATTTACTTTATTATTTTACTTATTGCACCGAGTAATAGACTGAATTAATTGTTTTAGTTTTAACAAATGATCTCTAATACATTTAATAAATGAATTACTTTATTTTACTTTGTATTTAAATTGTTTTTATACACTCCATCATAGGATGGAGTATATACTAAGTTTGTCATTCCGTTTGCAACACCTCGAAAGAGTGATCTGCGACCCTATAAAGTATATATATTATTGGTCAGTGTAACATTCTAAGACATTCTAGCGATGTCCGTCTGTCCGTCCGTCCGTCTGTTGTCTGTTGAAATCACGATAGAGTGCGAACGACCAACGCTAAAAAGCTGAAGTCGGAAGATGTTTTTTGCCCATAAGCAGGTTAAGTTCGAGAATGGGCCATATCGGACCAAAGGGGAAAAGTTCCCCTTTACGGGACTAAATATATTCCGGCCATAATCAAATTTTTCAAATATTTTTTTTCACTACATCTAAGTTCTAAGTTTATATAATTTATAGATGGGAAAAAAATCCCTAAAATGGGCGTGCTCATGGGTTCCGTGGACCCTTGGGGCCAAAAAAGGGCCCATGATAATCATGCGCATATGGGTATCGAAGTGCAACGAAATTTACTCACGAACCAAAATATGCCTTTATTTTCATGATTTGCCTAAATTTTTTGATCCGGTTTCTGGGACTATCGGGTCACCAGCGGCCCAAAAACCGTCCCTTGACAAACATGGACATATGGGTATCGAAATGCAACGAAATTTTCTCGCGAACCCAAATATGCATTTATTTTCATGATTTGGATAAAATTTGTGAACGGGTTCCTGGGACTATCGGGTCACGAGCGGCCCAAAAACTCAGTTAGTTTTCTTATTTATTGACTTTTTAAGGATCCATGATGGAGGGTATATAAGATTCGGCCCGGCCGAACTTACTATTTGTCCACTTGTTATTCTTTATTTTTATTGTTTATGTTTTATAGGACGGTTGGTATACATTTGTACCATTTAAAAAGACGGATGGTACAATGGTTTACCAGCCCCCCCTGACTCCCCCCACTGTAACACCACCGTATTTTCTTAAAAGACTAATTCTGTGATATTCGTATAATATATTGAATACATAAATTACTATGTATCATTGTAATTCGAAAGCCGTACCGAAAGGGTTAAATTCAGGTTGATTTGTGTGGTTGAACTTAACATGTAATATTATGTAATGTTAACTTAAAATTAATATTGAGATCAAATATTCGAGTTCAACTCAAAGGCTCATTTTACAAACTCATTAGGTACATAGTAAAATTAAATTAAATTTCAGTTCATGGGGCCACGTTCACATCCTTTCGTCCACTGGATGTATAGGTTATCACCTAGTGTTTAGGCTCTCGTCGACTCTCACCAAAAAAGGCTGGACCGAACACCGTGAATTGGATAATGGTTTGACCGGCTCTACCGATTGAGTTGCCTCGAAATACCTGGTGGGCGACGTCTGCTGCTAAGACCAGGTGGTATGGGTAGGGCATGTGCCAATATTTGTCTGCTAGGTTGGCACGGCCCACCACTGGGTGATGACGGGTCCAGGCATTATCAAGTTGTACATTCGGAGTCAGGTTGTAGTGGGTATCATCCACCACACATCGGAGATTTACTGACTCGCGGTCAAATAGGCGATGGTTTAGTCGGACGTTGGTATAACCACGGCCAATTTTGCATCGGCATCTCTCGGCCGCGTCCATGGTGATCGACGATTGTCTGCGTGATGGATCGATAACCACACCGATCTCCTAACACCAATCCTCGCGCCCAGGATAGAGTCGCACATTTGCAGTCATGGGTGAAGGAGAGAGTTGTGATTCCGTTCACATCTCAGACACTTGGAATCACTCGGACAGTCTCGACGTTTGTGTGACTGCGCCAAACAGCTCCGGCATAGCTGTAATTCATCGACCTTCTCTCGTCTTTCGTTTATGTCGAGGACGAGGAAGCGGGTGCAGTCCCTTATTGCATGAAAACGGGTGCAGACTGGGCATGGGTAACGCTCATCAAAGTTGGCTGCCATATTTTTCTTATCTGTAACGGTAAGACATGTTAGTTCCTGATACAGGGTAATAAAAGGGGACAAGATGGACGACGTGTAGCGGGTGGCTCATTTTATTGCATTATTCTTTAGGTAAGAGCACCATCTTATGGATGGGCCTGGTGATTAAACCATTTTGCGTCTTCAATTCCGCAACTCTGACACGATTGTCTGAAAAAAAACTTTAGTAACACGACCTAGACGCCATTCTGTTGGACACACGGGTTCGTTTCTGATCACGACTAAATCATAAATTTGAAGATCGACCTGAGGCATCTTCCATTTAACGCGTTTGTTCAACTCTTTCAAATACTCGTCTTTCCAACGTCGGCAGAGTTCGTAATTCGTAGCTTTGACTTTACGCCAAGATACTATCAATTGGAGCCACCTCTCCCGGTTCAGCTGGGGTCAGAATAGAACAACCTATGAGAAAGTGACCAGGGGTAAGCGCAGTCAAATCTTCAACGTCGGTAGAGAGCGGACCTAATGGGCGTGAGTTGAGGCATGCTTCTATAGTGGCTAATAGCGTTGAAAGTTCCTCGAATGTAAATTTAAGTTGGCCACTAACTTTTTTAAGATGCATCTTAAAGCTTTTTACTCCCGCCTCCCACAGGCCTCCCATATGCGGTGCGGCATCTGGAATAAAGTGCCAGGTTAGTTGCTGATGCCCGTACTTGGAAACCACCTCATCTTTTAGTTCCTGCACGTGAGTAGCAATGTTAGAATCAATCTGTCGTGCAGCACCTACGAAGTTTCGGCCCTTATCCGAATATACTTTACTTGGACAACCACGGCGAGACACAAATCGAGCGAAAGCAGCTAGAAACGCAGCAGACGAGAGGTCACTAACCGCTTCCAGGTGAATAACTTTGGTCGTAAACAGTGTTGCCGTTTTGGTCCAATTGGATCAAATTTGGTCCGAAAAAATTTGAATTTTTTAAATTGGTCCGATGGTCGGACCAATTTCATTTTGGTCCATTTTGTCGTTTATTATTTTTTAAATTAAATTAAAATTTTTAAATTTTTTAAAATCAACATAGTTTTTACACACCGCTATACGTTCACAAATTAATTATTAACGACGTTTTTAAAGCTCAGTGACATTGATGTGTGTGATACATTAAGAACAATTTCACAAATTCCGGTGTCGGCCTTTTAATTGTAAACGACGTTTATATAGAGTAGTGACATTGAAGTGTGTTAACAGTGTTAACAGAATAAAAACCAATTTAAGAAATAAACTGGAAGTAAATACTATCAACAGTATTATGTCTTGCAAAGAAATTATTGAAATAAAAAATCCACACTATGTGTGGTCAGCAAAAAGAGACATATCTAGTCAAATATAAAATAATTTAGTTTTAAGTGCTAATGTAATATTTTAACTAAATAATTTTTTATAATTAACATTCTTTGTCCTACACTTGATCTCAAACAGATGTACAAATTTTATGATATTAATGTATTTAATACATGCCAATAATCGTATCAAATGTGTTGTGTTTCATTATACATACAGTGGTGGACATGCATTTAGCACACATCACATGTGTTGGTTGCCACCACTTGTCAGTTCCTTAGACAATGATATTTGGTTCAAACATTTGCTCTTAAGTGTTACTTATGGTGTGATCGATATGTCCCGTTACCTTTTTTATTATTCTTTTGTACCTTTTTTCGCTATTCACTACTTAGAGCAAGTATTTCGTAATCTAAGCTGGACAACAATTTAGCACACTAGACAAAAGCTGTGACATTCGGTTAATTTTCGTGTTTAAATTGCTTAATTGGTAAATTTTGAAAATAATTTGTTAGAGTGAACGTGTTCTTTAACAAAATTTCGAGTTAGACATGGCTAAAGGAAAATGGTGCACAGAGGCCCAACGTCGGGTTATTCAGCAATTAAATGCTAGTGGAAGCACTGTTGGACAGATTGCCAATATTTTAAACTGCTCTAGAAAGATGGTATACAATGCACTATGCCATATTCAGACCTATGGTAGCTACAAAAATGTTCAGCAGTGTCCTAGATTGGGAAAAACTACGCGCAAGGAGGATTCTTTAATATACAGAGCCTCAGTAGCAGATCCATTTAAGAGCTCAAGTGTTATTCAGAGAGATCTTTCGGAAAAAAATGGTATTAACGTATCCTCGAGAACCATTAGAAGAAGACTTAATGAAAAAAATTTACGGGGATGCATTGTTCAACATAAGCCATACGTATCAAAAAAAAATTTAAAAAGTCGAGTTTTGTTTGCCCGAGAACATCTAGATAAACCAACAATATTTTGGGAAAATATCCTATGGAGTGACGAATCGAAATTTTGTAGGTTCGGATCTGACGGTAAACAATATGTATGGCGTCCTCCAAACATGCAGCATAACCCAAAGTACACATCTAAGACGGTAAAACACGGTGGTGGAAATGTGATGGTGTGGGCTGCGTTTTCTGGGCGCGGTGTTGGACCAATCGTTAAAATTGATACACGAATGGATCAATATGTTTACAAAGATATACTTCTTAGTACAATGATTCCATATGTAGACGAAAATATGCCACTTAGGTGGCGTTTCATGCATGACAATGACCCAAAACACACTTCACGCACAGTGAAGAGTTGCTTGGAACAGAACAGAATAAATGTTTTAAAATGGCCAGCTCAATCACCGGATCTAAATCCTATTGAGAATCTTTGGAATGATGTAGAGAAACATATTACTGCAGTTAAACCCAAAAATTTAATCGATTTATGGACTGAAATTCAAAAGGCTTGGTACACAATCCCGAAGGAGCGCTGTATGTCACTGGTGGAAAGCATGCCCAGAAGATGCGCAGCAGTTATTAAAAATAATGGATATCCAACTAAATACTAAGTTTTGAATGAAATATACAATTTAGTTTTCAGTTTTTTACTCTGTGAATAAAGATTTTTAATTTGTGCTAAATTGCTGTCCAATATTTTTTTGAATTAGTTGTACTTAAAAGTCCATAAAACCGAAATGCAAAGAAAGAACCAGATAAAATCAATGGTACATAGTCATTACAACAATTGGAACATTTTACAAAAATCCTAGATAAATAAATTGACACGGGAATAAATATTAGCTTAAATAGTTTACATATGTCACATGTGCTAAATTCGTGTCCACCACTGTATGTAAAATACATACACAAAAAGACTGAATAAGATAATTTAGTTCCGGCCATTTTAAATGCATTTATTTATAAATTTCATTATATAATTTTTTTCATACCTGAATTATATAAATCAAATATGTTATGTTTCAAACCTTAATTTTACTTAAAAAAATGTTTTTAAAAAACATTAATTGGTATATTAATTGAGTTTTAAAATTTGGTCCGATGCAAATGGTTTTGGTCCATTTTTGGGAAAATTTTGGTCCAATTTTGGACACGTGTACCCCTTTGTAATGCGACAATATCTTCCCGTGAAACTCTTGATATCAAACGGTCCCGCAAAATCGACCCCTGTGGTCGCGAATGGCCGGCTGATGCTGGTTCGTTCCTCTGGGAGATCTGCCATAATTTGACCTTGAAACTTCTTATATAGTATACATTCTTTGCAGTGCCGGATGTGATGTTTGACTAGATTCTTAGCCTTTAGAATCCAGCACTAACTTATGGATGAAATCTACGTATAGTTTAGCAAGTCTACTATCATACTCAAGGATAACGGGGTGGCGTTCACCCGTTCCGCTGAGTATAGTGTTGAGTTTTCCCTTGGTTTCTAACTTGCGCCCTATGGTAAAATCTGAAGACGTAAGCGAAAACATGAATTGCCCGAGGCAGAGACGAGAAATGATCTAAAATGTCATCCCCTTCACCAGATCTAGCAACATAAACTTGGGAACTCTTAGCTTCTTCGCTGGTCTCATACGTTTTGGATGTTGTGGGCCACGATGACTATTCACCAGTGAGCCACTCTGGCCCGTGCCACCACAATCTGTTATCTTTTAGTTCCTGAGGGATCAGCCCCCGGGTTGCTAGATCAGCCGGATTATGATGTGATGCAACATGTAACCAATTTCTATTTCCTACTTTTTTTAGAATGAGGGATCAGCCCCCGGGTTGCTAGATCAGCCGGATTATGATGTGATGCAACATGTAACCAATTTCTATTTCCTACTTTTTTTTAGAATAGTTGCTACCCTGTTGGCAACGAACGTTTTCCAGTTACATGGCGGCTTTTTGAGCCACGCTAACACTATAGGTGAATCTGACCATAAATGTAGAGAGTATTTATTTGTCTCAAACTGAGTCATCATGCTTTCTACGGGCTCCGCCAATAGTACCGCTCCACACAATTCAAGACGTGGGAGAGATGGTTTTTTTATAGCGGCAACCTTTGTCTTTGCTACTAACAGATTTGAATGGACTTGACCTTCCATTTCAACTCGAACATATAGAGTTGCCGCATAAGCAACTTCCGAAGAATCACAAAACCCATGATATTCAATTCTACTTTTAGGGGAAAACTTAATCCAGCGAGGTATTGATATGAAATCGACCTCATTATACTTTGAAATAAAGTTTTGCCATTTATGCATAGCCACAGGTTTTATTTCATCATCCCACCCGATCTTGTCGAGTCACATATCCTGCATTATAATTTTTGCGGTTACAATGACGGGCGCCAGCCATCCGGCTGGGTCGAATAGACGAGCAATTAAAGAAAGTACTTCTCGTTTGGTATATTTTTCCTTTCGTAGAATCTTTTCTGTCACAAAGTAGAAAAATCTCCCGCTGCGTTCCAACGAACTCCTAACGTTTTCGCTGTACTCTTATCATCTAGACATACAAAACTTTTGTTTAGAAGATGGTTTCTGGGCAACCCTTTTAAAATAACACTTGAGTTTGACGTCCATTTCCTAAGTTCAGAAACACTAACACTATGACACCGACTCAGAAACACTATGACACCCCACTAATGCATCGTCGACGTACATTGAGCCACGCAGAATGCTCGCACCTACTGGAAATCGACTTTCTTCATCATCATCTAGACGGAGCAGGGTTCTTAGGGCTAAGTATGGGGCACAATTCACGCCGAAGGTCACAGTATTTAGTTGATAGTCGCAGATTTCTAAACTTGCTTTTTCCCGAAACTCTATTCGTTGAAATCGAGCATGATCGGGGTTTATAAGAATCTGCCTATACATTTTTGAAATGTCTGCATTAAATACAAATTCATAAAAACGCCACTTTAACACCAGGGCCACTAAATCAGCTTGAAGAACAGGACCTACGAACAACATGTAGTTCAGGCTTACTCCAGACGATGATGGACTCGATGCATTGGATACGACCCTTAATTTTGTGGTCGTACTTTCTGGCTTGAAAACCCCATGATGAGGGAGGTAATAACTCGGACCACTGTCTGTATTCTCTATTTTTTCCATATGGACTAAAGTTGAGTATTCTTGAAGTACCTCATCATACTGACATTTATAATCAGGCTTTCCCAGCAAATTCTTCTCATGACGTACTGACGTACCGCAATATAGCGGCTGGACCCCAGTATAGAGTCATTAGGCTTAAATGGCAGATCTACTACATATCTTCCGTCAGATTTCCTTACTGTTGAGGAACAATAGATTTCTTCACATTTTTTGTCGTCATCTGACAACATGGGCTTACGGGCGACCTCTTCTATCTCCCAGAACTTTGAAAGCTGGTCATCAATTGAAGCTTTAGTCAAATGGGAAACTCTAGTTATCCGTGCGGGATTTCTTTCCGCTGTTGGACCAGTTACTATCCAACCGAATAACGTCTCTTGGGCCACGAGAGATTCAAAAATACCATGTCGGACACCTCCTCGAAGTATTGTTGGATATAGGTCTCCTCCCAAAAGATCGTCAATCTGGCTACTTTTATAGAAATCGGGATCCGCATAATCCAGTTTTGGTAGATTCACGAATGCGTGGGAATATCCCCAGTTACATGAGATACAACTAACGCTTCAACTTTGAGTGAGAAATTAGGATTCAACTTTGAGTTTATCACAAATGTTGCCATTTTTTCTGATTTACTGACAACTTCACCCCCTAATCCCGGTACTTCAGCTGAAACGGGTACTGTGGGCAACTTAAGTAGCTTTTGAATCCTTTCGGAGATAAAACTTTCATCAGAGCAAGGGTCTAATAACGTTCTAACCTTATACGCCGAGCCGAAATTAACAATATTTACCCATGCGGTCGCCAGCATTACTTTCTTTGATACCGATGTGTGGTGACTCTGAATCGATCTATTTGAATTTTGATTTTCAGTGGACTGTATACTATTATTTGTAGATGAACTTGTTTGACCATCACCATGAGCCACCAGTGCAGAAATATTTTGATTCACATTTTTAGAAAAATCTCTATGTAGGAGTGTGTGGTGCTTCTTCTGACACTTCGAACAACCGTTTGGACTTGTACAATTGATATACATATGTCCAATCTTAAGACAGTTGAAACAATAGTTTTAGCTTCTAAGTGTTAAAGCTCGATTTTTCTGATCCATTTTAAGAAATTTATAACATGCTCTTATCGCATGACTGCCTTTGCATAACTTGCATTGACCAATATCTAGTTTCGTGTGATGTGTCTTCAAGTGTTTGACTTTGGCACTAGTTTGCTGCGCTTTTTTTGTAATGGTTTGAGAACTGTTGGAGGCAATTATATCTGAGACACTCTCTAAAGCATGAAACCTGTCTGTCAGAAATACAATGAGCTCCTCCCACTTTGGTATTTCTGTCTTATTTTTTACTGACTGTTCCCAAAGACACAATGACTGTTCGGACAAATTCGCTGAGCATAAGAATACGAATATTGGATCCCATGACCCAATATCGATTTCAAACAGTTTGAGCACAGATATGCAATTATTTGTGTCACGTTGCAGTCGTCTTACTTCATGGGAGTATCTTCTTTACAGGAAACCAGGTTAAACTAAAGTCTCAATTGACTGTTTATTAGGACACGCTTATTTTCGTATTGATTTTTTAGATTAGCCCACGCTATTTCAAAATTTTCGGCCGTTAAGGCAATGTTTCGATTGATCTCCCTGGCTTCCCCGTCTGTTTCTTGAAATAAGTAAAATAATTTTTCAACTGAGCTTAACCTCGAATTATTTATATAAATGGCCGTAAATAGGTCTCTAAATGTAGGCCACGAAACATAATCGCCCCGAAATACACCTGTGTCACATGGAGGTACATGTACTGAGAACTCGTGCTTTTTAGTTACTGGTCTTGTATCTTCCGCCACAGACGCTTTCTTTGCGATTGCAATTATATTTATACATCTAATGTATGTTCTATGTTCTTTTCTTTAGTTTCAACTGTCTGACTCTCGTAGACCGATTTAAATTTGACCCAAAGCATCTCTAATTCATTTCTCTCACATTCAATTGCTTCTACTGTGTATGTTAAAAAATCCTCTTCCTTTAGTCGTTGTTCAAATCTTGAGACTTCATCAACTACCTCGTCAAAATTTTCTGACGCCATTTTGAAGTTGATTATAAAATACTGTTATTATATCCAGTTATAATGTTTAGCCGCAGGTCCCGCTGAAAGTCTTCCAAAAAATTCAGAAACCAAATAATCGCCAAAAAAAAATGTATTTGAAAGTCACGAAATTTTTCAAAGTTTACACCAAAACGGGACACTGTGCCAGAAAAAGCTCATAAAATTTCGTTGAAAGTCTTCCAAAAAATCCAGAAACCAAAGAATCGCCAAAAAAAATAATTTATTTGAAAGTCACGAAATTGTTCAAAGTTTACACCAAAACGGGCAACTGTGCCAAAAAAAGCTGATAAAATTTCGTTGAAAGTCTTCCAAAAAAATCCAGAAACCAAAGAATCGCCAAAAAAATAATTTATTTGAAAGTCACGAAATTTTTCAAAAACAGGCCACTGTACGAAAAGGCTTGGAAAATTCCGTTGATAATCTTCCAGACGAATCCAAAGGAGAAAATGAACAGACAATTCTCTAATACCGCAATTCAATTGTATATAATAAATTAAAGATGGCTCTTATATACAGTGAGCGCGCTTTCTTTTTTATATATATTTGGATGTACGCACATATATGTGTGTAGGCGTCGTATCACATAACCTCACTTATCCAGTGTCCAAAATGGATTTTATTCTGCAGCCACTTTTTTCTTCAAATCCACTAAATACATGTATTTCATTAATACGCACCTCGACTTCCTTGCCTGATTCTTACGGGCGAAAGGACCAATGTTTCCCCCGATAAGCTGTTTTTTCCTTCAGGGATGTCTGCTGTTGCGTTCCACTCTCGCGAGACACGTGCCAATGGGGACACGCACGGATAGGGTATATTTGTGGCCAAGAAAACTTCACCGCACTTTATTGGCGCCACACAACTTTGTGGTCTTATATTTTATTGCAGGCAATATATAAAAAAAAGGGAATACAAATTCTACACACAATGTGGCCTTCAGTGTTTCTGTTTTTTAAGGTTTGTTTCAAGGTTTCAAGCGTTGCTCCAAGATGTGGTTTTGCCGGCGATCATTCAAAAGTAAGTGAGTGGTCTGGACGGACACACACATCAGCGTCAGTGGTGTTAAATATTTATTCACCACAAGTACCAAGTACCTTATTCGGTACTGGGTACTCGTCGACCATACTACGGCGCATACACTGACGTCGCTAAAGGCGCGCGTGACGGATAGCGGCGTAAACAGTTGTTATATACCTAGACGATTTATTGTGTGTGACAGAAACTTTTGACAAACACATTTTATTATTGCACGAGATCGCATTTTGCATGCGAAAAGCCCATTTGACTATTAATGTAGAAAAAAGCCCATTTCTCCTAAAACACGTAAAATATTTAGGCCACATAATAGGATATGGCACAATTAAGACGGACCCAGAAAAAGTGCAGGATATCCGAGACTTTCCTTTACCTACGTCCGTCCGACAACTTAGACTATTTTTAGGAATCTGCGGATGGTATAGACGATTCGTCCGAGATTTTGCCTCAGTAACATCCCCCATTACCGACATGTTGCAAAAGAATAAAAAGTTTATTTGGGGAGACGAAGCTAAAAGTGCTTTTGAAAAGCTCAATGTAATTCTTTGTCCTGCACCCGTTTTACATAAACCCGACTTTAATCGAACCTTTTCCATTCAGTGTGATGCCAGCCAATATGGAATTGGAGCTGTTCTTGCTCAGAGAAGTGGCGATGAGGTACCAATTGCGTACATGAGCCATAAGATGACAACTCCACAGAGAAACTATTCAGTTTCGGAGCAAGAATGTCTCGCTGCTGTCATGGCAATAAAGAAGTTCCGCGCATACGTCGAAGGACACGAGGTATTAACTGATCACGCCTCTCTTAAATGGCTTATGAGTCAATCTGACTTACACGGTAGACTCGCTCGATAGGCACTAAAACTCCAAGGTTTTAACTTTAACATCTAACACCGCAAAGGAAGTCAAAACATAGTTCCAGACACACTTTCTCGGTGCATTCTGACAACAATGACGAACTTCAGTGTAATTTGGTAATAAATGAAATAAAAAGTTCAATAGAAACCGATTTGGAATCTGAAGAATTTAGATCAGCTGAGTATTTGGCACTAATAGAAAAACTGAAATCCAAAATAAAATATCTGCCAGATATACAAATTGATGACGGATTTATATATAAACGTGGTGAATATGCTACTGGCGACACCGTTCAAGAGCGAAAGTCTTGGAAACTTTGGGTTCCATCCCCGTTAACCCAACAACTCATATCAAGAGCCTATGACCACCCTCTTTGTGCTCACGGCGGTGTAGGCAAAACGATACGTCGATTAAAAACATACTTCTTTTGCCCAAAAATGGTCATACAGGTTTCAGATTATGTACAAGCATGCGAAGTTTGTAAGCAAACTAAGGCCAGTAATAAGATTTTAAGACCACCAGCCAACATCCGTCCGAATTTTTCAAAAACTGTATTTAGATTTGTTAGGACCCGCGATCATCGTCCGGAAATATTGGTATAATTATAGTTTTAGACCACCTGTCCAAATTTCATTTTCGTGAACCTATCAAAAAGTTTACTGCAAATGTGATTGTAGAATTATTGAAAAACGTATATTTCATATTTTTGGTATACCCGAATCAATAACAACTGATAATGGCGTACAATTTAAATCCACCTTATTCAAATCATTTATAGAGTCTTACGGAGTATTTCATAACTTGACTGCAATATATTCGCCGCAAGCCAATGCTAGCGAACGCGTAAATCGTTCTGTTTTAGAAACAGTTACGGCTTATGTCAAACCATCGCAAAAAGATTGGGATGAGGAATTGTCTGCAATTAGCTGTGCTTTGAGGAGTTCCGTACATGTTAGCACAGGTTTCTCACCATATTATCTTCTCTTTGGTCAGAATATGATGACCAATGGAAAGTCATATTCCCTGTTACGAAAGTTGAGTCTATTAGGCGACTATTCAGCCAATTTGACGAAAAGGTAGAACTTATTAGAAAGAAAGCTCAGGAAAATATAAGAAAATCATATGAAAAGAATGCTAAATATTACAATCTTCGTTCTCGACCCGTAGAATATAAAGTCGGTCAAATTGTATATAGACGAAATTTTGCTCAATAGAAAACTAGCCAATCAATTTGAAAAGGCTAAAGTTATATCAAAACACGGATCATGTTACTACGATTAACAGAATATGTTTGGCAAATATATTGGTAAATTTCATGCCAAAGACATCAAAAATTAACTTCAGCTTTTGTCTACTTGTAAATCACAAATTACCAAAACCTGTGTTGTAATGGTCGATTTTGATGCTTAGCACTTTGTTAGTATTGTTCTTTTTTTTGGTACCATTCAGTACACACATTTCTTTTAATATATATTTGTCTCAACACTGATAGCAAATCATTCAACTCCGTTAGACTTTTTACATATAGACCTGTGTTGTAATGGTCGATTTTGATGCTTAGCACTTTGTTAGTATTGTTTCTTTTTTTTGGTACCATTCAGTACACACATTTATTTTAATATATATTTGTCTCAACACTGATAGCAAATCATTCAACTCCGTTAGACTTTTTACATATAGAGTGATAATTAGGCAGCCCTAATGAAATGAACAGTTATGTATGTACCTCTCATTACATTGCAACCTGTTTCTATCGCTTTGAGTGAGAATTCCTAAACATAAGGTTCGTTCCCATGTGTTTTTCTAACAGACTTTATTTCCAATTTTGGCAGTGGGCGCAAAACATGTAAACTGTTCTTAACAGTCGAATAAAAAAAAGGTGATTTTCGTAAAGTGTTATATGAAGGTAAATTTATTTTTAAATTAATTTACATTTCGGAAAAAACCAATCAAGTGTTTTTTTTTTCTAAAATAGGGTTCGGCCACAAGCGACCAAATTTCAATCTAAGACTAAAATCTCATAGACCAGAACACAAGAAAATTATAAGGTAAAATTTTAAGAAAATGTGATAAATCGTGTCTTTAAAATCAATTTTTTTCTGTCAGGAACAATTCCATCATTACATACAAACAAACAAAAAAGTACACGCAAGTTTTTGCTTAGTCTCTCCAGCACAACATACAAATATAACCCGTTTTGGAACGCCAGGTGCTGGGTTTACTCGAGAGACTGCGACTTTTTTTTACTTGGAATCATTGTGACACCAGAAAATGATCTGTGGCCAGCGATTGCCTGGATCGAAAAATCCGACAAAAAATTACACCTGATTAAAGAATTTGACATCGTGACATCTCACCAAAATTTGCCCGATTATGGAGATTTTAGACTTGCCAAAATCCCACGTGTTTAGAGAAGATAACCTCTTTCGCCAAACCATCTACGAAACCGAAAATTCACCCCTGCAAAATGGAAACATAAAATATCAAGTTTCAAAAAACTAAACAAAAATTTACGCAAATTGATCTAAACTAAATCTAATCTTAAATTGTCCTAAATTAATTCTAAACTTTAATCAAACAATTTATCTAATCTTTAAAAATTGAAAACCTAAATTTCTAAATTCACCCTTTCTATAATGCTCATTTAAGTACTATTTTTCGTATAAATTTCCTATCATACCTATTGATAGGAAACCCCTAACATCGTTTAGGCAGTTCATTCAAACAAACAAAATGAGCATATAAATCCTAGCCCTAACTTTAAATATAATTAATTTTTTTGGTTCCAATAATCTACCTAACATGTATCGCATATTCTATCGACATACATAAATTTTTCCTAATTATGCACAATCATCTCTCTCATCGAACATCGCAAGGAGGCCTTCATGCAGCGTTGGATGTAACTAAAAGAGTACGTAAGTGATTAATTTTAAAAGAGAATCGACGGTACATGTAATGTAGTAGTAATTTAAGTCACAGAAATCTTATCGCATGCAATAATTGTATTCTCTTTCTTCTAAAGAGTGTGATGAAATAAAAAACATGAAATAAGTCACAGCCATGCGACAAGATCTCTTTGTCAACTTTTTTTTTTTTTTGTATTATCACCCATTTCCTTTTCATAGTATCTATTTCTATTAGAGAGCGTATGTAACTCTCTCTCTTTTTTTCATTATAATTTTTTTGTGTATATGTTATGAATTCTTGTGTAGCAATAAACCAGAACTAAAGATGATCTGAATCTCGTCTTAATGTAAAACTTCAGTGTCGTAGTTAAAGAGTTGTTTACTCTATAGAAAGAAAAGGTAACATTGTATCCAGAAGTCGTGTGTTATAAAAAACTTAAGGGCATTTAAAGAGCACGTGATTTTGTTTTTATTTGTATACGGTTTAGGTCCGTCCTAGGAACAAGGTCCCCACCCACATCTCCCGAACTAGCTAGCTTGCCGAGCACGTGCGTACCGATCCGAACCGTGACCAAATGGTGTGATATAAAATTGATAATAGTCCATCCGCAACACCTTTGTGGGCTCGAATTAGACTCTGTTAAAGAATCTTGGATCCCACCCAATTCGTTCATCCAGCCACACCATTACCTTCGCGCAAGTCCCGCGCAGCGAAGACTTTACCTAGTTAAAGCTAAGAATTTATCTAGTTAAAGCTTTACTATATAGAATTTCGGAAAGATTCGTTGAGCGAATTTATATACAGGCATGTCACAGAAACCCAAATCGTAAAATTTTAAAACCAAAACGTTTTTAGCTTCTCCAGAAAAAGGAAAACGAAAAAAATTTTCGATTTTAAACCCATGATAAAATCTGAAGTGAAATTGATATTTTAAGTAACTTAAACTCCAAATTGAAATGAAATTCTGTTCAAAATTAATTATGAATATTGCTTTTATTAAAAAATATACTAAATACTTTGAGTATGATAATTTTAACATATTTTTTAACGTATAAAGTATCAGGCATGTCAAAGATATAAAATTGTCACATGATGAATTTCATATCAAAACCGATATGCATTGAACCCGACCCTCTCAGTTTTTAATGAAATTTTGCATACAGCTAGATTTTAGGTGTAGAAACACAACCTCATTTTTAGAAATTGCATTTTTGAAAATATGTGGGCGTGGCAAGGTATCGAAATATTTGAAAAATGACGGTACTGGGTACTTTTAAGATGCGATTACTATGGAATGACTCAACCGATTTGAATGATCTTGGTGCCATTAGAAAGCTATATAAGTCAGCTTTCGAAAACATACACTGTAAAAATTTTATATCACACTGAAAAATTTTTTTTGCCAAAAATAAAAGTTTAAACTTGGAAAAAACTTTAAAGATCAAGTTTTTTTTACCAAAAAAAAATTTTTTTAGATAGGTCTATTTAATATATATAACATATCTAAAAACTAAAATGGGTTTTTTTTTATTTTTTTTTTTAAAAATTTGTAAGTAAATGCATCTCTTGTTAACTTCCTTATATTTTAATATCTTTGTGTGACAAAAAAGAATAAAGTAGCTATACTTTGGAAGTTATACAGAATTTTTTGGTAATTCTAATAGATTAGAACAAGAATCGTACCCCATTTTAGTTTTTAGATATGTTATATATATTAAATAGACCTATCTAAAAAAATTTTTTTTTTTTAAAAAAACTTGATCTTTAAAGTGTTTTCCAAGTTTAAACTTTTATTTTTGGCAAAAAAAATTTTTCAGTGTAATATAAAATTTTTACAGTGTATGTTTTCGAAAGCTGACTTATATACCTTTCTAATGGCACCAAGATCATTCAAATCGGTTGAGTCATTCCATAGTAATCGCATCTTAAAAGTACCCATTACCGTCATTTTTCAAATATTTCGATACCTTGCCACGCCCACATATATTCAAAAATTCAATTTCTAAAAATGAGGTTGTGTTTCTACACCTAAAATCTAGCTGTATGCAAAATTTCATTAAAATCTGAGAGGGTCGGGTTCAAAAGGTAACTTTTTTATAGGTTTTGATATGAAATTCATCACATATAAAATTGGCAGCCTCAACCAAAAGCAACCCTTAAACCCAAAAAAAAAAAATTAATGGAAACTCCGCAAAGAAATGTAAGTATTTGTTTTAATATTAAAATTAATAGTTAATTTTTACATATTTAAAGGGGCAAGTACAAGAACATCGCTCAGGCAAAATTTGTTATAAATTTTATGGAATGCCACCAAGATATTGCGAGAGGAGACAAGGTGGTCGGACAAAGGATCCGATGCATCCCTTAGACGTCGGCGATCTAATTTAATTTGAGAATGTGTCTTTCTCTCTTCTTCCATCACAGCAACAATCGAAACACCAGGCATATTTTTTGATTTGTTTGTTTGTTTACTTTTTATACCCGGGTATACTACGGGTAGGAGGGTATATATCATTTGATACGGCTCAAAAGTGTAACACATAGAAATATCCACATTAGACCCCAGGTGTCTTTGAACCAAATTCGATTTATGACTTTCTGAATCGTTTGAGCCATGTCCGTCTGTCCGTCCGTCTGTCCTGCTGGTACGCACGATAACTTTCGAAATAGTTAAGCAATCACTCTTAAATTTGGCATGGCTTCATATTTTCCCAAAACTGCTTATGGGATTGCATATGGGCTATATGGCCACACCCCTTCGGGTACCTCCCATACAAATCTGCTATTTCGCCCACCTTAGAAATCGTGTAATAATATCAATATGCCAAACGCGATCTTGCCTTCTGTATTTAGTAAATCTATCAACATCTAAAGCTCTCCAGAAAAAATTGGACCCCTAGTCGGAATCCTTCTGGTACCTCCCATACAAATTTACCATTCCACCAACTTTAGAAATCGTGCAATTATATAAATTCGCTCAACGAATCTTCGCTCAACGAATATATTATATATATTTAGTAAAGCTCTAACAACATACAATTTTCGAGAAAAAACTCTGCTTTATATTCCGCCATTTCTGTAAAAATGTGTAATACAATATTTATACCCTCACCCTACGGGTAGGAGGGTATATATCATTTGATACGGCTCAAAAGTGTAACACATAGAAATATCCACATTAGACCCCAGGTGTCTTTGAACCAAATTCGATTTATGACTTTCTGAATCGTTTGAGCCATGTCCGTCTGTCCTGCTGGTACGCACGATAACTTTCGAAAGCGTTAAGCAATCACTCTGAAATTTGGCATTGGTTAATATTTTCCCAAAACTTCTTATGGGATTGCATATGGGCTATATGGCCACACCCCTTCTGGTACCTCCCATACAAATGTACCATCCCGCCTACCTTAGAAATCGTGTAATAACACCAATATACCCAACGACATCTTGTCCAACTTTTGTATTTAGTAAACGTACAGTTAGACTAAGTCTTGGGCAAAAACTTGGAAGTTTGGCAACTCCCCTTCTGGTACCTGCCATATAAATGTACCATCCCGCCCCTTATAAACCGTGTAATAATATCAATATGACCAACGCCATCTTGCCCAAATTCCGTATTTAGTAAAGGTATAACTGGACAAAGTTTCGAAAAAAAACTTGGCAGTCTGGCAACTCCCCTTCTGGTACCTCCCATACAAATGTACCATCCCGACTACCTTAGAAATCGTGTAATAACACCAATATACCCAACGACATCTTGTCCAACTTTTGTATTTAGTAAACGTATAGTCAGACTAAGTCTTGGGCAAAACCTTGGAAGTCTGGCAACTCCCCTTCTGGTACCTGCCATATAAATGTACCAACCCGCCCCTTATAAACCGTGTAGTAATATCAATATGACCAACGCCATCTTGCCCAAATTTTATATTTAGACTTTTATTATAGTAAGACTTAGTTTTGGACAAAAACTTGGCAGTCTGGCAACTCCCCTTCTGGTACCTCCCATACAAATGTACCATCCCGCCTACCTTAGAAATCGTGTAATAACACCAATATACCCAACGACATCTTGTCCAACTTTTGTATTTAGTAAACGTACAGTTAGACTAAGTCTTGGGCAAAAACTTGGAAGTCTGGCAACTCCCCTTCTGGTACCTGCCATATAAATGTACCATCCCGCCCCTTATAAACCGTGTAATAATATCAATATGACCAACGCCATCTTGCCCAAATTCCGTATTTAGTAAAGGTATAACTGGACAAAGTTTCGAAAAAAAACTTGGCAGTCTGGCAACTCCCCTTCTGGTACCTCCCATACAAATGTACCATCCCGACTACCTTAGAAATCGTGTAATAACACCAATATACCCAACGACATCTTGTCCAACTTTTGTATTTAGTAAACGTATAGTCAGACTAAGTCTTGGGCAAAACCTTGGAAGTCTGGCAACTCCCCTTCTGGTACCTGCCATATAAATGTACCAACCCGCCCCTTATAAACCGTGTAGTAATATCAATATGACCAACGCCATCTTGCCCAAATTTTATATTTAGACTTTTATTATAGTTAGACTTAGTTTTGGACAAAAACTTGGCAGTCTGGCAACTCCCCTTCTGGTACCTCCCATTCAAATGTAACATCCCGCCTACATTATAAATCGTGTAATAACACCAATATACCCAACGACATCTTGTCCAACTTTTGTATTTAGTAAACGTACAGTTAGAATAAGTCTTGGGCAAAAACTTGGAAGTCTGGCAACTCCCCTTCTGGTACCTGCCATATAAATGTACCATCCCGCCCCTTATAAACCGTGTAATAATATCAATATGACCAACGCCATCTTGCCCAAATTCCGTATTTAGTAAAGGTATAACTGGACAAAGTTTCGAAAAAAACTTGGCAGTCTGGCAACTCCCCATCTGGTACCTCCCATACAAATGTACCATCCCGACTACCTTAGAAATCGTGTAATAACACCAATATACCCAACGACATCTTGTCCAACTTTTGTATTTAGTAAACGTACAGTTAGACTAAGTCTTGGGCAAAAACTTGGAAGTCTGGCAACTCCCCTTCTGGTACCTGCCATATAAATGTACCATCCCGCCCCTTATAAACCGTGTAGTAATATCAATATGAACAACGCCATCTTGCCCAAATTTTATATTTAGACTTTTATTATAGTTAGACTTAGTTTTGGACAAAAACTTGGCAGTCTGGCAACTCCCCTTCTGGTACCTCCCATTCAAATGTACCATCCCGCCTACATTATAAATCGTGTAATAACACCAATATACCCAACGACATCTTGTCCAACTTTTGTATTTAGTAAACGTATAGTTAGACTAAATCTTGGATAAAAACTTGGAAGTCTGGGAACTCCCCTTCTGGTACCTCCCATTCAAATGTACCATCCCGCCTACATTATAAATCGTGTAATAACACCAATATACCCAACGACATCTTGTCCAACTTTTGTATTTAGTAAACGTACAGTTAGACTAAGTCTTGGGCAAAAACTTGGAAGTCTGGCAACTCCCCTTCTGGTACCTGCCATATAAATGTACCATCCCGCCCCTTATAAACCGTGTAATAATATCAATATGACCAACGCCATCTTGCCCAAATTCCGTATTTAGTAAAGGTATAACTGGACAAAGTTTCGAAAAAAACTTGGCAGTCTGGCAACTCCCCTTCTGGTACCTCCCATACAAATGTACCATCCCGACTACCTTAGAAATCGTGTAATAACACCAATATACCCAACGACATCTTGTCCAACTTTTGTATTTAGTAAACGTTAGACTAGTTAGACTAAATCTTGGACAAAAACTTGGAAGTCTGGAAACTCCCCTTCTGGTACCTCCCACACAAATGTACCATTGCACCCACTTTAGAAATCGTGTAATTATATAAACTCGCTCAACGAATCTTTACAAAATTCTATATTTAGTAAAGCTGTAACTACATACAATTTTCTAATAAAAACTCTGCTTTATATTCCGTCCTTTTTGTAGAAACATGTAATACAATATTTTTCTATAACATTCGGTGTTTTAGGTTGCTTATGGGATTGCATATGGGCTATATGGCCACACCCCTTCGGGTACCTCCCATACAAATGTACCATTCCGCCTACCTTAGAAATCGTGTAATAACACCAATATACCCAACGACATCTTGTCCAACTTTTGTATTTAGTAAACGTATAGTTAGACTAAGTCTTGGGCAAAAACTTGGAAGTCTGGCAACTCCCCTTCTGGTACCTGCCATATAAATGTACCATCCCGCCCCTTATAAACCGTGTAATAATATCAATATGACCAACGCCATCTTGCCCAAATTCCGTATTTAGTAACGGTATAACTGGACAAAGTTTCGAACAAAAACTTGGCAGTCTGGCAACTCCCCTTCTGGTACCTCCCATACAAATGTACCATCCCTCCTACCTTAGAAATCGGGTTATAACACCAATATGCCCAACGCGATCTTGCCCAAATTTTATATTTAGTAAACGTATAGTTAGACTAACTGTTGGGCAAAAACTTGGAAGTCTGGCAACTCCCCTTCTGGCACCTGCCATATAAATGTACCATCCCGCCCCAACGTGATCTTGCCCAAATTCTGTATTTAATAAAGCTGTTGCTAGACAAAGTTTTGGACAAAAACTTGGAAGTCTGGTAACTCCCCTTCCTGTACCTCCCATACAAATGTACCATCCCGCCTACCTTAGAAATTGGGTTATACCACCAATATGCCCAACGCGATCTTGCCCAAATTTTATATTTAGTAAACGTATAGTTAGGCTAAGTCTTGGACAAAAACTTGGAAGTCTGACAAATCCCCTTCTGGTACCTGCCATACAAATGTACCATCCCGCCCCTTATAAACCGTGTAATAATATCAATATGACCAACGCGATCTTGCCCAAATTCCGTATTTAGTAAAGGTATAACTGGACAAAGTTTCGAAAAAAACTTGGCAGTCTGGCAACTCCCCTTCTGGTACCTCCCATACAAATGTACCATCCCGACTACCTTAGAAATCGTGTTATAACACCAATATACCCAACGACATCTTGTCCAACTTTTGTATTTAGTAAACGTATAGTTAGACTAAGTCTTGGGCAAAAACTTGGAAGTCTGGCAACTCCCCTTCTGGTACCTCCCACACAAATGTACCATTGCACCCACTTTAGAAATCGTGTAATTATATAAACTCGCTCAACGAATCTTACCAAAATTCTATATTTAGTAAAGCTTTAACTACTTACAATTTCCTAGTTAAAACTCTGCTTTATATTCCTTTTTGTAGAAACATGTAATACAATATTTTTCTATAACATTCGGTGTTTTAGGTTGCTATTATGACATTTCATAAGATGTTACATCCAATGGTGTATCCACGCTCACTTTTTACTTTCCTTTTTGTAGAAACATGTAATACAATATTTTTCTATAACATTCGGTGTTTCAGGTTGCTATTATGACATTTCATAAGATGTTACATCCTATGGTGTATCCACGCTCACTTTTTACTTTCTGATACTTTGGAATAGAGACTTGTATGTTTTTACTGAGGGTGAGGGTATATATAAGTCGGTTTACCCGACTGCAACTTTTCCACTGGCTTTAAATAAAATCAAAGTTAAAGTGTGGAGACGTATCGACATTTTTGACGGCGGTGGGTAAACCAGCTGTTTCTAATTTCAATGCTACCATATTTTTAATAGAAATATTCGATTTCCAACCCAGGAATTTTTGAAGAAGCAAAATTAAAATGTTACGATTTGGAAACATGAATTCAAATCGTTTTCGTAAAATTTCTGTGACATGCCTGATAATTACCGATTTTTAAAGTGGGTGGAATGGTGCATTTGTATTGGAGGTACCAGAAGGGGAGTTGCCAGACTTCCAAGTTTTTGTCCAAAACTTTATCTAGCTATAGCTTTACTAACTACCGAATTCGGGCAAGATAGCGTTGGGCATATTGATATTATTACACGATTTATAATGGGGCGGGATGGTACATTTGTATGGGAGGTACCAGAAGGGGAGTTGCCAGACTTCCAAGTTTTTGTTCGAAAGTTTTTCTCTCTATAGCTTTACTAAAAACAGTATTTGGGCAAGATCCCGTCGGTAATATTGATAATATTACACGGTTTATAAGGTGGGCGATATGGTACATTTGTATGGGAGGTACCAGAAGGGGAGTTGCCAAACTTCCATGTTTTTGTTCGAAACTTTGTCCAGTTATACCTTTACTAAATACCAAATTTGGCCAAGATCGAAGTGGGCGTATTGATATTATTACACGATTGTTTAACTCTTTCGAAAGTTATCGTGCGTACCAGCAGGACAACGGACGTACAGACGGACATGGCTCAAACGATTCAGAAAGTCATGAATCGAATTCGGTTCAAAGACTCCTGGGGTCTAGTGTGGATATTTACACCCTCACCCTACGGGTAGGAGGGTATATATCATTTGATACGGCTCAAAAGTGTAACACATATAAATATAAACATTAGACCCCAGGTGTCTTTGAACCAAATTCGATTTATGACTTTCTGAATCGTTTGAGCCGTGTCCGTCTGTCCTGCTGGTACGACGATAACTTTCGAAAGAGTTAAGCAATCACTCTTAAATTTGGCATGGCTTCATATTTTCCCAAAACTGCTTATGGGATTGCATATGGGCTATATGGCCACACCCCTTCGGGTACCTTCCATACAAATCTGCTATTTCGCCCACTTTAGTAATCGTGTAATAATACCAATACGCCCACTTCGATCTTGGCCAAATTTGGTATTTAGTAACGGTATAACTGGACAAAGTTTCGAACAAAAACTTGGAAGTCTGGCAAATCTGCTTCTGGTACCTCCCATACAAATTTACCATCCCGCCTGCCTAAGAAATCGTGTAATATTATCAATATGCCCAACGCGATCCTGCCTAAATTTAGTATTTAGTAAATCTATAGCTAGAAAAACTTTAGGACAAAAACTTGAAAGTCTGGCAACTCCCCTTCTGGTACCTCCCATACAAATGTACCATATCGCCTACCTTATAAACCGTGTAATATTATCAATATTACCGACGGGATCTTGCCCAAATACTGTTTTTAGTAAAGCTATAGAGAGAAAAACTTTCGAACAAAAACTTGGAAGTCTGGCAACTCCCTTCTGGTACCTCCTATACAAATGTACCATACTTTAGAAATCGTGCAATAATATCAATACGGTCAACGCGATCTTGCCCAAATTTTCAGAGAAAAACTTGGAAGTCTGGCAACTCCCCTTCTAGTACATACATACAATTTTCGAGAAAAACTACAATATTTATACCCTCACCCTACGGGTAGGAGGGTAATATCATTTGATACGACCCGAAAGTGTAGCACATAGAAATATCTACATTAGACCCCAGGCGTCTTTGAACCAAATTCGATTCATGACTTTCTGAATCGTTTGAGCCATGTCCGTCTGTACGTCCGTTGTCCTGCTGGTACGCACGATAACTTTCGAAAGAGTTAAACAATCGCTTTGAAGTTTTGCATGGGTTAATATTTTCTCAAAACTGCTTATGGGATTGCATATGGGCTATATGGCCACAAACCCTTCGGGTACCTCCTATAATATCAACACGCGCAAGTTCGAATTTGTCAAAATTCCGTATTTAGTAAAGGTGTAACTGGACAAAGTTTCGAACAAAAACTTGGAAGTCTGGCAAATCTGCTTCTGGTACCTCCCATACAAATTTACCATCCCGCCTGCCTAAGAAATCGTGTAATATTATCAATATGACCAACGCGATCTTGCCCAAATTCTGTACTTAGTAAATCTTTAGCTAGACAAAGTTTTCGACAAAAACTTGGAAGTCTGGCAACTCCCTTCTGGTACCTCCTATACAAATGTACCACACCACCCACTTTAGAAATCGTGCAATAATATCAATACGGTCAACGCGATCTTGCCCAAATTTTCAGAGAAAAACTTGGAAGTCTGGCAACTCCCCTTCTAGTACTTACATAAAATTTTCGAGAAAAACTCTACAATATTTATACCCTCACCCTACGGGTTGGAAGTAAATAAAGTTATGGTGCAGGGATTAATAACCCCAGTACCGGCGGCAAGTGTTGATCTGCTCACTAGTCATGTGCCGTCGATATCCAGCGATAGTGAGCCACATAATCCTCCTACAGGTGTTGGTGCCTTGGCGCCTGTAGTCGCAGTAAATGCAACAAGCGCACTTTCAGCCACTGGCAAAAAAAAAGGAGGACCAAAGGGGGAGTACTAACTGGACCCAGCCTTCAAGTACAGGTAGAGAATCCGATTCTGACTCCGAATCAAACGAAAATATTAATATTACTGTTTTAGCTAACTCCATAGATGACGAGGTCAGCAAGATGGTAGAAGAATTAAACGACTGTATGGCACAGCTCTCGACAAAAAAGAAGAAGCTATCAGGGGCACAACGACGTAAGTTGAAGAAGATGAACCGGGATAGCAAACAGGCTAAAGTGCAGGATGCTCAAAAGGAGCCATCTGAAACTCCTTCCACCTCCTCGGAAGCTGGAAAGAGGGTCAGATCTCCCGAAGAGCAGAACACTGCGAAACCGCCGAAAAAGAAAAAGAGCTCCCCGCTCTCAAGTAAATTGGTGAGACCAAGTCAAACCCCCAACAAAAGAGACACTAGTCTGTATCTTTGTGGAAAGGGCGACAACAAAGTCAATCCAACTACAAAGAGAGCGAGCGCAGCAACGGAGTCCTCCGAGAAGACTGGGGCACCCGAAAGGGTATCCCGATCGACACGGAAGAGGAAGTTGACTGCTGAAAAAGGTAAGAAGCCACCGTCATATGCTAAAGTAGCGCGGAAGCACAACAGCGACGAACTCTGCTACGAAGTGATCGATATCCGTTCAGCATCCGGCAAAATCCCCAAAGACCAGCACAACAAAGTTGAGGACCTGGTTAACAACCAAATTGTGGAGCATGCCCTAAACATAGAGGACGGGCCCCCAATTCAAATAATGAGCTGCGAGTTCAAAGGGGACATCTTGATGTTGAGGATGGCATCAACAGCTTGCATAGAGACCCTCACTGAACTCGTGGATACGATCCCCTCTCCCTGGGAAGGCGCCAAGCTGAAACTGGTGAGGATGAGGGACATCCCTAAGCTCACTAAAGCGACCGTGTACGTCAAAGGATGGGGCAGCGACTTCACAACAGAACGCATGCTCAAACTCTTTGGCCAGCAGAATAAGGGACTGGACGTAAAGAGGTGGGAAGTCTTCCACAGGGAGAACGACAGCAATGGCACTCTCCTTGTGGTGGGCTTGGATCAACTCTCCATGTCCAGCCTGGCCAAGACGAAGGGCATGGCTTTCTACGTGTCGAAAGCTGGCTTCTTCAAAATCGGTAAGGCCAGGGTCGGCGCTGAAGACCCTGAAAACGAGCCTACAGTACACAGAGACTGCGACGAAGAGAAGCGCCCAGCGCAGTCCAAGAATGAAGAGGGAGCCGAATCCATCTCCGACTCCCAAAAAGCCCGTTTACTGGAGGACCTATGATTGAGGTCATCTAGACCAAGGACCTGTATCATATGCCACAAAAACGTATGTTATCTTTTCTCTCCAGAGTTGTCAACATCGGATGCAACAGTACTGAAACAGGGGAATGGAAACGTATACCTTGCGTCAGTATATCTGCCATTCGACTCACCGACATTACCACCTCCGTCGGAACTACAACGCCTTGTGAGGAGAGCCAAACAAACAGGTAACGAAGTACTAGTAGGTTGCGACGCTAACTCTCACCACGTTGCGTGGGGTAGTACTAACATTAATAAACGGGGACAAGCCCTAGTCGAATTTTTGAATATTAACGACCTAATACCTCTTAACATAGGAAACACTGCTACCTTTGTTAATAAAATTAGGGAAGAAGTATTAGATATAACAATATGTTCAGAAAATCTTATAGACGAAATACAGGAGTGGAGGGTCTCTAGAGAACATTCCTTTTCTGACCATCGTTACATAAGATTTAAGATAGCAAGGCCACCGCCAAACCCAATAAACTTTCGAAATAAGGCCAAAACGAAATGTGCAAAATTCGCGAAGTTAATTAGAGAAAGACTAGGGCATGAAGAGTATGAGTGCCTAAGTGTTGAAGACATCGACAACAAGGTTGATAACATTACGGAGATTCTAGTGAAGTCATTCGAAGATAGCTGTCCACTTGGAGAAAGGAAATCAGCCCAAGAAAAACCCTGGATGACCGGGGAGATTCGCAACATTGGAAAAGAGGTCCGAAGACTTTTCAATAGGGCACGCCGTAAAAAATCTCCGGTATACTGGGACGACTACCATAGAAGACTCAGAGAATACAACAAAATTACAAGAACTGCAAAACGAAACTCCTGGAGGCTATTCTGCGAACAGGTGGATAGCGTTAACGATGTTTCAAAAATAAAAAAGTTCCTTTCAAAAACCCACACCCAAATCGAAACAATGGTAGATGATGTGGGTAGACGAATAGAATCGACTGAAGAAATGGTAAGACTTTTGATGAACACCCATTTTCCCTAAGGGATGGCGGGACACACAGAGATACCGAATCATAGGGATAATGAAGTTCAACAAAGTTTTATCATTACAGACCATATGGTCAAAGAGGCCATAAAGAGCTTCTCACCATTTAAGGCATCAGGACCTGATGGAATCTTTCCGGCACTACTACAGATGGAGGCGCACTACATGTCAACTCATCTAGCCGTTATTTTCACAGCATGCCTAAAATTCTCATACACGCCGAAAGCCTGGCAGGAGGCAAGAGTTGTTTTCATACCCAAACCAGGCAAGGCAAGTTATGCAACACCTAAGGCTTATCGACCAATAAGCCTAACATCTTTCTTACTCAAAACCATGGAGCGCATAGTGGATACCATGATCAAAAGTAAGATTCCAAGCGAAATGCTAAAATTTAAACAACATGCATACGTTAAAGGACGGTCAGTGGACACCGCCCTACACGAGGTAGTGCAAAACATAGAAGAATCCTTCAATGGGAAAATGTACACACTTGCGGTATGCATTGACATTGAAGGAGCTTTCAATAATGTACAGACCAACACACTAATTCAATCCTTAGACCAGTTCGAGGTGGACCGGGCTCTCCGAGACTGGTTAAGCCACATGCTAAGGAATAGATGGATAAACTGTGGGTCTCACGAAATACAAATAAGAGACAAAGTATCACAGGGAACACCACAAGGAGATATTTTATCACCACTCCTATGGGTTACCACTATTAACAGTCTCCTGAGGATCCTAACTGACGAAGGACTTAGACCAGTCTGCTATGCAGATGACGTTATAATACTTCTGAGGGGCCAGAATCCAAACCAACTCTGCAGATGGGCCGAAACTGCCCTAAACCTTGCATATGACTGGGCTCGACCGAGAGGTCTAAATGTAAACCCAGACAAAACTGAAATATGTCTGTTTACAAGGAAAACAAAGATTGGTCCATATATAGACCCATCTTTCCTTAACAAAACAATTTCAATGTCAGACAAGGTTAAATACTTAGGAGTTATCTTGGACAGAAAACTAAATTGGAAGTACCACATGGAAGAACGAGCAAACAAAGCTCACAGATGCTGGTATTTATGTAGAAGAGCCATAGGCTCAAAATGGGGCCTCTATCCGACGATGACATACTGGCTCTACAAAAGCGTAATTAGACCTGTTCTAACTTATGCATCAGTAGTATGGTGGACATCGATGGAAAAGAAGTGCAACATAAAAATATTACAAAAGGTCCAACGTATGTGTTGCCTCGGCATAAGCGGAGCAATGAGGACCACATCTAATAAAGCTTTAGAGACTATCTTAAATGTCCCACCAATAGAAATACAGATTAAATATGAAGCCGCCCTCACAGCAATGAGACTCAAAGCAATGGGCGAATGGATCGAAACTGATCACAGGTCATATCATCAAAAAATAGTTGAGGTAGTGGAAGGGAATTTAACTGACATAACATCAGTACCCGATAGAATACCCGAAACGTCAATAGTTGTTGAGTGTGAGACCCTAATACCAGACAGACAATCTTGGATTGATGGAACCCTAGCGCAGACACCAACTGGAAACTGCGGTTATACAGATGGTTCGAAACTAGGGGAAAGGACGGGGCTGGGACTTTACATCGAAGAACCGGAAACCGAACTTTTATTCCGCCTACCAGACCATAACACGGTCCTACAGGCGGAAATCCGAGCAATTACAGAGTGTGTGACCTGGTTTAGCGCTAACACAAGACCAACAAACGTAAATATCTTTACAGATAGCCAATTGGCTATCAAGGCAATAACGACTAAAACGGTTAAATCAAGGACAGTTTTAGATTGTAAAATGGCTATTAACTCTTACTCCAGACATGGCACAATACGCCTCATATGGGTGCCTGGTCATCACGGGGTAAGAGGAAACGAGAAAGTCAATACCTTGGCTCAACGAGCCAGGGAGTTGCAAACAATAAATTTAGAGAACGCGAAACCATTCGGAGCTACGCGTTCTGAGCTAAAAAGATGGGCGGCAGACGCCCATATCACACTATGGAATAGTGAAATTATTGGGAAAACGACAAGAATCTTGTGGGGTGAACCAAACGAGGATAAAACCAAAACATTGCTGAAACTGAGCAAAACAGAAACTAGTAAGATCATGGGCATTCTAACAGGGCACATAGGCTTACAATCGCATCTACACAAAATAGGAGTTGTAGACAATAGCGTATGTAGGGCATGCGGGGAGGATGACGAAATTTTGGAGCATTTCCTCTGTCACTGCCCAGCGTTCGCAAACAATAGATCCCGTTTCTTGGGAAATGACACTTTAACAGACTTGACCCATCTCAGGGGCACAGACTGGAAAACAATTAAAGATTATGTCAACAGTACAGAGTTCTTAAAATATCTTCTCAAGACCTTTTTATGTACAGTTTAGAGCGCACAACAAGCCGAATACTGGCTTAGGTATATGTCTAAGGACATGAGGCGGAGAAAAACCGCCTCCTCTTCTCAACCTAACCTAACCTACGGGTAGGAGGTTATATATTTTTCTATAACATGCGGTTTTTTGAGGTTACTATTATGGAATATGAGACTTGTATATATAAGTCGGTTTACCCGACTGCAACTTCTTCACTGGTGCATTTAGTAGATCTATAGCTAGGCAAAGTTTTGGACAAAAACATGGAAGTCTGGCAACTCCCCTTCTGGTAATTACATACAATTTTCGAGAAAAAAACTCTACAATATTTATACCCTCACCCTACGGGTAGGAGGGTATATATCATTTGATACGACCCGAAAGTGTAACACATAGAAATATCTACATTAGACCCCAGGCGTCTTTGAACCAAATTCGATTCATGACTTTCTGAATCGTTTAAGCCATGCCCGTCTGTACGTCCGTTGTCCTGCTCGTACGCACGATAACTTTCGAAAGAGTTAAACAATCGCTTTGAAATTTTGCATGGGTTAATATTTTTCAAAACTGCTTATGGGCTATATGGCCACAACCCTTCGGGTACCTCCCATACAAATCGTCTATTTCGCCCACTTTAGAATTCGTGTAATAATATCAATATGACCAACGCAATCTTGCCAAAATTCTGTATTTGATAAAGTTATTGCCAGACAAAGTTTCGGACAAAAACTTGGAAGTCTGGCAACTCCCCTTCTGGTACCTCCCATACAAATATACCATCCCGCCCCAACAGAAATCGTATAATAATATCAATATGCCCAACGCGATCCTCCCCAAATTCGGTAGTTAGTAAAGCTATGACTGGAAAAAGTTTTGAACAAAAACTCGGAAGTCTGGCAACTCTTCTTCCGGTACCTGCCATACAAATGTACCCCCACCCTTTATTAACCGTGTACCCAAATTCTGTACTTAGTACATCTATAGCTAGACAAAGTTTTGGACGAAAACATGGAAGTCTGGCAACTCCCCTTCTGGTACTTATATACAATTTTCGAGAAAAAACTACAATATTTTTTTCTATAACATGCGGTATTTTAAATATGAGACATGTATGTTTTAACTGAGGGTGAGGGTATATATAAGTCGGTTTACCCGACTGAAACTTTTTCACTTGTTCTATGTGTTACACTTTTGAGCCGTATCAAATAATATATACCCTCCTACCCGTAGGGTGAGGGTATAAATATGCGATTTTGCTGTTCAATCTTTTTTTTTTTGGAAAAACACACACAATTTTTTGTTTTGTGTATCGTTTCCTGTATTGTTTTCTGAGCATAAACTTTAGGTTTTGTTTATTTCCTTTATTTTGTGTACATTATCATATCGTTCCTGCACGTTAACATAAACGAAAGAAATGTTGACAAAAAGTTCTCTTATTGTATCAATGGGTTCCGTTTAGTTCCCTTGAATGAGCGCAACGAACCGATCCTTTTTGTTCATTTTCGTTCTCTGTATGAAACAAAAAATATTTTTTTTTATAAAAACTCTTCCTAACTTAGTTTTTAATTATGTTTGTATGTATGTACTATTTGAGTGATATTACTTACCTCTCGTGCATAAACACCTCTTAAATGACTTTGTATGACCACTGCAGCTCGCCGCATTCGAAGAAAGTGTATACGTAATTTCCAGCCTCGGTAAGCATGTTGTATTTTCAAAGCGGAATTTTTAATATGGATGTAGTATTTTAAATAAAAGTAACATTTCCAATTCTTCTGGATTATTGTTGCGCTTGAATTTATAACGAGTTTTCTTTTTTCTTCCAGAGGCTCATATGCTACAGGTCGAAGAAATACCTTTGTTTTGCCAATTTGCCAATCCGATACTGGTACTTGCAACTGAGACATTATATTAACAATATGATTTCTTGTCAATTGAGTAGCTTTATTTTCCACCAAACATCCGTATTTGGAAGAAAAATCGGTTAGCGTTAGGTGAATGGGAAACCCTTCCCTTCGAATTCGGATAATATCCAACATTCCCAGGTAATTCAATTGCTCCAACACTACATCGGAGTTATACGAATCTGGTATTTTTTCAGAGTTAGGCTTAATACATCGAACATACCTTAAAAGAAATGCATAACGATTAATGAAAATTAGTGCAAGTAATGGTAATGGTAAAGTGTAAAGTGTAACACATAGAACTATCCAGATTAAACCCCAGGTGTCTTTGAACCAAATTCGATTTATGACTTTCTGAATCGTTTGAGCCATGTCCGTCTGTCCTTCTGGTATTACAAACCCGTACTGACCGAAGCAGTACTATAAGAGGTATTTCTGTATAGTATCGGTATATTAAAAGTGAGCGTAGCTACCACCATTGACTGTAATATATGATGAAATGTCACAATAGCAACATCAAAATACCGAATTTTACAGAAAACCAGTGAAAAAGTTCCAGTCGGGTAAACCGACTTATATATACCCTCACCCTCAGTAAAAACATACAAGTCTCTATTCCAAAGTATCAGAAAGTAAAAAGTGAGCGTGGATACACCATAGGATGTAACATCTTATGAAATGTCATAATAGAAACCTAAAACAGCGAATGTTATAGAAAAATATTGTATTACATGTTTCTACAAAAAGGAAAGTAAAAAGTGAGCGTGGATACACCATTGGATGTAACATCTTATGAAATGTCGTAATAGCAACCTAAAACACCGAATGTTATAGAAAAATATTGTATTACATGTTTCTACAAAAAGTACGGAATATAAAGCAGAGTTTTTACTAGAAAATTGTATGTAGTTAAAGCTTTACTAAATATAGAATTTTGGAAAGATTCGTTGAGCGAGTTTATATAATTACACGATTTCTAAAGTGGGTGCAATGGTACATTTGTGTGGAAGATACCAGAAGGGGAGTTGCCAGACTTCCAAGTTTTTGCCCAAGACTTAATCTAACTATACGTTTACTAAATACAAAATTTGGGCAAGATATCGTTGGGCATATTGCTGTTATTACACGATTTCTAAGGTAGGCGGGATGGTACATTTGAATGGGAGGTACCAGAAGGGGAGTTGCCAGACTGCCAAGTTTTTGTTCGAAACTTTGTCCAGTTATACCTTTACTAAATACGGAATTTGGGCAAGATGGCGTTGGTCATATTGATATTATTACACGGTTTATAAGGGGCGGGATGTTACATTTGTATGGCAGGTACCAGAAGGGGATTTGTCAGACTTCCAAGTTTTTGTCCAAGACTTAGTCTAACTACACGTTTACTAAATACAAAAGTTGGACAAGATGTCGTTTCGTATATTGGTGTTATTACACGATTTCTAAGGTAGGCGGGATGGTTCATTTGTATGGAAGGTACCAGAAGGGGTGTGGCCATATAGCCCATATGCAATCCCATAAGCAGTTTTGGGAAAATATTAACCCATGCCAAATTTCGCTTTCGAAAGTTATCGTGCGTACCAGCAGGACAGACGGACATGGCTCAAACGATTCAGAAAGTCATAAATCGAATTTGGTTCAAAGACACCTGGGGTCTAATGTGGATATTTCTATGTGTTACACTTTTGAGCCGTATCAAATGATATATACCCTCCTACCCGTAGGGTGATGGTATAAATATTGTATTACACATTTTTACAGAAAGGGCGGAATATAAAGCAGAGTTTTTTCTCGAAAATTGTATGTTGTTAGAGCTTTACTAAATATATATAATATATTCGTTGAGCGAAGATTCGTTGAGCGAATTTATATAATTGCACGATTTCTAAAGTTGGTGGAATGGTAAGTTTTTGTCCAAAACTTAGTGCAGTTATACCTTTACTAAATACGGAATTTGGCCAAGATCGAAGTGGGCGTATTGATATTATTGCTCGATTTCTGAAGTGGGCGAAATACAAGATTTGTATGGGAGGTACCCGAAGGGGTGTGGCCATATAGCCCATATGCAATCCCATAAGCAGTTTTGGGAAAATATGAAGCAAATTTAAGAGTGATTGCTTAACTCTTTCGAAAGTTATCGTGCGTACCAGTAGGACAGACAGACGGACGGACATGGCTCAAATGTTTTTTTTTTTTTTTTTGAAGGCCAACACTCAGGGGATGCCCCCTATAAATGCAATGCATCGGAAGGAAGGAGGAAAGAGGGAATAGTGTTTGTTGACGTTTGTTTTGAATTTCTGAATGTCACAAATGGCAGGAAACACATTTGCTGGAAGATTATTCCACATACGAACGGTCCGACTAAAGAACGAATTTTCTCTATAGTGCGTCGTCCGGTCAACCGGCCATTTCAAATGCAATAAGTTTTGATATGAGTGCTCCGTGCCAGACCCTATCGAACGAAATATCCAAAGCCACGGCCTTACTTTCACCAAGGCGGTGAATGGATCGACTCCATCGCTCCGTAAGGAACGCCATCAGGTCTCCAGTAGATCGATTTCTACGGAAGCCATACTGTCGATCATTCAGGAGGCCGTTAGACTCTAAATATTTGACAAGATGGTGGTTAACCATGCTCTCCATAACCTTCGAGAGCGCAGAACATATTGCAATTGGACGGTAATTCGCAGGATTAGTAGCCTTACCTTTCTTGGGGATCGGCTGAACATTGGCAACTTTCCAACGTGAAGGGTAAATACCAGCACGGTACGACATGTTGAAAAGATTGCGCAATAGACGAGCTAGCGTCGAAGTGCACTTACATAGGACAAGTGCTGAAATACCATCCGGGCCCTGAGTTTTATTTACGTTGAGATCTGCAAGAACCCTTTTAACGCCACGTGTTCGAAAAAATATCTGAGGCATCGAACTAGATACGTTCTCGATCACGGGGAGTGGTTGACTGCTTTCTGGCAAAGATGAATTCTTTGCAAATATTTCAGCCATAAGGTTAGCTTTGTCAACCGGGTCAGTGAATATCTGATCACCGTCAACAAGCGTTGAAATAGAAGATGAAGAATTGTTCCTTACCCTTTTAACGAATGACCAAAAGCTCTTACCTTCCCTGGGAGAAGAAAGAACTTTAGCACGAAGACGCTGTTCGTGAAGAAGTTTTTCGCGCCTAAGCACTCTGGCACAATTAGATCTTGCTGCTTACGTAGCAGCTCAGTAGTGACGTTTTTATTTAAACGCCAGTTCCTGAACGCATCCTCTTTGGATCTGACAGCTTCTTTGCATGTCTGATTAAACCAACAATTTTTTGGAGGTTTAATCGAAGTAGTCTTCGAGGGAATAAATATATTTATACCAACAAGAATTATTTTCTCGACCATTTCAGCAGCAGCATCGACATTGTTGTGTAGGAAACATAATTTCCAGTTAAATTGCTGGTAAAAACTGTTGAGCTCGGCCCAACGTGCCTTTTCGTATATGTACATTGTTCTCTTCGTGACTGGTTTAGAAGAGCCTCGAATATCGGAGAACGAAAAGGATGCTGAAATGGTGCAATGATCCGAGTTTCCAAGAGGCGCAAGAATGTTAACCTCATACTTTTCAGGGTGAGAGGTTAAGAAAAGGTCAAGAATATTTTGTTGTTGCCCTTCAACACGCGGAATGTGTGTTGGTTCATTCACTAATTTCGCCAAGTCATTGTGCGCGGCAAATAACTCAGCGTACTGACCCTCCGGAGATGTATGGCTCGAATGGGAAAGCCAAAAATTATTATGGACATTGAAATCACCAGCAACTGCAATTTCACTATCCGGATAATCTTCTAAAATTTTTGAAATGGAATCGGAAAGGGCGTCGAAGCCATTTAGGGTAGCATCCCTTTCCAAACTTGGGCTTCTGTAAAGGAACCCGAAATGCAAAGTGTGTGATCCAATCCTGAATTTAACCCAAAGGGAGTTAAATTCTGGATCTTGTGAGTCTAAATGTTGCTGACTCTGAAACACCACACCATTACGAATATAAACCACAAGACCTCTGTGAGAAAAAAAAGAGGATAGCGTGTGATAACCAGGAATGTGAAAATCGTGTGGATCAGAATCCTCATATACCTGGGTCTCACATAGAGCGAGGACATCCGGTCTATGGAAGTTAACGTGCGAGTATACCGCAAAAAAATTCGTCCTAAGCCCACAAATATTCGCAAAGTGAATTTTATACCTACCTACCATGACACTACCAAAAAGCAAGACAACATCAAAGCAGAATCACAAATAACGCTGCACCCCTCCCGCCGCTGTTATTTCTGTTAGTTGTTCAGTGTTATGCCTACAACAACTAACAGAACAGCGACAAGAAGAATGCAGAACTATTTGTGATTTGCGACTAGGTAGTGGAAGGGGGGAACACAAGTGCAAGACAACGAGGGGTGCATAAAAAAGCCCTTAGTGTTGTCTGTTTTGTGTTGATGCGTAGAGCTGGTTATTGTTGTTGTTAAAGTGCGAGCGCGGCTTGGTTATTTTGTTTTCATTTGGTTATTGCTGTTGTTGTTGTAATGTTGTGGTTGTTGATATGTTATGTTCTCTTTCTTTTTTTATTTTTCTATTTTGTTTGATTTGTGTTGCACATTTTATTTATGATTGTGTTGTTTATTTTATTTGTTAGTAATTGTTGTATTTAGTTAGTTTAGTTTAGTTATTGTTTAATTTTAGTATAATTAGATTAGATTTTTATTTTGATTTTTGTTTAAAAATAAAAAACACTAAAGCACAAAAACGCGACGGACGGACAAAATGTGCGGGTGCACGAAACAAAAGACAAACACTCACTCCACTTGCCACTTTGAAAAACACTTTTTATTTTCACTGGATCTCTTTGCTGTCGCCTTATTGTCATTTCTTTTATACTCGTTGGTTTTCTTAATTTTGTTCACACTTATTTTCTCACCGCTATTTTGCAACTCCATGCCGCCTTTTTCTGCCAATTCACTCACTGCAACTTTGCATTTTTGTATCGTTTAGACCAAACTGATTTCGCAGCCAATTTCCATAGTGCCACACGCACTATCTGTCATTTTTAAATGTTTGTACAGAAGTATAACGCGTGTTTGGAGCTTGTAGCAAGTAAAGCTTATTTCGGTGCAGTTTTGTATCTGTTAGTCGAGATCATTTATTATTTCTATATTTCTTTGCAAAAATAGAAATGTTTAAAAAAGGTTTCAAGCTTGTGTTTGCTTTGATTGCAGGATAGGTACACGGATCCGTTTCTGAAGCTACCGCACTTCTTCATCGGTACCCATTTGCAATGATTTTTCCTACAAATTCTTGGTCTAATATACGCATAGTACTCACAAGTGAGTGAGAACTACTGTTTAGTAGCGCATATCCCCAACAAAATTAGCAGTAAACCAAATAAAGCAAACACATGCCTGGACATTTGTGCCTTATCTGACGATGCTTCATCTACAACAATGTTGGTGCAAGATATAATAATTTAGAAAAAAAAAAACAGATAATTTTTAAGAAATCTTAACGATTTCCGTAACTTTTGCTTGATTTCCGTAACATACGAGATATGTAAAATTTTTAATTTCCGCGGGCTTCGTGTATTTGATTTTTGATATTTTTGTAGCGTTATGTTGGTACTCATGTACCTTATTTATGCTGACATGGTCGGTCATTTTGAATGTTTAATTAATTTTTGACAGCTGTTGTGCTTGTATGCCTTTGATTTTTATCTACCGAAAAAAGCTCGCCAAGTTCTGTCGAACGTAAAAGTTTTGCTCACAGTTTTCTTTGAATGCCGGGGTTTTCATATGAGTTCTTGCCACAGAGTAGTACTGTCAATGAAGAATATTGCCTGCAAGTTATGCGCAAATTGCGCGAAGCAAACCGCCAAAAACGCACGGATTTGTGGAAGAACAAAAACCACCATGATAACGCCCCTGCACACACATCGTTGCTTGTGCGCCAATATTTGGCAATACACGCAATAGCGTGTTTGAAAAAAGTACAATATTTGCGTGCAAATATCTGAGTATTTGTATGTCTGTTTTTTAAGAGAGTACTAATAACCAAGAGAATAAGATAAAGAGAGAACACAAATCAGGAGTAACACACAATTTTATATTCACACGCATACACATGGGAATGTGTGCCGTCTTGATATGCATGTACATCAGGGATGCAAAAGATGATACAATTGTACTTTTTGGTACATTTTCGTCATCGAAAGTACTATTATACAGCTCTTTTGGGCCTAATTTAATACATTTTACAAATGTTAGTATCTGTTGGTTTTTGTTAGTAATTTGAAGAAAAGCTATGAAGAGTGCAAATTTTTATATTGTGAAATGGTGTAAACATAGATGTTCCAAAATTATGTCGTTAATGTCACATCAAGAGACGTGCTCTGTGAGAATCTCTGGTAAAAAATAAAAAAAATAACTTTTCAGTGAGATCTCTCGTGGCGGAATCAGAAATGGAAATTATACTGATATTCTTATATTTATAGTATACTAACCTATTAGAGGTCAAATGAAAACTGGCCATAATTGTTTAAATTCATTTGTATTTATTGATTAAAGTAACAATAAAAAACATAAAATGAAAAAAAAAAATTTGTTAACGGTTTTTTAGGGTGTACTGACCTCTTATGAATGATAATTTTCGAAACATTGTTTTTCAACGCAAAGTGTTTTTAAGCACTTCTTACACTGCCATCGCACTCTTGAATGACAAACAACACAACGTAGCTGGTTTTGTATTTTAGCGGGATAGTGTCCAGCTCCATCTTGAGACAAACCTTCAACCGTTGACGCAGACTGTCGCGTTTTTTTTTTGTCCACCTTGGCGTAGATAATAACGTGCAATATGACGGCGAAACATTAGTTGATCCATCGGGTTTTCACTGCTTATCACATGCAACCGCCAGGCGTTAGCAATAGACAGATCCAGCATATACGTAAATAATACCCACCACCACTTTTTACCATGAACAGCAACCCTATATAATGAGATTGACTGGTCGAGCTCATCAACACCACCCATGTTTTTGTTATAGTTTTCGAATAAGTGTGGTATAGCCACGTCAGTTCTCTCACGCTTGCTTGAGCACCACCGCTTAACCTAGTGGTGGAATTGTATCGTAGTTGGTTCCCATGGTACAAATACTGCTATCTTTCCATCGTACAAATAACAGCCCATTTTCCTTTTCGAATTGATAGTCATAGGAACCACGATCTTTTTTTTTCATATCCTTCGTGCTAGTCAAAGGACACTTTTTTGTTCTGTTTTCCCTGACAGTTCCAGTAGCACGGTACCCCACGTTTCTAAGATCAACTAGAAGATTGTAACTGGTAAAAAAGTTGTCAAAAAAAAACCCGATCAGCAGAACAATTTAGCTTCTACAACAAATTTTTGACAACACGTGAACCTAACGGATCAGATTATTCCACCAGCGATTTTCCGCAGTACAAGTCAAATGAGTAGCAATAGCCTGTAGCACTAGCCGCAACCCAGTTTTTATAGCCGAATCGAACCGGTTTTCCTCGAATGAATTGCTCAGCGGAATGGTGGCCATAATATTTGACCACTGACTCGTCTATAGAAATATTCTCATGAAATACTCCCCATTGCAAAAAAATTTTTATTAGCAAATCTCCCAATGGTCTAACTTTGAACATTTTGTCATTAGTCGTCGCTGCAATATTGTTGTCTACGAGATGAAGGTTTCTCTTTATATCACGAAATCTATGTCTGGAGAGAGCTTTGGCCACTAATTCCACTCCAATGTCTTCATCCAAAGACCAATACATCGGCTCTCTTGGTAACTTATTATAGCCGGATAATACTAAAACTCCTAAGAACTTTTTCAAATCTGGGATATCGAACTGAAACTCGTGCCTGTTGTTCTGTTTTGCATAATTAATGGAATTGGAGATTATCAGGTCAAAAACACTTTGATCAAAGATTCTTTCAAATATTTGCACTGGATTGAGATCCTTCAATTCTTCATGTACCCGATTTAATCTTTCAGAAACTTCAGAGTTCTGCTGAGAGGTTGAGCTCGGCGATGGAAAGCATTTGCGCCAGATAGGGTTTCTTTGATTTGCAAAGTCTTGCCGAGATTTCTTTGATGCCAAGGGTTCATCGTCACTATCATCACTGCTTTCGTTGTCAATGATTTCTCGGTTATCGAAAACTTCTATAGTACCAGCTATATCTTTTGGTAGGGTGGATAGCGTCATAACTTCCTCAACACCTTCTTCTTCATCAGTCAGTGCGCTTGGATCAGGTGGAATGATTGCCATTTCAAATTCTTCGTCATCACTATCACACAAAATGGCATCAACAGCTTCTTGAAGCCCCCGAAAGCACTGTCGTGACGTAAAACGTTTACCACTCATAGTTAAAATCTACAAAAAAAAAATATTTTACACTTATGCATGTGGTCATTGTACTCAAACGCGTACAGTCAACTTTGTACTTTTCTACTTTTATTATTTTTTACTGTAAGTAATTTTGTTTATATCTGTGTGTTATGTTTATACATTTTTTACAATAACTAGGTGAAATTACCCAAAAATAGTGCAACTTTGTTATAAATATTAACACAATAGTTAACTTACCTACACACTCCGTTCGCGACACAAATCAAACTGATAATTTTGCACGCGAAATAAAAACCACACACAAATATGTTGTCAGAAGCATTAGGTATTGTTTGTTGTGAAACTAAATATCGGCACATTGAGTGCAAATTCTTTGCGTTTGCTTGGCAACTGTTAAGAACGCAGATGTACTCAGTTGAGTACAGTGACTTCTAATGGGCTAATATTCGAATTACAGTTCTAGATTACTTGAATATGATGATAAAAATACAGTTTGAAAACGGCAAGCAAATTTCCAAATTTTGCCAAAGAAATTATTATTATTCACTGGCAATAGACGATTGTACTTATTGCAGGGTACCAAAACATTAAATAGAATGTTTATGTACATATGTCTTTTTGCTTTAAAAAAATTGATGCTGAAAACAAAATACCGTTTTTGATTTTAGTACCATCGGGATCAAAAATTTAAATTTCAAGAATGGAAAGTACAAAACAAAGAACCTGAATTTTCATATTCATCTTTTGATTTATGTCTAACGTTTAGTCGTGAATCTGTAGTTGTGTTTTCTTAATTTTTTTCACATTAATTTTCTCACCGCGTTTTTGCAACTCCATGCCGTCTTTTTCTGCCAATTCACTCACTGCAACTATGTTTATTGCAGTTGTGCTGTATAGTCCTGAATGTGCGGAAAATGTTAGAATTATTGTTGTACAGTTCTGTACACATTGTAAGATTGGTACTATTTGTAGTTCCAACAATATGTTCGTCTTTTTTGTTATGAATGTTAAATATTGTCATTTTATTACGAATGCATGCGGTATCAATCTTGTTTAATGCAGTTGTGTGTTTACTTTCTCGGGCTCCAAGTTGTGGGGTAATTTAATTATAAATTCTGATTAGAAGACCAAACAACATAATGTCAAAGACAGTGTGTTAATGGACAGAGTTGGTGGGGTGATAATGTAGCATGTTATGTTTATTTGGTAAAATCTAAATATATTCCACTATTTGTGTATTTATTTAATTGTCATTCTGTCCGCGTTTTATGACGCGTCTTATCATATAAGAATGAATGTGCATTAGTGCATTCATATAGTTTTTATGTATTGTTCGTTTGATATGTACATGTATCCATGTACATATGTATTTTTAGTTTCTTTACTTATGTAGGTTTCAAGTTAAGATTCTATTGTAAATATAGTTACCGTATTTGCCGGACGATAAGACGCACCCCAAAATTTTATCTATAAATTTTTAGAAACAAGTATGGTTTGGACGATAAGACGCATCGGACCATAAGACGCACCCTGATTTTAGGTCAAATTTTCAGAGTAAAAAGGTGCGTCTTATCGTCCGGCAAATACGGTAGTTCTCAACTAAGAGCGAAACCGTGCTGTGTGTTTTATTTCCTCCGCTCTCTAAGATCTACAATTGTTTTTGCATAAAATATAAAATAATGTTAAAGAAAAACAGTATGTAAGTATGAACGAGTATGACAAATAAAATAATGCGTTTCATTTAGTGAAAACAAATTAAAACGCAGAAGAAGCTTAATGCAATATTAACGGTTTGGGAAGATAAAATTGGTTGGCAGTATGTTTTTCTGCAGTTCCTTGGAAGTTCGTAAGTAATTCGTGCAATGATTAATATGGACATGATGAACACTTTTTTATTTGCAGGGTTGAAGCCAAACGTATGCATCGACATTTTCATTTTTATGCAAACGTTAAACATTCGTCAATGATTACTCTCACCACATATTCTCTCCATTTGTAGGACACAGTGACTATTGCGTTAACATATGAACACAGAACCCATTCATGTTCAACAGTATGCTTTGTACGAGACTTTGTGCGACAGACAAAAGAAATTTTAATAATTTTGTGCAGAGATTAATACATATAAATACTAATGAATGTATTATTACTATCAAATGTGCAATATTAAACAATATTTATATTATATTCAAGTAAAGGGTGTTTTTTATTGAGGTATAGAACTTCGAATTGAAATAAAACACAAGAAAATCGTTTTAATGTCCATCAATTTGGCTTTATTGGAAGGATAATTTTATGCCATTTATGTTTAAATATGATTTCGGGCATGTGGCCGCCGAGGCTGGCTCGAATAAAGCCAATTCTACAGGTCCAATTTTCAAGCACTTGTTGGAACCACAACTCATCCACATTCATGCCATCCATTCTACTCATTTTTTTAACTACAATTGCAGTGCAACACTGTGCTCTCTCTCGTTTTTACTGTGATTTAAAATGAATTACAGTAAAATGAGCATAATATTTCCTTTTTTTTTTGTATGGAAATATGTGTAATTTTAGTGTGATTGTGGCGCAAATCATCTCAAGAGAGCAAACGCCGGCATTGTAGTTAAATGTGAATAGGCTATAAGTATATTTGGAGCCCCTGCCCATATATTGGAGTTATATTCCATTTTAGGCCGGATGTAGGTGGTGTAAATATTTACGGGATCAGAGAGGGTGAAGTATTTCTTGCACCGCTTTAAAAATCCTAAACACTTGAATGCTTCTTTCGACACTTTTAATATATGGCTAACGAGTGTCACCCAGTATCTTCATGTCGAGAACATCAAGAGTGTCTGATTCGTCGATATCCACACCACTGGGTCTTTTGTGCATTAAAATCTTCCCTGTTGAAATATTAACCAAATCGCGGTTGAGTCAGTCGTTTATCATTAGCCTTTTGTACGCGACCGCCAGGTGATGTTGTGTTCATCCGCAAGGGAGTAGATTGGGTTCACAGCCTGACCCAACAGGTCGTCAATGGAAATAAAAAATAGAGAAGGAGAGAGGACAGAACCTTGTGGCACTCCTGCGGTCAACCTATGCTCGTTGGGTGAGACCCCATCTATAACAACTCGTATAGAGCGATCTCTAAGAAAACTCGATATGAATCGAGAGAAGGTATTACCGACACCAAAGGCAATACGTTTTGATATGAGTGTTCGTGCCAGACCCTATCGAACGCCTTGGAAATATCCAGAGCCACGACCTTGCTTTCACCAAGACGGTGAATGGATCGACTCCATCGTTCCGAAAGTAACGCCATCAGGTCTCCAGTAGATCGATTTCTACGGAAGCCATACTGTCGATCAGAAGGCCGTTAGACTCTAAATACTTAACAAGAGGGTGGTTAACCATGCTCTCCATAAACTTTAAGAGCGCAGAACATATTGCTATTGGACGGTAATTCGCAGGATTTGTAGCCTCAGCTATCTTGGGGATCAGGTGAACATTGGCAACTTTCCAACGGGACGGGTAAATACCAGCACAGTACGACATGTTGAAAAGATTGCTCAATGGACGAGCTTGCGTCGAAGAGCACTTACATAGGACATGTGCTGAAATACCATCCGGGCCCTGAGTTTTATTTACGTTGAGATCTGCTAGAACCCTTTTAATTCCACGTTTTCGGAAAAATATCTGAGCCATCGAACTAGATACGTTTTCGATTACGGAGAGTGGTTGACTGCTGTCTGGCAAAGATGAATTCATTGCAACAATTTCAGCCATAAGGTTAGCTTTGTCAACCGGGTCAGTGAATATCTGTTCACCCTTACCGACGGTTGAAATAGAAGATGAAGAATTGTTCCTTGCTCTTTTAACGAAGGACCAAAAGCTGGGAGTCAGAAAGGGCATCGAAGCCATTCAGGGTAGCCTCCCTTTCCATGTTTGGGCTTCTGTAAAGAAACCCCAAATGTAAGGTGTGCGATCCAATCCTGAACTTAACCCAAATTGAGCTAAATTCTGGATCTAGTGAATCCAAATGTTGCTGACTCTGGAACACAACACCATTACGTATATAAACCACAAGACCTCTGTGGGAAGAGAAAGAGGATAGTGTGTGATAATCCTGAACGTGATAATCCTGTGGATCAGAATCCTCACACACCTGGGTCTCTCTAAGAGCGAGGACATCCGCGCGAGTATACCGCAAAATAATTCGACCTCAGCCCGCGAATGTTCGCAAAGTGAATTTTAAACATACCTACCTTGACATTACCAAAAAACAAGACAACATCAAAGCAAAATCAGAAATAACACTGCACCCTTCCTACCGCAGAAGTTTCTGTTAGTTGTTCAATGTTATACCTACAGCAACTTACAGAACAGTGACAAGAAGAAAGCAGAATTATTTGTGATTTGCGAAGGGCTAAAGGGAAGGCGGAACACAAGTGCAAGACAACGAGGGAGGCATAGAAAAGCCCTTCCTGATGTCTTTTTGTGTTGACGCGTGTGTGGTGCTGGATTGTTGTTGTTGGTGTGTGAGCGCGTTGGTTATTATTTTCGCCGGTTTATTATTTTGGTGACTGCTGTTGTTGTTGCGGAGTGTGGATGCTGTTGCTATTGCATTTAATTAATTATATTTATACCCTCACCCTACGGGTAGGAGGGTATATATCATTTGATACGACCCAAAAGTGTAACACCTAGAAATATTCACATTAGACCATAGGTGTCTTTGAACCAAATTCGATTCATGACTTTCTGAATCGTTTGAGCCATGTCCGTCTGTCCGTCCGTCTGTCTGTCCTGCTGGTACGCACGATAACTTTCGAAAGAGTTACGCAATCACTCTGAAATTTGGTATGGCTTAATATTTTCCCAAAACAGCTTATGGGATTGCATATGGGCTATATGGCCACACCCCTTCGGGTACCTCCCATACAAATCTGCTATTTCGCCCACTTTATAAATCGTGTAATAATATCAACACGCTAAAGTTCGATCTTGGCCAAATTCCGTAGTTAGTAAAGGTATAACTGAACAAAGTTTCGGACAAAAACTTGGAAGTCTGGCAACTCCCCTTCTGGTACCTCCCATACAAATGTACCATCCCGCCTACCTTAGAAATCGTGTAGTAACACCAATATGACCAACGCGATCTTGCCCAAATTCTGTATTTAGTAAATCTATAGCTAGACTACGTTTTGGACAAAAACTTGGAAGTCTGGCAACTCCGCTTCTGGTACCTCCCATACAAATGTACCATCCCACCCCTTAAAACCCCGTTTAATACTATCAATATCACCAACGCGATCTTGCCCAAATTCCGTATTTAGTAAAGGTATAAGTGGACAAAGTTTCGGACAAAAACTTGGAAGTCTGGCAACTCCCCTTCTGGTACCTCCCATACAAATGTACCATCCCGCCCCTGATAAACCGTCTAATACTATCAGTATAACCAACGCTATCTTGCCCAAGTTTTGTACTTAGTAAACCTATAGCTATACAAAGTTTTGGACAAAAACTTGGAAGTCTGGCAACTTCCCTTCTGGTAATACTGGTCTAATACTGTCAGTATAACCAACGCTATCTTGCCCACTTTTTGTATTTAGTACAGTTGTAGCTAGACAAAGTTTTGGACAAAAACTTGGAAGTCTGGCAACTCCCCTTCTGGTACCTCCCATACAAATGTACCATCCCGCCCCTGATAAACCGTCTAATACTATCAGTATAACCAACGCTATATTGCCCATATTTTGTATTTAGTACAGTTGTATCTATACAAAGTTTTGGACAAAAACTTGGAAGTCTGGCAACTCCCCTTCTGGTACCTCCCATACAAATGTACCATCCCGCCCCTGATAAACCGTCTAATACTATCAGTATAACCAACGCTATCTTGCCCACATTTTGTATTTAGTACAGTTGTAGCTAGACAAAGTTTTGGACAAAAACTTGGAAGTCTGGCAACTCCCCTTCTGGTACCTCCCAATGTACCATCCAATATTTATACCCTCACCCTAAGGGTAGGAGGGTATATATCATTTGATACGGCTCAAAAGTGTAACACCTAGAAATATTCAGATTAGAACCCAGGTGTCTTTGAACCAAATTCGATTCATGACTTTCTGAATCGTTTGAGCCATGTCCGTCTGTCCGTCCGTCCGTCCGTCTGTCCTGCTGGTACGCACGATAACTTTCGAAAGAGTTAAGCAATCACTATGAAATTTGGCAAGGCTTAATATTTTCCCAAAACTGCTTATGGGATTGCATATGGGCTATATGGCCACACCCCTTCGGGTACCTCCCATACAAATCTGCTATTTCCCCCACTTTAGTAATCGTGTAATAATATCAATACGCCCACTCCGATCTTGGCCAAATTCCGTATTTGGTAAAAGTACAACTGCACAAAGTTTCGGGTAAAAACTTGGAAGTCTGGCAACTCCCCTTCTGGTACCTCCCATACAAATGTACCATCCCGCCCATTATAAACCGTGTAGTATTATAAATATGACCAATTAGATCTTGCCCAAATTCTGTATTTAGTAAAGCTATGGCTAGACAAAGTTTCGGACAAAAACTTGGAAGTCTGGCAACTCCCCTTCTGGTACCTCCCATACAAATGTACCATCCCGCCAATTATAAACCGTGTAGTATTATAAATATGACCAATTAGATCTTGCCCAAATTCTGTATTTAGTAAAGCTATGGCTAGACAAAGTTTCGGACAAAAACTTGGAAGTCTGGCAACTCCCCTTCTGGTACCTCCCATACAAATGTACCATATCGCCTACATTAGAAATCGTGTATTAATATCAATATGCCAACGCGATCCTGCCCAAATTTTGTATTTAGTAAAGCTATATCTAGACAAAGTTTTGGACAAAAACTTGGAAGTCTGGCAACTCCCCTTCTGGTACCTCCCATAGAAATGTACCATCCCGCCTACCTTAGAAATCGTCTAATAATATCAATATGCCCAACGCGATCTTTCCCAAATTCTGTATTTAGTAAATATATGGCTGGAAAAAAATGTGCACAAAAACTTGGAAGTCTGGTAACTCCCCTTCTGGCACCTCCCATACAAATGCACCATCCCGCCCACCTTAGAAATCGTCTAATAATATCAATATGCCCAACGCGATCTTGCCCAAATTCTGTATTTAGTAAATATATGGCTGGAAAAAAATGTGGACAAAAACTTGGAAGTCTGGTAACTCCCCTTCTGGCACCTCCCATACAAATGTACCATCCCGCCCACCTTAGAAATCGTCTAATAATATCAATATGCCCAACGCGATCTTGCCCAAATTCTGTATTTAGTAAAGATATGGCTGAAAAAAATTTTGGAAAAAAACTTGGAAGTCTGGCAACTCCCCTTCTAGTACCTCCCATACAAATGTACCATCCAATATTTTTTTCTATAGCATTTCTATAGTATTTTAGGTTGCTATTATGACATTCCATGAGATGTTACATCAAATGATGGTAGCCACGGTCACATTTGACTTTCCGATACTTATGAGTATGAGACTTGTATGTTTTTACTGAGGGTGAGGGTATATCTAAGTCGGTTTACCCGACTGCAACTTTTTCACTGGTTTTTTTTATTTGTTGTTAAATGTGTAATGGGTTATTGTTTATACCATCACCCTACTGGTAGGAGGGTATATATCATTTGATACGGCTCAAAAGTGTAACACATACAAATATCCACATTAGACCCCAGGTGTCTTTGAACCAAATTCGATTCATGACTTTCTGAATCGTTTGAGCCATGTCCGTCTGTCTGTTCTGCTGGTACGCACGATAAATTTCGAAATAATTAAACAATCACTCTGAAATTTGGCATGGCTTAATATTTTCCCAAAACTGCCTATGGTATTTCATATGGCCACATCCGTTCGGGTACCTCCCATACAAATCTGCTATTTCCTCCACTCTATAAATCGTGTAATAATATAAACACTCGCAAGTTCGATTTGGCCTAATTCCGTATTTAGTAATGGTATAACTAGACAAAGTTTCGGACAAAAACTTGGTCTGGCAACTCCCCTTCTGGTACGTCCCACTGTGGTCAATATTTTGAGATAGCGGCCAAAACTCCTTTTGGTTTTTGTTCTCCGATTTTAACCCTGGAACACTAACGTTATTTTTCTAGGCATTAAAAATACACGTAAAATGTTAGTCGAAACGACTAACATTAGCGTTCCAAGTTATTAGACTCATATGAAAGTAGACAGTAGTAAACCTCGGGAGCCAAAAAATTAGAACTCTATTTTAACTATTTCACTGAGAACAGGGTGGTCCAAAATGGGCTTGTTCAGAATTTAGTAATTATGATATTTTTAGTTAATTTTTAAAGTTGAAATGATCATAACTTTCAAGATTTGTTTTTCAAGATTTTTGGACGAAATAAATTTTGTGTTGTAACTTAACTTATTTCCTATCACTGGTAGACAATTGAAGCTCTACTGTTTTCAGAACAATTTAAATATTTTTTTTAAAAAAGGTCTAATTTATCGGAAATTTCCTACTTCATAGAGCACAACTCCTGTGAGTCAAAACACAAATTTACTATTTTGTAGTCCTAACCCTCCCCTACATTCCTATATATACATGTCCATGCATCGGGACTGCACTTTCTGAGCTACAGCAATTTTTCTGACCCAAGGTAAGATATTCGGTACAAATGCACGTCATATTTTTTGAGAAGTTATTTGTATGGCTATTATGCATATATTTTGATGAAATTTTGTACAAGAGTTCTTATTAATCCAAAAAATAATTCTGTTGAAATTAGGAGAATTTGGCCAAACCAATTATGCCAACCACAGTTCACAAAATTTTGTTCCATGGGGAACAAATAATTCAGCACAATATGCTTCCAATTGGAGATCTCTCAGAAGAAGCGCAAGAAAAAAGGAACAAAGACTACAGATTCTTTCGCGAGCACAATACAAGAAAAATTTCCAGATATTGTACTAATGAATTTCTTATTAATATTTTGTTGTGCACATCAGACACATATATAACCAGTATTCGACAAAAATGGAAATCAACCTCATTAGAGTTAGATGAAGAAGCTAAACTACTACTGCAAAATGAAAATCGAAGCTATTTGGAAGAAATTTTTACTAATATTGTTTAATAAACACTAGTTTAAAGATTATAATTTGTTTCTAATTTTAGTATAAATTTTTATTAATACATTTAAATAAAATATATGTGCACTTTAAATCAATAGTAAAAGTTTACTTAAAATTTTATCGATGTTGTGTTCTGTTTATAATATATCCAAATGGTATTGATATTGTTGGGAATTTCAGTGTTATTTTTCAGTTAAATCCTCACAAGAATTAGCTTTCTTCCACAAAACCCAACCTTTGGCCCCTGTGAATATTGAGACTAAATAAATGTCAGGGGCCAAATGTTGGCATTTTCTGACCAAAATTAAGTTTAGGAATAATAAATAAATATTGGTTGTAAAATACGATTGAAGAAAATAAGAAATTATAAAAAATATACCCATTTAAAATGTCAAAATATTCAACTTTTACATGGAAACTCAACAAAAAATTAAAATGCATTTTTAACTCCACATTACTTACGTTCCTATCAGTCGATTGTTACGTTTGAACACGCAAATTGAAGCTTAAAGTCCCTCCTATTGAACAAAACAAATGGCGTTAAAAAATACCAAACCGGCCAAAAGTTATACAGTTTTGACCGCTATCTCGCGAAATTGACCACTGTGCGTCCCATCCCACCTTCCTTAGAAATCGTGTAATAATACAAATATGCCCAACGGGATCTTCCCCAAATTTAGTATTTAGTAAACGTATAGTTATACAATCCCGCCTACCTTTGAAATCGTGTAATAATACAAATATGCCCAACGAGATCTTGCCTAAATTTAGTATTTAATAAACGTACAGTTAGACAACGATTTGGACAAAAACTTGGAAGTCTGGATACTCCCCTTCTGGTACCTCCCATACAAATGCACCATCCCCCCTACATTAGAAATCGTGTAATACAAATATGCCCAACGCGATCTTGCCCAAATTCTGTATTTAGTAAATCTATGGCTAGAAAAACTTGGACAAAAACTTGGAAGTCTGGCAACTCCCCTTCTGGTACCTCCCATACAAATGCACCATCCCCCCTACATTAGAAATCGTGTAATACAAATATGCCCAACGCGATCTTGCCCAAATTCTGTATTTAGTAAATCTATAGCTAGACAAAGTTTTGGACAAAAACGTGGAAGTCTGGCAACTCCCCTTCTGGTACCTCCCATACAAATGTACCATCCCGCCCCTGATAAACCGTCTAATACTATCAGTATAACCAACGCTATCTTGCCCACATTTTGTATTTAGTACAGTTGTAGCTAGACAAAGTTTTGGACAAAAACTTGGAAGTCTGGCAACTCCCCTTCTGGTACCTCCCAATGTACCATCCAATATTTATACCCTCACCCTAAGGGTAGGAGGGTATATATCATTTGATACGGCTCAAAAGTGTAACACCTAGAAATATTCAGATTAGAACCCAGGTGTCTTTGAACCAAATTCGATTCATGACTTTCTGAATCGTTTGAGCCATGTCCGTCTGTCCGTCCGTCCGTCCGTCTGTCCTGCTGGTACGCACGATAACTTTCGAAAGAGTTAAGCAATCACTATGAAATTTGGCAAGGCTTAATATTTTCCCAAAACTGCTTATGGGATTGCATATGGGCTATATGGCCACACCCCTTCGGGTACCTCCCATACAAATCTGCTATTTCCCCCACTTTAGTAATCGTGTAATAATATCAATACGCCCACTCCGATCTTGGCCAAATTCCGTATTTGGTAAAAGTACAACTGCACAAAGTTTCGGGTAAAAACTTGGAAGTCTGGCAACTCCCCTTCTGGTACCTCCCATACAAATGTACCATCCCGCCCATTATAAACCGTGTAGTATTATAAATATGACCAATTAGATCTTGCCCAAATTCTGTATTTAGTAAAGCTATGGCTAGACAAAGTTTCGGACAAAAACTTGGAAGTCTGGCAACTCCCCTTCTGGTACCTCCCATACAAATGTACCATCCCGCCAATTATAAACCGTGTAGTATTATAAATATGACCAATTAGATCTTGCCCAAATTCTGTATTTAGTAAAGCTATGGCTAGACAAAGTTTCGGACAAAAACTTGGAAGTCTGGCAACTCCCCTTCTGGTACCTCCCATACAAATGTACCATATCGCCTACATTAGAAATCGTGTATTAATATCAATATGCCAACGCGATCCTGCCCAAATTTTGTATTTAGTAAAGCTATATCTAGACAAAGTTTTGGACAAAAACTTGGAAGTCTGGCAACTCCCCTTCTGGTACCTCCCATAGAAATGTACCATCCCGCCTACCTTAGAAATCGTCTAATAATATCAATATGCCCAACGCGATCTTTCCCAAATTCTGTATTTAGTAAATATATGGCTGGAAAAAAATGTGCACAAAAACTTGGAAGTCTGGTAACTCCCCTTCTGGCACCTCCCATACAAATGCACCATCCCGCCCACCTTAGAAATCGTCTAATAATATCAATATGCCCAACGCGATCTTGCCCAAATTCTGTATTTAGTAAATATATGGCTGGAAAAAAATGTGGACAAAAACTTGGAAGTCTGGTAACTCCCCTTCTGGCACCTCCCATACAAATGTACCATCCCGCCCACCTTAGAAATCGTCTAATAATATCAATATGCCCAACGCGATCTTGCCCAAATTCTGTATTTAGTAAAGATATGGCTGAAAAAAATTTTGGAAAAAAACTTGGAAGTCTGGCAACTCCCCTTCTAGTACCTCCCATACAAATGTACCATCCAATATTTTTTTCTATAGCATTTCTATAGTATTTTAGGTTGCTATTATGACATTCCATGAGATGTTACATCAAATGATGGTAGCCACGGTCACATTTGACTTTCCGATACTTATGAGTATGAGACTTGTATGTTTTTACTGAGGGTGAGGGTATATCTAAGTCGGTTTACCCGACTGCAACTTTTTCACTGGTTTTTTTTATTTGTTGTTAAATGTGTAATGGGTTATTGTTTATACCATCACCCTACTGGTAGGAGGGTATATATCATTTGATACGGCTCAAAAGTGTAACACATACAAATATCCACATTAGACCCCAGGTGTCTTTGAACCAAATTCGATTCATGACTTTCTGAATCGTTTGAGCCATGTCCGTCTGTCTGTTCTGCTGGTACGCACGATAAATTTCGAAATAATTAAACAATCACTCTGAAATTTGGCATGGCTTAATATTTTCCCAAAACTGCCTATGGTATTTCATATGGCCACATCCGTTCGGGTACCTCCCATACAAATCTGCTATTTCCTCCACTCTATAAATCGTGTAATAATATAAACACTCGCAAGTTCGATTTGGCCAAATTCCGTATTTAGTAATGGTATAACTAGACAAAGTTTCGGACAAAAACTTGGTCTGGCAACTCCCCTTCTGGTACGTCCCACTGTGGTCAATATTTTGAGATAGCGGCCAAAACTCCTTTTGGTTTTTGTTCTCCGATTTTAACCCTGGAACACTAACGTTATTTTTCTAGGCATTAAAAATACACGTAAAATGTTAGTCGAAACGACTAACATTAGCGTTCCAAGTTATTAGACTCATATGAAAGTAGACAGTAGTAAACCTCGGGAGCCAAAAAATTAGAACTCTATTTTAACTATTTCACTGAGAACAGGGTGGTCCAAAATGGGCTTGTTCAGAATTTAGTAATTATGATATTTTTAGTTAATTTTTAAAGTTGAAATGATCATAACTTTCAAGATTTGTTTTTCAAGATTTTTGGACGAAATAAATTTTGTGTTGTAACTTAACTTATTTCCTATCACTGGTAGACAATTGAAGCTCTACTGTTTTCAGAACAATTTAAATATTTTTTTTAAAAAAGGTCTAATTTATCGGAAATTTCCTACTTCATAGAGCACAACTCCTGTGAGTCAAAACACAAATTTACTATTTTGTAGTCCTAACCCTCCCCTACATTCCTATATATACATGTCCATGCATCGGGACTGCACTTTCTGAGCTACAGCAATTTTTCTGACCCAAGGTAAGATATTCGGTACAAATGCACGTCATATTTTTTGAGAAGTTATTTGTATGGCTATTATGCATATATTTTGATGAAATTTTGTACAAGAGTTCTTATTAATCCAAAAAATAATTCTGTTGAAATTAGGAGAATTTGGCCAAACCAATTATGCCAACCACAGTTCACAAAATTTTGTTCCATGGGGAACAAATAATTCAGCACAATATGCTTCCAATTGGAGATCTCTCAGAAGAAGCGCAAGAAAAAAGGAACAAAGACTACAGATTCTTTCGCGAGCACAATACAAGAAAAATTTCCAGATATTGTACTAATGAATTTCTTATTAATATTTTGTTGTGCACATCAGACACATATATAACCAGTATTCGACAAAAATGGAAATCAACCTCATTAGAGTTAGATGAAGAAGCTAAACTACTACTGCAAAATGAAAATCGAAGCTATTTGGAAGAAATTTTTACTAATATTGTTTAATAAACACTAGTTTAAAGATTATAATTTGTTTCTAATTTTAGTATAAATTTTTATTAATACATTTAAATAAAATATATGTGCACTTTAAATCAATAGTAAAAGTTTACTTAAAATTTTATCGATGTTGTGTTCTGTTTATAATATATCCAAATGGTATTGATATTGTTGGGAATTTCAGTGTTATTTTTCAGTTAAATCCTCACAAGAATTAGCTTTCTTCCACAAAACCCAACCTTTGGCCCCTGTGAATATTGAGACTAAATAAATGTCAGGGGCCAAATGTTGGCATTTTCTGACCAAAATTAAGTTTAGGAATAATAAATAAATATTGGTTGTAAAATACGATTGAAGAAAATAAGAAATTATAAAAAATATACCCATTTAAAATGTCAAAATATTCAACTTTTACATGGAAACTCAACAAAAAATTAAAATGCATTTTTAACTCCACATTACTTACGTTCCTATCAGTCGATTGTTACGTTTGAACACGCAAATTGAAGCTTAAAGTCCCTCCTATTGAACAAAACAAATGGCGTTAAAAAATACCAAACCGGCCAAAAGTTATACAGTTTTGACCGCTATCTCGCGAAATTGACCACTGTGCGTCCCATCCCACCTTCCTTAGAAATCGTGTAATAATACAAATATGCCCAACGGGATCTTCCCCAAATTTAGTATTTAGTAAACGTATAGTTATACAATCCCGCCTACCTTTGAAATCGTGTAATAATACAAATATGCCCAACGAGATCTTGCCTAAATTTAGTATTTAATAAACGTACAGTTAGACAACGATTTGGACAAAAACTTGGAAGTCTGGATACTCCCCTTCTGGTACCTCCCATACAAATGCACCATCCCCCCTACATTAGAAATCGTGTAATACAAATATGCCCAACGCGATCTTGCCCAAATTCTGTATTTAGTAAATCTATGGCTAGAAAAACTTGGACAAAAACTTGGAAGTCTGGCAACTCCCCTTCTGGTACCTCCCATACAAATGCACCATCCCCCCTACATTAGAAATCGTGTAATACAAATATGCCCAACGCGATCTTGCCCAAATTCTGTATTTAGTAAATCTATAGCTAGACAAAGTTTTGGACAAAAACGTGGAAGTCTGGCAACTCCCCTTCTGTTACCTCCCATACAAATGTACCATCTCGCCTACCTTAGAAATGGTGTAATAATATCAATACGATCAACGCGATATTGCCCAAATTCCGTATTATATAAATCTATAACCATCAGAAAAAATTGGACCCCTAGTCGGACTCCTTCTGGTACCTCCCATACAAATTACCATTCCACCTACGGGTAGGAGGGTATATATCATTTGATACGGCTCAAAAGTGTAACACATAGAAATATTCACATTACTCCCGAGGTGTCTTGGAACCAAATTCGATTCATGACTTTCTAAATCGTTTGAGCCATGTCCGTATGTCTGTCCTGCTGGTACGCACTATAACTTTCGAAAGAGTTAAGCAATCACTCTGAAATTTGGCATGGCTTAATATTTTCCTAAAACTGCCTATGGGATTGTATATGGGCTATATGGCCACACCCCTTCGGGTACCTCCCATACAAATCTGCTATTTCGCCCACTTTAGAAATCGTGTAATAATATCAATACGCCCAACGCGATGTTGCCCAAATTTTGTATTTAGTAAATCTATGGCTAGAAAAACTTGGACAAAAACTTGGAAGTCTGGCAACTCCCCTTCTGGTACCTCCCATACAAATGTACCATCCCGCCCCCTTACAACCCGTGTAATATTATCAATATATCGAACGCGATCTTGCCCAAATTCTGTATTTAGTAAAGATATTGCTAGACAAAGGTTCGGACAAAAACTTGGAAGTCTGGCAACTCCCCTTCTGGTACCTCCCATACAAATGTACCATCCCGCCCCCTTATAAACCGTGTAATATTATGAATATGACCGACGTGATCATGGCCAAATTCTGTATTAAGTAAAGCTATAGCTGGAAAAAGTTTTGGACAAAAACTTGTAAGTCTGGCAACTCCCCTTCTGGTACCTCCCATACAAATTTGCCATCCCGCCTACCTTAGAAATCGTGTAATAATACAAGTATGACCAACGCGATCTTGCCTAAATTTAGTATGTAGTCAACGGATAACTAGACAAAGTTTCGGACATAAACTTGGAAGTCTGGCAACTCCCCTTCTGGTACGTCCCATACAAATGTACCATCCCGCCCATTTAGAAATCGTTTAATAATATCAATATGCAAAACGCGATCTTGCCCAAATTTAGTATTTAGTAAACGTATAGTTAGACAACGTTTTGGACAATAACTTGGAAGTCTGGCAACTCCCCTTCTGGTACTTCCCAAACAAATGTACCACCCCCCCTACCTTAGAAATAGTGTAATATGATCAATATGACCAACGCGATCTCGCCCACATTATGTATTTAGTAAACCTATAGCTAGGCAAAATTTTGGACAAAAACCTGGATGTCTGGCAACTCCCATTCTGGTACCTCCCATACAAATGTACCATCCCGCCCCTTATAAACCATGTAATAATATCAATATAACCAACGCCATCTTGCCCAAATTCCGTATTTAGTAAAGGTATAACTGGACAAAGTTTCGAACAGAAACCTGGAAGTCTGGCAACTCCCCTTCTGGTACCTGCAATACAAATGTACCATCCCGCCCCTTATAAACCGTGTAATCTTGCCGAAATTCCGTATTTAGTAAAGGTATAACGGGACAAAGTTTCGAACAAAAACTTGGAAGTCTGGCAACTCCCCTTCTGGTACCTCCCTTACAAATGTACCATCCCCCCCTTATAAACCGTGTAATAGTATCAATATGCCCAACGCGATCTTGCCCAAATTCTGTATTAGAACAGCTATAGCTAGACGAAGTTTCGGACAAAAACTTGGATGTCTGGCAACTCCCCTTCTGGTACGTCTCATACAAATGTACCATCCCGCCTACCTTAGAAATCGTGTAACAATACAAATATGCCCAACGCGATCTTGCCCAAATTTAGTATTTAGTAAACGTATAGTTAGACAACGTTTTGGACAATAACTTGGATGTCTGGCAACTCCCCTTCTGGTACGTCTCATACAAATGTACCATCCCGCCTACCTTAGAAATCGTGTAACAATACAAATATGCCCAACGCGATCTTGCCCAAATTTAGTATTTAGTAAACGTATAGTTAGACAACGTTTCAGACAACAACTTGGAAGTCTGGCAACTCACCTTCTGGAACCTCCCATACAAATTTACCATCCCTCCCCTTATAAACCGTGTAATATTATTAATATGGTCAACGAGATCTTGCCCGAATTTTGAAACTTATAGCTAGGCAAAGTTTCGGACAAAAACTTGGATGTCTGGCAACTCCCCTTCTGGTACGTCTCATACAAATGTACCATCCCGCCTACCTTAGAAATCGTGTAACAATACAAATATGCCCAACGCGATCTTGCCCAAATTTAGTATTTAGTAAACGTATAGTTAGACAACGTTTCAGACAACAACTTGGAAGTCTGGCAACTCACCTTCTGGAACCTCCCATACAAATTTACCATCCCTCCCCTTATAAACCGTGTAATATTATTAATATGGTCAACGAGATCTTGCCCGAATTTTGTAAACTTATAGCTAGGCAAAGTTTCGGACAAAAAGTTGGAAGTCTGGCAACTCCCCTTCTGGTACCTTCCATACAAATGTACCATCCCGCACCATCAGAAATCTTGTAATAATACAAATATGCCCACCGAGATCTTACCCAAATTCTGTATTTAGTAAAGATATTTCTAGACAAAAGTTCGGACAAAAACTTGGAAGTCTGGCAACTCCCCTTCTGGTACCTTCCATACAAATGTACCGCACCATCAGAAATCGTGTAAAAAACCAATATAACGCGATCTTGTCCAAATTTTGTATTTAGTAAAGCTATAGCAAGACAACATTTTCAACAAAAACTTGGAAGTCTGCTAACTCCCCTTCTGGTATCTCCCATACAAATCGTCTATTTCTCCCACTTTATAAATCGTGTAATAACATCAACACGCGCCAGTTCGATCTTGGCCAAATTCAGTATTTAGTAAACCTATAGCTAGGCAAAATTTTGGACAAAAACGTGGAAGTCTGGCAACTCCCCTTCTGGTACGTCTCATACAAATGTACCATCCCGCCTACCTTAGAAATCGTGTAACAATACAAATATGCCCAACGCGATCTTGCCCAAATTTAGTATTAGTAAACGTATAGTTAGACAACGTTTTGGACAATAACTTGTAAGTCTGGCAACTCCCCTTCTGGTACTTCCCATACAAATGTACCATCCCCCCTACCTTAGAAATCGTGTAATATGATCAATATGACCAACGCGATCTTGCCCACATTCTGTATTTAGTAAACCTAGCTAGCTCTTCGACGCTAGCTCGTCCATTGCGCAATCTTTTCAACATGTCGTACCGTGCTGGTATTTACCCTTCACGTTGGAAAGTTGCCAACGTTCAGCCTCTCTCCTTCTCTATTTCTTATTTTCATTGACGACCTGTTGGGGCAGACTGTGAACCCAATCTACTCCTATGCGGATGACAGCAACCTCTGTCATTCGTACTCATTTGATCATCGGCCAAGTCCCTCGGAGATAGAGGACAAAAGGCGAACGATGAATAACTCTCTTAACCGCGATTTGGCGACGATTTGTGAGTGGGGAACAGAGTAGATTTTAATGCTCAAAAGACCCTTTGCTGTTTGTTGTCACACAAACGTTCCACTGATCCAGCACCGTCGTCAATATCTATGGGTGGTGTGGATATAGACGTGTCACATACTCTTGATGTTCTGGGCATGAAGATACAGGGGGACGCTCGCTGGGCTAACCATATATTCGAAGTGTCGAAAGAAGCATTCAAGTGCTTAGGCTTTTTAAAGCGGTGCAAGAAATAATTCACCCCATCTGACCTCGTAAATATTTACACCACATCCATCCGGCCTAAAATGGAATACAACTCGCATATATGGGCAGGGGCTCCATTAACATCTTTGAAGCTTCTGGACCGTGTACAGAGGAGAGCGGTGGTGATGATTGGGGATGGTAGGGTATCCAGCTCTATTGTCTCCCTACAGCATCGCCGAAATGTGGGTTGTGTATCGCTATTCTATAGATATTTTAATGGTATCTGTTCAGAAGATATCCGTCGTCTGGTCCCTGACGTTAGAACATTTAGCCGGAATACTCGGCTATCCAGGGTCTCTCATCCGTTCATTGTCAAATGGCCGGTTGACCGGACGACGCACTATAGAGAAAATTCGTTCTTCAGCCGGACTGTTCGTTTGTGGAATAATCTTCCTGCAAGTGTTTTTCCTGCCTGCTATGACATTAACAAATTCAAGGCCAACGTCAACAAACACTACTCCCTCTTTCCTCCCTCCAATACCCTTATTTCCCATCGCTAACACAGTGCATTGCATTTATAGGGGGCATCCCCTGAGTGTTAGCCAAAAAAAAAAAATTCTGAATTTAGTAAACATATCACTGCAAAGTTTCAGACAAAATCTTGGAAGTCTGGCAACTCCCCTTCTGGTACCTCCCACATAAATTTACCATCCCGCCCCTTATAATCCGTGTAATATTATCAATATGACCGACGCGATCTTGCCCAAATTCTGTATTTAGTAAAGCTATAGCTAGACAAAGTTTTGGAGAAAAACTTGTACGTCTGGCAACTCCCTTTCTGATACCTCCCATACCAATGTACCATTCCACAAACTTTAGAAATCGTGTAACTATAGAAATTCGCTCATCGAATCTTTGCGAAATTCTATATTTAGTAAACTTAAATTTACATACAATTTTCGAGAAAAAACTCTGCTTTATATTCCGTCTTTTTATACCCTCACCCAACGGGTAGGAGGGTATATATCATTTGATACGACTCAAAAGTGTAACACATAGAAATACCCACATTAGACCCCAGGTGTCTTTGAACCAAATTCTATTCATGACTTTCTGAATCGTTTGAGCCATGTCCGTCTGTCCTGTTAAACAATCGCTTTGTTAAACAATTTTGCATGGGTTAATATTTTTCCAAAACTGCTTATGGGATTGCGTATGGGCTATATGGCCACACCCCTTCGGGTACCTCCCATACAAATCGTCTATTTCGCCCACTTTGGAAATCGTGTAATAATATCAATATGCCCAACGCGATCTTGCCCAAATTCTGTATTTAGTAAAGCTATAGCTAGACAAAGTTTTGGAGAGAAACTTGGAAGTCTGGCAACTCCCCTTCTGGAGCCGCCTAAAATTATCAATATGACCAACGCGATCTAGATCATATCTAGATCAAGTTTCGGACAAAAACTTGGATGTCTGGCAACTCCCCTTCTGGTACCTCCCACATAAATTTACCATCCCGCCCATTATAAGCCGTCTTATATTATCAATATGCCCAACGCGATCTTGCCCAAATTCTGAATTTTGTAAACATATAACTGCAAAGTTTCAGACAAAAACTTGGAAGTCTGGCAACTCCCCTTCTGGTACCTCCCACATAGATTTACCATCCCGCCCCTTATAAGCCGTCTAAAATTATCAATATGGCCAACTCGATCTTTGCCCAAATTCTGTATTTAGTAAAGCTATAGCTAGACAAAGTTTTGGAGAAAAACATGGAAGTCTGGCAACTCCCCTTCTAGCCATAGTTAGATCAAGTTTCGGACAAAAACTTGGATGTCTGGCAACTCCCCTTCTGGTACCTTCCATACAAATGTACCATTCCGCCCCATTAGAAATCGTGTAATAATATAAATATGCCCACCGCGATCTTGCCCAAATTTTGTATTTATTAAATATATAGCTAGACAAAGTTTTGGACAAATACCTGGATGTCTGGCAACTCCCCTTCTGGTAGCTCCCATACAAATGTACCATCCCGCCCCATTAGAAATCGTGTAATAATATAAATATGCCCACCACGATTTTGCCCAAATTTTGTATTTATTAAATCTATAGCTAGACAAAGTTTTGGACAAATACCTGGAAGTATGGCAACTCCCCTTCTTGTTGCTCCCATACAAATGTACCATCCCGCCCCATTAGAAATCGTGTAATAATATCAATATGCCCACCGCGATCTTGCCCAAATTGTGTATTTATTAAATATATAGATAGACAACGTTTTGGACAAACACCTGGAAGTCTGGCTACTCCCCTTCCGGTAGTTCCCATACAAATGTATCATCCCGCCCCATTAGAAATCGTGTAATAATATAAATATGCTCACCGCGATCTTGCCCAAATTTTGTATTTAGTAAATCTATAGATAGACAAAGTTTTGGACAAAAACCTGGAAGTCTGGCGACTCCCCTTCTAGTATCTCCCATACAAATGTACCATTCCACCCTCTTCAGAAATCGTGTAATAATATAAATATACCCACCGCGATCTTGCCCAAATTGTGTATTTATTTAATATATAGATAGATAACATTTTGGACAAAAACCTGGAAGTCTGGCAACTCCCCTTTGGTAGTTCCCATACAAATGTACCATCCCGCCCCATTAGAAATTGTGTAATAATATCATTATGCCCACCGCGATCTTGCCCAAATTTTGTATTTATTAAATCTATAGCTAGACAAAGTTTTGGACAAATACCTGGAAGTATGGCAACTCCCCTTCTTGTTGCTCCCATACAAATGTACCATCCCGCCCCATTAGAAATCGTGTAATAATATCAATATGCCCACCGCGATCTTGCCCAAATTGTGTATTTATTAAATATATAGATAGACAACGTTTTGGACAAACACCTGGAAGTCTGGCAACTCCCCTTTGGTAGTTCCCATACAAATGTACCATCCCGCCCCATTAGAAATTGTGTAATAATATCATTATGCCCACCGCGATCTTGCCCAAATTTTGTATTTATTAAATCTATAGCTAGACAAAGTTTTGGACAAATACCTGGAAGTATGGCAACTCCCCTTCTTGTTGCTCCCATACAAATGTACCATCCCGCCCCATTAGAAATCGTGTAATAATATAAATATGCCCACCGCGATCTTGCCCAAATTGTGTATTTATTAAATATATAGATAGACAAAGTTTTGGAGAAAAACATGGAAGTCTGGCAACTCCCCTTCTAGCCATAGGTAGATCAAGTTTCGGACAAAAACTTGGATGTCTGGCAACTCCCCTTCTGGTACCTTCCATACAAATGTACCATCCCGCACCATCAGAAATCTTGTAATAATACAAATATGCCCACCGAGATCTTACCCAAATTCTGTATTTAGTAAAGATATTTCTAGACAAAAGTTCGGACAAAAACTTGTAAGTCTGGCAACTCCCCTTCTGGTACCTTCCATACAAATGTACCATCCCGCACCATCAGAAATCTTGTAATAGTACAAATATGCCCACCGAGATCTTACCCAAAATCTGTATTTAGTAAAGATATTTCTAGACAAAAGTTTCGGGCAAAAAGTTGGAAGTCTGGCGACTCCCCTTCTGGTACCTTCCATACAAATGTACCATCCCGCACCATCAGAAATCGTGTAATAATATCAATATACCCAACGCGATCTTGTCCAAATTTTGTATTTAGTAAAGATAAAGCTAGTCAAAGTATTGGACAAAAACTTGGAAGTCTGGCAACTCCCCTTCTGGTACCTTCCATACAAATGTACCGCACCATCAGAAATCGTGTAAAAAACCAATATAACGCGATCTTGTCCAAATTTTGTATTTAGTAAAGCTAAAACAAGACAACATTTTCAACAAAAACTTGGAAGTCTGGCAACTCCCCTTCTGGTACCTCCCATACAAATCGTCTATTTCTCCCACTTTATAAATCGTGTAATAATATCAACACGCGCCAGTTCGATCTTGGCCAAATTCAGTATTTAGTAAACCTATAGCTAGGCAAAATTTTGGACAAAAACGTGGAAGTCTGGCAACTCCCCTTCTGGTACGTCCCATACAAATGTACCATCCCGCCCCTTATACACCGTGTAATAATATCAATATGACCAACGCCATCTTGCCCAAATTCCGTATTTAGTAAAGGTATAACTGGACAAAGTTTCGAACAGAAACTTGGAAGTCTGGCAACTCCCCTTCTGGTACCTGCAATACAAATGTACCATCCCGCCCCTTATACACCGTGTAATAATATCAATATGACCTACGCCATCTTGCCCAAATTCCGTATTTAGTGAAGGTATAACTGGACAAAGTTTCGAACAGAAACTTGGAAGTCTGGCAACTCCCCTTCTGGTACCTGCAATACAAATGTACCATCCCGCCCATTATAAACCGTCTAATAATATCAATATGACCAACTATAAAGCTATAGCTAGACAAAGTTTCTGACAAAAAACTTGGAAGTCTGGCAACTCCCCTTCTGGTACCTCCCAGACAAATGTACCACCCCGCCCATTATAAACCTTGTAATATTATCAATGACCAACGCGATCTTGCAAAAATTCTGTATTTAGTAAACTTTTGCTAGACAAAGTTTTAGACAAAAACTTAGAAGTCTTGCATCTCCTCCCCACCTCCCATACAAATGTACCATCCCACCCCTTATAAACCGTGTAATATTATCAATATGACCAACGCCATCTTGTCCAAATTCTATATTTAGTAAATCTATAGCTAGACAAAGTTTTGGACAAAAACGTGGAAGTCTGGCAACTCCCCTTCTGTTACCTCCCATACAAATGTACCATCCCGCCTACCTTAGAAATGGTGTAATAATATCAATACGATCAACGCGATCTTGCCCAAATTCCGTATTATATAAATCTATAACCATCAGAAAAAATTGGACCCCTAGTCGGACTCCTTCTGGTACCTCCCATACAAACTACCATTCCACCTACGGGTAGGAGGGTATATATTATTTGATACGGCTCAAAAGTGTAACACATAGAAATATTCACATTACACCCCAGGTGTCTTGGAACCAAATTCGATTCATGACTTTCTAAATCGTTTGAGCCATGTCCGTATGTCTGTCCTGCTGGTACGCACTATAACTTTCGAAAGAGTTAAGCAATCACTCTGAAATTTGGCATGGCTTAATATTTTCCTAAAACTGCCTATGGGATTGTATATGGGCTATATGGCCACACCCCTTCGGGTACCTCCCATACAAATCTGCTATTTCGCCCACTTTAGAAATCGTGTAATAATATCAATACGCCCAACGCGATGTTGCCCAAATTTTGTATTTAGTAAATCTATGGCTAGAAAAACTTGGACAAAAACTTGGAAGTCTGGCAACTCCCCTTCTGGTACCTCCCATACAAATCGTCTATTCTCCCACTTTATAAATCGTGTAATAATATCAACACGCGCAAGTTCGATCTTGGCCAAATTCTGTATTTAGTAAACCTATAGCTAGGCAAAATTTTGGACAAAAACGTGGAAGTCTGGCAACTCCCCTTCTGATTCCTCCCATACAAATGTACCATCCCGCCCCTTATAAACCGTGTTATATGATCAATATGACCAACGCGATCTTGCCCACATTCTGTATTTAGTAAACCTATAGCTAGGCAAAATTTTGGACAAAAACCTGGATGTCTGGCAACTCCCCTTCTGGTACCTCCCATACAAATGTACCATCCCGCCTACCTTAGAAATGGTGTAATAATATAAATATGCTCAACGCGATCTTGCCCAAATTTAGTATTTAGTAAACGTATAGTTAGATAACGTTTTGGACAAAAACTTGGAAGTCTGGCAACTCCCCTTCTGATTCCTCCCATACAAATGTACCATCACGCCCCTTATAAACCGTGTAATAATATCAATATGACCAACGCCATCTTGCCCAAATTCCGTATTTAGTAAAGGTATAACTGGACAAAGTTTCGAACAGAAACTTGGAAGTCTGGCAACTCCCCTTCTGGTACCTGCAACACAAATGTACCATCCCGCCCCTTATAAACCGTGTAATAATATCAATATGACCAACGCCATCTTGCCCAAATTCCGTATTTAGTAAAGGTATAACTGGACAAAGTTTCGAACAGAAACTTGGAAGTCTGGCAACTCCCCTTCTGGTACCTGCAACACAAATGTACCATCCCGCCCCTTATAAACCGTGTAATAATATCAATATGACCTACGCCATCTTGCCCAAATTCCGTATTTAGTAAAGGTATAACTGGACAAAGTTTCGAACAAAAACTTGGAAGTCTGGCAACTCCCCTTCTGGTACCTGCAACACAAATGTACCATCCCGCCCCTTATAAACCGTGTAATAGTATCAATATGCCCAACGCGATCTTGCCCAAATTCTGTATTAGAACAGCTATAGCTAGACGAAGTTTTGGAGGAAAACTTAGAAGTCTGACAACTCCCCTTCTGGTACCTCCCATGCAAATGTAGCATCCCGCCCCTTATAAACCGTACAATATTATGAATATGGTCAACGAGTTCTTGCACAAATTTTATAAACTTATAGCTAGGCAAAGCTTAGAACACCAACTTGAAAGTCTGGCAACTCCCGTTCTGGTACCACCCATACAAATTTACCATCCCGCCCCTTATAAACAGTGTAATATTATCAATATGACCAACGAGATCTTGCACAAATTTTGTAAACTTATAGCTAGACAAAGGTTCGGACAAAAACTTGGAAGTCTACCAACTCCCCTTCTGGTCCCTCCCATACAAATGTACCATCCCGCCCCTTATAAGCCGTGTAATATTATCAATATGGTCAACGAGATCTTGCCCAAATTTTGTAAACTTATAGCTAGGCAAAGTTTCGGAGAAAAACTTGGATGTCTGGCAACTCCCCTTCTGGTACGTCCCATACGTACGTCCCACATTCTGTATTTAGTAAACCTATAGCTAAGCAAAATTTTGGACAAAAACCTGGATGTCTGGCAACTCCCCTTCTGGGACCTCCCATACAAATGTACCATCCCGCATACCTTAGAAATGGTGTAGTAATACAAATATGCTCAACGCGATCTTGCCCAAATTTAGTATTTAGTAAACGTATAGTTAGACAACGTTTTGGACAAAAACCTGGATGTCTGGCAACTCCCCTTCTGGTACCTCCCATACAAATGTACCATCCCGCCCCTTATAAACCGTGTAATAATATCAATATGACCAACGCCATCTTGCCCAAATTCCGTATTTAGTAAAGGTATAACTGGACAAAGTTTCGAACAGAAACTTGGAAGTCTGGCAACTCCCCTTCAGGTACCTGCAATACAAATTTACCATCCCGCCCCTTATATACAGTGTAATATTATCAATATGGCCAACGAGATATTGCACAAATTTTGTAAACATATAGCTAGACAACGTTTTGGACAAAAACTTGGAAGTCTGGCAACTCCCCTTCTGATTCCTCCCATACAAATGTACCATCCCGCCCCTTATAAACCGTGTAATAATATCAATATGACCAACGCCATCTTGCCCAAATTCCGTATTTAGTAAAGGTATAACTGGACAAAGTTTCGAACAGAAACTTGGAAGTCTGGCAACTCCCCTTCAGGTACCTGCAATACAAATGTACCATCCCGCCCCTTATAAACCGTGTAATAATATCAATATGACCAACTCCATCTTGCCCAAATTCCGTATTTAGTAAAAGTATAACTGGACAAAGTTTCGAACAGAAACTTGGAAGTCTGGCAACTCCCCTTCTGGTACCTGCAATACAAATGTACCATCCCGCCCCTTATAAACCGTGTAATAATATCAATATGACCAACGCCATCTTGCCGAAATTCCGTATTTAGTAAAGGTATAACTGGACAAAGTTTTGAACAAAAACTTGGAAGTCTAGAAACTCCCCTTCTGGTACCTCCGTTACAAATGTACGATCCCCCCTACCTTAGAAATCGTGTAGTATGATCAATATGACAAACGCGATCTTGCCCACATTCTGTATTTAGTAAACCTATAGCTAGGCAAAATTTTGGACAAAAACCTGGATGTCTGGCAACTCCCCTTCTGGTACCTCCCATACAAATGTACCATCCCGCCTACCTTAGAAATGGTGTAGTAATACAAATATGCTCAACGCGATCTTGCCCAAATTTATACAAAAACCTGGATGTCTGGCAACTCCCCTTGTGGTACCTCCCATACAAATGTACCATCCCGCCCCTTATAAACCGTGTAATAATATCAATATGACCAACGCCATCTTGCCCAAATTCCGTATTTAGTAAAGGTATAACTGGACAAAGTTTCGAACAGAAACTTGGAAGTCTGGCAACTCCCCTTCTGGTACCTGCAATACAAATGTACCATCCCGCCCCTTATAAACCGTGTAATAATATAAATATGACCAACTCCATCTTGCCCAAATTCCGTATTTAGTAAAAGTATAACTGGACAAAGTTTCGAACAGAAACTTGGAAGTCTGGCAACTCCCCTTCTGGTACCTGCAATACAAATGTACCATCCCGCCCCTTATAAACCGTGTAATAATATCAATATGACCAACGCCATCTTGCCGAAATTCCGTATTTAGTAAAGGTATAACTGGACAAAGTTTTGAACAAAAACTTGGACGTCTGGAAACTCCCCTTCTGGTACCTCCGTTACAAATGTACCATCCCCCCCTTATAAACGGTGTAATAGTATCAATATGCCCAACGCGATCTTGCCTAAATTCTGTATTAGAACAGCTATAGCTAGACAAAGTTTTGGAGGAAAGCTTAGAAGTGTGGCAACTCCCCTTCTGGTACCTCCGTTACAAATGTACGATCCCCCCTACCTTAGAAATCGTGTAGTATGATCAATATGACAAACGCGATCTTGCCCACATTCTGTATTTAGTAAACCTATAGCTAGGCAAAATTTTGGACAAAAACCTGGATGTCTGGCAACTTCCCTTCTGGTACCTCCCATGCAAATGTACCATCCCGCCCCTTATAAACAGTAAAATATTATGAATATGGTCAACGAGATCTTGCACAAATTTTGTAAACTTATAGCTAGGCAAAGTTTAAGACACCAACTTGAAATTCTGGCAACTCCCGTTCTGGTACCTCCCATACAAATTTACCATCCCGCCCCTTATAAACCGTGTAATAATATCAATATGACCAACGCCATCTTGCCGAAATTCCGTATTTAGTAAAGGTATAACTGGACAAAGTTTTGAACAAAAAACTTGGAAGTCTGGCAACTCCCCTTCTGGTACCTCCCTTACAAATGTACCATCCCCCCTTATAAACCGTGTAATAGTATCAATATGCCCAACGCGATCTTGCCAAAATTCTGTATTAGAACAGCTATAGCTAGACATAATTTTGGAGGAAAACTTAGAAGTGTGGCAACTTCCCTTCTGGTACCTCTCATACAAATGTACCATCCCGCCCCTTATAAACCGTAAAATATTATGAATATGGTCAACGAGATCTTGCACAAATTTTGTAAATTTATAGCTAGGCAAAGTTTAGGACACCAACTTGAAAGTCTGGCAACTCCCGTTCTGGTACCCCCATACCAATTTACCATCCCGCCCCTTATATACAGTGTAATATTATCAATATGGCCAACGAGATATTGCACAAATTTTGTAAACTTATAGCTAGACAAAGGTTCGGACAAAAACTTGGACGTCTACCAACTCCCCTTCTGGTCCCTCCCATACAAATGTACCATCCCGCCCCCTTATAAACCATGTAATATTATCAATATGGTCAACGAGATCTTGCCCAAATTTTGTAAACTTATAGCTAGGCAAAGTTTCGGACAAAAACTTGGATGTCTGGCAACTCCCCTTCTGGTACGTCCCATACGTACGTCCCACATTCTGTATTTAGTAAAACTATAGCTAGGCAAAATTTTGGACAAAAACCTGGATGTCTGGCAACTCCCCTTCTGGTACCTCCCATACAAATGTACCATCCCGCCTACCTTAGAAATGGTGTAGTAATACAAATATGCTCAACGCGGTCTTGCCCAAATTTAGTATTTAGTAAACGTATAGTTAGACAACGTTTTGGACAAAAACTTGGAAGTCTGGCAAATCCCCTTCTGATTCCTCCCATACAAATGTACCATCCCGCCCCATATAAACCGTGTAATAATATCAATATGACCAACGTCATCTTAACGAAATTCCGTATTTAGTAAAGGTATAAATGGATAAAGTTTTGAACAAAAACTTGGAAGTCTGGCAACTCCCCTTCTGGTACCTCCCTTACAAATGTACCATCCCCCCCTTATAAACCGTGTAATAGTGTCAATATGCCTAACGCGATCTTGCCCAAATTCTGTATTAGAACAGCTATAGCTAGACAAAATTTTGGAGGAAAACTTAGAAGTGTGGCAACTTCCCTTCTTGTACCTCCCATGCAAATGTACCATCCCGCCCCTTATAAACCGTAAAATATTATGAGTATGGTCAACGAGATCTTGCACAAATTTTGTAAACTTATAGCTAGGCAAAGTTTAGGACACCAACTTGAAAGTCTGGCAACTCCCGTTCTGGTACCTCCCATACAAATTTACCATCCCGCCCCTTATAAACAGTGAATTATTATCAATATGGTCAACGAGATCTTGCCCAAATTTTGTAAACTTATAGCTAGGCAAAGTTACGGAGAAAAACTTGGATGTCTGGCAACTCCCCTTCTGGTATGTCCCATACGTACGACCCACATTCTGTATTTAGTAAAACTATAGCTATGCAAAATTTTGGACAAAAACCTGGATGTCTGGCAACTCCCCTTCTGGTACCTCCCATACAAATGTACCATCCCGCCTACTTTAGAAATGGTGTAGTAATACAAATATGCTCAACGCGGTCTTGCCCAAATTTAGTATTTAGTAAACGTATAGTTAGACAACGTTTTGGACAAAAACTTGGAAGTCTGGCAACTCCCCTTCTGATTCCTCCCATACAAATGTACCATCCCGCCCCTTATAAACCGTGTAATAATATCAATATGACCAACGCCATCTTGCCCAAATTCCGTATTTAGTAAAGGTATAACTGGACAAAGTTTCGAACAGAAACGTGGAAGTCTGGCAACTCCCCTTCTGGTACCAGCAATACAAATGTACCATCCCGCCCCTTATAAACCGTGTAATAATATCAATATGACCAACTCCATCTTGCCCAAATTCCGTATTTAGTAAAGGTATAACTGGACAAAGTTTCGAACAGAAACTTGGAAGTCTGGCAACTCTCCTTCTGGTACCTGCAATACAAATGTATCATCCCGCCCCTTATAAACCGTGTAATAATATCAATATGACCAACGCCATCCTGCCGAAATTCCGTATTTAGTAAAGGTATAACTGGACAAAGTTTTGAACAAAAACTTGGAAGTCTGGAAACTCCCCTTCTGGTACCTCCGTTACAAATGTACCATCCCCCCTTATAAACGGTGTAATAGTATCAATATGCCCAACGCGATCTTGCCCAAATTCTGTATTAGAACAGCTATAGCTAGACAAAATTTTGGAGGAAAACTTAGAAGTGTGGCAACTTCCCTTCTGGTACCTCCCATGCAAATGTACCATCCCGCCCCTTATAAACCGTAAAATATTATGAGTATGGTCAACGAGATCTTGCACAAATTTTGTAAACTTATAGCTAGGCAAAGTTTAGGACAACAACTTGGAAGTCTGGCAACTCCCCTTCTGGTACGTCTCATACAAATGTACCATCCCGCCTACCTTAGAAATCGTGTAATAATACAAATATGCCCAACGCGATCTTGCCGAAATTTAGTATTTAGTCAACGGATAACTAGACAAAGTTTCGGACAAAAACTTGGAAGTCTGGCAACTCCCCTTCTGGTACGTCTCATACAAATGTACCATCCCGCCTACCTTAGAAATCGTGTAATAATACAAATATGCCCAACGCGATCTTGCCCAAATTTAGTATTTAGTAAACGTATAGTTAGACAACATTTTGGACAATAACTTGGAAGTCTGGCAACTCCCCTTCTGGTACTTCCCATACAAATGTACCATCCCGCCTAACTTAGAAATGGTGTAATAATACAAATATGCTCAACGCGATCTTGCCCAAATTTAGTATCTAGTAAACGTATAGTAAGACAACGTTTTGGACAAAAACTTGGAAGTCTGGCAACTCCCCTTCTGGTACTTCCCATACAAATGTACCATCCCGCCTACCTTAGAAATGGTGTAATAATACAAATATGCTCAACGCGATCTTGCCCAAATTTAGTATTTAGTAAACGTATAGTTAGACAACGTTTTGGACAAAAACTTGGAAATCCGGCAACTCCCCTTCTGATTCCTCCCATACAAATGTACCATCCCGCCCCTTATAAACCGTAAAATATTATGAGTACGGTGAACGAGATCTTGCACAAATTTTGTAAACATATAGCTAGGCAAAGTTTAGGACACCAACTTGAAAGTCTGGCAACCCCCGTTCTGGTACGTCTCATACAAATGTACCATCCCGCCTACCTTAGAAATCGTGTAATAATACAAATATGCGCAACGCGATCTTGCCGAAATTTAGTATTTAGTCAACGGATAACTAGACAAAGTTTCGGACAAAAACTTGGAAGTCTGGCAACTCCCCTTCTGGTACGTCTCATACAAATGTACCATCCCGCCTACCTTAGAAATCGTGTAATAATACAAATATGCCCAACGCGATCTTGCCCAAATTTAGTATTTAGTAAACGTATAGTTAGACAACGTTTTGGACAATAACTTGGAAGTCTGGCAACTCCCCTTCTGGTACTTCCCATACAAATGTATCATCCCCCCTACCTTAGAAATCGTGTAATATGATCAATATGACCAACGCGATCTTGTCCACATTCTGTATTTAGTGGCAACTTGCCTTCTGATTCCTCCCATACAAATGTACCATCCCTCCTACCTTAGAAATGGTGTAATAATACAAATATGCTCAACGCGATCTTGCCCAAATTTAGTATCTAGTAAACGTATAGTAAGACAACGTTTTGGACAAAAACTGGGAAGTCTGGCAACTCCCCTTCTGGTACTTCCCATACAAATGTACCATCCCGCCTACCTTAGAAATGGTGTAATAATACAAATATGCTCAACGCGATCTTGCCCAAATTTAGTATTTAGTAAACGTATAGTTAGACAACGTTTTGGACAAAAACTTGGAAATCCGGCAACTCCCCTTCTGATTCCTCCCATACAAATGTACCATCCCGCCCCTTATAAACCATGTAATAATATCAATATGACCAACGCCATCTTGCCCAAATTCCTTATTTAGTAAAGGTATAACTGGACAAAGTTTCGAACAGAAACTCGGAAGTCTGGCAACTCCCCTTATGGTACCTGCAATACAAATGTACCATCCCGCCCCTTGTAAACCGTGGAATAATATCAATATGACCAACGCCATCTTGCCCAAATTCCGTATTTAGTAAAGGTATAACTGGATAAAGTTTCGAACAGAAACTTGGAAGTCTGGCAACTCCCCTTCTGGTACCTGCAATACAAATGTACCATCCCGCCCCTTATAAACCGTGTAATAATATCAATATGACCAACGCCATCTTGCCGAAATTCCGTATTTAGTAAATGTATAACTGGACAAAGTTTCGAACAAAAACTTGGAAGTCTGGCAACTCCCCTTCTGGTACCTCCCATACAAATGTACCATCCCGCCCCTTATAAACCGTGTAATATTATCAATATGGTCAACGAGATCTTGCACACATTTTGTAAACTTATAGCTAGGCAAAGTTTCGGACAAAAACTTGGAAGTCTGGCAACTCCCCTTCTGGTATGTCCCATACGTACGACCCACATTCTGTATTTAGTAAAACTATAGCTATGCAAAATTTTGGACAAAAACCTGGATGTCTGGCAACTCCCCTTCTGGTACCTCCCATACAAATGTACCATCCCGCCTACTTTAGAAATGGCGTAGTAATACAAATATGCTCAACGCGGTCTTGCCCAAATTTAGTATTTAGTAAACGTATAGTTAGACAACGTTTTGGACAAAAACTTGGAAGTCTGGCAACTCCCCTTCTGATTCCTCCCATACAAATGTACCATCCCGCCCCTTATAAACCGTGTAATAATATCAATATGACCAACGCCATCTTGCCCAAATTCCGTATTTAGTAAAGGTATAACTGGACAAAGTTTCGAACAGAAACGTGGAAGTCTGGCAACTCCCCTTCTGGTACCAGCAATACAAATGTACCATCCCGCCCCTTATAAACCGTGTAATAATATCAATATGACCAACTCCATCTTGCCCAAATTCCGTATTTAGTAAAGGTATAACTGGACAAAGTTTCGAACAGAAACTTGGAAGTCTGGCAACTCTCCTTCTGGTACCTGCAATACAAATGTACCATCCCGCCCCTTATAAACCGTGTAATAATATCAATATGACCAACGCCATCCTGCCGAAATTCCGTATTTAGTAAAGGTATAACTGGACAAAGTTTTGAACAAAAACTTGGAAGTCTGGAAACTCCCCTTCTGGTACCTCCGTTACAAATGTACCATCCCCCCTTATAAACGGTGTAATAGTATCAATATGCCCAACGCGATCTTGCCCAAATTCTGTATTAGAACAGCTATAGCTAGACAAAATTTTGGAGGAAAACTTAGAAGTGTGGCAACTTCCCTTCTGGTACCTCCCATGCAAATGTACCATCCCGCCCCTTATAAACCGTAAAATATTATGAGTATGGTCAACGAGATCTTGCACAAATTTTGTAAACTTATAGCTAGGCAAAGTTTAGGACAACAACTTGGAAGTCTGGCAACTCCCCTTCTGGTACGTCTCATACAAATGTACCATCCCGCCTACCTTAGAAATCGTGTAATAATACAAATATGCCCAACGCGATCTTGCCGAAATTTAGTATTTAGTCAACGGATAACTAGACAAAGTTTCGGACAAAAACTTGGAAGTCTGGCAACTCCCCTTCTGGTACGTCTCATACAAATGTACCATCCCGCCTACCTTAGAAATCGTGTAATAATACAAATATGCCCAACGCGATCTTGCCCAAATTTAGTATTTAGTAAACGTATAGTTAGACAACATTTTGGACAATAACTTGGAAGTCTGGCAACTCCCCTTCTGGTACTTCCCATACAAATGTACCATCCCGCCTAACTTAGAAATGGTGTAATAATACAAATATGCTCAACGCGATCTTGCCCAAATTTAGTATCTAGTAAACGTATAGTAAGACAACGTTTTGGACAAAAACTTGGAAGTCTGGCAACTCCCCTTCTGGTACTTCCCATACAAATGTACCATCCCGCCTACCTTAGAAATGGTGTAATAATACAAATATGCTCAACGCGATCTTGCCCAAATTTAGTATTTAGTAAACGTATAGTTAGACAACGTTTTGGACAAAAACTTGGAAATCCGGCAACTCCCCTTCTGATTCCTCCCATACAAATGTACCATCCCGCCCCTTATAAACCGTAAAATATTATGAGTACGGTGAACGAGATCTTGCACAAATTTTGTAAACATATAGCTAGGCAAAGTTTAGGACACCAACTTGAAAGTCTGGCAACCCCCGTTCTGGTACGTCGGACAAATGTACCATCCCGCCTACCTTAGAAATCGTGTAATAATACAAATATGCGCAACGCGATCTTGCCGAAATTTAGTATTTAGTCAACGGATAACTAGACAAAGTTTCGGACAAAAACTTGGAAGTCTGGCAACTCCCCTTCTGGTACGTCTCATACAAATGTACCATCCCGCCTACCTTAGAAATCGTGTAATAATACAAATATGCCCAACGCGATCTTGCCCAAATTTAGTATTTAGTAAACGTATAGTTAGACAACGTTTTGGACAATAACTTGGAAGTCTGGCAACTCCCCTTCTGGTACTTCCCATACAAATGTATCATCCCCCCTACCTTAGAAATCGTGTAATATGATCAATATGACCAACGCGATCTTGTCCACATTCTGTATTTAGTGGCAACTTGCCTTCTGATTCCTCCCATACAAATGTACCATCCCTCCTACCTTAGAAATGGTGTAATAATACAAATATGCTCAACGCGATCTTGCCCAAATTTAGTATTTAGTAAACGTATAGTTAGACAACGTTTTGGACAAAAACTTGGAAATCCGGCAACTCCCCTTCTGATTCCTCCCATACAAATGTACCATCCCGCCCCTTATAAACCGTAAAATATTATGAGTACGGTGAACGAGATCTTGCACAAATTTTGTAAACATATAGCTAGGCAAAGTTTAGGACACCAACTTGAAAGTCTGGCAACCCCCGTTCTGGTACGTCTCATACAAATGTACCATCCCGCCTACCTTAGAAATCGTGTAATAATACAAATATGCGCAACGCGATCTTGCCGAAATTTAGTATTTAGTCAACGGATAACTAGACAAAGTTTCGGACAAAAACTTGGAAGTCTGGCAACTCCCCTTCTGGTACGTCTCATACAAATGTACCATCCCGCCTACCTTAGAAATCGTGTAATAATACAAATATGCCCAACGCGATCTTGCCCAAATTTAGTATTTAGTAAACGTATAGTTAGACAACGTTTTGGACAATAACTTGGAAGTCTGGCAACTCCCCTTCTGGTACTTCCCATACAAATGTATCATCCCCCCTACCTTAGAAATCGTGTAATATGATCAATATGACCAACGCGATCTTGTCCACATTCTGTATTTAGTGGCAACTTGCCTTCTGATTCCTCCCATACAAATGTACCATCCCTCCTACCTTAGAAATGGTGTAATAATACAAATATGCTCAACGCGATCTTGCCCAAATTTAGTATCTAGTAAACGTATAGTAAGACAACGTTTTGGACAAAAACTGGGAAGTCTGGCAACTCCCCTTCTGGTACTTCCCATACAAATGTACCATCCCGCCTACCTTAGAAATGGTGTAATAATACAAATATGCTCAACGCGATCTTGCCCAAATTTAGTATTTAGTAAACGTATAGTTAGACAACGTTTTGGACAAAAACTTGGAAATCCGGCAACTCCCCTTCTGATTCCTCCCATACAAATGTACCATCCCGCCCCTTATAAACCATGTAATAATATCAATATGACCAACGCCATCTTGCCCAAATTCCTTATTTAGTAAAGGTATAACTGGACAAAGTTTCGAACAGAAACTCGGAAGTCTGGCAACTCCCCTTATGGTACCTGCAATACAAATGTACCATCCCGCCCCTTGTAAACCGTGGAATAATATCAATATGACCAACGCCATCTTGCCCAAATTCCGTATTTAGTAAAGGTATAACTGGATAAAGTTTCGAACAGAAACTTGGAAGTCTGGCAACTCCCCTTCTGGTACCTGCAATACAAATGTACCATCCCGCCCCTTATAAACCGTGTAATAATATCAATATGACCAACGCCATCTTGCCGAAATTCCGTATTTAGTAAATGTATAACTGGACAAAGTTTCGAACAAAAACTTGGAAGTCTGGCAACTCCCCTTCTGGTACCTCCCATACAAATGTACCATCCCGCCCCTTATAAACCGTGTAATATTATCAATATGGTCAACGAGATCTTGCACACATTTTGTAAACTTATAGCTAGGCAAAGTTTCGGACAAAAACTTGGAAGTCTGGCAACTCCCCTTCTGGTATGTCCCATACGTACGACCCACATTCTGTATTTAGTAAAACTATAGCTATGCAAAATTTTGGACAAAAACCTGGATGTCTGGCAACTCCCCTTCTGGTACCTCCCATACAAATGTACCATCCCGCCTACTTTAGAAATGGCGTAGTAATACAAATATGCTCAACGCGGTCTTGCCCAAATTTAGTATTTAGTAAACGTATAGTTAGACAACGTTTTGGACAAAAACTTGGAAGTCTGGCAACTCCCCTTCTGATTCCTCCCATACAAATGTACCATCCCGCCCCTTATAAACCGTGTAATAATATCAATATGACCAACGCCATCTTGCCCAAATTCCGTATTTAGTAAAGGTATAACTGGACAAAGTTTCGAACAGAAACGTGGAAGTCTGGCAACTCCCCTTCTGGTACCAGCAATACAAATGTACCATCCCGCCCCTTATAAACCGTGTAATAATATCAATATGACCAACTCCATCTTGCCCAAATTCCGTATTTAGTAAAGGTATAACTGGACAAAGTTTCGAACAGAAACTTGGAAGTCTGGCAACTCTCCTTCTGGTACCTGCAATACAAATGTACCATCCCGCCCCTTATAAACCGTGTAATAATATCAATATGACCAACGCCATCCTGCCGAAATTCCGTATTTAGTAAAGGTATAACTGGACAAAGTTTTGAACAAAAACTTGGAAGTCTGGAAACTCCCCTTCTGGTACCTCCGTTACAAATGTACCATCCCCCCTTATAAACGGTGTAATAGTATCAATATGCCCAACGCGATCTTGCCCAAATTCTGTATTAGAACAGCTATAGCTAGACAAAATTTTGGAGGAAAACTTAGAAGTGTGGCAACTTCCCTTCTGGTACCTCCCATGCAAATGTACCATCCCGCCCCTTATAAACCGTAAAATATTATGAGTATGGTCAACGAGATCTTGCACAAATTTTGTAAACTTATAGCTAGGCAAAGTTTAGGACAACAACTTGGAAGTCTGGCAACTCCCCTTCTGGTACGTCTCATACAAATGTACCATCCCGCCTACCTTAGAAATCGTGTAATAATACAAATATGCCCAACGCGATCTTGCCGAAATTTAGTATTTAGTCAACGGATAACTAGACAAAGTTTCGGACAAAAACTTGGAAGTCTGGCAACTCCCCTTCTGGTACGTCTCATACAAATGTACCATCCCGCCTACCTTAGAAATCGTGTAATAATACAAATATGCCCAACGCGATCTTGCCCAAATTTAGTATTTAGTAAACGTATAGTTAGACAACATTTTGGACAATAACTTGGAAGTCTGGCAACTCCCCTTCTGGTACTTCCCATACAAATGTACCATCCCGCCTAACTTAGAAATGGTGTAATAATACAAATATGCTCAACGCGATCTTGCCCAAATTTAGTATCTAGTAAACGTATAGTAAGACAACGTTTTGGACAAAAACTTGGAAGTCTGGCAACTCCCCTTCTGGTACTTCCCATACAAATGTACCATCCCGCCTACCTTAGAAATGGTGTAATAATACAAATATGCTCAACGCGATCTTGCCCAAATTTAGTATTTAGTAAACGTATAGTTAGACAACGTTTTGGACAAAAACTTGGAAATCCGGCAACTCCCCTTCTGATTCCTCCCATACAAATGTACCATCCCGCCCCTTATAAACCGTAAAATATTATGAGTACGGTGAACGAGATCTTGCACAAATTTTGTAAACATATAGCTAGGCAAAGTTTAGGACACCAACTTGAAAGTCTGGCAACCCCCGTTCTGGTACGTCGGACAAATGTACCATCCCGCCTACCTTAGAAATCGTGTAATAATACAAATATGCGCAACGCGATCTTGCCGAAATTTAGTATTTAGTCAACGGATAACTAGACAAAGTTTCGGACAAAAACTTGGAAGTCTGGCAACTCCCCTTCTGGTACGTCTCATACAAATGTACCATCCCGCCTACCTTAGAAATCGTGTAATAATACAAATATGCCCAACGCGATCTTGCCCAAATTTAGTATTTAGTAAACGTATAGTTAGACAACGTTTTGGACAATAACTTGGAAGTCTGGCAACTCCCCTTCTGGTACTTCCCATACAAATGTATCATCCCCCCTACCTTAGAAATCGTGTAATATGATCAATATGACCAACGCGATCTTGTCCACATTCTGTATTTAGTGGCAACTTGCCTTCTGATTCCTCCCATACAAATGTACCATCCCTCCTACCTTAGAAATGGTGTAATAATACAAATATGCTCAACGCGATCTTGCCCAAATTTAGTATTTAGTAAACGTATAGTTAGACAACGTTTTGGACAAAAACTTGGAAATCCGGCAACTCCCCTTCTGATTCCTCCCATACAAATGTACCATCCCGCCCCTTATAAACCATGTAATAATATCAATATGACCAACGCCATCTTGCCCAAATTCCTTATTTAGTAAAGGTATAACTGGACAAAGTTTCGAACAGAAACTCGGAAGTCTGGCAACTCCCCTTATGGTACGTCTCATACAAATGTACCATCCCGCCTACCTTAGAAATCGTGTAATAATACAAATATGCCCAACGCGATCTTGCCCAAATTTAGTATTTAGTAAACGTATAGTTAGACAACGTTTTGGACAATAACTTGGAAGTCTGGCAACTCCCCTTCTGGTACTTCCCATACAAATGTATCATCCCCCCTACCTTAGAAATCGTGTAATATGATCAATATGACCAACGCGATCTTGTCCACATTCTGTATTTAGTGGCAACTTGCCTTCTGATTCCTCCCATACAAATGTACCATCCCGCCTACCTTAGAAATCGTGTAATAATACAAATATGCGCAACGCGATCTTGCCGAAATTTAGTATTTAGTCAACGGATAACTAGACAAAGTTTCGGACAAAAACTTGGAAGTCTGGCAACTCCCCTTCTGGTACGTCTCATACAAATGTACCATCCCGCCTACCTTAGAAATCGTGTAATAATACAAATATGCCCAACGCGATCTTGCCCAAATTTAGTATTTAGTAAACGTATAGTAAGACAACGTTTTGGACAAAAACTTGGAAGTCTGGCAACTCCCCTTCTGGTACTTCCCATACAAATGTACCATCCCGCCTACCTTAGAAATGGTGTAATAATACAAATATGCTCAACGCGATCTTGCCCAAATTTAGTATTTAGTAAACGTATAGTTAGACAACGTTTTGGACAAAAACTTGGAAATCCGGCAACTCCCCTTCTGATTCCTCCCATACAAATGTACCATCCCGCCCCTTATAAACCATGTAATAATATCAATATGACCAACGCCATCTTGCCCAAATTCCTTATTTAGTAAAGGTATAACTGGACAAAGTTTCGAACAGAAACTCGGAAGTCTGGCAACTCCCCTTATGGTACCTGCAATACAAATGTACCATCCCGCCCCTTGTAAACCGTGGAATAATATCAATATGACCAACGCCATCTTGCCCAAATTCCGTATTTAGTAAAGGTATAACTGGATAAAGTTTCGAACAGAAACTTGGAAGTCTGGCAACTCCCCTTCTGGTACCTGCAATACAAATGTACCATCCCGCCCCTTATAAACCGTGTAATAATATCAATATGACCAACGCCATCTTGCCGAAATTCCGTATTTAGTAAATGTATAACTGGACAAAGTTTCGAACAAAAACTTGGAAGTCTGGCAACTCCCCTTCTGGTACCTCCCATACAAATGTACCCTCCCGCCTACCTTAGAAATCGTGTTATAACGCCAATATGCCCAACGCGATCTTGCCCAAATTTTATATTTAGTAAACGTATAGTTAGACTTAGTTTTGGACAAAAACTTGGCAGTCTGGCAACCCCCTTCTGGTACCTCCCATACAAATGTACCATCCCGCCCCTTATAAACCGTGTAATATTATCAATATGGTCAACGAGATCTTGCACACATTTTGTAAACTTATAGCTAGGCAAAGTTTCGGACAAAAACTTGGAAGTCTGGCAACTCCCCTTCTGGTACCTCCCATACAAATTTACCATCCCTCCCCTTATAAACCGTGTGATATTATCAATATGGTCAACGAGATCTTGCCCAAATTTTGTAATCTTATAGCTAGGCAAAGTTTCGGACATAAACTTGGAAGTCTGGCAACTCCCCTTCTGGTACCTCCCATACAAATGTACCATCCCGCCCCTTATAAACCGTGTAATATTATCAATATGGTCAACGAGATCTTGCAAAAATTTTGTAAACTTATAGCTAGGCAAAGTTTCGGACAAAAACTTGGAAGTCTGGCAACTCCCCTTCTGGTACCTCCCATACAAATTTACCATCCCTCCCCTTATAAACCGTGTGATATTATCAATATGGTCAACGAGATCTTGCACAAATTTTGTAAACTTATAGCTAGGCAAAGTTTCGGACAAAAACTTGGAAGTCTGGCAACTCCCCTTCTGGTACCTCCCATACAAATTTACCATCCCTCCCCTTATAAACCGTGTGATATTATCAATATGGTCAACGAGATCTTGCACAAATTTTGTAAACTTATAGCTAGGCAAAGTTTCGGACAAAAACTTGGAAGTCTGGCAACTCCCCTTCTGGTACGTCCCATTCAAATTTACCATCCCTCCCCTTATAAACCGTGTGATATTATCAATATGGTCAACGAGATCTTGCACAAATTTTGTAAACTTATAGCTAGGCAAAGTTTCGGACAAAAACTGGGAAGTCTGGCAACTCCCCTTCTGGTACCTCCCATACAAATTTACAATCCCGCCCCTTATAAACCGTGTAATATTCTCAATATGGCCAACGAGATCTTGCACAAATTTTGTAAACTTATAGCTAGACAAAGTTTCGGACAAAAACTTGGAAGTCTGGCAACTCCCCTTCTGGTACCTCCCATACAAATGTACCATCCCGCCTACCTTAGAAATCGTGTTATAACGCCAATATGCCCAACGCGATCTTGCCCAAATTTTATATTTAGTAAACGTATAGTTAGACTTAGTTTTGGACAAAAACTTGGCAGTCTGGCAACCCCCTTCTGGTACCTCCCATACAAATTTACCATCCCGCCCCTTATAAACCGTGTAATATTCTCAATATGGCCAACGAGATCTTGCCCAAATTTTGTAATCTTATAGCTAGGCAAAGTTTCGGACATAAACTTGGAAGTCTGGCAACTCCCCTTCTGGTACCTCCCATACAAATGTACCATCCCGCCCCTTATAAACCGTGTAATATTATCAATATGGTCAACGAGATCTTGCAAAAATTTTGTAAACTTATAGCTAGGCAAAGTTTCGGACAAAAACTTGGAAGTCTGGCAACTCCCCTTCTGGTACCTCCCATACAAATTTACCATCCCTCCCCTTATAAACCGTGTGATATTATCAATATGGTCAACGAGATCTTGCACAAATTTTGTAAACTTATAGCTAGGCAAAGTTTCGGACAAAAACTTGGAAGTCTGGCAACTCCCCTTCTGGTACCTCCCATACAAATTTACAATCCCGCCCCTTATAAACCGTGTAATATTCTCAATATGGCCAACGAGATCTTGCACAAATTTTGTAAACTTATAGCTAGACAAAGTTTCGGACAAAAGCTTGGAAGTCTGGCATCTACCCTTCTGGTACCTCCCATTCAAATGTACCACCCCGCCCCTTGTAAGCCGTCTAATAATATCAATACGCCCAACGCTATCTTTCCCAAATTCTGTACTTAGTAAACCTATAACTGTACAAAGTTTCAGACAAAAACTTGGAAGTCTGGCATCTCCCCTTCTGGTACCTCCCATTCAAATGTACCATCCCCCCCTTGTAAACCGTCTAATACAGTAGTTTTCGCTTATAGTCACATCCCTTAGTTGCACGCAATGATGTGACTATATCGCGAATGTGATTATAACGCTAATTTTTTTATATGCCACAATATGGCATATAAACAAAATCGGATATAAACAAATTTTGTGATTATAAAAAAGAAAATAGTTTTATTTCATTTATATATGTATGCGTATTTTATACGTTATCAACAAATACATAAAAACGTTGTACGTTAAAAGGTAAATTATAAAAACTTTAATAAAACAAAGTTAAAAAAAAACAAAATATTCTAATAAAAAAATAACTTAAACAAATTATAGATTGCCTTCAGAACTCCATTTAATGTATTTTGATTGAAATAACTAAATCTTCAAATAGTTAAATATTGAATACAATAAAAGTATTCATAAAAAATAAGGTATTTAATTAAAAAAATCTGTTATTTTACGTTGGGTTAATTTCATGGAATTTGTAGGAGCCCTTTCTTCTATTTTGTCAAACAAAAAATTGCACTCCAATTCATTGTCCATACAATACGATCTCAAAGCATCTGCAAAATATAAAATATCCTTTGTTGTATGTGGATCTTTCTCAACAATAAACATTTCATCTTCATTTTCACAATCATCTTCTTGTGTAAAGTCTTCTTCGTGAACCGCCTGTAAAATTTCTTCGTCGCTCAAATTTCCAAAACAAACCAGATCATCATCGCAATGCAAATATTCAGATGAAACAACTTCGGCAATAAAATCTTCGTCTTCATCAGTTTGATTGAGATCAGTATTGGTATGGAAACCAGCCTGTAAAAAATATTAAATTAAAAACTGAAAAATAAATGTAAACTTTAAACTGATAGTATACGTACTTTTTTGAAACAGTTTGCAATTGTCTCAGGTTTCACCAACCACCATGCCCGTTTAACAAAATTTAACGAATCCAATATTGTAACGGATTTCAGATAATCTGGCACAGTCTTTCCCCTTTCTAGAGCGCACAATTGTTTTTTTTTTTTTTTTTTTTTTCGAGGGCCAACACTCAGGGGTGCCCCCTATAAATGCAATGCATTGTGTTAGCGGAAGGAAATTAGGGTATCGGAAGGAGGAAAGAGGGAGTAGTGTTTGTTGACATTTGTTTTGAATTTCTGAATATCACAACTGGCAGGAAATACATTTGCTGGAAGATTATTCCACATACGAACGGTTCGGCTAAAGAACGAATTTTCTCTATAGTACGTCGTCCGGTCAACCGGCCATTTCACAATGAACGGATGAGAGACCCTGGATAGCCGTATATTCCGACTAAATGTTGTAACGTCAGGGACCAGACGACGGATATCTTCTGAACAGATACCATTAAAATATCTATAGAATAGCGATACACAACCCACATTTCGGCGATGCTGTAGGGAGACAATAGAGCTGGATACCCTACCATCCCCTATCATCACCACCGCTCTCCTCTGTACACGGTCCAGAAGCTTCAAAGATGTTAATGGAGCCCCTGCCCATATATGCGAGTTGTATTCCATTTTTAGGCCGGATGTAAGTGGTGTAAATATTTACGAGATCAGATGGAGTGAAGTATTTCTTGCACCGCTTCAAAAAGCCTAAACACTTGAATGCTTCTTTCGACACTTCGAATATATGGCTAGCCCAGCGAGCATCACCCTGTATCTTCATGCCCAGAACATCAAGAGTGTCTGATTCGTCGATATCCACACCACCCATAGAAATTGACGACGATGCTGGATCTGGTGAACGTTTGTGTGACAACAAACAGCACTGGGTCTTTTGCGCATTAAAATCTACTCTATTCATTTGGCCCCACTCACAAATCGTCGCCAAATCGCGGTTAAGTGAGTTATTCATCATTCGCCTTTTGCTCTCGACCACCAGAGGACCTGGCCGATGATCAAATGAGTATGAATGACAGGTTACTGTCATCCGCAAAGGAGTAGATCGGGTTCACAGTCTGACCCAACAAGTCGTCAATGAAAATAAGAAATAGAGAGGGAGAGAGGACAGAGCCTTGTGGAACTCCTGCGGTCAACCTATGCTCGTTGGATGAGACCCCATCTATAACAACTCGTATAGAGCGAACCCTGAGGAAACTCGATATGAATCGAGAGAAGATATTACCGACACCAAAAGCAATAAGTTTTGATATGAGTGCTCCGTGCCAGACCCTATCGAACGCCTTGGAAATATCCAGAGCCACGACCTTACTTTCACCAAGGGCGTGAATAGATCGACTCCATCGCTCCGAAAGGAACGCCATCAGGTCTCCAGTAGATCGATTTCTACGGAAGCCATACTGTCGATCATTTAGAAGGCCGTTAGACTCTAAATACTTAACAAGATGGTGGTTAACCATGCTCTCCATAACCTTCGAGAGCGCAGAACATATTGCAATTGGACGGTAATTCGCAGGATTAGTAGCCTCACCTTTCTTGGGGATCGGCTGAACATTGGCAACTTTCCAACGTGAAGGGTAAATACCAGCACGGTACGACATGTTGAAAAGATTGCGCAATGGACGAGCTAGCGTCGAAGAGCACTTACATAGGACAAGTGCTGAAATACCATCCGGGCCCTGAGTTTTTTTACGTTGAGATCTGTAAGAACCCTTTTAACGCCACGTGTTCGAAAAAATATCTGAGGCATCGAACTAGATACGTTCTCGATCACGGGGAGTGGTTGACTGCTGTCTGCTTTTTTACTATAATCTGCCGATATTGATATTTAAACGCATGTATAATGCCCTGGTCTAACGGCTGTATCAGTGCAGTGGTATTTGGAGGTAAAAATATCACTTCTATATTTGACAGTGTTGTTGTTACCTTATGACAAGAGGCGTTATCAATAAATAAAATTATTTTTTTGTTCTCCTTAACCATTTCATTGTCCATCGTAGAAAGTATTTCATTCCATATTAGACTCGTCATCCAGCTGTTTTTATTTGAAAAATATTCGACTGGTATCTTTTTGTTTTTAAAACATCTCGGCTTTTTTGGTTTCCCAATACAAAACACTCGTTTATATGAACCAGTTGAATTACATATAAATAAGAGTGTAAGTCTAGATTTTTGAGTTTTATACCCCTTGGGCTGATCTCCTTTAATGAAATATGTTGTATTGGGTACTGCTTTGTAGTATTGAAAACACAATCTGCAGAATATTTTTTGAGTAAATGGGGTAACACACTAGTCTTAAAATCTTATGCCGCCGATTCGTCCTTAGATTCTCCATGAATCTTTCCAAAGTTTATATTAGAGCGCTTTCTCCATCGGAATAACCAACTTGAATTTATAATCATTTAACAAAAAATTTTTTTGTTTTACTGATAAATTCACTCGGTTACTAATTTTTTCTATGTTTTATTTAATTTTTAGTTTGATTTGATAACATACTGTCAAAAACAAAAATGTCAAAACAAATAACACGGTTGTGTTTTATCGTTTGGTTTTATGTTCATAAGTGGTACATTTTACACAGCTACCTAACTAACTGCGTTGCGTAAACGTATTGTATAGACTAGAGATTGAGAAAACTGTGAAAATATTCAAAACAAACAAACAAATTAAAACATTTTCCAATAAAAAATAAAATCAAACAGTGAACGAAAATAAACATAAATAAACAAACAATTGCGAAAAATTAAACCATTTTGTAGGTGCGGGTATTTCGTATCCTAAATAATTTGCATGTAAATAAGCTTTTAGTAACCACACCTAGGTGGCATATACGTCAAATGTGATTATATCGCTAATGGACTATATCGCTAATATTTTGTTTGAATTTGACATATAGAGGGCTCTAAAAACGTATTTTTGGCCTGTATCGCTAAATGGACTATAAGCGATGTGACTATAAGCAAAAACTACTGTAATATCAATACGCCCAACGCTATCTTCTCAAAATTCTCTACTTAGTAAACATATAACTGTGCAAAGTTTCAGACAACAACTTGGAAGTCTGGCATCTACCCTTCTGGTACCTCCCTTACAAATGTACCATCCCCCCTTATAAACCGTGTAATAGTATCAATATGCCCAACGCGATCTTGCCCAAATTCTGTATTAGAACAGCTATCGCTAGACAAAGTTTTGGAGGAAAACTTAGAAGTCTGGCAACTCCCCTTCTGGTACCTCCCATGCAAATGTACCATCCCGCCCCTTATAAACCGTAAAATATAATGAATATGGTCAACGAGATCTTGCACAAATTTTGTAAACTTATAGCTAGGCAAAGTTTAGGACAACAACTTGGAAGTTTGGCAACTCCCCTTCTGGTACCTCCCATACAAATTTACCATCCCGCCCCTTATAAACAGTGTAATATTATCAATATGGCCAACGAGATCTTGCACAAATTTTGTAAACTTATAGCTAGACAAAGGTTCGGACAAAAACTTGGAAGTCTACCAACTCCCCTTCTGGTCCCTCCCATACAAATGTACCACCCCGCCCATTTAGAAATCGTTTACTAATATCAACATGCAAAACGCGATCTTGCCCAAATTCTGTACTTTGTAAACCTATAACTGTACAAAGTTTCAGACAAAAACTTTGAAGTCTGGCAACTCCCCTTCTGGTACCTCCCATACAAATTTACAATCCCGCCCATAATAAACCGTGTAATATTATCAATATGGCCAACGAGATCTTGCACAAATTTTGTAAACTTATAGCTAGGAAAAGTTTCGGACAAAAACTTGGATGTCTGGTACCTCCCATACAAATTTACCATCCCTCCCCTTATAAACCGTGTAATATTATCAATATGGTCAACGAGATCTTGGCCAAATTTTGTAAACTTATAGCTAGGCAAAGTTTCGGACAAAAACTTGGAAGTCTGGCAACTCCCCTTCTGGTACCTCCCATACAAATGTACCATCCCTCCTACCTTAGAAATCGTGTTATAACGCCAATATGCCCAACGCGACCTTGCCCAAATTTTATATTTAGTAAACGTATAGTTAGACTTAGTTTTGGACAAAAACTTGGCAGTCTGGCAACTCCCCTTCTGGTACCTCCGATACAAATGTACCATCCCGCCCCTTATAAACCGTGTAATATTATCAATATGTTCAACGAGATCTTGTCCAAATTTTGTAATCTTATAGCTAGGCAAAGTTTCGGACATAAACTTGGAAGTCTGGCAACTCCCCTTCTGGTACTTCCCATACAAATTTACCATCCCGCCCCTTATAAACCGTAAAATATTATGAATATGGTCAACGAGATCTTGCACAAATTTTGTAAACTTATAGCTAGGCAAAGTTTAGGACAACAACTTGGAAGTCTGGCAACTCCCCTTCTGGTACCTCCCATACAAATTTACAATTCCGCCCCTTATAAACCGTGTAATATTATCAATATGGCCAATGAGATCTTGCACAAATTTTGTAAACTTATAGCTAGGCAAAGTTTCGGACAAAAACTTGGAAGTCTGGCAACTCCCCTTCTGGTACCTCCCATACAAATGTACCATTCCACCCACTTTAGAAATCGTGCAATAATATCAAATGTACCATCCCGGCCATTTAGAAATCGTGTAATAATATCAACACAGTCGACTCCGCTTTAGCGCAACACGCTTTACTGGAAAATATCGGATAACTGAAAACGATCTCAATCCCCAGTTAATTTTTGTGTTCACTTCATTCAAATCACTCCGCTTTAGTGAAACTCCTCTTTACTGAAAACATCGGATAACTGAAAAAAATTTTGTGGTCAAATAGGTTCGGTTACATTAATCTGGCTTCGCTTTACTGAAAATGTTTAAAAATCGCGATTTTTGCAGAACAAGTGTAAAACTTCTCCTCCAAATAGATAATGTTATTTTGTAAATGCAGATGTCACCGTGAGATCACTCTCACTTCTCCGAGCTAATGAAATCTAACTATGTAAAGGTAAAGTTTAAGATGGCGCACTGTGTCTACGCAGTTTTATAAGGGCATATACAGATGGTCAAATACATTTGACAAATTTTTCATACCATCGTTCTAAGTGAACTTCATAGATATATCAGTGTATGGGATGGCATGAAAAAGTTGTAAAATTTATTTGACCATCGGCACATCCTTTAAAAACATGCCCCTCTAGCGGACTCTTGCTACAGTTATTGATGGAGCGTTCCTCACATCAATAAAATGTATATTCGTGTTGATCAGCTGACTTTGTTTACAGAAAATCAAAACCAAATATAAATTTATGTGACGATTTGTAAATTAAAGTGTTAAAGTGCTCTTGATGTCAGAGAATTGAACCGAAGTAAAGTGTTGTCTTAGAAAGGAAAAATGTCAGCGGCAAAGGTAAAGACATTAGAAATAAAGAAAACATATTTTTTAATGTTTTTTTTTTAGGAAAATCCGCTTTAGTTGAACTTTTTTTCAGTTATCCGAACTCCGCTTTAGTGGAATTTTTTTCAGTTATCCGAACTCCGCTTTATTGCAAAATAATGCAAAATAGCTGCATTTTTAACGTTTCAGTAAAGCGGAGTCGACTGTATGCCCAACGAGATCTTGCCCAAATTCTCCATTTAGTAAACATATAATTGCAAAGATTCAGACAAAAACTTGGAAGTCTGGCACCTCCCCTTCTGCCACCTGCCACACATATTTACCATCCCACCCCTTACAAACCGTGTAATAATATCAATATGCCCAACGCGATCTTGCAAAAATATTGTAAACCTATAGCTAGGCAAAGTTTCGAACAAAAACTTGGATGTCTGGCAACTTCCCTTCTGGTACCTCCCATACAAATGTACCAACCCCCTATTAACCCTAAAATATTATCAATATGACCAATGCGATCTTGCCCAAATTCTGTATTTAGTAAAGTTCTATCTAGACAAAGCTTTGGACTGCCCCTTATAAACCGTGTAATATTATCAATATAACCGACGCGATCTTGCCCAAATTATGTATTTACTAATGCTATGTCTAGACAAAGTTTTGGAGAAAAACTTGGAAGTCTGGCATCTCCCCTTCTGGTACCTCCCATACAAATGTACTACCCCCCATTTAGAAATCGTTTATTCATATCAATATGCAAAATGCTATCTTGCCCAAATTCTGTACTTAGTAAACCTATAACTGTGCAAAGTTTCAGACAAAAACTTTGAAGTCTGGCAACTCCCCTTCTGGTACCTCCCATACAAATATAGCATCCCCCCCGTGTAATAGTATCAATATGCCCAAGCGATCTTGCCCAAATTCTGTATTAGAACACCTATAGCTAGTCAAAGTTTCAGACAAAAACTTGGAAGTCTTGCATCTCCCCTTCTGGTACCTCACATTCAAATGTACTACCCCGCCCATCGGTTTATTCATATCAATATGCAAAACGCGATCTTGTCAAGCCGTGTAATAGTATTAATATGCCCAACGCGATCTTGCCCAAATTCTGTATTAGAACAGCTATCGCTAGACAAAGTTTTGGAGAAAAACTTAGACGTCTGGCATCTCCCCTTCTGGTACCTCCCATTCAAATGTACTACCCCCCCCCATCGGTTTATTCATATCAATATGCAAAACGCGATCTTGTCAAGCCGTGTAATAGTATCAATATGCCCAAGCGATCTTGCCCAAATTCTGCATTAGAACAGCTATAGCTAGACAAAGTTTTGGAGGAAAACTTGAAAGTCTGGCAACTCCCCTTCTGGTACCTCCTATACAAATTTACCATCCCGCCCCTTATTAGCAGTGTAATATTATCAGTTTGGTCTACGCGATCTTGCACAGATTTTGTAAACTTATAGCTAGGCAAAGTTTCGGAAAAAAACTTGGAAGTCTACCATCTCCCCTTCTGGTCCCTCCCATACAAATGTACCATCCCGCCCCTTATAAGCCGTGTAATATTATCAATATGGTCAACGAGATCTTGCCCAAATTTTGTAAACTTATAGCTAGGCAAAGTTTCGGACAAAAACTTGGATGTCTGGCAACTCCCCTTCTGATACGTCCCATACAAATGTACCATCCCGCCCATTTAGAAATCGTTTAATAATATCAATATGCAAAACGCGATCTTGCCCAAATTTAGTATTTAGTAAACGTATAGTTAGACAACGTTTTGGACAATAACTTGGAAGTCTGGCAACTCCCCTTCTGGTACTTCCCATACAAATGTATCATCCCCCCGACCTTAGAAATCGTGTAATATGATCAATATGAACAACGCGATCTTGTCCACATTCTGTATTTAGTAAACATATAACTGTGCAAAGTTTCAGACAACAACTTGGAAGTCTGGCAACTCCCCTTCTGGTACGTCCCATACAAATGTACCATCCCGCCTACCTTAGAAATCGTGTAATAATTCAAATATGACCAACGCGATCTTGCCGAAATTTAGTATTTAATCAACGGATAACTAGACAAAGTTTCGGACAAAAACTTGGAAGTCTGGCAACTCCCCTCCTGGTACGTCTCATACAAATGTACCATCCCGCCTACCTTAGAAATCGTGTAATAATACAAATATGCCCAACGCGATCTTGCCTAAATTTAGTATTTAGTAAACGTATAGTTAGACAACGTTTTGGACAATAACTTGGAAGTCTGGCAACTCCCCTTCTGGTACTTCCCATACAAATGTATCATCCCCCCGACCTTAGAAATCGTGTAATATGATCAATATGAACAACGCGATCTTGTCCACATTCTGTATTTAGTAAACCTATAACTGTGCAAAGTTTCAGACAACAACTTGAAAGTCTGGCAACTCCCCTTCTGGTACTTCCCATACAAATGTACCATCCCGCCTTCCTTAGAAATCGTGTAATAATACAAATATGCCCAACGCGATCTTGCCCAAATTTAGTATTTAGTAAACGTATAGTTAGACAACGTTTTGGACAATAACTTGGAAGTCTGGCAACTCCCCTTCTGGTACGTCCCATACAAATGTACCATCCCGCCTACCTTAGAAATCGTGTAATAATTCAAATATGACCAACGCGATCTTGCCGAAATTTAGTATTTAGTCAACGGATAACTAGACAAAGTTTCGGACAAAAACTTGGAAGTCTGGCAACTTCCCTTCTGGTACGTCTCATACAAATGTACCATCCCGCCTACCTTAGAAATCGTGTAATAATACAAATATGCCCAACGCGATCTTGCCCAAATTTAGTATTTCGTCAACGGATAACAAGACAAAGTTTCGGACAAAAACTTGGAAGTCTGGCAACTCCCCTTCTGGTACGTCTCATACAAATGTACCATCCCACCTACCTTAGAAATCGTGTAATAATACAAATATGCCCAACGCGATCTTGCCCAAATTTAGTATTTAGTAAACGTATAGTTAGACAACGTTTCGGACAAAAACTTGGATGTCTGGCAACTACCCTTCTGGTACGTCCCATACAAATGTACCATCCCGCCCATTTAGAAATCGTTTAATAATATCAATATGCAAAACGCGATCTTGTCAAAATTCTCTACTTAGTAAACATATAACTGTGCAAAGTTTCAGACAACAACTTGGAAGTCTGGCAACTCCCCTTCTGATTCCTCCCATACAAATGTACCATCCCGCCTACCTTAGAAATGGTGTAATAATACAAATATGCTCAACGAGATCTTGCCCAAATTTAGTATTTAGTAAACGTATAGTTAGACAACGTTTTGGACAAAAACTTGGAAGTCTGGCAACTCCCCTTCAGGTACTTCCCATACAAATTTACCATCCTGCCTACCTTAGAAATGTTGCAATAATAGAAATTTGCTCAACGCGATCTTGGCCAAATTTAGTATTTAGTAAACGTATAGTTAGACAACGTTTTGGACAAAAACTTGGAAGTCCGGCAACTCCCCTTCTGATTCCTCCCATACAAATGTACCATCCCGCCCCTTATAAACCATGTAATAATATCAATATGACCAACGCCATCTTGCCCAAATTCCGTATTTAGTAAAGGTATAACTGGACAAAGTTTCGAACAGAAACTTGGAAGTCTGGCAACTCCCCTTCTCGTATCTGCAATACAAATGTACCATCCCGTAATAATATCAATATGACCAACACCATCTTGCCGAAATTCCGTATTTAGTAAAGGTATAACTGGACAAAGTTTCGAACAAAAACTTGGAAGTCTGGTAACTCCCCTTCTGGTACCTCCCATACAAATGTACCATCCCGCCTACCTTAGAAATGGTGTAATAATACAAATATGCTCAACGCGATCTTGGCCAAATTTAGTATTTAGTAAACGTATAGTTAGACAACGTTTTGGACATAAACTTGGAAGTCTGGCAACTCCCCTTATGGTACCTGCAATACAAATGTACCATCCCGCCCCTTGTAAACCGTGTAATAATATCAATATGACCAACGCCATCTTGCCCAAATTCCGTATTTAGTAAAGGTATAACTGGACAAAGTTTCGAACAGAAACTTGGAAGTCTGGCAACTCCCCTTCTGGTACCTGCAATACAAATGTACCATCCCGCCCCTTATAAACCGTGTAATAATATCAATATGACCAACGCCATCTTGCCGAAATTCCGTATTTAGTAAAGGTATAACTCGACAAAGTTTCGAACAGAAACTTGGAAGTCTGGTAACTCCCCTTCTGGTACCTCCCATACAAATGTACCATCCCTCCTACCTTAGAAATCGTGTTATAACGCCAATATGCCCAACGCGACCTTGCCCAAATTTTATATTTAGTAAACGTATAGTTAGACTTAGTTTTGGACAAAAACTTGGCAGTCTGGCAACTCCCCTTCTGGTACATCCGATACAAATGTACCATCCCGCCCCTTATAAACCGTGTAATATTATCAATATGTTCAACGAGATCTTGTCCAAATTTTGTAATCTTATAGCTAGGCAAAGTTTCGGACATAAACTTGGAAGTCTGGCAACTCCCCTTCTGGTACTTCCCATACAAATTTACCATCCCGCCCCTTATAAACCGTAAAATATTATGAATATGGTCAACGAGATCTTGCACAAATTTTGTAAACTTATAGCTAGGCAAAGTTTAGGACAACAACTTGGAAGTCTGGCAACTCCCCTTCTGGTACCTCCCATACAAATTTACAATTCCGCCCCTTATAAACCGTGTAATATTATCAATATGGCCAACGAGATCTTGCACAAATTTTGTAAACTTATAGCTAGGAAAAGTTTCGGACAAAAACTTGGATGTCTGGTACCTCCCATACAAATTTACCATCCCTCCCCTTATAAACCGTGTAATATTATCAATATGGTCAACGAGATCTTGGCCAAACTTTGTAAACTTATAGCTAGGCAAAGTTTCGGACAAAAACTTGGAAGTCTGGCAACTCTCCTTCTGGTACCTCCCATACAAATGTACCATTCCACCCACTTTAGAAATCGTGCAATAATATCAAATGTACCATCCCGGCCATTTAGAAATCGTGTAATAATATCAACACAGTCGACTCCGCTTTAGCGCAACACGCTTTACTGGAAAATATCGGATAACTGAAAACGATCTCAATCCCCAGTTAATTTTTGTGTTCACTTCATTCAAATCACTCCGCTTTAGTGAAACTCCTCTTTACTGAAAACATCGGATAACTGAAAAAAATTTTGTGGTCAAATAGGTTCGGTTACATTAATCTGGCTTCGCTTTACTGAAAATGTTTAAAAATCGTGATTTTTGCAGAACAAGTGTAAAACTTCTCCTCCAAATAGATAATGTTATTTTGTAAATACAGATGTCACCGTGAGATCACTCTCACTTCTCCGAGCTAATGAAATCTAACTATGTAAAGGTAAAGTTTAAGATGGCGCACTGTGTCTACGCAGTTTTACAAGGGCATATACAGATGGTCAAATACATTTGACAAATTTTTCATACCATCGTTCTAAGTGAACTTCATAGATATATCAGTGTATGGGATGGCATGAAAAAGTTGTAAAATTTATTTGACCATCGGCACATCCTTTAAAAACATGCCCCTCTAGCGGACTCTTGCTACAGTTATTGATGGAGCGTTCCTCACATCAATAAAATGTATTTTCGTGTTGATCAGCTGACTTTGTTTACAGAAAATCAAAACCAAATATAAATTTATGTGACGATTTGTAAATTAAAGTGTTAAAGTGCTCTTGATGTCAGAGAATTGAACCGAAGTAAACTGTTGTCTTAGAAAGGAAAAATGTCAGCGGCAAAGGTAAAGACATTAGAAATAAAGAAAACATATTTTTTAATGTTTTTTTTTTAGGAAAATCCGCTTTAGTTGAACTTTTTTTCAGTTATCCGAACTCCGCTTTAGTGGAATTTTTTTCAGTTATCCGAACTCCGCTTTATTGCAAAATAATGCAAAATAGCTGCATTTTTAACGTTTCAGTAAAGCGGTGTCGACTGTATGCCCAACGAGATCTTGCCCAAATTCTCCATTTAGTAAACATATAACTGCAAAGTTTCAGACAAAAACTTGGAAGTCTGGCACCTCCCCTTCTGCCACCTGCCACACATATTTACCATCCCACCCCTTACAAACCGTGTAATAATATCAATATGCCCAACGCGATCTTGCAAAAATATTGTAAACCTATAGCTAGGCAAAGTTTCGAACAAAAACTTGGATGTCTGGCAACTTCCCTTCTGGTACCTCCCATACAAATGTACTACCCCCCATTTAGAAATCGTTTATTCATATCAATATGCAAAATGCTATCTTGCCCAAATTCTGTACTTAGTAAACCTATAACTGTGCAAAGTTTCAGACAAAAACTTTGAAGTCTGGCAACTCCCCTTCTGGTACCTCCCATACAAATATAGCATCCCCCCCTTATTACCCGTGTAATATTATCAATATGCCCAAGCGATCTTGCCCAAATTCTGTATTAGAACAGCTATAGCTAGTCAAAGTTTCAGACAAAAACTTGGAAGTCTTGCATCTCCCCTTCTGGTACCTCACATTCAAATGTACTACCCCGCCCATCGGTTTATTCATATCAATATGGAAAACGCGATCTTGTCAAACCGTATAATAGTATCAATATGCCCAAGCGATCTTGCCCAAATTCTGCATTAGAACAGCTATAGCTAGACAAAGTTTTGGAGGAAAACTTGGAAGTCTGGCACCTCCCATACAAATTTACCATCCCGCCCCTTATAAACTGTGTAATATTATCAATATAGCCAACGAGATCTTGCACAAATTTTGTAAACTTATAGCTAGTCGAAGCTTCGGACAAAAACTTGGAAGTCTGGTAACTCCCCTTCTGGTACCTCCCATACAAATGTACCACCCCGCCCATTTAGAAATCGTTTAATAATATCAATATGCAAAACGCTATCTTGCCCAAATTTTGTACTTAGTAAACCTATAACTGTGTAATGTTTCAGACAAAAACTTTGAAGTCTGGCAACTCCCCTTCTGGTACCTCCCATACAAATTTACCATCCCTCCCCTTATAAACCGTGTAATATTATCAGTATGGTCAACGAGATCTTGTCCAAATTTTGTAAACTTATAGGTAGACAAAGTTTTGGAGGAAAACTTGGAAGTCTGGCACCTCCCATACAAATCTACCATTCCGCCCCTTATAAACCGTGTAATAGTATCAATATGCCCAACGCGATCTTGCACAAATTTTGTAAACTTATAGCTAGACAAAGTTTTGGAGGAAAACTTGGAAGTCTGGCACCTCCCATACAAATTTACCATCCCGCCCCTTATAAACTGTGTAATATTATCAATATGGCCAACGAGATCTTGCACAAATTTTGTAAACTTATAGCTAGTCGAAGCTTCGGACAAAAACTTGGAAGTCTGGTAACTCCCCTTCTGGTACCTCCCTTACAAATGTACAACCCCCCCCCCCCATATACCGTGTAATAGTATCAATATGCCCAACGCGATCTTCCCCAAATTCTGTATTAGAACAGCTATAGCTAGTCAAAGTTTCAGACAAAAACTTGGAAGTCTTGCATCTCCCCTTCTGGTACCTCCCATTCAAATGTACTACCCCGCCCATCGGTTTATTCATATCAATATGCAAAACGCGATCTTGTCAAACCGTGTAATAGTATCAATATGCCCAAGCGATAATGCCCAAATTCTGCATTAGAACAGCTATAGCTAGACAAAGTTTTGGAGGAAAACTTGGAAGTCTGACACCTCCCATACAAATTTACCATCCCGCCCCTTATAAACTGTGTAATATTATCAATATGGCCAACGAGATCTTGCACAAATTTTATAAACTTATAGCTAGTCGAAGCTTCGGACAAAAACTTGGAAGTCTGGTAACTCCCCTTCTGGTACCTCCCATATAAATGTACCACCCCGCCCATTTAGAAATCGTTTAATAATATCAATATGCAAAACGCTATCTTGCCCAAATTCTGTACTTAGTAAACCTATAACTGTGCAATGTTTCAGACAAAAACTTTGAAGTCTGGCAACTCCCCTTCTGGTACCTCCCATACAAATGTACAATCCCGCCCCTTATAAACCGTTTAATATTATTAATATGGCCAACGAGATCTTGCACAAATTTTGTAAAATTATAGCTCGGCAAACTTTCGAACAAAAACTTGGATGTCTGGCAACTCCCCTTCTGGTACCTCCCATACAAATGTACTACCCCCCCATTTAGAAATCGTTTATTCATATCAATATGCAAAACGCTATCTTGCCCAAAGTCTGTACTTAGTAAACCTATAACTGTACAAAGTTTCAGACAGAAACTTGGAAGTCTGGCATCTCCACTTCTGGTAGCTCCCATTCAAATATACTACCCCGCCCATTTAGAAATCGTTTATTCATATCAATATGCAAAACGCTATCTTGTCAAAATTCTCTACTTAGTAAACATATAACTGTGCAAAGTTTCAGACAACAACTTGGAAGTCTGGCAACTCCTCTTCTGGTACCTCCCTTACAAATATAGCATCCCCCCCTTATAAACCGTGTAATAGTATCAATATGCTCAAGCGATCTTGCCCAAATTCTGTATTAGAACAGCTATAGCTAGACAAAGTTTTGGAGGAAAACTTGGAAGTCTGGCAACTCCCCTTCTGGTACCTCCCATACAAATTTACAATCCCGCCCCTTATAAACAGTGTAATATTATCAATTTGGTCAACGCGATCTTGCACAGATTTCGTAAACTTATAGCTAGGCAAAGTTTCGGATGCAAAACGCATCCCATACAAATGTACCACCCCGCCCATTTAGAAATCGTGTAATAATATCAATACGCCCAACGCGATCTTGCCCAAATTCTGTACTTAGTAAACCTATAACTGTACAAAGTTTCAGACAAAAACTTGGAAGTCAACCAACTCCAATTCTGGTTCCTCCACACAAATTTACCATCCCCCTTATAAACCGTGTAATAATATCAATATGCCCAACGCGATCTTGCAAAAATATTGTAAACCTATAGCTAGGCAAAGTTTCGAACAAAAACTTGGATGTCTTGCAACTCCCCTTCTGGTACCTCCCATACAAATGTACCATCCCCCCTATTAACCCTAAAATATTATCAATACGACCAATGCGATCTTGACCAAATTCTGTACTTAGTAAACATATAACTGTGCAAAGTTTCAGACAAAAACTTGGAAGTCTGGCAACTCCCCTTCTGGTACCTCCCTTACAAATCTGTGGACATTTGATAAAAGAACCTAACTCGAGATCGGACAATTTTCCAACATTTTAATCATATGTATAATTTTTGAAAGCGCATCTTTCTGTTTAATCAGAATGTTTCTATATGTTCTAGATCGAGAGATATAGAAGACGCCAAATCAACCTATCTCGCGATTTGTATAATTTGGTTTTGACAAAACAACCCACTTCGAAATAGTTTGAAAGGGCCTAAGAAACCTGTCATAACGTAATTTTGACAAAAGAACCTATTTAGACATGGGTTTCTAATAATTTTCAAAAATAATTTTGACAAAACAACCAATTTTCAGTCATGTTCTTTTATCAAATGAATAATCGAAATAAATATATTCCGTTGTAAAGTAAAGTTCTTTTAATAGCCAGTTGTGCACTAGCATTCATTGTGACAAAACATCTCTTAATAACATCAGTGCTTTTGTGAAGTGATATTTGGCGAAATAGCGGGAACCTAAATCAAATCAAATGCTTTTGTCGTGTGCAGATGAAAAACAAAATTGAATTTTTACGAAAATAAGTTGTTTTCTAATTTATAAAATTTAAAAAAATGAACAGAGGAAGGCTTCTTACGGCTATGGCTCAAAAAATACCTCTATTAACAGAAAAGAGAAATTTAAGTGTTGAAAGAGAAGATGATAACAGAACAAAGGTTTTAAAGCATCTGCATGAGGATGGAAGAGTAGTAGAACCGTTTGCGAATGAAACAGTAACATCTTTTGATATTGGCGCAAGTGATGGAATGTTGTCTCAAATTAATGCAAATAATATAGGTACAAGTGAGCAAAATGAGAATGAATTTGATGAAGATCCTTTCCATGAAACTGATTTTGATGACTCAGATTATATTCCGGATGTGGACTCCACTCTTAACACATCTACAGAGAGCACTCGTGAAATGGCTGCAACTCTTGAGTCCAATTTAAGTAATTGGGATTCCACCGAAATTGACGAAACCCAACTATTGGAACTCCCAACCACTTCGTCATTTAAAACAAACAACAGGAGTAACAAAAACTTTGGAAAAGAATATGTAACTTATAAAAATAAAATAGTCCCTGCTAGAAAAATTTAACCCCTTTCGGAATGTAGAAGATTGTGTAACACTCAAATAAATTTCGAAGATCAGAAGAAGCTTTTTCACTTGTACTGGAATTTGGGCGACTACAACAAACGTCGGCAATATCTGTCAGGCTTAATTGAAGTTGAAATCAAGAAAACGCAAAAACTTAATAACTCAGGAAATCGGCAGTACAACTATTTGTATAATTTTGAAATTAATGGTCAAAAGACAAGAGTATGTAAGCAATGTTTTATAAAAATATATGACGAAACAGCTCAAAGTATTAAAACTATTACTAAATATAAAGTGAATGAAACTACCGACCAACTTCTCCAATGCGATAAAAGGGGAAAACATTTTCCGCAACACAAATTGTCAACAGAAAAGTATCAGGAAGTGCTGCATCACATAAATAGTTTTCCAAAATATGAGAGCCATTACAGCCGTCGTCATACAAAGCAGATCTATTTTCAGTGTAGTCTAAGCCTAGCTCAATTATACAGATTATACACCAAAAAATATTCCCAACCTGTTTCGCTGTCAACGTATCGAGAAATATTTCAGAAGCTGGACATTAAGTTTAAAAAGCCGCATCTTGACGTATGCAACATGTGTGAGAATTTAAGGGTAGATATAAAAAATGCATTACACGAAGAGGAAATATCAATACTTAAATTAAAACAAAAACAGCACCACGATACGGCAGATATGGCATATGAATCTAAAAAACATGATAAAGAACTTTCTTTGAAAGACAAATCTATTAAAATGTACACTTTTGATCTGCAGCAATGTTTGCCAACTCCACATTTAAATGCGGCAATGTACTTTTACAAACGACCTTTACAATGCACGATGGAGCAACAAACAGAGCCAATTGTTACATATGGAACGAGACCATTGCAAAGGGTGGAGCAAACGAGATTGGTTCCTGTATTTTCAAGTGTGTTATGGAATTACCGAAACATGTGAAACGTATCATTTTGTACAGCGACTCCTGTCCTGGGCAAAATCGAAATTCTCACGTTTGCGCCATGTTTGAAAAGGTTTTAGAGGATCATCCAACTATAGAAATAATTGATCATAAGTTTCTCGTTGTTGGACACACGCATATGGAATGTGACACTGTTCATTCCCAAATAGAAAAGAAGAAGAAACAATGCGTGAATTCCATACATCATCCACATGACTGGGCTACTTTAATAGCAACTTCAAATCACAAATATATTGCAATTGAGATGCTTAAAGATGAATTCTTTGACTTTGGCACCCTGTTGGAGAACAAATATATATGGAGAACCACTAATACATCAGGTGCGAAGAACATCACATTTGTTTATACATTTACAATCTAATGTTTATTTTCTTTTTTCTTTTTAAAGGTGATAAATTTCAATGGAAACTGGTACGATGGATGCGGTATGAGAAATTAAAGCCTGGAATTTTGCAATACAAGCTATCTTTAGAGTCAAGTGAGGACTTCATGGAACTAGACATAAAGCAGCGGCGACAGAAAATAAACAACCCGGAATTGAGCAAATGTTATTCTGCTCCTTTGCCGATATCTTTGAACAAAAAACAAGATTTACAGTCCGTTCTTTCGTTGATAAATCCTGAGTTTCACAATTTTTATAAGAATTTGCACGTTGAAGGTGAACAACAAGTGGAAGTTAATTGGGATATTGACGAATATGATTAGGCGAAGAGTACATTTATCATTATCTTTCCGTGATTTACATAATTTATATAAGTTGAATCATTTTAATATTTATATGAACTAAATGTATTTATTGTAACAGAGACTCTGAATTTATATATATTTTAAGTTTCCTTTTTTATACCAACCATACATGTACTTGAGCTAATAGAAATCAGCACTTTTCACAATATTAATTTAAAATACATTTTGAATTCTATTTAACAAAGTAACATATTTCATTGAATTTTTCTTATTTTATTTTAATAGAAGCACTAGACCCGAGATAAGTTACGAAATATGTGTCAATTTTCATTTTGACAAAAGATTTTATCTGGAGTAAAGTTAATTTTTTGGTCAAAATTATTTTTGACAAAACAACACATCTCTGTTTTTGGCCATTTTCTCGGCAACCGTTCCAGCTAGAAGAAAAATTTATATTGGAAAATGAAGATATACGAATTACCCACAACATAAATAATTAACATGTTCTTAAATATGTCCTCATGCGACTGCGTGACCCTTCAAAGGAGTATTTTTGCTCTCCTGTAAAATTCAGTTTTTTGACATTGGTTGTTTTGTCAAAATTCCACAGAAATATACTACCCCGCCCATTTAGAAATCGTTTATTCATATCAATATGCAAAACGCTATCTTGCCCAAATTCTGTACTTAGTAAACCTATAACTGTACAAAGTTTCAGACAAAAACTTGGAAGTCTGGCATCTCCCCTTCTGGTACCTCCCATTCAAATGTACCACCCCGCCCATTTAGAAATCGTTTATTCATATCGCGATCTTGTCAAAATTCTCTACTTAGTAAACATATAACTGTGCAAAGTTTCAGACAACAACTTGGAAGTCTGGCAACTCCCATTCTGGTACCTCCCTTACAAATGTACAACCCCGTCCATTTAGAAATCGTTTATTCATATCAATATGCAAAACGCGATCTTGTCAAAACTCTCTATTTAGTAAACATATAACTGTGCAAAGTTTCAGACAAAAACATGGAAGTCTGGCAACTCCCCTTCTGGTACCTCCCTTACAAATGTACTACCCCGCCTATTTAGAAATCGTTTATTCATATCAATATGCAAAACGCGATCTTGTCAAAATTCTCTACTTAGTAAACATATAACTGTGCAAAGTTTCAGACAAAAACTTGGAAGTCTGGCAACTCCCCTTCTGGTACCTCCCTTACAAATGTACTACCCCGCCCATTTAGATATCGTTTATTCATATCAATATGCAAAACGGTATCTTGCCCAAATTCTGTACTTAGTAAACCTATAACTGTACAAAGTTTCAGGCAAAAACTTGGAAGTCTGGCATCTCCCCTTCTGGTACCTCCCATTCAAATATACCACCCCGCCCATTTAGAAATCGTTTATTCATATCAATATGCAAAACGCGATCTTGTCAAAATTCTCTACTTAGTAAACATATAACTGTGCAAAGTTTCAGACAAAAACTTTGAAGTCTGGCAACTCCCCTTCTGGTACCTCCCATACAAATGTACACTCCCGCCCCTTATAGACCGTTTAATATTATTAATATGGCGAACGAGATCTTGCACAAATTTTGTAAACTTATAGGTAGGCAAAGTTTCGGACAAAAACTTGGAAGTCTGGCAACTCCCCTTCTGGTAGCACCCATACAAATGTACAATCCCGACCCTTATAAACCGTTTAATATTATTAATATGGCCAACGAGATCTTGCACAAATTTTGTAAACTTATAGCTAGGCAAAGTTTCGGACAAAAACTTGGAAGTCTGGCAACTCTCCTTCTGGTACCACCCATACAAATGTACCACCCCGCCCCTTACAAACCGTAAAATATTATCAATATGGTCAACGAGATCTTGCACAAATTCTGTATTTAGTAAAGCTATATCTAGTTAAAGCTTTGGACACAAATTTGGAAGTCTGGCAACTCCACTTCTGGTACCTCCCATACAAATGTACCATTCCACCCACTTTAGAAATCGTGCAATAATATCAAATGTACCATCCCGGCCATTTAGAAATCGTGTAATAATATCAATATGCCAAACGAGATCTTGCCCAAATTCTGCATTTAGTAAACATATAACTGCAAAGTTTCAGACAAAAACTTGAAAGTCTGGCAACTCCCCTTCTGGTACCTCCCTTACAAATGTACTACCCCGCCCATTTAGAAATCGTTTATTCATATCAATATGCAAAACGCCATCTTGCCCAAATTCTGTAGTTAGTAAACCTATAACTGTACAAAGTTTCAGACAAAAACTTGGAAGTCTGGCATCTCCCCTTCTGGTACCTCCCATTCAAATGTACCACCCCGCCCATTTAGAAATCGTTTATTCATATCAATATGCAAAACGCCATCTTGCCCAAATTCTCTACTTAGTAAACATATAACTGTGCAAAGTTTCAGACAAAAACTTTGAAGTCTGGCAACTCCCCTTCTGGTACCTCCCATACAAATGTAAAATCCCGCCCCTTATAGACCGTTTAATATTATTAATATGGCGAACGAGATCTTGCACAAATTTTGTAAACTTATAGGTAGGCAAAGTTTCGGACAAAAACTTGGAAGTCTGGCAACTCCCCTTCTGGTAGCACCCATACAAATGTACAATCCCGACCCTTATAAACCGTTTAATATTATTAATATGGCCAACGAGATCTTGCACAAATTTTGTAAACTTATAGCTAGGCATAGTTTCGGACAAAAACTTGGAAGTCTGGCAACTCTCCTTCTGGTACCACCCATACAAATGTACCATCCCGCCCCTTACAAACCGTAAAATATTATCAATATGGTCAACGAGATCTTTCACAAATTCTGTATTTAGTAAAGCTATATCTAGTTAAAGCTTTGGACACAAATTTGGAAGTCTGGCAACTCCACTTCTGGTACCTCCCATACAAATGTACCATTCCACCCACTTTAGAAATCGTGCAATAATATCAAATGTACCATCCCGGCCATTTAGAAATCGTGTAATAATATCAATATGCCAAACGAGATCTTGCCCAAATTCTGCATTTAGTAAACATATAACTGTACAAAGTTTCAGACAAAAACTTGGAAGTCTGGCAACTCCCCTTCTGGTACCTCCCATACAAATGTACAATCCCGCCCCTTATAGACCGTTTAATATTATTAATATGGCGAACGAGATCTTGCACAAATTTTGTAAACTTATAGCTAGGCAAAGTTTCGGACAAAAACTTGGAAGTCTGGCAACTCCCCTTCTGGTAGCACCCATACAAATGTACCACCCCGCCCCTTACAAACCGTAAAATATTATCAATATGGTCAACGAGATCTTGCACAAATTTTGTAAACTTATAGGTAGGCAAAGTTTCGGACAAAAACTTGGAAGTCTGGCAACTCCCCTTCTGGTAGCACCCATACAAATGTACCACCCCGCCCATTTAGAAATCGTTTATTCATATCAATATGCAAAACGCCATCTTGTCAAAATTCTCTACTTAGTAAACATATAACTGTGCAAAGTTTCAGACAAAAACTTTGAAGTCTGGCAACTCCCCTTCTGGTACCTCCCATACAAATGTACAATCCCGCCCCTTATAGACCGTTTAATATTATTAATATGGCGAACGAGATCTTGCACAAATTTTGTAAACTTATAGCTAGGCAAAGTTTCGGACAAAAACTTGGAAGTCTGGCAACTCCCCTTCTGGTAGCACCCATACAAATGTACCACCCCGCCCCTTACAAACCGTAAAATATTATCAATATGGTCAACGAGATCTTGCACAAATTTTGTAAACTTATAGGTAGGCAAAGTTTCGGACAAAAACTTGGAAGTCTGGCAACTCCCCTTCTGGTAGCACCCATACAAATGTACCACCCCGCCCCTTACAAACCGTAAAATATTATCAATATGGTCAACGAGATCGTGCACAAACTTTGTAAACTTATAGCTAGTCAAAGCTTCGGACAAAAACTTGGAAGTCTGGCAACTCCCCTTCTGGTACCACCCATACAAATGTACCACCCCGCCCATTTACAAATCGTTTAATAATATCAATACGCCCAACGCGATCTTGCAAAAATATTGTAAACCTATAGCTAGGCAAAGTTTCGAACAAAAACTTGGATGTCTGGCAACTCCCCTTCTGGTACCTCCCATACAAATGTACCATTCCACCCACTTTAGAAATCGTGCAATAATATCAAATGTACCATCCCGGCCATTTAGAAATCGTGTAATAATATCAATATGCCAAACGAGATCTTGCCCAAATTCTGCATTTAGTAAACAAATAACTGCAAAGTTTCAGACAGAAACTTGGAAGTCTGGCAACTCCCCTTTTGGTACCTCCCATACAAATGTACAATTCCCCCTATTAACCCTAAAATATTATCAATATGACCAATGCGATCTTGCCCAAATTCTGTAAGGTTATATCTAGACAAAGCTTTGGACTGCCCCTTATAAACCGTGTAATATTATCAATATAACCCCTTCTGGTACCACCCATACAAATGTATCACCCGCCCATTTAGAAATCGTGTAATAATATCAATACGTCTAACGAGATCTTGCCCAAATTCTGTACTTAGTAAACATATAACTGTGCAAAGTTCCAGACAAAAACTTGGAAGTCTGGCAAACCCCCTTCTGGTCCCCCCACACTAATTTACCATCCCGACCCTTATAAACCGTGTATTAATATCAATATGCCCAACGCGATCTTGCAAAAATATTGTAAGTTTCGAACAAAAACTTGGAAGTCTGGCAACTCCCCTTCTGGTACCTCCCATACAAATATAGAATCCCCCACCCCCTATTAACCCTAAAATATTATCAATATGACCAACGCGATCTTGCCCGACTTCTGTATTTAGTAAAGTGTAATATTATCAATATGACCGACGCGATCTTGCCCAAATTATGTATTTAGTAAAGTTGTATCTAGACTAAGCTTTGGACTGCCCCTTATAAACCGTGTAATATTATCAATATAACCGACGCGATATTGCCCAAATTATGTATTTAGTAAAGCTATATCTAGACAAAGTTTTGGAGAAAAACTTGAAAGTCTGGCAACTCCCCTTCTGGTACCTCTCTTACAAATGTACCACCCCCCCCTTATAAACCGTGTAATATTATCAATATGCCCAACGCGATCTTGCCCAAATTCTGTATTAGAACTGCTATAGCTAGACAAAGTTTTGGAGAAAAACTTGGAAGTCTGGCAACTCCCCTTCTGGTACCTCCCATGCAAATGTACCATCCCGCCCCTTATAAACCGTAAAATATTATCAATATTACCAACGCGATCTTGCCCAAATTCTGTATTAGAACAGCTATAGCTAGACAAAGTTTCGGACCAAAATTTGGAAGTCTGGCAACTCCCCTTCTGATACCTTCCATACAAATTTACCATCCCGCCCCTTTTAAACCGTGTAATATTATCAATATGGCTATAGAGATCTCGCACAAATTTTGTAAACTTATAGCTAGGCAAAGTTTCGGACAAAAAATTGGAAGTCTGGCATCTCCCATTCTGGTACCTCCCATACAAATTTACCATCCCGCCCCTTTTAAACCTCCCATACAAATGTTCCACCCGCCACTTTAGAAATCGTGTAATAATATCAATACGCCTAACGCGATCTTGCCCAAATTCTGTACTAAGTAAACCTATAACTGTACAAAGTTTCACACAAAAAATTGGAAGTCTGCCATCTCCCCTTCTGGTACCTCCCATACAAATGTACCATCCCGCCCCTTATAAACCGTAAAATATTATTAATATTACCAACGCGATCTTGCCCAAATTCTGTATTAGAACAGCTATAGCTAGACAAAGTTTCGGACCAAAATTTGGAAGTCTGGCAACTCCCCTTCTGGTACCTTCCATACAAATTTACCATCCCGCCCCTTTTAAACCGTGTAATATTATCAATATGGCTATAGAGATCTCGCACAAATTTTGTAAACTTATAGCTAGGCAAAGTTTCGGACAAAAAATTGGAAGTCTGGCATCTCCCATTCTGGTACCTCCCATTCAAATTTACCATCCCGCCCCTTATAAACCGTGTAATATTATCAATATGCCCAACGCGATCTTGCCCAAATTCTGTATTAGAACTGCTATAGCTAGACAAAGTTTTGGAGAAAAACTTGGAAGTCTGGCAACTCCCCTTCTGGTACCTCCCATGCAAATGTACCATCCCGCCCCTTATTAGCCGTCTAATACAAATATACCACCCGCCAATTTAGAAATCGTGTACTAATATCAATACGCCTAACGCGATCTTGCCCAAATTCTGTACTTAGTAAACCTATAACTGTACAAAGTTTCAGACAAAAACTTGGAAGTCTACTAACTCTCCTTCTGGTCCTTCCCATACAAAAGTACCATCCCGCCCCTTATAAGCCGTCTAATAATATCAATACGGCCAACGCGATCTTGCCCAAATTCTGTACTTAGTAAACCTATAACTGTTCAAAGTTTCACACAAAAAATTGGAAGTCTGCCATCTCCCCTTCTGGTACCTCCCATACAAATGTACTACCCCGCCCATTTAGAAATCGTTTAATAATATCAATATGCAGAACGCGATCTTGCCCAAATTCTGTACTTAGTAAAGTTATATCTAGACAAAGCTTTGGACTGCCCCTTATAAACCGTGTAATATTTTCAATTTGACCGACGCGATCTAGACAAAGTTTCAGACAAAAACTTGGAAGTCTGGCATCTCCCCTTCTGGTACCTCCCATACAAATATAGAATCCCCCACCCCCTATTAACCCTAAAATATTATCAATATGACCAACGCGATCTTGCCCGACTTCTGTATTTAGTAAAGTGTAATATTATCAATATGACCGACGCGATCTTGCCCAAATTATGTATTTAGTAAAGTTGTATCTAGACTTAGCTTTGGACTGCCCCTTATAAACCGTGTAATATTATCAATATAACCGACGCGATATTGCCCAAATTATGTATTTAGTAAAGCTATATCTAGACAAAGTTTTGGAGAAAAACTTGAAAGTCTGGCAACTCCCCTTCTGGTACCACCCATACAAATGTACCACTCGCCCATTTAGAAATCGTGTAATAATATCAATACGCCTAACGAGATCTATACAAACTGTACAAAGTTTCAGACAAAAACTTGGAAGACTGGCAACTCCCCTTCTGGTACCTCCCTTACAAATGTACCATCCCCCCCTTATAAACCGTGTAATATTATCAATATGCCCAACGCGATCTTGCCCAAATTCTGTATTAGAACTGCTATAGCTAGACAAAGTTTTGGAGAAAAACTTGGAAGTCTGGCAACTCCCCTTCTGGTACCTCCCATGCAAATGTACCATCCCGCCCCTTATAAACCGTAAAATATTATCAATATTACCAACGCGATCTTGCCCAAATTCTGTATTAGAACAGCTATAGCTACACAGAGGGAAAAGTGCCTAATAAATACCTAATAAAATAGAACAAAATCAATAAGATATCTCTATGATTTTTTTTCAAGAAGGAAGTCGTATTACTTTAATTAGTAAAAACTTTTTGAAAAAATCTAGAAGGAATCTTATGGTTTTTATTAGGTATTCTTCTCGATTTTTTCAAAAAGGGTTTCTTCTTGATTTCATTAGGATGCCTTATTGATTTTTTCAACAAGAAGTTCTTATTGATTTCATTAGGCTGTCTTATTAATTTTTCCAAGAAGGTGTTCTTCTTGATTTCATTAGGCTGTCTTATTGATTTTTTCAACAAGGGGTTTTTCTTGATTTCATTAGGCTGTCTTATTGATTTTTTCAAAAAGGGTTTCTTTTTGTTTTGATTAGACTGTCTTATTGATTTTTTCATCTCGTCTCATTAAAAAATTTTAATTTTTCATTTCTTTTTTTTTTATTGTATATATTTATTTATGAATACTTTAGATTTAATTTATATATATATATATATATATATATATGTATATACACTACACTTGATATAATAATAAATATGTACTATTACCAGTATTTTTTTACTCGAATAACTTTAAGTCCATTGTTTAGTAAGTAAAAATGGATAGGAGGTCCATCTAAATCGATCAAGTTGATCATCGCATAAGTTTCGGTTTCAGCGCCGACTAAATAAGATTGAAATCTTTGTGAAAAGCTCAGGTTTACAAATTTCTTACTTCCACTTCAGCCCGTCACAAAATACGTAAAACTCGGAAATTTTTGAAAAATCTGGTCCAATAACCATTATTCTTGGCTGCAGAGTTTCTCGCCTTTCTGCATAGTTTTTAACTATTTGAAGGATTTTGGCTGCATATCATTAATCGTTGGTACTAAAGTGACGAAATCTGTTTGGGCATCGGCTATAGATGGCTTATATTCTTTGTTAAGCCGTTGTGGTTGTAATAATGCATGCAGAAGTATTGTACATACACAATACTTAGAATCTGAAAAGAAATACAAGAATTAGTTAATGTTAAATATTATGTAGTATATGTAAATCAATATCTTCAAGAACAATTCACCTTTTGAAATATTTTCACTGCGTAAATATTGTATGTAATATTCCCTTGATGCACGGTCTTTGATGTCTTGGTCCAAAATTTTCAACAACTTTTGATAAAAAATTTACAATTTTACGAATAAGTTGTTTGATTTGCCTGGGTATAAATAATCAAAATCTATTTCGATCTTTCCAGAACAAAAATAAAAAAATAGAAATGATTAAAAATTAAAGAAGATAAAAAGAAAAATAAACTATTAATACTTACAAGTTCATGTCCTAAAAAATCGTTGTACCGTGGCCATTCTAGTAAAATATGGCTCAAAGAAGTAGCACTGCGGATCTCTTCTGTAACGGATTCGGCCGCAGTGGAAGTACAATTATCAAATATTTCTTTTTCTGCATTGGTCTAACGAGAAAATAATTTTCCTGTCGGATTTTTCTTCCCGTCTTTCCGTTTTAAAAAGTATGTTTCCTAGAAGAATCGGAATTGTTCAAAAATAAATAATAGACATATAATAAATTAGATTAATATAGCAAGTGAGAAAATTTCAGTGGTATGGAAAAATATTATTCTGTGCAAAATTTCAAGTCGATAGATCACTTCCTCCCAACGTTATCGTGCAAATCAACCAGACAGACGGACGGACGAAAACAACTTACAAAGTTCTGATACGTATTTCTTTCAGTCACTCGTATCAAATGATCTTACCGTAAGGCGAGCGTATAAGAACACTTTTTTAAAAACACTTTCTTTCACTTTCACTTTTTTTTTTTTCATTTAACACTGTATTATAAAATATATTAGCATAATAATTCACAAATTAATCTAAAAATCACTCTATATTTTGATTTTTTTTAATTGTTCCACAAAAAATATCTAATTATTTCTCCACAACGTCTTACCATGATGCCTGTTCACTTTCAACTAAAACTTTAACTTCAATATTGGAAATATGCAATAAAAACAAAACAAACAAAACGAACTATGAACTACAGTTATGAGCGGCGTCACATGTATGTATGTATATGCATATTTGTTTTTCTAATGCGCTAAGCATAGGCTGAACATTCTTCTACTCACACACAACACAGCATTTCATACGAAAGTTTAAGAAAATAAGAAGATCTCTTTCGTATGCTTTGTTGGTACACTTTGGCAACAGCAAGACTCAACGTAGATTTTGTTGCTATTTATTTTAGGGCACAAAGAGAAATTCCAAACAAAATTATCAAACGCAATGCCAGTGCATTTTGACGAAATTTTACTTCCACTACTTCTCTATACCCCTTGTCAATCGTACGACAAATATATGCATTTGAAATAACAAGCAAGCTAATATAATCAAGAAGAAAGCCTTATTAATAAATTCAAGAATATGATTTGCACAAGATCATGTAGGAGCCTAATAAAATCTATAAGGAAATCCTTTTTGAAAAAAACAATAAGACCGCCTAATGAAATCAAAAAGGAACCCTTTTTGAAAAAATCAATAAGACATCCTAAGGAAATCAAGGAGAAAACCTTGTTGTATACAATTTATAAGAAAACCTATTAAAATCAAAAAGTTTTTCTCTATGAATTGTTTTTTTGGTGTCAAAAATAACGGAAATTGAGTAAAAAAAATTGAGAATCACATGTTTCCTTCTTGATTTTACGTTTTTTCCTTCTTGATAAAATTAAAAAGATTTACAACATTAAAATAATAATGAATCGCATTGAAAAAATCTTCGTTTCTTTCTGCTGGGATACCCCTTAGCCTAAAAACGTTTCATAGAGAAAATCTTCTTGACTCTATTAGGCAGTTTTGGCTCTGTGTAGACAAAGTTTCGGACCAAAATTTGGAAGTCTGGCAACTCCCCTTCTGATACCTTCCATACAAATTTACCATCCCGCCCCTTTTAAACCGTGTAATATTATCAATATGGCTATAGAGATCTCGCACAAATTTTGTAAACTTATAGCTAGGCAAAGTTTCGGACAAAAAATTTGGAAGTCTGGCAACTCCCCTTCTGGTACCTTCCATACAAATTTACCATCCCGCCCCTTTTAAACCTCCCATACAAATGTTCCACCCGCCACTTTAGAAATCGTGTAATAATATCAATACGCCTAACGCGATCTTGCCCAAATTCTGTACTTAGTAAACCTATAACTGTACAAAGTTTCAGACAAACACTTGGAAGTCTACCAACTCCCCTTCTGGTCCCTCCCATACAAATTTACCATCCCGCCCCTTATAAACCGTGTAATATTATCAATATGCCCAACGCGATCTTGCCCAAATTCTGTATTAGAACTGCTATAGCTAGACAAAGTTTTGGAGAAAAACTTGGAAGTCTGGCAACTCCCCTTCTGGTACCTCCCATGCAAATGTACCATCCCGCCCCTTATTAGCCGTCTAATACAAATATACCACCCGCCAATTTAGAAATCGTGTAATAATATCAATACGCCTAACGCGATCTTGCCCAAATTCTGTACTTAGTAAACCTATAACTGTACAAAGTTTCAGACAAAAACTTGGAAGTCTGGCAACTCCCCTTATGGTACCTTCAATACAAATTTACCATCCCGCCCCTTATAAACCATGTAATATTATCAATATGGCTAACGAGATCTTGCACAAATTTTGTAAACTTATAGCTAGGCAAAGTTTCGGACAACAACTTGGAAGTCTGGCAACTCCCATTCTGGTACCACCCATACAAATTTATCATCCCGCCCCTTATAAACCGTGTAATATTATCAATATGGCCAACGAGATCTTGCACACATTTTGTAAACCTATAACTAGGCAAAGTTTCGAACAAAATCTGGGAAGTCTGGCAACTCCCCTTCTGGTACCTCCCATACAAATGTAGAATACCCCCACCCCCCTATTAACCCTAAAATGTTATTAATATGACCAATGCGATCTTGCCCGAATTCTGTATTTAGTAAAGTTATATCCAGACAAAGCTTTGGACAGAAACTTGGAAGTCTGGCAACACCCCTTCTGGTACATCCCATACAAATGTACCATCCCGCCCCTTATACACCGTAAAATATTATCAATATGACCTATGCAATCTTGCCCAAATTCTGTACTTAGTAAAGTTATATCTAGACAAAGCTTTGGACTGCCCCTTATAAACCGTGTAATATTATCAACTAATTGAAAAGCCCGTCAAACGACGGTCGAAAAAAAACATGTCTTCATTGTTCTTTTTGTGAACAAACACACATGTGTAAACAACACACAGCCACACACACTGCGACTGTGAAAAGAGAATAATGACGTGTTAAAAAATGAGCGAGCAAGAAAGAGAGTAATGAAAGAGAGTAAAGAAAAGCTTCACCGCAGGCAGGCAGTGAGGTGCACAAATTATAATATTTAGGATTATCAATATGATAAGTACCCTCCTGGTACCTCCCATACAAATGTACCACTTTAGAAATCGTGCAATAATATCACTACGACCAGCGCGATCTGGCCCAATTTCTGTACTTAGTAAACATATAACATATATACATATATGTAATAATATCAATGCTCCCAAATTCTGTATTTTGTAAAGCTATATCTAACCAAAGCTTTGGATACAAATATGGAAGTCTGGCTACTCACCTTCTGGTACCACCCATACAAATGTACCATTCCACCCACTTTAGAAATCGTGCAATAATATCAATACGACCAGCGCGATCTGGCCTAATTTCTGTTCTTAGTAAACATATAACTGCAAAGTTTCAGACAAAAACTTGGAAGTCTGGCAACTCCCCTACTGGTACCTCCCATACAAATGTAGAATCTCCCCCCCCCCCACCTATTAACACTAAAATATTATCAATATGACCCATGCGATCTTGCCCGAATTCTGTATTTAGTAAAGCTATATCTAGACAAAGCTTTGGACAGAAACTTGGAAGTCTGGCATCTCCCTTTCCCATACATATGTACCATCCCGCAACTTATAAATCGTATAATAATATCAATATGCCCAATGCGATCTTGCCCAAATTCTGAATTTAGTAAACATATAACTGCAAAGTTTCAGACAAAAACTTGGAAGTCTGACAACTCCCTTTCTGGTACCTCTCACATAAATTTACCATCCCGCCCCTTATAAGCCGTCTAATATTATCAATATGACCAACTCGATCTTGCCCAAATTCTGTATTTAGTAAAGCTAAAGCTAGACAAAGTTTTGGAAGTCTGACAACTCCCCTTCTGGTACCTCCCACATAAATTTACCATACCGCCCCTTATTAGCCGTCTAATATTATCAATATGACCAACTCGATCTTGCCCAAATTCTGTATTTAGTAAAGCTATAGCTAGACAAAGTTTTGGAAGTCTGGCAACTCCTCTTCTGGTACCTCCCATACAAATGTACCATCCCGCCCCTTATAAGCCGACTAATGTAACATATATACATATATGTAATAATATCAATGTGCCCAAATTCTGTATTTAGTAAATCTATATCTAGACAAAGCTTTGGACAAGAATTTAAAAGTCTGGCAACTCCCCTTCTGGTTCCTCCCACAGAAATGTACCATCCCGCCGCTTATAAACCGTGTAATATTATCAATATGGCAACGAGATCTTGCACAAATTTTGTAAACCTATAGCTAGGCAAAGTTTCGAACAAAAACTGGGAAGTCTGGCAACTCCCCTTCTGGTACCACCCATACAAATGTACCATCCCGCCCATTTAGAAATCGTTTGGAAGTCTGGCAACTCCCCTTCTGGTACCTCCCTTACAAATGTACCATCCCCCCCTTATAATCCGTAAAATATTATCAATATGACCAAATCGATCTTGCCCAAATTCTGTATTAGAACAGCTATAGCTAGACAAAGTTTCGGACAAAAACTTGGAAGTCTGGCAACTCCCCTTCTGGTACCTCCCAAACAAATTTACCATCCCACCCCTTGTAAACCGTGTAATATTATCAATATGGCTAACGAGATCTTGCACAAATTTTGTATTTGATAAATCTATTGCCAGACAAAGTTTCGGACAAAAACTTTGGAAGTCTGGCAACTCCCCTTCTGGTACCTCATATACAAATTTACCATCCCGCCCCTTGTAAACCGTGTAATATTATCAATATGGCTAACGAGATCTTGCACAAATTTTGTATTTGATAAATCTATTGCCAGACAAAGTTTCGGACAAAAACTTTGGAAGTCTGGCAACTCCCCTTCTGGTACCTCCCATACAAATTTACCATTCCGCCCCTTGTAAACCGTGTAATATTATCAATATGGCTAACGAGATCTTGCACAAATTTTGTATTTGATAAATCTATTGCCAGACAAAGTTTCGGAGAAAAACTTTGGAAGTCTGGCAACTCCCCTTCTGGTACCTCCCATACAAATGTACCATCCCCCCCTTATAAACCGTAAAATATTATCAATATGACCCAATCGATCTTGCCCAAATTCTGTATTTAGTAAAGCTATAGCTAGACAAAGTTTTGGAAGTCTGACAACTCCCCTTCTGGTACCTCCCACATAAATTTACCATCCCGCCCCTTATAAGCCGTCTAATATTATCAATATGACCAACTCGATCTTGCCCAAATTCTGTATTTAGTAAAGCTAAAGCTAGACAAAGTTTTGAAAGTCTGACAACTCCCCTTCTGGTACCTCCCACATAAATTTACCATCCCGCCCCTATTATCAATATGACCAACTCGATCTTGCCCAAATTCTGTATTTAGTAAAGCTATAGCTAGACAAAGTTTTGGAGAAAAACTTGGAAGTCTGGCAACTCCCTTCTGGTACCTCCCATACAAATTTACCATCCCGCCCCTTGTAAACCGTGTAATATTATCAATATGGCTAACGAGATCTTGCACAAATTTTGTATTTGATAAATCTATTGCCAGACAAAGTTTCGGACAAAAACTTTGGAAGTCTGGCAACTCCCCTTCTGGTACCTCCCATACAAATTTACCATCCCGCCCCTTATAAACCGTGTAATATTATCAATATGGCTAACGAGATCTTCCACAAATTTTGTAAACCTATAGCTAGGCAAAGTTTCGAACAAAAACTGGGAAGACTGGCAACTCCCCTTCTGGTACCACCCTTACAAATGTACCATCCCGCCCTTTTAGAAATCGTTTGGAAGTCCGGCAACTCCCCTTCTGGTACCTCCCTTACAAATGTACCATCCCCCCATTATAAACCGTAAAATATTATCAATATGACCAAATCGATCTTGCCCAAATTCTGTATTAGAACAGCTATAGCTAGACAAAGTTTCGGACAAAAACTTGGAAGTCTGGCAACTCCCCTTCTGGTACCTCCCATACAAATGTACTACCCCGCCCATTTAGAAATCGTTTATTAATATCAATATGCAAAACGCGATCTTGCCCAAATTCTGTACTTAGTAAAGTTATATCTAGACAAAGCTTTGGACTGCCCGTTATAAACCGTGTAATATTATCAATATGACCGACGCGATCTTGCCCAAATTATGTATTTAGTAAAGCTATATCTAGGCAAAGTTTGCCCAAATTCTGTACTTAGTAAACATATAACTGTGCAAAGTTTCTGACAAAAACTTGGAAGTCTGGCAACTCCCCGTCTGGTACCTCCCTTACAAATGTACCATCCGCCCCTTATAAACCGCAAAATATTATCAATATGACCAAATCGATCTTGCCCAAATTCTGTATTAGAACAGCTATAGCTAGACAAAGTTTCGGACAAAAACTTGGAAGTCTGGCAACTCCCATTCTGGTGCCTCCCATACAAATTTACCATCCCGCCCCTTATAAACCGTGTAATATTATCAATATTGCCAACGAGATCTTGCACAAATTTTGTATTTGATAAATCTATTGCCAGACAAAGTTTCGGACAAAAACTTTGGAAGTCTGGCAACTCCCCTTCTGGTACCTCCCATACAAATTTACCATCCCGCCCCTTATAAACCGTGTAATATTATCAATATGGCTAACGAGATCTTCCACAAATTTTGTAAACCTATAGCTAGGCAAAGTTTCGAACAAAAACTGGGAAGTCTGGCAACTCCCCTTCTGGTACCACCCTTACAAATGTACCATCCCGCCCTTTTATAAATCGTTTGGAAGTCTACCAACTCCCCTTCTGGTCCCTACCATGCAAATGTACCACCCCGCCCCTTATAAGCCGTCTAATAATATCAATACGCTCAACGCGATCTTGCCCAAATTCTGTACTTAGTAAACCTATAACTGTACAAAGTTTCAGACAAAAACTTGGAAGTCTGGCATCTCCCCTTCTCGTACCTCCCATATAAATGTACTACCCCGCCCATTTAGAAATCGTTTATTAATATCAATGTGCAAAACGCGATCTTGCCCAAATTCTGTACTTAGTAAAGTTATATCTAGACAAAGCTGTGGACTGCCCGTTATAAACCGTGTAATATTATCAATATGACCGACGCGATCTTGCCCAAATTATGTATTTAGTAAAGCTATATCTAGACAAAGTTTTGGAGAAAAACTTGGAAGTCTGGCAACTCCCCTTCTGGTACCTCACATACAAATGTACCACCCCACTATGGGCAAAAAGTATGATTTTGATATGCGTTTGATATCAAAACAAGTTAAAGATTTTGTTAATTATATAAAAAAGCATTTGCCAAAGTGCAACCGTAAATTAGAGCGATTTAAAACTAAACATTCAAAATGGCTTAGCAAAAGTATAATTATAGTAATGGATGAGCAGTATGTTTCCCCAAACAAAATAGGTCGCCCAAAATTAAATTATGAAGATGCTGGACCTAGGCTAAAAAGGAAATTAGCCCCCGAAGTTGCTTCACAAAATAAACATGCAACGCCGTTGCTAGTTCATGCTGCTACGGTTTCAGCCAAAAAATCCAACGACAGAGACATGGCCTTTGTTTTGAATAAAGCATTCAGTAATGGAAATACAGCCGAATTAAGGAACAAACTTTTTGCTGTTAATCCAACACCTGTTTCTGCGGATAACGCATTAGCATTTTTAATAGACAATAGATTAACAAAACAACAGTACATAAACATGAAGCAACACACCAAGAAACAGGGATGTGATATTTATCCTCCTTATTCTGAAGTCGTTGAATCGAAATTAAAATGTACACCTGTCGGAATCCTTTATTCTGAAACCAAGGTACAAGTTACATTACAAAACTTATTACACCATACTACTCACCGAATTCTTACAATGCAAGACGAAGTTTTTGAACTACTTTCAGATGCAACAAATTGTAAACTTATTTTTAGTTACGGATTTGATGGCTCATCAGGCCACAGTTTATAGAAACAGCGGTTTCAGTCCAATCACAATTCTGGTCTTGATAATTCACTTTTTGTAACTACGGTTATCCCACTGAAAGTTATAGATGAACTTCATCGAGTTATTTGGCTGAATAAGACTCCACAGTCTGTTAGATTTTGTCGTCCTTTGAAAACCGAATTCGTTAAGGAAAGTACATCCCTCATATTAAACGAAAAAGATAATTTGGATAATCAAATATTACACCTACAAGATTATTTATATACGCACAAAACGAAAAAATAATTGTGAAGTTTGAAGGATATATGACACTTATAGATAGCAATATGTCAAAAACGCCTTTTTTCGAAAAATAATTTTTTTATTGTTGAATATGATTCTTTGGGGGATCAGAAACAATTTTTATTCCACAAGTTTTTCAAACTTGGCTTTTCTGCAAAAGTACCGTTATTTATAGGTTACTCACGATAATCGCTTATTTGACCCTTAAAACACAGTGTTTGTCTGTCTTTCGTTCAGTGTGCATGCACATTTTGTCCGTTCGTCGAGTTTTTCGTGTGCTTTAAAAAAAAAAAAAAAAAAAAAAAAAAATTATGCAAAACAAAAATAAACAATCAAAACTCTAAAATACACATAAGAACAAATAACATAGAAACATAATAATAAAATAAACAGTGCAATTTAGTTAAAATAAACGAAATAGAATAGATTAAAATAACAAAACAACATTTCATAACAACAACTACATCATCATCATCAGCAGCCACAACACAAAACAAAATAGAAAACAAAACATCGCGCTCTCACGTCACAACAACAATAATAACCAGCACCACGCATCAACACACCAACACATAAAAGACTACACTAAGGGCTTTTTTATGCCCCCCATACCGTCTTGCATTTGTGTTCCCCCCTCCTTTTTCCCGTTCGCATATCACAAATAGTTCTGCGTTCTTCTCGTCGCTGTTCTGTTGGTTGTTGTAGGCATAACATTGAACAACCAACAGAAACAACAGTGGCGGGAGGGGGGCAGCACTATTTGTGATTTTGCTTTGATGTTGTCTTTTGTTTGGTAGTGTCATGGTAGGTAAATACAAAATTCACTTTGCAAACATTCGCGGGCTGAGGTCGAATTATTTTGCGGTATACTCTCATATTAGTTTCCATAGGCCGGATGTCCTCGCTCTATGTGAGACCCAGGTGTGTGAGGATTCTGATCCACAGGATTTTCACATTCCTGGTTATCACACTCTCTCCTCTTTTTTTTCTCACAGAGGTCTTGTGTTATATATACGTAACGGTGTTGTGTTCCAGAGTCAGCAACATTTGAACTCACAAGATCCAGAATTTAACTCCCTCTGGGTTAAGTTCAGGATTGGATCGCACCTATTACACTTCGGGTTTCTTTATAGAAGTCCAAATTTGGAAAGGGAGGCTACCCTAAACGGCTTCGACGCCCTTTCTGACTCTATTTCAAAAGTCTTAGAAGATTATCCGGACAGTGAAATTGTGGTTGCTGGGGATTTCAATGTCCACAATAATTCTTGGCTTTCCCATTCGAGCCATACATCTCCGGAGGGCCAGTACGCTGAGCTTTTTGCCGCGCACAATGACTTGGCGCAATTAGTGAATGAACCAACACACATTCCGCGTGTTGAAGGGCAACAACAAAATATTCTTGACCTTTTTTTAACCTCCCACCCTGAAAAGTACGAGGTTAACATCCTTGCACCTCTTGGCAACTCAGATCATTGCACTATTTCAGCATCCTTTTCGTTCTCCGATCTTCGAGCCACTTCAAAACCAGTCACGAAGCGGACAATGTATATATACGAAAAGGCACGTTGGGCCGAGCTCAACAATTTTTACCAGCAATTTAACTGTAAACTATGTTTCCTAGACAGTAATGTCGATGCTGCTGCTGAAATGGTTGAGAAAATAATTCTTCTCGGTATAAACACATTTATTCCATCGAAGTCTACTTCGATTAAATCTTCAAAGAATTGTTGGTTTAATCAGGCATGCAAAGAAGCTGTCAGATCTAAAGAGGAAGCGTTCAGAAATTGGCGTTTAAATAAAAATGCCAATACTGAGCTGTTACGCAAACAGGCAAGATCATCGTGTGCCAGGGTACTTAGGCGCGAAAAACTTCTTCACGAACAGCGTCTTCGTGCTAAAGTTCTTTCTACTCCCAGGGGAAGTAAGAGCTTTTGGGCATTTGTTAATAGAGTAAGGGACAATTCTTTATCTTCTATCCCAACTCTCGTTAACGATGACCAGATATTCACTGACCCGGTTGACAAAGCTAACCTTCTGGCTGAAATATTTGCAAAGAATTCATCTTTGCCAGACAGCAGTCAACCACTCCCCGTAATCGAAAACGTATCTACTTCGATGCCTCAGATATTTTTTCGAACACGGGGCGTTAAAAGGGTTCTTGCAGATCTCAATGTAAACAAAACTCCGGGCCCGGATGGCATTTCAGCACTTGTCCTATGTAAGTGCTCTTCGACGCTAGCTCGTCCATTGCGCAATCTTTTCAACATGTCGTACCGTGCTGGTATTTACCCTTCACGTTGGAAAGTTGCCAATGTTCAGCCGATCCCCAAGAAAAGTGAGGCTACTAATCCTGCGAATTACCGTCCAATTGCAATATGTTCTGCGCTCTCGAAGGTTATGGAGAGCATGGTTAACCACCATCTTGTTAAGTATTTAGAGTCTAACGGCCTTCTAAATGATCGACAGTATGGCTTCCGTAGAAATCGATCTACTGGAGACCTGATGGCGTTCCTTTCGGAGCGATGGAGTCGATCTATTCACGCTCTTGGTGAAAGTAAGGTCGTGGCTCTGGATATTTCCAAGGCGTTCGATAGGGTCTGGCACGGAGCACTCATATCAAAACTTATTGCTTTTGGTGTCGGTAATATCTTCTCTCGATTCATATCGAGTTTTCTCAGGGATCGCTCTATACGAGTTGTTATAGATGGGGTCTCATCCAACGAGCATAGGTTGACCGCAGGAGTTCCACAAGGCTCTGTCCTCTGTCCTCTCTCCTTCTCTATTTCTTATTTTCATTGACGACCTGTTGGGGCAGACTGTGAACCCAATCTACTCATTTGCGGATGACAGCAACCTCTGTCATTCGTACTCATTTGATCATCGGCCAAGTCCCTCGGAGATAGAGGACAAAAGGCGAACGATGAATAACTCACTTAACCGCGATTTGGCGACGATTTGTGAGTGGGGCCAAATGAACAGAGTAGATTTTAATGCACAAAAGACCCAGTGCTGTTTGTTGTCACACAAACGTTCCACTGATCCAGCACCGTCGTCAATATCTATGGGTGGTGTGGATATCGACGTATCAGATACTCTTGATGTTCTGGGCATGAAGATACAGGGTGATGCTCGCTGGGCTAGCCATATATTCGAAGTGTCGAAAGAAGCATTCAAGTGGTTGGGCTTTTTAAAGCGGTCTGATCTCGTAAATATTTACACCACCTACATCCGGCCTAAAATGGAATACAACTCGCATATATGGGCAGGGGCTCCATTAACATCTTTGAAGCTTCTGGACCGTGTACAGAGGAGAGCGGTGGCGATGATAGGGGATGGTAGGGTATCCAGCTCTATTGTCTCCCTACAGCATCGCCGAAATGTGGGTTGTGTATCGCTATTCTATAGATATTTTAATGGTATCTGTTCAGAAGATATCCGTCGTCTGGTCCCTGAAGTTAGAACATTTAGCCGGAATACTCGGCTATCCAGGGAATCTCATCCGTTCATTGTCAAATGGCCGGTTGACCGGACAACGCACTATAGAGAAAATTCGTTCTTCAGCCGTACTGTTCGCATGTGGAATAATCTTCAAGTGTTTTTCCTACCTGCTATGACATTATCAAATTCAAGGCAAACATCAACAAACACTACTCCCTCTTTCCTCCCTCCAATACCCTTATTTCCTATCGCTAACACAGTGCATTGCATTCATAGGGGGCATCCCCTGAGTGTTAGTCAAAAAAAAAAAAAAAAAAAAAAAAATAGTATCAATATGACCAATGCGATCTTGCCCAAATTCTTTATTTAGTAAAGTTATATCTAGACAAAGCTTTGGATTGCCCCTTTTAACCCGTGTAATATCAATATGACCGACGCGATCTTGCCCAAATTATGTATTTAGTAAAGCTATATCTAGACAAAGTTTTGGAGAAAAACTTGGAAGTCTGGCAACTCCCCTTCTGGTACCTCACATACAAATGTACCACCCCACTATGGGTAAAAAGTATGATTTTGATATGCGTTTGATATCAAAACAAGTTAAAGATTTTGTTAATTATATAAAAAAGCATTTGCCAAAGTGCAACCGTAAATTAGAGCGATTTAAAACTAAACATTCAAAATGGCTTAGCAAAAGTATAATTATAGTAATGGATGAGCAGTATGTTTCCCCAAACAAAATAGGTCGCCCAAAATTAAATTATGAAGATGCTGGACCTAGGCTAAAAAGGAAATTAGCCCCCGAAGTTGCTTCACAAAATAAACATGCAACGCCGTTGCTAGTTCATGCTGCTACGGTTTCAGCCAAAAAATCCAACGACAGAGACATGGCCTTTGTTTTGAATAAAGCATTCAGTAATGGAAATACAGCCGAATTAAGGAACAAACTTTTTGCTGTTAATCCAACACCTGTTTCTGCGGATAACGCATTAGCATTTTTAATAGACAATAGATTAACAAAACAACAGTACATAAACATGAAGCAACATACCAAGAAACAGGGATGTGATATTTATCCTCCTTATTCTGAAGTCGTTGAATCGAAATTAAAATGTACACCTGTCGGAATCCTTTATTCTGAAACCAAGGTACAAGTTACATTACAAAACTTATTACACCATACTACTCACCGAATTCTTACAATGCAAGACGAAGTTTTTGAACTACTTTCAGATGCAACAAATTGTAAACTTATTTTTAGTTACGGATTTGATGGCTCCTCAGGCCACAGTTTATAGAAACAGCGGTTTCAGTCCAATCACAATTCTGGTCTTGATAATTCACTTTTTGTAACTACGGTTATCCCACTGAAAGTTATAGATGAACTTCATCGAGTTATTTGGCTGAATAAGACTCCACAGTCTGTTAGATTTTGTCGTCCTTTGAAAACCGAATTCGTTAAGGAAAGTACATCCCTCATATTAAACGAAAAAGATAATTTGGATAATCAAATATTACACCTACAAGATTATTTATATACGCACAAAACGAAAAAATAATTGTGAAGTTTGAAGGATATATGACACTTATAGATAGCAATATGTCAAAAACGCCTTTTTTCGAAAAATAATTTTTTTATTGTTGAATATGATTCTTTGGGGGATCAGAAACAATTTTTATTCCACAAGTTTTTCAAACTTGGCTTTTCTGCAAAAGTACCGTTATTTATAGGTTACTCACGATAATCGCTTATTTGACCCTTAAAACACAGTGTTTGTCTGTCTTTCGTTCAGTGTGCATGCACATTTTGTCCGTTCGTCGAGTTTTTCGTGTGCTTTAAAAAAAAAAAAAGAAAAAAAAATTATGCAAAACAAAAATAAACAATCAAAACTCTAAAATACACATAAGAACAAATAACATAGAAACATAATAATAAAATAAACAGTGCAATTTAGTTAAAATAAACGAAATAGAATAGAATAAAATAACAAAACAACATTTCATAACAACAACTACATCATCATCATCAGCAGCCACAACACAAAACAAAATAGAAAACAAAACATCGCGCTCTCACGTCACAACAACAATAATAACCAGCACCACGCATCAACACACCAACACATAAAAGACTACACTAAGGGCTTTTTTATGCCCCCCATACCGTCTTGCATTTGTGTTCCCCCCTCCTTTTTCCCGTTCGCATATCACAAATAGTTCTGCGTTCTTCTCGTCGCTGTTCTGTTGGTTGTTGTAGGCATAACATTGAACAACCAACAGAAACAACAGTGGCGGGAGGGGGGCAGCACTATTTGTGATTTTGCTTTGATGTTGTCTTTTGTTTGGTAGTGTCATGGTAGGTAAATACAAAATTCACTTTGCAAACATTCGCGGGCTGAGGTCGAATTATTTTGCGGTATACTCTCATATTAGTTTCCATAGGCCGGATGTCCTCGCTCTATGTGAGACCCAGGTGTGTGAGGATTCTGATCCACAGGATTTTCACATTCCTGGTTATCACACTCTCTCCTCTTTTTTTTCTCACAGAGGTCTTGTGTTATATATACGTAACGGTGTTGTGTTCCAGAGTCAGCAACATTTGAACTCACAAGATCCAGAATTTAACTCCCTCTGGGTTAAGTTCAGGATTGGATCGCACCTATTACACTTCGGGTTTCTTTATAGAAGTCCAAATTTGGAAAGGGAGGCTACCCTAAACGGCTTCGACGCCCTTTCTGACTCTATTTCAAAAGTCTTAGAAGATTATCCGGACAGTGAAATTGTGGTTGCTGGGGATTTCAATGTCCACAATAATTCTTGGCTTTCCCATTCGAGCCATACATCTCCGGAGGGCCAGTACGCTGAGCTTTTTGCCGCGCACAATGACTTGGCGCAATTAGTGAATGAACCAACACACATTCCGCGTGTTGAAGGGCAACAACAAAATATTCTTGACCTTTTTTTAACCTCCCACCCTGAAAAGTACGAGGTTAACATCCTTGCACCTCTTGGCAACTCAGATCATTGCACTATTTCAGCATCCTTTTCGTTCTCCGATCTTCGAGCCACTTCAAAACCAGTCACGAAGCGGACAATGTATATATACGAAAAGGCACGTTGGGCCGAGCTCAACAATTTTTACCAGCAATTTAACTGTAAACTATGTTTCCTAGACAGTAATGCCGATGCTGCTGCTGAAATGGTTGAGAAAATAATTCTTCTCGGTATAAACACATTTATTCCATCGAAGTCTACTTCGATTAAATCTTCAAAGAATTGTTGGTTTAATCAGGCATGCAAAGAAGCTGTCAGATCTAAAGAGGAAGCGTTCAGAAATTGGCGTTTAAATAAAAATGCCAATACTGAGCTGTTACGCAAACAGGCAAGATCATCGTGTGCCAGGGTACTTAGGCGCGAAAAACTTCTTCACGAACAGCGTCTTCGTGCTAAAGTTCTTTCTACTCCCAGGGGAAGTAAGAGCTTTTGGGCATTTGTTAATAGAGTAAGGGACAATTCTTTATCTTCTATCCCAACTCTCGTTAACGATGACCAGATATTCACTGACCCGGTTGACAAAGCTAACCTTCTGGCTGAAATATTTGCAAAGAATTCATCTTTGCCAGACAGCAGTCAACCACTCCCCGTAATCGAAAACGTATCTACTTCGATGCCTCAGATATTTTTTCGAACACGGGGCGTTAAAAGGGTTCTTGCAGATCTCAATGTAAACAAAACTCCGGGCCCGGATGGCATTTCAGCACTTGTCCTATGTAAGTGCTCTTCGACGCTAGCTCGTCCATTGCGCAATCTTTTCAACATGTCGTACCGTGCTGGTATTTACCCTTCACGTTGGAAAGTTGCCAATGTTCAGCCGATCCCCAAGAAAAGTGAGGCTACTAATCCTGCGAATTACCGTCCAATTGCAATATGTTCTGCGCTCTCGAAGGTTATGGAGAGCATGGTTAACCACCATCTTGTTAAGTATTTAGAGTCTAACGGCCTTCTAAATGATCGACAGTATGGCTTCCGTAGAAATCGATCTACTGGAGACCTGATGGCGTTCCTTTCGGAGCGATGGAGTCGATCTATTCACGCTCTTGGTGAAAGTAAGGTCGTGGCTCTGGATATTTCCAAGGCGTTCGATAGGGTCTGGCACGGAGCACTCATATCAAAACTTATTGCTTTTGGTGTCGGTAATATCTTCTCTCGATTCATATCGAGTTTTCTCAGGGATCGCTCTATACGAGTTGTTATAGATGGGGTCTCATCCAACGAGCATAGGTTGACCGCAGGAGTTCCACAAGGCTCTGTCCTCTGTCCTCTCTCCTTCTCTATTTCTTATTTTCATTGACGACCTGTTGGGGCAGACTGTGAACCCAATCTACTCATTTGCGGATGACAGCAACCTCTGTCATTCGTACTCATTTGATCATCGGCCAAGTCCCTCGGAGATAGAGGACAAAAGGCGAACGATGAATAACTCACTTAACCGCGATTTGGCGACGATTTGTGAGTGGGGCCAAATGAACAGAGTAGATTTTAATGCACAAAAGACCCAGTGCTGTTTGTTGTCACACAAACGTTCCACTGATCCAGCACCGTCGTCAATATCTATGGGTGGTGTGGATATCGACGTATCAGATACTCTTGATGTTCTGGGCATGAAGATACAGGGTGATGCTCGCTGGGCTAGCCATATATTCGAAGTGTCGAAAGAAGCATTCAAGTGGTTGGGCTTTTTAAAGCGGTCTGATCTCGTAAATATTTACACCACCTACATCCGGCCTAAAATGGAATACAACTCGCATATATGGGCAGGGGCTCCATTAACATCTTTGAAGCTTCTGGACCGTGTACAGAGGAGAGCGGTGGCGATGATAGGGGATGGTAGGGTATCCAGCTCTATTGTCTCCCTACAGCATCGCCGAAATGTGGGTTGTGTATCGCTATTCTATAGATATTTTAATGGTATCTGTTCAGAAGATATCCGTCGTCTGGTCCCTGAAGTTAGAACATTTAGCCGGAATACTCGGCTATCCAGGGAATCTCATCCGTTCATTGTCAAATGGCCGGTTGACCGGACAACGCACTATAGAGAAAATTCGTTCTTCAGCCGTACTGTTCGCATGTGGAATAATCTTCAAGTGTTTTTCCTACCTGCTATGACATTATCAAATTCAAGGCAAACATCAACAAACACTACTCCCTCTTTCCTCCCTCCAATACCCTTATTTCCTATCGCTAACACAGTGCATTGCATTCATAGGGGGCATCCCCTGAGTGTTAGTCAAAAAAAAAAAAAAAAAAAGAAAAAAAAAAAAAATAGTATCAATATGACCAATGCGATCTTGCCCAAATTCTTTATTTAGTAAAGTTATATCTAGACAAAGCTTTGGATTGCCCCTTTTAACCCGTGTAATATCAATATGACCGACGCGATCTTGCCCAAATTATGTATTTAGTAAAGCTATATCTAGACAAAGTTTTGGAGAAAAACTTGGAAGTCTGGCAACTCCCCTTCTGGTACCTCACATACAAATGTACCACCCCACTATGGGTAAAAAGTATGATTTTGATATGCGTTTGATATCAAAACAAGTTAAAGATTTTGTTAATTATATAAAAAAGCATTTGCCAAAGTGCAACCGTAAATTAGAGCGATTTAAAACTAAACATTCAAAATGGCTTAGCAAAAGTATAATTATAGTAATGGATGAGCAGTATGTTTCCCCAAACAAAATAGGTCGCCCAAAATTAAATTATGAAGATGCTGGACCTAGGCTAAAAAGGAAATTAGCCCCCGAAGTTGCTTCACAAAATAAACATGCAACGCCGTTGCTAGTTCATGCTGCTACGGTTTCAGCCAAAAAATCCAACGACAGAGACATGGCCTTTGTTTTGAATAAAGCATTCAGTAATGGAAATACAGCCGAATTAAGGAACAAACTTTTTGCTGTTAATCCAACACCTGTTTCTGCGGATAACGCATTAGCATTTTTAATAGACAATAGATTAACAAAACAACAGTACATAAACATGAAGCAACATACCAAGAAACAGGGATGTGATATTTATCCTCCTTATTCTGAAGTCGTTGAATCGAAATTAAAATGTACACCTGTCGGAATCCTTTATTCTGAAACCAAGGTACAAGTTACATTACAAAACTTATTACACCATACTACTCACCGAATTCTTACAATGCAAGACGAAGTTTTTGAACTACTTTCAGATGCAACAAATTGTAAACTTATTTTTAGTTACGGATTTGATGGCTCCTCAGGCCACAGTTTATAGAAACAGCGGTTTCAGTCCAATCACAATTCTGGTCTTGATAATTCACTTTTTGTAACTACGGTTATCCCACTGAAAGTTATAGATGAACTTCATCGAGTTATTTGGCTGAATAAGACTCCACAGTCTGTTAGATTTTGTCGTCCTTTGAAAACCGAATTCGTTAAGGAAAGTACATCCCTCATATTAAACGAAAAAGATAATTTGGATAATCAAATATTACACCTACAAGATTATCTATATACGCACAAAACGAAAAAATAATTGTGAAGTTTGAAGGATATATGACACTTATAGATAGCAATATGTCAAAAACGCCTTTTTTCGAAAAATAATTTTTTTATTGTTGAATATGATTCTTTGGGGGATCAGAAACAATTTTTATTCCACAAGTTTTTCAAACTTGGCTTTTCTGCAAAAGTACCGTTATTTATAGGTTACTCACGATAATCGCTTATTTGACCCTTAAAACCTGAAAATTTCATTTGACAATGTTCTGCAATTTTGTCTAAAAATCTTAGATCATAATTTTTGTTGAATGTGTCAGCTGTGAAAAATCTCAAATAACGGTACATTTTTATACTTTTTTAATAAACATGTAAACCGCGCCATTATGCGGCAACATTTTGCAACATTTTTTGAAATATAAATCAAGCTTAGCTCAGAACGCGTCCACAGAGGTATCAGTGATAAAAAGTAAGTACGGAGTAAAGTACGAAAAATATAGACTAAAGTGTTTAAAAGTAGACGGACTTTTTTTTTAAAAAATTAGTTGTATTTCAAAATATAACACAGTTTAACCATTTTCGTGGGCTTAAAAGAAATGATTGCAGGTTATAGAATGGTCAATAATAGTAAAATGTTTATATTTAAGTGAAATACATCAACGATTTTTTTATACTTAAAAATAGGCAAATAAAAATTGCACTCTTTATTTTACATTATTATCACTATTTTTTAGATCACTCCTCCAGCAAATACGACTGTTGGAGTCTTTGTAAAAACAGTTTAAGCTGGCCCGAACAATTTCAAGCATTGTTTACTTAATTAGGATTTTTTTGCGATTTCTCTTAAAACACAGTTTTAATTATGTTTTATTTAACTTTTAACTGATTGTTGAGTTAGACTTGAGTTGTTGAGTTCGACGCGGCGGTTTAAAAACAATTTGTTCTTTCCGTTGATAAAAAAACGAACTCAATTTTATTTTCTTTCGTTGTCCGTTTCAACTTAATTGACGATTGACAATTGTTTCTTGATATTTTGTTGTTGTGAACACTTGTAAATACACACGTATGTATGCGTGTACAATAGCTTATTTGACAATTGTACGAACTAGAGTTGTACCAAAGAGTAAACCAAGTAGAGTTGTATCAAAGAGTACTAGTGACATTACCTTCCTCATTATACCATGTATAATAAACGAGTATTTTCTTAATTTTCATTGAAATTGTGAAATTTGGAAGAAAGAGGATCAATTGTTTTGTTTAAATACGGCTAAAGATTTTTGTCCAAAATTGCACATACTTCGAAAAAACTTTAGTATCTGAAATTCCACCAAGGCGCTTCACGTCACAAAGCTTAGTGTGGACGTTATGAGTTGAGGAAGGTAAAAAAGCTAAAAATTTTGGATTTTTTCCATTTTTCTTCAAGTTTTTTCAATTTTTTTTCCAAACGAAACATTGTACTGCGAAGCGCCTTGGTAGAATTTAAGATTTTAAGGTTCTAAACGAGAAATAGAAAATTTTGGCCAAAAATCTTTAGCCGTTTTAAATGAAAAAGTCGTAAATCTACCTTTACCACTTATTATTATAATAATTTTTTTTCTCTCAGTGTACGAATGAAATATTCATCTTAAATGAAAGGCTACTAACCCAGATTATTGTAAAAAATTAAAAAATTCCAGTTTTTCGGATATTAATAAAATTACAGGAAAAAATTCGTAATCAGTTGAAAAATCAATGACAACAAGAACACCCTATAATTCACATATCATGTAATTGAGGGCCACCCTAATGAGCATTTCAGATAGCCGAATGTATCCCCAAATCAGTACATATAATTTGGTACATATATCCTTAAATTGGAAAAGCACTTTTTTTTGACATATTGATACTTATAGATGGCAAAGTACTGAATATTTTAACTGGAACAAACTCCTGCCAATGTTGTCCAGTCTGTGGGACAAAACCGACACAGTTACTAAAAACAAAGGACTTTTTTCAAAAAGTGGCATGCTAAAGGTAATGATAAAGGCCAAATGGCTTCACGTAAACAGCTTCTACAAAAAATTTTTGGCAAGAAATGGGCCTTAATGTAGATAAACTTAATGCAAATGGCAGTGGCAATACTAATGATGGAAATACGGCCAGAAGAGCATTTTCGAATTCAATAGTACTATCATCTATATCAGGAATTGATTACGAAATAATTCGTCGTTTTCACATAATTTTAATTGCGATATCTTGCGAGTATGCCTTGAATTCAGACAAGTTTAAAGACTTTTGCGCTGACACATTCACAATGTACATGGAAAAATATTTCTGGTATCCAATGTCCCCTACTGTTCACAAGGTATTAGTACATGGATATCAAATAATGGATTGCTGCGTACTCCCAGTTGGTTGCCTAGGGGAAAGTGCATCGGAGGCAAGGAACAAGCTATATAAGAGCGACCGAAGATGCCATGCCAGAAAATGCAGTCGCCTAGACAATATTACAGATGTTTTCAATAGAGCCATGGATTCTTCTGATCCCTTATTGTCTAGCCTGTGTTGGCAGGAACGTAAAAATCGAAACAATAAGAAAAGCTTACCATCAGAAGTCATCTGTCTTTTACAAACACCAAGCATGGAACTTATAGATGTAGCTGAAGGTGGCGAACCCTCTCAGTGCTCTTCAGATGAAGAAGATGATGATCATGACATTTTTGAACTTGATGATATAGTATTAGAAGAAGAATATGAAGAGAACTAATTTGAACAACGTGGAATGGTGGAAAGTATACCCACTTTTTTGACATAGCTAATGAATTTTGTTTTGTTCCCAGAATCAAAATAAATCTCCAACATACAAACTCAATCTACATACGTAATATGAATTAATAATGATATAATTTGTATGTACTTTATATTGTACTAATATTTTATTCTTATGAAACTAGGTAGGTCATCTTGGGAGAATAAAAAATGTATACAAACCAAATTTCACTTCAATAGCTTCATAAACAAAAAAGTTGGGGCAAATCGGCCAGATCGGCTATATGGCAGCTATATGAAATAGTGCCCCAAATCATATGAAAATTGGTAGGTCATCTTGGGAGCATAAAAAATGTATACAAACCAAATTTCAATTCAATAGCTTTAAAATTAGAGTTTATGCCAAAATTAACGTAAAAAAAACCATAGTGCATTGAGTCACTGGGTACAGTAATTAAGTGACATAAGATTATTGGATTAAGTTAACATGTATTGCATGGAGGTCAAAAGTCGTATATAAGAAAATGGTAAATTCTCAAAAAAAAAAAAAACAGGTTCTTGTATGTATATTGTGAAATTGGCTTCAATACTTTAAAGGCCTGGTCGAGATGTTAACGAAATAGTTCCAAGCTCTTCAATACCTCTTCAGAAACGGTGACTATAGCTGACTTTGTTCACTTAAACAGTAATAACGTGCTCCATTTAAAGCCGATTGTAAAATGGAAATCAGTTTGGAAAGACGGACGTTTGGCCTTTCGAACTGAGTGTAACACTTTATCACCGTTGCATAAATTTTCTGAGATTTTTCCAAAAGTGTATTTTTTTGTCATTTTTCTCTACAATTTTAGAACTTTGACTGAATTTGTCTGCACATTTCTACATAAAAGCATCAACATTTGATATAAGAGGATTAAATAGCATATGGTTCTGAATAGAATAAGACATTGTCTAAGGAAATCGATTGAAAATTACCAACATAGTACTTTTTCTGGAAAATTAGATAGATTAAAAAAAATGCGTGTTGCTACATCTCCGAAACCAAAAACTATGATGATTCTTGAATGTATTTAATTTATTTAGTTCGTGGTTGTTGTCGATGATAACATTACACCAACCTCACAGAGAATACTTTGTGGATGTAACTTAACAAAACACACGTACTTGATCAAAAGTAAGAAATTTTCCACCATAGACATTTGAAGTCTATGAAACCCTTTTTAACATCGTTCAATTTTTTCGAATTAATCATAACACCTAATGTTACAATTTTACCAAATTTAAAAAATAATTAAAATTCTTGCCTACAAGTTCATAATTTTCCTAGGCTTCAGCCTTTGACCTTTGTTATCCGCTTTTACTCAAATTTTCAGTTTTGACGCTTCACTCTAAGCATAAAAATATGTCGACCCGCACCCCTTAAAATTTTAACTATTATTTTTTTCCACACAACTGGCTGCCGCTCTAAGCAAGATGGTCGGTAAAAGTGATATTTTGTTTGAAGATTTATCTTTTTCGAGCAGAATTTAAGCTAACAGCCAAATAAAAGAAACTCGCCGAATTGTGTTTGTTCGTGTGCCTCATTTACGTTAAAGAATGGGTTACTTGTCCTAAAGTAAGTGATATTCAAGTAAATGATTTGCGTCTATTTCAACAATAAAAACAGTATTCAACTGTGACTGCGATTGTCTCAGAAGCAGCAATGAAAAAGATAGAATATCACGTGTGGTACCATGGGCCCGAGCTTATTCCTCTTTCCTTGTTTTCCGATAAACTTCCAGTTCAGGAGAAACGAAAGTTTGCCAACGAGTTAAATAATATTAAAAGATTCCCTAAAAACTGGACAGAAAGAGGAATCAAGCAGAATAGCAGCGATCTGTTAGAGAGCAAAATCTTGAACAATTCGTCATCCGTCTGTTCTATGAATTCAGTTAATATTGATCTAGAATTTTACAACAGTGATCCCGATTCGTGGAATGACCCGCTAAAATTCCAAGAAGTCAAGCACATTGTTGATTCTTTTAGAGCGATTAACGATGCAGAAGAACGTTATGTTGCTCTAATGCTTAGACTTCCAACTGAAAAGAAAAACAATTGGTTTAACAATATGACCAACGCCATCTTGCACAAATTCTGTATTTAGTAAAGCTATAGCTGGAAGAAGTTTTGAAAAAAGACTTGAAAGTCTGGCAACTCCCCTTCTGGTACCTCCCATACAAATGTACCATCCCGCCCCTCATAAGCCGTCTAATATTATCAATATGACCAACTCGATCTTGCCCAAATTCTGTATATAGTAAAGCTATAGCTAGACAAAGTTTTGGAGAAAAACTTGGAAGTCTGGCAACTCCCCTTCTGGTACCTCCCATACAAATGTACCTTCCCGCCCCTCATGAGCCGTCTAATATTATCAATATGACCAACTCGATCAACGCGATATTGCACAAATTCTGTACTTAGTAAAGCTATAGCCAGATAAAGTTTCGGACAAAAACTTGGATGTCTGGCAACTCCCCTTCTGGTACCTCCCATACAAATGTACCTTCCCGCCCCTCATAAGCCGTCTAATATTATCAATATGACCAACTCGATCAACGCGATATTGCACAAATTCTGTTCTTAGTAAAGCTATAGCCAGATAAAGTTTCGGACAAAAACTTGGATGTCTGGCAACTCCCCTTCTGGTACCTCCCATACAAATGTACATTCCCGCCCCTCATAAGCCGTCTAATATTATTTAGTAAAGCTATATCTAACCAAAGCTTTGGACAAAAACTTGGAAGTCTGGCAACTCCCATTCTGGTACCACCCATACAAATGTACCATCCCGCCCCTTATAAACCGTAAAATATTATCAATATGACCAATGCGATCTTGCCCAATTTCTGTATTTAGTAAAGTTATAAATAGACAAAGCTTTGGACTGCCCCTTATAAACCGTGTAATATTATCAACTAGTAAGTTGTAATGCGCCTATGGCGCCCGTTAATTTGCTTGAGAAAGTATTTGTTACTTAATTTTAAAAATTTTGTAAAAAATATTTTGAGAAAACTATTTTGTAAAAAAAAATTTCGAAAAAAAATAAATTTGGAGAAAAAAAATATTAGTGGAAAAAAAATTTTTGTTGAAAAAAAAATATTTGTGGAAAAAAAATGTTGTTGAAAAAAAAAATTTTTTTTTGAAAACAAAAATTTTGTGGAAAAAAAAAATTTGTAAAAAAAAATTTCGTAAAAAAAAAATTTTTGTTGAAAAAAAAATGTTTGTTGAAAAAAAAAAGTTTGTGGAAAAAAAAAAGTTTGTGGAAAAAAAAAATTTTGTTGAAAAAAAAAAATTTGTGGAAAAAAAAAATTTTGTTGAAAAAAAAAAATTTGTTGAAAAAAAATTTTGGAAAAAAAAACAATAATATCAATACGACCAGCGCGATCTGGCCCAATTTCTGTACTTAGTAAAGCTATAGCTAGACAAAGTTTCGGACAAAAACTTGGAAGTCTGGCAACTCCCATTCTGGTACCTCCCATACAAATTTACCATCCCGCCCCTTATAAACCGTGTAATATTATCAATATGGCTAACGAGATCTTGCACAAATTTTGTAAACTTATAGCTAGGCAAAGTTTCGGACAAAAACTTGGAAGTCTGGCAACTCTCTTTCTGGTACCACCCCCTTATAAACCGTAAAATATTATCAATATGACCAATGCGATCTTGCCAAATTTCTGTATTTAGTAAAGTTATAAATAGACAAAGCTTTGGACTGCCCTTATAAACCCTAAAATATTATCAATATGACCAACGCGATCTTGCCCAAATTCTGTATTAGAACAGCTATAGCTAGACAAACTTTCGGACAAAAACTTGGAAGTCTGGCAACTCCCCTTCTGGTACCTAGCATACAAATTTACCATCCCGCCCCTTATAAACCGTGTAATATTACCAATATGGCCAACGAGATCTTGCATAAATTTTTTAAACTTATAGCTAGGCAAAGTTTCGGACAAAAACTTGGAAGTCTGGCAACTCCACTTCTGGTACCTCCCATACAAATGTACCATTCCACCCACTTTAGAAATCGTGCATTAATATCAATACGACCACGCGATCTGGCCCAATTTCTGTACTTAGTAAACAAATAACTGCAAAGTTTCAGACAAAAACTTGGGAGTCAGGCAACGCCCCTACAGGTACCTCCCATACAAATTTACCATCCCGCCCATTATAAACCGTGTAATATTATCAATATGGCTAACGAGATCTTGCACAAATTTTGTAAACTTATAGCTAGGCAAAGTTTCGGACAAAAACTTGGAAGTCTGGCAACTCCAATTCTGGTACCTCCCATACAAATTTACCATCCCGCCCCTTATAAACCGTGTAATATTATCAATATGGCTAACGAGATCTTGCACAAATTTTGTAAACTTATAGCTAGGCAAAGTTTCGGACAAAAACTTGGAAGTCTCGCAACTCCCCTTCTGGTACCTCCCACAAAGATTTACCGCCCCCCCTATTAACCATAAAATAGTATCAATATGACCAACGCGATCTTGCCCAAATTCTGTATTTAGTAAAGTTATATCTAGACAAAGCTTTGGATTGCCCCTTTTAAACCGTGTAATATTATCAATATGACCGACGCAATCTTGCCCAAATTATGTATTTAGTAAAGCTATATCCAGACAAAGTTTTGGAGAAAAACTTGGAAGTCTGGCAACTCCCCTTCTGGTACCTCACATACAAATGTACCACAGGCCCATTTAGAAATCGTTTAATAATATCAATACGCCTAACGCGATCTTGCCCAAATTCTGTACTTAGTAAACCTATAACTGTACAAAGTTTCAGACAAAAACTTGGAAGTCTACCAACTCCCCTTCTGGTCCCTACCATGCAAATGTACCATCCCGCCCCTTATAAGCCGTCTAATAATATCAATACGCTCAACGCGATCTTGCCCAAATTCTGTACATAGTAAACCTATAACTGTACAAAGTTTCAGACAAAAACTTGGGAGTCTGGCACCTCCCCTTCTCGTACCTCCCATATAAATGTACTACCCCGCCCATTTAGAAATCGTTTATTAATATCAATATGCAAAACGCCATCTTGCCCAAATTCTGTACTTAGTAAAGTTATATCTAGACAAAGCTGTGGACTGCCCGTTATAAACCGTGTAATATTATCAATAAGACCTACGCGATCTTGCCCAAATTATGTATTTAGTAAAGCTATATCTAGACAAAGTTTTGGAGAAAAACTTGGAAGTCTGGCAACTCCCCTTCTGGTACCTCCCATACAAATGTACCACCCCACTATGGGTAAAAAGAATGATTTTTTGGCATAAAGTCAGTTTTTTTTGGTTTCATATTTTGAAATTTAACGGATTTCCTAAATGTAGATACCCATATTAGAAAAAAAACATTTAATATCAATGCGGGTGGCAACCCTTTTTTGCTGGCGAGCTTTTAAAGTCAGCTATTTGAAAGTCACTTTGTTTTTGTAGAACTGGCGGTAAAGATCAGCTAAGTTCGAGTAATGGATGAGCAGTATGTTTCCCCAAACAAAATAGGTCGCCCAAAATTAAATTATGAAGATGCTGGACCTAGGCTAAAAAGGAAATTAGCCTCCGAAGTTGCTTCACAAAATAAACATGTACGGTACCTCCCATACAAATTTACCATCCCGCCCCTTATAAACCGTGTAATATTATCAATATGGCTAACGAGATCTTGCACAAATTTTGTAAACAAAGTTTCGGACAAAAACTTGGAAGTCTGGCAACTCCCCTTCTGGTACCTCCTATACAAATGTACCATTCCACCCACTTTAGAAATCGTGCAATAATATCAATACGACCAGCGCGATCTGGCCCAATTTCTGTACTTAGTAAAGCTATAGCTAGACAAAGTTTCGGACAAAAACTTGGAAGTCTGGCAACTCCCATTCTGGTACCACCCATACAAATTTACCATCCCGCCCCTTATAAACCGTGTAATATTATCAATATGGCTAACGACATCGTGCACAAATTTTGTAATCTTATAGCTGGACCAAGTTTCGGACAAAAACTTGGGAGTCTGGCAACTCCCCTTCTGGTACCTCCCATACAAATGTACCATTCCACCCACCTTAGAAATCGTGCAATAATATCAATATGACCAGCGCTATCTTGCCCAAATTCTGTATTAATAAAGCTATAGCTAGACAAAGTTTCGGACAAAAACTTGGAAGTCTGGCAACTGCCATTCTGGTACCTCCCATACAAATTTACCATCCCGCCCCTTATAAACCGTGTAATATTATCAATATGGCTAACGACATCGTGCACAAATTTTGTAATCTTATAGCTGGACCAAGTTTCGGACAAAAACTTGGAAGTCTGGCAACTCTCTTTCTGGTACCACCCATACAAATGTACCATCCCGCCCCTTATAAACCGTAAAATATTATCAATATGACCAATGCGATCTTGGCCAATTTCTGTATTTAGTAAAGTTATAAATATACAAAGCTTTGGACTGCCCTTATAAACCCTAAAATATTATCAATATGACCAACGCGATCTTGCCCAAATTCTGCATTAGAACAGCTATAGCTAGACAAAGTTTCGGACAAAAACTTGGAAGTCTGGCAACTCCCCTTCTGGTACCTCCCATACAAATGTACCATTCCACCCACTTTAGAAATCGTGCAATAATATCAATACGACCAGCTCGATCTGGCCCAATTTCTGTACTTAGTAAACATATAACTGCAAAGTTTCAGACAAAAACTTGGGAGTCTGGCAACTCCCCTTCTGGTACCTCCCATACAAATGTACCATTCCACCCACTTTAGAAATCGCGCAATAATATCAATACGACCAGCGCGATCTGGCCCAATTTCTGTACTTAGTAAACATATAACTGCAAAGTTTCAGACAAACACTTGGGAGTCTGGCAACTTCCCTTCTGGCACCTCCCATACAAATGTACCATTCCACCCACTTTAGAAATCGTGCAATAATATCAATACGACCAGCTCGATCTGGCCCAATTTCTGTACTTAGTAAACATATAACTGCAAAGTTTCAGACAAAAACTTGGGAGTCTGGCAACTCCCCTTCTGGTACCTCCCATACAAATGTACCATTCCACCCACTTTAGAAATCGTGCAATAATATCAATACGACCAGCGCGATCTATCCCAATTTCTGTACTTAGTAAACAAATAACTGCAAAGTTTCAGACAAAAACTTGGAAGTCTGGCAACGCCCATACAGGTACCTCCCATGCAAATTTACCATCCCGCCCCTTATAAACCGTGTAATATTATCAATATGGCTAACGAGATCTTGCACAAATTTTGTAAACTGGAAACTCCCCTTCTGGCACCTCCCATACAAATGTTCCATTCCACCCACCATAGAAATCGTGCAATAATATCAATATGACCAGCGATATCTTGCCCAAATTCTGTATTTAGTAAAGCTATATCTAGACGAAGCTTTGGAAAAAAATTTAAAAGTCTGGCAACTCCCCTTCTGGTTCCTCTCACAGAAATGTACCATACCGCCCTTATAAACCGTGTAATATTATCAATATGACTAACGAGATCTTGCACAAATTTTGTAAACTTATAGCTAGGCAAAGTTCCGGACAAAAACTTGGAAGTCTGGCAACTCCCCTTCTGGTACCTCCCACATAAATTTACCATCTCGCCCCTTATAAGCCGGCTAATATTATCAATATGCCCAACGCGATCTTGCCCAAATTCTGAATTTAGTAAACATATAACTGCAAAGTTTCAGACAAAAACTTGGAAGTCTGGCAACTCCCCTTCTGGTACCTCCCACATAGATTTACCATCCCGCCCCTTATAAGCCGTCTAAAATTATCAATATGGCCAACTCGATCTTGTCCAAATTCTGTATTTAGTAAAGCTATAGCTAGACAAAGTTTTGGAGATAAACTTGGAAGTCTGGCAACTCCCCTTCTGGTACCTCCCATACAAATGTACCATCCCGCCCCTTATTAGCCGTGTAATAATATCAAAATGCCCAACGCGATCTTGCCCAAATCCTGTATTTAGAACAGCTATAGCCAGATAAAGTTTCGGACAAAAACTTGGATGTCTGGCAACTCCCCTTCTGGAGCCGCCTAAAATTATCAATATGGCCAACGCGATCTTGCCCAAATTCTGTACTTAGTAAAGCCATAGCTAGATCAAGTTTCGGACAAAAACTTGGATGTCTGGCAACTCCCCTTCTGGTACCTCCCATACAAATGTACCATCCCGTCCCTTATTAGCCGTGTAATAATATCAAAATGCCCAACGCGATCTTGCCCAAATCCTGTATTTAGAACAGCTATAACTAGAACATTATTTTTAGAAAAACTTGGAAGTCTGGCAACTCCCCTTCTGGTATCTCCCATACAAATATACCATTCCGCCTACATTAGAAATCGTGTAACTTTAGAAATTCGCTCATCGAATCTTTGCGAAATTCTATATTTAGTAAAGTTAAATTTACATACAATTTTCGAGAAAAAATTCTGCTTTATATTCCGCCTTTTTATACCCTCACCCTAGGGGTAGGAGGGTATATAACATTTGATACGGCTCAAAAGTGTAACACATAGAAATATACACGGTAGACCCCAGGTGTCTTTGAACCAAATTCGATTCATGACTTTCTGAATCGTTTGAGCCATGTCCGTCAGTCCTGCTGGTACGCACGATAACTTTCGAAAGAGCTTTGAAATTTTGCATATTTTCCCAAAACTGCTTACGGGATTGCATATGGGCTATATGGCCACATCAATTCGGGTACCTCCCATAAAATCGTCTATTTCGCCCACTTTAGAAAGCCTGTAATAATATCAATATGCACAACTCGATCTTGCCCAAATTCTGAACTTAGTAAAGCTATAGCTAGATAAAGTTTCGGACAGAAACTTGGAAGTCTGGCAACTCCCCTTCTGGAACCTCCCATACAAATGTACCATCCCGCCCTTATAAACCGTGTAATAATATCAATGTGCCCAAAGCGATCTTGCCCAAGTTCTGTATTTTGTAAAGCTATATCTAGACAAAGTTTTGGAGAAAAAGTTGGAAGTCTGGCAACTCCCCTTCTGGTACCTCCCATACAAATGTACCACCCGCCCCTTTAGAAATCGTGTAATAATATCAATACGCCCAACGCGATCTTGCCCAAATTCTGTACTTAGTAAACATATAACTGTACAAAGTTTCAGACAAAAACTTGGAAGTCTACCAACTCCCCTTCTGGTCCCTCCCATACATATGTACCATCCCGCCCCTTATAAGCCGTCTAATAATATCAATACGGCCACCGCGATCTCGCCCAAATTCTGTACTTAGTAAACCTATAACTGTACAAAGTTTCAGACAAAAACTTGGAAGTCTCGCAACTCCCATTCTGGTACCTCCCATACAAATTTACCATAACGCCCCTAATAAAACGTGTAATATTATCAATATGGCCAACGAGATCTTGCACACATTTTGTAAACTTACAGCTAGGCAAAGTTTCGGACAGAAACTTGGAAGTCTGGCAACTCCCCTTCTGGAACCTCCCATACAAATGTACCATTCCGCCCCTTATAAGCCGTCTAATAATATCAATACGGCCACCGCGATCTCGCCCAAATTCTGTACTTAGTAAACCTATAACTGTACAAAGTTTCAGACAAAAACTTGGAAGTCTCGCAACTCCCATTCTGGTACCTCCCATACAAATTTACCATAACGCCCCTAATAAAACGTGTAATATTATCAATATGGCCAACGAGATCTTGCACACATTTTGTAAACTTACAGCTAGGCAAAGTTTCGGACAGAAACTTGGAAGTCTGGCAACTCCCCTTCTGGTACCTCCCATACAAATGTACCACCCGCCCCTTTAGAAATCGTGTAATAATATCAATATTCCCAACGCGATCTAGCCCAAATTCTGTATTTAGAACAGATATAGCTATACAAATTTTGGAGAAAAACTTGGAAGTCTGGCAACACCCCTTCTGGTACCTCCCATACAAATGTACCATTGAACCCACTTTAGAAATCGTGCAATAATATCAATACGACCAGCGCGATCTGGCGCAATTTCTGTACTTAGTAAACACATAACTGCAAAGTTTCAGACAAAAACTTGGAAGTCTGGCAACTCCCCTACTGGTGACTCCCATACAAATTTACCATCCCGCCCCTTATAAACCGTGTGATAATATCAATATGCCTTACGCGATCGTGCCCAAATTCTGTATTTTGTATGTAGCATCCCGCAACTTATAAATCGTATAATAATATCAATATGCCCAATGCGATCTTGGTGTCGGTAATATCTTCTCTCGATTCATATCGAGTTTTCTCAGGGATCGCTCTATACGAGTTGTTATAGATGGCGTCTCATCCAACGAGCATAGGTTGACCGCAGGAGTGCCACAAGGCTCTGTCCTCTCTCCTTCTCTATTTCTTATTTTCATTGACGACCTGTTGGGGCAGACTGTGAACCCAATCTACTCCTTTGCGGATGACAGCAACCTCTGTCATTCGTACTCATTTGATCATCGGCCAAGTCCCTCGGAGATAGAGGACAAAAGGCGAACGATAAATAACTCACTTAACCGCGATTTGGCGACGATTTGTGAGTTGAACAGAGTAGATTTTAATGCACAAAAGACCCAGTGCTGTTTGTTGTCACACAAACGTTCCACTGATCCAGCACCGTCGTCAATATCTATGGGTGGTGTGGATATCGACGAATCAGACACTCTTGATGTTCTGGGCATGAAGATACAGGGTGATGCTCGCTGGGCTAGCCATATATTCGAAGTGTCGAAAGAAGCATTCAAGTGTTTAGGCTTTTTAAAGCGGTGCAAGAAATACTTCACCCCATCTGACCTCGTAAATATTTACACCACCTACATCCGGCCTAAAATGGAATACAACTCGCATATATGGGCAGGGGCTCCATTAACATCTTTGAAGCTTCTGGACCGTGTACAGAGGAGAGCGGTGGTGATGATAGGGGATGGTAGGGTATCCAGCTCTATTGTCTCCCTACAGCATCGCCGAAATGTGGGTTGTGTATCGCTATTCTATAGATATTTTAATGGTATCTGTTCAGAAGATATCCGTCGTCTGGTCCCTGACGTTAGAACATTTAGCCGGAATGCTCGGCTATCCAGGGTCTCTCATCCGTTCATTGTCAAATGGCCGGTTGACCGGACGACTCACTATAGAGAAAATTCGTTCTTCAGCCGGACTGTTCGTTTGTGGAATAATCTTCCTGCAAGTGTTTTTCCTGCCTGCTATGACATTACCAAATTCAAGGCCAACGTCAACAAACACTACTCCCTCTTTCCTCCCTCCAATACCCTTATTTCCCATCGCTAACACAGTGCATTGCATTTATAGGGGGCATCCCCTGAGTGTTAGCCAAAAAAAAAAAAAAAAAAAAAAAATTCTGAATTTAGTAAACATATCACTGCAAAGTTTCAGACAAAATCTTGGAAGTCTGGCAACTCCCCTTCTGGTACCTCCCACATAAATTTACCATCCCGCCCCTTATAATCCGTGTAATATTATCAATATGACCGACGCGATCTTGCCCAAATTCTGTATTTAGTAAAGCTATAGCTAGACAAAGTTTTGGAGAAAAACTTGTACGTCTGGCAACTCCCTTTCTGATACCTCCCATACCAATGTACCATTCCACAAACTTTAGAAATCGTGTAACTATAGAAATTCGCTCATCGAATCTTTGCGAAATTCTATATTTAGTAAACTTAAATTTACATACAATTTTCGAGAAAAAACTCTGCTTTATATTCCGTCTTTTTATACCCTCACCCAACGGGTAGGAGGGTATATATCATTTGATACGACTCAAAAGTGTAACACATAGAAATACCCAGGTGTCTTTGAACCAAATTCTATTCATGACTTTCTGAATCGTTTGAGCCATGTCCGTCTGTCCTGTTAAACAATCGCTTTGTTAAACAATTTTGCATGGGTTAATATTTTTCCAAAACTGCTTATGGGATTGCGTATGGGCTATATGGCCACACCCCTTCGGGTACCACCCATACAAATCGTCTATTTCGCCCACTTTGGAAATCGTGTAATAATATCAATATGCCCAACGCGATCTTGCCCAAATTCTGTATTTAGTAAAGCTATAGCTAGACAAAGTTTTGGAGAAAAACTTGGAAGTCTGGCAACTCCCCTTCTGGAGCCGCCTAAAATTATCAATATGACCAACGCGATCTAGATCATATCTAGATCAAGTTTCGGACAAAAACTTGGATGTCTGGCAACTCCCCTTCTGGTACCTCCCACATAAATTTACCATCCCGCCCATTATAAGCCGTCTTATATTATCAATATGCCCAACGCGATCTTGCCCAAATTCTGAATTTTGTAAACATATAACTGCAAAGTTTCAGACAAAAACTTGGAAGTCTGGCAACTCCCCTTCTGGTACCTCCCACATAGATTTACCATCCCGCCCCTTATAAGCCGTCTAAAATTATCAATATGGCCAACTCGATCTTGCCCAAATTCTGTACTTAGTAAAGCCATAGCTAGATCAAGTTTCGGACAAAAACTTGGATGTCTGGCAACTCCCCTTCTGGTACCTTCCATACAAATGTACCATCCCGCCCCTGATAAGCCGACTAATGTTATCAATATGCACAACTCGATCTTGCCCAAATTCTGAACATAGTAAAGCTATAGCTAGATAAAGTTTCGGACAGAAACTTGGAAGTCTGGCAACTCCGTTTCTGGAACCTCCCACACAAATGCACCATTCCGCCCATTTAGAAATCGTGTAATAATATCAATATGCCCAAAGCGATCTTGCCCAAATTCTGTATTTAGAACAGCTATAGCTAGGCAAAGTTTCGGACAAAAACTTGGAAGTCTGGCAACTCCAATTCTGGTACCTCCCATACAAATTTACCATCCCGCCCCTTATAAACCGTGTAATATTATCAATATGGCTAACGAGATCTTGCACAAATTTTGTAAACTTATAGCTAGGCAAAGTTTCGGACAAAAACTTGGAAGTCAACTCCCCTTCTGGTACCTCCCATACAAATGTACCATTCCTCTCTCCCTCTCTATTTCTTATTTTCATTGACGACCTGTTGGGGCAGACTGTGAACCCAATCTACTCCTTTGCGGATGACAGCAACCTCTGTCATTCGTACTCATTTGATCATCGGCCAGGTCCTCTGGAAGTCGAGGATAAAAGGCGAACGATGAACGACTCACTTAACCGCGATTTGGCGACGATTTGTGAGTGGGGCCAAATGAACAGAGTAGATTTTAATGCACAAAAGACCCAGTGCTGTTTGTTGTCACACAAACGTTCCACTGATCCAGCATCGCCGTCAATATCTATGGGTGGTGTGGATATCGACGAATCAGACACTCTTGATGATCTGGGCATGAAGATACAGGGTGATGCTCGCTGGGCTAGCCATATATTCGAAGTGTCGAAAGAAGCATTCAAGTGTTTATGCATTTTAAAGAGGTGCAAGAAATACTTCACTCCATCTGATCTCATAAATATTTACACCACCTACATCCGGCCTAAAATGGAATACAACTCGCATATATGGGCAGGGGCTCCATTAACATCTTTGAAGCTTCTGGACCGTGTACAGAGGAGAGCGGTGGTGATGATAGGGGATGGTAGGGTATCCAGCTCTATTGTCTCCCTACAGCATCGCCGAAATGTGGGTTGTGTATCGCTATTCTATAGATATTTTAATGGTATCTGTTCAGAAGATATCCGTCGTCTGGTCCCTGACGTTAGAACATTTATCCGGAATACTCGGGGTCCAGGGTCCAGGGTCTCTCATCTGTTCATTGTCAAATGGCCGGTTGACCGGACGACGCACTATAGAGAAAATTCGTTCTTCAGCCGGACTGTTCGTTTGCGGAATAATCTTCCTGCAAGTGTTTTTCCTGCCTGCTATGACATTACCAAATTCAAGGCCAACGTCAACAAACACTACTCCCTCTTTCCTCCCTCCAATACCCTTATTTCCCATCGCTAACACAGTGCATTGCATTTATAGGGGGCATCCCCTGAGTGTTAGTCAAAAAAAAAAAAAAAAAAAAAAAAAAAAAATACAAATACAAATGTTCCATTCCACCCACCATAGAAATCGTGCAATAATATCAATATGACCAGCGCTATCTTGCCCAAATTCTGTATTTAGTAAAGCTATATCTAGACGAAGCTTTGGAAAAAAATTTAAAAGTCTGGCAACTCCCCTTCTGGTTCCTCTCACAGAAATGTACCATACCGCCCTTACAAACCGTGTAATATTATCAATATGACTAACGAGATCTTGCACAAATTTTGTAAACTTATAGCTAGGCAAAGTTCCGGACAAAAACTTGGAAGTCTGGCAACTCCCCTTCTGGTACCTCCCACATAGATTTACCATCCCGCCCCTTATAAGCCATCTAAAATTATCAATATGGCCAACTCGATCTTGTCCAAATTCTGTATTTAGTAAAGCTATAGCTAGACAAAGTTTTGGAGATAAACTTGGAAGTCTGGCAACTCCCCTTCTGGTACCTCCCATACAAATGTACCATCCCGCCCCTTATTAGCCATGTAATAATATCAAAATGCCCAACTCGATCTTGTCCAAATTCTGTATTTAGTAAAGCTATAGCTAGACAAAGTTTTGGAGATAAACTTGGAAGTCTGGCAACTCCCCTTCTGGTATCTCCCATACAAATATACCATCCCGCCTACATTAGAAATCGTGTAACTTTGGAAATTCGCTCATCGAATCTTTGCGAAATTCTATATTTAGTAAAGTTAAATTTACATACAACTTTCGAGAAAAAACTCTGCTTTATATTTCGCCTTTTTATACCCTCACCCTAGGGGTAGGAGGGTATATAACATTTGATACGGCTCAAAAGTGTAACACATAGAAATATACACGGTAGACCCCAGGTGTCTTTGAACCAAATTCGATTCATGACTTTCTGAATCGTTTGAGCCATGTCCGTCAGTCCTGCTGGTACGCACGATAACTTTCGAAAGAGCTTTGAAATTTTGCATATTTTCCCAAAACTGCTTACGGGATTGCATATGGGCTATATGGCCACATCCCTTCGGGTACCTCCCATAAAATCGTCTATTTCGCTCACTTTAGAAAGCCTGTAATAATATCAATATGCACAACTCGATCTTGCCCAAATTCTGAACTTAGTAAAGCTATAGCTAGATAAAGTTTCGGACAGAAACTTGGAAGTCTGGCAACTCCCCTACTGGAACCTCCCATACAAATGTACCATCCCGCCCTTATAAACCGTGTAATAATATCAATGTGCCCAAAGCGATCTTGCCCAAGTTCTGTATTTTGTAAAGCTATATCTAGACAAAGTTTTGGAGAAAAACTTGGAAGTCTGGCAACTCCCCTTCTGGTACCTCCCATACAAATGTACCACCCGCCCCTTTAGAAATCGTGTAATAATATCAATACGCCCAACGCGATCTTGCCCAAATTCTGTACTTAGTAAACATATAACTGTACAAAGTTTCAGACAAAAACTTGGAAGTCTACCAACTCCCCTTCTGGTCCCTCCCATACATATGTACCATCCCGCCCCTTATAAGCCGTCTAATAATATCAATACGGCCACCGCGATCTCGCCCAAATTCTGTACTTAGTAAACCTATAACTGTACAAAGTTTCAGACAAAAACTTGGAAGTCTCGCAACTCCCATTCTGGTACCTCCCATACAAATTTACCATAACGCCCCTAATAAAACGTGTAATATTATCAATATGGCCAACGAGATCTTGCACACATTTTGTAAACTTACAGCTAGGCAAAGTTTCGGACAGAAACTTGGAAGTCTGGCAACTCCCCTTCTGGTACCTCCCATACAAATGTACCACCCGCCCCTTTAGAAATCGTGTAATAATATCAATATTCCCAACGCGATCTAGCCCAAATTCTGTATTTAGAACAGTTATAGCTATACAAATTTTGGAGAAAAACTTGGAAGTCTGGCAACTCCCCTTCTGGTACCTCCCATACAAATGTACCATTCAACCCACTTTAGAAATCGTGCAATAATATCAATACGACCAGCGCGATCTGGCCCAATTTCTGTACTTAGTAAACACATAACTGCAAAGTTTCAGACAAAAACTTGGAAGTCTGGCAACTCCCCTACTGGTGACTCCCATACAAATTTACCATCCCGCCCCTTATAAACCGTGTAATAATATCAATATGCCCTACGCGATCTTGCACACATTTTGTAAACTTACAGCTAGGCAAAGTTTCGGACAAAAACTTGGAAGTCTGGCAACTCTCCTTCTGGTACCACCCATACAAATGTACCATCCCGCCCATTATAAACCATAAACTATTATCAATATGACCAACGAGATCTTGCCCAAATTCTGTATTTAGTAAAGCTATATCTAGACAAAGCTTTGGACAGAAACTTGGAAGTCTTCCTTTCTGGTACGTCCCACACAAATGCACCATTCCGCCCATTTAGAAATCGTGTAATAATATCAATATTCCCAACGCGATCTAGCCCAAATTCTGTATTTAGAACAGTTATAGCTATACAAATTTTGGAGAAAAACTTGGAAGTCTGGCAACTCCCCTTCTGGTACCTCCCATACAAATGTACCATTCAACCCACTTTAGAAATCGTGCAATAATATCAATACGACCAGCGCGATCTGGCCCAATTTCTGTACTTAGTAAACACATAACTGCAAAGTTTCAGACAAAAACTTGGAAGTCTGGCAACTCCCCTTCTGGTAACTCCCATACAAATGTACCATTCCACCCACCTTAGAAATCTTGCCCAAATTCTGTATTTAGTAAAGCTATATCTAGACAAAGCTTTAAACAAAAATGTAAAAGTCTGGCAACTCCCCCAGAGTTCCTCCCACAGAAATGTATCATCCCGCCCCTTATAAACCGTGTAATATTATCAATATGGCCAACGAGATCTTGCACAAATTTTGTAAACCTATAGCTAGGCAAAGTTTCGATCAAAAACTGGGAAGTCTGGCAACTCCCCTTCTGGTACCTCCCATACAAATGTAGAATCCCCCCCCCCATTAACCCTAAAATATTATCAATATGACCAATGCGATCTTGCCCGAATTCTGTATTTAGTAAAGCTATATCTAAACTTTGGACAGAAACTTGGAAGTCTGGCAACTCCCCTTCTGGTACCTCCCATACATATGTAGCATCCCGCAACTTATAAATCGTATAATAATATCAATATGCCCAATGCGATCTTGCCAAATTCTGAATTTAGAAAACATATCACTGCAAAGTTTCAGACAAAAACTTGGAAGTCTGGCAACTCCCCTTCTGGTACTTCCCACATAAATTTACCATCCCGCCCCTTATAAGCCGTCTAATATTATCAATATGCCCAACACGATCTTGCCCAAATTCTGAATTTAGTAAACATATAACTGCAAAGTTTTAGACAAAAACTTGGAAGTCTGGCAACTCCCCTTCTGGTACCTCCCACATACATTTACCATCCCGCCCCTTATAATCCGTGTAATATTATCAATATGACCGACGCGATCTTGCCCAAATTCTGTATTTAGTAAAGCTATAGCTAGACAAAGTTTTGGAGAAAAACTTGTACGTCTGACAACTCCCTTTCTGATACCTCCCATACCAATGTACCATTCCACAAACTTTAGAAATCGTGTAACTATAGAAATTCGCTCATCGAATCTTTGCGAAGTTCTATATTTAGTAAAGTTAAATTTACATACAATTTTCGAGAAAAACCTCTGCTTTATATTCCGCCTTTTTATACCCTCACCCAACGGGTAGGAGGGTATATATCATTTGATACGACTCAAAAGTGTAACACATAGAAATACCCACATTAGACCCCAGGTGTCTTTGAACCAAATTCTATTCATGACTTTCTGAATCGTTTGAGCCATGTCCGTCTGTCCTGTTAAACAATCGCTTTGAAATTTTGCATGGGTTAATATTTTTCCAAAACTGCTTATGGGATTGCGTATGGGCTATATGGCCCTTCGTGTACCTCCCATACAAATCGTATATTTCGCCCACTTTAGAAATCGTGTAATAATATCAATATGCCCAACGCGATCTTGCCCAAATTCTGTATTTAGTAAAGCTGTAGCTAGACAAAGTTTCAGACAAATCTTTGGAAGTCTGGCAACTCCCCTTCTGGTACCTCCCATACAAATGTACCATCCCTCCCCAATAGAAATCGTATAATAATATCCATATGCCCAACGCGATCTTGCCCATATTATGTATTTAGTAAAGCTATATCTAAACAAGGCTTTGGACATAAACTTTGAAGTCTGACAACTCCCCTTCTGATACCTCCCATACAAATGTACCATTCCACAAACTTTAGAAATCGTGTAACTATAGAAATTCGCTCATCGAATCTTTGCGAAGTTCTATATTTAGTAAAGTTAAATTTACATACAATTTTCGAGAAAAAAACTCTGCTTTATATTCCGCCTTTTTATACCCTCACCCTACGGGTGGGAGGGTATATATCATTTGATACGGCTCAAAAGTGTAACCCATAGAAATATCCACATTATACCCCAGGTGTCTTTGAACCAAATTCGATTCATGACTTTCTGAATCGTTTGAGCCATGTCCGTCTGTCCTGCTGGTACGCACGATGACTTTCGAAAGAGTTAAACAATCGCTTTGAAATTTTGCATGGGTTAATATTTTTTCAAAACTGCTTATGGAATTGCGTATGGGCTATATGGCCCTTCGTGTACCTCCCATACACCTCGTCTATTTCGCCCACTTTAGAAATCGTGTAATAATATCAATATGCCCAACGCGATCTTGCCCAAATTCTATATTTAGTAAAGCTGTATCTAGACAAAGTTTCAGACAAAACTTTGGAAGTCTGGCAACTCCCCTTCTGGTACCTCCCATACAAATGTACCATCCCTCCCCAATAGAAATCGTATAATAATATCAATATGCCCAACGCGATCTTCCCCAAATTCGGTATTTAGTAAAGCTATGACTGGAAAAATTGGGAAAAAAACTTGGAAGTCTGGCAACTCCCCTTCTGGTACCTGCCATACAAATGTACCATCCCTCCCCAATAGAAATCGTATAATAATATCAATATGCCCGACGCGATCTTGCCAAAATTCTATACTTAGTAAAGCTGTAGCTAGACAAAGTTTCAGACAAAACTTTGGAAGTCTGGCAAGTCCCCTTCTTGTACATCCCATTGAAATGTACCATCCCGCCCCTTATAAGCCGTCTAATGTTATCAATATGCCCAACTCGATCTTTCCCATATTATGTATTTAGTAAAGCTATATCTAGACAAGACTTTGGACATAAACTTGGAAGTCTGGCAACTCCCTTTCTGGTACCTCCCACACAAATGCACCATCCCTCCCATTTAGAAATCGTGTAATAATATTAATATGCCCAACGCGATCTTGCCCAAATTCTGAATTTAATAAAGCTATATCAAGACAAGGCTTTGGAGAAAAACATGGACGTCTGGCAACTCCCATTCTGGTACCTCCCATACAAATGTACCATTCCACAAACTTTAGAAACCGTGTAACTATAGAAATTCGCTCATCGAATCTTTGCGAAATTCTATATTTAGTAAAGTTAAATTTACATACAATTTTCGAGAAAAAAAACTTTGCTTTATATTCCGCCTTTTTATACCCTCACCCTACGGGTGGGAGGGTATATATCATTTGATACGGCTCAAAAGTGTAATATCCACATTATACCCCAGGTGTCTTTGAACCAAATTCCATTCATGACTTTCTGAATCGTTTGAGCCTGCTGGTACGCACGATAACTTTCGAAAGAGTTAAACAATCGCTTTGAAATTTTGCATGGGTTAATATTTTTTCAAAACTGCTTATGGAATTGCGTATGGGCTATATGGCCCTTCGTGTACCTCCCATACAAATCGTCTATTTCGCCCACTTTAGAAATCGTGTAATAATATCAATATGCCCAACGCGATCTTGCCCAAATTCTGTATTGAGTGAATCTATAGCTAGACAAAGCTTTGGACAGAAACTTGGAAGTCTGGCAACTCCCCTTCTGGAACCTCCCTTACAAATGTACCATCCCGCCACATTAGAAATCGTGTAATAATATCAATATGCCAAACTCGATCTTGCCCAAATTCTGTACTTAGTAAATCTATAGCTATACAAAGAACTTGGAAGTCTGGCGACTCCCCTTCTGGTACCTCCCACACAAATGCACCATCCCGCCCATTTAGAAATCGTGTAATAATACCAATATGCCCAGCGCGATCTTGCCCAAATTCTGTATTTAGTAAAGCTTTAGCTAGACAAAGTTTCAGGCAAAAACTTGGAAGACTGGCAACTCCCCTTCTGTTACTTTCATACAATTTTCGAAAAAAAAACTCTACAATATTTTTTTATACCCTCACCCTACGGGTAGGAGGGTATATATCATTTGATACGACCCAAAAGTGTAACACCTAGAAATATGCACGTTAGACCCCAGGTGTCTTTGAACCAAACTCGATTCATGACTTTCTGAATCGTTTGAGCCATGTCCGTCTGTCCGTCCGTCTGTCCTGCTGGTACGCACGATAACTTTCGAAAGAGTTAAGCAATCACTCTGAAATTTGGCATGGCTTAATATTTTCCCAAAACTGATTATGGGATTGCATATGGACTATATGGCCACACCCCTTCGGGTACCTCCCATACAAATCTACTATTTCGCCCACTTTATAAATCGTGTAATAACATCAACACGCTCAAGTTCGATCTTGGCCAAATTCCGTATTTAGTAAAGGTATAACTGAACAAAGTTTAGGACAAAAACTTGGAAGTCTGGCAACTCCACTTCTGGTACCTCCCATACAAATGTACCATCCCGCCTACCTTAGAAATCGTGTAATAACACCAATGTGACCAACGCGATCTTGCCAAAATTCTGTATTTAGTAAAGGTATAAGTGGACAAAGTTTCGGACAAAAACTTGGAAGTCTGGCAACTCTCCTTGTGGTACCTCCCATACAAATGTACCATCCCGCCTACCTTAGAAATCTAGTAATTATATAATTTCGCTCAACGAATCTTTCCGAAATTCTATATTTAGTAAAGCTTTAGCTAGGTATATACAATTTTCTAGTAAAAACTCCGTTTTATATTCCGCCCGTTTTGTAAAAACGTGTAATAAAATATTTTTCTATAACATTCGGTATTTTGAGGTTGCTATAATGGTATATGAGACTTATATTTTTTTACTGAGGGTGAGGGTATATATAAGTCGGTTTACCCGACTGCAACTTTTTTACTGGTTATACCATCACCCTACGGGTAGGAGAGTATATATTATTTGATACGGCTCAAAAGTGTAACACATAGAAATATCCACATTAGACCCAGTGTCTTTGAACCAAATTCGATTCATGACTTTCTGAATCGTTTGAGCCATGTCCGTCTGTCCTGCTGGTACGCAATATAACTTTCGAAAGAGTTAAACAATCACTTTGAAATTTTGCATGGGGTAATATTTTTCCCAAAACTGCTTATGGGATTGCATATGGGCTATATGGCCACGCCCCTTCGGGTACCTCCCATACAAATCGTCTATTTCGCCTACCTTAGAAATCGTGTAATAACACCAATATGACCAACGCCATCTTGCCCAAATTCTGTATTTAGTAAAGGTATAAGTGGACAAAGTTTCGACAAAAACTTGGAAGTCTGGCAACTCTCCTTGTGGTACCTCCCATACAAATGTACCATCCCGCCTACCTTAGAAATCGTGTAATAATATCAATGGGGTCAACGCGATCTTGCCCAAATTCTGTATTTGGTAAAGCTGTAGCTAGACAAAGTTTAAGACAAATACTTAGAAGTCTGGCAACTCCCCTTCTGCTACCTGCCATACAAATGTAACATCCCACCTACCTTAGAAATCGTGTAATAATATCAATGTGGTCAACGCGATATTGCCCAAATTCTGTACTTAGTAAAGCTGTAGCTAGACAAAGTTTCAGACAGAAAATTTGGAAGTCTGGCAACTCCCCTTCTGGTACCTCCCATACAAATGTATCATCCCTCCCCAATAGAAATCGTATAATAATATCAATCTTCCCCAAATTCGGTAGTTAGTAAAGCTATGACTAGAAAAAGTTTTGGACAAAAACTCCCCTTCTGGTACCGGCCATACAAATGTAACATCCCACCTACCTGAGAAATCGTGTAATAATATCAATGCGGTCAACGCGATATTGCCCAAATTCTGTACTTAGTAAAGCTCAAGAGAGTGTTTGTCTTTTGTTCCGTGCACACGCACATTTTATCCGTCCGTCGCGTTTTCAATGTTTTTCATTTTAAAACAAAACAACAAAAAAATCCAAACAATTTGTGCTAAAATTAAACAATAACCAAATTCAACAGTTACTATCAAATAAAATAAACAAAACAATGATAAAATAAAATGTGCAACACAAATTAAACAAAACAAAATAGAAAAAAAAGAGAGAACATGACATAACATTACAACAACCACAGCATAACAACATAACAACAACAGCAATAACCAAATGATAACGAATAAACAAACAAATAAAATAACCAAACCGCGCTCACACATTAACAACAACAACAATAACCAGCTATACGCATCAACACAAAACCGACAACACTGAGGGCTTTTTTATGCCCCCCTCTTGTCTTGCACTTGTGTTCCCCCTTCCTCTTCCCACACACAAATCACAAATAGTTCTGCATTCTTCTTGTCGCTGTTCTGTTAGTTGTTGTAGGCATAACACTGAACAACAAACAGAAATAACAGCGGCGGGAGGGGTGCAGCATTATTTGTGATTCTGCTTTGATGTTGTCTTGATTTTTGGTAGTGTCATGGTAGGTAAATATAAGATACACTTTGCAAACATTTGCGGGCTGAGGTCGAATTTTTTTGCGGTATACTCTCATATTAGTTTCCATAGGCCGGATGTGCTCGCTCTATGTGAGACCCAGGTATGTGAGGATTCTTGACCTTTTCTTACCCTCTCACCCTGAAAAGTATGAGGTTAACATTCTTACGCCTCTTCGAAACTCGGATCATTGCACCATTTCAGCATCCTTTTCGTTCTCCGATATTCGAGGCTCTTCTAAAACAGTCACGAAGAGAACAATGTACATATACGACAAGGCACGTTGGGCCGAGCTCAACAGTTTTTACCAGTAATTTAACTGGAAATTATGTTTCCTAGAGAGATGGCGCCCCGGTAGGCGAGTTGGTAGCGTGCTTGCCTATCAGCGTGGGGGTTGTGGGTTCGATTCCCACCAGAGGCTTTGGTCTGTCGCTGCAAAAATCTAAACATATGGTCTTTGTCACCCGGTTTACCCTTGGACCCAAAATTAGAATATAAATTTACTTTGTATTGTAATTAATAATAAATAAATAAAAAAAAAAAAAATGTTTCCTGGACAATAATGTCGATGCTGCTGCTGAAATGGTCGAGAAAATTATTCTTCTTGGTATAAATACATTTATTCCCTCGAAAACTACTTCGAAAAAATTGTTGGTTTAATCAGACATGCAAAGAAGCTGTCAGATCCAAAGAGGAAGCGTTTAGAAACTGGCGTTTAAATAAAAACGTCACTACTGAGCTGCTACGTAAGCAGGAAAGATATAATTGTGCCAGAGTGCTTAGGCGCGAAAAACTTCTCCACGAACAGCGCCTTCGTGCTAAAGTTCTTTCTTCTCCCAGGGGAAGTAAGAGCTTTTGGTCATTCGTTAAAAGGGTAAGGAATAATTCTTCATCTTCTATTTCAACCCTTGTTAACGGTGATCAGATATTCACTGACCCGGTTGACAAAGCTAACCTTATGGCTGAAATATTTGCAAAGAATTCATTTTTGCCAGAAAGCAGTCAACCACTCCCCGTGATCGAGAACGTATCTAGTTCGATGCCTCAGATATTTTTTCGAACACGTGGCGTTAAAAGGGTTCTTACAGATCTCGACGTAAAAAAACTCAGGGCCCGGATGGTATTTCAGCACTTGTCCTATGTAAGTGCTCTTCGACGCTATCTTGTCCATTGCGCAATCTTTTCAATATGTCGTACCGTGCTGTTATTTACTCTTCACGTTGGAAAGTTGCCAATGTTCAGCCGATCCCTAAGAAAAGTGAGGCTACTAATCCTGCGAATTACCGTCCCATTGCAATATGTTCTGCGCTCTCGAAGGTTATGGAGAGCATGGTTAATCACCATCTTGTAAGGTATCTAGAGTCTAACGGCCTCCTGAATGATCGACAGTATGGCTTCCGTAGAAATCAATCTACTGGAGACCTGATGGCGTTCCTTACGGAGCGATGGAGTCGATCCATTCACCGCCTTGGTGAATGTAAGACACTCATATCAAAAATTATTGCATTTGGTGTCGGTAATACCTTCTCTCGATTCATATCGAGTTTTCTCATAAGTTGACCGCAGGAGTGCCACAAGGCTTTATCCTCTCTCCTTCTTTATTTCTTATTTTCATTGACGACCTGCTGGGGCAGACTGTGAACCCAATCTACTCCTTTGCGGATGACAGCAACCTCTGTCATTCGTACTCATTTGATCATCGGCCAGGTCCTCTGGAGGTCGAGGACAAAAGGCGAACGATGAACGACTCACTTAACCGCGATTTGGCGACGATTTGTGAGTGGGGCCAAATGAACAGAGTAGATTTTAATGCACAAAAGACCCAGTGTTGTTTGTTGTCACACAAACGTTCCACTGATCCAACATCGCCGCCAATATCAATGCGTGGTGTGGATATCGACGAATCAGACACTCTTGATGTTCTGGGCATGAAGATACAGTGTGATGCTCGCTGGGCTAGCCATATATTCGAAGTGTCGAAAGAAGCATTCAAGTGTTTACGCTTTTTAAAGAGGTGCAAGAAATACTTCACTCCATCTGATCTCATAAATATTTACACCACCTACATCCGGCCTAAAATGGAATACAACTCGCATATATGGGCAGGGGCTCCATTAACATCTTTGAAGCTTCTGGACCGTGTACAGAGGAGAGCGGTGGTGATGATAGGGGATGGTAGGGTATCCAGCTCTGTTGTCTCCCTTCATTATCGCCGTAATGTGGGTTGAGTATCGCTATTATATAGATATTTTAATGGTATCTGTTCGTCAGATATCCGTCGTCTGGTTCCTGAAGTTAGAACATTTAGCCGGAATACTCGGCTATCCAGGGAATCTCATCTGTTCATTGTCAAATGACCGGTTGACCGGACGAAGCACTATAGAGATTCGTTCTTCAGCCGGACTGTTCGTTTGTGGAATAATCTTCCTGCAAGTGTTTTTCCAGCCTGCTATGACATTATCAAATTCAAGGCAAACATCAACAAACACTACTCCCTCTTTCCTCCCTCCAATACCCTTCTTTCCCATCGCTAACACAGTGCATTGCATTTATACGGGGAATCCCCTGAGTGTTAGTCAACAAAAAAAAAAAAAATGCGGTCAACGCGATCTTGCCCATCTATGCTTGGTAAAGCTATAGCTCGACAAAGTTTCGGACAAAAATTTGGAAGTCTGGCAACTCCCCTTCTGGTATCTCCCATACAAATGTACCACCCCTCCCCTTATAAATCGTGTAATAATATCTATTCGCCCAACGCGATCTTGCCCAAATTTGGTAGTTAGTAAAGCTATGGATGGAAAAAGTTTTGGACAACAACTTGGAAGTCTGGCAACTCCCCCTCTGGTACCTCCCCCTCTGGTACCTCCCCCTCTGGTACCTCCCATACATATGTACCATCTCACCCCTTATAAACCGTGTAATATTATCTATGACCAACGCGATCTTGCCCAAATTCTGTATCGTGTAATAATATCAATATGATAAACGCGATCTTGCCCAAATTCTGTAGTTAGTAAAGCTATGGATGGAAAAAGTTTTGGACAACAACTTGGAAGTCTGGCAACTCCCCCTCTGGTACCTCCCATACATATGTACCATCTCCCCCTTACAAATCGTGTAATAATATCAATATGCCCAACGCGATCTTGCCCAAATTATGTATACAGTAAATCAACAGCTAGTCAAAGTTTTGAACAAAAACATGGAAGTCTGGCAATTCCCCTTCTGGTACCTCCCATGCAAATGTACCATTCCACCCAATATAGAAATCGTGTAATTATATAAATTCGCTCGTCGAATCTTTCCGAAATTCTATATTTAGTAAAGCTTCAACTACACACAATCGAGAAAAAACTCGGCTTTATATTCCGCCCTTTTTGTAAAAACGTGTAATACGATATTTATACCCTCACCCTACGGGTAGGAGCGTATATATCATTTGATACGGCTCAAAAGTGTAACACATAGACATATCCACATTAGACCCCAGGTCTATTCAGGACTTTCTGAATCGTTTGAGCCATGTCGGTCAATCCGTCTGTCCTGCTGGTGCGCACTATAACTTTCGAAAGAGTTAAACAATCGCTTTGAAATTTGGCATGGGTTAATATTTTCCCAAAACTGCTTATGGGATTGGATATGGGCTATATGGCCACACCCCTTCGGGTACCTCCCATACAAAATCGTCTATTTCGTCCATTTCGATCTTATTTTCTTCGTCTATTTTCGATCTAATCCAAATTCTGTATTTAGAAAAGCTATTGCTAGACAATGTTTAGGACAAAAACTTGGAAGTCTGGCAACTCCCCTTCAGGTACGTCCCACACAAATGTACCATTCAACCCACTTTAGAAATCGTGCAATAATATCAATACGACCAGCGCGATCTGGCCCTATTTCTGTACTTAGTAAACACATAACTGCAAAGTTTCGGACAAAAACTTGGAAGTCTGGCAACTCTCCTTCTGGTACCACCCATACAAATGTACCATCCCGCCCATTATAAACCATAAACTATTATCAATATGACCAACGAGATCTTGCCCAAATTCTGTATTTAGTAAAGCTATATCTAGACAAAGCTTTGGACAGAAACTTGGAAGTCTTCCTTTCTGGTACGTCCCACACAAATGCTCCATTCCGCCCATTTAGAAATCGTGTAATAATATCAATATTCCCAACGCGATCTAGCCCAAATTCTGTATTTAGAACAGTTATAGCTATACAAATTTTGGAGAAAAACTTGGAAGTCTGGCAACTCCCCTTCTGGTACCTCCCATACAAATGTACCATTCAACCCACTTTAGAAATCGTGCAATAATATCAATACGACCAGCGCGATCTGGCCCAATTTCTGTACTTAGTAAACACATAACTGCAAAGTTTCAGACAAAAACTTGGAAGTCTGGCAACTCCCCTTCTGGTAACTCCCATACAAATGTACCATTCCACCCACCTTAGAAATCTTGCCCAAATTCTGTATTTAGTAAAGCTATATCTAGACAAAGCTTTAAACAAAAATGTAAAAGTCTGGCAACTCCCCCAGAGTTCCTCCCACAGAAATGTATCATCCCGCCCCTTATAAACCGTGTAATATTATCAATATGGCCAACGAGATCTTGCACAAATTTTGTAAACCTATAGCTAGGCAAAGTTTCGATCAAAAACTGGGAAGTCTGGCAACTCCCCTTCTGGTACCTCCCATACAAATGTAGAATCCCCCCCCCATTAACCCTAAAATATTATCAATATGACCAATGCGATCTTGCCCGAATTCTGTATTTAGTAAAGCTATATCTAAACTTTGGACAGAAACTTGGAAGTCTGGCAACTCCCCTTCTGGTACCTCCCATACATATGTAGCATCCCGCAACTTATAAATCGTATAATAATATCAATATGCCCAATGCGATCTTGCCAAATTCTGAATTTAGAAAACATATCACTGCAAAGTTTCAGACAAAAACTTGGAAGTCTGGCAACTCCCCTTCTGGTACTTCCCACATAAATTTACCATCCCGCCCCTTATAAGCCGTCTAATATTATCAATATGCCCAACACGATCTTGCCCAAATTCTGAATTTAGTAAACATATAACTGCAAAGTTTTAGACAAAAACTTGGAAGTCTGGCAACTCCCCTTCTGGTACCTCCCACATACATTTACCATCCCGCCCCTTATAATCCGTGTAATATTATCAATATGACCGACGCGATCTTGCCCAAATTCTGTATTTAGTAAAGCTATAGCTAGACAAAGTTTTGGAGAAAAACTTGTACGTCTGACAACTCCCTTTCTGATACCTCCCATACCAATGTACCATTCCACAAACTTTAGAAATCGTGTAACTATAGAAATTCGCTCATCGAATCTTTGCGAAGTTCTATATTTAGTAAAGTTAAATTTACATACAATTTTCGAGAAAAACCTCTGCTTTATATTCCGCCTTTTTATAACCTCACCCAACGGGTAGGAGGGTATATATCATTTGATACGACTCAAAAGTGTAACACATAGAAATACCCACATGAGACCCCAGGTGTCTTTGAACCAAATTCTATTCATGACTTTCTGAATCGTTTGAGCCATGTCCGTCTGTCCTGTTAAACAATCGCTTTGAAATTTTGCATGGGTTAATATTTTTCCAAAACTGCTTATGGGATTGCGTATGGGCTATATGGCCCTTCGTGTACCTCCCATACAAATCGTATATTTCGCCCACTTTAGAAATCGTGTAATAATATCAATATGCCCAACGCGATCTTGCCCAAATTCTGTATTTAGTAAAGCTGTAGCTAGACAAAGTTTCAGACAAATCTTTGGAAGTCTGGCAACTCCCCTTCTGGTACCTCCCATACAAATGTACCATCCCTCCCCAATAGAAATCGTATAATAATATCAATATGCCCAACGCGATCTTGCCCATATTATGTATTTAGTAAAGCTATATCTAAACAAGGCTTTGGACATAAACTTTGAAGTCTGACAACTCCCCTTCTGATACCTCCCATACAAATGTACCATTCCACAAACTTTAGAAATCGTGTAACTATAGAAATTCGCTCATCGAATCTTTGCGAAGTTCTATATTTAGTAAAGTTAAATTTACATACAATTTTCGAGAAAAAAACTCTGCTTTATATTCCGCCTTTTTATACCCTCACCCTACGGGTGGGAGGGTATATATCATTTGATACGGCTCAAAAGTGTAATCCATAGAAATATCCACATTATACCCAGGTGTCTTTGAACCAAATTCGATTCATGACTTTCTGAATCGTTTGAGCCATGTCCGTCTGTCCTGCTGGTACGCACGATGACTTTCGAAAGAGTTAAACAATCGCTTTGAAATTTTGCATGGGTTAATATTTTTTCAAAACTGCTTATGGAATTGCGTATGGGCTATATGGCCCTTCGTGTACCTCCCATACACCTCGTCTATTTCGCCCACTTTAGAAATCGTGTAATAATATCAATATGCCCAACGCGATCTTGCCCAAATTCTATATTTAGTAAAGCTGTATCTAGACAAAGTTTCAGACAAAACTTTGGAAGTCTGGCAACTCCCCTTCTGGTACCTCCCATACAAATGTACCATCCCTCCCCAATAGAAATCGTATAATAATATCAATATGCCCAACGCGATCTTCCCCAAATTCGGTATTTAGTAAAGCTATGACTGGAAAAATTGGGGAAAAAAACTTGGAAGTCTGGCAACTCCCCTTCTGGTACCTGCCATACAAATGTACCATCCCTCCCCAATAGAAATCGTATAATAATATCAATATGCCCGACGCGATCTTGCCAAAATTCTATACTTAGTAAAGCTGTAGCTAGACAAAGTTTCAGACAAAACTTTGGAAGTCTGGCAAGTCCCCTTCTTGTACATCCCATTGAAATGTACCATCCCGCCCCTTATAAGCCGTCTAATGTTATCAATATGCCCAACTCGATCTTTCCCATATTATGTATTTAGTAAAGCTATATCTAGACAAGACTTTGGACATAAACTTGGAAGTCTGGCAACTCCCTTTCTGGTACCTCCCACACAAATGCACCATCCCTCCCATTTAGAAATCGTGTAATAATATTAATATGCCCAACGCGATCTTGCCCAAATTCTGAATTTAATAAAGCTATATCAAGACAAGGCTTTGGAGAAAAACATGGACGTCTGGCAACTCCCATTCTGGTACCTCCCATACAAATGTACCATTCCACAAACTTTAGAAACCGTGTAACTATAGAAATTCGCTCATCGAATCTTTGCGAAATTCTATATTTAGTAAAGTAAAATTTACATACAATTTTCGAGAAAAAAAACTTTGCTTTATATTCCGCCTTTTTATACCCTCACCCTACGGGTGGGAGGGTATATATCATTTGATACGGCTCAAAAGTGTAATATCCACATTATACCCCAGGTGTCTTTGAACCAAATTCCATTCATGACTTTCTGAATCGTTTGAGCCTGCTGGTACGCACGATAACTTTCGAAAGAGTTAAACAATCGCTTTGAAATTTTGCATGGGTTAATATTTTTTCAAAACTGCTTATGGAATTGCGTATGGGCTATATGGCCCTTCGTGTACCTCCCATACAAATCGTCTATTTCGCCCACTTTAGAAATCGTGTAATAATATCAATATGCCCAACGCGATCTTGCCCAAATTCTGTATTGAGTGAATCTATAGCTAGACAAAGCTTTGGACAGAAACTTGGAAGTCTGGCAACTCCCCTTCTGGAACCTCCCACACAAATGCACCATCCCGCCCATTTAGAAATCGTGTAATAATACCAATATGCCCAGCGCGATCTTGCCCAAATTCTGTATTTAGTAAAGCTTTAGCTAGACAAAGTTTCAGGCAAAAACTTGGAAGACTGGCAACTCCCCTTCTGTTACTTTCATACAATTTTCGAAAAAAAACTCTACAATATTTTTATACCATCACCCTACGGGTAGGAGAGTATATATTATTTGATACGGCTCAAAAGTGTAACACATAGAAATATCCACATTAGACCCAGTGTCTTTGAACCAAATTCGATTCATGACTTTCTGAATCGTTTGAGCCATGTCCGTCTGTCCTGCTGGTACGCAATATAACTTTCGAAAGAGTTAAACAATCACTTTGAAATTTTGCATGGGGTAATATTTTTCCCAAAACTGCTTATGGGATTGCATATGGGCTATATGGCCACGCCCCTTCGGGTACCTCCCATACAAATCGTCTATTTCGCCCACTTTAGACATCGTGTAATAATATCAATATGACCAACTCGATCTTGCCCAAATTCTGTATTTAGTAAAGCTGTAGCTAGACAAAGTTTCAGACAAAAACTTGGAAGTCTGGCAACTCTCCTTCTGATACCTCCCATACAAATGTACCATCCCGCCTACCTTAGAAATCGTGTAATAATATCAATGGGGTCAACGCGATCTTGCCCAAATTCTGTATTTGGTAAAGCTGTAGCTAGACAAAGTTTAAGACAAATACTTAGAAGTCTGGCAACTCCCCTTCTGCTACCTGCCATACAAATGTAACATCCCACCTACCTTAGAAATCGTGTAATAATATCAATGTGGTCAACGCGATATTGCCCAAATTCTGTACTTAGTAAAGCTGTAGCTAGACAAAGTTTCAGACAGAAAATTTGGAAGTCTGGCAACTCCCCTTCTGGTACCTCCCATACAAATGTATCATCCCTCCCCAATAGAAATCGTATAATAATATCAATCTTCCCCAAATTCGGTAGTTAGTAAAGCTATGACTAGAAAAAGTTTTGGACAAAAACTCCCCTTCTGGTACCGGCCATACAAATGTAACATCCCACCTACCTGAGAAATCGTGTAATAATATCAATGCGGTCAACGCGATATTGCCCAAATTCTGTACTTAGTAAAGCTCAAGAGAGTGTTTGTCTTTTGTTCCGTGCACACGCACATTTTATCCGTCCGTCGCGTTTTAAATGTTTTTCATTTTAAAACAAAACAACAAAAAAATCCAAACAATTTGTGCTAAAATTAAACAATAACCAAATTCAACAGTTACTATCAAATAAAATAAACAAAACAATGATAAAATAAAATGTGCAACACAAATTAAACAAAACAAAATAGAAAAAAAAGAGAGAACATGACATAACATTACAACAACCACAGCATAACAACATAACAACAACAGCAATAACCAAATGATAACGAATAAACAAACAAATAAAATAACCAAACCGCGCTCACACATTAACAACAACAACAATAACCAGCTATACGCATCAACACAAAACCGACAACACTGAGGGCTTTTTTATGCCCCCCTCTTGTCTTGCACTTGTGTTCCCCCTTCCTCTTCCCACACACAAATCACAAATAGTTCTGCATTCTTCTTGTCGCTGTTCTGTTAGTTGTTGTAGGCATAACACTGAACAACAAACAGAAATAACAGCGGCGGGAGGGGTGCAGCATTATTTGTGATTCTGCTTTGATGTTGTCTTGATTTTTGGTAGTGTCATGGTAGGTAAATATAAGATACACTTTGCAAACATTTGCGGGCTGAGGTCGAATTTTTTTGCGGTATACTCTCATATTAGTTTCCATAGGCCGGATGTGCTCGCTCTATGTGAGACCCAGGTATGTGAGGATTCTTGACCTTTTCTTACCCTCTCACCCTGAAAAGTATGAGGTTAACATTCTTATGCCTCTTCGAAACTCGGATCATTGCACCATTTCAGCATCCTTTTCGTTCTCCGATATTCGAGGCTCTTCTAAAACAGTCACGAAGAGAACAATGTACATATACGACAAGGCACGTTGGGCCGAGCTCAACAGTTTTTACCAGTAATTTAACTGGAAATTATGTTTCCTAGAGAGATGGCGCCCCGGTAGGCGAGTTGGTAGCGTGCTTGCCTATCAGCGTGGGGGTTGTGGGTTCGATTCCCACCAGAGGCTTTGGTCTGTCGCTGCAAAAATCTAAACATATGGTCTTTGTCACCCGGTTTACCCTTGGACCCAAAATTAGAATATAAATTTACTTTGTATTGTAATTAATAATAAATAAATAAAAAAAAAAAAAATGTTTCCTGGACAATAATGTCGATGCTGCTGCTGAAATGGTCGAGAAAATTATTCTTCTTGGTATAAATACATTTATTCCCTCGAAAACTACTTCGAAAAAATTGTTGGTTTAATCAGACATGCAAAGAAGCTGTCAGATCCAAAGAGGAAGCGTTTAGAAACTGGCGTTTAAATAAAAACGTCACTACTGAGCTGCTACGTAAGCAGGAAAGATATAATTGTGCCAGAGTGCTTAGGCGCGAAAAACTTCTCCACGAACAGCGCCTTCGTGCTAAAGTTCTTTCTTCTCCCAGGGGAAGTAAGAGCTTTTGGTCATTCGTTAAAAGGGTAAGGAATAATTCTTCATCTTCTATTTCAACCCTTGTTAACGGTGATCAGATATTCACTGACCCGGTTGACAAAGCTAACCTTATGGCTGAAATATTTGCAAAGAATTCATTTTTGCCAGAAAGCAGTCAACCACTCCCCGTGATCGAGAGCGTATCTAGTTCGATGCCTCAGATATTTTTTCGAACACGTGGCGTTAAAAGGGTTCTTACAGATCTCGACGTAAAAAAACTCAGGGCCCGGATGGTATTTCAGCACTTGTCCTATGTAAGTGCTCTTCGACGCTATCTTGTCCATTGCGCAATCTTTTCAATATGTCGTACCGTGCTGTTATTTACTCTTCACGTTGGAAAGTTGCCAATGTTCAGCCGATCCCTAAGAAAAGTGAGGCTACTAATCCTGCGAATTACCGTCCCATTGCAATATGTTCTGCGCTCTCGAAGGTTATGGAGAGCATGGTTAATCACCATCTTGTAAGGTATCTAGAGTCTAACGGCCTCCTGAATGATCGACAGTATGGCTTCCGTAGAAATAAATCTACTGGAGACCTGATGGCGTTCCTTACGGAGCGATGGAGTCGATCCATTCACCGCCTTGGTGAATGTAAGACACTCATATCAAAAATTATTGCATTTGGTGTCGGTAATACCTTCTCTCGATTCATATCGAGTTTTCTCATAAGTTGACCGCAGGAGTGCCACAAGGCTTTATCCTCTCTCCTTCTTTATTTCTTATTTTCATTGACGACCTGCTGGGGCAGACTGTGAACCCAATCTACTCCTTTGCGGATGACAGCAACCTCTGTCATTCGTACTCATTTGATCATCGGCCAGGTCCTCTGGAGGTCGAGGACAAAAGGCGAACGATGAACGACTCACTTAACCGCGATTTGGCGACGATTTGTGAGTGGGGCCAAATGAACAGAGTAGATTTTAATGCACAAAAGACCCAGTGTTGTTTGTTGTCACACAAACGTTCCACTGATCCAACATCGCCGCCAATATCAATGCGTGGTGTGGATATCGACGAATCAGACACTCTTGATGTTCTGGGCATGAAGATACAGTGTGATGCTCGCTGGGCTAGCCATATATTCGAAGTGTCGAAAGAAGCATTCAAGTGTTTACGCTTTTTAAAGAGGTGCAAGAAATACTTCACTCCATCTGATCTCATAAATATTTACACCACCTACATCCGGCATAAAATGGAATACAACTCGCATATATGGGCAGGGGCTCCATTAACATCTTTGAAGCTTCTGGACCGTGTACAGAGGAGAGCGGTGGTGATGATAGGGGATGGTAGGGTATCCAGCTCTATTGTCTTCCTTCATTATCGCCGTAATGTGGGTTGAGTATCGCTATTATATAGATATTTTAATGGTATCTGTTCGTCAGATATCCGTCGTCTGGTTCCTGAAGTTAGAACATTTAGCCGGAATACTCGGCTATCCAGGGAATCTCATCTGTTCATTGTCAAATGACCGGTTGACCGGACGATGCACTATAGAGATTCGTTCTTCAGCCGGACTGTTCGTTTGTGGAATAATCTTCCTGCAAGTGTTTTTCCAGCCTGCTATGACATTATCAAATTCAAGGCAAACATCAACAAACACTACTCCCTCTTTCCTCCCTCCAATACCCTTCTTTCCCATCGCTAACACAGTGCATTGCATTTATACGGGGAATCCCCTGAGTGTTAGTCAACAAAAAAAAAAAATGCGGTCAACGCGATCTTGCCCATCTATGCTTGGTAAAGCTATAGCTAGACAAAGTTTCGGACAAAAATTTGGAAGTCTGGCAACTCCCCTTCTGGTATCTCCCATACAAATGTACCACCCCTCCCCTTATAAACCGTGTAATAATATCAATATGACCAACGCGATCTTGCCCAAATTCTGTATTTAGTAAATCTATAGCAAGACAAAGTTTTGAACAAAAACTTAGATGTTTGGCAATTCCCCTTCTGGTACCTCCCATGCAAATGTACCATTCCACCCAATATAGAAATCGTGTAATTATATAAATTCGCTCGTCGAATCTTTCCGAAATTCTATATTTAGTAAAGCTTCAACTACACACAATCGAGAAAAAACTCGGCTTTATATTCCGCCCTTTTTGTAAAAACGTGTAATACGATATTTATACCCTCACCCTACGGGTAGGAGCGTATATATCATTTGATACGGCTCAAAAGTGTAACACATAAACATATCCACATTAGACCCCAGGTCTATTCAGGACTTTCTGAATCGTTTGAGCCATGTCGGTCAATCCGTCTGTCCTGCTGGTGCGCACTATAACTTTCGAAAGAGTTAAACAATCGCTTTGAAATTTGGCATGGGTTAATATTTTCGCAAAACTGCTTATGGGATTGGATATGGGCTATATGGCCACACCCCTTCGGGTACCTCCCATACAAAATCGTCTATTTCGTCCATTTCGATCTTATTTTCTTCGTCTATTTTCGATCTAATCCAAATTCTGTATTTAGAAAAGCTATTGCTAGACAATGTTTAGGACAAAAACTTGGAAGTCTGGCAACTCCCCTTCAGGTACGTCCCACACAAATGTACCATCCCGCCCCATTAGAAATCGTGTAATAATATCTATATGATCAACGCGATCTTGCCCAAATTCGGTAGTTAGTAAAGCTATGGCTGGAAAAAGTTTTGGACCAAAACTTTAAAGTCTGGCAACTCCCCTTCTGGTACCTCCCATACAAATGTATCATCCCTCCCCAATAGAAATCGTATAATAATATCAATTTTCCCCAAATTCGGTAGTTAGTAAAGCTATGACTAGAAAAAGTTTTGGACAAAAACTCCCCTTCTGGTACCGGCCATACAAATGTAACATCCCACCTACCTGAGAAATCGTGTAATAATATCAATGCGGTCAACGCGATATTGCCCAAATTCTGTACTTAGTAAAGCTCAAGAGAGTGTTTGTCTTTTGTTCCGTGCACACGCACATTTTATCCGTCCGTCGCGTTTTCAATGTTTTTCATTTTAAAACAAAACAACAACAAAATCCAAACAATTTGTGCTAAAATTAAACAATAACCAAATTCAACAGTTACTATCAAATAAAATAAACAAAACAATGATAAAATAAAATGTGCAACACAAATTAAACAAAACAAAATAGAAAAAAAAGAGAGAACATGACATAACATTACAACAACCACAGCATAACAACATAACAACAACAGCAATAACCAAATGATAACGAATAAACAAACAAATAAAATAACCAAACCGCGCTCACACATTAACAACAACAACAATAACCAGCTATACGCATCAACACAAAACCGACAACACTGAGGGCTTTTTTATGCCCCCCTCTTGTCTTGCACTTGTGTTCCCCCTTCCTCTTCCCACACACAAATCACAAATAGTTCTGCATTCTTCTTGTCGCTGTTCTGTTAGTTGTTGTAGGCATAACACTGAACAACAAACAGAAATAACAGCGGCGGGAGGGGTGCAGCATTATTTGTGATTCTGCTTTGATGTTGTCTTGATTTTTGGTAGTGTCATGGTAGGTAAATATAAGATACACTTTGCAAACATTTGCGGGCTGAGGTCGAATTTTTTTGCGGTATACTCTCATATTAGTTTCCATAGGCCGGATGTGCTCGCTCTATGTGAGACCCAGGTATGTGAGGATTCTTGACCTTTTCTTACCCTCTCACCCTGAAAAGTATGAGGTTAACATTCTTACGCCTCTTCGAAACTCGGATCATTGCACCATTTCAGCATCCTTTTCGTTCTCCGATATTCGAGGCTCTTCTAAAACAGTCACGAAGAGAACAATGTACATATACGACAAGGCACGTTGGGCCGAGCTCAACAGTTTTTACCAGTAATTTAACTGGAAATTATGTTTCCTAGAGAGATGGCGCCCCGGGAGGCGAGTTGGTAGCGTGCTTGCCTATCAGCGTGGGGGTTGTGGGTTCGATTCCCACCAGAGGCTTTGGTCTGTCGCTGCAAAAATCTAAACATATGGTCTTTGTCACCCGGTTTACCCTTGGACCCAAAATTAGAATATAAATTTACTTTGTATTGTAATTAATAATAAATAAATAAAAAAAAAAAAATGTTTCCTGGACAATAATGTCGATGCTGCTGCTGAAATGGTCTTCTTGGTATAAATACATTTATTCCCTCGAAAACTACTTCGAAAAAATTGTTGGTTTAATCAGACATGCAAAGAAGCTGTTAGATCCAAAGAGGAAGCGTTTAGAAACTGGCGTTTAAATAAAAACGTCACTACTGAGCTGCTACGTAAGCAGGAAAGATATAATTGTGCCAGAGTGCTTAGGCGCGAAAAACTACTCCACGAACAGCGCCTTCGTGCTAAAGTTCTTTCTTCTCCCAGGGGAAGTAAGAGCTTTTGGTCATTCGTTAAAAGGGTAAGGAATAATTCTTCATCTTCTATTTCAACCCTTGTTAACGGTGATCAGATATTCACTGACCCGGTTGACAAAGCTAACCTTATGGCTGAAATATTTGCAAAGAATTCATTTTTGCCAGAAAGCAGTCAACCACTCCCCGTGATCGAGAACGTATCTAGTTCGATGCCTCAGATATTTTTTCGAACACGTGGCGTTAAAAGGGTTCTTACAGATCTCGACGTAAAAAAACTCAGGGCCCGGATGGTATTTCAGCACTTGTCCTATGTAAGTGCTCTTCGACGCTATCTTGTCCATTGCGCAATCTTTTCAATATGTCGTACCGTGCTGTTATTTACTCTTCACGTTGGAAAGTTGCCAATGTTCAGCCGATCCCTAAGAAAAGTGAGGCTACTAATCCTGCGAATTACCGTCCCATTGCAATATGTTCTGCGCTCTCGAAGGTTATGGAGAGCATGGTTAATCACCATCTTGTAAGGTATCTAGAGTCTAACGGCCTCCTGAATGATCGACAGTATGGCTTCCGTAGAAATAAATCTACTGGAGACCTGATGGCGTTCCTTACGGAGCGATGGAGTCGATCCATTCACCGCCTTGGTGAATGTAAGACACTCATATCAAAAATTATTGCATTTGGTGTCGGTAATACCTTCTCTCGATTCATATCGAGTTTTCTCATAAGTTGACCGCAGGAGTGCCACAAGGCTTTATCCTCTCTCCTTCTTTATTTCTTATTTTCATTGACGACCTGCTGGGGCAGACTGTGAACCCAATCTACTCCTTTGCGGATGACAGCAACCTCTGTCATTCGTACTCATTTGATCATCGGCCAGGTCCTCTGGAGGTCGAGGACAAAAGGCGAACGATGAACGACTCACTTAACCGCGATTTGGCGACGATTTGTGAGTGGGGCCAAATGAACAGAGTAGATTTTAATGCACAAAAGACCCAGTGTTGTTTGTTGTCACACAAACGTTCCACTGATCCAACATCGCCGCCAATATCAATGCGTGGTGTGGATATCGACGAATCAGACACTCTTGATGTTCTGGGCATGAAGATACAGTGTGATGCTCGCTGGGCTAGCCATATATTCGAAGTGTCGAAAGAAGCATTCAAGTGTTTACGCTTTTTAAAGAGGTGCAAGAAATACTTCACTCCATCTGATCTCATAAATATTTACACCACCTACATCCGGCATAAAATGGAATACAACTCGCATATATGGGCAGGGGCTCCATTAACATCTTTGAAGCTTCTGGACCGTGTACAGAGGAGAGCGGTGGTGATGATAGGGGATGGTAGGGTATCCAGCTCTATTGTCTTCCTTCATTATCGCCGTAATGTGGGTTGAGTATCGCTATTATATAGATATTTTAATGGTATCTGTTCGTCAGATATCCGTCGTCTGGTTCCTGAAGTTAGAACATTTAGCCGGAATACTCGGCTATCCAGGGAATCTCATCTGTTCATTGTCAAATGACCGGTTGACCGGACGATGCACTATAGAGATTCGTTCTTCAGCCGGACTGTTCGTTTGTGGAATAATCTTCCTGCAAGTGTTTTTCCAGCCTGCTATGACATTATCAAATTCAAGGCAAACATCAACAAACACTACTCCCTCTTTCCTCCCTCCAATACCCTTCTTTCCCATCGCTAACACAGTGCATTGCATTTATACGGGGAATCCCCTGAGTGTTAGTCAACAAAAAAAAAAAATGCGGTCAACGCGATCTTGCCCATCTATGCTTGGTAAAGCTATAGCTAGACAAAGTTTCGGACAAAAATTTGGAAGTCTGGCAACTCCCCTTCTGGTATCTCCCATACAAATGTACCACCCCTCCCCTTATAAACCGTGTAATAATATCAATATGACCAACGCGATCTTGCCCAAATTCTGTATTTAGTAAATCTATAGCAAGACAAAGTTTTGAACAAAAACTTAGATGTTTGGCAATTCCCCTTCTGGTACCTCCCATGCAAATGTACCATTCCACCCAATATAGAAATCGTGTAATTATATAAATTCGCTCGTCGAATCTTTCCGAAATTCTATATTTAGTAAAGCTTCAACTACACACAATCGAGAAAAAACTCGGCTTTATATTCCGCCCTTTTTGTAAAAACGTGTAATACGATATTTATACCCTCACCCTACGGGTAGGAGCGTATATATCATTTGATACGGCTCAAAAGTGTAACACATAAACATATCCACATTAGACCCCAGGTCTATTCAGGACTTTCTGAATCGTTTGAGCCATGTCGGTCAATCCGTCTGTCCTGCTGGTGCGCACTATAACTTTCGAAAGAGTTAAACAATCGCTTTGAAATTTGGCATGGGTTAATATTTTCCCAAAACTGCTTATGGGATTGGATATGGGCTATATGGCCACACCCCTTCGGGTACCTCCCATACAAAATCGTCTATTTCGTCCATTTCGATCTTATTTTCTTCGTCTATTTTCGATCTAATCCAAATTCTGTATTTAGAAAAGCTATTGCTAGACAATGTTTAGGACAAAAACTTGGAAGTCTGGCAACTCCCCTTCAGGTACGTCCCACACAAATGTACCATCCCGCCCCATTAGAAATCGTGTAATAATATCTATATGATCAACGCGATCTTGCCCAAATTCGGTAGTTAGTAAAGCTATGGCTGGAAAAAGTTTTGGACCAAAACTTTAAAGTCTGGCAACTCCCCTTCTGGTACCTCCCATACATATGGACCATTCCACCCCTTATAAACCGAATATTATTATTAATATGATCAACGCTATCTTGCCCAAATTCGGTAGTGAGTAAAGCTATGGCTGCAAAAAGTTTTGGACAAAAACTTGGATGTCTGGCAACTCCCCTTCTGGTATCTACCATACAAATGTACCATTCTACCCACTTTAGAAATCGTACAATAATATCAATTCGATGAACGCGATCTTGCCCAAATTCTGTACCTAGTAAAGCTATAGCTAGACAAAGTTTCGGACAGAAACTTGGAAGTCTGGCAACTCCCCTTCGGGTACCTCCCATACAAACATGCTATTTCGCCCACTTTGTAAATCGTGTAATAATATCAACACGCGCAAGTTCGATCTTGGCCAAATTCCGTATTTAGTAAAGGTGTAACTGGACAAAGTTTCGAAAAAAACTTGGAAGTCTGGCAACTCCTCTTCTGGTACCTGTCATACAAATGTACCGTACCGCCACATTTAATCCGTGTAATACTATCAATATGACCAACGCGATCTTGCCCAAATTCTGTACTTAGTAAATCTATAGCTAGACAAAGTTTTCGACAAAAACTTGGAAGTCTGGCAACTCCCCTTCTGGTATCTACCATACAAATGTACCATGTCACCCACTTTAGAAATCGTCCAATAATATCAATACGGTCCACGCGATCTTGCCCAAAGACAAAAACTTGGAACTCTGACAACTCCCCTTCTAGTACTTACATAAAATATTCGAAAAAAACCTCTACAATATTTATACCCTCACCCTGCGGGTAGGAGGGTATATATTTTTCTATAACATGCGGTTTTTTGAGGTTACATTATGGAATATGAGACTTGTATGTTTTTACTGATGAGGGTATATATAAGTCGGTTTACCCGCCTGAAACTTTTTCACGGGTTTCTACAACATTTTGTATTTTGCTATATAACATTTCATCCGATGTTATATCCAATGGTGGTAGCCACGCTCACCTTTGATTTTCGGATACGTTGGAATATGAGACATGTATGTTTTTACTGAGTGTGAGGGTATATATAAGTTGGTTTACCCGGCTGCAACTTTTTTACTTGTTTTTAAGACAAATACTCACGTGATGCCCCTGTAAATGCAATGTATTGTGTTAGCGGAAAGCGATTAGGATATCGGATTAGGATATTGTTTTGAATTTCAGAACGGGCAGGAAACACACTTGCTGGAAGAATATTCCACATACTAACGGTTTGGCTGAAGAACGAATTTTCCCTATAGTGCGTCGCCCGATCAGGGAAAAGACGACGGACATCTGAGGAGCAGATGCCGTTAAAATATCTATATCGCCACCTTCCGGCGATGCTGTAGGGAGACAATAGAGTTCGATAACCTACTATCCCCTATCATCACCACCGCTCTCCTCTGTACACGGGGGACTTGGCCGATGATCAAATGAGTACGAATGACAGAGATTGCTATAATCCGCAAAGGAGTAGATTGGGTTCACAGTCTGCCCTTAAAGGTCGTCAATGAAAATAAGAAATAGACAAGGAGAGAGGACAGAGCCTTGTGGCACTCCTGAGGTTAACATCTGCTCGTTGGATGAGACCCCATCTATAACAACTCGTCTAGACCGATCTCTGAGAAAACTCGATATGAATCGAAAGAAGATATTTCCGACACCAAATGCAATACATTTTTATATTAGTGCTCCTTGCCAGACCCTATCGAACGCCTTGGAAATATCTAGAGCCACGACCTTACTTTCACCAAGGGCGTGAATAGATCGAATCCATCACTCCGAAAGGAACGCCATCAGGTCTCCAGTAGATCGATTTCTACGGAAGCCATACTTTAGAAGGCCGTTAGACTCTAAATAAAGGGTGTTTTTTATTGGGGTATAGAACTTTAAGTTGGCATCACTTTTTTAACTGGCGGCCATTTTCTCAGCTGTCAAGTGATTAATATTTAGTTTGGTTTGCCATTTCATCATGAACAGGTTGACAAAAGAACAACGCTTGCAAATCGTGCAAATTTATTTCGAAAGTAATGGTTCAGTTCGCGAAGTTCACCGCAAGCTCCGTCCGAATGAATCGATTCGCCACCGTGCACAGCAATTGGAGCTTTGTCCATCAACTTTATGGAAGATTTTGCGCAAAGATCTTGGCTTGCGACCTTACAAGATCCAGCTTGTGCAAGAATTAAAGCCGCGAGACGTGATTGCAATGCCCCGTGATTTTGGTATATGGGCCGAAAATGAGATTAATCTCGATGCTGATTTTCATCACAAAATTTTGTTCAGTGAAATTGGACCTGTAGAATTGGCTTTATTCGAGCCAGCCGTGGCGGCCACATGCCCGAAATCATATTTAAACATTAATGGCATAAAATTATCCTTCCAATAAAGCCAAATTGATGGACATTAAAACGATTTTCTTGTGTTTTATTTCAATTCGAAGTTCTATACCTCAATAAAAAACACCCTTTACTTAACAAGATGGTGGTTAACCATGCTCTCCATATCCTTCGAGAGCGCAGAACATATTGCAATTGGACGGTAATTCGCAGGCTTAGTAGCCTCACCTTTCTTGGGGATCGGCTGAACATTGGCAACTTTCCAACGTGAAGGGTAAATACCAGCACGGTACAACATGTTGAAAAGATTGAGCAATGAACGAGCTAGCGTCGATGAAATGTCTGATGAAACCAACAATTATTTGGGGTTTGATCGAAATAGTCTTCGAGGGAATAAACATTCTTATACCAAGAAGAATTATTTTTTCTTCAACCATTTCAGCAGCATCATTGTCAAGGAAACATAATTTCCAGTTAAATTGCTGATAAAAAATTTTAAGCTCTTCCCAACGTGCCTTTTCGTATACATTGTCCGCTTCGTGACTGATTTAGAAGTGGACCGAAGATCGGAGAACAAAAAGGATGCTGAAATGGTACAGTGATCCGAATTTCCAAGAGGTGGTAAAATGTTAACCTCTTACTTTTCCGATTGATTGTGGACATTGAAATCCCCAGCAACTACAATTTCACTGTCCAGTCAATCTTCTAACATTTTTGATATACAGTCGGAAAGGGCGTCGAAGCAATTTAGGGTAGCCTACCTTTCTGTAAAAAAAAACCAAAATGTAATGGGTGCGACCCAATCCTGAACTTAACCTAAAGGAAGTTAAATTCTGGGACTTGTGAGTTAAAATGATGCTGGCTCTGGAACACAACAGCATTGCGTATGTGTACCACAAGGCCTCTGTGCGAAGAGGAAGAGCAAAGGTATCTGGCCTATGGAACTGAATATACGAAAATACCGCAAAGAAATTTGTTTTCAGCCCTCGTATATTTGCAAAATGTGTCTTTAATTTGCCCACGACTGTAACATAAAAAAAACAATATCAAAGCATAAATACAAATAACTGTGCACCCCTCTTGTACCAACAAGTTTTTAGTGTTAAACCTTCAACACAAGTCAGGCATCGATACGAAAAGAGCACAGTCATTTGTATTATCCGAAAAGGATTATGGCAAGGGCGAGGTCCCCCCTCCTCAAGCAGCATACAAAGCACTTCGTGTTGTCTTTGTTCGTGTTGTCTTTGTTGTTGTTGCTTATTTCATTATACCCTCACTCTACGGTAGGGTTGCCACATGACCTGGACTCGCCTGGATTGTCCAGTTTTTTTTTATCTTGTCCAGAGTCCAGGAAATATTACTTATGTCCAGGAAATATTTAGAACAATGCTATTTATAACAATGCTATGTAAATACGATAGTTGAGCCGCCTACGAATGTATTAAGCAGCCGGCGCCGATTATTATCCATCGACTTCAAACTGTCCACTCAGTGTTGATTTGCTTTACTTAACCCAAAATAAACACTGCGTACAGCTGTTGAAGGTGTGTGAATATATTTGCAAATAAATTGTAAGTTTTTATTGTTTTTATTTTGGCATTAAAGAAATATTAAGATTTCTGTATTTAAGAACGACAATCATATTTGCTTATTGTGAACCTAAGGATGGAAACCACCTCTGAGGCTGGAACTTCAAAAAAAAGATTAGTTTGCTTTAGCGACAGATGGTGTAATTTAGCAGAATACTCTAAATGGATTCAAAGAAAAGATGAATTTACAGCGTTTTGCAAATTTTGTCAAATTGATATTACTATCAAATATGAAGGAAGCCGAGCCTTGAATAGACATATGCAAACAAAACGGCATATGAAAGTCGATTCATCTCAAAAAATTTCAAAAAGTATTGCTAACTTCGTTGTGCCAATAGAGTCTAAAGAATATGAAAGTATTTCCCGAGCTGAACTCGTAAGTGTTTTTCACAATGTTGTGCATGGGCTTAGCTACAGTAGTTTGGACTGCCAAATGAAACTAAGTGCTGGTATATACTGCGATAGCGCAATTGCTAAAAAGATGTCTTGTGGACGTACCAAAGCGGCTGCCATAACGCGAAACGTTTTGTCCCCATACTCCCAAGAAAAAGTTGCTAAAGCCTTGAAAGAAAGTTTTTTCTTCTCCGTAGGCAGTGATGCTTCAAATATAGGAAACATCAAAACCTATCCATATGCCGTTCAGTATTTTGACGCCGAAACCGGAATATGCAAAAAAATTTTAGATTTTTATGAAGATCCGAATGAAGCTTCCAAAGATATATTTCAAAATATAATTAAAATAACTAACGAAAATGGACTACACATTGATCAACTAGCAGCTTACAGTGCAGATAATGCATCAGTGAATTACGGCGCTCATAATTCTGTGTACCAAAAACTGAAAGAAGTAAATCAAAAAATCATAAAAGCAAATTGCAATTGCCATATAATAAATAATTGTATTAAATATGCTTTAAATGCTTTGTCCGGTGATATAGAAGATATCGTTATCAAAACATTCAATGAGTTCGGTTCTTCAGCATTGTCGAATGAGAAATTAAAAAAATGCTTCGAGTTTGCTTGCATTGACTACAAAAATCTACTTCGTCATGTTCCCACGAGATGGCTTTCGCTCTTGCCGGCTTTAGACCGATTGTTGCATTCCTGGCCTGCTGTGAAAAGGTACTTTTTGCAAAAAGGAGAAAAAAACTGTCGGAAAGCTATCTGGAAATTTGTGTCACATGGAGTTACAGGTAATTATCTCTTATCTCTTGAAAGTGATTCATGTAATATCTTAGAAATACATTCCATTATGAGTAAACTTATGAATAATCTTCAAACGCGTTTAAAAGATTGCTTTTACGGCAGCAAGGTCAGTGCTCTTTTTAAAGCCATCACTCATGATGAAATTCAAATTTTTAAACAAGAAGCTGATCAGTTCCTACAAATGGCTGTTACGTATTTTGACCAACGTTATGACTTCGGTGAGGAATCACTTTATAAAAGACTTTCTTTTTTAAATTTGAAGCAATCCCTTTTATCGTGGGACAATTTGTCGGAGCTTCCAGAAATATTACAAATATCAAATTCCATTAATAACGATATTCTATATACAGATTACTGCTGCCTGCGTGAAGTGTATGACCAATTGCCAAAAGATATTCCATCCGACCAAATATGGTCTTATTTTTTTAAAAAATGTGATAAAAACAATATAATTAATATGTATAAGCTGATCTCATTTGTTTTGTCTATACCTATTAGTAACGCATTTTGTGAAAGAACGTTTAGTATTCTAAATAATTTATATTCTAAGGAAAGGAATAGAATGTCGTTCGATCTTATAAAAGGTGAACTGTTAATTAGATTAAATTTTGATGAAAATTGTAAAGATTTTTTAAACTATTTGATGACAATTAAAGGTAAAGAACTTTTAAGTTCTGTATCACAAAGCTCAAAATACCTGTGGAAAAAGTAATACCAAATATTTTTTTTTAATTATCCTCAAGGCTGAATTTTAAAGATTTTCTTTTGTTATCTTAACTTTTTTAATATAATAATCTGAGTATTTAATACATAGATTTCTTTAAATATGAAATATGTATTATACATACGTATAAAGACTGAATTAAATGTTACTTTTGTTTTGTTTATCATTAAATGTTTTTTAATAAAATAAAAATATTAATATTACTACTGATGTCTTACTTTTTTATTCGTCCAGGAATTTTTTTAAAATCCAGGCAATTTTGGGTGGGTGTCCAGTAATTTTACTTTTGGTGTGTGGCAACCCTACTCTACGGGTAAGAGGGTATATATCATTTGATACGGCTCAAAAGTGTAACACATTTAAATATCCACATTAGACCCCAGGTGTCTTTGAACCAAATTCGATTCACGACTTTCTGAATCGTTTCAGCCATGTCCGTCTGTCTGTCCTGCTGGTACGCACGATAACTTTCGAAAGAGTTAAGCAATCACTCTGAAATACAAATCTGCTACTTCGCCCACTTTATAAATCGTGTAATAATATCAACGCGCGCAAGTTCGATCTTGGCCAAATTCCGAATAAAGGTATAACTGGACAAAGTTTCGGAGAAAAACTTGGATGTCTGGTAACTCCCCTTCTGGTACCTCCCATACAAATGTACCATCCCGCCTACCTTAGAAATCGTGTAATAATATTAATATGCCCAACGCGATCTTGCCCAAATTCGGAACAATGGAGGTCCATTCGAATGATTCCATTAGTGATTACATGCCTACAAACTCAAATAAGAGCTGACCTGGATCCCCCACCATTTGCAGTACCACAAAAATAGCAAGAATAGAATCCACTGAAGACCGCTGCAAGACATTTTTGGATGAAGATAGGGAGAAAAAATAAGAACAGAACGCGTCGTTGGATCCGATAATTGCTACAACAAAAGGAAACGCAATTTCTCTTACAAGGCTATAGAAATATCCAACGAGTGTGTGGCAAAGGCTATTGAAGTTTTCAAAAACGATTTTGTGAGTGTCAGATCCCGAATGCATGTGCTCCAGACAAAATCTAATCGTCCAACTAATCAACTGCGTTTTATAAAAATATATCGTATATAAATAAAACGTAAAATACATAATTTTGTAAATAAAGTAGCAATGTGTAAGTTTACGTTTAGATATTCTTAATATTCTAAATTAGATTTTTTTGACTAAGAAATATGGATAAATGGAGTGAAATTTCATACATACCACGATTTTGTATTTTGTAAGACATCAATTAATGATTGCAGCTGTTGTCTAAAATGATCACTAACCGTTATTTTGGCCTTTGAAGTTCCTCTCTGAGTAGCAATAGAATTTTGTATTTCCTGAAAGTGATGCAGTTTTAAAGCTAAATAAAAGAATTTTGTCATCAAACATTTTTTTTTACTAACACTCAGGGGATGCTCCCTCCAAATGAAATGCACTGTGTTATCGATAGGAAATAAGGGTATTGGAAGGTGGAAAGAGGGAGTAGTGTTTGTTGACATTGGCCTTGAATTGGGCTGAAGAAGATATTTCCTCAAAAGTGCATCGTCCGCTCAAACGGGCATTTGATATTGAACGGATTGAACGACGGATATCTGAACCGATACCGTTAAAATATCTATAGAATAGCGATACACAACATACATTCCGGCGATGCTGTATGCAGACAATATAGTTCGATACCCTACTATCCCCTATCATCACCACCGCTCTCCTCTGTACACGGTCCAGAAGCTGCAACTACCCCGTAGGTGGGTGGTGTAAATATTTACGAGATCAGATGGTGTGATGTATTTCTTGCACCGCTTTAAAAAGCCTAAACACTTGAATGCTTCTTTCGACACTTTTAATATATGGCTAACGAGTGTCACCCAGTAACTTCATGTCGAGAACATCAAGAGTGTCTGATTCGACGATATCCACACCACTGGGTCTTTTGTGCATTAAAATCTTCTCTGTTCAAATATTCACCAAATCGCGGTTGAGTAAGTCGTTAGCCTTTTGTCCGCGACCGCCAGGTGACTTGGCCGATGATCAAGTGACTATGAATGACAGATCTTGTGTTCATCAGCAAAGGAGTAGATTGGGTTCACAGCCTGACCCAACAGGTCGTCAATGAAAGTAAGAAATAGAGAAGGAGAGCGGACAGAAATTTGTGGCACTCCTGCGGTCAACCTATGCTCGTTGGATGAGATCCCATCTTTAACAACTCGTCTACACCGATCTCTGAGAAAACTCGATATGAATCGAAAGAAGATATTTCCGACACCAAATGCAATAATTTTTATATTAGTGCTCCTTGCCAAACCCTATCGAACGCCTTGGAAATATCTACAGCCAGGACCTTGTTATTACCAAGGCAGTGACTCCATTGTTCCGAAAGGAACACTATTAGATCTCCAGTAGAACTGTTTCTACAAAAGCCATACTATCGACCATTCAGAAGGCCGTTAGACTCTAGATAATTTACCAGATGGTAGTTAACTCGCCATAACCTTCGAGAGCTCAGCTTTAAGCATGAAACACATAGACGACGACAGGCTACCGACCACAACCTGTCAAAAATAAAATACATGTGTTTATATGGAAGTGAATATTTTAACGACGGCAAGGCGACACGACTGCTGGTTGTTGTCTATGCTACTTATGTAGCTGTATTTGAATTAAACTATTTTCATTTTTGTCGGCGACAATCAACAGGTTAGAGCTGTCAATGCCTGAAGTGGCGCCACTGAGATTATAATCAGCTGTTTATTGCTGAAAATTTTTCACAATTCGTTGTTTGGTTTTGGTAAATTTTTTCTTTTTGTTTGTTTATTGAAGTAGGTAAGTATTTGTTAAATTTTTTTAATCAGCAGATCAGCTGTTTACTTTGCAGTTGCCGCCTTGAAAATAATTCAGTAGCTGACACGCGTCTACATTTGCAGTCAGCGGCATTTGTGGTCGTGTGTTCGTGTAGCCTGTCGTCGTCTATGTGTTTCATGCTTTAGCCTGACCTTTCTTGGGGATCGGCTGAACATCGGCAACATTCAACGTGAAGGGTAAATATCAGCTCGGTACGACATGTTAAAAACATTGAGCAATGGACGAGCTATCGTCGAAGAGCACTTACATAGGACCTGTGCTGAAATACTATCCGCGTCCGTAGTTTTATTTGCGTTAAGATATGCAAGAACCCTTTTAACACCACGTGTTCGAAAAAAATATCTGAGGCAACCAACTAGATCATGACTGCTTTCTGGTAAAGATGAATTCTTTGCAAATATTTCATCCAGAAAGTTAGCTATATCAACCGGGTCAGGGAATATCTAGTCATCATTAACAAAAATTCAAATATAGGACGCAGAATTGTCCTAACTCTTTTAAGAAATGACCAAAAGCTCTTACTTTCCCTGGGAGAAAAACGTTTTTCGCGCATAAGGACTCTGGCACAACTGGATCTTGCCTGCTTAAGTAGCAGCTCAGTGGTGGCATTATTATTTAAACGCCAATTTCTGAACGCTCCCTCTTTAAATCTGACCGCTTCTTTACATTTTTGATTAAACCAACAATTATTTGAAGGTTTAATCGGAGTAGTCTTCGAGGGAATAAACAAGCTTCTTCCAATATTTCCTCGACCATTTCAGCAGTAGCATCGACATCATTGTCTAGGATTGGAAGTAACTGTGATGATAAAAATTTGTTGAGCTCTTTCTCCGCTTCGTGACTGGCTTTGCACTTGCTCGAATATCAGAGAACGAAACTATTTTTAATTACCGAATTATTGGTTTGATTCACCCGAATTAAAATACAGTGCTCTCTGGTTTTAGTGAACCCCCGATGCAATCAACACCGTATTAGAGTGAACACCAGAATGTTTGCACTGACTACTATGTGGAGTGAACAATCATGAACCTCAGTAGTGTGAACATAGTTTTTAGTAAGTTTTGAGGTTTGGCGAAAGAGATAAACAATAAACAAAATACGATATCAGCTGCTAAAGCCATTTAGTTTTCAAGCACTGCAGATTTCGGTAAACAAACCAAAGAAACAAATAACTTTTACTAATTTTTTCCAGTCTTAAATTAAAATTTCTTTATAACAGAGAAATAAAAAAAATGTACAACCTATAAATTCATTTAAAATAGATAATTTTTTTTTTTCGTACACAAAAAATGAAACCTGTATTTAGTGAACAACCTGGGTATTATGAAATCGCCCTGCAAAAAGGTAGAGGTATACAAATTTATAGGTTGTACATTACGGCACAAAAGTGTAACAAATAGAAATATCCAAATTAGAACCCAGGTGTCTTTGAACCAAATACGACTCATGACTTTCTGAATCGTTTGAGCAATGTCAGTCTGTCCGTCTGTCCTGCTGGTACGCACGATAACTTTCGAAAGAGTTTAACAATCGCTTTGAAATTTGGCATGGGCTGATATTTTCCAAAACTGTTTTTGGGATTGGATATGGGCTATATGGCCATACCCCTTCGGGTACCCCCCATACAAAATCGTCTATTTCGCTTACTTTGAAAATCGTGTAATAATATCAGTATGACCAACGCGATCTTGCCCAAATTTTGCATTTAGTAAATTTATAGCGAGACAAAGTTTCGGACAAAAACTTGGAAGTCTGGCAACTCCCCTTCTGGTATCTCCCATACAAATGTACCATCCCGCCCAATTAGAAATCGTGTAATAATAACTATTTTGCCCAAATGTTGTATTTACTAAATCTATAGATCTCCAGTAGAACTGTTTCTACAAAAGCCATACTATCGACCATTCAGAAGGCCGAAATAAATAAAATGTACAGCCTATAAATTCATTTAAAATAGATAAATTTTTTTTTTCATACACAAAAAATGAAACCTTTATTTAGTGAACAACCTGGGTATTATGAAATCGCCCTGCAAGAGGGTAGAGGGTATAAAAATTTATAGGTTGTACATTACGGCTCAAAAATGTAACAAATATAAATATCCACATTAGAACCCAGGTGTCTTTCAACCAAATACGATTCATTTATTTTTTTTTTTTGACTAACACTCAGGGGTGCCCCCTATAAATGCAATGTGTTAGCGATGGGAAATAAGGGTATTGGAGGGAGGAAAGAGGGAGTAGTGTTTGTTGACGTTGGCCTTGAATTTGGTAATGTCATAGCAGGCAGGAAAAACACTTGCAGGAAGATTATTCCACAAACGAACAGTCCGGCTGAAGAACGAATTTTCTCTATAGTGCGTCGTCCGGTCAACCGGCCATTTGACAATGAACAGATGAGAGACCCTGGACCCCGAGTATTCCGGATAAATGTTCTAACGTCAGGGACCAGACGACGGATATCTTCTGAACAGATACCATTAAAATATCTATAGAATAGCGATACACAACCCACATTTCGGCGATGCTGTAGGGAGACAATAGACCTGGATACCCTACCATCCCCTATCATCACCACCGCTCTCCTCTGTACACGGTCCAGAAGCTTCAAAGATGTTAATGGAGCCCCTTCCCATATATGCGAGTTGTATTCCATTTTAAGCCGGTTGTATGTGGTGTAAATATTTACGAGGTCAGATGGGGTGAAGTATTTCTTGCACCGCCTTTAAAAGCCTAAGCACTTGAATGCTTCTTTCGACACTTCGAATATATGGCTAGCCCAGCGAGCATCACCCTGTATCTTCATGCCCAGAACATCAAGAGTGTCTGATTCGTCGATATCCACACCCCCCATAGATATTGACGGCGATGCTGGATCAGTGGAACGTTTGTGTGACAACAAACAGCACTGGGTCTTTTGTGCATTAAAATCTACTCTGTTCATTTGGCCCCACTCACAAATCGTCGCCAAATCGCGGTGAGTCGTTCATCGTTCGCCTTTTTTCCTCGACTGCTAGAGGACCTGGCCGATGATCAAATGAGTACGAATGACAAAGGTTGCTGTCATCCGCAAAGGAGTAGATTGGGTTCACAGTCTGCCCCAACAGGTCGTCAATGAAAATAAGAAATAGAGAAGGAGAGAGGACAGAGCCTTGCGGCACTCCTGCGGTCAACCTATGCTCGTTGGATGAGACGCCATCTATAACAACTCGTATAGAGCGATCCCTGAGAAAACTCGATATGAATCGAGAGAAGGTATTACCGACACCAAATGCAATAAGTTTTGATATGAGTGCTCCGTGCCAGACCCTATCGAACGCCTTGGAAATATCCAGAGCCACGACCTTACTTTCGCCAAGTCGGTGAATGGATCGACTCCATCGTTCCGAAAGGAACGCCATCAGGTCTCCAGTAGATCGATTTCTACGGAAGCGATACTGTCGATCATTGAGAAGGCCGTTAGACTCTAAATATTTGACAAGATGGTGGTTAACCATGCTCTCCATAACCTTCGAGAGCGCAGAACATATTGCAATTGGACGGTAATTCGCAGGATTAGTAGCCTCACCTTTCTTGGGGATCGGCTGAACATTGGCAACTTTCCAACGTGAAGGGTAAATACCAGCACGGTACGACATGTTGAAAAGATTGCGCAATGGACGAGCTAGCGTCGAAGAGCACTTAAATAGGACAAGTGCGGAAATACCATCCGTCCCGCAGTTTTATTTACGTTGAGATCTGTAAGAACCCTTTTAACGCCACGTGTTCGAAAAAATATCTGAGGCATCGAACTAGATACGTTCTCGATCACGGGGAGTGGTTGACTGCTGTCTGGCAAAGATGAATTCTTTGCAAATATTTCAGCCATAAGGTTAGCTTTGTCAACCGGGTCAGTGAATATCTGGTCACCGTTAACAAGGGTTGAAATAGAAGATGAAGAATTGTTCCTTACCCTTTTAACGAATGACCAAAAGCTCTTACTTCCCCTGGGAGAAGAAAGAACTTTAGCACGAAGGCGCTGTTCGTGGAGAAGTTTTTCGCGGCTAAGCACTCTGGCACATCTTGATCTTGCCTTCTTGCGTAGCAGCTCAGTAATGGCATTTTTATTTAAACGCCAGTTTCTAAACGCTTCCTCTTTGGATCTGACAGCTTCTTTGCATGTCTGATTAAACCAACAATTTTTTGGAGGTTTAATCGAAGTAGTCTTCGAGGGAATAAACATGTTTATGCCAAGAAGAATTATTTTCTGAACCATTTCAGCAGCAGCATCGAATAGCAGGGAATAAACATGTTTATGCCAAGAAGAATTATTTTCTCAACAATTTCAGCAGCAGCATCGACTTTATTGTCTAGGAAACATAATTTCCAGTTAAATTGCTGATAAAAATTTTTGAGCTCGGCCCAACGTGCCTTTTCGTATATATACATTGTCCGCTTCGTGACTGGATTTGAAGTGGGTCGAAGATCGGAGAACGAAAAGGATGGTGAAATTGTGCAATGATCCGAGTTACCAAGAGGTGCAAGAATGTTAACCTCATACTTTTCAGGGTGAGAGGTTAAGAAAAGGTCAAGAATATTTTGACAAAGTGTGTGATTCAATCCTGAACTTAACCCAAAGAAAGTTAAATTCTGGATCTTGTGAGTCCAAATGTTGCTGGCTCTGGAACACCACACCATTACGAATATAAACCACAAGACCTCTGTGAGAAAAAAAAGGATAGCGTGTGATAACCAGGAATGTGAATATCGTGTGGATCAGAATCCTCACATACCTGGGTCTAACATAGAGCGAGGACATCCGGCCTATGGAAATTTATGTGTGCGTATACCGCAAAAAAATTCGTTCTCAACCCGCGAATGTTCGCAAAGTGAATTTGAAATCTACCTACCATAACACTACCAAAAAACAAAACAACATCAAAGCAAATCACAAATAACCCTCGCGCCGCTGTTATTTCTGTTATAGCCTTTTCACATTTACTGCGTTTCAGCTGAAACGCCGGCGTTTCGCTCTCTTGAAATAGTTTGAAACCATGGTGTTCACATTATGCTTTTTTAAACTACTGTGGTTTCATGTGACATTTCTCATTTCTCTTTTGTGTTTTCTGTACTGATTGTAAACAAAACAAACAAACAAAGATAAAATAATATCAAAATGAAAATGAAAAAATGAATTTAATTTGTACAATATTAGAGTTTATATCATTGTATGATAAAGCAGCGAATGCTTTTAAAGAAATAAATGATTATTACACTAATACAATGGAATTGTATCGAAGGAGAAATTTGCAAAACAAAACAAACTAGAAGAAACAAACAAACAGCTTTTTTTAACTACTATTGGAGTACAACACTGGGCTCTCTCTCATTTTTACTGTGGTTTCAAACAAACCACAGCAAAAAGAGCGTAATTCCTGCGTTTTGTTTTGTATGAAAATTTAAGTGTGTTTCGCGAAATTCATCGAAAGAGAGCGAAACTCCGGCGTTTCAGCTGAAACGCAGTAAATGTGAAAAGGCTATTAGTTGTTCAGTGTTATACCTACAACAACTAACAGAACAGCGTCAAGAAGAATGCAGAATTATTTGTGATATGCGAAAGGGTTTAGAGAAGGGGGAACACTTGTGCAAGACAACGAGGGGGGCATAAAAAGCCCTTAGTGTTGTCTGTTTTGTGTTGATGCGTGAGTGGTTGTTGTTGTGTTGAGCGAGGGAGATGGTCCGGTTTATGTTGTTGTTGGTGATTGTTGTGTTGTGTATTGATTTTAGTTTGTTATTGATGTCTGTTTTGTTATGTTTCACTTAGTTTTGTTATTGCACTGTTGATATAATTGTTGTTTTTTATTATTTCTCTTTGTATTGTATTTCAGTCTATTTTTTCTTATTTTGAAGTTATTGATTTTGTTTATTTTATTTATTTATTTTCTTTTTTTTTTGTTGTTTTCATTTGTTAGACAGAGACGGACAAGACAAACGCGACACGGACGGAACAAAAAAATTATGCGTGCACAATGGACGAAGCACAGAACACTACTTCTGGTGCCTCGCACACAAATGTGCCATTCCGCCCAATTAGAAATCGTGTAATAATAACTATTAGGCCAACTCGATCTTGACCAAATTTTGTATTTACTAAATCTATAGCTAGACAAAGTTATGGACAAAAAGTTGGAAGTCTGGCAACTCCTCTTCTGGTAACTCCCATACAAATATACCATCACGCCCCTTATAAACCGTGTTATATTATCAATATGACCAACGCGATCTTGCTCAAATTCTGTATTTAGTAAAGCTAGGGCTGGAAGAAGTTTTGAACAAAAACTTGGAAGTCTTATGGGATTGGATTTGGGCTATATGGCCACACCCCTTCGGGTACCTTCCATACAAAATCGTCTATTTCGCCCACTTTACAAATCGTGTAATAATATCAGTATGACCAACGCGATCTTGCCCAAATTATGTAGTTAGTAAAGCTATGGCTGGAAAAAGTTTTGGACCAAATCTTGGATGTTTGGTAACTCCCCTTCTGGTACCTCCCATACATATGTACCATCCCACCCCTTATAAACCGTGTTATATTATCAATATGACCAACGCGATCTTGCTCAAATTCTGTATTTAGTAAAGCTAGGGCTGGAAGAAGTTTTGAACAAAAACTTGGAAGTCTTATGGGATTGGATTTGGGCTATATGGCCACACCCCTTCGGGTACCTTCCATACAAAATCGTCTATTTCGCCCACTTTACAAATCGTGTAATAATATCAGTATGACCAACGCGATCTTGCCCAAATTATGTAGTTAGTAAAGCTATGGCTGGAAAAAGTTTTGGACAACAACTTGGAAGTCTGGCAACTCCCTTCTGGTACCTCTCATACATATGTACCATCTCACCCCTTATAAACCGTGTAATATTATCTACGACCAACGCGATCTTGCCAAAATTCTGTATTTAGTAAAGCTATGGCTGGAAGAAGTTTTGAACAAAAACTTGGAAGTCTGGCAACTCCCCTTCTGGTACCTGCCATACAAATGTACCATTCCGCCTACCTTAGAAATCGTGTAATAGTATCAATATGTCCAACGCGATCTTGTCCTAATTCTGTAGTTAGTAAAGCTATGGCTGGAAAAAGTTTTGGACAAAAACTTCGAAGTCTGGAAACTCCCCTTCTGGTACCTGCCATACAAATGTACCATCCCGCCTACCTAAGAAATCGTGTAATAATATCAAATTACCCAACGCGATCTTGCCAAAATTCTGTAGTTAGTAAAGCTATGGCTGGAAAAAGTTTTGGACAAAAACTTGGAAGTCTGGCAACTCCCCTTCTGGTACCTCCACATATGTACCATCCCACCCCTTATAAACCGTGTAATATTATCAATATGACCAACGCGATCTTGCCCAAATTCTGTATTTAGTAAAGCTATGGCTGGAAGAAGTTTTGAACAAAAACTTGGACGTCTGGCAACTCCCCTTCTGGTACCTGCCATACAAATGTACCATCCCGACTACCTTAGAAATCGTGTAATAATATCAAAATGCCCAACTCGATCTTGCCCAAATTCTGTAGTTAGTAAAGCTATGGCTGAAAGAAGTTTCGAACAAAAACTTGGAAGTCTGGCAACTCCCCTTCTGGTACCTGCCATACAAATGTATCATCCCGCCCAATTATAAATCGTGTAATAATATCTATTCGCCCAACGCGATCTTGCCCAAATTTGGTAGTTAGTAAAGCTATGGATGGAAAAAGTTTTGGACAACAACTTGGAAGTCTGGCAACTCCCCCTCTGGTACCTCCCCCTCTGGTACCTCCCATACATATGTACCATCTCACCCCTTATAAACCGTGTAATATTATCTATGACCAACGCGATCTTGCCCAAATTCTGTATCGTGTAATAATATCAATATGATAAACGCGATCTTGCCCAAATTCTGTAGTTAGTAAAGCTATGGATGGAAAAAGTTTTGGACAACAACTTGGAAGTCTGGCAACTCCCCCTCTGGTACCTCCCCCTCTGGTACCACCCATACATATGTACCATCTCACCCCTTATAAACCGTGTAATATTATCAATGTGCCCAACGCGATCTTGCCCAAATTCTGTAGTTAGTAAAGCTATGGATGGAAAAAGTTTTGGACAACAACTTGGAAGTCTGGCAACTCCCCCTCTGGTACCTCCCATACATATGTACCATCTCACCCCTTATAAACCGTGTAATATTATCTATGACCAACGCGATCTTGCCCAAATTCAGTAGTTAGTAAAGCTATGGCTGGATGAAGTTTTGAACAAAAACTTGGAAGTATGGCAACTCCCCTTCTGGTACCTGCCACACAAATGTACCATCCCACCCCTTACAAAACGGTGTAATATTATCAATATGATCAACGCGATCTTGCCCAAATTCTGTATTTAGTAAAGCTATGGCTGGAAGAAGTTTTGAACAAAAACTTGGAAGTCTGGCAACTCCCCTTCTGGTTCCTGCCATACAAATGTACAATCCCTCCTACCTTATAAATCGTGTAATAATATCAATATGCCCAACACGATCTTGCCCAAATTCTGTAGTTAGTAAAGATATGGCTGGAAGAAGTTTTGAACAAAAACTTGGAAGTCTGGCAACTCCCCTTCTGGTACCTGCCATACAAATGTACCATCCCGCCTACCTTAGAAATCGTGTAATAATATCAATATGATTAACGCGATCTTGCAAAAATTCAGTAGTTAGTAATATGGCAGGATGAAGTTTTGAACAAAAACTTGGAAGTATGGCAACTGCCCTTCTGGTACCTGCCATACAAATGTACAATCCCTCCTACCTTATAAATCGTGTAATAATATCAATATACCCAACACGATCTTGCCCAAATTCTGTAGTTAGTAAAGCTATGGCTGGAAGAAGTTTTGAACAAAAACTTGGAAGTCTGGCAACTCCCCTTCTGGTACCTGCCATACAAATGTACCATCTCGCCAGCCTTAGAAATCGTGTAATAATATCAATATGATCAACGCGAACTTGCCCAAATTCTGTATTTAGTAAAGCTATGGCTGGAAGAAGTTTTGAACAGAAACTTGGAAGTCTGGCAACTCCCCTTGTGGTACTTCCCATACATGTGTACCATCCCACCCCTTACAAACCGTGTAATATTATCAATATGCCCAACGGGATCTTGCCCAAATTGTGTAGTTAGTAATGCTATGGCTGGAAAAAGTTTTGGACCAAATCTTGGATGTTTGGTAACTCCCCTTCTGGTACCTCTCATACATATGTACCATCTCACCCCTTATAAACCGTGTAATATTATCTATGACCAACGCGATCTTGCCAAAATTCTGTATTTAGTAAAGCTATGGCTGGAAGAAGTTTTGAACAAATACTTGCAAGTCTGGCAACTCCCCTTCTGGTACCTGCCATACAAATGTACCATTCCGCCTACCTTAGAAATCGTGTAATAGTATCAATATGTCCAACGCGATCTTGCCCTAATTCTGTAGTTAGTAAAGCTATGGCTGGAAAAAGTTTTGGACAAAAACTTCGAAGTCTGGAAACTCCCCTTCTGGTACCTGCCATACAAATGTACCATCCCGCCTACCTAAGAAATCGTGTAATAATATCAAAATACCCAACGCGATCTTGCCCAAATTCTGTAGTTAGTAAAGCTATGGCTGGAAAAAGTTTTGGACAAAAACTTGGAAGTCTGGAAACTCCCCTTCTGGTACCTGCCATACAAATGTACCATCCCGCCTACCTAAGAAATCGTGTAATAATATCAAATTACCCAACGCGATCTTGCCAAAATTCTGTAGTTAGTAAAGCTATGGCTGGAAAAAGTTTTGGACAAAAACTTGGAAGTCTGGCAACTCCCCTTCTGGTACCTCCACATATGTACCATCCCACCCCTTATAAACCGTGTAATATTATCAATATGACCAACGCGATCTTGCCCAAATTCTGTATTTAGTAAAGCTATGGCTGGAAGAAGTTTTGAACAAAAACTTGGACGTCTGGCAACTCCCCTTCTGGTACCTGCCATACAAATGTACCATCCCGACTACCTTAGAAATCGTGTAATAATATCAAAATGCCCAACTCGATCTTGCCCAAATTCTGTAGTTAGTAAAGCTATGGCTGAAAGAAGTTTCGAACAAAAAACTTGGAAGTCTGGCAACTCCCCTTCTGGTACCTGCCATACAAATGTATCATCCCGCCCAATTATAAATCGTGTAATAATATCTATTCGCCCAACGCGATCTTGCCCAAATTTGGTAGTTAGTAAAGCTATGGATGGAAAAAGTTTTGGACAACAACTTGGAAGTCTGGCAACTCCCCCTCTGGTACCTCCCCCTCTGGTACCTCCCATAGATATGTACCATCTCACCCCTTATAAACCGTGTAATATTATCTATGACCAACGCGATCTTGCCCAAATTCTGTATCGTGTAATAATATCAATATGATAAACGCGATCTTGCCCAAATTCTGTAGTTAGTAAAGCTATGGATGGAAAAAGTTTTGGACAACAACTTGGAAGTCTGGCAACTCCCCCTCTGGTACCTCCCCCTCTGGTACCACCCATACATATGTACCATCTCACCCCTTATAAACCGTGTAATATTATCAATGTGCCCAACGCGATCTTGCCCAAATTCTGTAGTTAGTAAAGCTATGGATGGAAAAAGTTTTGGACAACAACTTGGAAGTCTGGCAACTCCCCCTCTGGTACCTCCCATACATATGTACCATCTCACCCCTTATAAACCGTGTAATATTATCTATGACCAACGCGATCTTGCCCAAATTCAGTAGTTAGTAAAGCTATGGCTGGATGAAGTTTTGAACAAAAACTTGGAAGTATAGCAACTCCCCTTCTGGTACCTGCCATACAAATGTACAATCCCTCCTACCTTATAAATCGTGTAATAATATCAATATGCCCAACACGATCTTGCCCAAATTTTGTAGTTAGTAAATCTATGGCTGGAAGAAGTTTTGAACAAAAACTTGGAAGTCTGGCAACTCCCCTTCTGGTACCTGCCACACAAATGTACCATCCCACCCCTTACAAACCGTGTAATATTATCAATATGATCAACGCGATCTTGCCCAAATTCTGTATTTAGTAAAGCTATGGCTGGAAGAAGTTTTGAACAAAAACTTGGAAGTCTGGCAACTCCCCTTCTGGTTCCTGCCATACAAATGTACAATCCCTCCTACCTTATAAATCGTGTAATAATATCAATATGCCCAACACGATCTTGCCCAAATTCTGTAGTTAGTAAAGATATGGCTGGAAGAAGTTTTGAACAAAAACTTGGAAGTCTGGCAACTCCCCTTCTGGTACCTGCCATACAAATGTACCATCCCGCCTACCTTAGAAATCGTGTAATAATATCAATATGATTAACGCGATCTTGCAAAAATTCAGTAGTTAGTAATATGGCAGGATGAAGTTTTGAACAAAAACTTGGAAGTATGGCAACTGCCCTTCTGGTACCTGCCATACAAATGTACAATCCCTCCTACCTTATAAATCGTGTAATAATATCAATATACCCAACACGATCTTGCCCAAATTCTGTAGTTAGTAAAGCTATGGCTGGAAGAAGTTTTGAACAAAAACTTGGAAGTCTGGCAACTCCCCTTCTGGTACCTGCCATACAAATGTACCATCTCGCCAGCCTTAGAAATCGTGTAATAATATCAATATGATCAACGCGAACTTGCCCAAATTCTGTATTTAGTAAAGCTATGGCTGGAAGAAGTTTTGAACAGAAACTTGGAAGTCTGGCAACTCCCCTTGTGGTACTTCCCATACATGTGTACCATCCCACCCCTTACAAACCGTGTAATATTATCAATATGCCCAACGGGATCTTGCCCAAATTGTGTAGTTAGTAATGCTATGGCTGGAAAAAGTTTTGGACCAAATCTTGGATGTTTGGTAACTCCCCTTCTGGTACCTCTCATACATATGTACCATCTCACCCCTTATAAACCGTGTAATATTATCTATGACCAACGCGATCTTGCCAAAATTCTGTATTTAGTAAAGCTATGGCTGGAAGAAGTTTTGAACAAATACTTGCAAGTCTGGCAACTCCCCTTCTGGTACCTGCCATACAAATGTACCATTCCGCCTACCTTAGAAATCGTGTAATAGTATCAATATGTCCAACGCGATCTTGCCCTAATTCTGTAGTTAGTAAAGCTATGGCTGGAAAAAGTTTTGGACAAAAACTTCGAAGTCTGGAAACTCCCCTTCTGGTACCTGCCATACAAATGTACCATCCCGCCTACCTAAAAAATCGTGTAATAATATCAAAATACCCAACGCGATCTTGCCCAAATTCTGTAGTTAGTAAAGCTATGGCTGGAAAAAGTTTTGGACAAAAACTTGGAAGTCTGGCAACTCCCCTTCTGGTTCCTCCACATATGTACCATCCCACCCCTTATAAACCGTGTAATATTATCAATATGACCAACGCGATCTTGCCCAAATTCTGTATTTAGTAAAGCTATTGCTGAAAGAAGTTTCGAACAAAAACTTGGAAGTCTGGCAACTCCCCTTCTGGTATCTGCCATACAAATGTATCATCCCGCCCAATTATAAATCGTGTAATAATATCTATACGCCCAACGCGATCTTGCCCAAATTTGGTAGTTAGTAAAGCTATGAATGGAAAAAGTTTTGGACAACAACTTGGAAGTCTGGCAACTCCCCCTCTGGTACCTCCCCCTCTGGTACCTCCCATACATATGTACCATCTCACCCCTTATAAACCGTGTAATATTATCTATGACCAACGCGATCTTGCCCAAATTCTGTATCGTGTAATAATATCAATATGATAAACGCGATCTTGCCCAAATTCTGTAGTTAGTAAAGCTATGGATGGAAAAAGTTTTGGACAACAACTTGGAGCTCTGGCAACTCCCCCTCTGGTACCTCCCCCTCTGGTACCTCCCATACATATGTACCATCTAACCCCTTATAAACCGTGTAATATTATCAATGTGCCCAACGCGATCTTGCCCAAATTCTGTATCGTGTAATAATATCAATATGATAAACGCGATCTTGCCCAAATTCTGTAGTTAGTAAAGCTATGGATGGGAAAAGTTTTGGACAACAACTTGGAAGTCTGGCAACTCCCCCTCTGGTACCTCCCCCTCTGGTACCACCCATACATATGTACCATCTCACCCCTTATAAACCGTGTAATATTATCTATGACGAACGCGATCTTGCCCAAATTCTGTATCGTGTAATAATATCAATATGATAAACGCGATCTTGCCCAAATTCTGTAGTTAGTAAAGCTATGGATGGAAAAAGTTTTGGACAACAACTTGGAAGTCTGGCAACTCCCCCTCTGGTACCTCCCATACATATGTACCATCTCACCCCTTATAAACCGTGTAATATTATCAATGTGCCCAACGCGATCTTGCCCAAATTCTGTATCGTGTAATAATATCAATATGATAAACGCGATCTTGCCCAAATTCTGTAGTTAGTAAAGCTATGGATGGAAAAAGTTTTGGACAACAACTTGGAAGTCTGGCAACTCCCCCTCTGGTACCTCCCCCTCTGGTACCTCCCATACATATGTACCATCTCACCCCTTATAAACCGTGTAATATTATCTATGACCAACGCGATCTTTCCCAAATTCTGTATTTAGTAAAGCTATGGCTGGAAGAAGTTTTGAACAAAAACTTGGACGTCTGGCAACTCCCCTTCTGGTACCTGACATACAAATGTACCATCCCGACTACCTTAGAAATCGTGTAATAATATCAATATGATTAACGCGATCTTGCCCAAATTCAGTAGTTAGTAAAGCTATGGCTGGATGAAGTTTTGAACAAAAACTTGGAAGTATGGCAACTCCCCTTCTGGTACCTGCCATACAAATGTACCTTATAAATCGTGTAATAATATCAATATGCCCAACACGATCTTGCCCAAATTCTGTAGTTAGTAAATCTATGGCTGGAAGAAGTTTTGAACAAAAACTTGGAAGTCTGGCAACTCCCCTTCTGGTACCTGCCACACAAATGTACCATCCCACCCCTTACAAACCGTGTAATATTATCAATATGATCAACGCGATCTTGCCCAAATTCTGTATTTAGTAAAGCTATGGCTGGAAAAAGTTTTGGACAAAAACTTGGAAGTCTGGCAACTCCCCTTCTGGTACCTCCACATATGTACCATCCCACCCCTTATAAACCGTGTAATATTATCAATATGACCAATGCGATCTTGCCCAAATTCTGTATTTAGTAAAGCTATGGCTGGAAGAAGTTTTGAACAAAAACTTGGACGTCTGGCAATTCCCCTTCTGGTACCATCCCGACTACCTTAGAAATCGTGTAATAATATCAAAATGCCCAACTCGATCTTGCCCAAATTCTGTAGTTAGTAAAGCTATGGCTGAAAGAAGTTTCGAACAAAAACTTGGAAGTCTGGCAACTCCCCTTCTGGTACCTGCCATACAAATGTATCATCCCGCCCAATTATAAATCGTGTAATAATATCTATTCGCCCAACGCGATCTTGCCCAAATTTGGTAGTTAGTAAAGCTATGGATGGAAAAAGTTTTGGACAACAACTTGGAAGTCTGGCAAATCCCCCTCTGGTACCTCCCATACATATGTACCATCTCACCCCTTATAAACCGTGTAATATTATCTATGACCAACGCGATCTTGCCCAAATTCTGTATCGTGTAATAATATCAATATGATAAACGCGATCTTGCCCAAATTCTGTAGTTAGTAAAGCTAAGGATGGAAAAAGTTTTGGACAACAACTTGGAAGTCTGGCAACTCCCCCTCTGGTACCTCCCCCTCTGGTACCACCCATACATATGTACCATCTCACCCCTTATAAACCGTGTAATATTATCAATGTGCCCAACGCGATCTTGCCCAAATTCTGTAGTTAGTAAAGCTATGGATGGAAAAAGTTTTGGACAACAACTTGGAAGTCTGGCAACTCCCCCTCTGGTACCTCCCATACATATGTACCATCTCACCCCTTATAAACCGTGTAATATTATCTATGACCAACGCGATCTTGCCCAAATTTTGTAGTTAGTAAATCTATGGCTGGAAGAAGTTTTGAACAAAAACTTGGAAGTCTGGCAACTCCCCTTCTGGTACCTGCCACACAAATGTACCATCCCACCCCTTACAAACCGTGTAATATTATCAATATGATCAACGCGATCTTGCCCAAATTCTGTATTTAGTAAAGCTATGGCTGGAAGAAGTTTTGAACAAAAACTTGGACGTCTGGCAATTCCCCTTCTGGTACCATCCCGACTACCTTAGAAATCGTGTAATAATATCAAAATGCCCAACTCGATCTTGCCCAAATTCTGTAGTTAGTAAAGCTATGGCTGAAAGAAGTTTCGAACAAAAACTTGGAAGTCTGGCAACTCCCCTTCTGGTACCTGCCATACAAATGTATCATCCCGCCCAATTATAAATCGTGTAATAATATCTATTCGCCCAACGCGATCTTGCCCAAATTTGGTAGTTAGTAAAGCTATGGATGGAAAAAGTTTTGGACAACAACTTGGAAGTCTGGCAACTCCCCCTCTGGTACCTCCCATACATATGTACCATCTCACCCCTTATAAACCGTGTAATATTATCTATGACCAACGCGATCTTGCCCAAATTCTGTATCGTGTAATAATATCAATATGATAAACGCGATCTTGCCCAAATTCTGTAGTTAGTAAAGCTATGGATGGAAAAAGTTTTGGACAACAACTTGGAAGTCTGGCAACTCCCCCTCTGGTACCTCCCCCTCTGGTACCACCCATACATATGTACCATCTCACCCCTTATAAACCGTGTAATATTATCAATGTGCCCAACGCGATCTTGCCCAAATTCTGTAGTTAGTAAAGCTATGGATGGAAAAAGTTTTGGACAACAACTTGGAAGTCTGGCAACTCCCCCTCTGGTACCTCCCATACATATGTACCATCTCACCCCTTATAAACCGTGTAATATTATCTATGACCAACGCGATCTTGCCCAAATTCTGTATTTAGTAAAGCTATGGCTGGAAGAAGTTTTGAACAAAAACTTGGACGTCTGGCAACTCCCCTTCTGGTACCTGCCATACAAATGTACCATCCCGACTACCTTAGAAATCGTGTAATAATATCAATATGATTAACGCGATCTTGCCCAAATTCAGTAGTTAGTAAAGCTATGGCTGGATGAAGTTTTGAACAAAAACTTGGAAGTATGGCAACTCCCCTTCTGGTACCTGCCATACAAATGTACAATCCCTCCTACCTTATAAATCGTGTAATAATATCAATATGCCCAACACGATCTTGCCCAAATTTTGTAGTTAGTAAATCTATGGCTGGAAGAAGTTTTGAACAAAAACTTGGAAGTCTGGCAACTCCCCTTCTGGTACCTGCCACACAAATGTACCATCCCACCCCTTACAAACCGTGTAATATTATCAATATGATCAACGCGATCTTGTCCAAATTCTGTATTTAGTAAAGCTATGGCTGGAAGAAGTTTTGAACAAAAACTTGGAAGTCTGGCAACTCCCCTTCTGGTTCCTGCCATACAAATGTACAATCCCTCCTACCTTATAAATCGTGTAATAATATCAATATGATTAACGCGATCTTGCAAAAATTCAGTAGTTAGTAATATGGCAGGATGAAGTTTTGAACAAAAACTTGGAAGTATGGCAACTGCCCTTCTGGTACCTGCCATACAAATGTACAATCCCTCCTACCTTATAAATCGTGTAATAATATCAATATGCCCAACACGATCTTGCCCAAATTCTGTAGTTAGTAAAGCTATGGCTGGAAGAAGTTTTGAACAAAAACTTGGAAGTCTGGCAACTCCCCTTCTGGTACCTGCCATACAAATGTACCATCCCGCCTACCTTAGAAATCGTGTAATAATATCAATATGATTAACGCGATCTTGCAAAAATTCAGTAGTTAGTAATATGGCAGGATGAAGTTTTGAACAAAAACTTGGAAGTCTGGCAACTGCCCTTCTGGTACCTGCCATACAAATGTACAATCCCTCCTACCTTATAAATCGTGTAATAATATCAATATGCCCAACACGATCTTGCCCAAATTCTGTAGTTAGTAAAGCTATGGCTGGAAGAAGTTTTGAACAAAAACTTGGAAGTCTGGCAACTCCCCTTCTGGTACCTGCCATACAAATGTACCATCTCGCCAGCCTTAGAAATCGTGTAATAATATCAATATGATCAACGCGAACTTGCCCAAATTCTGTATTTAGTAAAGCTATGGCTGGAAGAAGTTTTGAACAGAAACTTGGAAGTCTGGCAACTCCCCTTGTGGTACTTCCCATACATGTGTACCATCCCACCCCTTACAAACCGTGTAATATTATCAATATGCCCAACGGGATCTTGCCCAAATTGTGTAGTTAGTAATGCTATGGCTGGAAAAAGTTTTGGACCAAATCTTGGATGTTTGGTAACTCCCCTTCTGGTACCTCTCATACATATGTACCATCTCACCCCTTATAAACCGTGTAATATTATCTATGACCAACGCGATCTTGCCAAAATTCTGTATTTAGTAAAGCTATGGCTGGAAGAAGTTTTGAACAAATACTTGCAAGTCTGGCAACTCCCCTTCTGGTACCTGCCATACAAATGTACCATTCCGCCTACCTTAGAAATCGTGTAATAGTATCAATATGTCCAACGCGATCTTGCCCTAATTCTGTAGTTAGTAAAGCTATGGCTGGAAAAAGTTTTGGACAAAAACTTGGAAGTCTGGAAACTCCCCTTCTGGTACCTGCCATACAAATGTACCATCTCACCCCTTATAAACCGTGTAATATTATCAATGTGCCCAACGCGATCTTGCCCAAATTCTGTATCGTGTAATAATATCAATATGATAAACGCGATCTTGCCCATATTCTGTAGTTAGTAAAGCTATGGATGGGAAAAGTTTTGGACAACAACTTGGAAGTCTGGCAACTCCCCCTCTGGTACCTCCCCCTCTGGTACCACCCATACATATGTACCATCTCACCCCTTATAAACCGTGTAATATTATCTATGACGAACGCGATCTTGCCCAAATTCTGTATCGTGTAATAATATCAATATGATAAACGCGATCTTGCCCAAATTCTGTAGTTAGTAAAGCTATGGATGGAAAAAGTTTTGGACAACAACTTGGAAGTCTGGCAACTCCCCCTCTGGTACCTCCCATACATATGTACCATCTCACCCCTTATAAACCGTGTAATATTATCAATGTGCCCAACGCGATCTTGCCCAAATTCTGTATCGTGTAATAATATCAATATGATAAACGCGATCTTGCCCAAATTCTGTAGTTAGTAAAGCTATGGATGGAAAAAGTTTTGGACAACAACTTGGAAGTCTGGCAACTCCCCCTCTGGTACCTCCCCCTCTGGTACCTCCCATACATATGTACCATCTCACCCCTTATAAACCGTGTAATATTATCTATGACCAACGCGATCTTTCCCAAATTCTGTATTTAGTAAAGCTATGGCTGGAAGAAGTTTTGAACAAAAACTTGGACGTCTGGCAACTCCCCTTCTGGTACCTGCCATACAAATGTACCATCCCGACTACCTTAGAAATCGTGTAATAATATCAATATGATTAACGCGATCTTGCCCAAATTCAGTAGTTAGTAAAGCTATGGCTGGATGAAGTTTTGAACAAAAACTTGGAAGTATGGCAACTCCCCTTCTGGTACCTGCCATACAAATGTACCTTATAAATCGTGTAATAATATCAATATGCCCAACACGATCTTGCCCAAATTCTGTAGTTAGTAAATCTATGGCTGGAAGAAGTTTTGAACAAAAACTTGGAAGTCTGGCAACTCCCCTTCTGGTACCTGCCACACAAATGTACCATCCCACCCCTTACAAACCGTGTAATATTATCAATATGATCAACGCGATCTTGCCCAAATTCTGTATTTAGTAAAGCTATGGATGGAAAAAGTTTTGGACAACAACTTGGAAGTCTGGCAACTCCCCCTCTGGTACCTCCCATACATATGTACCATCTCACCCCTTATAAACCGTGTAATATTATCAATGTGCCCAACGCGATCTTGCCCAAATTCTGTATCGTGTAATAATATCAATATGATAAACGCGATCTTGCCCAAATTCTGTAGTTAGTAAAGCTATGGATGGAAAAAGTTTTGGACAACAACTTGGAAGTCTGGCAACTCCCCCTCTGGTACCTCCCCCTCTGGTACCTCCCATACATATGTACCATCTCACCCCTTATAAACAGTGTAATATTATCTATGACCAACGCGATCTTGCCCAAATTCTGTATCGTGTAATAATATCAATATGATAAACGCGATCTTGCCCAAATTCTGTAGTTAGTAAAGCTATGGATGGAAAAAGTTTTGGACAACAACTTGGAAGTCTGGCAACTCCCCCTCTGGTACCTCCCCCTCTGGTACCTCCCATACATATGTACCATCTCACCCCTTATAAACCGTGTAATATTATCTATGACCAACGCGATCTTGCCCAAATTCTGTATCGTGTAATAATATCAATATGATAAACGCGATCTTGCCCAAATTCTGTAGTTAGTAAAGCTATGGATGGAAAAAGTTTTGGACAACAACTTGGAAGTCTGGCAACTCCCCCTCTGGTACCTCCCCCTCTGGTACCTCCCATACATATGTACCATCTCACCCCTTATAAACCGTGTAATATTATTAAATGTGCCCAACGCGATCTTGCCCAAATTCTGTATCGTGTAATAATATCAATATGATAAACGCGATCTTGCCCAAATTCTGTAGTAAGTAAAGCTATGGATGGAAAAAGTTTTGGACAACAACTTGGAAGTCTGGCAACTCCCCCTCTGGTACCTCCCCCTCTGGTACCTCCCATACATATGTACCATCTCACCCCTTATAAACCGTGTAATATTATCTATGACCAACGCGATCTTGCCCAAATTCTGTATTTAGTAAAGCTATGGCTGGAAGAAGTTTTGAACAAAAACTTGGACGTCTGGCAACTCCCCTTCTGGTACCTGCCATACAAATGTACCATCCCGACTACCTTAGAAATCGTGTAATAATATCAATATGATTAACGCGATCTTGCCCAAATTCAGTAGTTAGTAAAGCTATGGCTGGATGAAGTTTTGAACAAAAACTTGGAAGTATGGCAACTCCCCTTCTGGTACCTGCCATACAAATGTACCTTATAAATCGTGTAATAATATCAATATGCCCAACACGATCTTGCCCAAATTCTGTAGTTAGTAAATCTATGGCTGGAAGAAGTTTTGAACAAAAACTTGGAAGTCTGGCAACTCCCCTTCTGGTACCTGCCACACAAATGTACCATCCCACCCCTTACAAACCGAGTAATATTATCAATATGATCAACGCGATCTTGCCCAAATTCTGTATTTAGTAAAGCTATGACTGGAAGAAGTTTTGAACAAAAACTTGGAAGTCTGGCAACTCCCCTTCTGGTACCTGCCATACAAATGTACAATCCCTCCTACCTTATAAATCGTGTAATAATATCAATATGCCCAACACGATCTTGCCCAAATTCTGTAGTTAGTAAAGATATGGCTAGAAGAAGTTTTGAACAAAAACTTGGAAGTCTGGCAACTCCCCTTCTGGTACCTGCCATACAAATGTACCATCCCGCCTACATTAGAAATCGTGTAATAATATCAATATGATTAACGCGATCTTGCCCAAATTCAGTAGTTAGTAAAGCTATGGCAGGATGAAGTTTTGAACAAAAACTTGGAAGTATGGCAACTCCCCTTCTGGTACCTGTCATACAAATGTACAATCCCTCCTACCTTATAAATCGTGTAATAATATCAATATGCCCAACACGATCTTGCCCAAATTCTGTAGTTAGTAAAGATATGGCTAGAAGAAGTTTTGAACAAAAACTTGGAAGTCTGGCAACTCCCCTTCTGGTACCTGCCACACAAATGTACAATCCCACCCCTTACAAACCGTGTAATATTATCAATATGATCAACGCGATCTTGCCCAAATTCTGTATTTAGTAAAGCTATGAATGGAAAAAGTTTTGGACAACAACTTGGAAGTCTGGCAACTCCCCCTCTGGTACCTCCCCCTCTGGTACCTCCCATACATATGTACCATCTCACCCCTTATAAACAGTGTAATATTATCTATGACCAACGCGATCTTGCCCAAATTCTGTATCGTGTAATAATATCAATATGATAAACGCGATCTTGCCCAAATTCTGTAGTTAGTAAAGCTATGGATGGAAAAAGTTTTGGACAACAACTTGGAAGTCTGGCAACTCCCCCTCTGGTACCTCCCTTACATATGTACCATCTCACCCCTTATAAACCGTGTAATATTATCAATGTGCCCAACGCGATCTTGCCCAAATTCTGTATCGTGTAATAATATCAATATGATAAACGCGATCTTGCCCAAATTCTGTAGTTAGTAAAGCTATGGATGGAAAAAGTTTTGGACAACAACTTGGAAGTCTGGCAACTCCCCCTCTGGTACCTCCCCCTCTGGTACCTCCCATACATATGTACCATCTCACCCCTTATAAACCGTGTAATATTATCTATGACCAACGCGATCTTGCCCAAATTCTGTATCGTGTAATAATATCAATATGATAAACGCGATCTTGCCCAAATTCTGTAGTTAGTAAAGCTATGGATGGAAAAAGTTTTGGACAACAACTTGGAAGTCTGGCAACTCCCCCTCTGGCAACTCCCCCTCTGGTACCTCCCCCTCTGGTACCTCCCATACATATGTACCATCTCACCCCTTATAAACCGTGTAATATTATTAAATGTGCCCAACGCGATCTTGCCCAAATTCTGTATCGTGTAATAATATCAATATGATAAACGCGATCTTGCCCAAATTCTGTAGTTAGTAAAGCTATGGATGGAAAAAGTTTTGGACAACAACTTGGAAGTCTGGCAACTCCCCCTCTGGTACCTCCCCCTCTGGTACCTCCCATACATATGTACCATCTCACCCCTTATAAAACGTGTAATATTATCTATGACCAACGCGATCTTGCCCAAATTCTGTATTTAGTAAAGCTATGGCTGGAAGAAGTTTTGAACAAAAACTTGGACGTCTGGCAACTCCCCTTCTGGTACCTGCCATACAAATGTACCATCCCGACTAACTTTAGAAATCGTGTAATAATATCAATATGATTAACGCGATCTTGCCCAAATTCAGTAGTTAGTAAAGCTATGGCTGGATGAAGTTTTGAACAAAAACTTGGAAGTATGGCAACTCCCCTTCTGGTACCTGCCATACAAATGTACCTTATAAATCGTGTAATAATATCAATATGCCCAACACGATCTTGCCCAAATTCTGTAGTTAGTAAATCTATGGCTGGAAGAAGTTTTGAACAAAAACTTGGAAGTCTGGCAACTCCCGTTCTGGTACCTGCCATACAAATGTACAATCCCTCCTACCTTATAAATCGTGTAATAATATCAATATGCCCAACACGATCTTGCCCAAATTCTGTAGTTAGTAAAGATATGGCTAGAAGAAGTTTTGAACAAAAACTTGGAAGTCTGGCAACTCCCCTTCTGGTACCTGCCATACAAATGTACCATCCCGCCTACCTTAGAAATCGTGTAATAATATCAATATGATTAACGCGATCTTGCCCAAATTCAGTAGTTAGTAAAGCTATGGCAGGATGAAGTTTTGAACAAAAACTTGGAAGTATGGCAACTCCCCTTCTGGTACCTGCCATACAAATGTACAATCCCTCCTACCTTATAAATCGTGTAATAATATCAATATGCCCAACACGATCTTGCCCAAATTCTGTAGTTAGTAAAGATATGGCTGGAAGAAGTTTTGAACAAAAACTTGGAAGTCTGGCAACTCCCCTTCTGGTACCTGTAAATCACAAAAACTTGGAAGTCTGGCAACTCCCCTTCTGGTACCTGCCATACAAATCTATCATCCCGCCCAATTATAAATCGTGTAATAATATCTATTCGCCCAACGCGATCTTGCCCAAATTTGGTAGTTAGTAAAGCTATGGATGGAAAAAGTTTTGGACAACAACTTGGAAGTCTGGCAACTCCCCCTCTGGTACCTCCCCCTCTGGTACCTCCCCCTCTGGTACCTCCCATACATATGTACCATCTCACCCCTTATAAACCGTGTAATATTATCTATGACCAACGCGATCTTGCCCAAATTATGTATCGTGTAATAATATCAATATGATAAACGCGATCTTGCCCAAATTCTGTAGTTAGTAAAGCTATGGATGGAAAAAGTTTTGGACAACAACTTGGAAGTCTGGCAACTCCCCCTCTGGTACCTCCCCCTCTGGTACCTCCCATACATATGTACCATCTCCCCCTTATAAACCGTGTAATATTATCAATATGCCCAACGCGATCTTGCCCAAATTCTGTATCGTGTAATAATATCAATATGATAAACGCGATCTTTCCCAAATTCTGTAGTTAGTAAAGCTATGGATGGAAAAAGTTTTGGACAACAACTTGGAAGTCTGGCAACTCCCCCTCTGGTACCTCCCCCTCTGGTACCTCCCATACATATGTACCATCTCACCCCTTATAAACCGTGTAATATTAGCAATGTGCCCAACGCGATCTTGCCCAAATTCTGTATCGTGTAATAATATCAATATGATAAACGCGATCTTGCCCAAATTCTGTAGTTAGTAAAGCTATGGATGGAAAAAGTTTTGGACAACAACTTGGAAGTCTGGCAACTCCCCCTCTGGTACCTCCCCCTCTGGTACCTCCCATACATATGTACCATATCACCCCTTATAAACCGTGTAATATTATCTATGACCAACGCGATCTTGCCCAAATTCTGTATTTAGTAAAGCTATGGCTGGAAGAAGTTTTGAACAAAAACTTGGACGTCTGGCAACTCCCCTTCTGGTACCTGCCATACAAATGTACCATCCCGACTACCTTAGAAATCGTGTAATAATATCAATACGATTAACGCGATCTTGCCCAAATTCAGTAGTTAGTAAAGCTATGGCTGGATGAAGTTTTGAACAAAAACTTGGAAGTATGGCAACTCCCCTTCTGGTACCTGCCATACAAATGTACCTTATAAATCGTGTAATAATATCAATATGCCCAACACGATCTTGCCCAAATTCTGTAGTTAGTAAATCTATGGCTGGAAGAAGTTTTTAACATAAACTTGGAAGTCTGGCAACTCCCCTTCTGGTACCTGCCACACAAATGTACCATCCCACCCCTTACAAACCGTGTAATATTATCAATATGATCAACGCGATCTTGCCCAAATTCTGTATTTAGTAAAGCTATGGCTGGAAGAAGTTTTGAACAAAAACTTGGAAGTCTGGCAACTCCCCTTCTGGTACCTGCCATACAAATGTACAATCCCTCCTACCTTATAAATCGTGTAATAATATCAATATGCCCAACACGATCTTGCCCAAATTCTGTAGTTAGTAAAGATATGGCTGGAAGAAGTTTTGAACAAAAACTTGGAAGTCTGGCAACTCCCCTTCTGGTACCTGCCATACAAATGTACCATCCCGCCTACCTAAGAAATCGTGTAATAATATCAATATGATTAACGCGATCTTGCCCAAATTCAGTAGTTAGTAAAGCTATGGCAGGATGAAGTTTTGAACAAAAACTTGGAAGTATGGCAACTCCCCTTCTGGTACCTGCCATACAAATGTACAATCCCTCCTACCTTATAAATCGTGTAATAATATCAATATGCCCAACACGATCTTGCCCAAATTCTGTAGTTAGTAAAGCTATGGCTTGAAGAAGTTACAAACCTTACAAACCGTGTAATATTATCAATATGCCCAACGGGATCTTGCCCAAATTGTGTAGTTAGTAAAGCTATGGCTGGAAAAAGTTTTGGACCAAATCTTGGATGTTTGGTTAATCCCCTTCTGGTACCTCTCATACATATGTACCATCTCACCCCTTATAAACCGTGTAATATTATCTATGACCAACGCGATCTTGCCAAAATTCTGTATTTAGTAAAGCTATGGCTGGAAGAAGTTTTGAACAAAAACTTGCAAGTCTGGCAACTCCCCTTCTGGTACCTGCCATACAAATGTACCATTCCGCCTACCTTAGAAATCGTGTAATAGTATCAAAGTACCCAACGCGATCTTGCCCAAATTCTGTAGTTAGTAAAGCTATGGCTGGAAAAAGTTTTGGACAAAAACTTGGAAGTCTGGCAACTCCCCTTCTGGTACCTCCACATATGTACCATCCCACCCCTTATAAACCGTGTAATATTATCAATATGACCAACGCGATCTTGCCCAAATTCTGTATTTAGTAAAGCTATTGCTGAAAGAAGTTTCGAACAAAAACTTGGAAGTCTGGCAACTCCCCCTCTGGTACCTCCCCCTCTGGTACCTCCCATACATATGTACCATCTCACCCCTTATAAACCGTGTAATATTATCTATGACCAACGCGACCTTGCCCAAATTCTGTATCGTGTAATAATATCAATATGATAAACGCGATCTTGCCCAAATTCTGTAGTTAGTAAAGCTATGGATGGAAAAAGTTTTGGACAACAACTTGGAAGTCTGGCAACTCCCCCTCTGGTACCTCCCATACATATGTACCATCTCACCCCTTATAAACCGTGTAATATTATCTATGACCAACGCGATCTTGCCCAAATTCTGTATCGTGTAATAATATCAATATGATAAACGCGATCTTGCCCAAATTCTGTAGTTAGTAAAGCTATGGATGGAAAAAGTTTTGGACAACAACTTGGAAGTCTGGCAACTCCCCCTCTGGTACCTCCCCCTCTGGTACCTCCCCCTCTGGTACCTCCCATACATATGTACCATCTCACACCTTATAAACCGTGTAATATTATCTATGACCAACGCGATCTTGCCCAAATTCTGTATCGTGTAATAATATCAATATGATAAACGCGATCTTGCCCAAATTCTGTAGTTAGTAAAGCTATGGATGGAAAAAGTTTTGGACAACAACTTGGAAGTCTGGCAACTCCCCCTCTGGTACCTCCCATACATATGTACCATCTCACCCCTTATAAACCGTGTAATATTATCAATGTGCCCAACGCGATCTTGCCCAAATTCTGTATCGTGTAATAATATCAATATGATAAACGCGATCTTGCCCAAATTCTGTAGTTAGTAAAGCTATGGATGGAAAAAGTTTTGGACAACAACTTGGAAGTCTGGCAACTCCCCCTCTGGTACCTCCCCCTCTGGTACCTCCCATACATATGTACCATCTCACCTCTTATAAACCGTGTAATATTATCAATGTGCCCAACGCGATCTTGCCCAAATTCTGTATCGTGTAATAATATCAATATGATAAACGCGATCTTGCCCAAATTCTGTAGTTAGTAAAGCTATGGATGGAAGAAGTTTTGAAAGAAAACTTGGACGTCTGGCAACTCCCCTTCTGGTACCTGCCATACAAATGTACCATCCCGACTACCTTAGAAATCGTGTAATAATATCAATATGATTAACGCGATCTTGCCCAAATTCAGTAGTTAGTAAAGCTATGGCTGGATGAAGTTTTGAACAAAAACTTGGAAGTATGGCAACTCCCCTTCTGGTACCTGCCATACAAATGTACCTTATAAATCGTGTAATAACATCAATATGCCCAACACGATATTGCCCAAATTCTGTAGTTAGTAAATCTATGGCTGGAAGAAGTTTTGAACAAAAACTTGGAAGTCTGGCAACTCCCCTTCTGGTACCTGCCACACAAATGTACCATCCCACCACTTACAAAACGTGTAATATTATCAATATGATCAACGCGATCTTGCCCAAATTCTGTATTTAGTAACGCTATGGCTGGAAGAAGTTTTGAACAAAAACTTGGAAGTCTGGCAACTCCCCTTCTGGTACATGCCATACAAATGTACAATTCCTCCTACCTTATAAATCGTGTAATAATATCAATATGCCCAACACGATCTTGCCCAAATTTAGTAGTTAGTAAAGATATGGCTGGAAGAAGTTTTGAACAAAAACTTGGAAGTCTGGCAACTCCCCTTCTGGTACCTGCCATACAAATGTACCATCCCGCCTACCTTAGAAATCGTGTAATAATATCAATATGGTTAACGCGATCTTGCCCAAATTCAGTAGTTAGTAAAGCTATGGCAGCATGAAGTTTTGAACAAAAACTTGGAAGTATGGCAACTCCCCTTCTGGTACCTGCCATACAAATGTACAATCCCTCCTACCTTATAAATCGTGTAATAATATCAATATGCCCAACACGATCTTGCCCAAATTCTGTAGTTAGTAAAGCTATGGCTGGAAGAAGTTTTGGACAAAAACTTGGAAGTCTGGCAACTCCCCTTCTGGTACCTGCCATACAAATGTACCATCTCGCCAGCCTTAGAAATCGTGTAATAATATCAATATGCCCAACACGATCTGGCCCAAATTCTGTAGTTAGTAAAGCTATGGCTGGAAGAAGTTTTGAACAGAAACTTGGAAGTCTGGCAACTCCCCTTCTGGTACCTGCCACACAAATGTACCATCCCACCCCTTACAAACCGTGTAATATTATCAATATGACGAACGCGATCTTGCCCAAATTCTGTATTTAGTAAAGCTATGGCTGGAAGAAGTTTTGAACAAAAACTTGCAAGTCTGGCAACTCCCCTTCTGGTACCTGCCATACAAATGTACCATTCCGCCTACCTTAGAAATCGTGTAATAGTATCAAAATACCCAACGCGATCTTGCCCAAATTCTGTAGTTAGTAAAGCTATGGCTGGAAAAAGTTTTGGACAAAAACTTGGAAGTCTGGCAACTCCCCTTCTGGTACCTCCACATATGTACCATCCCACCCCTTATAAACCGTGTAATATTATCAATATGACCAACGCGATCTTGCCCAAATTCTGTATTTAGTAAAGCTATTGCTGAAAGAAGTTTCGAACAAAAACTTGGAAGTCTGGCAACTCCCCTTCTGGTACCTGCCATACAAATGTATAATCCCGCCCAATTATCTTGCCCGAATTCTTGCCCAAATTCTGTATTTAGTAAAGCTATGGCTGGAAGAAGTTTTGAACAAAAACTTGGACGTCTGGCAACTCCCCTTCTGGTACCTGCCATACAAATGTACCATCCCGACTACCTTAGAAATCGTGTAATAATATCAATATGATTAACGCGATCTTGCCCAAATTCAGTAGTTAGTAAAGATATGGCTGGATGAAGTTTTGAACAAAAACTTGGAAGTATGGCAACTCCCCTTCTGGTACCTGCCATACAAATGTACCTTATAAATCGTGTAATAATATCAATATGCCCAACACGATCTTGCCCAAATTCTGTAGTTAGTAAATCTATGGCTGGAAGAAGTTTTGAACAAAAACTTGGAAGTCTGGCAACTCCCCTTCTGGTACCTGCCACACAAATGTACCATCCCACCCCTTACAAACCGTGTAATATTATCAATATGATCAACGCGATCTTGCCCAAATTCTGTATTTAGTAAAGCTATGGCTGGAAGAAGTTTTTAACAAAAACTTGGAAGTCTGGCAACTCCCCTTCTGGTACCTGCCATACAAATGTACAATCCCTCCTACCTTATAAATCGTGTAATAATATCAATATGCCCAACACGCTCTTGCCCAAATTCTGTAGTTAGTAAAGATATGGCTGGAAGAAGTTTTGAACAAAAACTTGGAAGTCTGGCAACTCCCCTTCTGGTATCTGCCATACAAATGTACCACCCCGCCTACCTAAGAAATCGTGTAATAATATCAATATGATTAACGCGATCTTGCCCAAATTCAGTAGTTAGTAAAGCTATGGCAGGATGAAGTTTTGAACAAAAAATTGGAAGTATGGCAACTCCCCTTCTGGTACCTGCCATACAAATGTACAATCCCTCCTACCTTATAAATCGTGTAATAATATCAATATGCCCAACACGATCTTGCCCAAATTCTGTAGTTAGTAAAGCTATGGCTTGAAGAAGTTTTGAACAAAAACTTGGAAGTCTGGCAACTCCCCTTCTGGTACCTGCCATACAAATGTACCATCTCGCCAGCCTTAGAAATCGTTTAATAATATCAATATGATCAACGCGAACTTGCCCAAATTCTGTATTTAGTAAAGCTATGGCTGGAAGAAGTTTTGAACAGAAACTTGGAAGTCTGGCAACTCCCCTTCTGGTACCTGCCACACAAATGTACCATCCCACCCCTTACAAACAGTGTAATATTATCAATATGCCCAACGGGATCTTGCCCAAATTCAGTAGTTAGTAAAGCTATGGCAGGATGAAGTTTTGAACAAAAACTTGGAAGTCTGGCAACTCCCCTTCTGGTACCTGCCATACAAATGTACCATCCCGCCTACCTTAGAAATCGTGTAATAATATCAATATGGTTAACGCGATCTTGCCCAAATTCAGTAGTTAGTAAAGCTATGGCAGGATGAAGTTTTGAACAAAAACTTGGAAGTATGGCAACTCCCCTTCTGGTACCTGCCATACAAATGTACAATCCCTCCTACCTTATAAATCGTGTAATAATATCAATATGCCCAACACGATCTTGCCCAAATTCTGTATTTAGTAAAGCTATGGCAGGATGAAGTTTTGAACAGAAACTTGGAAGTCTGGCAACTCCCCTTCTGGTACCTGCCACACAAATGTACCATCCCACCCCTTACAAACCGTGTAATATTATCAATATGACGAACGCGATCTTGCCCAAATTCTGTATTTAGTAAAGCTATGGCTGGAAGAAGTTTTGAACAAAAACTTGCAAGTCTGGCAACTCCCCTTCTGGTACCTGCCATACAAATGTACCATTCCGCCTACCTTAGAAATCGTGTAATAGTATCAAAATACCCAACGCGATCTTGCCCAAATTCTGTAGTTAGTAAAGCTATGGCTGGAAAAAGTTTTGGACAAAAACTTGGAAGTCTGGCAACTCCCCTTCTGGTACCTCCACATATGTACCATCCCACCCCTTATAAACCGTGTAATATTATCAATATGACCAACGCGATCTTGCCCAAATTCTGTATTTAGTAAAGCTATTGCTGAAAGAAGTTTCGAACAAAAACTTGGAAGTCTGGCAACTCCCCTTCTGGTACCTGCCATACAAATGTATCATCCCGCCCAATTATCTTGCCCGAATTCTTGCCCAAATTCTGTATTTAGTAAAGCTATGGCTGGAAGAAGTTTTGAACAAAAACTTGGACGTCTGGCAACTCCCCTTCTGGTACCTGCCATACAAATGTACCATCCCGACTACCTTAGAAATCGTGTAATAATATCAATACGATTAACGCGATCTTGCCCAAATTCAGTAGTTAGTAAAGCTATGGCTGGATGAAGTTTTGAACAAAAACTTGGAAGTATGGCAACTCCCCTTCTGGTACCTGCCATACAAATGTACCTTATAAATCGTGTAATAATATCAATATGCCCAACACGATCTTGCCCAAATTCTGTAGTTAGCAAATCTATGGCTGGAAGAAGTTTTTAACATAAACTTGGAAGTCTGGCAACTCCCCTTCTGGTACCTGCCACACAAATGTACCATCCCACCCCTTACAAACCGTGTAATATTATCAATATGATCAACGCGATCTTGCCCAAATTCTGTATTTAGTAAAGCTATGGCTGGAAGAAGTTTTGAACAAAAACTTGGAAGTCTGGCAACTCCCCTTCTGGTACCTGCCATACAAATGTACAATAATAATATCAATATGCCCAACACGATCTTGCCCAAATTCTGTAGTTAGTAAAGATATGGCTGGAAGAAGTTTTGAACAAAAACTTGGAAGTGTGGCAACTCCCCTTCTGGTACCTGCCATACAAATGTACCATCCCGCCTACCTAAGAAATCGTGTAATAATATCAATATGATTAACGCGATCTTGCCCAAATTCAGTAGTTAGTAAAGCTATGGCAGTATGAAGTTTTGAACAAAAACTTGGAAGTATGGCAACTCCCCTTCTGGTACCTGCCATACAAATGTACAATCCCTCCTACCTTATAAATCGTGTAATAATATCAATATGCCCAACACGATCTTGCCCAAATTCTGTAGTTAGTAAAGCTATGGCTTGAAGAAGTTTTGAACAAAAACATGGAAGTCTGGCAACTCCCCTTCTGGTACCTGCCATACAAATGTACCATCTCGCCAGCCTTAGAAATCGTTTAATAATATCAATATGATCAACGCGAACTTGCCCAAATTCTGTATTTAGTAAAGCTATGGCTGGAAGAAGTTTTGAACAGAAACTTGGAAGTCTGGCAACTCCCCTTCTGGTACCTGCCACACAAATGTACCTTCCCACCCCTTACAAACCGTGTAATATTATCAATATGCCCAACGGGATCTTGCCCAAATTGTGTAGTTAGTAAAGCTATGGCTGGAAAAAGTTTTGGACTAAATCTTGGATGTTTGGTAACTCCCCTTCTGGTACCTGCCATACAAATGTACAATCCCTCCTACCTTATAAATCGTGTAATAATATCAATATGCCCAACGCGATCTTGCCCAAATTCTGTAGTTAGTAAAGCTGTGGCTGGAAGAAGTTTTGAACAAAAACTTGGAGGTCTGGCAACTCCCCTTCTCGTACCTGCTATACAAATGTACCATCCCGCCTACCTTAGAAGTCGTGCAATAATATCAATATGCCCAACGCGTAGTAAAGCTCTGGCTGGAAGAAGTTTTGAACAAAAACTTGGAAGTCTGGCAACTCCCCTTGTGGTACTTCCCATACATGTGTACCATCCCACCCCTTACAAACCGTGTAATATTATCAATATGCCCAACGGGATCTTGCCCAAATTGTGTAGTTAGTAAAGCTATGGCTGGAAAAAGTTTTGGACCAAATCTTGGATGTTTGGTAACTCCCCTTCTGGTACCTCTCATACATATGTACCATCTCACCCCTTATAAACCGTGTAATATTATCTATGACCAACGCGATCTTGCCAAAATTCTGTATTTAGTAAAGCTATGGCTGGAAGAAGTTTTGAACAAAAACTTGCAAGTCTGGCAACTCCCCTTCTGGTACCTGCCATACAAATGTACCATTCCGCCTACCTTAGAAATCGTGTAATAGTATCAAAATACCCAACGCGATCTTGCCCAAATTCTGTAGTTAGTAAAGCTATGGCTGGAAAAAGTTTTGGACAAAAACATGGAAGTCTGGCAACTCCCCTTCTGGTACCTCCACATATGTACCATCCCACCCCTTATAAACCGTGTAATATTATTAATATGACCAACGCGATCTTGCCCAAATTCTGTATTTAGTAAAGCTATTGCTGAAAGAAGTTTCGAACAAAAACTTGGAAGTCTGGCAACTCCCCTTCTGGTACCTGCCATACAAATGTATCATCCCGCCCAATTATAAATCGTGTAATAATATCTATTCGCCCAACGCGATCTTGCCCAAATTTGGTAGTTAGTAAAGCTATGGATGGAAAAAGTTTTGGACAACAACTTGGAAGTCTGGCAACTCCCCCTCTGGTACCTCCCTCTCTGGTACCTCCCATACATATGTACCATCTCACCCCTTATAAACCGTGTAATATTATCTATGACCAACGCGATCTTGCCCAAATTCTGTATCGTGTAATAATATCAATATGATAAACGCGATCTTGCCCAAATTCTGTAGTTAGTAAAGCTATGGATGGAAAAAGTTTTGGACAACAACTTGGAAGTCTGGCAACTCCCCCTCTGGTACCTCCCATACATATGTACCATCTCACCCCTTATAAACCGTGTAATATTATCAATGTGCCCAACGCGATCTTGCCCAAATTCTGTATCGTGTAATAATATCAATATGATAAACGCGATCTTGCCCAAATTCTGTAGTTAGTAAAGCTATGGATGGAAAAAGTTTTGGACAACAACTTGGAAGTCTGGCAACTCCCCCTCTGGTACCTCCCATACATATGTACCATCTCACCCCTTATAAACCGTGTAATATTATCTATGACCAACGCGATCTTGCCCAAATTCTGTATCGTGTAATAATATCAATATGATAAACGCGATCTTGCCCAAATTCTGTAGTTAGTAAAGCTATGGATGGAAAAAGTTTTGGACAACAACTTGGAAGTCTGGCAACTCCCCCTCTGGTACCTCCCCCTCTGGTACCTCCCATACATATGTACCATCTCACCTCTTATAAACCGTGTAATATTATCAATGTGCCCAACGCGATCTTGCCCAAATTCTGTATCGTGTAATAATATCAATATGATAAACGCGATCTTGCCCAAATTCTGTAGTTAGTAAAGCTATGGATGGAAGAAGTTTTGAACAATAACTTGGACGTCTGGCAACTCCCCTTCTGGTACCTGCCATACAAATGTACCATCCCGACTACCTTAGAAATCGTGTAATAATATCAATATGATTAACGCGATCTTGCCCAAATTCAGTAGTTAGTAAAGCTATGGCTGGATGAAGTTTTTAACAAAAACTTGGAAGTATGGCAACTCCCCTTCTGGTACCTGCCATACAAATGGTCCTTATAAATCGTGTAATAATACCATTCCGCCTACCTTAGAAATCGTGTAATAGTATCAAAATACCCAACACGATCTTGCCCAAATTCTGTAGTTAGTAAATCTATGGCTGGAAGAAGTTTTGAACAAAAACTTGGAAGTCTGGCAACTCCCCTTCTGGTACCTACCACACAAATGTACCATCCCACCACTTACAAACCGTGTAATATTATCAATATGATCAACGCGATCTTGCCCAAATTCTGTATTTAGTAAAGCTATGGCTGGAAGAAGTTTTGAACAAAAACTTGGAAGTCTGGCAACTCCCCTTCTGGTACCTGCCACACAAATGTACCTTCCCACCCCTTACAAACCGTGTAATATTATCAATATGCCCAACGGGATCTTGCCCAAATTGTGTAGTTAGTAAAGCTATGGCTGGAAAAAGTTTTGGACTAAATCTTGGATGTTTGGTAACTCCCCTTCTGGTACCTGCCATACAAATGTACAATCCCTCCTACCTTATAAATCGTGTAATAATATCAATATGCCCAACGCGATCTTGCCCAAATTCTGTAGTTAGTAAAGCTGTGGCTGGAAGAAGTTTTGAACAAAAACTTGGAGGTCTGGCAACTCCCCTTCTCGTACCTGCTATACAAATGTACCATCCCGCCTACCTTAGAAGTCGTGCAATAATATCAATATGCCCAACGCGTAGTAAAGCTCTGGCTGGAAGAAGTTTTGAACAAAAACTTGGAAGTCTGGCAACTCCCCTTGTGGTACTTCCCATACATGTGTACCATCCCACCCCTTACAAACCGTGTAATATTATCAATATGCCCAACGGGATCTTGCCCAAATTGTGTAGTTAGTAAAGCTATGGCTGGAAAAAGTTTTGGACCAAATCTTGGATGTTTGGTAACTCCCCTTCTGGTACCTCTCATACATATGTACCATCTCACCCCTTATAAACCGTGTAATATTATCTATGACCAACGCGATCTTGCCAAAATTCTGTATTTAGTAAAGCTATGGCTGGAAGAAGTTTTGAACAAAAACTTGCAAGTCTGGCAACTCCCCTTCTGGTACCTGCCATACAAATGTACCATTCCGCCTACCTTAGAAATCGTGTAATAGTATCAAAATACCCAACGCGATCTTGCCCAAATTCTGTAGTTAGTAAAGCTATGGCTGGAAAAAGTTTTGGACAAAAACATGGAAGTCTGGCAACTCCCCTTCTGGTACCTCCACATATGTACCATCCCACCCCTTATAAACCGTGTAATATTATTAATATGACCAACGCGATCTTGCCCAAATTCTGTATTTAGTAAAGCTATTGCTGAAAGAAGTTTCGAACAAAAACTTGGAAGTCTGGCAACTCCCCTTCTGGTACCTGCCATACAAATGTATCATCCCGCCCAATTATAAATCGTGTAATAATATCTATTCGCCCAACGCGATCTTGCCCAAATTTGGTAGTTAGTAAAGCTATGGATGGAAAAAGTTTTGGACAACAACTTGGAAGTCTGGCAACTCCCCCTCTGGTACCTCCCTCTCTGGTACCTCCCATACATATGTACCATCTCACCCCTTATAAACCGTGTAATATTATCTATGACCAACGCGATCTTGCCCAAATTCTGTATCGTGTAATAATATCAATATGATAAACGCGATCTTGCCCAAATTCTGTAGTTAGTAAAGCTATGGATGGAAAAAGTTTTGGACAACAACTTGGAAGTCTGGCAACTCCCCCTCTGGTACCTCCCATACATATGTACCATCTCACCCCTTATAAACCGTGTAATATTATCAATGTGCCCAACGCGATCTTGCCCAAATTCTGTATCGTGTAATAATATCAATATGATAAACGCGATCTTGCCCAAATTCTGTAGTTAGTAAAGCTATGGATGGAAAAAGTTTTGGACAACAACTTGGAAGTCTGGCAACTCCCCCTCTGGTACCTCCCATACATATGTACCATCTCACCCCTTATAAACCGTGTAATATTATCTATGACCAACGCGATCTTGCCCAAATTCTGTATCGTGTAATAATATCAATATGATAAACGCGATCTTGCCCAAATTCTGTAGTTAGTAAAGCTATGGATGGAAAAAGTTTTGGACAACAACTTGGAAGTCTGGCAACTCCCCCTCTGGTACCTCCCCCTCTGGTACCTCCCATACATATGTACCATCTCACCCCTTATAAACCGTGTAATATTATCTATGACCAACGCGATCTTGCCCAAATTCTGTATCGTGTAATAATATCAATATGATAAACGCGATCTTGCCCAAATTCTGTAGTTAGTAAAGCTATGGATGGAAGAAGTTTTGAACAATAACTTGGACGTCTGGCAACTCCCCTTCTGGTACCTGCCATACAAATGTACCATCCCGACTACCTTAGAAATCGTGTAATAATATCAATATGATTAACGCGATCTTGCCCAAATTCAGTAGTTAGTAAAGCTATGGCTGGATGAAGTTTTTAACAAAAACTTGGAAGTATGGCAACTCCCCTTCTGGTACCTGCCATACAAATGTACCTTATAAATCGTGTAATAATACCATTCCGCCTACCTTAGAAATCGTGTAATAGTATCAAAATACCCAACACGATCTTGCCCAAATTCTGTAGTTAGTAAATCTATGGCTGGAAGAAGTTTTGAACAAAAACTTGGAAGTCTGGCAACTCCCCTTCTGGTACCTGCCACACAAATGTACCATCCCACCACTTACAAACCGTGTAATATTATCAATATGATCAACGCGATCTTGCCCAAATTCTGTATTTAGTAAAGCTATGGCTGGAAGAAGTTTTGAACAAAAACTTGGAAGTCTGGCAACTCCCCTTCTGGTACATGCCATACAAATGTACAATTTCTCCTACCTTATAAACCGTGTAATAATATCAATATGCCCAACACGATCTTGCCCAAATTCAGTAGTTAGTAAAGATATGGCTGGAAGAAGTTTTGAACAAAAACTTGGAAGTCTGGCAACTCCCCTTCTGGTACCTGCCATACAAATGTACCATCCCGCCTACCTTAGAAATCGTGTAATAATATCAATATGATTAACGCGATCTTGCCCAAATTCAGTAGTTAGTAAAGCTATGGCAGGATGAAGTTTTGAACAAAAACTTGGAAGTATGGCAACTCCCCTTCTGGTACCTGCCATACAAATGTACAATCCCTCCTACCTTATAAATCGTGTAATAATATCAATATGCCCAACACGATCTTGCCCAAATTCTGTAGTTAGTAAAGCTATGGCTGGAAGAAGTTTTGAACAAAAACTTGGAAGTCTGGCAACTCCCCTTCTGGTACCTGCCACACAAATGTACCATCCCACCCCTTACAAACCGTGTAATATTATCAATATGACGAACGCGATCTTGCCCAAATTCTGTAGTTAGTAAAGCTGTGGCTGGAAGAAGTTTTGAACAAAAACTTGGAGGTCTGGCAACTCCCCTTCTCGTACCTGCCATACAAATGTACCATCCCGCCTACCTTAGAAGTCGTGCAATAATATCAATATGCCCAACGCGTAGTAAAGCTCTGGCTGGAAGAAGTTTTGAAAAAAAACTTGGAAGTCTGGCAACTCCCCTTGTGGTACTTCCCATACATGTGTACCATCCCACCCCTTACAAACCGTGTAATATTATCAATATGCCCAACGGGATCTTGCCCAAATTGTGTAGTTAGTAAAGCTATGGCTGAAGAAGTTTTTAACAAAAACTTGGAAGTCTGGCAACTACCCTATCTATGACCAACGCGATCTTGCCCAAATTCTGTATTTAGTAAAGCTATGGCTGGAAGAAGTTTTGAACAAAAACTTGGACGTCTGGCAACTCCCCTTCTGGTACCTGCCATACAAATGTACCATCCCGACTACCTTAGAAATCGTGTAATAATATCAATATGATTAACGCGATCTTGCCCAAATTCAGTAGTTAGTAAAGCTATGGCTGGATGAAGTTTTGAACAAAAACTTGGAAGTATGGCAACTCCCCTTCTGGTACCTGCCATACAAATGTACCTTATAAATCGTGTAATAATATCAATATGCCCAACACGATCTTGCCCAAATTCTGTAGTTAGTAAAGCTATGGCTGGATGAAGTTTTGAACAAAAACTTGGAAGTATGGCAACTCCCCTTCTGGTACCTGCCATACAAATGTACCTTATAAATCGTGTAATAATATCAATATGCCCAACACGATCTTGCCCAAATTCTGTAGTTAGTAAATCTATGGCTGGAAAAAGTTTTGGACAAAAACTTCGAAGTCTGGCAACTCCCCTTCAGGTACCTCCCATACATATGTACCTTCCCACCCCTTATAATCCGCGTAATATTATGTACCATCCCACCCCTTACAAACAGTGTAATATTATCAATATGCCCAACGGGATCTTGCCCAAATTCAGTAGTTAGTAAAGCTATGGCAGGATGAAGTTTTGAACAAAAACTTGGAAGTCTGGCAACTCCCCTTCTGGTACCTGCCATACAAATGTACCATCCCGCCTACCTTAGAAATCGTGTAATAATATCAATATGGTTAACGCGATCTTGCCCAAATTCAGTAGTTAGTAAAGCTATGGCAGGATGAAGTTTTGAACAAAAACTTGGAAGTATGGCAACTCCCCTTCTGGTACCTGCCATACAAATGTACAATCCCTCCTACCTTATAAATCGTGTAATAATATCAATATGCCCAACACGATCTTGCCCAAATTCTGTATTTAGTAAAGCTATGGCTGGAAGAAGTTTTGAACAGAAACTTGGAAGTCTGGCAACTCCCCCTCTGGTACCTCCCTCTCTGGTACCTCCCATACATATGTACCATCTCACCCCTTATAAACCGTGTAATATTATCTATGACCAACGCGATCTTGCCCAAATTCTGTATCGTGTAATAATATCAATATGATAAACGCGATCTTGCCCAAATTCTGTAGTTAGTAAAGCTATGGATGGAAAAAGTTTTGGACAACAACTTGGAAGTCTGGCAACTCCCCCTCTGGTACCTCCCATACATATGTACCATCTCACCCCTTATAAACCGTGTAATATTATCAATGTGCCCAACGCGATCTTGCCCAAATTCTGTATCGTGTAATAATATCAATATGATAAACGCGATCTTGCCCAAATTCTGTAGTTAGTAAAGCTATGGATGGAAAAAGTTTTGGACAACAACTTGGAAGTCTGGCAACTCCCCCTCTGGTACCTCCCATACATATGTACCATCTCACCCCTTATAAACCGTGTAATATTATCTATGACCAACGCGATCTTGCCCAAATTCTGTATCGTGTAATAATATCAATATGATAAACGCGATCTTGCCCAAATTCTGTAGTTAGTAAAGCTATGGATGGAAAAAGTTTTGGACAACAACTTGGAAGTCTGGCAACTCCCCCTCTGGTACCTCCCCCTCTGGTACCTCCCATACATATGTACCATCTCACCCCTTATAAACCGTGTAATATTATCTATGACCAACGCGATCTTGCCCAAATTCTGTATCGTGTAATAATATCAATATGATAAACGCGATCTTGCCCAAATTCTGTAGTTAGTAAAGCTATGGATGGAAGAAGTTTTGAACAATAACTTGGACGTCTGGCAACTCCCCTTCTGGTACCTGCCATACAAATGTACCATCCCGACTACCTTAGAAATCGTGTAATAATATCAATATGATTAACGCGATCTTGCCCAAATTCAGTAGTTAGTAAAGCTATGGCTGGATGAAGTTTTTAACAAAAACTTGGAAGTATGGCAACTCCCCTTCTGGTACCTGCCATACAAATGTACCTTATAAATCGTGTAATAATACCATTCCGCCTACCTTAGAAATCGTGTAATAGTATCAAAATACCCAACACGATCTTGCCCAAATTCTGTAGTTAGTAAATCTATGGCTGGAAGAAGTTTTGAACAAAAACTTGGAAGTCTGGCAACTCCCCTTCTGGTACCTGCCACACAAATGTACCATCCCACCACTTACAAACCGTGTAATATTATCAATATGATCAACGCGATCTTGCCCAAATTCTGTATTTAGTAAAGCTATGGCTGGAAGAAGTTTTGAACAAAAACTTGGAAGTCTGGCAACTCCCCTTCTGGTACATGCCATACAAATGTACAATTTCTCCTACCTTATAAACCGTGTAATAATATCAATATGCCCAACACGATCTTGCCCAAATTCAGTAGTTAGTAAAGATATGGCTGGAAGAAGTTTTGAACAAAAACTTGGAAGTCTGGCAACTCCCCTTCTGGTACCTGCCATACAAATGTACCATCCCGCCTACCTTAGAAATCGTGTAATAATATCAATATGATTAACGCGATCTTGCCCAAATTCAGTAGTTAGTAAAGCTATGGCAGGATGAAGTTTTTAACAAAAACTTGGAAGTATGGCAACTCCCCTTCTGGTACCTGCCATACAAATGTACAATCCCTCCTACCTTATAAATCGTGTAATAATATCAATATGCCCAACACGATCTTGCCCAAATTCTGTAGTTAGTAAAGCTATGGCTGGAAGAAGTTTTGAACAAAAACTTGGAAGTCTGGCAACTCCCCTTCTGGTACCTGCCACACAAATGTACCATCCCACCCCTTACAAACAGTGTAATATTATCAATATGCCCAACGGGATCTTGCCCAAATTCAGTAGTTAGTAAAGCTATGGCAGGATGAAGTTTTGAACAAAAACTTGGAAGTCTGGCAACTCCCCTTCTGGTACCTGCCATACAAATGTACCATCCCGCCTACCTAAGAAATCGTGTAATAATATCAATATGATTAACGCGATCTTGCCCAAATTCAGTAGTTAGTAAAGCTATGGCAGTATGAAGTTTTGAACAAAAACTTGGAAGTATGGCAACTCCCCTTCTGGTACCTGCCATACAAATGTACAATCCCTCCTACCTTATAAATCGTGTAATAATATCAATATGCCCAACACGATCTTGCCCAAATTCTGTAGTTAGTAAAGCTATGGCTTGAAGAAGTTTTGAACAAAAACATGGAAGTCTGGCAACTCCCCTTCTGGTACCTGCCATACAAATGTACCATCTCGCCAGCCTTAGAAATCGTTTAATAATATCAATATGATCAACGCGAACTTGCCCAAATTCTGTATTTAGTAAAGCTATGGCTGGAAGAAGTTTTGAACAGAAACTTGGAAGTCTGGCAACTCCCCTTCTGGTACCTGCCACACAAATGTACCTTCCCACCCCTTACAAACCGTGTAATATTATCAATATGCCCAACGGGATCTTGCCCAAATTGTGTAGTTAGTAAAGCTATGGCTGGAAAAAGTTTTGGACTAAATCTTGGATGTTTGGTAACTCCCCTTCTGGTACCTGCCATACAAATGTACAATCCCTCCTACCTTATAAATCGTGTAATAATATCAATATGCCCAACGCGATCTTGCCCAAATTCTGTAGTTAGTAAAGCTGTGGCTGGAAGAAGTTTTGAACAAAAACTTGGAGGTCTGGCAACTCCCCTTCTCGTACCTGCTATACAAATGTACCATCCCGCCTACCTTAGAAGTCGTGCAATAATATCAATATGCCCAACGCGTAGTAAAGCTCTGGCTGGAAGAAGTTTTGAACAAAAACTTGGAAGTCTGGCAACTCCCCTTGTGGTACTTCCCATACATGTGTACCATCCCACCCCTTACAAACCGTGTAATATTATCAATATGCCCAACGGGATCTTGCCCAAATTGTGTAGTTAGTAAAGCTATGGCTGGAAAAAGTTTTGGACCAAATCTTGGATGTTTGGTAACTCCCCTTCTGGTACCTCTCATACATATGTACCATCTCACCCCTTATAAACCGTGTAATATTATCTATGACCAACGCGATCTTGCCAAAATTCTGTATTTAGTAAAGCTATGGCTGGAAGAAGTTTTGAACAAAAACTTGCAAGTCTGGCAACTCCCCTTCTGGTACCTGCCATACAAATGTACCATTCCGCCTACCTTAGAAATCGTGTAATAGTATCAAAATACCCAACGCGATCTTGCCCAAATTCTGTAGTTAGTAAAGCTATGGCTGGAAAAAGTTTTGGACAAAAACATGGAAGTCTGGCAACTCCCCTTCTGGTACCTCCACATATGTACCATCCCACCCCTTATAAACCGTGTAATATTATTAATATGACCAACGCGATCTTGCCCAAATTCTGTATTTAGTAAAGCTATTGCTGAAAGAAGTTTCGAACAAAAACTTGGAAGTCTGGCAACTCCCCTTCTGGTACCTGCCATACAAATGTATCATCCCGCCCAATTATAAATCGTGTAATAATATCTATTCGCCCAACGCGATCTTGCCCAAATTTGGTAGTTAGTAAAGCTATGGATGGAAAAAGTTTTGGACAACAACTTGGAAGTCTGGCAACTCCCCCTCTGGTACCTCCCTCTCTGGTACCTCCCATACATATGTACCATCTCACCCCTTATAAACCGTGTAATATTATCTATGACCAACGCGATCTTGCCCAAATTCTGTATCGTGTAATAATATCAATATGATAAACGCGATCTTGCCCAAATTCTGTAGTTAGTAAAGCTATGGATGGAAAAAGTTTTGGACAACAACTTGGAAGTCTGGCAACTCCCCCTCTGGTACCTCCCATACATATGTACCATCTCACCCCTTATAAACCGTGTAATATTATCAATGTGCCCAACGCGATCTTGCCCAAATTCTGTATCGTGTAATAATATCAATATGATAAACGCGATCTTGCCCAAATTCTGTAGTTAGTAAAGCTATGGATGGAAAAAGTTTTGGACAACAACTTGGAAGTCTGGCAACTCCCCCTCTGGTACCTCCCATACATATGTACCATCTCACCCCTTATAAACCGTGTAATATTATCTATGACCAACGCGATCTTGCCCAAATTCTGTATCGTGTAATAATATCAATATGATAAACGCGATCTTGCCCAAATTCTGTAGTTAGTAAAGCTATGGATGGAAAAAGTTTTGGACAACAACTTGGAAGTCTGGCAACTCCCCCTCTGGTACCTCCCCCTCTGGTACCTCCCATACATATGTACCATCTCACCTCTTATAAACCGTGTAATATTATCAATGTGCCCAACGCGATCTTGCCCAAATTCTGTATCGTGTAATAATATCAATATGATAAACGCGATCTTGCCCAAATTCTGTAGTTAGTAAAGCTATGGATGGAAGAAGTTTTGAACAATAACTTGGACGTCTGGCAACTCCCCTTCTGGTACCTGCCATACAAATGTACCATCCCGACTACCTTAGAAATCGTGTAATAATATCAATATGATTAACGCGATCTTGCCCAAATTCAGTAGTTAGTAAAGCTATGGCTGGATGAAGTTTTTAACAAAAACTTGGAAGTATGGCAACTCCCCTTCTGGTACCTGCCATACAAATGTACCTTATAAATCGTGTAATAATACCATTCCGCCTACCTTAGAAATCGTGTAATAGTATCAAAATACCCAACACGATCTTGCCCAAATTCTGTAGTTAGTAAATCTATGGCTGGAAGAAGTTTTGAACAAAAACTTGGAAGTCTGGCAACTCCCCTTCTGGTACCTACCACACAAATGTACCATCCCACCACTTACAAACCGTGTAATATTATCAATATGATCAACGCGATCTTGCCCAAATTCTGTATTTAGTAAAGCTATGGCTGGAAGAAGTTTTGAACAAAAACTTGGAAGTCTGGCAACTCCCCTTCTGGTACCTGCCACACAAATGTACCTTCCCACCCCTTACAAACCGTGTAATATTATCAATATGCCCAACGGGATCTTGCCCAAATTGTGTAGTTAGTAAAGCTATGGCTGGAAAAAGTTTTGGACTAAATCTTGGATGTTTGGTAACTCCCCTTCTGGTACCTGCCATACAAATGTACAATCCCTCCTACCTTATAAATCGTGTAATAATATCAATATGCCCAACGCGATCTTGCCCAAATTCTGTAGTTAGTAAAGCTGTGGCTGGAAGAAGTTTTGAACAAAAACTTGGAGGTCTGGCAACTCCCCTTCTCGTACCTGCTATACAAATGTACCATCCCGCCTACCTTAGAAGTCGTGCAATAATATCAATATGCCCAACGCGTAGTAAAGCTCTGGCTGGAAGAAGTTTTGAACAAAAACTTGGAAGTCTGGCAACTCCCCTTGTGGTACTTCCCATACATGTGTACCATCCCACCCCTTACAAACCGTGTAATATTATCAATATGCCCAACGGGATCTTGCCCAAATTGTGTAGTTAGTAAAGCTATGGCTGGAAAAAGTTTTGGACCAAATCTTGGATGTTTGGTAACTCCCCTTCTGGTACCTCTCATACATATGTACCATCTCACCCCTTATAAACCGTGTAATATTATCTATGACCAACGCGATCTTGCCAAAATTCTGTATTTAGTAAAGCTATGGCTGGAAGAAGTTTTGAACAAAAACTTGCAAGTCTGGCAACTCCCCTTCTGGTACCTGCCATACAAATGTACCATTCCGCCTACCTTAGAAATCGTGTAATAGTATCAAAATACCCAACGCGATCTTGCCCAAATTCTGTAGTTAGTAAAGCTATGGCTGGAAAAAGTTTTGGACAAAAACATGGAAGTCTGGCAACTCCCCTTCTGGTACCTCCACATATGTACCATCCCACCCCTTATAAACCGTGTAATATTATTAATATGACCAACGCGATCTTGCCCAAATTCTGTATTTAGTAAAGCTATTGCTGAAAGAAGTTTCGAACAAAAACTTGGAAGTCTGGCAACTCCCCTTCTGGTACCTGCCATACAAATGTATCATCCCGCCCAATTATAAATCGTGTAATAATATCTATTCGCCCAACGCGATCTTGCCCAAATTTGGTAGTTAGTAAAGCTATGGATGGAAAAAGTTTTGGACAACAACTTGGAAGTCTGGCAACTCCCCCTCTGGTACCTCCCTCTCTGGTACCTCCCATACATATGTACCATCTCACCCCTTATAAACCGTGTAATATTATCTATGACCAACGCGATCTTGCCCAAATTCTGTATCGTGTAATAATATCAATATGATAAACGCGATCTTGCCCAAATTCTGTAGTTAGTAAAGCTATGGATGGAAAAAGTTTTGGACAACAACTTGGAAGTCTGGCAACTCCCCCTCTGGTACCTCCCATACATATGTACCATCTCACCCCTTATAAACCGTGTAATATTATCAATGTGCCCAACGCGATCTTGCCCAAATTCTGTATCGTGTAATAATATCAATATGATAAACGCGATCTTGCCCAAATTCTGTAGTTAGTAAAGCTATGGATGGAAAAAGTTTTGGACAACAACTTGGAAGTCTGGCAACTCCCCCTCTGGTACCTCCCATACATATGTACCATCTCACCCCTTATAAACCGTGTAATATTATCTATGACCAACGCGATCTTGCCCAAATTCTGTATCGTGTAATAATATCAATATGATAAACGCGATCTTGCCCAAATTCTGTAGTTAGTAAAGCTATGGATGGAAAAAGTTTTGGACAACAACTTGGAAGTCTGGCAACTCCCCCTCTGGTACCTCCCCCTCTGGTACCTCCCATACATATGTACCATCTCACCCCTTATAAACCGTGTAATATTATCTATGACCAACGCGATCTTGCCCAAATTCTGTATCGTGTAATAATATCAATATGATAAACGCGATCTTGCCCAAATTCTGTAGTTAGTAAAGCTATGGATGGAAGAAGTTTTGAACAATAACTTGGACGTCTGGCAACTCCCCTTCTGGTACCTGCCATACAAATGTACCATCCCGACTACCTTAGAAATCGTGTAATAATATCAATATGATTAACGCGATCTTGCCCAAATTCAGTAGTTAGTAAAGCTATGGCTGGATGAAGTTTTTAACAAAAACTTGGAAGTATGGCAACTCCCCTTCTGGTACCTGCCATACAAATGTACCTTATAAATCGTGTAATAATACCATTCCGCCTACCTTAGAAATCGTGTAATAGTATCAAAATACCCAACACGATCTTGCCCAAATTCTGTAGTTAGTAAATCTATGGCTGGAAGAAGTTTTGAACAAAAACTTGGAAGTCTGGCAACTCCCCTTCTGGTACCTGCCACACAAATGTACCATCCCACCACTTACAAACCGTGTAATATTATCAATATGATCAACGCGATCTTGCCCAAATTCTGTATTTAGTAAAGCTATGGCTGGAAGAAGTTTTGAACAAAAACTTGGAAGTCTGGCAACTCCCCTTCTGGTACATGCCATACAAATGTACAATTTCTCCTACCTTATAAACCGTGTAATAATATCAATATGCCCAACACGATCTTGCCCAAATTCAGTAGTTAGTAAAGATATGGCTGGAAGAAGTTTTGAACAAAAACTTGGAAGTCTGGCAACTCCCCTTCTGGTACCTGCCATACAAATGTACCATCCCGCCTACCTTAGAAATCGTGTAATAATATCAATATGATTAACGCGATCTTGCCCAAATTCAGTAGTTAGTAAAGCTATGGCAGGATGAAGTTTTGAACAAAAACTTGGAAGTATGGCAACTCCCCTTCTGGTACCTGCCATACAAATGTACAATCCCTCCTACCTTATAAATCGTGTAATAATATCAATATGCCCAACACGATCTTGCCCAAATTCTGTAGTTAGTAAAGCTATGGCTGGAAGAAGTTTTGAACAAAAACTTGGAAGTCTGGCAACTCCCCTTCTGGTACCTGCCACACAAATGTACCATCCCACCCCTTACAAACCGTGTAATATTATCAATATGACGAACGCGATCTTGCCCAAATTCTGTAGTTAGTAAAGCTGTGGCTGGAAGAAGTTTTGAACAAAAACTTGGAGGTCTGGCAACTCCCCTTCTCGTACCTGCCATACAAATGTACCATCCCGCCTACCTTAGAAGTCGTGCAATAATATCAATATGCCCAACGCGTAGTAAAGCTCTGGCTGGAAGAAGTTTTGAAAAAAAACTTGGAAGTCTGGCAACTCCCCTTGTGGTACTTCCCATACATGTGTACCATCCCACCCCTTACAAACCGTGTAATATTATCAATATGCCCAACGGGATCTTGCCCAAATTGTGTAGTTAGTAAAGCTATGGCTGAAGAAGTTTTTAACAAAAACTTGGAAGTCTGGCAACTACCCTATCTATGACCAACGCGATCTTGCCCAAATTCTGTATTTAGTAAAGCTATGGCTGGAAGAAGTTTTGAACAAAAACTTGGACGTCTGGCAACTCCCCTTCTGGTACCTGCCATACAAATGTACCATCCCGACTACCTTAGAAATCGTGTAATAATATCAATATGATTAACGCGATCTTGCCCAAATTCAGTAGTTAGTAAAGCTATGGCTGGATGAAGTTTTGAACAAAAACTTGGAAGTATGGCAACTCCCCTTCTGGTACCTGCCATACAAATGTACCTTATAAATCGTGTAATAATATCAATATGCCCAACACGATCTTGCCCAAATTCTGTAGTTAGTAAAGCTATGGCTGGATGAAGTTTTGAACAAAAACTTGGAAGTATGGCAACTCCCCTTCTGGTACCTGCCATACAAATGTACCTTATAAATCGTGTAATAATATCAATATGCCCAACACGATCTTGCCCAAATTCTGTAGTTAGTAAATCTATGGCTGGAAAAAGTTTTGGACAAAAACTTCGAAGTCTGGCAACTCCCCTTCAGGTACCTCCCATACATATGTACCTTCCCACCCCTTATAATCCGCGTAATATTATGTACCATCCCACCCCTTACAAACAGTGTAATATTATCAATATGCCCAACGGGATCTTGCCCAAATTCAGTAGTTAGTAAAGCTATGGCAGGATGAAGTTTTGAACAAAAACTTGGAAGTCTGGCAACTCCCCTTCTGGTACCTGCCATACAAATGTACCATCCCGCCTACCTTAGAAATCGTGTAATAATATCAATATGGTTAACGCGATCTTGCCCAAATTCAGTAGTTAGTAAAGCTATGGCAGGATGAAGTTTTGAACAAAAACTTGGAAGTATGGCAACTCCCCTTCTGGTACCTGCCATACAAATGTACAATCCCTCCTACCTTATAAATCGTGTAATAATATCAATATGCCCAACACGATCTTGCCCAAATTCTGTATTTAGTAAAGCTATGGCTGGAAGAAGTTTTGAACAGAAACTTGGAAGTCTGGCAACTCCCCTTCTGGTACCTGCCACACAAATGTACCATCCCACCCCTTACAAACCGTGTAATATTATCAATATGACGAACGCGATCTTGTTCAAATTCTGTATTTAGTAAAGCTATGGCTGGAAGAAGTTTTGAACAAAAACTTGCAAGTCTGGCAACTCCCCTTCTGGTACCTGCCATACAAATGTACCATTCCGCCTACCTTAGAAATCGTGTAATAGTATCAAAATACCCAACGCGATCTTGCCCAAATTCTGTAGTTAGTAAAGCTATGGCTGGAAAAAGTTTTGGACAAAAACTTGGAAGTCTGGCAACTCCCCTTCTGGTACCTCCACATATGTACCATCCCACCCCTTATAAACCGTGTAATATTATCAATATGACCAACGCGATCTTGCCCAAATTCTGTATTTAGTAAAGCTATTGCTGAAAGAAGTTTCGAACAAAAACTTGGAAGTCTGGCAACTCCCCTTCTGGTACCTGCCATACAAATGTATCATCCCGCCCAATTATCTTGCCCGAATTCTTGCCCAAATTCTGTATTTAGTAAAGCTATGGCTGGAAGAAGTTTTGCACAAAAACTTGGACGTCTGGCAACTCCCCTTCTGGTACCTGCCATACAAATGTACCATCCCGACTACCTTAGAAATCGTGTAATAATATCAATACGATTAACGCGATCTTGCCCAAATTCAGTAGTTAGTAAAGCTATGGCTGGATGAAGTTTTGAACAAAAACTTGGAAGTATGGCAACTCCCCTTCTGGTACCTGCCATACAAATGTACCTTATAAATCGTGTAATAATATCAATATGCCCAACACGATCTTGCCCAAATTCTGTAGTTAGCAAATCTATGGCTGGAAGAAGTTTTTAACATAAACTTGGAAGTCTGGCAACTCCCCTTCTGGTACCTGCCACACAAATGTACCATCCCACCCCTTACAAACCGTGTAATATTATCAATATGATCAACGCGATCTTGCCCAAATTCTGTATTTAGTAAAGCTATGGCTGGAAGAAGTTTTGAACAAAAACTTGGAAGTCTGGCAACTCCCCTTCTGGTACCTGCCATACAAATGTACAATCCCTCCTACCTTATAAATCGTGTAATAATATCAATATGCCCAACACGATCTTGCCCAAATTCTGTAGTTAGTAAAGATATGGCTGGAAGAAGTTTTGAACAAAAACTTGGAAGTGTGGCAACTCCCCTTCTGGTACCTGCCATACAAATGTACCACCCCGCCTACCTAAGAAATCGTGTAATAATATCAATATGATTAACGCGATCTTGCCCAAATTCAGTAGTTAGTAAAGCTATGGCAGTATGAAGTTTTGAACAAAAACTTGGAAGTATGGCAACTCCCCTTCTGGTACCTGCCATACAAATGTACAATCCCTCCTACCTTATAAATCGTGTAATAATATCAATATGCCCAACACGATCTTGCCCAAATTCTGTAGTTAGTAAAGCTATGGCTTGAAGAAGTTTTGAACAAAAACATGGAAGTCTGGCAACTCCCCTTCTGGTACCTGCCATACAAATGTACCATCTCGCCAGCCTTAGAAATCGTTTAATAATATCAATATGATCAACGCGATCTTGCCCAAATTCTGTATTTAGTAAAGCTATGGCTGGAAGAAGTTTTGAACAAAAACTTGGAAGTCTGGCAACTCCCCTTCTGGTACCTGCCACACAAATGTACCATCCCACCCCTTACAAACCGTGTAATATTATCAATATGCCCAACGGGATCTTGCCCAAATTGTGTAGTTAGTAAAGCTATGGCTGGAAAAAGTTTTGGACTAAATCTTGGATGTTTGGTAACTCCCCTTCTGGTACCTGCCATACAAATGTACAATCCCTCCTACCTTATAAATCGTGTAATAATATCAATATGCCCAACGCGATCTTGCCCAAATTCTGTAGTTAGTAAAGCTGTGGCTGGAAGACGTTTTGAACAAAAACTTGGAGGTCTGGCAACTCCCCTTCTCGTACCTGCTATACAAATGTACCATCCCGCCTACCTTAGAAGTCGTGCAATAATATCAATATGCCCAACGCGTAGTAAAGCTCTGGCTGGAAGAAGTTTTGAACAAAAACTTGGAAGTCTGGCAACTCCCCTTGTGGTACTTCCCATACATGTGTACCATCCCACCCCTTACAAACCGTGTAATATTATCAATATGCCCAACGGGATCTTGCCCAAATTGTGTAGTTAGTAAAGCTATGGCTGGAAAAAGTTTTGGACCAAATCTTGGATGTTTGGTAACTCCCCTTCTGGTACCTCTCATACATATGTACCATCTCACCCCTTATAAACCGTGTAATATTATCTATGACCAACGCGATCTTGCCAAAATTCTGTATTTAGTAAAGCTATGGCTGGAAGAAGTTTTGAACAAAAACTTGCAAGTCTGGCAACTCCCCTTCTGGTACCTGCCATACAAATGTACCATTCCGCCTACCTTAGAAATCGTGTAATAGTATCAAAATACCCAACGCGATCTTGCCCAAATTCTGTAGTTAGTAAAGCTATGGCTGGAAAAAGTTTTGGACAAAAACATGGAAGTCTGGCAACTCCCCTTCTGGTACCTCCACATATGTACCATCCCACCCCTTATAAACCGTGTAATATTATTAATATGACCAACGCGATCTTGCCCAAATTCTGTATTTAGTAAAGCTATTGCTGAAAGAAGTTTCGAACAAAAACTTGGAAGTCTGGCAACTCCCCTTCTGGTACCTGCCATACAAATGTATCATCCCGCCCAATTATAAATCGTGTAATAATATCTATTCGCCCAACGCGATCTTGCCCAAATTTGGTAGTTAGTAAAGCTATGGATGGAAAAAGTTTTGGACAACAACTTGGAAGTCTGGCAACTCCCCCTCTGGTACCTCCCTCTCTGGTACCTCCCATACATATGTACCATCTCACCCCTTATAAACCGTGTAATATTATCTATGACCAACGCGATCTTGCCCAAATTCTGTATCGTGTAATAATATCAATATGATAAACGCGATCTTGCCCAAATTCTGTAGTTAGTAAAGCTATGGATGGAAAAAGTTTTGGACAACAACTTGGAAGTCTGGCAACTCCCCCTCTGGTACCTCCCATACATATGTACCATCTCACCCCTTATAAACCGTGTAATATTATCAATGTGCCCAACGCGATCTTGCCCAAATTCTGTATCGTGTAATAATATCAATATGATAAACGCGATCTTGCCCAAATTCTGTAGTTAGTAAAGCTATGGATGGAAAAAGTTTTGGACAACAACTTGGAAGTCTGGCAACTCCCCCTCTGGTACCTCCCATACATATGTACCATCTCACCCCTTATAAACCGTGTAATATTATCTATGACCAACGCGATCTTGCCCAAATTCTGTATCGTGTAATAATATCAATATGATAAACGCGATCTTGCCCAAATTCTGTAGTTAGTAAAGCTATGGATGGAAAAAGTTTTGGACAACAACTTGGAAGTCTGGCAACTCCCCCTCTGGTACCTCCCCCTCTGGTACCTCCCATACATATGTACCATCTCACCTCTTATAAACCGTGTAATATTATCAATGTGCCCAACGCGATCTTGCCCAAATTCTGTATCGTGTAATAATATCAATATGATAAACGCGATCTTGCCCAAATTCTGTAGTTAGTAAAGCTATGGATGGAAGAAGTTTTGAACAATAACTTGGACGTCTGGCAACTCCCCTTCTGGTACCTGCCATACAAATGTACCATCCCGACTACCTTAGAAATCGTGTAATAATATCAATATGATTAACGCGATCTTGCCCAAATTCAGTAGTTAGTAAAGCTATGGCTGGATGAAGTTTTTAACAAAAACTTGGAAGTATGGCAACTCCCCTTCTGGTACCTGCCATACAAATGTACCTTATAAATCGTGTAATAATACCATTCCGCCTACCTTAGAAATCGTGTAATAGTATCAAAATACCCAACACGATCTTGCCCAAATTCTGTAGTTAGTAAATCTATGGCTGGAAGAAGTTTTGAACAAAAACTTGGAAGTCTGGCAACTCCCCTTCTGGTACCTGCCACACAAATGTACCATCCCACCACTTACAAACCGTGTAATATTATCAATATGATCAACGCGATCTTGCCCAAATTCTGTATTTAGTAAAGCTATGGCTGGAAGAAGTTTTGAACAAAAACTTGGAAGTCTGGCAACTCCCCTTCTGGTACATGCCATACAAATGTACAATTTCTCCTACCTTATAAACCGTGTAATAATATCAATATGCCCAACACGATCTTGCCCAAATTCAGTAGTTAGTAAAGATATGGCTGGAAGAAGTTTTGAACAAAAACTTGGAAGTCTGGCAACTCCCCTTCTGGTACCTGCCATACAAATGTACCATCCCGCCTACCTTAGAAATCGTGTAATAATATCAATATGATTAACGCGATCTTGCCCAAATTCAGTAGTTAGTAAAGCTATGGCAGGATGAAGTTTTGAACAAAAACTTGGAAGTATGGCAACTCCCCTTCTGGTACCTGCCATACAAATGTACAATCCCTCCTACCTTATAAATCGTGTAATAATATCAATATGCCCAACACGATCTTGCCCAAATTCTGTAGTTAGTAAAGCTATGGCTGGAAGAAGTTTTGAACAAAAACTTGGAAGTCTGGCAACTCCCCTTCTGGTACCTGCCATACAAATGTACCATCTCGCCAGCCTTAGAAATCGTGTAATAATATCAATATGATCAACGCGAACTTGCCCAAATTCTGTATTTAGTAAAGCTATGGCTGGAAGAAGTTTTGAACAGAAACTTGGAAGTCTGGCAACTCCCCTTCTGGTACCTGCCACACAAATGTACCATCCCACCCCTTACAAACCGTGTAATATTATCAATATGACGAACGCGATCTTGCCCAAATTCTGTAGTTAGTAAAGCTGTGGCTGGAAGAAGTTTTGAACAAAAACTTGGAGGTCTGGCAACTCCCCTTCTCGTACCTGCCATACAAATGTACCATCCCGCCTACCTTAGAAGTCGTGCAATAATATCAATATGCCCAACGCGTAGTAAAGCTCTGGCTGGAAGAAGTTTTGAAAAAAAACTTGGAAGTCTGGCAACTCCCCTTGTGGTACTTCCCATACATGTGTACCATCCCACCCCTTACAAACCGTGTAATATTATCAATATGCCCAACGGGATCTTGCCCAAATTGTGTAGTTAGTAAAGCTATGGCTGAAGAAGTTTTTAACAAAAACTTGGAAGTCTGGCAACTACCCTATCTATGACCAACGCGATCTTGCCCAAATTCTGTATTTAGTAAAGCTATGGCTGGAAGAAGTTTTGAACAAAAACTTGGACGTCTGGCAACTCCCCTTCTGGTACCTGCCATACAAATGTACCATCCCGACTACCTTAGAAATCGTGTAATAATATCAATATGATTAACGCGATCTTGCCCAAATTCAGTAGTTAGTAAAGCTATGGCTGGATGAAGTTTTGAACAAAAACTTGGAAGTATGGCAACTCCCCTTCTGGTACCTGCCATACAAATGTACCTTATAAATCGTGTAATAATATCAATATGCCCAACACGATCTTGCCCAAATTCTGTAGTTAGTAAAGCTATGGCTGGATGAAGTTTTGAACAAAAACTTGGAAGTATGGCAACTCCCCTTCTGGTACCTGCCATACAAATGTACCTTATAAATCGTGTAATAATATCAATATGCCCAACACGATCTTGCCCAAATTCTGTAGTTAGTAAATCTATGGCTGGAAAAAGTTTTGGACAAAAACTTCGAAGTCTGGCAACTCCCCTTCAGGTACCTCCCATACAAATGTACCTTCCCACCCCTTATAATCCGCGTAATATTATCAATATGACCAACGCGATCTTGCCATAATTCTGTATTTAGTAAAGCTATGACTGAAGAAGTTTTGAACAAAAACTTGGAAGTCTGGCAACTCCCCTTCTGGTACCTGCCATACAAATGTACCATCCCGCCTACCTTAGAAATCGTGCAATAGTATTAATATGCCAAACGCGATCCTGCCCAAATTCTGTAGTTAGTAAAGCAAGGACTGGTAAACGTTTTGGATAAAAACTTCGAAGTCTGGCAACTCCCCTTCTGGTACCTGCCATACAAATGTACCATCCCGCCCCTTATAAACCGTCTAATACTATCAGTATGACCAACTCGATCTTGCTCAAATTCTGTATATAGTAAATCAATAGTTAGTCAAAGTTTTGGACAAAAACTTGGAAGGCTGGAAACTCCCCTTCTGGTACCTCCCATACAGATGTACCATCCCACATCTTATAAACCGTGTTATATTATCAATATGACTAACGCGATCTTGCCCAAATTCTGTATTTAGTAAAGCTATGGCTGGAAAAAGTTTTTAACAAAAACTTGGAAGTATGGCAACTACCCTATCTATGACCAACGCGATCTTGCCCAAATTCTGTATTTAGTAAAGCTATGGCTGGAAGAAGTTTTGAACAAAAACTTGGACGTCTGGCAACTCCCCTTCTGGTACCTGCCACACAAATGTACCATCCCACCCCTTACAAACCGTGTAATATTATCAATATGATCAACGCGATCTTGCCCAAATTCTGTAATTAGTAAAGCTATGGCTGAAGAAGTTTTTAACAAAAACTTGGAAGTCTGGCAACTACCCTATCTATGACCAACGCGATCTTGCCCAAATTCTGTATTTAGTAAAGCTATGGCTGGAAGAAGTTTTGAACAAAAACTTGGAAGTCTGGCAACTCCCCTTCTGGTACCTCCCATACAGATGTACCATGCCACCCTTTATAATCCGTGTAATATTATCAATATGACCAACGCGATCTTGCCCAAATTCTGTAATTAGTAAAGCTATGGCTGAAGAAGTTTTTAACAAAAACTTGGAAGTCTGGCAACTACCCTATCTATGACCAACGCGATCTTGCCCAAATTCTGTATTTAGTAAAGCTATGGCTGGAAGAAGTTTTGAACAAAAACTTGGACGTCTGGCAACTCCCCTTCTGGTACCTGCCACACAAATGTACCATCCCACCCCTTACAAACCGTGTAATATTATCAATATGATCAACGCGATCTTGCCCAAATTCTGTAATTAGTAAAGCTATGGCTGAAGAAGTTTTTAACAAAAACTTGGAAGTCTGGCAACTACCCTATCTATGACCAACGCGATCTTGCCCAAATTCTGTATTTAGTAAATCAATAGTTAGTCAAAGTTTTGGACAAAAACTTGGAAGGCTGGTAACTCCCCTTCTGGTACCTCCCATACAGATGTACCATGCCACCCTTTATAATCCGTGTAATATTATCAATATGACCAACGCGATCTTGCCCAAATTCTGTAATTAGTAAAGCTATGGCTGAAGAAGTTTTTAACAAAAACTTGGAAGTCTGGCAACTACCCTATCTATGACCAACGCGATCTTGCCCAAATTCTGTATTTAGTAAAGCTATGGCTGGAAGAAGTTTTGAACAAAAACTTGGACGTCTGGCAACTCCCCTTCTGGTACCTGCCATACAAATGTACCATCCCGACTACCTTAGAAATCGTGTAATAATATCAATATGATTAACGCGATCTTGCCCAAATTCAGTAGTTAGTAAAGCTATGGCTGGATGAAGTTTTGAACAAAAACTTGGAAGTATGGCAACTCCCCTTCTGGTACCTGCCATACAAATGTACCTTATAAATCGTGTAATAATATCAATATGCCCAACACGATCTTGCCCAAATTCTGTAGTTAGTAAATCTATGGCTGGAAGAAGTTTTGAACAAAAACTTGGTAGTCTGGCAACTCCCCTTCTGGTACCTGCCACACAAATGTACCATCCCACCCCTTACAAACCGTGTAATATTATCAATATGATCAACGCGATCTTGCCCAAATTCTGTATTTAGTAAAGCTATGGCTGGAAGAAGTTTTGAACAAAAACTTGGAAGTCTGGCAACTCCCCTTCTGGTACCTGCCATACAAATGTACAATCCCTCCTACCTTATAAATCGTGTAATAATATCAATATGCCCAACACGATCTTGCCCAAATTCTGGAGTTAGTAAAGATATGGCTGGAAGAAGTTTTGAACAAAAACTTGGAAGTCTGGCAACTCCCCTTCTGGTACCTGCCATACAAATGTACCATCCCGCCTACCTTAGAAATCGTGTAATAATATCAATATGATTAACGCGATCTTGCCCAAAATCAGTAGTTAGTAAAGCTATGGCAGGATGAAGTTTTGAACAAAAACTTGGAAGTATGGCAACTCCCCTTCTGGTACCTGCCATACAAATGTACAATCCCTCCTTCCTTATAAATCGTGTAATAATATCAATATGCCCAACACGATCTTGCCCAAATTCTGTAGTTAGTAAAGCTATGGCAGGATGAAGTTTTGAACAAAAACTTGGAAGTCTGGCAACTCCCCTTCTGGTACCTGCCATACAAATGTACCATCTCGCCAGCCTTAGAAATCGTGTAATAATATCAATATGATCAACGCGAACTTGCCCAAATTCTGTATTTAGTAAAGCCATGGCTGGAAGAAGTGTTGAACAGAAACTTGGAAGTCTGGCAACTCCCCTTCTGGTACCTGCCACACAAATGTACCATCCCACCCCTTACAAACCGTGTAATATTATCAATATGACGAACGCGATCTTGCCCAAATTCTGTAGTTAGTAAAGCTGTGGCTGGAAGAAGTTTTGAACAAAAACTTGGAGGTCTGGCAACTCCCCTTCTCGTACCTGCCATACAAATGTACCATCCCGCCTACCTTAGAAGTCGTGCAATAATATCAATATGCCCAACGCGTAGTAAAGCTCTGGCTGGAAGAAGTTTTGAACAAAAACTTGGAAGTCTGGCAACTCCCCTTGTGGTACTTCCCATACATGTGTACCATCCCACCCCTTACAAACCGTGTAATATTATCAATATGCCCAACGGGATCTTGCCCAAATTGTGTAGTTAGTAATGCTATGGCTGGAAAAAGTTTTGGACCAAATCTTGGATGTTTGGTAACTCCCCTTCTGGTACCTCTCATACATATGTACCATCTCACCCCTTATAAACCGTGTAATATTATCTATGACCAACGCGATCTTGCCAAAATTCTGTATTTAGTAAAGCTATGGCTGGAAGAAGTTTTGAACAAAAACTTGCAAGTCTGGCAACTCCCCTTCTGGTACCTGCCATACAAATGTACCATTCCGCCTACCTTAGAAATCGTGTAATAGTATCAATATGTCCAACGCGATCTTGCCCTAATTCTGTAGTTAGTAAAGCTATGGCTGGAAAAAGTTTTGGACAAAAACTTCGAAGTCTGGAAACTCCCCTTCTGGTACCTGCCATACAAATGTACCATCCCGCCTACCTAAGAAATCGTGTAATAATATCAAAATACCCAACGCTATCTTGCCCAAATTCTGTAGTTAGTAAAGCTATGGCTGGAAAAAGTTTTGGACAAAAACTTGGAAGTCTGGCAACTCCCCTTCTGGTACCTCCACATATGTACCATCCCACCCCTTATAAACCGTGTAATATTATCAATATGACCAACGCGATCTTGCCCAAATTCTGTATTTAGTAAAGCTATTGCTGAAAGAAGTTTCGAACAAAAACTTGGAAGTCTGGCAACTCCCCTTCTGGTACCTGCCATACAAATGTATCATCTCACCCCTTATAAACCGTGTAATATTATCAATGTGCCCAACGCTATCTTGCCCAAATTCTGTATCGTGTAATAATATCAATATGATAAACGCGATCTTGCCCAAATTCTGTAGTTAGTAAAGCTATGGATGGAAAAAGTTTTGGACAACAACTTGGAAGTCTGGCAACTCCCCCTCTGGTACCTCCCATACATATGTACCATCTCACCCCTTATAAACCGTGTAATATTATCAATGTGCCCAACGCGATCTTGCCCAAATTCTGTATCGTGTAATAATATCAATATGATAAACGCGATCTTGCCCAAATTCTGTAGTTAGTAAAGCTATGGATGGAAAAAGTTTTGGACAACAACTTGGAAGTCTGGCAACTCCCCCTCTGGTACCTCCCCCTCTGGTACCTCCCCCTCTGGTACCTCCCATACATATGTACCATCTCACCCCTTATAAACCGTGTAATATTATCAATGTGCCCAACGCGATCTTGCCCAAATTCTGTATCGTGTAATAATATCAATATGATAAACGCGATCTTGCCCAAATTCTGTAGTTAGTAAAGCTATGGATGGAAGAAGTTTTGAACAAAAACTTGGACGTCTGGCAACTCCCCTTCTGGTACCTGCCATACAAATGTACCATCCCGACTACCTTAGAAATCGTGTAATAATATCAATATGAGTAACGCGATCTTGCCCAAATTCAGTAGTTAGTAAAGCTATGGCTGGATGAAGTTTTGAACAAAAACTTGGAAGTATGGCAATTCCCCTTCTGGTACCTGCCATACAAATGTACAATCCCTCCTACCTTATAAATCGTGTAATAATATCAATATGCCCAACACGATCTTGCCCAAATTCTGTAGTTAGTAAATCTATGGCTGGAAGAAGTTTTGAACAAAAACTTGGAAGTCTGGCAACTCCCCTTCTGGTACCTGCCACACAAATGTACCATCCCACCCCTTACAAACCGTGTAATATTATCAATATGATCAACGCGATCTTGCCCAAATTCTGTATTTAGTAAAGCTATGGCTGGAAGAAGTTTTGAACAAAAACTTGGAAGTCTGGCAACTCCCCTTCTGGTACATGCCATACAAATGTACAATCCCTCCTACCTTATAAATCGTGTAATAATATCAATATGCCCAACACGATCTTGCCCAAATTCTGTAGTTAGTAAAGCTATGGCTGGAAGAAGTTTTGAACAAAAACTTGGAAGTCTGGCAACTCCCATTCTGGTACCTGCCATACAAATGTACCATCTCGCCAGCCTTAGAAATCGTGTAATAATATCAATATGATCAACGCGAACTTGCCCAAATTCTGTATTTAGTAAAGCTATGGCTGGAAGAAGTTTTGAACAGAAACTTGGAAGTCTGGCAACTCCACTTCTGGTACCTGCCACACAAATGTACCATCCCACCCCTTACAAACCGTGTACTATTATCAATATGACGAACGCGATCTTGCCCAAATTCTGTAGTTAGTAAAGCTGTGGCTGGAAGAAGTTTTGAACAAAAACTTGGAGGTCTGGCAACTCCCCTTCTCGTACCTGCCATACAAATGTACCATCCCGCCTACCTTAGAAGTCGTGCAATAATATCAATATGCCCAACGCGTAGTAAAGCTCTGGCTGGAAGAAGTTTTGAACAAAAACTTGGAAGTCTGGCAACTCCCATTCAGGTACCTCCCATACATATGTACCTTCCCACCCCTTATAATCCGCGTAATATTATCAATATGACCAACGCGATCTTGCCATAATTCTGTATTTAGTAAAGCTATGACTGAAGAAGTTTTGAACAAAAACTTGGAAGTCTGGCAACTCCCCTTCTGGTACCTGCCACACAAATGTACCATCCCACCCCTTACAAACAGTGTAATATTATCAATTTGCCCAACGGGATCTTGCCCAAATTCAGTAGTTAGTAAAGCTATGGCAGGATGAAGTTTTGAACAAAAACTTGGAAGTCTGGCAACTCCCCTTCTGGTACCTGCCATACAAATGTACCATCCCGCCTACCTTAGAAATCGTGTAATAATATCAATATGGTTAACGCGATCTTGCCCAAATTCAGTAGTTAGTAAAGCTATGGCAGGATGAAGTTTTGAACAAAAACTTGGAAGTATGGCAACTCCCCTTCTGGTACCTGCCATACAAATGTACAATCCCTCCTACCTTATAAATCGTGTAATAATATCAATATGCCCAACACGATCTTGCCCAAATTCTGTAGTTAGTAAAGCTATGACTGGAAGAAGTTTTGGACAAAAACTTGGAAGTCTGGCAACTCCCCTTCTGGTACCTGCCATACAAATGTACCATCTCGCCAGCCTTAGAAATCGTGTAATAATATCAATATGATCAACGCGAACTTGCCCAAATTCTGTATTTAGTAAAGCTATGGCTGGAAGAAGTTTTGAACAGAAACTTGGAAGTCTGGCAACTCCCCTTCTGGTACCTGCCACACAAATGTACCATCCCACCCCTTACAAACCGTGTAATATTATCAATATGACGAACGCGATCTTGCCCAAATTCTGTATTTAGTAAAGCTATGGCTGGAAGAAGTTTTGAACAAAAACTTGCAAGTCTGGCAACTCCCCTTCTGGTACCTGCCATACAAATGTACCATTCCGCCTACCTTAGAAATCGTGTAATAGTATCAAAATACCCAACGCGATCTTGCCCAAATTCTGTAGTTAGTAAAGCTATGGCTGGAAAAAGTTTTGGACAAAAACTTGGAAGTCTGGCAACTCCCCTTCTGGTACCTCCACATATGTACCATCCCACCCCTTATAAACCGTGTAATATTATCAATATGACCAACGCGATCTTGCCCAAATTCTGTATTTAGTAAAGCTATTGCTGAAAGAAGTTTCGAACAAAAACTTGGAAGTCTGGCAACTCCCCTTCTGGTACCTGCCACACAAATGTACCATCCCACCCCTTACAAACCGTGTAATATTATCATTATGATCAACGCGATCTTGCCCAAATTCTGTATTTAGTAAAGCTATGGCTGGAAGAAGTTTTGAACAAAAACTTGGAAGTCTGGCAACTCCCCTTCTGGTACCTGCCATACAAATGTACAATCCCTCCTACCTTATAAATCGTGTAATAATATCAATATGCCCAACACGATCTTGCCCAAATTCTGTAGTTAGTAAAGATATGGCTGGAAGAAGTTTTGAACAAAAACTTGGAAGTCTGGCAACTCCCCTTCTGGTACCTGCCATACAAATGTACCATCCCGCCTACCTAAGAAATCGTGTAATAATATCAATATGATTAACGCGATCTTGCCCAAATTCAGTAGTTAGTAAAGCTATGGCAGGATGAAGTTTTGAACAAAAACTTGGAAGTATGGCAACTCCCCTTCTGGTACCTGCCATACAAATGTACCTTATAAATCGTGTAATAATATCAATATGCCCAACACGATCTTGCCCAAATTCTGTAGTTAGTAAATCTATGGCTGGAAGAAGTTTTTAACATAAACTTGGAAGTCTGGCAACTCCCCTTCTGGTACCTGCCACACAAATGTACCATCCCACCCCTTACAAACCGTGTAATATTATCAATATGATCAACGCGATCTTGCCCAAATTCTGTATTTAGTAAAGCTATGGCTGGAAGAAGTTTTGAACAAAAACTTGGACGTCTGGCAACTCCCCTTCTGGTACCTGCCATACAAATGTACCATCCCGACTACCTTAGAAATCGTGTAATAATATCAATACGATTAACGCGATCTTGCCCAAATTCAGTAGTTAGTAAAGCTATGGCTGGATGAAGTTTTGAACAAAAACTTGGAAGTATGGCAACTCCCCTTCTGGTACCTGCCATACAAATGTACCTTATAAATCGTGTAATAATATCAATATGCCCAACACGATCTTGCCCAAATTCTGTAGTTAGTAAATCTATGGCTGGAAGAAGTTTTTAACATAAACTTGGAAGTCTGGCAACTCCCCTTCTGGTACCTGCCACACAAATGTACCATCCCACCCCTTACAAACCGTGTAATATTATCAATATGATCAACGCGATCTTGCCCAAATTCTGTATTTAGTAAAGCTATGGCTGGAAGAAGTTTTGAACAAAAACTTGGAAGTCTGGCAACTCCCCTTCTGGTACCTGCCATACAAATGTACAATCCCTCCTACCTTATAAATCGTGTAATAATATCAATATGCCCAACACGATCTTGCCCAAATTCTGTAGTTAGTAAAGATATGGCTGGAAGAAGTTTTGAACAAAAACTTGGAAGTCTGGCAACTCCCCTTCTGGTACCTGCCATACAAATGTACCATCCCGCCTACCTAAGAAATCGTGTAATAATATCAATATGATTAACGCGATCTTGCCCAAATTCAGTAGTTAGTAAAGCTATGGCAGGATGAAGTTTTGAACAAAAACTTGGAAGTATGGCAACTCCCCTTCTGGTACCTGCCATACAAATGTACCACCTCGCCAGCCTTAGAAATCGTTTAATAATATCAATATGATCAACGCGAACTTGCCCAAATTCTGTATTTAGTAAAGCTATGGCTGGAAGAAGTTTTGAACAGAAACTTGGAAGTCTGGCAACTCCCCTTCTGGTACCTGCCACACAAATGTACCTTATAAATCGTGTAATAATATCAATATGCCCAACACGATCTTGCCCAAATTCTGTATTTAGTAAAGCTATGGCAGGATGAAGTTTTGAACAAAAACTTGGAAGTATGGCAACTCCCCTTCTGGTACCTGCCATACAAATGTACCTTATAAATCGTGTAATAATATCAATATGCCCAACACGATCTTGCCCAAATTCTGTAGTTAGTAAAGATATGGCTGGAAGAAGTTTTGAACAAAAACTTGGAAGTCTGGCAACTCCCCTTCTGGTACCTGCCATACAAATGTACCACCTCGCCAGCCTTAGAAATCGTTTAATAATATCAATATGATCAACGCGAACTTGCCCAAATTCTGTATTTAGTAAAGCTATGGCTGGAAGAAGTTTTGAACAGAAACTTGGAAGTCTGGCAACTCCCCTTCTGGTACCTGCCACACAAATGTACCATCCCACCCCTTACAAACCGTGTAATATTATCAATATGCCCAACGGGATCTTGCCCAAATTGTGTAGTTAGTAAAGCTATGGCTGGAAAAAGTTTTGGACTAAATCTTGGATGTTTGGTAACTCCCCTTCTGGTACCTGCCATACAAATGTACAATCCCTCCTACCTTATAAATCGTGTAATAATATCAATATGCCCAACGCGATCTTGCCCAAATTCTGTAGTTAGTAAAGCTGTGGCTGGAAGAAGTTTTGAACAAAAACTTGGAGGTCTGGCAACTCCCCTTCTCGTACCTGCTATACAAATGTACCATCCCGCCTACCTTAGAAGTCGTGCAATAATATCAATATGCCCAACGCGTAGTAAAGCTCTGGATGGAAGAAGTTTTGAACAAAAACTTGGAAGTCTGGCAACTCCCCTTGTGGTACTTCCCATACATGTGTACCATCCCACCCCTTATAAACCGTGTAATATTATCTATGACCAACGCGATCTTGCCAAAATTCTGAATTTAGTAAAGCTATGGCTGGAAGAAGTTTTGAACAAAAACTTGCAAGTCTGGCAACTCCCCTTCTGGTACCTGCCATACAAATGTACCATTCCGCCTACCTTAGAAATCGTGTAATAGTATCAAAATACCCAACGCGATCTTGCCCAAATTCTGTAGTTAGTAAAGCTATGGCTGGAAAAAGTTTTGGACAAAAACTTGGAAGTCTGGCAACTCCCCTTCTGGTACCTCCACATATGTACCATCCCACCCCTTATAAACCGTGTAATATTATTAATATGACCAACGCGATCTTGCCCAAATTCTGTATTTAGTAAAGCTATTGCTGAAAGAAGTTTCGAACAAAAACTTGGAAGTCTGGCAACTCCCCTTCTGGTACCTGCCATACAAATGTATCATCCCGCCCAATTATAAATCGTGTAATAATATCTATTCGCCCAACGCGATCTTGCCCAAATTTGGTAGTTAGTAAAGCTATGGATGGAAAAAGTTTTGGACAACAACTTGGAAGTCTGACAACTCCCCCTCTGGTACCTCCCCCTCTGGTACCTCCCATACATATGTACCATCTCACCCCTTATAAACCGTGTAATATTATCTATGACCAACGCGATCTTGCCCAAATTCTGTATCGTCTAATAATATCAATATGATAAACGCGATCTTGCCCAAATTCTGTAGTTAGTAAAGCTATGGATGGAAAAAGTTTTGGACAACAACTTGGAAGTCTGGCAACTCCCCCTCTGGTACCTCCCATACATATGTACCATCTCACCCCTTATAAACCGTGTAATATTATCAATGTGCCCAACGCGATCTTGCCCAAATTCTGTATCGTGTAATAATATCAATATGATAAACGCGATCTTGCCCAAATTCTGTAGTTAGTAAAGCTATGGATGGAAAAAGTTTTGGACAACAACTTGGAAGTCTGGCAACTCCCCCTCTGGTACCTCCCATACATATGTACCATCTCACCCCTTATAAACCGTGTAATATTATCTATGACCAACGCGATCTTGCCCAAATTCTGTATCGTGTAATAATATCAATATGATAAACGCGATCTTGCCCAAATTCTGTAGTTAGTAAAGCTATGGATGGAAAAAGTTTTGGACAACAACTTGGAAGTCTGGCAACTCCCCCTCTGGTACCTCCCATACATATGTACCATCTCACCTCTTATAAACCGTGTAATATTATCAATGTGCCCAACGCGATCTTGCCCAAATTCTGTATCGTGTAATAATATCAATATGATAAACGCGATCTTGCCCAAATTCTGTAGTTAGTAAAGCTATGGATGGAAGAAGTTTTGAACAATAACTTGGACGTCTGGCAACTCCCCTTCTGGTACCTGCCATACAAATGTACCATCCCGACTACCTTAGAAATCGTGTAATAATATCAATATGATTAACGCGATCTTGCCCAAATTCAGTAGTTAGTAAAGATATGGCTGGAAGAAGTTTTGAACAAAAACTTGGAAGTCTGGCAACTCCCCTTCTGGTACCTGCCATACAAATGTACCATCCCGCCTTCCTTAGAAGTCGTGCAATAATATCAATATGCCCAACGCGTAGTAAAGCTCTGGCTGGAAGAAGTTTTGAACAAAAACTTGGAAGTCTGGCAACTCCCCTTGTGGTACTTCCCATACATGTGTACCATCCCACCCCTTACAAACCGTGTAATATTATCAATATGCCCAACGGGATCTTGCCCAAATTGTGTAGTTAGTAATGCTATGGCTGGAAAAAGTTTTGGACCAAATCTTGGATGTTTGGTAACTCCCCTTCTGGTACCTCTCATACATATGTACCATCTCACCCCTTATAAACCGTGTAATATTATCTATGACCAACGCGATCTTGCCAAAATTCTGTATTTAGTAAAGCTATGGCTGGAAGAAGTTTTGAACAAAAACTTGGAAGTCTGGCAACTCCCCTTCTGGTACCTGCCATACACATGTACCATCCCGCCTACCTTAGAAATCGTGTAATAATATCAATATGATTAACGCGATCTTGCCCAAATTCAGTAGTTAGTAAAGCTATGGCAGGATGAAGTTTTGAACAAAAACTTGGAAGTATGGCAACTCCCCTTCTGGTACCTGCCATACAAATGTACCATTCCGCCTACCTTAGAAATCGTGTAATAGTATCAATATGTCCAACGCGATCTTGCCCTAATTCTGTAGTTAGTAAAGCTATGGCTGGAAAAAGTTTTGGACAAAAACTTCGAAGTCTGGAAACTCCCCTTCTGGTACCTGCCATACAAATGTACCATCCCGCCTACCTAAGAAATCGTGTAATAATATCAAAATACCCAACGCTATCTTGCCCAAATTCTGTAGTTAGTAAAGCTATGGCTGGAAAAAGTTTTGGACAAAAACTTGGAAGTCTGGCAACTCCCCTTCTGGTACCTCCACATATGTACCATCCCACCCCTTAAACCGTGTAATATTATCAATATGACCAACGCGATCTTGCCCAAATTCTGTATTTAGTAAAGCTATTGCTGAAAGAAGTTTCGAACAAAAACTTGGAAGTCTGGCAACTCCCCTTCTGGTACCTGCCATACAAATGTATCATCTCACCCCTTATAAACCGTGTAATATTATCAATGTGCCCAACGCTATCTTGCCCAAATTCTGTATCGTGTAATAATATCAATATGATAAACGCGATCTTGCCCAAATTCTGTAGTTAGTAAAGCTATGGATGGAAAAAGTTTTGGACAACAACTTGGAAGTCTGGCAACTCCCCCTCTGGTACCACCCATACATATGTACCATCTCACCCCTTATAAACCGTGTAATATTATCAATGTGCCCAACGCGATCTTGCCCAAATTCTGTATCGTGTAATAATATCAATATGATAAACGCGATCTTGCCCAAATTCTGTAGTTAGTAAAGCTATGGATGGAAAAAGTTTTGGACAACAACTTGGAAGTCTGGCAACTCCCCCTCTGGTACCTCCCCCTCTGGTACCTCCCATACATATGTACAATCTCACCCCTTATAAACCGTGTAATATTATCTATGACCAACGCGATCTTGCCCAAATTCTGTATCGTGTAATAATATCAATATGATAAACGCGATCTTGCCCAAATTCTGTAGTTAGTAAAGCTATGGATGGAAAAAGTTTTGGACAACAACTTGGAAGTCTGGCAACTCCCCCTCTGGTACCTCCCCCTCTGGTACCTCCCATACATATGTACCATCTCACCCCTTATAAACCGTGTAATATTATCTATGACCAACGCGATCTTGCCCAAATTCTGTATCGTGTAATAATATCAATATGATAAACGCGATCTTGCCCAAATTCTGTAGTTAGTAAAGCTATGGATGGAAAAAGTTTTGGACAACAACTTGGAAGTCTGGCAACTCCCCCTCTGGTACCTCCCCCTCTGGTACCTCCCATACATATGTACCATCTCACCCCTTATAAACCGTGTAATATTATCAATGTGCCCAACGCGATCTTGCCCAAATTCTGTATCGTGTAATAATATCAATATGATAAACGCGATCTTGCCCAAATTCTGTAGTTAGTAAAGCTATGGATGGAAAAAGTTTTGGACAACAACTTGGAAGTCTGGCAACTCCCCCTCTGGTACCTCCCCCTCTGGTACCTCCCCCTCTGGTACCTCCCCCTCTGGTACCTCCCCCTCTGGTACCTCCCATACATATGTACCATCTCACCCCTTATAAACCGTGTAATATTATCTATGACCAACGCGATCTTGCCCAAATTCTGTATCGTGTAATAATATCAATATGATAAACGCGATCTTGCCCAAATTCTGTAGTTAGTAAAGCTATGGATGGAAAAAGTTTTGGACAACAACTTGGAAGTCTGGCAACTCCCCCTCTGGTACCTCCCATACATCTCACCCCTTATAAACCGTGTAATATTATCAATGTGCCCAACGCGATCTTGCCCAAATTCTGTATCGTGTAATAATATCAATATGATAAACGCGATCTTGCCCAAATTCTGTAGTTAGTAAAGTTTTGGATGAAGTTTTGAACAAAAACTTGGAAGTCTGGCAACTCCCCCTCTGGTACCTCCCCCTCTGGTACCTCCCATACATCTCACCCCTTATAAACCGTGTAATATTATCAATGTGCCCAACGCGATCTTGCCCAAATTCTGTATCGTGTAATAATATCAATATGATAAACGCGATCTTGCCCAAATTCTGTAGTTAGTAAAGCTATGGCTGGATGAAGTTTTGAACAAAAACTTGGACGTCTGGCAACTCCCCTTCTGGTACCTGCCATACAAATGTACCATCCCGACTACCTTAGAAATCGTGTAATAATATCAATATGATTAACGCGATCTTGCCCAAATTCAGTAGTTAGTAAAGCTATGGCTGGATGAAGTTTTGAACAAAAACTTGGAAGTATGGCAATTCCCCTTCTGGTACCTGCCATACAAATGTACAATCCCTCCTACCTTATAAATCGTGTAATAATATCAATATGCCCAACACGATCTTGCCCAAATTCTGTAGTTAGTAAATCTATGGCTGGAAGAAGTTTTGAACAAAAACTTGGAAGTCTGGCAACTCCCCTTCTGGTACCTGCCACACAAATGTACCATCCCACCCCTTACAAACCGTGTAATATTATCAATATGATCAACGCGATCTTGCCCAAATTCCAATCCCTCCTACCTTATAAATCGTGTAATAATATCAATATGCCCAACACGATCTTGCCCAAATTCTGGAGTTAGTAAAGATATGGCTGGAAGAAGTTTTCAACAAAAACTTGGAAGTCTGGCAACTCCCCTTCTGGTACCTGCCATACAAATGTACCATCCCGCCTACCTTAGAAATCGTGTAATAATATCAATATGATTAACGCGATCTTGCCCAAATTCAGTAGTTAGTAAAGCTATGGCAGGATGAAGTTTTGAACAAAAACTTGGAAGTATGGCAACTCCCCTTCTGGTACCTGCCATACAAATGTACAATCCCTCCTTCCTTATAAATCGTGTAATAATATCAATATGCCCAACACGATCTTGCCCAAATTCTGTAGTTAGTAAAGCTATGGCTGGAAGAAGTTTTGAACAAAAACTTGGAAGTCTGGCAACTCCCCTTCTGGTACCTGCCATACAAATGTACCATCTCGCCAGCCTTAGAAATCGTGTAATAATATCAATATGATCAACGCGAACTTGCCCAAATTCTGTATTTAGTAAAGCCATGGCTGGAAGAAGTGTTGAACAGAAACTTGGAAGTCTGGCAACTCCCCTTCTGGTACCTGCCACACAAATGTACCATCCCACCCCTTTCAAACCGTGTAATATTATCAATATGACGAACGCGATCTTGCCCAAATTCTGTAGTTAGTAAAGCTGTGGCTGGAAGAAGTTTTGAACAAAAACTTGGAGGTCTGGCAACTCCCCTTCTCGTACCTGCCATACAAATGTACCATCCCGCCTACCTTAGAAGTCGTGCAATAATATCAATATGCCCAACGCGTAGTAAAGCTCTGGCTGGAAGAAGTTTTGAACAAAAACTTGGAAGTCTGGCAACTCCCCTTGTGGTAGTTCCCATACATGTGTACCATCCCACCCCTTACAAACCGTGTAATATTATCAATATGCCCAACGGGAACTTGCCCAAATTGTGTAGTTAGTAATGCTATGGCTGGAAAAAGTTTTGGACCAAATCTTGGATGTTTGGTAACTCCCCTTCTGGTACCTCTCATACATATGTACCATCTCACCCCTTATAAACCGTGTAATATTATCTATGACCAACGCGATCTTGCCAAAATTCTGTATTTAGTAAAGCTATGGCTGGAAGAAGTTTTGAACAAAAACTTGCAAGTCTGGCAACTCCCCTTCTGGTACCTGCCATACAAATGTACCATTCCGCCTACCTTAGAAATCGTGTAATAGTATCAATATGTCCAACGTGATCTTGCCCTAATTCTGTAGTTAGTAAAGCTATGGCTGGAGAAAGTTTTGGACAAAAACTTCGAAGTCTGGAAACTCCCCTTCTGGTACCTGCCATACAAATGTACCATCCCGCCTACCTAAGAAATCGTGTAATAATATCAAAATACCCAACGCTATCTTGCCCAAATTCTGTAGTTAGTAAAGCTATGGCTGGAAAAAGTTTTGGACAAAAACTTGGAAGTCTGGCAACTCCCCTTCTGGTACCTCCACATATGTGCCATCCCACCCCTTATAAACCGTGTAATATTATCAATATGACCAACGCGATCTTGCCCAAATTCTGTATTTAGTAAAGCTATTGCTGAAAGAAGTTTCGAACAAAAACTTGGAAGTCTGGCAACTCCCCTTCTGGTACCTGCCATACAAATGTATCATCTCACCCCTTATAAACCGTGTAATATTATCAATGTGCCCAACGCTATCTTGCCCAAATTCTGTATCGTGTAATAATATCAATATGATAAACGCGATCTTGCCCAAATTCTGTAGTTAGTAAAGCTATGGATGGAAAAAGTTTTGGACAACAACTTGGAAGTCTGGCAACTCCCCCTCTGGTACCTCCCATACATATGTACCATCTCACCCCTTATAAACCGTGTAATATTATCAATGTGCCCAACGCGATCTTGCCCAAATTCTGTATCGTGTAATAATATCAATATGATAAACGCGATCTTGCCCAAATTCTGTAGTTAGTAAAGCTATGGATGGAAAAAGTTTTGGACAACAACTTGGAAGTCTGGCAACTCCCCCTCTGGTACCTCCCATACATATGTACCATCTCACCCCTTATAAACCGTGTAATATTATCTATGACCAACGCGATCTTGCCCAAATTCTGTATCGTGTAATAATATCAATATGATAAACGCGATCTTGCCCAAATTCTGTAGTTAGTAAAGCTATGGATGGAAAAAGTTTTGGACAACAACTTGGAAGTCTGGCAACTCCCCCTCTGGTACCTCCCCCTCTGGTACCTCCCATACATATGTACCATCTCACCCCTTATAAACCGTGTAATATTATCTATGACCAACGCGATCTTGCCCAAATTCTGTATCGTGTAATAATATCAATATGATAAACGCGATCTTGCCCAAATTCTGTAGTTAGTAAAGCTATGGATGGAAAAAGTTTTGGACAACAACTTGGAAGTCTGGCAACTCCCCCTCTGGTACCTCCCCCTCTGGTACCTCCCATACATATGTACCATCTCACCCCTTATAAACCGTGTAATATTATCAATGTGCCCAACGCGATCTTGCCCAAATTCTGTATCGTGTAATAATATCAATATGATAAACGCGATCTTGCCCAAATTCTGTAGTTAGTAAAGCTATGGATGGAAAAAGTTTTGGACAACAACTTGGAAGTCTGGCAACTCCCCCTCTGGTACCTCCCCCTCTGGTACCTCCCATACATATGTACCATCTCACCCCTTATAAACCGTGTAATATTATCTATGACCAACGCGATCTTGCCCAAATTCTGTATCGTGTAATAATATCAATATGATAAACGCGATCTTGCCCAAATTCTGTAGTTAGTAAAGCTATGGATGGAAAAAGTTTTGGACAACAACTTGGAAGTCTGGCAACTCCCCCTCTGGTACCTCCCATACATCTCACCCCTTATAAACCGTGTAATATTATCAATGTGCCCAACGCGATCTTGCCCAAATTCTGTATCGTGTAATAATATCAATATGATAAACGCGATCTTGCCCAAATTCTGTAGTTAGTAAAGCTATGGCTGGATGAAGTTTTGAACAAAAACTTGGAAGTCTGGCAACTCCCCCTCTGGTACCTCCCCCTCTGGTACCTCCCATACATCACACCCCTTATAAACCGTGTAATATTATCAATGTGCCCAACGCGATCTTGCCCAAATTCTGTATCGTGTAATAATATCAATATGATAAACGCGATCTTGCCCAAATTCTGTAGTTAGTAAAGCTATGGATGGAAGAAGTTTTGAACAAAAACTTGGACGTCTGGCAACTCCCCTTCTGGTACCTGCCATACAAATGTACCATCCCGACTACCTTAGAAATCGTGTAATAATATCAATATGATTAACGCGATCTTGCCCAAATTCAGTAGTTAGTAAAGCTATGGCTGGATGAAGTTTTGAACAAAAACTTGGAAGTATGGCAATTCCCCTTCTGGTACCTGCCATACAAATGTACAATCCCTCCTACCTTATAAATCGCGTAATAATATCAATATGCCCAACACGATCTTGCCCAAATTCTGTAGTTAGTAAATCAAGTTTTGAACAAAAACTTGGAAGTCTGGCAACTCCCCTTCTGGTACCTGCCACACAAATGTACCATCCCACCCCTTACAAACCGTGTAATATTATCAATATGATCAACGCGATCTTGCCCAAATTCTGTATTTAGTAAAGCTATGGCTGGAAGAAGTTTTGAACAAAAACTTGGAAGTCTGGCAACTCCCCTTCTGGTACATGCCATACAAATGTACAATCCCTCCTACCTTATAAATCGTGTAATAATATCAATATGCCCAACACGATCTTGCCCAAATTCTGTAGTTAGTAAAGCTATGGCTGGAAGAAGTTTTGAACAAAGTCTGGCAACTCCCATTCTGGTACCTGCCATACAAATGTACCATCTCGCCAGCCTTAGAAATCGTGTAATAATATCAATATGATCAACGCGAACTTGCCCAAATTCTGTATTTAGTAAAGCTATGGCTGGAAGAAGTTTTGAACAGAAACTTGGAAGTCTGGCAACTCCACTTCTGGTACCTGCCACACAAATGTACCATCCCACCCCTTACAAACCGTGTAATATTATCAATATGACGAACGCGATCTTGCCCAAATTCTGTAGATAGTAAAGCTATGGCTGGAAGAAGTTCTTGCCCAAATTCTGTATCGTGTAATAATATCAATATGATAAACGCGATCTTGCCCAAATTCTGTAGTTAGTAAAGCTATGGATGGAAGAAGTTTTGAACAAAAACTTGGACGTCTGGCAACTCCCCTTCTGGTACCTGCCATACAAATGTACCATCCCGACTACCTTAGAAATCGTGTAATAATATCAATATGATTAACGCGATCTTGCCCAAATTCAGTAGTTAGTAAAGCTATGGCTGGATGAAGTTTTGAACAAAAACTTGGAAGTATGGCAACTCCCCTTCTGGTACCTGCCACACAAATGTACCATCCCACCCCTTACAAACCGTGTAATATTATCAATATGATCAACGCGATCTTGCCCAAATTCTGTATTTAGTAAAGCTATGGCAGGATGAAGTTTTGAACAAAAACTTGGAAGTATGGCAACTCCCCTTCTGGTACCTGCCATACAAATGTACCATCCCGCCCCTTATAATCCGCGTAATATTATCAATATGACCAACGCGATCTTGCCATAATTCTGTATTTAGTAAAGCTATGACTGAAGAAGTTTTGAACAAAAACTTGGAAGTCTGGCAACTCCCCTTCTGGTACCTGCCATACAAATGTACCATCCCGCCTACCTTAGAAATCGTGTGATAATATCAATATGGCCAACGCGATCTTGTCCAAATTCTGTAGTTAGTAAATCTATGGATGGGTGAAGTTTTGGACAAAAACTTGGAAGTCTGGCAACTTCCCTTCTGGTACCTGCCATACAAATGTACCATCCCGCCTACCTTAGAAATCGTGCAATAATATCAATATGCCAAACGCGATCCTGCCCAAATTCTGTAGTTAGTAAAGCTAGGACTGGTAAACGTTTTGGATAAAAACTTCGAAGTCTGGCAACTCCCCTTCTGGTACCTGCCATACAAATGTACCATCCCGCCCCTTATAAACCGTCTAATACTATCAGTATGACCAACTCGATCTTGCTCAAATTCTGTATATAGTAAATCAATAGCTAGTCAAAGTTTTGGACAAAAACTTGGAAGGCTGGTAACTCCCCTTCTGGTACCTCCCATACAGATGTACCATCCCACCACTTATAAACCGTGTTATATTATCAATATGACTAACGCGATCTTGCCCAAATTCTGTATTTAGTAAAGCTATGGCTGGAAAAAGTTTTGGACAAAATCTTGGATGTCTGGTAACTCCCATTCTGGTACCTCCCATACATATGTACCATCCCACCCCTTATAAACCTTGTTATATTATCAATATGACCAACGCGATCTTGCCCAAATTCTGTTTTTAGTAAAGCTATGGTTGAAGAAATTTTGAACAAAAACTTGGAAGTCTGGCAACTCCCCTTCTGGTACCTGCCATACAAATGTACCATCCCGCCTACCTTAGAAATCGTGTAATAATATTAATATGCCCAACGAGATCTTGCCCAAATTCTGTATATAGTAAATCAATAGCTAGTTAAAGTTTTGGACAAAAACTTGGAAGTCTGGCAACTCCCCTTCTGGTACCTGCCATACAAATGTACCATCCCGCCTACCTTAGAAATCGTGTAATAATATTAATATGCCCAACGAGATCTTGCCCAAATTCTGTATATAGTAAATCAATAGCTAGTTAAAGTTTTGGACAAAAACTTGGAAGCCTGGTAACTCCCCTTCTGGTACCTCCCATACATATGTACCATCCCACCCCTTATAAACCGTGTTATATTATCAATATAACCAACGCGATCTTGCCCAAATTCTGTATTTAGTAAAGCTATGGCTGAAGAAGTTTTGAACAATAACTTGGAAGTTTGGCAACTCCACTTCTGGTATCTGCCATGCATATGTACCATGCCACCCTTTATAATCCGTGTAATATTATCAATATGACCAACGCGATCTTGCCCAAATTCTGTAATTAGTAAAGCTATGGCTGAAGAAGTTTTGAACAAAAACTTGGAAGTCTGGCAACTCCCCTTCTGGTACCTGCCATACAAATGTACCATCCCGCCTACCTTAGAAATCGTGTAATAATATCAATATGATCAACTCGATCTTGCCCAAATTCTGTATATAGTAAATCAATAGCTAGTCAAAGTTTTGGACAAAAACTTGGAAGTCTGGTAACTCCCCTTCTGGTACCTCCAATACATATGTACCATCCCACCCCTTATAACCCGTGTTATATTATCAATATGACCAACGCGATCTTGCCCAAATTCTGTATTTAGTAAAGCTATGGCTGAAGAAGTTTTGAACAAAAACTTGGAAGTCTGGCAACTCCCCTTCTGGTACCTGCCATACAAATGTACCATCCCGCCCACCTTAGAAATCGTGTAGTAATATCAATATGATCAACTCGATCATGCCCAAATTCTGTATATAGTAAGTCAATAGCTAGTCAAAGTATTGGACAAAAACTTGGAAGTCTGGTAACTCCCCTTCTGGTACCTCCAATACATATGTACCATCCCACCCCTTATAAACCGTGTAATATTATCAATATGACCAACGCGGTCTTGCCCAAATTCTGTATTTAGTAAAGCTATGGCTGAAGAAGTTTTTAACAAAAACTTGGAAGTCTGGTACCTGCCATACAAATGTACCATCCCGCCTACCTTAGAAATCGTCAAATAATATTAATATGCCCAACGCGATCTTGATCAAATTCTGTATATAGTAAATCAATAGCTAGTAAAAGTTTTGGACGAAAACTGGCAACTCCCCTTCTGGTACCTCCCATACATATGTACCATTCCACCCACTTTAGAAATCGTGTAATTATATAAATTCGCTCATCGAATCTTTCCGAAGTTCTATATTTAGTAAAGCTTCAACTACATACAATCGAGAAAAAACTCTGCATAATAGTTTAATATCATTATGATCAACGCGATCTTGCGCAAATTCTGTAGTTAGTAAAGCTATGGCTGGAAAAAGTTTTGGACAAAATCTTGGATGTCTGGTAACTCCCCTTCTGGTACCTCCCATACATATGTACCATCCCACCCCTTATAAACCGTGTTATATTATCAATATGACCAACGCGATCTTGCGCAAATTCTGTAGTTAGTAAAGCTATGGCTGGAAAAAGTTTTGGACAAAATCTTGGATGTCTGGTAACTCCCCTTCTGGTACCTCCCATACATATGTACCATCCCACCCCTTATAAACCGTGTTATATTATCAATATGACCAACGCGATCTTGCGCCAATTCTGTATATAGTAAAGCTATGGCTGGAAGAAATTTTGAACAAAAACTTGGAAGTCTGGCAATACCCCTTCTGGTACCTCCCATATATATGTACCATCCCACCCCTTATAATCTGTGTAATATTATCAATATGACCAACGCGATCTTGCTCAAATTCTGTATTTAGTAAAGCTATGGCTGAAGAAGTTTTGAACAAAAACTTGGAAGTCTGGTACCTGCCATACAAATGTACCATCCCGCCTAACTTAGAAATCGTATAATAATATTAATCAGCCCAACGCGATCTTGATCAAATTCTGTATATAGTAAATCAATAGCTAGTAAAAGTTTTGGACAAAAACTTGGAAGTCTGGCAACTCCCCTTCTGGTACCTCCCATACAAATGTACCATTCCACCCACTTTAGAAATCGTGTAATTATATAAATTCGCTCATCGAATCTTTCCGAAGTTCTATATTTAGTAAAGCTTCAACTACATACAATCGAGAAAAAACTCTGCATAATAGTTTAATATCATTATGATCAACGCGATCTTGCGCAAATTCTGTAGTTAGTAAAGCTATGGCTGGAAAAAGTTTTGGACAAAATCTTGGATGTCTGGTAACTCCCCTTCTGGTACCTCCCATACATATGTACCATCCCACCCCTTATAAACCGTGTTATATTATCAATATGACCAACGCGATCTTGCGCCAATTCTGTATATAGTAAAGCTATGGCTGGAAGAAATTTTGAACAAAAACTTGGAAGTCTGGCAATACCCCTTCTGGTACCTCCCATATATATGTACCATCCCACCCCTTATAATCTGTGTAATATTATCAATATGACCAACGCGATCTTGCCCAAATTCTGTATTTAGTAAAGCTATGGCTGAAGAAGTTTTGAACAAAAACTTGGAAGTCTGGTACCTGCCATACAAATGTACCATCCCGCCTAACTTAGAAATCGTATAATAATATTAATCAGCCCAACGCGATCTTGCCCAAATTCTGTATATAGTATATAAATAGATAGTCAAAGTTTTGGATAAAAACTTGGAAGTCTGGCAACTCCCCTTCTGGTACCTGCCATACAAATGTACCATCCCGCCTACCTTAGATATCGCGTAATAATGTCAATATGATCAACTCGATCTTGCCCAAATTCTGTATTTAGTAAAGCTATGGCTGGAAAAAGTTTTGGACAAAATCTTGGATGTCTGGTAACTCCCATTCTGGTACCTCCCATACATATGTACCCACCCCTTATCAACCGTGTTATATTATCAATATGACCAACGCGATCTTGCCCAAATTCTGTATTTAGTAAAGCTATGGCTGAAGAAATTTTGAACAAAAACTTGGAAGTCTGGCAACTCCCCTTCTGGTACCTGCCATACAAATGTACCATCCCGCCTACCTTAGAAATCGTGTAATAATATTAATATGCCCAACGAGATCTTGCCCAAATTCTGTATATAGTAAATCAATAGCTAGTTAAAGTTTTGGACAAAAACTTGGATGCCTGGTAACTCCCCTTCTGGTACCTCCCATACAGATGTACCATCCCACCCCTTATAAACCGTGTTATATTATCAATATGACCAACGCGATCTTGCCCAAATTCTGTATTTAGTAAAGCTATGGCTGGAAAAAGTTTTGGACAAAATCTTGGATGTCTGGTAACTCCCATTCTGATACCTCCCATACATATGTACCATCCCACCCCGTATAAACCGTGTTATATTACCAATATGACCAACGCGATCTTGCCCAAATTCTGTATTTAGTAAAGCTATGGCTGGAGAAGTTTTGAACAATAACTTGGAAGTTTGGGAACTCCCCTTCTGGTATCTGCCATGCATATGTACCATCCCACCCTTTATAATCCGTGTAATATTATCAATATGACCAACGCGATCTTGCCCAAATTCTGTAATTAGTAAAGCTATGGCTGAAGAAGTTTTGAACAATAACATGGAAGTTTGGGAACTCCCCTTCTGGTATCTGCCATGCATATGTACCATGCCACCCTTTATAATCCGTGTAATATTATCAATATGACCAACGCGATCTTGCCCAAATTCTGTATTTAGTAAAGCTATGGCTGAAGAAATTTTGAACAAAAACTTGGAAGTCTGGCAACACCCCTTCTGGTACCTGCCATACAAATGTACCATCCCGCCTACCTTAGAAATCGTGTAATAATATCAATATGATCAACTCGATCTTGCCCAAATTATGTATATAGTAAATCAATAGCTAGTCAAAGTTTTGGACAAAAACTTGGAAGTCTGGTAACTCCCCTTCTGGTACCTCCAATACATATGTACCATCCCACCCCTTATAACCCGTGTTATATTATCAATATGACCAACGCGATCTTGCCCAAATTCTGTATTTAGTAAAGCTATGGCTGAAGAAGTTTTGAACAAAAACTTGGAAGTCTGGCAACTCCCCTTCTGGTACCTCCCATACATATGTACCATCCCACCCTTTATAAACCGTGTTATATTTTCAATATGACCAACGCGATCTTGCCCAAATTCTGTATTTAGTAAAGCTATGCCTGCAGAAGTTTTGAACAAAAACTTGGAAGTCTCGCAACAATCGTGTAATAATATCAATATGCCCAACGCGATCTTGCCCAAATTCTGTAGTTAGTAAAGCTAGGACTGGTAAAAGTTTTGGACAAAAACTTCAAAGTCTGACAACTCCCCTTCTGGTACCTGCCATACAAATGTACCATCTCGCCTGCCTTAGAAATCGTGTAATAATATCAATATGACCAACGCGATCTTGCCCAAATTCTGTATATAGTAAATCAATAGCTAGTAAAAGTTTTGGACAAAAACTTGGAAGTCTGGCAACTCTCCTTCTGGTACCTCCCATACAAATGTACCATCCCACCCCTTATAACCCGTGTTGTATTATCAATATGACCAACGCGATCTTGCCCAAATTCTGTATTTAGTAAAGCTATGGCTGAAGAAGTTTTGAACAAAAACTTGGAAGTCTGGCAACTCCCCTTCTGGTACCTGCCATACAAATGTACCATCCCGCCTACCTTAGAAATCGTGTAATACTATCAATATCCCCAACGCGATATTGCCCAAATTCTGTAGTTAGTAAAGCCATGACTGAAGAAGTTTTGGACAAAAACTTGGAAGTCTGGCAACTTCCCTTCTGGTACCTGCCATACAAATGTATCATCCCGCCTATCTTAGAAATCGTGTAATAATATCAATATGCCCAACGCGATCTTGTCCAAATTCTGTAGTTAGTAAAGCTATGGCTGGAAAAAGTTTTGGACAAAATCTTGGATGTCTGGTAACTCCCCTTCTGGTACCTCCCATACATATGTACCATCCCACCCCTTATAAACCGTGTTATATTATCAATATGACCAACGCGATCTTGCGCAAATTCTGTATTTAGTAAAGCTATGGCTGTAAGAAATTTTGAACAAAAACTTGGAAGTCTGGCAATACCCCTTCTGGTACCTCCCATACAAATGTACCATTCCACCCACTTTAGAAATCGTGTAATTATATAAATTCGCTCATCGAATCTTTCCGAAGTTCTATATTTAGTAAAGCTTCAACTACATACAATCGAGAAAAAACTCTGCATAATAGTTTAATATCATTATGACCAACGCGATCTTGCCCAAATTCTGTAGTTAGTAAAGCTATGGCTGGAAAAAGTTTTGGACAAAATCTTGGATGTCTGGTAACTCCCCTTCTGGTACCTCCCATACATATGTACCATCCCACCCCTTATAAACCGTGTTATATTATCAATATGACCAACGCGATCTTGCCCAAATTCTGTATATAGTAAATCAATAGCTAGTCAAAGTGTTGGATAAAAACTTGAAAATCTGGTAACTCCCCTTCTGGTACCTCCCATACATATGTACCATCCCACCCTTTATAAACCGTGTTATATTTTCAATATGACCAACGCGATCTTGCCCAAATTCTGTATTTAGTAAAGCTATGCCTGCAGAAGTTTTGAACAAAAACTTGGAAGTCTCGCAACTCCCCTTCTGGTACCTGCCATACAAATGTACCATCTCGCCTGCCTTAGAAATCGTGTAATAATATCAATATGACCAACGCGATCTTGCCCAAATTCTGTATATAGTAAATCAATAGCTAGTCAAAGTGTTGGATAAAAACTTGGAAGTCTGGTAACTCCCCTTCTGGTACCTCCCATACATATGTACCATCCCACCCTTTATAAACCGTGTTATATTTTCAATATGACCAACGCGATCTTGCCCAAATTCTGTATTTAGTAAAGCTATGCCTGCAGAAGTTTTGAACAAAAACTTGGAAGTCTCGCAACTCCCCTTCTGGTACCTGCCATACAAATGTACCATCCCGCCTACCTTAGAAATCGTGTAATAATATTAATATGCCCAACGCGATCTTGATCAAATTCTGTATATAGTAAATCAATAGCTAGTAAAAGTTTTGGACAAAAACTTGGAAGTCTGGCAACTCCCCTTCTGGTACCTCCCATACAAATGTACCATCCCACCCCTTATAAACCGTGTTATATTATCAATATGACCAACGCGATCTTGCCCAAATTCTGTATTTAGTAAAGCTATGGCTGAAGAAGTTTTGAACAATAACTTGGAAGTCTGGTACCTGCCATACAAATGTACCATTCCGCCTACCTTAGAAATCGTGTAATAATATCAATATGCCCAACGCGATCTTGCCCAAATTCTGTAGTTAGTAAAGCTAGGACTGGTAAAAGTTTTGGACAAAAACTTCAAAGTCTGACAACTCCCCTTCTGGTACCTGCCATACAAATGTACCATCTCGCCTGCCTTAGAAATCGTGTAATAATATCAATATGACCAACGCGATCTTGCCCAAATTCTGTATATAGTAAATCAATAGCTAGTAAAAGTTTTGGACAAAAACTTGGAAGTCTGGCAACTCTCCTTCTGGTACCTCCCATACAAATGTACCATCCCACCCCTTATAACCCGTGTTGTATTATCAATATGACCAACGCGATCTTGCCCAAATTCTGTATTTAGTAAAGCTATGGCTGAAGAAGTTTTGAACAAAAACTTGGAAGTCTGGCAACTCCCCTTCTGGTACCTGCCATACAAATGTACCATCCCGCCTACCTTAGAAATCGTGTAATACTATCAATATCCCCAACGCGATATTGCCCAAATTCTGTAGTTAGTAAAGCTATGACTGAAGAAGTTTTGGACAAAAACTTGGAAGTCTGGCAACTTCCCTTCTGGTACCTGCCATACAAATGTATCATCCCGCCTATCTTAGAAATCGTGTAATAATATCAATATGCCCAACGCGATCTTGTCCAAATTCTGTAGTTAGTAAAGCTATGGCTGGAAAAAGTTTTGGACAAAATCTTGGATGTCTGGTAACTCCCCTTCTGGTACCTCCCATACATATGTACCATCCCACCCCTTATAAACCGTGTTATATTATCAATATGACCAACGCGATCTTGCGCAAATTCTGTATTTAGTAAAGCTATGGCTGTAAGAAATTTTGAACAAAAACTTGGAAGTCTGGCAATACCCCTTCTGGTACCTCCCATACAAATGTACCATTCCACCCACTTTAGAAATCGTGTAATTATATAAATTCGCTCATCGAATCTTTCCGAAGTTCTATATTTAGTAAAGCTTCAACTACATACAATCGAGAAAAAACTCTGCATAATAGTTTAATATCATTATGACCAACGCGATCTTGCCCAAATTCTGTAGTTAGTAAAGCTATGGCTGGAAAAAGTTTTGGACAAAATCTTGGATGTCTGGTAACTCCCCTTCTGGTACCTCCCATACATATGTACCATCCCACCCCTTATAAACCGTGTTATATTATCAATATGACCAACGCGATCTTGCCCAAATTCTGTATATAGTAAATCAATAGCTAGTCAAAGTGTTGGATAAAAACTTGGAAGTCTGGTAACTCCCCTTCTGGTACCTCCCATACATATGTACCATCCCACCCTTTATAAACCGTGTTATATTTTCAATATGACCAACGCGATCTTGCCCAAATTCTGTATTTAGTAAAGCTATGCCTGCAGAAGTTTTGAACAAAAACTTGGAAGTCTCGCAACTCCCCTTCTGGTACCTGCCATACAAATGTACCATCTCGCCTGCCTTAGAAATCGTGTAATAATATCAATATGACCAACGCGATCTTGCCCAAATTCTGTATATAGTAAATCAATAGCTAGTCAAAGTGTTGGATAAAAACTTGGAAGTCTGGTAACTCCCCTTCTGGTACCTCCCATACATATGTACCATCCCACCCTTTATAAACCGTGTTATATTTTCAATATGACCAACGCGATCTTGCCCAAATTCTGTATTTAGTAAAGCTATGCCTGCAGAAGTTTTGAACAAAAACTTGGAAGTCTCGCAACTCCCCTTCTGGTACCTGCCATACAAATGTACCATCCCGCCTACCTTAGAAATCGTGTAATAATATTAATATGCCCAACGCGATCTTGATCAAATTCTGTATATAGTAAATCAATAGCTAGTAAAAGTTTTGGACAAAAACTTGGAAGTCTGGCAACTCCCCTTCTGGTACCTCCCATACAAATGTACCATCCCACCCCTTATAAACCGTGTTATATTATCAATATGACCAACGCGATCTTGCCCAAATTCTGTATTTAGTAAAGCTATGGCTGAAGAAGTTTTGAACAATAACTTGGAAGTCTGGTACCTGCCATACAAATGTACCATTCCGCCTACCTTAGAAATCGTGTAATAATATCAATATGCCCAACGCGATCTTGCCCAAATTCTGTAGTTAGTAAAGCTAGGACTGGTAAAAGTTTTGGACAAAAACTTCAAAGTCTGACAACTCCCCTTCTGGTACCTGCCATACAAATGTACCATCTCGCCTGCCTTAGAAATCGTGTAATAATATCAATATGACCAACGCGATCTTGCCCAAATTCTGTATATAGTAAATCAATAGCTAGTCAAAGTGTTGGATAAAAACTTGGAAGTCTGGTAACTCCCCTACTGGTACCTCCCATACATATGTACCATCCCACCCTTTATAAACCGTGTTATATTTTCAATATGACCAACGCGATCTTGCCCAAATTCTGTATTTAGTAAAGCTATGCCTGCAGAAGTTTTGAACAATAACTTGGAAGTCTCGCAACTCCCCTTCTGGTACCTGCCATACAAATGTACCATCCCGCCTACCTTAGAAATCGTGTAATAATATTAATATGCCCAACGCGATCTTGATCAAATTCTGTATATAGTAAATCAATAGCTAGTAAAAGTTTTGGACAAAAACTTGGAAGTCTGGCAACTCCCCTTCTGGTACCTCCCATACAAATGTACCATCCCACCCCTTATAAACCGTGTTATATTATCAATATGACCAACGCGATCTTGCCCAAATTCTGTATTTAGTAAAGCTATGGCTGAAGAAGTTTTGAACAATAACTTGGAAGTCTGGTACCTGCCATACAAATGCACCATTCCGCCTACCTTAGAAATCGTGTAATAATATCAATATGCCCAACGCGATCTTGCCCAAATTCTGTAGTTAGTAAAGCTAGGACTGGTAAAAGTTTTGGACAAAAACTTCAAAGTCTGACAACTCCCCTTCTGGTACCTGCCATACAAATGTACCATCCCGCCTACCTTAGAAATCGTGTAATAATATTAATATGCCCAACGCGATCTTGATCAAATTCTGTATATAGTAAATCAATAGCTAGTAAAAGTTTTGGACAAAAACTTGGAAGTCTGGCAACTCCCCTTCTGGTACCTCCCATACAAATGTACCATCCCACCCCTTATAACCCGTGTTGTATTATCAATATGACCAACGCGATCTTGCCCAAATTCTGTATTTAGTAAAGCTATGGCTGAAGAAGTTTTGAACAAAAACTTGGAAGTCAGGCAACTCCCCTTCTGGTACCTGCCATACAAATGTACCATCCCGCCTACCTTAGAAATCGTGTAATAATATCAATATGCCCAACGCGATATTGCCCAAATTCTGTAGTTAGTAAAGCTATGACTGAAGAAGTTTTGGACAAAAACTTGGAAGTCTGGCAACTTCCCTTCTGGTACCTGCCATACAAATGTATCATCCCGCCTATCTTAGAAATCGTGTAATAATATCAATATGCCCAACGCGATCTTGTCCAAATTCTGTAGTTAGTAAAGCTATGGCTGGAAAAAGTTTTGGACAAAATCTTGGATGTCTGGTAACTCCCCTTCTGGTACCTCCCATACATATGTACCATCCCACCCCTTATAAACCGTGTTATATTATCAATATGACCAACGCGATCTTGCGCAAATTCTGTATTTAGTAAAGCTATGGCTTTAAGAAATTTTGAACAAAAACTTGGAAGTCTGGCAATACCCCTTCTGGTACCTCCCATACAAATGTACCATTCCACCCACTTTAGAAATCGTGTAATTATATAAATTCGCTCATCGAATCTTTCCTAAGTTCTATATTTAGTAAAGCTTCAACTACATACAATCGAGAAAAAACTCAGCATAATAGTTTAATATCATTATGACCAACGCGATCTTGCCCAAATTCTGTAGTTAGTAAAGCTATGGCTGGAAAAAGTTTTGGACAAAATCTTGGATGTCTGGTAACTCCCCTTCTGGTACCTCCCATACATATGTACCATCCCACCCCTTATAAACCGTGTTATATTATCAATATGACCAACGCGATCTTGCCCAAATTCTGTATATAGTAAATCAATAGCTAGTCAAAGTGTTGGATAAAAACTTGGAAGTCTGGTAACTCCCCTTCTGGTACCTCCCATACATATGTACCATCCCACCCTTTATAAACCGTGTTATATTTTCAATATGACCAACGCGATCTTGCCCAAATTCTGTATTTAGTAAAGCTATGCCTGCAGAAGTTTTGAACAAAAACTTGGAAGTCTCGCAACTCCCCTTCTGGTACCTGCCATACAAATGTACCATCTCGCCTGCCTTAGAAATCGTGTAATAATATCAATATGACCAACGCGATCTTGCCCAAATTCTGTATATAGTAAATCAATAGCTAGTCAAAGTGTTGGATAAAAACTTGGAAGTCTGGTAACTCCCCTTCTGGTACCTCCCATACATATGTACCATCCCACCCTTTATAAACCGTGTTATATTTTCAATATGACCAACGCGATCTTGCCCAAATTCTGTATTTAGTAAAGCTATACCTGCAGAAGTTTTGAACAAAAACTTGGAAGTCTCGCAACTCCCCTTCTGGTACCTGCCATACAAATGTACCATCCCGCCTACCTTAGAAATCGTGTAATAATATTAATATGCCCAACGCGATCTTGCCCAAATTCTGTATATAGTAAATCAATAGCTAGGAAAAGTTTTGGACAAAAACTTGGAAGTCTGGCAACTCCCCTTCTGGTACCTCCCATACAAATGTACCATCCCACCCCTTATAAACCGTGTTATATTATCAATATGACCAACGCGATCTTGCCCAAATTCTGTATTTAGTAAAGCTATGGCTGAAGAAGTTTTGAACAATAACTTGGAAGTCTGGTACCTGCCATACAAATGTACCATTCCGCCTACCTTAGAAATCGTGTAATAATATCAATATGCCCAACGCGATCTTGCCCAAATTCTGTAGTTAGTAAAGCTAGGACTGGTAAAAGTTTTGGACAAAAACTTCAAAGTCTGACAACTCCCCTTCTGGTACCTGCCATACAAATGTACCATCTCGCCTGCCTTAGAAATCGTGTAATAATATCAATATGACCAACGCGATCTTGCCCAAATTCTGTATATAGTAAATCAATAGCTAGTAACAGTTTTGGACAAAAACTTGGAAGTCTGGCAACTCCCCTTCTGGTACCTCCCATACAAATGTACCATTCCACCCACTTTAGAAATCGTGTAATTATATAAATTCGCTCATCGAATCTTTCCGAAGTTCTATATTTAGTAAAGCTTCAACTACATACAATCGAGAAAAAAACTCTGCATAATAGTTTAATATCATTATGATCAACGCGATCTTGCCCAAATTCTTTAGTTAGTAAAGCTATGGCTGGAAAAAGTTTTGGACAAAATCTTGGATGTCTGGTAACTCCCCTTCTGGTACCTCCCATACATATGTACCATACCACCCCTTATAAAACGTGTTATATTATCAATATGAGCAACGCGATCTTGCCCAAATTCTGTATTTAGTAAAGCTATGGCTAGAAGAAATTTTGAACAAAAACTTGGAAGTCTTATGGGATTGGATATGGGCTATGTGGCCACACCCCTTCGGGTACCACCCATACAAAATCGTCTATTTCGCCCACTTTAGAAAGCGTGTAATAATATCAATATGCCCAACGCGATCTTGCCCAAATTATGTATACAGTAAATCAACAGCTAGTCAAAGTTTTGGACAAAAACTTGGAAGTCTGGCAATACCCCTTCTGGTACCTCCCATACAAATGTACTATCCCGCCTACCTTACAAATCGTGTAATAATATCAATATGCCCAACGCGATCTTGCCCAAATTATGTATATAGTAAATCAATAGCTAGTAAAAGTTTTGGACAAAAACTTGGAAGTCTGGCAACTCCCCTTCTGGTACCTCCCATACAAATGTACCATCCCACCCCTTATAAACCGTGTTATATTATCAATATGACCAACGCGATCTTGCCCAAATTCTGTATTTAGTAAAGCTATGGCTGAAGAAGTTTTGAACAATAACTTGGAAGTCTGGTACCTGCCATACAAATGTACCATTCCGCCTACCTTATAAATCGTGTAATAATATCAATATGCCCAACGCGATCTTGCCCAAATTCTGTAGTTAGTAAAGCTAGGACTGGTAAAAGTTTTGGACAAAAACTTGGAAGTCTGGCAACTCCCCTTCTGGTATCTCCCATACAAATGTACCATCCCACCCCTTATAACCCGTGTTGTATTATCAATATGACCAACGCGATCTTGCCCAAATTCTGTATTTAGTAAAGCTATGGCTGAAGAAGTTTTGAACAAAAACTTGGAAGTCTGGCAACTCCCCTTCTGGTACCTGCCATACAAATGTACCATCCCGCCTACCTTAGAAATCGTGTAATAATATCAATATGCCCAACGCGATATTGCCCAAATTCTGTAGTTAGTAAAGCTATGACTGAAGAAGTTTTGGACAAAAACTTGGAAGTCTGGCAACTTCCCTTCTGGTACCTGCCATACAAATGTATCATCCCGCCTATCTTAGAAATCGTGTAATAATATCAATATGCCCAACGCGATCTTGTCCAAATTCTGTAGTTAGTAAAGCTATGGCTGGAAAAAGTTTTGGACAAAATCTTGGATGTCTGGTAACTCCCCTTCTGGTACCTCCCATACATATGTACCATCCCACCCCTTATAAACCGTGTTATATTATCAATATGACCAACGCGATCTTGCCCAAATTCTGTATTTAGTAAAGCTATGGCTGTAAGAAATTTTGAACAAAAACTTGGAAGTCTGGCAATACCCCTTCTGGTACCTCCCATACAAATGTACCATTCCACCCACTTTAGAAATCGTGTAATTATATAAATTCGCTCATCGAATCTTTCCGAAGTTCTATATTTAGTAAAGCTTCAACTACATACAATCGAGAAAAAACTCTGCATAATAGTTTAATATCATTATGACCAACGCGATCTTGCCCAAATTCTGTAGTTAGTAAAGCTATGGCTGGAAAAAGTTTTGGACAAAATCTTGGATGTCTGGTAACTCCCCTTCTGGTACCTCCCATACATATGTACCATCCCACCCCTTATAAACCGTGTTATATTATCAATATGACCAACGCGATCTTGCCCAAATTCTGTATATAGTAAATCAATAGCTAGTCAAAGTGTTGGATAAAAACTTGGAAGTCTGGTAACTCCCCTTCTGGTACCTCCCATACATATGTACCATCCCACCCTTTATAAACCGTGTTATATTTTCAATATGACCATCGCGATCTTGCCCAAATTCTGTATTTAGTAAAGCTATGCCTGCAGAAGTTTTGAACAAAAACTTGGAAGTCTCGCAACTCCCCTTCTGGTACCTGCCATACAAATGTACCATCTCGCCTGCCTTAGAAATCGTGTAATAATATCAATATGACCAACGCGATCTTGCCCAAATTCTGTATATAGTAAATCAATAGCTAGTCAAAGTGTTTGATAAAAACTTGGAAGTCTGGTAACTCCCCTTCTGGTTCCTCCCATACATATGTACCATCCCACCCTTTATAAACGGTGTTATATTTTCAATATGACCAACGCGATCTTGCCCAAATTCTGTATTTAGTAAAGCTATGCCTGCAGAAGTTTTGAACAATAACTTGGAAGTCTCGCAACTCCCCTTCTGGTACCTGCCATACAAATGTACCATCCCGCCTACCTTAGAAATCGTGTAATAATATTAATATGCCCAACGCGATGTTGATCAAATTCTGTATATAGTAAATCAATAGGTAGTAAAAGTTTTGGACAAAAACTTGGAAGTCTGGCAACTCCCCTTCTGGTACCTCCCATACAAATGTACCATCCCACCCCTTATAAACCGTGTTATATTATCAATATGACCAACGCGATCTTGCCCAAATTCTGTATTTAGTAAAGCTATGCCTGCAGAAGTTTTGAACAAAAACTTGGAAGTCTCGCAACTCCCCTTCTGGTACCTCCCATACATATGTACCATCCCACCCCTTATAAACCGTGTTATATTATCAATATGACCAACGCGATCTTGCCCAAATTCTGTATATAGTAAATCAATAGCTAGTCAAAGTGTTGGATAAAAACTTGGAAGTCTGGTAACTCCCCTTCTGGTACCTCCCATACATATGTACCATCCCACCCTTTATAAACCGTGTTATATTTTCAATATGACCAACGCGATCTTGCCCAAATTCTGTATTTAGTAAAGCTATGCCTGCAGAAGTTTTGAACAATAACTTGGAAGTCTCGCAACTCCCCTTCTGGTACCTGCCATACAAATGTACCATCCCGCCTACCTTAGAAATCGTGTAATAATATTAATATGCCCAACGCGATCTTGATCAAATTCTGTATATAGTAAATCAATAGCTAGTAAAAGTTTTGGACAAAAACTTGGAAGTAGGGCAACTCCCCTTCTGGTACCTCCCATACAAATGTACCATCCCACCCCTTATAAACCGTGTTATATTATCAATATGACCAACGCGATCTTGCCCAAATTCTGTATTTAGTAAAGCTATGGCTGAAGAAGTTTTGAACAATAACTTGGAAGTCTGGTACCTGCCATACAAATGTACTATTCCGCCTACCTTAGAAATCGTGTAATAATATCAATATGCCCAACGCGATCTTGCCCAAATTCTGTAGTTAGTAAAGCTAGGACTGGTAAAAGTTTTGGACAAAAACTTCAAAGTCTGACAACTCCCCTTCTGGTACCTGCCATACAAATGTACCATCCCGCCTACCTTAGAAATCGTGTAATAATATTAATATGCCCAACGCGATCTTGATCAAATTCTGTATATAGTAAATCAGTAGCTAGTAAAAGTTTTGGACAAAAACTTGGAAGTCTGGCAACTCCCCTTCTGGTACCTCCCATACAAATGTACCATCCCACCCCTTATAAACCGTGTTATATTATCAATATGACCAACGCGATCTTGCCCAAATTCTGTATTTAGTAAAGCTATGGCTGAAGAAGTTTTGAACAATAACTTGGAAGTCTGGTACCTGCCATACAAATGTACCATTCCGCCTACCTTAGAAATCGTGTAATAATATCAATATGCCCAACGCGATCTTGCCCAAATTCTGTAGTTAGTAAAGCTAGGACTGGTAAAAGTTTTGGACAAAAACTTCAAAGTCTGGCAATACCCCTTCTGGTACCTCCCATACAAATGTACCATTCCACCCACTTTAGAAATCGTGTAATTATATAAATTCGCTCATCGAATCTTTCCGAAGTTCTATATTTAGTAAAGCTTCAACTACATACAATCGAGAAAAAACTCTGCATAATAGTTTAATATCATTATGACCAACGCGATCTTGCCCAAATTCTGTAGTTAGTAAAGCTATGGCTGGAAAAAGTTTTGGACAAAATCTTGGATGTCTGGTAACTCCCCTTCTGGTACCTCCCATACATATGTACCATCCCACCCCTTATAAACCGTGTTATATTATCAATATGACCAACGCGATCTTGCCCAAATTCTGTATATAGTAAATCAATAGCTAGTCAAAGTGTTGGATAAAAACTTGGAAGTCTGGTAACTCCCCTTCTGGTACCTCCCATACATATGTACCATCCCACCCTTTATAAACCGTGTTATATTTTCAATATGACCAACGCGATCTTGCCCAAATTCTGTATTTAGTAAAGCTATGCCTGCAGAAGTTTTGAACAAAAACTTGGAAGTCTCGCAACTCCCCTTCTGGTACCTGCCATACAAATGTACCATCTCGCCTGCCTTAGAAATCGTGTAATAATATCAATATGACCAACGCGATCTTGCCCAAATTCTGTATATAGTAAATCAATAGCTAGTCAAAGTGTTGGATAAAAACTTGGAAGTCTGGTAACTCCCCTTCTGGTTCCTCCCATACATATGTACCATCCCACCCTTTATAAACGGTGTTATATTTTCAATATGACCAACGCGATCTTGCCCAAATTCTGTATTTAGTAAAGCTATGCCTGCAGAAGTTTTGAACAATAACTTGGAAGTCTCGCAACTCCCCTTCTGGTACCTGCCATACAAATGTACCATCCCGCCTACCTTAGAAATCGTGTAATAATATTAATATGCCCAACGCGATCTTGATCAAATTCTGTATATAGTAAATCAATAGCTAGTAAAAGTTTTGGACAAAAACTTGGAAGTCTGGCAACTCCCCTTCTGGTACCTCCCATACAAATGTACCATCCCACCCCTTATAAACCGTGTTATATTATCAATATGACCAACGCGATCTTGCCCAAATTCTGTATTTAGTAAAGCTATGCCTGCAGAAGTTTTGAACAAAAACTTGGAAGTCTCGCAACTCCCCTTCTGGTACCTCCCATACATATGTACCATCCCACCCCTTATAAACCGTGTTATATTATCAATATGACCAACGCGATCTTGCCCAAATTCTGTATATAGTAAATCAATAGCTAGTCAAAGTGTTGGATAAAAACTTGGAAGTCTGGTAACTCCCCTTCTGGTACCTCCCATACATATGTACCATCCCACCCTTTATAAACCGTGTTATATTTTCAATATGACCAACGCGATCTTGCCCAAATTCTGTATTTAGTAAAGCTATGCCTGCAGAAGTTTTGAACAATAACTTGGAAGTCTCGCAACTCCCCTTCTGGTACCTGCCATACAAATGTACCATCCCGCCTACCTTAGAAATCGTGTAATAATATTAATATGCCCAACGCGATCTTGATCAAATTCTGTATATAGTAAATCAATAGCTAGTAAAAGTTTTGGACAAAAACTTGGAAGTCTGGCAACTCCCCTTCTGGTACCTCCCATACAAATGTACCATCCCACCCCTTATAAACCGTGTTATATTATCAATATGACCAACGCGATCTTGCCCAAATTCTGTATTTAGTAAAGCTATGCCTGCAGAAGTTTTGAACAAAAACTTGGAAGTCTCGCAACTCCCCTTCTGGTACCTCCCATACATATGTACCATCCCACCCCTTATAAACCGTGTTATATTATCAATATGACCAACGCGATCTTGCCCAAATTCTGTATATAGTAAATCAATAGCTAGTCAAAGTGTTGGATAAAAACTTGGAAGTCTGGTAACTCCCCTTCTGGTACCTCCCATACATATGTACCATCCCACCCTTTATAAACCGTGTTATATTTTCAATATGACCAACGCGATCTTGCCCAAATTCTGTATTTAGTAAAGCTATGCCTGCAGAAGTTTTGAACAATAACTTGGAAGTCTCGCAACTCCCCTTCTGGTACCTGCCATACAAATGTACCATACCGCCTACCTTAGAAATCGTGTAATAATATTAATATGCCCAACGCGATCTTGATCAAATTCTGTATATAGTAAATCAATAGCTAGTAAAAGTTTTGGACAAAAACTTGGAAGTAGGGCAACTCCCCTTCTGGTACCTCCCATACAAATGTACCATCCCACCCCTTATAAACCGTGTTATATTATCAATATGACCAACGCGATCTTGCCCAAATTCTGTATTTAGTAAAGCTATGGCTGAAGAAGTTTTGAACAATAACTTGGAAGTCTGGTACCTGCCATACAAATGTACCATTCCGCCTACCTTAGAAATCGTGTAAAAATATCAATATGCCCAACGCGATCTTGCCCAAATTCTGTAGTTAGTAAAGCTAGGACTGGTAAAAGTTTTGGACAAAAACTTCAAAGTCTGACAACTCCCCTTCTGGTACCTGCCATACAAATGTACCATCTCGCCTGCCTTAGAAATCGTGTAATAATATCAATATGACCAACGCGATCTTGCCCAAATTCTGTATATAGTAAATCAATAGCTAGTAACAGTTTTGGACAAAAACTTGGAAGTCTGGCAACTCCCCTTCTGGTACCTCCCATACAAATGTACCATTCCACCCACTTTAGAAATCGTGTAATTATATAAATTCGCTCATCGAATCTTTCCGAAGTTCTATATTTAGTAAAGCTTCAACTACATACAATCGAGAAAAAACTCTGCATAATAGTTTAATATCATTATGATCAACGCGATCTTGCCCAAATTCTGTAGTTAGTAAAGCTATGGCTGGAAAAAGTTTTGGACAAAATCTTGGATGTCTGGTAACTCCCCTTCTGGTACCTCCCATACATATGTACCATACCACCCCTCATAAAACGTGTTATATTATCAATATGAGCAACGCGATCTTGCCCAAATTCTGTATTTAGTAAAGCTATGGCTAGAAGAAATTTTGAACAAAAACTTGGAAGTCTTATGGGATTGGATATGGGCTATGTGGCCACACCCCTTCGGGTACCACCCATACAAAATCGTCTATTTCGCCCACTTTAGAAAGCGTGTAATAATATCAATATGCCCAACGCGATCTTGCCCAAATTATGTATACAGTAAATCAACAGCTAGTCAAAGTTTTGGACAAAAACTTGGAAGTCTGGCAATACCCCTTCTGGTACCTCCCATACAAATGTACTATCCCGCCTACATTACAAATCGTGTAATAATATCAATATGCCCAACGCGATCTTGCCCAAATTATGTATACAGTAAATCAACAGCTAGTAAAAGTTTTGGACAAAAACTTGGAAGTCTGGCAACTCCCCTTCTGGTACCTCCCATACAAATGTACCATCCCACCCCTTATAACCCGTGTTGTATTATCAATATGACCAACGCGATCTTGCCCAAATTCTGTATTTAGTAAAGCTATGGCTGAAGAAGTTTTGAACAAAAACTTGGAAGTCTGGCAACTCCCCTTCTGGTACCTGCCATACAAATGTACCATTCCGCCTACCTTAGAAATCGTGTAATAATATCAATATGCCCAACGCGATCTTGCCCAAATTCTGTAGTTAGTAAAGCTAGGACTGGTAAAAGTTTTGGACAAAAACTTCAAAGTCTGACAACTCCCCTTCTGGTACCTGCCATACAAATGTACCATCTCGCCTGCCTTAGAAATCGTGTAATAATATCAATATGACCAACGCGATCTTGCCCAAATTCTGTATATAGTAAATCAATAGCTAGTCAAAGTGTTGGATAAAAACTTGGAAGTCTGGTAACTCCCCTTCTGGTACCTCCCATACATATGTACCATCCCACCCTTTATAAACCGTGTTATATTTTCAATATGACCAACGCGATCTTGCCCAAATTCTGTATTTAGTAAAGCTATGCCTGCAGAAGTTTTGAACAATAACTTGGAAGTCTCGCAACTCCCCTTCTGGTACCTGCCATACAAATGTACCATCCCGCCTACCTTAGAAATCGTGTAATAATATTAATATGCCCAACGCGATCTTGATCAAATTCTGTATATAGTAAATCAATAGCTAGTAAAAGTTTTGGACAAAAACTTGGAAGTCTGGCAACTCCCCTTCTGGTACCTCCCATACAAATGTACCATCCCACCCGTTATAAACCGTGTTATATTATCAATATGACCATCGCGATCTTGCCCAAATTCTGTATTTAGTAAAGCTATGGCTGAAGAAGTTTTGAACAATAACTTGGAAGTCTGGTACCTGCCATACAAATGTACCATTCCGCCTACCTTAGAAATCGTGTAATAATATCAATATGCCCAACGCGATCTTGCCCAAATTCTGTAGTTAGTAAAGCTAGGACTGGTAAAAGTTTTGGACAAAAACTTCAAAGTCTGACAACTCCCCTTCTGGTACCTGCCATACAAATGTACCATCCCGCCTACCTTAGAAATCGTGTAATAATATTAATATGCCCAACGCGATCTTGATCAAATTCTGTATATAGTAAATCAAGAGCTAGTAAAAGTTTTGGACAAAAACTTGGAAGTCTGGCAACTCCCCTTCTGGTACCTCCCATACAAATGTACCATCCCACCCCTTATAACCCGTGTTGTATTATCAATATGACCAACGCGATATTGCCCAAATTCTGTAGTTAGTAAAGCTATGACTGAAGAAGTTTTGGACAAAAACTTGGAAGTCTGGCAACTTCCCTTCTGGTACCTGCCATACAAATGTATCATCCCGCCTATCTTAGAAATCGTGTAATAATATCAATATGCCCAACGCGATCTTGTCCAAATTCTGTAGTTAGTAAAGCTATGGCTGGAAAAAGTTTTGGACAAAATCTTGGATGTCTGGTAACTCCCCTTCTGGTACCTCCCATACATATGTACCATCCCACCCCTTATAAACCGTGTTATATTATCAATATGACCAACGCGATCTTGCGCAAATTCTGTATTTAGTAAAGCTATGGCTGTAAGAAATTTTGAACAAAAACTTGGAAGTCTGGCAATACCCCTTCTGGTACCTCCCATACAAATGTACCATTCCACCCACTTTAGAAATCGTGTAATTATATAAATTCGCTCATCGAATCTTTCCGAAGTTCTATATTTAGTAAAGCTTCAACTACATACAATCGAGAAAAAACTGTGCATAATAGTTTAATATCATTATGACCAACGCGATCTTGCCCAAATTCTGTAGTTAGTAAAGCTATGGCTGGAAAAAGTTTTGGACAAAATCTTGGATGTCTGGTAACTCCCCTTCTGGTACCTCCCATACATATGTACCATCCCACCCCTTATAAACCGTGTTATATTATCAATATGACCAACGCGATCTTGCCCAAATTCTGTATATAGTAAATCAATAGCTAGTCAAAGTGTTGGATAAAAACTTGGAAGTCTGGTAACTCCCCTTCTGGTACCTCCCATACATATGTACCATCCCACCCTTTATAAACCGTGTTATATTTTCAATATGACCAACGCGATCTTGCCCAAATTCTGTATTTAGTAAAGCTATGCCTGCAGAAGTTTTGAACAAAAACTTGGAAGTCTCGCAACTCCCCTTCTGGTACCTGCCATACAAATGTACCATCTCGCCTGCCTTAGAAATCGTGTAATAATATCAATATGACCAACGCGATCTTGCCCAAATTCTGTATATAGTAAATCAATAGCTAGTCAAAGTGTTGGATAAAAACTTGGAAGTCTGGTAACTCCCCTTCTGGTACCTCCCATACATATGTACCATCCCACCCTTTATAAACCGTGTTATATTTTCAATATGACCAACGCGATCTTGCCCAAATTCTGTATTTAGTAAAGCTATGCCTGCAGAAGTTTTGAACAATAACTTGGAAGTCTCGCAACTCCCCTTCTGGTACCTGCCATACAAATGTACCATCCCGCCTACCTTAGAAATCGTGTAATAATATTAATATGCCCAACGCGATCTTGATCAAATTCTGTATATAGTAAATCAATAGCTAGTAAAAGTTTTGGACAAAAACTTGGAAGTCTGGCAACTCCCCTTCTGGTACCTCCCATACAAATGTACCATCCCACCCCTTATAAACCGTGTTATATTATCAATATGACCAACGCGATCTTGCCCAAATTCTGTATTTAGTAAAGCTATGCCTGCAGAAGTTTTGAACAAAAACTTGGATGTCTCGCAACTCCCCTTCTGGTACCTCCCATACATATGTACCATCCCACCCCTTATAAACCGTGTTATATTATCAATATGACCAACGCGATCTTGCCCAAATTCTGTATATAGTAAATCAATAGCTAGTCAAAGTGTTGGATAAAAACTTGGAAGTCTGGTAACTCCCCTTCTGGTACCTCCCATACATATGTACCATCCCACCCTTTATAAACCGTGTTATATTTTCAATATGACCAACGCGATCTTGCCCAAATTCTGTATTTAGTAAAGCTATGCCTGCAGAAGTTTTGAACAAAAACTTGGAAGTCTCGCAACTCCCCTTCTGGTACCTGCCATACAAATGTACCATCTCGCCTGCCTTAGAAATCGTGTAATAATATCAATATGACCAACGCGATCTTGCCCAAATTCTGTATATAGTAAATCAATAGCTAGTCAAAGTGTTGGATAAAAACTTGGAAGTCTGGTAACTCCCCTTCTGGTACCTCCCATACATATGTACCATCCCACCCTTTATAAACCGTGTTATATTTTCAATATGACCAACGCGATCTTGCCCAAATTCTGTATTTAGTAAAGCTATGCCTGCAGAAGTTTTGAACAATAACTTGGAAGTCTCGCAACTCCCCTTCTGGTACCTGCCATACAAATGTACCATACCGCCTACCTTAGAAATCGTGTAATAATATTAATATGCCCAACGCGATCTTGATCAAATTCTGTATATAGTAAATCAATAGCTAGTAAAAGTTTTGGACAAAAACTTGGAAGTCTGGTAACTCCCCTTCTGGTACCTCCCATACAAATGTACCATCCCACCCCTTATAAACCGTGTTATATTATCAATATGACCAACGCGATCTTGCCCAAATTCTGTATTTAGTAAAGCTATGGCTGAAGAAGTTTTGAACAATAACTTGGAAGTCTGGTACCTGCCATACAAATGTACCATTCCGCCTACCTTAGAAATCGTGTAATAATATCAATATGCCCAACGCGATCTTGCCCAAATTCTGTAGTTAGTAAAGCTAGGACTGGTAAAAGTTTTGGACAAAAACTTCAAAGTCTGACAACTCCCCTTCTGGTACCTGCCATACAAATGTACCATCTCGCCTGCCTTAGAAATCGTGTAATAATATCAATATGACCAACGCGATCTTGCCCAAATTCTGTATATAGTAAATCAATAGCTAGTAAAAGTTTTGGACAAAAACTTGGAAGTCTGGCAACTCCCCTTCTGGTACCTCCCATACAAATGTACCATTCCACCCACTTTAGAAATCGTGTAATTATATAAATTCGCTCATCGAATCTTTCCGAAGTTCTATATTTAGTAAAGCTTCAACTACATACAATCGAGAAAAAACTCTGCATAATAGTTTAATATCATTATGATCAACGCGATCTTGCCCAAATTCTGTAGTTAGTAAAGCTATGGCTGGAAAAAGTTTTGGACAAAATCTTGGATGTCTGGTAACTCCCCTTCTGGTACCTCCCATACATATGTACCATACCACCCCTTATAAAACGTGTTATATTATCAATATGAGCAACGCGATCTTGCCCAAATTCTGTATTTAGTAAAGCTATGGCTAGAAGAAATTTTGAACAAAAACTTGGAAGTCTTATGGGATTGGATATGGGCTATGTGGCCACACCCCTTCGGGTACCACCCATACAAAATCGTCTATTTCGCCCACTTTAGAAAGCGTGTAATAATATCAATATGCCCAACGCGATCTTGCCCAAATTATGTATACAGTAAATCAACAGCTAGTCAAAGTTTTGGACAAAAACTTGGAAGTCTGGCAATACCCCTTCTGGTACCTCCCATACAAATGTACTATCCCGCCTACCTTACAAATCGTGTAATAATATCAATATGACCAACGCGATCTTGCCCAAATTCTGTATATAGTAAATCAATAGCTAGTCAAAGTGTTGGATAAAAACTTGGATGTCTGGTAACTCCCCTTCTGGTACCTCCCATACATATGTACCATCCCACCCTTTATAAACCGTGTTATATTTTCAATATGACCAACGCGATCTTGCCCAAATTCTGTATTTAGTAAAGCTATGCCTGCAGAAGTTTTGAACAAAAACTTGGAAGTCTCGCAACTCCCCTTCTGGTACCTGCCATACAAATGTACCATCTCGCCTGCCTTAGAAATCGTGTAATAATATCAATATGACCAACGCGATCTTGCCCAAATTCTGTATATAGTAAATCAATAGCTAGTCAAAGTGTTGGATAAAAACTTGGAAGTCTGGTAACTCCCCTTCTGGTACCTCCCATACATATGTACCATCCCACCCTTTATAAACCGTGTTATATTTTCAATATGACCAACGCGATCTTGCCCAAATTCTGTATTTAGTAAAGCTATGCCTGCAGAAGTTTTGAACAATAACTTGGAAGTCTCGCAACTCCCCTTCTGGTACCTGCCATACAAATGTACCATACCGCCTACCTTAGATATCGTGTAATAATATTAATATGCCCAACGCGATCTTGATCAAATTCTGTATATAGTAAATCAATAGCTAGTAAAAGTTTTGGACAAAAACTTGGAAGTCTGGTAACTCCCCTTCTGGTACCTCCCATACAAATGTACCATCCCACCCCTTATAAACCGTGTTATATTATCAATATGACCAACGCGATCTTGCCCAAATTCTGTATTTAGTAAAGCTATGGCTGAAGAAGTTTTGAACAATAACTTGGAAGTCTGGTACCTGCCATACAAATGTACCATTCCGCCTACCTTAGAAATCGTGTAATAATATCAATATGCCCAACGCGATCTTGCCCAAATTCTGTAGTTAGTAAAGCTAGGACTGGTAAAAGTTTTGGACAAAAACTTCAAAGTCTGACAACTCCCCTTCTGGTACCTGCCATACAAATGTACCATCTCGCCTGCCTTAGAAATCGTGTAATAATATCAATATGACCAACGCGATCTTGCCCAAATTCTGTATATAGTAAATCAATAGCTAGTAAAAGTTTTGGACAAAAACTTGGAAGTCTGGCAACTCCCCTTCTGGTACCTCCCATACAAATGTACCATTCCACCCACTTTAGAAATCGTGTAATTATATAAATTCGCTCATCGAATCTTTCCGAAGTTCTATATTTAGTAAAGCTTCAACTACATACAATCGAGAAAAAACTCTGCATAATAGTTTAATATCATTATGATCAACGCGATCTTGCCCAAATTCTGTAGTTAGTAAAGCTATGGCTGGAAAAAGTTTTGGACAAAATCTTGGATGTCTGGTAACTCCCCTTCTGGTACCTCCCATACATATGTACCATACCACCCCTTATAAAACGTGTTATATTATCAATATGAGCAACGCGATCTTGCCCAAATTCTGTATTTAGTAAAGCTATGGCTAGAAGAAATTTTGAACAAAAACTTGGAAGTCTTATGGGATTGGATATGGGCTATGTGGCCACACCCCTTCGGGTACCACCCATACAAAATCGTCTATTTCGCCCACTTTAGAAAGCGTGTAATAATATCAATATGCCCAACGCGATCTTGCCCAAATTATGTATACAGTAAATCAACAGCTAGTCAAAGTTTTGGACAAAAACTTGGAAGTCTGGCAATACCCCTTCTGGTACCTCCCATACAAATGTACTATCCCGCCTACCTTACAAATCGTGTAATAATATCAATATGACCAACGCGATCTTGCCCAAATTCTGTATATAGTAAATCAATAGCTAGTCAAAGTGTTGGATAAAAACTTGGATGTCTGGTAACTCCCCTTCTGGTACCTCCCATACATATGTACCATACCACCCCTTATAAAACGTGTTATATTATCAATATGAGCAACGCGATCTTGCCCAAATTCTGTATTTAGTAAAGCTATGGCTAGAAGAAATTTTGAACAAAAACTTGGAAGTCTTATGGGATTGGATATGGGCTATGTGGCCACACCCCTTCGGGTACCACCCATACAAAATCGTCTATTTCGCCCACTTTAGAAAGCGTGTAATAATATAAATATGCCCAACGCGATCTTGCCCAAATTATGTATACAGTAAATCAACAGCTAGTCAAAGTTTTGGACAAAACCTTGGAAGTCTGGCAACTCCCCTTCTGGTACCTCCCATACAAATGCACCATCCCACCCCTTATAACCCGTGTTGTATTATCAATATGACCAACGCGATCTTGCCCAAATTCTGTATTTAGTAAAGCTATGGCTGAAGAAGTTTTGAACAAAAACTTGGAAGTCTGGCAACTCCCCTTCTGGTACCTGCCATACAAATGTACCATTCCGCCTACCTTAGAAATCGTGTAATAATATCAATATGCCCAACGCGATCTTGCCCAAATTCTGTAGTTAGTAAAGCTAGGACTGGTAAAAGTTTTGGACAAAAACTTCAAAGTCTGACAACTCCCCTTCTGGTACCTGCCATACAAATGTACCATCTCGCCTGCCTTAGAAATCGTGTAATAATATCAATATGACCAACGCGATCTTGCCCAAATTCTGTATATAGTAAATCAATAGCTAGTCAAAGTGTTGGATAAAAACTTGGAAGTCTGGTAACTCCCCTTCTGGTACCTCCCATACATATGTACCATCCCACCCTTTATAAACCGTGTTATATTTTCAATATGACCAACGCGATCTTGCCCAAATTCTGTATTTAGTAAAGCTATGCCTGCAGAAGTTTTGAACAATAACTTGGAAGTCTCGCAACTCCCCTTCTGGTACCTGCCATACAAATGTACCATCCCGCCTACCTTAGAAATCGTGTAATAATATTAATATGCCCAACGCGATCTTGATCAAATTCTGTATATAGTAAATCAATAGCTAGTAAAAGTTTTGGACAAAAACTTGGAAGTCTGGCAACTCCCCTTCTGGTACCTCCCATACAAATGTACCATCCCACCCCTTATAAACCGTGTTATATTATCAATATGACCAACGCGATCTTGCCCAAATTCTGTATTTAGTAAAGCTATGGCTGAAGAAGTTTTGAACAATAACTTGGAAGTCTGGTACCTGCCATACAAATGTACCATTCCGCCTACCTTAGAAATCGTGTAATAATATCAATATGCCCAACGCGATCTTGCCCAAATTCTGTAGTTAGTAAAGCTAGGACTGGTAAAAGTTTTGGACAAAAACTTCAAAGTCTGACAACTCCCCTTCTGGTACCTGCCATACAAATGTACCATCCCGCCTACCTTAGAAATCGTGTAATAATATTAATATGCCCAACGCGATCTTGATCAAATTCTGTATATAGTAAATCAATAGCTAGTAAAAGTTTTGGACAAAAACTTGGAAGTCTGGCAACTCCCCTTCTGGTACCTCCCATACAAATGTACCATCCCACCCCTTATAACCCGTGTTGTATTATCAATATGACCAACGCGATCTTGCCCAAATTCTGTATTTAGTAAAGCTATGGCTGAAGAAGTTTTGAACAAAAACTTGGAAGTCTGGCAACTCCCCTTCTGGTACCTGCCATACAAATGTACCATCCCGCCTACCTTAGAAATCGTGTAATAATATCAATATGCCCAACGCGATATTGCCCAAATTCTGTAGTTAGTAAAGCTATGACTGAAGAAGTTTTGGACAAAAACTTGGAAGTCTGGCAACTTCCCTTCTGGTACCTGCCATACAAATGTATCATCCCGCCTATCTTAGAAATCGTGTAATAATATCAATATGCCCAACGCGATCTTGTCCAAATTCTGTAGTTAGTAAAGCTATGGCTGGAAAAAGTTTTGGACAAAATCTTGGATGTCTGGTAACTCCCCTTCTGGTACCTCCCATACATATGTACCATCCCACCCCTTATAAACCGTGTTATATTATCAATATGACCAACGCGATCTTGCGCAAATTCTGTATTTAGTAAAGCTATGGCTGTAAGAAATTTTGAACAAAAACTTGGAAGTCTGGCAATACCCCTTCTGATACCTCCCACACAAATGTACCATTCCACCCACTATAGAAATCGTGTAATTATATAAATTCGCTCATCGAATCTTTCCGAAGTTCTATATTTAGTAAAGCTTCAACTACATACAATCGAGAAAAAACTCTGCATAATAGTTTAATATCATTATGACCAACGCGATCTTGCCCAAATTCTGTAGTTAGTAAAGCTATGGCTGGAAAAAGTTTTGGACAAAATCTTGGATGTCTGGTAACTCCCCTTCTGGTACCTCCCATACATATGTACCATCCCACCCCTTATAAACCGTGTTATATTATCAATACGACCAACGCGATCTTGCTCAAATTCTGTATATAGTAAATCAATAGCTAGTCAAAGTGTTGGATAAAAACTTGGAAGTCTGGTAACTCCCCTTCTGGTACCTCCCATACATATGTACCATCCCACCCTTTATAAACCGTGTTATATTTTCAATATGACCAACGCGATCTTGCCCAAATTCTGTATTTAGTAAAGCTATGCCTGCAGAAGTTTTGAACAAAAACTTGGAAGTCTGGCAACTCCCCTTCTGGTACCTGCCATACAAATGTACCATTCCGCCTACCTTAGAAATCGTGTAATAATATCAATATGCCCAACGCGATCTTGCCCAAATTCTGTAGTTAGTAAAGCTAGGACTGGTAAAAGTTTTGGACAAAAACTTCAAAGTCTGACAACTCCCCTTCTGGTACCTGCCATACAAATGTACCATCTCGCCTGCCTTAGAAATCGTGTAATAATATCAATATGACCAACGCGATCTTGCCCAAATTCTGTATATAGTAAATCAATAGCTAGTCAAAGTGTTGGATAAAAACTTGGAAGTCTGGTAACTCCCCTTCTGGTACCTCCCATACATATGTACCATCCCACCCTTTATAAACCGTGTTATATTTTCAATATGACCAACGCGATCTTGCCCAAATTCTGTATTTAGTAAAGCTATGCCTGCAGAAGTTTTGAACAATAACTTGGAAGTCTCGCAACTCCCCTTCTGGTACCTGCCATACAAATGTAATATCCCGCCTACCTTAGAAATCGTGTAATAATATTAATATGCCCAACGCGATCTTGATCAAATTCTGTATATAGTAAATCAATAGCTAGTAAAAGTTTTGGACAAAAACTTGGAAGTCTGGCAACTCCCCTTCTGGTACCTCCCATACAAATGTACCATCCCACCCCTTATAAACCGTGTTATATTATCAATATGACCAACGCGATCTTGCCCAAATTCTGTATTTAGTAAAGCTATGGCTGAAGAAGTTTTGAACAATAACTTGGAAGTCTCGCAACTCCCCTTCTGGTACCTGCCATACAAATGTAATATCCCGCCTACCTTAGAAATCGTGTAATAATATTAATATGCCCAACGCGATCTTGATCAAATTCTGTATATAGTAAATCAATAGCTAGTAAAAGTTTTGGACAAAAACTTGGAAGTCTGGCAACTCCCCTTCTGGTACCTCCCATACAAATGTACCATCCCACCCCTTATAAACCGTGTTATATTTTCAATATGACCAACGCGATCTTGCCCAAATTCTGTAGTTAGTAAAGCTAGGACTGGTAAAAGTTTTGGACAAAAACTTCAAAGTCTGACAACTCCCCTTCTGGTACCTGCCATACAAATGTACCATCCCGCCTACCTTAGAAATCGTGTAATAATATTAATATGCCCAACGCGATCTTGATCAAATTCTGTATATAGTAAATCAATAGCTAGTAAAAGTTTTGGACAAAAACTTGGAAGTCTGGCAACTCCCCTTCTGGTACCTCCCATACAAATGTACCATCCCACCCCTTATAACCCGTGTTGTATTATCAATATGACCAACGCGATCTTGCCCAAATTCTGTATTTAGTAAAGCTATGGCTGAAGAAGTTTTGAACAAAAACTTGGAAGTCTGGCAACTCCCCTTCTGGTACCTGCCATTCAAATGTACCATCCCGCCTACCTTAGAAATCGTGTAATAATATCAATATGCCCAACGCGATATTGCCCAAATTCTGTAGTTAGTAAAGCTATGACTGAAGAAGTTTTGGACAAAAACTTGGAAGTCTGGCAACTTCCCTTCTGGTACCTGCCATACAAATGTATCATCCCGCCTATCTTAGAAATCGTGTAATAATATCAATATGCCCAACGCGATCTTGTCCAAATTCTGTAGTTAGTAAAGCTATGGCTGGAAAAAGTTTTGGACAAAATCTTGGATGTCTGGTAACTCCCCTTCTGGTACCTCCCATACATATGTACCATCCCACCCCTTATAAACCGTGTTATATTATCAATATGACCAACGCGATCTTGCGCAAATTCTGTATTTAGTAAAGCTATGGCTGTAAGAAATTTTGAACAAAAACTTGGAAGTCTGGCAATACCCCTTCTGGTTCCTCCCATACAAATGTACCATTCCACCCACTTTAGAAATCGTGTAATTATATAAATTCGCTCATCGAATCTTTCCGAAGTTCTATATTTAGTAAAGCTTCAACTACATACAATCGAGAAAAAAATCTGCATAATAGTTTAATATCATAATGACCAACGCGATCTTGCCCAAATTCTGTAGTTAGTAAAGCTATGGCTGGAAAAAGTTTTGGACAAAATCTTGGATGTCTGGTAACTCCCCTTCTGGTACCTCCCATACATATGTACCATCCCACCCCTTATAAACCGTGTTATATTATCAATACGACCAACGCGATCTTGCCCAAATTCTGTATATAGTAAATCAATAGCTAGTCAAAGTGTTGGATAAAAACTTGGAAGTCTGGTAACTCCCCTTCTGGTACCTCCCATACATATGTACCATCCCACCCTTTATAAACCGTGTTATATTTTCAATATGACCAACGCGATCTTGCCCAAATTCTGTATTTAGTAAAGCTATGCCTGCAGAAGTTTTGAACAAAAACTTGGAAGTCTCGCAACTCCCCTTCTGGTACCTGCCATACAAATGTACCATCTCGCCTGTCTCAATATGACCAACGCGATCTTGCCCAAATTCTGTATATAGTAAATCAATAGCTAGTCAAAGTGTTGGATAAAAACTTGGAAGTCTGGTAACTCCCCTTCTGGTACCTCCCATACATATGTACCATCCCAACCTTTATAAACCGTGTTATATTTTCAATATGACCAACGCGATCTTGCCCAAATTCTGTATTTAGTAAAGCTATGCCTGCAGAAGTTTTGAACAAAAACTTGGAAGTCTGACAACTCCCCTTCTGGTACCTGCCATACAAATGTACCATCCCGCCTACCTTAGAAATCGTGTAATAATATTAATATGCCCAACGCGATCTTGATCAAATTCTGTATATAGTAAATCAATAGCTAGTAAAAGTTTTGGACAAAAACTTGGAAGTCTGGCAACTCCCCTTCTGGTACCTCCCATACAAATGTACCATCCCACCCCTTATAAACCGTGTTATATTATCAATATGACCAACGCGATCTTGCCCAAATTCTGTATTTAGTAAAGCTATGGCTGAAGAAGTTTTGAACAATAACTTGGAAGTCTGGTACCTGCCATACAAATGTACCATTCCGTCTACCTTAGAAATCATGTAATAATATCAATATGCCCAACGCGATCTTGCCCAAATTCTGTAGTTAGTAAAGCTAGGACTGGTAAAAGTTTTGGACAAAAACTTCAAAGTCTGACAACTCCCCTTCTGGTACCTGCCATACAAATGTACCATCCCGCCTACCTTAGAAATCGTGTAATAATATTAATATGCCCAACGCGATCTTGATCAAATTCTGTATATAGTAAATCAATAGCTAGTAAAAGTTTTGGACAAAAACTTGGAAGTCTGGCAACTCCCCTTCTGGTACCTCCCATACAAATGTACCATCCCACCCCTTATAACCCGTGTTGTATTATCAATATGACCAACGCGATCTTGCCCAAATTCTGTATTTAGTAAAGCTATGGCTGAAGAAGTTTTGAACAAAAACTTGGAAGTCTGGCAACTCCCCTTCTGGTACCTGCCATACAAATGTACCATCCCGCCTACCTTAGAAATCGTGTAATAATATCAATATGCCCAACGCGATATTGCCCAAATTCTGTAGTTAGTAAAGCTATGACTGAAGAAGTTTTGGACAAAAACTTGGAAGTCTGGCAACTTCCCTTCTGGTACCTGCCATACAAATGTATCATCCCGCCTATCTTAGAAATCGTGTAATAATATCAATATGCCCAACGCGATCTTGTCCAAATTCTGTAGTTAGTAAAGCTATGGCTGGAAAAAGTTTTGGACAAAATCTTGGATGTCTGGTAACTCCCCTTCTGGTACCTCCCATACATATGTACCATCCCACCCCTTATAAACCGTGTTATATTATCAATATGACCAACGCGATCTTGCGCAAATTCTGTATTTAGTAAAGCTATGGCTGTAAGAAATTTTGAACAAAAACTTGGAAGTCTGGCAATACCCCTTCTGATACCTCCCACACAAATGTACCATTCCACCCACTTTAGAAATCGTGTAATTATATAAATTCGCTCATCGAATCTTTCCGAAGTTCTATATTTAGTAAAGCTTCAACTACATACAATCGAGAAAAAACTCTGCATAATAGTTTAATATCATTATGACCAACGCGATCTTGCCCAAATTCTGTAGTTAGTAAAGCTATGGCTGGAAAAAGTTTTGGACAAAATCTTGGATGTCTGGTAACTCCCCATCTGGTACCTCCCATACATATGTACCATCCCACCCCTTATAAACCGTGTTATATTATCAATACGACCAACGCGATCTTGCTCAAATTCTGTATATAGTAAATCAATAGCTAGTCAAAGTGTTGGATAAAAACTTGGAAGTCTGGTAACTCCCCTTCTGGTACCTCCCATACATATGTACCATCCCACCCTTTATAAACCGTGTTATATTTTCAATATGACCAACGCGATCTTGCCCAAATTCTGTATTTAGTAAAGCTATGCCTGCAGAAGTTTTGAACAAAAACTTGGAAGTCTGGCAACTCCCCTTCTGGTACCTGCCATACAAATGTACCATTCCGCCTACCTTAGAAATCGTGTAATAATATCAATATGCCCAACGCGATCTTGCCCAAATTCTGTAGTTAGTAAAGCTAGGACTGGTAAAAGTTTTGGACAAAAACTTCAAAGTCTGACAACTCCCCTTCTGGTACCTGCCATACAAATGTACCATCTCGCCTGCCTTAGAAATTCTGTATTTAGTAAAGCTATGCCTGCAGAAGTTTTGAACAAAAACTTGGAAGTCTGGCAACTCCCCTTCTGGTACCTGCCATACAAATGTACCATTCCGCCTACCTTAGAAATCGTGTAATAATATCAATATGCCCAACGCGATCTTGCCCAAATTCTGTAGTTAGTAAAGCTAGGACTGGTAAAAGTTTTGGACAAAAACTTCAAAGTCTGACAACTCCCCTTCTGGTACCTGCCATACAAATGTACCATCTCGCCTGCCTTAGAAATCGTGTAATAATATCAATATGACCAACGCGATCTTGCCCAAATTCTGTATATAGTAAATCAATAGCTAGTCAAAGTGTTGGATAAAAACTTGGAAGTCTGGTAACTCCCCTTCTGGTACCTCCCATACATATGTACCATCCCACCCTTTATAAACCGTGTTATATTTTCAATATGACCAACGCGATCTTGCCCAAATTCTGTATTTAGTAAAGCTATGCCTGCAGAAGTTTTGAACAATAACTTGGAAGTCTCGCAACTCCCCTTCTGGTACCTGCCATACAAATGTAATATCCCGCCTACCTTAGAAATCGTGTAATAATATTAATATGCCCAACGCGATCTTGATCAAATTCTGTATATAGTAAATCAATAGCTAGTAAAAGTTTTGGACAAAAACTTGGAAGTCTGGCAACTCCCCTTCTGGTACCTCCCATACAAATGTACCATCCCACCCCTTATAAACCGTGTTATATTATCAATATGACCAACGCGATCTTGCCCAAATTCTGTATTTAGTAAAGCTATGGCTGAAGAAGTTTTGAACAATAACTTGGAAGTCTCGCAACTCCCCTTCTGGTACCTGCCATACAAATGTAATATCCCGCCTACCTTAGAAATCGTGTAATAATATTAATATGCCCAACGCGATCTTGATCAAATTCTGTATATAGTAAATCAATAGCTAGTAAAAGTTTTGGACAAAAACTTGGAAGTCTGGCAACTCCCCTTCTGGTACCTCCCATACAAATGTACCATCCCACCCCTTATAAACCGTGTTATATTTTCAATATGACCAACGCGATCTTGCCCAAATTCTGTAGTTAGTAAAGCTAGGACTGGTAAAAGTTTTGGACAAAAACTTCAAAGTCTGACAACTCCCCTTCTGGTACCTGCCATACAAATGTACCATCCCGCCTACCTTAGAAATCGTGTAATAATATTAATATGCCCAACGCGATCTTGATCAAATTCTGTATATAGTAAATCAATACCTAGTAAAAGTTTTGGACAAAAACTTGGAAGTCTGGCAACTCCCCTTCTGGTACCTCCCATACAAATGTACCATCCCACCCCTTATAACCCGTGTTGTATTATCAATATGACCAACGCGATCTTGCCCAAATTCTGTATTTAGTAAAGCTATGGCTGAAGAAGTTTTGAACAAAAACTTGGAAGTCTGGCAACTCCCCTTCTGGTACCTGCCATTCAAATGTACCATCCCGCCTACCTTAGAAATCGTGTAATAATATCAATATGCCCAACGCGATATTGCCCAAATTCTGTAGTTAGTAAAGCTATGACTGAAGAAGTTTTGGACAAAAACTTGGAAGTCTGGCAACTTCCCTTCTGGTACCTGCCATACAAATGTATCATCCCGCCTATCTTAGAAATCGTGTAATAATATCAATATGCCCAACGCGATCTTGTCCAAATTCTGTAGTTAGTAAAGCTATGGCTGGAAAAAGTTTTGGACAAAATCTTGGATGTCTGGTAACTCCCCTTCTGGTACCTCCCATACATATGTACCATCCCACCCCTTATAAACCGTGTTATATTATCAATATGACCAACGCGATCTTGCGCAAATTCTGTATTTAGTAAAGCTATGGCTGTAAGAAATTTTGAACAAAAACTTGGAAGTCTGGCAATACCCCTTCTGGTTCCTCCCATACAAATGTACCATTCCACCCACTTTAGAAATCGTGTAATTATATAAATTCGCTCATCGAATCTTTCCGAAGTTCTATATTTAGTAAAGCTTCAACTACATACAATCGAGAAAAAAATCTGCATAATAGTTTAATATCATAATGACCAACGCGATCTTGCCCAAATTCTGTAGTTAGTAAAGCTATGGCTGGAAAAAGTTTTGGACAAAATCTTGGATGTCTGGTAACTCCCCTTCTGGTACCTCCCATACATATGTACCATCCCACCCCTTATAAACCGTGTTATATTATCAATACGACCAACGCGATCTTGCCCAAATTCTGTATATAGTAAATCAATAGCTAGTCAAAGTGTTGGATAAAAACTTGGAAGTCTGGTAACTCCCCTTCTGGTACCTCCCATACATATGTACCATCCCACCCTTTATAAACCGTGTTATATTTTCAATATGACCAACGCGATCTTGCCCAAATTCTGTATTTAGTAAAGCTATGCCTGCAGAAGTTTTGAACAAAAACTTGGAAGTCTCGCAACTCCCCTTCTGGTACCTGCCATACAAATGTACCATCTCGCCTGTCTCAATATGACCAACGCGATCTTGCCCAAATTCTGTATATAGTAAATCAATAGCTAGTCAAAGTGTTGGATAAAAACTTGGAAGTCTGGTAACTCCCCTTCTGGTACCTCCCATACATATGTACCATCCCAACCTTTATAAACCGTGTTATATTTTCAATATGACCAACGCGATCTTGCCCAAATTCTGTATTTAGTAAAGCTATGCCTGCAGAAGTTTTGAACAAAAACTTGGAAGTCTCGCAACTCCCCTTCTGGTACCTGCCATACAAATGTACCATCCCGCCTACCTTAGAAATCGTGTAATAATATTAATATGCCCAACGCGATCTTGATCAAATTCTGTATATAGTAAATCAATAGCTAGTAAAAGTTTTGGACAAAAACTTGGAAGTCTGGCAACTCCCCTTCTGGTACCTCCCATACAAATGTACCATCCCACCCCTTATAAACCGTGTTATATTATCAATATGACCAACGCGATCTTGCCCAAATTCTGTATTTAGTAAAGCTATGGCTGAAGAAGTTTTGAACAATAACTTGGAAGTCTGGTACCTGCCATACAAATGTACCATTCCGTCTACCTTAGAAATCATGTAATAATATCAATATGCCCAACGCGATCTTGCCCAAATTCTGTAGTTAGTAAAGCTAGGACTGGTAAAAGTTTTGGACAAAAACTTCAAAGTCTGACAACTCCCCTTCTGGTACCTGCCATACAAATGTACCATCTCGCCTGCCTTAGAAATCGTGTAATAATATCAATATGACCAACGCGATCTTGCCCAAATTCTGTATATAGTAAATCAATAGCTAGTAAAAGTTTTGGACAAAAACTTGGAAGTCTGGCAACTCCCCTTCTGGTACCTCCCATACAAATGTACCATCCCACCCCTTATAACCCGTGTTGTATTATCAATATGACCAACGCGATCTTGCCCAAATTCTGTATTTAGTAAAGCTATGACTGAAGAAGTTTTGAACAAAAACTTGGAAGTCTGGCAACTCCCCTTCTGGTACCTGCCATACAAATGTACCATCCCGCCTACCTTAGAAATCGTGTAATAATATCAATATGCCCAACGCGATATTGCCCAAATTCTGTAGTTGGTAAAGCTATGACTGAAGAAGTTTTGGACAAAAACTTGGAAGTCTGGCAACTTCCCTTCTGGTACCTGCCATACAAATGTACCATCCCGCCTATCTTAGAAATCGTGTAATAATATCAATATGCCCAACGCGATCTTGTCCAAATTCTGTAGTTAGTAAAGCTATGGCTGGGTAAAGTTTTGGACAAAAACTTGGAAGTCTGGCAACTTCCCTTCTGGCAACTGCCATACAAATGTACCATCCCACCTACCTTAGAAATCGTGTAATAATATCAATATGACAAACGCGATCTTGCCCAAATTCTGTAGTTCGTAAAGCTAGGACTGGTAAAAGTTTTGGACAAAAACTTCGAAGTCTGGCAACTCCCCTTCTGGTACCTCCCATACAGATGTACCATCCCACCCCTTACAAACCGTGTTATATTATCAATATGACCAACGCGGTCTTGCCCAAATTCTGTATTTAGTAAAGCTATGGCTGGGTAAAGTTTTGGACAAAATCTTGGAAGTCTGGCAACTCCCCTTCTGGTACCTGCCATACAAATGTACCATCCCGCCTACCTTAGAAATCGTTTAATAATATCAATATGATCAACTCGATCTTGCTCATATTCTGTATATAGTAAATCAATAGCTAGTCAAAGTTTTGGACAAAAACTTGGAAGTCTGGTAACACCCCTTCTGGTACCTCCCATACATATGCACCATCCCACCCCTTATAAACCGTGTTATATTATCAATGTGACCAACGCGATCTTGCCCAAATTCTGTATTTAGTAAAGCTATGGCTGGAAAAAGTTTTGGACAAAATCTTGGATGTCTGGTAACTCCCATTCTGGTACCTCCCATACATATGTACCATCACACCCTTTATAAACCGTGTTATATTATCAATATGACCAACGCGAACTTGCCCAAATTCTGTATTTAGTAAAGCTATGGTTGAAGAAGTTTTGAACAAAACCTTGGAAGTCTGGCAACTCCCCTTCTGGTACCTGCCATACAAATGTACCATCCCGCCTACCTTAGAAATCGTGTAGTAATATCAATATGATCAACTCGATCATGCCCAAATTCTGCATATAGTAAGTCAATAGCTAGTCAAAGTTTTGGACAAAAACTTGGAAGTCTGGTAACTCCCCTTCTGGTACCTCCAATACATATGTACCATCCCACCCCTTATAAACCGTGTAATATTATCAATATGACCAACGCGGTCTTGCCCAAATTCTGTATTTAGTAAAGCTATGGCTGGAAAAAGTTTTGGACAAAATCTTGGATGTCTGGTAACTCCCCTTCTGGTACCTCCCATACATATGTACCATCACACCCCTTATAAACCGTATTATATTATCAATATGACCAACGCGATCTTGCCCAAATTCTGTATTTAGTAAAGCTATGGCTGTAGAAGTTTTGAACAAAAACTTGGATGTCTGGCAACTCCCCTTCTGGTACCTGCCATACAAATGTACCATTCCACCCACTTTAGAAATCGTGTAATTATATAAATTCGCTCATCGAATCTTTCCCAAGTTCTATATTTAGTAAAGCTTCAACTACATACAATCGAGAAAAAACTCTGCATAATAGTTTAATATCATTATGACCAACGCGATCTTGCGCAAATTCAGTAGTTAGTAAAGCTATGGCTGGAAAAAGTTTTGGACAAAATCTTGGATGTCTGGTAACTCCCCTTCTGGTACCTCCCATACATATGTACCATCCCACCCCTTATAAACCGTGTTATATTATCAATATGACCAACGCGATCTTGCGCAAATTCTGTATTTAGTAAAGCTATGGCTGTAAGAAATTTTGAACAAAAACTTGGAAGTCTGGCAACTCCCCTTCTGGTACTCCCATACAAATGTACCATTCCACCCACTTTAGAAATCGTGTAATTATATAAATTCGCTCATCGAATCTTTCCGAAGTTCTATATTTAGTAAAGCTTCAACTACATACAATCGAGAAAAAACTCTGCATAATAGTTTAATATCATTATGACCAACGCGATCTTGCCCAAATTCTGTAGTTAGTAAAGCTATGGCTGAAGAAGTTTTGAACAAAAACTTGGAAGTCTGGTACCTGCCATACAAATGTACCATCCCGCCTACCTTAGAAATCGTGTAATAATATTAATATGACCAAATTCTGTATTTAGTAAAGCTATGGCTGAAGAAGTTTTGAACAAAAACATGGAAGTCTGGCAACTCCCCTTCTGGTACCTCCCATACATATGTACCATCCCACCCCTTATAAACCGTGTTATATTATCAATATGACCAACGCGATCTTGCCCAAATTCTGTATATAGTAAATCAATAGCTAGTCAAAGTGTTGGATAAAAACTTGGAAGTCTGGTAACTCCCCTTCTGGTACCTCCCATACATATGTACTAATATCAATATGACCAACGCGATCTTGCCCAAATTCTGTATATAGTAAATCAATAGCTAGTCAAAGTGTTGGATAAAAACTTGGAAGTCTGGTAACTCCCCTTCTGGTACCTCCCATACATATGTACCATCCCACCCTTTATAAACCGTGTTATATTTTCAATATGACCAACGCGATCTTGCCCAAATTCTGTATTTAGTAAAGCTATGCCTGCAGAAGTTTTGAACAATAACTTGGAAGTCTCGCAACTCCCCTTCTGGTACCTGCCATACAAATGTACCATCCCGCCTACCTTAGAAATCGTGTAATAATATTAATATGACCAACGCGATCTTGATCAAATTCTGTATATAGTAAATCAATAGCTAGTAAAAGTTTTGGACAAAAACTTGGAAGTCTGGCAACTCCCCTTCTGGTACCTCCCATACAAATGTACCATCCCACCCCTTATAAACCGTGTTATATTATCAATATGACCAACGCGATCTTGCCCAAATTCTGTATTTAGTAAAGCTATGGCTGAAGAAGTTTTGAACAATAACTTGGAAGTCTGGTACCTGCCATACAAATGTACCATTCCGCCTACCTTAGAAATCGTGTAATAATATCAATATGCCCAACGCGATCTTGCCCAAATTCTGTAGTTAGTAAAGCTAGGACTGGTAAAAGTTTTGGACAAAAACTTCAAAGTCTGACAACTCCCCTTCTGGTACCTGCCATACAAATGTACCATCTCGCCTGCCTTAGAAATCGTGTAATAATATCAATATGACCAACGCGATCTTGCCCAAATTCTGTATATAGTAAATCAATAGCTAGTAAAAGTTTTGGACAAAAACTTGGAAGTCTGGCAACTCCCCTTCTGGTACCTCCCATACAAATGTACCATTCCACCCACTTTAGAAATCGTGTAATTATATAAATTCGCTCATCGAATCTTTCCGAAGTTCTATATTTAGTAAAGCTTCAACTACATACAATCGAGAAAAAACTCTGCATAATAGTTTAATATCATTATGATCAACGCGATCTTGCCCAAATTCTGTAGTTAGTAAAGCTATGGCTGGAAAAAGTTTTGGACAAAATCTTGGATGTCTGGTAACTCCCCTTCTGGTACCTCCCATACATATGTACCATACCACCCCTTATAAAACGTGTTATATTATCAATATGAGCAACGCGATCTTGCCCAAATTCTGTATTTAGTAAAGCTATGGCTAGAAGAAATTTTGAACAAAAACTTGGAAGTCTTATGGGATTGGATATGGGCTATGTGGCCACACCCCTTCGGGTACCACCCATACAAAATCGTCTATTTCGCCCACTTTAGAAAGCGTGTAATAATATCAATATGCCCAACGCGATCTTGCCCAAATTATGTATACAGTAAATCAACAGATATGTACCATACCACCCCTTATAAAACGTGTTATATTATCAATATGAGCAACGCGATCTTGCCCAAATTCTGTATTTAGTAAAGCTATGGCTAGAAGAAATTTTGAACAAAAACTTGGAAGTCTTATGGGATTGGATATGGGCTATGTGGCCACACCCCTTCGGGTACCACCCACACAAAATCGTCTATTTCGCCCACTTTAGAAAGCGTGTAATAATATCAATATGCCCAACACGATCTTGCCCAAATTATGTATACAGTAAATCAACAGCTAGTCAAAGTTTTGGACAAAAACTTGGAAGTCTGGCAATACCCCTTCTGGTACCTCCCATACAAATGTACTATCCCGCCTACCTTACAAATCGTGTAATAATATCAATATGCCCAACGCGATCTTGCCCAAATTATGTATACAGTAAATCAACAGCTAGTCAAAGTTTTGAACAAAAACATGGAAGTCTGGCAACTCCCCTTCTGGTACCTGTCATACAAATGTACCATTCCACCCTCTTTAGAAATCGTGTAATTATATAAATTCGCTCATCGAATCTTTCCGAAGTTCTATATTTAGTAAAGCTTCAACTACATACAATCGAGAAAAAACTCTGCATAATAGTTTAATATCATTATGATCAACGCGATCTTGCCCAAATTATGTATACAGTAAATCAACAGCTAGTCAAAGTTTTGGACAAAAACTTGGAAGTCTGGCAATACCCCTTCTGGTACCTCCCATACAAATGTACCATCTCGCCTGCCTTAGAAATCGTGTAATAATATCAATATGACCAACGCGATCTTGCCCAAATTCTGTATATAGTAAATCAATAGCTAGTAAAAGTTTTGGACAAAAACTTGGAAGTCTGGCAACTCCCCTTCTGGTACCTCCCATACAAATGTACCATTCCACCCACTTTAGAAATCGTGTAATTATATAAATTCGCTCATCGAATCTTTCCGAAGTTCTATATTTAGTAAAGCTTCAACTACATACAATCGAGAAAAAACTCTGCATAATAGTTTAATATCATTATGATCAACGCGATCTTGCCCAAATTCTGTAGTTAGTAAAGCTATGGCTGGAAAAAGTTTTGGACAAAATCTTGGATGTCTGGTAACTCCCCTTCTGGTACCTCCCATACATATGTACCATACCACCCCTTATAAAACGTGTTATATTATCAATATGAGCAACGCGATCTTGCCCAAATTCTGTATTTAGTAAAGCTATGGCTAGAAGAAATTTTGAACAAAAACTTGGAAGTCTTATGGGATTGGATATGGGCTATGTGGCCACACCCCTTCGGGTACCACCCATACAAAATCGTCTATTTCGCCCACTTTAGAAAGCGTGTAATAATATCAATATGCCCAACGCGATCTTGCCCAAATTATGTATACAGTAAATCAACAGCTAGTCAAAGTTTTGGACAAAAACTTGGAAGTCTGGCAATACCCCTTCTGGTACCTCCCATACAAATGTACCATCTCGCCTGCCTTAGAAATCGTGTAATAATATCAATATGACCAACGCGATCTTGCCCAAATTCTGTATATAGTAAATCAATAGCTAGTAAAAGTTTTGGACAAAAACTTGGAAGTCTGGCAACTCCCCTTCTGGTACCTCCCATACAAATGTAACATTCCACCCACTTTAGAAATCGTGTAATTATATAAATTCGCTCATCGAATCTTTCCGAAGTTCTATATTTAGTAAAGCTTCAACTACATACAATCGAGAAAAAACTCTGCATAATAGTTTAATATCATTATGATCAACGCGACCAAACCAAATTCTGTAGTTAGTAAAGCTATGGCTGGAAAAAGTTTTGGACAAAATCTTGGATGTCTGGTAACTCCCCTTCTGGTACCTCCCATACATATGTACCATCCCACCCCTTATAAACCGTGTTATATTATCAATATGACCAACGCGATCTTGCGCAAATTCTGTATATAGTAAAGCTATGGCTGGAAGAAATTTTGAACAAAAACTTGGAAGTCTGGCAATACCCCTTCTGGTACCTCCCATATATATGTACCATCCCACCCCTTATAATCTGTGTAATATTATCAATATGACCAACGCGATCTTGCCCAAATTCTGTATTTAGTAAAGCTATGGTTGAAGAAGTTTTGAACAAAAACTTGGAAGTCTGGTACCTGCCATACAAATGTACCATTCCGCCTAACTTAGAAATCGTATAATAATATTAATCAGCCCAACGCGATCTTGCCCAAATTCTGTATATAGTAAATAAATAGCTAGTCAAAGTTTTGGATAAAAACTTGGAAGTCTGGCAACTCCCCTTCTGGTACCTCCCATATATATGTACAATCCCACCCCTTATAATCTGTGTAATATTATCAATATGACCAACGCGATCTTGCCCAAATTCTGTATTTAGTAAAGTTATGGCTGAAGAAGTTTTGAACAAAAACTTGGAAGTCTGGTACCTGCCATACAAATGTACCATCCCGCCTACCTTAGAAATCGTGTAATAATATTAATATGCCCAACGGGATCTTGATCAAATTCTGTATATAGTAAATCAATAGCTAGTAAACGTTTTGGACAAAAACTTGGAAGTCTGGCAACTCCCCTTCTGGTACCTGCCATACAGATGTACCATCCCGCCTACCTTAGAAATCGTGTAATAATATCAATATGCCCAACGCGATCTTGCCCAAATTCTGTAGCTAGTAAAGCTAGGACTGGTAAAAGTTTTGGACAAAAACTGCTAAGTCTGGCAACTCCCCTTCAGGTACCTGCCATACAAATGTACCATCTCGCCTGCCTTAGAAATCGTGTAATTATATAAATTCGCTCATCGAATCTTTCCGACGTTCTATATTTAGTAAAGCTTCAACTACATACAATCGAGAAAAAACTCTGCATAATAGTTTAATATCATTATAATCAACGCGATCTTGCCCAAATTCTGTAGTTAGTAAAGCTATGGCTGGAAAAAGTTTTGGACAAAATCTTGGATGTCTGGTAACTCCCCTTCTGGTACCTCCCATACATATGTACCATCCCACCCTTATAAACCGTGTTATATTATCAATATGACCAACGCGATCTTGCGCAAATTCTGTATTTAGTAAAGCTATGGCTGTAAGAAATTTTGAACAAAAACTTGGAAGTCTGGCAATACCCCTTCTGGTACCTCCCATATATATGTACCATCCCACCCCTTATAATCTGTGTAATATTATCAATATGACCAACGCGATCTTGCCCAAATTCTGTATTTAGTAAAGCTATGGCTGAAGAAGTTTTGAACAAAAACTTGGAAGTCTGGTACCTGCCATACAAATGCACCATCCCGCCTACCTTAGAAATCGTGTAATAATATCAATATGCCCAACGCGATCTTGCCCAAATTCTGTAGTTAGTAAAGCTAGGACTGGTAAAAGTTTTGGACAAAAACTTCAAAGTCTGACAACTCCCCTTCTGGTACCTGAAATACAAATGTACCATCTCGCCTGCCTTAGAAATCGTGTAATAAAATCAATATGACCAACGCGATCTTGCCCAAATTCTGTATATAGTAAATCAATAGCTAGTCAAAGTGTTGGATAAAAACTTGGAAGTCTGGTAACTCCCCTTCTGGTACCTCCCATACATATGTACCATCCCACCCTTTATAAACCGTGTTATATTTTCAATATGACCAACGCGATCTTGCCCAAATTCTGTATTTAGTAAAGCTATGCCTGCAGAAGTTTTGAACAAAAACTTGGAAGTCTCGCCACTCCCCTTCTGGTACCTGCCATACAAATGTACCATCCCGCCTACCTTAGAAATCGTGTAATAATATTAATATGCCCAACGCGATCTTGATCAAATTCTGTATATAGTAAATCAATAGCTAGTAAAAGTTTTGGACAAAAACTTGGAAGTCTCGCCACTCCCCTTCTGGTACCTCCCATACAAATGTACCATTCCACCCACTTTAAGTTCTATATTTAGTAAAGCTTCAACTACATACAATCGAGAAAAAACTCTGCATAATAGTTTAATATCATTATGATCAACGCGATCTTGCCCAAATTCTGTAGTTAGTAAAGCTATGGCTGGAAAAAGTTTTGGACAAAATCTTGGATGTCTGGTAACTCCCCTTCTGGTACCTCCCATATATATGTACCATCCCACCCCTTATAATCTGTGTAATATTATGAATATGACCAACGCGATCTTGACCAAATTCTGTATTTAGTAAAGCTATGGCTGAAGAAGTTTTGAACAAAAACTTGGAAGTCTGGTACCTGCCATACAAATGTACCATCCCGCCTACCTTAGAAATCGTGTAATAATATTAATATGACCAAATTCTGTATTTAGTAAAGCTATGGCTGAAGAAGTTTTGAACAAAAACATGGAAGTCTGGCAACTCCCCTTCTGGTATCTGCCATACAAATTTACCATCCCGCCTACCTTAGAAATCGTGTAATAATATCAATATGCCCAACGCGATACTGCCCAAATTCTGTAGTTAGTAAAGCTTGGGCTGGAAAAAGTTTTGTACAAAAACTTGGATGTCTGGCAACTCCCCTTCTGGTACCTGCCATACAAATGTACCATTCCACCCACTTTAGAAATCGTGTAATTATATAAATTCGCTCATCGAATCTTTCCCAAGTTCTATATTTAGTAAAGCTTCAACTACATACAATCGAGAAAAAACTCTGCATAATAGTTTAATATCATTATGACCAACGCGATCTTGCGCAAATTCTGTAGTTAGTAAAGCTATGGCTGGAAAAAGTTTTGGACAAAATCTTGGATGTCTGGTAACTCCCCTTCTGGTACCTCCCATACATATGTACCATCCCACCCCTTATAAACCGTGTTATATTATCAATATGACCAACGCGATCTTGCGCAAATTCTGTATTTAGTAAAGCTATGGCTGTAAGAAATTTTGAACAAAAACTTGGAAGTCTGGCAATACCCCTTCTGGTACCTCCCATACAAATGTACCATTCCACCCACTTTAGAAATCGTGTAATTATATAAATTCGCTCATCGAATCTTTCCGAAGTTCTATATTTAGTAAAGCTTCAACTACATACAATCGAGAAAAAACTCTGCATAATAGTTTAATATCATTATGACCAACGCGATCTTGCCCAAATTCTGTAGTTAGTAAAGCTATGGCTGGAAAAAGTTTTGGACAAAATCTTGGATGTCTGGTAACTCCCCTTCTGGTACCTCCCATATATATGTACCATCCCACCCCTTATAATCTGTGTAATATTATGAATATGACCAACGCGATCTTGATCAAATTCTGTATTTAGTAAAGCTATGGCTGAAGAAGTTTTGAACAAAAACTTGGAAGTCTGGTACCTGCCATACAAATGTACCATCCCGCCTACCTTAGAAATCGTGTAATAATATTAATATGACCAAATTCTGTATTTAGTAAAGCTATGGCTGAAGAAGTTTTGAACAAAAACATGGAAGTCTGGCAACTCCCCTTCTGGTACCTGCCATACAAATGTACCATCCAGCCTACCTTAGAAATCGTGTAATAATATCAATTCGCTCATCGAATCTTTCCCAAGTTCTATATTTAGTAAAGCTTCAACTACATACAATCGAGAAAAAACTCTGCATAATAGTTTAATATCATTATGACCAACGCGATCTTGCGCAAATTCTGTAGTTAGTAAAGCTATGGCTGGAAAAAGTTTTGGACAAAATCTTGGATGTCTGGTAACTCCCCTTCTGGTACCTCCCATACATATGTACCATCCCACCCCTTATAAACCGTGTTATATTATCAATATGACCAACGCGATCTTGCGCAAATTCTGTATTTAGTAAAGCTATGGCTGTAAGAAATTTTGAACAAAAACTTGGAAGTCTGGCAATACCCCTTCTGGTACCTCCCATACAAATGTACCATTCCACCCACTTTAGAAATCGTGTAATTATATAAATTCGCTCATCGAATCTTTCCGAAGTTCTATATTTAGTAAAGCTTCAACTACATACAATCGAGAAAAAACTCTGCATAATAGTTAATATCATTATGACCAACGCGATCTTGCCCAAATTCTGTAGTTAGTAAAGCTATGGCTGGAAAAAGTTTTGGACAAAATCTTGGATGTCTGGTAACTCCCCTTCTGGTACCTCCCATACATATGTACCATACCACCCCTTATAAACCGTGTTATATTATCAATATGACCAACGCGATCTTGCCCAAATTCTGTATATAGTAAATCAATAGCTAGTCAAAGTGTTGGATAAAAACTTGGAAGTCTGGTAACTCCCCTTCTGGTACCTCCCATACATATGTACCATCCCACCCTTTATAAACCGTGTTATATTTTCAATATGACCAACGCGATCTTGCCCAAATTCTGTATTTAGTAAAGCTATGTCTGCAGAAGTTTTGAACAAAAACTTGGAAGTCTCGCAACTCCCCTTCTGGTACCTGCCATACAAATGTACCATCTCGCCTGCCTTAGAAATCGTGTAATAATATCAATATGACCAACGCGATCTTGCCCAAATTCTGTATATAGTAAATCAATAGCTAGTCAAAGTGTTGGATAAAAACTTGGAAGTCTGGTAACTCCCCTTCTGGTACCTCCCATACATATGTACCATCCCACCCTTTATAAACCGTGTTATATTTTCAATATGACCAACGCGATCTTGCCCAAATTCTGTATTTAGTAAAGCTATGCCTGCAGAAGTTTTGAACAAAAACTTGGAAGTCTCGCAACTCCCCTTCTGGTACCTGCCATACAAATGTACCATCCCGCCTACCTTAGAAATCGTGTAATAATATTAATATGCCCAACGCGATCTTGATCAAATTCTGTATATAGTAAATCAATAGCTAGTAAAAGTTTTGGACAAAAACTTGGAAGTCTGGCAACTCCCCTTCTGGTACCTCCCATACAAATGTACCATCCCACCCCTTATAAACCGTGTTATATTTTCAATATGACCAACGCGATCTTGCCCAAATTCTGTATTTAGTAAAGCTATGCCTGCAGAAGTTTTGAACAAAAACTTGGAAGTCTCGCAACTCCCCTTCTGGTACCTGCCATACAAATGTACCATCTCGCCTGCCTTAGAAATCGTGTAATAATATCAATATGACCAACGCGATCTTGCCCAAATTCTGTATATAGTAAATCAATAGCTAGTCAAAGTGTTGGATAAAAACTTGGAAGTCTGGTAACTCCCCTTCTGGTACCTGCCATACAAATGTACCATCTCGCCTGCCTTAGAAATCGTGTAATAATATCAATATGACCAACGCGATCTTGCCCAAATTCTGTATATAGTAAATCAATAGCTAGTAAAAGTTTTGGACAAAAACTTGGAAGTCTGGCAACTCCCCTTCTGGTACCTCCCATACAAATGTACCATTCCACCCACTTTAGAAATCGTGTAATTATATAAATTCGCTCATCGAATCTTTCCGAAGTTCTATATTTAGTAAAGCTTCAACTACATACAATCGAGAAAAAACTCTGCATAATAGTTTAATATCATTATGATCAACGCGATCTTGCCCAAATTCTGTAGTTAGTAAAGCTATGGCTGGAAAAAGTTTTGGACAAAATCTTGGATGTCTGGTAACTCCCCTTCTGGTACCTCCCATACATATGTACCATCCCACCCCTTATAAACCGTGTTATATTATCAATATTATCAATATGAGCGAAGTTCTATATTTAGTAAAGCTTCAACTACATACAATCGAGAAAAAACTCTGCATAATAGTTTAATATCATTATGATCAACGCGATCTTGCCCAAATTCTGTATTTAGTAAAGCTATGGCTAGAAGAAATTTTGAACAAAAACTTGGAAGTCTTATGGGATTGGATATGGGCTATGTGGCCACACCCCTTCGGGTACCACCCATACAAAATCGTCTATTTCGCCCACTTTAGAAAGCGTGTAATAATATCAATATGCCCAACGCGATCTTGCCCAAATTATGTATACATTAAATCAACAGCTAGTCAAAGTTTTGGACAAAAACTTGGAAGTCTGGCAATACCCCTTCTGGTACCTCCCATACAAATGTACTATCCCGCCTACCTTACAAATCGTGTAATAATATCAATATGCCCAACGCGATCTTGCCCAAATTATGTATACAGTAAATCAACAGCTAGTCAAAGTTTTGAACAAAAACATGGAAGTCTGGCAACTCCCCTTCTGGTACCTGTCATACAAATGTAACATTCCACCCACTTTAGAAATCGTGTAATTATATAAATTCGCTCATCGAATCTTTCCGAAGTTCTATATTTAGTAAAGCTTCAACTACATACAATCGAGAAAAAAATCTGCATAATAGTTTAATATCATTATGATCAACGCGATCTTGCCCAAATTCTGTAGTTAGTAAAGCTATGGCTGGAAAAAGTTTTGGACAAAATCTTGGATGTCTGGTAACTCCCCTTCTGGTACCTCCCATACATATGTACCATCCCACCCCTTATAAACCGTGTAATATTATCAATATGACCAACGCGATCTTGCCCAAATTCTGTATTTAGTAAAGCTATGGTTGAAGAAGTTTTGAACAAAAACTTGGAAGTCTGGTACCTGCCATACAAATGTACCATTCCGCCTAACTTAGAAATCGTATAATAATATTAATCAGCCCAACGCGATCTTGCCCAAATTCTGTATATAATAAATAAATAGCTAGTCAAAGTTTTGGATAAAAACTTGGAAGTCTGGCAACTCCCCTTCTGGTACCTCCCATATATATGTACAATCCCACCCCTTATAATCTTTGTAATATTATCAATATGACCAACGCGATCTTGCCCAAATTCTGTATTTAGTAAAGTTATGGCTGAAGAAGTTTTGAACAAAAACTTGGAAGTCTGGTACCTGCCATACAAATGTACCATCCCGCCTACCTTAGAAATCGTGTAATAATATTAATATGCCCAACGGGATCTTGATCAAATTCTGTATATAGTAAATCAATAGCTAGTAAACGTTTTGGACAAAAACTTGGAAGTCCCCTTCTGGTACCTGCCATACAAATGTACCATCCCGCCTACCTTAGAAATCGTGTAATAATATCAATATGCCCAACGCGATCTTGCCCAAATTCTGTAGCTAGTAAAGCTAGGACTGGTAAAAGTTTTGGACACAAACTGCTAAGTCTGGCAACTCCCCTTCAGGTACTTGCCATACAAATGTACCATCTCGCCTGCCTTAGAAATCGTGTAATAATATCAATATGACCAACGCGATCTTGCCCAAATTCTGTATATAGTAAATCAATAGCTAGTCAAAGTTTTGGATAAAAACTTGGAAGTCTGGTAACTCCCCTTCTGGTACCTCCCATACAAATGTACCATTCCATTATATATTGTGTTATATTATCAATATGACCAACGCGATCTTGCGCAAATTCTGTATTTAGTAAAGCTATGGCTGTAAGAAATTTTGAACAAAAACTTGGAAGTCTGGCAATACCCCTTCTGGTACCTCCCATATATATGTACCATCCCACCCCTTATAATCTGTGTAATATTATGAATATGACCAACGCGATCTTGACCAAATTCTGTATTTAGTAAAGCTATGGCTGAAGAAGTTTTGAACAAAACCTTGGAAGTCTGGTACCTGCCATACAAATGTACCATCCCGCCTACCTTAGAAATCGTGTAATAATATTAATATGACCAAATTCTGTATTTAGTAAAGCTATGGCTGAAGAAGTTTTGAACAAAAACATGGAAGTCTGGCAACTCCCCTTCTGGTACCTGCCATACAAATTTACCATCCCGCCTACCTTAGAAATCGTGTAATAATATCAATATGCCCAACGCGATACTGCCCAAATTCTGTAGTTAGTAAAGCTTGGGCTGGAAAAAGTTTTGTACAAAAACTTGGAAGTCTTGCGACTCCCCTTCTGGTACCTCCCATACATATGTACCATCCCGCCCTTTATAAACCGTGTAATATTATCAATATGACCAACGCGATCTTGCCCAAATTCGGTATTTAGTAAAGCTATGGCTGAAGAAGTTTTGAACAAAAACTTGGAAGTCTGGCAACTCCCCTTCTGGTACCTGCCATACAAATGTACCATCCAGCCTACCTTAGAAATCGTGTAATAATATCAATATGCCCAACGCGATCTTGCCCAAATTCTGTAGTTAGTAAAGCTAGGACTGGTAAAAGTTTTGGACAAAAACTTGGAAGTCTGGCAACTCCCCTTCTGGTACCTGTCATACACATGTACCATCCCACCTACCTTAGAAATCGTGTAATAATATCAATATGCCCAACGCGATCTTGCCCAAATTCTGTAGTTAGTAAAGCTAGGACTGGTAAAAGTTTTGGACTAAAACTTCAAAGTCTGGCAACTCCCCTTCTGGTACCTGCCATACAAATGTACCATCTCGCCTGCCTTAGAAATCGTGTAATAATATCAATATGATCAACTCGATCTTGCCCAAATTCTGTAGTTAGTAAAGATATGGCTGGAAAAAGTTTTGGACAAAAACTTGGAAGTCTGGCAACTCCCCTTCTGGTACCTCCCATACATATGTACCATCCCACACCTTATAATCTGTGTAATATTATCAATATGACCAACGCGATCTTGCCCAAATTCTGTATTTAGTAAAGCTATTTCTGAAGAAGTTTTGAACAAAAACATGGAAGTCTGGTACCTGTCATACACATGTACCATCCCACCTACCTTAGAAATCGTGTAATAATATCAATATGCCCAACGCGATCTTGCCCAAATTCTGTAGTTAGTAAAGCTAGGACTGGTAAATGTTTTGGACAAAAACTTGGAAGTCTGGCAACTCCCCTTCTGGTACCTGTCATACACATGTACCATCCCACCTACCTTAGAAATCGTGTAATAATATCAATATGCCCAACGCGATCTTGCCCAAATTCTGTAGTTAGTAAAGCTAGGACTGGTAAAAGTTTTGGACTAAAACTTCAAAGTCTGGCAACTCCCCTTCTGGTACCTGCCATACAAATGTACCATCTCGCCTGCCTTAGAAATCGTGTAATAATATCAATATGATCAACTCGATCTTGCCCAAATTCTGTAGTTAGTAAAGATATGGCTGGAAAAAGTTTTGGACAAAAACTTGGAAGTCTGGCGACTCCCCTTCTGGTACCTCCCATACCTATGTACCATCCCGCCCTTTATAAACCGTGTAATATTATCAATATGACCAACGCGATCTTGCCCAAATTCTGTATTTAGTAAAGCTATTTCTGAAGAAGTTTTGAACAAAAACATGGAAGTCTGGTACCTGTCATACACATGTACCATCCCACCTACCTTAGAAATCGTGTAATAATATCAATATGCCCAACGCGATCTTGCCCAAATTCTGTAGTTAGTAAAGCTAGGACTGGTAAAAGTTTTGGACTAAAACTTCAAAGTCTGGCAACTCCCCTTCTGGTACCTGCCATACAAATGTACCATCTCGCCTGCCTTAGAAATCGTGTAATAATATCAATATGATCAACTCGATCTTGCCCAAATTCTGTAGTTAGTAAAGATATGGCTGGAAAAAGTTTTGGACAAAAACTTGGAAGTCTGGCAACTCCCCTTCTGGTACCTCCCATACATATGTACCATGCCACCCCTTATAATCCGTGTAATATTATCAATATGACCAACGCGATCTTGCCCAAATTCTGTATATAGTAAAGCTATGGCTGAAGAAGTTTTGAACAAAAACTTGGAAGTCTGGCAACTCCCCTTCTGGTACATGCCATACAAATGTACCATCTCGCCTGCCTTAGAAATCGTGTAATAATATCAATATGATCAACTCGATCTTGCCCAAATTCTGTAGTTAGTAAAGCTATGGCTGGAAAAAGTTTTGGACAAAAACTTGGAAGTCTGGCAACTCCCATTCTGGTACCTCCCATACATATGTACCATCCCACACCTTATAATCTGTGTAATATTATCAATATGACCAACGCGATCTTGCCCAAATTCTGTATTTAGTAAAGCTATGGCTGAAGAAGTTTTGAACAAAAACTTGGAAGTCTCGCAACTCCCCTTCTGGTACCTGCTATACAAATGTACCATCCCGCCTACCTTAGAAATCGTGTAATAATATTAATATGCCCAACGCGATCTTGATCAAATTCTGTATATAGTAAATCAATAGCTAGTAAAATTTTTGGACACAAACTTGGAAGTCTGGCAACTCCCCTTCTGGTACCTCCCATACAAATGTACCATTCCACCCACTTTAGAAATCGTGTAATTATATAAATTCGCTCATCGAATCTTTCCGAAGTTCTATATTTAGTACAGAATGGTACATTTGTATGGCAGGTACCAGAAGGGGAGTTTGCCAGACTTTGAATTTTTTGTCCAAAACTTTTACCAGTCCTAGCTTTACTAACTACATAATTTGGGCAAGATCGCGTTGGGCAGATTGATATTATTACACGATTTCTAAGGTAGGCGGGATGGTACATTTGTATGGCAGGTACCAGACTTCCAAGTTTTTGTTCAAAACTTCTTCAGCCATAGCTTTACTAAATACAGAATTTGGGCAAGATCGCGTTGGTCATATTGATAATATTACACAGATTATAAGGTGTGGGATGGTACACATGTATGGGAGGTACCAGAAGGGGAGTTGCCAGACTTCCAAGATTTTCTCCAAAATGTTGTCTACCTATAGCTGTTCTAAATACAGAATTTGGGCAAGATCGCGTTGGTCATATTGATAATATTACACGGTTTATAAGGGGCGGGATTTTACATTTGTATGGGAGGTACCAGAAGGGGAGTTGCCAGACTTCACAGTTTTTGTCCAAAGCCTTATATAGATATAGCTTTACTAAATACAGAATTTGGGCAAGATCGCGTTGGGCATATTGATAATATTACACGGCTTATAAGGGGCGGGATGGTACATTTTGTATGGGAGGTACCAGAAGAGGAGTTGCCAGACTTCCAAGTTTTTCTCTGAAAACAATATGCGTTGGGCATATTGATATTATTACAACATTTCTAAATGGACGGGGTGGTACATTTGTATGGGACGTAACAGAAGGGAAGTTGCCAGACTTCAAATTTTTTCTTCAAAATTGTGTCTAGCTATTTCTGTTCTAAATACAGAATTTGGGGCAGGTCGCGTTGGTCATATTGGTAATATTACACGGTTTATAAGGGGCGTGATGGTACATTTGTATGGGAGGTATAAGAAGGGGAGTTGCCAGACTTCCAAGTTTTTCTCTGAAATTGAACAGTTACAGGTTTACTAAGTACAGAATTTTTGCTAGATCGCGTGGGGATAATATTATATATTACACGGCTAATAAGGGACGGAATGGTACATTTGTATGGGAGGTACCAAAAGGGGAGTTGCCAGACTTCCACGTTTTTCTCTGAAACTTTGTACAGTTATAGGTGTACTAAGTACAGAATTTGGGCCAGATCGCGCTGGGCATATTGATAATATTACACGGTTTACAAGTGGTGGGTGGTACATTTGTATCTGAGGTACCAGAAGGGGAGTTGCCAGATTTCAAAGTTTTTGTCCACAGCTTTTACTAGCTATAGCTTTACAAAATACAGAATTTGGGGAAGATCGCGTTGGTCGTATTGATAATATTACACGGTTTATAAGGGGTAGGTGGTACATTTGTATGGGAAGTACCAGAAGGGGAGTTGTCAGACTTCAAAGTTTTTGTCCAAAGCTTTATATAGATATAGCTTTACTAAATACAGAATTTGGGCAAGATCGCGTTGGGCATATTGATAATATTACACGGCTTATAAGGGGCGGAATGGTACATTTGTTTTGGAGGTATCAGAAGGGAAGTTGCCAGACTCCCAAGTTTTTTTTCCACGATTTCTAAAGTTTGTGGAATGGAACATTTGTAACGGAGCTACCAGAAGGGGAGTAGCCAGATTTCAAAGTTTTTGTCCGCAACTTTGTCTAGATATAGTTTTACTAAAAACAGTATTTGGGCAAGATCGCGTTGGGCATATTTATAATATTAAACGGCTGTAAGGTCATATTGATAATATTACACGGCTTATAAGGGGCGGAATGGTACATTTGTATGGGAGGTGTAGTGTTATCGATAGGATAACATCCCTAATTTTTGTAACAGCTGATAAACAACTGTTTAGTACTAAGAATCATTGTTTACTTTTAAGGATATAGATGTAAGAAAAACTAGAATTAAGGATACCGTTAGTTTTGTTTATAAACAATGGAAAACATGAAATAAACAATCAGTAAAAATTTAACTAGCCGATCCATTGGCATTATTTACTCATTTTTTTATAGCGCTTTAAAGTGCTGAAAATTTATTTGCATTGGCGCTTTTGAGTGCCTGCAAAAGCAACCACCCCTTTTATTTTTGCCAGTGGCGTTATTAAGCGCCGGCACCTCAATAGGCTGGCCCTCATAACAATAAATAAAAGAAAACTTATTACATGGCGATCCTGCCAAACAACAACAACGTTCCAGTGGAGTCCTCTTGTCCGACAACAAACTACCAACAACCGAAGCCTATAACAATTCAACAATATTTGCAGCGGCAACAACAACGAAAGGAAGAGAAGCTCACACGGATTCCCCCTACCGAGAAACCGAAACACAGGAGAGGTGGCAGAATTGTGCGGCTCCGAAGACAACTGGCTGATTTAAAGGCAACAATAAATAAAGATGTGGGAACGAGTAGAAGCTATTGAAGCACAGCTAAAAAAAAAACCTAACACTATGCACAATTAAACAATAAAACACAACACATATTTTATTTATTTATTCTAAAAGAAAAACAATTTAAATATAAATAACACATGAATTTTATGAAATGAAATACATATTTTGTACATAAATTAATTTAATTCGATTGGAATTGAAGTTAAAGTTTATTTTTCGCGAATTACACAAAAACAACACGTAACAAAATGTCGGCAAATAAATAAACACTGGTTGACAGCCGGTCGTTGTATAAATAGGTTAACGAATATCCGGTTACTCAAGGACCCGATACAACCGTATATGCTAGTACAGGGTTGCATTTAGGTGCGTTCACACTATACGAACCATTTTTAAGGAAATTAATTGGGAGCGTTTCACACTATACGAATTTTACACTATTTAGTTAATATTGTTCACACTATTTTTTAATACTGTTTTGTACAAAGTGATTTAAAAATTTCAAATTAATGGAGTTAATTAATGAATGTATTGATGAATTGGAAAAATTAAAAGTAAAAATAGAGTTTTTGCGAACAAATACGTAGAGGAAAAGCTAGAGAGGCTAGGATTTTTACAAGGTACGGTGGATAAAATATTTCCAAAAAGTGAAGGAGTAGGGAAAGAAGAAGAATCAAGTGAAGTAGTTAAAATCACCTCTGAGGAAGATATTGCTACCTGCAAATTAAGATTTGAGAAACTTCGTGGAGAAATAGAGAGAAATTTACCAAGCATGGCTCAATTTGACATTTCAATGGTAGGTAAAAACCTACAAGTATTCAAAGGCACATTCAAATATTTGGAAGATTTTATTGCGCAGACTGAGTTGCTGCATGATTTATTAAGGAAAGAAATATTCATTAAGTACGTGTATAACTTCAAGTTATATGCCCAAGTACGTAGCATTTTAGGTCGTTCAAACAGACCGACTACATTCGCTGGTTTGAAGAAATGTCTGGAAGACGCTTATCCAAATCCTAGGACGTTACAACAAACATTAACGGAGCTAGGAACTACAAAACAAGGAGAATCGACCATAAGATAATTTAGGGAGAAGGTTTCAGAGCTTTCTGATCAATTAAGTTTATTTGAAATAGGTAACTTAACAAACCCCTCTGAGGTAACTAAGGATGCAATTTATAAAGTTAGCGATAGTATGGCGCCTAATGTTTTTATAAAGGGAGTAAATTCGGAGTATCAACCGCTTTTATTGGCAAATATGCCAAACACTTTAAATGAGGCAGCACAAAGGTGCGTAACAGCCGAGAAAAGCTTTGGTTTCGAAAGCAAAAATGTATTTCCGGTTCATAGAACGGATAGGCGTGCCGAAGGGAATAGACATAACGGTGGTGGTAGATATAACGGTGACAGAAACAATTACGGAAATAGATACGATAACCATAGAAACAATTACGACAGGGACAACCGGAATTACAACAACGATAATTTCAGAGGAAACACCCGGAATAATCAAGCTGGAAATAGTGCCAGTTACGGTGGCAATAATCCTAGGAGAGACTACCGAGACCAATCTGCAAACAATACAAGTTATAATTACGGAAATTCCAGAGGGAGCAACCAATCTAGAGGTAATAATGGTTACGCGCGTGGTACAATCGAATCAGATTATGGTCCATTAATATATCAGCTAAATCCAGCGCGTTTATAACTCTCAACTGCAACAACATTAACAGAAGTTTAAAATTTTTAATAGATACGGGGGCAGACGTGTCGATTTGCAAAGATCAGAATTTTGCTAATATAAATGAAAATAAATCTGCTAGACTAACCGGAATAACAGAGGATGCGGTACAGTGTATTGGCGCTACAAAATTGGAATTGTCGGTTGAATCAGCAACGGTAGCACACGATTTCTATATTGTTGAAAGGGATTTCCCAATCCCAACCGATGGCATAATTGGAAGAGATATTTTCACACAGCGTATGTGCAAAATAGACTTCGAAACATTTACCATAACGTTTAATGTTGCTGACAATGATATTGTTCTACCTATGAATTCGAGACCCGTATCTCAGATTAGTAGGGTAGTACCTGCGAGGTCGGAAATTATTCTGCCTCTGGATATTCGCGTCAATAAAGACAGTATAGTGTTAAACAAAGAGCTTACAGAAGGAGTATTTCTGGCGAATTGTTTGATTCCAGCGCATGGGATGGTACATGTTAAGCTATTGAATACTACAGATAACGCAGTAACCATTAATAAGATAGACTGTGAAATACATCCATTGAAGGAATATAGTATATGTCATGCGTACAAATCAGAAGCAGCAAGTGACGGAAGCCTGGAAGCTGTTTTGAGTAACATTGATATTGGAGCGAGTGACTCTTACTCGAGAGAATCAATTATGGATATATTTAAGGAATTCCAAGATGTTTTCCATCTTCCAGGAGATAAACTAAGTGTGAATAATTTTTATACCCAACAAATACAAACTACGGATACGACACCGGTTTATATAAAGAATTACAGATTACCGCAAGCACAGATGGACGAAGTGAATCAACAGGTAGAAAACCTACAAGAGGATGATATAATTGCAAATTCAATTAGTCCCTACAACTCACCGCTGTTAGTGGTACCTAAAAAGTCTGCGGATGGCGAAAAGAAATGGCGTTTGGTTGTAGATTTCAGAGAACTTAATGATAAGATCGTTAATGACAAGTTTCCACTAACCAGGATTGAAGACGTTTTAGACAAGCTCGGAAGAGCCAAATACTTTTCAACATTAGACATGACCAGCTCTTTCCACTAGATAAATTTACACGAGGATTCGCGGCATCTTACCGCATTTTCAACGGCAAATGGGCATTTCCAATTCAAACGCTTACCTTTCGGCTTAAAGATATCCTCAAATAGTTTTCAGAGAATGTTAACGATTGCATTAAGCGGTTTAGACGCAGCAGCTTTCCTTTACGTGGATGACATAATAGTCTTTGGGTGTATTTTGAAACACCACAACGAAAATGTGTCGAGTGTATTTCGAAGATTAAGGAAGTTTAACTTAAAGCTTAATCCAAATAAATGCAGCTTTTTGAAACCGGAGGTTGTCTATCTTGGACACCTTATAACTGATAAAGGAGTGAAGACTGATCCAGCTAAATATAGCGTTATAAGAACGTATCCTGTGCCTACGAATGCAGACGAGGTCAGGAGATTTGTGGTCTTTTGTAATTATTACTGACGTTTTATTCCCAATTTTGCCGACATAGCGAAGAGTTTGAACGAGCTCCTAAAGAAAAACAAACCTTTTGAATGAAACTACTACGGTTTCTCTTCATATGAGTGAGTATTTATTACTTGTATTCAGTTGTCTGGATGTTTTGTAATGCACACAGTGAATACATGGAACATACAATCAGTATGAACCTTGAAATAATACTAAAGAACCAAGGAATTGGTATGGACTATTTATACCAATCTAACAATTGTTTTACTTAGGCACTACATTATTAATTCTATTTATATTCTAGTGTGTGTGTGTGCGTGGTGTCTTATCGCGACCCTTTTCTTCATAGCGATGTGCATCTATTTGCTCGTCACCATGCATGTACATTTGTTATCGGTGCAAGGGTCAATTGATCGTACACTCTCCGAAGTGTAGATACAGCATAATCCAAACACACCACCAGCAACGTGCTCACATTTGAAAGTGATAACAGCCTGGGCGGAATATCCATGTTCATTTCTGAACATTCTGCCGCGGCCAAAATATAAGTAGATTGTATAATTTCTGTAAATACTACAACAGCACATTCGAACCACACCACAAGAAACGTGTTCATCGTTGAACATTCTGCCGGGCCCTTAAAGCAATGATTCCCAGTAAGACTGAAAGAGATGAAATGATTTTAGCGATCACAAGGAGTATGCAGAAAGAGAAAACAGTTACTAAAGACACAGATACGAATAACAGTGCTAAATACATGAACAACGGAAAACCCAATCAACTTTTTATATGGGATTGTACATCAATAACAGATATACGGAACACGAGAAAACTTAAGTTTACGCCTCAAACGGAGGGTAAAAAGCTACAAATTATAATTGAAGATCGTTTTATTACGGCGGGATTCAGCGATAATCCATCGAACACTAAGTTGTCCTTGGAGAAACTGACATCAAAGATGCGTGATTTAGGGATACGCGAATTAGCATTGAACAAAAATGATGATATATTTAAAACAATGGCAATGGAAGAGTTTAAAACAGTTTTTAATAGAATACAACATGAAAAAAAGACAGATTTGACAGATTTTATTATATGAGGAACCGAAGAGAATACTTTGTCGGGATACACAGTTGGGGTTAATAGCTGATTACCACGATTCAGCACACGGGGGACACTTGGGTATCAGAAAAACAACATTGAGGTTAAAACAGAGATATATTTGGAAGAACATGTACAGAATGATCAAGGATTATGTACTAGATTGCCCGCAGTGCAAAATCAACAAACAGACAAGACATACGAAAGAACCATTTACTTTAACGGACACGCCGGGAACAAGCTTCGAGACGGTATCGATTGATACAGTAGGTCCGCTGAGGTTATGTAATCATTATCGATATGTACTCACGATACAATGTGATTTAACAAAATATATTGTAGCTTATCCTATGGAAACGAAAGATGCAAAGACGGTCGGGAAAACTTTGGTTGAACAATTTATACTAATATATGGAAATTTTAAAAGGCTTAAGTCAGATAAAGGCACGGAATTTACGAACCAGTTAATGTCGGAAATATGTAGGTTATTAGATATCAGGCAGATTTTTAGTGCGCCGTATCATCATGAAACCTTGGGCTCGATTGAACGAAGTCATAGAGTACTAAATTAATTTTTATTAAATTTTTCCAAAGATGATGAATGGGAGTCTAGGATACCATATTTTACATTTGCTTACAATACGACGACACATGTTGATACTGGCTATTCTCCTTATGAGTTAGTATTTGGTAAACTTCCCTACTTACCGGGTGACGAAATTATTAAAGAGAGGCAATTCTATAATACAGAAAATTATGCCTCTGAAATCAAACAAAGATTAAAATTTTGTCTGCAAAAAGCCACGGAATTCTTGGAGAAAGCAAAGATAAAAAGAACACTCCAAAACGAAAACTTAAATCCACTTAATTTGAAGGTAGGAGATCAAGTACTCTTGAGGGTTATGGATAGAAAAAAGCATCAGGCACCGTATCGAGGACCGTATAGAATCGTAGATAGAGAAGGAGTAAATTCTATTATTAATGTAGATGGGAAATTAAAAAAATATCATAACAACATGTTAAAGAAATGGAATAATGAAAATTGTTAATTGTTACTTAAATTAAGTACTTAAAAATAATTTTTTTTTTCTCTTTTGTATAAAAATTATTTTTTTTTAAAGGGTGAGGGTACTAAGAATCATTGTTTACTTTTAAGGATATAGATGTAAGAAAAACTAGAATTAAGGATACCGTTAGTTTTGTTTATAAACAATGGAAAACATGAAATAAACAATCAGTAAAAATTTAACTAGCCGATCCATTGGCATTATTTATTCATTTTTTTTATAGCGCTTTAAAGTGCTGAAAATAAATTTGCATTGGCGCTTTTGAGTGCCTGCAAAAGCAACCACCCCTTTTATTTTTGCCAGTGGCGTTATTAAGCGCCGGCACCTCAATAGGCAGGCCCTCATAACAATAAATAAAAAAAAACTTATTACAGAGGTACCAGAAGGGAAGTTGCCAGACTTAAAAGTTGTTGCCCAAAGCTTTGCCTAGCTATAGCTTTACTAAATACAGAAAAAGATCGAGTTGGTCGTATTGATAATAATACACGGCTTATAAGGGGCGGGATGGTACATTTGTATGGGAGGTACCTGAAGGGGAGTTGCCAGAATTCAAAGTTTTTGTCCACAGCTTTGTCTAGATATAGTTTTACTAAACACAGAATTTGGACAAGATCGCGTCGGTCTTATTGATAATATTACACGGTTTATAATGGGCGGGATGGTAAATTTGTATGGGTGGTATATGAAGGGGAGTTGCCAGACTTTTAAGTTTTTGTCCAAAGCTTTGTCAAGCTATAGCTAGATTTCTAAAGTTTGTGGAATGGAACATTTGTATGGGAGGTACCAGAAAGGGAGTTGCCAGACTTAAAAGTTGTTGCCCAAAGCTTTGCCTAGCTATAGCTTTACTAAATACAGAAAAAGATCGAGTTGGTCGTATTGATAATAATACACGGCTTATAAGGGGCGGGATGGTACATTTGTATGGGAGGTACCTGAAGGGGAGTTGCCAGAATTCAAAGTTTTTGTCCACAGCTTTGTCTAGATATAGTTTTACTAAACACAGAATTTGGACAAGATCGCGTTGGGCATATTTATAATATTAAACGGCTATAAGGTCATATTGATAATATTACACGGTTTATAAGGGGCGGGATGGTACATTTGTATGGGAGGTACCAGAGGGGAAGTTACCATACTTCCAAGTTTTTCTCTGAAACTTTGTACAGTTATAGGTGTACTAAGTACAGAATTTTGGGCAACATCGCGTTGGTCGTATTGATAATATTACACGGCTTATAAGGGGCGGAATGGTACATTTGTATGGGATGTAACAGAGTGGAAGTTGCCATACTTCCAAGTTTTTCTCTGAAACTTTGTACAGTTATAGGTGTACTAAGTACAGAATTTGGGCAACATTGCGTTGGTCGTATTGATAATATTACACGGCTTATAAGGGAATTGTACATTTGTACGGGAGGTACCAGAGGGGATGTTGTCATACTTCCAAGTTTTTCTCTGAAACTTTGTACAGTTATAGGTGTACTAAGTACAGAATTTGGGCAACATCGCGTTGGTAATATTGATAATATTACACGGTTTATAAGGGGCGGGATGGTACATTTGTATGGGAGGTATAAGAAGGGGAGTTGCCAGACTTCCAAGTTTTTGTCCAAAGCTTTGTCTAGCTATAGCTAGATTTCTATAGTTTGTGGAATGGAACATTTGTATGGGAGGTACCAGACTTCCAAGGTTTTGTCCAAGGCTTTGTCTAGCTATAACTGTTCCAAATACAGAATTTGGGCAAGATCGCGCTGGGCATATTTGTATTATTACACGATTTCTAAAGTTTGTGGAATGGAAAATTTGTATGGGAGGTACCAGAAGGGGAATTGCCAGACTTCCAAGTTTTTGTCCAAAGCTTTGCCTAGCTATAGCTTTACTAAATACAGAATTTGGGCAAGATCGCGCTGGGCATATTGATAATATTACACGGTTTATAAGGGGCGGGATGGTACATTTGTATGGGAGGTATAAGAAGGGGAGTTGCCAGACTTCCAAGTTTTTGTCCAAAGCTTTGTCTAGCTATAGCTAGATTGCTAAAGTTTGTGGAATGGAACATTTGTATGGGAGGTACCAGAAAGGGAGTTGCCAGACTTCAAAGTTGTTGTCCGAAACTTTGTTTAGTTATATCTGTAATAAATACATAATTTGGGCAACATCGCGTTGGGCATATTTATAATATTAAACGGCTATAAGGTCATATTGATAATATTACACGGCTTATAAGGGGCGGAATGGTACATTTGTATGGGAGGTACCAGAAGGGAAGTTGCCATACTTCCAAGTTTTTCTCTGAAACTTTGTACAGTTATATGTGTACTAAGTACAGAATTTGGGCAACATCGCGTTGGTCGTATTTATAATATTACACGGCTTATAAGGGGCGGAATGGTACATTTGTATGGGAGGTACCTGAAGGGGAGTTGCCAGACTTCCAAGTTTTTGTCCACAGCTTTATCTAGATATAGTTTTACTAAAAACAGAATTTGGGCAAGATCGCGTTGGTCGTATTGATAATAATACACGGCTTATAAGGGTGGGATGGTACATTTGTATGGGAGGTACCTGAAGGGGAGTTGCCAGAATTCAAAGTTTTTGTCCACAGCTTTGTCTAGATATAGTTTTACTAAAAACAGAATTTGGACAAGATCGCGTTGGGCATATTTATAATATTAAACGGCTATAAGGTCATATTGATAATATTACACGGTTTATAAGGGGCGGGATGGTACATTTGTATGGGAGGTACCAGAGGGGAAGTTGCCATACTTCCAAGTTTTTCTCTGAAACTTTGTACAGTTATAGGTGTACTAAGTACAGAATTTTGGGCAACATCGCGATGGTCGTATTGATAATATTACACGGCTTATAAGGGGCGGAATGATACATTTGTATGGGTGGTACCAGAGGGGAATTGCCAGACTTCCAAGTTTTTGTCCAAAGCTTTGCCTAGCTATAGCTTTACTAAATACAGAATTTGGGCAAGATCGCGTTGGTCATATTGATAATATTACACGGTTTATAAGGGGCGGGATGGTACATTTGTATGTGAGGTATAAGAAGGGGAGTTGCCAGACTTCCAAGTTTTTGTCCAAAGCTTTGTCTAGCTATAGCTAGATTTCTATAGTTTGTGGAATGGAACATTTGTATGGGAGGTACCAGAAGGGGAGTTGCCAGACTTCCAATGTTTTGTCCAAGGCTTCGTCTAGCTATAACTGTTCCAAATACAGAATTTGGGCAAGATCGCGCTGGGCATATTTGTATTATTACACGATTTCTATAGTTTGTGGAATGGAACATTTGTATGGGAGGTACCAGAAGGGGAGTTGCCAGACTTCCAAGGTTTTGTCCAAGGCTTCGTCTAGCTATAACTGTTCCAAATACAGAATTTGGGCAAGATCGCGCTGGGCATATTGATAATATTACACGGTTTATAAGGGGCGGGATGGTACATTTGTATGGGAGGTACCAGAACGGGAGTTGCCAGACTTCAAAGTTGTTGTCCGAAACTTTGTTTAGTTATATCTGTAATAAATACATAATTTGGGCAACATCGCGTTGGGCATATTTATAATATTAAACGGCTATAAGGTCATATTGATAATATTACACGGCTTATAAGGGGCGGAATGGTACATTTGTATGGGAGGTACCAGAAGGGAAGTTGCCATACTTCCAAGTTTTTCTCTGAAACTTTGTACAGTTATATGTGTACTAAGTACAGAATTTGGGCAACATCGCGTTGGTCGTATTGATAATATTACACGGCTTATAAGGGGCGGAATGGTACATTTGTATGGGAGGTACCTGAAGGGGAGTTGCCAGAATTCAAAGTTTTTGTCCACAGCTTTATCTTTTTATATAGTTTTACTAAAAACAGAATTTGGGCAGGATCGCGTTGGGCATATTTATAATATTAAAGTGCTATAAAGTCATATTGATAATATTACACGGTTTATAAGGGGCGGGATGGTACATTTGTATAGGAGGTATAAGAAAGGGAGTTGCCAGACTTCAAAGTTGTTGTCCGAAACTTTGTTTAGTTATATCTGTAATAAATACATAATTTGGGCAACATCGCGTTGGGCATATTTATAATATTAAACGGCTATAAGGTCATATTGATAATATTACACGGCTTATAAGGGGCGGAATGGTACATTTGTATGGGAGGTACCAGAAGGGAAGTTGCCAGACTTCCACGTTTTTCTATGAAACTTTGTACTGTTATAGGTGTACTAAGTACAGAATTTGGGCCAGATCGCGTTGGTCTTATTGATAATATTACACGGTTTATAAGGGGCGGAATGGTACATTTGTATGGGAGGTACCTGAAGGGGAGTTGCCAGAATTCAAAGTTTTTGTCCACAGCTTTATCTTTTTATATAGTTTTACTAAAAACAGAATTTGGGCAGGATCGCGTTGGGCATATTTATAATATTAAAGTGCTATAAAGTCATATTGATAATATTACACGGTTTATAAGGGGCGGGATGGTACATTTGTATAGGAGGTATAAGAAAGGGAGTTGCCAGACTTCAAAGTTGTTGTCCGAAACTTTGTTTAGTTATATCTGTAATAAATACATAATTTGGACAACATCGCGTTGGGCATATTTATAATATTAAACGGCTATAAGGTCATATTGATAATATTACACGGCTTATAAGGGGCGGGATGGTACATTTGTATGGGAGGTACCTGAAGGGGAGTTGCCAGACTTAAAAATTGTTGTCCAAAGCTTTGCCTAGCTATAGCTTTACTAAATACAGAAAAAGATCGAGTTGGTCGTATTGATAATAATACACGGCTTATAAGGGGCGGGATGGTACATTTGTATGGGAGGTAACAGAGGGGAAGTTGCCATACTTCCAAGTTTTTCTCTGAAACTTTGTACAGTTATAGGTGTACTAAGTACAGAATTTGGGCAACATTGCGGTGGTCGTATTGATAATATTACACGGCTATAAGGTCATATTGATAATATTACACGGTTTATAAGGGGCGGGATGGTACATTTGTATGGGAGGTACCAGAGGGGAAGTTGCCATACTTCCAATGTTTTGTCCAAGGCTTCGTCTAGCTATAACTGTTCCAAATACAGAATTTGGGCAAGATCGCGCTGGGCATATTTGTATTATTACACGATTTCTAAAGTTTGTGGAATGGAACATTTGTATGGGAGGTACCAGAAAGGGAGTTGCCAGACTTAAAAATTGTTGTCCAAAGCTTTGCCTAGCTATAGCTAGATTTCTATAGTTTGTGGAATGGAACATTTGTATGGGAGGTACCAGAAGGGGAGTTGCCAGACTTCCAATGTTTTGTCCAAGGCTTCGTCTAGCTATAACTGTTCCAAATACAGAATTTGGGCAAGATCGCGCTGGGCATATTTGTATTATTACACGATTTCTAAAGTTTGTGGAATGGAACATTTGTATGGGAGGTACCAGAAAGGGAGTTGCCAGACTTAAAAATTGTTGTCCAAAGCTTTGCCTAGCTATAGCTTTACTAAATACAGAAAAAGATCGAGTTGGTCGTATTGATAATAATACACGGCTTATAAGGGGCGGGATGGTACATTTGTATGGTAGGTACCTGAAGGGGAGTTGCCAGAATTCAAAGTTTTTGTCCACAGCTTTGTCTAGATATTGTTTTACTAAACACAGAATTTGGACAAGATCGCGTTGGCCATATTTATAATATTAAACGGCTATAAGGTCATATTGATAATATTACACGGTTTATAAGGGGCGGGATGGTACATTTGTATGGGAGGTACCAGAGGGGAAGTTGCCATACTTCCAAGTTTTTCTCTGAAACTTTGTACAGTTATAGGTGTACTAAGTACAGAATTTTGGGCAACATCGCGTTGGTCGTATTGATAATATTACACGGCTTATAAGGGGCGGAATGGTACATTTGTATGGGAGGTAACAGAGGGGAAGTTGCCATACTTCCAAGTTTTTCTCTGAAACTTTGTACAGTTATAGGTGTACTAAGTACAGAATTTGGGCAACATTGCGGTGGTCGTATTGATAATATTACACGGCTTATAAGGGGCGGAATTGTACATTTGTACGGGAGGTATAAGAAGGGGAGTTGCCAGACTTCCAAGTTTTTGTCCAAAGCTTTGTCTAGCTATAGCTAGATTTCTATAGTTTGTGGAATGGAACATTTGTATGGGAGGTACCAGACTTCCAAGGTTTTGTCCAAGGCTTTGTCTAGCTATAACTGTTCCAAATACAGAATTTGGGCAAGATCGCGCTGGGCATATTTGTATTATTACACGATTTCTAAAGTTTGTGGAATGGAAAATTTGTATGGGAGGTACCAGAAGGGGAATTGCCAGACTTCCAAGTTTTTGTCCAAAGCTTTGCCTAGCTATAGCTTTACTAAATAGAGAATTTGGGCAAGATCGCGCTGGGCATATTGATAATATTACACGGTTTATAAGGGGCGGGATGGTACATTTGTATGGGAGGTATAAGAAGGGGAGTTGCCAGACTTCCAAGTTTTTGTCCAAAGCTTTGTCTAGCTATAGCTAGATTTCTAAAGTTTGTGGAATGGAACATTTGTATGGGAGGTACCAGAAAGGGAGTTGCCAGACTTCAAAGTTGTTGTCCGAAACTTTGTTTAGTTATATCTGTAATAAATACATAATTTGGGCAACATCGCGTTGGGCATATTTATAATATTAAACGGCTATAAGGTCATATTGATAATATTACACGGCTTATAAAGGGCGGAATGGTACATTTGTATGGGAGGTACCAGAAGGGAAGTTGCCATACTTCCAAGTTTTTCTCTGAAACTTTGTACAGTTATATGTGTACTAAGTACAGAATTTGGGCAACATCGCGTTGGTCGTATTATTACACGGCTTATAAGGGGCGGAATGGTACATTTGTATGGGAGGTACCTGAAGGGGAGTTGCCAGAATTCAACGTTTTTGTCCACAGCTTTATCTAGATATGGTTTTACTAAAAACAGAATTTGGGCAAGATCGCGTTGGTCGTATTGATAATAATACACGGCTTATAAGGGTGGGATGGTACATTTGTATGGGAGGTACCTGAAGGGGAGTTGCCAGAATTCAAAGTTTTTGTCCACAGCTTTGTCTAGATATAGTTTTACTAAAAACAGAATTTGAACGGCTAAAAGGTCATATTGATAATATTACACGGTTTATAAGGGGCGGGATGGTACATTTGTATGGGAGGTACCAGAGGGGAAGTTGCCATACTTCCAAGTTTTTCTCTGAAACTTTGTACAGTTATAGGTGTACTAAGTACAGAATTTTGGGCAACATCGCGATGGTCGTATTGATAATATTACACGGCTTATAAGGGGCGGAATGATACATTTGTATGGGAGGTACCAGAGGGGAATTGCCAGACTTCCAAGTTTTTGTCCAAAACTTTGCCTAGCTATAGCTTTACTAAATACAGAATTTGGGCAAGATCGCGTTGGTAATATTGATAATATTACACGGTTTATAAGGGGCGGGATGGTACATTTGTATGTGAGGTATAAGAAGGGGAGTTGCCAGACTTCCAAGTTTTTGTCCAAAGCTTTGTCTAGCTATAGCTAGATTTCTATAGTTTGTGGAATGGAACATTTATATAGGAGGTACCAGAAGGGGAGTTGCCAGACTTCCAAGGTTTTGTCCAAGGCTTCGTCTAGCTATAACTGTTCCAAATACAGAATTTGGGCAAGATCGCGCTGGGCATATTTGTATTATTACACTATTTCTATAGTTGGTGGAATGGAACATTTGTATGGGAGGTACCAGAAAGGGAATTGCCAGACTTCCAAGTTTTTGTCCAAAGCTTTGCCTAGCTATAGCTTTACTAAATACAGAATTTGGGCAAGATCGCGTTGGTCGTATTGATAATATTACACGGTTTATAAGGGGCGGGATGGCACATTTGTATAGGAGGTATAAAAAGAGGAGTTGCCAGACTTCCAATTTCCAAAGCTTTGGTCGTATTGATAATAATACACGGCTTATAAGGGGCGGGATGGTACATTTGTATGTGAGGTATAAGAAGGGGAGTTGCCAGACTTCCAAGTTTTTGTCCAAAGCTTTGTCTAGCTATAGCTAGATTTCTATAGTTTGTGGAATGGAACATTTATATAGGAGGTACCAGAAGGGGAGTTGCCAGACTTCCAAGGTTTTGTCCAAGGCTTCGTCTAGCTATAACTGTTCCAAATACAGAATTTGGGCAAGATCGCGCTGGGCATATTTGTATTATTACACGATTTCTAAAGTTTGTGGAATGGAAAATTTGTATGGGAGGTATCAGAAGGGGAATTGCCAGACTTCCAAGTTTTTGTCCAAAGCTTTGCCTAGCTATAGCTTTACTAAATACAGAATTTGGGCAAGATCGCGCTGGGCATATTGATAATATTACACGGTTTATAAGGGGCGGGATGGTACATTTGTATGGGAGGTATAAGAAGGGGAGTTGCCAGACTTCCAAGTTTTTGTCCAAAGCTTTGTCTAGCTATAGCTAGATTTCTAAAGTTTGTGGAATGGAACATTTGTATGGGAGGTACCAGAAAGGTAGTTGCCAGACTTCAAAGTTGTTGTCCGAAACTTTGTTTAGTTATATCTGTAATAAATACATAATTTGGGCAACATCGCGTTGGGCATATTTATAATATTAAACGGCTATAAGGTCATATTGATAATATTACACGGCTTATAAGGGGCGGAATGGTACATTTGTATGGGAGGTACCAGAAGGGAAGTTGCCATACTTCCAAGTTTTTCTCTGAAACTTTGTACAGTTATATGTGTACTAAGTACAGAATTTGGGCAACATCGCGTTGGTCGTATTGATAATATTACACGGCTTATAAGGGGCGGAATGGTACATTTGTATGGGAGGTACCTGAAGGGGAGTTGCCAGAATTCAAAGTTTTTGTCCACAGCTTTATCTAGATATAGTTTTACTAAAAACAGAATTTGGGCAAGATCGCGTTGGGCATATTTATAATATTAAAGTGCTATAAAGTCATATTGATAATATTACACGGTTTATAAGGGGCGGGATGGTACATTTGTATAGGAGGTATAAGAAAGGGAGTTGCCAGACTTCCAAGTTTTTGCCCGAAACTTTGTTTAGTTATATCTGTAATAAATACATAATTTGGGCAACATCGCGTTGGGCATATTTATAATATTAAACGGCTATAAGGTCATATTGATAATATTACACGGCTTATAAGGGGCGGAATGGTACATTTGTATGGGAGGTACCAGAAGGGAAGTTGCCAGACTTCCACGTTTTTCTCTGAAACTTTGTACTGTTATAGGTGTACTAAGTACAGAATTTGGGCCAGATCCCGTTGGTCATATTGATAATATTACACGGTTTATAAGGGGCGGGATGGTAAATTTGTATGGGTTGTATATGAAGGGGAGTTGCCAGACTTTCAAGTTTTTGTCCAAAGATTTGTCTAGCTATAGCTAGATTTCTAAAGTTTGTGGAATGGAACATTTGTATGGGAGGTACCAGAAAGGGAGTTGCCAGACTTAAAAGTTGTTGTTCAAAGCTTTGCCTAGCTATAGCTTTACTAAATACAGAATTTGGGCAAGATCGCGCTGGGCATATTGATAATATTACACGGTTTACAAGTGGTGGCTGGTACATTTGTATCTGAGGTACCAGAAGGGGAGTTGCCAGATTTCAAAGTTTTTGTCCACAGCTTTGACTAGCTATAGCTTTACAAAATACAGAATTTGGGCAAGATCGCGTTGGTCGTATTGATAATATTACACGGTTTATAAGGGGTGGGTGGTACATTTGTATGGGAGGTACCAGAAGGGGAGTTGTCAGACTTCAAAGTTTTTGTCCAAAGCTTTATATAGATATAGCTATACTAAATACAGAATTTGGGCAAGATCGCGTTGGGCATATTGATAATATTACACGGCTTATAAGGGGCGGAATGGTACATTTGTATGGGAGGTATCAGAAGGGAAGTTGCCAGACTCCCAAGTTTTTTTTCCAAAATTTTGTCTAGCTATACCTATTCTAAATACAGAATTTGGGCAAGATCACGTTGGGCATATTTGTATTATTACACGATTTCTAAAGTTTGTGGAATGGAAAATTTGTATGGGAGGTACCAGAAGTGGAATTGCCAGACTTCCAAGTTTTTGTCCAAAGCTTTGCCTAGCTATAGCTTTACTAAATACAGAATTTGGGCAAGATCGCGTTGGTCGTATTGATAATATTACACGGTTTATAAGGGGCGGGATGGCACATTTGTATAGGAGGTATAAAAAGAGGAGTTGCCAGACTTCCAATTTCCAAAGCTTTGGTCGTATTGATAATAATACACGGCTTATAAGGGGCGGGATGGTACATTTGTATGGGAGGTACCTGAAGGGGAGTAGCCAGATTTCAAAGTTTTTGTCCGCAGCTTTGTCTAGATATAGCTTTACTAAAAACAGAATTTGGACAAGATCGCGTTGGGCATATTTATAATATTAAACGGCTATAAGGTCATATTGATAATATTACACGGTTTATAAGGGGCGGGATGGTACATTTGTATGGGAGGTACCAGAGGGGAAGTTGCCATACTTCCAAGTTTTTCTCTGAAACTTTGTACAGTTATAGGTGTACTAAGTACAGAATTTTGGGCAACATCGCGTTGGTCGTATTGATAATATTACACGGCTTATAAGGGGCGGAATTGTACATTTGTACGGGAGGTACCAGAGGGGAAGTTGTCATACTTCCAAGTTTTTCTCTGAAACTTTGTACAGTTATAGGTGTACTAAGTACAGAATTTGGGCAACATCGCGTTGGTAATATTGATAATATTACACGGTTTATAAGGGGCGGGATGGTACATTTGTATGGGAGGTATAAGAAGGGGAGTTGCCAGACTTCCAAGTTTTTGTCCAAAGCTTTGTCTAGCTATAGCTAGATTTCTATAGTTTGTGCAATGGAACATTTGTATGGGAGGTACCAGACTTCCAAGGTTTTGTCCAAGGCTTTGTCTAGCTATAACTGTTCCAAATACAGAATTTGGGCAAGATCGCGCTGGGCATATTTGTATTATTACACGATTTCTAAAGTTTGTGGAATGGAAAATTTGTATGGGAGGTACCAGAAGGGGAATTGCCAGACTTCCAAGTTTTTGTCCAAAGCTTTGCCTAGCTATAGCTTTACTAAATACAGAATTTGGGCAAGATAGCGCTGGGCATATTGATAATATTACACGGTTTATAAGGGGCGGGATGGTACATTTGTATGGGAGGTATAAGAAGGGGAGTTGCCAGACTTCCAAGTTTTTGTCCAAAGCTTTGTCTAGCTATAGCTAGATTTCTAAAGTTTGTGGAATGGAACATTTGTATGGGAGGTACCAGAAAGGGAGTTGCCAGACTTCAAAGTTGTTGTCCGAAACTTTGTTTAGTTATATCTGTAATAAATACATAATTTGGGCAACATCGCGTTGGGCATATTTATAATATTAAACGGCTATAAGGTCATATTGATAATATTACACGGCTTATAAGGGGCGGAATGGTACATTTGTATGGGAGGCACCAGACGGGAAGTTACCATACTTCCAAGTTTTTCTCTGAAACTATGTACAGTTATATGTGTACTAAGTACAGAATTTGGGCAACATCGCGTTGGTCGTATTGATAATATTATACGGCTTATAAGGGGCGGAATGGTACATTTGTATGGGAGGTACCTGAAGGGGAGTTGCCAGAATTCAAAGTTTTTGTACACAGCTTTATCTAGATATAGTTTTACTGAAAACAGAATTTGGGCAAGATCGCGTTGGTCGTATTGATAATAATACACGGCTTATAAGGGTGGGATGGTACATTTGTATGGGAGGTACCTGAAGGGGAGTTGCCAGAATTCAAAGTTTTTGTCCACAGCTTTGTCTAGATATAGTTTTACTAAAAACAGAATTTGGACAAGATCGCGTTGGGCATATTTATAATATTAAACGGCTATAAGGTCATATTGATAATATTACACGGTTTATAAGGGGCGGGATGGTACATTTGTATGGGAGGTACCAGAGGGGAAGTTGCCATACTTCCAAGTTTTTCTCTGAAACTTTGTACAGTTATAGGTGTACTAAGTACAGAATTTTGGGCAACATCGCGATGGTCGTATTGATAATATTACACGGCTTATAAGGGGCGGAATGATACATTTGTATGGGAGGTACGAGAGGGGAAGTTGTCATACTTCCAAGTTTTTCTCTGAAACTTTGTACAGTTATAGGTGTACTAAGTACAGAATTTGGGCAACATCGCGTTGGTAATATTGATAATATTACACGGTTTATACGCGGCGGGATGGTACATTTGTATGGGAGGTACCTGAAGGGGAATTGCCAGACTTCCAAGTTTTTGTCCAAAGCTTTGTCTAGCTATAGCTAGATTTCTATAGTTTGTGGAATGGAACATTTGTATGGGAGGTACCAGAAGGGGAGTTGCCAGACTTCCAAGGTTTTGTCCAAGGCTTTGTCTAATTATAACTGTTCCAAATACAGGATTTGGGCAAGATCGCGCTGGGCATATTTGTATTATTACACGATTTCTAAAGTTTGTGGAATGGAAAATTTGTATGGGAGGTACCAGAAGTGGAATTGCCAGACTTCCAAGTTTTTGTCCAAAGCTTTGCCTAGCTATAGCTTTACTAAATACAGAATTTGGGCAAGATCGCGCTGGGCATATTGATAATATTAAACGGCTATAAGGTCATATTGATAATATTACACGGTTTATAAGGGGCGGGATGGTACATTTGTATGGGAGGTACCAGAGGGGAAGTTGCCATACTTCCAAGTTTTTCTCTGAAACTTTGTACAGTTATAGGTGTACTAAGTACAGAATTTTGGGCAACATCGCGATGGTCGTATTGATAATATTACACGGCTTATAAGGGGCGGAATGATACATTTGTATGGTAGGTACGAGAGGGGAAGTTGTCATACCTCCAAGTTTTTCTCTGGAACTTTGTACAGTTATAGGTGTACTAAGTACAGAATTTGGGCAACATCGCGTTGGTAATATTGATAATATTACACGGTTTATAAGCGGCGGGATGGTACATTTGTATGGGAGGTACCTGAAGGGGAATTGCCAGACTTCCAAGTTTTTGTCCAAAGCTTTGCCTAGCTATAGCTTTACTAAATACAGAATTTGGGCAAGATCGCGTTGGTCATATTGATAATATTACACGGTTTATAAGGGGCGGGATGGTACATTTGTATGTGAGGTATAAGAATGGGAGTTGCCAGACTTCCAAGTTTTTGTCCAAAGCTTTGTCTAGCTATAGCTAGATTTCTAAAGTTTGTGGAATGGAACATTTGTATGGGAGGTACCAGAAAGGGAGTTGCCAGACTTCAAAGTTGTTGTCCGAAACTTTGTTTAGTTATATCTGTAATAAATACATAATTTGGGCAACATCGCGTTGGGCATATTTATAATATTAAACGGCTATAAGGTCATATTGATAATATTACACGGCTTATAAGGGGCGGAATGGTACATTTGTATGGGAGGCACCAGACGGGAAGTTACCATACTTCCAAGTTTTTCTCTGAAACTATGTACAGTTATATGTGTACTAAGTACAGAATTTGGGCAACATCGCGTTGGTCGTATTGATAATATTATACGGCTTATAAGGGGCGGAATGGTACATTTGTATGGGAGGTACCTGAAGGGGAGTTGCCAGAATTCAAAGTTTTTGTACACAGCTTTATCTAGATATAGTTTTACTGAAAACAGAATTTGGGCAAGATCGCGTTGGTCGTATTGATAATAATACACGGCTTATAAGGGTGGGATGGTACATTTGTATGGGAGGTACCTGAAGGGGAGTTGCCAGAATTCAAAGTTTTTGTCCACAGCTTTGTCTAGATATAGTTTTACTAAAAACAGAATTTGGACAAGATCGCGTTGGGCATATTTATAATATTAAACGGCTATAAGGTCATATTGATAATATTACACGGTTTATAAGGGGCGGGATGGTACATTTGTATGGGAGGTACCAGAGGGGAAGTTGCCATACTTCCAAGTTTTTCTCTGAAACTTTGTACAGTTATAGGTGTACTAAGTACAGAATTTTGGGCAACATCGCGATGGTCGTATTGATAATATTACACGGCTTATAAGGGGCGGAATGATACATTTGTATGGGAGGTACGAGAGGGGAAGTTGTCATACTTCCAAGTTTTTCTCTGAAACTTTGTACAGTTATAGGTGTACTAAGTACAGAATTTGGGCAACATCGCGTTGGTAATATTGATAATATTACACGGTTTATACGCGGCGGGATGGTACATTTGTATGGGAGGTACCTGAAGGGGAATTGCCAGACTTCCAAGTTTTTGTCCAAAGCTTTGTCTAGCTATAGCTAGATTTCTATAGTTTGTGGAATGGAACATTTGTATGGGAGGTACCAGAAGGGGAGTTGCCAGACTTCCAAGGTTTTGTCCAAGGCTTTGTCTAATTATAACTGTTCCAAATACAGGATTTGGGCAAGATCGCGCTGGGCATATTTGTATTATTACACGATTTCTAAAGTTTGTGGAATGGAAAATTTGTATGGGAGGTACCAGAAGTGGAATTGCCAGACTTCCAAGTTTTTGTCCAAAGCTTTGCCTAGCTATAGCTTTACTAAATACAGAATTTGGGCAAGATCGCGCTGGGCATATTGATAATATTAAACGGCTATAAGGTCATATTGATAATATTACACGGTTTATAAGGGGCGGGATGGTACATTTGTATGGGAGGTACCAGAGGGGAAGTTGCCATACTTCCAAGTTTTTCTCTGAAACTTTGTACAGTTATAGGTGTACTAAGTACAGAATTTTGGGCAACATCGCGATGGTCGTATTGATAATATTACACGGCTTATAAGGGGCGGAATGATACATTTGTATGGTAGGTACGAGAGGGGAAGTTGTCATACCTCCAAGTTTTTCTCTGGAACTTTGTACAGTTATAGGTGTACTAAGTACAGAATTTGGGCAACATCGCGTTGGTAATATTGATAATATTACACGGTTTATAAGCGGCGGGATGGTACATTTGTATGGGAGGTACCTGAAGGGGAATTGCCAGACTTCCAAGTTTTTGTCCAAAGCTTTGCCTAGCTATAGCTTTACTAAATACAGAATTTGGGCAAGATCGCGTTGGTCATATTGATAATATTACACGGTTTATAAGGGGCGGGATGGTACATTTGTATGTGAGGTATAAGAATGGGAGTTGCCAGACTTCCAAGTTTTTGTCCAAAGCTTTGTCTAGCTATAGCTAGATTTCTATAGTTTGTGGAATGGAACATTTGTATGGGAGGTACCAGAAGGGGAGTTGCCAGACTTCCAAGGTTTGGCCAAGGCTTTGTCTAGCTATAACTGTTCCAAATACAGGATTTGGGCAAGATCGCGCTGGGCATATTTGTATTATTACACGATTTCTAAAGTTTGTGGAATGGAAAATTTGTATGGGAGGTACCAGAAGTGGAATTGCCAGACTTCCAAGTTTTTGTCCAAAGCTTTGCCTAGCTATAGCTTTACTAAATACAGAATTTGGGCAAGATCGCGCTGGGCATATTGATAATATTACACGGTTTATAAGGGGCGGGATGGTACATTTGTATGGGAGGTACCTGAAGGGGAGTTGCCAGAATTCAAAGTTTTTGTCCACAGCTTTGTCTAGATATAGCTTTACTAAAAACAGAATGTGGGCAAGATCGCGTTGGTCGTATTGATAATATTACATGGTTTATAAGGGGCGGGATGGTACATTTGTATAGTAGGTATAAGAAGGGGAGTTGCCAGACTTCCAAGTTTTTCTCTGAAACTTTGTACAGTTATAGGTGTACTAAGTACAGAATTTGTATGGGTGGTATATGAAGGGGAGCTGCCAGACTTTCAAGTTTTTGTCCAAAGCTTTGTCTAGCTATAGCTAGATTTCTAAAGTTTGTGGAATGGAACATTTGAATGGGTGATATATGAAGGGGTGTTGCCAGACTTTTTTTTTCTCCAAAGCTTTGCCTAGCTATAGCTTTACTAAATACAGAATTTGGACAAGATCGCGCTGGACATATTTATATTATTACACGATTTCTAAAGTTCGTGGAATGGAACATTTGTATGGGAGGTACCAGAAGCGGAGTTGCCAGACTTCCATGTTTTTGTCCGAAACTTTGTCTAGCTATAGCTTTACTAAATACAGAATTTGGGCAAGATCGCGTTGGTCGTATTGATAATAATACACGGCTTATAAGGGGCGGGATGGTACATTTGTATGGGAGGTACCTGAAGAGGAGTTGCCAGAATTCAAAGTTTTTATCCACAGCTTTGTCTAGATATAGTTTTACTAAAAACAGAATTTGGGCAAGATCGCGTTGGGCATATTTATAATATTAAACGGCTATAAGGTCATATTGATAATATTACACGGTTTAAAAGGGGCGGGATGGTACATTTGTATGGGAGGTACCAGAGGGGAAGTTGCCATACTTCCAAGTTTTTCTCTGAAACTTTGTACAGTTATAGGTGCACTAAGTACAGAATTTGGGCAACATCGCGTTGGTCGTATTGATAATATTACACGGCTTATAAGGGGCGGAATGGTACATTTGTATGGGAGGTACCAGAGGGGAAGTTGCCATACTTCCAAGTTTTTTTCAGAAACTTTGTACTGTTATAGGTGTACTAAGTACAGAATTTGGGCAACATCGCGTTGGTATTATTGATAATATTACACGGTTTATAAGGGGCGGGATGGTACATTTGTATGGGAGGTACCTGAAGGGGAATTGCCAGACTTCCAAGTTTTTCTCTGAAACTTTGTACAGTTATAGGTGTACTAAGTACAGCATTTGGGCCAGATCGCGTTGGTCATATTGATAATATTACACGGTTTATAGTAATATTAATATTATGTTATTAATATTATATTATGATAATATTACGAAGGGGAGTTGCCAGACTTCCAAGTTTTTGTCCAAAGCTTTGTCTAGCTATAGCTAGATTTCTAAAGTTTGTGGAATGGAACATTTGAATGGGTGGTATATGAAGGGGAGTTGCCAGACTTTTTTTTCTCCAAAGCTTTGCCTAGCTATAGCTTTACTAAATACAGAATTTGGACAAGATCGCGCTGGACATATTTATATTCTTACACGATTTCTAAAGTTCGTGGAATGGAACATTTGTATGGGAGGTACCAGAAGGGGAATTGCCAGACTTCCAAGTTTTTGTCCAAAGCTTTGCCTAGGTATAGCTTTACTAAATACAGAATTTGGGCAAGATCGCGTTGGTCGTATTGATAATAATACACGGCTTATAAGGGGCGGGATGGTACATTTGTATGGGAGGTACCTGAAGGGGAGTTGCCAGAATTCAAAGTTTTTGTCCACAGCTTTGTCTAGATATAGCTTTACTAAAAACAGAATTTGGGCAAGATCACGTTGGTCGTATTGATAATATTACATGGTTTATAAGGGGCGGGATGGTACATTTGTATAGGAGGTATAAGAAGGGGAGTTGCCAGACTTCCAAGTTTTTCTCTGAAACTTTGTACAGTTATAGGTGTACTAAGTACAGAATTTGTATGGGTGGTATATGAAGGGGAGTTGCCAGACTTCCAAGTTTTTGTCCAAAGCTTTGTCTAGCTATAGCTAGATTTCTAAAGTTTGTGGAATGGAACATTTGAATGGGTGGTATATGGTATGGAATGGAACATTTGAAAGGGTGGTATATGAAGGGGAGTTGTCAGACTTTTTTTTTCTCCAAAGCTTTGCCTAGCTATAGCTTTACTAAATACAAAATTAGGACAAGATCGCGCTGGACATATTTATATTATTACACGATTTCTAAAGTTCGTGGAATGGAACATTTGTATGGGAGGTACCAGAAGGGGAATTGCCAGACTTCCAAGTTTTTGTCCAAAGCTTTGCCTAGCTATAGCTTTACTAAATACAGAATTTGGGCAAGATCGCGTTGGTCATATTGATAATATTACACGGCTTATAAGGGGCGGAATGGTACATTTGTATGGGAGGTACCAGAAGGGAAGTTGCCAGACTTCCACGTTTTTCTCTGAAACTTTGTACAGTTATAGGTGTACTAAGTACAGCATTTGGGCCAGATCGCGTTGGTCATATTGATACTATTACACGGTTTATAGTAATATTAATATTATATTATTAATATTATATTATGATAATATTACGAAGGGGAGTTGCCAGACTTCCAAGTTTTTGTCCAAAGCTTTGTCTAGATACAGCTTTACTAAATACAGAATTTGGGCCAGATCGCGTTGGTCGTATTGATAATATTACATGGTTTATAAGGGGCGGGATGGTACATTTGTATAGGAGGTATAAGAAGAGGAGTTGCCAGACTTCCAAGGTTATGTCCAAGGCTTTGTCTAGCTATAACTGTTCCAAATACAGAATTTAGGCAAGATCGCGCTGGGCATATTGATAATATTACAACGCTTATAAGGGGCGGGATGGTACATTTGTATTGGAGGTACCAGAAGAGTAGTTGCCAGACTTACAAGTTTTTCTCCAAAACTTTGTCTAGCTATAGCTGTTCTAAATACAGAATTTGGACAAGATCGCGCTGGGCATATTTATACAAGGTTTATAGGGGGCGGGATGGTACATTTGTATGGGAGGTATAACTCGGGGAGTTGCCAAACTTCCAAGTTTTTGTCCAAGGCTTTTTCTAGCTATAACTGTTCCAAATACCGAATTTGGGCAAGATCGCGCTGGGCATATTGATAATATTACACGGCTTATAAGGGGCGGGATGGTACATTTGTATGGGAGGTATAACTCGGGGAGTTGCCAAACTTCCAAGTTTTTGTCCAAGGCTTTTTCTAGCTATAACTGTTCCAAATACCGAATTTGGGCAAGATCGCGCTGGGCATATTGATAATATTACACGGCTTATAAGGGGCGGGATGGTACATTTGTATTGGAGGTACCAGAAGAGTAGTTGCCAGACTTACAAGTTTTTCTCCAAAACTTTGTCTAGCTATAGCTGTTCTAAATACAGAATTTGGACAAGATCGCGCTGGGCATATTTATATTATTACAAGGTTTATAGGGGGCGGGATGGTACATTTGTATAGGAGGTATAAGAAGGGGAGTTGCCAGAATTCAAAGTATTTGTCCACAGCTTTGTCTAGCTATAGCTTTACTAAATACAGAATTTGGGCAAGATCGCGTTGGTCGTATTGATAATATTACACGGTTTATAAGGGGCGGGATGGTACATTTGTATGGGAGGTACCTGAAGGGGGTTGCCAGACTTCCAAGTTTTTCTCTGAAACTTTTTACAGTTATAGGTGTACTAAGTACAGAGTTTGGGCAAGATCGCGTTGGACGTATTGATAATATTACACGGTTTATAAGGGGCGGGATGGTACATTTGTATGGGAGGTACCTGAAGGGGAGTTGCCAGAATTCAAAGTTTTTGTCCACAGCTTTGTATAGATATAGCTTTACTAAAAACAGAATTTGGGCAAGATCGCGTTGGGCATATTTATAATATTAAACGGCTATAAGGTCATATTGATAATATTACACGGTTTATAAGGGGCGGGATGGTAGATTTGTATAGGAGGTATAAGAAGGGGGTTGCCAGACTTCCAAGTTTTTCTCTGAAACTTTGTACAGTTATAGATGTACTAAGTACAGAATTTGGGCAAGATCGCGTTGGTCGTATTGATAATATTACACGGTTTATAAGGGGCGAGATGGTACATTTGTATAGGAGGTATAAGAAGGGGAGTTGCCAGAATTCAAAGTATTTGTCCACAGCTTTGTCTAGCTATAGCTTTACTAAATACAGAATTTGGGCAAGATCGCGTTGGGCATATTGATAATATTACACGGATTATAAGGGGCGGGGTGGTACATTTGTATGGGAGGTACCTGAAGGGGAGTTGCCAGAATTCAAAGTTTTTTTTTCCACAGTTTTCTCTAGATATAGCTTTACTAAAAATAGAATTTGGGCAAGATCGCGTTGGTCGTATTAATAATTTTACACGGTTTATAAGCGGCGGGATGGTACATTTGTATAGGAGGTATAAGTTGGGGATTTCCAACACTTCCAAGTTTTTTCCCAAAATTTTGTCTAGCTATAGCTGTTATAAATACAGAATTTGGGCAAGATCGCGTTGGTAATATTGATAATATTACACGGTTTATAAGGGGCGGGATGGTACATTTGTATAGGAGGTATAAGAAGGGGAGTTGCCAGACTTCCAAGTTTTTGTCCGAAACTTTGTCTAGCTATAGCTTTACTAAATACAGAATTTGGGCAAGACCGCGTTGGTCGTATTGATAATATTACACGGTTTATAATTGGCGGGATATTACATTTGTATGGGAGGTACCTGAAGGGGAGTTGCCAGACTTCCACGTTTTTCTCTGAAACTTTGTACAGTTATATGTGTACTAAGTACAGAATTTGGGCCAGATCGCGTTGGTCATATTGATAATATTACACGATTTATAAGGGGAGGGATGATAAATTTGTATGGGAGGTATAAGAAGGGGAGTTGCCAGACTTCCAAGTTTTTGTCCGAAACTTTGTCTAGCTATAGCTGTTCTAACTACAGAATTTGGGCCAGATCGCGTTGGTCATATTGATAATATTACACGGTTTATAAGGGGCGGAATGGTACATTTGTATAGGAGGTATAAGAAGAGAAGTTGCCAGACTTCCAAGGTTTTGTCCAAGGCTTTGTCTAGATATAACTGTTCCAAATACAGAATTTGGGCAAGATCGCGCTGGGCATATTGATAATATTACACGGTTTATAAGGGGCGGGATGGTACATTTGTATGGGAGGTATAAGAAGGTGAGTTGCCAAACTTCCAAGTTTTTGTCCGAAACTTTGTCTAGCTATAGCTTTACTAAATACAGAATTTGGGCAAGATCGCGTTGGGCATATTGATAATATTACACGGCTTATAAGGGGCGGGGTGGTACGTATGTATGGGAGGTAATAGAAGGGAAGTTTCCAGACTTCCAATTTTTCATCAAAATTGCGTCTAGCTATAGTCGTTCTAAATACAGAATTTGGGCCAGATCGCGTTGGTCATATTGATAATATTACACGGTTTATAAGGGACGGGATGGTACATTTGTATAGGAGGTATAAGAAGAGAAGTTGCCAGACTTCCAAGGTTTTGTCCAAGGCTTTGTCTAGCTATAGCTGTTCTAACTACAGAATTTGGGCCAGATCGCGTTGGTCATATTGATAATATTACACGATTTATAAGGGGAGGGATGATAAATTTGTATGGGAGGTATAAGAAGGGGAGTTGCCAGACTTCCAAGTTTTTGTCCGAAACTTTGTCTAGCTATAGCTTTACTAAATACAGAATTTGGGCAAGACCGCGTTGGTCGTATTGATAATATTACACGGTTTATAAATGGCGGGATATTACATTTGTATGGGAGGTACCTGAAGGGGAGTTGCCAGACTTCCACGTTTTTCTCTGAAACTTTGTACAGTTATATGTGTACTAAGTACAGAATTTGGGCCAGATCGCGTTGGTCATATTGATAATATTACACGATTTATAAGGGGAGGGATGGTACATTTGTATAGGAGGTATAAGAAGAGAAGTTGCCAGACTTCCAAGGTTTTGTCCAAGGCTTTGTCTAGCTATAGCTGTTCTAACTACAGAATTTGGGCCAGATCGCGTTGGTCATATTGATAATATTACACGGTTTATAATGGGCGGAATGGTACATTTGTATAGGAGGTATAAGAAGAGAAGTTGCCAGACTTCCAAGGTTTTGTCCAAGGCTTTGTCTAGATATAACTGTTCCAAATACAGAATTTGGGCAAGATCGCGTTGGTCATATTGATAATATTACACGGTTTATAAGGGACGGGATGGTACATTTGTATGGGAGGTATAAGAAGGGGAGTTGCCAGACTTCCAAGTTTTTCTCTGAAACTTTGAACAGTTACAGGTTTACTAAGTACTGAATTTGGGATAAATCGCGTGGGGATAATATTATATAATATTACACGGCTAATAAGGGGCGGATTGGTACATTTGTATGGGAGGTTCCAGAATGGGAGTTGCCAGACCTCCAAGTTTTTCTCTGAAACTTTGAACAGTTACAGGTTTACTAAGTACTGAATTTGGGATAGATCGCGTGGGGATAATATTATATAATATTACACGGCTAATAAGGGGCGGAATGGTACATTGGTATGGGAGGTACCAGAAGGGGAGTTCCCAGACATCCAAGTTTTTGTCCGAAACTTTGTCTAGCTATAGCTGTTCTAAATACTACATTACACGGTTTATAAGGGGCGGGATGGTACATTTGTATGGGAGGTACCTGAAGGGGAGTTGCCAGACTTCCACGTTTTTCTCTGAAACTTTTTGTAGGTGTACTAAGTACAGAATTGGGGCCAGATCGCGTTGGTCATATTGATAATATTACACGGTTTATAAGGGGCGGGATGATAAATTTGTATGGGAGGTATAAGAAGACTTCCAAGTTTTTGTCCGAAACTTTGTCTAGCTATAGCTGTTCTAACTACAAAATTTGGGCCAGATCGCGTTGGTCATATTGATAATATTACACGGTTGATAATATTACAAGGGGCGGTACAGGGATGGTACATTTGTATAGGAGGTATAAGAACGGGAGTTGCCAGACTTCCAAGTTTTTGTCCGAAACTTTGTCTAGCATTAGCTGTTCTAAATACAGAATTTGGGCCTGATCGCGTTGGTCATATTGATAATATTACACGGTTTATAAGGGGAGGGATGGTACATTTGTATGGGAGGTACCAGAGGGGAAGTTGCCATACTTCCAAGTTTTTCTCTGAAACTTTGTACAGTTATAGGTGTACTAAGTACAGAATTTGAGCAACATCGCGTTGGTCGTATTGATAATATTACACGGTTTATAAGGGGCGGGATGGTACATTTGTATAGAAGGCATAAGAAGGGGAGTTGCCAGAATTCAAAGTATTTGTCCACAGCTTTGTCTAGCTATACCTTTACTAAATACAGAATTTGGGCAAGATCGCGTTGGTCGTATTGATAATATTACACGGTTTATAAGGTGCGGGATGGTACATTTGTATGGGAGGTACCTGAAGGGGAGTTGCCAGAATTCAAAGTTGTTGTCCACAGTTTTCTCTAGATATAGCTTTACTAAAACCAGAATTTGGGCAAGATCGCGTTGGTAATATTGATAATATTACACGGTTTATAAGGGGCGGGATGGTACGTTTGTATAGGAGGTATAAGAAGGGGAGTTGCCAGACTTCCAAGTTTTTGTCCGAAACTTTGTCTATCTATAGCTTTACTAAATACAGAATTTGGGCAAGATCGCGTTGGTCGTATTGATAATATTACACAGTTTATAAGGGGCGGAATGGTACATTTGTATGGGAGGTATAAGAAGGTGAGTTGCCAAACTTCCAAGTTTTTGTCCAACGCTTTGTCTAGCTATAGCTTTACTAAATACAGAATTTGGACAAGATCGCGTTGGTCATATTGATAATATTACACGGTTTATAAGGGGCGGAATGGTACATTTGTATAGGAGGTATAAGAAGAGAAGTTGCCAGACTTCCAAGGTTTTGTCCAAGGCTTTGTCTAGATATAACTGTTCCAAATACAGAATTTGGGCAAGATCGCGCTGGGCACATACAGTTATATGTGTACTAAGTACAGAATTTGGGCCAGATCGCGTTGGTCATATTGATAATATTACACGATTTATAAGGGGAGGGATGGTACATTTGTATAGGAGGTATAAGAAGAGAAGTTGCCAGACTTCCAAGGTTTTGTCCAAGGCTTTGTCTAGCTATAGCTGTTCTAACTACAGAATTTGGGCCAGATCGCGTTGGTCATATTGATAATATTACACGATTTATAAGGGGAGGGATGGTACATTTGTATAGGAGGTATAAGAAGAGAAGTTGCCAGACTTCCAAGGTTTTGTCCAAGGCTTTGTCTAGCTATAGCTGTTCTAACTACAGAATTTGGGCCAGATCGCGTTGGTCATATTGATAATATTACACGATTTATAAGGGGAGGGATGGTACATTTGTATAGGAGGTATAAGAAGAGAAGTTGCCAGACTTCCAAGGTTTTGTCCAAGGCTTTGTCTAGCTATAGCTGTTCTAACTACAGAATTTGGGCCAGATCGCGTTGGTCATATTGATAATATTACACGGTTTATAATGGGCGGAATGGTACATTTGTATAGGAGGTATAAGAAGAGAAGTTGCCAGACTTCCAAGTTTTTGTCCGAAACTTTGTCTATCTATAGCTTTACTAAATACAGAATTTGGGCAAGATCGCGTTGGTCGTATTGATAATATTACACAGTTTATAAGGGGCGGAATGGTACATTTGTATGGGAGGTATAAGAAGGTGAGTTGCCAAACTTCCAAGTTTTTGTCCAACGCTTTGTCTAGCTATAGCTTTACTAAATACAGAATTTGGGCAAGATCGCGTTGGTCATATTGATAATATTACACGGTTTATAAGGGACGGGATGGTACATTTGTATGGGAGGTATAAGAAGGGGAGTTGCCAGACTTCCAAGTTTTTCTCTGAAACTTTGAACAGTTACAGGTTTACTAAGTACTGAATTTGGGATAAATCGCGTGGGGATAATATTATATAATATTACACGGCTAATAAGGGGCGGATTGGTACATTTGTATGGGAGGTTCCAGAATGGGAGTTGCCAGACCTCCAAGTTTTTCTCTGAAACTTTGAACAGTTACAGGTTTACTAAGTACTGAATTTGGGATAGATCGCGTGGGGATAATATTATATAATATTACACGGCTAATAAGGGGCGGAATGGTACATTGGTATGGGAGGTACCAGAAGGGGAGTTCCCAGACATCCAAGTTTTTGTCCGAAACTTTGTCTAGCTATAGCTGTTCTAAATACTACATTACACGGTTTATAAGGGGCGGGATGGTACATTTGTATGGGAGGTACCTGAAGGGGAGTTGCCAGACTTCCACGTTTTTCTCTGAAACTTTGTGTAGGTGTACTAAGTACAGAATTGGGGCCAGATCGCGTTGGTCATATTGATAATATTACACGGTTTATAAGGGGCGGGATGGTACATTTGTATGGGAGGTACCTGAAGGGGAGTTGCCAGACTTCCACGTTTTTCTCTGAAACTTTTTGTAGGTGTACTAAGTACAGAATTGGGGCCAGATCGCGTTGGTCATATTGATAATATTACACGGTTTATAAGGGGCGGGATGATAAATTTGTATGGGAGGTATAAGAAGACTTCCAAGTTTTTGTCCGAAACTTTGTCTAGCTATAGCTGTTCTAACTACAAAATTTGGGCCAGATCGCGTTGGTCATATTGATAATATTACACGGTTGATAATATTACAAGGGGCGGGATGGTACATTTGTATAGGAGGTATAAGAACGGGAGTTGCCAGACTTCCAAGTTTTTGTCCGAAACTTTGTCTAGCATTAGCTGTTCTAAATACAGAATTTGGGCCTGATCGCGTTGGTCATATTGATAATATTACACGGTTTATAAGGGGAGGGATGGTACATTTGTATGGGAGGTACCAGAGGGGAAGTTGCCATACTTCCAAGTTTTTCTCTGAAACTTTGTACAGTTATAGGTGTACTAAGTACAGAATTTGAGCAACATCGCGTTGGTCGTATTGATAATATTACACGGTTTATAAGGGGCGGGATGGTACATTTGTATAGAAGGCATAAGAAGGGGAGTTGCCAGAATTCAAAGTATTTGTCCACAGCTTTGTCTAGCTATACCTTTACTAAATACAGAATTTGGGCAAGATCGCGTTGGTCGTATTGATAATATTACACGGTTTATAAGGTGCGGGATGGTACATTTGTATGGGAGGTACCTGAAGGGGAGTTGCCAGAATTCAAAGTTGTTGTCCACAGTTTTCTCTAGATATAGCTTTACTAAAACCAGAATTTGGGCAAGATCGCGTTGGTAATATTGATAATATTACACGGTTTATAAGGGGCGGGATGGTACGTTTGTATAGGAGGTATAAGAAGGGGAGTTGCCAGACTTCCAAGTTTTTGTCCGAAACTTTGTCTATCTATAGCTTTACTAAATACAGAATTTGGGCAAGATCGCGTTGGTCGTATTGATAATATTACACAGTTTATAAGGGGCGGAATGGTACATTTGTATAGGAGGTATAAGAAGAGAAGTTGCCAGACTTCCAAGGTTTTGTCCAAGGCTTTGTCTAGATATAACTGTTCCAAATACAGAATTTGGGCAAGATCGCGCTGGGCATATTGATAATATTACACGGTTTATAAGGGGCGGGATGGTACATTTGTATGGGAGGTATAAGAAGGTGAGTTGCCAAACTTCCAAGTTTTTGTCCAACGCTTTGTCTAGCTATAGCTTTACTAAATACAGAATTTGGACAAGATCGCGTTGGTCATATTGATAATATTACACGGTTTATAAGGGGCGGAATGGTACATTTGTATAGGAGGTATAAGAAGAGAAGTTGCCAGACTTCCAAGGTTTTGTCCAAGGCTTTGTCTAGATATAACTGTTCCAAATACAGAATTTGGGCAAGATCGCGCTGGGCATATTGATAATATTACACGGTTTATAAGGGGCGGGATGGTACATTTGTATGGGAGGTATAAGAAGGTGAGTTGCCAAACTTCCAAGTTTTTGTCCAACGCTTTGTCTAGCTATAGCTTTACTAAATACAGAATTTGGACAAGATCGCGTTGGGCATATTGATAATATTACACGGCTTATAAGGGGCGGAATGGTACATTTGTATGGTAGGTACCAGAAGGGAAGTTGCCAGACTTTTTTTTCCAAAATTTTGTCTAGCAATAGTTGTTATAAAGTTGTTATATAGTATACGAAGGGGAGTTGCCAGACTTCCAAGTTTTTGTCCGAAACTTTGTCTAGCTATAGCTTTACTAAATACAGAATTTGGGCAAGATCGCGTTGGGCATATTGATAATATTACACGGCTTATAAGGGGCGGGGTGGTACGTATGTATGGGAGGTAACAGAAGGGAAGTTTCCAGACTTCCAATTTTTTCATCAAAATTGCGTCTAGCTATAGTCGTTCTAAATACAGAATTTGGGCCAGATCGCGTTGGTCATATTGATAATATTACACGGTTTATAAGGGACGGGATGGTACATTTGTATAGGAGGTATAAGAAGAGAAGTTGCCAGACTTCCAAGGTTTTGTCCAAGGCTTTGTCTAGCTATAGCTGTTCTAACTACAGAATTTGGGCCAGATCGCGTTGGTCATATTGATAATATTACACGATTTATAAGGGGAGGGATGATAAATTTGTATGGGAGGTATAAGAAGGGGAGTTGCCAGACTTCCAAGTTTTTGTCCGAAACTTTGTCTAGCTATAGCTTTACTAAATACAGAATTTGGGCAAGACCGCGTTGGTCGTATTGATAATATTACACGGTTTATAAATGGCGGGATATTACATTTGTATGGGAGGTACCTGAAGGGGAGTTGCCAGACTTCCACGTTTTTCTCTGAAACTTTGTACAGTTATATGTGTACTAAGTACAGAATTTGGGCCAGATCGCGTTGGTCATATTGATAATATTACACGGTTGATAATATTACAAGGGGCGGGATGGTACATTTGTATAGGAGGTATAAGAACGGGAGTTGCCAGACTTCCAAGTTTTTGTCCGAAACTTTGTCTAGCATTAGCTGTTCTAAATACAGAATTTGGGCCTGATCGCGTTGGTCATATTGATAATATTACACGGTTTATAAGGGGAGGGATGGTACATTTGTATGGGAGGTACCAGAGGGGAAGTTGCCATACTTCCAAGTTTTTCTCTGAAACTTTGTACAGTTATAGGTGTACTAAGTACAGAATTTGAGCAACATCGCGTTGGTCGTATTGATAATATTACACGGTTTATAAGGGGCGGGATGGTACATTTGTATAGAAGGCATAAGAAGGGGAGTTGCCAGAATTCAAAGTATTTGTCCACAGCTTTGTCTAGCTATACCTTTACTAAATACAGAATTTGGGCAAGATCGCGTTGGTCGTATTGATAATATTACACGGTTTATAAGGTGCGGGATGGTACATTTGTATGGGAGGTACCTGAAGGGGAGTTGCCAGAATTCAAAGTTGTTGTCCACAGTTTTCTCTAGATATAGCTTTACTAAAACCAGAATTTGGGCAAGATCGCGTTGGTAATATTGATAATATTACACGGTTTATAAGGGGCGGGATGGTACGTTTGTATAGGAGGTATAAGAAGGGGAGTTGCCAGACTTCCAAGTTTTTGTCCGAAACTTTGTCTATCTATAGCTTTACTAAATACAGAATTTGGGCAAGATCGCGTTGGTCGTATTGATAATATTACACAGTTTATAAGGGGCGGAATGGTACATTTGTATAGGAGGTATAAGAAGAGAAGTTGCCAGACTTCCAAGGTTTTGTCCAAGGCTTTGTCTAGATATAACTGTTCCAAATACAGAATTTGGGCAAGATCGCGCTGGGCATATTGCTAATATTACACGGTTTATAAGGGGCGGGATGGTACATTTGTATGGGAGGTATAAGAAGGTGAGTTGCCAAACTTCCAAGTTTTTGTCCAACGCTTTGTCTAGCTATAGCTTTACTAAATACAGAATTTGGACAAGATCGCGTTGGTCATATTGATAATATTACACGGTTTATAAGGGGCGGAATGGTACATTTGTATAGGAGGTATAAGAAGAGAAGTTGCCAGACTTCCAAGGTTTTGTCCAAGGCTTTGTCTAGATATAACTGTTCCAAATACAGAATTTGGGCAAGATCGCGCTGGGCATATTGATAATATTACACGGTTTATAAGGGGCGGGATGGTACATTTGTATGGGAGGTATAAGAAGGTGAGTTGCCAAACTTCCAAGTTTTTGTCCAACGCTTTGTCTAGCTATAGCTTTACTAAATACAGAATTTGGACAAGATCGAGTTGGGCATATTGATAATATTACACGGCTTATAAGGGGCGGAATGGTACATTTGTATGGTAGGTACCAGAAGGGAAGTTGCCAGACTTTTTTTTCCAAAATTTTGTCTAGCAATAGTTGTTATAAAGTTGTTATATAGTATACGAAGGGGAGTTGCCAGACTTCCAAGTTTTTGTCCGAAACTTTGTCTAGCTATAGCTTTACTAAATACAGAATTTGGGCAAGATCGCGTTGGGCATATTGATAATATTACACGGCTTATAAGGGGCGGGGTGGTACGTATGTATGGGAGGTAACAGAAGGGAAGTTTCCAGACTTCCAATTTTTTCATCAAAATTGCGTCTAGCTATAGTCGTTCTAAATACAGAATTTGGGCCAGATCGCGTTGGTCATATTGATAATATTACACGGTTTATAAGGGACGGGATGGTACATTTGTATAGGAGGTATAAGAAGAGAAGTTGCCAGACTTCCAAGGTTTTGTCCAAGGCTTTGTCTAGCTATAGCTGTTCTAACTACAGAATTTGGGCAAGATCGCGTTGGTAATATTGATAATATTACACGGTTTATAAGGGGCGGGATGGTACGTTTGTATAGGAGGTATAAGAAGGGGAGTTGCCAGACTTCCAAGTTTTTGTCCGAAACTTTGTCTATCTATAGCTTTACTAAATACAGAATTTGGGCAAGATCGCGTTGGTCGTATTGATAATATTACACAGTTTATAAGGGGCGGGATGGTACATTTGTATGGGAGGTATAAGAAGGGGAGTTGCCAGACTTCCACGTTTTTCTATGAAACTTTGTACAGTTATAGGTGTACTAAGTACAGAATTTGGGCCAGATCGCGTTGGTCATATTGATAATATTACACTGTTTATAAGGGGCGGGATGATACATTTGTATGGGAGGTACCAGAAGGGGAGTTGCCAGACTTCCAAGTTTTTCTCTTAAACGTTGTACAGTTATACGTTTACTAAAAACAGAATTTGGGCAAGATCGCGTTTCGCATATTGATAATATTACACGGTTTATAAGGGGCGGGATGGTACATTTGTATAGGATATATAAGAAGGGGAGTTGCCAAACTTCCAAGTTTTTTTCTAGCTATAGCTGTTCTAAATACAGATTTTGGACAAGATCGCGCTGGGCATATTTATATTATTACACGATTTCTAAAGTTTGTGGAATGGAAATTTGTATGGGAGGTACCAGAAGGGGAATTGCCAGACTTCCAAGTTTTTCTCCAAAGCTTTGCCTAGCTATAGCTTTACTAAGTACAGAATTTGGGCAACATCGAGTTGGTCGTATTGATAATATTACACGGCTTATAAGGGGCGGAATGGTACATTTGTATGGGAGGTACCTGAGGGGAAGTTGCCATACTTCCAAGTTTTTCTCTGAAACTTTGTACAGTAATAGGTGTACTAAGTACAGAATTTGGACAACATCGCGTTGGTCGTATTGATAATATTACACGGCTTATAAGGGGCGGAATGGTACATTTGTATGGGAGGTACCAGAGGGAAAGTTGCCAGACTTCCAATTTTTTCTTCAAAATTGTGTCTAGCTATAGTCGTTCTAAATACAGAATTTGGGCAAGATCGCGTTGGTCATACTGATAATATTACACGGTATATAAGGGGTGGGATGGTACATTTGTATGGGAGGTACCAGAAGGGGAGTTGCCAGACTTCCAAGTTTTTCTCTTAAACGTTGTACAGTTATACGTTTACTAAAAACAGAATTTGGGCAAGATCGCGTTTGGCATATTGATAATATTACACGGTTTATAAGGGGCGGGATGATACATTTGCATGGGAGGTACCAGAAGGGGAGGTGCCAGACTTAAAAGTTTTTGTCCAAAGCTTTATATAGATATAGCTTTACTAAATACAGAATTTGGGCAGTATCGCGTTGGGCATATTGATAATATGACACGGTATATAAGGGGCGGGATGGTACATTTGTATGGGAGGTACCAGAAGGGGAGTTGCCAGACTTTCCAGTTTTTCTCTTAAACGTTGTACAGTTATACGTTTACTAAAAACGGCCACATGCCCGAAATCATATTTAAACATTAATGGCATAAAATTATCCTTCCAATAAAGCCAAATTGATGGACATTAAAACGATTTTCTTGTGTTTTATTTCAATTCGAAGTTCTATTCCTCAATAAAAAACACCCTTTATAAGAAGGGGAGTTGCCAGACTTCCAAGTTTTTCTCTGAAACTTTGAACAGTTACAGGTTTACTAAGTACAGAATTTGGGCTAGATCGCGTTTGGCATATTGATAATATTACACGGTTTATAAGGGGCGGGATGGTACATTTGTATAGGATATATAAGAAGGGGAGTTGCCAAACTTCCAAGTTTTTTTCTAGCTATAGCTGTTCTAAATACAGAATTTGGACAAGATCGCGCTGGGCATATTTATATTATTACACGATTTCTAAAGTTTGTGGAATGGAACATTTGTATGGGAGGTACCAGAAGGGGAATTGCCAGACTTCCAAGTTTTTCTCCAAAGCTTTGCCTAGCTATAGCTTTACTAAATACAGAATTTGGGCAAGATCGCGTTGGGCATATTTACAATATTACACGGCTTATAAAGGGCTGGATGGTACTTTGTATGGGAGGATCCAGAAGGGGAGTTGCCAGACTTCCAAGTTTTTCTCTGAATCTTTGAACAGTTATAGGTTTACTAAGTACAGAATTTGGGCCAGATCGCGTTGGTCATATTGATAATATTACACGGTTTATAAGGGGCGGGATGGTACATTTGTATAGGATATATAAGAAGGGGAGTTGCCAGACTTCCAAGTTTTTGTCCAAGGCTTTGTCTAGATATAGTTTTACTAAAAACAGAATTTGGGCAGGATCGCGTTGGTCATATTGATAATATTACACGGTTTATAAGGGGCTGGATGATACATTTGTATGGGACGTACCAGAAGGGAGTTGCCAGACTTCCAAGTTTTTCTCTTAAACGTTGTACAGTTATACGTTTACTAAAAACAGAATTTGGGCAAGATCGCGTTTGGCATATTGATAATATTACACGGTTTATAAGGGACGGGATGGTACATTTGTATGGGAGGTACCAGAAGGGGAGTTGCCAGTTGCGGGATGGTACATTTGTATAGGATATATAAGAAGGGGAGTTGCCAAACTTCCAAGTTTTTTTCTAGCTATAGCTGTTCTAAATACAGAATTTGGACAAGATCGCGCTGGGCATATTTATATTATTACACGATTTCTAAAGTTTGTGGAATGGAAATTTGTATGGGAGGTACCAGAAGGGGAATTGCCAGACTTCCAAGTTTTTCTCCAAAGCTTTGCCTAGCTAGAGCTTTACTAAGTACAGAATTTGGGCAACATCGAGTTGGTCGTATTGATAATATTACACGGTTTATAAGGGGCGGGATGGTACATTTGTATGGGAGGTACCAGAAGGGGAGTTGCCAGACTTTCCAGTTTTTCTCTTAAACGTTGTACAGTTATACGTTTACTAAAAACGGCCACATGCCCGAAATCATAGTTAAACATTAATGGCATAAAATTATCCTTCCAATAAAGCCAAATTGATGGACATTAAAACGATTTTCTTGTGTTTTATTTCAATTCGAAGTTCTATTCCTCAATAAAAAACACCCTTTATAAGAAGGGGAGTTGCCAGACTTCCAAGTTTTTCTCTGAAACTTTGAACAGTTACAGGTTTACTAAGTACAGAATTTGGGCTAGATCGCGTTTGGCATATTGATAATATTACACGGTTTATAAGGGGCGGGATGGTACATTTGTATAGGATATATAAGAAGGGGAGTTGCCAAACTTCCAAGTTTTTTTCTAGCTATAGCTGTTCTAAATACAGAATTTGGACAAGATCGCGCTGGGCATATTTATATTATTACACGATTTCTAAAGTTTGTGGAATGGAACATTTGTATGGGAGGTACCAGAAGGGGAATTGCCAGACTTCCAAGTTTTTCTCCAAAGCTTTGCCTAGCTATAGCTTTACTAAATACAGAATTTGGGCAAGATCGCGTTGGGCATATTTACAATATTACACGGCTTATAAAGGGCTGGATGGTACTTTGTATGGGAGGATCCAGAAGGGGAGTTGCCAGACTTCCAAGTTTTTCTCTGAATCTTTGAACAGTTACAGGTTTACTAAGTACAGAATTTGGGCCAGATCGCGTTGGTCATATTGATAATATTACACGGTTTATAAGGGGCGGGATGGTACATTTGTATAGGATATATAAGAAGGGGAGTTGCCAGACTTCCAAGTTTTTGTCCAAGGCTTTTTCTAGATATAGTTTTACTAAAAACAGAATTTGGGCAGGATCGCGTTGGTCATATTGATAATATTACACGGTTTATAAGGGGCTGGATGATACATTTGTATGGGACGTACCAGAAGGGAGTTGCCAGACTTCCAAGTTTTTCTCTTAAACGTTGTACAGTTATACGTTTACTAAAAACAGAATTTGGGCAAGATCGCGTTTGGCATATTGATAATATTACACGGTTTATAAGGGACGGGATGGTACATTTGTATGGGAGGTACCAGAAGGGGAGTTGCCAGTGGCGGGATGGTACATTTGTATAGGATATATAAGAAGGGGAGTTGCCAAACTTCCAAGTTTTTTTCTAGCTATAGCTGTTCTAAATACAGAATTTGGACAAGATCGCGCTGGGCATATTTATTTATTTTATTTATTTATTATTAATTACAATACAAAGTAAATTTATATTCTAATTTTGTGTCCAAGGGTAAACCGGGTGACAAAAACCATATGTTTAGATTTTTGCAGCGACAGACCAAAGCCTCTGGTGGGAATCGAACCCACAACCCCCACGCTGATAGGCAAGCACGCTACCAACTCACCTACCGGGGCGCCTTGGGCATATTTATATTATTACATGATTTCTAAAGTTTGTGGAATGGAACATTTGTATGGGAGGTACCAGAAGGGGAATTGCCAGACTTCCAAGTTTTTCTCCAAAGCTTTGCCTAGCTATAGCTTTACTAAATACAGAATTTGGGCAAGATCGCGTTGGGCATATTTACAATATTACACGGCTTATAAGGGTCTGGATGGTACTTTGTATGGGAGGTACCAGAAGGGGAGTTGCCAGACCTCCAAGTTTTTCTCTTAAACGTTGTACAGTTATATGTTTACTAAAAACAGAATTTGGGCAAGATCGCGTTTGGCATATTGATAATATTACACGGTTTATAAGGGGCGGGATGATACATTTGCATGGGAGGTACCAGAAGGGGAGGTGCCAGACTTAAAAGTTTTTGTCCAAAGCTTTATATAGATATAGCTTTACTAAATACAGAATTTGGGCAGTATCGCGTTGGGCATATTGATAATATGACACGGTATATAAGGGGCGGGATGGTACATTTGTATGGGAGATACCAGAAGGGGAGTTGCCAGACTTTCCAGTTTTTCTCTTAAACGTTGTACAGTTATACGTTTACTAAAAACGGCCACATGCCCGAAATCATATTTAAACATTAATGGCATAAAATTATCCTTCCAATAAAGCCAAATTGATGGACATTAAAACGATTTTCTTGTGTTTTATTTCAATTCGAAGTTCTATTCCTCAATAAAAAACACCCTTTATAAGAAGGGGAGTTGCCAGACTTCCAAGTTTTTCTCTGAAACTTTGAACAGTTACAGGTTTACTAAGTACAGAATTTGGGCTAGATCGCGTTTGGCATATTGATAATATTACACGGTTTATAAGGGGCGGGATGGTACATTTGTATAGGATATATAAGAAGGGGAGTTGCCAAACTTCCAAGTTTTTTTCTAGCTATAGCTGTTCTAAATACAGAATTTGGACAAGATCGCGCTGGGCATATTTATATTATTACACGATTTCTAAAGTTTGTGGAATGGAACATTTGTATGGGAGGTACCAGAAGGGGAATTGCCAGACTTCCAAGTTTTTCTCCAAAGCTTTGCCTAGCTATAGCTTTACTAAATACAGAATTTGGGCAAGATCGCGTTGGGCATATTTACAATATTACACGGCTTATAAAGGGCTGGATGGTACTTTGTATGGGAGGATCCAGAAGGGGAGTTGCCAGACTTCCAAGTTTTTCTCTGAATCTTTGAACAGTTACAGGTTTACTAAGTACAGAATTTGGGCCAGATCGCGTTGGTCATATTGATAATATTACACGGTTTATAAGGGGCGGGATGGTACATTTGTATAGGATATATAAGAAGGGGAGTTGCCAGACTTCCAAGTTTTTGTCCAAGGCTTTGTCTAGATATAGTTTTACTAAAAACAGAATTTGGGCAGGATCGCGTTGGTCATATTGATAATATTACACGGTTTATAAGGGGCTGGATGATACATTTGTATGGGACGTACCAGAAGGGAGTTGCCAGACTTCCAAGTTTTTCTCCTCAACGTTGTACAGTTATACGTTTACTAAAAACAGAATTTGGGCAAGATCGCGTTTGGCATATTGATAATATTACACGGTTTATAAGGGACGGGATGGTACATTTGTATGGGAGGTACCAGAAGGGGAGTTGCCAGTGGCGGGATGGTACATTTGTATAGGATATATAAGAAGGGGAGTTGCCAAACTTCCAAGTTTTTTTCTAGCTATAGCTGTTCTAAATACAGAATTTGGACAAGATCGCGCTGGGCATATTTATTTATTTTATTTATTTATTATTAATTACAATACAAAGTAAATTTATATTCTAATTTTGTGTCCAAGGGTAAACCGGGTGACAAAAACCATATGTTTAGATTTTTGCAGCGACAGACCAAAGCCTCTGGTGGGAATCGAACCCACAACCCCCACGCTGATAGGCAAGCACGCTACCAACTCGCCTACCGGGCGCCTTGGGCATATTTATATTATTACATGATTTCTAAAGTTTGTGGAATGGAACATTTGTATGGGAGGTACCAGAAGGGGAATTGCCAGACTTCCAAGTTTTTCTCCAAAGCTTTGCCTAGCTATAGCTTTACTAAATACAGAATTTGGGCAAGATCGCGTTGGGCATATTTACAATATTACACGGCTTATAAGGGTCTGGATGGTACTTTGTATGGGAGGTACCAGAAGGGGAGTTGCCAGACCTCCAAGTTTTTCTCTTAAACGTTGTACAGTTATATGTTTACTAAAACAGAATTTGGGCAAGATCGCGTTTGGCATATTGATAATATTACACGGTTTATAAGGGGCGGGATGGTACATTTGTATAGGATATATAAGAAGGGGAGTTGCCAAACTTCCAAGTTTTTTTCTAGCTATAGCTGTTCTAAATACAGATTTTGGACAAGATCGCGCTGGGCATATTTATATTATTACACGATTTCTAAAGTTTGTGGAATGGAAATTTGTATGGGAGGTACCAGAAGGGGAATTGCCAGACTTCCAAGTTTTTCTCCAAAGCTTTGCCTAGCTATAGCTTTACTAAGTACAGAATTTGGGCAACATCGAGTTGGTCGTATTGATAATATTACACGGCTTATAAGGGGCGGAATGGTACATTTGTATGGGAGGTACCTGAGGGGAAGTTGCCATACTTCCAAGTTTTTCTCTGAAACTTTGTACAGTAATAGGTGTACTAAGTACAGAATTTGGACAACATCGCGTTGGTCGTATTGATAATATTACACGGCTTATAAGGGGCGGAATGGTACATTTGTATGGGAGGTACCAGAGGGAAAGTTGCCAGACTTCCAATTTTTTCTTCAAAATTGTGTCTAGCTATAGTCGTTCTAAATACAGAATTTGGGCAAGATCGCGTTGGTCATACTGATAATATTACACGGTATATAAGGGGTGGGATGGTACATTTGTATGGGAGGTACCAGAAGGGGAGTTGCCAGACTTCCAAGTTTTTCTCTTAAACGTTGTACAGTTATACGTTTACTAAAAACAGAATTTGGGCAAGATCGCGTTTGGCATATTGATAATATTACACGGTTTATAAGGGGCGGGATGATACATTTGCATGGGAGGTACCAGAAGGGGAGGTGCCAGACTTAAAAGTTTTTGTCCAAAGCTTTATATAGATATAGCTTTACTAAATACAGAATTTGGGCAGTATCGCGTTGGGCATATTGATAATATGACACGGTATATAAGGGGCGGGATGGTACATTTGTATGGGAGGTACCAGAAGGGGAGTTGCCAGACTTTCCAGTTTTTCTCTTAAACGTTGTACAGTTATACGTTTACTTAAAACGGCCACATGCCCGAAATCATATTTAAACATTAATGGCATAAAATTATCCTTCCAATAAAGCCAAATTGATGGACATTAAAACGATTTTCTTGTGTTTTATTTCAATTCGAAGTTCTATTCCTCAATAAAAAACACCCTTTATAAGAAGGGGAGTTGCCAGACTTCCAAGTTTTTCTCTGAAACTTTGAACAGTTACAGGTTTACTAAGTACAGAATTTGGGCTAGATCGCGTTTGGCATATTGATAATATTACACGGTTTATAAGGGGCGGGATGGTACATTTGTATAGGATATATAAGAAGGGGAGTTGCCAAACTTCCAAGTTTTTTTCTACCTATAGCTGTTCTAAATACAGAATTTGGACAAGATCGCGCTGGGCATATTTATATTATTACACGATTTCTAAAGTTTGTGGAATGGAACATTTGTATGGGAGGTACCAGAAGGGGAATTGCCAGACTTCCAAGTTTTTCTCCAAAGCTTTGCCTAGCTATAGCTTTACTAAATACAGAATTTGGGCAAGATCGCGTTGGGCATATTTACAATATTACACGGCTTATAAAGGGCTGGATGGTACTTTGTATGGGAGGATCCAGAAGGGGAGTTGCCAGACTTCCAAGTTTTTCTCTGAATCTTTGAACAGTTACAGGTTTACTAAGTACAGAATTTGGGCCAGATCGCGTTGGTCATATTGATAATATTACACGGTTTATAAGGGGCGGGATGGTACATTTGTATAGGATATATAAGAAGGGGAGTTGCCAGACTTCCAAGTTTTTGTCCAAGGCTTTGTCTAGATATAGTTTTACTAAAAACAGAATTTGGGCAGGATCGCGTTGGTCATATTGATAATATTACACGGTTTATAAGGGGCTGGATGATACATTTGTATGGGACGTACCAGAAGGGAGTTGCCAGACTTCCACGTTTTTCTCTTAAACGTTGTACAGTTATACGTTTACTAAAAACAGAATTTGGGCAAGATCGCGTTTGGCATATTGATAATATTACACGGTTTATAAGGGACGGGATGGTACATTTGTATGGGAGGTACCAGAAGGGGAGTTGCCAGTGGCGGGATGGTACATTTGTATAGGATATATAAGAAGGGGAGTTGCCAAACTTCCAAGTTTTTTTCTAGCTATAGCTGTTCTAAATACAGAATTTGGACAAGATCGCGCTGGGCATATTTATATTATTACACGATTTCTAAAGTTTGTGGAATGGAAATTTGTATGGGAGGTACCAGAAGGGGAATTGCCAGACTTCCAAGTTTTTCTCCAAAGCTTTGCCTAGCTATAGCTTTACTAAGTACAGAATTTGGGCAACATCGAGTTGGTCGTATTGATAATATTACACGGCTTATAAGGGGCGGAATGGTACATTTGTATGGGAGGTACCTGAGGGGAAGTTGCCATACTTCCAAGTTTTTCTCTGAAACTTTGTACAGTAATAGGTGTACTAAGTACAGAATTTGGACAACATCGCGTTGGTCGTATTGATAATATTACACGGCTTATAAGGGGCGGAATGGTACATTTGTATGGGAGGTACCAGAGGGAAAGTTGCCAGACTTCCAATTTTTTCTTCAAAATTGTGTCTAGCTATAGTCGTTCTAAATACAGAATTTGGGCAAGATCGCGTTGGTCATACTGATAATATTACACGGTATATAAGGGGTGGGATGGTACATTTGTATGGGAGGTACCAGAAGGGGAGTTGCCAGACTTCCAAGTTTTTCTCTTAAACGTTGTACAGTTATACGTTTACTAAAAACAGAATTTGGGCAAGATCGCGTTTGGCATATTGATAATATTACACGGTTTATAAGGGGCGGGATGATACATTTGCATGGGAGGTACCAGAAGGGGAGGTGCCAGACTTAAAAGTTTTTGTCCAAAGCTTTATATAGATATAGCTTTACTAAATACAGAATTTGGGCAGTATCGCGTTGGGCATATTGATAATATGACACGGTATATAAGGGGCGGGATGGTACATTTGTATGGGAGGTACCAGAAGGGGAGTTGCCAGACTTTCCAGTTTTTCTCTTAAACGTTGTACAGTTATACGTTTACTAAAAACGGCCACATGCCCGAAATCATATTTAAACATTAATGGCATAAAATTATCCTTCCAATAAAGCCAAATTGATGGAAATTAAAACGATTTTCTTGTGTTTTATTTCAATTCGAAGTTCTATTCCTCAATAAAAAAACACCCTTTATAAGAAGGGGAGTTGCCAGACTTCCAAGTTTTTCTCCGAAACTTTGAACAGTTACAGGTTTACTAAGTACAGAATTTGGGCTAGATCGCGTTTGGCATATTGATAATATTACACGGTTTATAAGGGGCGGGATGGTACATTTGTATAGGATATATAAGAAGGGGAGTTGCCAAACTTCCAAGTTTTTTTCTAGCTATAGCTGTTCTAAATACAGAATTTGGACAAGATCGCGCTGGGCATATTTATATTATTACACGATTTCTAAAGTTTGTGGAATGGAACATTTGTATGGGAGGTACCAGAAGGGGAATTGCCAGACTTCCAAGTTTTTCTCCAAAGCTTTGCCTAGCTATAGCTTTACTAAATACAGAATTTGGGCAAGATCGCGTTGGGCATATTTACAATATTACACGGCTTATAAAGGGCTGGATGGTACTTTGTATGGGAGGATCCAGAAGGGGAGTTGCCAGACTTCCAAGTTTTTCTCTGAATCTTTGAACAGTTACAGGTTTACTAAGTACAGAATTTGGGCCAGATCGCGTTGGTCATATTGATAATATTACACGGTTTATAAGGGGCGGGATGGTACATTTGTATAGGATATATAAGAAGGGGAGTTGCCAGACTTCCAAGTTTTTGTCCAAGGCTTTGTCTAGATATAGTTTTACTAAAAACAGAATTTGGGCAGGATCGCGTTGGTCATATTGATAATATTACACGGTTTATAAGGGGCTGGATGATACATTTGTATGGGACGTACCAGAAGGGAGTTGCCAGACTTCCAAGTTTTTCTCCTCAACGTTGTACAGTTATACGTTTACTAAAAACAGAATTTGGGCAAGATCGCGTTTGGCATATTGATAATATTACACGGTTTATAAGGGACGGGATGGTACATTTGTATGGGAGGTACCAGAAGGGGAGTTGCCAGTGGCGGGATGGTACATTTGTATAGGATATATAAGAAGGGGAGTTGCCAAACTTCCAAGTTTTTTTCTAGCTATAGCTGTTCTAAATACAGAATTTGGACAAGATCGCGCTGGGCATATTTATTTATTTTATTTATTTATTATTAATTACAATACAAAGTAAATTTATATTCTAATTTTGTGTCCAAGGGTAAACCGGGTGACAAAAACCATATGTTTAGATTTTTGCAGCGACAGACCAAAGCCTCTGGTGGGAATCGAACCCACAACCCCCACGCTGATAGGCAAGCACGCTACCAACTCGCCTACCGGGGCGCCTTGGGCATATTTATATTATTACATGATTTCTAAAGTTTGTGGAATGGAACATTTGTATGGGAGGTACCAGAAGGGGAATTGCCAGACTTCCAAGTTTTTCTCCAAAGCTTTGCCTAGCTATAGCTTTACTAAATACAGAATTTGGGCAAGATCGCGTTGGGCATATTTACAATATTACACGGCTTATAAGGGTCTGGATGGTACTTTGTATGGGAGGTACCAGAAGGGGAGTTGCCAGACCTCCAAGTTTTTCTCTTAAACGTTGTACAGTTATATGTTTACTAAAAACAGAATTTGGGCAAGATCGCGTTTGGCATATTGATAATATTACACGGTTTATAAGGGGCGAGATGGTACATTTGTATAGGATATATAAGAAGGGGAGTTGCCAGACTTCCAAGTTTTTGTCCAAGGCTTTGTCTAGATATAGTTTTACTAAAAACAGAATTTGGGCAGGATCGCGTTGGGCATATTTATTATATTAAACGGCTATAAGGTCATATTGATAATATTACGCGGTTTATAAGGGGCGGGATGGTACATTTGTATGGGAGGTACCAGAGGGGAAGTTGCCATATTTCCAAGTTTTTCTCTGAAACTTTGTACAGTTATAGGTGTACTAAGTACAGAATTTGGGCAACATCGCGTTGGTCGTATTGATAATATTACACGGCTTATAAGGGGCGGAATGGTACATTTGTATGGGAGGTACCAGAGCGGAAGTCGCCAGACTTCCAATTTTTTGTCCAAAATTGTGTCTAGCTATAGTCGTTCTAAATACAGAATTTGGGCAAGATCGCGTTGGGCATATTTACAATATTACACGGCTTATAAGGGTCTGGATGGTACTTTGTATGGGAGGTACCACAAGGGGAGTTGCCAGACTTCCAAGTTTTTCTCTTAAACGTTGTACAGTTATACGTTTACTAAAAACGGCCACATGCCCGAAATCATATTTAAACATTAATGGCATACAATTATCCTTCCAATAAAGCCAAATTGATGGACATTAAAACGATTTTCTTGTGTTTTATTTCAATTCGAAGTTCTATTCCTCAATAGAAAAACACCCTTTATAAGAAGGGGAGTTGCCAGACTTCCAAGTTTTTCTCTGAAACTTTGAACAGTTACAGGTTTACTAAGTACAGAATTTGGGCTAGATCGCGTGGGGATAATATTATATAATATTACACGGCTAATAAGGGGCGGATTGGTACATTTGTATGGGAGGTACCCGAAGGGGAGTTGCCAGACCTCCAAGTTTTTCTCTGAAACTTTGAACAGTTACAGGTTTACTAAGTACAGAATTTGGGATAGATCGCGTGGGGATAATATTATATAATATTACACGGCTAATAAGGGGCGGAATGGTAGATTGGGATGGGAGGTACCAGAAGGGGTGTTCCCAGACATCCAAGTTTTTGTTCGAAACTTTGTCTAGCTATAGCTGTTCTAAATACAGAATTTGGGCAAGATCGCGTTGGGAATATTGATATTATTACACGATTTCTAAAGTTTGTGGACTGGAACATTTGCATCTGAGGTACCAGAAGGGGAGTTGCCAGATATCCGAGTTTGATAATATTACACGGTTTATAAGGGGCGGGATGGTACATTTGTATGGGAGGTACCTGAAGGAGAGTTGCCAGAATTCAAAGTTTTCTCTAGATATAGCTTTACTAAAAACAGAATTTGGGCAAGATCGCGTTGGTCGTATTGATATTTTTACACGGTTTATAAGCGGCGGGATGGTACATTTGTATAGGAGGTATAAGTTGGGGAGTTCCCACACTTCCAAGTTTTTTTCCCAAAATTTTGTCTAGCTATAGCTGTTATAACTACAGAATTTGGGCAAGATCGCGTTGGTCGTATTGATAATATTACACGGCTTATAAGGGGCGGAATGGTACATTTGTATGGGAGGTACCAGAGGGGAAGTTGCCAGACTTCCAATTTTTTCTCCAAAATTGTGTCTAGATATATTCGTTCTAAATACAGAATTTGGGCAAGATCGCGTTGGGCATATTTACAATATTACACGGCTTATAAGGGGCTGGATGGTACATTTGTATGGGAGGTACCAGAAGGGGAGTTGCCAGACTTCCAAGTTTTTCTCTGAATCTTTGAACAGTTACAGGTTTACTAAGTACAGAATTTGGGCCAGATCGCATTGGTCATATTGATAATATTACACGGTTTATAAGGGGCGGGATGGTACATTTGTATAGGATATATAAGAAGGGGAGTTGCCAGACTTCCAAGTTTTTGTCCAAGGCTTTATCTAGATATAGTTTTACTAAAAACAGAATTTGGGCAGGATCGCGTTGGGCATATTTATAATATTAAACGGCTATAAGGTCATATTGATAATATTACACGGTTTATAAGGGGCGGGATGGTACATTTGTATGGGAGGTACCAGAAGGGAAGTTGCCATACTTCCAAGTTTTTCTCTGAAACTTTGTACAGTTATAGGTGTGCTAAGTACAGAATTTGGGCAACATCGCGTTGGTCGTATTGATAATATTACACGGCTTATAAGGGGCGGAATGGTACATTTGTATGGGAGGTACCAGAGGGGAAGTTGCCAGACTTCCAATTTTTTCTCCAAAATTGTGTCTAGATATATTCGTTCTAAATACAGAATTTGGGCAAGATCGCGTTGGTCATATTGATAATATTACACGGTTTATAAGGGGCGGGATGGTACATTTGTATGGGAGGTACCAGAAGGGGAGTTGCCAGACTTCTAAGTTTTTCTCTTAAACGTTGTACAGTTATACGTTTACAAAAAACAGAATTTGGGCAAGATCGCGTGTGGCATATTGATAATATTACACGGTTTATAAGGGGAGGGATGGTACATTTGTATGGGAGGTACCAGAAGGGGAGTTGCCAGACTTCAAAGTTTTTGTCCAAAGCTTTATATAGATATAGCTTTACTAAATACAGAATTTGGGCAAGATCGCGTGTGGCATATTGATAATATGACACGGTATATAAGGGGCGGGATGGTACATTTGTATGGGAGGTACCAGAAGGGGAGTTGCCAGACTTCAAAGTTTTTGTCCAAAGCTTTATATAGATATAGCTTTACTAAATACAGAATTTGGGCAAGATCGCGTTGGGCATATTGATAATAGTACACGGTTTATAAGGGGCGGGGTGGTACATATGTATGGGAGGTAACAGAAGGGAAGTTGCCAGACTTCCAAGTTTTTCTCTGAAACATTGAACAGTTACAGGTTTACTAAGTACAGAATTTGGGCTAGATCGCGTGGGGATAATATTATATAATATTACACGGCTTATAAGGGGCGGAATGGTACATTTGTATGGGAGGTACCAGAGGGGAAGTTGCCAGACTTCCAATTTTTTCTCCAAAATTGTGTCTAGATATATTCGTTCTAAATACAGAATTTGGGCAAGATCGCGTTGGTCATATTGATAATATGACACGGTATATAAGGGGCGGGATGGTACATTTGTATGGGAGGTACCAGAAGGGGAGTTGCCAGACTTCAAAGTTTTTGTCCAAAGCTTTATATAGATATAGCTTTACTAAATACAGAATTTGGGCAAGATCGCGTTGGGCATATTGATAATATTACACGGTTTATAAGGGTCGGGGTGGTACATTTGTATGGGAGGTATAAGAAGGGGAGTTGCCAGACTTCCATGTTTTTCTCTGAAACTTTGAACAGTTACAGGGTTACTAAGTACAGAATTTGGGCTAGATCGCGTGGGGATAATATCTTAATATATATTTACCCTCGACACTGATTCACTGACTCTGTCACGCAGTACGTAGGAATTTAAATAGGCATTCTATAATCTTAATATATATTTACCCTCGACACTGATTCACTGATACACTGATACACTGATTCACTGATTCACTGACTCTGTCACGCAGTACGTAGGAATTTAAATAGGCATTCTAAAATTCTATAAATAATAATAATAAAAAAAATAAAATATTATTTTATTTTATTGTGTTTTCCCCAAATTTTTTTTTTACCAAAATTCTTTTTTTCCAAAATTTTTTTTTACAAAATTCTTTTTCCAATTTTATTTTTTTTCGAAATTTTTTTTTACAAAATAGTTTTCTCAAAATATTTTTTACAAAATTTTTAAAATTAAGTAACAAATACTTTCTCAAGCAAATTAACGGGCGCCATAGGCGCATTACAACTTACTAGTTCTATAAATAATAATAATAAAAAAAATAATATTTTTTTTTTGTACAGAAATTGTGTTTTCCCCAAATTTTTTTTTTACCAAAATTTTTTTTTCCAACATTTTTTTTACAATTTTTTTTTTTTACAAAATTTTTTTTTTTCAACAAAATTTGTTTTTTCAGCAAAATTTTTTTTTTTCCACAAAATTTTTTTTTTTCAAAAAAATTTTTTTTTTCCACAAAATTTTTTCTTTACAACAAAAGTTTTTTTTTTCCACAAAATTTTTTTTTTTCAACAAAATTTTTTTTTCAACAAACGGGCGCCATAGGCGCATTACAACTTACTAGTTATATAATATTACACGGCTAATAAGGGGCGGATTGGTACATTTGTATGGGAGGTACCTGAAGGGGAGTTGCCAGACTTCCACGTTTTTCTCTGAAACTTTGTACAGTTATAGGTGTACTAAGTACAGAATTTGGGCAAGCTCGCGCTGGGCATATTGATAATATTACACGGTTTATAAGGGGCGGGATGGTACATTTGTATGGGAGGTATAAGAAGGGGAGTTGCCAAACTTCCAAGTTTTTGTCCAACGCTTTGTCTAGCTATAGCTGTTCTAAATACAGAATTTGGGCAAGATCGCGTTGGGAATATTGATATTATTACACGATTTCTAAAGTTTGTGGAATGGAACATTTGCATCTGAGGTACCAGAAGAGGAGTTGCCAGATATCCGAGTTTTTGTCCACAGCTTTGTCTAGATAAAGCTTTACTAAAAACAGAATTTGGGCAAGATCGCGTTGGGCATATTTACAATATTACACGGCTTATAAGGGGCGGTTTGGTACATTTGTATGGGAGGTATAAGAAGGGGAGTTGCCAAACTTCCAAGTTTTTGTCCAACGCTTTGTCTAGCTATAGCTGTTCTAAATACAGAATTTGGGCAAGATCGCGTTGGGAATATTGATATTATTACACGATTTCTAAAGTTTGTGGAATGGAACATTTGTATGGGAGGTACCAGAATGGGAGTTGCCAGACTTCCAAGTTTTTTTTTTTCAAAATTGTGTCTAGCTATACCTGTTCTAAATACAGAATTTGGGCAAGATCGCGTTGGTCATATTGATAATATTACACGGTTTATAAGGGGCGGTGTAGTGGGAGGAAATCGCCTCGCTAATGATTTCCACTGGATTTTGAATAAAGAAGAGATTGGTTTCAACAAACAAATTTAATTTATTTTGTAATAGATAAGATTTATTACAGTTTATTATTTAGTTTTCTGGCTCGGATAAGACGAATCGTCAGTACCCGCTCTCAGAATAGTTCGCAATAGCCTCCAAAGTCCCGAAGGTCAGTTGGAGTCTGATCGCTTATTGTTTTATTTCTGTCTAGCAGTTAATTAAAAGGCGATTAGCGCTTTAGTTTTAAAGGTAGACTTTATTTGCCAAAAGTTATAAATCGAATGACAACTTAAAACTATGATTCCTTGCTAAGGAGCCAACAAGTATAATCAGTAAAGTCGTCTAGTATCCAGTGGAATTGAGACGGGATTACAAAAATGGAAATGAAACGTGAAACAATACTAGTGTACAATACAATATAAGTAGGCGGATTGATGAGTAAAGGAAATTCAATAAGAATATTATGTACAAAGTTATGTTTATTAATACTATTTCTGCTACAGCCTCCCCCTCTGGTGCATTAATCGCCTCGATGATGCGACCAGGACTTCAGTTGTGGCTAGGCTTCTTAGATAAACGCATGGATCTTCTCAATGGATTAGTGTGTATGTGCTGCTGCATGCTGTGTGTAGTAGTACCAATATCCGCTTCGGCATTGTGCTTCGCTGTAGTTGTGTTGCTGTTGTGTTGTTTTGCGCATGTAGTGGAAACTTTCCCATCTGCATCGTTGTGTTGTGCGTTGGGGTTTGTTGTTGTTTTGGGGCGTCCTCTTTTACGCATCGGATAGATTGGTGTTGTAGAGTCGCCTTCGTATCGTGTAAGTGTTGAAACATGATGTGTGGAAATTGGTGTCTTTGGATTATCTTCCGCAGCTAGAGTGTAACAGCCAGATCCTTTTTTACCAATTACGATATAAGGACCATCGCGACGTGGGGTAAACTTAGATGTTAAACCTTGGCTGGCTTTACTTAAAATATGTGTTGAGACCAATACCTTGTCGCCGACTTCTATTATATTTTGCGATCTTCGCTTTCGGTCAACATATCGTTTATTTTTCTCCCCCTGCAATATTACAGCCCCGATCGCATAGTTGCTTGCATCAGTCTTCAAGAAAAAATGCTCGGATTCTTGAACTTGCTGTAATATCGGTGGTGAACTTAATAGTTGCTTTAACTTATTAAAAGCACGAACTTCTTCTTTTGTCCATTTCCAAATTGCCTTCTTTTTGGTCAAATTGGAAAGTGGTTTCATAATTTGGGAAAAATCGGGTATAAAGCGCCTAAACCATGAACAGGTTTGAAAAAAGGACATACGCTGCTTTAAATTTTTAGGTATAGGTCGTTTCAATATAGCTACTGACTTTTTCAGATCAATCTTAATACCCTTTGTGGTTAGTATATGACCCAGGTTTTTAACCTCTGGTCGGCAAAAGAAACATTTGTCTTTATTCAAATGATTTCCAAACCTTTTCAATCTTCTTAGTATAATGTTTAGCTCATTCAGTTTTAATTTTATAGCTGGAGACATCCTGTAAGGTGTGTTAGCAGTTGGTAAATGACCTCCTGTGTCAATCTTATGTTTAATATCAGTAATTGGTATTGAAATATTATCAAACATGTTTTCATGATTATTGACCAGGTTCTTTAAATCAATCTTTTGAATCTCAGTCAAGTCGGTACCTTCATTTTCACGAAGAACAAAGTCGAATGCGTTGAGTTCTAATGTTTGCGGTACTAATTCTTTACCCGCATCTCTTTTTATTTTCTTCAAAGGAGGAAATATATTTCTTTCCTGTGGAATTTCGAAATCTTGAGGAATAGCATCAGCAAATATTTTTGTTATTCCTCTCGGAGAATAATCGTTTTGATAAAATGCAGCAATAGTTGGAGGATTTTTATTGTCAATTTCACTATTTGCCACAAACCATGACAGAAAATCATTGATTTTTCCAGATGTATTTTCGACACTCCTTTTAGCAGTCTTTTGTTGGACATGTTCTGCAATAGCTCTTGGTGCTGCACATTTAAATGGATATATTGTATTTGGGTCTTCTTTAAAGTGCCAATTTCTCTGAGCTAAATCCATTACCATTCCTCCTTGCTGTAGAAAATCAATTCCAATCAATGTACGATTGTTTCTTGCGTTTGGCAAGCAAACCAAGCGTATTCTCAAAAACCGATTGCCTATGTTTATACAGGCTATAGTTGACACCACCATTTCTTTTCGGGAACTTCCATCGGCCAATGTAACTTCTGCAAAAACATCTTGAAATGGTACCTCTTTGTATTTCAGTTTTTGGTATAAATCATAGCCAGCTATGCTCGTTCTGGCAGCTGTATCCAGATAAACTTCGTGGTATGAGCCCTGTATATTGACTCTAATTGTAGGAACATGTCTACCGACAATAGTTGTTTGGATACTATTTAAGTTTAATTGTTTTGGACTTTCCATGACCTCTTTATAATTGCATTTCGGGCAATTTGACCTATAAAATCCCGCAGCACCACAACCATAGCAGTTTAGCGTTACCTCTTCCTTCTTTCCTCTCTTTTCATTTTCTATACGTTTGTAACAAACGTCTGCAGTGTGGTTCTTTTTGCGGCAATATGTGCATCGAGCATTGGATTTGTCTCTTGGAGCTGTGGGCTTACTAAAATGTGTTTCTGCTTCATTTTCCTTTATGAACAGTTCAGTCTCACGAGCTCTGCCCAGAAGATCCTGAAACGTTGTTACTGTTTCTCTAGGAATCTTTTCTCTAATGTGGACATTAATCTGGTAATATATCACATTTATCATTGCATCTTCTTGCACTTTATTTTTCAGCAGAGCAAACAAACGCCTTTTCCTACATATGAAGCTGTCTGTGCTTTCGGTTGGTTTCTGCTTGTCTTTAAAGATTTCGCCATAAATTCGCCAATCAGATTTTATAGGCGCAAAGGCACTTCTCAAAAGCTCTATGGCATCATCGAATGTTCTGGCCTCGCTTTGCACTCCCTGCCACCATGTCGCAGCATAACCTTCTAACAAAAGGGGCATACTCAGTAGGGCCAACCGATCCGAAATGTGCATTGATTCTCTGTAGACTTGGATTGTTGCTATAAAATCCTCTACATCATCTTTATCACTCCTCCCATTAAAACGTGCACTACAAGTGCTGAATGTGGAGTTCATTTGTGGTCTGACTTGCAAGGTGCTTACTAATGCTGAGATCAACTGTTCAGTGAGATTTGCATCGACATGAATTTTGTTGAGTTTGTTCTGAAAAATTGGCATTCGGAACTGAACTAGCCGTACTATCATTAATATTTTCAGACGCACTACTCGATGTTTGATACCTGTTTCTCTGTGTAGCCGAATAAAAACCCTGGCTATTATTTCCAATTGAGTTTGTAGTATTCATATTTTCTCTAGCACTAACGGGCTGAGATGATGACATTTGACTTGAATCCGAGTTTTGGTTAATGTTTGCATTAACCTGTCTAACGTTTGGTAGCGTAGTAGTAGATGGAGTAGGAGTAGTCGTGACTCTCGGTGGTTGAATTGCATTCAAATGTTCAGAATCCATTATTCCTGCACTCAAAGAATTCATGGTATTTCTGGGCATTTCGTTTTATATGGGATTCCTTTACTTCGTAGTCGTCTGGCAACCCTTTACACTCTCTGTAATTTTAGAGATAGCAGGAACCACAAATAAATGAAACACCAGCAATTCCAGTAAACGAAGAGAAAGTACTCTCACACACCAACACACCAAACAAATTTGTAGATGGTATTGAAACACCAGGAGAGTCGTTGTGATATTTGCAATAACAATGTGTGCTAAAGCAGACTGGAACGATGATCACAGCCACACAACAACACCGTATCCGTGATGAAACCAATGAAGGAGAAACGCAACGAGAAAAGAATTCTGCAACAACAACACAACGCGAATAAGGGAACCGTCTGGTATGACCAGACAACTAGATCACTTGTGTTATTAGGAACAACAACTGTGCGGTCGATGTCTGTGATGTTTTATGATCGCAACAACAACAACACTTTGGGGAACCCTCGGGGATGCCTTGGCAACAAGAGCTTTATGTTATTAGCAATAACAAAACTCTCCGTTCGCTGTCTGTGATGTTTTATGGCCGCAACAACAAAGCACTGCTGATGTTAGATCGGGCTGCAGTGAGACTTTCACTTGTCTGGTGATGAACAACAACAACAACCAAGCACACAATCGTCTTCTGCTGTTGAATTTTGTTACGGCTGAAACGCACTGCTTCTTCTCGTCGTTACTTTTCGAATTTTTGCAAATAAATATCGAATTATTGTAATAAAACGATGAATTATTTTGCAAAAATATTTAAATTTTCGTTGGGCGCCAATTGTAATAGATAAGATTTATTACAGTTTATTATTTAGTTTTCTGGCTCGGGTAAGACGAATCGTCAGTACCCGCTCTCAGAATAGTTCGCAATAGCCTCCAAAGTCCCGAAGGTCAGTTGGAGTCTGATCGCTTATTGTTTTATTTCTGTCTAGCAGTTAATTAAAAGTCGATTAGCGCTTTAGTTTTAAAGGTAGACTTTATTTGCCAAAAGTTATAAATCGAATGACAACTTAAAACTATGATTCCTTGCTAAGGAGCCAACAAGTATAATCAGTAAAGTCGTCTAGTATCCAGTGGAATTGAGACGGGATTACAAAAATGGAAATGAAACGTGAAACAATACTAGAGTACAATACAATATAAGTAGGTGGATTGATGAGTAAAGGAAATTCAATAAGAATATTATGTACAAAGTTATGTTTATTAATACTATTTCTCCTAGAATTTAACCAAAATTTCTCGGAATCTTTGAACAGTTACAGGTTTACTAAGTACAGAATTTGGGACAGATAGCGTTGGTCATATTAATAATATTACACGGTTTATAAGGGGCGGGATGGATATATAAGAAGGGGAGTTGCCAGACTTCCAAGATTTTGTCCAAAGCTTTGTCTAGCTATACCTGTTCCAAGATCGCGCTGGGCATATTTATATTATTACACGATTTCTAAAGTTTGTGGAATGGAACATTTGTATGGGAGGTACCAGAAGGGGATTTGCCAGACTTCCAAGTTTTTCTCCAAAGCTTTGCCTAGCTATAGCTTTACTAAATACAGAATTTGGGCAAGATCGCGTTGGGCATATTTACAATATTACACGGCTTATAAGGGGCTGGATGGTACATTTGTATGGGAGGTACCAGAAGGGGAGTTGCCAGACTTCCAAGTTTTTCTCTGAATCTTTGAACAGTTACAGGTTTACTAAGTACAGAATTTGGGCCAGATCGCATTGGTCATATTGATAATATTACACGGTTTATAAGGGGCGGGATGGTACATTTGTATAGGATATATAAGAAGGGGAGTTGCCAGACTTCCAAGTTTTTGTCCAAGGCTTTATCTAGATATAGTTTTACTAAAAACAGAATTTGGGCAGGATCGCGTTGGGCATATTTATAATATTAAACGGCTATAAGGTCATATTGATAATATTACACGGTTTATAAGGGGCGGGATGGTACATTTGTATGGGAGGTACCAGAGGGGAAGTTGCCATACTTCCAAGTTTTTCTCTGAAACTTTGTACAGTTATAGGTGTACTAAGTACAGAATTTGGGCAACACCGCGTTGGTCGTATTGATAATATTACACGGCTTATAAGGGGCGGAATGGTACATTTGTATGGGAGGTACCAGAGGGGAAGTTGCCAGACTTCCAATTTTTTCTCCAAAATTGTGTCTAGATATATTCGTTCTAAATACAGAATTTGGGCAAGATCGCGTTGGTCATATTGATAATATTACACGGTTTATAAGGGGCGGGATGGTACATTTGTATGGGAGGTACCAGAAGGGGAGTTGCCAGACTTCTAAGTTTTTCTCTTAAACGTTGTACAGTTATACGTTTACAAAAAACAGAATTTGGGCAAGATCGCGTGTGGCATATTGATAATATTACACGGTTTATAAGGGGAGGGATGGTACATTTGTATGGGAGGTACCAGAAGGGGAGTTGCCAGACTTCAAAGTTTTTGTCCAAAGCTTTATATAGATATAGCTTTACTAAATACAGAATTTGGCAAGATCGCGTTGGGCATATTGATAATATGACACGGTATATAAGGGGCGGGATGGTACATTTGTATGGGAGGTACCAGAAGGGGAGTTGCCAGACTTCCACGTTTTTCTCTGAAACTTTGTACAGTTATAGGTGTACTAAGTACAGAATTTGGGCAACATCGCGTTGGTCGTATTGATAATATTACACGGCTTATAAGGGGCGGGATGGTACATTTGTATGGGAGGTACCAGAAGGGGAGTTGCCAGACTTCTAAGTTTTTCTCTTAAACGTTTTACAGTTATACGTTTACTAAAAACAGAATTTGGGCAAGATCGCGTTTGGCATATTGATAATATTACACGGTTTATAAGGGGAGGGATGGTAGGGATTTGTATGGGAGGTACCAGAAGGGGAGTTGCCAGACTTCAAAGTTTTTGTCCAAAGCTTTATATAGATATAGCTTTACTAAATACAGAATTTGGGCAAGATCGCGTTGGGCATATTGATAATATGACACGGTATATAAGGGCGGGATGGTACATTTGTATGGGAGGTACCAGAAGGGGAGTTGCCAGACTTCAAAGTTTTTGTCCAAAGCTTTATATAGATATAGCTTTACTAAATACAGAATTTGGGCAAGATCGCGTTGGTCATATTGACAATATTACACGGTTTATAAGGGGCGGGATGGTAGATTGTATGGGAGGTATAAGAAGGGGAGTTGCCAGACTTCCAAGTTTTTCTCTGAAACTTTGAACAGTTACAGGGTTACTAAGTACAGAATTTGGGCTAGATCGCGTGGGGATAATATCTTAATATATATTTACCCTCGACACTGATTCACTGACTCTGTCACGCAGTACGTAGGAATTTAAATAGGCATTCTATAATTCTATAAATAATAATAATAAAAAAAATAATATTTTTGTTTTGTACAGAAATTGTGTTTTCCCCAAATTTTTTTTTTACCAAAATTTTTTTTTCCAACATTTTTTTTACAATTTTTTTTTTTTACAAAATTTTTTTTTTCTACAAAATTTTTTTTTTCAACAAAATTTTTTTTTTTCCACAAAATTTTTTTTTTTCAACATGATTTTTTTTTTCAACAAACGGGCGCCATAGGCGCATTACAACTTACTAGTTATATAATATTACACGGCTAATAAGGGGCGGATTGGTACATTTGTATGGGAGGTACCTGAAGGGGAGTTGCCAGACTTCCACGTTTTTCTCTGAAACTTTGTACAGTTATAGGTGTACTAAGTACAGAATTTGGGCAAGCTCGCGCTGGGCATATTGATAATATTACACGGTTTATAAGGGGCGGGATGGTACATTTGTATGGGAGGTATAAGAAGGGGAGTTGCCAGACTTCCAAGTTTTTCTCTTAAACTTTGTACAGTTATACGTTTACTAAAAACAGAATTTGAGCAAGATCGCGTTTGGCATATTGATAATATTACACGGTTTATAAAGGGCGGGATGGTACATTTGTATGGGAGGTACCAGAAGGGGAGTTGCCAGACTTCAAAGTTTTTGTCCAAAGCTTTATATAGATATAGCTTTACTAAATACAGAATTTGGGCAAGATCGCGTTGGGCATATTGATAATATTACACGGTTTATAAGGGGCGGGGTGGTACATATGTATGGGAGGTAACAGAAGGGAAGTTGCCAGACTTCCAATTTTTTCTCCAAAATTGTGTCTAGCTATAGTCGTTCTAAATACAGAATTTGGGCAAGATCGCGTTGGGCATATTGATAATATTACACGGCTAATAAGGGGCTGATTGGTACATTTGTATGGGAGGTACCTGAAGGGGAGTTGCCAGACTGCCAAGTTTTTCTCTGAAACTTTATACAGTTATAGGTGTACTAAGTACAGAATTTGGGCAACATCGCGTTGGTCGTATTGATAATATTACACGGCTTATAAGGGGCGGAATGGTACATTTGTATGGGAGGTACCAGAAGGGGAGTTGCCAGACTTCTAAGTTTTTCTCTTAAACGTTGTACAGTTATACGTTTACTAAAAACAGAATTTGGGCAAGATCGCGTTTGGCATATTGATAATATTACACGGTTTATAAGGGGAGGGATGGTACATTTGTATGGGAGGTACCAGAAGGGGAGTTGCCAGACTTCAAAGTTTTTGTCCAAAGCTTTATATAGATATAGCTTTACTAAATACAGAATTTGGGCAAGATCGCGTTGGGCATATTGATAATATTACACGGTTTATAAGGGGCGGGGTGGTACATATGTATGGGAGGTAACAGAAGGGAAGTTGCCAGACTTCCAATTTTTTCTCCAAAATTGTGTCTAGCTATAGTCGTTCTAAATACAGAATTTGGGCAAGATCGCGTTGGGCATATTGATAATATTACACGGCTAATAAGGGGCGGATTGGTACATTTGTATGGGAGGTACCTGAAGGGGAGTTGCCAGACTGCCAAGTTTTTCTCTGAAACTTTATACAGTTATAGGTGTACTAAGTACAGAATTTGGGCAACATCGCGTTGGTCGTATTGATAATATTACACGGCTTATAAGGGGCGGAATGGTACATTTGTATGGGAGGTACCAGAAGGGGAGTTGCCAGACTTCTAAGTTTTTCTCTTAAACGTTGTACAGTTATACGTTTACTAAAAACAGAATTTGGGCAAGATCGCGTTTGGCATATTGATAATATTACACGGTTTATAAGGGGAGGGATGGTACATTTGTATGGGAGGTAACAGAAGGGAAGTTGCCAGACTTCCAATTTTTTCTCCAAAATTGTGTCTAGCTATAGTCGTTCTAAATACAGAATTTGGGCAAGATCGCGTTGGGCATATTGATAATATTACACGGTTTATAAGGGGCGGGGTGGTACATATGTATGGGAGGTAACAGAAGGGAAGTTGCCAGACTTCCAATTTTTTCTCCAAAATTGTGTCTAGCTATAGTCGTTCTAAATACAGAATTTGGGCCAGTTCGCGTTGGTCATATTGATAATATTACACGGTTTATAAGGGGCGGGATGGTACATTTGTATGGGAGGTATAAGAAGGGGAGTTGCCAAACTTCCAAGTTTTTGTCCAACGCTTTGTCTAGCTATAGCTGTTCTAAATACAGAATTTGGGCAAGATCGCGTTGGGAATATTGATATTATTACACGATTTCTAAAGTTTGTGGAATGGAACATTTGCATCTGAGGTACCAGAAGAGGAGTTGCCAGATATCCGAGTTTTTGTCCACAGCTTTGTCTAGATAAAGCTTTACTAAAAACAGAATTTGGGCAAGATCGCTTTGGGCATATTTACAATATTACACGGCTTATAAGGGGCTGGATGGTACATTTGTATGGGAGGTACCAGAATGGGAGTTGCCAGACTTCCAAGTTTTTTTTTTGTCTAGCTATAGCTGTTCTAAATACAGAATTTGGGCAAGATCGCGTTGGGAATATTGATATTATTACACGATTTCTAAAGTTTGTGGAATGGAACATTTGCATCTGAGGTACCAGAAGAGGAGTTGCCAGATATCCGAGTTTTTGTCCACAGCTTTGTCTAGCTATACCTGTTCTAAATACAGAATTTGGGCAAGATCGCGTTGGTCATATTGATAATATTACACGGTTTATAAGGGGCGGTGTAGTGGGAGGAAATCGCCTCGCTAATGATTTCCACTGGATTTTGAATAAAGAAGAGATTGGTTTCAACAAACAAATTTAATTTATTTAACCAAAATTTCTCTGAATCTTTGAACAGTTACAGGTTTACTAAGTACAGAATTTGGGCCAGATCGCGTTGGTCATATTAATAATATTACACGGTTTATAAGGGGCGGGATGGATATATAAGAAGGGGAGTTGCCAGACTTCCAAGATTTTGTCCAAAGCTTTGTCTAGCTATACCTGTTCCAAATACAGAATTTGGGCAAGATCGCGTTGGGAATATTGATATTATTGCACGATTTCTTAAGTTTGTGGAATGGAACATTTGTATCTGAGGTACCAGAAGGGGAGTTGCCAGATTTCAAAGTTTTTGTCCACAGCTTTGTCTAGATATAGCTTTACTAAAAACAGAATTTGGGTAAGATCGCGTTGGGCATATTTATAATATTACACGGCTTATAAGCGGCGGAATGGTACATTTGCATGGGAGGTATCAGAAGGGAAGTTGCCAGACTCCCAAGTTTTTTTTTTTTTCAAAATTGTGTCTAGCTATACCTGTTCTAAATACAGAATTTGGGCAAGATCGCGTTGGTCATATTGATAATATTACACGGTTTATAAGGGGCGGTGTAGTGGGAGGAAATCGCCTCGCTAATGATTTCCACTGGATTTTGAATAAAGAAGAGATTGGTTTCAACAAACAAATTTAATTTATTCAACCAAAATTTCTTATATTAAAATTCCTAAATACAAATTCAACTTAGGATATTTTCATCATTTTTCTAGTAGGTACAACTTACTTTTTGGTATGGAAACCACTAGATAATTATTTTCAGTAAAGTTCAATTGGTATGTAGAAAAGATTTAGAAATTCTCCTATTCACAGCGTCCGTCCAGCTAATTACCAATTTTATCTTAAAAAATGGCGCTGTACTAAGACGCTAGAACCGCCAACTCCGAAAATCGAGTTGCCGCCGTAACATATATTTTATTTAACGAATGTATCTTAAACTAACTAAACATATCATTATGCAGATTTGCCAGTAACGGCAACATTCTCCCCCACAGTATGACAAGAAGGATCTTTGCTGGCATACTCCTCTTGGGAAGTCACGTCCAAAACTGCTAGTTTCGCCACAGGTCTTTCTAGGATTTCATGTGATGTTAACACCTTAGCACTTCTTACTTGTCCATCTTTTGCCAATCTTGTCTCTAGTACTTTACCTCGAGGCCAAACATTGCGAGGCATGGAAGGGTCAACAATTACTTTTAAGTCCCCCTGACGAAGAGGTTCCTGCTTTCCGAACCACTTAGACCTGCACGTTAGCGTAGGCAAAAATTCTGCCAGCCACTTTTTCCAAAAAACATTTGCGTTCTGTTGCGATGTTAGCCAATTTTGCTTTAGGACCACGCCACTGTCATTACATCTGGACATTGGTTTGAGTCCATTGGAGCTTCCCAGTAGAAAATGGTTGGGGGTCAATGCCTCTTCGATTTCGTCATCGATAGGAACATAGGCGAGAGGCCTTGAATTGACAATATTCTCTACCTCGATCAACATACTGGAAAGCAATACATCACTTGGCGCTCTTGATGACATTATTTTATATAGCACAGTTTTTACCGACCGTACCAATCGTTCCCAATCACCTCCCATATGAGGGGAAGATGGTGGATTAAAGTTCCATTTTGTTGTAGTGCGTTTTAACAAACTCATTTTGATCATTGTCTGCAAGAGCCTCCCAAAGTTCTCTTTCTGCCCCGATAAAATTTGTGCCGTTGTCGCTATAAAATTCTCGAGGAATACCCCTTCGCGCCATAAAATTACGGATGGCCAGGATGCATGAACTGGTGTTCAGGGAATGCGCAAGTTCAACGTGGATGGCTCTTACTGTTAAACAAGTAAACAGGCAACCATACCGCTTTTCTTTATGGCAATTCACTGTTACTATAAGAGGTCCAAAGAAATCCACTCCCGTATAAGTAAATGGTGCTTCATATGATGCCAAAATAGCTCTTGGTTACTTTGCCATCTGTGGAACACGTGGAACCGCCTTTTTACTTTACACCATTGACATTTTTGCGTCACCGATTTATATATAACCCGAAGTTTAGAAATTGAATATCTCTGACGAAGTGCTGTTTGTTGTCACACAAACGTTCACCAGATCCAGCATTGTCGTCAATTTCTATGGGTGGTGTGGATATCGACGAATCAGACACTCTTGATGTCCTGGGCATGAAGATACAGGGTGATGCTCGCTGGGCTAGCCATATATTCGAAGTGTCGAAAGAAGCATTCAAGTGTTTAGGCTTTTTGAAGCGGTGCAAGAAATACTTCACTCCATCTGATCTCGTAAATATTTACACCACTTACATCCGGCCTAAAATGGAATACAACTCGCATATATGGGCATCTTTGAAGCTTCTGGACCGTGTACAGAGGAGAGCGGTGGTGATGATAGGGGATTGTAGGGTATCCCGCTCTATTGTCTCCCTACAGCATCGCCGAAATGTGGGTTGTGTATCGCTATTCTATAGATATTTTAATGGTATCTGTTCAGAAGATATCCGTCGTCTGGTCCCTGACGTTAGAACATTTAGTCGGAATACACGGCTATCCAGGGTCTCTCATCCATTCATTGTGAAATGGCCGGTTGACCGGACGACGCACTATAGAGAAAATTCGTTCTTTAGCCGAACCGTTCGTATGTGGAATAATCTTCCAGCAAATGTATTTCCTGCCAGTTGTGACATTCAGAAATTCAAAACAAATGTCAACAAACACTACTCCCAAAACAAATGTCAACAAACACTACTCCCTCTTTCCTCCTTCCGATACCCTAATTTCCTTCCGCTAACACAATGCATTGCATTTATAGGGGGCATCCCCTGAGTGTTGGCCCTAAAAAAAAAAAAAAAAAAATCCTCACAACGCCAAGTTCGTCCATGAATGGTGATTTGATAAAAATGTCACTTGACTTTTTTTTTTTTGACTAACACTCAGGGTATGCCCCCTATGAATGCAATGCACTGTGTTAGCGATGGGAAAGAAGGGTATTGGAGGGGGGAAAGAGGGAGTAGTGTTTGTTGATGTTTGCCTTGAATTTGATGTCATAGCAGGCAGGAAAAACACTTGTTGGAAGATTATTCCACATGCGAACAGTACGGCTGAAGAACGAATTTTCTCTATAGTGCGTTGTCCGGTCAACCGGCCATTTGACAATGAACGGATGAGATTCCCTGGATAGCCGAGTATTCCGGCTAAATGTTCTAACTTCAGGGACCAGACGACGGATATCTTCTGAACAGATACCATTAAAATATCTGTAGAATAGCGATACACAACCCACATTTCGGCGATGCTGTAGGGAGACAATGGAGCTGGATACCTTACCATCCCCTATCATCACCACCGCTCTCCTCTGTACACGGTCCAGAAGCTTCAAAGATGTTAATGGAGCCCCTGCCCATATATGCGAGTTGTATTCCATTTTAGGCCGGATGTAGGTGGTGTACATTTTTACGAGATCAGATGGGGTGAAGTATTTCTTGCGCCGCTTTAAAAAGCCCAAACACTTGAATGCTTCTTTCGACACTTCGAATATATGGCTAGCCCAGCGAGAATCACCCTGTATCTTCATGCCCAGAACATCAAGAGTATCTGATACGTCGATATCCACACCACCCATAGATATTGACGACGGTGCTGGATCAATGGAACGTTTGTGTGACAACAAACAGCACTGGGTCTTTTGTGCATTAAAATCTACTCTGTTCATTTGGCCTCACTCACAAATCGTCGCCAAATCGCGGTTAAGTGAGTTATTCATCGTTCGCCTTTTGTCCTCTATCTCCGAGGGACTTGGCCGATGATCAAATGAGTACGAATTACAGAGGTTGCTGTCATCCGCAAAGGAGTAGATTGGGTTCACAGTCTGCCCCAACAGGTCGTCAATGAAAATAAGAAATAGAGAAGGAGAGAGCACAGAGCCTTGTGGAACTCCTGCGGTCAACCTATGCTCGTTGGATGAGACCCCATCTATAACAACTCGTATAGAGCGATCCCTGAGAAAACTCGATATGAATCGAGAGAAGATATTACCGACACCAAAAGCAATAAGTTTTGATATGAGTGCTCCGTGCCAGACCCTATCGAACGCCTTGGAAATATCCAGAGCCACGACCTTACTTTCACCAAGGGCGTGAATAGATCGACTCCATCGCTCCGAAAGGAACGCCATCAGGTCTCCAGTAGATCGATTTCTACGGAAGCCATACTGTCGATCATTTAGAAGGCCGTTAGACTCTAAATACTTAACAAGATGGTGGTTAACCATGCTCTCCATAACCTTCGAGAGCGCAGAACATATTGCAATTGGACGGTAATTCGCAGGATTAGTAGCCTCACCTTTCTTGGGGATCGGCTGAACATTGGCAACTTTCCAACGTGAAGGGTAAATACCAGCACGGTACGACATGTTGAAAAGATTGCGCAATGGACGAGCTAGCGTCGAAGAGCACTTAAATAGGACAAGTGCGGAAATACCATCCGTCCCGCAGTTTTATTTACGTTGAGATCTGTAAGAACCCTTTTAACGCCACGTGTTCGAAAAAATATCTGAGGCATCGAACTAGATACGTTCTCGATCACGGGGAGTGGTTGACTGCTGTCTGGCAAAGATGAATTCTTTGCAAATATTTCAGCCAGAAGGTTAGCTTTGTCAACCGGGTCAGTGAATATCTGGTCATGGTTAACGAGAGTTGGGATAGAAGATGAAGAATTGTCCCTTACTCTTTTAACAAATGCCCAAAAGCTCTTACTTCCCCTGGGAGTAGAAAGAACTTTAGCACGAAGACGCTGTTCGTGAAGAAGTTTTTCGCGCCTAAGTACCCTGGCACACGATGATCTTGCCTGTTTGCGTAACAGCTCAGTATTGGCATTTTTATTTAAACGCCAATTTCTGAACGCTTCCTCTTTAGATCTGACAGCTTCTTTGCATGCCTGATTAAACCAACAATTCTTTGAAGATTTAATCGAAGTAGACTTCGATGGAATAAATGTGTTTATACCAAGAAGAATTATTTTCTCAACCATTTCAGCAGCAGCATCGACATTACTGTCTAGGAAACATAGTTTCCAGTTAAATTGCTGGTAAAAATTGTTGAGCTTGGCCCAACGTGCCTTTTCGTATATATACATTGTCCGCTTCGTGACTGGGTTTGAAGTGGCTCGAAGATCGGAGAACGAAAAGGATGCTGAAATAGTGCAATGATCTGAGTTGCCAAGAGGTGCAAGGATGTTAACCTCGTACTTTTCAGGGTGGGAGGTTAAAAAAAGGTCAAGAATATTTTGTTGTTGCCCTTCAACACGCGGAATGTGTGTTGGTTCATTCACTAATTGCGCCAAGTCATTGTGCGCGGCAAAAAGCTCAGCGTACTGGCCCTCCGGAGATGTATGGCTCGAATGGGAAACCAAGAATTATTGTGGACATTGAAATCCCCAACAACCACAATTTCACTGTCCGGATAATCTTCTAAGACTTTTGAAATAGAGTCAGAAAGGGCGTCGAAGCCATTTAGGGTAGCCTCCCTTTCCAAATTTGGACTTCTATAAAGAAACCCGAAGTGTAATAGGTGCGATCCAATCCTGAACTTAACCCAGAGGGAGTTAAATTCTGAATCTTGTGAGTTCAAATGTTGCTGACTCTGGAACACAACACCGTTACGTATATATAACACAAGACCTCTGTGAGAAAAAAAAGAGGAGAGAGTGTGATAACCAGGAATGTGAAAATCCTGTGGATCAGAATCCTCACACACCTGGGTGTCACATAGAGCGAGGACATCCGGCCTATGGAAACTAATATGAGAGTATACCGCAAAAAAATTCGACCTCAGCCCGCGAATGTTTGCAAAGTGAATTTTGTATTTACCTACCATGACACTACCAAACAAAAGACAACATCAAAGCAAAATCACAAATAGTGCTGCCCCCCTCCCGCCACTGTTGTTTCTGTTGGTTGTTCAATGTTATGCCTACAACAACCAACAGAACAGCGACGAGAAGAACGCAGAACTATTTGTGATATGCGAACGGGAAAAAGGAGGGGGGAACACAAATGCAAGACGGTATGGGGGGCATAAAAAAGCCCTTAGTGTAGTCTTTTATGTGTTGGTGTGTTGATGCGTGGTGCTGGTTATTATTGTTGTTGTGACGTGAGAGCGCGATGTTTTGTTTTCTATTTTGTTTTGTGTTGTGGCTGCTGATGATGATGATGTAGTTGTTGTTATGAAATGTTGTTTTGTTATTTTATTCTATTCTATTTCGTTTATTTTAACTAAATTGCACTGTTTATTTTATTATTATGTTTCTATGTTATTTGTTCTTATGTGTATTTTAGAGTTTTGATTGTTTATTTTTGTTTTGCATAATTTTTTTTTTTTTTTTTTTTTTAAAGCACACGAAAAACTCGACGGACGGACAAAATGTGCATGCACACTGAACGAAAGACAGACAAACACTGATGAAGTGATGAATCATCTCTTCAGGAGTTGTCTCTTTATGAACGTAGGGTTCATTCCACTTATCTTCCGTTTGATATATACAATCAGGTCTTTTATACCATCTACTCAGACTGGATACCTGTGGAACCCGAGTCCATTTTGTAGCCTCATCTGCTACGTTTTCTTTAGTAGGTATCCAACGCCAGTCATTTACGGAACTCAATTCTAAAATTTGGTTATATTTTCTATGGTCAGAATTGATCCAACTTAAAACAGTTTTAGAATCTGACCAGAAAATTTTCCTCGAAATCTTAATATTATGATTCTCGCAGATGTATTTTGCGTAACGAGCCCCAATTAAAATCGCCATAAGTTCGAGGCGGGGTACTGACGTAATTTTTATTGGGGCAACCCTGGTTTTTGAACCAATTAAAGAACATATTATGGTTTCATCGCATACCAAGCGAAAGTAGCAAACTGCTGCATAGCCATCTTTACTGGCGTCGACAAAGGTATGAAGCTGGACATTAATACCAACATATGTGGGAAAATTTTTCAGATAACAGCGAGGTATTTTGATCTGTTGAATATTCGGTAAAAAATTGACCCATTGAGTCCACTTTATCATCAGTTCTTCAGATATTTCTTCATCCCACTCTATTCTGCACCTCCAAATTTCTTGTAGTAAAATTTTTACGTACATGATAATGTTACCAATTAGTCCTAGTGGGTCAAATATTGACATAACTAGACGAAGTACTTCACGTTTTGTAGGCCTTTTAATACAACAAAATATATCGCTTTCTATCAGCCACTGGGAAACCTTAAAAGTAATGATGTCTTCCTGATGTTCCCAATAGACACCAAGAACCTTTTCCACATTTCCAGAATCGTTGAAGTTTAAGCATTTCGTAGAATCAGAGCAGCTGTCGGAAATCATTCTCAGTACCTCCTTATTGTTGGATATCCAATTGCGTATATGGAATCCACCTTGACGATGAACATATTTTACATCAGATATCAATTCAATTGCCTCTTGTGGAGTGTCAACAGAAATCAAAAGATCATCAACATAGTGATTTTCTTTTATAGCCTTAACTGCAAAAGGGTAGTCGTTCTCAAAACGTTCCGCATTTAAGTTTTTAATATATTGAGATATGCTAGGAGCACATGTTGCCCCAAAAAATTTTGGTCACATCCACGCGACAAAAAACGTTGTACATCTCTATCTGCAGGCCTTATGAAGATTTGATGAAACATTTCTTCGATGTCACCGAAGATAGCAATTGATTTCTGACGAAAGGAAAATAACACAGCTGGGAGAGACGTTAACATATCTGGGCCCTTTAATAAGAATGAGTTCAAAGAGACCCCTCGAGACTTTGCCGCAGCATCCCAAACAACACGAGATTTTCCCGGTTTATTCTTGTTAAAAACTGCGAAGATTGGCAGATACCACACTTTATGACCTGCATCGATTTCTTCCTGGGATAATTTACGAATGTATCCTTTCGAAACATATTTCTCAATCGTAGTTGTAAAAACATTCAAAAGTTCCGGACTTTGCTTCAGATTACGCTCCAGACAGAGGAGACGTTTAATTGCCATCTCATAGCTGTCGGGTAAATTTAGAACATCAAATTTCCACAGTAGTGGAGTTACAAAGTGACCGTCTTCCCTCTGTTGTGTATGTTGTTTTAAAAGACTAAGGGCACGCTCATCATCTTTACCAACTAGTGGATCCTTACAACAAATCCCAACACTATAGAGTGAGTAAAACCCCTTTACTAAATCTTCTAAATTTCGATCCCTATTGCTACATTCGCATATGTGGTAATTAAAATGCTTACTTGATTCTTTATTGTCAGCTACAGTTCCATATATCAGCCAACCAATTTGTGTTCGTACGGCTACCGGTTCGTGAGGAGATCCTTGTCTTACTTTTGATGATATTCCCAAGTTGAAGTGATTGAGGCCGATAAGTATTTTAGATACCGCATCATAATAACTTTGAATAGGCAAATTTCTTAGGTGTGGGAATGTTTGTAAAAGATTCTCATAATCCAACGTCTGTGTCGGTAGGTTTAGCGAAGACACTGTAAACGTTTGTTATTGCCACCTGAAATATGAATCGTTAACTTTTTCGAATTGCTCTCACACCTTTCCGTACCACCGGTCCACTTAAGGCACAATGGATTAGCGGCTCCCGACATTTCTAGGTCTTCCATCAATGATTCATCCATCAGGCTTATGGATGAACCCTCACCAATAAAAGCATAGGTGTTCACACTTTTGTTTTTTCCGAACACTTTTACCGGTATTATTTTAAATAAAACTTGTTTCACAGCAGCACAATGTGTATTAATTATTTCAATATTATCCACCACATGTGTATTGTTTACTTCTTCATTACAGCTGTTGGGGGTGTTATTGTTATTCTCTTCCACTGACGTATATCGATGCAACGAGGAATGATGATAATACTGGCACCCCTCCACCCCGCACTGAGATCTTTTCTTACACTCCCCACTGTGTTTGTGCAAACAACGTTTGCATAGTTTGTGCTTTCTCACAATATCCCACTTTTCACCACGATTTAGCGAAAGGTATTTGGTACAATTTGCAATTGCCGTACATCTGTTAGAGCTACAGACAAAACATTTACGTTCCTCAGTATGGGCATGAACAAAGGCCTTTTTAGAAGTGTTGTTGTTTACGTTGTGTGATCTATCTCTTCTGCTGTTATAACAGTTTTCGACTGTTATACAGCTGGCAGAGATACCTATGTTGAATATCCAATTAGCAAACTCGTACATATTGGGGTTTTTGTTTTGATCCAACAGCTGTAACTTTTGAATTCCCCACTGCAGCTGATATGATGCTGGTAATTTTTGTATTAACTCTTGTAAAAGTGAGGAGTTGTTTATTTCATCTAATAAATTAGATGATTCAATTGTAGCTATTAAGCTTTTTACATTGACAGCAAAGGTGGTAAATGAAGGTAAGTAATTTTCATCAATTGGAGGGGTTGCTTTAATACGATTTTTGATAGAATTTACGATTTTTTCAGGTTGACCATACAGTAACCGAAGTATTGACATAACCCAAGTTACGTTCGTTGGATGAACTAACATATGTTGAACATTTTTAAGAGCATAGCTACTCAAGGATTTCTGTAATCGAATAAGATTTTCGCTATCTGTGAATCCACATATTTTTGTCGACCAATCATAAGTGGATGAAAATAAGGGCCATTCTTCTGGTTGACCCGAGAAAGTTGGTAGCTCTTTTGGCATAGACTTTCGGGCAATAAGTTGACTTTGATTTATTTGTGATGTGTTAAAAGCATTGGTGGAAACTTGAGGTGAATTCGTGTATGTGCAGTGTTGCTGTTCGACGGTTGGAGCGGTTCCTGCTGCAAAGTTTTGTGTGGAAGTAAAGATTGAAAAGTTTGGAGGATTTAAATTAAAGGTTTGTTGTGGCGTATGGCTGATAAGAGCAGCAGTGTTCCTATATACGTTTTGAACGTTGGAAGACAATGTCGTCGGATTACCTGGATTCATGCTGACGGTTGTTGTGACGGGTGTAGGAATTTGGAAGGTTTTATGTGAATATTGATGTCGTTGTTGAACTCCAGTGTGGGCGGTTGCGCCGGGAAGAACTGTTGGTTCAATGGAGGCAGAGGTTGAAGTTGTGGCGACGTTCGCGTTAACTTGCGGAATATTATAAAGTAAATTGTTACTCTGTTAGAATTATTCGTGTTGTTAGTGGCATTTAAGCCACCATTCACTTGAGATTGATTATTGAAATAAACAGTTTTATCTGGCAAGTGGGATAATGCTTGCCGCGCCGTCGTTCTGTTTTCAGATAATGACGTAGGATCGGATTGAACTTGTTTAGAAGAATCAATCGTAGGTGGAAGTTTTTGCAACCAATTGCGAACGGACTGTGATCGACGTCATGACGCCACACTAAGGCGGTCTTCTTCTTGAAGTTGTAAGAGTCTATATTTTTTGGTAAGGTAATCTTTATTTAGAGCGGTCTGGCATGCTAGGGAAAGGGATCTTTCCTCTTCTAGTCGTTGAAGCTACAGTTGAAGATATCTGGACTGTGAATCACTTGATTGAACTGTGGCACGGCTGCAAACACTATGCTCGGATTGAGGCGATGTAGCATTAACCGGTACTGAATTACAAGTTTGGCATTTGAAGGTTAGCGTTGATAATTCCTCTGGAGTGGCATTTGTGCATGACGTATGATAACTTTTTTGGCATTTACTGCACGTTATCATATTTTGGTCAGGGGGGTTTGCGCATAGTAGACACTTAGAACTATTTTGTTGACCCTGGTCTTCCATTTGTACTTACTTTGATTGATTGAATAGGACGCTGTTAGGTGCTTCTGTTGTTCTTCTTGACTTTACAGGAAACGTTACCACAAAAAGAATTTTAAAATGTAGTGGGAGGAAATCGCCTCGCTAATGATTTCCACTGGATTTTGAATAAAGAAGAGATTGGTTTCAACAAACAAATTCAATTTATTTAACCAAAATTTCTTATATTAAAATTCCTAAAATACAAATTCAACTTAGGATATTTTATCATTTTTCTAGTATGTACAACTTACTTTTTGGTATGGAAATCACTAGATAATTATTTTCAATAAACAGTTCAATTGGTATGTAGAAAAGATTTAGAAATACTCCTATTCACAGCGTCCGGCCAAGCTAATTACCAATTTTATCTTAAAAAATGGCGCTGTACTAAGACGCTAGAACCGCCAACTCCGAAAATCGAGTTGCCGCCGTAACATATATTTTATTTAACGAATGTATCTTAAACTAACTAAACATATCATTATGCAGATTTGCCAGTGACGGCAACATGCGGGATGGTACATTTGTATAGGAGGAATAAAAAGGGGAGTTGCCAGACTTCCAAAGTCCAAAGCTTTGTCTAGCTATAACTGTTCCAAATACAGAATTTGGCAAGATCGAGTTGGGAATATTGATATTATTACACGATTTATAAAGTTTGTGGAATGGAACATTTGTATGGGAGGTACCTGAATGGGATTTGCCAGAATTCAAAGTTTTTGTCCACAGTTTTCTCTAGCTATAGCTTTACTAAATACAGAATTTGGGCAAGATCGCGTTGGTCATATTGATAATATTACACGGCTTATAAGGGGCGGGATGGTACATTTGTATAGGAGGTATAAGAAGGGGAGTTGCCAGAATTCAACGTATTTGTCCACAGCTTTGGCTAGCTATAGCTTTACTGAATACATAATTTGGGCAAGATCGCGTTGGTCGTATTGATAATATTACACGGTTTATAAGGGGCGGGATGGTACATTTGTATGGGAGGTACCTGAAGGGGTGTTGCCAAAATTCAAAGTTTTTGTCCACAGCTTTGTCCAGATATAGCTTTACTAAAAACAGAATTTGGGCAAGATCGCGTTGGACATATTTATAATATTAAACGGCTATAAGGTCATATTGATTATATTACATGGTTTATAAGGGGCGGGATGGTACATTTGTATAGGAGGTATAAGAAGGGGGTTGCCAGACTTCCAAGGTTTTCTCTGAAACTTTGTACAGTTATAGGTGTACTAAGTACAGAATTTGGGCAAGATCGCGTTGGTCGTATTGATAATATTACACGGTTTATAACGGGCGGGATGGTACATTTGTATAGGAGGTATAAGAAGGAGAGTTGCCAGAATTCAAAGTATTTGTCCACAGCTTTGTCTAGCTATAGCTTTACTAAATACAGAATTTGGGCAAGATCGCGTTGGTCGTATTGATAGTATTACACGGTTTATAAGGGGCGGGATGGTACATTTATATGGGAGGTACCTGAAGGGGAGTTGCCAGAATTCAAAGTTTTTGTCCACAGTTTTCTCTAGATATAGCTTTACTAAAAACAGAATTTGGGCAAGATCGCGTTGGTCGTATTGATAATTTTACACGGTTTATAAGCGGCGGGATGGTACATTTGTATAGAAGGTATAAGAAGGGAGTTACCAGAATTCAAAGTATTTGTCCACAGCTTTGTCTAGCTATAGCTTTACTAAATACAGAATTTGGGCAAGATCGCGTTGGTCATATTGATAATATTACACGGCTTATAAGGGGCGGGATGGTACATTTGTATAGGAGGTATAAGAAGGGGAGTTGCCAGACTAACAAATTTTTGTCCGAAACTTTGTCTAGCTATAGCTTTACTAAATACAGAATTTGGGCAAGATCGCGTTGGTCATATTGATAATATTACACGGCTTATAAGGGGCGGAATGGTACATTTTTATGGGAGGTACCAGAGGGGAAGTTGCCATACTTTCAAGTTTTTCTCTGAAACTTTGTACAGTTATAGGTGTACTAAGTACAGAATTTAGGCAACATCGCGTTGGTCGTATTGATAATATTACACGGTTTATAAGGGGCGGGATGGTACATTTGTATAGAAGGTATAAGAAGGGGAGTTGCCAGAATTCAACGTATTTGTCCACAGCTTTGGCTAGCTATAGCTTTACTAAATACATAATTTGGGCAAGATCGCGTTGGTCGTATTGATAATATTACACGGTTTATAAGGGGAGGTATGGTACATTTGTATGGGAGGTACCTGAAGGGGAGTTGCCAGAATTCAAATTTTTTCCACAGTTTTCTCTAGATATAGCTTTACTAAAAAAAGAATTTGGGCAAGATCGCGTTGGTCGTATTGATAATTTTACACGGTTTATAAGCGGCAGGATGGTACATTTGTATAGGAGGTATAAGATGGGGAGTTCCCAAACTTCCAAGTTTTTTCCCAAAAATTTTTCTAGCTATAGCTGTTATAAATACAGAATTAGGGCAAGATCGCGTTGGTAATATTGATAATATTACACGGGCGTGATGGTACATTTGTATAGGAGGTATAAGAAGGGGAGTTGCCAGACTTCCAAGTTTTTGTCCGAAACTTTGTCTAGCTATAGCTGTTCTAAATACAGAATTTGGGCAAGATCGCGCTGGGCATATTGATAATATTACACGGTTTATAAGGGGCGGGATGGTACATTTGTATGGGAGGTATACGAAGGGGAGTTGCAAGACTTCCAAGTTTTTGTCCGAAACTTTGTTTGGTTATATCTGTAATAAATACATAATTTGGGCAAGATCGCGTTGGTCATATTGATAATATTATACGGTTACAGAAAATACAGAATTGGGGCCAGTTCGCATTGGTTATATTGATAATATTACACGGCTTATAAAGGGCGGTACATTTGTATGGGAGGTACCAGAAGGGGAGTTGCCAGACCTCCAAGTTTTTCTCCAAAATTTAGTCTAGCTATAGCTGTTCTAAATACAGAATGCGGGCCAGTTCGCGTTGGTCATATTGATAATATTACACGGTTACAGAAAATACAGAATTGGGGCCAGTTCGCATTGGTCATATTGATAATATTACACGGCTTATAAAGGGCGGTACATTTGTATGGGAGGTACCTGAAGAGGAGTTGCCAGAATTCAAAGTTTTTGTCCACAGTTTTGTCTAGCTATAGCTGTTCTAAATACAAAATTTGGGCAAGATCGCGATGGGCATGTTGTTAATATTACACGGTTTATAAGGGGCGGGATGGTACACTTGTATAGGAGGTATAAGAAGGGGAGCTGCCAGACTTCCAAGTTTTGTCCGAAACTTTGTTTAGTTATACCTGTAATAAAGACATAATTTGCGCAAGATCGCGTTGGTCGTATTGATAATATTACATGGTTTACAAGGGGCGTGATGGTACATTTGTATAGGAGGTATAAGAAGGGGAGCTGCCAGACTTCCAAGTTTTTGTCCGAAACTTTGTTTAGTTATATCTGTAATAAAGACATAATTTGGGCAAGATCGCGTTGGTCGTATTGATAATATTACACGGCTTATAAGGGTCGGGATGGTACATTTGTATAGGAGGTATAATAAGGGGAGTTGCCAGACTTCCAAGTTTTTGTCCGAAACTTTGTTTAGTTATATCTGTAATAAATATATAATTTGGGCAAGATTGCGTTGGGCATATTGCTAACATTACACGGATTATAAAGGGCGGGATGGTACATTTGCATGGGAGGTACCAGAAAGGGAGTTGCCAGACTTCAAAGTTTTTGTCCCAGCTTTATGTAGATATAACTTTACTAAATACAGAATTGGGGGAAAGATCGCGTTGGGCATATTGATAATATTACACGGCTTATAAAGGATGGTACATTTGTATGGGAGGTACCATCAGGGGAGTTGCCAGACCTCCAAGTTTTTCTCCAAAATTTTGTCTAGCTATAGCTGTTCTAAATACAGAATTCGGGCCAGTTCGCGTTGGTCATATTGATAATATTACACGGTTACAGAAAATACAGAATTGGGGCAAGATCTCGTTGGGCATATTGATAATATTACATGGTTTACAAGGGGCGTGATGGTACATTTGTATAGGAGGTATAAGAAGGGGAGCTGCCAGACTTCCAAGTTTTTGTCCGAAACTTTGTTTAGTTATATCTGTAATAAAGACATAATTTGGGCAAGATCGCGTTGGTCGTATTGATAATATTACACGGCTTATAAGGGTCGGGATGGTACATTTGTATAGGAGGTATAATAAGGGGAGTTACCAGACTTCCAAGTTTTTTTTTCAAAATTTTGTCTAGCTATAGCTGTTGTAAATACAGAATTTGGGCAAGGTCGCGTTGGGCATATTGATATTATTATACGATTTATAAGGGGCGGGATGGTACATTTGTATTGGAGGTATCAGAAGGGGAGTTGCCAGACTTCCAAGTATTTTTTCAAAATTTTGTCTAGCTATAGCTGTTGTAAATACAGAATTTGGGCAAGATCGCGTTGGGCATATTGATATTATTACACGATTTCTAAAGTTTGTGGAATGGAACATTTGTATGGGAGGTACCAGAAATGGAGTTGCCAGACTTCAAAGTTTTTGTCCAAGCTTTATGTAGATATAACTTTACTAAATACAAAATTATGGGAAAGATCGCGTTGGGCATATTGATAATATTACACGGCTTATAAAGGATGGTACATTTGTATGGGAGGTACCAGCAGGGGAGTTGCCAGACCTCCAAGTTTTTCTCCAAAATGTTGTCTAGCTAAAGCTGTTCTAAATACAGAATTCGGGCCAGTTCGCGTTGGTCATATTGATAATATTACACGGTTACAGAAAATACAGAATTGGGGCAAGATCTCGTTGGGCATATTGATAATATTACACGGCTTATAAGGGGCGGGATGGTACATTTGTATGGGAGGTACCAGAAGGAGAGTTGTCAGACTTCCAAGTTTTTCTCCAAAACTTTGTCTAGCTATAGCTGTTCTAAATACAGAATTTGGGCAAGATCGCGTTGGGCATATTGATAATATTACACGGTTTATAAGGGGCGGGATGGTACACTTGTATAGGAGGTATCAGAAGGGGAGTTGCCAGACTTCCAATTTTTTTCCAAAACTTTGTCTAGCTAAAGCTGTTTTAAATACAGAATTTGGGCAAGATATTACACGGCTTTTGAGGGGCGGGATGATACATTTGTATAGAAGGTATAAGAAGGGGAGTTGCCAGAATTCAACGTATTTGTCCACAGCTTTGGCTAGCTATAGCTTTACTAAATACATAATTTGGGCAAGATCGCGTTGGTCGTATTGATAATATTACACGGTTTATAATGGGCTGGATGGTACACTTGTATAGGAGGTATACGAAGGGGAGATGCCAGACTTCCAAGTTTTTGTCCGAAACTTTTTCTAGCTATAGCTTTACTAAATACAGAATTTGGGCAAGCTCGCGTTGGGCATATTGATAATATTACACGGTTTATAAGGGGCGGGATGGTACACTTGTATAGGAGATATACGAAGGGGAGTTGCCAGACTTCCAAGTTTTTGTCCGAAACTTTGTTTGGTTATATCTGTAATAAATACATAATTTGGGCAAGATCGCGTTGGTCATATTGATAATATTACATGGTTTACAAGGGGCGTGATGGTACATTTGTATAGGAGGTATAAGAAGGGGTGCTGTCAGACATCCAAGTTTTGTCCGAATCTTTGTTTAGTTATATGTATCTGTAATAAATACAAAATTTGGGCTAGTTCGCATTGGTCATATTGTTAATATTACACGTTTTATAAGGGGCGGGATGGTACATTTGTATGGGAGGTACCAGAAGGGGAGTTGCCAGACTTCCAAGTTTTTGTCCAAAACATTTCCAGCCATAGGTATAGTAAATACAGAATTTGGGCAAGATCTCGTTGGGCATATTGATATTATTACACGATTTCTAAATGGGCGGGATGGTACATTTGTATGGGAGGTATCAGAAGGGGAGTTGTCAGACTTCCAAGTTTTTCTCCAAAATTTTGTCTAGCTAAAGCTGTTCTAAATACAGAATTTGGGCAAGATATTACACGGCTCTTAAGGGGCGGGATGGTACATTTGTATGGGAGGTACCAGAAGGATAGTTGCCAGACTTCCAAGTTTTTGTCCAGTTATAGGTTTACTAAGTACAGAATTTGGGCCAGATCGCGTTGGTCATATTGATAATATTACACGGTTTATAAGGGGCGGGATGGTACATTTGTATGGGATGTACCAGAAGGGGAGTTGCCAGACTTCCAAGTTTTTGTACAGTTATAGGTTTACTAAGTACAGAATTTGGGCCAGATCGCGTTGGTCATATTGATAATATTACACGGCTTTTAAGATGCGGTATGGTACATTTGTATGGGATGTACCAGAAGGGGAGTGGCCAGACTTCCAAGTTTTTGTACAGTTATAGGTTTACTAAGTACAGAATTTGGGATAGATCGCGTTGGTCATATTGATAATATTACACGGCTTTTAAGGTGCGGTTTGGTACATTTGTATGGGATGTACCAGAAGGGGAGTTGCCAGACTTCCAAGTTTTTGTACAGTTATAGGTTTACTAAGTACAGAATTTGGGCCAGATCGCGTTGGTCATATTGATAATATTACACGGTTTATAAGGGGCGGGATGGTACATTTGTATGGGAGGTATCAGAAGGGGAGTTGCCAGACTTCCAATTTTTTTCCAAAACTTTGTCTAGCTAAAGCTGTTTTAAATACAGAATTTGGGCAAGATATTACACGGCTTTTGAGGGGCGGGATGGTACATTTGTATGGGAGGTACCAGAAGGAGAGTTGCCAGACTTCCAAGTTTTTCTCCAAAACTTTGTCTAGCTAAAGCTGTTCTAAATACACAATTTGGGCAAGATATTACACGGCTTTTAAGGGGCGGGATGGTACATTTGTATGGGAGGTACCAGAAGGAGAGTTCCCAGACTTCCAAGTTTTTGTACAGTTATAGGTTTACTAAGTACAGAATTTGGGCAAGTTCGCGTTGGGCATATTGATAATATTACACGGTTTATAAGGGGCGGGATGGTACACTTGTATAGGAGATATACGAAGGGGAGTTGCCAGACTTCCAAGTTTTTGTCCGAAACTTTGTTTGGTTATATCTGTAATAAATACATAATTTGGGCAAGATCGCGTTGATAATATTACACGGCTTATAAGGGGCGGGATGGTACATTTGTATAGGAGGTATAATAAGGGGAGTTGCTAGACTTCCAAGTTTTTGTACAGTTATAGGTTTACTAAGTACAGAATTTGGGCCAGATCGCGTTGGTCATATTGATAATATTACACGGTTTATAAGGGGCGGGATGGTACATTTGTATGGGAGGTATCAGAAGGGGAGTTGCCAGACTTCCAAGTTTTTTCCAAAACTTTGTCTAGCTAAAGCTGTTCTAAATACACAATTTGGGCAAGATATTACACGGCTTTTAAGGGGCGGGATGGTACATTTGTATGGGAGGTATAAGAAGGGGTGCTGTCAGACATCCAAGTTTTGTCCGAATCTTTGTTTAGTTATATGTATCTGTAATAAAGACATAATTTGGGCAAGATCGCGTTGGTCGTATTGATAATATTACACGGTTTATAAGGGGCGGGATGGTACACTTGTATAGGAGGTATCAGAAGGGGAGTTGCCAGACTTCCAATTTTTTTCCAAAACTTTGTCTAGCTAAAGCTGTTTTAAATACAGAATTTGGGCAAGATATTACACGGCTTTTGAGGGGCGGGATGGTACATTTGTATAGAAGGTATAAGAAGGGGAGTTGCCAGAATTCAACGTATTTGTCCACAGCTTTGGCTAGCTATAGCTTTACTAAATACATAATTTGGGCAAGATCGCGTTGGTCGTATTGATAATATTACACGGTTTATAATGGGCTGGATGGTACACTTGTATAGGAGGTATACGAAGGGGAGATGCCAGACTTCCAAGTTTTTGTCCGAAACTTTTTCTAGCTATAGCTTTACTAAATACAGAATTTGGGCAAGCTCGCGTTGGGCATATTGATAATATTACACGGTTTATAAGGGGCGGGATGGTACACTTGTATAGGAGATATACGAAGGGGAGTTGCCAGACTTCCAAGTTTTTGTCCGAAACTTTGTTTGGTTATATCTGTAATAAATACATAATTTGGGCAAGATCGCGTTGGTCATATTGATAATATTACATGGTTTACAAGGGGCGTGATGGTACATTTGTATACGAGGTATAAGAAGGGGTGCTGTCAGACATCCAAGTTTTGTCCGAATCTTTGTTTAGTTATATGTATCTGTAATAAAGACATAATTTGGGCAAGATCGCGTTGGTCGTATTGATAATATTACACGGTTTATAAGGGGCGGGATGGTACACTTGTATAGGAGGTATCAGAAGGGGAGTTGCCAGACTTCCAATTTTTTTCCAAAACTTTGTCTAGCTAAAGCTGTTTTAAATACAGAATTTGGGCAAGATATTACACGGCTTTTGAGGGGCGGGATGGTACATTTGTATAGAAGGTATAAGAAGGGGAGTTGCCAGAATTCAACGTATTTGTCCACAGCTTTGGCTAGCTATAGCTTTACTAAATACATAATTTGGGCAAGATCGCGTTGGTCGTATTGATAATATTACACGGTTTATAATGGGCTGGATGGTACACTTGTATAGGAGGTATACGAAGGGGAGATGCCAGACTTCCAAGTTTTTGTCCGAAACTTTTTCTAGCTATAGCTTTACTAAATACAGAATTTGGGCAAGCTCGCGTTGGGCATATTGATAATATTACATGGTTTACAAGGGGCGTGATGGTACATTTGTAAAGGAGGTATAAGAAGGGGTGCTGTCAGACATCCAAGTTTTGTCCGAATCTTTGTTTAGTTATATCTGTAATAAATATATAATTTGGGAAAGATTGCGTTGGACATATTGCTAACATTACACGGCTTATAAAGGGCGGGATAGTATATTTGCATGGAAGGTACCAGAAGGGGAGTTGCCAGACTTCCAAGTTTTTGTCCAAAACATTTCCAGCCATAGGTATAGTAAATACAGAATTTGGGCAAGATCTCGTTGGGCATATTGATATTATTACACGATTTCTAAATGGGCGGGATGGTACATTTGTATGGGAGGTATCAGAAGGGGAGTTGTCAGACTTCCAAGTTTTTCTCCAAAATTTTGTCTAGCTAAAGCTGTTCTAAATACAGAATTTGGGCAAGATATTACACGGCTCTTAAGGGGCGGGATGGTACATTTGTATGGGAGGTACCAGAAGGAGAGTTGCCAGACTTCCAAGTTTTTGTACAGTTATAGGTTTACTAAGTACAGAATTTGGGCCAGATCGCGTTGATCATATTGATAATATTACACGGTTTATAAGGGGCGGGATGGTACATTTGTATGGGATGTACCAGAATGGGAGTTGCCAGACTTCTAAGTTTTTGTCCGAAACTTTGTTTGGTTATATCTGAAATAAATACATAATTTGGGAAGATCGCGTTGGTCATATTGATAATATTACATGGTTTACAAGGGGCGTGATGGTACATTTGTATAGGAGGTATAAGAAGGGGTGCTGTCAGACATCCAAGTTTTGTCCGAATCTTTGTTTAGTTATATGTATCTGTAATAAATACAAAATTTGGGCTAGTTCGCATTGGTCATATTGTTAATATTACACGTTTTATAAGGGGCGGGATGGTACATTTGTATGGGAGGTACCAGAAGGGGAGTTGCCAGACTTCCAAGTTTTTGTCCAAAACATTTCCAGCCATAGGTATAGTAAATACAGAATTTGGGCAAGATCTCGTTGGGCATATTGATATTATTACACGATTTCTAAATGGGCGGGATGGTACATTTGTATGGGAGGTATCAGAAGGGGAGTTGTCAGACTTCCAAGTTTTTCTCCAAAATTTTGTCTAGCTAAAGCTGTTCTAAATACAGAATTTGGGCAAGATATTACACGGCTCTTAAGGGGCGGGATGGTACATTTGTATGGGAGGTACCAGAAGGATAGTTGCCAGACTTCCAAGTTTTTGTCCAGTTATAGGTTTACTAAGTACAGAATTTGGGCCAGATCGCGTTGTCATATTGATAATATTACACGGTTTATAAGGGGCGGGATGGTACATTTGTATGGGATGTACCAGAAGGGGAGTTGCCAGACTTCCAAGTTTTTGTACAGTTATAGGTTTACTAAGTACAGAATTTGGGCCAGATCGCGTTGGTCATATTGATAATATTACACGGCTTTTAAGATGCGGTATGGTACATTTGTATGGGATGTACCAGAAGGGGAGTGGCCAGACTTCCAAGTTTTTGTACAGTTATAGGTTTACTAAGTACAGAATTTGGGATAGATCGCGTTGGTCATATTGATAATATTACACGGCTTTTAAGGTGCGGTTTGGTACATTTGTATGGGATGTACCAGAAGGGGAGTTGCCAGACTTCCAAGTTTTTGTACAGTTATATGTTTACTAAGTACAGAATTTGGGCCAGATCGCGTTGGTCATATTGATAATATTACACGGTTTATAATTGGCGGGATGGTACATTTGTATGGGAGGTATCAGAAGGGGAGTTGCCAGACTTCCAAGTTTTTTCCAAAACTTTAGTAGCTAAAGCTGTTCTAAATACAGAATTTTGGCAAGATATTACACGGCTTTTAAGGGGCGGGATGGTACATTTGTATAGAAGGTATAATAAGGGGAGTTGCTAGACTTCCAAGTTTTTGTCCGAAACTTTGTTTAGTTATATCTGTAATAAATATATAATTTGGGAAAAAATGCGTTGGGCATATTGCTAACATTACACGGCTTATAAAGGGCGGGATGGTATATTTGCATGGGAGGTACCAGAAGGGGAGTTACGAGACTTCCATGTTTTTTTTTCCAAAATTTTGTCTAGCTATATCTGTTCTAAATACAGAATTTGGGCTAGTTCGCATTGGTCATATTGTTAATATTACACGTTTTTTAAGGGGCGGGATGGTACATTTGTATGGGAGGTACCAGAAGGGGAGTTGTCAGACTTCCAAGTTTTTGTCCAAAACTTTTCCAGTCATAGGTATAGTAAATACAGAATTTGGGCAAGATCTCGTTGGGCATATTGATATTATAACACGATTTCTAAATGGGCGGGATGGTACATTTGTATGGGAGGTATCAGAAGGGGAGTTGCCAGACTTCCAAGTTTTTGTCCAAGACTTAGTCGAACTATACGTTTACAAAATTGGGGCAAGATCGCGTTGGGCTAATAGATATTATTACACGATTTATAAATAAGGGGAATGGTACATTTGTATGGGAGGTAACAGAAGGCGAGTTGCCAGACTTCCAAGTTTTTGTTCGAAACTTTGTCTAGTTATAGCTGTAATAAATGCAAAATTTGGGCAAGATGGCGTTGGGCTAACAGATATTATTACACGATTTATAAATAAGCGGAATGGTACATTTGTATGGGAGGTACCTGAAGGGGAGTTGCCAGACTTCCAAGTTTTTGTTCGCAATTTTGCCTAGTTAGAGCTGTTCAAAATACAGAATTTGGGCAAGATCGCGTTGGGCATATTGATATTATTACACGATTTATAAATCGGCTGGATGGTACATTTGTATGGGAGGTACCAGAAGGGGAGTTGCCAGACGTCCAAGTTTTTGCCCAAAGCTTTGTCTAGATATAGCTGTTCAAAATACAGAATTTGGGTAAGATGGCGATGGGCACATTGATATTATTACACGATTTATAAATGGGCGGGATGGTACATTTGTATGGGAGGTACCAGAAGGGGAGTTGCCAGACTTCCAACTTTATACCCAAAATTTTGTCTAGCTATAGCTGTTCAAAAATGGGCAAGATCGCGTCGGGCTAATAGATATTATTACACGATTTCTAATGGGGCGGGATGGTACATTTGTATTGGAGGTACCAGAAGGGGAGTTACCAGACTACCAAGTGTTGGTCGGAAACTCTGTCTAGCTATAGATTTACTAAATACAAAATTTGGGCAAGATCGCGTTGGGCTAATAGATATTATTACACGATTTATAAATAAGCGGAATGGTACATTTGTGTGGGAGGTACCAGAACGGGAGTTGCCAGACATCCAAGTTTTTGTTCGAAACTTTCTATAGCTATAGCTGTAATAAATGCAGAATTTGGGCAAGATCGCTTTGGGAATATTGATATTATTACACGATTTATAAATAAGCGGAATGGCACATTTGTATGGAAGGTACCAGAAGGAGAGTTGCCAGACATCCAAGTTTTTGTTCGAAACTTTGTCTAGTTACGATTTCTAAATGGGCGGGGTGGTACATGTGTATGGGAGGCACCAGAAGGGGAGTTGCCAGACTTCCAAGTTTTTGCCCAAATATTTGTCTTGCTATAGCTGTTCAAAATACAGAATGTGGGCAAGATCGCGTTGGACATATTGATATTATTACACGATTTATAAATGGTACATTTGTATGGGAGGTACCACAATGGGAGTTGTCAGACGTCCAAGTTTTTGTCTGAAACTTTGTACAGTTATAAGTTTACTAAGTACAGAATTTGGGCAAGATCGCGTTGGGCATATTGATATTATTACACGATTTATAAATGGGCGGGATGGTACATTTTTATGGGAGGTACCAGAAAGGGAGTTGCGAGACTTCAAAGTTTTTGTCTTGCTATAGCTGTTCAAAATACAGAATGTGGGCAAGATCGCGTTGCACATATTGATATTATTACACGATTTATAAATGGTACATTTGTATGGGAGGTACCAGAAGGGGAGTTGCCAGACGTCCAAGTTTTTATCAAAAATTTTGTCTAGCTATAGCTGTTCAAAATACAGAATTTGGGTAAGATCGCGTTGGGCATATTGATATTATTACACGATTTATAAATGGGAGGGATGGTACATTTGTTTGGGTGGTACTAGAAGTGAAGTTGCCAGATTTCCAAGTTTTTGTCGAAACTTTGTCTAGCTATAGGTTTACTTAATACAAAATTTGCGCAAGATCTCGGTGGTCATATTGAAATATTACACGGTTTATAAGGGGCGGGATGGTACATTTGTATGGAAGGTACCAGAATGGGAGTTGCGAGACTTCCAAGTTTTTGTCCAAATATTTGTCTTGCTGTAGCTGTTCAAAATACAGAATGTGGGCAAGATCGCGTTGGGCTTATAAGGGGCGGGATGGTACATTTGTATGGGAGGTACCAGAAGGGGAGTTGTCAGACGTCCAAGTTTTTATCCAAAATTTTGTCTAGATATAGGTTTACTTAATACAAAATTTGGGCAAGATCTCGGTGGTCATATTGAAATATTATACGGTTTATAAGGGCCGGGATGGTACATTTGTATGGGAGGTACCAGAAGGGGAGTTGCCAGACTTCCAAGTTTTTGCCCAAATATTTGTCTTGCTATAGCTGTTCAAAATACAGAATGTGGGCAAGATCGCGTTGGGCATATTGATATTATTACACGATTTATAAATTGGCGGGATGGTACATTTGTTTGGGTGGTACTAGAAGTGGAGTTGCCAGATTTCCAAGTTTTTGTCGAAACTTTGTCTAGCTATAGGTTTACTTAATACAAAATTTGCGCAAGATCTCGGTGGTCATATTGAAATATTACACGGTTTATAAGGGGCGGGATGGTACATTTGTATGGAAGGTACCAGAATGGGAGTTGCGAGACTTCCAAGTTTTTGTCCAAATATTTGTCTTGCTGTAGCTGTTCAAAATACAGAATGTGGGCAAGATCGCGTTGGGCTTATAAGGGGCGGAATGGTACATTTGTATGGGAGGTACCAGAAGGGGAGTTGCCAGACTTCCAAGTTTTTGCCCAAATATTTGTCTTGCTATAGCTGTTCAAAATACAGAATGTGGGCAAGATCGCGTTGGGCATATTGATATTATTACACGATTTATAAATTGGCGGGATGGTACATTTGTTTGGGTGGTACTAGAAGTGGAGTTGCCAGATTTCCAAGTTTTTGTCGAAACTTTGTCTAGCTATAGGTTTACTTAATACAAAATTTGGGCAAGATCTCGGTGGTCATATTGAAATATTATACGGTTTATAAGGGCCGGGATGGTACATTTGTATGGGAGGTACCAGAAGGGGAGTTGCCAGACTTCCAAGTTTTTGCCCAAATATTTGTCTTGCTATAGCTGTTCAAAATACAGAATGTGGGCAAGATCGCGTTGGGCATATTGATATTATTACACGATTTATAAATTGGCGGGATGGTACATTTGTTTGGGTGGTACTAGAAGTGGAGTTGCCAGATTTCCAAGTTTTTGTCGAAACTTTGTCTGGCTATAGGTTTACTTAATACAAAATTTGCGCAAGATCTCGGTGGTCATATTGAAATATTACACGGTTTATAAGGGGCGGGATGGTACATTTGTATGGAAGGTACCAGAAGGGGAGTTGTCAGACTTCCAAGTTTTTGTCCGAAACTTTTCCAGCCATAGGTTTAGTAAATACAGAATTTGGGCAAGATCTCGTTGGGCATATTGATATTATTACACGATTTCTAAATTGGCGGGATGGTACATTTGTATGGGAGGTACCGGAAGGGGAGTTGCCAGACTTCAAAGTTGTTGTCCAAAGATGTGTCTTGCTATAGCTGTTCAAAATACAGAATGTGGGCAAGATCGCGTTGGGCATATTGATATTATTACACGATTTATAAATTGGCGGGATGGTACATTAGTTTGCGAGGTACCAGATGGGGAGTTGCCAGATTTCCAAGTTTTTGTCGAAACCTTGTCTAGATAAAGCTTTACTTAATACAAAATTTGGGCAAGATCTCGGTGGTCATATTGAAATATTACACGGTTTATAAGGGGCGGGATGGTACATTTGTATGGGAGGTACCAGAAGAGGAGTTGCCAGACTTCCAAATTTTTGTCCAAAACTTTTCCAGCCATAGGTGTAGTAAATACAGAATTTGGGCAAGATCTCGTTGGGCATATTGATATTATTACAAGATTTCTAAATTTGCGGGATGGTACATTTGTATGGGAGGTACCAGAAGGGAAGTTGCCAGACTTCATAGTTTTGTCCAAAGATGTGTCTTGCTATAGCTGTTCAAAATACAGAATGTGGGCAAGATCGCGTTGGGCTTATTGATATTATTACACGATTTATAAATGGGCTGGATGTACATTTGTATGGGAGGTACCAGAAGGGGAGTTATCAGACGTCCAAGTTTTTGTCTGAAACTTTTTACATTTATAAGTTTACTAAGTACAGTATTTGGGCAAGATCGCGTTGGGCATATTCATATTATTACACGATTTATAAATGAGCTGGATGTACATTTGTATGGGAGGTACCAGAAGGGGAGTTGCCAGACGTCCAAGTTTTTGTCTGAAACTTTGTACATTTATAAGTTTACTAAGTACAGTATTTGGGCAAGATCGCGTTGGGCATATTCATATTATTACACGATTTATAAATGAGCTGGATGTACATTTGTATGGGAGGTACCAGAAGGGGAGTTGTCAGACGTCCAAGTTTTTGTCTGAAACTTTGTACATTTATAAGTTTACTAAGTACAGTATTTGGGCAAGATCGCGTTGGGCATATTCATATTATTACACGATTTATAAATGAGCTGGATGTACATTTGTATGGGAGGTACCAGAAGGGGAGGTGCCAGACGTCCAAGTTTTTATCCAAAATTTTGCCTAGCTATAGCTGTTCAAAATACAGAATGTGGGCAAGATCGCGTTGGGCATAATGATAATATTACAGGGCTTATAAGGGGCGGGATGGTACATTTGTATGGGAGGTACCAGAAGGGGAGTTGCCAGATTTCCAAGTTTTTGTCGAAACTTTGTCTAGCTATAGGTTTACTTAATACAAAATTTGCGCAAGATCTCGGTGGTCATATTGAAATATTACACGGTTTATAAGGGGCGGGATGGTACATTTGTATGGAAGGTACCAGAAGGGGAGTTGCCAGACTTCCAAGTTTTTGTCCAAAGATTTGTCTTGCTATCGCTGTTCAAAATACAGAATGTGGGCAAGATAGCGTTGTGCATATTGATAATATTACACGATTTATAAATGGGCTGGATGGTACATTTGTATGGGAGGTACCAGAAGGGGAGTTGTCAGACGTCCAAGTTTTTGTCTGAAACTTTGTACATTTATAAGTTTACTAAGTACAGTATTTGGGCAAGATCGCGTTGGCCATATTCATATTATTACACGATTTATAAATGAGCTGGATGTACATTTGTATGGGAGGTACCAGAAGGGGAGTTTCCAGACGTCCAAGTTTTTATCCAAAATTTTTTCTAGCTATAGCTGTTCAAAATACAGAATTTGGGTAAGATCGCGTTGGGCATATTGATATTATTATACGATTTATAAATGGGCGGGATGGTACATTCTTATGACAGGTACCAGAAGGGGAGTTGCCAGACTTCCAGGTTTTTGTCCGAAACTTTTCCAGCCATAGGTTTAGTAAATACAGAATATGGGCAAGATCTCGTTGGGCATATTGATATTATTACACGATTTCTAAATGGGCGGGATGGTACATTTGTATGGGAGGTACCAGAAGGGGAGTTGCCAGACGTCCAAGTTTTTATCCAAAAATTTTGCCTAGCTATAGCTGTTCAAAATACAGAATGTGGGCAAGATCGCGTTGTGCATATTGATAATATTACACGATTTATAAATGGGCTGGAAGGTACATTTGTATGGGAGGTACCAGAAGGGGAGTTGTCAGACGTCCAAGTTTTTGTCTGAAACTTAGTACAGTTATAAGTTTACTAAGTACAGAATTTGGGTAAGATCGCGTTGGGCATATTGTTATTATTACACGATTTATAAATGGGCGGGATGGTACATTTGTATGGGAGGTACCAGAAGGGGAGTTATCACACGTCCAAGTTTTTATCCAAAATTTTGTCTAGATATCGGTTTACTTAATTTGGGCAAGATATAGGTTTACTTAATTTGGGCAAGATCTCGGTGTTCATATTGAAATATTATACGGTTTATAAGGGCCGGGATGGTACATTTGTATGGGAGGTACCAGAAGGGGAGTTGTCAGACTTCCAAGTTTTTGTCCAAGACTTAGTCTAACTATACGTTTACTAAATACAAAATTTGGGCAAGATCGCGTTGGGCTAATAGATATTATTACACGATTTATAAATAAGCGAAATGGTACATTTGTGTGGGAGGTACCAGAACGGGAGTTGCCAGGCTTCCAAGTTTTTGTCCAATACTTTGTATAGCTATAGATTTACTAAATATAAAATTTGGGCAAGATCGCGTTGGGCATATTGGTATTAGTACACGATTTATAATGGGACTGGATGGTACATTTGTATGGGTGGTACCAGAAGGGGAGTTGTCAGACTTCCAATTTTTTGTCCAAGACATAGTCTAACTATACGTTTACTAAATACAAAATTTGGGCAAGATCGCGTTGGGCATATTGGTATTAGTACACGATTTATAATGGGACTGGATGGTACATTTGTATGGGTGGTACCAGAAGGGGAGTTGTCAGACTTCCAATTTTTTGTCCAAGACTTAGTCTAACTATACGTTTACTAAATACAAAATTTGGGAAAGATCGCGTTGGGCTAACAGATATTATTACACGATTTATAAATAAGCGGAATGGTACATTTGTGTGGGAGGTACCAGAACGGGAGTTGCCAGACATCCAAGTTTTTGTTCGAAACTTTCACTAGCTATAGCTATAATAAATGCAGAAGTTGGGCAAGATCGCTTTGGGAATATTGATATTATTACACGATTTATAAATAAGCGGAATGGTACATTTGTATGGGAGGTACCAGAAGGAGAGTTGCCAGACTTCCAAGATTTTGTTCGAAACTTTGTCTAGTTACGATTTCTAAATGGGCGAGGTGGTACATGTGTATGGGAGGCACCAGAAGGGGAGTTGCCAGACTTCCAAGTTTTTGTCCAAAGCTTTGTCTAGCTATAGATTTACTAAATACAAAATTTGGGCAAGATCGCGTTGGGCATATTGGTATTAGTACACGATTTATACTGGGACTGGATGGTACATTTGTATGGGTGGTACCAGAAGGTGAGTTGTCAGACTTCCAAGTTTTTGTCCAAGACTTAGTCTAACTATACGTTTACTAAATACAAAATTGGGGCAAGATCGCGTTGGGCTAATAGATATTATTACACGATTTATAAATAAGCGGAATGGTACATTTGTATGGGAGGTACCAGAAGGGGAGTTGCCAGACTCCCAAGTTTTTGTTCGAAACTTTGTCTAGCCATAGCTGTAATAAATGCAGAATTTGTCTAGCTATAGATTTACTAAATACAAAATTTGGGCAAGATCGCGTTGGGCATATTGGTATTAGTACACGATTTATACTGGGACTGGATGGTACATTTGTATGGGTGGTACCAGAAGGTGAGTTGTCAGACTTCCAAGTTTTTGTCCAAGACTTAGTCTAACAATACGTTTACTAAATACAAAATTGGGGCAAGATCGCGTTGGGCTAATAGATATTATTACACGATTTATAAATAAGCGGAATGGTCCATTTGTGTGGGAGGTATCAGAACGGGAGTTGCCAGACATCCAAGTTTTTGTTCGAAACTTTCTATAGCTATAGCTGTAATAAATGCAGAATTTGGGCAAGATGGCGTTGGGCTAATAGATATTATTACACGATTTATAAATAAGCGGAATGGTACATTTGTGTGGGAGGTACCAGAAGGGGAGTTGCCAGACTTCCAAGTTTTTTTTCGAAACTTTGTCTAGTTATAGCTGTAATAAATGCAAAATTTGGGCAAGATGGCGTTGGGCTAATAGATATTATTACACGATTTTTAAATAAGCGGAATGGTACATTTGTATGGGAGGTACCTGAAGGGGAGTTGCCAGACTTCCAAGTTTTTTTCAAAACTTTGTCTAGTTATAGCTGTTCAAAATACAGAATTTGGGCAAGATCGCGTTGGGCATATTTATATTATTACACGATTTATAAATGGGCTGGATGGTACATTTGTATGGGAGGTACCAGAAGGGGAGTTGCCAGACGTCCAAGTTTTTGCCCAAAGCTTTGTCTAGATATAGCTGTTCAAAATACAGAATTTGGGTAAGATCGCGTTGGGCACATTGATATTATTACACGATTTATAAATGGGCGGGATGGTACATTTGTATGGGAGGTACCAGAAGGGGAGTTGCCAGACTTCCAACTTTATACCCAAAATTTTGTCTAGCTATAGCTGTTCAAAAATGGGCAAGATCGCGTCCGGCTAATAGATATTATTACACGATTTATAAATAAGCGGAATGGTACATTTGTGTGGGAGGTACCAGAAGGGGAGTTGCCAGACTTCCAAGTTTTTTTTCGAAACTTTGTCTAGTTATAGCTGTAATAAATGCAAAATTTGGGCAAGATGGCGTTGGGCTAATAGATATTATTACACGATTTATAAATAAGCGGAATGGTACATTTGTATGGGAGGTACCAGAAGGGGAGTTGCCAGACGTCCAAGTTTTTGCCCAAAGCTTTGTCTAGATATAGCTGTTCAAAATACAGAATTTGGGTAAGATCGCGTTGGGCACATTGATATTATTACACGATTTCTAATGGGGCGGGATGGTACATTTGTATTGGAGGTACCAGAAGGGGAGTTACCAGACTACCAAGTGTTTGTCCGAAACTCTGTCTAGCTATAGATTTACTAAATACGAAATTTGGGCAAGATCGCGTTGGGCATATTGGTATTAGTACACGATTTATAATGGGACTGGATGGTACATTTGTATGGGTGGTACCAGAAGGGGAGTTGTCAGACTTCCAATTTTCTAACTATACGTTTACTAAATACAAAATTTGGGCAAGATCGCGTTGGGCTAATAGATATTATTACACGATTTATAAATAAGCGGAATGGTTCATTTGTGTGGGAGGTACCAGAACGGGAGTTGCCAGACATCCAAGTTTTTGTTCGAAACTTTCTATAGCTATAGCTGTAATAAATGCAGAATTTGGGCAAGATCGCTTTGGCAATATTGATTTATAAATGAGCGGAATGGTACATTTGTATGGGAGGTACCAGAAGGGGAGTTGTCAGACGTCCAAGTTTTTGTCTGAAACTTTGTACATTTATAAGTTTACTAAGTACAGTATTTGGGCAAGATCGCGTTGGCCATATTCATATTATTACACGATTTATAAATGAGCTGGATGTACATTTGTATGGGAGGTACCAGAAGGGGAGTTTCCAGACGTCCAAGTTTTTATCCAAAGATTTGTCTTGCTATAGCTGTTCAAAATACAGAATTTGGGTAAGATCGCGTTGGGCATATTGATATTATTATACGATTTATAAATGGGCGGGATGGTACATTCTTATGACATGTACCAGAAGGGGAGTTGCCAGACTTCCAGGTTTTTGTCCGAAACTTTTCCAGCTATAGGTTTAGTAAATACAGAATATGGGCAAGATCTCGTTGGGCATATTGATATTATTACACGATTTCTAAATGGGCGGGATGGTACATTTGTATGGGAGGTACCAGAAGGGGAGTTGCCAGACGTCCAAGTTTTTATCCAAAAATTTTGCCTAGCTATAGCTGTTCAAAATACAGAATGTGGGCAAGATCGCGTTGTGCATATTGATAATATTACACGATTTATAAATGGGCTGGAAGGTACATTTGTATGGGAGGTACCAGAAGGGGAGTTGTCAGACGTCCAAGTTTTTGTCTGAAACTTAGTACAGTTATAAGTTTACTAAGTACAGAATTTGGGTAAGATCGCGTTGGGCATATTGTTATTATTACACGATTTATAAATGGGCGGGATGGTACATTTGTATGGGAGGTACCAGAAGGGGAGTTATCACACGTCCAAGTTTTTATCCAAAATTTTGTCTAGATATAGGTTTACTTAATTTGGGCAAGATATAGGTTTACTTAATTTGGGCAAGATCTCGGTGTTCATATTGAAATATTATACGGTTTATAAGGGCCGGGATGGTACATTTGTATGGGAGGTACCAGAAGGGGAGTTGTCAGACTTCCAAGTTTTTGTCCAAGACTTAGTCTAACTATACGTTTACTAAATACAAAATTTGGGCAAGATCGCGTTGGGCTAATAGATATTATTACACGATTTATAAATAAGCGAAATGGTACATTTGTGTGGGAGGTACCAGAACGGGAGTTGCCAGGCTTCCAAGTTTTTGTCCAATACTTTGTATAGCTATAGATTTACTAAATATAAAATTTGGGCAAGATCGCGTTGGGCATATTGGTATTAGTACACGATTTATAATGGGACTGGATGGTACATTTGTATGGGTGGTACCAGAAGGGGAGTTGTCAGACTTCCAATTTTTTGTCCAAGACATAGTCTAACTATACGTTTACTAAATACAAAATTTGGGCAAGATCGCGTTGGGCATATTGGTATTAGTACACGATTTATAATGGGACTGGATGGTACATTTGTATGGGTGGTACCAGAAGGGGAGTTGTCAGACTTCCAATTTTTTGTCCAAGACTTAGTCTAACTATACGTTTACTAAATACAAAATTTGGGAAAGATCGCGTTGGGCTAACAGATATTATTACACGATTTATAAATAAGCGGAATGGTACATTTGTGTGGGAGGTACCAGAACGGGAGTTGCCAGACATCCAAGTTTTTGTTCGAAACTTTCACTAGCTATAGCTATAATAAATGCAGAAGTTGGGCAAGATCGCTTTGGGAATATTGATATTATTACACGATTTATAAATAAGCGGAATGGTACATTTGTATGGGAGGTACCAGAAGGAGAGTTGCCAGACTTCCAAGATTTTGTTCGAAACTTTGTCTAGTTACGATTTCTAAATGGGCGAGGTGGTACATGTGTATGGGAGGCACCAGAAGGGGAGTTGCCAGACTTCCAAGTTTTTGTCCAAAGCTTTGTCTAGCTATAGATTTACTAAATACAAAATTTGGGCAAGATCGCGTTGGGCATATTGGTATTAGTACACGATTTATACTGGGACTGGATGGTACATTTGTATGGGTGGTACCAGAAGGTGAGTTGTCAGACTTCCAAGTTTTTGTCCAAGACTTAGTCTAACTATACGTTTACTAAATACAAAATTGGGGCAAGATCGCGTTGGGCTAATAGATATTATTACACGATTTATAAATAAGCGGAATGGTACATTTGTATGGGAGGTACCAGAAGGGGAGTTGCCAGACTCCCAAGTTTTTGTTCGAAACTTTGTCTAGCCATAGCTGTAATAAATGCAGAATTTGTCTAGCTATAGATTTACTAAATACAAAATTTGGGCAAGATCGCGTTGGGCATATTGGTATTAGTACACGATTTATACTGGGACTGGATGGTACATTTGTATGGGTGGTACCAGAAGGTGAGTTGTCAGACTTCCAAGTTTTTGTCCAAGACTTAGTCTAACTATACGTTTACTAAATACAAAATTGGGGCAAGATCGCGTTGGGCTAATAGATATTATTACACGATTTATAAATAAGCGGAATGGTCCATTTGTGTGGGAGGTATCAGAACGGGAGTTGCCAGACATCCAAGTTTTTGTTCGAAACTTTCTATAGCTATAGCTGTAATAAATGCAGAATTTGGGCAAGATGGCGTTGGGCTAATAGATATTATTACACGATTTATAAATAAGCGGAATGGTACATTTGTGTGGGAGGTACCAGAAGGGGAGTTGCCAGACTTCCAAGTTTTTTTTCGAAACTTTGTCTAGTTATAGCTGTAATGAATGCAAAATTTGGGCAAGATGGCGTTGGGCTAATAGATATTATTACACGATTTATAAATAAGCGGAATGGTACATTTGTATGGGAGGTACCTGAAGGGGAGTTGCCAGACTTCCAAGTTTTTTTCAAAACTTTGTCTAGTTATAGCTGTTCAAAATACAGAATTTGGGCAAGATCGCGTTGGGCATATTTATATTATTACACGATTTATAAATGGGCTGGATGGTACATTTGTATGGGAGGTACCAGAAGGGGAGTTGCCAGACGTCCAAGTTTTTGCCCAAAGCTTTGTCTAGATATAGCTGTTCAAAATACAGAATTTGGGTAAGATCGCGTTGGGCACATTGATATTATTACACGATTTATAAATGGGCGGGATAGTACATTTGTATGGGAGGTACCAGAAGGGGAGTTGCCAGACTTCCAACTTTATACCCAAAATTTTGTCTAGCTATAGCTGTTCAAAAATGGGCAAGATCGCGTCCGGCTAATAGATATTATTACACGATTTATAAATAAGCGGAATGGTACATTTGTGTGGGAGGTACCAGAAGGGGAGTTGCCAGACTTCCAAGTTTTTTTTCGAAACTTTGTCTAGTTATAGCTGTAATAAATGCAAAATTTGGGCAAGATGGCGTTGGGCTAATAGATATAATTACACGATTTATAAATAAGCGGAATGGTACATTTGTATGGGAGGTACCAGAAGGGGAGTTGCCAGACGTCCAAGTTTTTGCCCAAAGCTTTGTCTAGATATAGCTGTTCAAAATACAGAATTTGGGTAAGATCGCGTTGGGCACATTGATATTATTACACGATTTCTAATGGGGCGGGATGGTACATTTGTATTGGAGGTACCAGAAGGGGAGTTACCAGACTACCAAGTGTTTGTCCGAAACTCTGTCTAGCTATAGATTTACTAAATACGAAATTTGGGCAAGATCGCGTTGGGCATATTGGTATTAGTACACGATTTATAATGGGACTGGATGGTACATTTGTATGGGTGGTACCAGAAGGGGAGTTGTCAGACTTCCAATTTTCTAACTATACGTTTACTAAATACAAAATTTGGGCAAGATCGCGTTGGGCTAATAGATATTATTACACGATTTATAAATAAGCGGAATGGTTCATTTGTGTGGGAGGTACCAGAACGGGAGTTGCCAGACATCCAAGTTTTTGTTCGAAACTTTCTATAGCTATAGCTGTAATAAATGCAGAATTTGGGCAAGATCGCTTTGGCAATATTGATTTATAAATGAGCGGAATGGTACATTTGTATGGGAGGTACCAGAAGGGGAGTTGCCAGACTCCCAAGTTTTTGTTCGAAACTTTGTCTAGCCATAGCTGTAATAAATGCAGAATTTGTCTAGCTATAGATTTACTAAATACAAAATTTGGGCAAGATCGCGTTGGGCATATTGGTATTAGTACACGATTTATAATGGGACTGGATGGTTCATTTGTATGGGTGGTACCAGAAGGGGAGTTGTCAGACTTCAAATTTTTTGTCCAAGACTTAGTCTAACTATACGTTTACTAAATACAAAATTTGGGCAAGATCGCGTTGGGCTAATAGATATTATTACACGATTTATAAATAAGCGGAATGGTTCATTTGTGTGGGAGGTACCAGAACGGGAGTTGCCAGACATCCAAGTTTTTGTTCGAAACTTTCTATAGCTATAGCTGTAATAAATGCAGAATTTGGGCAAGATCGCTTTGGGAATATTGATATTATTACACGATTTATAAATAAGCGGAATGGTACATTTGTATGGGAGGTACCAGAAGGAGAGTTGCCAGACTTCCAAGATTTTGTTCGAAACTTTGTCTAGTTACGATTTCTAAATGGGCGAGGTGGTACATGTGTATGGGAGGCACCAGAAGGGGAGTTGCCAGACTTCCAAGTTTTTGTCCAAAGCTTTGTCTAGCTATAGATTTACTAAATACAAAATTTGGGCAAGATCGCGTTGGGCATATTGGTATTAGTACACGATTTATACTGGGACTGGATGGTACATTTGTATGGGTGGTACCAGAAGGTGAGTTGTCAGACTTCCAAGTTTTTGTCCAAGACTTAGTCTAACTATACGTTTACTAAATACAAAATTGGGGCAAGATCGCGTTGGGCTAATAGATATTATTACACGATTTATAAATAAGCGGAATGGTACATTTGTATGGGAGGTACCAGAAGGGGAGTTGCCAGACTCCCAAGTTTTTGTTCGAAACTTTGTCTAGCCATAGCTGTAATAAATGCAGAATTTGTCTAGCTATAGATTTACTAAATACAAAATTTGGGCAAGATCGCGTTGGGCATATTGGTATTAGTACACGATTTATACTGGGACTGGATGGTACATTTGTATGGGTGGTACCAGAAGGTGAGTTGTCAGACTTCCAAGTTTTTGTCCAAGACTTAGTCTAACTATACGTTTACTAAATACAAAATTGGGGCAAGATCGCGTTGGGCTAATAGATATTATTACACGATTTATAAATAAGCGGAATGGTCCATTTGTGTGGGAGGTATCAGAACGGGAGTTGCCAGACATCCAAGTTTTTGTTCGAAACTTTCTATAGCTATAGCTGTAATAAATGCAGAATTTGGGCAAGATGGCGTTGGGCTAATAGATATTATTACACGATTTATAAATAAGCGGAATGGTACATTTGTGTGGGAGGTACCAGAAGGGGAGTTGCCAGACTTCCAAGTTTTTTTTCGAAACTTTGTCTAGTTATAGCTGTAATGAATGCAAAATTTGGGCAAGATGGCGTTGGGCTAATAGATATTATTACACGATTTATAAATAAGCGGAATGGTACATTTGTATGGGAGGTACCTGAAGGGGAGTTGCCAGACTTCCAAGTTTTTTTCAAAACTTTGTCTAGTTATAGCTGTTCAAAATACAGAATTTGGGCAAGATCGCGTTGGGCATATTTATATTATTACACGATTTATAAATGGGCTGGATGGTACATTTGTATGGGAGGTACCAGAAGGGGAGTTGCCAGACGTCCAAGTTTTTGCCCAAAGCTTTGTCTAGATATAGCTGTTCAAAATACAGAATTTGGGTAAGATCGCGTTGGGCACATTGATATTATTACACGATTTATAAATGGGCGGGATAGTACATTTGTATGGGAGGTACCAGAAGGGGAGTTGCCAGACTTCCAACTTTATACCCAAAATTTTGTCTAGCTATAGCTGTTCAAAAATGGGCAAGATCGCGTCCGGCTAATAGATATTATTACACGATTTATAAATAAGCGGAATGGTACATTTGTGTGGGAGGTACCAGAAGGGGAGTTGCCAGACTTCCAAGTTTTTTTTCGAAACTTTGTCTAGTTATAGCTGTAATAAATGCAAAATTTGGGCAAGATGGCGTTGGGCTAATAGATATAATTACACGATTTATAAATAAGCGGAATGGTACATTTGTATGGGAGGTACCAGAAGGGGAGTTGCCAGACGTCCAAGTTTTTGCCCAAAGCTTTGTCTAGATATAGCTGTTCAAAATACAGAATTTGGGTAAGATCGCGTTGGGCACATTGATATTATTACACGATTTCTAATGGGGCGGGATGGTACATTTGTATTGGAGGTACCAGAAGGGGAGTTACCAGACTACCAAGTGTTTGTCCGAAACTCTGTCTAGCTATAGATTTACTAAATACGAAATTTGGGCAAGATCGCGTTGGGCATATTGGTATTAGTACACGATTTATAATGGGACTGGATGGTACATTTGTATGGGTGGTACCAGAAGGGGAGTTGTCAGACTTCCAATTTTCTAACTATACGTTTACTAAATACAAAATTTGGGCAAGATCGCGTTGGGCTAATAGATATTATTACACGATTTATAAATAAGCGGAATGGTTCATTTGTGTGGGAGGTACCAGAACGGGAGTTGCCAGACATCCAAGTTTTTGTTCGAAACTTTCTATAGCTATAGCTGTAATAAATGCAGAATTTGGGCAAGATCGCTTTGGCAATATTGATTTATAAATGAGCGGAATGGTACATTTGTATGGGAGGTACCAGAAGGGGAGTTGCCAGACTCCCAAGTTTTTGTTCGAAACTTTGTCTAGCCATAGCTGTAATAAATGCAGAATTTGTCTAGCTATAGATTTACTAAATACAAAATTTGGGCAAGATCGCGTTGGGCATATTGGTATTAGTACACGATTTATAATGGGACTGGATGGTTCATTTGTATGGGTGGTACCAGAAGGGGAGTTGTCAGACTTCAAATTTTTTGTCCAAGACTTAGTCTAACTATACGTTTACTAAATACAAAATTTGGGCAAGATCGCGTTGGGCTAATAGATATTATTACACGATTTATAAATAAGCGGAATGGTTCATTTGTGTGGGAGGTACCAGAACGGGAGTTGCCAGACATCCAAGTTTTTGTTCGAAACTTTCTATAGCTATAGCTGTAATAAATGCAGAATTTGGGCAAGATCGCTTTGGGAATATTGATATTATTACACGATTTATAAATAAGCGGAATGGTACATTTGTATGGGAGGTATCAGAAGGAGAGTTGCCAGACTTCCAAGTTTTTCTTCGAAACTTTGTCTAGTTACTATTTATAAATGGGCGGGGTGGTACATGTGTATGGGAGGCACCAGAAGGGGAGTTGCCAGACTTCCAAGTTTTTGTCCAAAACTTTGTCTAGCTATAGATTTACTAAATACAAAATTTGGGCAAGATCGCGTTGGGCATATTGGTATTAGTACACGATTTATAATGGGACTGGATGGTACATTTGTATGGGTTTTACCAGAAGGGGAGTTGTCAGACTTCCAAGTTTTTGTCCAAGACTTAGTCTAACTATACGTTTACTAAATACAAAATTTGGGCAAGATCGCGTTGGGCTAATAGATATTATTACACGATTTATAAATAAGCGGAATGGTACATTTGTGTGGGAGGTACCAGAACGGGAGTTGCCAGACATCCAAGTTTTTGTTCGAAACTTTCTATAGCTATAGCTGTAATAAATGCAGAATTTGGGCAAGATCGCTTTGGGAATATTGATATTATTACACGATTTATAAATAAGCGGAATGGTACATTTGTATGGGAGGTACCAGAAGGAGAGTTGCCAGACTTCCAAGTTTTTCATCGAAACTAAGTCCAAGACTTAGTCTAACTATACGTTTACTAAATACAAAATTTGGGCAAGATCGCGTTGGGCTAATAGATATTATTACACGATTTATAAATAAGCGGAATGGTACATTTGTGTGGGAGGTACCAGAACGGGAGTTGCCAGACTTCCAAGTTTTTGTCCAAAACTTTGTCTAGCTATAGATTTACTAAATACAAAATTTGGGCAAGATCGCGTTGGGCATATTGGTATTAGTACACGATTTATAATGGGACTGGATGGTACATTTGTATGGGTTTTACCAGAAGGGGAGTTGTCAGACTTCCAAGTTTTTGTTCGAAACTTAGTCTAACTATACGTTTACTAAATACAAAATTTGGGCAAGATCGCGTTGGGCTAATAGATATTATTACACGATTTATAAATAAGCGGAATGGTACATTTGTATGGGAGGTACCAGAAGGACAGTTGCCAGACTTCCAAGATTTTGTTCGAAACTTTGTCTAGTTACGATTCTAAATGGGCGAGGTGGTAAATGTGTATGGGAGGCACCAGAAGGGGAGTTGCCAGACTTCCAAGTTTTTGTCCAAATCTTTGTCTAGCTATAGATTTACTAAATACAAAATTTGGGCAAGATCGCGTTGGGCACATTGATATTATTACACGATTTATAAATGGGCGGGATGGTACATTTGTATGGGAGGTACCAGAAGGGGAGTTGCCAGACTTCCAACTTTATACCCAAAATTTTGTCTAGCTATAGCTGTTCAAAAATGGGCAAGATCGCGTCGGGCTAATATATATTATTACACGATTTCTAATGGGGCGGGATGGTACATTTGTATTGGAGGTACCAGATGGGGAGTTACCAGACTACCAAGTGTTTGTCCGAAACTCTGTCTAGCTATAGATTTACTAAATACAAAATTTGGGCAAGATCGCGTTGGGCTAATAGATATTATTACACGATTTATAAATAAGCGGAATGGTACATTTGTGTGGGAGGTACCAGAACGGGAGTTGCCAGAAATCCAAGTTTTTGTTCGAAACTTTCTATAGCTATAGCTGTAATAAATGCAGAATTTGGGCAAGATCGCTTTGGCAATATTGATTTATAAATAAGCGGAATGGTACATTTGTATGGGAGGTACCAGAAGGAGAGTTGCCAGACTTCCAACTTTATACCCAAAATTTTGTCTAGCTATAGCTGTTCAAAAATGGGCAAGATCGCGTCGGGCTAATATATATTATTACACGATTTCTAATGGGGCGGGATGGTACATTTGTATTGGAGGTACCAGAAGGGGAGTTGCCAGACATCCAAGTTTTTGTTCGAAACTTTCTATAGCTATAGCTGTAAGAAATGCAGAATTTGGGCAAGATCGCTTTGGCAATATTGATTTATAAATAAGCGGAATGGTACATGTGTATGGGAGGCACCAGAAGGGGAGTTGCCACACTTCCAAGTTTTTGTCCAAAGCTTTGTCTAACTATAGATTTACTAAATACAAAATTTGGGCAAGATCGCGTTTTGCATATTGGTATTAGTACACGATTTATAATGGGACTGGATGGTACATTTGTATGGGTTTTACCAGAAGGTGAGTTGTCAGACTTCCAAGTTTTTGTCCAAGACTTAGTCTAACTATACGTTTACTAAATACAAAATTTGGGCAAGATCGCGTTGGGCTAATAGATATTATTACACGATTTATAAATAAGCGGAATGGTACATTTGTGTGGGAGGTACCAGAACGGGAGTTGCCAGACGTCCAAGTTTTTGTTCGAAACTTTCTATAGCTATAGCTGTAATAAATGCAGAATTTGGGCAAGATCGCTTTGGGAATATTGATATTATTACACGATTTATAAATAAGCGGAATGGTACATTTGTATGGGAGGTACCAGAAGAAGAGTTGCCAGACTTCCAAGTTTTTGTCCAAAACTTTGTCTAGCTATAGATTTACTAAATACAAAATTTGGGCAAGATCGCGTTGGGCATATTGGTATTAGTACACGATTTATAATGGGACTGGATGGTACATTTGTATGGGTTTTACCAGAAGGGTAGTTGTCAGACTTCCAAGTTTTCGTCCAAGACTTAGTCTAACTATACGTTTACTAAATACAAAATTTGGGCAAGATCGCGTTGGGCTAATAGATATTATTACACGATTTATAAATAAGCGGAATGGTACATTTGTGTGGGAGGTACCAGAACGGGAGTTGCCAGACTTCCAAGTTTTTGTTCGAAAGTTTGTCTAGTTATAGCTTAAATAAATGCAAAATTTGGGCAAGATCGCGTTGGGCTAATAGATATTATTACACGATTTATAAATAAGGGGAATGGTACATTTGTATGGGAGGTACCAGAAGAGGAGTTGCCAGACTTCCAAGTTTTTGTTCGAAACTCTGTCTAGCTATAGATTTACTAAATACAAAAACTTTGTCTACTTATAGCTGTAATAAATGCAAAATTTGGGCAAGATGGCGTTGGGCTAATAGATATTATTACACGATTTATAAATAAGCGGAATGGTACATTTGTATGGGAGGTACCTGAAGGGGAGTTGCCAGACTTCCAAGTTTTTTTCAAAACTTTGTCTAGTTATAGCTGTTCAAAATACAGAATTTGGGCAAGATCGCGTTGGGCATATTGATATTATTACACGATTTATAAATGGGCTGGATGGTACATTTGTATGGGAGGTACCAGAAGGGGAGTTGCCAGACGTCCAAGTTTTTGCCCAAAGCTTTGTCTAGATATAGCTAATATATAGGGCTAATATATATTATTACACGATTTCTAATGGGGCGGGATGGTACATTTGTATTGGAGGTACCAGAAGGGGAGTTACCAGACTACCAAGTGTTTGTCCGAAACTCTGTATAGCTATAGATTTACTAAATACAAAATTTGGGCAAGATCGCGTTGGGCTAATAGATATTATTACACGATTTATAAATAAGCGGAATGGTACATTTGTGTGGGAGGTACCAGAACGGGAGTTGCCAGACATCCAAGTGTTTGTTCGAAACTTTGTCTAGCCATAGCTGTAATAAATGCAGAATTTGTCTAGCTATAGATTTACTAAATACAAAATTTGGGCAAGATCGCGTTGGGCATATTGGTATTAGTACACGATTTATAATGGGACTGGATGTTACATTTGTATGGGAGGTACCAGAAGGGGAGTTGCCAGACTCCCAAGTTTTTGTTCGAAACTTTGTCTAGCCATAGCTGTAATAAATGCAGAATTTGTCTAGCTATAGATTTACTAAATACAAAATTTGGGCAAGATCGCGTTGGGCATATTGGTATTAGTACACGATTTATAATGGGACTGGATGGTACATTTGTATGGGTGGTACCAGAAGGGGAGTTGTCAGACTTCCAATTTTCTAACTATACGTTTACTAAATACAAAATTTGGGCAAGATCGCGTTGGGCTAATAGATATTATTACACGATTTATAAACAAGCGGAATGGTACATTTGTGTGGGAGGTATCAGAACGGGAGTTGCCAGACATTCAAGTTTTTGTTCGAAACTTTCTATAGCTATAGCTGTAATAAATGCAGAATTTGGGCAAGATCGCTTTTGGGAATATTGATATTGTTACACGATTTATAAATAAGCGGAATGGTACATTTGTATGGAAGGTACCAGAAGGAGAGATGCCAGACTTCCAAGTTTTTGTTCGAAACTTTGTCTAGTTACGATTTCTAAATGGGCGGGGTGGTACATGTGTATGGGAGGCACCAGAAGGGGAGTTGCCAGACTTCCAAGTTTTTGTCCAAAACTTTGTCTAGCTATATATTTACTAAATACTAAATTTTGGCAAGATCGCGTTGGGCATATTGGTATTAGTACACGATTTATAATGGGACTGGATGGTACATTTGTATGGGTGGTACCAGAAGGGGAGTTGTCAGACTTCCAAGTTTTTGTCCAAGACTTAGTCTAACTATACGTTTACTAAATACAAAATTTGGGCAAGATCGCGTTGTGCATATTGGTATTATTACAGGATGTCTAAGGTAGGCGGGATTGTAAGTTTGTATGGGAGGTACCAGAAGATGAGTTGCCATATAGCCCATATGAAATCCCATAAGCAGTTTTGGGAAAATATTAACCCCTGCAAAATTTCAAAGCGATTGTTGAACTCTTTCGAAAGTTATCATGCGTACCAGCAGGACAGACGGACATGGCTCAAACGATTCAGAAAGTCATGAATCGAATTTGGTTCAAAGACACCTGGTGTCTAATGTGCATATTTCTATGTGTTACACTTTTGAGCCGTATCAAATGATATATGTATACCCTCCTACCCGTAGGCTGCGGGTATAAACACAAAAAATCTTTGAATTTCATGAGCACAAAACAAAAACACGTTCACACCGTCAGACAGAATAACACAATTTGTTGTTCCCACAATTTGTTGCCTCTTGCCGTATTCTGAGGAGAGTGGTGGTTATGATAGGGGATAGTAGGGTATCCAAATCTATTGTCTCCATAGAGAATCGCCGGAGTGTGGGTTGTGTATCGCTCTTCTGTAGATATTTCAAAAGTATTTGTTCGTCGGAATATGGAGCTACCCATCTGTTCATTGTCAAATGGCCGGTTGACCGTTCGTCAGCCCGACTGTTCGTATGTTGAATACACTTCCAGCAAGTGTTTTCCTGCGTGTAATAACAAAATTCAAGGTAACTCCAACAAACACTACACTTTTCTTTCCACTTTCCTTCCTCCAATACCCTCATTTCCTATTGCTAACACAGTGCATTGCATTCAGTGTTAGTCAAACAATATTTTCTTTTCTTTGGACAATTTTTATAAAAATATCCAATCTCGGTTCACACGACGCTTAGGACTGTGCAAACTTGTTGACGGCGTTGATCTTATCGACAATGTCCTATTAATCGATATCTGATTTGAATGCAATCGCTTCCATCGAAACCAAATAGCGTAGACACGATTCATGTTGTCTCGGCGTCCGCGACCGTAGTTAAAGGAAGGCATTTTGTCGAAATGTTGTGCTTTTAAAGACTTTCATAAACTGGGATTTTAAATCCGTATTGGGATGCAAGCCTATGTTGTCGATAAACTTCTTTGCGGTTCTGTCAAAACGTCGGCGAAACCATTTCCTTATGTCGTAATGGTCGTTGCAGACGGATACAGCTCTGCCAAATCATTAAAAAAATTTGTTTTTTGATAGTAAGTTATAGCCGATATCTGATGTTGTAAAGGCTTGATTATTTATTATCCCTGATAGAAGCATAGTTTTCTATAATCAAATTAAAGCTCGCGGTTTACTACTCATTGGGTACAAAATAGAATATGCAACTATATACATATGTGGAAACATACGTTTACAAACCGCGCTTGAACCAATAATGAACTCGACGTAGAAGATAGAGAATAAAACATCTTAATTTTAAACGTTTTTCATCCGAATATGCCACAAATAAGTTAAGCAAATGTATGTATTTTACTGCTATACATTTTATTAATTGTTACCTGAAAAACCGATAGTTCCCTTGTAAAATCATTTTCACTTCGGCTCATGTAGTCAAACAGCACATCTTGTTGGACATTTCGATTCTTGTCGACAAATCCTTCAGCGGTATATATAACATCGCCAGCGTAATGTTTTATTCCAAACTCTGTTTCCCAATGTCTTCTATCTACTCCTTTGACGTAATAGGGATTAGATGCAAACTCAACATGCATATTATTTAAATAAGCTGTATCTGAACCCTTGGGCATATGACATTGTTCGGTTAGTAGTTTGAAAATACATCTAGGAGGTCGTTCAATTAGCTCCAGGCACTTTGAGTTATCATCAAATTCAATATGAGAGTATATTATTTCCTCCTGTTGATACTAATAAAGAGGTAAGTTTTGTAAAAATTTGGAAAAATATGTTTAATCATAAAAACAATTAGGCGTTTTAAGTTTGTATTAAAAACGTGCAGTAAGAAGACAATTCATCAGTAAAATTAATTTAATTAAACTTTTATTTATTTTTTTATTATGATGTTATTTTGACTTATATATTTGTAAACAAAAAATCGTTTAAATTTCTCAATTACACTGTACATTAAAAAAATAAAATTTGTATAGTGAACGTGCTGACCCGGCAGATTTTGTCCTACTTACAGAAATTTGACTTTCTTGTATCTATCATTTCTCTATCAACCTACAGAAATCAAAACGAAACGCTGTTCGTTGGAAATTGCGACGTTAGAACTGCATATTGGTCCGTGTAGGGTTTTTAGGATAAGCTAAATTTGGTACGCCTTCTTCCGAGAACATGACCAAAATCTACAGATTCCCAACTGTTTTAACACATTCCCGAAACGATCACAAACACATTGATTGGAACACTGAATTTATAACGAAGAAGACAGGAGAAAGGAATCTTGAATTAAACCTAACTTCACTACAAACAATAGGATAAATAAATAACCCGAATAAAATCCCGTAAAATTTTAATTTCGAAAACTAAAAAAATAAAATAAATTTTTCATTTAAACTTTTTTTCAGACCCCTACTACGTTGCTGGTGGATCCCCGAAAAAAAAAACTTACAACAACCCTTAAGCAAACCCCATACATACAAATTCTCAAACAAAAAACAAGGTAGGTTTTTTTGTATATATTTAGTGTGTGTGCAAGAACAAAAGAATAAAATAAAGAAATGAATATCAGCGCAGTGCGAGCTTCGCTTTAAGTCACTTGAACTATTTCATTAAAAATATATAAATATTTTTCAAAAGTAATGCAAAATGTAATACATTTTAATAAGAGCCTTCTAAATTGTATTTGGTAGGATATCCTTTCTGTTTCAATATTTCGTTGTGATGTCGATTACAAAGACAAAATAAAATTTAAAAGAGGTGTCATTCCAGAATTAATTTACATATCATATTTAATATTAAACTTATGCTAAATTAAGTACAAGGTCATAGTGATGTCTTATGTTCAATGTGTTCGTCATTAAATGTGCCAGCCCTCAGTGATAATCTAATAGGAGTTGCCGACTGGACCCGAGAAAGTGAAGCCAATAGCTGTATATTGAGCGATGACGTTGGAAAAATTTGTTGCGATGGACCAATTTCGATAGACGTCGAAGTATTCCTCCGCACCAAGTTCGATATCGATGGGAAGGTTGCATCGAGGATCAGGATCAGCCAGGGAGTCGTTAGAAAATTCTGCAGACGGATCTTCATCAATTGACCTTTCGTATGGTTTGCTGGGAAGGTCCTTTGACAGTAGCGCTCTAACTAATTTTTTGTATTTGTAGGCAGCCAGACGTCCGGTCATTTGAAATTTTTCGAATTTGGCAGTTTTGAATGTGAAGGGTTTAAATTGAAGTCTGCGCTGGAGAGTTGCTGATATGTTTTTGACCGTGATTGTCATGTTGGAGATCGAGCAGCTTGTTTTGAAGATCGTGCGACTCGCTCTGAATATATTGCCCCATGTCCAATATGTCGTTCAGCTCGAAGATTGAGGTCTCTCAGTTGTGGTGAGAAGTGCAGTCTTTCACCACATATATGGCAATCAAGTTTTGTGGGCAATATGAGCAAGCCGGACAATTAATGCAATAAAGTATTCGCATACCACTTCGAATCGTTTGGCTGGGGAATGATTCATAAATCGTGCAGGTCTTCAGAAGGTTATCTTTCTGATAAAATCCGCATGAGCAAACCCGGTGACCAGGACGCTTTCCATTGTTGTTTGGTAATGTGTTGCCTGTGAATGATAAAAATAGTGATTAATGATGGACGAATAGGAACAGTCGAAGAGGTGTGGAATTAGTTTGGTTATAGGTCTCCGAGTTGTTCCGTTCGAAGTCCGAATGTCGACTATTATCATCAAGTTCCACTCGTTTGGAGGAGATTTGTCATCTATAATAACGGCAAGGTGACGAAGTTTGACATTTTCTTTCTGTCGTTTCCATTTATAGCGGCGATGAAATTCCATTACGATATAGGATTTTGAGTGTTTTCGAGCGATTGACAATTGTAATAAAATGTTTAGAGAAGTCAGGGACGGCTGGTGATAGAATTGGAGTGATAATGAGAAAATGTCCAGGTGTTAACGGTGTAAGGTCGTCGTCGTAGTCACTGGACTTAAAGGTCGATAGTTTAGGCAGGATTCGATGTGGGCTAGTATCGTTGAAAATTCTTCGAACGTATATTTCGTGTCAGAAATTAATTTGCGGTGATAGGTTTTGAAAGAATATACCCCTGCTTCCCAAAGTCCTCCGATTTATATTTTGATTAAATATAAATTGATTGCTCAATAACAGTGGCCTGAATAATTCGGATGACGTTTTGGCGATACCTTTTTAACATTTCGGCTGTTCCGACAAAGTTTGTGCCATTATCGGAGAATATTTGAGCTGGACATTCTCGTCGTCCAATGAATCTGGCAAAAGTGGCAAGAAATTCTTGTGTGGACAAGTCACTGGTGGCTTCCAAATGTACGGCTTTCGTGGAGAAACAGACAAAAACGCATACATGCTCTACCCGTGAAATTTCGGAATCCGACGCCAGTGTTAAGAAAAGGTCGAGTGATAGTAACACGCTCAGGAGGTAATGAGGCCATACTTTGAGTCTGAGTGTGCATTTTATAAAGTATGAACGTTTTGCAGTGATTAATGACAATTTTGACAAGAGGTTTTAATCAAAAAATCCAGAACTCGTTACGTATTACACGTACCATCAATTGGTTATCGCCGTGTATATTCATTTTGTGGGTATGTTCCAATAGAAGTCTGGTAAGTCGTCAGAATATGGCAATAGGATAGAGTGTTGTTCACTGTATGTCCAAATTGACGATTAAGTTAAGTTAAAAGCGAGCTAGTGGTTGGGATTTTTGATTTCTGTGAGAGTAAGGCATATTCTTCAGCGAAATAGTGTTTTTAAGTTATTATAAGTCTATTTTTCACAAATTTGATCACATCCGCTGAAATGTCATCTGAAGTATTTCGGAGATGGTTTCTATTGTCTCCTTTATTTCTCCAGGTGGGACATGATCTATGGGCCACAAACAATAAACAGAAACCGGAATTGATGTAACCCCGAAAGACCTGGAGGACAAGAAATGTCATAATATAGAAAACCAGTTAAAAAGTTGCAGTCGGGTAATGGTACATTTGTATGGGAGGTACCAGAAGGGGAGTTTGCCAGACTTCCAAGTTTTTGTCCGAAACTTTGTCCAGTTATACTTTTACTAAATACGGAATTTGTCCAAGATCGAACTTGCGCGTGTTGATATTATTACACGATTTATAAAGTGGGAGACAAAGCAGATTTGTATGGGAGGTACCCGAAGGGTATGCATATCCCATAAGCAGTTTTGGGAAAATATTAAGCCATGCCAAATTTCAGAGTGATTGCTTAACGCTTTCGAAAGTTATCATGCGTACCAGCGGTACTGACGGACGGACGGACATGGCTCAAACGATTCAGAAAGTCATGAATCGAATTTGGTCCAAAGAGACTTGGGTTCTAAAGTGAATATTTCTAGGTGTTACACTTTTGAGCCGTATCAAATGATATATACCCTCCTACCCGTATGGTGAGGGTATAAATATTGTATTACATGTTTTTACAGAAAGGACGGAATATAAAGCAGAGTTTTTACTGGAAAATTGTATGTTGTTAAAGCTTTACTAGAATTTTGGAAAGATTCGTTGAGGGAGTTTATATAATAACACAATTCTAAAGTGGAGGCAATGGTACATTTGTATGGGAGGTACCAGAAGGGGTTGCCATGTTGCCAGACTTCCAAGTTTTTGTCCAAGACTTACTAAATAAAAAATTTGGGCAAGATGTCGTTGGGCATATTGGTGTTATTACACGATTTCTAAGGTAGGCGGGACGGTACATTTGTATGGGAAGTACCAGAAGGGGAGTTGCCAGACTGCCAAGTTTTTGTCCGAAACTTTGCCCAGTTATACCTTTACTAAATACGGAATTTTGCCAAGATCGAACTTGCGCATGTTGATATTATTGCACGATTTATACAGTGAGCGAAATAGCAGATTTGTTTGGGAGGTACCCGAAAACTGCAATCCGAAAAGCAGTTTTGGGAAAATATTAAGCCATGCCAAATTTCAGAGTGATTGCTTAACGCTTTCGAAAGTTATCGTGCGTACCAGCAGGACAGACGGACATTGCTCAAACGATTCAGAAAGTCATAAATCGAATTTTTTTCAAAGACACCTGGGGTCTGATGTGGATATTTCTATGTGTTACACTTTTGAGCCGTATCAAATCAAGGTTTATGTATAGAAGGTTACGCCATCAGCAAAAATTTGCCGTTAGGTGACGTAGTTGGTGACAAACGTCAAAAAGAAGTGGGTTGCCAGCTCTATGTCTGCCTACTTTTAGTTAACAAAGCTAAGATTTCATGTGAAAAATTTACATATTGCAGTGAGTTGGCAACCCTACAGCTGAAATCACTTTGTCAGATTTGTGAAGAAATAAAACAACAAATCGAAACGTAAACATTAAGTGTGCAGTGGGCAAATGTATGAAAACCAACAGTAAAAAATATGTGAGTATGTAAAAATGTAAAAAGAATGTTTTTCCGGTGCAGAATGTACTTTAGGTTAAGAATATTAAATGCCGACATTACCAAAAATATTTATACCAAAAAAAGAAAATTAAATAAAACTTTAACTTAATATACAAAAAATTGTTCGTTTTTCGCTAATAAGTAAATTGATGGCAAAAATAGTCAATTGTCCCACTGTTATGAATACACAAATATTATCAGCTGTTAGCTCGAAATTTTTAGCCAATAGGAACAAAGTTTGCGTGACGTCATTGGTGACAAACGTCAAAAACAGAAAAGGGAAGGGGGCTGGGATGGCGTAACCTTCTATACATAAACCTTGGTATCAAATGATATATACACTCCTACCCATAGGGTGAGGGTATAAATATTGTACTACACATTTTTACAGAGAGGGCGGAATATAAAGCGGAGTTTTTTTTTCTCGAAAATTGTATGGTCATATTGATCATAGTACACGGTTTATAAGGGGCGGGATGGTGTTCCATGTGCACATCTTAATGGGGCCTATTTTTTGCTAAGCAAAGCTTGTATTAATTGATTTTGGTTCCACATAAAATATATATAACAAAAAAATTTACCGACTAAGGTAATTAAAAAAAATCGGAATTACTACGCTTGAGCTAATTCATTAAAAAACGCGTAAACGAAGGCTTGACATTGGTTTAAAAATTAAAAAAGTTTTATTTAGCACCAGTTTATGGCTATAGGTGCAAGGAGTTTGTAGATATCGAAAATCCAGTGAATGGCATGCTAAGAAATATAGCTGCTGACTGAATTAAACCATCCACAAGTTCGTCTATATCTTTCAACGATTGGATTCTAAAAACCAAATTAGATATGAAAACCAGATTATGCCCTTATGCTGAAGAAGAATTAAAGGTGCAATTCCGTGCAGCCGAGGCCAACCGAAAGAAGGCCGTTGATACCCTTACCGATGTACGGCAACAGTTCGATGAAGCCCAAAAGTATTTGCAAGATGAGAGATTGAATCTCGTTCACTTGGAGAACAATATACAAAGTATTCGCGAAGAACTTACAGCCAAGGACGAAATATACTCCCAAGAAGTCATTGAGATCCGTTCACAACATCAAGCTGAGATCACCGATATATAGGGTCGTTTAGCCAATATAGAGAGATCCCGGCAATAGTTGCATGAACAATATGAAACCAACATACAACAATCCCTGTAAGAGTTGTGCGAACAATACGAAGCTACCGCCAATAGTTTTACGGTATCTGTTTCACGTGTCATCTAGGAATTACTTATACATGCCCGTTTTCGCGATCTGGAGCAGTTGCTGGTGAATAAAAGTGCTCGCCACAATGGTGATATTACCAATCTGGAAGCGGAATTGCAACGAATGCGTGATGATAGGGCGCAACAACGGCAGAAATATCGGCAAGATCTGAGCCGTGTTATTCCGACGGCAGCTTCTAACATAGGAGCAATCTGGAAGGATGGCGGAAAAGCAGTGAAATATCACATCAGCGTGATTGGCGGTAGTGGCATATCATTAAATTAAAGTTATTCAGCCAAATGGAAGCGGCGTTAAATTCTAGACCGTTATATACCATAAAGAATGATGTAGATAAAGATCTAATTCGAGCATACTTCTCGATATACAAACCAACAAAACTACCGATGCCAGGAACACTAGCAGAATCTTATACTGAAGCTCGGGATAGGTGGGAGCTATTGCAGAAGCTTCGAGGTAACTTTTGGAGAAGGTGGAAGTAGGAGTACCAATTCAAACTCCAGCGACGATAATATTGGCAGAAGACCAAACGAGATATCAAAGATGAATTGATCCACAACACAAAACTTGAATATTAAGTGCCCATGTTATTATACACACTAATCTATATTATTATATCATATGTATGTACAGAAATACAGTCCACTCGGTATTAATGTGATAACAGCGGTGGGTCCTGAACCCATCGATATGAAGAAAAGTGTGTGTGATAAGAAAAACGGATCACAAACGCACACAAAAGCAATATTGATAGAATGTAGTACACATGTATACATAGTCCATACCAATTCCATGTTTCTTTAGTATTATTCATAGATAGTATGATCCAAGTATTACTGAATAATATTTGATCTCTCATGTTTTAGTTTCCAAGTTATCCGAGTGATTGAGGCAATCAATGGACAAGAGTTTGTCGTGTGTTCAATCGTTAATTATTCTCAGATCTTTGGATGTCCATTTCATTAAATCAAACCCTGCGGAATCTAGTACTTTGATTATTTGTTTTTTGGACGCAATTGTTTCCTCGATGATATGTCCTCCCGTTTGCACATGTTCGACGAACATGTGGTCTTTCAAGATCTTCTACCAATTGCAGAAGAGTACTTACTGACAAAAAGCACGCACAATTAACTCCAAAGGTCACGGTCTGGCTAAGATTCGCCGATATTGTGTCTGTGTAGGATTAATCAATATCTGCCGATACTTTTTTTGTGATGTCGGCGTTGTACTAAAATTTAAAAAAATCTCCATTTTAATGTTTTTAAAATAAGATCTTGTTGAAGAACCGTCCCTGGATCCAAAATGTCGTTTAGACTTTTCTTGTTTGAGGATGGGCATAAGGCATTGAAAACTACTCTAGATAGTCTAGGATTACCTGGTCATATGGACTTGATTATTTTGGACTAACACTCAGGAGATGCCCGTATGAATGCAATGTATTGTGTTAGCGATAGGAAATAAGGGTTGTGGAGGGATGGAAGAGGGATAAGTGTTTGTTGACGTTTGCTTTGAATTTGATAATGTCATAGCAGGCAGGAAAAATACTTGCTGGAAGATTATTCCACATACGAACAGTACGGCTAAAGAACGAATTTTCTCTATAGTAAGTCGTCCGGTCAACTGGCATTTAACAATGAACGGATGAGAGACCCTGAATAGCCGTGTATTAAGACTAAATGTGCTAACGTCAGTGAACATCATCTATAGAACAGCGATATACAACCCATCCGGTGATGCTGAAGGGAGACAATTGAGTTGTATACCCTACTATCCCCAATCATCACCACCGCTCTCCACGGTCCAAAAGCTGCAAAAATGTCTTTGGGTCTTTTGGCTGATTCGTCGATAGCGACACCACCAATAATGATTGACGGCGATGGTGGACCAGTGGAACGTTTGTGTGACAACAAAGAGCACTGGGTCTTTTGTGCTTTAAAATCGACTCTGTTCATTTGGCCCCACTCAGAAATCTTCGCCAAACCGCGGTTAAGTGAGTCGCCGACCTGGCCGAAGATCAAATGAGTATGAAGGACAGAGGTTGCTGTCATCCGAAAAAGAGTAGATCGGGTTCACAGTCTGACCCAACAGGTCGTCAATGAAAATAAGAAATAGAGAAGGAGAGAGGGCAGAACATTGTGGTAATCCTGCGGTCAACCTCTGCTCGTTGGACGAGACTCGATCTATAACAACTCGTATAGAGCGATCTCTAAGAAAACTCGATATAAATCGAGAGAAGATATTTCATAATAAAGAGGAAGGTATGCCGTTCATAATCAAAAGAAAACATTAACCCAATGGCAACCACGACCACGCTTTCAGGACCATTGTAATGTCAAAACGATATTGATTGAAACAACTTAGTTTGTTCTCTGGCCTAAGTTAAGTTGAGCAAAGATCATTGTATGATATCCAACATTAATGGTATATGGATCAAATGACCATTCGCAAACGACTGAAAATGTGGTGCCTTTGGAATAATATGCACAAGCGATACACAATACTGTAATGAATTTCGACAAACAACTAAATCGTGAGAACTGTGATTTTGTTAAGATTTGCAAAGTTGGAAAATTATGACACATGTGCACTATACCTTCCTTTTCCAGAAGAATCTTAACATATATTTACCCTCGACACTGATTCACTGATTCTCTGATTCACTGATACACTGATTCACTGACTCTGTCACGCAGTACGTAGGAATTTAAATAGGCATTCTATAATTCTATAATAAATAATAAAAAAATAATATTTTTTTTTTGTACAGAAATTGTGTTTTCCCCAAATTTTTTTTTACCAATATTTTTTTTTCCAAAATTTTTTTTTTCAAGAAAAAATTTTTTTTTCAACAAAATTTTTTTTTCAACAAACATTTTTTTTTGAACAAAAATTTTTTTTTTTAAGAAAAATTTTTTTTTCAACAAAATTTTGTTTTCCACAAAATTTTTTTTTTTTTCAACATATTTTTTTCTTCCATATTTCAACGGGCGCCATAGGCGCATTACAACTTACTAGTGATCATATAAATGATAATAACATTTTTTTTTACCCACATTATATATTATTTGATACGGCTCAAAAGTGTAACACATAGAAATTTCCACATTAGACCCCAGGTGTCTTGGAACCAAATTCGATTCATGACTTTCTGAATCGTTTGAGCCATGTCCGTCTGTACGTCCGTTATACTGCTGGTACGCACGATAACTATTGTATTTAGTAAATCTATAGGTGGAAAAAGTTTTGGACGAAAACTTGGAAGTCTGGCAACTCACCTTCTGGTACCTTCCATATAAATGTACCATCCCGCCTTTTATAAACCCTGTAATATTATTAATATGACCCATGTGATCTTATCCAAAGTTTGTATTTATTAAATATATAGCTTGATAAAGTTTTGGACAAAAGCTTGGTAGTCTTGCAACTTCCCTTCTGGTACCTCCTATACAAATGTACCACTATGACCTACGCGATCTTGCCCAAATTCTGTATTTAGTAAAGCTATTGCTAGAAAAAGATTTGGACGAAAACTTGGAAGTCTGGCAACTCACCTTCTGGTACCTCCCATACAAATGTACCATCCCGAGCCGTATAAGCCGTGTAATATTATCAATATGACCAACGCGATCTTGCCCAAATTCTGTATTTAGTCAATCTATAGGTAGACAAAGTTTTGGATAAAAACTTGGAAGTCTGGCAACTCCCCTTCTGATACCTCCCAGACAAATGTGTCATCCCGCCCATTGGAAATCGTGTAATAATATCAATATCCCAGCGCAATCTTGCCCAAATTTTGTATTTAGTAAATCTATACATAGCTAGACAAAGTTTTGGACAAAAACTTGGAAGTCTGGCAACTCCTCTTCTGGTACCTCCCATACAAATGTACCATCCCGCCTACCTCAGAAATCGTGTAATAATATCAATATGCCCAACGTGATCTTGCCCAAATTTTGTATTTATTAAATCTATAGGTGGAAAAAGGTTTTCAACAAACACTTGGAAGTCTGGAAACACCCCTTCTAGCAATATGACCAACGTGATCTTATCCAAATTTTGTATTTAGTAAATCTATAGCTTGATAAAGTTTTGGACAAATGCTTGGTAGTCTTGCAACTTCCCTTCTGGTACCTCCCATACAAATGTACCATCTCACCCCATTAGAAATCGTGTAATAATATCAATATTCCCATCGTGATCTTGTCCAAATTTTGTATTTATTAAATCTATAGCTAGACAAAATTTTGGACAAAAACTTGGAAGTCTGGCAACTCCCCTTCCGGTGTCTTCCATACAAATGTACCATCCAGCCTACCACAGAAATCGTGTAATAATATCAATATGTCCAACACGATCTTGGCCAAATTCGTGTAATAATATCAATATGGACAACACGATCTTGCCCAAATTTTGTATTTAGTAAATCTAATGCTAGGCAAAGTTTTGGACAAAAACTTGGAAGTCTGGCAACTTTTCTTCTGGTACCTCCCATACAAATGTTCCATCCACCCCATTAGAAATCGTGTAATAATATCAATATTCCCATCGTGATCTTGTCCAAATTTTGTATTTATTAAATCTATAGCTAAAAAAAGTTTCGGACAAAAACTTGGAAGTCTGGCAAATCGTCTTCCGGTGCCTCCCCTACAAATGTACCATCCCGCCTACCTTAGAAATCGTGTAATAATATCAATATGCACAACACGATCTTGCCCAAATTTTATATTTAGTAAATCTAATGCTAGGCAAAGTTTTGGACAAAAACTTGGAAGCCTGGCAACTCCAATTCCGGTGTCTCCCATACAAATGTACCATCCCGCCTACCTCAGAAATCGTGTAATAATATCAATATGCCCAACACGATATTGCCCAAATTTTGTATTTAGTAAATCTAATGCTAGGCAAAGTTTTGGACAAAAACTTGGAAGTCTGGCAACTTCTCTTCTGGTACCTCCCATACAAATGTTCCATCCCACCCCATTAGAAATCGTGTAATAATATCAATATGCACAACGTGATCTTGTCCAAATTTTGTATTTATTATATCTATTGCTTGAAAAAGTTTCGGACAAAAACTTGGAGGTCTGGCAACTCCCCTTCCGGTGTCTCCCATACAAATGTACCATCCCGCCTACCTCAGAAATCGTGTAATAATATCAATATGCACAACGCGATCTTGCCCAAATTTTGTATTTAGTAAATCTATAGCTAGACAAAGGATATAAACTTGGAAGTCTGGCAAATCGCCTTCCGGTGCCTCCCATACAAATGTACCATCCCGCGTACCTTAGAAATCGTGTAATAATATCAATATGCACAACACGATCTTGCCCAAATTTTGTATTTAGTAAATCTAATGCTAGGCAAATTTTTGGACAAAAAGTTGGAAGTCTGCAACTCAACTTCTGGTACCTCCAATATGTACCATCCCGCCCTTTATAAACCCTGTAATATTATCAATATGACCAACGTGTTCTTATTCAAATTTTGTATTTAGTAAATCTATACCTTGATAAAGTTTTGGACAAAAGCTTGGTAGTCTTGCAACTTCCCTTCTGGTACCTCCTATACAAATATACCACTATGACCTACGCGATCTTGCCCATATTCTGTATTTAGTAAAGTTATTGCTAGAAAAAGTTTCGGACAATAACTTGGAAGTCTGGCAAGTCGCCTTCCGGTGCCTTCCATACAAATGTACTATCCCGCCTACCTTAGAAATCGTGTAATAATATCAATCTGCACAACACGATCTTGCTCAAATTTTATATTTAGTAAATCTAATGCTAGGCAAAGTTTTGGACAAAAACTTGGAAGCCTGGCAACTCGCCTTCGGGTACCTTCCAGACAAATGTTCCTTCCCGCCTTAGAAATCGTGTATTAGTATAAATATGCCCAGCGTGATCTTGCCCAAATTTTGTATTTAGTAAATCTATAGCTAGACAAAGGACATAAACTTGGAAGTCTGGCAAATCGCCTTCCGGTGCCTCCCATACAAATGTACCATCCCGCGTACCTTAGAAATCGTGTAATAATATCAATATGCACAACACGATCTTGCACAAATTTTGTATTTAGTAAATCTAATGCTAGGCAAAGTTGATAAAGTTTTGGAAAAAAGCTTGGTAGTCTTGCAACTTCCCTTCTGGTACCTCCCATACAAATGTACCATCTCACCCCATTAGAAATCGTGTAATAATATCAATATTCCCATCGTGATCTTGTCCAAATTTTGTATTTATTAAATCTATAGCTAGACAAAATTTTGGACAAAAACTTGGAAGTCTGGCAACTCCCCTTCCGGTGTCTTTCATACAAATGTACCATCCAGCCTACCACAGAAATCGTGTAATAATATCAATATGTCCAACACGATCTTGGCCAAATTCGTGTAATAATATCAATATGGACAACACGATCTTGCCCAAATTTTGTATTTAGTAAATCTAATGCTAGGCAAAGTTTTGGACAAAAACTTGGAAGTCTGGCAACTTCTCTTCTGGTACCTCCCATACAAATGTTCCATCCCACCCCATTAGAAATCGTGTAATAATATCAATATGCACAACGTGATCTTGTCCAAATTTTGTATTTATTATATCTATTGCTAGAAAAAGTTTCGGACAAAAACTTGGAAGTCTGGCAACTCCCCTTCCGGTGTCTCCCATACAAATGTACCATGCCGCCTACCTCAGAAATCGTGTAATAATATCAATATGCACAACGTGATCTTATCCAAATTTTGTATTTAGTAAAGCTATTGCTAGAAAAAGTTTCGGACAAAAACTTGGAAGCCTGGCAACTCGCCTTCGGGTACCTTCCAGACAAATGTTCCTTCCCGCCTTAGAAATCGTGTATTAGTATAAATATGCCCAACGCGATCTTGCCCAAATTTTGTATTTAGTAAATCTATAGCTAGACAAAGGACATAAACTTGGAAGTCTGGCAAATCGCCTTCCGGTGCCTCCCATACAAATGTACCATCCCGCGTACCTTAGAAATCGTGTAATAATATCAATATGCACAACACGATCTTGCCCAAATTTTGTATTTAGTAAATCTAATGCTAGGCAAAGTATTGGACAAAAACTTGGAAGTCTGCAACTCACCATCTGGTACCTCCAATATGTAACATCCCGCCCTTTATAAACCCTGTAATATTATCAATATGACCAACGTATTCTTATTAAAATTTTGTATTTAGTAAATCTATACCTTGATAAAGTTTTGGACAAAAGCTTGGTAGTCTTGCAACTTCCCTTCTGGTACCTCCTATACAAATATACCACTATGACCTACGCGATCTTGCCCATATTCTGTATTTAGTAAAGTTATTGCTAGAAAAAGTTTCGGACAATAACTTGGAAGTCTGGCAAGTCGCCTTCCGGTGCCTTCCATACAAATGTACTATCCCGCCTACCTTAGAAATCGTGTAATAATATCAATCTGCACAACACGATCTTGCTCAAATTTTATATTTAGTAAATCTAATGCTAGGCAAAGTTTTGGACAAAAACTTGGAAGCCTGGCAACTCGACTTCGGGTACCTTCCAGACAAATGTTCCTTCCCGCCTTAGAAATCGTGTATTAGTATAAATATGCCCAACGCGATCTTGCCCAAATTTTGTATTTAGTAAATCTATAGCTAGACAAAGGACATAAACTTGGAAGTCTGGCAAATCGCCTTCCGGTGCCTCCCATACAAATGTACCATCCCGCGTACCTTAGAAATCGTGTAATAATATCAATATGCACAACACGATCTTGCACAAATTTTGTATTTAGTAAATCTAATGCTAGGCAAAGTTGATAAAGTTTTGGACAAAAAGCTTGGTAGTCTTGCAACTTCCCTTCTGGTACCTCCCATACAAATGTACCATCTCACCCCATTAGAAATCGTGTAATAATATCAATATTCCCATCGTGATCTTGTCCAAATTTTGTATTTATTAAATCTATAGCTAGACAAATTTTTGCACAAAAACTTGGAAGTCTGGCAACTCCAATTCCGGTGTCTCCCATACAAATGTACCATCCCGCCTACCTCAGAAATCGTGTAATAATATCAATATGCCCAACACGATATTGCCCAAATTTTGTATTTAGTAAATCTATAGTTGGAAATAGGCTTTCAACAAACACTTGGAAGTCTGGAAACACCCCTTCTAGCAATATGACCAACGTGATCTTATCCAAATTTTGTATTTAGTAAATCTATAGCTTGATAAAGTTTTGGACAAAAGCTTGGTAGTCTTGCAACTTCCCTTCTTGTACCTCCCATACAAATGTACCATCTCACCCCATTAGAAATCGTGTAATAATATCAATATTCCCATCGTGATCTTGTCCAAATTTTGTATTTAGTAAATCTAATGCTAGGCAAAGTTTTGGACAAAAACTTGGAAGTCTGGCAACTTCTCTTCTGGTACCTCCCATACAAATGTTCCATCCCACCCCATTAGAAATCGTGTAATAATATCAATATGCACAACGTGATCTTGTCCAAATTTTGTATTTATTATATCTATTGCTTGAAAAAGTTTCGGACAAAAACTGGGAAGTCTGGCAACTCCCCTTCCGGTGTCTCCCATACAAATGTACCATCCCGCCTACCTCAGAAATCGTGTAATAATATCAATATGCACAACGCGATCTTGCCCAAATTTTGTATTTAGTAAATCTATAGCTAGACAAAGGACATAAACTTGGAAGTCTGGCAAATCGCCTTCCGGTGCCTCCCATACAAATGTACCATCCCGCGTACCTTAGAAATCGTGTAATAATATCAATATGCACAACACGATCTTGCCCAAATTTTGTATTTAGTAAATCTAATGCTAGGCAAATTTTTGGACAAAAAGTTGGAAGTCTGCAACTCAACTTCTGGTACCTCCAATATGTACCATCCCGCCCTTTATAAACCCTGTAATATTATCAATATGACCAACGTGTTCTTATTCAAATTTTGTATTTAGTAAATCTATACCTTGATAAAGTTTTGGACAAAAGCTTGGTAGTCTTGCAACTTCCCTTCTGGTACCTCCTATACAAATATACCACTATGACCTACGCGATCTTGCCCATATTCTGTATTTAGTAAAGTTATTGCTAGAAAAAGTTTCGGACAATAACTTGGAAGTCTGGCAAGTCGCCTTCCGGTGCCTTCCATACAAATGTACTATCCCGCCTACCTTAGAAATCGTGTAATAATATCAATCTGCACAACACGATCTTGCTCAAATTTTATATTTAGTAAATCTAATGCTAGGCAAAGTTTTGGACAAAAACTTGGAAGCCTGGCAACTCGCCTTCGGGTGCCTTCCATACAAATGTACTATCCCGCCTACCTTAGAAATCGTGTAATAATATCAATCTGCACAACACGATCTTGCTCAAATTTTATATTTAGTAAATCTAATGCTAGGCAAAGTTTTGGACAAAAACTTGGAAGCCTGGCAACTCGACTTCGGGTACCTTCCAGACAAATGTTCCTTCCCGCCTTAGAAATCGTGTATTAGTATAAATATGCCCAACGCGATCTTGCCCAAATTTTGTATTTAGTAAATCTATAGCTAGACAAAGGACATAAACTTGGAAGTCTGGCAAATCGCCTTCCGGTGCCTCCCATACAAATGTACCATCCCGCGTACCTTAGAAATCGTGTAATAATATCAATATGCACAACACGATCTTGCACAAATTTTGTATTTAGTAAATCTAATGCTAGGCAAAGTTGATAAAGTTTTGGACAAAAAGCTTGGTAGTCTTGCAACTTCCCTTCTGGTACCTCCCATACAAATGTACCATCTCACCCCATTAGAAATCGTGTAATAATATCAATATTCCCATCGTGATCTTGTCCAAATTTTGTATTTATTAAATCTATAGCTAGACAAATTTTTGCACAAAAACTTGGAAGTCTGGCAACTCCAATTCCGGTGTCTCCCATACAAATGTACCATCCCGCCTACCTCAGAAATCGTGTAATAATATCAATATGCCCAACACGATATTGCCCAAATTTTGTATTTAGTAAATCTATAGTTGGAAATAGGCTTTCAACAAACACTTGGAAGTCTGGAAACACCCCTTCTAGCAATATGACCAACGTGATCTTATCCAAATTTTGTATTTAGTAAATCTATAGCTTGATAAAGTTTTGGACAAAAGCTTGGTAGTCTTGCAACTTCCCTTCTTGTACCTCCCATACAAATGTACCATCTCACCCCATTAGAAATCGTGTAATAATATCAATATTCCCATCGTGATCTTGTCCAAATTTTGTATTTAGTAAATCTAATGCTAGGCAAAGTTTTGGACAAAAACTTGGAAGTCTGGCAACTTCTCTTCTGGTACCTCCCATACAAATGTTCCATCCCACCCCATTAGAAATCGTGTAATAATATCAATATGCACAACGTGATCTTGTCCAAATTTTGTATTTATTATATCTATTGCTTGAAAAAGTTTCGGACAAAAACTGGGAAGTCTGGCAACTCCCCTTCCGGTGTCTCCCATACAAATGTACCATCCCGCCTACCTCAGAAATCGTGTAATAATATCAATATGCACAACGCGATCTTGCCCAAATTTTGTATTTAGTAAATCTATAGCTAGACAAAGGACATAAACTTGGAAGTCTGGCAAATCGCCTTCCGGTGCCTCCCATACAAATGTACCATCCCGCGTACCTTAGAAATCGTGTAATAATATCAATATGCACAACACGATCTTGCCCAAATTTTGTATTTAGTAAATCTAATGCTAGGCAAATTTTTGGACAAAAAGTTGGAAGTCTGCAACTCAACTTCTGGTACCTCCAATATGTACCATCCCGCCCTTTATAAACCCTGTAATATTATCAATATGACCAACGTGTTCTTATTCAAATTTTGTATTTAGTAAATCTATACCTTGATAAAGTTTTGGACAAAAGCTTGGTAGTCTTGCAACTTCCCTTCTGGTACCTCCTATACAAATATACCACTATGACCTACGCGATCTTGCCCATATTCTGTATTTAGTAAAGTTATTGCTAGAAAAAGTTTCGGACAATAACTTGGAAGTCTGGCAAGTCGCCTTCCGGTGCCTTCCATACAAATGTACTATCCCGCCTACCTTAGAAATCGTGTAATAATATCAATCTGCACAACACGATCTTGCTCAAATTTTATATTTAGTAAATCTAATGCTAGGCAAAGTTTTGGACAAAAACTTGGAAGCCTGGCAACTCGCCTTCGGGTACCTTCCAGACAAATGTTCCTTCCCGCCTTAGAAATCGTGTATTAGTATAAATATGCCCAACGCGATCTTGCCCAAATTTTGTATTTAGTAAATCTATAGCTAGACAAAGGACATAAACTTGGAAGTCTGGCAAATCGCCTTCCGGTGCCTCCCATACAAATGTACCATCCCGCGTACCTTAGAAATCGTGTAATAATATCAATATGCACAACACGATCTTGCACAAATTTTGTATTTAGTAAATCTAATGCTAGGCAAAGTTGATAAAGTTTTGGACAAAAGCTTGGTAGTCTTGCAAGTTCCCTTCTGGTACCTCCCATACAAATGTACCATCTCACCACATTAGAAATCGTGTAATAATATCAATATTCCCATCGTGATCTTGTCCAAATTTTGTATTTATTATATCTATTGCTTGAAAAAGTTTCCGACAAAAACTTGGAAGTCTGGCAACTCCCCTTCCGGTGTCTCCCATACAAATGTACCATCCAGCCTACCACAGAAATCGTGTAATAATATCAATATGTCCAACACGATCTTGGCCAAATTCGTGTAATAATATCAATATGGACAACACGATCTTGCCCAAATTTTGTATTTAGTAAATCTAATGCTAGGCAAAGTTTTGGACAAAAACTTGGAAGTCTGGCAACTTCTCTTCTGGTGTCTTCCATACAAATGTACCATCCAGCCTACCACAGAAATCGTGTAATAATATCAATATGTCCAACACGATCTTGGCCAAATTCGTGTAATAATATCAATATGGACAACACGATCTTGCCCAAATTTTGTATTTAGTAAATCTAATGCTAGGCAAAGTTTTGGACAAAAACTTGGAAGTCTGGCAACTTCTCTTCTGGTACCTCCCATACAAATGTTCCATCCCACCCCATTAGAAATCGTGTAATAATATCAATATGCACAACGTGATCTTGTCCAAATTTTGTATTTATTATATCTATTGCTTGAAAAAGTTTCGGACAAAAACTTGGAAGTCTGGCAACTCCCCTTCCGGTGTCTCCCATACAAATGTACCATCCCGCCTACCTCAGAAATCGTGTAATAATATCAATATGCACAACGCGATCTTGCCCAAATTTTGTATTTAGTAAATCTATAGCTAGACAAAGGACATAAACTTGGAAGTCTGGCAAATCGCCTTCCGGTGCCTCCCATACAAATGTACCATCCCGCGTACCTTAGAAATCGTGTAATAATATCAATATGCACAACACGATCTTGCCCAAATTTTGTATTTAGTAAATCTAATGCTAGGCAAATTTTTGGACAAAAAGTTGGAAGTCTGCAACTCAACTTCTGGTACCTCCAATATGTACCATCCCGCCCTTTATAAACCCTGTAATATTATCAATATGACCAACGTGTTCTTATTCAAATTTTGTATTTAGTAAATCTATACCTTGATAAAGTTTTGGACAAAAGCTTGGTAGTCTTGCAACTTCCCTTCTGGTACCTCCTATACAAATATACCACTATGACCTACGCGATCTTGCCCATATTCTGTATTTAGTAAAGTTATTGCTAGAAAAAGTTTCGGACAATAACTTGGAAGTCTGGCAAGTCGCCTTCCGGTGCCTTCCATACAAATGTACTATCCCGCCTACCTTAGAAATCGTGTAATAATATCAATCTGCACAACACGATCTTGCTCAAATTTTATATTTAGTAAATCTAATGCTAGGCAAAGTTTTGGACAAAAACTTGGAAGCCTGGCAACTCGCCTTCGGGTACCTTCCAGACAAATGTTCCTTCACGCCTTAGAAATCGTGTATTAGTATAAATATGCCCAACGCGATCTTGCCCACATTTTTTATTTAGTAAATCTATAGCTAGACAAAGGACATAAACTTGGAAGTCTGGCAAATCGCCTTCCGGTGCCTCCCATACAAATGTACCATCCCGCGTACCTTAGAAATCGTGTAATAATATCATTATGCACAACACGATCTTGCACAAATTTTGTATTTAGTAAATCTAATGCTAGGCAAAGTTGATAAAGTTTTGGAAAAAAGCTTGGTAGTCTTGCAACTTCCCTTCTGGTACCTCCCATACAAATGTACCATCTCACCCCATTAGAAATCGTGTAATAATATCAATATTCCCATCGTGATCTTGTCCAAATTTTGTATTTATTAAATCTATAGCTAGACAAAATTTTGGACAAAAACTTGGAAGTCTGGCAACTCCCCTTCCGGTGTCTTCCATACAAATGTACCATCCAGCCTACCACAGAAATCGTGTAATAATATCAATATGTCCAACACGATCTTGGCCAAATTCGTGTAATAATATCAATATGGACAACACGATCTTGCCCAAATTTTGTATTTAGTAAATCTAATGCTAGGCAAAGTTTTGGACAGTCTGGCAACTTCTCTTCTGGTACCTCCCATACAAATGTTCCATCCCACCCCATTAGAAATCGTGCAATAATATCAATATTCCCATCGTGATCTTGTCCAAATTTTGTATTTATTATATCTATTGCTTGAAAAAGTTTCCGACAAAAACTTGGAAGTCTGGCAACTCCCCTTCCGGTGTCTCCCATACAAATGTACCATCCAGCCTACCACAGAAATCGTGTAATAATATCAATATGTCCAACACGATCTTGGCCAAATTCGTGTAATAATATCAATATGGACAACACAATCTTGCCCAAATTTTGTATTTAGTAAAGCTATTGCTAGAAAAAGTTTCGGACAAAAACTTGGAAGCCTGGCAACTCGCCTTCGGGAACCTTCCAGACAAATGTACCATCCCGCGTACCTTAGAAATCGTGTAATAATATCAATATGCACAACACGATCTTGCCCAAATTTTGTATTTAGTAAATCTAATGCTAGGCAAAGTTTTGGACAAAAACTTGGAAGTCTGCAACTCAACTTCTGGTACCTCCAATATGTACCATCCCGCCCTTTATAAACCCTGTAATATTATCAATATGACCAACGTGTTCTTATTAAAATTTTGTATTTAGTAAATCTATAGCTAGACAAAGGACATAAACTTGGAAATCTGGCAAATCGCCTTCCGGTGCCTCCCATACAAATGTACCATCCCGCCTACCTTAGAAATCGTGTAATAATATCAATATGCACAACACGATCTTGCCCAAATTTTGTATTTAGTAAATCTAATGCTAGGCAAAGTTTTGGACAAAAACATGGAAGTCTGCAACTCAACTTCTGGTACCTCCAATATGTACCATCCCGCCCTTTATAAACCCTGTAATATTATCAATATGACCAACGTGTTCTTATTAAAATTTTGTATTTAGTAAATCTATACCTTGATAAAGTTTTGGACAAAAGCTTGGTAGTCTTGCAACTTCCCTTCTGGTACCTCCTATACAAATATACCACTATGACCTACGCGATCTTGCCCATATTATGTATTTAGTAAAGTTATTGCTAGAAAAAGTTTCGGACAATAACTTGGAAGTCTGGCAAGTCGCCTTCCGGTGCCTTCCATACAAATGTACTATCCCGCTTACCTTAGAAATCGTGTAATAATATCAATCTGCACAACACGATCTTGCTCAAATTTTATATTTAGTAAATCTAATGCTAGGCAAAGTTTTGGACAAAAACTTGGAAGCCTGGCAACTCGACTTCGGGTACCTTCCAGACAAATGTTCCTTCCCGCCTTAGAAATCGTGTATTAGTATAAATATGCCCAACGCGATCTTGCCCAAATTTGTATTTAGTAAATCTATAGCTAGACAAAGGACATAAACTTGGAAGTCTGGCAAATCGCCTTCCGGTGCCTCCCATACAAATGTACCATCCCGCGTACCTTAGAAATCGTGTAATAATATCAATATGCACAACACGATCTTGCCCAAATTTTGTATTTAGTAAATCTAATGCTAGGCAAAGTTTTGGACAAAAACTTGGAAGTCTGGCAACTTCTCTTCTGGTACCTCCCATACAAATGTTCCATCCCACCCCATTAGAAATCGTGTAATAATATCAATATGCACAACGTGATCTTGTCCAAATTTTGTATTTATTATATCTATTGCTTGAAAAAGTTTCGGACAAAAACTTGGAAGTCTGGCAACTCCCCTTCCGGTGTCTCCCATACAAATGTACCATCCCGCCTACCTTAGAAATCGTGTAATAATATCAATCTGCACAACACGATCTTGCTCAAATTTTATATTTAGTAAATCTAATGCTAGGCAAAGTTTTGGACAAAAACTTGAAAGCCTGGCAACTCGCCTTCGGGTACCTTCCAGACAAATGTTCCTTCCCGCCTTAGAAATCGTGTATTAGTATAAATATGCCCAACGCGATCTTGCCCAAATTTTGTATTTAGTAAATCTATAGCTAGACAAAGGACATAAACTTGGAAGTCTGGCAAATTGCCTTCCGGTGCCTCCCATACAAATGTACCATCCCGCGTACCTTAGAAATCGTGTAATAATATCAATATGGACAACACGATCTTGCACAAATTTTGTATTTAGTAAATCTAATGCTAGGCAAAGTTGATAAAGTTTTGGAAAAAAGCTTGGTAGTCTTGCAACTTCCCTTCTGGTACATCCCATACAAATGTACCATCTCACCCCATTAGAAATCGTGTAATAATATCAATATTCCCATCGTGATCTTGTCCAAATTTTGTATTTATTAAATCTATAGCTAGACAAAATTTTGGACAAAAACTTGGAAGTCTGGCAACTCCCCTTCCGGTGTCTTCCATACAAATGTACCATCCAGCCTACCACAGAAATCGTGTAATAATATCAATATGTCCAACATGATCTTGGCCAAATTCGTGTAATAATATCAATATGGACAACACGATCTTGCCCAAATTTTGTATTTAGTAAATCTAATGCTAGGCAAAGTTTTGGACAAAAACTTGGAAGTCTGGCAACTTCTCTTCTGGTACCTCCCATACAAATGTTCCATCCCACCCCATTAGAAATCGTGTAATAATATCAATATGCACAACGTGATCTTGTCCAAATTTTGTATTTATTATATCTATTGCTAGAAAAAGTTTCGGACAAAAACTTGGAAGTCTGGCAACTCCCCTTCCGGTGTCTCCCATACAAATGTACCATGCCGCCTACCTCAGAAATCGTGTAATAATATCAATATGCACAACGTGATCTTATCCAAATTTTGTATTTAGTAAAGCTATTGCTAGAAAAAGTTTCGGACAAAAACTTGGAAGCCTGGCAACTCGCCTTCGGGTACCTTCCAGACAAATGTTCCTTCCCGCCTTAGAAATCGTGTATTAGTATAAATATGCCCAACGCGATCTTGCCCAAATTTTGTATTTAGTAAATCTATAGCTAGACAAAGGACATAAACTTGGAAGTCTGGCAAATCGCCTTCCGGTGCCTCCCATACAAATGTACCATCCCGCGTACCTTAGAAATCGTGTAATAATATCAATATGCACAACACGATCTTGCCCAAATTTTGTATTTAGTAAATCTAATGCTAGGCAAAGTTTTGGACAAAAACTTGGAAGTCTGCAACTCAACTTCTGGTACCTCCAATATGTACCATCCCGCCCTTTATAAACCCTGTAATATTATCAATATGACCAACGTGTTCTTATTCAAATTTTGGATTTAGTAAATCTATACCTTGATAAAGTTTTGGACAAAAGCTTGGTAGTCTTGCAACTTTCCTTCTGGTACCTCCTATACAAATATACCACTATGACCTACGTGATCTTGCCCATATTCTGTATTTAGTAAAGTTATTGCTAGAAAAAGTTTCGGACAATAACTTGGAAGTCTGGCAAGTCGCCTTCCGGTGCCTTCCATACAAATGTACTATCCCGCCTACCTTAGAAATCGTGTAATAATATCAATCTGCACAACACGATCTTGCTCAAATTTTATATTTAGTAAATCTAATGCTAGGCAAAGTTTTGGACAAAAACTTGGAAGCCTGGCATCTCGCCTTCGGGTACCTTCCAGACAAATGTTCCTTTCCGCCTTAGAAATCGTGTATTAGTATAAATATGCCCAACGCGATCTTGCCCAAATTTTGTATTTATTAAATCTATAGCTAGACAAAGGACATACACTTGGAAGTCTGGCAAATCGCCTTCCGGTGCCTCCCATACAAATGTACCATCCCGCGTACCTTAGAAATCGTGTAATAATATCAATATGCACAACACGATCTTGCACAAATTTTGTATTTAGTAAATCTAATGCTAGGCAAAGTTGATAAAGTTTTGGACAAAAGCTTGGTAGTCTTGCAACTTCCCTTATGGTACCTCCCATACAAATGTACCATCTCACCCCATTAGAAATCGTGTAACAATATCAATATTCCCATCGTGATCTTGTCCAAATTTTGTATTTATTAAATCTATAGCTAGACAAAATTTTGGACAAAAACTTGGAAGTCTGGCAACTCCCCTTCCGGTGTCTTCCATACAAATGTACCATCCAGCCTACCACAGAAATCGTGTAATAATATCAATATGTCCAACACGATCTTGGCCAAATTCGTGTAATAATATCAATATGGACAACACGATCTTGCCCAAATTTTGTATTTAGTAAATCTAATGCTAGGCAAAGTTTTAGACAAAAATTTGGAAGTCTGGCAACTTCTCTTCTGGTACCTCCCATACAAATGTACCATCCCACCCCATTAGAAATCGTGTAATAATATCAATATGCACAACGTGATCTTGTCCATATTTTGTATTTATTATATCTATTGCTAGAAAAAGTTTCGGACAAAAAAACTTGGAACTCTGGCAACTCCCCTTCCGGTGTCTCCCATACAAATGTACCATCCCGCCTACCTCAGAAATAGTGTAATTATATCAATATGCCCAACACGATATTGCCCAAATTTTGTATTTAGTAAATCTATAGGTGAAAATAGGTTTTCAACACTTGGAAGTCTGGAAACACCCTTCTAGCAATATGACCAACGTGATCTTATCCAAATTTTGTATTTAGTAAAGCTATTGCTAGAAAAAGTTTCGGACAAAAACTTGGAAGTCTGGCAAATCGTTTTCAGGTGCCTCCCATACAAATGTACCATCCCGCCTACCTTAGAAATCGTGTAATAATATCAATATGCACAACACGATCTTGCTCAAATTTTATATTTAGTAAATCTAATGCTAGGCAAAGTTTTGGACAAAAACTTGGAAGCCTGGCAACTCGCCTTCGGGTACCTTCCAGAAAAATGTTCCTTCCCGCCTTAGAAATCGTGTATTAGTATAAATATGCCCAACGCGATCTTGCCCAAATTTTGTATTTAGTAAATCTATAGCTAGACAAAGGACATAAACTTGGAAGTCTGGCAAATCGCCTTCCGGTGCCTCCCATACAAATGTACCATCCCGCGTACCTTAGAAATCGTGTAATAATATCAATATGCACAACATGATCTTGCACAAATTTTGTATTTAGTAAATCTAATGCTAGGCAAAGTTGATAAAGTTTTGGACAAAAGCTTGGTAGTCTTGCAACTTTCCTTCTGGTACCTCCTATACAAATATACCACTATGACCTACGTGATCTTGCCCATATTCCGTATTTAGTAAAGTTATTGCTAGAAAAAGTTTCGGACAATAACTTGGAAGTCTGGCAAGTCGCCTTCGGGTACCTTCCAGACAAATGTTACTTCCCGCCTTAGAAATCGTGTATTAGTATAAATATTCCCAACGCGATCTTGCCCAAATTTTGTATTTAGTAAATCTATAGCTAGACAAAGGACATAAACTTGGAAGTCTGGCAAATCGCCTTCCGGTGCCTCCCATACAAATGTACCATCCCGCGTACCTTAGAAATCGTGTAATAATATCAATATGCACAACATGATCTTGCACAAATTTTGTATTTAGTAAATCTAATGCTAGGCAAAGTTGATAAAGTTTTGGACAAAAGCTTGGTAGTCTTGCAACTTCCCTTCTGGTACCTCCCATACAAATGTACCATCTCACCCCATTAGAAATCGTGTAATGATATCAATATTCCCATCGTGATCTTGTCCAAATTTTGTATTTATTAAATCTATAGCTAGACAAAATTTTGGACAAAAACTTGGAAGTCTGGCAACTCCCCTTCCGGTGTCTTCCATACAAATGTACCATCCAGCCTACCACAGAAATCGTGTAATAATATCAATAAGTCCAACACGATCTTGGCCAAATTCGTGTAATAATATCAATATGGACAACACGATCTTGCCCAAATTTTGTATTTAGTAAATCTAATGCTAGGCAAAGTTTTAGACAAAAACTTGGAAGTCTGGCAACTTCTCTTCTGGTACCTCCCATACAAATGTACCATCCCACCCCATTAGAAATCGTGTAATAATATCAATATGCACAACGTGATCTTGTCCACATTTTGTATTTATTATATCTATTGCTAGAAAAACTTTCGGACAAAAACTTGGAAGTCTGGCAACTCCCCTTCCGGTGTCTCCCATACAAATGTACCATCCCGCCTACCTCAGAAATCGTGTAATTATATCAATATGCCCAACACGATATTGCCCAAATTTTGTATTTAGTAATCCTATAGGTGAAAATAGGTTTTCAACACTTGGAAGTCTGGAAACACCCTTCTAGCAATATGACCAACGTGATCTTATCCAAATTTTGTATTTAGTAAAGCTATTGCTAGAAAAAGTTTCGGACAAAAACTTGGAAGTCTGGCAAATCGTTTTCAGGTGCCTCCCATACAAATGTACCATCCCGCCTACCTTAGAAATCGTGTAATAATATCAATATGCACAACACGATCTTGCTCAAATTTTATATTTAGTAAATCTAATGCTAGGCAAAGTTTTGGACAAAAACTTGGAAGCCTGGCAACTCGCCTTCGGGTACCTTCCAGAAAAATGTTCCTTCCCGCCTTAGAAATCGTGTATTAGTATAAATATGCCCAACGCGATCTTGCCCAAATTTTGTATTTAGTAAATCTATAGGTGGAAAAAGGTTTTCAAAAAACACTTGGAAGTCTGGAAACACCCCTTCTAGCAATATGACCAACGTGATGTTATCCAAATTTTGTATTTAGTAAATCTATAGCTAGACAAAGGACATAAACTTGGAAGTCTGGCAAATCGCCTTCCGGTGCCTCCAATACAAATGTACCATCCCGCGTACCTTAGAAATCGTGTAATAATATCAATATGCACAACACGAACTTGCCCAAATTTTGGATTTAGTAAATCTAATGCTAGGCCCGCCTACCTTAGAAATCGTGTAATAATATCAATATGCACAACACGATCTTGCTCAAATTTTATATTTAGTAAATCTAATGCTAGGCAAAGTTTTGGACAAAAACTTGGAAGTCTGGCAACTCCCCTTCCGGTGCCTCCCATACAAATGTACCATTCCGCCTTAGAAATCTTGTATTAGTATAAATATGCCCAACGCTATCTTGCCCAAATTTTGTATTTAGTAAATCTATAGGTGGAAAAAGGTTTTCAAAAAACACTTGGAAGTCTGGAAACACCCCTTCTAGCAATATGACCAACGTGATGTTATCCAAATTTTGTATTGAGTTAATCTATAGGTTGATAAAGCTTTGGACAAAAGCTTGGTAGTCTTGCAACTTCCCTTCTTGTACCTCCTATACAAATATAGCACTATGACCTATGCGATCTTGTAATATTAATAATATTATAAGCCGTGTAATATTATCAATATGACCAACGCGATCTTGCCCAAATTCTGTATTTAGTCAATCTATAGGTAGACAAAGTTTTGGATAAAAACTTGGAAGTCTGGCAACTCCCCTTCTGATACCTCCCATACAAATGTACCATCCCGCCTACCTCAGAAATCGTGTAATATTATCAATATGCCCACATTTTGTATTTAGTAAATATATAGCTAGACAAAGTTTTGGACAAAAACTTGGAAGTCTGGCAACTCCTCTTCTGGTACCTCCCATACAAATGTTCCATCCCGCCTTAGAAATCGTGTATTAGTAAAAATATGCCCAACGCGATCTTGCCCAAATTTTGTATTTAGTAAATCTATACATAGCTAGACAAAGTTTTGGACAAAAACTTGGAAGTCTGGCAACTCCTCTTCTGGTACCTCCCATACAAATGTACCATCCCGCCTACCTCAGAAATCGTGTAATAATATCAATATGCCCAACGTGATCTTGCCCAAATTTTGTATTTATTAAATCTATAGGTGGAAAAAGGTTTTCAACAAACACTTGGAAGTCTGGAAACACCCCTTCTAGCAATATGACCAACGTGATCTTATCCAAATTTTGTATTTAGTAAATCTATAGCTTGATAAAGTTTTGGACAAAAGCTTGGTAGTCTTGCAACTTCCCTTCTGGTACCTCCCATACAAATGTACCATCTCACCCCATTAGAAATCGTGTAATAATATCAATATTCCCATCGTGATCTTGTCCAAATTTTGTATTTATTAAATCTATAGCTAGACAAAATTTTTGACAAAAACTTGGAAGTCTGGCAACTCCCCTTCCGGTGTCTTCCATACAAATGTACTATCCAGCCTACCACAGAAATCGTGTAATAATATCAATATGTCCAACACGATCTTGGCCAAATTCGTGTAATAATATCAATATGGACAACACGATATTGCCCAAATTTTGTATTTAGTAAATCTAATGCTAGGCAAAGTTTTGGACAAAAACTTGGAAGTCTGGCAACTTCTCTTCTGGTACCTCCAATACAAATGTTCCATCCCACCCCATTAGAAATCGTGTAATAATATCAATATTCCCATCGTGATCTTGTCCAAATTTTGTATTTATTAAATCTATAGCTAAAAAAAAGTTTCGGACAAAAACTTGAAAGTCTGGCAAATCGCCTTCCGGTGCCTCCCATACAAATCTACTATCCCGCGTACCTTAGAAATCGTGTAATAATATCAATATGCACAACACGATCTTGCCCAAATTTTGTATTTAGTAAATCTAAAGCTAGGCAAAGTTTTGGACAAAAACTTGAAAGTCTGCAACTCAACTTCTGGTACCTCCAATATGTACCATCCCGCCCTTTATAAACCCTGTAATATTATCAATAAGACCAACGTGTTCTTATTCAAATTTTGTATTTAGTAAATCTATACATTGATAAAGTTTTGGACAAAAGCTTGGTAGTCTTGCAACTTCCCTTCTGGTACCTCCTATACAAATATACCACTATGACCTACGCGATCTTGCCCAAATTCTGTATTTAGTAAAGCTATTGCTAGAAAAAGTTTCGGACATAAACTTGGAAGTCTGGAAAATCGCCTTCCGGTGCCTCCCATACAAATGTACCATCCCGCCTACCTTAGAAATCGTGTAATAATATCAATATGCACAACACGATCTTGCCCAAATTTTGTATTTAGTAAATCTAATGCTAGGCAAAGTTTTGGACAAAAACTTGGAAGTCTGCAACTCAACTTCTGGTACCTCCAATATGTACCATCCCGCCCTTTATAAACCCTGTAATATTATCAATAAGACCAACGTGTTCTTATTCAAATTTTGTATTTAGTAAATCTATACATTGATAAAGTTTTGGACAAAAGCTTGGTAGTCTTGCAACTTCCCTTCTGGTACCTCCTATACAAATATACCACTATGACCTACGCGATCTTGCCCATATTCTGTATTTAGTAAAGTTATTGCTAGAAAAAGTTTCGGACAATAACTTGGAAGTCTGGCAACTCCCCTTCCGGTGTCTTCCATACAAATGTACCATCCAGCCTACCACAGAAATCGTGTAATAATATCAATATGTCCAACACGATCTTGGCCAAATTCGTGTAATAATATCAATATGGACAACACGATCTTGCCCAAATTTTGTATTTAGTAAATCTAATGCTAGGCAAAGTTTTGGACAAAAACTTGGAAGTCTGGCAACTTGTCTTCTGGTACCTCCCATACAAATGTACCATCCCGCCTACCTCAGAAATCGTGTAATAATATCAATATGCACAACGTGATCTTATCCATATTTTGTATTTCGTAAAGCTATTGCTAGAAAAAGTTTCGGACAAAAACTTGGAAGCCTGGCAACTCGCCTTCGGGTACCTTCCAGACAAATGTTCCTTCCCGCCTTAGAAATCGTGTATTAGTATAAATATGCCCAACGCGATCTTGCCCAAATTTTGTATTTAGTAAATCTATAGCTAGACAAAGGACATAAACTTGGAAGGAAATAATATCAATATGGACAACACGATCTTGCCCAAATTTTGTATTTAGTAAATCTAATGCTAGGCAAAGTTTTAGACAAAAACTTGGAAGTCTGGCAACTTCTCTTCTGGTACCTCCCATACAAATGTACCATCCCGCCTACCTCAGAAATCGTGTAATAATATCAATATGCACAACGTGATCTTATCCAAATTTTGTATTTAGTAAAGCTATTGCTAGAAAAAGTTTGGGACAAAAACTTGGTAGCCTGGCAAATCGCCTTCCGGTGCCTCCCATACAAATGTGATGGTACCCCATTAGAAATCGTGTAATAATATCAATATGCACAACGTATAAATATGCCCAACGCGATCTTGCCCAAATTTTGTATTTAGTAAATCTATAGCTAGACAAAGGACATAAACTTGGAAGTCTGGCAAATCGCCTTCCGGTGCCTCCCATACAAATGTGATGGTACCCCATTAGAAATCGTGTAATAATATCAATATGCACAACGTGATCTTGTCCACATTTTGTATTTATTATATCTATTGCTAGAAAAAGTTTCGGACAAAAACTTGGAAGTCTGGCAACTCCCCTTCCGGTGTCTCCCATACAAATGTACCATCCCGCCTACCTCAGAAATCGTGTAATAATATCAATATGCCCAACACGATATTGCCCAAATTTTGTATTTAGTAAATCTATAGGTGAAAATAGGTTTTCATCACTTGGAAGTCTGGAAACACCCTTCTAGCAATATGACCAACGTGATCTTATCCAAATGTTGTATTTAGTAAAGCTATTGCTAGAAAAAGTTTCGGACAAAAACTTGGAAGTCTGGCAAATCGTTTTCAGGTGCCTCCCATACAAATGTACCATACCGCCTACCTTAGAAATCGTGTAATAATATCAATATGCCCAACACGATATTGCCCAAATTTTGTATTTAGTAAATCTAATGCTAGGCAAAGTTTTGGACAAAAACTTGGAAGCCTGGCAACTCGCCTTCGGGTACCTTCCAGACCAATGTTCCATCCCGCCTTAGAAATCGTGTATTAGTATAAATATGCCCAACGCGATCTTGCCCAAATTTTGTATTTAGTAAATCTATAGGTGCAAATAGGTTTTCAACAAACACTTGGAAGTCTGGAAACACCCCTTCTAGCAATATGACCAACGTGATCTTATCCAAATTTTGTGTTTAGTAAATGTATAGCTTGATACAGTTTTGGACAAAAGCTTGGTAGTCTTGCAACTTCCCTTCTGGTACCTCCTATACAAATATACCACTATGACCTACGCGATCTTGCCCAAATTCTGTATTTAGTAAAACTATTGCTAGAAAAAGTTTCAGAGAAAAACTTGGAAGTCTGGCAAATCGTCTTCCGGTGCCTCCCATACAAATGTACCATCCCGTCTACCTTAGAAATCGTGTAATAATATCAATATGCCCAACACGACATTGCCCAAATTTTGTATTTAGTAAATCTAATTCTAGGCAAAGTTTTGGACAAAAACTTGGAAGCCTGGCAACTCGCCTTCGGGTACCTTCCAGACCAATGTTCCATCCCGCCTTAGAAATCGTGTATTAGTATAAATATGCCCAACGCGATCTTGCACAAATTTTGTATTTAGTAAATCTATAGGTGGAAAAAGGTTTTCAACAAACACTTGGAAGTCTGGAAACTCCCCTTCTAGCAATATGACCAACGTGATCTTATCCAAATTTTGTATTGATTAAATCTATAGCTAGGCAAAATTTTGGACAAAAACTTGGAAGTCTGGCAACTTCCCTTCCGGTGTCTCCCATACAAATGTACCATCCCGCCTACCTCAGAAATCGTGTAATAATATCAATATGCCCAACACGATATTGCCCAAATTTTGTATTTAGTAAATCTAATGCTAGGCAAAGTTTTGGACAAAAACTTGGAAGCCTGGCAACTCGCCTTCGGGTACCTTCCAGACCAATGTTCCATCCCGCCTTAGAAATCGTGTATTAGTATAAATATGCCCAACGCGATCTTGCCCAAATTTTGTATTTAGTAAATCTATAGGTGCAAATAGGTTTTCAACAAACACTTGGAAGTCTGGAAACACCCCTTCTAGCAATATGACCAACGTGATCTTATCCAAATTTTGTATTTAGTAAATCTATAGCTTGATACAGTTTTGGACAAAAGCTTTGTAGTCTTGCAACTTCCCTTCTGGTACCTCCTATACAAATATACCACTATGACCTACGCGATCTTGCCCAAATTCTGTATTTAGTAAAACTATTGCTAGAAAAAGTTTCAGAGAAAAACTTGGAAGTCTGGCAAATCGTCTTCCGGTGCCTCCCATACAAATGTACCATCCCGCCTACCTTAGAAATCGTGTAATAATATCAATATGCCCAACACGACATTGCCCAAATTTTGTATTTAGTAAATCTAATGCTAGGCAAAGTTTTGGACAAAAACTTGGAAATCTGGCAACTCCTCTTCTGGTACCTCCCATACAAATGTACCATCCCACCCCATTAGAAATCGTGTAATAATATCAATATGCCCAACGTGATCTTGTCCAAATTCTGTATTTAGTAAAGCTATTGCTAGAAAAAGTTTCGGACAAAAACTTGGAAGTCTGGCAAATCGGCTTCCGGTACCTCCCATACAAATGTACCATCTCGCCTACCTTAGAAATCGTGTAATAATATCAATATGCACAACACGATCTTGCACAAATTTTGTATTTAGTTAATCTGATGGTAGGCAACGTTTTGGACAAAAACTTGGAAGTCTGGCAACTCGCCTTCGGGCCATCCCGCCTTAGAAATCGTGTATTAGTATAAATATGCCCAACGCGATCTTGCACAAATTCTGTATTTAGTAAATCTATAGGTGGAAATAGGTTTTCAACAAACACTTGGAAGTCTGGAAACACCCCTTCTAGCAATATGACCAACGTGATCTTATCCAAATTTTGTATTTAGTAAATCTATAGCCTGATAAAGTTTTGGACAAAAGCTTGGTAGTCGTGCAACTTCCCTTCTGGTACCTCCTATACAAATATACCACTATGACCTACGCGATCTTGCCCAAATTCTGTATTTAGTAAAACTATTGCTAGAAAAAGTTTCAGAGAAAAACTTGGAAGCCTGGCAACTCGCCTTCCGGTGCCTCCCATACAAATGTACCATCCCGCCTACCTCAGAAATCGTGTAATAATATCAATATACCTAACACGATCTTGAACAAATTTTGTATTTAGTAATAATATCAATATGACCAACGTAATCTTATCCAAATTTTGTATCTAGTAAATCTATAGCGTGATAAAGTTTTGGACAAAAGCTTGGTAGTCTTGCAACTTCCCTTCTGGTACCTCCTATACAAATATACCACTATGACCTACGCGATCTTGCCCAAATTCTGTATTTAGTAAAGCTATTGCTAGAAAAAGTTTCAGAGAAAAACTTGGAAGTCTGGCAAATCGTCTTCCGGTGCCTCCCATACAAATGTACCATCCCGCCTACCTTAGAAATCGTGTAATAATATCAATATGCCCAACACGATATTGCCCAAATTTTGTATTTAGTAAATCTAATGCTAGGCAAAGTTTTGGACAAAAAATTTGGAAGCCTGGCAACTCGCCTTCGGGTACCTTCCAGACAAATGTTCCATCCCGCCTTAGAAATCGTCTATTAGTATAAATATGCCCAACGCGATCTTGCCCAAATTTTTTATTTAATAAATCTATAGGTGGAAAAAGGTTTTCAACAAACACATGGAAGTCTGGAAACACCCCTTCTAGCAATATGACCAACGTGATCTTATCCAAATTTTGTATTTATTAAATCTATAGCTAGACAAAATTTTGAACAAAAACTTGGAAGTCTGGCAACTCCCCTTCTGGTGTCTTCGATACAAATGTACAATCCCGCCTACCTCAGAAATCGTGTAATATTATCAATATGCCCAACACGACATTGCCCAAATTTTGTATTTAGTAAATCAAATTCTAGGCAAAGTTTTGGACAAAAACTTGGAAGCCTGGCAACTCGCCTTCGGGTACCTTCCAGACAAATGTTCCATCCCGCTTTCGAAATCGTATATTAGTATAAGTATGCCCAACGCGATCTTGCCCAAATTTTGTATTTAGTAAATCTATAGGTGGAAATAGGTTTTCAACAAACACTTGGAAGTCTGGAAACACCCCTTCTAGCAATATGACCAACGTGATCTTATCCAAATTTTGTATTTAGTAAATCTATAGCTTGATACAGTTTTGGACAAAAGCTTGGTAGTCTTGCAACTTCCCTTCTGGTACCTCCTATACAAATATACCACTATGACCTACGCCATCTTGCCCAAATTCTGTATTTAGTAAAGCTATTGCTAGAAAAAGTTTCAGAGAAAAACTTGGAAGTCTGGCAAATCGTCTTCCGGTGCCTCCCATAAAAATGTACCATCCCGCCTACCTTAGAAATTGTGTAATAATATCAATATGCACAACACGATCTTGCCCAAATTTTTTATTTAGTAAATCTAATGCTAGGCAAAGTTTTGGACAAAAACTTGGAAATCTGGCAACTCCTCTTCTGGTACCTCCCATACAAATGTACCATCCCACCCCATTAGAAATCGTGTAATAATATCAATATGCCCAACGTGATCTTGTCCAAATTCTGTATTTAGTAAAGCTATTGCTAGAAAAAGTTTCGGACAAAAACTTGGAAGTCTGGCAAATCGGCTTCCGGTACCTCCCATACAAATGTTCCATCTCGCCTACCTTAGAAATCGTGTAATAATATCAATATGCACAACACGATCTTGCACAAATATTGTATTTAGTTAATCTAATGGTAGGCAAAGTTTTGGACAAAAACTTGGAAGTCTGGCAACTCGCCTTCGGGCCATCCCGCCTTAGAAATCGTGTATTAGTATAAATATGCCCAACGCGATCTTGCACAAATTCTGTATTTAGTAAATCTATAGGTGGAAATAGGTTTTCAACAAACACTTGGAAGTCTGGAAACACCCCTTCTAACAATATGACCAACGTGATCTTATCCAAATTTTGTATTTAGTAAATCTATAGCTTGATAAAGTTTTGGACAAAAGCTTGGTAGTCGTGCAACTTCCCTTCTGGTACCTCCTATACAAATATACCACTATGACGAACGCGATCTTTCCCAAATTCTTATCCAAATTTTGTATTTAGTAACTCTATAGTTAGACAAAGTTTTGGACAAAAAATTGGAAGTCTGGCAACTCCCCTTCCGGTGCCTCCCATACAAATGTACCATCCCGCCTACCTCAGAAATCGTGTAATAATATCAATATGCCTAACACGATCTTGAACAAATTTTGTATTTAGTAATAATATCAATATGACCAACGTGATCTTATCCAAATTTTGTATCTAGTAAATCTATAGCGTGATAAAGTTTTGGACAAAAGCTTGGTAGTCTTGCAACTTCCCTTCTGGTACCTCCTATACATATATACCACTATGACCTACGCGATCTTTCCCAAATTCTGTATTTAGTAAATCTATAGTTAGACAAAATTTTGGACAAAAACTTGGAAGTCTGGCAAATCGCCTTCCGGTGCCTCCCATACAAATGTACCATCCCGCCTGCCTTGGAAATCGTGTAATAATACCAATATGCACAACTCGATCTTGCCCAAATTTTGTATTTAGTAAATCTAATGCTAGGCAAAGTTTTGGACAAAAACTTGGAAGTCTGGCAACTCCCCTTCCGGTGCCTCCCATACAAATGTACCATCCCGCCTACCTCAGAAATCGTGTAATAATATCAATATGCCCAACACGATCTTGCCCAAATTTTGTATTTAGTAATATTATCAATATGACCAACGTGATCTTATCCAAATTTTGTATCTAGTAAATCTATACCGTGATAAAGTTTTGGACAAAAGCTTGGTAGTCTTGCAACTTCCCTTCTGGTACCTCCTATACAAATATACCACTATGACCTACGCGATCTTTCCCAAATTCTGTATTTAGTAAATCTATAGTTAGACAAAACTTTGGACAAAAACTTGGAAGTCTGGCAACTCCCCTTCTGGTGCCTCCCATACAAATGTACCATCCCGCCTGCCATAGAAATCGTGTAATAATACCAATATGCACAACTCGATCTTGCCCAAATTTTGTATTTAGTAAATCTAATGCTAGGCAAAGTTTTGGACAAAAACTTGGAAGTCTGGCAACTCACCTTCTGGTACGTCCAAATGTACCATCTCGCCCCTTGTAAACCAATTAATATTATCAGTATGACCAACGCGATCTTTCCCAAATTCTGTATTTAGTAAATCTATAGTTAGACTAAGTTTTGGACAAAAACTTGGACGTCTGGCAATTCCCCTTCTGGTACCTCCCATACAAATGTACCAATGTGACCAACGCGATCTTGTCCAAATTCTGTATTTAGTAAATCTAGAGCTAGACAAAGTTTTGATGGCTAATCGGTCATCTTTAGAAAAGCGAAAGATGTTCAAGCGCAAGTTTGGAGATATACTAGTGAATTGCTTCAATCCTACTATACTTGGTCTTCATAGAGCTAACATGAACATCCAATTAATTTTGGACGCATACGCCTGCTGTAGCTTCATCATCAATTATATAAACAAATCCAACCGAGGTGTTTCGAGGCTAATGCGGGACACAATGGATCAGTTCGTCAAAAATTTCAACATATTGGCAATAAATTTATCAACGCAACGGAGATTTCAGCACGTATAATATACTACGAATGCATCTTTCTGAAATGAACGCCGAAGTTTATATTGTTTTGAAAGTTTATTTGTGTTGAAAATATGGTAAACCACTACATTCAAATATCAGACAACTTGGATGAGCTCTGTCTAGCGGATTTTGTGGCAATGTCCCGATTTTGTAAAAGGTCGAATGGAGCTCAACTAAATCCGGATAAGGAGTATCCAGAAGACAACGAACCGCAGGAGGTATCTAACGTCAACAGCAGACAAAAACTTAAGGATAGGAGCGGATATATATTCAAAAGGACATAATCACGTGTGTTACGCTTCCGGAGATTTAGTGTTGGTAACAAAAGAGAAGACTATTGTAGAGAACTCATGCTGTACCGCCCACGGAGAAATGAAGAACTGGATGTAATCAATAAGGACTGCGAAAAAATATGTAGGACTCAAACATCATCCATCGAAGCAAACCGTGAAAATACGATCAACTTTAAGAACAGGGCCTGAAAACAATTCTGCAACGTGTTGAGGAAGAACAAAACAATTTGGCTGAAGTAGAGGAATGTGCTAGACTAGCAGATACTGATTAAAGGGTAAGCTTATTCTACGTCGACGATGACACCAGCATTCTTGAAGATATAGAAGAACCCTCGACTTGCTTGATCAAACTACCTCCACTTATTTCTTTTTTTTTTTTTTTTTTTTTTTTGCTGGCCAACACTCAGGGGATGCCCCCTATAAATGCAATGCATTGTGTTAGCGGAAGGAAATTAGGGTATCGGAAGGAGGAAAGAGGGAGTAGTGTTTGTTGACATTTGTTTTGAATTTCTGAATGTCACAACTGGCAGGAAACACATTTGCTGGAAGATTATTCCACATACGAACGGTTCGGCTAAAGAACGAATTTTCTCTATAGTGCGTCGTCCGGTCAACCGGCCATTTCACAATGAACGGATGAGATACCCTGGATAGCCGTGTATTCCGACTAAATGTTCTAACGTCAGGGACCAGACGACGGATATCTTCTGAACAGATACCATTAAAATATCTATAGAATAGCGATACACAACCCACATTACGGCGATGCTGTAGGGAGACAATAGAGCTGGATACCCTACCATCCCCTATCATCACCACCGCTCTCCTCTGTACACGGTCCAGAAGCTTCAAAGATGTTAATGGAGCCCCTGCCCATATATGCGAGTTGTATTCCATTTTAGGCCGGATGTAAGTGGTGTAAATATTTACGAGATCAGATGGAGTGAAGTATTTCTTGCACCGCTTCAAAAAGCCTAAACACTTGAATGCTTCTTTCGACACTTCGAATATATGGCTAGCCCAGCGAGCATCACCCTGTATCTTCATGCCCAGAACATCAAGAGTGTCTGATTCGTCGATATCCACACCACCCATAGAAATTGACGACGATGCTGGATCTGGTGAACGTTTGTGTGACAACAAACAGCACTGGGTCTTTTGTGCATTAAAATCTACTCTATTCATTTGGCCCCACTCACAAATCGTCGCCAAATCGCGGTTAAGTGAGTCATTCATCATTCGCCTTTTGTCCTCGACCTCCAGAGGACCTGGCCGATGATCAAATGAGTATGAATGACAGAGATTGCTGTCATCCGCAAAGGAGTAGATCGGGTTCACAGTCTGACCCAACAAGTCGTCAATGAAAATAAGAAATAGAGAGGGAGAGAGGACAGAGCCTTGTGGAACTCCTGCGGTCAACCTATGCTCGTTGGATGAAACCCCATCTATAACAACTCGTATAGTGCGATCCCTGAGGAAACTCGATATGAATCGAGAGAAGATATTACCGACACCAAAAGCAATAAGTTTTGATATGAGTGCTCCGTGCCAGACCCTATCGAACGCCTTGGAAATATCCAGAGCCACGACCTTACTTTCACCAAGGGCGTGAATAGATCGACTCCATCGCTCCGAAAGGAACGCCATCAGGTCTCCAGTAGATCGATTTCTACGGAAGCCATACTGTCGATCATTTAGAAGGCCGTTAGACTCTAAATACTTAACAAGATGGTGGTTAACCATGCTCTCCATAACCTTCGAGAGCGCAGAACATATTGCAATTGGACGGTAATTCGCAGGATTAGTAGCCTCACCTTTCTTGGGGATCGGCTGAACATTGGCAACTTTCCAACGTGAAGGGTAAATACCTGCACGGTACGACATGTTGAAAAGATTGCGCAATGGACGAGCTAGCGTCGAAGAGCACTTACATAGGACAAGTGCTGAAATGCCATCCGGGCCCGGAGTTTTGTTTACATTGAGATCTGCAAGAACCCTTTTAACGCCACGTGTTCGAAAAAATATCTGAGGCATCGAAGTAGATACGTTTTCGATTACGGGGAGTGGTTGACTGCTGTCTGGCAAAGATGAATTCTTTGCAAATATTTCAGCCAGAAGGTTAGCTTTGTCAACCGGGTCAGTGAATATCTGGTCATCGTTAACGAGAGTTGGGATAGAAGATGAAGAATTGTCCCTTACTCTTTTAACAAATGCCCAAAAGCTCTTACTACCCCTGGGAGAAGAAAGAACTTTAGCACGAAGGCGTTGTTCGTGGAGAAGTTTTTCACGCCTAAGCACTCTGGCACAATTGGATCTTGCCTGCTTACGTAGCAGCTCAGTAGTGACGTTTTTATTTAAACGCCAATTTCTGAACGCTTCCTCTTTGGATCTGACAGCTTCTTTGCATGTCTGATTAAACCAACAATTCTTTGAAGGTTTATTCGAAGTAGTCTTCGATGGAATAAACGTGTTTATTCCATGAAGAATTATTTTCTCGACCATTTCAGCAGCAGCATCGACATTATTGTCTAGGAAACATAATTTCCAATTAAAATGCTGATAGAAATTGTTGAGCTCGGCCCAACGTGCCTTTTCGTATATGTACAAAGTCCGCTTCGTGACTGGTTTAGAAGTGGATCGAAGATCGGAGAACGAAAAGGATGCTGAAATGGTGCAATGATCCGAGTTACCAAGAGGTGCAAGAATATTAACCTCGTACTTTTCAGGGTGTGAGGTTAAGAAAAGGTCAAGAATATTATGATATTGCCCTTCAACACGCGGAATGTGTGTTGGTGCATTCACTAGTTGCGTCAAGTTATTATGCGCGGCGAAAAGCTCAGCGTACTGTCCCTCCGGAGAAGTGTGGCTCGAATGGGAAAGCCAAGATTGATTATGGACATTGAAATCCCCAGCAACTACAATTTCACTGTCCGGACAATCTTCTAGAACTTTAGATATAGAATCGGAAAGGGCGTCGAAGCCGTTTAGGGTAGCCTCCCTTTCCAAATTTGGGCTTCTGTAAAGAAACCCGAAGTGTAATGGGTGTGATCCAATCCTGAACTTAACCCAAAGAAAGTTAAATTCTGGATCTTGTGAGTCCAAATGTTGCTGGCTCTGGAACACCACACCATTACGTATGTATACCACAAGGCCTCTGTGGGAAGAGAAAGAGGAAAGAGTGTGATATCCAGGAATGTGAAAATTCTGTGGATTAGAACCCTCACACACCTGGGTCTCACATAGAGCGAGTACATCTGGCCTATGGAACTGAACGTGAGTGTATACCGCAAAGAAATTTGCCTTCAGCCCTCGTATGTTCGCAAAATGTGTTTTAAATGAACCTACCATTGTAACATACAGAAACACAAAACAATATCAAAGCATAAATACAAATAACTGTGCACCCCTCTTGCCGCTGCTAGACCCAACAAGTGTTCAGTGTTAGATCTTCAACACAAGTCGGGCAGCGACATGAAGAGAGCACAGTCGTTTGTTTTATGCGAAAAGGGATGCGGAGAGGAAGGGGGGAACACAGGAGAAGGGGAGCATAAAAAAGCCCTTCGTGTTGGCGTTGATGAGCAGCGAGATGTGTGAGATGGCTGTGGCTGCTGTGACTGCTGTAGATTTTGTTGTTGTTTATTGTTGGTCTTGGTTATTGTTGGTGTGCACTTTATGTATTGTTTTTAGGATTTTTGTTTTTCTGTTTTGTGAATGTTTTTTTTTTTTCTGTTTTGTGAATATGTTTGTTTTTTTTCTTTTTTTTTTTCTGTTTTGTGAATATGTTTATTTTTTTTTATTTTTCTGTGTTGTTGTTTTTAATGACACTGAACGGACAGAACATAAACAAACGCGACAACGACCGGACAGACAAAAAAGTGCGTGTGCACCGGACGGGAGACAAACTACTACTGAGAATACTTTCAGCTGACCGAAATAATGAGACAACGTGAGGATACAGATTTCGCAGAGGCACTCAACAACACGGCAACGGGAGAAACGACTGAGAGTAATGTGGAACTGATCAGTACTAGAGTTGTTACTAACACCGGAAATATTCCGGAGGATGCAATTCTTTTTTATTCCAACAATTAAGTAAATGCTTTTAACGACCTTATACTTTGCCAATTGGATGAAGAGGAACCAACATCGCGAGCCATTGATGTAATAAAGGTAACATCTATCATATTCAGACGCAGGAAATGAATCGACTCCACGTACAATCATACGTGGCAATTTCAATATTTGTCGACTGACGATAAGACCAGTGGAAAAGTTTCAGTCGGGAAAACCGACTTATATATACCCTCACCCTCAGTAAAAACATACAAGTCTCATATTCAAAATACCGCATGTTATAGAAAAAAATATTGTAGAGTTTTTTCTCGAAAATTGTATGTAAGTACGAGAAAGGCAGTTGCCAGACTTCCATGTTTTCGTCTAAAACTTTGTCTAGCTATAGATTTACTAAGTACAGAATTTGGGCAAGATCGCATTGATCATTATACGGTTTATAAGGAGCGGGATGGTACATTTGTATGTCAGGTACCAGAAGGGGAGTTGCCAGACTTCCAAGTTTTTGTCTCAAACTTTGTCTAGCTACAGCTTTACTAAATACGGAATTTGGGCAAGTTCGCGTTGGTCATATTGATATTATTACACGATTTCTAAAGTGGTTCGAAATAGACGATTTGTATGGGAGGTACCCGAAGGGGTGTGACCATAAAGCTCATACGCAATCCCATAAGCAGTTTTTGAAAAATATTAACCCATGCCAAATTTCAAAGGGATTGTTCAACTCTTTCGAAAGTTATAGTGCGTACCAGCAGGACAACGGACGTACAGACGGACATGGCTCAAACGATTCAGGAAGTCATGAATCGAATTTGGTTCAAAGACACCTGGGGTCTAATGTGGATATTTCTATGTGTTACACTATTGAGCCGTATCAAATAATATATACCCTCCAACCCGTAGGGTGAGGGTACAAAAAAATTGTTTCGAAATTGTATGTAAGTACCAGAAGGGGAGTTTCCAGACTTCCATGTTTTCGTGCATAACTTTGTCTAGCTATAGATTTACTAAGTACAGATTTTGGGCAAGATCGCGTTGGTCATATTGAAAATATTATAGGTTTATAAAGGACGGGATGGTACATTTGTATGGCAGGTACCAGATGGGGAGTTGCCAGACTTCCAAATGTTTGTCTCAAACTTTTTCTAGCTACAGCTTTATTAACCAGTAAAAAAGTTGCAGTTGGGTAAACCGACTTATATATACCCTCACCCTCAGTAAAAACATACAAGTCTCCATTCCAAAGTATCGGAAAGTCAAAAGTGAGCGTGGGTACCATCATTGGATGTAACCTCTGATGAAATGTCATACCGAATGTTATAGAAAAATATATACCCTCACCCTCAGTAAAAACATACAAGTCTCATATTCCAAAGCTTCGGAAAGTCAAAAGTGACCGTGGCTACCATCATTTGATGTAACATCTGATGAAAAGTCATAATAGCAACCTCAAATACCGAATGCTATAGAAAACCAGTGAAAAAGTTGCAGTCGGGTAAACCGACTTATATACCCTCACCCTCAGTAAAAACATACAAGTCTCATACTCATAAGTATCGGAAAGTCAAAAGTGACCGCAGCTACCATCATTTGATGTAACATCTGATGAAAAGTCATAATAGCCACCTAAAATACCGAATGCTATAGAAAAAAAATATTGGATGGTACATTTGTATGGGAGGTACCAGAAGGGGAGTTGCCAGACTTCCAAGTTTTTGTCCAAAATTTTGTCTAGCTATAACTTTACTACATACAAAATTTGGGCAAGATAGCGTTGGTCATATTTCATTTCATTTATTGAGTCTATGGACAGAAATTCCTTACAGACTAGCAAATAACAAGAATTTAATTATAATTTACATTAATTAATCAAATTGATCAACAAATGTTTAAACTTAAAACTAGGTAGACTAAAATCTAAATGTTCACAAATAGAATTGTAGAGTATCATAGATTTAAGTAAAGGTTCATTTACAGCATAATTAGTTAAATGTGTATCAATAGAAAAAGGAAAGTAGTGTCTTATTGCTCGTGGTGGCGCGTTAAAACGAATAAGTGATAACAATTCCGAGCAATCAACATTTCCACAGATTAAACCATATAAGAACCATATATATTGATAGTATTAGACAGTTTATCAGGGGCGGGATGGTACATTTGTATGGGAGGTACCAGAAGGAGAGTTGCCAGACTTCCAAGTTTTTGTCCAAAACTTTCTCTAGCTATAGATTTACTAAATACAGAATTTGGGTAAGATCGCGTTGGTCATATTGGTGTTACTACACGATTTCTAAGGTAGGCGGGATGGTACATTTGTATGGGAGGTACCAGAAGGGGAGTTGCCAGACTTCCAAGTTTTTGTCAGAAACTTTGTCCACTTATACCTTTACTAAATACGGAATTTGGGCAAGATCGCGTTGGTGATATTGATAGTATTACAGGTTTTTTAAGGGGTGGGATGGTACATTTGTATGGGAGGTACCAGAAGGAGAGTTGCCAGACTTCCAAGTTTTTGTCCAAAACTTAGTCTAGCTATAGATTTACTAAATACAGAATTTGGGCAAGATCGCGTTGGTGATATTGGTGTTACTACACGATTTCTAAGGTAGGCGGGATGGTACATTTGTATGGGAGGTACCAGAAGGGGAGTTGCCAGACTTCCAACTTTTTGTCCGAAACTTTGTCCACTTATACCTTTACTAAATACGGAATTTGGGCAAGATCGCGTTGGTGATATTGATAGTATTACAGGTTTTTTAAGGGGTGGGATGGTACATTTGTATGGGAGGTACCAGAAGGGGAGTTGCCAGACTTCCAAGTTTTTGTCCAAAACTTTGTCTATCTATAGGTTTACTAGGTACAAAATTTGGGCAGGATCGCTTTGGGCATATTGATATTGATACACGATTTCTAAAGTAGGCAATATGGTACATTTGTATGGGAGGTACCAGAAGGGGAGTTGCCAGACTTCCAAGTTTTTGTCCGAAACTTTATCCAGTTGTACTTTTAGCAAATACGTAATTTGGCCAAGATGGGTGTGGGCGTATTGATATTATTACACGATTACTAAAGTGGGCGAAATAGTAGTTTTGTATGGGAGGTTCCCGAAGGGGTGTGGCCATATAGCCCATATGCAATCCCATAAGCAGTTTTGGGAAAATATTAACCCATGCTAAATTTCAGAGCGATTGTTTAACTCTTTCGAAAGTTATCGGGCGTACCAGCAGGACAGACAGACGGACATGGCTCAAACGATTTAGAAAGTCATGAATCGAATTTGGTTCAAAGAGACTTGGGTTCTAATGTGAATATTTCTAGGTGTTACACTTTTCAGCCGTATCAAATGATATATACCCTCCTACCCGTAGGGTGAGGGTATAAAAATATTGGATGGTACATTTGTATGATAGGTACCAGAAGGGGAGTTGCCAGACTTCCAAGTTTTTGTCCAAAACTTTGTCTAGCTATAGCTTTACTAAATACAAAATTTGGGCAGGATCGCGTTGGGCATATTGATATTGTTAGACGATTTCTAAAGTAGACGGGATGGTACATTTGTATGGGAGGTACCAGAAGGGGAGTTGCCAGACTTCCAAGTTTTTGTCCGAAACTGTGTCTAGCTATAGCTTTACTAAATACAGAATTTGGGCAATATAGAGTTGGTCATACTGATAGTGTTGGACGGTTTATAAGGGGCGGGATGGTACATTTGTATGGGAGGTACCAGAAGCGGAGTTGCCAGACTTCCAAGTTTTTGTCTCAAACTTTGTCTAGCTACAGCTTTACTAAATACGGAATTTGGGCAAGTTCGCGTTGGTCATATTGATATAATTATACGATTTCTAATGTAGGCGGGATGGTACATTTGTATGTCAGGTACCAGAAGGGGAGTTGCCAGACTTCCAAGTTTTTGTCTCAAACTTTGTCTAGCTACAGCTTTACTAAATACGGAATTTGGGCAAGTTCGCGTTGGTCATATTGATATTATTACACGATTTCTAAAGTGGTGCGAAATAGACGAAGGGGTGTGACCATAAACTCATACGCAATCCCATAAGCAGTTTTTGAAAAATATTAACCCATGCCAAATTTCAAAGGGATTGTTCAACTCTTTCGAAAGTTATAGTGCGTACCAGCAGGACAACGTACGTACAGACGGACATGGCTCAAACGATTCAGGAAGTCATGAATCGAATTTGGTTCAAAGACACCTGGGGTCTAATGTGGATATTTCTATGTGTTACACTATTGAGCCGTATCAAATAATATATACCCTCCAACCCGTAGGGTGAGGGTACAAAAATATTGTTTCGAAATTGTATGTAAGTACCAGAAGGGGAGTTTCCAGACTTCAATGTTTTCGTTCATAACTTTGTCTAGCTATAGATTTACTAAGTACAGAATTTGGGCAAGATCTAATTGGTCATATTTATAATACTACACGGTTTATAATGGGCGGGATGGTACATTTGTATGGGAGGTACCAGAAGGGGAGTTGCCAGACTTCCAAGTTTTTACCCGAAACTTTGTGCAGTTGTACTTTTACCAAATACGGAATTTGGCCAAGATCGGAGTGGGCGTATTGATATTATTACACGATTACTAAAGTGGGGGAAATAGCAGATTTGTATGGGAGGTACCCGAAGGGGTGTGGCCATATAGCCCATATGCAATCCCATAAGCAGTTTTGGGAAAATATTAAGCCTTGCCAAATTTCATAGTGATTGCTTAACTCTTTCGAAAGTTATCGTGCGTACCAGCAGGACAGACGGACGGACGGACGGACAGACGGACATGGCTCAAACGATTCAGAAAGTCATGAATCGAATTTGGTTCAAAGAGACTTGGGTTCTAATGTGAATATTTCTAGGTGTTACACTTTTCAGCCGTATCAAATGATATATACCCTCCTACCCGTAGGGTGAGGGTATAAAAATATTGGATGGTACATTTGTATGGGAGGTACCAGAAGGGGAGTTGCCAGACTTCCAAGTTTTTGTCCAACATTTTGTCTAGCTATAACTTTACTACATACAAAATTTGGGCAAGATAGCGTTGGTCATATTGATAGTATTAGACAGTTTATCAGGGGCGGGATGGTACATTTGTATGGGAGGTACCAGAAGGGGAGTTGCCAGACTTCCAAGTTTTTGTCCAAAACTTAGTCTAGCTATAGATTTACTAAATACAGAATGTGGGCAAGATCTACACGATTTCTAAGGTAGGCGGGATGGTACATTTGTATGGGAGGTACCAGAAGGGAAGTTGCCAGACTTCCAAGTTTTTGTCAGAAACTTTGTCCACTTATACCTTTACTACCCGCTGGAGTTTGTCAGTCTCCTAACGGGCGCGTCCCCAGGTGGCGGATAGGGGAAGGGGGATGGACACACTGTTCCATCTCATCTAGGGCTGACTTAGGGAGGATGGTTTTTTCTGCCCTAACTAAGGCTACCATAGGGGAGGTGAAGCAGTGTGTCCACCGCCTTAGGGAATCTCGTATTCCCCGCGGACCAAAACGGACTATGGGGGTGTTCCCCTAAACAAAAAAACACCAATGAAGGAAAAGAAAGAAGAAAAAAAAGTTACGGTGCAGTGATTAATAACCCCAGTGCCGGCGCCAAGTGTTGATCTGCTCACTAGTCATGTGCCGTCGATATCCAGCGATAGTGAGCCACACAATCCTCCTACAGGTGTTGGTGCCTTGGCGCCTGTAGTCGCAGTAAATGCAACAAGCGCACATTTAGCCACTGGCAAAAAAAAGGAGGAAGAAAAGGAGGACCAAAGGGGGAGTACTAACTGGACCCAGCCTTCAAGTACAGGTAGAGAATCCGATTCTGACTCCGAATCAAATAATAATATTACTGTCTTAGCTAACTCCAAAGATGACGAGGTCAGCAAGATGGTAGACGAAGTCAACAATTGTATGGCACAGCTCTCTACAAAAAAGAAGAAGCTATCGGGGGCACAACGACGTAAGTTGAAGAAGATGAACCGGGATAGCAAAAAGGCTAAAGTGCAGGATGCTTAAAAGGAGTAATCTGAAACTCCCTCCACCTCCTCGGAAGCTGGAAAGAGGGTCAGATATCCCGAAGAGCAGAACACTGCGAAACCGCCGAAAAAGAAAAAGAGCTCCCCGCTCTCAAGTAAATTGGTGAGACCAATTCAAACCCCCCACAAAAGAGACACTAGTCTGTATCTTTGTGGAAAGGGCGACAAAGTCAATCCAACTACAAAGAGAGCGAGCGCAGCAACGGAGCCCTCCGAGAAGACTGGGGCACCCGAAAGGGTATCCCGATCGACACGGAAGAGGAAGTTGACTGCTGAAAAAGGTAAGAAGCCACCATCATATGCTAAAGTAGCGCGGAAGCACAACAGAGACGAACTCTGCTACGCAGTGATCGATATCCGTTCGGCATCCGGCAAAATCCCTAAAGACCAGCACAACAAAGTTGAGGACCTGGTCAACAACCAAATTGTGGAGCATGCCCTCAACATCGAGGACGGGCCCCCAATTCAAATAATGAGCTGTGAGTTCAAAGGGGACATCTTGTTGTTGGATACGATCCCCTCTCCCTGGGAAGGCGCCAAGCTGAAACTGGTGAGGATGAGGGACATCCCTAAGCTCACAAAAGCGACGGTGTACGTTAAAGGATGGGGCAGCGACTTCACAACAGAACGCATGCTCAAACTCTTTGGCCAGCAGAACAAAGGACTGGACGTAACGAGGTGGGAAGTCTTCCACAGGGAGAGCGACAGCAATGGCACTCTCCTTGTGGTGGGCTTGGATCAACTCTCCATGTCCAGCCTGGCCAAGACGAAGGGCATGGCTTTCTACGTGTCGAAAGCTGTCTTTTTCAAAATCGGCAAGACCAGGGTCGGCGCTGAAGACCCTGAAAAAGAGCCCAAAGAAGAAAGAGACTGCGATTTAGAGAAGCGTCCAGTGCAGTCCAAAAATGAAGAGGGAGCCGAATCCATCTCCGACTCCCAAGAAGCCCGTTTACTGGAGGACCTATGATTGAGGTCATCCAGATAAACCTCCATCGGAGCGAAACGGCAACAAACGCTTTGATGGAAAAAATAAATAAAGGTAAGACTCATATCGCTTTGATCCAGGAACCATGGACGATTCGAAACAAGGTTACTGTATTGAACCATGTCAACTACCAACTATTCTATGCAAATACGGGAACTAGACCAAGGACCTGTATCATATGCCACAAAAACTTATGTTATCTTTTCTCTCCAGAGTTGTCAACATCGGATGCAACAGTACTGAAACAGGGGAATGGGAACGTATACCTTGCGTCAGTATATCTGCCATTCGACTCACCGACATTACCACCTACGTCGGAACTGCAACGCCTTGTGAGGAGAGCCAAACAAACAGGTAACGAAGTACTAGTAGGTTGCGACGCTAACTCTCACCACGTTGCGTGGGGTAGTACTAACATTAATAAACGGGGACAAGCCCTAGTAGAATTTTTGAATATTAACGACCTAATACCTCTTAACATAGGAAACACTGCTACCTTTGTTAATAAAATTAGGGAAGAAGTATTAGATATAACAATATGTTCAGAAAATCTTATAGACGAAATACAGGAGTGGAGGGTCTCTAGAGAACATTCCTTTTCTGACCATCGTTACATAAGATTTAAGATAGCAAGGCCACCGCCAAACCCAATAAACTTTCGAAATAAGGCCAAAACGAAATGGGCAAAATTCGCGAAGTTAATTAGACAAAGACTAGGGCATGAAGAGTATGAGTGCCTAAGTGTTGAAGACATCGACGACAAGGTTGATAACATTACGGAGATTCTAGTGAAGTCATTCGAAGATAGCTGTCCACTTCGAGAAAGGAAATCAGCCCAAGAAAAACCCTGGATGACCGGGGAGATTCGCAACATTGGGAAAGAGGTCCGAAGACTTTTCAATAGGGCACGCCGTAAAAAATCTCCGGTATACTGGGACGACTACCATAGAAGACTCAGAGAATACAACAAAATTACAAGAACTGCAAAACGAAACTCCTGGAGGCTATTCTGCGAACAGGTGGATAGCGTTAACGATGTTTCAAAAATAAAAAAGTTCCTTTCAAAAACCCACACCCAAACCGAAACAATGGTAGATGATGTGGGTAGACGAATAGAATCAACTGAAGAAATGGTAAGACTTTTGATGAACACTCATTTTCCCCAAGGGATGGCGGGACACACAGAGATACCGATTCATAGGGATAAAGAAGTTCAACAAAGTTTTATCATTACAGACCATATGGTCAAAGAGGCCTTAAAGAGCTTCTCACCATTTAAGGCATCAGGACCTGATGGAATCTTTCCGGCACTACTACAGATGGAGGCTCACTACATGTCAACTCATCTAGCCGTTATTTTCACAGCATGCCTAAAATTCTCATACACGCCGAAAGCCTGGCAGGAGGCAAGAGTTGTTTTCATACCCAAACCAGGCAAGGCAAGTTATGCAACACCTAAGGCTTATCGACCAATAAGCCTAACATCTTTCTTACTCAAAACCATGGAGCGCATAGTTAATACCATGATCAAAAGTAAGATTCCAAGCGAAATGCTAAAATTTAAACAACATGCATACGTTAAAGGACGGTCAGTGGACACCGCCCTACACGAGGTAGTGCAAAACATAGAAGAACCCTTCAATGGGAAAATGTACACACTTTCGGTATGCATTGACATTGAAGGAGCGTTCAATAATGTACAGACCAATACACTAATTCAATCCTTAGACCAGTTCGAGGTGGACCGGGCTCTCCGAGACTGGATAAGCCACATGCTAAGGAATAGATGGATTAACTGTGGGTCTCACGAAATACAAATAAGAGACAAAGTATCACAGGGAACACCACAAGGAGGTATTTTATCACCACTCCTATGGGTTACCACTATTAACAGTCTCCTGAGGATCCTAACTGACGAAGGACTTAAACCAGTCTGCTATGCAGACGACGTTATAATACTTCTGAGGGGCCAGAATCCAAACAAACTTTGCAGAAGGGTCAAAACTGCCCTAAAACTTGCATATGACTGGGCTCGACCAAGAGGTCTAAATGTAAACCCAGACAAAACTGAAATATGTCTGTTTACAAGGAAAACAAAGATTGGTCCATATATAGACCCATCTTTCCTTAACAAAACAATTTCAATATCAGACAAGGTTAAATACTTAGGTGTAATCTTGGACAGAAAACTAAATTAGAAGTACCACATGGAAGAACGAGCAAACAAAGCTCACAGATGCTGGTCTCTATGTAGAAGAGCTATAGGCTCAAAATGGGGCCTCAATCCAACGATGACACACTGGCTCTACAAAAGCGTAATTAGACCTGTTCTAACTTATGCATCAGTAGTATGGTGGACATCGATGGAAAAGAAGTGCAACATAAAAATATTACAAAAGGTCCAACGTATGTGTTGCCTCGGCATAAGCGGAGCAATGAGGACCACATCTAATAGGGCTTTAGAGACTATCTTAAATGTCCCACCAATAGAAATACAGATTAAATATGAAGCCGCCCTCACAGCAATGAGACTCAAAGCAATGGGCGAAAGGATCGAAACTGATCACAGGTCATATCATCAAAAAATAGTTGAGGTAGTGGAAGGGAATTTAACTGACATAACATCAGTACCCGATAGAATACCCGAAACGTCAATAGTTGTTGAGTGTGAGACCCTAATACCAGACAGACAATCTTGGATTGATGGAACCCTAGCGCAGACACCAACTGGAAACTGCGGTTATACAGATGGTTCGAAACTAGGGGAAAGGACGGGGCTAGGACTTTATATCGAAGAACCGGAAACCGAACTTTTATTCCGCCTACCAGACCATAACACGGTCCTACAGGCGGAAATCCGAGCAATTACAGAGTGTGTGATCTGGTTTAGCGCTAACACAAGACCAACAAACGTAAATATCTTTACAGATAGTCAATTGGCTATCAAGGCAATAACGACTAAAACGGTTAAATCAAGAACAGTTTTAGATTGTAAAATGGCTATTAACTCTTACTCCAGACATGGCACAATACGCCTCATATGGGTGCCTGGTCATCACGGGGTAAGAGGAAACGAGAAAGCCAATACCTTGGCTCAACGAGCCAGGGAGTTGCAAGCAATAAATTTAGAGAACGCGAAACCATTTGGAGCTACGCGTTCTGAGCTAAAAAGATGGGCGGCAGACGCCCATATCACACTATGGAATAGTGAAACTATTGGGAAAACGACAAGAATCTTGTGGGGTGAACCAAACGAGGATAAAACCAAAACATTGCTGAAACTGAGCAAAACAGAAACTAGTAAGATTATGGGCATTCTAACAGGGCACATAGGCTTACAATCGCATCTACACAAAATAGGAGTTGTAGACAATAGCGTATGTAGGGCATGCGGGGAGGATGACGAAACTTTGGAGCATTTCCTCTGTCACTGCCCAGCGTTCGCAAACAATAGATCCCGTTCCTTGGGAAATGACACTTTAACAGACTTGACCCATCTCAGGGGCGCAGACTGGAAAACAATTAAAGATTATGTCAATAGTACAGAGTTCTTAAAATAACTTCTCAATACCTTTCCATGCACAGTTTAGAGCGCACAACAAGCCGAATACTGGCTTAGGTGTATGTCTAAGGACATGAGGCGGAGAAAAACCGCCTCCTCTTCTCAACCTAACCTAACCTAACCTATACCTTTACTAAATACGGAATTTGGGCAAGATCGCGTTGGTGATATTGATAGTATTACAGGTTTTTTAAGGGGTGGGATGGTACATTTGTATGGGAGGTACCAGAAGGGGAGTTGCCAGACTTCCAAGTTTTTGTCCAAAATTTTGTCTAGCTATAACTTTACTACATACAAAATTTGGGCAAGATAGCGTTGGTCATATTGATAGTATTAGACAGTTTATCAGGGGCGGGATGGTACATTTGTATGGGAGGTACCAGAAGGGGAGTTGCCAGACTTCCAAGTTTTTGTCCAAAACTTAGTCTAGCTATAGATTTACTAAATACAGAATGTGGGCAAGATCGCGTTGGTCATATTGGTGTTACTACACGATTTCTAAGGTAGGCGGGATGGTACATTTGTATGGGAGGTACCAGAAGGGGAGTTGCCAGACTTCCAAGTTTTTGTGCAAAACTTTGTCTAGCTATAGGTTTACTAAGTACAAAATTTGGGCAGGATCGCTTTGGGCATATTGATATTGATACACGATTTCTAATGTAGGCGATATGGTACATTTGTATGGGAGGTACCAGAAGGGGAGTTGCCAGACTTCCAAGTTTTTGTCCGAAACTTTATCCAGTTGTACTTTTAGCAAATACGTAATTTGGCCAAAATGGGTGTGGGCGTATGGATATTATTACACGATTACTAAAGTGGGCGAAATAGTAGTTTTGTATGGGAGGTTCCCGAAGGGGTGTGGCCATATAGCCCATATGCAATCCCATAAGCAGTTTTGGGAAAATATTAACCCATGCCAAATTTCAGAGCGATTGTTTAACTGTTTCGAAAGTTATCGTGCGTACCAGCAGGACAGACAGACGGACAGACGGGCGGACAGACGGACATGGCTCAAACGATTTAGAAAGTCATGAATCGAATTTGGTTCGAAGAGACTTGGGTTCTAATGTGAATATTTCTAGGTGTTACACTTTTCAGCCGTATCAAATGATATATACCCTCCTACCCGTAGGGTGAGGGTATAAAAATATTGGATGGTACATTTGTATGGGAGGTACCAGAAGGGGAGTTGCCAGACTTCCAAGTTTTTGTCCAAAACTTAGTCTAGCTATAGATTTACTAAATACAGAATGTGGGCAAGATCGCGTTGGTCATATTGGTGTTACTACACGATTTCTAAGGTAGGCGGGATGGTACATTTGTATGGGAGGTACCAGAAGGGGAGTTGCCAGACTTCCAAGTTTTTGTGCAAAACTTTGTCTAGCTATAGGTTTACTAAGTACAAAATTTGGGCAGGATCGCTTTGGGCATATTGATATTGATACACGATTTCTAATGTAGGCGATATGGTACATTTGTATGGGAGGTACCAGAAGGGGAGTTGCCAGACTTCCAAGTTTTTGTCCGAAACTTTATCCAGTTGTACTTTTAGCAAATACGTAATTTGGCCAAAATGGGTGTGGGCGTATTGATATTATTACACGATTACTAAAGTGGGCGAAATAGTAGTTTTGTATGGGAGGTTCCCGAAGGGGTGTGGCCATATAGCCCATATGCAATCCCATAAGCAGTTTTGGGAAAATATTAACCCATGCCAAATTTCAGAGCGATTGTTTAACTCTTTCGAAAGTTATCGTGCGTACCAGCAGGACAGACAGACGGACGGACAGACGGACATGGCTCAAACGATTTAGAAAGTCATGAATCGAATTTGGTTCAAAGAGACTTGGGTTCTAATGTGAATATTTCTAGGTGTTACACTTTTCAGCCGTATCAAATGATATATACCCTCCTACCCGTAGGGTGAGGGTATAAAAATATTGGATGGTACATTTGTATGATAGGTACCAGAAGGGGAGTTGCCAGACTTCCAAGTTTTTGTCCGAAACTGTGTCTAGCTATAGCTTTACTAAATACAGAATTTGGGCAATATAGGGTTGGTCATACTGATAGTGTTAGACGGTTTATAAGGGGCGGGATGGTACATTTGTATGGGAGGTACCAGAAGCGGAGTTGCCAGACTTCCAAGTTTTTGTCCGAAACTTTATCCAGTTGTACTTTTAGCAAATACGTAATTTGGCCAAGATCGCGTTGGTGATATTGATAGTATTACAGGTTTTTTAAGGGGTGGGATGGTACATTTGTATGGGAGGTACCAGAAGGGGAGTTGCCAGACTTCCATGTTTTTGTCCAAAACTTTGTCTAGCTATAGGTTTACTAAGTACAAAATTTGGGCAGGATCGCTTTGGGCATATTGATATTGATACACGATTTCTAATGTAGGCGATATGGTACATTTGTATGGGAGGTACCAGAAGGGGAGTTGCCAGACTTCCAAGTTTTTGTCCGAAACTTTATCCAGTTATACTTTTAGCAAATACGTAATTTGGCCAAGATGGATGTGGGCGTATTGATATTATTACACGATTACTAAAGTGGGCGAAATAGTAGTTTTGTATGGGAGGTTCCCGAAGGGGTGTGGCCATATAGCCCATATGCAATCCCATAAGCAGTTTTGGGAAAATATTAACCCATGCCAAATTTCAGAGCGATTGTTTAACTCTTTCGAAAGTTATCGTGCGTACCAGCAGGACAGACAGACGGACAGACGGGCGGACAGACGGACATGGCTCAAACGATTTAGAAAGTCATGAATCGAATTTGGTTCGAAGAGACTTGGGTTCTAATGTGAATATTTCTAGGTGTTACACTTTTCAGCCGTATCAAATGATATATACCCTCCTACCCGTAGGGTGAGGGTATAAAAATATTGGATGGTACATTTGTATGGGAGGTACCAGAAGGGGAGTTGCCAGACTTCCAAGTTTTTGTCCAAAATTTTGTCTAGCTATAACTTTACTACATACAAAATTTGGGCAAGATAGCGTTGGTCATATTGATAGTATTAGACAGTTTATCAGGGGCGGGATGGTACATTTGTATGGGAGGTACCAGAAGGGGAGTTGCCAGACTTCCAAGTTTTTGTCCAAAACTTAGTCTAGCTATAGATTTACTAAATACAGAATGTGGGCAAGATCGCGTTGGTCATATTGGTGTTACTCTACGATTTCTAAGGTATGCGGGATGGTACACTTGTATGGGAGGTACCAGAAGGGAAGTTGCCAGACTTCCAAGTTTTTGTGCAAAACTTTGTCTAGCTATAGGTTTACTAAGTACAAAATTTGGGCAGGATCGCTTTGGGCATATTGATATTGATACACGATTTCTAATGTAGGCGATATGGTACATTTGTATGGGAGGTACCAAAAGGGGAGTTGCCAGACTTCCAAGTTTTTGTCCGAAACTTTATCCAGTTGTACTTTTAGCAAATACGTAATTTGGCCAAGATGGGTGTGGGCGTATTGATATTATTACACGATTACTAAAGTGTCTAGTGTCTAGAGTGTCTAGCTATAACTTTACTACATACAAAATTTGGGCAAGATAGCGTTGGTCATATTGATAGTATTAGACAGTTTATCAGGGGCGGGATGGTACATTTGTATGGGAGGTACCAGAAGGGGAGTTGCCAGACTTCCAAGTTTTTGTCCAAAACTTAGTCTAGCTATAGATTTACTAAATACAGAATGTGGGCAAGATCGCGTTGGTCATATTGGTGTTACTACACGATTTCTAAGGTAGGCGGGATGGTACATTTGTATGGGAGGTACCAGAAGGGAAGGTGCCAGACTTCCAAGTTTTTGTCAGAAACTTTGTCCACTTATACCTTTACTAAATACGGAATTTGGGCAAGATCGCGTTGGTGATATTGATAGTATTACAGGTTTTTTAAGGGGTGGGATGGTACATTTGTATGGGAGGTACCAGAAGGGGAGTTGCCAGACTTCCAAGTTTTTGTCCAAAACTTTGTCTAGCTATAGGTTTACTAAGTACAAAATTTGGGCAGGATCGCTTTGGGCATATTGATATTGATACACGATTTCTAATGTAGGCGATATGGTACATTTGTATGGGAGGTACCAGAAGGGGAGTTGCCAGACTTCCAAGTTTTTGTCCGAAACTTTATCCAGTTGTACTTTTAGCAAATACGTAATTTGGCCAAGATGGGTGTGGGCGTATTGATATTATTACACGATTACTAAAGTGGGCGAAATAGTAGTTTTGTATGGGAGGTTCCCGAAGGGGTGTGGCCATATAGCCCATATGCAATCCCATAAGCAGTTTTGGGAAAATATTAACCCATGCCAAATTTCAGAGCGATTGTTTAACTGTTTCGAAAGTTATCGTGCGTACCAGCAGGACAGACAGACGGACAGACGGGCGGACAGACGGACATGGCTCAAACGATTTAGAAAGTCATGAATCGAATTTGGTTCGAAGAGACTTGGGTTCTAATGTGAATATTTCTAGGTGTTACACTTTTCAGCCGTATCAAATGATATATACCCTCCTACCCGTAGGGTGAGGGTATAAAAATATTGGATGGTACATTTGTATGGGAGGTACCAGAAGGGGAGTTGCCAGACTTCCAAGTTTTTGTCCAAAATTTTGTCTAGCTATAACTTTACTACATACAAAATTTGGGCAAGATAGCGTTGGTCATATTGATAGTATTAGACAGTTTATCAGGGGCGGGATGGTACATTTGTATGGGAGGTACCAGAAGGGGAGTTGCCAGACTTCCAAGTTTTTGTCCAAAACTTAGTCTAGCTATAGATTTACTAAATACAGAATGTGGGCAAGATCGCGTTGGTCATATTGGTGTTACTACACGATTTCTAAGGTAGGCGGGATGGTACATTTGTATGGGAGGTACCAGAAGGGGAGTTGCCAGACTTCCAAGTTTTTGTGCAAAACTTTGTCTAGCTATAGGTTTACTAAGTACAAAATTTGGGCAGGATCGCTTTGGGCATATTGATATTGATACACGATTTCTAATGTAGGCGATATGGTACATTTGTATGGGAGGTACCAAAAGGGGAGTTGCCAGACTTCCAAGTTTTTGTCCGAAACTTTATCCAGTTGTACTTTTAGCAAATACGTAATTTGGCCAAGATGGGTGTGGGCGTATTGATATTATTACACGATTACTAAAGTGGGCGAAATAGTAGTTTTGTACGGGAGGTTCCCGAAGGTGTGTGGCAGGATCGCTTTGGGCATATTGATATTGATACACGATTTCTAATGTAGGCGATATGGTACATTTGTATGGGAGGTACCAGAAGGGGAGTTGCCAGACTTCCAAGTTTTTGTCCGAAACTTTATCCAGTTGTACTTTTAGCAAATACGTAATTTGGCCAAGATGGGTGTGGGCGTATTGATATTATTACACGATTACTAAAGTGGGCGAAATAGTAGTTTTGTATGGGAGGTTCCCGAAGGGGTGTGGCCATATAGCCCATATGCAATCCCATAAGCAGTTTTGGGAAAATATTAACCCATGCCAAATTTCAGAGCGATTGTTTAACTCTTTCGAAAGTTATCGTGCGTACCAGCAGGACAGACAGACGGACAGACGGGCGGACAGACGGACATGGCTCAAACGATTTAGAAAGTCATGAATCGAATTTGGTTCGAAGAGACTTGGGTTCTAATGTGAATATTTCTAGGTGTTACACTTTTCAGCCGTATCAAATGATATATACCCTCCTACCCGTAGGGTGAGGGTATAAAAATATTGGATGGTACATTTGTATGGGAGGTACCAGAAGGGGAGTTGCCAGACTTCCAAGTTTTTGTCCAAAATTTTGTCTAGCTATAACTTTACTACATACAAAATTTGGGCAAGATAGCGTTGGTCATATTGATAGTATTAGACAGTTTATCAGGGGCGGGATGGTACATTTGTATGGGAGGTACCAGAAGGGGAGTTGCCAGACTTCCAAGTTTTTGTCCAAAACTTAGTCTAGCTATAGATTTACTAAATACAGAATGTGGGCAAGATCGCGTTGGTCATATTGGTGTTACTACACGATTTCTAAGGTAGGCGGGATGGTACATTTGTATGGGAGGTACCAGAAGGGAAGTTGCCAGACTTCCAAGTTTTTGTCAGAAACTTTGTCTAGCTATAGGTTTACTAAGTACAAAATTTGGGCAGGATCGCTTTGGGCATATTGATATTGATACACGATTTCTAATGTAGGCGATATGGTACATTTGTATGGGAGGTACCAGAAGGGGAGTTGCCAGACTTCCAAGTTTTTGTCCGAAACTTTATCCAGTTGTACTTTTAGCAAATACGTAATTTGGCCAAGATGGGTGTGGGCGTATTGATATTATTACACGATTACTAAAGTGGGCGAAATAGTAGTTTTGTACGGGAGGTTCCCGAAGGTGTGTGGCCATATAGCCCATATGCAATCCCATAAGCAATTTTGGGAAAATATTAACCCATGCCAAATTTCAGAGCGATTGTTTAACTCTTTCGAAAGTTATCGTGCGTACCAGCTGGACAGACAGACGGACGGACAGACGGACATGGCTCAAACGATTTAGAAAGTCATGAATCGAATTTGGTTCAAAGAGACTTGGGTTCTAATGTGAATATTTCTAGGTGTTACACTTTTCAGCCGTATCAAATGATATATACCCTCCTACCCGTAGGGTGAGGGTATAAAAATATTGGATGGTACATTTGTATGATAGGTACCAGAAGGGGAGTTGCCAGACTTCCAAGTTTTTGTCCGAAACTGTGTCTAGCTATAGCTTTACTAAATACAGAATTTGGGCAATATAGGGTTGGTCATACTGATAGTGTTAGACGGTTTATAAGGGGCGGGATGGTACATTTGTATGGGAGGTACCAGAAGCGGAGTTGCCAGACTTCCAAGTTTTTGTCCGAAACTGTGTCTAGCTATAGCTTTACTAAATACAGAATTTGGGCAATATAGGGTTGGTCATACTGATAGTGTTAGACGGTTTATAAGGGCGGGATGGTACATTTGTATGGGAGGTACCAGAAGCGGAGTTGCCAGACTTCCAAGTTTTGTTCCAAAACTTTGTCTATCTATAGCTTTACTAAATACAAAATTTGGGCAGGATCGCGTTGGGCATATTGATATAATTATACGATTTCTAATGTAGGCGGGATGGTACATTTGTATGTCAGGTACCAGAAGGGGAGTAGCCAGACTTCCAAGTTTTTGTCTCAAACTTTGTCTAGCTACAGCTTTACTAAATACGGAATTTGGGCAAGTTCGCGTTGGTCATATTGATATTATTACACGATTTTTAAAGTGGTGCAAAATAGACGATTTGTATGGGAGGTACCCGAAGGGGTGTGACCATAAAGCTCATACGCAATCCCATAAGCAGTTTTTGAAAAATATTAACCCATGCCAAATTTCAAAGGGATTGTTCAACTCTTTCGAAAGTTATCGTGCGTACCAGCAGGACAGACAGACGGACGGACAGACGGACATGGCTCAAACGATTCAGGAAGTCATGAATCGAATTTGGTTCAAAGACACCTGGGGTCTAATGTGGATATTTCTATTTGTATATTTCTATGTTTGTCTCAAACTTTTTCTAGCTACAGCTTTATTAACCAGTAAAAAAGTTGCAGTTGGGTAAACCGACTTATATATACCCTCACCCTCAGTAAAAACATACAAGTCTCCATTCCAAAGTATCGGAAAGTCAAAAGTGAGCGTGGGTACCATCATTGGATGTAACCTCTGATGAAATGTCATACCGAATGTTATAGAAAAATATATACCCTCACCCTCAGTAAAAACATACAAGTCTCATATTCCAAAGCTTCGGAAAGTCAAAAGTGACCGTGGCTACCATCATTTGATGTAACACCCGATGAAAAGTCATAATAGCAACCTCAAATACCGAATGCTATAGAAAACCAGTGAAAAAGTTGCAGTCGGGTAAACCGACTTATATATACCCTCACCCTCAGTAAAAACATACAAGTCTCATACTCATAAGTATCGGAAAGTCAAAAGTGACCGTAGCTACCATCATTTGATGTAACATCTGATGAAAAGTCATAATAGCCACCTAAAATACCGAATGCTATAGAAAAAAAATATTGGATGGTACATTTGTATGGGAGGTACCAGAAGGGGAGTTGCCAGACTTCCAAGTTTTTGTCCGAAATTTTGTCTAGCTATAACTTTACTAAATACAAAATTTGGGCAAGATAGCGTTGGTCATACTGATAGTATTAGACGGTTTATCAGGGGCGGGATGGTACATTTGTATGGGAGGTACCAGAAGGGGAGTTGCCAGACTTCCAAGTTTTTGTCCAAAACTTTGTCTAGCTATAACTGTACTAAATACAAAATGTGGGCAAGATAGCGTTGGTCATACTGATAGTATTAGGCGGTTTATCAGGGGCGGGAATGATACATTTGTATGGGAGGTACCAGAAGGGGAGTTGCCAGACTTCCAAGTTTTTGTCAGAAACTTTGTCCACTTATACCTTTACTAAATACGGAATTTGGGCAAGATCGCGTTGGTGATATTGATAGTATTACAGGTTTTTTAAGGGGTGGGATGGTACATTTGTATGGGAGGTACCAGAAGGGGAGTTGCCAGACTTCCAAGTTTTTGTCCAAAACTTTGTCTAGCTATAGGTTTACTAAGTACAAAATTTGGGCAGGATCGCTTTGGGCATATTGATATTGATACACGATTTCTAATGTAGGCGATATGGTACATTTGTATGGGAGGTACCAGAAGGGGAGTTGCCCGACTTCCAAGTTTTTGTCCGAAACTTTATCCAGTTGTACTTTTAGCAAATACGTAATTTGGTTAAGATGGGTGTGGGCGTATTGATATTATTACACGATTACTAAAGTGGGCGAAATAGTAGTTTTGTATGGGAGGTTCCCGAAGGGGTGTGGCCATATAGCCCATATGCAATCCCATAAGCAGTTTTGGGAAAATATTAACCCATGCCAAATTTCAGAGCGATTGTTAAACTCTTTCGAAAGTTATCGTGCGTACCAGCAGGACAGACAGACGGACATGGCTCAAACGATTTAGAAAGTCATAAATCGAATTTGGTTCAAAGAGACTTGGGTTCTAATGTGAATATTTCTAGGTGTTACACTTTTCAGCCGTATCAAATGATATATACCCTCCTACCCGTAGGGTGAGGGTATACAAATATTGGATGGTACATTTGTATGATAGGTACCAGAAGGGGAGTTACCAGACTTCCAAGTTTTTGTCTCAAACTGTGTCTAGCTATAGATTTACAAAGTACAAAATTTGGGCAGGATCGCGTTGGGCATATTGATATTGTTAGACGATTTCTAAAGTAGACGGGATGGTACATTTGTATGGGAGGTACCAGAAGGGGAGTTGCCAGACTTCCAAGTTTTTGTCCGAAACTGTGTCTAGCTATAGCTTTACTAAATACAGAATTTGGGCAATATAGAGTTGGTCATACTGATAGTGTTAGACGGTTTATAAGGGACGGGATGGTACATTTGTATGGGAGGTACCAGAAGGGGAGTTGCCAGACTTCCAAGTTTTTGTCCGAAACTGTGTCTAGCTATAGCTTTACTAAATACAGAATTTGGGCAATATAGAGTTGGTCATACTGATAGTGTTAGACGGTTTATAAGGGACGGGATGGTACATTTGTATGGGAGGTACCGGAAGCGGAGTTGCCAGACTTCCAAGTTTTTGTCCAAAACTTTGTCTATCTATAGCTTTACTAAATACAAAATTTGGGCAGGATCGCGTTGGGCATATTGATATAATTATACGATTTCTAATGTAGGCGGGATGGTACATTTGTATGGGAGGTACCAGAAGGGGTATTGCCAGACTTCCAAGTTTTTGTCCAAAACTTTATCTAGCTATAGCTTTACTAAATACAAAATTTGGGCAAGATAGAGTTGGTCATATTTATAATACTACACGATTTATAGTAGGCGGGATGGTACATTTGTATGGAAGGTACAAGAAGCGGAGTTGCCAGACTTCCAAGTTTTTGTCCAAAACTTTATTTAGCTATAGCTTTACTAAATACAAAATTTGGGCAGGATCGCTTTGGCATATTAATATTAATACACGATTTCTAATGTAGGCGATATGGTACATTTGTATGGGAGGTACCAGAAGGGGAGTTGCCAGACTTCCAAGTTTTTGCCCGAAACTTTGTGCAGTTGTACTTTTACCAAATACGGAATTTGGCCAAGATCAAACGTGCGCGTGTTGATATTATTACACGATTTATAAAGTGGGCGAAATAGCAGATTTGTATGGGAGGTACCCGAAGGGGTATGGCCATATAGCCCATATGCAATCCCATAAGCAGTTTTGGGAAAATATTAAGCCATGCCAAATTTCAGAGTGATTGCTTAACTCTTTCGAAAGTTATCGTGCGTACAATCAGGACAGACAGACGGACGGACAGACGGACATGGCTCAAACGATTCAGAAAGTCATGAATCGAATTTTGTTCAAAGACACCTGGGGTCTAATGTGAATATTTCTAGGTGTTACACTTTTGGGTCGTATCAAATGATATATACCCTCCTACCCGTAGGGTGAGGGTATAAAAACAGATTTTGGCCAAATCGCTTTTGTCATATTGGTATTATTACACGATTTCTAAAGTGGGCGAAATAGACGATTTGTATGGGAGGTACCCGAAGGGGTGTGGCCATAAAGCTCATACGCAATCCCATAAGCAGTTTTTAAAAAATATTAACCCATGCCAAATTTCAAAGGGATTGTTTAACTCTTTCGAAAGTTATAGTGCGTACCAGCAGGACAACGGACGTACAGACGGACATGGCTCAAACGATTCAGGAAGTCATGAATCGAATTTGGTTCAAAGACACCTGGGGTCTAATGTGGATATTTCTATGTGTTACACTATTGAGCCGTATCAAAAATATATACCTTCCAACCCGTAGGGTGAGGGTACAAAAATATTGTTTCGAAATAGTATGTGAGTACCAGAAGGGGAGTTTCCAGACTTCCATGTTTTCGTCCAAAACTTTGTCTAGCTATTGATTTACTAAGTTCAGATTTTGGGCAAGATCGCGTTGGTCATATTGAAAATATTACAGGTTTACAATGGACGGGATGGTACATTTGTATGGCAGGTACCAGAAGGTAGTTGCCAGACTTCCAAGTTTTTGTCTCAAACTTTGTCAAGCTACAGCTTTACTAAATACAGAATTTGGGCAAGATCGCGTTTGGATATTTCTATTTGTTACACTTTTAAGCCGTATCAAATGATATATACCCTCCTACCTGTAGGGTGAGGGTACAAAAATATTGTAGAGTTTTTTCTCGAAAATTGTATGTAAGTACCAGAAGGGGAGTTGCCGGACTTCCAAGTTTTTGTCTCAAACTGTGTCTAGCTATAGATTTACAAAGTACAGAATTTGGGCAAGATCGCGTTGGTCATATTGATATTATTACAAGATTTCTAAAGTGGGCGAAATAGACGATTTGTATGGGATGTACCCGAAGGGGTTTGGCCATAAAGCCCATACGCAATCCCATAAGCAGTTTTGGAAAAATATTAACCCATGCCAAATTTCAAAGCGATTGTTTAACTCTTTCGAAAGTTATAGTGCGTACCAGCAGGACAACGGACGTACAGACGGACATGGCTCAAACGATTCAGGAAGTCATGAATCGAATTTGGTTCAAAGACACCTGGGGTCTAATGTGGATATTTCTATGTGTTACACTATTGAGCCGTATCAAAAATATATACCTTCCAACCCGTAGGGTGAGGGTACAAAAATATTGTTTCGAAATAGTATGTGAGTACCAGAAGGGGAGTTTCCAGACTTCCATGTTTTCGTCCAAAACTTTGTCTAGCTATTGATTTACTAAGTACAGATTTTGGGCAAGATCGCGTTGGTCATATTGAAAATATTACAGGTTTACAATGGACGGGATGGTACATTTGTATGGCAGGTACCAGAAGGTAGTTGCCAGACTTCCAAGTTTTTGTCTCAAACTTTGTCTAGCTACAGCTTTACTAAATACAGAATTTGGGCAAGATCGCGTTTGGATATTTATATTTGTTACACTTTTAAGCCGTATCAATTGATATATACCCACCTACCCGTAGGTTGAGGGTACACAAATATTGTAGAGTTTTTTCTCGAAAATTATATGTAAGTACCAGAAGGGGGGTTGCCAGACTTCCATGTTTTCGTCCAAAACTTTGTCTAGCTATAGATTTCTAAGTACAGATTTTGGGCAAGATCGCGTTGGTCATATTGAAAATATTACAGGTTTATTAGGGACGGGATGGTACATTTGTATGGGAGGGAGGAACCCATACGCAATCCCATAATCTGTTTTGGAAAAATATTAACCCATGCCAAATTTCAAAGCGATTGTTTAACTCTATCGTGCGTACCAGCAGGACAACGGACGTACAGACGGACATGGCTCAAACGATTCAGGAAGTCATGAATCGAATTCGGTTCAAAGACACATGGGGTCTAATGTGGATATTTCTATGTGTTACAGTATTGAGCCGTATCAAATAATATATACCCTCCTCCTCACCCGTAGGGTGAGTGTACAAAAATATTGTTTCGAAATTGTATGTAAGTACCAGAAGGGGAGTTGCCAGACTTCCAAGTTTTTGTCTTAAACTTTGTCTAGCTACAGCTTTACTGAATTTGGGCAAGATCGCGTTGGTCATATTGATATTATTACACGATTTCTAAAGTGGGAGAAATAGACGATTTGTATGGGAGGTACCCGAAGGTGTTTGGCCATAAAGCCCATACGCAATCCCATAAGCAGTTTTAGAAAAATATTAACCCATGCCAAATTTCAAAGCGATTGTTTAACTCTATCGTGCGTACCAGCAGGACATTGGACGTACAGACGGACATCGCTCAAACGATTCAGGAAGTCATGAATCGAATTTGGTTCAAAGACACCTGGGGTCTAATGTTGATATATCTATGTGTTACACTATTGAGCCGTATCAAATAATTTATACCCTCCAACCCGTAGGGTGAGGGTCCAAAAATATTGTTTCGAAATTGTATGTAAGTACCAGAAGGGGAGTTGCCAGACTTCCAAGTTTTTGTCCAAAACTTTTTCCAGTCATAGCTTTACTAACTACCGAATTTGGGGAAGATCGCGTTGGGCATATTGATATTATTACCCGATTTATAATGTGTCAGGATGGTACATTTGTATGGAAGGTTCCAGAAGGGGAGTTGCCAGACTTCCAAGTTTTTGTCCAAAACTTTTTCCAGTCATAGCTTTGCCAACTACCGAATTTGGGGAAGATCGCGTTGGGCATATTGATATTATTATACGATTTCTAATGTGGCGGGATGGTACATTTGTATGGCAGGTACCAGAAAGGGAGTTGCCAGACTTCCAAGTTTTTGTCCAAAAATATTTCCAGTGATAGGATCGCGTTGGTCATATTCATATTATTACCCGATTTCTAATGTGGCGGGATGGTACATTTGTATGGAAGGTTCCAGAAGGGGAGTTGCCAGACTTCCAAGTTTTTGTCCAGTCATACCTTTACTAACTACCGAATTTGGGGAAGATTGCGTTGGGCAAATTGATATTATTATACGATTTCTATTGTGGCGGGATGGTACATTTGTATGGGAGGTACGAGAAAGGGAGTTGCCAGACTTCCAAGTCCTTTCCCGTTCGCATATTACAAATAGTTCTGCGTTCTTCTTCTCGCAGTTCTGTTAGTTGTTGTAGGCATAACACTGAGCAACTAACAGAAACAACATCGGCAGGAGGGGTGCAGCATTATTTGTGATTTCGCTTTGATGTTGTCTTGTTCTTTGGTAATGTCATGGTAGGTAGGTATAAAATGCACTTCTCAAACATTCGCCGGCTGAGGTCGAATTTTTTTGCGGTATACTCACACATTAGTTTCCATAGGCCGGATGTCCTCGCTCTATGTGAGACCCAGGTGTGTGAGGATTCTGATCCACAGGATTTTCATATTCCTGGCTAATACACTCTGTCCTCTTTTTTTTCTCACAGAGGTCTTGTGTTATATATACGTAATGGTGTTGTGTTCCAGAGTCAGCAACATTTGAACTCACAAAATCCAGAAATTAACTCCCTTGGGGTTAAGTTCAAGATTGGTTTCTTTACAGAAGCCCAAACCTGGAAAGGGAGGCTACCCTCAAAGGCTTCGACGCCCTTTCCGATTCCATTTCAAAATTTTTAGAAGATTATCCGGATAGTGAAATTGCAGTTGATGGTGATTTCAACGTCCATAATAATTCTTGGCGCAATTCGTGAATGAACCAACACACATTCCGCATGTTGAAGGGGGACAAGAAAACATTCTTGACCTCTTCTTAACCTCACACCCTGAAAAGTATCATTGCACCATTTCAGCATCCTTTTCGTTCTCCGATCTTCCATCCACTTCTAAACCAGTCACGAAACGGACAATGTATTTATACGAAAAGGCACGTTGGCCGAGCTCAACAATTTTTATCAGCAATTTAACTGGAAGTTATGTTTCCTAGACAATAATGTCGATGCTGCTGCTGAAATGGTCGAGAAAATCATTCTTCTTAGAATAAACACGTTTATTCCCTCGAAGACCACTTCGATTAAACCTTCAAAGAATTGTTGGTTTAATCAGGCATGCAAAGAAGCTGTCAGATCTAAAGAGGAAGCGTTCAGAAATTGGCGTTTAAATAAAAATGTCAATACTGAGCTGCTACGCAAGCAGGCAAGATCAAGGAGTGCCAGAGTACTTAGGAGTGAAAAACTAAACTGCTAAAGTTATTTCTACTCCCAGGGGAAGTAAGAGCTTTTGGTCATTTGTTAAAAGGGTAAGGAACAATTCTTCATCTTCTATTTCAACCCTAGTTAACGGTGACCAGATATTCACTGACCCGGTTGACAAAGCTAACCTCCTGGCTGAAATATTTGCAAAGAATTCATCTTTGCCAGAAAGCAGTCAACCACTCCCCGTGATCGAAAACGTATCTAGTTCGATGTCCCAGATATTCTTTCGAACACGTGGAGTTAAAATGGTTCTTGCAGATCTCAACGTAAATAAAACTCCGGGCCCGGATGGTATTTCAGCACTTTTCCTATGTAAGTGCTCTTCGACGCTAGCTCGTCCATTGCGCAATCTCTTCAACATGTCGTACCGTGCTGGTATTTACCCTTCAAGTTGGAAAGTTGCCAATGTTCAGCCGATCCCCAAGAAAGATGAGGCTACTAATCCTGCGAATTACCGTCCAATTGCAATATGTTCTGCGCTCTCGAAGGTCATGGAGAGCATGGTTAACCACCATCTTGTTAGGTATTTAGAGACTAACGGCCTTCTTAATGATCGGCAGTATGGCTTCCGTAGAAATCGATCTACTGGAGACCTGAAGGCGTTCCTTTCGGAACTATGGAGTCGATCCATACACCGCTTTGGTGAAAGCAAGGTCGTGGCTCTGGATATTTCCAAGGCGTTCGATAGAGTCTGGCACGGAGCACTCATATCAAAACGTATTGCATTTGGTGTCGGTAATACCTTCTCTCGATTCATATCGAGTTTTCTCAGGGATCGCTCTATACGAGTTGTTATAGATGGAGTCTCATCCAACGAGCATAGGCTGACCGCAGGAGTGCCACAAGGCTCTGTCCTCTCTCCTTATTTATTTCTTATTTTCATTGACGACCTGTTGGGGCAGACTGTGAACCCAATCTACTCCTTTGCGGATGATAGCAACCTCTGTCATTCGTACTCATTTGATCATCGGCCAAGTCCCTCGGAGATAGAGGACAAAAGGCGAACGATGAATAACTCACTTAACCGCGACTTGGCGACGATTTGTGAGTGGGGCCAAATGAATAGAGTAGATTTTAATGCACAAAAGTCCCAGTGCTGTTTGTTGTCACACAAACGTTCCATTGATCCAGCACCGTCGTCAATATCTATGGGTGGTGTGGATATCGACGTATCAGATGCTCTTTATGTTCTGGGCATGAAGATACAGGGTGATCCTCGCTGGGCTAGCCATATATTCGAAGTGTGGAAAGAAGCATTCAAGTGTTTAGGCTTTTTAAAGCGGTGCAAGAAATACTTCACCCCATCTGATCTCGTAAAAATGTACACCACCTATATCCGGCCTAAAATGGAATATAACTCCCATATATGGGCAGGAGCTCCAGTGACATCTTTGCAGCTTCTGGACCGTGTACAGAGGAGAGCGGTGGTGATGATAGGGGATGGTAGGGTATCCAACTCTATTATCTCCCTACAGCATCGCCCGAATGTGGGTTGTATATCGCTATTCTATAGATATTTTAATGGTTTCTGTTCACAAGATACCCGTCGTCTGGTCCCTGACGTTAGAACATTTAGCCGGAATACGCGGTTATCCAGGGTCTCTCATCCGTTCATTGTAAAGTGGCCGGTTGACCGGAGGATTTACTATAGAGAAAATGCGTTCCTCAGCCGTACTGTTCGCATGTGGAATAATCTTCCAACAAGTGTTTTTCCTGCCTGCTATGACATCAAATTCAAGGCAAACATCAACAAACACTACTCCCTCTTTCCCCCCTCCAATACCCTTCTTTCCCATCGCTAACACAGTTCATTGCATTTATAGGGGGTATCCCCTGAGTGTTAGTCAAAAAAAAAAAAAAAAGATTATTATTATTATTGTTTTTAATTTAATGATTGTAAAAAAATAAATACCTAAAATTTTTAATATGTATGCAAGTTTTACGTTTTAACTGAGGGTGAGGGTATGTATAAGTCGGTTTGTATACAGCGACATTAGGGTGTCCCGTCCATGTTCGAGTTTTGTATCGTAAGAGGTGCGTATTGACGAGTAGATTAAGAATATGTACTTACTTTTTTATTTGGATATAAATTTTGGGCCTCTACCGACGGTTATTTTTTATTATTCCAATTCATCTTTTTTTAGTTTAATTAAAGTTATCTGTTATTTGTTATGTTTAAAATGGTTTAAAAAAAAATACGAAAACGTTTAAAAGCAGTTATATTTACATTTTAAATTGGCTCTTGAAGTTGAAAGAAGGAATTTTATTTCTTGATTCAATCTTGCTCCTTATGAGTCCATCCCTTGATTTGGTTTCGATGACGCACTGGCTACCTTCAGTCACAGATTTAATGCATCTTTCAACAATTTGTGTGTGACATGGAAAATCCGGAATTTTCAGTTCGTTTTTACCTAGCAGCAATGAAAGATCCTCGTCAAAAAAATTTTGCAAGACAGGTGGAGAAGTTATATGACATTCATTCCAAAAAATTATGTCAATATACTCCGTAGCATTAAATTTTATTTTTGGAGGTTTAAGGATGCCTTGCTTTAAAAATGCTTTTATCGAAAAGCACTGCTACCAAAATGTTCTCGGGGTGTGCTAAAAGGCGTTTCTTTGATTTACTGGATCGATTATTGATTTTAAATTCTGTGGAAACCATCTTCAGAGAAAAATCAATTCAATGACGTGATTTGCTCCATCTATTAATAACGGTTTGTTTTTAATTGAACCCCATACTGGTGCGTATACTTTCAACGTATTCAACAAGAACTTTCAGATTTTCAGATGGATCACTGGATCCTACATACAGTGTTAATATTCTGCTCGCTTGAGTGTGCCATTTTCCCAGGCTGTCGATTTGCTAATACGGGAGTACAGTAACCTGATTTGATCGCTTGACACATTTCAAAATGATCTACGATTCTTTGCTCAATATCAGGTACGTTTCCGGTAACAGGTGAAAATTGAGCAACAGTGGTATTTTCACAATCATCTAGTGGCTTACTGATCGACCAGAATACTCGCGAGGTCCCGAAGTTGATCCATCCAAGTGGGTGAAAAGGTGTCTTAGTGGCAATTGATTTGCGTGGAGTAAACGTATTGCCCACTTTAAAGGTCGACATAGCTCCTTTTCCATATAAGATATAACACCTTTTCCAAACAATATTTGTTGCAGTGCCGTCACATCCAATTCAGACAATAGATTTCAAATCGAATTCTTTGTTTTTTAAAAAGTCTAGTATTGAGCAACTTATTTCTTTTCCTGTCCCACTTTTCGGAGTTATATGGCCCAAGAACAGTGATTCTGGTTCAGCAAGAATTGAAATATGTTCTTCAAGAACCTCCGATAATTAATTCCATCTTTTGTTTGTCTTATCTTTTCGTCCATCAAAATATATACTGTGGACTCTTGACTTTGACAAAGGTCGATGAATTTTATTTTTGTCAATAACAAGAGTAGTATTATTAATGTCGTTTACAAGACCAACGTCGTGAAGCACGGCAGAAGCAACTGATGCAGCAGAACGAACAGAAAGCCCATTCCTGTCACAAACTCTTGCTACAGATGGAAGAGCAAGTAAATTTCGCTCACCTCTTGACGAAGAGGGTTCCGTGACTTGTGGGTTAATCGTCTCAGCTAGCTGAACTAAATCTGAAGTTTCGACTAATTCCGATGTATCGACTGTCTGAACTAAAATTGGTAACACATTAGAGGCTCGACATTTATCACGTTCTTTTCGATCGAGGCGCTTTTCAATTTTCACTGTTTCAAGTTTATCAACATTGCCGATCACCAGTTTTCGTTCACTCCTTTGGTCCAATAAAAATAACCTTTCTTTCACATGCACTTTACTATCCTTATCACAACGACAGTTATCAAATGAATTACACTTACATGATGCAATGTCAAATAATTCCGTGCTTGAAAGTGTAATAAAATCTTTTAATTTGTTGTTATAGCATGATGTTTTTCGAGTTTGGATATCTTTTAATGGTCAAATATTTTTCATAGTGATTTTTTACTATTTGTATAATTCGGTATCGAGAAACAACTGGAATCGAAGCACTTTCCCAAATCTTTTGTACTCACAATAAGAAAAACTTCATAGTAGGTCGGATTTCTGCCATTGAATTTTGTTTTGAGATCATTTTGTGTGAAAAGGACATATTTTAATACATCTTTCACTAATGGTAACTGATTTTCTTTAATTTCACTTAAACTGCCGAAAAAGGGGAACAATGTTTCTTGTCGACGAGGGCCCGAACACATTTTATTTGAACTTTTAATATTTAGAAAATACATATAACACGTTTAAACCACAAACAAATGATTCCAGCTAAACAGTTGAACTATTTAACAGGATATCTCTTTATCAAACAGAAACTCATATTTCTGATATGGGATAGCGAAGGGAACTAGATAGATCCGTTATATTTTTGTGAAATACGAAAAAGGAATCTTGCGCTATTCAAGTAATAATAATGCGGTAAATTAGTTAGGTAAGTATATATTGTATGCGGCTGAGATTAACGAAACAAATAGACGAACTTAATATGCAATATTCGAGTCATTATGCTTGTAGTTATGATAATGGCAATTTTTTTGTATCTCTGTGAGAAGCGGTACAAATTAATATGAGTTAACGCCAGAAAACGAAATAAACTTGATCGGAAAAATAAAAAAATAAAAAACAGTGAAAAAGTTGCAGTCGGGTAAACCGACTTATTATACCCTCACCTTCAGTAAAAACATATAAGTCTCATATTCCAAAGTATCGGAAAGTCAAAAGTGTGCGTGGCTACCATCATTGGATGTAACGTCTGATGAAATGTCATAATAGCAATCTCAAAATACCGAATGTTATAGAAAACCAGTAAAAAAGTTGCAGTTGGGTAAACCGACTTATATATACCCTCACCCTCAGTAAAAACATACAAGTCTCCATTCCAAAGTATCGGAAAGTCAAAAGTGAGCGTGGGTACCATCATTGGATGCAACCTCTGATGAAATGTCATAATAGCAACCTCAAATACCGAATGCTATAGAAAAAAATATTGGATGGTACATTTGTATGATAGGTACCAGAAGGGGAGTTGCCAGACTTCCAAGTTTTTGTCCGAAACTGTGTCTAGCTATAGCTTTACTAAATACAGAATTTGGGCAATATAGAGTTGGTCATACTGATAATGTTAGACGGTTTATAAGGGCGGGGTGGTACATTTGTATGGGAGGTACCAGAAGCGGAGTTGCCAGACTTCCAAGTTTTTGTCCAAAACTTTGTCTAGCTATAGCTTTACTAAATACAAAATTTGGGCAGGATCGCGTTGGGCATATTGATATAATTATACGATTTCTAATGTAGGCGGGATGGTACATTTGTATGGAAGGTACCAGAAGGGGAGTTGCCAGACTTCCAAGTTTTTGTCCAAAACTTTATTTAGCTATAGCTTTACTAAATACAAAATTTGGGCAGGATCGCTTTGGCATATTAATATTAATACACGATTTCTAATATAGGCGATATGGTACATTTGTATGGGAGGTACCAGAAGGGGAGTTGCCAGACTTCCAAGTTTTTGCCCGAAACTTTGTGCAGTTGTACTTTTACCAAATACGGAATTTGGCCAAGATCGAACGTGCGCGTGTTGATATTATTACACGATTTATAAAGTGGGCGAAATAGACGATTTGTATGGGAGGTACCCGAAGGGGTGTGGCCATATAGCCCATATGCATATCCCATAAGCAGTTTTGGGAAAATATTAAGCCATGCCAAATTTCAGAGTGATTGCTTAACGCTTTCGAAAGTTATCATGCGTACCAGCGGTACTGACGGACGGACGGACATGGCTCAAACGATTCAGGAAGTCATGAATCGAATTTGGTTCAAAGACACCTGGGGTCTAATGTGGATATTTCTATGTGTTACACTATTGAGCCGTATCAAAAATATATACCCTCCAACGCGTAGGGTGAGGGTACAAAAATATTGTTTCGAAATTGTATGTAAGTACCAGAAGGGGAGATGCCAGACTTCCAAGAAGATCGCGTTATGCATATTGATATTATTACCCGATTTCTAATGTGTCAGGATGGTACATTTGTATGGAAGGTTCTAGAAGGGGAGTTGCCAGACTTCCAAGTTTTTGTCCAAAACTTTTTGCAGTCATAGCTTTGCGAACTACCGAACCCAAACCTGGAAAGGGAGGCTACCCTCAAAGGCTTCGACGCCCTTTCCGATTCCATTCCAAAATTTTTAGAAGATTATCCGGATAGTGAAATTGCAGTTGATGGTGATTTCAACGCCCATAATAATTCTTGGCTTTCCCATTCGAGCTATACATCTCCGGAGGGTCAGTACGCTGAGTTATTTGTCGCGCACAATGACTTGGCGCAATTAGTGAATGAACCAACACACATTCCGCGTGTTGAAGGGCAACAAGAAAACATTCTTGACCACTTCTTAAGCGCCTTGGAGACGATCAAATAATTCCATCAATCACGTGCATATGTATTAGTGTGTGCCTTCGTGTTTTGCCCGCAAACGCACCACAAAATACGTCAATCATCACTTTGTGTTTGACTTCGTTGTGTTCGGTTGAAACTTTCATACTACTTTTGCTGCACTCCGCTAACATCACTTTTTGTTCGTTTTCGTTGTGTGTTCGTTTGATATGTCGTCGTCGAAGGAAGAAGATTTGCTTTTGTTAGCATGTGCTGCAATTTTAACCCTTTCGGTGGATTTGTCAAATATATTTGACAATTAATGTACTCTACTTCTATAGACTTTTGCAATATATTAATTTACAGTTATTATTTTTTTTTTGTTTTAAATGAAATGCCGATACTTATGCTATTTATAAATGTTATCGTAATAGGTCTTCGCTTTGTTTTGTTATTTTTAAACGAATTGTTAAGAAGTTGACACTTTGTTTGTAAAAACAGCCAAATTTTGATATTTTTACAAACACAAAAAATAATATATTGAGTCATCGAACGATATCGACCAGTATTAATAGCATTGATAGAGGTATAAAAAAATGTTTTCTAAATAAAAAATTAAAAAAACATAAAGCGGGACCTTTTGGTGGTTGTTTTTCGGTTCTCGACATTTAGGATTATCATCCTCTAAAAGCCGCTGTGACCACCAAAAACAAAAATTATTATTTTTCCCATCATCAGCGTCATCATATTACACTAAATTCAAATTTTCGCATTGTTAGCTCGACTAAAATTTTTTTTGACACGGAAATAATAATAAATAAAAGAGAATAATAATAAAAGAAAAAGAAGTCCAGAAAAAGAAAATGTGGATGCAAAATTGGTTCAAAGAACCACATCGGTTTACGCACGAGAATCTTTTGGAGAATCCCGCGCACTTGTCCATCTCGCACAATTTTTTACTACTAAATGAGTCATGCTTGACAATCGTAACTGGAGACCATCAACGAAAACACCATCAACGAAAATATCAAAAAATTTTGTTTTTTATGTCAATCATTGCCGACGTCGTGTACGTGTAGCCGACGAAACCCGATTAGAGGCACACACACAACTGATTGATGGAATTATTTGATCGTCTCCAAGGCGCTTTAACCTCACACCCTGAAAAGTATCATTGCACCATTTCAGCATCCTTTTCGTTCTCCGATCTTCCATCCACTTCTAAACCAGTCACGAAACAATGTATTTATACGAAAAGGCACGTTGGCCGAGCTCAACAATTTTTATCAGCAATTTAACTGGAAGTTATGTTTCCTAGACAATAATGTCGATGCTGCTGCTGAAATGGTCGAGAAAATCATTCTTCTTGGAATAAACACGTTTATTCCCTCGAAGACCACTTCGATTAAACCTTCAAAGAATTGTTGGTTTAATCAGGCATGCAAAGAAGCTGTCAGATCTAAAGAGGAAGCGTTCAGAAATTGGCGTTTAAATAAAAATGTCAATACTGAGCTGCTACGCAAGCAGGCAAGATCAAGGTGTGCCAGAGTACTTAGGCGCGAAAAACTTCTTCACGAACAGCGTCGTCGTGCTAAAGTTATTTCTACTCCCAGGGGAAGTAAGAGCTTTTGGTCATTTGTTAAAAGGGTAAGGAACAATTCTTCATCTTCTATTTCAACCCTAGTTAACGGTGACCAGATATTCACTGACCCGGTTGACAAAGCTAACCTCCTGGCTGAAATATTTGCATAGAATTCATCTTTGCCAGAAAGCAGTCAACCACTCCCCGTGATCGAAAACGTATCTTTCCTATGTAAGTGCACTTTTCCTATGTAAGTGCTCTTCGACGCTAGCTCGTCCATTGCGCAATCTCTTCAACATGTCGTACCGTGATGGTATTTACCCTTCAAGTTGGAAAGTTGCCGATGTTCAGCCGATCCCCAAGAAAGATGAGGCTACTAATCCTGCGAATTACCGTCCAATTGCAATATGTTCTGCGCTCTCGAAGGTCATGGAGAGCATGGTTAACCACCATCTTGTTAGGTATTTAGAGACTAACGGCCTTCTTAATGATCGGCAGTATGGCTTCCGTAGAAATCGATCTACTGGAGACCTGATGGCGTTCCTTTGGGAACGATGGAGTCGATCCATACACCGCTTTGGTGAAAGCAAGGTCGTGGCTCTGGATATTTCCAAGGCGTTCGATAGAGTCTGGCACGGAGCACTCATATCAAAGCTTATTGCATTTGGTGTCGGTAATACCTTCTCTCGATTCATATCGAGTTTTCTCAGGGATCGCTCTATACGAGTTGTTATAGATGGAGTCTCATCCAACGAGCATAGGCTGACCGCAGGAGTGCCACAAGGCTCTGTCCTCTCTCCTTATTTATTTCTTATTTTCATTGACGACCTTTTGGGGCAGACTGTGAACCCAATCTACTCCTTTGCGGATGATAGCAACCTCTGTCATTCGTACTCATTTGATCATCGGCCAAGTCCCTCGGAGATAGAGGACAAAAGGCGAACGATGAATAACTCACTTAACCGCGACTTGGCGACGATTTGTGAGTGGGGCCAAATGAATAGAGTAGATTTTAATGCACAAAAGTCCCAGTGCTGTTTGTTGTCACACAAACGTTCCATTGATCCAGCACCGTCGTCAATATCTATGGGTGGTGTGGATATCGACGTATCAGATACTCTTGATGTTCTGGGCATGAAGATACAGGGTGATTCTCGCTCGGCTAGCCATATATTCGAAGTGTCGAAAGAAGCATTCAAGTGTTTAGGCTTTTTAAAGCGGTGCAAGAAATACTTCACCCCATCTGATCTCGTAAAAATGTACACCACCTACATCCGGCCTAAAATGGAATATAACTCCCATATATGGGCAGGAGCTCCAGTGACATCTTTGCAGCTTCTGGACCGTGTACAGAGGAGAGCGGTGGTGATGATAGGGGATGGTAGGGTATCCAACTCTATTATCTCCCTACAGCATCGCCCGAATGTGGGTTGTATATCGCTATTCTATAGATATTTTAATGGTTTCTGTTCACAAGATACCCGTCGTCTGGTCCCTGACGTTAGAACATTTAGCCGGAATACGCGGCTATCCAGGGTCTCTCATCCGTTCATTGTAAAGTGGCCGGTTGACCGGACGACTTACTATAGAGAAAATGCGTTCCTCAGCCGTACTGTTCGCATGTGGAATAATCTTCCAACAAGTGTTTTTCCTGCCTGCTATGACATCAAATTCAAGGCAAACATCAACAAACACTACTCCCTCTTTCCCCCTCCAATACCCTTCTTTCCCATCGCTAACACAGTTCATTGCATTTATAGGGGGTATCCCCTGAGTGTTAGTCAAAAAAAAAAAAGATTATTATTATTATTTGTTTTTAATTTAATGATTGTAAAAAAATAAATACCTAAAATTTTTAATATGTATGCAAGTTTTACGTTTTAACTGAGGGTGAGGGTATGTATAAGTCGGTTTGTATACAGCGACATTAGCGTGTCCCGTCCATGTATGGGGGAAAACAAATGTTCGAGTTTTGTATCGTAAGAGGTATCCAAAGTTGCGTATTGACGAGTAGATTAAGAATATGTACTTACTTTTTTATTTGGATATAAATTTTGGGCCTCTACCGACGGTTATTTTTATTAATCCAATTCATCTTTTTTTAGTTTAATTAAAGTTATAATGTTTAAAATGGTTTAAAAAAAAATACGAAAACGTTTAAAAGCAGTTATATTTACATTTTAAATTGGCTCTTAAAGTTGAAAGAAGGAATTTTATTTCTTGATTCAATCTTGCTCCTTATGAGTCCATCCCTTGATTTGGTTTCAATGACGCACTGGCTACATTTGTTGTGGTCTCTTGCCTTGCTTTAAAAATGCTTTTATCGAAAAGCACTGCTACCAAAATGTTCTCGGGGTGTGCTAAAAGGCGTTTATTTGATTTACTGGATCGATTATTGATTTTAAATTCTGTGGAAACCATCTTCAGAGAAAAATCAATTCAATGACGTATTTGCTCCATCTATTAATAACGGTTTGTTTTTAATTGAAAACCATACTGGTGCGTATACTTTCAACGTATTCAACAAGAACTTTCAGATTTTCAGATGGATCACTGGATCCTACATACAGTGTTAATATTCTGCTCGCTTGAGTGTGCCATTTTCCCAGGCTGTCGATTTGCTAATACGGGAGCACAGTAACCTGATTTGATCGCTTGACACATTTCGAAATGATCTACGATTCTTTGCTCAATATCAGGTACGTTTCCGGTAACAGGTGAAAATTGAGCAACAGTGGTATTTTCACAATCATCTAGTGCCTTACTGATCGACCAAAACACTCGCGAGGTCCCGAAGTTGATCCATCCAAGTGGGTGAAAAGGTGTCTTAGTGGCAATTGATTTGCGTGGAGTAAACGTATTGCCCACTTTAAAGGTCGACATAGCTCCTTTTCCATATAAGATATAACACCTTTTCCAAACAATATTTGTTGCAGTGCCGTCACATCCAATTCAGACAATAGATTTCAAATCGAATTCTTTGTTTTTTAAAAAGTCTAGTATTGAGCAACTTATTTCTTTTCCTGTCCCACTTTTCGGAGTTATATGGCCCAAGAACAGTGATTCTGGTTCAGCAAGAATTGAAATATGTTCTTCAAGAACCTCCGATAATTAATTCCATCTTTTGTTTCGGAAGCAAGGGTCTTATCTTTTCGTCCATCAAAATATATACTGTAGACTCTTGACTTTGACAAAGCTCGATGAATTTTATTTTTTTCAAAAACAAGAGTAGTATTATTAATGTCGTTTACAAGACCAACGTCGTGAAGCACGGCAGAAGCAACTGATGCAGCAGAACGAACAGACTTGTAGTTATGATAATGGCAATTTTTTTGTATCTCTGTGAAAAACGTTACAAATTAATATGAGTTAACGCCAGAAAACGAAATAAACTTCATCGGAAAAATAAAAAAAAAAAAAACAGTGAAAAAGTTGCAGTCGGGTAAACCGACTTATTATCTCACCTTCAGTAAAAACATATAAGTCTCATATTCCAAAGTATCGGAAAGTCAAAAGTGTGCGTGGCTACCATCATTGGCTGTAACGTCTGATGAAATGTCATAATAGCAATCTCAAAATACCGAATGTTATAGAAAACCAGTAAAAAAGTTGCAGTTGGGTAAACCGACTTATATATACCCTCACCCTCAGTAAAAACATACAAGTCTCCATTCCAAAGTATCGGAAAGTCAAAAGTGGGTACCATCATTGGATGTAACCTTTGATGAAATGTCATACCGAATGTTATAGAAAAATATATACCCTCACCCTCAGTAAAAACATACAAGTCTCATATTCCAAAGCTTTGGAAAGTCAAAAGTGACCGTGGCTACCATCATTTGATGTAACACCCGATGAAAAGTGATAATAGCAACCTCAAATACAGAATGCTATAGAATAAAATATTGGATGGTACATTTGTATGATAGGTACCAGAAGGGGAGTTGCCAGACTTCCAAGTTTTTGCCCGAAACTTTGTGCAGTTGTACTTTTACCAAATACGGAATTTGGCCAAGATCGAACGTGCGCGTGTTGATATTATTACACGATTTATAAAGTGGGCGAAATAGCAGATTTGTATGGGAGGTACCCGAAGGGGTATGGCCATATAGCCCATATGCAATCCCATAAGCAGTTTTGGGAAAATATTAGCTCATGCTAAATTTCAAAGCGATTGTTTACTCTTTCGAAAGTTATCGTGCGTACCAGCAGGACAGACAGACGAACGGACAGACTGACATGGCTCAAGCGATTCAGAAAGTCATGAATCGATTTTTGTTCAAAGACACCTGGGTTCTAATCTGAATATTTCTAATATTGTATAGCAGAGTTTTTACTAGAAAATTGTATGTAGTTAAAGCTTTACTAAATATAGAATTTCGGAAAGATTCATTGAGCGAGTTTATATAATACACGATTTCTAAAGTGGATGCAATGTAGAGGTGGAGAAAACATCGATGGTACTATCGATGTATCGATGTTTTTGCATTTTTGTTAAACATCGATGTTTGATGACGACTATCGATGTTTTCTTTGTCACCTCTATAAAAATAGACAAATTGAAAGAAAACACGCAAAAGGTAAGGATTAACTGAAATTATTAATTTCTAGTTTATAACTTTTACTTAATATATAGGAAATTTGTTTCGTGTTTTATAACATAAGTTGTTGGTGGCAACCGTGGGGTTATCTATCAAAAATGGAGAAACATCTTAAAAGTAAGTAAAAGTTAAAGCAAACGTGTGTGATGCAGAGTGGTGCGCGGGATTTTTTTTTTTGGGCGGCAAATTCCAGCGCTCATTTACGTCCGACATTATATGGCTATAATGTTATTTTTTCTTCCTTACAGGAACGTCAGAGGAAGTCAGTGAGGCTGAGTCGTCAAAATGCAGGCGGGAAGGTTCGTATGTTTGGCAGCATTTTCAACGAACAAAGGAAAGGACAAAGGCTACGTGCGGTCATTGAAACGAAGGAACCACTATCATCTGTTTTATTATGTACATCTAAGGCTCCGATTCCATTTTCCGCTGAGGAAATCGATATTCTGAAGGAGCTTACGGAACTTCTTGCTCCATTCCAAGACGCAACTCTGGCTATTTCTGGCAGCAAAAATGCAACAATTTCTCTGGTCATTCCTCTAAGATGCGAGCAGCATCAAAAATTGCAAATCTTAAGACCTAATCTTAAAACTGCAGAAGTTGTCTGTGCCTTCGAAATGTTAAGTAGCCGTTTAGGAGATAGATTTGCACACTACGAATCAAGGACTGTTCCCCGCATAGCAACCCTAATAGATCCTCGATTTAAAAAGGATGGTTTTAAGTCGGTTTCAAATGCAGATCAGGCAGTTAAGGCTTTGGAGCAGGAGATGTACACCGTTTTGTCAATAACTCCACGGGAGCAGCCAATACCACCTGAATCTTCTCAAAAACCCAATTTTTCTTTTTTGCAAAACAAAATTAAGTCAAAAATAAAATCATCGCGAGCGGATGCCATTATAATTTTGAGACAGCACGTGGAAAATATAAATGAACCAGAAGAATGCGATCCTCTTTCGTTTTGGAAGGTAAATTTAATAAATGTTATTATACTTAATATTCTGAAATTAATGAACCTTTTTTTAGACGAATGCAGAAAGTATGGTGGCTATCAAAGAGCTAGCAAAAAAATATTTATGCGTGCGAGCAACTTCCTGCGAGTCGGAACGACTCAGCAAGGCTGGGCAAATTATTTCCGATCGCCGAACGCGCCTCAAGCCGCTCGTGGTCGATAAACTTATGTTTATTAACAAAAACCAGTTAATTTTTGAAAATTTGTAAACAAAACTTCGATCTCTATTTTTTACACACGATCTCTAATTGTTAAATACGTTTGTGAAACGTATTATTATTTTAACCTATGAATTAAAATTTTATGTTTTTTTTTTATATTATTCAATAAATAAAATTTTATATTTATTATTTTATTTATTTTAATTATTAGTATTTTTACCAGTTTGGTGTATATGCACGTTCATTTTGCATACTTTACAATAATATGTATATTTTCACCAGAAACATCGATGTTTCGCCTAAAAACATCGAAAACATCGATGGTAGCAAACATCGATGTTTCTCCACCTCTAATGCAATGGTACATTTGTATGAGAGGTATCAGAAGGGGAGTTGCCAGACTGCCAAGTTTTTGTCCGAAACTTTGTCCAGTTATACCTTTAAAATGCCGAAAAAGGGGCACAATGTTTCTTGTCGACGAGGGCCCGAACACATTTTATTTGAACTTTTAATATTTAGAGAAATACATATAACGCGTTTAAACCACAAACAAACGATTCCAGCTAAACAGTTGAATTATTTAACAGAATACCTCTTTATCAAACAGAAACTCATATTTCTGATATGGGATAGCGAAGGGAACTAGATAGATCCGTTATATTTTTTTGAAATACGAAAAAGGAATCTTGCGCTATTCAAGTAATAATAATGCGGTAAATTAGTTAGATAAGTATATATTGTATGCGGCTGAGATTAATGAAACAAATAGACGAACTTAATATGCAAAATTCGCGTCATTATGCCTGTAGTTATGATAATGGTAATTTTTTTGTATCTCTGTGAGAACGTAAGTTACACATTAAAACGGTACAAATTAATTAACACCAGGAAACGAAATAAACTTGATCGGAAAAATAAAAAAAAAAAAACAGTGAAAAAGTTGCAGTCGGGTAAACCGACTTATTATACCCTCACCTTCAGTGAAAACATATAAGTCTCATATTCAAGTATCGGAAAGTCAAAAGTGTGCGTGGCTACCATCATTGGATGTAACGTCTGATGAAATGTCATAATAGCAATCTCAAAATACCGAATGTTATAGAAAACCAGTAAAAAAGTTGCAGTTGGGTAAACCGACTTATATATACCCTCACCCTCAGTAAAAACATACAAGTCTCCATTCCAAAGTATCGGAAAGTCAAAAGTGAGCGTGGGTACCATCATTGGATGTAACCTCTGATGAAATGTCATACCGAATGTTATAGAAAACCAGTGAAAAAGTTGCAGTCGGGTAAACCGACTTATATATACCCTCACCCTCAGTAAAAACATACAAGTCTCATACTCATAAGTATCGGAAACTCAAAAGTGACCGTAACTACCATCATTTGATGTAACATCTGATGAAAAGTCATAATAGCAACCTAAAATACCGAATGCTATAGAATAATATTGGAGGGTACATGTGTATGGGAGGTACCAGAAGGGGAGTTGCCAGACTTCCAAGTTTTTGTCCGAACCTTTTTCCAGTTATACCTTTAAAAAAAACTGAATTTGCCCAAGATCGAACTTGCGCGTGTTTATATTATTACACGATTTATAAAGTGGCGAAATAGCAAATTTGTATGGGAGATACCAGAAGCTTTACTAACTACCGAATTTGCGGAAGATCGCGTTGGGCATATTGATATTATTATACGATTTCTATTGGAGCGGGATGGTACATTTGTATGGGAGGTACCAGTAGGGGAGTTGCCAGACTTCCAAGTTTTTTCTCAAAAATTCTTCCAGCCATAGCTTTACTAAATACAGAATTTGGGCGAGACCAACGCCATATTGTTAAACCAATTGTTTTTCTTTTCAGTTGGAAGTCTGAGCATTAGAGCAACATAACGTTCTTCTGCATCGGTAATCACTCTAAAAGAATCAACAATGTGCTTGACTTCTTGGAATTTTAGCGGGTCATTCCACGAATCGGGATCAATGTTGTGAAATTCTAGATTAATATTAACTGAATTCATAGAACAGACGGATGACGAATTGTTTAAGATGTTGCTCTCTAACAGATCGCTGCTATTCTGCTTGATTCCTCGTTCTGTCCAGTCTTTAGGGAATCTTTTAATATTATTTAACTCGTTGGCAAACTTTCGTTTCTCCTGAACTGGAAGTTTATCGGAAAACAAGGAAAGAGGAATAAGCTCGGGCCCATGATACCACACGTGATATTCTATCTTTTTCATTGCTGCTTTTGAGACAATCGCATTCACAGTTGAATACTGTTTTTATCGTTGAAATATACGAAAATCATTTACTGGAATATCACTTGCTTTAGGACAAGTAACCCATTCTTTAACGTAAATGAGGCACACGAACAAACACAATTCGGCGAGTTTCTTTTATTTGGCTGTTAGCTTAAATTCTGCTCGAAAAAGATAAATCTTCAAACAAAATATCACTTTTTCCGACCATCTTGCTTAGAGCGGCAGCCAGTTGTGTGGAAAAAAATAATAGTTAAAATTTTAAGGGATGCGGGTCGAAATATTTGTCTACTTAGAGTGAAGCGTCAAAACAGACACGTGTCGCATTCCGGTCAAAGGCTGAAGCCTAGGAAAATAATGAACTTGTAGGCAAGAATTTTAATTATTTTTGAAATTTGCAAATTTGTATGGGAGATACCAGAAGCTTTACTAACTACCGAATTTGGGGAAGATCGCGTTGGGCATATTGATATTATTATACGATTTCTATTGAAGCGGGATGGTACATTTGTATGGGAGGTACCAGTAGGGGAGTTGCCAGACTTCCAAGTTTTTTCTCAAAACTTCTTCCAGCCATAGCTTTACTAAATACAGAATTTGGGCAAGACCAACGCCATATTGTTAAACCAATTGTTTTTCTTTTCAGTTGGAAGTCTGAGCATTAGAGCAACATAACGTTCTTCTGCATCGTTAATCACTCTAAAAGAATCAACAATGTGCTTGACTTCTTGGAATTTTAGCGGGTCATTCCACGAATCGGGATCAATGTTGTGAAATTCTAGATTAATATTAACTGAATTCATAGAACAGACGGATGACGAATTGTTCAAGATGTTGCTCTCTAACAGATCGCTGCTATTCTGCTTGATTCCTCGTTCTGTCTTTAGGGAATCTTTTAATATTATTGAACTCGTTGGCAAACTTTCGTTTCTCCTGAACTGGAAGTTTATCGGAAAACAAGGAAAGAGGAATAAGCTCGGGCCCATGATACCACACGTGATATTCTATCTTTTTCATTGCTGCTTCTGAGACAATCGCATTCACAGTTGAATACTGTTTTTATCGTTGAAATATACGAAAATCATTTACTGGAATATCACTTGCTTTAGGACAAGTAACCCATTCTTTAACGTAAATGAGGCACACGAACAAACACAATTCGGCGAGTTTCTTTTATTTGGCTGTTAGCTTAAATTCTGCTCGAAAAAGATAAATCTTCAAACAAAATATCACTTTTCCCGACCATCTTGCTTAGAGCGGCAGCCATTTGTGTGTTAAAAAATAATAGTTACAATTTTAAGGGATGCGGGTCGAAATATTTTTCTACTTAGAGTGAAGCGTCAAAACAGAAAATTTGAGTAAAAGCGGATAACACGTGTCGCATTCCGGTCAAAGGCTGAAGCCTAGGAAAATAATGAACTTGTAGGCAAGAATTTTAATTATTTTTGAAATTTGGTAAAATTGTAACATTACGTGTTATGATTAATTCGAAAAAATTTGACGATGTTAAAAAGGGCTTCATAGACTTCAAATGTCTATGGTGGAAAATTTCTTACTTTTGATCAAGTACGTGTGTGTTTTTTTAAGTTACATCCACAAAGTATTCTCTGTGAGGTTGGTGTAATGTTATCGTCGACAACAAACACAACTTCAAATAAATTAAATACATACAAGAATCATCATAGTTTATGGTTTCGGAGATGTAGCAACACACATTTTTTTTATATTTTCCAGAAAAAGTACTATGTTGGTAATTTTCAATCGATTTAATTAAATTTGGGCAAGATCGCGTTGGTCATATTGATAGTATTACACGGTTTATAAGGTACATTTGTATGACACGTACCAGAAGGGGAGTTGTCAGACTTCCAAGTTTTTGTCCGAAACTTTGTCCAGTTATACCTTAAAAAAATACGGAATTTGCCCAAGATCGAACTTGCGGGCGAAATAGCAGATTTGTATGGGAGGTACCCGAAGGGGTGTGGCCATATAGCCCATATGCAATACCATAAGCAGTTTTGGGAAATATTAAATTTGGCATGGAAATTTCAGAGTGATTGCTTAACGCTTTTGAAAGTTATCGTGCGTACCAGCAGGACAGACGGACATGGCTCAAATGATTCAGAGAGTCATGAATCGAATTTGGTTCAAAGACACCTGGGGTCTAATCTGGATGTTTCTATGTGTTACACTTTTGAGCCGTATCAAATGATATATACCCTCCTAACCGTAGGGTGAGGCTATAAATATTGTATTACATGTTTTTACAAAAAGGACGGAAAGATTCGTTGAGCGAGTTTATATGATTACAGGATTTCTAAAGTGGGTACAATGGTACATTTGTATGGGAGGTACCAGAAGGGGAATTTCCAGACTACCAAGTTTTTGTCCAAGACTTAGTCTAATTTTACGTTTACTAAATACAAAATTTGGGCAAGATGTCGTTGGTCATATTGGTGTTATTACACGATTTCTAATGGGGCGGAATGGTACATTTGTATGGGAGGTACCAGAAGAGGAGTTGCCAGACTTCCAAGTTTTTGTCCGAATGTTTGTCTAGCTATAGCTTTACTAAGAACTGAATTTGGGCAAGATCGCGTTGACCGCATTGATATTATCATACGAGTTCTAAGGTAGGCGGGATGGTACATTTGTATGGCTGGTACCAGAAGGGGAGTTGCCAGACTTCCAAGTTTTTGTCCAAAACTTTTTCCAGTCATAGGATCGCGTTGGGCATATCGATATTATTATACGATTTATACTGGGGCGGGATGGTACATTTGTATGGGAGGTATCAGAAGGGGAGTTGACAGACTTCCAAGTTTTTGTCTGAAACTTTGTCTAGCTACAGCTTTACTAAACACAGAATTTGGGCAAAATCGCGTTGTCCGCATTGATATAATTATAGGATCGCGTTGGGCATATTGATATTATTATACGATTTCTATTGGGGCGGGATGGTACATTTGTATGGCGGGTACCAGAGGGGGAGTTGCCAGACTTCCAAGTTTTTATCCAAAACTTTTACCAGTCATAGCTTTACTAACTACAGAATTTGGGGAAGATCGCGTTGGGCATATTGTTAAAACAATTGTTTTTCTTATCAGTTGGAAGTCTGATCATTAGAGCAACATAACGTTCTTCTGCATCGTTAATCACTCTAAAAGAATCAACAATGTGCTTGACTTCTTGGAATTTTAGCGGGTCATTCCACGAATCGGGATCAATGTTGTGAAATTCTAGATCAATATTAACTAAATTCATAGAACAGACGGATGACGAATTGTTCAAGATTTTGCTCTCTAACAGATCGCTGCTATTCTGCTTGATTCCTCGTTCTGTCCAGTCTTTAGGGAATCTTTTAATATTATTTAACTCGTTGGCAAACTTTCGTTTCTCCTGAACTGGAAGTTTATCGGAAAACAAGGAAAGAGGAATAAGCTCGGGCCCATGATACCACGCGAGTTACATCTCCCTGCCCAAAATAATTATAAGTTCGCAAATGTGTAGCGAAATACAAAAGTATAAAGTATCAAAACTTCATACTTTTGAATTTCGTTCCCACACTTTGCATACGGTAAACGAAAAGTGCAACGTTAGCGTCTAGCTACCCTTGCACTCGAGTTTCAGTGCGATGCATTTCTATATTTCAAAAATGTAAAAGTATTTAGTCTTAAGATCTGTCACGAATAAAGCAGAACTTCATAGCTGAAGCTATTTAGTGTTTTATTTGAGTATTTTTTGAGGCATCATAGCTGAAGCTATTTGCAACCCGTTACTCGCGTGATATTCTATCTTTTTCATTGCTGCTTCTGAGACAATCGCATTCACAGTTGAATACTGTTTTTATTGTTGAAATAGACGCAAATCATTTACTGGAATATCACTTGCTTTAGGACAAGTAACCCATTCTTTAACGTAAATGAGGCACACGAACAAACACAATTCGGCGAGTTTCTTTTATTTGGCTGTTAGCTTAAATTCTGCTCGAAAAAGATAAATCTTCAAACAAAATATCACTTTTCCCGACCATCTTGCTTAGAGCGGCAGCCAGTTGTGTGGAAAAAAATAATAGTTACCATTTTAAGGGGTGCGGGTCGAAATATTTTTATACTTAGAGCGAAGCGTCAAAACAGAAAATTTGAGAAAAAGCGGATAACAAAGGTCAAAGGCTGAAGCCTAGGAAGGCAAGAATTTTAATTATTTTTGAAATTTGGTAAAATTATAACATTAGGTGTTATGATTAATTCGAAAAAATTGGACGATGTTAAAAAGGGTTTCATAGACTTCAAATGTCTATGGTGGAAAATTTCTTATTTTTGATCAAGTACGTGTGTTTTGTTAAGTTACATCCACAAAGTATTCTCTGTGAGGTTGGTGTAATGTTATCATCGACAACAACCACGAACTAAATAAATTAAATACATACAAGAATCATCATACACCGAGCCAAAAGTACAACGATTTTTTTAACCATGTGTCTGGTTAATTTTTTCATGGTAAATATTTGATTACAAAGTCAAAATAACGTTATATAACTAAAAATAACTAATCAACAATTACCAACAAATAAAATTAACAATATAATGTGCAACACAAATTAAACAAAACAAAATAGAAAAAAAAAAGAGAATATAACATTACAATAACCACAACATAACAACAACAGCAATACCCAAACGACGAAAAACAAACAAACAACCAAACGATAACCAAACCGCGCGCACACGTCAACAACAACAACAACAATAATAACCAGCTCCACGCATCAACACAAAACAGACAACACTAAGGGCTTTTTTATTCCCCCTCATTGTCTTGCACAAGTGTTCCCCCTTCCCTAATCCCTTCGCATATCACAAATAGTTCTGCATTCTTCTTGTCGCTGTTCTGTTAGTTGTTGTAGGTATAACACTGAACAACTAACAGAAATAACAGCGGCGGGAGGGGTGCAGAGTTATTTGTGTTTTGCTTTGATGTTGTTTTGTTTTTGGTAGTGTTATGGTAGGTAGATTTAAAATTCACTTTGCGAACATTCGCGGGTTAAGAACGAATTTTTTTGCGGTATACGCACACACTAATTTCCATAGGCCGGTTGTGCTCGCTCTATGTGAGACCCAGGTGTGTGAGGATTCTGATCCACAGGATTTTCACATTCCTGGTTATCACACTCTCTCCTCTTTCTCTTCTCACAGAGGCCTTGTGATATATATACGTAATGGTGTTGTATTCCAGAGTCAGCAACATTTGAACTCACAAGATCCAGAATTTAACTCTCTCTGGATTAAATTCAGGATTGGAACACATCTATTACACTTCGGGTTTCTTTATAGAAGTCCAAACTTGGAAAGGGAGGCTACCCTAAATGGCTTCGACGCCCTTTCCGACTCTATTTCTAAAGTCTTAGAAGATTATCCGGACAGTGAAATTGTAGTTGCTGGGGATTTGAATGTCCATAATAATTCTTGGCTTTCCCATTCGAGCTATACATCTCCGGAGGGCCAGTACGCTGAGCTTTTTGCCGCGCACAATGACTTGGCGCAATTAGTGAATGAACCAACACACATTCCGCGTGTTGAAGGGCAACAACAAAATATTCTTGACCTTTTTTTAACCTCCCACCCTGGAAAGTATGAGGTTAACATTCTTGCACCTCTTGGTAACTCGGATCACTGCACCATTTCAGCATCCTTTTCGTTCTCCGATCTTCGAGCCACTTCAAAACCAGTCACGAAGCGGACAATGTATATATACGAAAAGGCACGTTGGGCCGAGCTCAACAATTTTTATCAGCAATTTAACTGGAAATTATGTTTCCTAGACAATAATGTCGATGCTGCTGCTGAAATGGTTGAGAAAATAATTCTTCTTGGCATAAACATGTTTATTCCCTCGAAGACTACTTCGATTAAACCTCCAAAAAATTGTTGGTTTAATCAGACATGCAAAGAAGCTGTCAGATCCAAAGAGGAAGCATTCAGAAATTGGCGTTTAAATAAAAATACCACTACTGAACTGCTACGCAAGCAGGCAAGATCAAATTGTGCCAGAGTACTTAGGCGCGAAAAACTTCTTCACGAACAGCGTCTTCGTGCAAAAGTTCTTTCTTCTCCCAGGGGAAGTAAGAGCTTTTGGTCATTCGTTAAAAGGGTAAGGAACAATTCTTCATCTTCTATTTCAACCCTTGTTAACGGTGACCAGATATTCACTGACCCGGTTGACAAAGCTAATCTTATGGCTGAAATATTTGCAAAGAATTCATCTTTGCCAGACAGCAGTCAACCACTCCCCGTGATCGAGAACGTATCTAGTTCGATGCCTCAGATATTTTTTCGAACACGTGGAGTCAAAAGGGTTCTTGCAGATCTCAATGTAAACAAAACTCCGGGCCCGGATGGTATCTCAGCACTTGTCCTATGTAAGTGCTCTTCGACGCTAGCTCGTCCATTGCGCAATCTTTTCAACATGTCGTACCGTGCTGGTATTTACCCTTCACGTTGGAAAGTTGCCAATGTTCAGCCGATCCCCAAGAAAGGTGAGGCTACCAATCCTGCGAATTACCGTCCAATTGCAATATGTTCTGCGCTCTCGAAGGTTATGGAGAGCATGGTTAACCACCATCTTGTCAAATATTTAGAGTCTAACGGCCTTCTCAATGATCGACAGTATGGCTTCCGTAGAAATCGATCTACTGGAGACCTGATGGCGTTCCTTTCGGAACGATGGAGTCGATCCATTCACCGACTTGGCGAATGCAAGGTCGTGGCTCTGGATATTTCCAAGGCGTTCGATAGGGTCTGGCACGGAGCACTCATATCAAAACTTATTGCATTTGGTGTCGGTAATACCTTCTCTCGATTCATATCGAGTTTTCTCAGAGTTGTTATAGATGGGGTCTCATCCAACGAGCATAGGTTGACCGCAGGAGTGCCACAAGGCTCTGTCCTCTCTCCTTCTCTGTTTCTTATTTTCATTGACGACCTGTTGGGTCAGACTGTGAACCCAATCTACTCCTTTGCAGATGACAGCAACCTCTGTCATTCGTACTCATTTGATCATCGGCCAGGTCCTCTGGAAGTCGAGGAAAAAAGGCGAACGATGAACGACTCACTTAACCGCGATTTGGCGACGATTTGTGAGTGGGGCCAAATGAACAGAGTAGATTTTAATGCACAAAAGACCCAGTGCTGTTTGTTGTCACACAAACGTTCACCAGATCCAGCATCGTCGTCAATTTCTATGGGTGGTGTGGATATCGACGAATCAGACACTCTTGATGTTCTGGGCATGAAGATACAGGGTGATGCTCGTTGGGCTAGCCATATATTCGAAGTGTCGAAAGAAGCATTCAAGTGTTTAGGCTTTTTGAAGCGGTGCAAGAAATACTTCACCCCATCTGATCTCGTAAATATTTACACCACTTACATCCGGCCTAAAATGGAATACAACTCGCATATATGGGCAGGGGCTCCATTAACATCTTTGAAGCTTCTGGACCGTGTACAGAGGAGAGCGGTGGTGATGATAGGGGATGGTAGGGTATCCAGCTCTATTGTCTCACTACAGCATCGCCGAAATGTGGGTTGTGTATCGCTATTCTATAGATATTTTAATGGTATCTGTTCAGAAGATATCCGTCGTCTGGTCCCTGACGTTAGAACATTTAGCCGGAATACTCGGCTATCCAGGGTCTCTCATCCGTTCATTGTCAAATGGCCGGTTGACCGGACGACGCACTATAGAGAAAATTCGTTCTTTAGCCGGACTGTTCGTTTGTGGAATAATCTTCCTGAAAGTGTTTTTCCTGCCTGCTATGACATTACCAAATTCAAGGCCAACGTCAACAAACACTACTCCCTCTTTCCTCCCTCCAATACCCTTATTTCCCATCGCTAACACAGTGCATTGCATTTATAGGGGGCATCCCCTGAGTGTTAGTCAAAAAAAAAAAAAAAAAAAAAAAAAATTAACATGAAAAATAGTTGAGTTAACATTATATAAGGTTGATTTTTTCGAGAGAGAGGCTGAAAAATGTGCGAAATAAACAACAATTCAAAGATCATTCGGCTCTGTTGTGTCGAAGTTCTTGAACTGCTTTGTGTTAGACGAAGTTCAGTATTATGTTACACGAAGTAGCAACGAATGCGATTGTGTTTCCCAGCCTACCACACTTTTTCCCTTAACATGTGAGAACGTTATCTCGCTCTTTCAAAAACCCACCACCAAATGCTATCGTCACTGCTTGTTGAGCTGTTGGTTTTCAATGCTTTAATGCTTGCTTTTTTTGGGATATGCGCTACTAAACAGTAGTTCTCGTTTAATCGCTTAGAGCTAGGACACTTATTACTCCAATAATTGCTGCATAAGTGTAGAAACACAATACTGCGGCTGCGGCTGCGGAAACCGGTGCGGCGAGAGCAAATGAATTAAATGACGACGGTTGCGGTAGCGGTTTTTGTTGTCATTTCACAGATGTTCGTTATTATTATTTGATTTCAACTGAAACAAAAGAATTATTTTGAATTTTTAATATGTCTAGTAACAAAATCAAGGCTCTCCAGAAAATTGTTAATGTGGTATAAACAACGTTCAACATGTATATGGCAATGGAATATAATTCCACATCACGGAGAATCAAATTATTAATTATCAAATTGTATTTTTTTCTTCTTCTTACTGAAAATATGTACAAAGAACTAGTAGACCATATGTTTTGTGTTTACAAAAAACAGGAAAATATGGCAACACAAAGAGAGAGGCAGTATCAAAAATTCAGAGCGTAAGAAAATCCGCAGAGAAATTAAAAATAGATTTAATTCATTGCGGTTTTTTAGTGCGGTTTTGCCTCTCAATTTTCCATACGAATTTGGAACCGCTGCCGCAGCCGCAGTATTGTGTTTCTACACTAAATCATTGCAAATGGGTACCTATGAAGAAGTGTGACGGCTTCCGAAACCTTGCCTGCAATCAAAGCAAACACAATTCGTGAAGCTTTTTTTGAAAATTTATATTTCTGCAAAGTAATATAAAATTGTTAAATTGAGCATGCATTGTTTCAATAAATTAACAATGACATTTTTATATTAACAATTTTCATAGTTAAAAAATTCAACAATGCATTGTTAAAACAACAATAATTATTTTTCTATCAACAAGTTTCATGGTTAAAAAATTCAACCACGGAGTAGTCAAATTAACTATTATTATTGTTAAATTCCAGTCAACAAGAAGATGTTCAAATTAACCATATATAACGTAGACTCCAAATCATGTTTATTTATGGTTAAGTTAACCTTATATAAGGTTAATTTTTCTCTCTGTGTAGTTTTTGGTTTCGGAGATGTAGCAACACGCATTTTTTTTTTAATCTATCTAATTTTCCAGAAAAAGTACTATGTTGGTAATTTTCAATCGATTTAATTAAATTTGATAGTATTACACGGTTTATTAGGGACGGGATGGTACATTTGTATGACAGGTACCAGAAGGGGAGTTGCCAGACTTCCAAGTTTTTGTCCGAAACTTTGTCCAGTTATACCTTAAAAAAATACGGAATTTGCCCAAGATCGAACTTGCTGGCGAAATAGCAGATTTGTATGGGAGGTACCCGAAGGGGTGTGGCCATATAGCCCATATGCAATTCTATAAGCAGTTTTGGGAAAATATTAAATTTGGCATGGAAATTTCAGAGTGATTGCTTAACGCTTTCGAAAGTTATCGTGCGTACCAGCAGGACAGACGGACATGGCTCAAACGATTCAGAGAGTCATGAATCGAATTTGGTTCAAAGACACCTGGGGTCTAATCTGGATGTTTCTATGTGTTACACTTTTGAGCCGTATCAAATGATATATACCCTCCTAACCGTAGGGTGAGGGTATAAATATTGTATTACATGTTTTTACAAAAAGGACGGAAAGATTCGTTTAGCGAGTTTATATGATTACAGGATTTCTAAAGTGGGTACAATGGTACTTTTGTATGGGAGGTACCAGAAGGGGAATTTCCAGACTACCAAGTTTTTGTCTAGCTATAGCTTTACTAAGAACTGAATTTGGGCAAGATCGCGTTGACCGCATTGATATTATTATACGAGTTCTAAGGTAGGCGGGATGGTACATTTGTATGGCTGGTACCAGAAGGGGAGTTGCCAGACTTCCAAGTTTTTGTCCAAAACTTTTTCCAGTCATAGGATCGCGTTGGGCATATCGATATTATTATACGATTTATACTGGGGCGGGATGGTACATTTGTATGGGAGGTATCAGAAGGGGGATTGCCAGACTTCCAAGTTTTTGTCTGAAACTTTGTCTAGCTACAGCTTTACTAAACACAGAATTTGGGCAAAATCGCGTTGTCCGCATTGATATAATTATTGGATCGCGTTGGGCATATTGATATTATTATACGATTTCTATTGGGGCGGGATGGTACATTTGTATGGCGGGTACCAGAGGGGGAGTTGCCAGACTTCCAAGTTTTTATCCAAAACTTTTACCAGTCATAGCTTTACTAACTACAGAATTTGGGGAAGATCGCGTTGGGCATATTGTTAAAACAATTGTTTTTCTTATCAGTTGGAAGTCTGATCATTAAGTCTGCATCGTTAATCACTCTAAACGAATCAACAATGTGCTTGACTTCTTGGAATTTTAGCGGGTCATTCCACGAATCGGGATCAATGTTGTGAAATTCTAGATCAATATTATCTGAATTCATAGAACAGACGGATGACGAATTGTTCAAGATTTTGCTCTCTAACAGATCGCAGCTATTCTGCTTGATTCCTCGTTCTGTCCAGTCTTTAGGGAATCTTTTAATATTATTTAACTCGTTGGCAAACTTTCGTTTCTCCTGAACTGGAAGTTTATCGGAAAACAAGGAAAGAGGAATAAGCTCGGGCCCATGATACCACACGTGATATTCTATCTTTTTCATTGCTGCTTCTGAGACAATCGCATTCACAGTTGAATACTGTTTTTATCGTTGAAATAGACGCAAATCATTTACTGGAATATCACTTGCTTTAGGACAAGTAACCCATTCTTTAACGTAAATGAGGCACACGAACAAACACAATTCGGCGAGTTTCTTTTATTTGGCTGTTAGCTTAACCCTCGGAGGTATAGGGATTTTTTGGCGCTAAACGGTATAACCAGGTCTGTGTAGACCTATATGGGATTTGTATGGAAACACGTTGCCAGGTGTCCTAAAAGTGTGTGTTTTAAGCTACTAAAACACAAAATGAACAATAGAAACACATTTTTATACAACTTAGGTAGCTATTAACGCCACTTTATTAATTATATTATATTAAATTTTTTATTACATATTATACACGGCATTCAATGCACGAGTACCTGGCATGTGAATGCTGTTGGCACACGGGCTTTTTGCAATACATGCAATGAAACCGTGTTTTTCGCTGCTTTTTGTCCAACTTATAACAAAGCGAGCACGATGGTCTACTTGAAGAGGATGCGGCATGGGCTGGTTGGTCATCTATCGGCGGGCCTGGAGCTACCTTCAAAAGAAGAAAGTTGAAAATTAGATTTAGAATTTTAATCCAGTGAATGAATTAATCAAATGCTTACCTCTACACCGAATAACGCCATTGACTGTTTGACGTGTTGCATGCCTCGTACAATTGGGTTCGTTGCCCTTTGTTCCATGTGAGGGATCACCAATTGTTCTGCCAATTCCATAAGGAAGACACGTCTCCTATCGTTTCGCTTGACATGTCCCAATTTGTCATGAATGACAAATGCAGCCAAGCCTGCAACATCCAACATATTAAAAAACATGGCTAACGGTCATCGGTTTGTGGCCCGTTTGCAAGTGTAACCACCAACCATCTGATCCATAGTCTCCGGATTTATACATATTATAATCTAATATTTGGAATGGCTTCTGCGCTGGTTTCGATGAGTCGATGGCGGAATTATAATGCTCCGTCGAGATGAGAACCACAACTTTTTTCTTTTTCGGCACATATGAGCATAATGCGACATTATTGTCGTAACCGAATAATGTGCTCAATACCTCTCTTTTGGGATCCAACATCTCCTTCGGTATGCAGGATTGTTTTTTCGCATTGTTCCTACATACCCCAACCGTTTTGTCATCAAAACCGAGGCCAAATTATACGACGAAAAAAAATTGTCGGCATATATTGTTCGGCCAGAACCACTATATTTTTCGACCAGTTTCAGAACAACGTTCTCTCCTAGATTTGCCGCAAGTGCTTCGTTTGGTTGTTTTCCAACATAAATTATTCCTTTCAATGGGTAATTGGAGTTGGAGTCACAAACCCACCAGATTTTTATGCCGTATTTAGCTGGCTTTGATGGTATATATTGGGTGAAGCGCGTGCGGCCTCTGTACGGAAACAATTGCTCATCAACTGTTATCTGCGCACTCGGAACATATCGACGCTCCAAGTTGTTCATGAGCATGTTCCAAACGTCGTCGATGGCGGCAGATTTGCTTTCTATTAGTCGAGCAGATCTCGTGTTGCTCCTATCAAATCGAATGTACTTAAGAATCTGTTTATATCGGATAGTAGACATTGTCGCCCTGTAGATAGGGTTTCCATTGTTGCCCCACAACTCATGTGCAGGCTGATCGTTTGACTCAAATATGCCGGCAAACAAAGTAAGGCCAATGAAAGCGTATATTTCGTTTTCCGTCACAGGTTTCGTCCACGTTCGCGGTGCCTGATCAGGATTCTGCTCAGACCACTGACGGCATATCTCCTGGGCCTTGCGGTTCGTTTCACGAACAATTATGTTGACGATCTCGGGTGTTACTAAAGATTTAAATATGGAGATCGGGTTTCTCGAAGTGCCTGGAACCGGTCCTTCACGACCCATAGTGACACAGTTAGGTGCACGAGGTCTACCAGTGGCCGGCGGGGCGCTTGACCAAAGCTTACCATCTTTTGACCTGTACGATATAGTCGAGTTTGAAGAACGTGACTCCTCGTCCATACCAACGGCTGCAAGCTGCAATTCTTCGAAATCCTCATCATCATCATACAGACTCTCCGTTTCAATAGCCATGTCTGTTTCAGCATCAGAAGCCGCTTCATCTAACAACGGCACATAATCTGGATCCGTCTCGTCGTCGCCTTCGAAAGGAGTACTCGTACTTTCCTCGGGGTGTTCATCATCACCGGCCAACCACAATGCTAACCTCTCTTCCATTTGACTTCTCTCTTCATCTGGTAATCTCAAAAATCTTGCAGTGCGGTTCACCACGTCCATCATATCGTCCACAGCAAATGCTGATGCCATTTTTTGCTTCTATAAAAACCCCGTACGTTTAAACTTCACTTGTTGACACTTCAAAATATGTTGATATACTAATAGTTTGCTTGCGATCTATTCAATATGTGCATTCTATATTCATGTTTCCACAAATCTCACAAAATATCAATATTTACCGTTTGTTTTTGCAGAAAAAAAAACAAATAAATTTGCTTCAATAAAGACTCAGTACGGTTACACATCACTTGTTTACATTTCAAAAGATGTTGGTATACTAATATTTTGGTTGCGATCTATTCAATATGGAATTTTTTATTCATATTCTCCACAAAATCACGCTGAAAACGGTTTTATTCACCTGCTCCCAATTAATTCCATACAAATTATGCATAGGTCTGCACAGACCTGGTTATGACGTTTGAATCAAAATATTTGTAAACCCGGATTAACCCGAACTCGGACCCATAATCTGTGAGCGTATACATTGTGTCCGGAGAATGTTGCTCCAGGAAGTCATGGAAGGATTTATTTCTAATACGAAAAACAAAAAAGTTATACACACTTTAATGTGCAAAAAGTCTACACAGACCTGGTTATACCTCCGAGGGTTAAATTTCAGAGTACCAAAACTTTAAATGTAATTTTTATATACATACGTCTTTTTATTTTAATAAAATTGGTTCTGAAAACAAAATACGAACTTGGACGTTCGTAAGTAATTCGTGCAATGATTAATATGTACATGTTGAACATTTTGTATTTACAGTGCTGCAGCCAAACGTCTGCATCGAGATTTAAATTTTTATGCACACGTTAAGCACTCGTCAATAATTACTCTCCATATGAACACAGAACCCATTTATGTTCATCAGCATACAATGAACGAGATATTGCGCCACAGACAAAAATAATTATAATAATTTAAGTGCATTTTGGGTGTATAACAACACATCGTTTTATTTCCAAAAATATTGGACCCATTTTTTTTGTTACCAAAGTCGTTTTATTAAATCTTTTTACAAAAAGGACGGAATATAAACCAGAGTTTTTAATAGAAAATTGTATGTTGTTAAAGCTTTACTAAATATAGTATTTCGAAAAGATTCGTTGAAATAGTTTATATGATTACAGGATTTCTAAAGTTGGTACAAGTTTTCCAAGTTTTAGTCCAAAACTTTTTCCAGTCGTAGCTTCAATAACTACTGAATTTGGGGAAGATCGCGTTCGGCATATTGATATTATTACACGATTTATAATGGGGCGGGATGGTACATTTGTATGGGAGGTACCAGAAGGGGAGTTGTCAGACTTCCAAGTTTTTATCCTAAACTTTTTCCAGCCATAGCTTTACTATCTACAGAATTTGGGCAAGATCGCGTTGGTAGTATTGATATTATTACACGGTTTATAAGGGGCTGGATGGTACATTTATATTGGAGAAAGGGGAGTTTCAAGACTTCCAAGTTTCTGTCAGAAACTTTGCCTAGCAATAGCTTTACTAAATACAGAATTTGGGCAAGATGACGTTGGTCATATTGATAATATTACACGGTTTATAAGTGGTGGGATGGTACATATGGGAGGTACCAGAAGGGGAGTTGCCAGACTTCCAAGTTTTTGTCAAAACTTAGACTAACTATACGTTTACTAAATACAAAATTTGGACAAGATCGCGTTGGGCATATTGGTGTTATTACACGATTTCTAAGGTAGGCGGGACTGTACATTTGTATGGGAGGTACCAGAAGAGGAGTTGCCAGACTGCCAAGTTTTTGTCCAAGACTTAGTCTAACATTTGTATGGGAGGTATCAGAAGGGGAGTTGCCAGACTTCCAAGTTTTAGTCCAAAACTTTTTCCAGTCATAGGATTGCGTTGGGCATATTGCTATTATTATACGATTTCTATTGGGGCGGGATGGTACATTTGTATGGGAGGTACCAGAAGGGGAGTTGCCAGACTTCCAAGTTTTAGTCCAAAACTTTTTCCTGTCATAGCATCACTAACTACCGAATTTGGGGAAGATCGCGTTGGGCATATTGCTATTATTATACGATTTCTATTGGGGCGGGATGGTACATTTGTATGGCAGGTACCAGAAGGGGAGTATCCAGACTTCCAAGTTTTTGTCAAAACTTAGACTAACTATACGTTTACTAAATACAAAATTTGGTCAAGATCGCGTTGGTCATATTGGTGTTATTACACGATTTCTAAGGTAGGCGGGACTGTACATTTGTATGGGAGGTACCAGAAGGGGAGTTGCCAAACTGCCAAGGTTTTGTCCAAAACTTTGTCTAGTTACACCTTTACAATATACAGAATTTGGGCAAGATCGCGTTCGTCATATTGATATTATTACACGATTTCTAAAGTGGCCGAATGGGATTTCTATGGGAGGTACCCAAAGGGGTGTGGGCATATAGCCCATATGCAATCCCATAAGCAGTTTTGGGAAAATATTAAGCCATGCCAAATTTCAGACTGATTGCTTAACGCTTTCTAAAGTTATCGTGCGAACCAGCAGGACAGATGGACTGACGGACAGACGGACATGGCTCAAACGATTCAGAAAGTCATCAATCGAATTTGGTTCAAAGACACCTGGGGCCTAATCTGGATATTTCTATGTGTTACACTTTTGAGCCGTATCAAATGATATATACCCTTCTACCCGTAGGGTGAGGGTATAAATATTGTATTACACGTTTTTACAAAAAGGACGGAATATAAAGCAGAGTTTTGCTAGAAAATTGTATGTAGTTAAAGCTTTACTAAATATGGAATTTCGGAAAGATTCGTTGAGCGAGTATATATAATTACACGATTAAGTGGATGCAATGGTGAATTTGTATGGGACGTACCAGAAGGGGAGTTGCCAGACTGCCAAGTTTTTTTCCAAGACTTAGTCTAACTATACGTTTACGAAATAAAAAATTTGGGCAAGATGTCGTTGGCATATTGGTGTTAATACACAATTTCAAAGGTAGGCGGGATGGTACATTTGTATGACAGGTACCAGAAGGGGAGTTGCCAGACTTCCAAGTTTTTGTCCAAAACTTAGTCTAACTATACGTTTACTAAATACAAAATTTGGGCAAGATCTCGTTGGGCGCATTGGTGTTATAACACGTTTTCTAAGGTAGAAGGGATGGTACGTTTGTATGGGAGGTACCAGAAGGGGGTTTTGCCAGACTTCCAAGTTTTTGTCCGAAACTTTGTCCAGTTATAGCTTTACTTAATACAGAATTTGGCCATGATCGCGTCGGTCATATTCATGCCAGACTTCCAAGTTTTAGTCCAAAACTTTTTCCATTCATAGCTTTACTAACTACCGAATTTGGGGAAGATCGCATTGGGCATATTGATATTATTACACGATTTCTAATGGGGCGGGATGGTACATTTGTATGGGAGGTACCAGAAAGGGAGTTGCCAGACTTCCAAGTTTTTGTCCAAAACTTTTTCCTGTCATAGCATCACTAACTACCGAATTTGGGGAAGATCGCGTTGGGCATATTGCTATTATTATACGATTTCTATTGGGGCGGGATGGTACATTTGTATGGCAGGTACCAGAAGGGGAGATGCCAGACTTCCAAGTTTTAGTCCAAAACATTTTCCAGTCATGGCTTTACTAACTACCGAATTTGGGGAAGATCGCGTTGGGCATATTGCTATTATTATACGATTTCTATTGGGGCGGGATGGTACATTTGTATGGCAGGTACCAGAAGGGGAGTTGCCAGACTTCCAAGTTTTTGTCCAAAACTTTTTCCAGTCATAGGATCGCGCTGGGCATATTGATATTATTATACGATTTCTATTGGGGCGGGATGGTACATTTGTATGGGAGGTACCAGAAGAGGAGATGCCAGACTTCCAAGTTTTAGTCCAAAACTTTTTCCATTCATAGCTTTACTAAGTACCGAATTTGGGGAAGATCGCATTGGGCATATTGATATTATTACACGATTTCTAATGGGGCGGGATAGTACATTTGTATGGCAGGTACCAGAAGGGGAGTTGCCAGACTTCCAAGTTTTAGTCCAAAACTTTTTCCTGTCATAGCATCACTAACTACCGAATTTGGGGAAGATCGCGTTGGGCATATTGCTATTATTATACGATTTCTATTGGGGCGGGATGGTACATTTGTATGGCAGGTACCAGAAGGGGAGTTGCCAGACTTCCAAGTTTTAGTCCAAAACTTTTTCCAGTCATAGGATCGCGCTGGGCATATTGATATTAATATACGATTTCTATTGGGGCGGTATGGTACATTTGTATGGCAGGTACCAGAAGGGGAGATGCCAGACTTCCAAGTTTTAGTCCAAAACTTTTTCCAGTCATGGCTTTACTAACTACCGAATTTGGGGAAGATCGCGTTGGGCATATTGCTATTATTATACGATTTCTATTGGGGCGGGATGGTACATTTGTATGGCAGGTACCAGAAGGGGAGTTGCCAGACTTCCAAGTTTTTGTCCAAAACTTTTTCCAGTCATAGGATCGCGCTGGGCATATTGATATTATTATACGATTTCTATTGGGGCGGGATGGTACATTTGTATGGGAGGTACCAGAAGAGGAGATGCCAGACTTCCAAGTTTTAGTCCAAAACTTTTTCCATTCATAGCTTTACTAACTACCGAATTTGGGGAAGATCGCATTGGGCATATTGATATTATTACACGATTTCTAATGGGGCGGGATAGTACATTTGTATGGCAGGTACCAGAAGGGGAGTTGCCAGACTTCCAAGTTTTTGTCCAAAACTTTTTCCAGTCATAGGATCGCGCTGGGCATATTGATATTATTATACGATTTCTATTGGGGCGGGATGGTACATTTGTATGGCAGGTACCAGAAGGGGAGTTGCCAGACTTCCAAGTTTTTGTCCAAAACTTTTTCCAGTCATAGGATCGCGCTGGGCATATTGATATTATTATACGATTTCTATTGGGGCGGGATGGTACATTTGTATGGGAGGTACCAGAAGAGGAGATGCCAGACTTCCAAGTTTTAGTCCAAAACTTTTTCCATTCATGGCTTTACTAACTACCGAATTTGGGGAAGATCGCGTCGGGCATATTGGTGTTATTATACGATTTCTTTTGGGCGGGATGGTACATTTGTATGGCAGGTACCAGAAGGGGAGTATCAGACTTCCAAGTTTTTGTCAAAACTTAGACTAACTATACGTTTACTAAATACAAAATTTGGTCAAGATCGCGTTGGGCATATTGCTATTATTATACGATTTCTAAGGTAGGCGGAATGGTACATTTGTATGGGAGGTACCAGAAGAGGAGATGCCAGACTTCCAAGTTTTAGTCCAAAACCTTTTCCATTCATAGCTTTACTAACTACCGAATTTGGGGAAGATCGCATTGGGCATATTGATATTATTACACGATTTCTAATGGGGCGGGATAGTACATTTGTATGGCAGGTACCAGAAGGGGAGTTGCCAGACTTCCAAGTTTTAGTCCAAAACTTTTTCCTGTCATAGCATCACTAACTACCGAATTTGGGGATGATCGCGTTGGGCATATTGCTATTATTATACGATTTCTATTGGGGCGGGATGGTACATTTGTATGGCAGGTACCAGAAGGGGAGTTGCCAGACTTCCAAGTTTTAGTCCAAAACTTTTTCCATTCATAGCTTTACTAACTACCGAATTTGGGGAAGATCGCATTGGGCATATTGATATTATTACACGATTTCTAATGGGGCGGGATAGTACATTTGTATGGCAGGTACCAGAAGGGGAGTTACCAGACTTCCAAGTTTTAGTCCAAAACTTTTTCCATTCATAGCTTTACTAACTACCGAATTTGGGGAAGATCGCATTGGGCATATTGATATTATTACACGATTTCTAATGGGGCGGGATAGTACATTTGTATGGCAGGTACCAGAAGGGGAGTTGCCAGACTTCCAAGTTTTTGTCCAAAACTTTTTCCAGTCATATGATCGCGCTGGGCATATTGCTATTATTATACGATTTCTATTGGGGCGGGATGGTACATTTGTATGGGAGGTACCAGAAGAGGAGATGCCAGACTTCCAAGTTTTAGTCAAAAACTTTTTCCAGTCATGGCTTTACTAACTACCGAATTTGGGGAAGATCGCGTAGGGCATATTGGTGTTATTATACGATTTCTTTTGGGGCGGGATGGTACATTTGTATGGCAGGTACCATAAGGGGAGTTGCCAGACTTCCAAGTTTTAGTCCAAAACTTTTTCCATTCATAGCTTTACTAACTACCGAATTTGGGGAAGATCGCATTGGGCATATTGATATTATTACACGATTTCTAATGGGGCGGGATAGTACATTTGTATGGCAGGTACCAGAAGGGGAGTTGCCAGACTTCCAAGTTTTAGTCCAAAACTTTTTCCATTCATAGCTTTACTAACTACCGAATTTGGGAAAGATCGCATTGGGCATATTGATATTAGTACACGATTTCTAATGGGGCGGGATAGTACATTTGTATGGCAGGTACCAGAAGGGGAGTTGCCAGACTTCCAAGTTTTAGTCCAAAACTTTTTCCATTCATAGCTTTACTAACTACCGAATTTGGGGAAGATCGCATTGGGCATAATGATATTATTACACGATTTCTAATGGGGCGGGATAGTACATTTGTATGGCAGGTACCAGAAGGGGAGATGCCAGACTTCCAAGTTTTAGTCCAAAACTTTTTCCATTCATAGCTTTACTAACTACCGAATTTGGGGAAGATCGCGTTGGGCATATTGCTATTATTATACGATTTCTATTGGGGCGGGATGGTACATTTGTATGGCAGGTACCAGAAGGGGAGTTGCCAGACTTCCAAGTTTTTGTCCAAAACTTTTTCCAGTCATAGGATCGCGCTGGGCATATTGATATTATTATACGATTTCTATTGGGGCGGGATGGTACATTTGTATGGGAGGTACCAGAAGAGGAGATGCCAGACTTCCAAGTTTTAGTCCAAAACTTTTTCCATTCATAGCTTTACTAACTACCGAATTTGGGGAAGATCGCATTGGGCATATTGATATTATTACACGATTTCTAATGGGGCGGGATAGTACATTTGTATGGCAGGTACCAGAAGGGGAGTTGCCAGACTTCCAAGTTTTTGTCCAAACCTTTTCCAGTCATAGGATCGCGCTGGGCATATTGATATTATTATACGATTTCTATTGGGGAGGGATGGTACATTTGTATGGGAGGTACCAGAAGAGGAGATGCCAGACTTCCAAGTTTTAGTCCAAAACTTTTTCCATTCATGGCTTTACTAACTACCGAATTTGGGGAAGATCGCGTCGGGCATATTGGTGTTATTATACGATTTCTTTTGGGGCGGGATGGTACATTTGTATGGCAGGTACCAAAAGGGGAGTATCAGACTTCCAAGTTTTTGTCAAAACTTAGACTAACTATACGTTTACTAAATACAAAATTTGGTCAAGATCGCGTTGGGCATATTGCTATTATTATACGATTTCTAAGGTAGGCGGAATGGTACATTTGTATGGGAGGTACCAGAAGAGGAGATGCCAGACTTCCAAGTTTTAGTCCAAAACCTTTTCCATTCATAGCTTTACTAACTACCGAATTTGGGGAAGATCGCATTGGGCATATTGATATTATTACACGATTTCTAATGATGCGGGATAGTACATTTGTATGGCAGGTACCAGAAGGGGAGTTGCCAGACTTCCAAGTTTTAGTCCAAAACTTTTTCCATTCATAGCTTTACTAACTACCGAATTTGGGGAAGATCGCATTGGGCATATTGATATTATTACACGAATTCTAATGGGGCGGAATAGTACATTTGTATGTCAGGTACCAGAAGGGGAGTTGCCAGACTTCCAAGTTTTTGTCCAAAACTTTTTCCAGTCATAGGATCGCGCTGGGCATATTGATATTATTATACGATTTCTATTGGGGCGGGATGGTACATTTGTATGGCAGGTACCAGAAGGGGAGTATCCAGACTTCCAAGTTTTTGTTAAAACTTAGACTAACTATACGTTTACTAAATACAAAATTTTGGTCAAGATCGCGTTGGGCATATTGCTATTATTATACGATTTCTAAGGTAGGCGGAATGGTACATTTGTATGGGAGGTACCAGAAGAGGAGATGCCAGACTTCCAAGTTTTAGTCCAAAACTTTTTCCATTCATAGCTTTACTAACTACCGAATTTGGGGAAGATCGCATTGGGCATATTGATATTATTACACGATTTCTAATGGGGCGGGATAGTACATTTGTATGGCAGGTACCAGAAGGGGAGTTGCCAGACTTCCAAGTTTTTGTCCAAAACTTTTTCCAGTCATAGGATCGCGCTGGGCATATTGATATTATTATACGATTTCTATTGGGGAGGGATGGTACATTTGTATGGGAGGTACCAGAAGAGGAGATGCCAGACTTCCAAGTTTTAGTCCAAAACTTTTTCCATTCATGGCTTTACTAACTACCGAATTTGGGGAAGATCGCGTCGGGCATATTGGTGTTATTATACGATTTCTTTTGGGGCGGGATGGTACATTTGTATGGCAGGTACCAGAAGGGGAGTATCAGACTTCCAAGTTTTAGTCCAAAACTTTTTCCAGTCATGGCTTTACTAACTACCGAATTTGGGGAAGATCGCGTTGGGCATATTGCTATTATTATACGATTTCTATTGGGGCGGGATGGTACATTTGTATGGCAGGTACCAGAAGGGGAGTTGCCAGACTTCCAAGTTTTTGTCGAAAACTTTTTCCAGTCATAGGATCGCGCTGGGCATATTGATATTATTATACGATTTCTATTGGGGCGGGATGGTACATTTGTATGGGAGGTACCAGAAGAGGAGATGCCAGACTTCCAAGTTTTAGTCCAAAACTTTTTCCATTCATAGCTTTACTAACTACCGAATTTGGGGAAGATCGCATTGGGCATATTGATATTATTACACGATTTCTAATGGGGCGGGATAGTACATTTGTATGGCAGGTACCAGAAGGGGAGTTGCCAGACTTCCAAGTTTTTGTCCAAAACTTTTTCCAGTCATAGGATCGCGCTGGGCATATTGATATTATTATACGATTTCTATTGGGGAGGGATGGTACATTTGTATGGCAGGTACCAGAAGGGGAGTATCAGACTTCCAAGTTTTTGTCAAAACTTAGACTAACTATACGTTTACTAAATACAAAATTTGGTCAAGATCGCGTTGGGCATATTGCTATTATTATACGATTTCTAAGGTAGGCGGAATGGTACATTTGTATGGGAGGTACCAGAAGAGGAGATGCCAGACTTCCAAGTTTTAGTCCAAAACCTTTTCCATTCATAGCTTTACTAACTACCGAATTTGGGGAAGATCGCATTGGGCATATTGATATTATTACACGATTTCTAATGATGCGGGATAGTACATTTGTATGGCAGGTACCAGAAGGGGAGTTGCCAGACTTCCAAGTTTTAGTCCAAAACTTTTTCCATTCATAGCTTTACTAACTACCGAATTTGGGGAAGATCGCATTGGGCATATTGATATTATTACACGAATTCTAATGGGGCGGAATAGTACATTTGTATGTCAGGTACCAGAAGGGGAGTTGCCAGACTTCCAAGTTTTTGTCCAAAACTTTTTCCAGTCATAGGATCGCGCTGGGCATATTGATATTATTATACGATTTCTATTGGGGCGGGATGGTACATTTGTATGGGAGGTACCAGAAGAGGAGATGCCAGACTTCCAAGTTTTAGTCCAAAACTTTTTCCAGTCATGGCTTTACTAACTACCGAATTTGGGGAAGATCGCGTCGGGCATATTGGTGTTATTATACGATTTCATTTGGGGCGGGATGGTACATTTGTATGGCAGGTACCAGAAGGGGAGTATCCAGACTTCCAAGTTTTTGTTAAAACTTAGACTAACTATACGTTTACTAAATACAAAATTTGGTCAAGATCGCGTTGGGCATATTGCTATTATTATACGATTTCTAAGGTAGGCGGAATGGTACATTTGTATGGGAGGTACCAGAAGGGGAGTTGCCAGACTTCCAAGTTTTAGTCCAAAACTTTTTAAAGTCATAGCCTTACTAACTACCGAATTTGGGGAAGATCGCGTTGGGCATATTGCTATTATTATACGATTTCTATTGGGCGGTTTCTATTTGTATGGCAGGTACCAGAAGGGGAGATGCCAGACTTCCAAGTTTTAGTCCAAAACTTTGTCTAGTTACACCTTTACAATATACAGAATTTGGGCAAGATCGCGTTGGTCATATTGATAGCAATAAACGGTTTATGGGATGGTACATTTGTATGACAGGTACCAGAAGGGGAGTTGCTACCCTTCCAAGTTTTTTTCAAAACTTAGACTAACTATACGTTTACTAAATACAAAATTTGGGGAAGATGTCGTTGGGCATATTGGTGTTATTACACGATTTCTAAGGTAGGCGGGATGGTACATTTGTATGGGAGGTACCAGAAGGGGAGTTGCCAGACTTCCAAGTTTTAGTCCAAAACTTTTTAAAGTCATAGCCTTACTAACTACCGAATTTGGGGAAGATCGCGTTGGGCATATTGCTATTAGTATACGATTTCTATTGGGGCGGGATGGTACATTTGTATGGCAGGTACCAGAAGGGTAGTATCCAGACTTCCAAGTTTTTGTCAAAACTTAGACTAACTATACGTTTACTAAATACAAAATTTGGGCAAGATGTGGTTGGGCATATTGCTATTATTATACGATTTCTATTGGGGCGGGATGGTACATTTGTATGGGAGGTACCAGAAGGGGAGTTGCCAGACTTCCAAGTTTTAGTCCAAAACTTTTTAAAGTCATAGCCTTACTAACTACCGAATTTGGGGAAGATCGCGTTGGGCATATTGCTATTATTATACGATTTCTATTGGGGCGGGATGGTACATTTGTATGGGAGGTACCAGAAGGGGAGTTGCCAGACTTCCAAGTTTTAGTCCAAAACTTTTTCCATGCATGGCTTTACTAACTACCGAATTTGGGGAAGATCGCGTCGGGCATATTGGTGTTATTATACGATTTCTTTTGGGGCGGGATGGTACATTTGTATGGCAGGTACCAGAAGGGGAGTATCAGACTTCCAAGTTTTAGTCCAAAACTTTTTCCTGTCATAGCATCACTAACTACCGAATTTTAGGAAGATCGCGTTGGGCATATTGCTATTATTATACGATTTCTATTGGGACGGGATGGTACATTTGTATGGCAGGTACCAGAAGGGGAGTATCCAGACTTCCAAGTTTTTGTCAAAACTTAGACTAACTATACGTTTACTAAATACAAAATTTGGTCAAGATCGCGTTGGTCATATTGGTGTTATTACACGATTTCTAAGGTAGGCGGGACTGTACATTTGTATGGGAGGTACCAGAAGGGGAGTTGCCAAACTGCCAAGGTTTTGTCCAAAACTTTGTCTAGTTACACCTTTACAAGATCTCGTTGGGCGTATTGGTGTTATAAAACGATTTCTAAGGTAGAAGGGATGGTACGTTTGTATGGGAGGTACCAGAAGGGGGTTTTGCCAGACTTCCAAGTTTTTGTCCGAAACTTTGTCCAGTTATAGCTTTACTTAATACAGAATTTGGCCATGATCGCGTCGGTCATATTCATAATATTACACGGTTTATAAGGGGCGGGATGGTACATTTGTATGGGAGGTACCAGCAGGGGAGTTGCCAGACTTACAAGTTTTTGTCCGAACCTTTGTCTGGCAATATCATTAATAAATACAGAATATTGGCAAGATCTCGTTGGTTATATTGATAATATTACACGATTTATAAGGGGGCGGGAAGGTACATTTGTATGGGAGCTACCAGAAGGGGAGTTGCCAGACTTCCAAGTTTTTGTCCAAAACTTTTTCCAGTCATAGGATCGCGCTGGGCATATTGATATTATTACACGATTTCTAATGGGGCGGGATAGTACATTTGTATGGCAGGTACCAGAAGGGGAGTTGTCAGACTTCCAAGTTTTTGTCCAAAACTTTTTCCAGTCATAGGATCGCGCTGTGCATGTTGATATTATTATACGATTTCTATTGGGGCGGGATGGTACATTTGTATGGGAGGTACCAGAAGGGGAGATGCCAGACTTCCAAGTTTTAGTCCAAAACTTTGTCTAGTTACACCTTTACAATATACAGAATTTGGGCAAGATCGCGTTGGTCATATTGAGAGTAATAAACGGTTTATGTTATGGTACATTTGTATGACAGGTACCAGAAGGGGAGTTGCTACACTTCCAAGTTTTTGTCAAAACTAAGACTAACTATACGTTTACTAAATACAAAATTTGGGCAAGATGTCGTTGGGCATATTGGTGTTATTACACGATTTCTAAGGTAGGCGGAATGGTACATTTGTATGGGAGGTACCAGAAGGGGAGTTGCCAGACTTCCAAGTTTTAGTCCAAAACTTTTTAAAGTCATAGCCTTACTAACTACTGAATTTGGGGAAGATCGCGTTGGGCATATTGCTATTATTATACGATTTCTATTGGGGAGGGATGGAACATTTGTATGGCAGGTACCAGAAGGGGAGTATCCAGACTTCCAAGTTTTTGTCAAAACTTAGACTAACTATACGTTTACTAAATACAAAATTTGGTCAAGATCGCGTTGGGCATATTGGTGTTATTATACGATTTCTAAGGTAGGCGGGATGGTACATTTGTATGGGAGGTACCAGAAGGGGAGTTGCCAAACATCCAAGTTTTAGTCCAAAACTTTTTAAAGTCATAGCCTTACTAACTACTGAATTTGGGGAAGATCGCGTTGGGCATATTGCTATTATTATACGATTTCTATTGGGGCGGGCTGATACATTTGTATGGCAGGTACCAGAAGGGGAGTATCCAGACTTCCAAGTTTTTGTCAAAACTTAGACTAACTATACGTTTACTAAATACAAAATTTGGGCAACATGTCGTTGGGCATATTGGTGTTATTACACGATTTCTAAGGTAGGCGGGATGGTACATTTGTATGGGAGGTACCAGAAGGGGAGTTGCCAGACTTCCAAGTTTTAGTCCAAAACTTTTTAAAGTCATAGCCTTACTAACTACCGAATTTGGGGAAGATCGCGTTGGGCATATTGCTATTATTATACGATTTCTATTGGGGCGGGATGGTACATTTGTATGGCAGGTACCAGAAGGGTAGTATCCAGACTTCCAAGTTTTTGTCAAAACTTAGACTAACTATACGTTTACTAAATACAAAATTTGGGCAAGATGTGGTTGGGCATATTGCTATTATTATACGATTTCTATTGGGGCGGGATGGTACATTTGTATGGGAGGTACCAGAAGGGGAGTTGCCAGACTTCCAAGTTTTAGTCCAAAACTTTTTAAAGTCATAGCCTTACTAACTACCGAATTTGGGGAAGATCGCGTTGGGCATATTGCTATTATTATACGATTTCTATTGGGGCGGGATGGTACATTTGTATGGGAGGTACCAGAAGGGGAGTTGCCAGACTTCCAAGTTTTAGTCCAAAACTTTTTCCATTCATGGCTTTACTAACTACCGAATTTGGGGAAGATCGCGTCGGGCATATTGGTGTTATTATACGATTTCTTTTGGGGCGGGATGGTACATTTGTATGGCAGGTACCAGAAGGGGAGTATCAGACTTCCAAGTTTTAGTCCAAAACTTTTTCCTGTCATAGCATCACTAACTACCGAATTTTAGGAAGATCGCGTTGGGCATATTGCTATTATTATACGATTTCTATTGGGACGGGATGGTACATTTGTATGGCAGGTACCAGAAGGGGAGTATCCAGACTTCCAAGTTTTTGTCAAAACTTAGACTAACTATACGTTTACTAAATACAAAATTTGGTCAAGATCGCGTTGGTCATATTGGTGTTATTACACGATTTCTAAGGTAGGCGGGACTGTACATTTGTATGGGAGGTACCAGAAGGGGAGTTGCCAAACTGCCAAGGTTTTGTCCAAAACTTTGTCTAGTTACACCTTTACAAGATCTCGTTGGGCGTATTGGTGTTATAAAACGATTTCTAAGGTAGAAGGGATGGTACGTTTGTATGGGAGGTACCAGAAGGGGGTTTTGCCAGACTTCCAAGTTTTTGTCCGAAACTTTGTCCAGTTATAGCTTTACTTAATACAGAATTTGGCCATGATCGCGTCGGTCATATTCATAATATTACACGGTTTATAAGGGGCGGGATGGTACATTTGTATGGGAGGTACCAGCAGGGGAGTTGCCAGACTTACAAGTTTTTGTCCGAACCTTTGTCTAGCAATATCATTAATAAATACAGAATATTGGCAAGATCTCGTTGGTTATATTGATAATATTACACGATTTATAAGGGGGCGGGAAGGTACATTTGTATGGGAGCTACCAGAAGGGGAGTTGCCAGACTTCCAAGTTTTTGTCCAAAACTTTTTCCAGTCATAGGATCGCGCTGGGCATATTGATATTATTACACGATTTCTAATGGGGCGGGATAGTACATTTGTATGGCAGGTACCAGAAGGGGAGTTGTCAGACTTCCAAGTTTTTGTCCAAAACTTTTTCCAGTCATAGGATCGCGCTGTGCATGTTGATATTATTATACGATTTCTATTGGGGCGGGATGGTACATTTGTATGGGAGGTACCAGAAGGGGAGATGCCAGACTTCCAAGTTTTAGTCCAAAACTTTGTCTAGTTACACCTTTACAATATACAGAATTTGGGCAAGATCGCGTTGGTCATATTGATAGTAATAAACGGTTTATGTTATGGTACATTTGTATGACAGGTACCAGAAGGGGAGTTGCTACACTTCCAAGTTTTTGTCAAAACTAAGACTAACTATACGTTTACTAAATACAAAATTTGGGCAAGATGTCGTTGGGCATATTGGTGTTATTACACGATTTCTAAGGTAGGCGGAATGGTACATTTGTATGGGAGGTACCAGAAGGGGAGTTGCCAGACTTCCAAGTTTTAGTCCAAAACTTTTTAAAGTCATAGCCTTACTAACTACTGAATTTGGGGAAGATCGCGTTGGGCATATTGCTATTATTATACGATTTCTATTGGGGCGGGATGGAACATTTGTATGGCAGGTACCAGAAGGGGAGTATCCAGACTTCCAAGTTTTTGTCAAAACTTAGACTAACTATACGTTTACTAAATACAAAATTTGGTCAAGATCGCGTTGGGCATATTGGTGTTATTATACGATTTCTAAGGTAGGCGGGATGGTACATTTGTATGGGAGGTACCAGAAGGGGAGTTGCCAAACATCCAAGTTTTAGTCCAAAACTTTTTAAAGTCATAGCCTTACTAACTACTGAATTTGGGGAAGATCGCGTTGGGCATATTGCTATTATTATACGATTTCTATTGGGGCGGGATGATACATTTGTATGGCAGGTACCAGAAGGGGAGTATCCAGACTTCCAAGTTTTTGTCAAAACTTAGACTAACTATACGTTTACTAAATACAAAATTTGGGCAACATGTCGTTGGGCATATTGGTGTTATTACACGATTTCTAAGGTAGGCGGGATGGTACATTTGTATGGGAGGTACCAGAAGGGGAGTTGCCAGACTTCCAAGTTTTAGTCCAAAACTTTTTAAAGTCATAGCCTTACTAACTACCGAATTTGGGGAAGATCGCGTTGGGCATATTGGTGTTATTACACGATTTCTAAGGTAGGCGGTATGGTACATTTGTATGGGAGGTACCTGAAGGGGAGTTGCCAGACTTCCAAGTTTTAGTCCAAAACTTTTTAAAGTCATAGCCTTACTAACTACCGAATTTGGGGAAGATCGCGTTGGGCATATTGCTATTATTATACGATTTCTATTGGGGCGGGATGGTACATTTGTATGGGAGGTACCAGAAGGGGAGTTGCCAGACTTCCAAGTTTTAGTCCAAAACTTTTTCCTGTCATAGCATCACTAACTACCGAATTTGGGGTAGATCGCGTTGGGCATATTGCTATTATTATACGATTTCTATTGGGGCGGGATGGTACATTTGTATGGCAGGTACCAGAAGGGGAGTATCCAGACTTCCAAGTTTTTGTCAAAACTTAGACTAACTATACGTTTACTAAATACAAAATTTGGTCAAGATCGCGTTGGTCATATTCGTGTTATTACACGATTTCTAAGGTAGGCGGGACTGTACATTTGTATGGGAGGTACCAGAAGGGGAGTTGCCAAACTGCCAAGGTTTTGTCCAAAACTTTGTCTAGTTACACCTTTACAAGATCTCGTTGGGCGTATTGGTGTTATAACACGATTTCTAAGGTAGAAGGGATGGTACGTTTGTATGGGAGGTACCAGAAGGGGGTTTTGCCAGACTTCCAAGTTTTTGTCCGAAACTTTGTCCAGTTATAGCTTTACTTAATACAGAATTTGGCCATGATCGCGTCGGTCATATTCATAATATTACACGGTTTATAAGGGGCGGGATGGTACATTTGTATGGGAGGTACCAGCAGGGGAGTTGCCAGACTTACAAGTTTTTGTCCGAACCTTTGTCTAGCAATATCATTAATAAATACAGAATATTGGCAAGATCTCGTTGGTTATATTGATAATATTACACGGTTAAGCGCCCCGGTAGGCGAGTTGGTAGCGTGCTTGCCTATCAGCGTGGGGGTTGTGGGTTCGATTCCCACCAGAGGCTTTGGTCTGTCGCTGCAAAAAATCAAGCCAAATAGTCTTTGTTACTCGGTTTATCCTTGGACCCAAAATTAGAATATAAATTTACTTTGTATTGTAATTAAATAAAATAAAAATAAATAAATAAATATTACACGGTTTAAAAGGGGGCGGGAAGGTACATTTGTATGGGAGCTACCAGAAGGGGAGTTGCCAGACTTCCAAGTTTTTGTCCAAAACTTTTTCCAGTCATAGGATCGCGCTGGGCATATTGATATTATTACACGATTTCTAATGGGGCGGGATAGTACATTTGTATGGCAGGTACCAGAAGGGGAGTTGCCAGACTTCCAAGACTTTTTCCAGTCATAGGATCGCGCTGGGCATATTGATATTATTATACGATTTCTATTGGGGCGGGATGGTACATTTGTATGGGAGGTACCAGTGTAATATGTTTTCTTTTATTTATTTTTGTGAGGGCCTGCCTATTGAGGTGCCGGCGCTTAATAACGCCACTGGCAAAAAAAAATAAAAGGTGGTTGCTTTTGCAGGCACTCAAAAGCGCCAATGCAAATTTATGTTTAGCACTTTATAGCGCTATACAAAAAAATGAATAACTAATGCCAATGGATCGGCTAGTTCAATTTTTACTGATCCTTTATTTCATGTTTTCCATTGTTTATAAACAAAACTAACGGTATACTTAATTCTAGTTTTTCTTACATCTATATCCTTAAAAGTAAACAATGATTCTTAGTACTAAACAGCTGTTTATCAGCTGTTACAAAAATTAGGGATGTTATCCTATCGATAACACTACACCCTCACCGTTTAAAAAAAAAATAATTTTTATACAAAAGAGGAAAAATTATTTTTTAGTATTTAATTTAAGTAACAATTAACAATTTTCATTATTCCATTTCTTTAACATGTTGTTATGATACTTTTTTAATTTCCCATCTACATTAATAATAGAATTTACCCCTTCTCTATCTACGATTCTATACGGTCCTCGATACGGTGCCTGATGCTTTTTTCTATCCATAACCCTCAAGAGTACTTGATCTCCTACCTTCAAATTAAGTGGATTTAAGTTTTCGTTTTGGAGTGTTCTTTTTATCTTTGCTTTCTCCAAGAATTCCGTGGCTTTTTGCAGAGAAAATTGTAATCTTTGTTTGATTTCAGAGGCATAATTTTCTGTATTATAGAATTGCCTCTCTTTAATAATTTCGTCACCCGGTAAGTAGGGAAGCTTACCAAATACTAACTCATAAGGAGAATAGCCAGTATCAACATGTGTCGTCGTATTGTAAGCAAATGTAAAATATGGTATCCTAGACTCCCATTCATCATCTTTGGAAAAATTTAATAAAAATTCATTTAGTACTCTATGACTTCGTTCAATCGAGCCCAAGGTTTCATGATGATACGGCGCACTAAAAATCTGCCTGATATCTAATAACCTACATATTTCCGACTGTTCAACCAAAGTTTTCCCGACCGTCTTTGCATCTTTCGTTTCCATAGGATAAGCTACAATATATTTTGTTAAATCACATTGTATCGTGAGTACATATCGATAATGATTACATAACCTCAGCGGACCTACTGTATCAATCGATACCGTCTCGAAGCTTGTTCCCGGCGTGTCCGTTAAAGTAAATGGTTCTTTCGTATGTCTTGTCTGTTTGTTGATTTTGCACTGCGGGCAATCTAGTACATAATCCTTGATCATTCTGTACATGTTCTTCCAAATATATCTCTGTTTTAACCTCAATGTTGTTTTTCTGATACCCAAGTGTCCCCCGTGTGCTGAATCGTGGTAATCAGCTATTAACCCCAACTGTGTATCCCGACAAAGTATTCTCTTCGGTTCCTCATATAATAAAATTTTCAAATCTGTCTTTTTTTCATGTTGTATTCTATTAAAAACTGTTTTAAACTCTTCCATTGCCATTGTTTTAAATATATCATCATTTTTGTTCAATGCTAATTCGCGTATCCCTAAATCACGCATCTTTGATGTCAGTTTCTCCAAGGACAACTTAGTGTTCGATGGATTATCGCTGAATCCCGCCGTAATAAAACGATCTTCAATTATAATTTGTAGCTTTTTACCCTCCGTTTGAGGCGTAAACTTAAGTTTTCTCGTGTTCCGTATATCTGTTATTGATGTACAATCCCATATAAAAAGTTGATTGGGTTTTCCGTTGTTCATGTATTTAGCACTGTTATTCGTATCTGTGTCTTTAGTAACTGTTTTCTCTTTCTGCATACTCCTTGTGATCGCTAAAATCATTTCATCTCTTTCAGTCTTACTGTCTTTATTGGCGCGAATATCCAGAGGCAGAATAATTTCCGACCTCGCAGGTACTACCCTACTAATCTGAGATACAGGTGTCGAATTCATAGGTAGAACAATATCATTGTCAGCAACATTAAACGTTATGGTAAATGTTTCGAAGTCTATTTTGCACATACGCTGTGTCAAAATATCTCTTCCAATTATGCCATCGGTTGGGATTGGGAAATCCCTTTCAACAATATAGAAATCGTGTGCTATCGTTGCTGATTCAACCGACAATTCCAATTTTGTAGCGCCAATATACTGTACCGCATCCTCTGTTATTCCGGTTAGTCTAGCAGATATATTTTCATTTATATTAGTAAAATTCTGATCTTTGCAAATCGACACGTCTGCCCCCGTATCTATTAAAAATTTTAAACTTCTGTTAATGTTGTTGCAGTTGAGAGTTATAAACGCGCTAGATTTAGCTGATATATTAAAAATCCTTATATTTGGCCTTCCTGGACAACGTCTTCCGTCATCCGGCCATCTGAGTTTTCCGACTCCTCCGCGTAGGGAAAAGCTCTGAAGTTTCTGTTCCTCTGGTTGTTATACCCGCGATCTCTTGGACCATAATCTGATTCGATTGTACCACGCGCGTAACCATTATTACCTCTAGATTGGTTGTTCTGATAGCTCCCTCTGGAATTTCCGTAATTATAACTTGCATTGTTTGCAAATTGGTCTCGGTAGTCACTCCTAGGATTATTGCCATTGTAACTGGAACTATTTCCAGCTTGATTATTCCGGGTGTTTCCTCTGAAATTATCGTTGTTGTAATTCCGGTTGTCCCTGTCGTAATTGTTTCTATGGTTATCGTATCTATTTCCGTAATTGTTTCTGTCACCGTTATTATATCTACCACCACCGTTATGTCTATTCCCTTCGGAACGCCTATCCGTTCTATGAACCGGAAATAATTTTTTGCTTTCAAAACCAAAGCTTTTCTCGGCTGTTACGCACCTTTGTGCTGCCTCATTTAAAGTGTTTGGCATATTTGCCAATAAAAGCGGTTGATACTCCGAATTTACTCCCTTTATAAAAACATTAAGCGCCATACTTTCGCTAACTTTATAAATTACATCCTTAGTTTCCTCAGAGGGGTTTGTTAAGTTACCTATTTCAAATAAACTTAATTGATCAGAAAGCTCTGAAACCTTCTCCCTAAATTCTGTTATGCTCGACTCTCCTTGTTTTGTAGTTCCTAGCTCCGTTAATGTTTGTTGTAACGTCCTAGGATTTGGATAAGCGTCTTCCAGACATTTCTTCAAACCAGCGAATGTAGTCGGTCTGTTTGAACGACCTAAAATGCTACGTACTTGGGCAGATAACTTGAAGTTATACACGTACTTAATGAATATTTCTTTATCCTCATTCCTTAATAAATCATGCAGCAACTCAGTCTGCGCAATAAAATCTTCCAAATACTTGAATGTGCCTTTGAATACTTGTAGGTTTTTACCCACCATTGAAATGTCAAATTGAGCCATGCTTGGTAAATTTCTCTCCTGCGTTTTTAAATTTTTCAAAAATTCTTCTATTTCTCCACGAAGTTTCTCAAATCTTAATTTGCAGGTAGCAATATCTTCCTCAGAGGTGATTTTAACTACTTCACTTGATTCTTCTTCTTTCCCTACTCCTTCACTTTTTGGAAATTTTTATCCACCGTACCTTGTAAAAATCCTAACCTCTCTAGCTTTTCCTCTACGTATTTGTTCGCAAAAACTCTATTCTTACTTTTCTTTAAATTTACTTTTAATTTTTCCAATTCATCAATACATTCATTAATTAACTCCATTAATTTGAAATTTTTAAATCACTTTGTACAGAACAGTATTAAAAATAGTGTGAACAATATTAACTAAATAGTGTAAAATTCGTATAGTGTGAAACGCTCCCAATTAATTTCCTTAAAAATGGTTCGTATAGTGTGAACGCACCTAAATGCAACCCTGTACTAGCATATATGGTTGTACCGGGTCCTTGAGTAACCGGATATTCGTTAACCTATTTATACAACGAGCGGTTGTCAACCAGTGTTTATTTATTCGCCGACATTTTGTTACGTGTTGTTTTTGTGTAATTTGCGAAAAATAAACTTTAACTTCAATTCCAATCTAATTAAATTAATTTATGTGCAAAATATGTATAAAATTCATATGTTATTTATATTTAAATTGTTTTTCTTTTAAAATAAATAAATAAAATATGTGTTGTGTTTTATTGTTTAATTGTGCATAGTGTTAGGTTTTTTTTTAGCTGTGCTTCAATAGCTTCTATTCGTTCCCACATCTTTAATGCACTTTGGTATGGTGGTGGGGGATCGTTATTTATTGTTGCCTTTAAATCAGCCAGTTGTCTTCGGAGCCGCACAATTCTGCCACCTCTCCTGTGTTTCGGTTTCTGGGTAGGGGGAATCCGTGTGAGCTTCTCTTCCTTTCGTTGTTGTTGCCGCTGCAAATATTGTTGAATTGTTATAGGCTTCGGTTGTTGGTAGTTTGTTGTCGGACAAGAGGTCTCCACTGGAACGTTGTTGTTGTTTGGCAGGATCGCCATGTAATATGTTTTCTTTTATTTATTTTTGTGAGGGCCTGCCTATTGAGGTGCCGGCGCTTAATAACGCCACTGGCAAAAAAAAATAAAAGGTGGTTGCTTTTGCAGGCACTCAAAAGCGCCAATGCAAATTTATGTTTAGCACTTTATAGCGCTATACAAAAAAATGAATAACTAATGCCAATGGATCGGCTAGTTCAATTTTTACTGATCCTTTATTTCATGTTTTCCATTGTTTATAAACAAAACTAACGGTATACTTAATTCTAGTTTTTCTTACATCTATATCCTTAAAAGTAAACAATGATTCTTAGTACTAAACAGCTGTTTATCAGCTGTTACAAAAATTAGGGATGTTATCCTATCGATAACACTACACCAGAAGGGGAGATGCCAGACTTCCAAGTTTTAGTCCAAAACTTTGTCTAGTTACACCTTTACAATATACAGAATTTGGGCAAGATCGCGTTGGTCATATTGATAGTAATAAACGGTTTATGGGATGGTACATTTGTATGACAGGTACCAGAAGGGGAGTTGCTACACTTCCAAGTTTTTGTCAAAACTTAGACTAACTATACGTTTACTAAATACAAAATTTGGGCAAGATGTCGTTGGGCATATTGGTGTTATTACACGATTTCTAAGGTAGGCGGGATGGTACATTTGTATGGGAGGTACCAGAAGGGGAGTTGCCAGACTTCCAAGTTTTAGTCCAAAACTTTTTAAAGTCATAGCCTTACTAACTACCGAATATGGGGAAGATCGCGTTGGGCATATTGCTATTATTATACGATTTCTATTGGGGCGGGATAGTACATTTGTATGGCAGGTACCAGAAAAGGAGTATCCAGACTTCCAAGTTTTTGTCAAAACTTAGACTAACTATACGTTTACTAAATACAAAATTTGGCCAAGATCGCGATGGGCATATTGCTATTATTATACGATTTCTAAGGTAGGCGGGATGGTACATTTGTATGGGAGGTACCGGAAGGGTAGTTGCCAGACTTCCAAGTTTTAGTCCAAAACTTTTTAAAGTCATAGCCTTACTAACTACTGAATTTGGGGAAGATCGCGTTGGGCATATTGCTATTATTATACGATTTCTATTGGGGCGGGATGGTACATTTGTATGGCAGGTACCAGAAGGGGAGTTGCCAGACTTCCAAGTTTTAGTCCAAAACTTTTTAAAGTCATAGCCTTACTAACTACCGAATTTGGGGAAGATCGCGTTGGGCATATTGCTATTATTATACGATTTCTATTGGGGCGGTTTCTATTTGTATGGCAGGTACCAGAAGGGGAGATGCCAGACTTCCAAGTTTTTGTCAAAACTTAGACTAACTATACGTTTACTAAATACAAAATTTGGTCAAGATCGCGTTGGGCATATTGCTATTATTATACGATTTCTAAGGTAGGCGGAATGGTAAATTTGTATGGGAGGTACCAGAAGGGGAGTTGCCAGACTTCCAAGTTTTAGTCCAAAACTTTGTCTAGTTACACCTTTACAATATACAGAATTTGGGCAAGATCGCGTTGGTCATATTGATAGTAATAAACGGTTTATGTTATGGTACATTTGTATGACAGGTACCAGAAGGGGAGTTGCTACACTTCCAAGTTTTTGTCAAAACTAAGACTAACTATACGTTTACTAAATACAAAATTTGGGCAAGATGTCGTTGGGCATATTGGTGTTATGACACGATTTCTAAGGTAGGCGGGATGGTACATTTGTATGGGAGGTACCAGAAGGGGAGTTGCCAGACTTCCAAGTTTTAGTCCAAAACTTTTTAAAGTCATAGCCTTACTAAATACCGAATTTGGGGAAGATCGCGTTGGGCATATTGCTATTATTATACGATTTCTATTGGGGCGGGATGGTACATTTGTATGGGAGGTACCAGAAGGGGAGTTGCCAGACTTCCAAGTTTTAGTCCAAAACTTTTTCCTGTCATAGCATCACTAACTACCGAATTTGGGGTAGATCGCGTTGGGCATATTGCTATTATTATACGATTTCTATTGGGGCGGGATGGTACATTTGTATGGCAGGTACCAGAAGGGGAGTATCCAGACTTCCAAGTTTTTGTCAAAACTTAGACTAACTATACGTTTACTAAATACAAAATTTGGTCAAGATCGCGTTGGTCATATTCGTGTTATTACACGATTTCTAAGGTAGGCGGGACTGTACATTTGTATGGGAGGTACCAGAAGGGGAGTTTCCAAACTGCCAAGGTTTTGTCCAAAACTTTGTCTAGTTACACCTTTACAAGATCTCGTTGGGCGTATTGGTGTTATAACACGATTTCTAAGGTAGAAGGGATGGTACGTTTGTATGGGAGGTACCAGAAGGGGGTTTTGCCAGACTTCCAAGTTTTTGTCCGAAACTTTGTCCAGTTATAGCTTTACTTAATACAGAATTTGGCCATGATCGCGTCGGTCATATTCATAATATTACACGGTTTATAAGGGGCGGGATGGTACATTTGTATGGGAGGTACCAGCAGGGGAGTTGCCAGACTTACAAGTTTTTGTCCGAACCTTTGTCTAGCAATATCATTAATAAATACAGAATATTGGCAAGATCTCGTTGGTTATATTGATAATATTACACGGTTTAAAAGGGGGCGGGAAGGTACATTTGTATGGGAGCTACCAGAAGGGGAGTTGCCAGACTTCCAAGTTTTTGTCCAAAACTTTTTCCAGTCATAGGATCGCGCTGGGCATATTGATATTATTACACGATTTCTAATGGGGCGGGATAGTACATTTGTATGGCAGGTACCAGAAGGGGAGTTGCCAGACTTCCAAGACTTTTTCCAGTCATAGGATCGCGCTGGGCATATTGATATTATTATACGATTTCTATTGGGGCGGGATGGTACATTTGTATGGGAGGTACCAGAAGGGGAGATGCCAGACTTCCAAGTCCAAAACTTTGTCTAGTTACACCTTTACAATATACAGAATTTGGGCAAGATCGCGTTGGTCATATTGATAGTAATAAACGGTTTATGGGATGGTACATTTGTATGACAGGTACCAGAAGGGGAGTTGCTACATTTCCAAGTTTTTGTCAAAACTTAGACTAACTATACGTTTACTAAATACAAAATTTGGGCAAGATGTCGTTGGGCATATTGGTGTTATTACACGATTTCTAAGGTAGGCGGGATGGTACATTTGTATGGGAGGTACCAGAAGGGGAGTTGCCAGACTTCCAAGTTTTAGTCCAAAACTTTTTAAAGTCATAGCCTTACTAACTACTGAATTTGGGGAAGATCGCGTTGGGCATATTGCTATTATTATACGATTTCTATTGGGGCGGGATGGTACATTTGTATGGCAGGTACCAGAAGGGGAGTTGCCAGACTTCCAAGTTTTAGTCCAAAACTTTTTAAAGTCATAGCCTTACTAACTACCGAATTTGGGGAAGATCGCGTTGGGCATATTGCTATTATTATACGATTTCTATTGGGGCGGTTTCTATTTGTATGGCAGGTACCAGAAGGGGAGATGCCAGACTTCCAAGTTTTTGTCAAAACTTAGACTAACTATACGTTTACTAAATACAAAATTTGGTCAAGATCGCGTTGGGGATATTGCTATTATTATACGATTTCTAAGGTAGGCGGAATGGTACATTTGTATGGGAGGTACCAGAAGGGGAGTTGCCAGACTTCCAAGTTTTAGTCCAAAACTTTTTAAAGTCATAGCCTTACTAACTACCGAATTTGGGGAAGATCGCGTTGGGCATATTGCTATTATTATACGATTTCTATTGGGGCGGGATGGTACATTTGTATGGCAGGTACCAGAAGGGGAGTATCCAGACTTCCAAGTTTTTGTCAAAACTTAGACTAACTATACGTTTACTAAATACAAAATTTGGGCAATATGTCGTTGGGCATATTGGTGTTATTACACGATTTCTAAGGTAGGCGGGATGGTACATTTGTATGGGAGGTACCAGAAGGGGAGTTGCCAGACTTCCAAGTTTTAGTCCAAAACTTTTTAAAGTCATAGCCTTACTAACTACCGAATTTGGGGAAGATCGCTTTGGGCATATTGCTATTATTATACGATTTCTATTGGGGCGGGATGGTACATTTGTATGGGAGGTACCAGAAGAGGAGATGCCAGACTTCCAAGTTTTAGTCCAAAACTTTTTCCAGTCATGGCTTTACTAACTACCGAATTTGGGGAAGATCGCGTCGGGCATATTGGTGTTATTATACGATTTCTTTTGGGGCGGGATGGTACATTTGTATGGCAGGTACCAGAAGGGGAGTATCCAGACTTCCAAGTTTTTGTCAAAACTTAGACTAACTATACGTTTACTAAATACAAAATTTGGTCAAGATCGCGTTGGGCATATTGCTATTATTATACGATTTCTAAGGTAGGCGGAATGGTACATTTGTATGGGAGGTACCAGAAGGGGAGTTGCCAGACTTCCAAGTTTTAGTCCAAAACTTTTTAAAGTCATAGCCTTACTAACTACCGAATTTGGGGAAGATCGCGTTGGGCATATTGCTATTATTATACGATTTCTATTGGGGCGGTTTCTATTTGTATGGCAGGTACCAGAAGGGGAGATGCCAGACTTCCAAGTTTTAGTCCAAAACTTTGTCTAGTTACACCTTTACAATATACAGAATTTGGGCAAGATCGCGTTGGTCATATTGATAGTAATAAACGGTTTATGGGATGGTACATTTGTATGACAGGTACCAGAAGGGGAGTTGCTACACTTCCAAGTTTTTTTCAAAACTTAGACTAACTATACGTTTACTAAATACAAAATTTGGGCAAGATGTCGTTGGGCATATTGGTGTTATTACACGATTTCTAAGGTATTACACGATTTCTAATGGGGCGGGATAGTACATTTGTATGGCAGGTACCAGAAGGGGAGTTGCCAGACTTCCAAGTTTTTGTCCAAAACTTTTTCCAGTCATAGGATCGCGTTGGGCATATTGCTATTATTATACGATTTCTATTGGGGCGGGATGGTACATTTGTATGGCAGGTACCAGAAGGGGAGTATCCAGACTTCCAAGTTTTTGTCAAAACTTTACTAAATACAAAATTTGGTCAAGATCGCGTTGGTCATATTGGTGTTATTACACGATTTCTAAGGTAGGCGGGACTGTACATTTGTATGGGAGGTACCAGAAGGGGAGTTGCCAAACTGCCAAGGTTTTGTCCAAAACTTTGTCTAGTTACACCTTTACAAGATCTCGTTGGGCGTATTGGTGTTATAAAACGATTTCTAAGGTAGAAGGGATGGTACGTTCGTATGGGAGGTACCAGAAGGGGGTTTTGCCAGACTTCCAAGTTTTTGTCCGAAACTTTGTCCAGTTATAGCTTTACTTAATACAGAATTTGGCCATGATCGCGTCGGTCATATCTTAATATATATTTACCCTCGACACTGATTCACTGATTCACTGATTCACTGATTCCCTGATTCACTGATTCCCTGATTCACTGACTCTGTCACGCAGTACGTAGGAATTTAAATAGGCATTCTATAATAATTCTATAAATAATAATAATAAAAAAAATAATATTTTTTTTTTGTACAGAAATTGTGTTTTCCCCAAATTTTTTTTTTACCAAAATTTTTTTTTCCAAAATTTATTTTTTCCAAATTTTTTTTTTTTACAAAAATTTTTTTTTTCCAAATTTTTTTTTTTCAACAATTTTATTTTTCAACAAAATTTTTTTTTTCAACAAAATTTTTTTTTTCAACAAAATTTTTTTTTTCAAGAAAATTTTTTTTTTCAACAAAATTTTTTTTTTCAAGAATATTTTTTTTTTTCAACAAAAATTTTTTTTTCAACAAAATTTTTTTTTTCAATAAAATTTTTTTTTTTCAACAAAAATTTGTTTTCACAAATTTTTTTTTCCACAAATTTTTTTTTTTCAATTTTATTTTTTTTCGAAATTTTTTTTACAAAATAGTTTTCTCATTAACAAATATTTCTCAAGCAAATTAACGGGCGCCATAGGCGCATTACAACTTACTAGTTCATAATATTACACGGTTTATAAGGGGCGGGATGGTAGATTTGTATGGGAGGTACCAGCAGGGGAGTTGCCAGACTTACAAGTTTTTGTCCGAACCTTTGTCTAGCAATATCATTAATAAATACAGAATATTGGCAAGATCTCGTTGGTTATATTGATAATATTACACGGTTTATAAGGGGGCGGGATGGTACATTTGTATGGGAGCTACCAGAAGGGGAGTTGCCAGACTTCCAAGTTTTTGTCCAAAACTTTTTCCAGTCATAGGATCGCGCTGGGCATATTGATATTATTACACGATTTCTAATGGGGCGGGATAGTACATTTGTATGGCAGGTACCAGAAGGGGAGTTGCCAGACTTCCAAGTTTTTGTCCAAAACTTTTTCCAGTCATAGGATCGCGCTGGGCATATTGATATTATTATACGATTTCTATATGGGCGGGATGGTACATTTGTATGGGAGGTACCAGAAGGGGAGATGCCAGACTTCCAAGTTTTAGTCCAAAACTTTGTCTAGTTACACCTTTACAAGAATTTGGGCAAGATCGCGTTGGTCATATTGATAGTAATAAACGGTTTATGGGATGGTACATTTGTATGACAGGTACCAGAAGGGGAGTTGCTACACTTCCAAGTTTTTGTCAAAACTTAGACTAACTATACGTTTACTAAATACAAAATTTGGGCAAGATGTCGTTGGGCATATTGGTGTTATTACACGATTTCTAAGGTAGGCGGGATGGTACATTTGTTTGGGAGGTACCAGAAGGGGAGTTGCCAGACTTCCAATTCTAGTTACACCTTTACAATATACAGAATTTGGGCAAGATCGCGTTGGTCATATTGATAGTAATAAACGGTTTATGGGATGGTACATTTGTATGACAGGTACCAGAAGGGGAGTTGCTACACCTCCAAGTTTTTGTCAAAACTTAGACTAACTATACGTTTACTAAATACAAAATTTGGGCAAGATGTCGTTGGGCATATTGGTGTTTTAGTCCAAAACTTTTTAAAGTCATAGCCTTACTAACTACCGAATTTGGGGAAGATCGCGTTGGGCATATTGCTATTATTATACGATTTCTATTGGGGCGGGATGGTACATTTGTATGGCAGGTACCAGAAGGGGAGTATCCAGACTTCCAAGTTTTTGTCAAAACTTAGACTAACTATATGTTTACTAAATACAAAATTTGGTCAAGATCGCGTTGGGCATATTGCTATTATTATACGATTTCTAAGGTAGGCGGGATGGTACATTTGTATGGGAGGTACCAGAAGGGGAGTTGCCAGACTTCCAAGTTTTAGTCCAAAACTTTTTAAAGTCATAGCCTTACTAACTACCGAATTTGGGGAAGATCGCGTTGGGCATATTGCTATTATTATACGATTTCTATTGGGGCGGGATGGTACATTTGAATGTGAGGTACCAGAAGGGGAGTTGCCAGACTTCCAAGTTTTAGTCCAAAACTTTTTAAAGTCATAGCCTTACTAACTACCGAATTTGGGGAAGATCGCGTTGGGCATATTGCTATTATTATACGATTTCTATTGGGGCGGGATGGTACATTTGTATGGCAGGTACCAGAAGGGTAGTATCCAGACTTCCAAGTTTTTGTCAAAACTTAGACTAACTATACGTTTACTAAATACAAAATTTGGGCAAGATGTCGTTGGGCATATTGCTATTATTATACGATTTCTATTGGGGCGGGATGGTACATTTGTATGGGAGGTACCAGAAGGGGAGTTGCCAGACTTCCAAGTTGTAGTCCAAAACTTTTTAAAGTCATAGCCTTACTAACTACCAAATTTGGGGAAGATCGCGTTGGGCATATTGCTATTATTATACGATTTCTATTGGGGCGGGATGGTACATTTGTATGGCAGGTACCAGAAGGGGAGTATCCAGACTTCCAAGTTTTTGTCAAAACTTAGACTAACTATACGTTTACTAAATACAAAATTTGGTCAAGATCGCGTTGGTCATATTGGTGTTATTACACGATTTCTAAGGTAGGCGGGACTGTACATTTGTATGGGAGGTACCAGAAGGGGAGTTGCCAAACTGCCAAGGTTTTGTCCAAAACTTTGTCTAGTTACACCTTTACAAGATCTCGTTGGGCGTATTGGTGTTATAACACGATTTCTAAGGTAGAAGGGATGGTACGTTTGTATGGGAGGTACCAGAAGGGGGTTTTGCCAGACTTCCAAGTTTTTGTCCGAAACTTTGTCCAGTTATAGCTTTACTTAATACAGAATTTGGCCATGATCGCGTCGGTCATATTCATAATATTACACGGTTTATAAGGGGCGGGATGGTACATTTGTATGGGAGGTACCAGCAGGGGAGTTGCCAGACTTACAAGTTGTTGTCCGAACCTTTGTCTAGCAATATCATTAATAAATACAGAATATTGGCAAGATCTCGTTGGTTATATTGATAATATTACACGGTTTATAAGGGGGCGGGAAGGTACATTTGTATGGGAGCTACCAGAAGGGGAGATGCCAGACTTCCAAGTTTTTGTCCAAAACTTTTTCCAGTCATAGGATCGCGCTGGGCATATTGATATTATTACACGATTTCTAATGGGGCGGGATAGTACATTTGTATGGCAGGTACCAGAAGGGGAGTTGCCAGACTTCCAAGTTTTTGTATAAAACTTTTTCCAGTCATAGGATCGCGCTGGGCATATTGATATTATTATACGATTTCTATATGGGCGGGATGGTACATTTGTATGGGAGGTACCAGAAGGGGAGATGCCAGACTTCCAAGTTTTAGTCCAAAACTTTGTCTAGTTACACCTTTACAATATACAGAATTTGGGCAAGATCGCGTTGGTCATATTGATAGTAATAAACGGTTTATGGGATGGTACATTTGTATGACAGGTACCAGAAGGGGAGTTGCTACACTTCCAAGTTTTTGTCAAAACTTAGACTAACTATACGTTTACTAAATACAAAATTTGGGCAAGATGTCGTTGGGCATATTGGTGTTATTACACGATTTCTAAGGTAGGCGGGATGGTACATTTGTATGGGAGGTACCAGAAGGGGAGTTGCCAGACTTCCAAGTTTTAGTCCAAAACTTTTTAAAGTCATAGCCTTACTAACTACCGAATTTGGGGAAGATCGCGTTGGGCATATTGCTATTATTATACGATTTATATTGGGGCGGGATGGTACATTTGTATGGGAGGTACCAGAAGGGGAGTTGCCAGACTTCCAAGTTTTAGTCCAAAACTTTTTCCTGTCATAGCATCACTAACTACCGAATTTGGGGAAGATCGCGTTGGGAATATTGCTATTATTATACGATTTCTATTGGGGCGGGATGGTACATTTGTATGGCAGGTACCAGAAGGGGAGTATCCAGACTTCCAAGTTTTTGTCAAAACTTAGACTAACTATACGTTTACTAAATACAAAATTTGGTCAAGATCGCGTTGGTCATATTGGTGTTATTACACGATTTCTAAGGTAGGCGGGACTGTACATTTGTATGGGAGGTACCAGAAGGGGAGTTGCCAAACTGCCAAGGTTTTGTCCAAAACTTTGTCTAGTTACACCTTTACAAGATCTCGTTGGGCGTGTTGGTGTTATACCACGATTTCTAAGGTAGAAGGGATGGTACGTTTGTATGGGAGGTACCAGAAGGGGGTTTTGCCAGACTTCCAAGTTTTTGTCCGAAACTTTGTCCAGTTATAGCTTTACTTAATACAGAATTTGGCCATGATCGCGTCGGTCATATTCATAATATTACACGGTTTATAAGGGGCGGGATGGTACATTTGTATGGGAGGTACCAGCAGGGGAGTTGCCAGACTTACAAGTTTTTGTCCGAACCTTTGTCTAGCAATATCATTAATAAATACAGAATATTGGCAAGATCTCGTTGGTTATATTGATAATATTACACGGTTTAAAAGGGGGGCGGGAAGGTACATTTGTATGGGAGGTACCAGAAGGGGAGTTGCCAGACTTCCAAGTTTTAGTCCAAAACTTTTTAAAGTCATAGCCTTACTAACTACCGAATTTGGGGAAGATGTCGTTGGGCATATTGGTGTTATTACACGATTTCTAAGGTAGGCGGGATGGTACATTTGTATGGGAGGTACCAGAAGGGGAGTTGCCAGACTTCCAAGTTTTAGTCCAAAACTTTTTAAAGTCATAGCCTTACTAACTACCGAATTTGGGGAAGATCGCGTTGGGCATATTGCTATTATTATACGATTTCTATTGGGGCGGGATGGTACATTTGTATGGCAGGTACCAGAAGGGGAGTATCCAGACTTCCAAGTTTTTGTCAAAACTTAGACTAACTATACGTTTACTAAATACAAAATTTGGTCAAGATCGCGTTGAGCATATTGCTATTATTATACGATTTCTAAGGTAGGCGGGATGGTACATTTGTATGGGAGGTACCAGAAGGGGAGTTGCCAGACTTCCAAGTTTTAGTCCAAAACTTTTTAAAGTCATAGCCTTACTAACTACTGAATTTGGAAAAGATCGCGTTGGGCATATTGCTATTATTATACGATTTCTATTGGGGCGGGATGGTACATTTGTATGGCAGGTACCAGAAGGGGAGTATCCATACTTCCATGTTTTTGTCAAAACTTAGACTAACTATACGTTTACTAAATACAAAATTTGGGCAATATGTCGTTGGGCATATTGGTGTTATTACACGATTTCTAATGTAGGCGGGATGGTACATTTGTATGGGAGGTACCAGAAGGGGAGTTGCCAGACTTCCAAGTTTTAGTCCAAAACTTTTTCCTGTCATAGCATCACTAACTACCGAAATTGGGGAAGATCGCGTTGAGCATATTGCTATTATTATACGATTTCTATTGGGGCGGGATGGTACATTTGTATGGCAGGTACCAGAAAGGGAGTATCCAGACTTCCAAGTTTTTGTCAAAACTTAGACTAACTATACGTTTACTAAATACAAAATTTGGTCAAGATCGTGTTGGTCATATTGGTGTTATTACACGATTTCTAAGGTAGGCGGGACTGTACATTTGTATGGGAGGTACCAGAAGGGGAGTTGCCAGACTTCCAAGTTTTAGTCCAAAACTTTTTAAAGTCATAGCCTTACTAAATACCGAATTTGGGGAAGATCGCGTTGGGCATATTGCTATTATTATACGATTTCTATTGGGGCGGGATGGTACATTTGTATGGCAGGTACCAGAAGGGGAGTTGCCAGACTTCCAAGTTTTTGTCCAAAACTTTTACCAGTCATAGGATCGCGCTGGGCATATTGATATTATTATACGATTTCTATTGGGGCGGGATGGTACATTTGTATGGCAGGTACCAGAAGGGGAGTATCCAGACTTCCAAGTTTTTGTCAAAACTTAGACTAACTATACGTTTACTAAATACAAAATTTGGGCAAGATGTCGTTGGGCATATTGGTGTTATTACACGATTTCTAAGGTAGGCGGGATGGTACATTTGTATGGGAGGTACCAGAAGGGGAGTTGTCAGACTTCCAAGTTTTAGTCCAAAACTTTTTAAAGTCATAGCCTTACAAACTACTAAATTTGGGGAAGATCGCGTTGGGCATATTGCTATTATTATACGATTTCTATTGGGGCGGGATGGTACATTTGTATGGCAGGTACCAGAAGGGGAGTATCCAGACTTCCAAGTTTTTGTCAAAACTTAGACTAACTATACGTTTACTAAATACAAAATTTGGTCAAGATCGCGTTGGGCATATTGCTATTATTATACGATTTCTAAGGTAGGCGGAATGGTACATTTGTATGGGAGGTACCAGAAGGGGAGTTGCCAGACTTCCAAGTTTTAGTCCAAAACTTTTTAAAGTCATAGCCTAACTACCGAATTTGGGGAAGATCGCGTTGGGCATATTGCTATTATTATACGATTTCTATTGGGGCGGGATGGTACATTTGTATGGGAGGTACCAGAAGGGGAGTTGCCAGACTTCCAAGTTTTAGTCCAAAACTTTTTCCTGTCATAGCATCACTAATTACCGAATTTGGGGAAGATCGCGTTGGGCATATGGCTATTCATATTGGTGTAATTACACGATTTCTAAGGTAGAAGGGATGGTACGTTTGTATGGGAGGTACCAGAAGGGGGTTTTGCCAGACTTCCAAGTTTTTGTCCGAAACTTTGTCCAGTTATAGCTTTACTTAATACAGAATTTGGCCATGATCGCGTCGGTCATATTCATAATATTACACGGTTTATAAGGGGCGGGATGGTACATTTGTATGGGAGGTACCAGCAGGGGAGTTGCCAGACTTACAAGTTGTTGTCCGAACCTTTGTCTAGCAATATCATTAATAAATACAGAATATTGGCAAGATCTCGTTGGTTATATTGATAATATTACACGGTTTATAAGGGGGCGGGAAGGTACATTTGTATGGGAGCTACCAGAAGGGGAGTTGCCAGACTTCCAAGTTTTTGTCCAAAACTTTTTCCAGTCATAGGATCGCGCTGGGCATATTGATATTATTATACGATTTCTATATGGGCGGGATGGTACATTTGTATGGGAGGTACCAGAAGGGGAGATGCCAGACTTCCAAGTTTTAGTCCAAAACTTTGTCTAGTTACACCTTTACAATATACAGAATTTGGGCAAGATCGCGTTGGTCATATTGATAGTAATAAACGGTTTATGGGATGGTACATTTGTATGACAGGTACCAGAAGGGGAGTTGCTACACTTCCAAGTTTTTGTCAAAACTTAGACTAACTATACGTTTACTAAATACAAAATTTGGGCAAGATGTCGTTGGGCATATTGGTGTTATTACACGATTTCTAAGGTAGGCGGGATGGTACATTTGTATGGGAGGTACCAGAAGGGGAGTTGCCAGACTTCCAAGTTTTAGTCCAAAACTTTTTAAAGTCATAGCCTTACTAACTACCGAATTTGGGGAAGATCGCGTTGGGCATATTGCTATTATTATACGATTTCTATTGGGGCGGGATGGTACATTTGTATGGGAGGTACCAGAAGGGGAGTTGCCAGACTTCCAAGTTTTAGTCCAAAACTTTTTAAAGTCATAGCCTTACTAACTACCGAATTTGGGGAAGATCGCGTTGGGCTTATTGCTATTATTATACGATTTATATTGGGGCGGGATGGTACATTTGTATGGGAGGTACCAGAAGGGGAGTTGCCAGACTTCCAAGTTTTAGTCCAAAACTTTTTCCTGTCATAGCATCACTAACTACCGAATTTGGGGAAGATCGCGTCGGGCATATTGCTATTATTATACGATTTCTATTGGGGCGGGATGGTACATTTGTATGGCAGGTACCAGAAGGGGAGTATCCAGACTTCCAAGTTTTTGTCAAAACTTAGACTAACTATACGTTTACTAAATACAAAATTTGGTCAAGATCGCGTTGGTCATATTGGTGTTATTACACGATTTCTAAGGTAGGCGGGACTGTACATTTGTATGGGAGGTACCAGAAGGGGAGTTGCCAAACTGCCAAGGTTTTGTCCAAAACTTTGTCTAGTTACACCTTTACAATATACAGAATTTTGGCAAGATCGCGTTGGTCATATTGATAGTAATAAACGGTTTATGGGATGGTACATTTGTATGACAGGTACCAGAAGGGGAGTTGCTACACTTCCAAGTTTTTGTCAAAACTTAGACTAACTATACGTTGACTAAATACAAAATTTGGGCAAGATGTCGTTGGGCATATTGGTGTTATTACACGATTTCTATTGGGGCGGGATGGTACATTTGTATGGCAGGTACCAGAAGGGGAGTATCCAGACTTCCAAGTTTTTGTCAAAACTTAGACTAACTATACGTTTACTAAATACAAAATTTGGTCAGGATCGCGTTGGTCATATTGGTGTTATTACACGATTTCTAAGGTAGGCGGGACTGTACATTTGTATGGGAGGTACCAGATGGGGAGTTGCCAAACTGCCAAGGTTTTGTCCAAAACTTTGTCTAGTTACACCTTTACAATATACAGAATTTTGGCAAGATCGCGTTCGTCATATTGATCTGGATCGTCAGTCTAATCTGGATATTTCTATGTGTTACACTTTTGAGCCGTATCAAATGATATATACCCTCCTACCCGTAGGGTTTTTACAAAAAGGACGGAATATAAAGCAGAGTTTTGCTAGAAAATTGTATGTAGTTAAAGCTTTACTAAATATGGAATTTCGGAAAGATTCGTTGAGCGAGTTTATATGATTACATGATTTCTAAAGTGGGTACAATGGTACATTTGTATGGGAGGTACCAGAAGGGGAGTTGCCAGACTGCCAAGTTTTTGTCCAAGACTTAGTCTAACTATACGTTTACGAAATAAAAAATTTGGGCAAGATGTCCTTGGCATATTGGTGTTAATACACAATTTCAAAGGTAGGCGGGATGGTACATTTGTATGACAGGTACCAGAAGGGGAGTTGCCAGACTTCCAAGTTTTTGTCCAAAACTTAGTCTAACTATACGTTTACTAAATACAAAATTTGGGCAAGATCTCGTTGGGCGTATTGGTGTTATAACACGATTTCTAAGGTAGAAGGGATGGTACGTTTGTATGGGAGGTACCAGAAGGGGGTTTTGCCAGACTTCCAAGTTTTTGTCCGAAACTTTGTCTAGCAATATCATTAATAAATACAGAGTATTGGCAAGATCTCGTTGGTTATATTGATAATATTACACGGTTTATAAGGGGGCGAGATGGTACATTTGTATGGGAGGTACCAGAAAGGGAGTTGCCAGACTTCCAAGTTGTTGTCCAAAACTTTGCCTAGCTATAGATTTACTAAATACAAAACGTGGGCAACATCGCGTTGGGCGTATTGATATTATTAAACGATTTCTAAGGTCGGCGGGAAGGTACATTTGTATGGGAGCTACCAGAAGGAGAGTTGCCAGACTTCCAAGTTTTTGTCCGAAACTTTGTCCAGTTATACCTTTACTAATTTGACCAAGATCGAACTTGCGCGTGTTGATATTATTACACGATTTATAAAGTGGGCGAAATAGCAGATTTGTATGGGAAGTACCCGAAGGGGTGTGGCCATATAGCCCATATTCAATCTCATAAGCAGTTTTGGGGAAAATATTAAGCCATGCCAAATTTCAGAGTGATTGCTTAACGCTTTCGAAAGTTATCGTGCGTACCAGCAGCACAGACGGACATGGCTCAAACGATTCAGAAAGTCATAAATCGAATTTGGTTCAAATACACCTGGGGTCTTATCTGGATATTTTTATGTGTTTCACTTTTGAGCCGTATCAAATGATATATACCCTCCTACCCGTAGGGTGAGGGTATAAATATTGTATTACATGTGTTTACAAAAAGGACGGAATATAAAGCAGAGTTTTTTCTAGAAAATTGTATATACTTAAAGCTTTACTAAATATAGTATTTCGGAAAGATTCGTTGAGCGAGTTTATATGATTACAGGATTTCTAAAGTGGGTACAATGGTACATTTGTATGGGAGGTACTAGAAGGGGAGTTGCCAGACTGCCAAGTTCTTGTCCAAGACTTAGTCTAACTATACGTTTACGAAATACAAAATTTGGGCAAGATGTCATTGGGCATATTGGTGTTATTACACGATTTCTAAGGTAGGCGGGATGGTACATTTGTATGGCAGGTACCAGAAGGGGAGTTGCCAGACTTCCAAGTTTTAGTCCAAAACTTTTTCCTGTCATAGCATCACTAACTACCGAATTTGGGGAAGATCGCGTTGATCATATTGCTATTATTATACGATTTCTATTGGGGCGGGATGGTACATTTGTATGGCAGGTACCAGAAGGGGAGTATCCAGACTTCCAAGTTTTTGTCAAAACTTAGACTAACTATACGTTTACTAAATACAAAATTTGGTCAAGATCGCGTTGGTCATATTGGTGTTATTACACGATTTCTAAGGTAGGCGGGACTGTACATTTGTATGGGAGGTACCAGAAGGGGAGTTGCCAAACTGCCAAGGTTTTGTCCAAAACTTTGTCTAGTTACACCTTTACAATATACAGAATTTTGGCAAGATCGCGTTCGGCATATTGATCTGGATCGTCAGTCTAATCTGGATATTTCTATGTGTTACACTTTTGAGCCGTATCAAATGATATATACCCTCCTACCCGTAGGGTTTTTACAAAAAGGACGGAATATAAAGCAGAGTTTTGCTAGAAAATTGTATGTAGTTTAAGCTTTACTAAATATGGAATTTCGGAAAGATTCGTTGAGCGAGTTTATATGATTACAGGATTTCTAAAGTGGGTACAATGGTACATTTGTATGGGAGGTACCAGAAGGGGAGTTGCCAGACTGCCAAGTTTTTGTCCAAGACTTAGTCTAACTATACGTTTACGAAATAAAAAATTTGGGCAAGATGTCCTTGGCATATTGGTGTTAATACACAATTTCAAAGGTAGGCGGGATGGTACATTTGTATGACAGGTACCAGAAGGGGAGTTGCCAGACTTCCAAGTTTTTGTCCAAAACTTAGTCTAACTATACGTTTACTAAATACAAAATTTGGGCAAGATCTCGTTGGGCGTATTGGTGTTATAACACGATTCTAAGGTAGAAGGGATGGTACGTTTGTATGGGAGGTACCAGAAGGGGGTTTTGCCAGACTTCCAAGTTTTTGTCCGAAACTTTGTCCAGTTATAGCTTTACTTAATACAGAATTTGGCCATGATCGCGTCGGTCATATTCATAATATTACACGGTTTATAAGGGGCGGGATGGTACATTTGTATGGGAGGTACCAGCGGGGGAGTTGCCAGACTTACAAGTTTTTGTCCGAACCTTTGTCTAGCAATATCATTAATAAATACAGAGTATTGGCAAGATCTCGTTGGTTATATTGATAATATTACACGGTTTATAAGGGGGCGGGATGGTACATTTGTATGGGAGGTACCAGAAAGGGAGTTGCCAGACTTCCAAGTTGTTGTCCAAAACTTTGCCTAGCTATAGATTTACTAAATACAAAACGTGGGCAACATCGCGTTGGGCGTATTGATATTATTAAACGATTTCTAAGGTCGGCGGGAAGGTACATTTGTATGGGAGCTACCAGAAGGAGAGTTGCCAGACTTCCAAGTTTTTGTCCGAAACTTTGTCCAGTTATACCTTTACTAATTTGACCAAGATCGAACTTGCGCGTGTTGATATTATTACACGATCTATAAAGCGGGCGAAATAGCAGATTTGTATGGGAAGTACCCGAAGGGGTGTGGCCATATAGCCCATATTCAATCTCATAAGCAGTTTTGGGGAAAATATTAAGCCATGCCAAATTTCAGAGTGATTGCTTAACGCTTTCGAAAGTTATCGTGCGTACCAGCAGCACAGACGGACATGGCTCAAACGATTCAGAAAGTCATAAATCGAATTTGGTTCAAATACACCTGGGGTCTTATCTGGATATTTTTATGTGTTTCACTTTTGAGCCGTATCAAATGATATATACCCTCCTACCCGTAGGGTGAGGGTATAAATATTGTATTACATGTGTTTACAAAAAGGACGGAATATAAAGCAGAGTTTTTTCTAGAAAATTGTATATACTTAAAGCTTTACTAAATATAGTATTTCGGAAAGATTCGTTGAGCGAGTTTATATGATTACAGGATTTCTAAAGTGGGTACAATGGTACATTTGTATGGGAGGTACTAGAAGGGGAGTTGCCAGACTGCCAAGTTTTTGTCCAAGACTTAGTCTAACTATACGTTTACGGAATACAAAATTTGGGCAAGATGTCATTGGGCATATTGGTGTTATTACACGATTTCTAAGGTAGGCGGGATGGTACATTTGTATGGGAGGTACCAGAAGGGGAGTTGCCAGACTTCCAAGGTTTTGTCCGAAACTTTTTCCATTCATAGCTTTACTAACTACCGAATTTGGGGAAGATCGCATTGGGCATATTGATATTATTACACGATTTCTAAGGTAGGTGGGATGGTACATTTGTATGGGAGGTACCAGAAGGGGAGTTGCCAGACTTCCAATTATTAGTCCAAAACTTTTTCCATTCATAGCTTTACTAACTACCGAATTTGGGGAAGATCGCATTGGGCATATTGATATTATTACACGATTTCTAATGGGGCAGGATAGTACATTTGTATGGCAGGTACCAGAAGGGGAGTTGCCAGACTTCCAAGTTTTTGTCCAAAACTTTTTCCAGTCATAGGATCGAGCTGGGCATATTGATATTATTATACGATTTCTATTGGGGCGGGATGGTACATTTGTATGGGAGGTACCAGAAGAGGAGATGCCAGACTTCCAAGTTTTAGTCCAAAACTTTTTCCAGTCATGGGTTTACTAACTACTGAATTTGAGGAAGATCGCGTCGGGCATATTGGTGTTATTATACGATTTCTTTTGGGGTCGGGATGGTACATTTGTATGGGAGGTACCAGAAGGGGAGATGCCAGACTTCCAAGTTTTAGTCCAAAACTTTGTCTAGTTACACCTTTACAATATACAGAATTTGGGCAAGATCGCGTTGGTCATATTGATAGTAATAAACGGTTTATGGGATGGTACATTTGTATGACAGGTACCAGAAGGGGAGTTGCTACACTTCCAAGTTTTTGTCAAAACTTAGACTAACTATACGTTTACTAAATACAAAATTTGGGCAAGATGTCGTTGGGCATATTGGTGTTATTACACGATTTCTAAGGTAGGCGGGATGGTACATTTGTATGGGAGGTACCAGAAGGGGAGTTGCCAGACTTCCAAGTTTTTGTCCGAAACTTTGTCCAGTTATAGCTTTACTTAATACAGAATTTGGCCATGATCGCGTCGGTCATATTCATAATATTACACGGTTTATAAGGGGCGGGATGGTACATTTGTATGGGAGGTACCAGCAGGGGAGTTGCCAAACTTACAAGTTTTTGTCCGAACCTTTGTCTAGCAATATCATTAATAAATACAGAATATTGGCAAGATCTCGTTGGTTATATTGATAATATTACACGGTTTATAAGGGGGCGGGATGGTACATTTGTATGGGAGGTACCAGAAAGGGAGTTGCCAGACTTCCAAGTTGTTGTCCAAAACTTTGCCTAGCTATAGATTTACTAAATACAAAACGTGGGCAACATCGCGTTGGGCGTATTGATATTATTAAACGATTTCTAAGGTCGCCGGGAAGGTACGTTTGTATGGGAGCTACCAGAAGGAGAGTTGCCAGACTTCCAAGTTTTTGTCCGAAACTTTGTCCAGTTATACCTTTACTAATTTGACCAAGATCGAACTTGCGCGTGTTGATATTATTACACGATTTATAAAGTGGGCGAAATAGCAGATTTGTATGGGAAGTACCCGAAGGGGTGTGGCCATATAGCCCATATTCAATCTCATAAGCAGTTTTGGGGAAAATATTAAGCCATGCCAAATTTCAGAGTGATTGCTTAACGCTTTCGAAAGTTATCGTCCGTACCAGCAGCACAGACGTACATGGCTCAAACGATTCAGAAAGTCATAAATCGAATTTGGTTCAAATACACCTGGGGTCTTATCTGGATATTTTTATGTGTTTCACTTTTGAGCCGTATCAAATGATATATACCCTCCTACCCGTAGGGTGAGGGTATAAATATTGTATTACATGTGTTTACAAAAAGGACGGAATATAAAGCAGAGTTTTTTCTAGAAAATTGTATATACTTAAAGCTTTACTAAATATAGTATTTCGGAAAGATTCGTTGAGCGAGTTTATATGATTACAGGATTTCTAAAGTGGGTCAATGGTACATTTGTATGGGAGGTACCAGAAGGGGAGTTGCCAGACTGTCAAGTTTTTGTCCAAGACTTAGTCTAACTATACGTTTACGAAATACAAAATTTGGGCAAGATGTCATTGGGCATATTGGTGTTATTACACGATTTCTAAGGTAGGCGGGATGGTACATTTGTATGGGAGGTACCAGAAGGGGAGTTGCCAGACTGCCAAGTTTTTGTCCAAGACTTAGTCTAACTATACGTTTACGAAATACAAAATTTGGGCAAGATCCCATTGGGCATATTGATATTATTACACGATTTCTAATGGGGCGGGATAGTACATTTGTATGGCAGGTACCAGAAGGGGAGTTGCCAGACTTCCAAGTTTTTGTCCAAAACTTTTTCCAGTCATAGGATCGCGCTGGGCATATTGATATTATTATACGATTTCTATTGGGGCGGGATGGTACATTTGTATGGGAGGTACCAGAAGAGGAGATGCCAGATTTCCAAGTTTTAGTCCAAAACTTTTTCCAGTCATGGCTTTACTAACTACTGAATTTGGGGAAGATCGCGTCGGGCATATTGGTGTTATTATACGATTTCTTTTGGGGTCGGGATGGTACATTTGTATGGGAGGTACCAGAAGGGGAGATGCCAGACTTCCAAGTTTTAGTCCAAAACTTTGTCTAGTTACACCTTTACAATATACAGAATTTGGGCAAGATCGCGTTGGTCATATTGATAGTAATAAACGGTTTATGGGATGGTACATTTGTATGACAGGTACCAGAAGGGGAGTTGCTACACTTCCAAGTTTTTGTCAAAACTTAGACTAACTATACGTTTACTAAATACAAAATTTGGGCAAGATGTCGTTGGGCATATTGGTGTTATTACACGATTTCTAAGGTAGGCGGGATGGTACATTTGTATGGGAGGTACCAGAAGGGGAGTTGCCAGACTTCCAAATTTTTGTCCGAAACTTTGTCCAGTTATAGCTTTACTTAATACAGAATTTGGCCATGATCGCGTCGGTCATATTCATAATATTACACGGTTTATAAGTGGCGGGATGGTACATTTGTATGGGAGGTACCAGCAGGGGAGTTGCCAAACTTACAAGTTTTTGTCCGAACCTTTGTCTAGCAATATCATTAATAAATACAGAGTATTGGCAAGATCTCGTTGGTTATATTGATAATATTACACGGTTTATAAGGGGGCGGGATGGTACATTTGTATGGGAGGTACCAGAAAGGGAGTTGCCAGACTTCCAAGTTGTTGTCCAAAACTTTGCCTAGCTATAGATTTACTAAATACAAAACGTGGGCAACATCGCGTTGGGCGTATTGATATTATTAAACGATTTCTAAGGTCGGCGGGAAGGTACGTTTGTATGGGAGCTACCAGAAGGAGAGTTGCCAGACTTCCAAGTTTTTGTCCGAAACTTTGTCCAGTTATACCTTTACTAATTTGACCAAGATCGAACTTGCGCGTGTTGATATTATTACACGATTTATAAAGTGGGAGAAATAGCAGATTTGTATGGGAAGTACCTGAAGGGGTGTGGCCATATAGCCCATATTCAATCTCATAAGCAGTTTTGGGGAAAATATTAAGCCATGCCAAATTTCAGTGTGATTGCTTAACGCTTTCGAAAGTTATCGTGCGTACCAGCAGCACAGACGTACATGGCTCAAACGATTCAGAAAGTCATAAATCGAATTTGGTTCAAATACACCTGGGGTCTTATCTGGATATTTTTATGTGTTTCACTTTTGAGCCGTATCAAATGATATATACCCTCCTACCCGTAGGGTGAGGGTATAAATATTGTATTACATGTGTTTACAAAAAGGACGGAATATAAAGCAGAGTTTTTTCTAGAAAATTGCATATACTTAAAGCTTTACTAAATATAGTATTTCGGAAAGATTCGTTGAGCGAGTTTATATGATTACAGGAGTTCTAAAGTGGGTACAATGGTACATTTGTATGGGAGGTACCAGAAGGGGAGTTGCCAGACTGCCAAGTTTTTGTCCAAGACTTAGTCAAACTATACGTTTACGAAATACAAAATTTGTGCAAGATGTCATTGGGCATATTGGTGTTATTACACGATTTCTAAGGTAGGCGGGATGGTACATTTGTATGGGAGGTACCAGATGGGGAGTTGCCAGTTTTTGTCCAAGACTTAGTCTAACTATACGTTTACGAAATACAAAATTTGGGCAAGATCGCATTGGGCATATTGATATTATTACACGATTTCTAATGGGGCGGGATAGTACATTTGTATGGCAGGTACCAGAAGGGGAGTTGCCAGACTTCCAAGTTTTTGTCCAAAACTTTTTCCAGTCATAGGATCGCGCTGGGCATATTGATATTATTATACGATTTCTATTGGGGCGGGATGGTACATTTGTATGGGAGGTACCAGAAGAGGAGATGCCAGACTTCCAAGTTTTAGTCCAAAACTTAGACTAACTATACGTTTACTAAATACAAAATTTGGGCAAGATGTCGTTGGGCATATTGGTGTTCCAAGTTTTAGTCCAAAACTTTTTAAAGTCATAGCCTTACTAACTACCGAATTTGGGGAAGATCGCATTGGGCATATTGATATTATTACACGATTTCTAATTTGGCGGGATAGTACATTTGTATGGCAGGTACCAGAAGGGGAGTTGCCAGACTTCCAAGTTTTTGTCCAAGACTTTTTCCAGTCATAGCTTTACTAACTACCGAATTTGGGGAAGATCGCGTTGGGCAGAATGGTGTTATTACACGATTTCTATTGGGGCGGGATTTTACATTTGTATGGCAGGTACCAGAAGGGGAGTTACCAGACTTCCATGTTTTTGTCCAAAACTTTTTCCAGTCATAGGATCGAGCTGGGCATATTGATATTATTATACGATTTCTATTGGGGCGGGATGGTACATTTGTATGGGAGGTACCAGAAGAGGAGATGCCAGACTTCCAAGTTTTAGTCCAAAACTTTTTCCAGTCATAGCTTTACTAACTACTGAATTTGGGGAAGATCGCGTCGGGCATATTGGTGTTATTATACGATTTCTTTTGGGGTCGGGATGGTACATTTGTATGGGAGGTACCAGAAGAGGAGATGCCAGACTTCCAAGTTTTAGTCCAAAACTTTGTCTAGTTACACCTTTACAATATACAGAATTTGGGCAAGATCGCGTTGGGCATATTGATAGTAATAAACGGTTTATGGGATGGTACATTTGTATGACAGGTACCAGAAGGGGAGTTGCTACACTTCCAAGTTTTTGTCAAAACTTAGACTAACTATACGTTTACTAAATACAAAATTTGGGCAAGATGTCGTTGGGCATATTGGTGTTATTACACGATTTCTAAGGTAGGCGGGATGGTACATTTGTATGGGAGGTACCACAAGGGGAGTTGCCAGACTTCCAAGTTTTAGTCCAAAACTTTTTAAAGTCATAGCCTTACTAACTACCGAATTTGGGGAAGATCGCGTTGGGCATATTGATATTATTATACGATTTCTATTGGGGCGGGATGGTACATTTGTGTGGGAGGTACCAGTAGGGGAGTTGCCAGACTTCCAAGTTTTAGTCCAAAACTTTTTCCATTCATAGGATCGCGTTGGGCATATTGATATTATTATACGATTTCTATTGGGGCGGGATGGTACATTTGTATGGGAGGTACCAGAAGAGGAGATGCCAGACTTCCAAGTTTTAGTCCAAAACTTAGACTAACTATACGTTTACTAAATACAAAATTTGGGCAAGATGTCGTTGGGCATATTGGTGTTCCAAGTTTTAGTCCAAAACTTTTTAAAGTCATAGCCTTACTAACTACCGAATTTGGGGAAGATCGCATTGGGCATATTGATATTATTACACGATTTCTAATTTGGCGGGATAGTACATTTGTATGGCAGGTACCAGAAGGGGAGTTGCCAGACTTCCAAGTTTTTGTCCAAGACGTTTTCCAGTCATAGCTTTACTAACTACCGAATTTGGGGAAGATCGCGTTGGGCAGAATGGTGTTATTACACGATTTCTATTGGGGCGGGATTTTACATTTGTATGGCAGGTACCAGAAGGGGAGTTACCAGACTTCCATGTTTTTGTCCAAAACTTTTTCCAGTCATAGGATCGAGCTGGGCATATTGATATTATTATACGATTTCTATTGGGGCGGGATGGTACATTTGTATGGGAGGTACCAGAAGAGGAGATGCCAGACTTCCAAGTTTTAGTCCAAAACTTTTTCCAGTCATAGCTTTACTAACTACTGAATTTGGGGAAGATCGCGTCGGGCATATTGGTGTTATTATACGATTTCTTTTGGGGTCGGGATGGTACATTTGTATGGGAGGTACCAGAAGGGGAGATGCCAGACTTCCAAGTTTTAGTCCAAAACTTTGTCTAGTTACACCTTTACAATATACAGAATTTGGGCAAGATCGCGTTGGGCATATTGATAGTAATAAACGGTTTATGGGATGGTACATTTGTATGACAGGTACCAGAAGGGGAGTTGCTACACTTCCAAGTTTTTGTCAAAACTTAGACTAACTATACGTTTACTAAATACAAAATTTGGGCAAGATGTCGTTGGGCATATTGGTGTTATTACACGATTTCTAAGGTAGGCGGGATGGTACATTTGTATGGGAGGTACCACAAGGGGAGTTGCCAGAATTCCAAGTTTTAGTCCAAAACTTTTTAAAGTCATAGCCTTACTAACTACCGAATTTGGGGAAGATCGCGTTGGGCATATTGATATTATTATACGATTTCTATTGGGGCGGGATGGTACATTTGTGTGGGAGGTACCAGTAGGGGAGTTGCCAGACTTCCAAGTTTTAGTCCAAAACTTTTTCCATTCATAGGATCGCGTTGGGCATATTGCTATTATTATACGATTTCTATTGGGGCGGGATGGTACATTTGTATGGGAGGTACCAGAAGGGGAGTTGCCAGACTTCCAAGTTTTAGTCCAAGACTTAGTCTAACTATACGTTTACGAAATACAAAATTTGGGCAAGATCGCATTGGGCATATTGATATTATTACACGATTTCTAATGGGGCGGGATAGTACATTTGTATGGCAGGTACCAGCAGGGGAGTTGCCAAACTTACAAGTTTTTGTCCGAACCTTTGTCTAGCAATATCATTAATAAATACAGAATATTGGCAAGATCTCGTTGGTTTTATTGATAATATTACACGGTTTATAAGGGGGCGGGATGGTACATTTGTATGGGAGGTACCAGAAAGGGAGTTGCCAGACTTCCAAGTTGTTGTCCAAAACTTTGCCTAGCTATAGATTTACTAAATACAAAACGTGGGCAACATCGCGTTGGGCATATTGATAGTAATAAACGGTTTATGGGATGGTACATTTGTATGACAGGTACCAGAAGGGGAGTTGCTACACTTCCAAGTTTTTGTCAAAACTTAGACTAACTATACGTTTACTAAATACAAAATTTGGGCAAGATGTCGTTGGGCATATTGGTGTTATTACACGATTTCTAAGGTAGGCGGGATGGTACATTTGTATGGGAGGTACCACAAGGGGAGTTGCCAGAATTCCAAGTTTTAGTCCAAAACTTTTTAAAGTCATAGCCTTACTAACTACCGAATTTGGGGAAGATCGCGTTGGGCATATTGATATTATTAAACGATTTCTAAGGTCGGCGGGAAGGTACGTTTGTATGGGAGCTACCAGAAGGAGAGTTGCCAGACTTCCAAGTTTTTGTCCGAAACTTTGTCCAGTTATACCTTTACTAATTTGACCAAGATCGAACTTGCGCGTGTTGATATTATTACACGATTTATAAAGTGGGCGAAATAGCAGATTTGTATGGGAAGTACCCGAAGGGGTGTGGCCATATAGCCCATATTCAATCTCATAAGCAGTTTTGGGGAAAATATTAAGCCATGCCAAATTTCAGTGTGATTGCTTAACGCTTTCGAAAGTTATCGTGCGTACCAGCAGCACAGACGTACATGGCTCAAACGATTCAGAAAGTCATAAATCGAATTTGGTTCAAATACACCTGGGGTCTTATCTGGATATTTGTATGTGTTTCACTTTTGAGCCGTATCAAATGATATATACCCTCCTACCCGTAGGGTGAGGGTATAAATATTGTATTACATGTGTTTACAAAAAGGACGGAATATAAAGCAGAGTTTTTTCTAGAAAATTGTATATACTTAAAGCTTTACTAAATATAGTATTTCGGAAAGATTCGTTGAGCGAGTTTATATGATTACAGGATTTCTAAAGTGGGTACAATGGTACATTTGTATGGGAGGTACCAGAAGGGGAGTTGCCAGACTGCCAAGTTTTTGTCCAAGACTTAGTCTAACTATACGTTTACGAAATACAAAATTTGGGCAAGATGTCATTGGGCATATTGGTGTTATTACACGATTTCTAAGGTAGGCGGGATGGTACATTTGTATGGGAGGTACCAGATGGGGAGTTGCCAGACTTCCAAGTTTTTGTCCAAGACTTAGTCTAACTATACGTTTACGAAATACAAAATTTGGGCAAGATCGCATTGGGCATATTGATATTATTACACGATTTCTAATGGGGCGGGATAGTACATTTGTATGGCAGGTACCAGAAGGGGAGTTGCCAGACTTCCAAGTTTTTGTCCAAACTTTTTCCAGTCATAGGATCGCGCTGGGCATATTGATATTGATATGGGATGGTACATTTGTATGGGAGGTACCAGAAGAGGAGATGCCAGACTTCCAAGTTTTAGTCCAAAACTTTTTCCAGTCATGGCTTTACTAACTACTGAATTTGGGGAAGATCGCGTCGGGCATATTGGTGTTATTATACGATTTCTTTTGTGGTCGGGATGGTACATTTGTATGGGAGGTACCAGAAGGGGAGATGCCAGACTTCCAAGTTTTAGTCCAAAACTTTGTCTAGTTACACCTTTACAATATACAGAATTTGGGCAAGATCGCGTTGGTCATATTGATAGTAATAAACGGTTTATGGGATGGTACATTTGTATGACAGGTACCAGAAGGGGAGTTGCTACACTTCCAAGTTTTTGTCAAAACTTAGACTAACTATACGTTTACTAAATACAAAATTTGGGCAAGATGTCGTTGGGCATATTGGTGTTCCAAGTTTTAGTCCAAAACTTTTTAAAGTCATAGCCTTACTAACTACCGAATTTGGGGAAGATCGCATTGGGCATATTGATATTATTACACGATTTCTAATTTGGCGGGATAGTACATTTGTATGGCAGGTACCAGAAGGGGAGTTGCCAGACTTCCAAGTTTTTGTCCAAGACTTTTTCCAGTCATAGCTTTACTAACTACCGAATTTGGGGAAGATCGCGTTGGGCATATTGATATTATTACACGATTTCTAATGGGGCGGGATAGTACATTTGTATGGCAGGTACCAGAAGGGGAGTTACCAGACTTCCATGTTTTTGTCCAAAACTTTTTCCAGTCATAGGATCGAGCTGGGCATATTGATATTATTATACGATTTCTATTGGGGCGGGATGGTACATTTGTATGGGAGGTACCAGAAGAGGAGATGCCAGACTTCCAAGTTTTAGTCCAAAACTTTTTCCAGTCATGGCTTTACTAACTACTGAATTTGGGGAAGATCGCGTCGGGCATATTGGTGTTATTATACGATTTCTTTTGGGGTCGGGATGGTACATTTGTATGGGAGGTACCAGAAGGGGAGATGCCAGACTTCCAAGTTTTAGTCCAAAACTTTGTCTAGTTACACCTTTACAATATACAGAATTTGGGCAAGATCGCGTTGGGCATATTGATAGTAATAAACGGTTTATGGGATGGTACATTTGTATGACAGGTACCAGAAGGGGAGTTGCTACACTTCCAAGTTTTTGTCAAAACTTAGACTAACTATACGTTTACTAAATACAAAATTTGGGCAAGATGTCGTTGGGCATATTGGTGTTATTACACGATTTCTAAGGTAGGCGGGATGGTACATTTGTATGGGAGGTACCACAAGGGGAGTTGCCAGACTTCCAAGTTTTAGTCCAAAACTTTTTAAAGTCATAGCCCTACTAACTACCGAATTTGGGGAAGATCGCGTTGGGCATATTGATATTATTATACGATTTCTATTGGGGCGGGATGGTACATTTGTATGGGAGGTACCAGTAGGGGAGTTGCCAGACTTCCAAGTTTTAGTCCAAAACTTTTTCCATTCATAGGATCGCGTTGGGCATATTGATATTATTATACGATTTCTATTGGGGCGGGATGGTACATTTGTATGGGAGGTACCAGAAGGGGAGTTGCCAGACTTCCAAGTTTTAGTCCAAGACTTAGTCTAACTATACGTTTACGAAATACAAAATTTGGGCAAGATCGCATTGGGCATACTGATATTATTACACGATTTCTAATGGGGCGGGATAGTACATTTGTATGGCAGGTACCAGCAGGGGAGTTGCCAAACTTACAAGTTTTTGTCCGAACCTTTGTCTAGCAATATCATTAATAAATACAGAATATTGGCAAGATCTCGTTGGTTATATTGATAATATTACACGGTTTATAAGGGGGCGGGATGGTACATTTGTATGGGAGGTACCAGAAAGGGAGTTGCCAGACTTCCAAGTTGTTGTCCAAAACTTTGCCTAGCTATAGATTTACTAAATACAAAACGTGGGCAACATCGCGTTGGGCGTATTGATATTATTAAACGATTTCTAAGGTCGGCGGGAAGGTACGTTTGTATGGGAGCTACCAGAAGGAGAGTTGCCAGACTTCCAAGTTTTTGTCCGAAACTTTGTCCAGTTATACCTTTACTAATTTGACCAAGATCGAACTTGCGCGTGTTGATATTATTACACGATTTATAAAGTGGGCGAAATAGCAGATTTGTATGGGAAGTACCCGAAGGGGTGTGGCCATATAGCCCATATTCAATCTCATAAGCAGTTTTGGGGAAAATATTAAGCCATGCCAATTTTCAGAGTGATTGCTTAACGCTTTCGAAAGTTATCGTGCGTACCAGCAGCACAGACGTACATGGCTCAAACGATTCAGAAAGTCATAAATCGAATTTGGTTCAAACACACCTGGGGTCTTATCTGGATATTTTTATGTGTTTCACTTTTGAGCCGTATCAAATGATATATACCCTCTTACCCGTAGGGTGAGGGTGTAAATATTGTATTACATGTGTTTACAAAAAGGACGGAATATAAAGCAGAGTTTTTTCTAGAAAATTGTATATACTTAAAGCTTTACTAAATATAGTATTTCGGAAAGATTCGTTGAGCGAGTTTATATGATTACAGGATTTCTAAAGTGGGTACAATGGTACATTTGTATGGGAGGTACCAGAAGGGGAGTTGCCAGACTGCCAAGTTTTTGTCCAAGACTTAGTCTAACTATACGTTTACGAAATACAAAATTTGGGCAAGATGTCATTGGGCATATTGGTGTTATTACACGATTTCTAAGGTAGGCGGGATGGTACATTTGTATGGGAGGTACCAGAAGGGGAGTTGCCAGACTGCCAAGTTTTTGTCCAAGACTTAGTCTAACTATACGTTTACGAAATACAAAATTTGGGCAAGATCGCATTGGGCATATTGATATTATTACACGATTTCTAATGGGGCGGGATAGTACATTTGTATGGCAGGTAAAAGAAGGGGAGTTGCCAGACTTCCAAGTTTTTGTCCAAAACTTTTTCCAGTCATAGGATCGCGCTGGGCATATTGATATTATTATACGATTTCTATTGGGGCGGGATGGTACTTTTGTATGGGAGGTACCAGAAGAGGAGATGCCAGACTTCCAAGTTTTAGTCCAAAACTTTTTCCAGTCATGGCTTTACTAACTACTGAATTTGGGGAAGATCGCGTCGGGCATATTGGTGTTATTATACGATTTCTTTTGGGGTCGGGATGGTACATTTGTATGGGAGGTACCAGAAGGGGAGATGCCAGACTTCCAAGTTTTAGTCCAAAACTTTGTCTAGTTACACCTTTACAATATACAGAATTTGGGCAAGATCGCGTTGGTCATATTGATAGTAATAAACGGTTTATGGGATGGTACATTTGTATGACAGGTACCAGAAGGGGAGTTGCTACACTTCCAAGTTTTTGTCAAAACTTAGACTAACTATACGTTTACTAAATACAAAATTTGGGCAAGATGTCGTTGGGCATATTGGTGTTATTACACGATTTCTAAGGTAGGCGGGATGGTACATTTGTATGGGAGGTACCAGAAGGGGAGTTGCCAGACTTCCAAGTTTTAGTCCAAAACTTTTTAAAGTCATAGCCTTACTAACTACCGAATTTGGGGAAGATCGCATTGGGCATATTGATATTATTACACGATTTCTAATTTGGCGGGATAGTACATTTGTATGGCAGGTACCAGAAGGGGAGTTGCCAGACTTCCAAGTTTTTGTCCAAGACTTTTTCCAGTCATTGGATCGCGTTGGGCATATTGATATTATTATACGATTTCTATTGGGGCGGGATGGTACATTTGTATGGGAGGTACCAGTAGGGGAGTTGCCAGACTTCCAAGTTTTAGTCCAAAACTTTTTCCATTCATAGGATCGCGTTGGGCATATTGATATTATTATACGATTTCTATTGGGGCGGGATGGTACATTTGTATGGGAGCTACCAGAAGGAGAGTTGCCAGACTTCCAAGTTTTTGTCCGAAACTTTGTCCAGTTATACCTTTACTAATTTGACCAAGATCGAACTTGCGCGTGTTGATATTATTACACGATTTAGAAAGTGGGCGAAATAGCAGATTTGTATGGGAAGTACCCGAAGGGGTGTGGCCATATAGCCCATATTCAATCTCATAAGCAGTTTTGGGGAAAATATTAAGCCATGCCAAATTTAAGAGTGATTGCTTAACGTTTTCGAAAGTTATCGTGCGTACCAGCAGCACAGACGGACATGGCTCAAACGATTCAGAAAGTCATAAATCGAATTTGGTTCAAATTCACCTGGGGTCTTATCTGGATATTTTTATGTGTTTCACTTTTGAGTCGTATCAAATGATATATACCCTCCTACCCGTAGGGTGAGGGTATAAATATTGTATTACATGCGTTTACAAAAAGGACGGAATATAAAGCAGAGTTTTTTCTAGAAAATTGTATATACTTAAAGCTTTACTAAATATAGTATTTCGGAAAGATTCGTTGAGCGAGTTTATATGATTACAGGATTTCTGAAGTGGGTACAATGGTACATTTGTATGGGAGGTACCAGAAGGGGAGTTGCCAGACTGCCAAGTTTTTGTCCAAGACTTAGTCTAACTATACGTTTACGAAATACAAAATTTGGGCAAGATGTCATTGGGCATATTGGTGTTATTACACGATTTCTGAGGTAGGCGGGATGGTACATTTGTATGGGAGGTACCAGAAGGGGAGTTGCCAGACTTCCAAAGTTTTGTCCGAAACTTTGTCCAATTATACCTTTGCTAAATACGGAATGTGGGCAAGATCGCGTTGGTCATATTGATATTATTACAGGATTTCTAAGGTAGGTGGGATGGTACATTTGTATGGGAGGTACCAGAAGGGGAGTTGCCAGACTTCCAAGTTTTAGTCCAAAACTGTTTCCATTCATAGCTTTACTAACTACCGAATTTGGGGAAGATCGCATTGGGCATATTGATATTATTACACGATTTCTAATGGGGCAGGATAGTACATTTGTATGGCAGGTACCAGAAGGGGAGTTGCCAGACTTCCAAGTTTTTGTCCAAAACTTTTTCCAGTCATAGGATCGAGCTGGGCATATTGATATTATTATACGATTTCTATTGGGGCGGGATGGTACATTTGTATGGGAGGTACCAGAAGAGGAGATGCCAGACTTCCAAGTTTTAGTCCAAAACTTTTTCCAGTCATGGCTTTACTAACTACTGAATTTGGGGAAGATCGCGTCGGGCATATTGGTGTTATTATACGATTTCTTTTGGGGTCGGGATGGTACATTTGTATGGGAGGTACCAGAAGGGGAGATGCCAGACTTCCAAGTTTTAGTCCAAAACTTTGTCTAGTTACACCTTAACAATATACAGAATTTGGGCAAGATCGCGTTGGTCATATTGATAGTAATAAACGGTTTATGGGATGGTACATTTGTATGACAGGTACCAGAAGGGGAGTTGCTACACTTCCAAGTTTTTGTCAAAACTTAGACTAACTATACGTTTACTAAATACAAAATTTGGGCAAGATGTCGTTGGGCATATTGGTGTTATAACACGATTTCTAAGGTAGGCGGGATGGTACATTTGTATGGGAGGTACCAGAAGGGGAGTTGCCAGACTTCCAAGTTTTAGTCCAAACCTTTTTAAAGTCATAGCCTTACTAACTACCGAATTTGGGGAAGATCGCATTGGGCATATTGATATTATTACACGATTTCTAATTTGGCGGGATAGTACATTTGTATGGCAGGTACCAGAAGGGGAGTTGCCAGACTTCCAAGTTTTTGTCCAAGACTTTTTCCAGTCATAGCTTTACTAACTACCGAATTTGGGGAAGATCGCGTTGGGCAGAATGGTGTTATTACACGATTTCTATTGGGGCGGGATGGTACATTTGTATGGCAGGTACCCGAAGGGGAGTTGCCAGACTTCCAAGTTTTAGTCCAAAACTTTTTCCAGTCATAGGATCGAGCTGGGCATATTGATATTATTATACGATTTCTATTGGGGCGGGATGGTACATTTGTATGGGAGGTACCAGAAGAGGAGATGCCAGACTTCCAAGTTTTAGTCCAAAACTTTTTCCAGTCATGGCTTTACTAACTACTGAATTTGGGGAAGATCGCGTCGGGCATATTGGTGTTATTATACGATTTCTTTTGGGGTCGGGATGGTACATTTGTATGGGAGGTACCAGAAGGGGAGATGCCAGACTTCCAAGTTTTAGTCCAAAACTTTGTCTAGTTACACCTTTACAATATACAGAATTTGGGCAAGATCGCGTTGGTCATATTGATAGTAATAAACGGTTTATGGGATGGTACATTTGTAGGACAGGTACCAGAAGGGGAGTTGCTACACTTCCAAGTTTTTGTCAAAACTTAGACTAACTATACGTTTACTAAATACAAAATTTGGGCAAGATGTCGTTGGGCATATTGGTGTTATTACACGATTTCTAAGGTAGGCGGGATGGTACATTTGTATGGGAGGTACCAGAAGGGGAGTTGCCAGACTTCCAAGTTTTAGTCCAAAACTTTTTAAAGTCATAGCCTTACTAACTACCGAATTTGGGGAAGATCGCGTTGGGCATATTGATATTATTATACGATTTCTATTGGGGCGGGATGGTACATTTGTATGGGAGGTACCAGTAGGGGAGTTGCCAGACTTCCAAGTTTTAGTCCAAAACTTTTTCCATTCATAGGATCGCGTTGGGCATATTGATATTATTATACGATTTCTATTGGGGCGGGATGGTACATTTGTATGGGAGGGTACCAGAAGGGGAGTTGCCAGACTTCCAAGTTTTAGTCCAAAACTTTTTCCAGTCATAGCTTTACTAACTACCGAATTTGGGGAAGATCGCGTTGGGCAGAATGGTGTTATTACACAATTTCTAATGGGGCGGAATGGTACATTTGTATGGGAGGTACCAGAAGGGGAGTTGCCAGACTGCCAGTTTTTTGTCCAAAACTTTGTCTAGTTACACCTTTACAATATGCAGAATTTGGGCAAGATCGCGTTGGTCATATTGATAGTAATAAACGGTTTATGGGATGGTATATTTGTATGACAGGTACCAGAAGGGGAGTTGCTACACTTCCAAGTTTTTGTCAAAACTTAGACTAACTATACGTTTACTAAATACAAAATTTGGGCAAGATGTCATTGGGCATATTGGTGTTATTACACGATTTCTAAGGTAGGCGGGATGGTACATTTGTATGGGAGGTACCAGAAGGGGAGTTGCCAGACTTCCAAGGTTTTGTCCGAAACTTTGTCCAATTATACCTTTACTAAATACGGAATGTGGGCAAGATCGCGTTGGTCATATTGATATTATTACAGGATTTCTAAGGTAGGTGGGATGGTACATTTGTATGGGAGGTACCAGAAGGGGAGTTGCCAGACTTCCAAGTTTTAGTCCAAAACTTTTTCCAGTCATAGCTTTACTAACTACCGAATATGGGGAAGATCGCGTTGGGCATATTGATATTATTACACGATTTCTAATGGGGCGGGATGGTACATTTGTATGGCAGGTACCAGAAGGGGAGTTGCCAGACTTCAAAGTTTTTGTACAAAACTTAGTCTAACTATACGTTTACTAAATACAAAATTTGGGCAAGATCGCGTTGGGCGTATTGTTGTTATAACACGATTTCTAAGGTAGGAGGGATGGTACATTTGTATGGGAGGTACCAGCAGGGGAGTTGCCAGACTTACACGTTTTTGTCCGAACCTTAGTCTAGAAATATCTTTACTAAATACAGAATTTGGGCAAGATCGCTTTGGTCATATTGATAGTATTACACGGTTTATAAGTGGCGGGACGGTACATTTGTATGGGAGGTACCAGAAGGGGAGTTGCCAGACTGCCAGTTTTTTGTCCAAAACTTTGTCTAGTTACACCTTTACAATATGCAGAATTTGGGCAAGATCGCGTTGGTCATATTGATAGTAATAAACGGTTTATGGGATGGTACATTTGTATGACAGGTACCAGAAGGGGAGTTGCTACACTTCCAAGTTTTTGTCAAAACTTAGACTAACTATACGTTTACTAAATACAAAATTTGGGCAAGATGTCATTGGGCATATTGGTGTTATTACACGATTTCTAAGGTAGGCGGGATGGTACATTTGTATGGGAGGTACCAGAAGGGGAGTTGCCAGACTTCCAAGGTTTTGTCCGAAACTTTGTCCAATTATACCTTTACTAAATACGGAATGTGGGCAAGATCGCGTTGGTCATATTGATATTATTACAGGATTTCTAAGGTAGGTGGGATGGTACATTTGTATGGGAGGTACCAGAAGGGGAGTTGCCAGACTTCAAAGTTTTTGTACAAAACTTAGTCTATCTATACGTTTACTAAATACAAAATTTGGGCAAGATCGCGTTGGGCGTATTGTTGTTATAACACGATTTCTAAGGTAGGAGGGATGGTACATTTGTATGGGAGGTACCAGCAGGGGAGTTGCCAGTCTTACACGTTTTTGTCCGAACCTTTGTCTAGAAATATCTTTACTAAATCGAACTTGCGCTTGTTGATATTATAGCGAAGTAGCAGATTTGTATGGGAGGTACCCAAAGAGGTGTGGCGATATAGCCCATATGAAATCTCATAAGCAGTTTTTGGGAAAATATTAAGCCATGCCAAATTTCAGAGTGATTGCTTAACGCTTTCGAAAGTTATCGTGCGTACCAGCAGCACAGACGGACATGGCTCAAACGATTCAGAAAGTCATAAATCGAATTTGGTTCAAAGACACCTGGGGTCTTATCTGGATATTTTTATGTGTTACACTTTTGAGCCGTATCAAATGATATATACCCTCCTACCCGTAGGGAGAGGATATAAAAAGGACGGAATATAAAACAGAGTTTTTTCTAGAAAATTGTATGTAGTTAAAGCTTTACTAAATATAGTATTTCGGAAAGATTCGTTGAGCGAGTTTATATAATTACACGATTTCTAAAGTGAGTGCAATGGTACATTTGTATGGGAGGTACCAGAAGGGGAATTGCCAGACTTCCAAGTTTTTGTCCATGACTTATTCTAATTTTCCGTTTACTAAATACAAAATTTGGGCAAGATGTCGTTGGTCATATTGGTGTTATTACACGATTTTCAAGGTAGGCGGGATGGTAACAGAATGGGAGTTGCCAGACTGCGAAGTTTTTGTCCAAAACTTAGTCTAACTATACGTTTACTAAATACAAAATTTGGGCAAGATGTCGTTATTCATATTAGTGTTATTACAAGATTTTTAAGGTAGGCGGGATGGTAACAGAAGGGGAGTTGCCAGACGGCGGAGTTTTTGTCCAAAACTTAGTCTAACTATACGGTTACTAAATACAAAATTTGGGCAAGATCGCGTTGGGCATATTGGTGTTATTACACGATTTCTAACGTAGGCGGGATAGTACATTTGTATGGGATGTACAGAAGGGGAGTTTCCAGACTTCCAAGTTTTTGTCAAAGACTTAATATAATTTTACGTTTACTAAATACAAAATTTGGGCAAGATAGCGTTGGTCATATTGGTGTTATTACACGATTTCTAAGGTAGGCGGGACTGTAGGAGGGATGGTACATTTCTATGGGAGGTACCAGCAGGGGAGTTGCCAGACTTACACGTTTTTGTCCGAACCTTTGTCTAGAAATATCTTTACAGAATTTGGGCATTTCCATTCATAGCTTTACTAACTACCGAATTTGGGGAAGATCGCATTGGACATATTGATATTATTACACGATTTCTAATGGGGCGGGATAGTACATTTGTATGGCAGGTACCAGAAGGGGAGTTGCCAGACTTCCAAGTTTTTGTCCAAAACTTTTTCCAGTCATAGGATCGCGCTGGGCATATTGATATTATTATACGATTTCTATTGGGGCGGGACGGTACATTTGTATGGGAGGTACCAGAAGAGGAGATGCCAGACTTCCAAGTTTTAGTCCAAAACTTTGTCTAGTTACACCTTTACAATATACAGAATTTGGGCAAGATCGCGTTGGTCATATTGATAGTAATAAACGGTTTATGGGATGGTACATTTGTATGACAGGTACCAGAAGGGGAGTTGCTACACTTCCAAGTTTTTGTCAAAACTTAGACTAACTATACGTTTACTAAATACACAATTTGGGCAAGATGTCGTTGGGCATATTGGTGTTATTACACTATTTCTAAGGTAGGCGGGATGGTACATTTGTATGGGAGGTACCAGAAGGGGAGTTGCCAGACTTCCAAGTTTTAGTCCAAAACTTTTTAAAGTCATAGCCTTACTAACTACCGAATTTGGGGAAGATCGCATTGGGCATATTGGTGTTATTATATGATTTCTTTTGGGGTCGGGATGGTACATTTCTATGGGAGGTTCCAGAAGGGGAGATGCCAGACTTCCAAGTTTTAGTCCAAAACTTTGTCTAGTTACACCTTTACAATATACAGAATTTGGGCAAGATCGCGTTGGTCATATTGATAGTAATAAACGGTTTATGGGATGGTACATTTGTATGACAGGTACCAGAAGGGGAGTTGCTACACTTCCAAGTTTTTGTCAAAACTTAGACAAACTATACGTTTACTAAATACAAAATTTGGGCAAAATGTCGTTGGGCATATTGGTGTTATTACACTATTTCTAAGGTAGGCGGGATGGTACATTTGTATGGGAGGTACCAGAAGGGGAGTTGCCAGACTTCCAAGTTTTAGTCCAAAACTTTTTTCCGTTATGGCTTTACTAACTACCGAATTTGGGGAAGATCGCGTCGGGCATATTGGTGTTATTATATGATTTCTTTTGGGGTCGGGATGGTACATTTCTATGGGAGGTTCCAGAAGGGGAGATGCCAGACTTCCAAGTTTTAGTCCAAAACTTTGTCTAGTTACACCTTTACAATATACAGAATTTGGGCAAGATCGCGTTGGTCATATTGATAGTAATAAACGGTTTATGGGATGGTACATTTGTATGACAGGTACCAGAAGGGGAGTTGCTACACTTCCAAGTTTTTGTCAAAACTTAGACTAACTATACGTTTACTAAATACAAAATTTGGGCAAGATGTCGTTGGGCATATTGGTGTTATTACACTATTTCTAAGGTAGGCGGGATGGTACATTTGTATGGGAGGTACCAGAAGGGGAGTTGCCAGACTTCCAAGTTTTAGTCCAAAACTTTTTAAAGTCATAGCCTTACTAACTACCGAATTTGGGGAAGATCGCATTGGGCATATTGATATTATTACACGATTTCTAATGGGGCGGGATAGTACATTTGTATGGGAGGTACCAGAAGGGGAGTTGCCAGACTTCCAAGTTTTAGTCCAAAACTTTTTAAAGTCATAGCCTTACTAACTACCGAATTTGGGGAAGATCGCACTGGGCATATTGATATTATTACACGATTTCTAATGGGGCTGGATAGTACATTTGTATGGCAGGTACCAGTAGGGGAGTTGCCAGACTTCCAAGTTTTAGTCCAAAACTTTTTCCATTCATAGCTTTACTAACTACAAAATTTGGGGAAGATCGCGTTGGGCAGAATGGTGTTATTACACGATTTCTAATGGGGCGGAATGGTACATTTGTATGGGAGGTACCAGAAGGGGAGTTGCCAGACTTCCAAGTTTTAGTCCAAAACTTTTTAAAGTCATAGCCTTACTAACTACCGAATTTGGGGAAGATCGCATTGGGCATATTGATATTATTATACGATTTCTATTGGGGCGGGATGGTACGTTTGTATGGGAGGTACCAGTAGGGGAGTTGCCAGACTTCCAAGTTTTAGTCCAAAACTTTTTCCAGTCATAGCTTTACTAACTACCGAATTTGGGGAAGATCGCGTTGGGCATATTGGTGTTATTATACGATTTCTTTTGGGGTCGGGATGGTACATTTGTATGGGAGGTACCAGTAGGGGAGTTGCCAGACTTCCAAGTTTTAGTCCAAAACTTTTTAAAGTCATAGCCTTACTAACTACCGAATTTGGGGAAGATCGCATTGGGCATATTGATATTATTACACGATTTCTAATGGGGCGGGATAGTACATTTGTATGGCAGGTACCAGAAGGGGAGTTGCCAGACTTCCAAGATTTTGTCCAAGACGTTTTCCAGTCATTGGATCGCGTTGGGCATATTGATATTATTATACGATTTCTATTGGGGCGGGATGGTAAATTTGTATGGGAGGTACCAGTAGGGGAGTTGCCAGACTTCCAAGTTTTAGTCCAAAACTTTTTCCATTCATAGCTTTACTAACTACAGAATTTGGGGAAGATCGCGTTGGGCAGAATGGTGTTATTACACGATTTCTAATGGGTCGGAATGGTACATTTGTATGGGAGGTACCAGAAGGGGAGTTGCCAGACTTCCAAGTTTTAGTAAAAAACTTTTTCCATTCATAGGATCGCGTTGGGCATATTGATATTATTATACGATTTCTATTGGGGCGGGATGGTACATTTGTATGGGAGGTACCAGAAGGGGAGTTGCCAGACTTCCAAGTTTTAGTACAAAACTTTTTCCAGTCATAGGATCGCGTTGGGCATATTGATATTATTATACGATTTCTATTGGGGCGGGATGGTACATTTGTATGGGAGGTACCAGAAGGGGAGTTGCCAGACTTCCAAGTTTTAGTCCAAAACTTTTTCCAGTCATAGCTTTACTAACTACCGAATTTGGGGAAGATCACGTTGGGCAGAATGGTGTTATTACACGATTTCTAATGGGGCGGGACGGTACATTTGTATGGGAGGTACCAGAAGGGGAGTTGCCAGACTGCCAGGTTTTTGTCCAAAACTTTGTCTAGTTACACCTTTACAATATACAGAATTTGGGCAAGATCGCGTTGGTCATATTGATAGTAATAAACGGTTTATAAGGGACGGGATGGTACATTTGTATGACAGGTACCAGAAGGGGAGTTGCCACACTTCCAAGTTTTTGTCAAAACTTAGGCTAACTATACGTTTACTAAATACAAAATTTGGGCAAGATCGCGTTTTGCATATTGTTGTTATTACACGATTTCTAAGGTAGGCGGGACTGTCCATTTGTATGAGAGGTACCAGAAGAGGAGTTGCCAGACTGCCAAGTTTTTGTCCAAATTTTTGTCTAGAAATATCTTTAAATACAGAATACAGAATTTGGGCAAGATCGAACTTGCGCTTGTTGATATTATAGCGAAATAGCAGATTTGTATGGGAGGTACCTGAAGAGGTGTGGCGATATAGCCCATATGAAATCTCATAAGCAGTTTTTGGGAAAATATTAAGCCATGCCAAATTTCAGAGTGATTGCTTAACGCTTTCGAAAGTTATCGTGCGTACCAGCAGCACAGACGGACATGGCTCAAACGATTCAGAAAGTCATAAATCGAATTTGGTTCAAAGACACCTGGGGTCTTATCTGGATATTTTTATGTGTTACACTTTTGAGAAGTAGGAGAGGAGTTGCCAGACTGCCAAGTTTTTGTCCAAATTTTTGTCTAGAAATATCTTTAAATACAGTTAGGCGCCCCGGTAGGCGAGTTGGTAGCGTGCTTGCCTATCAGCGTGGGGGTTGTGGGTTCGATTCCCACCAGAGGCTTTGGTCTGTCGCTGCAAAAATCTAAACATATGGTCTTTGTCACCCGGTTTACCCTTGGACCCAAAATTAGAATATAAATTTACTTTGTATTGTAATTAATAATAAATAAATAAAAAAAATCTTTAAATACAGAATACAGAATTTGGGCAAGATCGCGTTGGTCATATTGATAGTATTACACGATTTCTAAGGTAGGCAGGATGGCACATTTGTATGACAGGTACCAGAAGGGGAGTTGCCAGACTTCCAAGTTATTGTACAAAACTTCTAACTATATGTTTACTAAATACAAAATTTGGGCAAGATAGCGTTGGTCATATTGGTGTTATTACACGATTTCTAAGGTAGGCGGGACTGTCCATTTGTATGGGAGGTACCAGAAGAGGAGTTGCCAGACTGCCAAGTTTTTGTCCAAATTTTTGTCTAGAAATATCTTTACTAAATACAGAATTTGGGCAAGATCGCGTTTTTCATATTGATAGTATTACACGATTTCTAAGGTAGGCGGGATGGTACATTTGTATGGGAGGTACCAGAAGGGGAGTTGCCAGACTTCCAAGTTTTAGTCCAAAACTTTTTAAAGTCATAGCCTTACTAACTACCGAATTTGGGGAAGATCGCATTGGGCATATTGGTGTTATTATATGATTTCTTTTGGGGTCGGGATGGTACATTTCTATGGGAGGTTCCAGAAGGGGAGATGCCAGACTTCCAAGTTTTAGTCCAAAACTTTGTCTAGTTACACCTTTACAATATACAGAATTTGGGCAAGATCGCGTTGGTCATATTGATAGTAATAAACGGTTTATGGGATGGTACATTTGTATGTCAGGTACCAGAAGGGGAGTTGCTACACTTCCAAGTTTTTGTCAAAACTTAGACAAACTATACGTTTACTAAATACAAAATTTGGGCAAGATGTCGTTGGGCATATTGGTGTTATTACACTATTTCTAAGGTAGGCGGGATGGTACATTTGTATGGGAGGTACCAGAAGGGGAGTTGCCAGACTTCCAAGTTTTAGTCCAAAACTTTTTTCCGTTATGGCTTTACTAACTACCGAATTTGGGGAAGATCGCGTCGGGCATATTGGTGTTATTATATGATTTCTTTTGGGGTCGGGATGGTACATTTCTATGGGAGGTTCCAGAAGGGGAGATGCCAGACTTCCAAGTTTTAGTCCAAAACTTTGTCTAGTTACACCTTTACAATATACAGAATTTGGGCAAGATCGCGTTGGTCATATTGATAGTAATAAACGGTTTATGGGATGGTACATTTGTATGACAGGTACCAGAAGGGGAGTTGCTACACTTCCAAGTTTTTGTCAAAACTTAGACTAACTATACGTTTACTAAATACAAAATTTGGGCAAGATGTCGTTGGGCATATTGGTGTTATTACACTATTTCTAAGGTAGGCGGGATGGTACATTTGTATGGGAGGTACCAGAAGGGGAGTTGCCAGACTTCCAAGTTTTAGTCCAAAACTTTTTAAAGTCGTAGCCTTACTAACTACCGAATTTGGGGAAGATCGCATTGGGCATATTGATATTATTACACGATTTCTAATGGGGCGGGATTGTACATTTGTATGGGAGGTACCAGAAGGGGAGTTGCCAGACTTCCAAGTTTTAGTCCAAAACTTTTTAAAGTCATAGCCTTACTAACTACCGAATTTGGGGAAGATCGCACTGGGCATATTGATATTATTACACGATTTCTAATGGGGCTGGATAGTACATTTGTATGGCAGGTACCAGTAGGGGAGTTGCCAGACTTCCAAGTTTTAGTCCAAAACTTTTTCCATTCATAGCTTTACTAACTACAAAATTTGGGGAAGATCGCGTTGGGCAGAATGGTGTTATTACACGATTTCTAATGGGGCGGAATGGTACATTTGTATGGGAGGTACCAGAAGGGGAGTTGCCAGACTTCCAAGTTTTAGTCCAAAACTTTTTAAAGTCATAGCCTTACTAACTACCGAATTTGGGGAAGATCGCATTGGGCATATTGATATTATTATACGATTTCTATTGGGGCGGGATGGTACGTTTGTATGGGAGGTACCAGTAGGGGAGTTGCCAGACTTCCAAGTTTTAGTCCAAAACTTTTTCCAGTCATAGCTTTACTAACTACCGAATTTGGGGAAGATCGCGTTGGGCATATTGGTGTTATTATACGATTTCTTTTGGGGTCGGGATGGTACATTTGTATGGGAGGTACCAGTAGGGGAGTTGCCAGACTTCCAAGTTTTAGTCCAAAACTTTTTAAAGTCATAGCCTTACTAACTACCGAATTTGGGGAAGATCGCATTGGTCATATTGATATTATTACACGATTTCTAATGGGGCGGGATAGTACATTTGTATGGCAGGTACCAGAAGGGGAGTTGCCAGACTTCCAAGATTTTGTCCAAGACGTTTTCCAGTCATTGGATCGCGTTGGGCATATTGATATTATTATACGATTTCTATTGGGGCGGGATGGTAAATTTGTATGGGAGGTACCAGTAGGGGAGTTGCCAGACTTCCAAGTTTTAGTCCAAAACTTTTTCCATTCATAGCTTTACTAACTACAGAATTTGGGGAAGATCGCGTTGGGCAGAATGGTGTTATTACACGATTTCTAATGGGTCGGAATGGTACATTTGTATGGGAGGTACCAGAAGGGGAGTTGCCAGACTTCCAAGTTTTAGTAAAAAACTTTTTCCATTCATAGGATCGCGTTGGGCATATTGATATTATTATACGATTTCTATTGGGGCGGGATGGTACATTTGTATGGGAGGTACCAGAAGGGGAGTTGCCAGACTTCCAAGTTTTAGTACAAAACTTTTTCCAGTCATAGGATCGCGTTGGGCATATTGATATTATTATACGATTTCTATTGGGGCGGGATGGTACATTTGTATGGGAGGTACCAGAAGGGGAGTTGCCAGACTTCCAAGTTTTAGTCCAAAACTTTTTCCAGTCATAGCTTTACTAACTACCGAATTTGGGGAAGATCACGTTGGGCAGAATGGTGTTATTACACGATTTCTAATGGGGCGGGACGGTACATTTGTATGGGAGGTACCAGAAGGGGAGTTGCCAGACTGCCAGGTTTTTGTCCAAAACTTTGTCTAGTTACACCTTTACAATATACAGAATTTGGGCAAGATCGCGTTGGTCATATTGATAGTAATAAACGGTTTATAAGGGACGGGATGGTACATTTGTATGACAGGTACCAGAAGGGGAGTTGCCACACTTCCAAGTTTTTGTCAAAACTTAGGCTAACTATACGTTTACTAAATACAAAATTTGGGCAAGATCGCGTTTTGCATATTGTTGTTATTACACGATTTCTAAGGTAGGCGGGACTGTCCATTTGTATGAGAGGTACCAGAAGAGGAGTTGCCAGACTGCCAAGTTTTTGTCCAAATTTTTGTCTAGAAATATCTTTAAATACAGAATACAGAATTTGGGCAAGATCGAACTTGCGCTTGTTGATATTATAGCGAAATAGCAGATTTGTATGGGAGGTACCCGAAGAGGTGTGGCGATATAGCCCATATGAAATCTCATAAGCAGTTTTTGGGAAAATATTAAGCCATGCCAAATTTCAGAGTGATTGCTTAACGCTTTCGAAAGTTATCGTGCGTACCAGCAGCACAGACGGACATGGCTCAAACGATTCAGAAAGTCATAAATCGAATTTGGTTCAAAGACACCTGGGGTCTTATCTGGATATTTTTATGTGTTACACTTTTGAGAAGTAGGAGAGGAGTTGCCAGACTGCCAAGTTTTTGTCCAAATTTTTGTCTAGAAATATCTTTAAATACAGTTAGGCGCCCCGGTAGGCGAGTTGGTAGCGTGCTTGCCTATCAGCGTGGGGGTTGTGGGTTCGATTCCCACCAGAGGCTTTGGTCTGTCGCTGCAAAAATCTAAACATATGGTCTTTGTCACCCGGTTTACCCTTGGACCCAAAATTAGAATATAAATTTACTTTGTATTGTAATTAATAATAAATAAATAAAAAAAATCTTTAAATACAGAATACAGAATTTGGGCAAGATCGCGTTGGTCATATTGATAGTATTACACGATTTCTAAGGTAGGCAGGATGGCACATTTGTATGACAGGTACCAGAAGGGGAGTTGCCAGACTTCCAAGTTATTGTACAAAACTTCTAACTATATGTTTACTAAATACAAAATTTGGGCAAGATAGCGTTGGTCATATTGGTGTTATTACACGATTTCTAAGGTAGGCGGGACTGTCCATTTGTATGGGAGGTACCAGAAGAGGAGTTGCCAGACTGCCAAGTTTTTGTCCAAATTTTTGTCTAGAAATATCTTTACTAAATACAGAATTTGGGCAAGATCGCGTTTTTCATATTGATAGTATTACACGATTTCTAAGGTAGGCGGGATGGCACATTTGTATGACAGGTACCAGAAGGGGAGTTGCCAGACTTCCAAGTTTTTGTACAAAACTTAGTCTAACTATCCCGCTGGAGTTTGTCAGTCTCCTAACGGGCGCGTCCCCAGGTGGCGGATAGGGGAAGGGGGATGGACACACTGTTCCATCTCATCTATGGCTGACTTAGGGAGGATGGTTCTCTCTGCCCTAACTAAGGCTACCACAGGGGAGGTGGAGCAGTGTGCCCACCGCCTTAGGGAATCTCGTATTCCCCGCGGACCAAAACGGACTATGGGGGTGTTCCCCTAAACAAAAAAACAAAAATGAAGGAAACGAAAGAAGAAAATAAAGTTACGGTGCAGGGATTAATAACCCCAGTACCGGCGGCAAGTGTTGATTTGCTCCCTAGTCATGTGCCGTCGATATCCAGCGATAGTGAGCCACATAATCCTCCTACAGGTGTTGGTGCCTTGGCGCCTGTAGTCGCAGTAAATGCAACAAGCGCACTTTCAGCCACTGGCAAAAAAAAGGAGGAAGAAAAGGAGGACCAAAGGGGGAGTACTAACTGGACCCAGCCTTCAAGTACAGGTAGAGAATCCGATTCTGACTCCGAATCAAACGAAAACATTAACATTACTGTCTTAGCTAACTCCATTGATGACGAGGTCAGCAAGATGGTAGAAGAAGTAAACGACTGTATGGCACAGCTCTCGACAAAAAAGAAGAAGCTATCAGGGGCACAACGACGTAAGTTGAAGAAGATGAACCGGGATAGCAAACAGGCTAAAGTGCAGGATGCTCAAAAGGAGCCATCTGAAACTCCTTCCACCTCCTCGGAAGCTGGAAAGAGGGTCAGATCTCCCGAAGAGCAGAACACTGCGAAACCGCCGAAAAAGAAAAAGAGCTCCCCGCTCTCAAGTAAATTGGTGAGACCAAGTCAAACCCCCCACAAAAGAGACACTAGTCTGTCTCTTTGTGGAAAGGGCGACAACAAAGTCAATCCAACTACAAAGAGAGCGAGCGCAGCAACGGAGTCCTCCGAGAAGACTGGGGCACCCGAAAGGGTATCCCGATCGACACGGATGAGGAAGTTGACTGCTGAAAAAGGTAAGAAGCCACCGTCATATGCTAAAGTAGCGCGGAAGCACAACAGAGACGAACTCTGCTACGCAGTGATCGATATCCGTTCAGCATCCGGCAAAATCCCCAAAGACCAGCACAACAAAGTTGAGGACCTGGTTAACAACCAAATTGTGGAGCACGCCCTAAACATCGAGGACGGGCCCCCAATTCAAATAATGAGCTGCGAGTTCAAAGGGGACATCTTGATGTTGAGGATGGCATCAACAGCTTGCGTAGAGACCCTCACTGAACTCGTGGATACGATCCCCTCTCCCTGGGAAGGCGCCAAGCTGAAACTGGTGAGGATGAGGGACATCCCTAAGCTCACTAAAGCGACCGTGTACGTCAAAGGATGGGGCAGCGACTTCACAACAGAACGCATGCTCAAACTCTTTGGCCACCAGAATAAGGGACTGGACGTAAAGAGGTGGGAAGTCTTCCACAGGGAGAGCGACAGCAATGGCACTCTCCTTGTGGTGGGCTTGGATCAACTCTCCATGTCCAGCCTGGCCAAGACGAAGGGCATGGCTTTCTACGTGTCGAAAGCTGTCTTCTTCAAAATCGGTAAGGCCAGGGTCGGCGCTGAAGACCCTGAAAACGAGCCTACAGGACACAGAGACTGCGACGAAGAGAAGCGCCCAGCGCAGTCCAAGAATGAAGAGGGAGCCGAATCCATCTCCGACTCCCAAGAAGCCCGTTTACTGGAGGACCTATGATTGAGGTCATCCAGATAAACCTCCATCGGAGCGAAACGGCAACAAACGCTTTGATGGAAAATATAAATAAAGGTAAGACTCATATCGCTTTGATCCAGGAACCATGGACGATTCGAAACAAGGTTACTGGATTGAACCATGTCAACTACCAACTATTCTATGCAAATACGGGAACTAGACCAAGGACCTGTATCATATGCCACAAAAACTTATGTTATCTTTTCTCTCCAGAGTTGTCAACATCGGATGCAACAGTACTGAAACAGGGGAATGGAAACGTATACCTTGCGTCAGTATATCTGCCATTCGACTCACCGACATTACCACCTACGTCGGAACTACAACGCCTTGTGAGGAGAGCCAAACAAACAGGTAACGAAGTACTAGTAGGTTGCGATGCTAACTCTCACCACGTTGCGTGGGGTAGTACTAACATTAATAAACGGGGACAAGCCCTAGTAGAATTTTTGAATATTAACGACCTAATACCTCTTAACATAGGAAACACTGCTACCTTTGTTAATAAAATTAGGGAAGAAGTATTAGATATAACAATATGTTCAGAAAATCTTATAGACGAAATACAGGAGTGGAGGGTCTCTAGAGAACATTCCTTTTCTGACCATCGTTACATAAGATTTAAGATAGCAAGGCCACCGCCAAACCCAATAAACTTTCGAAATAAGGCCAAAACGAAATGGGCAAAATTCGCGAAGTTAATTAGAGAAAGACTAGGGCATGAAGAGTATGAGTGCCTAAGTGTTGAAGACATCGACAACAAGGTTGATAACATTACGGAGATTCTAGTGAAGTCATTCGAAGATAGCTGTCCACTTCGAGAAAGGAAATCAGCCCAAGAAAAACCCTGGATGACAGGGGAGATTCGCAACATTGGGAAAGAGGTCCGAAGACTTTTCAATAGGGCACGCCGTAAAAAATCTCCGGTATACTGGGACGACTACCATAGAAGACTCAGAGAATACAACAAAATTACAAGAACTGCAAAACGAAACTCCTGGAGGCTATTCTGCGAACAGGTGGATAGCGTTAACGATGTTTCAAAAATAAAAAAGTTCCTTTCAAAAACCCACACCCAAACCGAAACAATGGTAGATGATGTGGGTAGACGAATAGAATCAACTGAAGAAATGGTAAGACTTTTGATGAACACTCATTTTCCCCAAGGGATGGCGGGACACACAGAGATACCGATTCGTAGGGATAATGAAGTTCAACAAAGTTTTATCATTACAGACCATATGGTCAAAGAGGCCTTAAAGAGCTTCTCACCATTTAAGGCATCAGGACCTGATGGAATCTTTCCGGCACTACTACAGATGGAGGCTCACTACATGTCAACTCATCTAGCCGTTATTTTCACAGCATGCCTAAAATTCTCATACACGCCGAAAGCCTGGCAGGAGGCAAGAGTTGTTTTCATACCCAAACCAGGCAAGGCAAGTTATGCAACACCTAAGGCTTATCGACCAATAAGCCTAACATCTTTCTTACTCAAAACCATGGAGCGCATAGTGGATACCATGATCAAAAGTAAGATTCCAAGCGAAATGCTAAAATTTAAACAACATGCATACGTTAAAGGACGGTCAGTGGACACCGCCCTACACGAGGTAGTGCAAAACATAGAAGAATCCTTCAATGGGAAAATGTACACACTTGCGGTATGCATTGACATTGAAGGAGCGTTCAATAATGTACAGACCAACACACTAATTCAATCCTTAGACCAGTTCGAGGTGGACCGGGCTCTCCGAGACTGGATAAGCCACATGCTAAGGAATAGATGGATTAACTGTGGGTCTCACGAAATACAAATAAGAGACAAAGTATCACAGGGAACACCACAAGGAGGTATTTTATCACCACTCCTATGGGTTACCACTATTAACAGTCTCCTGAGGATCCTAACTGACGAAGGACTTAAACCAGTCTGCTATGCAGACGACGTTATAATACTTCTGAGGGGCCAGAATCCAAACCAACTTTGCAGAAGGGCCGAAACTGCCCTAAAACTTGCATATGACTGGGCTCGACCAAGAGGTCTAAATGTAAACCCAGACAAAACTGAAATATGTCTGTTTACAAGGAAAACAAAGATTGGTCCATATATAGACCCATCTTTCCTTAACAAAACAATTTCAATATCAGACAAGGTTAAATACTTAGGTGTAATCTTGGACAGAAAACTAAATTGGAAGTACCACATGGAAGAACGAGCATACAAAGCTCACAGATGCTGGTCTTTATGTAGAAGAGCTATAGGCTCAAAATGGGGCCTCAATCCAACGATGACACACTGGCTCTACAAAAGCGTAATTAGACCTGTTCTAACTTATGCATCAGTAGTATGGTGGACATCGATGGAAAAGAAGTGCAACATAAAAATATTACAAAAGGTCCAACGTATGTGTTGCCTCGGCATAAGCGGAGCAATGAGGACCACATCTAATAGGGCTTTAGAGACTATCTTAAATGTCCCACCAATAGAAATACAGATTAAATATGAAGCCGCCCTCACAGCAATGAGACTCAAAGCAATGGGCGAATGGATCGAAACTGATCACAGGTCATATCATCAAAAAATAGTTGAGGTAGTCGAAGGGAATTTAACTGACATAACATCAGCACCCGATAGAATACCCGAAACGTCAATAGTTGTTGAGTGTGAGACCCTAATACCAGACAGACAATCTTGGATTGATGGAACCCTAGCGCAGACACCAACTGGAAACTGCGGTTATACAGACGGTTCGAAACTAGGGGAAAGGACGGGGCTGGGACTTTATATCGAAGAACCGGAAACCGAACTTTTATTCCGCCTACCAGACCATAACACGGTCCTACAGGCGGAAATCCGAGCAATCACAGAGTGTGTGACCTGGTTTAGCGCTAACACAAGACCAACCAACGTAAATATCTTTACAGATAGCAAATTGGCTATCAAGGCAATAACGACTAAAACGGTTAAATCAAGGACAGTTTTAGATTGTAAAATGGCTATTAACTCTTACTCAAGACATGGCACAATACGCCTCATATGGGTGCCTGGTCATCACGGGGTAAGAGGAAACGAGAAAGCCAATACCTTGGCTCAACGAGCCAGGGAGTTGCAAACAATAAATTTAGAGAACGCGAAACCATTCGGAGCTACGCGTTCTGAGCTAAAAAGATGGGCGGCAGACGCCCATATCACACTATGGAATAGTGAAACTATTGGGAAAACGACAAGAATCTTGTGGGGTGAACCAAACGAGGATAAAACCAAAACATTGCTGAAACTGAGCAAAACAGAAACTAGTAAGATCATGGGCATTCTAACAGGGCACATAGGCTTACAATCGCATCTACACAAAATAGGAGTTGTAGACAATAGCGTATGTAGGACATGCGGAGAGGATGACGAAACTTTGGAGCATTTCCTCTGTCACTGCCCAGCGTTCGCAAACAATAGATCCCGTTTCTTGGGAAATGGCACTTTAACAGACTTGACCCATCTCAGGGGCGCAGACTGGAAAACAATTAAAGATTATGTCAACAGTACAGAGTTCTTAAAATAACTTCTCAAGACCTTTTTTATGTACAGTTTAGAGCGCACAACAAGCCGAATACTGGCTTAGGTGTATGTCTAAGGACATGAGGCGGAGAAAAACCGCCTCCTCTTCTCAACCTAACCTAACCTAACCTAGTCTAACTATACGTTTACTAAATACAATATTTGGGCAAGATCGCGTTGGGCGTATTGTTGTTATAACACGATTTCTAAGGTAGGCGGGACTGTCCATTTGTATGAGAGGTACCAGAAGAGGAGTTGCCAGACTGCCAAGTTTTTGTCCAAATTTTTGTCTAGAAATATCTTTAAATACAGAATACAGAATTTGGGCAAGATCGAACTTGCGCTTGTTGATATTATAGCGAAATAGCAGATTTGTATGGGAGGTACCCGAAGAGGTGTGGCGATATAGCCCATATGAAATCTCATAAGCAGTTTTTGGGAAAATATTAAGCCATGCCAAATTTCAGAGTGATTGCTTAACGCTTTCGAAAGTTATCGTGCGTACCAGCAGCACAGACGGACATGGCTCAAACGATTCAGAAAGTCATAAATCGAATTTGGTTCAAAGACACCTGGGGTCTTATCTGGATATTTTTATGTGTTACACTTTTGAGAAGTAGGAGAGGAGTTGCCAGACTGCCAAGTTTTTGTCCAAATTTTTGTCTAGAAATATCTTTAAATACAGTTAGGCGCCCCGGTAGGCGAGTTGGTAGCGTGCTTGCCTATCAGCGTGGGGGTTGTGGGTTCGATTCCCACCAGAGGCTTTGGTCTGTCGCTGCAAAAATCTAAACATATGGTCTTTGTCACCCGGTTTACCCTTGGACCCAAAATTAGAATATAAATTTACTTTGTATTGTAATTAATAATAAATAAATAAAAAAAATCTTTAAATACAGAATACAGAATTTGGGCAAGATCGCGTTGGTCATATTGATAGTATTACACGATTTCTAAGGTAGGCAGGATGGCACATTTGTATGACAGGTACCAGAAGGGGAGTTGCCAGACTTCCAAGTTTTTGTACAAAACTTAGTCTAACTATATGTTTACTAAATACAAAATTTGGGCAAGATAGCGTTGGTCATATTGGTGTTATTACACGATTTCTAAGGTAGGCGGGACTGTCCATTTGTATGGGAGGTACCAGAAGAGGAGTTGACAGACTGCCAAGTTTTTGTCCAAATTTTTGTCTAGAAATATCTTTACTAAATACAGAATTTGGGCAAGATCGCGTTTTTCATATTGATAGTATTACACGATTTCTAAGGTAGGCGGGATGGCACATTTGTATGACAGGTACCAGAAGGGGAGTTGCCAGACTTCCAAGTTTTTGTACAAAACTTAGTCTAACTATACGTTTACTAAATACAATATTTGGGCAAGATCGCGTTGGGCGTATTGTTGTTATAACACGATTTCTAAGGTAGGAGGGATGGTACATTTCTATGGGAGGTACCAGCAGGGGAGTTGCCAGACTTACACGTTTTTGTCCGAACCTTTGTCTAGAAATATCTTTACTAAATACAGAATTTGGGCAAGATCGCGTTGGTCATATTGATAGTATTACACGGTTTATAAGTGGCGGGACGGTACATTTGTATGGGAGGTACCAGAAGGGGAGTTGCCAGACTGCCAGGTTTTTGTCCAAAACTTTGTCTATTTACACCTTTACAATATACAGAATTTGGGCAAGATCGCGATGGTCATATTGATAGTAATAAACGGTTTATAAGGGACGGGATGGTACATTTGTATGACAGGTACCAGAAGGGGAGTTGCCAGACTTCCAAGTTTTAGTACAAAACTTTTTCCAGTCATAGGATCGCGTTGGGCATATTGATATTATTATACGATTTCTATTGGGGCGGGATGGTACATTTGTATGGGAGGTACCAGAAGAGGAGATGCCAGACTTCCCAGTTTTAGTCCAAAACTTTTTTCCGTCATGGCTTTACTAACTACCGAATTTGGGGAAGATCGCGTCGGGCATATTGGTGTTATTATATGATTTCTTTTGGGGTCGGGATGGTACATTTCTATGGGAGGTTCCAGAAGGGGAGATGCCAGACTTCCAAGTTTTAGTCCAAAACTTTGTCTAGTTACACCTTTACAATATACAGAATTTGGGAAAGATCGCGTTGGTCATATTGATAGTAATAAACGGTTTATGGGATGGTACATTTGTATGACAGGTACCAGAAGGGGAGTTGCTACACTTCCAAGTTTTTGTCAAAACTTAGACTAACTATACGTTTACTAAATACAAAATTTGGGCAAGATGTCGTTGGGCATATTGGTGTTATTACACTATTTCTAAGGTAGGCGGGATGGTACATTTGTATGGGAGGTACCAGAAGGGGAGTTGCCAGACTTCCAAGTTTTAGTCCAAAACTTTTTAAGTTATAGCCTTACTAACTACCGAATTTGGGGAAGATCGCATTGGGCATATTGATATTATTACACGATTTCTAATGGGGCGGGATAGTACATTTGTATGGCAGGTACCAGAAGGGGAGTTGCCAGACTTCCAAGATTTTGTCCAAGACTTTTTCCAGTCATTGGATCGCGTTGGGCATATTGATATTATTATACGATTTCTATTGGGGCGGGATGGTACATTTGTATGGGAGGTACCAGTAGGGGAGTTGCCAGACTTCCAAGTTTTAGTCCAAAACTTTTTCCATTCATAGCTTTACTAACTACAAAATTTGGGGAAGATCGCGTTGGGCAGAATGGTGTTATTACACGATTTCTAATGGGGCGGAATGGTACATTTGTATGGGAGGTACCAGAAGGGGAGTTGCCAGACTTCCAAGTTTTAGTCCAAAACTTTTTCCAGTCATAGCTTTACTAACTACTGAATTTGGGGAAGATCGCGTTGGGCATATTGGTGTTATTATACGATTTCTTTTGGGGTCGGGATGGTACATTTGTATGGGAGGTACCAGTAGGGGAGTTGCCAGACTTCCAAGCTTTAGTCCAAAACTTTTTAAAGTCATAGCCTTACTAACTACCGAATTTGGGGAAGATCGCATTGGGCATATTGATATTATTACACGATTTCTAATGGGGCGGGATAGTACATTTGTATGGCAGGTACCAGAAGGGGAGTTGCCAGACTTCCAAGATTTTGTCCAAGACTTTTTCCAGTCATTGGATCGCGTTGGGCATATTGATATTATTATACGATTTCTATTGGAGCGGGATGGTAAATTTGTATGGGAGGTACCAGTAGGGGAGTTGCCAGACTTCCAAGTTTTAGTCCAAAACTTTTTCCATTCATAGCTTTACTAACTACAGAATTTGGGGAAGATCGCGTTGGGCAGAATGGTGTTATTACACGATTTCTAATGGGGCGGAATGGTACATTTGTATGGGAGGTACCAGAAGGGGAGTTGCCAGACTTCCAAGTTTTAGTAAAAAACTTTTTCCATTCATAGGATCGCGTTGGGCATATTGATATTATTATACGATTTCTATTGGGGCGGGATGGTACATTTGTATGGGAGGTACCAGAAGGGGAGTTGCCAGACTTCCAAGTTTTAGTCCAAAACTTTTTCCAGTCATAGCTTTACTAACTACCGAATTTGGGAAGATCGCGTTGGGCATATTGATATTATTACACGATTTCTAATGGGGCGGGATGGTACATTTGTATGGCAGGTACCAGAAGGGGAGTTGCCAGACTTCAAAGTTTTTGTACAAAACTTAGTCTAACTATACGTTTACTAAATACAAAATTTGGGCAAGATCGCGTTGGGCGTATTGTTGTTACAACACGATTTCTAAGGTAGGAGGGATGGTACATTTTTATGGGAGGTACCAGCAGGGGAGTTGCCAGACTTACACGTTTTTGTCCGAACCTTTGTCTAGAAATATCTTTACTAAATACAGAATTTGGGCAAGATCGCGTTGGTCATATTGATAGTATTACACGGTTTATAAGTGGCGGGACGGTACATTTGTATGGGAGGTACCAGAAGGGGAGTTGCCAGACTGCCAGGTTTTTGTCCAAAACTTTGTCTATTTACACCTTTACAATATACAGAATTTGGGCAAGATCGCGTTGGTCATATTGATAGTAATAAACGGTTTATAAGGGACGGGATGGTACATTTGTATGACAGGTACCAGAAGGGGAGTTGCCACACTTCCAAGTTTTTGTCAAAACTTAGGCTAACTATACGTTTACTAAATACAAAATTTGGGCAAGATCGCGTTTTGCATATTGTTGTTATTACACGATTTCTAAGGTAGGCGGGACTGTCCATTTGTATGAGAGGTACCAGAAGAGGAGTTGCCAGACTGCCAAGTTTTTGTCCAAATTTTTGTCTAGAAATATCTTTAAATACAGAATACAGAATTTGGGCAAGATCGCGTTGGTCATATTGATAGTATTACACGATTTCTAAGGTAGGCAGGATGGCACATTTGTATGACAGGTACCAGAAGGGGAGTTGCCAGACTTCCAAGTTTTTGTACAAAACTTAGTCTAACTATATGTTTACTAAATACAAAATTTGGGCAAGATCGCGTTGTGCGTATTGTTGTTATAACACGATTTCTAAGGTAGGTGGGATGGTACATTTGTATGGGAGGTACCAGCAGGGGAGTTGCCAGACTTACACGTTTTTGTCCGAACCTTTGTCTAGAAATATCTTTACTAAATACAGAATTTGGGCAAGATCGAACTTGCGCGTGTTGATATTATAGCGAAATAGCAGATTTGTATGGGAGGTACCCGAAGAGGTGTGGCGATATAGCCCATATGAAATCTCATAAGCAGTTTTTGGAAAAATATTAAGCCATGCCAAATTTCAGAGTGATTGCTTAACGCTTTCGAAAGTTATCGTGCGTACCAGCAGCACAGACGGACATGGCTCAAACGATTCAGAAAGTCATAAATCGAATTTGGTTCAAAGACACCTGGGGTCTTATCTGGATATTTGTATGTATTACACTTTTGAGCCGTATCAAATGATATATACCCTCCTACCCGTAGGGAGAGGATATAAAAAGGACGGAATATAAAACAGAGTTTTTTCTAGAAAATTGTGTGTAGTTAAAGCTTTACTAAATATAGTATTTCGGAAAGATTCGTTGAGCGAGTTTATATAACTACACGATTTCTAAAGTGAGTGCAATGGTACATTTGTATGGGAGGTACCAGAAGGGGAATAGCCAGACTTCCAAGTTTTTGTCCAAGACTTAGTCTAATTTTACGTTTACTAAATACAAAATTTCGGCAAGATGTCGTTGGTCATATTGGCGTTATTACACGATTTTCAAGGTAGGCGGGATGGTAACAGAAGGGGAGTTGCCAGACTGCGAAGTTTTTGTCCAAAACTTAGTCTAACTATACGTTTACTAAATACAGAATTTGGGCAAGATGTCGTTATTCATATTGGTGTTATTACAAGATTTTCAAGGTAGGCGGGATGGTAACAGAAGGGGAGTTGCCAGACGGCGGAGTTTTTGTCCAAAACTTAGTCTAACTATACAGTTACTAAATACAAAAATTGGGCAAGATCGTGTTGGGCATATTGGTGTTATTACACGATTTCTAACGTAGGCGGGATAGTACATTTGTATGGGATGTGCAGAAGGGGAGTTGCCAGACTTCCAAGTTTTTGTCCAAGACTTAGTCTAATTTTACGTTTACTAAATACAAAATTTGGGCAAGATAGCGTTGGTCATATTGGTGTTATTACACGATTTCTAAGCTAGGCAGGATGGGACATTTGTATGTGAGGTACAGAAGGGGAGTTGCCAGAATTCCAAGTTTTTGTCCGAAACTTTGTCCAGTTATACCTTTACTAAAAAAGATCGCGTTGGTCATATTGATAGTAATAAACGGGTTATAAGGGACGGGATGGTACATTTGTATGAGAGGTACCAGAAGGGGACTTGCCACACTACCCAGTTTTTGTCAAAACTTAGACTAACTATACGTTTACTAAATACAAAAATTGGGCAAGATCGCGTTGGGCATATTGTTGTTATTACACGATTTGTAAGGTAGGCGGGACTGTCCATTTGTATGGGAGGTACCAGAAGAGGAGTTACCAGACTGCCAAGTTTTTGTCCAAATTTTTGTCTAGAAATATCTTTACTAAATACAGCATTTGGGCAAGATCGCGATGGTCATATTGATAGTATTACACGATTTCTAAGGTAGGCGGGATGGCACATTTGTATGACAGGTACCAGGAAGGGGAGTTTCCAGACTTCCAAGTTTTTGTACAAAACTTAGTCTAACTATACGTTTACCAAATACAAAATTTGGGCAAGATCGCGTTGGGCGTATTGTTGTTATAATACGATTTCTAAGGTAGGAGGGATGGTACATTTGTATGTGAGGTACCAGAAGAGGAGTTGCCAGACTGCCAAGTTTTTGTCCAAATTTTTGTCTAGAAATATCTTTAAATACAGAATACAGAATTTGGGCAAGATCGCGTTGGTCATATTGATAGTATTACACGATTTCTAAGGTAGGCGGGATGGCGCATTTGTATGACAGGTACCAGAAGGGGAGTTGCCAGACTTCCAAGTTTTTGTACTAAACTTAGTCTAACTATACGTTTACTAAATACAAAATTTGGGCAAGATCGCGTTGGGCGTATTGTTGTTATAACACGATTTCTAAGGTAGGAGGGATGGTACATTTGTATGGGAGGTACCAGCAGGGGAGTTGCCAGACTTACACGTTTTTGTCCGAACCTTTGTCTAGAAATATCTTTACTAAATACAGAATTTGGGCAAGATCGAACTTGCGCTTGTTGATATTATAGCGAAATAGCAGATTTGTATGGGAGGTACCCGAAGAGGTGTGGCGATATAGCCCATATGAAATCTCATAAGCAGTCTTTGGGAAAATATTAAGCCGTGCCAAATTTCAGAGTGATTGCTTAACGCTTTCGAAAGTTATCGTGCGTACCAGCAGCACAGACGGACATGGCTCAAACGATTCAGAAAGTCATAAATCGAATTTGGTTCGAAGACACCTGGGGTCTTATCTGGATATTTGTATGTATTACACTTTTGAGCCGTATCAAATGATATATACCCTCCTACCCGTAGGGAGAGGATATAAAAAGGACGGTATATAAAACAGAGTTTTTTCTAGAAAATTGTGTGTAGTTAAAGCTTTACTAAATATAGTATTTCGGAAAGATTCGTTGAGCGAGTTTATATAATTACACGATTTCTAAAGTGAGTGCAATGGTACATTTGTATGGGAGGTACCAGAAGGGGAATAGCCAGACTTCCAAGTTTTTGTCCAAGACTTAGTCTATTTTTACGTTTACTAAATACAAAATTTCGGCAAGATGTCGTTGGTCATATTGGCGTTATTACACGATTTTCAAGGTAGGCGGGATGGTAACAGAAGGGGAGTTGCCAGACTGCGAAGTTTTTGTCCAAAACTTAGTCTAACTATACGTTTACTAAATACAGAATTTGGGCAAGATGTCGTTATTCATATTGGTGTTATTACAAGATTTTCAAGGTAGGCGGGATGGTAACAGAAGGGGTTGCCAGACGGCGGAGTTTTTGTCCAAAACTTAGTCTAACTATACGGTTACTAAATACAAAATTTGGGCAAGATCGTGTTGGGCATATTGGTGTTATTACACGATTTCTAACGTAGGCGGGATAGTACATTTGTATGGGATGTGCAGAAGGGGAGTTGCCAGACTTCCAAGTTTTTGTCCAAGACTTAGTCTAATTTTACGTTTACTAAATACAAAATTTGGGCAAGATAGCGTTGGTCATATTGGTGTTATTACACGATTTCTAAGCTAGGCAGGATGGGACATTTGTATGTGAGGTACAGAAGGGGAGTTGCCAGAATTCCAAGTTTTTTTCCGAAACTTTGTCCAGTTATACCTTTACTAAAAAAGATCGCGTTGGTCATATTGATAGTAATAAACGGTTTATAAGGGACGGGATGGTACATTTGTATGAGAGGTACCAGAAGGGGAGCTGCCACACTACCAAGTTTTTGTCAAAACTTAGACTAACTATACGTTTACTAAATACAAAATTTGGGCAAGATCGCGTTGGGCATATTGTTGTTATTACACGATTTGTAAGGTAGGCGGGACTGTCCATTTGTATGGGAGGTACCAGAAGAGGAGTTGCCAGACTGCCAAGTTTTTGTCCAAATTTTTGTCTAGAAATATCTTTACTAAATACAGAATTTGGGCAAGATCGCGTTGGTCATATTGATAGTATTACACGATTTCTAAGGTAGGCGGGATGGCACATTTGTATGACAGGTACCAGGAAGGGGAGTTGCCAGATTTCCAAGTTTTTGTACAAAACTTAGTCTAACTATACATTTACCAAATACAAAATTTGGGCAAGATCGCGTTGGGCGTATTGTTGTTATAATACGATTTCTAAGGTAGGAGGGATGGTACATTTGTATGGGAGGTACCAGCAGGGAAGTTGCCAGACTTACACGTTTTTGTCCGAACCTTTGTCTAGAAATATCTTTACTAAATACAGAATTTGGGCAAGATCGCGTTGGTCATATTGATAGTATTACACGGCTTATAAAGGGCGGGATGGTACATTTAAATGGGAGGTACCTGCAGGGGAGTTGCCAGACTTCCAAGTTTTTGTTCAAAACTTACTAAATACGGAATTTGCCCAAGATCGAACTTGCGCGTGTTGATATTATAGCGAAATAGCAGATTTGTATGGGAGGTTCAAAGACACCTGGGGTCTTATCTGGATATTTTTATGTGTTACACTTTTGAGCCGTATCAAATGATATATACCCTCCTACCCGTAGGGAGAGGATATAAAAAGGACGGAATATAAAACAGAGTTTTTTCTAGAAAATTTTATGTAGTTAAAGCTTTACTAAATATAGTATTTCGGACAGATTCGTTAAGCGAGTTTATATAATTACACGATTTCTAAAGTGAGTGCTATGGTACATTTGTATGGGAGTTACCAGAAGGGGAATTGCCAGACTTCCAAGTTTTTGCCCAAGACTTAGTCTAATTTTACGTTTACTAAATACAAAATTTGGGCAAGATGTCGTTGGTCATATTGGTGTTATTACACGATTTTCAAGGTAGGCGGGATGGTAACAGAAGGGGAGTTTCCAGACTGCGAAGTTTTTGTCCAAAACTTAGTCTAACTATACGTTTACTAAATACAAAATTTGGGCAAGATCGCGTTGGGCATATTGGTGTTATTACACGATTTCTAACGTAGGCGGGATAGTACATTTGTATGGGATGTACAGAAGGGGAGTTGCCAGACTTCCAAGTTTTTGCCCAAGACTTAGTCTAATTTTACGTTTACTACATACAAAATTTGGACAAGATAGCGTTGGTCATATTGGTGTTATTACACGATTTCTAAGCTAGGCAGGATGGGACATTTGTATGTGAGGTACAGAAGGGGAGTTGCCAGAATTCCAAGTTTTTGTCCGAAACTTTGTCCAGTTATACCTTTACTATAAACGAAATTTGGGCAAGATCACGTTGGTCATATTGATAGTATTACACGGTTAATAAGGGACGGGATGGTACATTTGTATGACAGGTACCAGAAGGGGAGTTGCCAGACTTCCAAGTTGATGTCCAAAACTTTTTCCAGTCATAGCTTTACTAACTACCGAATGGGGGGAAGATCGCGTTGGACATATTGATATTATTATACGATTTCTATTAGGGCGGGATGGTACATTTGTATGGGAGGTACCAGAAAGGGAGTTGCCAGACTTCAAATTTTTTGCCTGAAACTTTGTCTAGCTACAGCTTTACTAAATACATAATTTGGGCAAGATCGCGTTGACCGCATTGTTATTAAGGTAGGCGGTATGGTACATTTGTATGGCTGGTACCAGAAGGGGAGTTGCCAGACTTCAAATTTTTTGCCTGAAACTTTGTATAGCTATAGCTTTACTAAGAACAGAATTTGGGGAAGATGGCGTTGGGCATATTGATATTATTATACGATTTCTAACCCATGCCAAATTTCAAAGCAATTGTTTAATTCTTTCGAAAGTTGTCGTGCGTACCAGCAGGACAAAGGACGTACAGACGGACATGGCTCAAACGATTCAGAAAGTCATGAATCGAATTTGATTCAAAGACACCTGGGGTCTAATGTGGATATTTCTATGTGTTACACTTTTGGGTCGTATCAAATGATATATACACTCCTACCCATAGGGTGAGGGTATAACCAGTGAAAAAGATGCAGTCGGGTAAACCGACTTATATATACCCTCACCCTCAGTAAAAACATACAAGTCTCATATTCCAAAGTATCGAAAAGTCAAAAGTGAGTGTGGCTGCTACCATTGGATGTAACATATGATGAAATGTCATAATAGAAACCTAAAATAACGAATGTTATCTCCTTCTTCTATATATATAAAAAATTGTTGCAAGTGCGTTGTGACTTTATAACTCAAGAACGGTCGAACCGAATTCGCTTAAATTTTAAGTGTTTGTTCGTATGGTCGTGCAGATGGTTTATATTGCACGAAATCGGTCAACGCGTTCGCGAGCTATGACTTTTCATGTCAACAAGTGATTTTGTCCATATACATGTCAACATGTGATTCTGACCATATATATACAAGGTAAATACACGTTGTAGTGCATACACGTATCCACATTGATAGCTCTATATCTATATATATAAAAGAAAGTGTCCGAAGCGATGTAATCCCATAACTCGAGATTGGCCAAACCGATTTTGATGATTTGTACTTTGTTGGAAAGGTATTTTCTCAGCACGGGTTTTAAAAAAAAAAATAAAAAATAAAAAAAGAACTTCAAAATATCAAAATTTGAAAATGTCTGATTTTTACCACCCAGCGTGTTTCGACAGGTTTATTTTCGATTTTTTTCAATTTTCTTTTTTCATTTACTCGAGATTGGCCAAACCGATTTTGATGATTTATACTTTGTTAGAAAGGTATTTTCTCAGTACGGGTCAAAACGTCAAAAAATCAAGCGATGTAATCCCATAACTCGAGATTGGCCAAACCGATTTTGATGATTTGTACTTTGTTGGAAAGGTATTTTCTCAACACGGGTTTTAAAAAAAAAAATAAAAAAAGAACTTCAAAATATCAAAATTTGAAAATGTCTTATTTTTACCACACAGCGTGTTACGACAGGTTTTTTTTCGATTGTTTTCAATTTTCCTTTTTCATCTACTCGAGATTGGCCAAACCGATTTTGATGGTTTGTACTTTGTTAGAAAGGTATTTTCTCAGTACGGGGTTTAAAAAAAATAAAAAAAAAACAAAAAAAAAACACAGAGTAGGCTGCGTCAGAGACGCGGCCGTAAATGTAAACGTAGAATACGTTATAACATAAGGTGAAGAAATAAATAGAAGTCATTTGTTTTAGTGAAATGTAGCACAATACATAACTGAATAGTACTCTAAGTGAACTCCGATTTTGCTCAACATTTTGTTCACCCCCAAAGTATGCAATTAAAAAGGTGTGTGTCTACACTAAACTGGAATTTGAAAATGGTATTTTTCCCAATTTTGCTCATATGTGATATGCCAGCACAATACATTAGCTGTCAATATTTGAAGATTTGTGCATCTAAAAACTTTCTTCTGAAATGAATTGCGCATCACTGATTTCTCGGAAAGATTCCACTTTTACATTGATTTGTTTTGCAGAACATGGACGTTTGTATGAAATTTTGTATGGAATTGTTCCGGAATGGCTTTTCAAATGGAAAAATAAAAAAAAATTAGTGGAAAACTCGAAAAACGCAAAAAATTTAAAAAAACACAAAATTTCGACGAAATTTTGCATTTTATCGCATGATTCCATGCTTTTGAACGATGTTAAGGTGGAAAAACAAATACAGGTTCTGAAATCAACAAAAAAAGTAACAGCTTTGACTCAAACAGTTGTTTGGATGTAGTTGCTGTAAGTGTGAGCAGCACTGGTTTGTAGATAACAAACTGTCATAGAAAGATAGATAAGTGGTTACAAGATTTTAGATAAACTAAAGAATCACGTGTTCCGACATTGTAATAGTACTAAAAAGTAAAAATTTATTTTTTTATCAAAAACGTCTCTTTGCTGTGCATCTATAATATTACTAAATCTAAAAGCCACAAGTTTCTATAAAATTAAAAAAGTGTTGTGTGTTTCTGACTTACTAAATATGCCTCCTATAAGGCGGCGGACAAATTTAGGTAGAAGAACCCGAAATGCAACGAATCAAATTAATTATCAATCTAATCGTACTGCCCAGGAACGTGAAGATCGCAATGAACGTGAAAGAATTAGGTTAAGACAGACCCGTGAAGCGCGGCATTCGACTAATAATGGTGCAAGTTTGAATCGAGCTGCTTTCTGTTACGATATGTCAATTGATTACAGTGCCTACAACTGTGTTGCAATTGGACCTATGAACTCAGTTTTCCAATATTGTAAGGCATTGAAATATAAAAATGAAGCCAATGGATTGTGTTGCGCAAATGGAAAGGTGAAATTGATACCATTGCTTCCACCTCCAGAGCCATTGTACTCATAGGTTTCAGGAATAGGAACACATTCCATACACTTTTTAAAGAATATCTATAATATAAAAATAAGTCGCTGAATGTGTTGCTAAGCGCAAAACTCGAGAACGGTTGGACCGATTTGGACGTTTTGATACCCCGCATCCCAATGATTCCGACTGACGTACCATTCCAGTTTAAACGACTGCAGTTTCCAGTACGGCTTGCTTTCGCTATGACTGTACAGTTCTGTACACATTGTAAGATTGGTACTACCTGTAGTTCCAACAATATGTTTGTCTTTTTTGTTATGAGTGTTAAAGGTCGTAAATATTGCCATTCTGTCCGCGTTTTATGACCTGTCTTATCATATAAGAATGAATGTGCATTAGTGCATTTATATAGATTTTATGTATTAGTCGTTTGGTAGGTACATGTCGTTTTATGACCTGTCTTATCATATAAGAATGAATGTGCATTAGTGCATTCATATAGTTTTTATGTATTGTTCGTTTGGTAGGTACATGTATCCATGTACATTTGTATTTTTAGTTTCTTTATTTATGTAGGTTTCAAGTTAAGATTCTTTTGTAAATAAAGTTAGTTCCTGACTAAGAGCGGAACCGTGCTGTCGTTTTTATTCCTCCGCTCCCTATAAGATCTACATTTTGGTGACCCCGACGTGATACCATTGAAATTTCTAGTTTCCCCCCACCAGTGGTAAGGAACTTTAAATACTCTTTGGTAAAAGATCACGTGGAAAAAAAACCATTGAAATTTCTAGTTTCCCCCCACCAGTGGTAAGGAACTTTAAATACTCTTTGGTAAAAGATCATTTAAAAAAAAAATGTATTGAAGAAAGATTCCGGCAATAAATAATATTCCGTCGCGTAATAAAATATATAAAACTACTTTTGTTTCGGTTAAATAATGCCAAAAATGGGAATAGTTCAGAGGCTAGAGTTTTTAGGCAGTGCAGTAGCTAGGCTCTACAATGAACTGAGCAAATTGGCTCAGGGTGATGTAGCTAGGGAAAGTCGAATACAACATCTGAATAATTTGAAAATTTCTTTTATGGAGTGTAAAAGAGAATTTCAGGACAGTGTTGAGGAACTCCGTCTGCCGTCGTTGACTGCAGATCGTAAAGGGACATTCGTTGATGAGGTCCAGGAGGCAATGGAACTGTTTGAAAGTTTATACTGCCACATGAAGAGGAAGGTAGACAAAGATATCAAAATTGGTATAGCTTTACTATCGGGATCTATAAAGGAAGGTAGTGCTTTAACAGGGATAGATATGGGTAATGCAGTAAAATTGCAGCAGAGGATGAATTCCGAGTCGAGCAAGCAAGTTGGACAAACCAACCAGTTGAACTCGGCAACCATGCAAAGTCATGGGTTAGTAAGGAAATTCAAATACCTCTTGAATGACTTAAATGTTAAAATTTAAAAGAAAAATATTTCAATGAACAGTTTAAGAGAGAGGTTCAGAATCACAGAATCAGTGTTTGTCGAGTACTTGGGAATATTCCCGGACGATGATCTTACTGATTGGTTCTATGATTTAAGGGGTCGTTATTTGGAGATTCCAGGAATCGAAAAAGATCAGTATTCCGTAGAGGCAAGCCAACAATTTACTAGCGAAAAAGACGCAAATTTGGTAAATCATTCAGGAATGAATAAAGAATTATGGGAGGGAAATTCTCTCAGATATGGAGTTCAGTATGCTCAGAGAGCAAGCCAAAGGGCAAATCCTTCAAAAAATACATGTATGCCAAAGTGTCCGCTGAAATGTTTAGTAGGGCATCCATTTAATAGGTGTTTTAAGTTTCGAAGCCTACCCGTCAAAGAGAAATGGGATTTGGTTATGGAGAACAGTGTGTGTTCCAAATGTCTAAACAGTGGTCATGTCAAAAGGACATGTACCAGTACTGTTTGTTGCAGAAGTTGCAACGGCAATCATCATTCTTTGCTTCACATGGAGAATCAAACTCCCAAAAGTGCGGTGGTGAATAATAACACAGGCATTGATGATGATCACGTTTTGTTGGCGACAGCTGTCGTACAAATAAAAAATTTTGAAAACAAAGCTGAGAAGACAGCTAACGAAAATAAGTCTGAGACATCGAATAATCTGAATGATATTGAAGATCAAACGAGTTCAAAGTATCTGATTGAGGACTATGTTTCGACAGATTCAGAAGGGACAGATAAAAAATGTTCGGTCGAAAATATCCCAGACGATATGAAAGACGATAATCTTCCACCGCTGAGCTGGAAGCGGGGGAGGGTCATCCGAGCTGGAATGAGTTCGGATGGTTTATGTAAAATGGTGGACGTAAGGACCAGCATTGGGGATACCGAAAGGTCAATCCACAATGTTTGCCCTTTTCCCACTCATGGAACTGAAAATAAAGAAATGGACAAACCTTCCAGTTCCTGTAAAGAACCTACGAAAAGTAGGAAATGCAAAAGAATGGACAATCCATTCTTATTTAAAAACAATTCTGAAATTAGAAACAAATTTAATATAAATGTCTATAAAAATAAGAAAATTAATAGTCCTGTCAGTTATAAGCTTAGTATAAGTAGTCCTAATAAGACAGGTATTTTCTTCAAGGAGGTGTCTATTGTGGGACTTGTCAAAACAACGCGGAACGTGTTGGTGCATACAAGTATGTCCGAGAACACAACGGCCAAAGCGGGCCTGGATGAAGCGAGGATCTCGAGTAATAAATCATCGCTGCAGGACGTAACGTCTGAAGTAATTAAGGAGAAAGGCAAATCGGTGTTTCAAAATATACAAATTAGAGGTCTGCACAATTCCATTTGTATTTGCAGTGTACACATGTACCGACGAAGCATAAACACTTACTCCAAGTGACGAAAAAACAAATGTTCACATTTGTAGGAACAACAAAATCTTCGAATAACTACTAGTTGTTACTCGTCTATGGTCTCTGCCAGCGAATACATGTTCCTCTTTCTCTTTTATTCGAACATACCGACAGCGATCTTGTCGAGTACGTCGCGACAGCGAAAGCTATTGCGGTACTCTATGTACAACGTTCAGTATAACAAATAGAAGGAACAGTTGTCTATGATTTCTTATCGCCTTTCAGTGTCTAATGAAAATGAATACTCTTGAAGTAAGTTTATTAAAAATTATAACAAAATAAAATAATATCGATTAAAGACTACTTAAAAATTATGTAATTAATTATGTAGTTAGTTATGAAATTAATTATTTTTAAAAAAATTTTGTTTTAATGATTTTGGTGGAATAATTGACTGATTTTAAATATACGTATGTATATATTTCAATTATAAGTTTTTACTTTTTTTTTGTTTTATTTTTAAAGGTCACGACATAACTCTTATATTGCCATACAGCAAAATAGGTGGTATTATATTTTATTTAAATTCAAAATAAAGTTTAGTTGCACAACAGTCAACGTGTCAATGTTACCTACTGTATATCACTAAAACAACAAATGTTTGAAATAACTGAAAATCCATGCACAAAATACCAGTTAAATTTTAATTCGACTGTCAAAACCATCATCAACGAATTGTTAATACTCGAGGTACCACGTGAAGTGAACATCATATTCGCAGTACTTTTTCTGTGTTGTTCTCATTTGTATATTTGCTTTTTATATGCTTTTTTCGGAACACATTGTGCTGCGGCTACATACTCTTCTGTATTTGATATACAACCGTTCTCTTCACTTCATTGCTTGCTCTCTGAGAGAGCGAGTATGTACTTACTCGTTTCGAATTAGAACTTCATATGTGCAGCGAAAAGTTATTCGTTGCAGACCTCTAATACAAATACTGAGCAGTGCTATTCGTGCGGTGGAGGAAGCTGTCAATCAGACTATTGACACGTTAACGATACCAGTGACAGTAACGAATATGCTGGCAAGTCTTGAAGTCTTTGAAACGGTTCAAAATGGTATCATCGGTGCATTGTTGTGTTACAAAGACAACATTCTGACACAGCTGCTTTCGGTGAATAAGTTTAACATCCAAATTAATTATATCACTGCGAGGTCGAATTCAAATTTGGGACTCCACAACTTTTGGAAACAACCTAATTCCTTAAAAACGTGGATATGTTCGGTATGCGATAAACTGGCTGCGGAGATTAAGTCCAACAAAAAGAGTCGGAGTGATATTCTTGAAGAGTGCGGTATATTGAGAATGAAGCCAAGCCTCAACCTGTCAGCACGTATGTCATCTTTACCATATGCCATGTTCAAACTAATTGCTGGTATATAGGTATATAAAATGCCTGTAATTCCCAAAATCGGGGTTTCCTTTGCGGCTTGTCAATTATACTGATCTGGAGTTGGATTTTAAAAAAGATGTACAGAAAACAGCTGCGGAAATAATCTAATAGGAATACGATGTATATAAAACTGATGACAACTACAAATTATCCAGTCTGAGTGTTTCAACATGCATCATTACCATCATCATAATACTTATTTGGAGTTGTGCCCGATGTCATCCCAATAGTTACCTGCAACCCTCGCGCTACCTCGTGTTATTTAGGGTATATGTAATCATTATATGTTCGTTTATGTATTTGTTTTTGTTAAAAGATTAGGATCTTTTAAGGCCGGCAGTATGTACAGTTCTGTACACATTGTAAGATTGGTACTACCTGTAGTTCCAACAATATGTTTGTCTTTTTTGTTATGAGTGTTAAAGGTCGTAAATATTGCCATTCTGTCCGCGTTTTATGACCTGAGAATGAATGTGCATTAGTGCATTTATATAGTTTTTATGTATTAGTCGTTTGGTAGGTACATGTCGTTTTATGACCTGTCTTATCATATAAGAATGAATGTGCATTAGTGCATTCATATAGTTTTTATGTATTGTTCGTTTGGTAGGTACATGTATCCATGTACATTTGTATTTTTAGTTTCTTTATTTATGTAGGTTTCAAGTTAAGATTCTTTTGTAAATAAAGTTAGTTCCTGACTAAGAGCGAAACCGTGCTGTCGTTTTTATTCCTCCGCTCCCTATAAGATCTACAATGACTATAAACAAATCCCAGGGGCAGTCATTAAGTGTTTGTGGTATTAATTTAGAAAACCCATGTTTCTCCCATGGTCAATTGTATGTTGCCTGTTCCCGTGTTGGAAAACCATCTGCTCTGTTTGTTTACGCGCCAGGCAATCAAACAAAAAATATCGTGTACCATAAAGTACTACAATAAAAATTAAACTTAATTTAGAATAAGTAAAAATACAATAAAATATAATAACTACGTATCATAATGTTTTTCATTGTGATTTTTTATGGACTATTGAAAGAATTTTGAGTGTTTTATAATTTTTAATTTTTGACATAATGTCATTGTTGACATATTACCTTAAAAAAACAAAATTGAAGAATCGACTGTTAGGCGGTACGAAGTTCGCCGGGTCAGCTATCTATATATATAAAAGAAAGTGTCCGAAGCGATGTAATCCCATAACTCGAGATTGGCCAAACCGATTTTGATGATTTGTACTTTGTTGGAAAGGTATTTTCTCAGCACGGGTCAAAACGTCAAAAAATCAAAATTTCAAAATGTCTTATTTTTACCACACAGCGTGTTACGACAGGTTTTTTTCGATTGTTTTCAATTTTCCTTTTTCATCTACTCGAGATTGGCCAAACCGATTTTGATGGTTTGTACTTTGTTAGAAAGGTATTTTCTCAGTACGGGGTTTAAAAAAAAAATAAAAAAAAACCCAAAAGAAACACACAGTAGGCTGCGTCAGAGACGCGGCCGTAAATGTAAACGTAGAATACGTTTTAACATAAGGTGAAGAAATAAATAGAAGTCATTTGTTTTAGTGAAATGTAGCACAATACATAACTGAATAGTACTCTAAGTGAACTCCGATTTTGCTCAACATTTTGTTCACCCCTAAAGTATGCAATTAAAAAGGTTTGTGTCTACACTAAACTGGAATTTGAAAATGGTATTTTTCCCAATTTTGCTCATATGTGATATGCCAGCACAATACATTAGCTGTCAATATTTGAAGATTTGTGCATCTAAAAACTTTCTTCTGAAACTGATTTCTCGGAAAGATTCCACTTTTACATTGATTTGTTTTGCAGAACATGGACGTTTGTATGAAATTTTGTATGGAATTGTTCCGGAATGGCTTTTCAAATGGAAAAATAAAAAAAAATTAGTGGAAAACTCGAAAAACGCAAAAAATTTAAAAAAACATAAAATTGCATTTTATCGCATGATTCCATGCTTTTGAACGATGTTAAGGTGGAAAAAATAAATACAGGTTCTGAAATCAACAAAAAAAATAACAGCTTTGACTCAAACAGTTGTTTGGATGTAGTTGCTGTAAGTGTGAGCAGCACTGGTTTGTAGATAACAAACTGTCATAGAAAGATAGATAAGTGGTTACAAGATTTTAGATAAACTAAAGAATCACGTGTTCCGACATTGTAATAGTACTAAAAAGTAAAAATTTATTTTTTTATGAAAAACGTCTCTTTGCTGTGCATCTATAATATTACTAAATCTAAAAGCCACAAGTTTCTATAAAATTAAAAAAGTGTTGTGTGTTTCTGACTTACTAAATATGCCTCCTATAAGGCGGCGGACAAATTTAGGCAGAGGAACCCGAAATGCAACGAATCAAATTAATTATCAATCTAATCGTACTGCCCAGGAACGTGAAGATCGCAATGAACGTGAAAGAATTAGGTTAAGACAGACCCGTGAAGCGCGGCATTCGACTAATAATGGTGCAAGTTTGAATCGAGCTGCTTTCTGTTACGATATGTCAATTGATTACAGTGCCTACAACTGTGTTGCAATTGGACCTATGAACTCAGTTTGCCAATATTGTAAGGCATTGAAATATAAAAATGAAGCCAATGGATTGTGTTGCGCAAATGGAAAGGTGAAATTGATACCATTGCTTCCACCTCCAGAGCCATTGTACTCATAGGTTTCAGGAATAGGAACACATTCCATACACTTTTTAAAGAATATCTATAATATAAAAATAAGTCGCTGAATGTGTTGCTAAGCGCAAAACTCGAGAACGGTTGGACCGATTTGGACGTTTTGATACCCCGCATCCCAATGATTCCGACTGACGTACCATTCCAGTTTAAACGACTGCAGTTTCCAGTACGGCTTGCTTTCGCTATGACTATAAACAAATCCCAGGGGCAGTCATTAAGTGTTTGTGGTATTAATTTAGAAAACCCATGTTTCTCCCATGGTCAATTGTATGTTGCCTGTTCCCGTGTTGGAAAACCATCTGCTCTGTTTGTTTACGCGCCAGGCAATCAAACAAAAAATATCGTGTACCATAAAGTACTACAATAAAAATTAAACTTAATCTTAATATATATTTACCCTCGACACTGATTCACTGATACACTGATTCCCTGATTCCCTGATTCACTGACTCTGTCACGCAGTACGTAGGAATTTAAATAGGCATTCTATAATAATTCTATAAATAATAATAATAAAAAAAATAATATTTTTTTTGTACAGAAATTGTGTTTTGTTTTTTACCAAAATTTTTTTTTCTTATAAATTTTTTTTTTCCAAATTTTTTTTTTTCAAGAAATTTTTTTTTTCCAAATTTTTTTTTTTCAAGAAATTTTTTTTTTCCACAAAATTTTTTTTTTAAGAAAATTTTTTTTTTCCACAAAAATTTTTTTTTTCAACATTTTTTTTTTCAACAAATTTTTTTTTTTCAACAAAAATTTGTTTTTCAACAAAATTTTTTTTTTTCCACAAAATTTTTTTTTTTCAAAAAAATTTTTTTTTTTCAACAAAAATTTTTTTTTTCAACAAAAATTTTTTTTCCACAAATTTTATTTTTTTTCGAAATTTTTTTTTACAAAATAGTTTTCTCAAAATATTTTTTACAAAATTTTTAAAATTAAGTAACAAATACTTTCTCAAGCAAATTAACGGGCGCCATAGGCGCATTACAACTTACTAGTTTAGAATAAGTAAAAATACAATAAAATATAATAACTACGTATCATAATGTTTTTCATTGTGATTTTTTATGGACTATTGAAAGAATTTTGAGTGTTTTATAATTTTTAATTTTTGACATAATGTCATTGTTGACATATTACCTTAAAAAAAAACAAAATTGAAGAATCGACTGTTAGGCGGTACGAAGTTCGCCGGGTCAGCTAGTAGACATATATTGTATTATACGATTTTACAAAAAGGACGGAATATAAAGCAAATTTTTTTCTTGAAAATTTTATGTAGTTAAAGCTTTACTAATATTGAATTTCGGAAAGATTCGATTAGCAAATTTATATAATTTCACGATTTCTGAAGAGGGTGGAATAGTTCTTTTGTATGGGAGGTACTAGAAGTGGAGTTGCCACACTTCCAAGTTTTTGTCCAAAACTTTGTCTAGCTATAGATTTATTAAATGCAAAATTTGGACAAGGTCGCGTTGGGCATATTAATATTATTACACGATTTGTAAGGTAGGCGGTATGGTACATTTGTATGGGAGGTACCAGAAGGGGAGTTACCAGACTTCAAAGTTTTGATACCCTCACCCTACGGGTAGGAGGGTATATATCCTTTGATACGGCTCAAAAGTGTAACACATAGAAATATTCACATTACACCCCAAGTGTCTTTGAACCAAATTCGATTCATGACTTTCTGAATCGTTTGATCCCTGTCCGTTTGTCCTGCTGGTACGCACGATAACTTTCGAAAGAGTTAAACAATCGCTTTGAAATTTTGCATGGGTTAATATTTTCCCAAAACTGCTTATGCGATTAAATATGGGCTATATGGCCACACCCCTTCGGGTAACTCCCATACAAATCGTCTATGTCACCCACTTTAGAAATCGTGTAATAATATCAATATGCCCAACGCTATCGTGCCCAAATTCTTTATTTAGTAAAGTTATAGCTAGATAAAGTTTTGGACAAAACTTGGAAGTCTGGCAACTCCCCTTCTGGTACCTGCCATACAAATGTACCATCCCGCCCCTTATAAACCGTGTAATATTATCAATATGACCAACGCGATCTTGCCCAAATTCTGTACTTAGTAAATCTATAGCTAGACAAAGTTTTGGACGAAAACATGGAAGTCTGACAACTCCCCTTCTGGTACTTACATACAATTTTCGAAAAAAAAAACTCTACAATATTTTTTTCTATAACATGCGGTATTTTGAATATGAGACTTGTATGTTTTTACTGAGGGTGAGGGTATATATAAGTCGGTTTACCCGACTGAAACTTTTTCACTGGTTTTGGTCCACTTTTTGGCACATATTGGGCGGTAACTCAGCCATAACATGAGGAATGTTGGTTCTTAAGTGCTCAAGAGTTAAAGGTTTATCTGCATAAACACGGTCTTGCGCGTAGCCCCATAAAAAAGTCTAATGGTGTCAAATCGCATGATCTTGGTGGCCAGTTGATGTCGCCACGACGAGAAATTATGCGGCCAGGAAATGTCTCTTGCAATAAAGCCATATTCGCTCGAGTTGTGTGGCATGTGACACCCGTCTTGTTGAAACCACATATTCTCCAAGTCGTATTCTTCAATAGCAGGCAAAAAAAAGTCGGTTATCATACGACCATAACGCTCGGCATTGGGTTTACCCGACTGCAACTTGTTCACTGGTTCTTTTCGTTTTCTGGAGTGAGCGAAACTAAACAAATAGACTTCGTATTGTCGAATTTGTAAACAAATATCTCCTACCACACCTCATCAGCATCAAAAATCCTATTGATCAGGAGGATTTGTTTGTTCAGATTGCAGTAACAACTACCACGACCGCCAGAATAAGTAAGTCCAATGCTCGATAAATAACAATCATTGAAAGTAGACCTTTCCAATGTAAGTATGGGTATAATTTTTTATATCCATACACAAATAGAGATATGTAGATACAATTAGATTGCAGCAACAACTAACACCACCGCCACAGTAAGTACCTGTCGTCAATTCAGTTAACTTTAAATTATATGAAAGCTAACTATTTCTCAAGTAGTGGTGGTTGACACTTGGATTACTTTTATATGCAATTAACTAACTATTTTAATACTATCAATACGGTCAACGCTATCTTTCCCAAATTCTGTATTTAATAAAGCTATTGCTAGACGGATATAAACTTGGAAGTCTGGCAACTCCCCTTCTGGTACCCTCCCATACAAATGTACCTTTCCACCCTCTTTAGAAATCGTGAAATTATATAAATTCGCTAATCGAATCTTTCCAAAATTAAATATTTTGTAAAGCTTTAACTACATAAAATTTTCAAGAAAAAAATCTGCTTTATATTCCGTCCTTTTTGTAAAATCGTATAATACAATATATGTCTACTACTGACCCGGCGAACTTCGTACCGCCTAACAGTCGATTCTTCAATTTTGTTTTTTTTTAAGGTAATATGTCAACAATGACATTATGTCAAAAATTAAAAATTATAAAACACTCAAAATTCTTTCAATAGTCCATAAAAAATCACAATGAAAAACATTATGATACGTAGTTATTATATTTTATTGTATTTTTACTTATTCTAAATTAAGTTTAATTTTTATTGTAGTACTTTATGGTAAACGATATTTTTTGTTTGATTGCCTGGCGCGTAAACAAACAGAGCAGATGGTTTTCCAACACGGGAACAGGCAACATACAATTGACCATGGGAGAAACATGGGTTTTCTAAATTAATACCACAAACACTTAATGACTGCCCCTGGGATTTGTTTATAGTCATAGCGAAAGCAAGCCGTACTGGAAACTGCAGTCGTTTAAACTGGAATGGTACGTCAGTCGGAATCATTGGGATGCGGGGTATCAAAACGTCCAAATCGGTCCAACCGTTCTCGAGTTTTGCGCTTAGCAACACATTCAGCGACTTATTTTTATATTATAGATATTCTTTAAAAAGTGTATGGAATGTGTTCCTATTCCTGAAACCTATGAGTACAATGGATCTGGAGGTGGAAGCAATGGTATCAATTTCACCTTTCCATTTGCGCAACACAATCCATTGGCTTCATTTTTATATTTCAATGCCTTACAATATTGGCAAACTGAGTTCATAGGTCCAATTGCAACACAGTTGTAGGCACTGTAATCAATTGACATATCGTAACAGAAAGCAGCTCGATTCAAACTTGCACCATTATTAGTCGAATGCCGCGCTTCACGGGTCTGTCTTAACCTAATTCTTTCACGTTCATTGCGATCTTCACGTTCCTGGGCAGTACGATTAGATTGATAATTAATTTGATTCGTTGCATTTCGGGTTCCTCTGCCTAAATTTGTCCGCCGCCTTATAGGAGGCATATTTAGTAAGTCAGAAACACACAACACTTTTTTAATTTTATAGAAACTTGTGGCTTTTAGATTTAGTAATATTATAGATGCACAGCAAAGAGACGTTTTTGATAAAAAAATTAATTTTTACTTTTTAGTACTATTACAATGTCGGAACACGTGATTCTTTAGTTTATCTAAAATCTTGTAACCACTTATCTATCTTTCTATGACAGTTTGTTATCTACAAACCTGTGCTGCTCACACTTACAGCAACTACATCCAAACAACTGTTTGAGTCAAAGCTGTTACTTTTTTTGTTGATTTCAGAACCTGTATTTATTTTTTCCACCTTAACATCGTTCAAAAGCATGGAATCATGCGATAAAATGCAATTTTATGTTTTTTTAAATTTTTTGCGTTTTTCGAGTTTTCCACTAATTTTTTTTTATTTTTCCATTTGAAAAGCCATTCCGGAACAATTCCATACAAAATTTCATACAAACGTCCATGTTCTGCAAAACAAATCAATGTAAAAGTGGAATCTTTCCGAGAAATCAGTTTCAGAAGAAAGTTTTTAGATGCACAAATCTTCAAATATTGACAGCTAATGTATTGTGCTGGCATATCACATATGAGCAAAATTGGGAAAAATACCATTTTCAAATTCCAGTTTAGTGTAGACACAAACCTTTTTAATTGAATACTTTAGGGGTGAACAAAATGTTGAGCAAAATCGGAGTTCACTTAGAGTACTATTCAGTTATGTATTGTGCTACATTTCACTAAAACAAATGACTTCTATTTATTTCTTCACCTTATGTTATAACGTATTCTACGTTTACATTTACGGCCGCGTCTCTGACGCAGCCTACTGTGTGTTTTTTTTTATTTTTTTTTAAACCCCGTACTGAGAAAATACCTTTCTAACAAAGTACAAACCATCAAAATCGGTTTGGCCAATCTCGAGTAGATGAAAAAGGAAAATTCAAAACAATCGAAAAAAAAACCTGTCGTAACACGTGTGGTAAAATTAAGACATTTTGAAATTTTGATTTTTTGACGTTTTTTTTTGACTTTTTTTTTTAAAAAAAAAAAAACCCGTACTGAGAAAATACCTTTCTAACAAAGTATAACCCGCTGGAGTTTGTCAGTCTCCTAACGGGCGCGTCCCCAGGTGGCGGATAGGGGAAGGGGGATGGACACACTGTTCCATCTCATCTATGGCTGACTTAGGGAGGATGGTTCTCTCTGCCCTAACTAAGGCTACCACAGGGGAGGTGGAGCAGTGTGCCCACCGCCTTAGGGAATCTCGTATTCCCCGCGGACCAAAACGGACTATGGGGGTGTTCCCCTAAACAAAAAAACAAAAATGAAGGAAACGAAAGAAGAAAATAAAGTTACGGTGCAGGGATTAATAACCCCAGTACCGGCGGCAAGTGTTGATTTGCTCACTAGTCATGTGCCGTCGATATCCAGCGATAGTGAGCCACATAATCCTCCTACAGGTGTTGGTGCCTTGGCGCCTGTAGTCGCAGTAAATGCAACAAGCGTACTTTCAGCCACTGGCAAAAAAAAGGAGGAAGAAAAGGAGGACCAAAGGGGGAGTACTAACTGGACCCAGCCTTCAAGTACAGGTAGAGAATCCGATTCTGACTCCGAATCAAACGAAAACATTAACATTACTGTCTTAGCTAACTCCATAGATGACGAGGTCAGCAAGATGGTAGAAGAAGTAAACGACTGTATGGCACAGCTCTCGACAAAAAAGAAGAAGCTATCAGGGGCACAACGACGTAAGTTGAAGAAGATGAACCGGGATAGCAAACAGGCTAAAGTGCAGGATGCTCAAAAGGAGCCATCTGAAACTCCTTCCACCTCCTCGGAAGCTGGAAAGAGGGTCAGATCTCCCGAAGAGCAGAACACTGCGAAACCGCCGAAAAAGAAAAAGAGATCCCCGCTCTCAAGTAAATTGGTGAGACCAAGTCAAACCCCCCACAAAAGAGACACTAGTCTGTATCTTTGTGGAAAGGGCGACAACAAAGTCAATCCAACTACAAAGAGAGCGAGCGCAGCAACGGAGTCCTCCGAGAAGACTGGGGCACCCGAAAGGGTATCCCGATCGACACGGAAGAGGAAGTTGACTGCTGAAAAAGGTAAGAAGCCACCGTCATATGCTAAAGTAGCGCGGAAGCACAACAGAGACGAACTCTGCTACGCAGTGATCGATATCCGTTCAGCATCCGGCAAAATCCCCAAAGACCAGCACAACAAAGTTGAGGACCTGGTTAACAACCAAATTGTGGAGCACGCCCTAAACATCGAGGACGGGCCCCCAATTCAAATAATGAGCTGCGAGTTCAAAGGGGACATCTTGATGTTGAGGATGGCATCAACAGCTTGCGTAGAGACCCTCACTGAACTCGTGGATACGATCCCCTCTCCCTGGGAAGGCGCCAAGCTGAAACTGGTGAGGATGAGGGACATCCCTAAGCTCACTAAAGCGACCGTGTACGTCAAAGGATGTAGGCACTGTAATCAATTGACATATCGTAACAGAAAGCAGCTCGATTCAAACTTGCACCATTATTAGTCGAATGCCGCGCTTCACGGGTCTGTCTTAACCTAATTCTTTCACGTTCATTGCGATCTTCACGTTCCTGGGCAGTACGATTAGATTGATAATTAATTTGATTCTTTGCATTTCGGGTTCTTCTGCCTAAATTTGTCCGCCGCCTTATAGGAGGCATATTTAGTAAGTCAGAAACACACAACACTTTTTTAATTTTATAGAAACTTGTGGCTTTTAGATTTAGTAATATTATAGATGCACAGCAAAGAGACGTTTTTGATAAAAAAATTAATTTTTACTTTTTAGTACTATTACAATGTCGGAACACGTGATTCTTTAGTTTATCTAAAATCTTGTAACCACTTATCTATCTTTCTATGACAGTTTGTTATCTACAAACCTGTGCTGCTCACACTTACAGCAACTACATCCAAACAACTGTTTGAGTCAAAGCTGTTACTTTTTTTGTTGATTTCAGAACCTGTATTTATTTTTTCCACCTTAACATCGTTCAAAAGCATGGAATCATGCGATAAAATGCAATTTTATGTTTTTTTAAATTTTTTGCGTTTTTCGAGTTTTCCACTTATTTTTTTTTATTTTTCCATTTGAAAAGCCATTCCGGAACAATTCCATACAAAATTTCATACAAACGTCCATGTTCTGCAAAACAAATCAATGTAAAAGTGGAATCTTTCCGAGAAATCAGTTTCAGAAGAAAGTTTTTAGATGCACAAATCTTCAAATATTGACAGCTAATGTATTGTGCTGGCATATCACATATGAGCAAAATTGGGAAAAATACCATTTTCAAATTCCAGTTTAGTGTAGACAAACCTTTTTAATTGAATACTTTAGGGGTGAACAAAATGTTGAGCAAAATCGGAGTTCACTTAGAGTACTATTCAGTTATGTATTGTGCTACATTTCACTAAAACAAATGACTTCTATTTATTTCTTCACCTTATGTTATAACGTATTCTACGTTTACATTTACGGCCGCGTCTCTGACGCAGCCTACTGTGTGTTTTTTTTTATTTTTTTTTAAACCCCGTACTGAGAAAATACCTTTCTAACAAAGTACAAACCATCAAAATCGGTTTGGCCAATCTCGAGTAGATGAAAAAGGAAAATTCAAAACAATCGAAAAAAAAACCTGTCGTAACACGTGTGGTAAAATTAAGACATTTTGAAATTTTGATTTTTTGACGTTTTTTTTTGACTTTTTTTTTTAAAAAAAAAAAACCCGTACTGAGAAAATACCTTTCTAACAAAGTATAACCCGCTGGAGTTTGTCAGTCTCCTAACGGGCGCGTCCCCAGGTGGCGGATAGGGGAAGGGGGATGGACACACTGTTCCATCTCATCTATGGCTGACTTAGGGAGGATGGTTCTCTCTGCCCTAACTAAGGCTACCACAGGGGAGGTGGAGCAGTGTGCCCACCGCCTTAGGGAATCTCGTATTCCCCGCGGACCAAAACGGACTATGGGGGTGTTCCCCTAAACAAAAAAACAAAAATGAAGGAAACGAAAGAAGAAAATAAAGTTACGGTGCAGGGATTAATAACCCCAGTACCGGCGGCAAGTGTTGATTTGCTCACTAGTCATGTGCCGTCGATATCCAGCGATAGTGAGCCACATAATCCTCCTACAGGTGTTGGTGCCTTGGCGCCTGTAGTCGCAGTAAATGCAACAAGCGCACTTTCAGCCACTGGCAAAAAAAAGGAGGAAGAAAAGGAGGACCAAAGGGGGAGTACTAACTGGACCCAGCCTTCAAGTACAGGTAGAGAATCCGATTCTGACTCCGAATCAAACGAAAACATTAACATTACTGTCTTAGCTAACTCCATAGATGACGAGGTCAGCAAGATGGTAGAAGAAGTAAACGACTGTATGGCACAGCTCTCGACAAAAAAGAAGAAGCTATCAGGGGCACAACGACGTAAGTTGAAGAAGATGAACCGGGATAGCAAACAGGCTAAAGTGCAGGATGCTCAAAAGGAGCCATCTGAAACTCCTTCCACCTCCTCGGAAGCTGGAAAGAGGGTCAGATCTCCCGAAGAGCAGAACACTGCGAAACCGCCGAAAAAGAAAAAGAGATCCCCGCTCTCAAGTAAATTGGTGAGACCAAGTCAAACCCCCCACAAAAGAGACACTAGTCTGTATCTTTGTGGAAAGGGCGACAACAAAGTCAATCCAACTACAAAGAGAGCGAGCGCAGCAACGGAGTCCTCCGAGAAGACTGGGGCACCCGAAAGGGTATCCCGATCGACACGGAAGAGGAAGTTGACTGCTGAAAAAGGTAAGAAGCCACCGTCATATGCTAAAGTAGCGCGGAAGCACAACAGAGACGAACTCTGCTACGCAGTGATCGATATCCGTTCAGCATCCGGCAAAATCCCCAAAGACCAGCACAACAAAGTTGAGGACCTGGTTAACAACCAAATTGTGGAGCACGCCCTAAACATCGAGGACGGGCCCCCAATTCAAATAATGAGCTGCGAGTTCAAAGGGGACATCTTGATGTTGAGGATGGCATCAACAGCTTGCGTAGAGACCCTCACTGAACTCGTGGATACGATCCCCTCTCCCTGGGAAGGCGCCAAGCTGAAACTGGTGAGGATGAGGGACATCCCTAAGCTCACTAAAGCGACCGTGTACGTCAAAGGATGTAGGCACTGTAATCAATTGACATATCGTAACAGAAAGCAGCTCGATTCAAACTTGCACCATTATTAGTCGAATGCCGCGCTTCACGGGTCTGTCTTAACCTAATTCTTTCACGTTCATTGCGATCTTCACGTTCCTGGGCAGTACGATTAGATTGATAATTAATTTGATTCTTTGCATTTCGGGTTCTTCTGCCTAAATTTGTCCGCCGCCTTATAGGAGGCATATTTAGTAAGTCAGAAACACACAACACTTTTTTAATTTTATAGAAACTTGTGGCTTTTAGATTTAGTAATATTATAGATGCACAGCAAAGAGACGTTTTTGATAAAAAAATTAATTTTTACTTTTTAGTACTATTACAATGTCGGAACACGTGATTCTTTAGTTTATCTAAAATCTTGTAACCACTTATCTATCTTTCTATGACAGTTTGTTATCTACAAACCTGTGCTGCTCACACTTACAGCAACTACATCCAAACAACTGTTTGAGTCAAAGCTGTTACTTTTTTTGTTGATTTCAGAACCTGTATTTATTTTTTCCACCTTAACATCGTTCAAAAGCATGGAATCATGCGATAAAATGCAATTTTATGTTTTTTTAAATTTTTTGCGTTTTTCGAGTTTTCCACTAATTTTTTTTTATTTTTCCATTTGAAAAGCCATTCCGGAACAATTCCATACAAAATTTCATACAAACGTCCATGTTCTGCAAAACAAATCAATGTAAAAGTGGAATCTTTCCGAGAAATCAGTTTCAGAAGAAAGTTTTTAGATGCACAAATCTTCAAATATTGACAGCTAATGTATTGTGCTGGCATATCACATATGAGCAAAATTGGGAAAAATACCATTTTCAAATTCCAGTTTAGTGTAGACACAAACCTTTTTAATTGAATACTTTAGGGGTGAACAAAATGTTGAGCAAAATCGGAGTTCACTTAGAGTACTATTCAGTTATGTATTGTGCTACATTTCACTAAAACAAATGACTTCTATTTATTTCTTCACCTTATGTTATAACGTATTCTACGTTTACATTTACGGCCGCGTCTCTGACGCAGCCTACTGTGTGTTTTTTTTTATTTTTTTTTAAACCCCGTACTGAGAAAATACCTTTCTAACAAAGTACAAACCATCAAAATCGGTTTGGCCAATCTCGAGTAGATGAAAAAGGAAAATTCAAAACAATCGAAAAAAAAACCTGTCGTAACACGTGTGGTAAAATTAAGACATTTTGAAATTTTGATTTTTTGACTTTTTTTTTTAAAAAAAAAAAAACCCGTACTGAGAAAATACCTTTCTAACAAAGTATAACCCGCTGGAGTTTGTCAGTCTCCTAACGGGCGCGTCCCCAGGTGGCGGATAGGGGAAGGGGGATGGACACACTGTTCCATCTCATCTATGGCTGACTTAGGGAGGATGGTTCTCTCTGCCCTAACTAAGGCTACCACAGGGGAGGTGGAGCAGTGTGCCCACCGCCTTAGGGAATCTCGTATTCCCCGCGGACCAAAACGGACTATGGGGGTGTTCCCCTAAACAAAAAAACAAAAATGAAGGAAACGAAAGAAGAAAATAAAGTTACGGTGCAGGGATTAATAACCCCAGTACCGGCGGCAAGTGTTGATTTGCTCACTAGTCATGTGCCGTCGATATCCAGCGATAGTGAGCCACATAATCCTCCTACAGGTGTTGGTGCCTTGGCGCCTGTAGTCGCAGTAAATGCAACAAGCGCACTTTCAGCCACTGGCAAAAAAAAGGAGGAAGAAAAGGAGGACCAAAGGGGGAGTACTAACTGGACCCAGCCTTCAAGTACAGGTAGAGAATCCGATTCTGACTCCGAATCAAACGAAAACATTAACATTACTGTCTTAGCTAACTCCATAGATGACGAGGTCAGCAAGATGGTAGAAGAAGTAAACGACTGTATGGCACAGCTCTCGACAAAAAAGAAGAAGCTATCAGGGGCACAACGACGTAAGTTGAAGAAGATGAACCGGGATAGCAAACAGGCTAAAGTGCAGGATGCTCAAAAGGAGCCATCTGTAACTCCTTCCACCTCCTCGGAAGCTGGAAAGAGGGTCAGATCTCCCGAAGAGCAGAACACTGCGAAACCGCCGAAAAAGAAAAAGAGATCCCCGCTCTCAAGTAAATTGGTGAGACCAAGTCAAACCCCCCACAAAAGAGACACTAGTCTGTATCTTTGTGGAAAGGGCGACAACAAAGTCAATCCAACTACAAAGAGAGCGAGCGCAGCAACGGAGTCCTCCGAGAAGACTGGGGCACCCGAAAGGGTATCCCGATCGACACGGAAGAGGAAGTTGACTGCTGAAAAAGGTAAGAAGCCACCGTCATATGCTAAAGTAGCGCGGAAGCACAACAGAGACGAACTCTGCTACGCAGTGATCGATATCCGTTCAGCATCCGGCAAAATCCCCAAAGACCAGCACAACAAAGTTGAGGACCTGGTTAACAACCAAATTGTGGAGCACGCCCTAAACATCGAGGACGGGCCCCCAATTCAAATAATGAGCTGCGAGTTCAAAGGGGACATCTTGATGTTGAGGATGGCATCAACAGCTTGCGTAGAGACCCTCACTGAACTCGTGGATACGATCCCCTCTCCCTGGGAAGGCGCCAAGCTGAAACTGGTGAGGATGAGGGACATCCCTAAGCTCACTAAAGCGACCGTGTACGTCAAAGGATGTAGGCACTGTAATCAATTGACATATCGTAACAGAAAGCAGCTCGATTCAAACTTGCACCATTATTAGTCGAATGCCGCGCTTCACGGGTCTGTCTTAACCTAATTCTTTCACGTTCATTGCGATCTTCACGTTCCTGGGCAGTACGATTAGATTGATAATTAATTTGATTCTTTGCATTTCGGGTTCTTCTGCCTAAATTTGTCCGCCGCCTTATAGGAGGCATATTTAGTAAGTCAGAAACACACAACACTTTTTTAATTTTATAGAAACTTGTGGCTTTTAGATTTAGTAATATTATAGATGCACAGCAAAGAGACGTTTTTGATAAAAAAATTAATTTTTACTTTTTAGTACTATTACAATGTCGGAACACGTGATTCTTTAGTTTATCTAAAATCTTGTAACCACTTATCTATCTTTCTATGACAGTTTGTTATCTACAAACCTGTGCTGCTCACACTTACAGCAACTACATCCAAACAACTGTTTGAGTCAAAGCTGTTACTTTTTTTGTTGATTTCAGAACCTGTATTTATTTTTTCCACCTTAACATCGTTCAAAAGCATGGAATCATGCGATAAAATGCAATTTTATGTTTTTTTAAATTTTTTGCGTTTTTCGAGTTTTCCACTAATTTTTTTTTATTTTTCCATTTGAAAAGCCATTCCGGAACAATTCCATACAAAATTTCATACAAACGTCCATGTTCTGCAAAACAAATCAATGTAAAAGTGGAATCTTTCCGAGAAATCAGTTTCAGAAGAAAGTTTTTAGATGCACAAATCTTCAAATATTGACAGCTAATGTATTGTGCTGGCATATCACATATGAGCAAAATTGGGAAAAATACCATTTTCAAATTCCAGTTTAGTGTAGACACAAACCTTTTTAATTGAATACTTTAGGGGTGAACAAAATGTTGAGCAAAATCGTAGTTCACTTAGAGTACTATTCAGTTATGTATTGTGCTACATTTCACTAAAACAAATGACTTCTATTTATTTCTTCACCTTATGTTATAACGTATTCTACGTTTACATTTACGGCCGCGTCTCTGACGCAGCCTACTGTGTGTTTTTTTTTATTTTTTTTTAAACCCCGTACTGAGAAAATACCTTTCTAACAAAGTACAAACCATCAAAATCGGTTTGGCCAATCTCGAGTAGATGAAAAAGGAAAATTCAAAACAATCGAAAAAAAAACCTGTCGTAACACGTGTGGTAAAATTAAGACATTTTGAAATTTTGATTTTTTGACGTTTTTTTTTTGACTTTTTTTTTAAAAAAAAAAAAAACCCGTACTGAGAAAATACCTTTCTAACAAAGTATAACCCGCTGGAGTTTGTCAGTCTCCTAACGGGCGCGTCCCCAGGTGGCGGATAGGGGAAGGGGGATGGACACACTGTTCCATCTCATCTATGGCTGACTTAGGGAGGATGGTTCTCTCTGCCCTAACTAAGGCTACCACAGGGGAGGTGGAGCAGTGTGCCCACCGCCTTAGGGAATCTCGTATTCCCCGCGGACCAAAACGGACTATGGGGGTGTTCCCCTAAACAAAAAAACAAAAATGAAGGAAACGAAAGAAGAAAATAAAGTTACGGTGCAGGGATTAATAACCCCAGTACCGGCGGCAAGTGTTGATTTGCTCACTAGTCATGTGCCGTCGATATCCAGCGATAGTGAGCCACATAATCCTCCTACAGGTGTTGGTGCCTTGGCGCCTGTAGTCGCAGTAAATGCAACAAGCGCACTTTCAGCCACTGGCAAAAAAAAGGAGGAAGAAAAGGAGGACCAAAGGGGGAGTACTAACTGGACCCAGCCTTCAAGTACAGGTAGAGAATCCGATTCTGACTCCGAATCAAACGAAAACATTAACATTACTGTCTTAGCTAACTCCATAGATGACGAGGTCAGCAAGATGGTAGAAGAAGTAAACGACTGTATGGCACAGCTCTCGACAAAAAAGAAGAAGCTATCAGGGGCACAACGACGTAAGTTGAAGAAGATGAACCGGGATAGCAAACAGGCTAAAGTGCAGGATGCTCAAAAGGAGCCATCTGAAACTCCTTCCACCTCCTCGGAAGCTGGAAAGAGGGTCAGATCTCCCGAAGAGCAGAACACTGCGAAACCGCCGAAAAAGAAAAAGAGATCCCCGCTCTCAAGTAAATTGGTGAGACCAAGTCAAACCCCCCACAAAAGAGACACTAGTCTGTATCTTTGTGGAAAGGGCGACAACAAAGTCAATCCAACTACAAAGAGAGCGAGCGCAGCAACGGAGTCCTCCGAGAAGACTGGGGCACCCGAAAGGGTATCCCGATCGACACGGAAGAGGAAGTTGACTGCTGAAAAAGGTAAGAAGCCACCGTCATATGCTAAAGTAGCGCGGAAGCACAACAGAGACGAACTCTGCTACGCAGTGATCGATATCCGTTCAGCATCCGGCAAAATCCCCAAAGACCAGCACAACAAAGTTGAGGACCTGGTTAACAACCAAATTGTGGAGCACGCCCTAAACATCGAGGACGGGCCCCCAATTCAAATAATGAGCTGCGAGTTCAAAGGGGACATCTTGATGTTGAGGATGGCATCAACAGCTTGCGTAGAGACCCTCACTGAACTCGTGGATACGATCCCCTCTCCCTGGGAAGGCGCCAAGCTGAAACTGGTGAGGATGAGGGACATCCCTAAGCTCACTAAAGCGACCGTGTACGTCAAAGGATGTAGGCACTGTAATCAATTGACATATCGTAACAGAAAGCAGCTCGATTCAAACTTGCACCATTATTAGTCGAATGCCGCGCTTCACGGGTCTGTCTTAACCTAATTCTTTCACGTTCATTGCGATCTTCACGTTCCTGGGCAGTACGATTAGATTGATAATTAATTTGATTCTTTGCATTTCGGGTTCTTCTGCCTAAATTTGTCCGCCGCCTTATAGGAGGCATATTTAGTAAGTCAGAAACACACAACACTTTTTTAATTTTATAGAAACTTGTGGCTTTTAGATTTAGTAATATTATAGATGCACAGCAAAGAGACGTTTTTGATAAAAAAATTAATTTTTACTTTTTAGTACTATTACAATGTCGGAACACGTGATTCTTTAGTTTATCTAAAATCTTGTAACCACTTATCTATCTTTCTATGACAGTTTGTTATCTACAAACCTGTGCTGCTCACACTTACAGCAACTACATCCAAACAACTGTTTGAGTCAAAGCTGTTACTTTTTTTGTTGATTTCAGAACCTGTATTTATTTTTTCCACCTTAACATCGTTCAAAAGCATGGAATCATGCGATAAAATGCAATTTTATGTTTTTTTAAATTTTTTGCGTTTTTCGAGTTTTCCACTAATTTTTTTTTATTTTTCCATTTGAAAAGCCATTCCGGAACAATTCCATACAAAATTTCATACAAACGTCCATGTTCTGCAAAACAAATCAATGTAAAAGTGGAATCTTTCCGAGAAATCAGTTTCAGAAGAAAGTTTTTAGATGCACAAATCTTCAAATATTGACAGCTAATGTATTGTGCTGGCATATCACATATGAGCAAAATTGGGAAAAATACCATTTTCAAATTCCAGTTTAGTGTAGACACAAACCTTTTTTTTTTTTTTTTTTTTTTTTTTTTTTTTTATTTAATTACAATACAAAGTAAATTTATATTCTAATTTTGGGTCCAAGGATAAACCGAGTGACAAAGACTATTTGGCTTGATTTTTTTGCAGCGACAGACCAAAGCCTCTGGTGGGAATCGAACCCACAACCCCCACGCTGATAGGCAAGCACGCTACCAACTCGCCTACCGGGGCGCTTGGTACAAACCTTTTTAATTGAATACTTTAGGGGTGAACAAAATGTTGAGCAAAATCGGAGTTCACTTAGAGTACTATTCAGTTATGTATTGTGCTACATTTCACTAAAACAAATGACTTCTATTTATTTCTTCACCTTATGTTATAACGTATTCTACGTTTACATTTACGGCCGCGTCTCTGACGCAGCCTACTGTGTGTTTTTTTTTATTTTTTTTTAAACCCCGTACTGAGAAAATACCTTTCTAACAAAGTACAAACCATCAAAATTGGTTTGGCCAATCTCGAGTAGATGAAAAAGGAAAATTCAAAACAATCGAAAAAAAAAAAACCTGTCGTAACACGTGTGGTAAAATTAAGACATTTTGAAATTTTGATTTTTTGACGTTTTTTTTTGACTTTTTTTTTTAAAAAAAAAAAAACCCGTACTGAGAAAATACCTTTCTAACAAAGTATAACCCGCTGGAGTTTGTCAGTCTCCTAACGGGCGCGTCCCCAGGTGGCGGATAGGGGAAGGGGGATGGACACACTGTTCCATCTCATCTATGGCTGACTTAGGGAGGATGGTTCTCTCTGCCCTAACTAAGGCTACCACAGGGGAGGTGGAGCAGTGTGCCCACCGCCTTAGGGAATCTCGTATTCCCCGCGGACCAAAACGGACTATGGGGGTGTTCCCCTAAACAAAAAAACAAAAATGAAGGAAACGAAAGAAGAAAATAAAGTTACGGTGCAGGGATTAATAACCCCAGTACCGGCGGCAAGTGTTGATTTGCTCACTAGTCATGTGCCGTCGATATCCAGCGATAGTGAGCCACATAATCCTCCTACAGGTGTTGGTGCCTTGGCGCCTGTAGTCGCAGTAAATGCAACAAGCGCACTTTCAGCCACTGGCAAAAAAAAGGAGGAAGAAAAGGAGGACCAAAGGGGGAGTACTAACTGGACCCAGCCTTCAAGTACAGGTAGAGAATCCGATTCTGACTCCGAATCAAACGAAAACATTAACATTACTGTCTTAGCTAACTCCATAGATGACGAGGTCAGCAAGATGGTAGAAGAAGTAAACGACTGTATGGCACAGCTCTCGACAAAAAAGAAGAAGCTATCAGGGGCACAACGACGTAAGTTGAAGAAGATGAACCGGGATAGCAAACAGGCTAAAGTGCAGGATGCTCAAAAGGAGCCATCTGAAACTCCTTCCACCTCCTCGGAAGCTGGAAAGAGGGTCAGATCTCCCGAAGAGCAGAACACTGCGAAACCGCCGAAAAAGAAAAAGAGATCCCCGCTCTCAAGTAAATTGGTGAGACCAAGTCAAACCCCCCACAAAAGAGACACTAGTCTGTATCTTTGTGGAAAGGGCGACAACAAAGTCAATCCAACTACAAAGAGAGCGAGCGCAGCAACGGAGTCCTCCGAGAAGACTGGGGCACCCGAAAGGGTATCCCGATCGACACGGAACAGGAAGTTGACTGCTGAAAAAGGTAAGAAGCCACCGTCATATGCTAAAGTAGCGCGGAAGCACAACAGAGACGAACTCTGCTACGCAGTGATCGATATCCGTTCAGCATCCGGCAAAATCCCCAAAGACCAGCACAACAAAGTTGAGGACCTGGTTAACAACCAAATTGTGGAGCACGCCCTAAACATCGAGGACGGGCCCCCAATTCAAATAATGAGCTGCGAGTTCAAAGGGGACATCTTGATGTTGAGGATGGCATCAACAGCTTGCGTAGAGACCCTCACTGAACTCGTGGATACGATCCCCTCTCCCTGGGAAGGCGCCAAGCTGAAACTGGTGAGGATGAGGGACATCCCTAAGCTCACTAAAGCGACCGTGTACGTCAAAGGATGGGGCAGCGACTTCACAACAGAACGCATGCTCAAACTCTTTGGCCACCAGAATAAGGGACTGGACGTAAAGAGGTGGGAAGTCTTCCACAGGGAGAGCGACAGCAATGGCACTCTCCTTGTGGTGGGCTTGGATCAACTCTCCATGTCCAGCCTGGCCAAGACGAAGGGCATGGCTTTCTACGTGTCGAAAGCTGTCTTCTTCAAAATCGGTAAGGCCAGGGTCGGCGCTGAAGACCCTGAAAACGAGCCTACAGGACACAGAGACTGCGACGAAGAGAAGCGCCCAGCGCAGTCCAAGAATGAAGAGGGAGCCGAATCCATCTCCGACTCCCAAGAAGCCCGTTTACTGGAGGACCTATGATTGAGGTCATCCAGATAAACCTCCATCGGAGCGAAACGGCAACAAACGCTTTGATGGAAAAGATAAATAAAGGTAAGACTCATATCGCTTTGATCCAGGAACCATGGACGATTCGAAACAAGGTTACTGGATTGAACCATGTCAACTACCAACTATTCTATGCAAATACGGGAACTAGACCAAGGACCTGTATCATATGCCACAAAAACTTATGTTATCTTTTCTCTCCAGAGTTGTCAACATCGGATGCAACAGTACTGAAACAGGGGAATGGAAACGTATACCTTGCGTCAGTATATCTGCCATTCGACTCACCGACATTACCACCTACGTCGGAACTACAACGCCTTGTGAGGAGAGCCAAACAAACAGGTAACGAAGTACTAGTAGGTTGCGATGCTAACTCTCACCACGTTGCGTGGGGTAGTACTAACATTAATAAACGGGTACAAGCCCTAGTAGAATTTTTGAATATTAACGACCTAATACCTCTTAACATAGGAAACACTGCTACCTTTGTTAATAAAATTAGGGAAGAAGTATTAGATATAACAATATGTTCAGAAAATCTTATAGACGAAATACAGGAGTGGAGGGTCTCTAGAGAACATTCCTTTTCTGACCATCGTTACATAAGATTTAAGATAGCAAGGCCACCGCCAAACCCAATAAACTTTCGAAATAAGGCCAAAACGAAATGGGCAAAATTCGCGAAGTTAATTAGAGAAAGACTAGGGCATGAAGAGTATGAGTGCCTAAGTGTTGAAGACATCGACAACAAGGTTGATAACATTACGGAGATTCTAGTGAAGTCATTCGAAGATAGCTGTCCACTTCGAGAAAGGAAATCAGCCCAAGAAAAACCCTGGATGACAGGGGAGATTCGCAACATTGGGAAAGAGGTCCGAAGACTTTTCAATAGGGCACGCCGTAAAAAATCTCCGGTATACTGGGACGACTACCATAGAAGACTCAGAGAATACAACAAAATTACAAGAACTGCAAAACGAAACTCCTGGAGGCTATTCTGCGAACAGGTGGATAGCGTTAACGATGTTTCAAAAATAAAAAAGTTCCTTTCAAAAACCCACACCCAAACCGAAACAATGGTAGATGATGTGGGTAGACGAATAGAATCAACTGAAGAAATGGTAAGACTTTTGATGAACACTCATTTTCCCCAAGGGATGGCGGGACACACAGAGATACCGATTCGTAGGGATAATGAAGTTCAACAAAGTTTTATCATTACAGACCATATGGTCAAAGAGGCCTTAAAGAGCTTCTCACCATTTAAGGCATCAGGACCTGATGGAATCTTTCCGGCACTACTACAGATGGAGGCTCACTACATGTCAACTCATCTAGCCGTTATTTTCACAGCATGCCTAAAATTCTCATACACGCCGAAAGCCTGGCAGGATGCAAGAGTTGTTTTCATACCCAAACCAGGCAAGGCAAGTTATGCAACACCTAAGGCTTATCGACCAATAAGCCTAACATCTTTCTTACTCAAAACCATGGAGCGCATAGTGGATACCATGATCAAAAGTAAGATTCCAAGCGAAATGCTAAAATTTAAACAACATGCATACGTTAAAGGACGGTCAGTGGACACCGCCCTACACGAGGTAGTGCAAAACATAGAAGAATCCTTCAATGGGAAAATGTACACACTTGCGGTATGCATTGACATTGAAGGAGCGTTCAATAATGTACAGACCAACACACTAATTCAATCCTTAGACCAGTTCGAGGTGGACCGGGCTCTCCGAGACTGGATAAGCCACATGCTAAGGAATAGATGGATTAACTGTGGGTCTCACGAAATACAAATAAGAGACAAAGTATCACAGGGAACACCACAAGGAGGTATTTTATCACCACTCCTATGGGTTACCACTATTAACAGTCTCCTGAGGATCCTAACTGACGAAGGACTTAAACCAGTCTGCTATGCAGACGACGTTATAATACTTCTGAGGGGCCAGAATCCAAACCAACTTTGCAGAAGGGCCGAAACTGCCCTAAAACTTGGATATGACTGGGCTCGACCAAGAGGTCTAAATGTAAACCCAGACAAAACTGAAATATGTCTGTTTACAAGGAAAACAAAGATTGGTCCATATATAGACCCATCTTTCCTTAACAAAACAATTTCAATATCAGACAAGGTTAAATACTTAGGTGTAATCTTAGACAGAAAACTAAATTGGAAGTACCACATGGAAGAACGAGCAAACAAAGCTCACAGATGCTGGTCTTTATGTAGAAGAGCTATAGGCTCAAAATGGGGCCTCAATCCAACGATGACACACTGGCTCTACAAAAGCGTAATTAGACCTGTTCTAACTTATGCATCAGTAGTATGGTGGACATCGATGGAAAAGAAGTGCAACATAAAAATATTACAAAAGGTCCAACGTATGTGTTGCCTCGGCATAAGCGGAGCAATGAGGACCACATCTAATAGGGCTTTAGAGACTATCTTAAATGTCCCACCAATAGAAATACAGATTAAATATGAAGCCGCCCTCACAGCAATGAGACTCAAAGCAATGGGCGAATGGATCGAAACTGATCACAGGTCATATCATCAAAAAATAGTTGAGGTAGTCGAAGGGAATTTAACTGACATAACATCAGCACCCGATAGAATACCCGAAACGTCAATAGTTGTTGAGTGTGAGACCCTAATACCAGACAGACAATCTTGGATTGATGGAACCCTAGCGCAGACACCAACTGGAAACTGCGGTTATACAGACGGTTCGAAACTAGGGGGAAGGACGGGGCTGGGACTTTATATCGAAGAACCGGAAACCGAACTTTTATTCCGCCTACCAGACCATAACACGGTCCTACAGGCGGAAATCCGAGCAATCACAGAGTGTGTGACCTGGTTTAGCGCTAACACAAGACCAACCAACGTAAATATCTTTACAGATAGCAAATTGGCTATCAAGGCAATAACGACTAAAACGGTTAAATCAAGGACAGTTTTAGATTGTAAAATGGCTATTAACTCTTACTCAAGACATGGCACAATACGCCTCATATGGGTGCCTGGTCATCACGGGGTAAGAGGAAACGAGAAAGCCAATACCTTGGCTCAACGAGCCAGGGAGTTGCAAACAATAAATTTAGAGAACGCGAAACCATTCGGAGCTACGCGTTCTGAGCTAAAAAGATGGGCGGCAGACGCCCATATCACACTATGGAATAGTGAAACTATTGGGAAAACGACAAGAATCTTGTGGGGTGAACCAAACGAGGATAAAACCAAAACATTGCTGAAACTGAGCAAAACAGAAACTAGTAAGATCATGGGCATTCTAACAGGGCACATAGGCTTACAATCGCATCTACACAAAATAGGAGTTGTAGACAATAGCGTATGTAGGGCATGCGGAGAGGATGACGAAACTTTGGAGCATTTCCTCTGTCACTGCCCAGCGTTCGCAAACAATAGATCCCGTTTCTTGGGAAATGACACTTTAACAGACTTGACCCATCTCAGGGGCGCAGACTGGAAAACAATTAAAGATTATGTCAACAGTACAGAGTTCTTAAAATAACTTCTCAAGACCTTTTTTTTATGTACAGTTTAGAGCGCACAACAAGCCGAATACTGGCTTAGGTGTATGTCTAAGGACATGAGGCGGAGAAAAACCGCCTCCTCTTCTCAACCTAACCTAACCTAACCTAACAAAGTATAAATCATCAAAATCGGTTTGGCCAATCTCGAGTAAATGAAAAAAGAAAATTGAAAAAAATCTAAAACACTTTCTTTTATATATATAGATAATATACATTTTCAAATATATTCAAGTTTAGATTAGTTTTTTGGTTTCGCGTTTTTATTTTTAATACACTTAGCATGAATGTAACGTTTCTTTATTATTTTTAAGGCGTTACGTATATCTGTCTCTACATCCTGAGAGCCAAGTGATCGACAAGCATCTGTTTAAAAGATATGTATGAAAATTTGACTTGGTTCATATATATATTTTCATATCAGGACTTCCTGTTAAGGCGTCATAAAAAGCAGGAAAGTCTTTCAAACGTTTTTTGCCATGAACCCCATCCAAGTTTATATCCATGCACAAATTTGTTGACATAATTTCAGTAAGCCTTTTTGGCAAGCGGCCTTTCAATATTGTTTTCATTATATCTATCTGTAGAGTAATAATGAATTACATTAATAGATATGTAAACATATTTAGGTATTTGATTAGGAAACTTACGTAGTCTTTACGATTGTTCGTTGATGGTTTTATTTATTTCGCTTAAGCCATTTATAGAGTCTAAAGGGAATGTAGAGGCAAAATTATTTTGATTTACTTCCTGGTATAAAATTCTTTCTGTTAACACTTTATGTTCAGAAAGGGTTTTCATAATCACATCGTTTTGATATATAATAGTTTCTGTAAATAAAGAATAATAGTGATATAAAACATCAAAAGGAATGAAAAGTGAATGAAAAGATGTCTGCACAAGTAGAGAACTAGTAACAAACCGCTTTTTTGAAAATGGATTTGAATGGTTTTAAAAAGCAATTACCTTGAAGATTTTGTATTGTATCTGAAAGAGAATAAAAATACATTTGTACATAAATATATTGGTTATTGAGTGTTATTTTTTGTTTATTCCGACTTACTGTTTATTTGCTTAAAATGTTCTTCAAAATATTTGGCACAATTTTGGCATGGTTCCGTCTTATTGTGATCTGTAATGTAATTTATTAATACAAGTTATTAAAATAAATGTTTGCGTGATTGTTACTTACATGTAGCTATGGGTTTTAAGCCAAGAGTTTTGCGACTAATTTCTGGGAGAGACCTCAAATGTCTTTCACTTGAAACTTTCATGATTGTTTTGTAATAATTCTTCAACCAACCACACACAATAGCTTTAAATTATTTTTAATTCCAATTTAATCATTTATTTATCACAACAATTTAACAAATTTTAACAAACAATTTAATTTGCTTGCGAAAGACACGCGGGTTTGTTTACTAATCAAATGTCTGAGACGTTAACTAAAGTCGACGGCGTTTAAAATCCGGCGGCGGTTAATAATAAACATATTTAGTTTTAATATGTTATTTTCTATATACCTTCGTATATATAATCGCAAAATAATCGAAATTTTTTTTTTATTTTTTTAATTATAGTAACTATAACCTGTCCATAACCGATTACCAATATCTACTCCATAAATTTTAATAATGACCCTAAATAAATTAAATCTTTTGAGGGCTTTGGAGCCGTTTGTTTGCCAATAGGCTTGGTTCTCTCAATACTTCAAAATGTAATTTAACAAAAGAATGACAAGTGTTTGTATACACTTTGGTTAATGTAAATTCTGCATTGCGTAGTAATTGTCTTTAAGTTAGTCTATACAAGCTAACTTAAAGTTGGTTTTTTATGTAGTTAGCTACTCATTTGACGGCAGGGTAAGTCCTACGCTCGATAAATAACAATCATTGAAATGAAGTATGGGTTTAAAATTTTTATATACAGATATATAGATTTGTAGATACTTACAATTTCTTGTTCGAACGCAAACACATAGTGATTAAAAAACTTGTGAAGTTTTTCGTTTGTGTAATTGATGCATAACTGTTCAAACGAATTCTTTTTGAAGTTTTCGAACCCGAATATATCCAAAACTCCTAGGAAGCGTTTGCCATCATGACCTGGTTTTGTACAACAATTGATTTTAGAAACCAGCCAGGCAAATGTTTTTAAATACAGAGCTTTTGACATTGCATGTCGATTCTCTCGAGCCTATTAAATTAGAGAATGTTTATTTTTTAAGAAATTTTATTACTTTACTTAAATGCTTACCTCTTGAATTTTGTGGGGAATTTCGGTAACATTACCTCGAACGTTAATTTGGCGTTTCAGTAAAACTTGTAGCAAATCGTCATAATTAAGACTCAATAACTTGCATATGATCTTGCATGTATTTTGATCTTGGTCATACAAATCACATCGTTCTCCGTCGACATCGGCGAATTCCACATTACCTAACCATAATATTGCACTTAATACCTTTAATATGCCATCAATCGAATTTTGTGGAATTTGTAATACAGTAAACGCCATTGTGAGAGCTTCAAATTTTCTGGATTCATGTTTAATATCTATCCTATTATTACCATTTGCATTCAAATATCTGTAAAATGCTGCTGGTTCCAACTGAAAATCTTTCATAATCTCTGATTTATATTGACCTTGAGCAACTAGCTGGTACATAACGTGATAATTCCGTTCGCCAGGGCTTTGGAAAGTAATCCTTGATTGCTCCAATAAGTAATCTTGAATCACACAGCCTTTAATGCAATGTTTAGTATCAAAACACACTTGCATAAACTTGCCAAAACGAGAACTGTTGTCGTTGCGCACAGTCTTTGCATTTCCTAAAATAACAAGAAATAATGAATAGTTTATTTTGTCGCAAATAGTGAAAATTCGATCTTTATATAAACAAAACCAGCGGAAAAGTTGCAGTCGTGTAAACCGACTAATATATACCCTCACCCTCAGTAAAAACATACAAGTCTCATATTCCAAAGTACAGTCGAACTTCCATATAGCGAATCTCAAGGGGACCAAAAAAAATTCGTAATATAGAATTATTTTAAAAAAAAATTATTTTTATGTATGTTGAATTTTATTTAAAATAATTGGTAATTTTTGTCTGCGTTTGATTTTTCCATTTTTCCGTGTAGTCTACTATGCGAGCCTACATTTCTCTCACTTACAGAGAGTAGAAATGTGAATCTCACACACAAAAATAAATAAAAACTGAAAATATGTGTGTGTATGGTGAGAGTGAAAAATGTGTTTATGTAAAACTCGTTATACGGAGATCAAAAACGCATGAGCATTCGAGTTACGGGCGTAGAAAAAATTCGTAGTACAGAAATATTCGCTATAAGGAAACTCGTTATAAGGAGATCAAAACATACTGAAAATTTAACGAAATTGCAGTGTTCTGGAAATGAATTCGTTATATAGAGAACTTCGTTGTACGGAAGTTCGTAATAGAGAAGTTCGACTGTATCGGAAAGTCAAAATTGAGCGGCATAATAGCAACCCAAAATACCGAATGTTACAGAAAACCAGTGGAAAAGTTGCAGTCGTGTAAACCGACTTATATATACCCTCACCCTCAATAACCAGTGGAAAAGTTGCAGTCGGGTAAACCGACTTATATATACCCTCACCCTCAGTAAAAAAATATTAGTCTCATATACCATAATAGCAACCTCAAAATACCGAATGTTATAGAAAAATATTGTATTACACGTTTTTACAAAACGGGCGGAATATAAAGAAGAGTATTTACTAGAAAATTGTATATAGCTAAAGCTTTACTAAATATAGAATTTCGGAAAGATTCGTTGAGCGAAATTATATAATTACTAGATTTCTAAAGTGGGTGGAATGGTACATTTATATGGGAGGTACCAGAAGGGGAGTTGCCATGTTTTTGTCCAAAACTTTGTCTAGCAATAGATTTACTAAATACAGAATTTGGGCGAGATCGCGTTGGTCATATTGGTGTTATTACACTATTTCTAATGTAGGCGGGATGGTACATTTGTATGGGAGGTACCAGAAGGGGAGTTCCCAGACTTCGAAGTTTCTGTCCGAAACTTTGTCCAGTTATACCTTTACTAAATACAGAATTTGGGCTAGATCGCGTTGGTCATATTGGTGTTATTACACTATTTCTAAGGTAGGCGGTATGGTACATTTGTATGGGAGGTACCAGAAGGGGAGTTGGCAGTCTTCGAAGTTTCTGTCCGAAACTTTGTCCAGTTATACCTTTACTAAATACAGAATTTGGGCTAGATCGCGTTGGTCACATTGGTGTTATTACACGATTTCTAAGGTAGGCGGGATGGTACATTTGTATGGGAGGTACCAGAAGGGGAGTTCCCAGACTTCGAAGTTTCTGTCCGAAACTTTGTCCAGTTATACCTTTACTAAATACAGAATTTGGGCTAGATCGCGTTGGTCATATTGGTGTTATTACACTATTTCTAATGTAGGCGGGATGGTACATTTGTATGGGAGGTACCAGAAGGGGAGTTCCCAGACTTCGAAGTTTCTGTCCGAAACTTTGTCCAGTTATACCTTTACTAAATACAGAATTTGGGCTAGATCGCGTTGGTCACATTGGTGTTATTACACGATTTCTAAGGTAGGCGGGATGGTACATTTGTATGGGAGGTTCAAAGACACATGGGGTCTAATGTGAATATTTCTAGGTGTTACACTTTTGGGTCGTATCAAATGATATATACCTCCTATATGACCTACGCCATCTTGCCCATATTCTGTATTTAGTAAATCTATGGCTGGAAAAGGTTTCGGACAAAAACTAGGAAGTCTGGCAACTCCCCTTGTGGTACCTCCCATACAAATGTACCATCCCGACTACACATACATATGTATCATCCCGCCCCATTAGAACGCTCCTTATAAACCGTGTAATAATATCAATATACCCAACTCGGTCTTGCCTAAATTTTGTATTTATTAAATCTATAGTTAGACAAAAACTTGGAAGTCTGGCAACTCGCCTTCTGGCACCTCCCATACATATGTACCATCACGCTGCTTATAAACCGTGTAATATTGTCAATATGACCAACGCGATCTTGCCCAAATTCTGTATTTAGTAAATCTATGGCTGGAAAAAGTTATGGAAAAAAACTTGGAAGTCTGGCAACTCCCCTTCTGGCACATCCCATACAAATGTACCATCGGTTAATAATATCAATATGCCCAACGCGATATTGCCCAAATTTTGTATTTAGTAAAGCTGTAGCTAGACAAAGTTTGGGACAAAAACTTGGAAGTCTGGCAACTCCCCTTCTGGTACCTCCCATACAAATGTACCATCACGCCCCAATAGAAATCGTATAATAATATCAATATGCCCAACGCGATATTGCTCAAATTTTGTATTTAGTAAAGATGTAGCTGGAAAAAGTTTGGGACAAAAACTTGGAAGTCTGGCAACTCCCCTTCTGGTACCTCCCATACAAATGTACCATCACGCCCCAATAGAAACCGTGTAATATTGTCAATATGACCAACGCGATATTGCCCAAATTCTGTATTTAGTAAATCTATGGCTGGAAAAGGTTTCGGACAAAAACACGGAAGTCTGGCAACTCCTCTTCTGGTACCTCCCATACAAATGTGCCTTCCCGCCCCATATAAATCGTGTAATAATATCAATATGACCAACGCGATATTCCCCAAATTCGGTAGTTAGCAAAGCTATGGCTGGAAAAATTTTGGACAAAAACTTGGAAGTCTGCCAACTCCCCTTCTGGGACCTCCCATACAAATGTACCATCCCGACTACCCATACAAATGTACAATCCCGTCCCATTAGAACGCTCCTTATAAACCGTCTAATAATATCAATATGCCCAACTCGATCTTGCCCAAATCTATAGTTAGACAAAAACTTGGAAGTCTGGCAACTCCCCTTCTGGTACCTCCCAAACAAATGTACCATCCCGACTACACATACAAATGTACCATCCCGATCTTGCCCAAATTTTGTATTTAGTAAATCTATAGTTACACAAAAACTTGGAAGTCTGGCAACTCCTCTTCTGGTAACTCCCATACAAATGTGCCCTCCCGCCCCATATAAACCGTGTAATATTATCAATATGAAAAGCGCGATATTGACCAAATTCGGTAGTTAGTAAAGCTATGGCTGGAAAAACTTTTGGACAAAAACTTGGAGGTCTGGCAACTCCCCTTCTGGTACCTGCCATACAAATGTACCATCGGTTAATAATATCAATATGCCCAACGCGATATTGCCCAAATTTTGTATTTAGTAAAGCTGTGGCTAGAAAAAGTTTGGGACAAAAAATTGTAAGTCTGGCAACTCGCCTTCTGGCATCTCCCATACAAATGTACCATCACGCTCCTTATAAACCGTGTAATATTGTGAATATGACCAACGCGATCTTGCCCAAATTCTGTATTTAGTAAATCTATGGCTGGAAAAAGTTTTGGAAAAAAACTTGGAAGTCTGGCAACTCCCCTTCTGGCACATCCCATACAAATGTACCATCGGTTAATAATATCAATATGCCCAACGCGATATTGCCCAAATTTTGTATTTAGTAAAGCTGTAGCTAGACAAAGTTTGGGACAAAAACTTGGAAGTCTGGCAACTCCCCTTCTGGTACCTCCCATACAAATGTACCATCACGCCCCAATAGAAATCGTATAATAATATCAATATGCCCAACGCGATATTGCTCAAATTTTGTATTTAGTAAAGCTGTAGCTAGACAAAGTTTGGGACAAAAACTTGGAAGTCTGGCAACTCCCCTTCTGGTACCTCCCATACAAATGTACCATCACGCCCCAATAGAAACCGTGTAATATTGTCAATATGACCAACGCGATATTGCCCATATTCTGTATTTAGTAAATCTATGGCTGGGAAAGGTTTCGGACAAAAACGTGGAAGTCTGGCAACTCCTCTTCTGGCAACTCCTCTTCTGGCATCTCCCATACAAATGTACCATCACGCTCCTTATAAACCGTGTAATATTGTGAATATGACCAACGCGATCTTGCCCAAATTCTGTATTTAGTATATCTATGGCTGGAAAAAGTTTTGGAAAAAAACTTGGAAGTCTGGCAACTCCCCTTCTGGCACATCCCATACAAATGTACCATCTGTTAATAATATCAATATGCCCAACGCGATATTGCCCAAATTTTGTATTTAGTAAAACTGTAGCTAGAAAAAGTTTGGGACAAAAACTTGGAAGTCTGGCAACTCCCCTTCTGGTACCTCCCATACAAATGTACCATCACGCCCCAATAGAAATCGTATAATAATATCAATATGCCCAACGCGATATTGCTCAAATTTTGTATTTAGTAAAGCTGTAGCTAGACAAAGTTTGGGACAAAAACTTGGAAGTCTGGCAACTCCCCTTCTGGTACGTCCCATACAAATGTACCATCACGCCCCATATAAATCGTGTAATAATATCAATATGACCAACGCGATATTCCCCAAATTCGGTAGTTAGTAAAGCTATGGCTGGAAAAATTTTGGACAAAAACTTGGAAGTCTGCCAACTCCCCTTCTGGGACCTCCCATGCAAATGTACCATCCCGACTACCCATACAAATGCACCATCCCGTCCCATTAGAACGCTCCTTATAAACCGTGTAATAATATCAATATGCCCAACTCGATCTTGCCCAAATCTATAGTTAGACAAAAACTTGGAAGTCTGGCAACTCCCCTTCTGGTACCTCCCAAACAAATGTACCATCCCGACTACACATACAAATGTACCATCCCGCCCCATTTGAACGCTCCTTATAAACCGTGTAATAATATCAATATGCCCAACTCGATCTTGCCCAAATTTTGTATTTAGTAAATCTATAGTTACACAAAAACTTCGAAGTCTGGCAACTCCTCTTCTGGTACCTCCCATACAAATGTACCATCCCGCCCCATTTGAACGCTCCTTATAAACCGTGTAATATTATCAATATGAAAAACGCGATATTGCCCAAATTCGGTAGTTAGTAAAGCCGCCTTCTGGTACCTCCCGTACATATGTACCATCACGCTGCTTATAAACCGTGTAATATTGTCAATATGACCAACGCGATCTTGCCTAAATTCTGTATTTAGTAAATCTATGGCTGGGAAAGGTTTCGGACAAAAACGTGGAATTCTGGCAACTCCCTTTCTGGTACCTCCCATACAAATGTACCATCCCGACTACCTTAGAAATCGTGTAAAAATGTCAAAACGCGATAATGCCCAAATTTTGTATTTTGTAAATGTATGGCTGGAAAAAGATTCGGACAAATATTTGGAAGTCTGGCAACTCCTCTTCTGGCATCTCCCATACAAATGTACCATCACGCTCCTTATAAACCGTGTAATATTGTGAATATGACCAACGCGATCTTGCCCAAATTCTGTATTTAGTAAATCTATGGCTGGAAAAAGTTTTGGAAAAAAACTTGGAAGTCTGGCAACTCCCCTTCTTGCACATCCCATACAAATGTACCATCGGTTAATAATATCAATATCCCCAACGCGATATTGCCCAAATTTTGTATTTAGTAAAGCTGTAGCTAGACAAAGTTTGGGACAAAAACTTGGAAGTCTGGCAACTCCCCTTCTGGTACCTCCCATACAAATGTACCATCACGCCCCAATAGAAATCGTATAATAATATCAATATGCCCAACGCGATATTGCTCAAATTTTGTATTTAGTAAAGCTGTAGCTAGACCAAGTTTGGGACAAAAACTTGGAAGTCTGGCAACTCCCCTTCTGGTACCTCCCATACAAATGTACCATCACGCCCCAATAGAAACCGTGTAATATTGTCAATATGACCAACGCGATATTGCCCAAATTCTGTATTTAGTAAATCTATGGCTGGAAAAGGTTTCGGACAAAAACACGGAAGTCTGGCAACTCCTCTTCTGGTACCTCCCATACAAATGTGCCTTCCCGCCCCATATAAATCGTGTAATAATATCAATATGACCAACGCGATATTCCCCAAATTCGGTAGTTAGTAAAGCTATGGCTGGAAAAATGTTGGACAAAAACTTGGAAGTCTGCCAACTCCCCTTCTGGGACCTCCCATGCAAATGTACCATCCCGACTACCCATACAAATGTACCATCACGTCCCATTAGAACGCTCCTTATAAACCGTGTAATAATATCAATATGCCCAACTCGATCTTGCCCAAATTTTGTATTTAGTAAATCTATAGTTACACAAAAACTTGGAAGTCTGGCAACTCCTCTTCTGGTACCTACCATACAAATGTGCCCTCCCGCCCCATATAAACCGTGTAATATTATCAATATGAAAAACGCGATATTGCCCAAATTCGGTAGTTAGTAAAGCCGCCTTCTGGTACCTCCCGTACATATGTACCATCACGCTGCTTATAAACCGTGTAATATTGTCAATATGACCAACGCGATCTTGCCTAAATTCTGTATTTAGTAAATCTATGGCTGGGAAAGGTTTCGGACAAAAACGTGGAATTCTGGCAACTCCCTTTCTGGTACCTCCCATACAAATGTGCCTTCACGCCCCATATAAATCGTGTAATAATATCAATATGACCAACGCGATATTCCCCAAATTCGGTAGTTAGTAAAGGTATGGCTGGAAAAATTTTGGACAAAAACTTGGAAGTCTGCCAACTCCTATTCTCGGACCTCCCATGCAAATGTACCATCCCGACTACCCATACAAATGTACCATCACGTCCCATTAGAACGCTCCTTATAAACCGTGTAATAATATCAATATGCCCAACTCGATCTTGCCCAAATCTATAGTAAGACAAAAACTTAGAAGTCTGGCAACTCCCCTTCTGGTACCTCCCAAACAAATGTACCATCCCGACTACACATACAAATGTACCATCCCGCCCCATTTGAACGCTCCTTATAAACCGTGTAATAATATCAATATGCCCAACTCGATCTTGCCCAAATTTTGTATTTAGTAAATCTATAGTTACACAAAAACTTGGAAGTCTGGCAACTCCTCTTCTGGTACCTCCCATACAAATGTGCCCTCCCGCCCCATATAAACCGTGTAATATTATCAATATGAAAAACGCGATATTGCCCAAATTCGGTAGTTAGTAAAGCCGCCTTCTGGTACCTCCCATACAAATGTACCATCACGCCCCAATAGAAACCGTGTAATATTGTCAATATGACCAACGCGATATTGCCCAAATTCTGTATTTAGTAAATCTATGGCTGGAAAAGGTTTCGGACAACAACACGGAAGTCTGGCAACTCCTCTTCTGGTACCTCCCATACAAATGTGCCTTCCCGCCCCATATAAATCGTGTAATAATATCAATATGACCAACGCGATATTCCCCAAATTCGGTAGTTAGTAAAGCTATGGCTGGAAAAATTTTGGACAAAAACTTGGAAGTCTGCCAACTCCCCTTCTGGGACCTTCCATACAAATGTACCATCCCGACTACCCATACAAATGTACCATCCCGTCCCATTAGAACGCTCCTTATAAACCGTGTAATAATATCAATATGCCCAACTCGATCTTGCCCAAATCTATAGTTAGACAAAAACTTGGAAGTCTGGCAACTCCCCTTCTGGTACCTAACAAACAAATGTACCATCCCGACTACACATACAAATGTACCATCCCGCCCCATTTGAACGCTCCTTATAAACCGTGTAATAATATCAATATGCCCAACTCGATCTTGCCCAAATTTTGTATTTAGTAAATCTATAGTTACACAAAAACTTGGAAGTCTGGCAACTCCTCTTCTGGTACCTCCCATACAAATGTGCCCCCCGCCCCATATAAACCGTGTAATATTATCAATATGAAAAACGCGATATTGACCAAATTCGGTAGTTAGTAAAGCTGGAAAATCTTTTGGACAAAAACTTGGAAGTCTGGCAACTCCCCTTCTGGTACCTGCCATACAAATGTACCATCGGTTAATAATATCAATATGCCCAAATTTTGTATTTAGTAAAGCTGTGGCTAGACAAAGTTTGGGACAAAAACTTGTAAGTCTGGCAACTCGCCTTCTGGTACCTCCCGTACATATGTACCATCACGCTCCTTATAAACCGTGTAATATTGTCAATATGACCTACGCGATCTTGCCCAAATTCTGTATTTAGTAAATCTATGGCTGGGAAAGGTTTCGGACAAAAAGTAGGAAAACTGGCAACACCCCTTCTGGTACCTCCCATACAAATGTACCATCCCGACTACACATACAAATGTACCATCCCGCCCCATTAGAACGCTCCTTATAAACCGTGTAATAATATCAATATGCCCAACTCGATCTTGCCCAAATTTTGTATTTAGTAAATCTATAGTTACACAAAAACTTGGAAGTCTGGCAACTCCCCTTCCGGTACCTCCCATACAAATGTACCATCACGCCCCTATAGAAAACGTATAATAATATCAATATGCCCAACGCGATATTCCCCAAATTCGGTAGTTAGTAAAGCTATGGCTGGACAAATTTTGGACAAAAACTTGGAAGTCTGGCAACTCCCCTTCTGGTACCTCCCATACAAATGTACCATCGGTTAATAATATCAATATGCCCAACGCGATATTGCCAAAATTTTGTATTTAGTAAAGCTGTAGCTAGACTAAGTTTGGGACAAAAACTTGGAAGTCTGGCAACTCCCCTTCTGGTATCTCCAATACAAATGTACCATCACGCCCCAATAGAAATCGTATAATAATATCAATATGCCCAACGCGATATTCCCCAAATTCTGTAGTTAGTAAAGCTATGGCTGGAAAAAGTTTTGGACAAAAACTTGGAAGTCTGGCAACTCCCCTTCTGGTACCTCCCATACAAATGTACCATCACGCCCCAATAGAAAACGTATAATAATATCAATATGCCCAACGCGATATTCCACAAATTCGGTAGTTAGTAAAGCTATGGCTGGAAAAAGCTTTGGACAAAAACTTGGAAGTCTGGCAACTCCCCTTCTGGTACCTCCCATACAAATGTGCCATCCTGCCACATATAAACCGAGTAATATTATGAATATGAAAAATGTAGTTAGTAAACTCTGTTGTTAGAAAATCTATGGCTGGAAAAGGTTTCGGACAAAAACGTGTAAGTCTGGCAACTCCCTTTTTGGTATCTCCCATACAAATGTAGCATCACGCTTCTTATAAACCGTGTAATATTGTCAATATGACCAACGCGATCTTGCCCAAATTCTGTATTTAGTAAATCTTTGGCGGGAAAAGGTTTCGGACAAAAACATGGAAGTCTGGCAACTCCTCTTCTGGTACCTCCCGTACATATGTACCATCACGCTCCTTATAAAGCGTGTAATATTGTCAATACGACCAACGCGATCTTGCCCAAATTCTGTATTTAGTAAATCTATGGCTGGAAAAGTTTCAAATTTTGTATTTAGTAAAGCTGTAGCTAGCCAAAGTTTGGGACAAAAACTTGGAAGTCTGGCAACTCCCCTTCTGGTACCTCCCATACAAATGTACCATCACGCCCCAATAGAAACCGTGTAATATTGTCAATATGACCAACGCGATATTGCCCAAATTCTGTATTTAGTAAATCTATGGCTGGAAAAGGTTTCGGACAAAAACACGGAAGTCTGGCAACTCCTCTTCTGGTACCTCCCATACAAATGTGCCTTCCCACCCCATATAAATCGTGTAATAATATCAATATGACCAACGCGATATTCCCCAGATTCGGTAGTTAGTAAAGCTATGGCTGGAAAAAGTTTGGACAACAACTTGGAAGTCTGCCAACTCCCCTTCTGGGACCTCCCATGCAAATGTACCATCCCGACTACCCATACAAATTTACCATCACGTCCCATTAGAACGCTCCTTATAAACCGTGTAATAATATCAATATGCCCAACTCGATCTTGCCCAAATCTATAGTAAGACAAAAACTTGGAAGTCTGGCAACTCCCCTTCTGGTACCTCCCAAACAAATGTACCATCCCGACTACACATACAAATGTACCATCCCGCCCCATTTGAACGCTCCTTATAAACCGTGTAATAATATCAATATGCCCAACTCGATCTTGCCCAAATTTTGTATTTAGTAAATCTATAGTTACACAAAAACTTGGAAGTCTGGCAACTCCTCTTCTGGTACCTCCCATACAAATGTGCCCTCCCGCCCCATATAAACCGTGTAATATTATCAATATGAAAAACGCGATATTGCCCAAATTCGGTAGTTAGTAAAGCCGCCTTCTGGTACCTCCCGTACATATGTACCATCACGCTGCTTATAAACCGTGTAATATTGTCAATATGACCAACGCGATCTTGCCTAAATTCTGTATTTAGTAAATCTATGGCTGGGAAAGGTTTCGGACAAAAACGTGGAAGTCTGGCAACTCCATTTCTGGTACCTCCCATACAAATGTACCATCCCGACTAACTTAGAAATCGTGTAAAAATGTCAAAACGCGATAATGCCCAAATTTTGTATTTTGTAAATCTATGGCTGGAAAAAGATTCGGACAAATATTTGGAAGTCTGGCAACTCCTCTTCTGGCATCTCCCATACAAATGTACCATCACGCTCCTTATAAACCGTGTAATATTGTGAATATGACCAACGCGATCTTGCCCAAATTCTGTATTTAGTAAATCTATGGCTGGAAAAAGTTTTGGAAAAAAACTTGGAAGTCTGGCAACTCCCCTTCTGGCACATCCCATACAAATGTACCATCGGTTAATAATATCAATATGCCCAACGCGATATTGCCCAAATTTTGTATTTAGTAAAGCTGTAGCTAGACAAAGTTTGGGACAAAAACTTGGAAGTCTAGCAACTCCCCTTCTGGTACCTCCCATACAAATGTACCATCACGCCCCAATAGAAATCGTATAATAATATCAATATGCCCAACGCGATATTGCTCAAATTTTGTATTTAGTAAAGCTGTAGCTGGAAAAAGTTTGGGACAAAAACTTGGAAGTCTGGCAACTCCCCTTCTGGTACCTCCCATACAAATGTACCATCACGCCCCAATAGAAACCGTGTAAAATTGTCAATATGACCAATGTGATATTGCCCAAATTCTGTATTTAGTAAATCTATGGCTGGAAAAGGTTTCGGACAAAAACACGGAAGTCTGGCAACTCCTCTTCTGGTACCTCCCATACAAATGTGCCTTCCCGCCCCATATAAATCGTGTAATAATATCAATATGACCAACGCGATATTCCCCAAATTCGGTAGTTAGTAAAGCTATGGCTGGAAAAATTTTGGACAAAAACTTGGAAGTCTGCCAACTCCCCTTCTGGGACCTCCCATACAAATGTACCATCCCGTCCCATTAGAACGCTCCTTATAAACCGTGTAATAATATCAATATGCCCAACTCGATCTTGCCCAAATCTATAGTTAGACAAAAACTTGGAAGTCTGGCAACTCCCCTTCTGGTACCTCCCAAACAAATGTACCATCCCGACTACACATACAAATGTACCATCCCGCCCCATTTGAACGCTCCTTATAAACCGTGTAATAATATCAATATGCCCAACTCGATCTTGCCCAAATTTTGTATTTAGTAAATCTATAGTTACACAAAAACTTGGAAGTCTGGCAACTCCTCTTCTGGTACCTCCCATACAAATGTGCCCCCCGCCCCATATAAACCGTGTAATATTATCAATATGAAAAACGCGATATTGCACAAATTCGGTAGTTAGTAAAGCTGGAAAAACTTTTGGACAAAAACTTGTAAGTCTGGCAACTCCCCTTCTGGTACCTGCCATACAAATGTACCATCGGTTAATAATATCAATATGCCCAAAGCGATATTGCCCAAATTTTGTATTTAGTAAAGCTGTGGCTAGACAAAGTTTGGGACAATAACTTGTAAGTCTGGCAACTCGCCTTCTGGTACCTCCCGTACATATGTACCATCACGCTCCTTATAAACCGTGTAATATTGTCAATATGACCTACGCGATCTTGCCCAAATTCTGTATTTAGTAAATCTATGGCTGGGAAAGGTTTCGGACAAAAAGTAGGAAAACTGGCAACACCCCTTCTGGTACCTCCCATACAAATGTACCATCCCGACTACACATACAAATGTACCATCCCGCCCCATTAGAACGCTCCTTATAAACCGTGTAATAATATCAATATGCCCAACTCGATCTTGCCCAAATTTTGTATTTAGTAAATCTATAGTTACACAAAAACTTGGAAGTCTGGCAACTCCCCTTCTGGCACATCCCATACAAATGTACCATCGGTTAATAATATCAATATGCCCAACGCGACATTGCCCAAATTTTGTATTTAGTAAAGCTGTAGCTAGACAAAGTTTGGGACAAAAACTTGGAAGTCTGGCAACTCCCCTTCTGGTACCTCCCATACAAATGTACCATCACGCCCCAATATAAATCGTATAATAATATCAATATGCCCAACGCGATATTGCTCAAATTTTGTATTTAGTAAAGCTGTAGCTGGAAAAAGTTTGGGACAAAAACTTGGAAGTCTGGCAACTCCCCTTCTGGTACCTCCCATACAAATGTACCATCACGCCCCAATAGAAACCGTGTAAAATTGTCAATATGACCAACGCGATATTGCCCAAATTCTGTATTTAGTAAATCTATGGCTGGAAAAGGTTTCGGACAAAAACACGGAAGTCTGGCAACTCCTCTTCTGGTACCTCCCATACAAATGTGCCTTCCCGCCCCATATAAATGGTGTAATAATATCAATATGACCAACGCGATATTCCCCAAATTCGGTAGTTAGTAAAGCTATGGCTGGAAAAATTTTGGACAAAAACTTGGAAGTCTGCCAACTCCCCTTCTGGGACCTCCCATACAAATGTACCATCCCGACTACCCATACAAATGTACCATCCCGTCCCATTAGAACGCTCCTTATAAACCGTGTAATAATATCAATATGCCCAACTCGATCTTGCCCAAATCTATAGTTAGACAAAAACTTGGAAGTCTGGCAACTCCCCTTCTGGTACCTCCCAAACAAATGTACCATCCCGACTACACATACAAATGTACCATCCCGCCCCATTTGAACGCTCCTTATAAACCGTGTAATAATATCAATATGCCCAACTCGATCTTGCCCAAATTTTGTATTTAGTAAATCTATAGTTACACAAAAACTTGGAAGTCTGGCAACTCCTTTTCTGGTACCTCCCATACAAATGTGCCCCCCGCCCCATATAAACCGTGTAATATTATCAATATGAAAAACGCGATATTGCCCAAATTCGGTAGTTAGTAAAGCTGGAAAAACTTTTGGACAAAAACTTGGAAGTCTGGCAACTCCCCTTCTGGTACCTGCCATACAAATGTACCATCGGTTAATAATATCAATATGCCCAAAGCGATATTGCCCAAATTTTGTATTTAGTAAAGCTGTGGCTAGACAAAGTTTGGGACAAAAACTTGTAAGTCTGGCAACTCGCCTTCTGGTACCTCCCGTACATATGTACCATCACGCTCCTTATAAACCGTGTAATATTGTCAATATGACCTACGCGATCTTGCCCAAATTCTGTATTTAGTAAATCTATGGCTGGGAAAGGTTTCGGACAAAAAGTAGGAAAACTGGCAACACCCCTTCTGGTACCTCCCATACAAATGTACCATCCCGCCCCATTAGAACGCTCCTTATAAACCGTGTAATAATATCAATATGCCCAACTCGATCTTGCCCAAATTTTGTATTTAGTAAATCTATAGTTACACAAAAACTTGGAAGTCTGGCAACTCCCCTTCCGGTACCTCCCATACAAATGTACCATCACGCCCCTATAGAAAACGTATAATAATATCAATATGCCCAACGCGATATTCCCCAAATTCGGTAGTTAGTAAAGCTATGGCTGGACAAATTTTGGACAAAAACTTGGAAGTCTGGCAACTCCCCTTCTGGTACCTCCCATACAAATGTACCATCGGTTAATAATATCAATATGCCCAACGCGATATTGCCAAAATTTTGTATTTAGTAAAGCTGTAGCTAGACTAAGTTTGGGACAAAAACTTGGAAGTCTGGCAACTCACCTTCTGGCATCTCCAATACAAATGTACCATCACGCCCCAATAGAAATCGTATAATAATATCAATATGCCCAACGCGATATTCCCCAAATTCTGTAGTTAGTAAAGCTATGGCTGGAAAAAGTTTTGGACAAAAACTTGGAAGTCTGGCAACTCCCCTTCTGGTACCTCCCATACAAATGTACCATCACGCCCCAATAGAAAACGTATAATAATATCAATATGCCCAACGCGATATTCCCCAAATTCGGTAGTTAGTAAAGCTATGGCTGGAAAAAGCTTTGGACAAAAACTTGGAAGTCTGGCAACTCCCCTTCTGGTACCTCCCATACAAATGTGCCATCCTGCCACATATAAACCGAGTAATATTATGAATATGAAAAATGTAGTTAGTAAACTCTGTTGTTAGAAAATCTATGGCTGGAAAAGGTTTCGGACAAAAACGTGTAAGTCTGGCAACTCCCTTTTTGGTATCTCCCATACAAATGTAGCATCACGCTTCTTATAAACCGTGTAATATTGTCAATATGACCAACGCGATCTTGCCCAAATTCTGTATTTAGTAAATCTTTGGCGGGAAAAGGTTTCGGACAAAAACATGGAAGTCTGGCAACTCCTCTTCTGGTACCTCCCGTACATATGTACCATCACGCTCCTTATAAAGCGTGTAATATTGTCAATACGACCAACGCGATCTTGCCCAAATTCTGTATTTAGTAAATCTATGGCTGGAAAAAGTTTCGGACAAAAACGTGGAAGTCTAGCAACTCCCTTTCTGGTACCTCCCATACAAATGTACCATCCCGACTACCTTAGGAATCGTGTAATAATATCAATATGTCCATCGCTATCGTTCACAAATTTGGTATTTTATAAATCTATGGCTGGAAAAAGATTCGGACAAATATTTGGAAGTCTGGCAACTGCTCTTCTGGCACCTCCCATACAAATGTACCATCACTCTCCTTATAAACCGTGTAATATTGTGAATATGACCAACGCGATCTTGCCCAAATTGTGTATTTAGTAAATCTATGGCTGGGAAAGCTTTCGGACAAAAACGTGGAAGTCTGGCAACTCCCTTTCTGGTACCTCCCATACAAATGTACCATCCCGACTACCTTAGAAATCGTGTAATAATATCAATATGCCCAACGCGATCGTGCACAAATTTTGTATTTTATAAATCTATGGCTGGAAAAAGATTCGGACAAATATTTGGAAGTCTGGCAACACCCCTTCTGGTACCATACAAATGTACTATCCCGACTACCTTAGTAATCGTGTAATATTATCAATATGCACAACGCGATATTGCCTAAATTTTGTAATTAGTAAAGCTATTATTAGACAAACTTGGGAGACTGGCAACTCCCCTTCTGGCACATCCCATACAAATGTACCATCGGTTAATAATATCAATATGCCGAACGCGATATTGCCCAAATTTTGTATTTAGCATAGCTAGACAAAGTTTTGGACAAATACTTGGAAGTCTGGCAACTCCCCTTCTGGTAGCTCCCGCACATATGTACCATCACGCCCCAATAAACAGTGTTTTATTATCAATATGACCAACGCAATCTAGCCCAATTTCTGTAGTTAGTAAAGCTATGGCTGGAAAAGGATTCGGACAAATATTTGGAAGTCTGGCAACACCCCTTCTGGTACCATACAAATGTACTATCCCGACTACCTTAGTAATCGGGTAATATTATCAATATGCACAACGCGATATTGCCTAAATTTTGTAATTAGTAAAGCTATTGTTAGACAAACTTGGGAGACTGGCAACTCCTCTTCTGGTACCTCCCATACAAATGTACCATCACGCCCCAATAGAAACCGTGTAATATTGTCAATATGACCAACGCGATATTGCCCATACTCTGTATTTAGTAAAGCTGTAGCTAGACAAAGTTTGGGACAAAAACTTGGAAGTCTGGCAACTCCCCTTCTGGTACCTCCCATACAAATGTACCATCACGCCCCAATAGAAACCGTGTAATATTGTCAATATGACCAACGCGATATTGCCCATATTCTGTATTTAGTAAATCTATGGCTGGGAAAGGTTTCGGACAAAAACGTGGAAGTCTGGCAACTCCCCTTCTGGTAGCTCCCGTACATATGTACCATCACGCCCCAATAAACAGTGTTTTATTATCAATATGACCAACGCAATCTAGCCCAATTTCTGTAGTTAGTAAAGCTATGGCTGGAAAAGGATTCGGACAAATATTTGGAAGTCTGGCAACACCCCTTCTGGTACCATACAAATGTACCATCCCGACTACATTAGTACTCGTGTAATATTATCAATATGAAAAACGCGATATTGCCCAAATTCGGTAGCTAGTAAAGCTATGGCTGGAAAAACTTTTGGGCAAATACTTGGAAGTCTGGCAACTCCCCTTCTGGTAGCTCCCGTACATATGTACCATCACGCCCCTAATAAACAGTGTTTTATTATCAATATGACCAACGCAATCTAGCCCAATTTCTGTAGTTAGTAAAGCTATGGCTGGAAAAGGATTCGGACAAATATTTGGAAGTCTGGCAACACCCCTTCTGGTACCATACAAATGTACTATCCCGACTACCTTAGTAATCGTGTAATATTATCAATATGCACAACGCGATATTGCCTAAATTTTTTAATTAGTAAAGCTATTGTTAGACAAACTTGGGAGACTGGCAACTCCTCTTCTGGTACCTCCCATACAAATGTACCATCACGCCCCAATAGAAACCGTGTAATATTGTCAATATGACCAACGCGATATTGCCCATATTCTGTATTTAGTAAAGCTGTAGCTAGACAAAGTTTGGGACAAAAATTTGGAAGTCTGGCAACTCCCCTTCTGGTACCTCCCATACAAATGTACCATCACGCCCCAATAGAAACCGTGTAATATTGTCAATATGACCAACGCGATATTGCCCATATTCTGTATTTAGTAAATCTATGGCTGGGAAAGGTTTCGGACAAAAACGTGGAAGTCTGGCAACTCCCTTTCTGGTACCTCCCATACAAATGTACCATCCCGACTACCTTAGAAATCGTGTAAAAATGTCAAAACGCGATAATGCCCAAATTTTGTATTTTGTAAATCTATGGCTGGAAAAAGATTCGGACAAATATTTGGAAGTCTGGCAACTCCTCTTCTGGCATCTCCCATACAAATGTACCATCACGCTCCTTATAAACCGTGTAATATTGTGAATATGACCAACGCGATCTTGCCCAAATTCTGTATTTAGTATATCTATGGCTGGAAAAAGTTTTGGAAAAAAACTTGGAAGTCTGGCAACTCCCCTTCTGGCACATCCCATACAAATGTACCATCGGTTAATAATATCAATATGCCCAACGCGATATTGCCCAAATTTTGTATTTAGTAAAGCTGTAGCTAGACAAAGTTTGGGACAAAAACTTGGAAGTCTGGCAACTCCCCTTCTGGTACCTCCCACACAAATGTACCATCACGCCCCAATAGAAATCGTATAATAATATCAATATGCCCAACGCGATATTGCTGAAATTTTGTATTTAGTAAAGCTGTAGCTAGACAAAGTTTGGGACAAAAACTTGGAAGTCTGGCAACTCCCCTTCTGGTACCTCCCATACAAATGTACCATCACGCCCCAATAGAAACCGTGTAATATTGTCAATATGACCAACGCGATATTGCCCAAATTCTGTATTTAGTAAATCTATGGCTGGAAAAGGTTTCGGACAAAAACACGGAAGTCTGGCAACTCCTCTTCTGGTACCTCCCATACAAATGTGCCTTCCCGCCCCATATAAATCGTGTAATAATATCAATATGACCAACGCGATATTCCCCAAATTCGGTAGTTAGTAAAGCTATGGCTGGAAAAATTTTGGACAAAAACTTGGAAGTCTGCCAACTCCCCTTCTGGGACCTCCCATGCAAATGTACCATCCCGACTACCCATACAAATGTACCATCCCGTCCCATTAGAACGCTCCTTATAAACCGTGTAATAATATCAATATGCCCAACTCGATCTTGCCCAAATCTATAGTTAGACAAAAACTTGGAAGTCTGGCAACTCCCCTTCTGGTACCTCCCAAACAAATGTACCATCCCGACTACACAAACAAATGTACCATCCCGCCCCATTTGAACGCTCCTTATAAACCGTGTAATAATATCAATATGCCCAACTCGATCTTGCCCAAATTTTGTATTTAGTAAATCTATAGTTACACAAAATCTTGGAAGTCTGGCAACTCCTCTTCTGCTACCTCCCATACAAATGTGCCCTCCCGCCCCATATAAACCGTGTAATATTATCAATATGAAAAACGCGATATTGCCCAAATTCGGTAGTTAGTAAAGCCGCCTTCTGGTACCTCCCGTACATATGTACCATCACGCTGCTTATAAACCGTGTAATATTGTCAATATGACCAACGCGATCTTGCCTAAATTCTGTATTTAGTAAATCTATGGCTGGAAAAGGTTTCGGACAAAAACGTGGAATTCTGGCAACTCCCTTTCTGGTACCTCCCATACAAATGTACCATCCCGACTACCTTAGAAATCGTGTAAAAATGTCAAAACGCGATAATGCCCAAATTTTGTATTTTGTAAATCTATGGCTGGAAAAAGATTCGGACAAATATTTGGAAGTCTGGCAACTCCTCTTCTGGCATCTCCCATACAAATGTACCATCACGCTCCTTATAAACCGTGTAATAATATCAATATGCCCAACTCGATCTTGCCCAAATCTATAGTAAGACAAAAACTTGGAAGTCTGGCAACTCCCCTTCTGGTACCTCCCAAACAAATGTACCATCCCGACTACACATACAAATGTACCATCCCGCCCCATTTGAACGCTCCTTATAAACCGTGTAATAATATCAATATGCCCAACTCGATCTTGCCCAAATTTTGTATTTAGTAAATCTATAGTTACACAAAAACTTGGAAGTCTGGCAACTCCTCTTCTGGTACCTCCCATACAAATGTGCCCTCCCGCCCCATATAAACCGTGTAATATTATCAATATGAAAAACGCGATATTGCCCAAATTCGGTAGTTAGTAAAGCCGCCTTCTGGTACCTCCCGTACATATGTACCATCACGCTGCTTATAAACCGTGTAATATTGTCAATATGACCAACGCGATCTTGCCTAAATTCTGTATTTAGTAAATCTATGGCTGGGAAAGGTTTCGGACAAAAACGTGGAAGTCTGGCAACTCCCTTTCTGGTACCTCCCATACAAATGTACCATCCCGACTAACTTAGAAATCGTGTAAAAATGTCAAAACGCGATAATGCCCAAATTTTGTATTTTGTAAATCTATGGCTGGAAAAAGAATCGGACAAATATTTGGAAGTCTGGCAACTCCTCTTCTGGCAACTCCTCTTCTGGCATCCCCCATACAAATGTACCATCACGCTCCTTATAAACCGTGTAATATTGTGAATATGACCAACGCGATCTTGCCCAAATTCTGTATTTAGTAAATCTATGGCTGGAAAAAGTTTTGGAAAAAAACTTGGAAGTCTGGCAACTCCCCTTCTGGCACATCCCATACAAATGTACCATCGGTTAATAATATCAATATGCCCAACGCGATATTGCCCAAATTTTGTATTTAGTAAAGCTGTAGCTAGACAAAGTTTGGGACAAAAACTTGGAAGTCTAGCAACTCCCCTTCTGGTACCTCCCATACAAATGTACCATCACGCCCCAATATAAATCGTATAATAATATCAATATGCCCAACGCGATATTGCTCAAATTTTGTATTTAGTAAAGCTGTAGCTGGAAAAAGTTTGGGACAAAAACTTGGAAGTCTGGCAACTCCCCTTCTGGTACCTCCCATACAAATGTACCATCACGCCCCAATAGAAACCGTGTAATATTGTCAATATGACCAACGCGATATTGCTCAAATTTTGTATTTAGTAAAGCTGTAGCTGGAAAAAGTTTGGGACAAAAACTTGGAAGTCTGGCAACTCCCCTTCTGGTACCTCCCGTACATATGTACCATCACGCTGCTTATAAACCGTGTAATATTGTCAATATGACCAACGCGATCTTGCCTAAATTCTGTATTTAGTAAATCTATGGCTGGAAAAGGTTTCGGACAAAAACACGGAAGTCTGGCAACTCCTCTTCTGGTACCTCCCATACAAATGTACCATCCCGACTACACATACAAATGTACCATCCCGCCCCATTTGAACGCTCCTTATAAACCGTGTAATAATATCAATATGCCCAACTCGATCTTGCCCAAATTTTGTAATTAGTAAATCTATAGTTACACAAAAACTTGGAAGTCTGGCAACTCCCCTTCTGGTAGCTCCCGTACATATGTACCATCACGCCCCAATAAACAGTGTTTTATTATCAATATGACCAACGCAATCTAGCCCAATTTCTGTAGTTAGTAAAGCTATGGCTGGAAAAGGATTCGGACAAATATTTGGAAGTCTGGCAACACCCCTTCTGGTAACATACAAATGTACCATCCCGACTACATTAGTACTCGTGTAATATTATCAATATGAAAAACGCGATATTGCCCAAATTCGGTAGCTAGTAAAGCTATGGCTGGAAAAACTTTTGGGCAAATACTTGGAAGTCTGGCAACTCCCCTTCTGGTAGCTCCCGTACATATGTACCATCACGCCCCTAATAAACAGTGTTTTATTATCAATATGACCAACGCAATCTAGCCCAATTTCTGTAGTTAGTAAAGCTATGGCTGGAAAAGGATTCGGACAAATATTTGGAAGTCTGGCAACACCCCTTCTGGTACCATACAAATGTACTATCCCGACTACCTTAGTAATCGTGTAATATTATCAATATGCACAACGCGATATTGCCTAAATTTTGTAATTAGTAAAGCTATTGTTAGACAAACTTGGGAGACTGGCAACTCCTCTTCTGGTACCTCCCATACAAATGTACCATCACGCCCCAATAGAAACCGTGTAATATTGTCAATATGACCAACGCGATATTGCCCATATTCTGTATTTAGTAAAGCTGTAGCTAGACAAAGTTTGGGACAAAAACTTGGAAGTCTGGCAACTCCCCTTCTGGTACCTCCCATACAAATGTACCATCACGCCCCAATAGAAACCGTGTAATATTGTCAATATGACCAACGCGATATTGCCCATATTCTGTATTTAGTAAATCTATGGCTGGGAAAGGTTTCGGACAAAAACGTGGAAGTCTGGCAACTCCCTTTCTGGTACCTCCCATACAAATGTACCATCCCGACTACCTTAGAAATCGTGTAAAAATTTCAAAACGCGATAATGCCCAAATTTTTTATTTTGTAAATCTATGGCTGGAAAAAGATTCGGACAAATATTTGGAAGTCTGGCAACTCCTCTTCTGGCAACTCCTCTTCTGGCATCTCCCATACAAATGTACCATCACGCTCCTTATAAACCGTGTAATATTGTGAATATGACCAACGCGATCTTGCCCAAATTCTGTATTTAGTATATCTATGGCTGGAAAAAGTTTTGGAAAAAAACTTGGAAGTCTGGCAACTCCCCTTCTGGCACATCCCATACAAATGTACCATCGGTTAATAATATCAATATGCCCAACGCGATATTGCCCAAATTTTGTATTTAGTAAAGCTGTAGCTAGACAAAGTTTGGGACAAAAACTTGGAAGTCTGGCAACTCCCCTTCTGGTACCTCCCACACAAATGTACCATCACGCCCCAATATAAATCGTATAATAATATCAATATGCCCAACGCGATATTGCTGAAATTTTGTATTTAGTAAAGCTGTAGCTAGACAAAGTTTGGGACAAAAACTTGGAAGTCTGGCAACTCCCCTTCTGGTACCTCCCATACAAATGTACCATCACGCCCCAATAGAAACCGTGTAATATTGTCAATATGACCAACGCGATATTGCCCAAATTCTGTATTTAGTAAATCTATGGCTGGAAAAGGTTTCGGACAAAAACACGGAAGTCTGGCAACTCCTCTTCTGGTACCTCCCATACAAATGTGCCTTCCCGCCCCATATAAATCGTGTAATAATATCAATATGACCAACGCGATATTCCCCAAATTCGGTAGTTAGTAAAGCTATGGCTGGAAAAATTTTGGACAAAAACTTGGAAGTCTGCCAACTCCCCTTCTGGGACCTCCCATGCAAATGTACCATCCCGACTACCCATACAAATGTACCATCCCGTCCCATTAGAACGCTCCTTATAAACCGTGTAATAATATCAATATGCCCAACTCGATCTTGCCCAAATCTATAGTTAGACAAAAACTTGGAAGTCTGGCAACTCCCCTTCTGGTACCTCCCAAACAAATGTACCATCCCGACTACACAAACAAATGTACCATCCCGCCCCATTTGAACGCTCCTTATAAACCGTGTAATAATATCAATATGCCCAACTCGATCTTGCCCAAATTTTGTATTTAGTAAATCTATAGTTACACAAAAACTTGGAAGTCTGGCAACTCCTCTTCTGGTACCTCCCATACAAATGTGCCCTCCCGCCCCATATAAACCGTGTAATATTATCAATATGAAAAACGCGATATTGCCCAAATTCGGTAGTTAGTAAAGCCGCCTTCTGGTACCTCCCGTACATATGTACCATCACGCTGCTTATAAACCGTGTAATATTGTCAATATGACCAACGCGATCTTGCCTAAATTCTGTATTTAGTAAATCTATGGCTGGAAAAGGTTTCGGACAAAAACGTGGAATTCTGGCAACTCCCTTTCTGGTACCTCCCATACAAATGTACCATCCCGACTACCTTAGAAATCGTGTAAAAATGTCAAAACGCGATAATGCCCAAATTTTGTATTTTGTAAATCTATGGCTGGAAAAAGATTCGGACAAATATTTGGAAGTCCGGCAACTCCTCTTCTGGCATCTCCCATACAAATGTACCATCACGCTCCTTATAAACCGTGTAATATTGTGAATATGACCAACGCGATCTTGCCCAAATTCTGTATTTAGTAAATCTATGGCTGGAAAAAGTTTTGGAAAAAAACTTGGAAGTCTGGCAACTCCCCTTCTGGCACATCCCATACAAATGTACCATCGGTTAATAATATCAATATGCCCAACGCGATATTGCCCAAATTTTGTATTTAGTAAAGCTGTAGCTAGACAAAGTTTGGGACAAAAACTTGGAAGTCTGGCAACTCCCCTTCTGGTACCTCCCATACAAATGTACCATCACGCCCCAATAGAAACCGTGTAATATAGTCAATATGACCAACGCGATATTGCCCAAATTCTGTATTTAGTAAATCTATGGCTGGAAAAGGTTTCGGACAAAAACACGGAAGTCTGACAACTCCTCTTCTGGTACCTCCCATACAAATGTGCCTTCCCGCCCCATATAAATCGTATAATAATATCAATATGACCAACGCGATATTCCCCAAATTCGGTAGTTAGTAAAGCTATGGCTGGAAAAATTTTGGACAAAAACTTGGAAGTCTGCCAACTCCCCTTCTGGGACCTCCCATGCAAATGTACCATCCCGACTACCCATACAAATGTACCATCACGTCCCATTAGAACGCTCCTTATAAACCGTGTAATAATATCAATATGCCCAACTCGATCTTGCCCAAATCTATAGTAAGACAAAAACTTGGAAGTCTGGCAACTCCCCTTCTGGTACCTCCCAAACAAATGTACCATCCCGACTACACATACAAATGTACCATCCCGCCCCATTTGAACGCTCCTTATAAACCGTGTAATAATATCAATATGCCCAACTCGATCTTGCCCAAATTTTGTATTTAGTAAATCTATAGTTACACAAAAACTTGGAAGTCTGGCAACTCCTCTTCTGGTACCTCCCATACAAATGTGCCCTCCCGCCCCATATAAACCGTGTAATATTATCAATATGAAAAACGCGATATTGCCCAAATTCGGTAGTTAGTAAAGCCGCCTTCTGGTACCTCCCGTACATATGTACCATCACGCTGCTTATAAACCGTGTAATATTGTCAATATGACCAACGCGATCTTGCCTAAATTCTGTATTTAGTAAATCTATGGCTGGGAAAGGTTTCGGACAAAAACGTGGAAGTCTGGCAACTCCCTTTCTGGTACCTCCCATACAAATGTACCATCCCGACTAACTTAGAAATCGTGTAAAAATGTCAAAACGCGATAATGCCCAAATTTTGTATTTTGTAAATCTATGGCTGGAAAAAGATTCGGACAAATATTTGGAAGTCTGGCAACTCCTCTTCTGGCAACTCCTCTTCTGGCATCTCCCATACAAATGTACCATCACGCTCCTTATAAACCGTGTAATATTGTGAATATGACCAACGCGATCTTGCCCAAATTCTGTATTTAGTAAATCTATGGCTGGAAAAAGTTTTGGAAAAAAACTTGGAAGTCTGGCAACTCCCCTTCTGGCACATCCCATACAAATGTACCATCGGTTAATAATATCAATATGCCCAACGCGATATTGCCCAAATTTTGTATTTAGTAAAGCTGTAGCTAGACAAAGTTTGGGACAAAAACTTGGAAGTCTAGCAACTCCCCTTCTGGTACCTCCCATACAAATGTACCATCACGCCCCAATATAAATCGTATAATAATATCAATATGCCCAACGCGATATTGCTCAAATTTTGTATTTAGTAAAGCTGTAGCTGGAAAAAGTTTGGGACAAAAACTTGGAAGTCTGGCAACTCCCCTTCTGGTACCTCCCATACAAATGTACCATCACGCCCCAATAGAAACCGTGTAAAATTGTCAATATGACCAACGCGATATTGCCCAAATTCTGTATTTAGTAAATCTATGGCTGGAAAAGGTTTCGGACAAAAACACGGAAGTCTGGCAACTCCTCATCTGGTACCTCCCATACAAATGTGCCTTCCCGCCCCATATAAATCGTGTAATAATATCAATATGACCAACGCGATATTCCCCAAATTCGGTAGTTAGTAAAGCTATGGCTGGAAAAATTTTGGACAAAAACTTGGAAGTCTGCCAACTCCCCTTCTGGGACCTCCCATACAAATGTACCATCCCGACTACCCATACAAATGTACCATCCCGTCCCATGAGAACGCTCCTTATAAACCGTGTAATAATATCAATATGCCCAACTCGATCTTGCCCAAATCTATAGTTAGACAAAAACTTGGAAGTCTGGCAACTCCCCTTCTGGTACCTCCCAAACAAATGTACCATCCCGACTACACATACAAATGTACCATCCCGCCCCATTTGAACGCTCCTTATAAACCGTGTAATAATATCAATATGCCCAACTCGATCTTGCCCAAATTTTGTATTTAGTAAATCTATAGTTACACAAAAACTTGGAAGTCTGGCAACTCCTCTTCTGGTACCTCCCATACAAATGTGCCCCCCGCCCCATATAAACCGTGTAATATTATCAATATGAAAAACGCGATATTGCCCAAATTCGGTAGTTAGTAAAGCTGGAAAAACTTTTGGACAAAAACTTGGAAGTCTGGCAACTCCCCTTCTAGTACCTGCCATACAAATGTACCATCGGTTAATAATATCAATATGCCCAACGCGATATTGCCCAAATTTTGTATTTAGTAAAGCTGTGGCTAGACAAAGTTTGGGACAAAAACTTGTAAGTCTGGCAACTCGCCTTCTGGTACCTCCCGTACATATGTACTATCACGCTCCTTATAAACCGTGTAATATTGTCAATATGACCTACGCGATCTTGCCCAAATTCTGTATTTAGTAAATCTATGGCTGGGAAAGGTTTCGGACAAAAAGTAGGAAAACTGGCAACACCCCTTCTGGTACCTCCCATACAAATGTACCATCCCGACTACACATACAAATGAACCATCCCGCCCCATTAGAACGCTCCTTATAAACCGTGTAATAATATCAATATGCCCAACTCGATCTTGCCCAAATTTTGTATTTAGTAAATCTATAGTTACACAAAAACTTGGAAGTCTGGCAACTCCCCTTCTGGTACCTCCCATACAAATGTACCATCACGCCCCTATAGAAAACGTATAATAATATCAATATGCCCAACGCGATATTCCCCAAATTCGGTAGTTAGTAAAGCTATGGCTGGACAAATTTTGGACAAAAACTTGGAAGTCTGGCAACTCCCCTTCTGGTACCTCCCATACAAATGTACCATCGGTTAATAATATCAATATGCCCAACGCGATATTGCCAAAATTTTGTATTTAGTAAAGCTGTGGCTAGACTAAGTTTGGGACAAAAACATGGAAGTCTGGCAACTCCCCTTCTGGTATCTCCAATACAAATGTACCATCACGCCCCAATAGAAATCGTATAATAATATCAATATGCCCAACGCGATATTCCCCAAATTCTGTAGTTAGTAAAGCTATGGCTGGAAAAAGTTTTGGACAAAAACTTGGAAGTCTGGCAACTCCCCTTCTGGTACCTCCCATACAAATGTACCATCACGCCCCAATAGAAAACGTATAATAATATCAATATGCCCAACGCGATATTCCCCAAATTCGGTAGATAGTAAAGCTATGGCTGGAAAAAGCTTTGGACAAAAACTTGGAAGTCTGGCAACTCCCCTTCTGGTACCTCCCATACAAATGTGCCATCCTGCCCCATATAAACCGAGTAATATAATGAATATGAAAAATGTAGTTAGTAAACTCTGTTGTTAGAAAATCTATGGCTGGAAAAAGTTTCGGACAAAAACGTGGAAGTCTAGCAACTCCCTTTCTGGTACCTCCCATACAAATGTACCATCCCGACTACCTTAGGAATCGTGTAATAATATCAATATGCCCATCGCTATCGTTCACAAATTTTGTATTTTATAAATCTATGGCTGGAAAAAGATTCGGACAAATATTTGGAAGTCTGGCAACTGCTCTTCTGGCACCTCCCATACAAATGTACCATCACTCTCCTTATAAACCGTGTAATAATATCAATATGACCAACGCGATCTTACCCAAATTCTGTATTTAGTAAATCTATGGCTGGAAAAGGTTTCGAACAAAAAACTATGAAGTCTGGCAACTCCCCTTTTGGTACCTCCCATACAAATGTACCATCCCGACTACCCATACAAATGTACCATCCCGTCCCATTAGAACGCTCCTTATAAACCGTGTAATAATATCAATATGCCCAACTCGATCTTGCCCAAATCTATAGTTAGACAAAAACTTGGAAGTCTGGCAACTCCCCTTCTGGTACCTCCTAAACAAATGTACCATCCCGACTACACATACAAATGTACCATCCCGCCCCATTTGAACGCTCCTTATAAACCATGTAATAATATCAATATGCCCAACTCGATCTTGTCGAAATTTTGTAATTAGTAAATCTATAGTTACACAAAAACTTGGAAGTCTGGAAACTCCTCTTCTGGTACCTCCCATACAAATGTGCCCTCCCGCCCCATATAAACCGTGTAATATTATCAATATGAGAAACGCGATATTGCCCAAATTCGGTAGTTAGTAAAGCTATGGCTGGAAAAGGTTTCGGACAAAAACGTGGAAGTCTGGCAACTCCCTTTTTGGTACCTCCCATACAAATGTAGCATCACGCTTCTCATAAACCGTGTAATATTGTCAATATGACCTACGCGATCTTGCCCAAATTCTGTATTTAGTAAATCTATGGCTGGGAAAGGTTTCGGACAAAAAGTAGGAAAACTGGCAACTCCCCTTCTGGTACCTCCCAAACAAATGTACCATCACGCTCCTTATAAAGCGTGTAATATTGTCAATACGACCAACGCGATCTTGCCCAATTTCTGTATTTAGTAAATCTATGGCTGGAAAAGTTTTCGGACAAAAACGTGGAAGTCTAGCAACTCCCTTTCTGGTACCTCCCATACAAATGTACCATCCCGACTACCTTAGAAATCGCGTAATAATATCAATATGCCCATCGATATCGTTCACAAATTTTGTAAATCTATGGCTGGAAAAAGATTCGGACAAATATTTGGAAGTCTGGCAACTCCCCTTCTGGCACATCCCATACAAATGTACCATCACTCTCCTTATAAATTGTGTAATAATATCAATATGCCCAGCGCTATCGTTCACAAATTTTTTGAATTTATGGCTGGAAAAAGATTCGGACAAATATTTGGTTCTGGCAACTGCTCTTCTGGCACCTCCCATACAAATGTACCATCACTCTCCTTATAAATCGTGTAATAATATCAATATGCCCAACGCGATCGTGCACAAATTTTGTATTTTGTAAATCTATGGCTGGAAAAAGATTCGGACAAATATTTATAAGTCTGGCAACTCCCCTTCTGGCACATCCCATACAAATGTACCATCGGTTAATAATATCAATATGCCCAACGCGATATTGTCCAAATTTTGTATTTAGCATAGCTAGACAAAGTTTTGGACAAATACTTATAAGTCTGGCAACTCCCCTTCTGGTAGCTCCCGTACATATGTACCATCACACCCCTAATAAACAGTGTTTTATTATCAATATGACCAACGCAATCTAGCCCAATTTCTGTAGTTAGTAAAGCTATGGCTGGAAAAGGATTCGGACAAATATTTGGAAGTCTGGCAATACCCCTTCTGGTACCATACAAATGTACCATCCCGACTACCTTAGTAATCGTGTAATATTATCAATATGCACAACGCGATATTGCCTAAATTTTGTAATTAGTAAAGCTATTGTTAGACAAACTTGGGAGACTGGCAACTCCCCTTCTGGCACATCCCATACAAATGTACCATCGGTTAATAATATCAATATGCCGAACGCGATATTGCCCAAATTTTGTATTTAGCATAGCTAGACAAAGTTTTGGACAAATACTTGGAAGTCTGGCAACTCCCCTTCTGTTAACTCCCGTACATATGTACCATCGCGCTCCTAATAAACCGTGTAATATTGTCAATATGACCAACGCGACCTTGCCAAAATTCTGTATTTAGTAAATCTATAGCTGGACAAAGTTTCGGGAAAAAACTTGGAAGTCTGGGAACTCCCCTTCTGGTACCTCCCATACATATGTACCATCCCGACTACCTTAGAAATCGTGTAATAATATCAATATCACCAACGCGATCTTGTCCAAATTTTATATTTAGTAAAGCTATAGCTAGACGAAGTTTTAAACAAAAACTTACAAGTCTGACAACTCCCCTTCTGGTACCTCCCGTACAAATGTACCATCCCACCCCATTAGAAATCGTGTAATAATATCAATATGCCCTACGCGATCTTGCCCAAATTCTGTATTTAGTAAATCTATCGCTGGAAAAAGTTTCGGAAAAAAACTTGGAAGACTGGCATCTCCCCTTCTGGTACATCCCATACAAATGTACCATCCCGCTCCTTATAAACCGTGTAATATTATCAATATGACCAACGCGATCTAGCCGAAATTCTGTATTTAGTAAATCTATGGCTGGAAAAAGATGCGGACAAATATTTGGAAGTCTGGCAATTCCCCATCTGGTACCTCCCGTACATATGTACCTTAGAGATCGTGTAATAATATCAATATGCCCAACGCGATCTGGCCCAAATTTTGTATTTAGCATAGCTAGACAAAGTTTTGGACAAATACTTGGAAGTCTGGCAACTCCCCTTCTGTTAACTCCCATACAAATGTGCCTTCCCGCCCCATATAAATCGTGTAATAATATCAATATGACCAACGCGATCTTGCCCAAATCTATAGTTAGACAAAAACTTAGAAGTCTGGCAACTCCCCTTCTGGTACCTCCTAAACAAATGTACCATCCCGACTACACATACAAATGTATCATCCCGTCCCATTAGAACGCTCCTTATAAACCGTGTAATAATATCAATATGCCCAACTCGATCTTGCCCAAATCTATAGTTAGACAAAAACTTGGAAGTCTGGCAACTCCCCTTCTGGTACCTCCTAAACAAATGTACCATCCCGACTACACATTCAAATGTACCATCCCGCCCCATTTGAACGCTCCTTATAAACCGTGTAATAATATCAATATGCCCAACTCGATCTTGCCCAAATTTTGTAATTAGTAAATCTATAGTTACACAAAAACTTGGAAGTCTGGCAACTCCTCTTCTGGTACCTCCCATACAAATGTGCCCTCCCGCCCCATATAAACTGTGTAATATTATCAATATGAAAAACGCGATATTGCCGAAATTCGGTAGTTAGTAAAGCTATGGCTGGAAAAACTGTTGGACAAAAACTTGGAAGTCTGGCAACTCCCCTTCTGGTACCTGCCATACAAATGTACCATCACGCTCCTTATAAACCGTGTAATATTGTCAATATGACCTACGCGATCTTGCCCAAATTCTGTATTTAGTAAATCTATGGCTGGGAAAGGTATCGGACAAAAAGTAGGAAAACTGGCAACTCCTCTTCTGGTACCTCCCATACAAATGTGCCCTCCCGCCCCATATAAACTGTGTAATATTATCAATATGAAAAACGCGATATTGCCGAAATTCGGTAGTTAGTAAAGCTATGGCTGGAAAAACTGTTGGACAAAAACTATGAAGTCTGGCAACTCCCCTTTTGGTACCTCCCAAACAAATGTACCATCCCGACTACACATACAAATGTACCATCCCGCCCCATTTGAACGCTCCTTATAAACCGTGTAATAATATCAATATGCCCAACGCGACCTTGCCCAAATTCTTTAGTTAGTAAACCTATATCTAGACGAAGTTTTGGACACAAACTTGGAAGTCTGGCAATTCCTCTTCTGGTACCTCCCAGCCCCATATAAACCGAGTAATATTATCAATATGAAAAATGTAGTTAGTAAACTCTGTTGTTAGAAAATCTATGGCTGGAAAAGGTTTAGGACAAAAACGTGGAAGTCTGGCAACTCCCTTTTTGGTACCTCCAATACAAATGTAGCATCACGCTTCTCATAAACCGTGTAATATTGTCAATATGCCCAACGCGATCGTGCACAAATTTTGTATTTTGTAAATCTATGGCTGGAAAAAGATTCGGAGAAATATTTGGAAGTCTGGCAACTCCCCTTCTGGCACATTCCATAGAAATGTACCATCGGTTAATAATATCAATATGCCCAACGCGATATTGCCCAAATTTTGTATTTAGCATAGCTAGACAAAGTTTTGGACAAATACTTGGAAGTCTGGCAACTCCCCTTCTGGTAGCTCCCGTACATATGTACCATAACGCCCCTAACAAACAGTGTTTTATTATCAATATGACCAACGCCATCTAGCCCAATTTCTGTAGTTAGTAAAGCTATGGCTGGAAAAGGATTCGGACAAATATTTGGAAGTCTGGCAACACCCCTTCTGGTACCATACAAATGTATCATCCCGACTACCTTAGTAATCGTGTAATATTATCAATATGCACAACGCGATATTGCCTAAATTTTTTAATTAGTAAAGCTATTGTTAGACAAACTTGGGAGACTGGCAACTCCCCTTCTGGCACATCCCATACAAATGTACCATCGGTTAATAATATCAATATGCCGAACGCGATATTGCCCAAATTTTGTATTTAGCATAGCTAGACAAAGTTTTGGACAAATACTTGGAAGTCTGGCAACTCCCCTTCTGTTAACTCGCGTCCATATGTACCATCGCGCTCCTAATAAACCGTGTAATATTGTCAATATGACCAACACGACCTTGCCCAAATTCTGTATTTAGTAAATCTATGGCTGGACAAAGTTTCGGGAAAAAACTTGGAAGTCTGGGAACTCCCCTTCTGGTACCTCCCATACATATGTACCATCCCGACTACCTTAGAAATCGTGTAATAATATCAATATCACCAACGCGATCTTGTCCAAATTTTATATTTAGTAAAGCTCTAGCTAGACAAAGTTTTGGACAAAAACTTGGAAGTCTGCCAACTCCCCTTCTGGTACCTCCCGTACATATGTACCATCATTCTCCTAATAAACCGTGTAATATTGTCAATATGACCAACGCGATCTAGCCAAAATTCTGTATTTAGTAAATCTATGGCTGGAAAAAGATTCGGACAAATATTTGGAATTCTGGCAACTCCTCTGGTACCTCCCATACCATCCCGACCACCTTAGTAATCGTGTAATATTATCAAGATGCCCAACGCGATATTGCCTAAATTTTGTATTTAGTAAAGCTATAGCTAGACGAAGTTTTAAACAAAAACTTGGAAGTCTGACAACTCCCCTTCTGGTACCTTCCGTACAAATGTACCATCCCACCCCATTAGAAATCGTGTAATAATATCAATATGCCCTACGCGATCTTGCCCAAATTCTGTATTTAGTAAATCTATCGCTGGAAAAAGTTTCGGAAAAAAACTTGGAAGTCTGGCATCTCCCCTTCTGGTACATCCCATACAAATGTACCATCACGCTCCTTATAAACCGTGTAATATTATCAATATGACCAACGCGATCTAGCCGAAATTCTGTATTTAGTAAATCTATGGCTGGAAAAAGATGCGGACAAATATTTGGAAGTCTGGCAATTCCCCATCTGTTAACTCGCGTACATATGTACCATCGCGCTCCTTATAAACCGTGTAATATTATCAATATGACCAACGCGATCTAGCCGAAATTCTGTATTTAGTAAATCTATGGCTGGAAAAAGATGCGGAAAAAAACTTGGAAGTCTGGCAACTCCCCTTCTGTTAACTCGCGTACATATGTACCATCGCGCTCCTTATAAACCGTGTAATATTATCAATATGACCAATCAATATGATCTAGCCGAAATTCTGTATTTAGTAAATCTATGTCTGGAAAAAGATGCGGACAAATATTTGGAAGTCGGGCAATTCCCCATCTGGTAGAGATCGTGTAATAATATCAATATGCCCAACGTGATCTGGCCCAAATTTTGTATTTAGTAAAGCTATAGCTCCTAATAAACCGTGTGTCAATATGACCAACGCGATCTGGCCCAAATTCTGTATTTAGTAAATCCATGGCTGGAAAAAGCTTCGGACAAAAACTAGGAAGACTGCCAACTCCCCTTCTGGTACCTCCCATACAAATGTACCATCCCGACTACCTTAGTAATCGTGTAATATTATCAACATGCCCAACGCGATATTGCCTAAATTTTGTATTTAGTAAAGCTATAGCTAGACGAAGTTTCAAACAAAAACTTGGAAGTCTGACAACTCCCCTTCTGGTACCTCCCGTACAAATGTACCATCCCACCCCATTAGAAAGCTTGTAATAATATCAATACGCCCTACGCGATCTTGCCCAAATTCTGTATTTAGTAAATCTATCGCTGGAAAAAGTTTCGGAAAAAAACTTGGAAGTCTGGCATCTCCCCTTCTGGTACCTCCCATACAAATGTACCATCACGCTCCTTATAAACCGTGTAATATTATCAATATGACCAACGCGATCTAGCCGAAATTCTGTATTTAGTAAATCTATGGCTGGAAAAAGATGCGGACAAATATTTGGAAGTCTGGCAACTCCTCTTCTGGCACCATACAAATGTACCATCCCGACTACCTTAGTAATCGTGTAATATTATCAATATGCCCAACGCGATATTGCCTAAATTTTGTATTTAGTAAATCTATAGCTAGACGAAGTTTTAAACAAAAACTTACAAGTCTGACAACTCCCCTTCTGGTACCTCCCGTACAAATGTACCATCCCACCCCATTAGAAATCGTGTAATAATATCAATATGCCCTACGCGATCTTGCCCAAATTCTGTATTTAGTAAATCTATCGCTGGAAAAAGTTTCGGAAAAAAACTTGGAAGTCTGGCATCTCCCCTTCTGGTACATCCCATACAAATGTACCATCACGCTCCTTATAAACCGTGTAATATTATCAATATGACCAACGCGATCTAGCCGAAATTCTGTATTTAGTAAATCTATGGCTGGAAAAAGATGCGGACAAATATTTGGAAGTCTGGCAATTCCCCATCTGGTACCTCCCGTACATATGTACCTTAGAGATCGTGTAATAATATCAATATGCCCAACGCGATCTGGCCCAAATTTTGTATTTAGTAAAGCTATAGCTCCTAATAAACCGTGTGATATTGTCAATATGACCAACGCGATCTGGCCCAAATTCTGTATTTAGTAAATCCATGGGTGGAAAAAGCTTCGGACAAAAACTAGGAAGACTTCCAACTCCCCTTCTGGTACCTCCCATACAAATGTACCATCCCGACTACCTTAGTAATCGTGTAATATTATCAATATGCCCAACGCGATATTGCCTAAATTTTGTATTTAGTAAAGCTATAGCTAGACGAAGTTTTAAACAAAAACTTGGAAGTCTGACAACTCCCCTTCAGGTACCTCCCGTACAAATGTACCATCCCACCCCATTAGAAATCGTGTAATAATATCAATATGCCCAACGCGATCTGGCCCAAATTTTGTATTTAGTAAAGCTATAGCTCCTAATAAACTGTGTGATATTGTCAATATGAACAACGCGATCTGGCCCAAATTCTGTATTTAGTAAATCTATCGCTGGAAAAAGTTTCGGGAAAAAACTTGGAAGTCTGGCATCTCCCCTTCTGGTACATCCCATACAAATGTACCATCACGCTCCTTATAAACCGTGTAATATTATCAATATGAAAAAAGAGATGTTTCTGTAGTTAGTAAACTCTGTTGTTAGAAAATCTATGGCTGGAAAAGGTTTCGGACAAAAACATGGAAGTCTGGCAACTCCCCTTCTGGTACCTCCCATACAAATGTACCATCACGCTCCTTATAAACCGTGTAATATTGTCAATATGACCTACGCGATCTTGCCCAAATTCTGTATTTAGTTTATCTATGGCTGGGAAAGGTATCGGACAAAAACTAAGAAAACTGGCAACTCCCCTTCTGGTACCTCCCAAACAAATGTACCATCCCGACTACACATACAAATGTACCATCCCGCCCCATTTGAACGCTCCTTATAAACCGTGTAATAATATCAATATGCCCAACGCGACCTTGCCCAAATTCTTTAGTTAGTAAACCTATATCTAGACGAAATTTTGGACACAAACTTGGAAGTCTGGCAATTCCTCTTCTGGTACCTCCCAGCCCCATATAAACCGAGTAATATTATCAATATGAAAAATGTAGTTAGTAAACTCTGTTGTTAGAAAATCTATGGCTGAAAAAGGTTTAGGACAAAAACGTGGAAGTCTGGCAACTCCCTTTTTGGTACCTCCAATACAAATGTAGCATCACGCTTCTCATAAACCGTGTAATATTGTCAATATGCCCAACGCGATCGTGCAAAAATTTTGTATTTTGTAAATCTATGGCTGGAAAAAGATTCGGAGAAATATTTGGAAGTCTGGCAACTCCCCTTCTGGCACATCCCATACAAATGTACCATCGGTTAATAGTATCAATATGCCCAACGCGATATTGCCCAAATTTTGTATTTAGCATAGCTAGACAAAGTTTTGGACAAATACTTGGAAGTCTGGCAACTCCCCTTCTGGTAGCTCCCGTACATATGTACCATAACGCCCCTAATAAACAGTGTTTTATTATCAATATGACCAACACCATCTAGCCCAATTTCTGTAGTTAGTAAAGCTATGGCTGGAAAAGGATTCGGACAAATATTTGGAAGTCTGGCAACACCCCTTCTGGTACCATACAAATGTATCATCCCGACTACCTTAGTAATCGTGTAATATTATCAATATGCACAACGCGATATTGCCTAAATTTTTTAATTAGTAAAGCTATTGTTAGACAAACTTGGGAGACTGGCAACTCCCCTTCTGGCACATCCCATACAAATGTACCATCGGTTAATAATATCAATATGCCGAACGCGATATTGCCCAAATTTTGTATTTAGCATAGCTAGACAAAGTTTTGGACAAATACTTGGAAGTCTGGCAACTCCCCTTCTGTTAACTCGCGTACATATGTACCATCGCGCTCCTAATAAACCGTGTAATATTGTCAATATGACCAACGCGACCTTGCCCAAATTCTGTATTTAGTAAATCTATGGCTGGACAAAGTTTCGGGAAAAAACTTGGAAGTCTGGGAACTCCCCTTCTGGTACCTCCCATACATATGTACCATCCCGACTACCTTAGAAATCGTGTAATAATATCAATATCACCAACGCGATCTTGTCCAAATTTTATATTTAGTAAAGCTCTAGCTAGACAAAGTTTTGGACAAAAACTTGGAAGTCTGCCAACTCCCCTTCTGGTACCTCCCGTACATATGTACCATCATTCTCCTAATAAACCGTGTAATATTGTCAATATGACCAACGCGATCTAGCCAAAATTCTGTATTTAGTAAATCTATGGCTGGAAAAAGATTCGGACAAATATTTGGAATTCTGGCAACTCCTCTGGTACCTCCCATACCATCCCGACCACCTTAGTAATCGTGTAATATTATCAAGATGCCCAACGCGATATTGCCTAAATTTTGTATTTAGTAAAGCTATAGCTAGACGAAGTTTTAAACAAAAACTTGGAAGTCTGACAACTCCCCTTCTGGTACCTTCCGTACAAATGTACCATCCCACCCCATTAGAAATCGTGTAATAATATCAATATGCCCTACGCGATCTTGCCCAAATTCTGTATTTAGTAAATCTATCGCTGGAAAAAGTTTCGGAAAAAAACTTGGAAGTCTGGCATCTCCCCTTCTGGTACATCCCATACAAATGTACCATCACGCTCCTTATAAACCGTGTAATATTATCAATATGACCAACGCGATCTAGCCGAAATTCTGTATTTAGTAAATCTATGGCTGGAAAAAGATGCGGACAAATATTTGGAAGTCTGGCAATTCCCAATCTGGTAGAGATCGTGTAATAATATCAATATGCCCAACGTGATCTGGCCCAAATTTTGTATTTAGTAAAGCTATAGCTCCTAATAAACCGTGTGTCAATATGACCAACGCGATCTGGCCCAAATTCTGTATTTAGTAAATCCATGGCTGGAAAAAGCTTCGGACAAAAACTAGGAAGACTGCCAACTCCCCTTCTGGTACCTCCCATACAAATGTACCATCCCGACTACCTTAGTAATCGTGTAATATTATCAATATGCCCAACGCGATATTGCCTAAATTTTGTATTTAGTAAAGCTATAGCTAGACGAAGTTTCAAACAAAAACTTGGAAGTCTGACAACTCCCCTTCTGGTACCTCCCGTACAAATGTACCATCCCACCCCATTAGAAAGCTTGTAATAATATCAATACGCCCTACGCGATCTTGCCCAAAATCTGTATTTAGTAAATCTATCGCTGGAAAAAGTTTCGGAAAAAAACTTGGAAGTCTGGCGTCTCCCCTTCTGGTACCTCCCATACAAATGTACCATCACGTTCCTTATAAACCGTGTAATATTATCAATATGACCAACGCGATCTAGCCGAAATTCTGTATTTAGTAAATCTATGGCTGGAAAAAGATGCGGACAAATATTTGGAAGTCTGGCAACTCCTCTTCTGGCACCATACAAATGTACCATCCCGACTACCTTAGTAATCGTGTAATATTATCAATATGCCCAACGCGATATTGCCTAAATTTTGTATTTAGTAAAGCTATAGCTAGACGAAGTTTTAAACAAAAACTTACAAGTCTGACAACTCCCCTTCTGGTACCTCCCGTACAAATGTACCATCCCACCCCATTAGAAATCGTGTAATAATATCAATATGCCCTACGCGATCTTGCCCAAATTCTGTATTTAGTAAATCTATCGCTGGAAAAAGTTTCGGAAAAAAACTTGGAAGTCTGGCATCTCCCCTTCTGGTACATCCCATACAAATGTACCATCACGCTCCTTATAAACCGTGTAATATTATCAATATGACCAACGCGATCTAGCCGAAATTCTGTATTTAGTAAATCTATGGCTGGAAAAAGATGCGGACAAATATTTGGAAGTCTGGCAATTCCCCATCTGGTACCTCCCGTACATATGTACTGTTCAGAATTGAACATGAGTCTTTTTCTCTTTCCCTTTGTATGTACAGGCGATAGGGTTATGACACTTCAAGTGTGTCACTATCAGCAGCCTGAGCTGCACTCGCGTATACATGCAATTGGAAATCGACGATCGAACCCTTCAAGTGGTTCACTATTAATAGCATAAGCCACACACACACGCACATTCAGTCGATTGAATATCGATACTCTAATACTGCATGGGAATGTAATGCGCAGATGTTTGCGTCTGTTCAATCTTTATGTATTCTTGGAATCTTTATTAGTCTGTAGTGTATTTGTATAAATGTATATAGTTTATTGCTTCTTTGTTTAGGAGCATTCGATGTATGTGGAATATTTACTGCCAGTGGCAGGTACTAGACGTATTGTCAAATTGTGTATTATTTAAGTGAGTGTTTCGTTTTGGAAAATAAAATCAGTGTCTTACAAGCACTCAACAAGTAAAGACTTTTAGTTCGGATTAGCTCTTTACATTTGGTTCTACGAACCGAATTAATGTCTTTACATTTGGTTCTTCGAACCGGATTTACATTTGGTCCTTCGAGCCGGATTAATCTCTTTACATTTGGTCCTTCGAAAAGTGATGTTTTTAAATTTTCCCCCACCAGTGGTAAGAGATTTAAAAAAGAACCTTAAAGGAAATTTTAAGGAAGAAAAATAATTTCCTTGATATAAGCGTGCTCGAGGCTGACATCGAGCTTAACTCAAAGGAGAAATATCGTTTCTCCAACACGAAAGTAATTTTTTAAATTTTCCCCCACCAGTGGTAAGAGATTTAAAAAAGAACCAGAGTGAACATTTTAAGGAAGAAAAAATAATTTCCTTGAAATAAGCGTGCTCGAGGCTGACATCGAGCTTAACACAAGAGAGAAATATTTCTCCATAGACAAAAAGTGTTAAAAATTTGATTAAAGGGAAACTATCGGTTTCTGGAAAAGAAAAATTATGAAGACAGTGTTAGAAGAGACACTGCAAGTACAAGGAAATGTACCAGAAGACATCAGAGAAACAAGTCAGCCAAGGCCTCCAAGTCCAGCTGACAGCATTATAGATATGCTAGAGTCAAAGATGGCTAAGGCATCGAAGATACTGGATGAGGCAGAACGACGTCTGCCAGGCAGTGATACCACTGACATGAGGATGTTCCATAATAAAATTAAGGACATCTGGTCAGTAATATCGCAAGCGGCAAGTGAGGTAGAAACCAAGTACCGACAGGATACGTCTGATTCAGAAGCATATGAGGCTCTGGAAGACAGGATGTACCGTATGCAGGCAAAACTGGAAGAAGGAATTAATGGAGTTCAGAAGAAAGAGAAATTCAATACAGAGTTTCCGTTGCCAGAGACGAAGCTACCAATGTTTGACGGAAGCGAGCAAGAATGGCCTTCATTTTGCTCTGAGTTTAAAAGTCTGGTACACCAGAGAGAGGACCTTACGGATGCAGTAAAGTTCCATTATTTAAAATCATCGCTTCGAGGTGAAGCAAAATCAATGGTGCAACATTTGCTACTCGGATCGGAATCCGAGTACAATGAAACCTGGAGGTTATTGGTGGATAAATATGAAAATAAGAGAAAAATATTTTCGTCAGCGTTTGACCGCATATTAGACCTGCCGAATCTGGATGCTGAGAACCATCAAAGTGTCAAGAAGTTCATCAGTACGATAAATGAAAGTTCATTTATCATTCGAGAGAAAGCAGAGGTTGGCAATGATGTTGAGTTTTGTTGGCGCACATCATTTTGAGGAAGTTTGATGGAAACACCCGCCAACAGTATGAACACCACACAAAGAGGACAAAAGAAGTGCAAAAACTCCGAGATGTGAAGACATTTTTGGATCAAATTTGCATCAGTTTGGCATCCTTTCCGATCAAGAAGAAAAGTCCATATACCAGTTACTCACAGACAACAGAAAGTTCAGCACCAGTTTGCGAATGTTGCCGAAGAATTGGGCACATTATAATAAATTGTCGGAAGTTCACAGCAATGACTCCGAAGGAGCGAAAACAGTTTATAAACGCTGCTAAACTATGCTTTAAATGTTTGCAGCATAATTTTACAACAAGATGTATGAAGGAGTTCCGGTGTGCCATATGCAATCGGAATAATCACCATTCATTAATACATCAAGAACACAACACACCGGGCGAAAAGGTGACATCGAATATAGTCCAGCAACTAAGCAAGGACACACTGTTAGCAACAGCAATAGTGAAGGTAAAGACACCGGATGGACGAGTTCAACTTCTAAGGGCGCTTCTGGACAGTGGTTCTCAGACATCATTTATATCGGAGAAAACCGCACAGCTGCTAAGACTTCCACGCATAAGAGCGCCAACTAAAGTTACTGGAATATCGTCGGATCGAGTGGAGTCGGCAAGACACAAAGTTGTGATTGAAATGAGTCCACGTTTCAGCAACGATTTTTCAATTATGACGAAAGCAATAGTGCTCCCGAAGCTTCACAAAACATTGCCGAATAAGTCATTTGATGCGAATCTAAGGAATTGGGACAACTATGTACTGGCGGATCCCAATTACAACAAAATTGGGAGGATAGACATCATTCTGGGAGCAGACGTGTATCCAGAAATCATTAAGACGAGAAACCTGAAAGCTAATGGTATGCTAGCTCAGGAAACAAAACTCGGTTGGATACTTACAGGTAATATCCAAAAAATAACGAAGAAAAACAATATAATTGCAGCAAGTGATACACGCAAAAGGTTTCACAAAGAGAAAGCTGCACGATCCATCAAAGTCGGACGATCCAGCCATTTGGATCCCAAGCCATCACAAATATCTTCTCGTACACGACATGGAAGCAAACGCAGAAGGATGGCTCAAACTTATAAGGACGAAGACCCACTACCTATAGTGTAATATGTACGGATGCGTTAATTGCAATGCGCGATACTTGCGCGATGGTAATGGTGTGGCTGGGTGAACGAATTGGGTGGTATCCAAGATTCTTTAACAGAGTCTAATTCGAGCCCACCAAGGTGTTGCGGATGGACTAGTATCAATTTTATATCACACCATTTGGTCACGGTTCGGAACGGTACGCACGTGCTCGGCAAGCTAGCTAGTTCGGGAGATGTGGGCGGGGATCTTGTTCCTACGACGGACCTAAACCGTTTACAAATAAAAAAAATCACGTGCGCTTTAAATGCCCTTAAGTTTTTATAACACACGACTTCTGGATACAAAGTTACCTTTCTTTCTATAGAGTTAAGCTGTTATAACTCTAGGCCTCATAACCCTCCCTACCGTTGGTTTTCCTATGGCCTCTACATTTTATGAAAAACCCCTTAAACAACTCTTTACCTACGACACTGAAGTTTTACGTTAAGACAAGATTCACATCATCTTTAGTTCTGGTTTATTGCTACATAAGAATTCGTAACATTTATACAAAAAAAATTATAATGAAAAAAAAAAAAGAGAGAGAGTTACATACGCTCTCTAATAGAAATAGATACTATGAAAAGGGAATGGGTGATAATACAAAAATACAAAAAAATAAGTTGACAAAGAGATCTTGTCGCATGGCTGTGACTTATTTCATGTTCATCACACTCTTCAGAAGAAAGAGAATAAAATTATTGCATGCGATAAGATTTCTGTGACTTAAACTACTACTACATTACATGTACCGTCGATTCTCTTTTAAAATTGATCACTTACGTACTCTTTTAGTTCATCCAACGCTGCATGAAGGCCTCCTTGCGATGTTCGATGAGAGAGATGTTTTTGCTTAATTAGGAAAAATGTATGTATGTCGATAGAATATGCGATACATGTTAGGTAGATTATTAGAACAAAAAAAAATGAATTATATCTAAAGTTAGGGTTAGGATTTATATGCTCATTTTGTTTGTTCGATATAAATGCTTAAATGATTGTTAGGGAATTGAAATATATATGAGGGGCATTTTATAGGAAAAGTATTACTTAAATGAGAGCATTATAGAAAGGGCAATTTAGAAAATTAGGTTTTAAATTTTTAAAGAAATGATTAAATTTTAGAATAAATTTTAGTTTAGATCAATTTGTGTAAATTTTTGTTTAGTTTTTAAACTTATTATTTTATGTTTCCATTTTGCAGGCGTGAATTTTCGGTTTTGTAGATGGCTTGGTGAAAGAGGTTATCTTCTCTAAACACGTGAGATTTCCATAATCGGGCAATTTTGGTGGGATTTCAAGATGTCAAATTCGTGAAACAGGTGTAATTTTTGTCGGATTTTTCGATTCAGGCAATCGCTGGCCACAGATCCTTAGCTGGTGTCACACTGATTCCAAGTAAAAAGTTGCAGTCTCTCGAGTAAACCCAGGTTGCACGTGGCGTTCCAAAACGGGTTATTATGATAAGTTGTGCTCGAGAGACTAAGCAAAAACTTGCGTGTACCTTTTTTTTTTGTATGGATGGAATTATTCCTGACAGAAAAAAATTGATATTAAACACACGATTTATCACTTTTTCTTAAAATTTTACCTTTCAATTTTCTTGTTTTCTAAGAGTTTTTCGTCTTAGATTGGAATTTGGTCGCTTGTGACCGAACACTATTTTAGGAAAGAAAACACGTGATTGGTCTTTTTTTTTAAATGTAAATTAATGTAAAAATTAATTTACCTTCACATAACACTTTTTTAACACTTTACAAAAATCACCTTTTTTTTTCTGTTCGATATCTAAGAACAGTTGGTATGTTTTGCGCACGCTGCCAAAATTGGAAAGAAAGTCTGTTAGAAAAACGCATGGTAACGAAGCTTCTGTTTAGAAATTCTCACTCAAAGAAACAGGTTGCAATGTAATGAGAGTAGAGTTATATACATGTAACTGTTCATCTCATTAGTGCTGCCTAAATATCACTCAATATGTAAAAACACGTAGCTGAATGATTTGCTATCAGTGTTGAGACAAATATGTATTAAAAGAATTTGTGTACTGAATGGTACCAAATAAATGGAACAAAAATATCAAAGTGCTAAGCATCAAAATCAACCATTACAACACAGGTTTTGTGTATTTGTGATTTACAAGTAGACAAAAGCTGAAGTTAACTTTTGATGTCTTTGGCATGAAATTTTCCAATATATTTGCCTGACATATTTTGTAAATCGTAGTAACATGATCCGTGTTTTGCTATAACTTTAGCCTTTTCAAATTGATTGGCCAGTTTGCTATTGAAGTGGTCTATTGCTTTGGATTGAGCAAAATTTCGTCTATACACAATTTGACCGACTTCATATTCTACGGGTCGAGAACGAAGATTGTAGTATTTAGCATTCTTTTCATATGATTTTCTTATATTTTCCTGGGCTTTCTTTCTAATAAGTTCTACCTTTTCGTCACCTTTCAAATTTGCTGAATAATCGTCTAATAGACTCAACTTTCGTAACAGGGAATATGACTTTCCATTGGTCATCATATTCTGACCAAAGAGATGATAATATGGTGAGAAACCTGTACTAACATGTACGGAACTTCTTAATGCACAGCTAATTGCAGACAATTTCTCATCCCAATCTTTTTGCGATGGTTTAACATAAGCCCTAACTGCTGCTAAAACAGAACGATTTACGCGTTCACTAGCATTGGCTTGCGGCGAATAAATTGCAGTCAAGTTATGAAATACTCCGTAAGACTCTAAAAATGATTTGAATAAGGTGGATTTAAATTGTACGCCATTATCAGTTGTTATTGATTCGGGTATACCAAAAATATGAAATATACGTTTTTCAATAAATTCTACAATCACATTTGCAGTAAACTTTTTGATAGGTTCAAGAAAATGAAATTTGGACAGGTGGTCTAAAACTATAATTATACCAATATTTCCGGACGATGATCGCGGGTAAGGTCCTAACAAATCTAGATACAGTTTTTGAAAAACTCGGACGGATGTTGGCTGTTGACCCATGGGTGGTCTTAAAATCTTATTAGTCGCCTTAGTTTGCTTACAAACTTCGCATGCTTGTACATAGTCTGAAACCTGTATGACCATTTTTGGCCAAAAGAAAAATGTTTTTAAACGACGTATCGTTTTGCCTACACCGCCGTGAGCACAAAGAGGGTGGTCATGGGCTCTTGATATGAGTTGTTGGGTTAACGAGGTTGGAACCCAAAGTTTCCAAGACTTTTGCTCTTGAACAGTGTCGCCAGTAGCATATTCACAACGTTTATAAATAAATCCGTCATTGATTCGGATATCTGGTAGGTATTTTATTTTGGATTTTAGTTTTTCAATGAGTGCCAAATACTCAGCTGATCTAAATTCTTCAGATTCCAAATCGATTTCTATTGAACTTTCTATTTCATTTATTACCAAATTACAATGAAGTTCGTCATTGTTTTCGGAATACATCCGAGAAAGTGTGTCTGGAACTATGTTTTGACTTCCTTTGCGGTGTTTGATGTTAAAGTTAAAACCTTGGAGTTTTAGTGCCCATCGAGCAAGTCTACCATGTAAGTCAGATTGACTCATAAGCCATTTAAGAGAGGCGTGATCAGTTATTACCTCAAATTCGTGTCCTTCGACGTATGCGCGGAACTTCTTTATTGCCATGACAGCAGCGAGACATTCTTGCTCCGAAACTGAATAGTTTCTCTGTGGAGTTGTCATCTTATGGCTCATGTACGCAATTGGTACCTCATCGCCTTCGTCATTTCCCTGAGCAAGAACAGCTCCAATTCCATATTGGCTGGCATCACACTGAATGGAAAAGGGTCGATTAAAGTCGGGATTATGTAAAACGGGTGCAGAAGAAAGTATTACTTTGAGCTTTTCAAAAGCACTTTTAGCTTCGTCTCCCCAAATAAACTTTTTATTCTTTTGCAACATGTCTGTAATGGGGGATGTTACTGAGGCAAAATCTCGGACGAAACGTCTATACCATCCACAGATTCCTAAAAATCGTCTAAGTTGTCGGACGGACGTAGGTAATGGAAAGTCTCGGATAGCCTGTACTTTTTCTGGGTCCGTCTTAATTGTGCCATATCCTATTATGTGGCCTAAATATTTTACGTGTTTAAGGATAAATCGGCTTTTTTCTACATTAATAGTCAAATTGGCTTTTCGCATGCAAAATGCGATCTCGTGCAATAATAAAATGTGTTCGTCAAATGTTTCAGTCACACACAATAAATCGTCTAGGTATACGAAAACTTTAGTACGCAAGTGTGCTGGAATTACTTTGTCCATGAGTCTAGACATGGTTTGTGGCGCGTTGCATAAGCCGAAAGGCATGGTAACGAACTGGTACAATGGGCGACCAGGTACAGTAAAAGCCGTCTTCTCCCTTGACTCTTCATCAAGTGGAATTTGCCAAAAGGCATCCTTCAGATCAAGACTCGTGATGAATCTGGCCTTGGATATCTGGTAATGGATAGGCATCTTTTACTGTAACACTGTTTATTTTTCGAGCGTCAAGGCACAAACGTACCTTATCACGCTTGATCACTAGAGCAACAGGCGATGACCATGGACTCTGGGACTCTTCAATAACACCTGCTTCTAGCATCCGGTCTACTTCGGCAAACAACATTTTTTCTACAGCAGGAGACACAGCGAAATGTCTCTGTTTAATAGGTTTGTTATTACCCGTGTCAATGGAATGAGTGACTAATGAAGTTCTTCCTAACCCTTCTTTGGAATATGAGGGAAATGAATTTATAACTACGTCGAGCCGACTAGTCTGGTCTGCACTTAAGTTGTGAGTATCACTTTCAACTTCCACTTCCTCTACACAAGGTAAAATATTACTAGATTTATCAGAAAATAAATCTCTGGCTAAACCAAATGCTCGAACGAAATCAACTCCTAAGTACAAATTTTGTGTTAAATTTGGAATAATTAAAAAGTTTAAAGTTTTAGACTGTCCTCTAAAAGTAAGAGTTGTTGAAATGCTACCTACAGCGGAATGCTGATTACCATCTGCAGTCTTCAACCGAACGCAAAACTTTTTCCACGGATGTTTATTTTCATTTAGAAATTTCTTTGCATACTCCGAAGCAAAACAAGATATTGTAGCTCCTGTATCAATCAGGCCTACAACCTCTTCCTGGAAAATACTAACTGTTGCAAAAGGTCTTAAATCAAAGCTATTGATATCAGAAACAATGGCTGAACAAAACGATTTACGATTTGTTATTACCTTTTTCCAAAATTCCCTTAATCTTTTTGTTGATCTCTTTCTTCGTTTATCTAATTCTAAGTCTCTAACTAATTCTTCATTGAAAATTCTGGCTTTTGCCTCTTTATATTCTTTAAGTCGAATATGATATGGTTTAAAATATGTTGGAATAGGATTAAGTTTTGAAATGTTGTTTTTATTCGTTTCTACCGCTACTTCAATTAACTGATCAGTTTGAGATGCAGCCGATTTTAAGATTGAGTTGCTTTGGACTGAAATTGCTTTTTCGTCCGATTCGCCTGATAGTTTTTTGGAAACTTGTTACATTTCATGCAATTGGGTTTGAATATATTGGGAGTTCCACAACCATAACAAAAGATCTTTCTATCTGCTAAACAATCTTCAAACTTGTGTCCGGATTCCGAACTATTCCAACAATTCACCGCTTTAATATCTTCTACTTCAATTAATTCGTGCTCTTCCAATTCATTAGTCTGTATTTCCGATACGGTTTTACGGGGTATAAATGTTCTGTTAGATCTATACTTATTCAACTCTTCTTCTAAAATTTCATGTTTCCTAACGTATTCTCTTAATTCAGAAATGGAATAAATTGAAAAAAACAAGAGTTCTTTTCGAACTTCTGGTTTTAAATTGCATTTTAAAATCTCTACTAAATCTTGCTCATTTAAAGGAGTTTGTAAACGATCTGATATCTGTAACACAGCATCGTAGAATGTGTCAAACCTCTCTCCAGCTCTCTGTTTTCTACTTCGAATTTGTTCTCTTAAATCAAAGTCTGTTCTGCGATCACGAAATTGATTTCTGAGTTCACGACATAGTGTTTCCCAATTAATTTGGGTGGCAGTCCTATGGAAACGCCAAAACCAATCTGTGGCTTTACCAGAAAAAAGTACATCAATGTGACGGCACAGAATATCAAAGTCAGCACGTAAGTTTTGGATAGTAAGAGCGTGAACTCTATAAATAAAATTATCTACAGATAATCCATCCTCTTCTTGCCCTGTAAATTTCAAACGCCAACTCGAAATGATGTTAGAAACTTTGTCGGTTGTCAATTCTAAATTTGAATTAAATCTATTTTGCCTAGTCGATCTATTGGATACATTTCTGTTCGAATTGTGATGTGGATTACTATTACCAAAACTAGGTCTAGTGTTAGCACTTTGATTTAGATTCATATTTTCTAATTGATTACGAATTGCGTCGTTTATCATGTTCTGAAGGGTATTATCACTGACATTGTGATTTTCCTGAAGTGAGTTTAAATTATTTTTAGACATATTCAATACTTGGTCCAGCGATCTAGCACCAGTATTATCCGGGTTCTGGTTTAAACCAGGTGTCTGAGACATAGTCCAATCAAACAAATTTCTATTAGATGTAGTCTTCTTTTGGTTTTTTGTGTGTATTGTTCTTATTGCTTGGATGGGGACTACCTCCTAGAGTTTTATCTGCATCCACTAATATGCTAAAAGGTACCAGTCTATTCTGTCTACAAAGCTTAGCACATACTGGACAAACTTGAGTGTCATTTAAAATTCGAATTATACACTCTTTATGAAATATATGATTACATGGGGTGGAAACTATCAAGTCATTAATTTCAAAATCTTTATCACAAATGATACATTGATTGGGATTATAATTTTCAATCAGATTGTGGATGTTTTCATTGCTATGTACAATGGACATTATTTAATATTTAATACATGTAAAACTTCGTGTCTTCAGTAAAGGGATGTCAACAAAATTATTGAAAATAAAAGGTATCAAAGTACGAGAATGTCGTTTTAGCTTACGTTTACTATCTCGAATGCCTAACCAAACATAGGAATCAAAAAGTGGACGATTAGTGCAAAATTAAACTTGCATCTCAATCGTATTTCCGATGCTTTCCTGTTCATAATATTTGGATAAAAATATCGATCGGTAAATGTATAGGCTTAGATAAAATTTACACGATTGGAACACTAAAACATAAAGGAATGAATGAACATTCAAATCGTAATGGATAGTACCAGATCAATATTAATCTGAATGCTATAATTCCGATTACGTTTGAAAGTCATTGTATTCTTGGCCAAATAACCAACTCAGGACAGACAATTGTGATACAATAATGTAAATGAAATCATAGTGTTGTAAATTTAATTTAAATATCGATGTTAATTGAGGTTCCAAAAACTACAGATTTTATACCTGGGTGGAGTGGTACTATATGGATTTTTTTTTAAAATTGTTCTCCTGTCGTTTTCGGGCCCCACGTTGGGCGCCATTTTATAATGTAATGTGTACGGATGCGTTAATTGCGATGCGCGATACTTGCGCGATGGTAATGGTGTGGCTGGGTGAACGAATTGGGTGGTATCCAAGATTCTTTAACAGAGTCTAATTCGAGCCCACCAAGGTGTTGCGGATGGACTAGTATCAATTTTATATCACACCATTTGGTCACGGTTCGGAACGGTACGCACGTGCTCGGCAAGCTAGCTAGTTCGGGAGATGTGGGCGGGGATCTTGTTCCTACGACGGACCTAAACCGTTTACAAATAAAAAAAATCACGTGCGCTTTAAATGCCCTTAAGTTTTTATAACACACGACTTCTGGATACAAAGTTACCTTTCTTTCTATAGAGTTAAGCTGTTATAACTCTAGGCCTCATAACCCTCCCTACCGTTGGTTTTCCTATGGCCTCTACATTTTATGAAAAACCCCTTAAACAACTCTTTACCTACGACACTGAAGTTTTACGTTAAGACAAGATTCACATCATCTTTAGTTCTGGTTTATTGCTACATAAGAATTCGTAACATTTATACAAAAAAAATTATAATGAAAAAAAAAAAAGAGAGAGAGTTACATACGCTCTCTAATAGAAATAGATACTATGAAAAGGGAATGGGTGATAATACAAAAATACAAAAAAATAAGTTGACAAAGAGATCTTGTCGCATGGCTGTGACTTATTTCATGTTCATCACACTCTTCAGAAGAAAGAGAATAAAATTATTGCATGCGATAAGATTTCTGTGACTTAAACTACTACTACATTACATGTACCGTCGATTCTCTTTTAAAATTGATCACTTACGTACTCTTTTAGTTCATCCAACGCTGCATGAAGGCCTCCTTGCGATGTTCGATGAGAGAGATGTTTTTGCTTAATTAGGAAAAATGTATGTATGTCGATAGAATATGCGATACATGTTAGGTAGATTATTAGAACAAAAAAAAATGAATTATATCTAAAGTTAGGGTTAGGATTTATATGCTCATTTTGTTTGTTCGATATAAATGCTTAAATGATTGTTAGGGAATTGAAATATATATGAGGGGCATTTTATAGGAAAAGTATTACTTAAATGAGAGCATTATAGAAAGGGCAATTTAGAAAATTAGGTTTTAAATTTTTAAAGAAATGATTAAATTTTAGAATAAATTTTAGTTTAGATCAATTTGTGTAAATTTTTGTTTAGTTTTTAAACTTATTATTTTATGTTTCCATTTTGCAGGCGTGAATTTTCGGTTTTGTAGATGGCTTGGTGAAAGAGGTTATCTTCTCTAAACACGTGAGATTTCCATAATCGGGCAATTTTGGTGGGATTTCAAGATGTCAAATTCGTGAAACAGGTGTAATTTTTGTCGGATTTTTCGATCCAGGCAATCGCTGGCCACAGATCCTTAGCTGGTGTCACACTGATTCCAAGTAAAAAGTTGCAGTCTCTCGAGTAAACCCAGGTTGCACGTGGCGTTCCAAAACGGGTTATTATGATAAGTTGTGCTCGAGAGACTAAGCAGAAACTTGCGTGTACCTTTTTTTTTTGTATGGATGGAATTATTCCTGACAGAAAAAAATTGATATTAAACACACGATTTATCACTTTTTCTTAAAATTTTACCTTTCAATTTTCTTGTTTTCTAAGAGTTTTTCGTCTTAGATTGGAATTTGGTCGCTTGTGACCGAACACTATTTTAGGAAAGAAAACACGTGATTGGTCTTTTTTTGAAATGTAAATTAATGTAAAAATTAATTTACCTTCATATAACACTTTTTTAACACTTTACAAAAATCACCTTTTTTTTCTGTTCGATATCTAAGAACAGTTGGTATGTTTTGCGCACGCTGCCAAAATTGGAAAGAAAGTCTGTTAGAAAAACGCATGGTAACGAAGCTTCTGTTTAGAAATTCTCACTCAAAGAAACAGGTTGCAATGTAATGAGAGTAGAGTTATATACATGTAACTGTTCATCTCATTAGTGCTGCCTAAATATCACTCAATATGTAAAAACACGTAGCTGAATGATTTGCTATCAGTGTTGAGACAAATATGTATTAAAAGAATTTGTGTACTGAATGGTACCAAATAAATGGAACAAAAATATCAAAGTGCTAAGCATCAAAATCAACCATTACAATACGTTTCGAGATCAAGTAGTTTTCGCCCAAGGCTGCGAAGCCGGATTTCTCATCCATAACAGAACCGTCAGTATAAAAGAATACGTGGTCACGAAATTTTGTGTCTATAATTTCTAGGAATCGTTTTTGGACTTCTGTTGGTAACATTTCTTTCTTGCTACAGTATGCAAGGGAGTAATCAATATTCAGGCCTGAGAAAAACCAAGGGGCGACGTCAGACGTGGTCATGGGTTCAATATTCTCAACAACGAGGCTAAATTTCAATATTAGTTTCTCGAATTCAATAACCGCCTTTAGGAATAAGGGCTGGTATCGTGATTGTTTGGATCTAAGTGTGTTGATCCTAGCATTGTTGCTGATCATATCGTGGAAGGGATGGTCTCTTAAGGAAAATATCTTAAGGGTATAATTAAGTAATTGCTTTAATCTTCTGAGGTGGAGAGGAGGGGTTGAGGCCAGTACTTGTAGGCTATTGGCGGGACTTGTCTTGAATGCTCCAATGGAGAGTCTTATTACAGTATTTAAAATTGGGTCGAGATCCTTCAGGCGAGAGGCGGTGGCGGAGGAGTATACAATGGAGGCATAATCTAGGGTAGGCAGCACAATCGTATTCAATATTTTAAGAAGGGTGTGTGGGTCAGATCCGTAATGTGTACATTTCAACATTTTTATAATATTTAATTTAGAATTGGCTTTCGCCTTTGCTGAATGTGGTGTTGAAATGTTAATTTTTGATCAAAAATAACACCCAAAAATGTATGCCTATCCACAAATGTAATATCTCCATCGGATATTTTTAGAGACAAATTTGCTGCTGTGCGGTTTCTCCGCCTGGAAAATTTTATGGCCACAGTCTTTTCATCGTTAAATTGAAATCCACTTATTTCAGACCAAGATTTCAGTTTGTCTAATGTCCTCTGAATCTTCCTTAGTATTGCCGATATTTTCTTCCCTGAACAATACACTACCAAGTCATCTGCATATAGCAACGCTTTAACATCCTGTGTTATATTTTCGAATATAGAATCGATTGCTAATAGGAATAGTGTTACACTGAGCACAGATCCCTGAGGGACTCCGTTCTCGAGGCAGTAGTAGTCTGAAAGTGTGTTGCCTATCAAGCAACTAAAGGATCTATCTTCTAAAAAGTTTAAAATAAAAGCGGCCATATTTCCATTAATCTGGCTAGATACTAGTTTTTTAAGGATTAACTTCCTCCATACTCGATCATAAGCTTTGCGAATGTCGAAAAATACTGCTATTAAGTCTCTTCTTGAAGAGAAACTTTCCATAATATCAGATTGTAATATAGCCAAGTTGTCAATTGTGCCCCTATTCTTCCTGAACCCAGCCTGATTTATATTTATAATTTTGCTCTTTTCTATGTACCATACAAGTCTTTTATTTATCATCCTCTCAAAAAGTTTGCAAAGGCAGCTCGTAAGAGATATAGGTCTGTAGTTATCCTTCTTTGTGGCGTTCTTCCCTGGCTTCAAGATCGGTATTAGTAAAGCTTTTCTCCAGTTATTTGGGAATTTCCTTTTCGTCCAAATAATATTGTAGAAATCAAGTAAATATTGCCTCGAATTGTCATCCAGTCTCTTAACCATCTCGTATCTAATGTTATCTGGACCAGGTGATGATCCACTGCAAGATCGCAATGCTGATTCTAGCTCGATCATGGTAAATCTCTGATTATAAGCTTCTCCATTGTTCAAAGTATTTATGGAAAAATCAGTTCCCTCCGCGTACAATCTAAACTCTGAAGAAAAGTTTGTAGAAGAAGAGTTTCTGGCAAAATGTTGTCCTAAGATATTCGCTATATGGTTATCGCCCGTTACTAACTGGTTGTTTTCTTCTATAGCGGTGATTTGTCGAAAATTCGAACAACCATTAAGTGATCTAATTTTTCTATAGACGACCGAGGACGTTGTCCGTAGGCTTATACTTTGACAAAAATCTATCCATGACTTTTTTCGGCTTTTTCTGATCTCTCTACGAGTCTCCGATTTGATTCGAAGGAATTTTGCTAAATTCACTGCCGTCATATTTCTTTTAAATTGTTTCAGGAGTTTCCTCCTTTCTTTTATTAATCTTCTGATGGTGTCATTCCACCATGGAACTTCTTTCCTGTTGCAATAAGTGTTCCTATAAGGTATAGCTCTTCTGGCAGAGGTTATTATTGTATTGGAAATATAACCTTCTATTTCATCGACGTTGCTGCAGCTTTCAAGTGGCTCTCTGAAATCACAATCAAATTTATCCCAACTGGCTTTTTTCATGTTCCAACAAGGTCTTCGTTGAAAAGATGGTGTAAATCCGTTAAATCTAACCAATATAGGGTAGTGGTCACTATTATGGAGGTCATCACAGATATTCCATTCGAAATATTGTGCAATAGAAGGAGATATGAGACTTAGATCTATCTTACTGAATGTTCCGTAGGCAAAACTAAAATGTGTTGGTTCATTTACATCGTTTAATATATTAAGATCATTATCATCTATAAACTTCTTTACTATTTTACCTCTCGAATCGGTTCTCTCGGAACCCCAAATATGATTATGAGAATTAAAATCTCCCATTATTACAAACGGGATATCAAATTGATCTATTAAATTCTTAAGATCATTGCCGGAAATAGGTTCAGACCCAGGAAGATATATAGAGCAGATGATTAATTTGATGGGAAATTTTATTCTTATTGCTACTACCTGTAAGTCTGTATTAAGATTGATTTCCTCTCCGTCAACTGCGTCGTTAAGGTATATACAAACCCCCCCGTGAGCAGTTGTTGTTGTGGTTACGTTTTTGTAGAAGCATGAAAAGTTTTTAAGTTTTGTATAATTCGATTTAAATCTAGTTTCTTGAACACATATTGCAAGACAGTTAACTGTTGATAATAAGAGTTTAATTTCTTCTAAATGACTTAAAAAGCCATTGCAATTCCATTGGATTATTTGGTAGTCGTTATTCATATGAACTAGCGGAGCTTGATACATCTCTATCTGATTCTGTATTTACATTTATTGTTTTGTCTTGTTGACAATTCTGTTTTTTCTTCTTGTCTGCATTCGTTATCTCTCGTTTTTTCCTCTTTGATATATTTTTGGGCATTAAGCTAATTTTCGATCCATCTGGTTTCATTACTTCACGTACAGAGGGGACAGAGGAGAGAGCTTCTTTCAATGTTTTGACGGGTGTAGTTTTTTCAATTGTGGTTGGTTTTGGTTCTTCGCTTTGTTGACATTTACATGGGCAGTTGCATATTTTGTTTGTTGTTGTTGTTATGTTTGCATATGTTCTCGGCAGAGGGTTATTTCTTTCGTATTGTTTTCTAGCTTCAAAAATTGATCTCTTTTCTGTTATTCGTATTGTTTGTATTGCATACTCTTTCTTGTAAACTTCGCATTCTTTTGAGAAACTATTATGTGGTTTTTGACAGTTTACACACTTTGGTTGTTTCTCACATTTTTCTCGTCGTCCGGACTCATCAGTAGGAGTATGTTCAGTGTTACTGCAATGTGGACAAATTTTATCTTTAGAAGAACATTTCTCAGATAGATGTCCGAATTGGAAGCAGTTATAACAACGTAATGGATTGGGAATATATGGTTTAACATGAGTCGAAAAGTAGCCAATATAAATATGTTCTGGTATTTGGTGCACATTGAATGTGGCAATGTACAAACCCATATCAACGTTTGTCAGTTTTTTGGTTTCTGGGTCTCTCTTTTTGAGTCTTTTCACATCAATAATATTTGGATTTACACGAACAATTTCCTCTCTCATCTCTGTGTCATCCAACCCTCTCAGTTCGTCCGTATAGAAAATTCCTCTCGACGTATTGAGAGATTTGTGTTCTTCAACGTTGACAAAGATGTCAAAAGATAACGACATCATTTTAATGATTTTATTTGCCTGTCTTCCATTTTTACATTCTATTAATAATTGAACACTCCTGAGCTTCTTGCAACCTGTAATCTTTCCTCCAATTGTATCGATAGACTTTTGTATAAGAAAAGGAGAAACGTTTGAAAAATGTTTATCGGCGTGCACTCCAGCTCGAGACATGAGCAAAAACACGGGCTGTAACGATTCCGGGTTAAGAACAGCCTTACCCCTATCAAAGAGTAGGCCTCCCATGTTGGGAGAGGTCATGGCGATAGAATTCAAATTAGACACTTATGCTTTGATTTTTTTTTGTTTACGATTCAGGCGAATGTAAAATTTTATAATTTAATTGGTGGTTATTGTTTTGTTTTCGTTTGCTAAATTGTTTTCTCTTCTTTTATCCGATTGGCTCAGAAGAGATCTGTATGCAACGAGAGTTAAACACGCACTGTTACAAGACTTATGTACTTAATATGGTAATACTTAAACATAGACTTGTCATTGCCAAAAAAAAAAAAGAAATGGAAGTACAAAAGAGCGGTATAAAGTAAATGATTCGGAACTGAATGGACCGGTGGAACGATAGGAAAGAAAGAGCAGGAACTAGTTCACATAGTTTCTTCAGGTGAATAGTTCCATTGAACTAGTACGTTTCGGAACCACACAAATCTAGAGGGAACATCGTCTTTTTTTTGCAACATCAAATGAACGATAGCAGGTTGTCTTCAGCACCTACGGAGAACATGCAAAATTAGAGCGGACTTCTGGTTTACGGCATGGACTTCTGGTTTACGGCATCGGGTATAACCTCAGACGTTAAGCCCTAATGCATTTTCGCTGCTTACTGAGGTTATTGCAGCAATTCCAACCACCGACGCGACGTTAAGCGGAAGATCATCGATCATTTTTCAGATAGCGAGCAGAGGCGTCTAAACAGGCTGTTGTCCAACCCAGACAAGTGTGTCACATGCAGAACCAATCAACAGGCGAGCAAAATGACCTCCGAGCAGCAATATTTGAATTAGGTAGGAAATATGAACAGTTTACGACGCGATTACGTTCTCGATCCCATAGGTCAACCACTCTACGAAGTCGATCTCAGGAGCTAGACAAGAGTCAAAACAACAACGTTAGAAATTCTGAGGAATATTGGTATCATCGGACATACGGTCGTAATGCTCAAACAAGGACTGAGGTCTGGCGAAACTAATTGACTTTCTGGGCTCGTGGAAACTCCGGCGAAATTTCTTCCACGTAGGATCAAATATTTCGCCATCAAGATAAAGATAAGTACACTCAAAAATAATTATTAGTAGATAGCGGTGCCGATGTTTTTACCAATAACTTCGAAACAGTAGTGCCTGTAAATCGAAGCTTACGACAACAATAATTTCTGACATAACCGTCATTAAAACATTTAATGAAAACATTCATTTGCCGATCTTTTACGCAAATTCGACGATATAACCACGCTTTCGGCATACGGGTCCAAAACAAAATCAACAATAGCTCATCGAATTGAAACGCCTGGTCAACCCGTATTTTGCCGACCACGACGACTTGCAGCCGACTCGCAGCTTCAAAAAGGAATTTGAGTTCGTGATTAAAATAGGTATCAACCATACAAAAGCAACTGGTCTAGTCCATTGCACTTGGTTAAGTAGAGTGATGGAACATGGAGACCATGCGGGGACTATCGAACCTTGAACGCCCAAACAGTACCAGATCGATATCCATTGCCGTATTTGACGGATTTGAGAGGGAAGCGGTTTTTTTAAGTCGACCTGAAAAAAGCAATCCAAGCAAGAAGTTGAATTAAAACTAAAAAAACGCAACAAAAACCGTGAATTAGCGGAGATGTATCAAGCGGTAGACCATTTTCGTTTTGCAGTAGAAGGACGTAATTGCACGATCATCAAAAAAGCTTCACGGAGAATACGCCCACTCGATTTTATTAGCCAATTACGACCGATATACAACATACGACTGGAAAAGAAAATGCACCAGCCGATGCACTCTCTAGAATTGAATCACTCGACCTGGCAATAAATTATACTAACATCGCAGCGGCACAGAAAAATGGCCAAGGCCGACAATTCGAGTACACCGTTTTTGCTGAACTCATGCAAACGATTGTTACAACCCATTTACGAACTACGCCGTACCATACGCAATCGAATGGTCTTATAGAAAGATGACATCGAACTTCAACAACATCCATCTTATGTCACGATACGTCTAAATGGGTACCACATTTGCCAACGATTTTACTTGGGTTGCGTGTAGAGTTCATACCTGACATCAACGCGACTCTAACAGAACTTGTGTATGGCACAACATTAAGAATTCCAGGTGAATTCTCCTACAAAATTAATTCGAGAGAACCTACATGGAAATTTATGACGGAACTCCTATGGACAAGTTAAGACCAACTGAAACTGCACATTATACAAACCACCAAACCTTCGTTTTAAGGATATTTACTCAACCACGCATGTTTTTGTCAGAAACGACTCCATTAGACCTTCCCTGACACCCGTAATACGGACCGTATTTAGTTTTAAAAAGAAATTCAACATTTTTTACAATCCGCAATCGCAATTCTGCCGTTAGCATCGATCGTCTAAAGCCATTCTTCTATATATACTTAGTCAGCTGTTCCTAACATAGACACCTTAAAAACAGACAACAACATCCTCAAAGCATCTTATGGTCGAAAATAATAAATTCAATACCGACGTACCCGAAGAGAACGATTTCGTTCTGTCATCAGATAAACCTAGCTCAACAGGCATTGATACATCGGAAACTGTTTCAAAAAATACTATCAACGGCAGACGTATCAGGCTTCCTGTCCGCTTTAGATGACCTTTTCCAGCGCGGGAAGTGATGTGGCAACTCGTCGTTACATAAAAGTAACCGATTTACCATAACAAAGGATATCTTTGTAACTACGTTATTGCACTTACATATTTGAACTGATTTTGTCTTTCTTTTCTGCACGTATAACAAGTCTCATCGTTCCTTTCAAATAACGCAATTTTCATTTATAATGTCAGATACCATAAGATTAATAAATTCGGAGGACAAATAAAATCCATTCCCCCATATATATTTATAACTTACGAACAAGTTATAGTTTGTAGTTCAGGCAAATATTTATATTCGGTTGCTGCATAATTTGATAAAATGGCAATTTTTTCCAGCGTGTAGACATATATGTAGCTTACCAAAGGCTTCCAAGATCGTGTTAGCTTCCAATATTTGCTGTTGTATCCATGTAGACACATTTGATGTAACTGTGCATAAATACTGAAGAATGAATTTAGTACTTTCAGTTTTCCCAGCACCAGATTCTCCTGATATGACAACTGACTGAAAATGGAAAAATATTTTAATGTAGGGTATTGGAAGTTGAATAAAATATTTTTAAATATGTATCTGTTATTCAAAATAAGATCATAAAAATTTTAGCCGCCGGTCGTGGTGTTTTAGGTAGTGTGTGCGACTATCACTCAGTAAACCCATTTTTGAAACCTGGTAAGACCGTCAAAACCAGTTTTCAGCTGTCGTTTCCACCACGTAAATGCGTAAAAGAGTAATCTCTAAGTTATGTAGAACGTCTCTAGAAAAGCATAAGCCGTCCGGAGCCGGTATTATATGGTATATAAATTATATCGTCCATACCACTTGAGAGACATGTTCCCCGTCTGTTCCATCGAGGAATATTAAGGGAAATAAGTAATTTTGTTTGTGTATTGTTGATCTATATTCTTCATACAGTTTTGTTTCTGTTAGTCGAATTTGAGATCATTGATTTCTTTGCAAAAATAGAAACTTTCAAAAAAGGTATACGGATCCGTTTCAGAAGCTGCCATACTTCGTCATCGGTACCCATTTCCAATGATTTCAGCTGTCAATTATTGGTCTAAAATGTGCCATAGCTCTCGCAAGTTAACGAGAACTACTGTTTAGTAGCGCATATTCCAAAAAAAAAGTCTAGCAGTAAACCAAACACATGCAGTTAAAACCTTTTTGTTGTGTGTAATTGCCATCGGCAAAAAATGCGCAGAGTGATTTTTGTTCTTTAAGCATCAACTTAGCTGTACTCCGCTCGTTCCTTTGCAAGAATATAAATTTTCAATGACTTTTTTCTGCAAAGAAATATAAATAATAAATTATCTCAAATTCGACTAACGGGTAAATAAGTAAGTAAACTTGTATGTTAACATTTACATTTCCTATCAATATTTAAATATTTAAGATAAAATTATGCAATGCAAAACTGTTACGTCCATTGAATGAAATTTATGAATTTTTAGTATTTGAAGTTGCTTCAACTATCGCGCCACGATGTTAAACTTTGAATTAACTCTGGGCTGGGGTTATAAAGGTTGTCCATGTTTTATGTTGCAGTCTACAGATATATAACCTGTCATATTAAGTTAAAGGGTTATCCATTTCGTGGTTTCAAAAGTATGGGGCAGGAATTCGACATCTGTCAAACTTAGTTGTTAAACCAATTTTTTTTCTTTTCAGTTGGAAGTCTGATATTGACGAAAATGAATCGCTTAACTAGCACACAACTCGTAAAAATTATTAAAACCTACTACAAAAATGGTGATTCTGGCACAGCCACATATCGTGCTTTAATAATGGTTTATGGTTATGAAGCCCATTTCTCACTCGGTGGGTATGTTGATAAACAAAATTGTCGTATTTGGGGTTCTGAAATTCCTCAAGTAATTGAAGAGAGGCCATTACATCCACAAAAAGTCACTGTTTGGAGCGCTCTTTGGTCCGAATCTGTCATTGGACCTTACTTCTTCGAAATCGACGAGGGAAAGACTGTCACCGTCAATTCGGAGCGTTATGGTCGTATGATAACCGACTTTTTTTTGTCTGCTATTGAAGAATACGACTTGGAAAATATGTGGTTTCAACAAGACGGTGCCACATGCCACACAACTCGAGCGAATATGGCTTTATTGCAAGAGACATCTTCTTGTCGTGGCGACATCAACTAACCACCAAAATCATGCAATTTGACACCATTAGACTTTTTTTGTGGGGCTAGGCGAAAGTCCGTGTTTATACAGATTAACCTTTAACTCTTCAGCACTTAAGAACCAACATTCGTCGAGTTATGGCTGAGATGTGCCAAAAAGTGGTCCAAAATTACCTCAAAAGAATCAATTCTTACAACACAATGATGTAGTGTTTCACACATAATGTCAACGTTCAAACTTAAAAAAGAAATATCATGAAAAAAATATTTTATATGTGTTTTATTTACGTTTACTTTTAAAAAGCAAAATGGATAACCATACATATATATATATACACTTGTGCTCACACAATTAATTCACTTTGAAACGAAATTTGAAAAGGTACAACAAAATTGTAACGGTTGATTTTTTTATATTTTCTTTTGTCTGTCATTTATACCAATGTTGGGTCTAATAAGGTCTGCAAATATATTGAGTGATTTGTTGTGTGGATGCATTCTTGTTTGCCAAATTTCACATTTACGCGCTCATTAAATTAAGTCATTACACTTTAATGCGCAAAAGACCCAGTGCTGTTTGTTGTCACACAAACGTTCCACTGATCCAGCACCGTCGTCAATATCTATGGGTGGTGTAGATATAGACGTGTCAGATACTCTTGATGTTCTGGGCATGAAGATACAGGGTGATGCTCGCTGGGCAAGCCATATATTCGAAATGTCGAAAGAAGCATTCAAGTGTTTAGGCTTCTTAAAGCGGTGCAAGAAATACTTCACCCCATCTGACCTCGTAAATATTTACACCACATACATCCGACCGTGTACAGAGGAGAGCGGTGGTGATGATAGGGGATGGTAGGGTATCCAGCTCTATTGTCTTTTTTTTTTTTTTTTTTTTTTTGACTAACACTCAGGGGATGCCCCCTATAAATGCAATGCACTGTGTTAGCGATGGGAAATAAGGGTATTGGAGGGAGGAAAGAGGGAGTAGTGTTTGTTGACGTTGGCCTTGAATTTGATAATGTCATAGCAGGCAGGAAAAACACTTGCAGGAAGATTATTCCACAAACGAACAGTTCGGCTGAAGAACGAATTTTCTCTAAAGTGCGTCGTCCGGTCAACCGGCCATTTGACAATGAACGGATGAGAGACCCTGGATAGCCGAGTATTCCGGCTAAATGTTCTAACGTCAGGGACCAGACGACGGATATCTTCTGAACAGATACCATTAAAATATCTATAGAATAGCGATACACAACCCACATTTCGGCGATGCTGTAGGGAGACAATAGAGCTGGATACCCTACCATCCCCTATCATCACCACCGCTCTCCTCTGTACACGGTCCAGAAGCTTCAAAGAGGTTAATGTAGTCCCTGCCCATATATGCGAGTTGTATTCCATTTTAGGCCGGATGTAGGTGGTGTAAATATTGACGAGGTCAGATGGGGTGAAGTATTTCTTGCACCGCTTTAAAAAGCCTAAACACTTGAATGCTTCTTTCGACACTTCGAATATATGGCTAGCCCAGCGAGCATCACCCTGTATCTTCATGCCCAGAACATCAAGAGTGTCTGATTCGTCGATATCCACACCACCCATAGATATTGACGGCGATGCTGGATCAGTGGAACGTTTGTGTGACAACAAACAGCACTGGGTCTTTTGTGCATTAAAATCTACTCTGTTCATTTGGCCCCACTCACAAATCGTCGCCAAATCGCGGTTAAGTGAGTCGTTCATCGTTCGCCTTTTTTCCTCGACTTCCAGAGGACCTGGCCGATGATCAAATGAGTACGAATGACAGAGGTTGCTGTCATCCGCAAAGGAGTAGATTGGGTTCACAGTCTGCCCCAACAGGTCGTCAATGAAAATAAGAAATAGAGAGGGAGAGAGGACAGAGCCTTGTGGCACTCCTGCGGTCAACCTATGCTCGTTGGATGAGACCCCATCTATAACAACTCGTATAGAGCGATCCCTGAGAAAACTCGATATGAATCGAGAGAAGGTACTACCGACACCAAATGCAATAAGTTTTGATATGAGTGCTCCGTGCCAGACCCTATCGAACGCCTTGGAAATATCCAGAGCCACGACCTTACTTTCACCAAGGCGGTGAATGGATCGACTCCATCGCTCCGTAAGGAACGCCATCAGGTCTCCAGTAGATCGATTTCTACGGAAGCCATACTGTCGATCATTCAGGAGGCCGTTAGACTCTAGATACCTTACAAGATGGTGATTAACCATGCTCTCCATAACCTTCGAGAGCGCAGAACATATTGCTATATCGCTATTCTATAGATATTTTAATGGTATCTGTTCAGAAGATATCCGTCGTCTGGTCCCTGACGTTAGAACATTTAGCCGGAATACTCGGCTATCCAGGGTCTCTCATCCGTTCATTGTCAAATGGCCGGTTGACCGGACGACGCACTATAGAGAAAATTCGTTCTTCAGCCGGACTGTTCGTTTGTGGAATAATCTTCCTGCAAGTGTTTTTCCTGCCTGCTATGACATTACCAAATTCAAGGCCAACGTCAACAAACACTACTCCCTCTTTCCTCCTTCCAATACCCTTATTTCCCATCGTTAACACAGTGCATTGCATTTATAGGGGGCATCCCCTGAGTGTTAGTCCAAAAAAAAAAAAATCTGCGATATTTACATGCAGTTCTTTTTTAATTGCTGGTGTAACTCCAAATAAAAGTTTTGCTAATAATTGCTATAAAATATTACTATAATGGGTAAGAAAAAAAGTACAACACCGTGTGAAAGGAAAATCATTTGGGAATGTTTTGAAAAATACGAAAATATTGCAAAAGTCTCTGAGCTTTTAAATTGTTCAAGAGGAAAAGTGAACAACGCAATCCATTACTTTAAAAAACATGGCAGTTTTGAGACCTTGCCTCGTAAAAAGTCGAGAAAAACTACCTATGCTGATGACAGGCAATTGGTCAGGATGAGCAAATCCGATCCTTTTTTGACTTCTACTGAAATCAGGGCACAAATGGAGGAATATCATGGAGTAAAAATATCGGCACAAACTGTCCGTCGACGCTTGCAAGAAAAATCGTTGAATGGAAGAATTGGCCGATGAAAACCAAATGTATCAAAAAAAATATTAAAAAAAGGATTCAAATTTCTGGAAATTGGTTGTTTGGAGCGATGAATCCAAGTTCAATGTATTCGGAAACGATGGAAAACCATATTTCAGACGTCCACCACTGCAGGAACTAAACCCAAGATACACCAAGAAAACAGTTAAACACGGGGGTTCATCAGTAATGGTTTGGGGGTGTTTCACTACATGCAGTGTTGGTCCAATAGTTCAAATAGATGGAAAAATGACAGGAATCATGTACAAGAATATACTTGAGGAGAATTTAGTGGGGGATTATGCAGAAGATTTGCCCCTAACATGGATATTTCAACAGGACAACGACCCCAAGCACTGTTCACGGATCGTAAAGGACTGGATAGGTGCGAATCATATCAAAATTCTGGAGTGGCCTGCCCAAAGTCCCGATTTAAATCCGATAGAGAATCTGTGGGGTATTATAAAAAGGGCTGTAGCGGCGAGAAAACCTTCAAACAAAGCTTCATTATCGGAAATAATAAAGGATGAATGGTACAAAATCACTCCTGATCAATGTGCGGCGCTCGTTGGTTCAATGTCAAAGAGATGTGGAGAAGTGATCCAACATAAAGGTTTTCCAACAAAATATTAACTTTGTGTAAGGTAAGATTTCCCAAAAGTTGAAAAAAACACATTTTTCCGGATGACTTAATTATGTGAGCAGGGTAAAATGGATGTTATCTGGATTTTTCCTTAGAACTAAACATTTTTTATTATATTAAAACTTGAAAGTGGATGAATTTACTTAATTTGAGTCCTTTTTATTTCTTTCTAAAACAATTTTGTTAATTTCAATAAAAAAAATAAATTATTTCTTTATGTTTTTGTATTTTTTTCTGATTGACTTAATTGTATGAGCACAAGTGTATACAGGCAACTCCCGGTATAACGAATGATATAATGTCAGGGCCATTCGTTATACCGAATAATTCGTTATATCGCGAAGTTTTTTTTAACACGTTATTATTGGATTTTAAACAGAATAATTAATTCATATTATTATTATATATATGTTTTTAGCAGGGTTCAGAAAACACACTCACAACACACACAATGTATTCTGGAAAATCAACACACACAAAGTTTTCTTATCAGTGTTCAGTAATAAAGCAACACACACAAAGTGCGAGTGTGCAGTCGTGTTGGTGATTTGTTTTTATTTTTTCTTGCGTGAACACACATGTGCAGTTTGTGTTTTTTTTTGATCCGAACATACGCGTACAATACACAGCCTGGTGTGCGCAAAAAAATAAACACTCGTGATCGATTTAACAAATCCAACGTGTTGTGTTTCCATTTTTTCTTTCGTGAACACACATCGGCAGTTTGTGTTTTTATTTGATCCGAACATATCCCAGCAAACAATTGGAAGATTCTGAGGCGAACCATTGCCAGAGCGAAGTCTTAGCGATTCGCCGTAGAGATCCTTTGAAGTTGACAGGTGATTCAGTTTTCTTGTGTTAGTTGCAAATATTTCTTTCATGCGCGAGTATATACGGAGTTAAAAAAATGGAAAATAAAAAGACAAAATTTTGTTATAAAAAATTCGAAACTTTTAATGTCGAAACAAAAAAATTTACGTGCCTCGTGGAAAATTGCAAAAAAGAACTTAGTGCAGCATGTAATTCAAATTTAAAACGACATTATAAACTGGTGCATAATATTGTCATTGACGCAGTGGAGATGCTTCCAAAGGGCATCAAAAAAAAAAATTGTGTAACTAAATTAAACACAATTTTAGACAAGGAAGAGTTTTTAAAATGTTGTATTGGACTGGTGACAAAAAAAAATTTAGCGTTTCGTTTTTTTGATGACAATGAATTTTTTAAAAAAATTATTAAGCCATACGAAGATAAATTTTGAACCACATTGAATTCCAAAACTATTTCTAATATTGTTTGTGCCTCCAGTCAACAAATAAAAAAAGCCATAGCGCAAATAATAAAAAACAAAATGATTTCCTTAAAAATTGACGTTGCCAGTCGGCAAGACAAACACATTTTAGGGGTAAACATTACGTGATTTCAAAGTTTGCATAAACACCATTGGTAAGTTCTTCAAAGGGGTTTCGGAGCAAGCAATTTTTGGACCAGCTCCAAGAAAAAAGGCCTTTTAAAGCTTAAAAAAAGAAAACAAAAAGAAAAGAAAATCGAGGCGGGCCCCTATATTTCCCGAGTTATGGACCCCTAAATTTTGAAGTAAAATCGGCTATATCTTCCTTATTTCGCATTCGACAAAGTCAACACCGGCTAAGGCTATGCAAACTGCCCATGCGGCTACGCTGACGCCCATAATCCCGTAGCAATAACATTTTTCCGCGATTTTTTCGAAATAATTTTTTCTTTTTTTGTATATGTCCACAGTTGTGTGGTAAGAAATCAGGAATGGAAAATGAATATGTTTGGAAGTTTTCTCCAAATTGTCACTTAAAAAAATCACAAAATCAACCGCTCCGCAATGTGTCAACAGATTTTAAAAATTTCGCCTCATTGGTCTTTTTAAGAAGCTTGCCAATGATACCCATATTGACTAGGTCGGACGTCCAGAATTTAGGGGGTCCGTAACTCTCGAAATATAGGGGTCCGCCCCGAATTTTTTGTTTTATTTTTTTAGGGTATATGTGCCCAGATAATTTTTAAGCGGGGGTTTCACATTAAAATCATGAAAAATTTTAATGCACCTTAAAAGTGACATAGGTACAGTCAAGGTTTATGTATAGAAGGTTACGCCATCCCAGCCCCCTTCCCTTTTCTGTTTTTGACGTTTGTCACCAATGACGTCACGCAAACTTTGTTCCTATTGGTTAAAAATTTCGAGCTAACAGCTGATAATATTTGTGTATTCATAACAGTGGGACAATTGACTATTTTTGCCATCAATTTATTTATTAGCGAAAAACGAACAATTTTTTGTATATTAAGTTAAAGTTTTATTTAATTTTCTTTTTTGGTATAAATATTTTTGGTAATGTCGGCATTTAATATTCTTAACCTAAAGTACATTCTGCACCGGAAAAACATTCTTTTTACATTTACATTTTTTTACTGTTTTACATTTTTTTACACAGGTATGATTCAACTTAATAAAAGACACACTGCCCAATACTTAAAGGAGGAAGTAATGAAATGCCTTGCAGAATACAATATTGATATAAGACAAATTTATTCAAACACTACCGACAATGGCGCAAATGTCGTGAAAGTTTCAAAACTATTGCAAGAATTGCAGGACGAAAATTTATCGACGGCAGAGGAAGAGGATGAACTTAACAATGTGAATAGTACGTATAAGTCATTTGAGTCCCAGATTTCGTCTGTATTTTCGGTTGTACGATGTGCAGCGCACACCATACAACTAGCTGCTTATGACGTTATTGGAGTTTTGCAATCAGAAATCAATGATGTTAGAGATGTTGCCAAAAAAATTCGAAGTAACCTTAGGATTGGAGATCAGAATATAAGCCTTCCATGTCTAGATAACTCAACTAGATGGAATTCTACGTACGACATGATAGCCTCCATATTACGTCTCAGAGATTATATTAATGATCTCGATGACTCTGCAAATATATCCATTAATTGGATATTTGTAGAAAGTTTTGCAATAGCATTTAAACCATTGGCTGAGTGTACAATAAATATGCAAAAAGAGCAATATGTCCTAGGAGATTTTTTTCGTGATTGTCTGAAATGTGAGCTAGACCTGGAAGAAATTATGAATTCAAACAGGAATGCGAAAGATTTACATCATGCAATGGGAATAAGAAAACGTAAGCTTCTTGAGCACGACGCACAGAGGGTTAGAATAGCCTGTTTTCTTGGATTAATTAAAAAAAAAATTTTAAATATCGTTAAAATTTTTTGCACCCGGTTACAGTATATAAAATTTTACATCACTTGTCGTTAAAATAAATGTCAAAAGTGGTCTGGTGTTTTTGTAGTGAAACTTCAAAGTCAAACTTCATAGAAATTTTTGTGCAAAAAAGACTGAAAAAAGTGAAAACGTTCCCGTTGAAAATTTTATTTATTTTAAAAAGTATTGTAAAAGTTAAACATTTTTCAATCAAGTTCACAAATACGTCGTTAACATTTGTGTATCAAATTGTGTGTGGAAGTGATTTAGATGTAGTTATTTATATTGAAAATGCCAAAAAAAATAATATTTTTATATTTTAAATGGATATATAGTTATTATTCGTCCACATTCGTGTCATAATTTGTAGTTTATATTAAAGAGGACATAAATCTGTGTTGTATTGCAAAATTTTACGCTGCCCTTTTGTGCTTTTTAGAAGCCATGCATTGTTTAATACAAGTGTTGCAGCAGTCAAATTAGCTAAAAGTCACATTGATCTCGCGACTGGTGCTGTTGTTGTGTGTTGTGATTTGTTGTTTTTCATGTTACTTTTTTCTATTTATTTGTGCTCTTCTTTTCCGTATATTAATGTTGTTATTTTTGTTTCTTTTAATAATATTCTTTGTTACAATAATATTTTGTTTTTGTTTATTTTAATAATATTCTTTGTTTTGACAAATAGTGATTGTGTTGTGCAGTTTCAAGTAATAGGGTAAAAGGGATTTTTGAAATGTTTTTTTTTTTATTAGCATTATTTTTTTTTTTTTTATAGATACAAGTTCGAACGTTGTTTTTTATACTCGTCGAAGCTTATTTGATATTATGATGAATTCAAGCGCTCAAACAATGAATGACAAGATGACATTTGTAGCTGAAGAAATCAAAAAACGCACCAAAACGACGTTTTTTCCAAAACGCTGAAAAATCTGCCGAAATAACAAAAATAGATGTTAATTTAATAAAAAAAAATGCACGTGTTGCTTATTGCTGTATCCAGTGGCCATGAAATTAATAATGAAAAATTTCAAATATATGCACACAATACAGGACGACTTTTTGTTGAAACGTATCCTTGGTACAATATGCCTACCACTTTGCACAAGTTTTTTATTCACGGACACGAAATTGTGTCAAATGCCCTTTTACCTATTGGGCAGTTATCAGAAGAAGCGCAAGAAGCTCGAAATAAAGATTTTAAAAAATATAGGGAGTTTCATTCCCGAAAGTGCAGTCGCGAAAAATCAAACCAAGACATTTTTAATATGTTTTTGATAACCTCTGACCCAATTATTTCAAGCATGCGAAAATTGCCTGCAAAGAAGGTTCAAAGCTTGCCAGAGGAGGCAATTGATTTAATTGTACCTGCAGCTCCGAACAAGAACTATTTCAGTGATGTTGAAGTTGCTGATGCTGCGGATGATGATAATTATAATGATGATAATGATAATGATGTGGATGATTAACTTTAAGATGTATAAAATGCAATGTTTAAGTTCTCATACTGTACTCCTTGCACTATATACCTACACTGATATTTGGCATTACTTAATAAAATTATACTCAAATATACTTAGAAAACATTTTTTTTAACTTATTTTAATGGTATTAACTGAAAAATAAAGAAAAATTATCCTAACATAGCTTCCCTGATTTGATCCAAGAAAACATGCTACTCTAACCCACTGTGCGACGCCTTCGTTGCTGCATTGTATGTAGATCCTCGTTTTAATTTTCAAGGAACTCCACTACTTACCATTAATGAAAAAAAAACTGCAATGGTATATTTAAATTTAAATTTTGTAATTTAAAAAATTTTTAATTAGTATTTTTTTTTCAGAATCACTTATTAAAGACTTATGATATCATTAATAATATTACAAAATCCACATCTTCGCAAGATGAAAGTGACTGTAATTCATATTCCGAACATCCAAGCTTTTCCGATAACATACCAAGTACATCAAATAGTGCATACTCTAAACTAACACTACGTGTAGACGAACTCTCAAATACATCTTATTTGCTAGCAACAAATCAAAATCGGCACATGAAAGCAGAACTTCTAGCCTTATGCGAACAACAAAGACAACCGTTTGAAATTGACATATTGGACTACTGGAGCAAAAACTCCCAACGTAATTTAAATTTACGACGGCTTGTCGAAGTGGTACTTGCTGTACCTGCAACGCAAGTTTCTGTTGAACGCGCATTTAGTGCACTTGCTACAGTTATGACCAAGTTAAGGACAAAGCTCTCAAACAAGTCTCTTTCCAATATTTTAATAACAAAATTAAATTTTGAAATGATTGACTGCACAGACCTTCAATTAGAAAACGGAGAATAACAACCAGGGACCGTAAATAATGATTATTATTATTTTTTTTAAAGCACAAAATCAATCACTTAGAACAGACATAAAAGAAAAATAATTTCATCATAATGAATTATTTTGGACAATCTTTGAATTTCCGCAATGATTTTTAAATTTAAGATTTTTATCGTTTTCTTCAAAAGTAATAATTATTTTTGAGTAATATTATAAAAATCAGAAATAATCATTATTTTTGAGGAAAAAAAAAATAAAACTCAAAAATAATGATTATTTATGATTTTTATTTGTTTCGCTCAAAATAAAACTCATTTTCAATTTACGACTTTTTTGTGGGGTTTTTTGCCAATGTCGTTGCATATCCTCATAAAACAAATATTTATAATAAAACTCATAATGATTACGGTCCCTGATAACAACAGTTTAATTTACAAAACACAAAAACTTCTTTTTGTTTACATAGATATGTAATAAGTAATTATTTTTTCCAGGAAGGTTTAAAATCTAACCCTTTGTGTATAATATAATTGTTGTTTGACTCAACATATTGTTCCCTCCAAACCACTTTCAATAAAATAAATAATATATGAATTTAACAATTTGATTTAAGGTGTTTTCTGTGTTTGTGTTTTTCCAATCGGCCCCAATGCTCCTCCTTGTTTAGCAACAAAGGAATGCTACGAAACATGTCTTTAAATTAACTGTACTCGTTTTTATTTGTTTTTTCTAAACACCAACCAAATAAAAACACAAACTGCCGATGTGTGTTCACGAAAGAAAAAATGAAAACAAAACACAACACGTTGGCTTTGTTACATCGATCACGAGTGTTTATTTTTTTGCGCACACCAGGCTGTGTATTGTACGCGTATGTTCGGATCAAATAAAAACACAAACTGCACATGTGTGTTCACGCAAGAAAAAATAAAAACAAATCACCAACACGACTGAAACACTCGCACTTTGTGTGTGTTGCTTTAAGCTGTGTTGTTTAACATTTATGTATGGGAATTTTATACAGTGTGTGTTTTTTTCTGAACCCTGGTTTTTAGTTTTAACATAAAAAAGAAATACATATTAGTACATTTCTGTTAGATTTTATGAAATCATAGTGTACTTATTTTTGAAAAAAATAAGATTACTTGAAGAAATCTATTATAGATGTTTGTTTTGGCACAATTTGGAGACTTTTTTGAACTGCTTCCTCCTGAATTTCTCTCAATATTAATGATTTTGATAACTCAATGTTATTTTGCTAACTCCATTGAATATTCGTTTCCAAGCATTTGATTACATCAGCATGTTTAATTTTGTTTGTAGTATATGAGGCTTCATCAATAAATTCGACATTTTCGTCGTTTTCTTCATTTTCATCGATGGAATATTCCTCCACATCATCCCTATTCCAGTTATTAAAATCATCCATATTGAAAGAAATCTAAAATTATAAGATTACATATAAAACATTACAAGGTGGAAATGCTATTTAGCTTACGCTTGGAAACACCGAACTTAGTAGTCTTACTCCCCTTTGCATAAGCACAACTTCATCTTGCTGCATTATTCGCGAAAGTGGGATGTCATCTTCCTCATCAAAATCGTTGGCTGACAAAATTTTATTCCAGCATTTCGCTAACATATCCATTAAATTGTTCCAGGCAAGACAAATCATGGATGCAGTCTCATAGAGATTATGACATTTTAGAAACTCCACATTATCTGATTCAGATGACACAATTTTTGAAAGTAGGCTACTTCTGTATTGCATTTTAACTAAGCGAATGGCATTTTGATCCATGGGCTGGATAAGAGGCGTGACATTTGGTGGCATATAAATTGTCCAGATTTTACCATCTTTCGTGGGTTTCATGAGCTCTTCTGCACATGGGTGACTGGGAGCGTTGTCAAGAATTAATAATGCCTTCATTGGCAGGTTGTTAGCTTCTAAAAATGATTCAACCTAAGGAAAGATGGCAGCAATAAACAAAACAAAAGTTCTTTATGATCATCGGTTCGCAAAAATACTTACCTCGGGTATGAACATTTGAAAGAACCACACTTTAAAAATGCCACAATTCATCCACGCGCATTTTGAATGAAGGTAATCTATAGGCAACACTTTATTCCGAAATGAGCGCGGTTTTTTCGCTTTTCCAATGAGAAGAGGTTTAATTTTCTTTGTCCCTGACGAGTTTGCGCAAAAAAGTACTGTTACCCTGTCCTTAGATAATTTTCTTCCGGGTGCAGTAGCATCTCCTGCATGAACAAATGTTTTGTCCGGAAGCATCTTCCAATAGAGAGCCGTTTCATCGGCATTAAAAATTGCTTGGGGTGATAACATGTTATCCTTAATAACACTTTGTAATTTTCTTTTGAATGGGTCTACCAAGTCTTCTCTTGATGACAACTTTTCATCAGATTCCTTCAGCAATCGTATGCCGTATCTTTTTTTGAATCTATTCAACCAACCATCACTTGCATGAAAATTCCCTTCATGTAGCTTCCTTTGTAATTCTATGGCTTTTGATTTTATTGCTGTTCCGTTTACTGGAACATATTTTTTCCTTTGCTTTAGAAACCACTCGTAAAGCTTCTTTTCCATCAGTGGATATTCACCTTTTTTAAGAGATCGGCGTTTTTTTGAACCATTGTTAGTTCCTTCTAAATTCGAGACAATTTCACTTCGCATTTTCTTTAATGTGCATATTGATGACTTCGGAATTCCATATTTCGTCGAAATCGCAGAAAGACTTGTTCCCTTTTCACATTCATCTAAAATTTTAATTTTTTTACTTAAGGAAATTCTGTTTCTTTTGCCCATGATTGACCGCACTCTCGACTCGTTGTTAAAATAGAAATAACAATTTCGCGATCATTTTGTGTGTATGCATCAAAAAAATGAGTATGCAATGAAAACTAACGGTATTACAACGACTCTTGAGTGTTTTTCTTTTTCTTTCTGTTTTAATTCTGCCTATTCCTTTCACGATTTTTTCTCAACCGTTCGTAATATCGAGTCTAAAAAAATGTAGGTCGTTCGTAATATAAGGTACTTAATGTTAAAATTTTGGTCGTCCGTTATATCGGATTTTCGTTAAACCGAGTATTCGTTATACCGGGATTTGCCTGTATATATGCAAAATGGGGTAGGACCGATACCGAAAAATATTGACAAGACATTGCAGCGTATATGAATATTATTGGACCACCAAATCCAAGATAAACGATATGGTGGAAGGACTGCAAGGTAATATCGAAAAGAACCACGCCATGCGTCTAAACCACGGTATTGACAGTAACATCCTGGTACAAAATCAGCGCATCAGGTGTCAATTTCTTTGGCTATTTCGATAGCACGATACAATTTATCACTATCTACCATTATCGCTTCGTTCATCGTCAACCACACATCGTACATCGCTCTCTACCAGTGTGAGCATTTTTGCAGCTAAATTTAACACTTTTTTTTGTATTTAGCCGCAAAATTTTCATTTAGCATGTAGCATTTTTCTTAGCTTTTTGCAATTATTTAGCAATTTAGCATTTTTTAGCATTACAAAATTTAGAATATTTTAGTACTTTTTTTATGTAAAAAAGTTGATAATTTTTAGTTGACTACACATTTATACATATAACCGTGGCAACCATGGCGTAGTGATTACAAAATAAAATCTGGCATCACAGCTCAATAGTGCAACTGTGTTTTCTTTAGTTGAGTTTGACAGCCAAGATAGATTTAAAGGAATAAAAATGTGAATAAGCAAATAAAATCAAAAATGTGTTAAAAGCGGAATTCTAGCTACATTCATCTCTATATAAAACAAAAAACACCAATTTATTTCAGAAAATGGAAAGGTTTGTAGTTAACTAAAAAAATAAATTATGTGTAAATTTTAGTTATTATAATGACTTTTATAGGTATCTTAAAAGAAGTGACCCAAATGATTTAGATATTGACGAAGTTAGCAGTGACTCCGAAGGTTCAGTGGCATGAACCTTATAAAAACAAAAATTAGAAATAGAATGATATTGAACACTATGAATTCACTTCTTTACATTAGATGCGGATTGAAAAGGTTAAATAAATGTTGCGATAGTTTTAAAATTACCAGCGATCTCATAAACAAATGTGATAAAAACATGTATGATAATGATATTTCGACCGACTCGGAAGTTGAGGAAGAATATTCATTTGATAATTTATTTAGTTTATAATTAAAATGTATCATTTTAAACAAATGATATTTAGAAATGTACTGAAATGCTAAAAAATAGCGATTTAACTTTTTGTTATTTTTTTTTTATATAAATATACATATATGTATGTATGTACAATCCAATGTGATGTTGTATTGAAAGGTCTCTTTTTCTTTTATGTATGTAAGACTCTTTATGTTTCTTTTTTATTCAATAAATAGTTTTTGTTGTTGGCTCAACAATACATGGTTGAATTATTACACGTCATTGTTTTATTCTAAAGAAATATATTTCTAAGGAACATTGAATACAAAATTTAAAAAAAAAACTGTTTGTGGTGATCATTCTATTAAAAAAAACGTTTTTAAAATTTAGCATTATTTTTTGGCATTTTAATATTTTTGTTTAGCATTTTTTAGCATTATTTCAATGCTGATTTAGCTGCAAAACTTTTTTAGATCTGGTCACACTGCTCTCTACACATTGTTCGTCATTTATATACATTCATACGCACGTTCGTCTTCGATTTCTTTGTCTTCATTCGACTTCATTACAACATTTCGTGGCAATCTTGAGCTCCAGCTCTCTCTTAATCATTCCCTTCAAGCATACTTCATCGCTCTCTTTACTTACTATTTGTCGATCAACTCTTCCATTGGCAACAAAGATATTAACAGTTTGAATATCCTTGCTGTTTGACAAATTTATCTCTTGCTACAAACTATTCACCGTTTGAATGCTATTGTGCAAATTATCTTTCTGTGGTTGAAATTAAAAATATTGAAATTAAAAAATACATCACGATGAGAAAAATAATTCTGATTCTGAAATGAAAGATAGTAATACAACTGATACCAGTTTATCGGTCTATAAAGGTCAGAGATCACCCATGAAACGTAGTATTGCAAATCTGAAGGCTAACCCAGCCATTACACTAGTAATTGTTCGAAAAACTCAACACCGTCACACTTTTTTACCAATACACACACATTTTTACTACTGGCAGTGAAATTTTCGCACATGCAGCAGAGACGAATGTTAGAGTTCCCCAACATATTTTTTTCTGTCAATTTATGGGATAATTTTATTGTGTAATTATGTTTTGACCGTTTTGTCCTAAAAAAACAGTTAAAATTTGTTAATTATTATCAGCGAACTGTTCTTCAGACTTGTTTGAAGTACAAAAAACAAAATGTAGACGTATTTATGAAAACATATTTGCTTGTACATACTGTTCCCCAAATGCTTTGACAATTTGTGGTGTGGGGCAACATAGTGTTTTTGTTTGCTACTGCGGACGGCAACAACAACAAGAGAAATTACTCTAGTGACGACGTTTTTGAAATGATTGTTTCAGATGATTTTCGATATTTGTTTTCTGTTTCGAAGAGTATATGTGTGCTCAACTGGCAACAAATAAGATGTAGGTGTAATGGCAGGATTAGATTGAAAAAGATAATTCAGCAGATCATACGACTCTCGAGTGTCGTCTACAAATTCTCGAGTCCTATTTTAAGCACATAAGTCATATTCAAACGAAAGTCGAGAAACTTAATTCAGCTGATAAAAGGAGATCTGACATTAAAGAACAATATATTGGCGCAAAGGCACCCATTATCAAACTACTAAATCCACAAGTGAAGCTTCCTAAGTTTGATGGAAATATTCTGAGTATTCTCGCATCATTAATACATTCAACACATTAGTACATGAGGATTCAAGCATTTCAATAATTGACAAGTTCAATTATTTGCTTAACTGCTTGTCCGGCCAAGATCTAGCTATTGAAGAAGCGTTTCAAGTTGTAGAAGATAATTACCAGCGGGCTTTGGATCGTCTCAAAGAAAGGTATGGCAACAAATAATTGATTTTCATCGAAACAATGAATTCGCTATTTTCAATTACACCTATGATTATACCTAACGCTACCACCTTGCGATCCATAGTTGATAACATAACGCAAATTGTAGATCGTTATTGTCTCTTGGATCTGAATCAGATGTTGCTAACGCATTGATAATTCATGTACTCCTTTCAAAGGAGGATCAAGAGTCCAAGACGGTGTAGAATGACAGGCAGGATTTAAATAAGTTGCCAACATGGGATCAGTAATTAGAAAGTTGCACCCCAAACATACTGTAGATCGGAGGGAGAAGGGAATAAAAACGACAGCACGATTTCGCTCTTAGTTGAGAACTAACTTTATTTACAATAGACTCTTAACTTGAAACCTACATAAATAAAAAAAGTAAAAATACATATGTACATGGATACATGTACATACCAAACAAACAATACATAAAAACGATATGAATGCTCTAATGCACATTCATTCTTATATGATAAGACAGGTCATAAAACGCGGACAGAATGACAATTAAATAAATACACAAATAGTGGAATATATTTAGATTTTACCAAATGAACACAACATGCTACATTCTCACCCCACCAACTCTGACCATTAACACACAGTGTCATTGACATTATGTTGTTTGGTCTTCTAATCAGAATTTATAATTAGATTACCCCACAACTTCGAGAACGAGAAAGTAAACATACAGCTGCATCAAGCAAGATTCACACCGCATGCATTCGTAATAAAATGACAATATTTACGACCTTTAACACTCATTACAAAAAAGACGAATATATTGTTGGAACTACAAATCGTACCAATCTTAAAATGTGTACAGAACTGTACACATACCTCCAAATTATGATCGTGTGTCGAGGAATAAGTCAAGAGATCGACGCCCTGGGACTTCATTGATCATTTCAAACGTGTTGTGTGAATATCGTCAAAGCAACGGATCATTAGTTCGACCGCACCGAATATTGTATACCCTTCACCATGGATTTCTTTCAGGGCATTCCCTGAGTGTTAGTTCAAGAAAATAACTATAATAAACGGTTTAATTTTTCCCCCCCTTTTTAGGTGACAACTTAATCAAGACACATTGGAAAACATACTATTGGTTAAACTTAACCCAACATTAACCCAACACGACTACTGACGAATAGCTATTATTTGAAGCCATATAATAATATATATATATATATATATGCCCCATGAAATAATAAGTGTGTTTTCGTTACAAGCTAGCTATGGTTGCTTAATTGCAAACAAAACGCCAAACTAGCGATATTGTCATTTGACACAAACTAGGCAGCATTTGAAAATGTTAATACATTGTCATTTATATCTGAAAAAATATTCATGATAAGTAAGTGTTGTGAAAAAATATTACAAATACAGTTATAAATATACTATATGCTAACCATTCGTCCATAATTTTCACAATGCCATTTGGTTATTTTTATGTTGGCAATGCTCTGTAAACTTAAACACAAACTTAAGGGGTGATTTCTATCCATGCTTAATATCGATTAAGGTGGTTTTACACGACATGTATTTTACATATGTCATGTCATTTTTGCATATGAAAAATGTATGCATGTCGTGTAAACCCTGTCAAGAACGCCATATGCACAATGCATCATGCAATACATATGTAAATTTGTGAAATAGAGCGTGTTCTATTTTGGTATGTAAAACCGTATCGCATCAGCTGTTTTTGGATAAACAACAAAGCGTTTTTGGAAGGAGCCCAATTTTAACGAGTGGTAAAATTTAATATAAAATGGAAAAACAACACGGAAAAGTAAGTAATTTATTAACAATTCTAAATAAAAGTATTAATGAGTTTTTTTTTATAATTCTGTTGCAGTTGGAGTGGCCTCAAGAAGCTATTTTCGAGCTCACAAAAATATTGTTTTTAATGCAAAGTGATGACTCGTTGTACACTGCTGCATCGTTCGCCCTACCATTGCACCCAACATTTACATATATCCATTTCACAAAAATTATCAAATTCTGTTCTGTGACATTACAACATCAGCTGTTAATGACAAGCAGAGGTTATGCCATGCTGTTTACATGTGCACGTTTAAACACAAAAAATTAAAAGCCGTGTTTGTTTTAATAATTTTGACATACATACGAAAAACATACACATTAAAGCTGCCAGACGATATGTTTTTTACATATGTACTGTCACTTTGTGTATACATATGTAATACAGCATGTATGTCAAAATCGTCGTCTAACATAAATAAATTTACGTAAATTAACAGCTGACTTTTTAATGTGTATAAATTGTTGAAATTATAAGTTGAAAAACAGTGAAAAAGTTGCAGTCGGGTAAACCGACTTATGTATACCCTCACCCACAGTACAAACATACAAGTTTCATATTCCATAGTATCGGAAATTCAAAAGTGAGCGGGGCTACCACCACTGGATGTGACATATGATGAAATGTCATAATAGCAACCTAAAATACCGAATGTTATAGAAAAATATTGCACGTTTTTACAAAAAAAGACAGAATATAAAGAAGAGCTTTTCTTGAAAAATGTATGTAGTTAAAGCTTTACTAAATATTGAATTTCGGAAAGATTCGATTAGCGAATTTATATAACTTCACGATTTCTGAAGAGGGTGGAATGGTACATTTGTATGGGAGGTACCAAAACGGGAGTTGCCAGGCTTCCAAGTTTTTGTCCAAAACTTTGTCTAGCAATAGATTTACTAAATACAAAATTTGGGCAAGATCGCGGTGGGAATATTGATATTATTACACGATTTTAAGGTAGGCGGGATGGTAAATTTGTATGGGAGGTACCAGAAGAGGAGTTGCCAGACTTCCAAGTTTTTGTCCGAAACTTTGTCTAGCAATGGCTTTATTTAATACAGAATTTGGGCAAGATCGCGTTGGGGCGGGATGGTACATTTGTATGGGAGGTACCAAAAGGGGAGTTACCAAACTTTGTCTAGCTATAGATTTATTAAAAGCAAAAGTTGGGAAGGTCGCGTTGGGCATATTGATATTATTACACGATTTCTAAGGTATGCGGGATGGTACATTTGTATGGGAGGTACCAGAAGAGGAGTTGCCAGACTTCCAAGTTTTTGTCCGAAACTTTGTCTAGCGACAGCTTTATTAAATACAGAATTTCGGCAAGATTTAATACAGAATTTGGGCAAGATCGCGTTGGGGCGGGATGGTACCTTTGTATGGGAGGTACCAGAAGGGGAGTTACCAAACTTTGTCTAGTTATAGATTTATTAAAAGCAAAATTTGGGAAGGTCGCGTTGGGCATATTGATATTATTACACGATTTCTAAGGTGGGCGGGATGGTACATTTGTATGGGATGTACCAGAAGAGGAGTTGCCAGACTTCCAAGTTTTTGTTCGAAACTTTGTCTAGCGACAGCTTTATTAACGGGATGGTACCTTTGTATGGGAGGTACCAAAAGGGGAGTTGCCAGGCTTCCAAGTTTTTGTCCAAAATTTTTGTCTAGCTATAGATTTATTAAATACAAAATTTGGGCAAGATCGCGGTGGGAATATTGATATTATTACACGATTTCTAATGGGGCTGGATGGTACATTTGTATGGGAGGTACCAAAAGGGGAGTTGCCAGGCTTCCAAGTTTTGTCCAAAACTTCGTCTAGCTATAGATTTATTAAATGCTAAATTTGGGCAAGGTCGCGTTGGGCATATTGATATTATTACACGATTTCTAAGGTAGGCGGGTTGGTACATTTGTATGGGAGGTACCAAACTTTGTCTAGCTATAGATTTATTAAAAGCAAAATTTGGGCAAGGTCGCGTTGGGCATATTGATATAATTACACGATTTCTAAGGTAGGCGGGATGGTACCTTTGTATGGGAGGTACCAAAAGGGGAGTTGCCAGGCTTCCAAATTTTTGTCCAAAATTTTTGTCTAGCTATAGATTTATTAAATACAAAATTTGGGCAAGATCGCGGTGGGAATATTGATATTATTACACGATTTCTAATGGGGCTGGATGGTACATTTGTATGGGAGGTACCAAAAGGGGAGTTGCCAGGCTTCCAAGTTTTTGTCCAAAACTTCGTCTAGCTATAGATTTATTAAATGCTAAATTTGGGCAAGGTCGCGTTGGGCATATTGATATTATTACACGATTTCTAAGGTAGGCGGGTTGGTACATTTGTATGGGAGGTACCAAACTTTGTCTAGCTATAGATTTATTAAAAGCAAAATTTGGCAAGGTCGCGTTGGGCATATTGATATAATTACACGATTTCTAAGGTAGGCGGGATGGTACCTTTGTATGGGAGGTACTAGAAGGGGAGTTGCCAGACTTCCAAGTTTTTGTCCGAAACTTTGTCTAGCAATAGCTTTATTAGATACAGAATTTGGGCAAGATCGCTTTGGGAATATTGATGATATTATACGGTTTATAAGAGGCGGGATGGTGCATTTGTATGGGAGGTACCAGAAGGGGAGTTACCAGGCTTCCAAGTTATTGTCCAAAACTTTGTCTAGCTATAGATTTATTAAATGAAAAATTTGGGCAAGGTCGCGGTGGGAATATTGATATTATTACACGATTTCTAAGGTAGGCGGGATGGTACATTTGTATGGGAGGTACCAGAAGAGGAGTTGCCAGACTTCCAAGTTTTTGTCCGAAACTTTGTCTAGCGACAGCTTTATTAAATACAGAATTTCGGCAAGATCGCGTTGGGGCGGGATGATACCTTTGTATGGGAGGTACCAAAAGGGGAGTTGCCAGGCTTTCAAGTTTTTGTCACAAAATTTTTGTCTAGCTATAGATTTATTAAATACAAAATTTGGGCAAGATCGCGGTGGGAATATTGATATTATTACACGATTTTAAGGTAGGCGGTATGGTACATTTGTATGGGAGGTACCATAAGTGGAGTTACCAGAAGGGGAGTTACCAGTCTTCCAAGTTTTTGTCCAAAACTTTGTCTAGCTATAGATTTACTAAATACTAAATTTGGGCAAGACCGCGGTGGGAATATTGATATAATTACACGATTTCGAATGGGGCGGGATGGTACATTTGTATGGGAGGTACCAGTAGGGGAGTTACCAAACTTTGTCTAGCTATAGATTTATTAAAAGCAAAATTTGGAAGGTCGCGTTGGGCATATTGATATTATTACACGATTTCTAAGGTGGGCGGGATGGTACATTTGTATGGGAGGTACCAGAAGAGGAGTTGCCAGACTTCCAAGTTTTTGTCCGAAACTTTGTCTAGCGACAGCTTTATTAATGGAATGGTACCTTTGTATGGGAGGTACCAAAAGGGGAGTTGCCAGGCTTCCAAGTTTTTGTCCAAAACTTCGTCTAGCTATAGATTTATTAAATGCTAAATTTGGGCAAGGTCGCGTTGGGCATATTGATATTATTACACGATTTCTAAGGTCGGCGGGATGGTACCTTTGTATGGGAGGTACCAAAAGGGGAGTTGCCAGGCTTCCAAATTTTTGTCCAAAATTTTTGTCTAGCTATAGATTTATTAAATACAAAAATTGGGCACGATCGCGGTGGGAATATTGATATTATTACACGATTTCTAATGGGTGGGATGGTACATTTGTATGGGAGGTACTAGAAGGGGAGTTGCCAGACTTCCAAGTTTTTGTCCGAAACTTTGTCTAGCAATAGCTTTATTAGATACAGAATTTGGGCAAGATCGGTTTGGGAATATTGATGATATTATACGGTTTATAAGAGGCGGGATGGTGCTTTTGTATGGGAGGTAACAGAAGAGGAGTTGCCAGACTTCCAAGTTTTTGTCTGAAACTTTGTCTAGCAACAGCTTTATTAAATACAGAATTTGGGCAAGATCGCGTTGGGGCGGGATGGTACATTTGTATTCGAGGTTCCAAAAGGGGAGTTGGCAGGCTTCCAAGTTTTTGTCCAAAACTTTGTCTAGCAATAGATTTATTAAATGCTAAATTTGGGCAAGGTCGCGTTGGGCATATTGATATTATTACACGATTTCTTAGGTAGGCGGGTTGGTACATTTGTATGGGAGGTACCAGAAGGTTATTTACCAAACTTTGTCTAGCTGTAGATTTATTAAAAGCAAAATTTGGGCAAGGTCGCCTTGGGCATATTGATATTATTACACGATTTCTAAGGTAGGAGGGATGGTACATTTGTATGGGAGGTACCAGAAGAGGAGTTGCCAGACTTCCAAGTTTTTCTCCGAAACTTTGTCTAGCAACAGCTTTATTAAATACGGAACTTGGGCAAGATCGCGTTGGGGCGGGATGGTACATTTGTATGGGAGGTACCAGAAGGGGAGTTACCAGACATCCAAGTTTTTGTCCAAAACTTTGCCTAGCTATAGGTTTATTAAATTGAAAATTTGGGCAAGTTCGCGGTGGGAAGATTGATATTATTACACGATTTATAATGGGGCAGGATGGTACATTTGTATGGGAGGTACCAGAAGGGGAGTTGCCAAACTTTGTCTAGCTATAGATTTATTAAATGCTAAATTTGGGGAATGTCGCGTTGGGCTTATTGATATTATTACACGATGTCTAAGGTAGGCGGGATGGTACATTTGTATGGGAGGTACCAGAAGGGGAGTTACCAAACTTTGTCTAGCTATAGATTTATTAAAAGCAAAATTTGGGCAAGGTCGCGTTCGGCATATTGATATTATTACACGATTTCTAAGGTAGGCGGGATGGTACATTTGTATGGGAGGTACCAGAAGAGGAGTTGCCAGACTTCCAAGTTTTTGTCCGAAACTTTGTCTAGCAACATCTTTATTAAATACAGATTTTGGGCAAGATCGCGTTGGGGCGGGATGGTACCTTTGTATGGGAGGTACCAAAAGGGGAGTTGCCAGGCTTCCAAGTTTTTGTCCAAAATTTTTGTCTAGCTATAGATTTAATAAATAAAAAATATGGTCAAGGTCGCAGTGGGAATATTGATATTATTACACGATTTCGAATGGGGCGGGATGGTACATTTGAATGGGAGGTACCAGAAGAGGAGTTGCCAGACTTCCAAGTTTTTGTCCGAAACTTTGTCTAGCAATAGCTTTATTAAATACAGAATTTGGGCAAGATCGCGTTGGGCCGGGATGGTACATTTGTATTCGAGGTTCCAAAAGGGGAGTTGGCAGGTTTCCAAGTTTTTGTCCAAAACTTTGTCTAGCTATAGATTTATTAAATACAGAATTTGGGCAAGTTCGCGTTGGGGCGGGATGGTACCTTTGTATGGGAGGTACAGGAAGGGAAGTTACCAGACTTCCAAGTTTTTGTCCAAAACTTTGTCTAGCTGTAGACTTACTAAATACAAAATTTGGGCATGACCGCGGTGGGAATATTGATATTATTACACGATTTCCAATAGGGCGGGATGGTACATTTGTATGGGAGGTACCAGAAGGGGAGTTACACAACATTGTCTAGCTATAGATTTATTAGAAGCAAAATTTGGGCAAGGTCGCGTTCAGCATATTGATATTATTACACGATTTCGAAGGTAGGCGGGATGGTACATTTGTATGGGAGGTACCAGAAGAGGAGTTGCCAGACTTCTAAGTTTTTGTCCGAAACTTTATCTAACAATAGATTTATTAAATGCAAAATTGGGCAAGGTCACGGTGGGAATATTGATATTATTACACGATTTCTAATGGGGCTGGATGGTACATTTGTATGGGAGGTACCAAAAGGGGAGTTGCCAGCCTTCCAAGTTTTTGTCCAAAACTTCGTCTAGCTATAGATTTATTAAATGCTAAATTTGGGCAAGGTCGCGTTGGGCATATTGATATTATTACACGATTTCTAAGGTAGGCGGGTTGGTACATTTGTATGGGAGGTACCAAACTTTGTCTAGCTATAGATTTATTAAAAGCAAAATTTGGGCAAGGTCGCGTTGGGCATATTGATATAATTACACGATTTCTAAGGTAGGCGGGATGGTACCTTTGTATGGGAGGTACCAAAAGGGGAGTTGCCAGGCTTCCAAATTTTTGTCCAAAATTTTTGTCTAGCTATAGATTTATTAAATACAAAAATTGGGCAAGATCGCGGTGGGAATATTGATATTATTACACGATTTCTAATGGGGCGGGATGGTACATTTGTATGGGAGGTACTAGAAGGGGAGTTGCCAGACTTCCAAGTTTTTGTCCGAAACTTTGTCTAGCAATAGCTTTATTAGATACAGAATTTGGGCAAGATCGCTTTGGGAATATTGATGATATTATACGGTTTATAAGAGGCGGGATGGTGCATTTGTATGGGAGGTACCAGAAGGGGAGTTACCAGGCTTCCAAGTTTTTGTCCAAAACTTTGTCTAGCTATAGATTTATTAAATGAAAAATTTGGGCAAGGTCGCGGTGGGAATATTGATATTATTACACGATTTCTAAGGTAGGCGGGATGGTACATTTGTATGGGAGGTACCAGAAGAGGAGTTGCCAGACTTCCAAGTTTTTGTCCGAAACTTTGTCTAGCGACAGCTTTATTAAATACAGAATTTCGGCAAGATCGCGTTGGGGCGGGATGATACCTTTGTATGGGAGGTACCAAAAGGGGAGTTGCCAGGCTTTCAAGTTTTTGTCACAAAATTTTTGTCTAGCTATAGATTTATTAAATACAAAATTTGGGCAAGATCGCGGTGGGAATATTGATATTATTACACGATTTTAAGGTAGGCGGGATGGTACATTTGTATGGGAGGTACCATAAGTGGAGTTACCAGAAGGGGAGTTACCAGTCTTCCAAGTTTTTGTCCAAAACTTTGTCTAGCTATAGATTTACTAAATACTAAATTTGGGCAAGACCGCGGTGGGAATATTGATATAATTACACGATTTCGAATGGGGCGGGATGGTACATTTGTATGGGAGGTACCAAAAGGGGAGTTGCCAGGCTTCCAAGTTTTTGTCCAAAACTTCGTCTAGCTATAGATTTATTAAATGCTAAATTTGGGCAAGGTCGCGTTGGGCATATTGATATTATTACACGATTTCTAAGGTAGGCGGGATGGTACCTTTGTATGGGAGGTACCAAAAGGGGAGTTGCCAGGCTTCCAAATTTTTGTCCAAAATTTTTGTCTAGCTATAGATTTATTAAATACAAAAATTGGGCACGATCGCGGTGGGAATATTGATATTATTACACGATTTCTAATGGGTGGGATGGTACATTTGTATGGGAGGTACTAGAAGGGGAGTTGCCAGACTTCCAAGTTTTTGTCCGAAACTTTGTCTAGCTCTGTATAGCTTTATTAGATACAGAATTTGGGCAAGATCGGTTTGGGAATATTGATGATATTATACGGTTTATAAGAGGCGGGATGGTGCTTTTGTATGGGAGGTAACAGAAGAGGAGTTGCCAGACTTCCAAGTTTTTGTCTGAAACTTTGTCTAGCAACAGCTTTATTAAATACAGAATTTGGGCAAGATCGCGTTGGGGCGGGATGGTACCTTTGTATGGGAGGTACCAAAAGGGGAGTTGCCAGGCTTCCAAGTTTTTGTCCGAAACTTTGTCTAACAATAGATTTATTAAATGCAAAATTGGGCAAGGTCACGGTGGGAATATTGATATTATTACACGATTTCTAATTTGGCGGGATGGTACATTTGTATGGGAGGTACCAGAAGGGGAGTTACCAATCTTTGTCTAGCTATAGATTTATTAAATGCTAAATTTGGGGAATGTCGCGTTGGGCTTATTGATATTATTACACGATGTCTAAGGTGCCTACCAAGGTGTTACCAAACTTTGTCTAGCTATAGATTTATTAAAAGCAAAATTTGGGCAAGGTCGCGTTGGGCATATTGATATAATTACACGATTTCTAAGGTAGGCGGGATGGTACCTTTGTATGGGAGGTACCAAAAGGGGAGTTGCCAGGCTTCCAAATTTTTGTCCAAAATTTTTGTCTAGCTATAGATTTATTAAATACAAAATTTGGGCAAGATCGCGGTGGGAATATTGATATTATTACACGATTTTTAATGGGGCTGGATGGTACATTTGTATGGGAGGTACCAAAAGGGGAGTTGCCAGGCTTCCAAGTTTTTGTCCAAAACTTCGTCTAGCTATAGATTTATTAAATGCTAAATTTGGGCAAGGTCGCGTTGGGCATATTGATATTATTACACGATTTCTAAGGTAGGCGGGTTGGTACATTTGTATGGGAGGTACCAAACTTTGTCTAGCTATAGATTTATTAAAAGCAAAATTTGGGCAAGGTCGCGTTGGGCATATTGATATAATTACACGATTTCTAAGGTAGGCGGGATGGTACCTTTGTATGGGAGGTACTAGAAGGGGAGTTGCCAGACTTCCAAGTTTTTGTCCGAATCTTTGTCTAGCAATAGCTTTATTAGATACAGAATTTGGGCAAGATCGCTTTGGGAATATTGATGATATTATACGGTTTATAAGAGGCGGGATGGTGCATTTGTATGGGAGGTACCAGAAGGGGAGTTACCAGGCTTCCAAGTTTTTGTCCAAAACTTTGTCTAGCTATAGATTTATTAAATGAAAAATTTGGGCAAGGTCGCGGTGGGAATATTGATATTATTACACGATTTCTAAGGTAGGCGGGATGGTACATTTGTATGGGAGGTACCAGAAGAGGAGTTGCCAGACTTCCAAGTTTTTGTCCGAAACTTTGTCTAGCGACAGCTTTATTAAATACAGAATTTCGGCCAGATCGCGTTGGGGCGGGATGATACCTTTGTATGGGAGGTACCAAAAGGGGAGTTGCCAGGCTTTCAAGTTTTTGTCACAAAATTTTTGTCTAGCTATAGATTTATTAAATACAAAATTTGGGCAAGATCGCGGTTTGAATATTGATATTATTACACGATTTTAAGGTAGGCGGAATGGTACATTTGTATGGGAGGTACCATAAGTGGAGTTACCAGAAGGGGAGTTACCAGTCTTCCAAGTTTTTGTCCAAAACTTTGTCTAGCTATAGATTTACTAAATACTAAATTTGGGCAAGACCGCGGTGGGAATATTGATATAATTACACGATTTCGAATGGGGCGGGATGGTACATTTGTATGGGAGGTACCAGTAGGGGAGTTACCAAACTTTGTCTAGCTATAGATTTATTAAAAGCAAAATTTGGGAAGGTCGCGTTGGGCATATTGATATTATTACACGATTTCTAAGGTGGGCGGGATGGTACATTTGTATGGGAGGCACCAGAAGAGGAGTTGCCAGACTTCCAAGTTTTTGTCCGAAACTTTGTCTAGCGACAGCTTTATTAATGGAATGGTACCTTTGTATGGGAGGTACCAAAAGGGGAGTTGCCAGGCTTCCAAGTTTTTGTCCAAAACTTCGTCTAGCTATAGATTTATTAAATGCTAAATTTGGGCAAGGTCGCGTTGGGCATATTGATATTATTACACGATTTCTAAGGTAGGCGGGATGGTACCTTTGTATGGGAGGTACCAAAAGGGGAGTTGCCAGGCTTCCAAATTTTTGTCCAAAATTTTTGTCTAGCTATAGATTTATTAAATACAAAAATTGGGCACGATCGCGGTGGGAATATTGATATTATTACACGATTTCTAATGGGTGGGATGGTACATTTGTATGGGAGGTACTAGAAGGGGAGTTGCCAGACTTCCAAGTTTTTGTCCGAAACTTTGTCTAGCAATAGCTTTATTAGATACAGAATTTGGGCAAGATCGGTTTGGGAATATTGATGATATTATACGGTTTATAAGAGGCGGGATGGTGCTTTTGTATGGGAGGTAACAGAAGAGGAGTTGCCAGACTTCCAAGTTTTTGTCTGAAACTTTGTCTAGCAACAGCTTTATTAAATACAGAATTTGGGCAAGATCGCGTTGGGGCGGGATGGTACCTTTGTATGGGAGGTACCAAAAGGGGAGTTGCCAGGCTTCCAAGTTTTTGTCCGAAACTTTGTCTAACAATAGATTTATTAAATGCAAAATTGGGCAAGGTCACGGTGGGAATATTGATATTATTACACGATTTCTAATGGGGCGGGATGGTACATTTGTATGGGAGGTACCAGAAGGGGAGTTACCAAACTTTGTCTAGCTATAGATTTATTAAATGCTAAATTTGGGGAATGTCGCGTTGGGCTTATTGATATTATTACACGATGTCTAAGGTAGGCGGGATGGTACATTTGTATGGGAGGTACCAGAAGGGGAGTTACCAAACTTTGTCTAGCTATAGATTTATTAAAAGCAAAATTTGGGCAAGGTCCCGTTGGGCAAATTGATATTATTACAAGATTTCTAAGCTAGGCGGGATGGTACATTTGTATGGGAGGTACCAGAAGAGGAGTTGCCAGACTTCCAAGTTTTTGTCCGAAACTTTGTCTAGCAACATCTTTATTAAATACAGAATTTGGGCAAGATCGCGTTGGGGCGGGATGGTACATTTGTATTCGAGGTTCCAAAAGGGGAGTTGGCAGGCTTCCAAGTTTTTGTCCAAAACTTTGTCTAGCAATAGATTTATTAAATGCTAAATTTGGGCAAGGTCGCGTTGGGCATATTGATATTATTACACGATTTCTTAGGTAGGCGGGTTGGTACATTTGTATGGGAGGTACCAGAAGGTTATTTACCAAACTTTGTCTAGCTGTAGATTTATTAAAAGCAAAATTTGGGCAAGGTCGCCTTGGGCATATTGATATTATTACACGATTTCTAAGGTAGGAGGGATGGTACATTTGTATGGGAGGTACCAGAAGAGGAGTTGCCAGACTTCCAAGTTTTTCTCCGAAACTTTGTCTAGCAACAGCTTTATTAAATACGGAACTTGGGCAAGATCGCGTTGGGGCGGGATGGTACATTTGTATGGGAGGTACCAGAAGGGGAGTTACCAGACATCCAAGTTTTTGTCCAAAACTTTGCCTAGCTATAGGTTTATTAAATTGAAAATTTGGGCAAGTTCGCGGTGGGAAGATTGATATTATTACACGATTTATAATGGGGCAGGATGGTACATTTGTATGGGAGGTACCAGAAGGGGAGTTACCAAACTTTGTCTAGCTATAGATTTATTAAATGCTAAATTTGGGGAATGTCGCGTTGGGCTTATTGATATTATTACACGATGTCTAAGGTAGGCGGGATGGTACATTTGTATGGGAGGTACCAGAAGGGGAGTTACCAAACTTTGTCTAGCTATAGATTTATTAAAAGCAAAATTTGGGCAAGGTCGCGTTCGGCATATTGATATTATTACACGATTTCTAAGGTAGGCGGGATGGTACATTTGTATGGGAGGTACCAGAAGAGGAGTTGCCAGACTTCCAAGTTTTTGTCCGAAACTTTGTCTAGCAACATCTTTATTAAATACAGATTTTGGGCAAGATCGCGTTGGGGCGGGATGGTACCTTTGTATGGGAGGTACCAAAAGGGGAGTTGCCAGGCTTCCAAGTTTTTGTCCAAAATTTTTGTCTAGCTATAGATTTAATAAATAAAAAATATGGTCAAGGTCGCAGTGGGAATATTGATATTATTACACGATTTCGAATGGGGCGGGATGGTACATTTGAATGGGAGGTACCAGAAGAGGAGTTGCCAGACTTCCAAGTTTTTGTCCGAAACTTTGTCTAGCAATAGCTTTATTAAATACAGAATTTGGGCAAGATCGCGTTGGGCCGGGATGGTACATTTGTATTCGAGGTTCCAAAAGGGGAGTTGGCAGGTTTCCAAGTTTTTGTCCAAAACTTTGTCTAGCTATAGATTTATTAAATACAGAATTTGGGCAAGTTCGCGTTGGGGCGGGATGGTACCTTTGTATGGGAGGTACAGGAAGGGAAGTAACCAGACTTCCAAGTTTTTGTCCAAAACTTTGTCTAGCTGTAGACTTACTAAATACAAAATTTGGGCATGACCGCGGTGGGAATATTGATATTATTACACGATTTCCAATAGGGCGGGATGGTACATTTGTATGGGAGGTACCAGAAGGGGAGTTACACAACATTGTCTAGCTATAGATTTATTAGAAGCAAAATTTGGGCAAGGTCGCGTTCAGCATATTGATATTATTACACGATTTCGAAGGTAGGCGGGATGGTACATTTGTATGGGAGGTACCAGAAGAGGAGTTGCCAGACTTCTAAGTTTTTGTCCGAAACTTTATCTAACAATAGATTTATTAAATGCAAAATTGGGCAAGGTCACGGTGGGAATATTGATATTATTACACGATTTCTAATGGGGCTGGATGGTACATTTGTATGGGAGGTACCAAAAGGGGAGTTGCCAGGCTTCCAAGTTTTTGTCCAAAACTTCGTCTAGCTATAGATTTATTAAATGCTAAATTTGGGCAAGGTCGCGTTGGGCATATTGATATTATTACACGATTTCTAAGGTAGGCGGGTTGGTACATTTGTATGGGAGGTACCAAACTTTGTCTAGCTATAGATTTATTAAAAGCAAAATTTGGGCAAGGTCGCGTTGGGCATATTGATATAATTACACGATTTCTAAGGTAGGCGGGATGGTACCTTTGTATGGGAGGTACCAAAAGGGGAGTTGCCAGGCTTCCAAATTTTTGTCCAAAATTTTTGTCTAGCTATAGATTTATTAAATACAAAAATTGGGCAAGATCGCGGTGGGAATATTGATATTATTACACGATTTCTAATGGGGCGGGATGGTACATTTGTATGGGAGGTACTAGAAGGGGAGTTGCCAGACTTCCAAGTTTTTGTCCGAAACTTTGTCTAGCAATAGCTTTATTAGATACAGAATTTGGGCAAGATCGCTTTGGGAATATTGATGATATTATACGGTTTATAAGAGGCGGGATGGTGCATTTGTATGGGAGGTACCAGAAGGGGAGTTACCAGGCTTCCAAGTTTTTGTCCAAAACTTTGTCTAGCTATAGATTTATTAAATGAAAAATTTGGGCAAGGTCGCGGTGGGAATATTGATATTATTACACGATTTCTAAGGTAGGCGGGATGGTACATTTGTATGGGAGGTACCAGAAGAGGAGTTGCCAGACTTCCAAGTTTTTGTCCGAAACTTTGTCTAGCGACAGCTTTATTGAATACAGAATTTCGGCAAGATCGCGTTGGGGCGGGATGATACCTTTGTATGGGAGGTACCAAAAGGGGAGTTGCCAGGCTTTCAAGTTTTTGTCACAAAATTTTTGTCTAGCTATAGATTTATTAAATACAAAATTTGGGCAAGATCGCGGTGGGAATATTGATATTATTACACGATTTTAAGGTAGGCGGGATGGTACATTTGTATGGGAGGTACCATAAGTGGAGTTACCAGAAGGGGAGTTACCAGTCTTCCAAGTTTTTGTCCAAAACTTTGTCTAGCTATAGATTTACTAAATACTAAATTTGGGCAAGACCGCGGTGGGAATATTGATATAATTACACGATTTCGAATGGGGCGGGATGGTACATTTGTATGGGAGGTACCAGTAGGGGAGTTACCAAACTTTGTCTAGCTATAGATTTATTAAAAGCAAAATTTGGGAAGGTCGCGTTGGGCATATTGATATTATTACACGATTTCTAAGGTGGGCGGGATGGTACATTTGTATGGGAGGTACCAGAAGAGGAGTTGCCAGACTTCCAAGTTTTTGTCCGAAACTTTGTCTAGCGACAGCTTTATTAATGGAATGGTACCTTTGTATGGGAGGTACCAAAAGGGGAGTTGCCAGGCTTCCAAGTTTTTGTCCAAAACTTCGTCTAGCTATAGATTTATTAAATGCTAAATTTGGGCAAGGTCGCGTTGGGCATATTGATATTATTACACGATTTCTAAGGTAGGCGGGATGGTACCTTTGTATGGGAGGTACCAAAAGGGGAGTTGCCAGGCTTCCAAATTTTTGTCCAAAATTTTTGTCTAGCTATAGATTTATTAAATACAAAAATTGGGCACGATCGCGGTGGGAATATTGATATTATTACACGATTTCTAATGGGTGGGATGGTACATTTGTATGGGAGGTACTAGAAGGGGAGTTGCCAGACTTCCAAGTTTTTGTCCGAAACTTTGTCTAGCAATAGCTTTATTAGATACAGAATTTGGGCAAGATCGGTTTGGGAATATTGATGATATTATACGGTTTATAAGAGGCGGGATGGTGCTTTTGTATGGGAGGTAACAGAAGAGGAGTTGCCAGACTTCCAAGTTTTTGTCTGAAACTTTGTCTAGCAACAGCTTTATTAAATACAGAATTTGGGCAAGATCGCGTTGGGGCGGGATGGTACCTTTGTATGGGAGGTACCAAAAGGGGAGTTGCCAGGCTTCCAAGTTTTTGTCCGAAACTTTGTCTAACAATAGATTTATTAAATGCAAAATTGGGCAAGGTCACGGTGGGAATATTGATATTATTACACGATTTCTAATGGGGCGGGATGGTACATTTGTATGGGAGGTACCAGAAGGGGAGTTACCAAACTTTGTCTAGCTATAGATTTATTAAATGCTAAATTTGGGGAATGTCGCGTTGGGCTTATTGATATTATTACACGATGTCTAAGGTAGGCGGGATGGTACATTTGTATGGGAGGTACCAGAAGGGGAGTTACCAAACTTTGTCTAGCTATAGATTTATTAAAAGCAAAATTTGGGCAAGGTCCCGTTGGGCAAATTGATATTATTACAAGATTTCTAAGCTAGGCGGGATGGTACATTTGTATGGGAGGTACCAGAAGAGGAGTTGCCAGACTTCCAAGTTTTTGTCCGAAACTTTGTCTAGCAACATCTTTATTAAATACAGAATTTGGGCAAGATCGCGTTGGGGCGGGATGGTACATTTGTATTCGAGGTTCCAAAAGGGGAGTTGGCAGGCTTCCAAGTTTTTGTCCAAAACTTTGTCTAGCAATAGATTTATTAAATGCTAAATTTGGGCAAGGTCGCGTTGGGGATGATATTATTACACGATTTCTTAGGTAGGCGGGTTGGTACATTTGTATGGGAGGTACCAGAAGGTTATTTACCAAACTTTGTCTAGCTATAGATTTATTAAAAGCAAAATTTGGGCAAGGTCGCCTTGGGCATATTGATATTATTACACGATTTCTAAGGTAGGAGGGATGGTACATTTGTATGGGAGGTACCAGAAGAGGAGTTGCCAGACTTCCAAGTTTTTCTCCGAAACTTTGTCTAGCAACAGCTTTATTAAATACGGAACTTGGGCAAGATCGCGTTGGGGCGGGATGGTACATTTGTATGGGAGGTACCAGAAGGGGAGTTACCAGACATCCAAGTTTTTGTCCAAAACTTTGCCTAGCTATAGGTTTATTAAATTGAAAATTTGGGCAAGTTCGCGGTGGGAAGATTGATATTATTACACGATTTATAATGGGGCAGGATGGTACATTTGTATGGGAGGTACCAGAAGGGGAGTTACCAAACTTTGTCTAGCTATAGATTTATTAAATGCTAAATTTGGGGAATGTCGCGTTGGGCTTATTGATATTTTTACACGATGTCTAAGGTAGGCGGGATGGTACATTTGTATGGGAGGTACCAGAAGGGGAGTTACCAAACTTTGTCTAGCTATAGATTTATTAAAAGCAAAATTTGGGCAAGGTCGCGTTCGGCATATTGATATTATTACACGATTTCTAAGGTAGGCGGGATGGTACATTTGTATGGGAGGTACCAGAAGAGGAGTTGCCAGACTTCCAAGTTTTTGTCCGAAACTTTGTCTAGCAACATCTTTATTAAATACAGATTTTGGGCAAGATCGCGTTGGGGCGGGATGGTACCTTTGTATGGGAGGTACCAAAAGGGGAGTTGCCAGGCTTCCAAGTTTTTGTCCAAAATTTTTGTCTAGCTATAGATTTAATAAATAAAAAATATGGTCAAGGTCGCAGTGGGAATATTGATATTATTACACGATTTCGAATGGGGCGGGATGGTACATTTGAATGGGAGGTACCAGAAGAGGAGTTGCCAGACTTCCAAGTTTTTGTCCGAAACTTTGTCTAGCAATAGCTTTATTAAATACAGAATTTGGGCAAGATCGCGTTGGGCCGGGATGGTACATTTGTATTCGAGGTTCCAAAAGGGGAGTTGGCAGGTTTCCAAGTTTTTGTCCAAAACTTTGTCTAGCTATAGATTTATTAAATACAGAATTTGGGCAAGTTCGCGTTGGGGCGGGATGGTACCTTTGTATGGGAGGTACAGGAAGGGAAGTTACCAGACTTCCAAGTTTTTGTCCAAAACTTTGTCTAGCTATAGACTTACTAAATACAAAATTTGGGCATGACCGCGGTGGGAATATTGATATTATTACACGATTTCCAATAGGGCGGGATGGTACATTTGTATGGGAGGTACCAGAAGGGGAGTTACACAACATTGTCTAGCTATAGATTTATTAGAAGCAAAATTTGGGCAAGGTCGCGTTCAGCATATTGATATTATTACACGATTTCGAAGGTAGGCGGGATGGTACATTTGTATGGGAGGTACCAGAAGAGGAGTTGCCAGACTTCTAAGTTTTTGTCCGAAACTTTATCTAACAATAGATTTATTAAATGCAAAATTGGGCAAGGTCACGGTGGGAATATTGATATTATTACACGATTTCTAATGGGGCGGGATGGTACATTTGTATGGGACGTACCAGAAGGGGAGTTGCGAGACTTCCAAGTTTTTGTCCGAAACTTTGTCAAGCAATAGCTGTATTAGATAGATAATTTGAGCAAGATCGCGTTGGTAATATTGATATTATTACACGATTTTAAGGTAGGCGGAATGGTACATTTGTATGGAGGTACCAGAAGGGGAGTTGCCAGACTTCCAAGTTTTTGTCCGAAACTTTGTCTAGCCATAGCTTTATTAGATAGAGAATTTGAGCAAGATCGCGTTGGTAATATTGATATTATTACACGATTTTAAGGTAGGCGGAATGGTACATTTGTATGGAGGTACCAGAAGGGGAGTTGCCAGACTTCCAAGTTTTTGTCCGAAACTTTGTCAAGCAATAGCTTTATTAGATAGAGAATTTGAGCAAGATCGCGTTGGTAATATTGATATTATTACACGATTTTAAGGTAGGCGGAATGGTACATTTGTGTGGAGGTACCAGAAGGGGAGTTACCAGACTTCCAAGTTTTTGTCCAAAACTTTGTCTAGCTATAGATTTACTAAATACAAAATTTGGGCAAGACCGCGGTGGGAATATTGATATTATTACACGATTTCGAATGGGGCGGGATGGTACATTTGTATGGGAGGTACCAGAAGGGGAGTTACACAACATTGTCTAGCTATAGATTTATTAAAAGCAAAATTTGGGCAAGGTCGCGTTCGGCATATTGATATTATTACACGATTTCTAAGGTAGGCGGGATGGTACATTTGTATGGGAGGTACCAGAAGAGGAGTTGCCAGACTTCCAAGTTTTTGTCAGAAACTTTGTCTAGCAACAGTTTTATTAAATACAGAATTTGGGCAAGATCGCGTTGGGGCGGGATGGTACATTTGTATGGGAGGTACCAAAAGGGGAGTTGCCAGGCTTCCAAGTTTTTGTCCAAAATATTTTTCTAGCTATAGATTTATTAAATACAAAATTTGGGCAAGATTGCGGTGGGAATATTGATATTATTGCACGATTTATAATGGGGCGGGATATTACATTTGTATGGGAGGTACCAGAAGAGGAGTTGCCAGACTTCCAAGTTTTTGTCCGAAACTTTGTCTAACAATAGATTTATTAAATGCAAAATTGGGCAAGGTCACGGTGGGAATATTGATATTATTACACGATTTCTAATGGGGCGGGATGGTACATGTGTATGGAAGGTACCAGAAGGGGAGTTGCCAGACTTCCAAGTTTTTGTCCGAAACTTTGTCTAGCAATAGCTTTGTTAGATACAGCATTTGGGCAAGATCGCGTTGGTAATATTGATAATATTATACGGTTTTTAAGGGGCGGGATGGTACATTAGTATAGGTGGTACCAGAAGGGGAGTTGCCAGACTTCTAAGTTTTTGTCCGAAACTTTTGTCCAAAATTGTTGTCTATCTATAGATTTAATAAATAAAAAATATGGTCAAGGTCGCAGTGGGAATATTGATATTATTACACGATTTCGAATGGGGCGGGATGGTACATTTGAATGGGAGGTACCAGAAGAGGAGTTGCCAGACTTCCAAGTTTTTGTCCGAAACTTTGTCTAGCAATAGCTTTATTAAATACAGAATTTGGGCAAGATCGCGTTGGGCCGGGATGGTACATTTGTATTCGAGGTTCCAAAAGGGGAGTTGGTAGGTTTCCAAGTTTTTGTCCAAAACTTTTGTCCAAAATTGTTGTCTAGCTATAGATTTAATAAATAAAAAATATGGTCAAGGTCGCAGTGGGAATATTGATATTATTACACGATTTCGAATGGGGCGGGATGGTACATTTGAATGGGAGGTACCAGAAGAGGAGTTGCCAGACTTCCAAGTTTTTGTCCGAAACTTTGTCTAGCAATAGCTTTATTAAATACAGAATTTGGGCAAGATCGCGTTGGGGCGGGATGGTACCTTTGTATGGGAGGTACCAAAAGGGGAGTTGCCAGGCTTCCAAGTTTTTGTCCAAAATTTTTGTCCAAAATTTTTGTCTAGCTATATTTAATAAATAAAAAATATGGTCAAGGTCGCAGTGGGAATATTGATATTATTACACGATTCCGAATGGGGCGGGATGGTACATTTGAAAGGGAGGTACCAGAAGAGGAGTTGCCAGACTTCCAAGTTTTTGTCCGAAACTTTGTCTAGCAATAGCTTTATTAAATACAGAATTTGGGCAAGATCGCGTTGGGCCGGGATGGTACATTTGTATTCGAGGTTCCAAAAGGCGAGTTGGCAGGTTTCCAAGTTTTTGTCCAAAACTTTGTCTAGCTATAGATTTATTAAATACAGAATTTGCGCAAGATCGCGTTGGGGCGGGATGGTACCTTTGTATGGGAGGTACAGGAAGGGAAGTTACCAGACTTCCAAGTTTTTGTCCGAAACTTTGTCAAGCAATAGCTTTATTAGATAGAGAATTTGAGCAAGATCGCGTTGGTAATATTGATATTATTACACGATTTTAAGGTAGGCGGAATGGTACATTTGTATGGAGGTACCAGAAGGGGAGTTGCCAGACTTCCAAGTTTTTGTCCGAAACTTTGTCTAGCCATAGCTTCATTAAATGCAAAATTTGGGCAAGGTCGCGGTGGGAATATTTATATTAGTACACGATTTCTAATGGGGCGGGATGGTACATTTGTATGGGAGGTACCAGAAGAGGAGTTGCCAGACTTCCAAGTTTTTCTCCGAAACTTTGTCTAGCAATAGCTTTATTAAATACAGAATTTGGGCAAGACCGCGGTGGGAATATTGATATTATTACACGATTTCGAATGGGGCGGGATGGTACATTTGTATGGGAGGTACCAGAAGGGGAGTTACACAACATTGTCTAGCTATAGATTTATTAAAAGCAAAATTTGGGCAAGGTCGCGTTCGGCATATTGATATTATTACACGATTTCTAAGGTAGGCGGGATGGTACATTTGTATGGGAGGTACCAGAAGAGGAGTTGCCAGACTTCCAAGTTTTTGTCCGAAACTTTGTCTAGCAACAGTTTTATTAAATACAGAATTTGGGCAAGATCGCGTTGGGGCGGGATGGTACATTTGTATGGGAGGTACCAGAAGGGGAGTTACCAGACTTCCAAGTTTTTGTCCAAAACTTTGCCTAGCTATAGGTTTATTAAATTGAAAATTTGGGCAACATCGCGGTGGGAATATTGATATTACTACACGATTTCTAATAGGGCGGGATGGCACATTTGTATGGGAGGTACAGGAAGGGGAGTTACCAGACTTCCAAGTTTTTGTCCAAAACTTTGTCTTGCTATAGATTTACTAAATACAAAATTTGGGCAAGACCGCGGTGGGAATATTGATATTATTACACGATTTCGAATTTGGCGGGATGGTACATTTGTATGGGAGGTACCAGAAGAGGAGTTGCCAGACTTCCAAGTTTTTCTCCGAAACTTTGTCTAGCAACAGCTTTATTAAATACAGAATTTGGGCAATATCACGTTGGGGCGGGATGGTACATTTGTATGGGAGGTACCAGAAGGGGAGTTACCAGACTTCCAAGTTTTTGTCCGAAACTTTGTCTAGCTATAGGTTTATTAAATTGAAAATTTGGGCAACATCGCGGTGGGAATATTGATATTATTACACGATTTCTAATGGGGCGGGATGGCACATTTGTATGGGAGGTACAGGAAGGGGAGTTACCAGACTTCCAAGTTTTTGTCCAAAACTTTGTCTTGCTATAGATTTACTAAATACAAAATTTGGGCAAGACCGCGGTGGGAATATTGATATTATTACACGATTTCGAATTTGGCGGGATGGTACATTTGTATGGGATTTACCAGAAGAGGAGTTGCAAGACTTCGAAGTTTTTGTCCGAAACTTTGTCTAGCAATAGCTTTATTAAATACAGAATTTGGGCAAGATCGCGTTGGGCCGGGATGGTACATTTGTATTCGAGGTTCCAAAAGGGGAGTTGGCAGGCTTCCAAGTTTTTGTCCAAAACTTTGTCTAGCTATAGATTTATTAAAAGCAAAATTTGGGCAAGGTCGCCTTGGGCATATTGATATTATTACACGATTTCTAAGGTAGGCGGGATGGGACATTTGTATGGGAGGTACCAGAAGAGGAGTTGCCAGACTTCCAAGTTTTTCTCCGAAACTTTGTCTAGCAACAGCTTTATTAAATACAGAATTTGGGCAAGATCACGTTGGGGCGGGATGGTACATTTGTATTCGAGGTTCCAAAAGGGGAGTTGGCAGGCTTCCAAGTTTTTGTCCAAAACTTTGTCTAGCTATAGATTTATTAAAAGCAAAATTTGGGCAAGGTCGCCTTGGGCATATTGATATTATTACACGATTTCTAAGGTAGGCGGGATGGTACATTTGTATGGGAGGTACCAGAAGGGGAGTTACCAGACTTCCAAGTTTTTGTCCAAAACTTTGCCTAGCTATAGGTTTATTAAATTGAAAATTTGGGCAAGATCGCGGTGGGAATATTGATATTATTACACGATTTCTAATGGGGCGGGATGGCACATTTGTATGGGAGCTACAGGAAGGGGAGTTACCAGACTTCCAAGTTTTTGTCCAAAACTTTGTCTAGCTATAGATTTACTAAATACAAAATTTGGGCAAACCCGCTGTGGGAATATTGATATTATTACACGATTTCGAATTTGGCGGGATGGTACATTTGTATGGGATTTACCAGAAGAGTAGTTGCAAGACTTCCAAGTTTTTGTCCGAAACTTTGTCTAGCAATAGCTTTATTAAATACAGAATTTGGGCAAGATCGCGTTGGGCCGGGATGGTACATTTGTATGGGAGGTACCAAAAGGGGAGTTGCCAGGTTTCCAAGTTTTTGTCCAAAACTTTGTCTAGCTATAGACTTACTAAATACAAAATTTGGGCAAGACCGCGGTGGGAATATTGATATTATTAAACGATTTCCAATGGGGCGGGATGGTACATTTGTATGGGAGGTACCATAAAGGGAGTTACACAACATTGTCTAGCTATAGATTTATTAAAAGCAAAATTTGGGCAAGGTCGCGTTCGGCATATTGATATTATTACACGATTTCAAAGGTAGGCGGAATGGTACATTTGTATGGAGGTACCAGAAGGGGAGTTGCCAGACTTCCAAGTTTTTGTCCGAAACTTTGTCTAGCAATAGCTTTATTAGATACAGAATTTGGGCAAGATCGCGTTGGTAATATTGATAATATTATACGGTTTTTAAGGGGCGGGATGGTACATTAGTATAGGAGGTACCAGAAGGGGAGTTGCCAGACTTCCAAGTTTTTGTCCGAAACTTTGTCAAGCAATAGCTTTATTAGATAGAGAATTTGAGCAAGATCGCGTTGGTAATATTGATATTATTACACGATTTTAAGGTAGGCGGAATGGTACATTTGTATGGAGGTACCAGAAGGGGAGTTGCCAGACTTCCAAGTTTTTGTCCGAAACTTTGTCTAGCCATAGCTTTATTAAATGCAAAATTTGGGCAAGGTCGCGGTGGGAATATTTATATTAGTACACGATTTCTAATGGGGCGGGATGGTACATTTGTATGGGAGGTGCCAGAAGAGGAGTTGCCAGACTTCCAAGTTTTTGTCCGAAACTTTGTCTAGCAATAGCTTTATTAAATACAGAATTTGGGCAAGATCGCGTTGGGCCGGGATGGTACATTTGTATTCGAGGTTCCAAAAGGGGAGTTGGCAGGCTTCCAAGTTTTTATCCAAAACTTTGTCTAGCAATAGCTTTATTAAATGAAAAATTTGGGCAAGGTCGCGGTGGGAATATTGATATTAGTACACGATTTCTAATGGGGCGGGATGGTACATTTGTATGGGAGGTACCAGAAGAGGAGTTGCCAGACTTCCAAGTTTTTCTCCGAAACTTTGTCTAGCAACAGCTTTATTAAATACAGAATTTGGGCAAGATCACGTTGGGGCGGGATGGTACATTTGTATGGGATTTACCAGAAGAGGAGTTGCAAGACTTCCAAGTTTTTGTCCGAAACTTTATCTAGCAATAGCTTTATTAAATACAGAATTTGGGCAAGATCGCGTTGGGCCGGGATGGTACATTTGTATGGGAGGTACAAAATTTGGGCAAGACCGCGGTGGGAATATTGATATTATTACACGATTTCGAATGGGGCGGGATGGTACATTTGTATGGGAGGTACCAGAAGGGGAGTTACACAACATTGTCTAGCTATAGATTTATTAAAAGCAAAATTTGGGCAAGGTCGCGTTCGGCATATTGATATTATTACACGATTTCTAAGGTAGGCGGGATGGTACATTTGTATGGGAGGTACCAGAAGAGGAGTTGCCAGACTTCCAAGTTTTTGTCCGAAACTTTGTCTAGCAACAGTTTTATTAAATACAGAATTTGGGCAAGATCGCGTTGGGGCGGAATGGTACCTTTGTATGGGAGGTACCAAAAGGGGAGTTGCCAGGCTTCCAAGTTGTTGTCCAAAATATTTGTCTAGCTATAGATTTATTAAATGCAAAATTGGGCAAGGTCACGGTGGGAATATTGATATTATTACACGATTTCTAATGGGGCGGGATGGTACATTTGTATGGGAGGTACCAGAAGGGGAGTTGCCAGACTTCCAAGTTTTTGTCCGAAACTTTGTCTAGCAATAGCTTTGTTAGATACAGAATTTGGGCAAGATCGCGTTGGTAATATTGATAATATAATACGGTTTTTAAGGGGCGGGATGGTACATTAGTATAGGAGGTACCAGAAGGGGAGTTGCCAGACTTTCAAGTTTTTGTCCGAAACTTTGTCAAGCAATAGCTTTATTAGATAGAGAATTTGAGCAAGATCGCGTTGGTAATATTGATATTATTACACGATTTTAAGGTAGGCGGAATGGTACATTTGTGTGGAGGTACCAGAAGGGGAGTTACCAGACTTCCAAGTTTTTGTCCAAAACTTTGTCTAGCTATAGATTTACTAAATACAAAATTTGGGCAAGACCGCGGTGGGAATATTGATATTATTACACGATTTCGAATGGGGCGGGATGGTACATTTGTATGGGAGGTACCAGAAGGGGAGTTACACAACATTGTCTAGCTATAGATTTATTAAAAGCAAAATTTGGGCAAGGTCGCGTTCGGCATATTGATATTATTACACGATTTCTAAGGTAGGCGGGATGGTACATTTGTATGGGAGGTACCAGAAGAGGAGTTGCCAGACTTCCAAGTTTTTGTCAGAAACTTTGTCTAGCAACAGTTTTATTAAATACAGAATTTGGGCAAGATCGCGTTGGGGCGGGATGGTACATTTGTATGGGAGGTACCAAAAGGGGAGTTGCCAGGCTTCCAAGTTTTTGTCCAAAATATTTTTCTAGCTATAGATTTATTAAATACAAAATTTGGGCAAGATTGCGGTGGGAATATTGATATTATTGCACGATTTATAATGGGGCGGGATATTACATTTGTATGGGAGGTACCAGAAGAGGAGTTGCCAGACTTCCAAGTTTTTGTCCGAAACTTTGTCTAACAATAGATTTATTAAATGCAAAATTGGGCAAGGTCACGGTGGGAATATTGATATTATTACACGATTTCTAATGGGGCGGGATGGTACATGTGTATGGAAGGTACCAGAAGGGGAGTTGCCAGACTTCCAAGTTTTTGTCCGAAACTTTGTCTAGCAATAGCTTTGTTAGATACAGCATTTGGGCAAGATCGCGTTGGTAATATTGATAATATTATACGGTTTTTAAGGGGCGGGATGGTACATTAGTATAGGTGGTACCAGAAGGGGAGTTGCCAGACTTCTAAGTTTTTGTCCGAAACTTTTGTCCAAAATTGTTGTCTATCTATAGATTTAATAAATAAAAAATATGGTCAAGGTCGCAGTGGGAATATTGATATTATTACACGATTTCGAATGGGGCGGGATGGTACATTTGAATGGGAGGTACCAGAAGAGGAGTTGCCAGACTTCCAAGTTTTTGTCCGAAACTTTGTCTAGCAATAGCTTTATTAAATACAGAATTTGGGCAAGATCGCGTTGGGCCGGGATGGTACATTTGTATTCGAGGTTCCAAAAGGGGAGTTGGTAGGTTTCCAAGTTTTTGTCCAAAACTTTTGTCCAAAATTGTTGTCTAGCTATAGATTTAATAAATAAAAAATATGGTCAAGGTCGCAGTGGGAATATTGATATTATTACACGATTTCGAATGGGGCGGGATGGTACATTTGAATGGGAGGTACCAGAAGAGGAGTTGCCAGACTTCCAAGTTTTTGTCCGAAACTTTGTCTAGCAATAGCTTTATTAAATACAGAATTTGGGCAAGATCGCGTTGGGGCGGGATGGTACCTTTGTATGGGAGGTACCAAAAGGGGAGTTGCCAGGCTTCCAAGTTTTTGTCCAAAATTTTTGTCCAAAATTTTTGTCTAGCTATATTTAATAAATAAAAAATATGGTCAAGGTCGCAGTGGGAATATTGATATTATTACACGATTTCGAATGGGGCGGGATGGTACATTTGAAAGGGAGGTACCAGAAGAGGAGTTGCCAGACTTCCAACTTTTTGTCCGAAACTTTGTCTAGCAATAGCTTTATTAAATACAGAATTTGGGCAAGATCGCGTTGGGCCGGGATGGTACATTTGTATTCGAGGTTCCAAAAGGCGAGTTGGCAGGTTTCCAAGTTTTTGTCCAAAACTTTGTCTAGCTATAGATTTATTAAATACAGAATTTGCGCAAGATCGCGTTGGGGCGGGATGGTACCTTTGTATGGGAGGTACAGGAAGGGAAGTTACCAGACTTCCAAGTTTTTGTCCGAAACTTTGTCAAGCAATAGCTTTATTAGATAGAGAATTTGAGCAAGATCGCGTTGGTAATATTGATATTATTACACGATTTTAAGGTAGGCGGAATGGTACATTTGTATGGAGGTACCAGAAGGGGAGTTGCCAGACTTCCAAGTTTTTGTCCGAAACTTTGTCTAGCCATAGCTTTATTAAATGCAAAATTTGGGCAAGGTCGCGGTGGGAATATTTATATTAGTACACGATTTCTAATGGGGCGGGATGGTACATTTGTATGGGAGGTACCAGAAGAGGAGTTGCCAGACTTCCAAGTTTTTCTCCGAAACTTTGTCTAGCAATAGCTTTATTAAATACAGAATTTGGGCAAGACCGCGGTGGGAATATTGATATTATTACACGATTTCGAATGGGCGGGATGGTACATTTGTATGGGAGGTACCAGAAGGGGAGTTACACAACATTGTCTAGCTATAGATTTATTAAAAGCAAAATTTGGGCAAGGTCGCGTTCGGCATATTGATATTATTACACGATTTCTAAGGTAGGCGGGATGGTACATTTGTATGGGAGGTACCAGAAGAGGAGTTGCCAGACTTCCAAGTTTTTGTCCGAAACTTTGTCTAGCAACAGTTTTATTAAATACAGAATTTGGGCAAGATCGCGTTGGGGCGGGATGGTACATTTGTATGGGAGGTACCAGAAGGGGAGTTACCAGACTTCCAAGTTTTTGTCCAAAACTTTGCCTAGCTATAGGTTTATTAAATTGAAAATTTGGGCAACATCGCGGTGGGAATATTGATATTACTACACGATTTCTAATAGGGCGGGATGGCACATTTGTATGGGAGGTACAGGAAGGGGAGTTACCAGACTTCCAAGTTTTTGTTCAAAACTTTGTCTTGCTATAGATTTACTAAATACAAAATTTGGGCAAGACCGCGGTGGGAATATTGATATTATTACACGATTTCGAATTTGGCGGGATGGTACATTTGTATGGGAGGTACCAGAAGAGGAGTTGCCAGACTTCCAAGTTTTTCTCCGAAACTTTGTCTAGCAACAGCTTTATTAAATACAGAATTTGGGCAATATCACGTTGGGGCGGGATGGTACATTTGTATGGGAGGTACCAGAAGGGGAGTTACCAGACTTCCAAGTTTTTGTCCGAAACTTTGTCTAGCAATAGCTTTATTAAATGCAAAATTTGGGCAAGGTCGCGGTGGGAATATTGATATTATTACACGATTTCTAATGGGGCGGGATGGCACATTTGTATGGGAGGTACAGGAAGGGGAGTTACCAGACTTCCAAGTTTTTGTCCAAAACTTTGCCTAGCTATAGGTTTATTAAATTGAAAATTTGGGCAACATCGCGGTGGGAATATTGATATTATTACACGATTTCTAATGGGGCGGGATGGCACATTTGTATGGGAGGTACAGGAAGGGGAGTTACCAGACTTCCAAGTTTTTGTCCAAAACTTTGTCTTGCTATAGATTTACTAAATACAAAATTTGGGCAAGACCGCGGTGGGAATATTGATATTATTACACGATTTCGAATTTGGCGGGATGGTACATTTGTATGGGATTTACCAGAAGAGGAGTTGCAAGACTTCGAAGTTTTTGTCCGAAACTTTGTCTAGCAATAGCTTTATTAAATACAGAATTTGGGCAAGATCGCGTTGGGCCGGGATGGTACATTTGTATTCGAGGTTCCAAAAGGGGAGTTGGCAGGCTTCCAAGTTTTTGTCCAAAACTTTGTCTAGCTATAGATTTATTAAAAGCAAAATTTGGGCAAGGTCGCCTTGGGCATATTGATATTATTACACGATTTCTAAGGTAGGCGGGATGGTACATTTGTATGGGAGGTACCAGAAGAGGAGTTGCCAGACTTCCAAGTTTTTCTCCGAAACTTTGTCTAGCAACAGCTTTATTAAATACAGAATTTGGGCAAGATCACGTTGGGGCGGGATGGTACATTTGTATTCGAGGTTCCAAAAGGGGAGTTGGCAGGCTTCCAAGTTTTTGTCCAAAACTTTGTCTAGCTATAGATTTATTAAAAGCAAAATTTGGGCAAGGTCGCCTTGGGCATATTGATATTATTACACGATTTCTAAGGTAGGCGGGATGGTACATTTGTATGGGAGGTACCAGAAGGGGAGTTACCAGACTTCCAAGTTTTTGTCCAAAACTTTGCCTAGCTATAGGTTTATTAAATTGAAAATTTGGGCAAGATCGCGGTGGGAATATTGATATTATTACACGATTTCTAATGGGGCGGGATGGCACATTTGTATGGGAGCTACAGGAAGGGGAGTTACCAGACTTCCAAGTTTTTGTCCAAAACTTTGTCTAGCTATAGATTTACTAAATACAAAATTTGGGCAAACCCGCTGTGGGAATATTGATATTATTACACGATTTCGAATTTGGCGGGATGGTACATTTGTATGGGATTTACCAGAAGAGGAGTTGCAAGACTTCCAAGTTTTTGTCCGAAACTTTGTCTAGCAATAGCTTTATTAAATACAGAATTTGGGCAAGATCGCGTTGGGCCGGGATGGTACATTTGTATGGGAGGTACCAAAAGGGGAGTTGCCAGGTTTCCAAGTTTTTGTCCAAAACTTTGTCTAGCTATAGACTTACTAAATACAAAATTTGGGCAAGACCGCGGTGGGAATATTGATATTATTAAACGATTTCCAATGGGGCGGGATGGTACATTTGTATGGGAGGTACCATAAAGGGAGTTACACAACATTGTCTAGCTATAGATTTATTAAAAGCAAAATTTGGGCAAGGTCGCGTTCGGCATATTGATATTATTACACGATTTCAAAGGTAGGCGGAATGGTACATTTGTATGGAGGTACCAGAAGGGGAGTTGCCAGACTTCCAAGTTTTTGTCCGAAACTTTGTCTAGCAATAGCTTTATTAGATACAGAATTTGGGCAAGATCGCGTTGGTAATATTGATAATATTATACGGTTTTTAAGGGGCGGGATGGTACATTAGTATAGGAGGTACCAGAAGGGGAGTTGCCAGACTTCCAAGTTTTTGTCCGAAACTTTGTCAAGCAATAGCTTTATTAGATAGAGAATTTGAGCAAGATCGCGGTGGGAATATTTATATTAGTACACGATTTCTAATGGGGCGGGATGGTACATTTGTATGGGAGGTGCCAGAAGAGGAGTTGCCAGACTTCCAAGTTTTTGTCCGAAACTTTGTCTAGCAATAGCTTTATTAAATACAGAATTTGGGCAAGATCGCGTTGGGCCGGGATGGTACATTTGTATTCGAGTTTCCAAAAGGGGAGTTGGCAGGCTTCCAAGTTTTTATCCAAAACTTTGTCTAGCAATAGCTTTATTAAATGAAAAATTTGGGCAAGGTCGCGGTGGGAATATTGATATTAGTACACGATTTCTAATGGGGCGGGATGGTACATTTGTATGGGAGGTACCAGAAGAGGAGTTGCCAGACTTCCAAGTTTTTCTCCGAAACTTTGTCTAGCAACAGCTTTATTAAATACAGAATTTGGGCAAGATCACGTTGGGGCGGGATGGTACATTTGTATGGGATTTACCAGAAGAGGAGTTGCAAGACTTCCAAGTTTTTGTCCGAAACTTTATCTAGCAATAGCTTTATTAAATACAGAATTTGGGCAAGATCGCGTTGGGCCGGGATGGTACATTTGTATGGGAGGTACAAAATTTGGGCAAGACCGCGGTGGGAATATTGATATTATTACACGATTTCGAATGGGGCGGGATGGTACATTTGTATGGGAGGTACCAGAAGGGGAGTTACACAACATTGTCTAGCTATAGATTTATTAAAAGCAAAATTTGGGCAAGGTCGCGTTCGGCATATTGATATTATTACACGATTTCTAAGGTAGGCGGGATGGTACATTTGTATGGGAGGTACCAGAAGAGGAGTTGCCAGACTTCCAAGTTTTTGTCCGAAACTTTGTCTAGCAACAGTTTTATTAAATACAGAATTTGGGCAAGATCGCGTTGGGGCGGAATGGTACCTTTGTATGGGAGGTACCAAAAGGGGAGTTGCCAGGCTTCCAAGTTGTTGTCCAAAATATTTGTCTAGCTATAGATTTATTAAATACAAAATTTGGGCAAGATTGCGGTGGGAATATTGATATTATTACACGATTTATAATGGGGCAGGATATTACATTTGTATGGGAGGTACCAGAAGAGGAGTTGCCAGACATCCAAGTTTTTGTCCGAAACTTTGTCTAACAATAGATTTATTAAATGCAAAATTGGGCAAGGTCACGGTGGGAATATTGATATTATTACACGATTTCTAATGGGGCGGGATGGTACATTTGTATGGGAGGTACCAGAAGGGGAGTTGCCAGACTTCCAAGTTTTTGTCCGAAACTTTGTCTAGCAATAGCTTTGTTAGATACAGAATTTGGGCAAGATCGCGTTGGTAATATTGATAATATTATACGGTTTTTAAGGGGCGGGATGGTACATTAGTATAGGAGGTACCAGAAGGGGAGTTGCCAGACTTTCAAGTTTTTGTCCGAAACTTTGTCAAGCAATAGCTTTATTAGATAGAGAATTTGAGCAAGATCGCGTTGGTAATATTGATATTATTACACGATTTCGAATTTGGCGGGATGGTACATTTGTATGGGAGGTACCAGAAGGGGAGTTACCAGACTTCCAAGTTTTTGTCCGAAACTTTGTCTTGCTATAGATTTACTAAATACAAAATTTGGGCAAGACCGCGGTGGGAATATTGATATTACTACACGATTTCGAATTTGGCGGGATGGTACATTTGTATGGGAGGTACCAGAAGAGGAGTTGCCAGACTTCCAAGTTTTTCTCCGAAACTTTGTCTAGCAACAGCTTTATTAAATACAGAATTTGGGCAATATCACGTTGGGGCGGGATGGTACATTTGTATGGGAGGTACCAGAAGGGGAGTTACCAGACTTCCAAGTTTTTCTCCGAAACTTTGTCTAGCAACAGCTTTATTAAATACAGAATTTGGGCAATATCACGTTGGGGCGGGATGGTACATTTGTATGGGAGGTACCAGAAGGGGAGTTACCAGACTTCCAAGTTTTTGTCCAAAACTTTGTCTTGATATAGATTTACTAAATACAAAATTTGGGCAAGACCGCGGTGGGAATATTGATATTATTACACGATTTCGAATTTGGCGGGATGGTACATTTGTATGGGAGGTACCAGAAGAGGAGGTGCCAGACTTCCAAGTTTTTCTCCGAAACTTTGTCTAGCAACAGCTTTATTAAATACAGAATTTGGGCAATATCACGTTGGGGCGGGATGGTACATTTGTATGGGGGGTACCAGAAGGGGAGTTACCAGACTTCCAAGTTTTTGTCCAAAACTTTGCCTAGCTATAGGTTTATTAAATTGAAAATTTGGGCAACATCGCGGTGGGAATATTGATATTATTACACGATTTCTAATGGGGCGGGATGGCACATTTGTATGGGAGGTACAGGAAGGGGAGTTACCAGACTTCCAAGTTTTTGTCCAAAACTTTGTCTAGCAATAGCTTTATTAAATACAGAATTTGGGCAAGATCGCGTTGGGCCGGGATGGTACATTTGTATGGGAGGTACAGGAAGGGGAGTTACCAGACTTTTGTCCAAAACTTTGTCTAGCTATAGACTTACTAAATACAAAATTTGGGCAAGACCGCGGTGGGAATATTGATATTATTAAACGATTTCCAATGGGGCGGGATGGTACATTTGTATGGGAGGTTCCAAAAGGGGAGTTGGCAGGCTTCCAAGTTTTTGTCCAAAACTTTGTCTAGCTATAGATTTATTAAAAGCAAAATTTGGGCAAGGTCGCCTTGGGCATATTGATATTATTACACGATTTCTAATGGGGCGGGATGGCACATTTGTATGGGAGGTACAGGAAGGGGAGTTACCAGACTTCCAAGTTTTTGTCCAAAACTTTGTCTAGCTATAGATTTACTAAATACAAAATTTGGGCAAACCCGCTGTGGGAATATTGATATTATTACACGATTTCGAATTTGGCGGGATGGTGCATTTGTATGGGATTTACCAGAAGAGGAGTTGCAAGACTTCCAAGTTTTTGTCCGAAACTTTGTCTAGCAATAGCTTTATTAAATACAGAATTTGGGCAAGATCGCGTTGGGCCGGGATGGTACATTTGTATGGGAGGTACAGGAAGGGGAGTTACCAGACTTCCAAGTTTTTGTCCAAAACTTTGTCTAGCTATAGACTTACTAAATACAAAATTTGGGCAAGACCGCGGTGGGAATATTGATATTATTAAACGATTTCCAATGGGGCGGGATGGTACATTTGTATGGGAGGTACCATAAGGGGAGTTACACAACATTGTCTAGCTATAGATTTATTAATAGCAAAATTTGGGCAAGGTCGCGTTCGGCATATTGATATTATTACACGATTTCTAAGGTAGGCGGAATGGTACATTTGTATGGAGGTACCAGAAGGGGAGTTGCCAGACTTCCAAGTTTTTGTCCGAAACTTTGTCTAGCAATAGCTTTATTAGATACAGAATTTGGGCAAGATCGCGTTGGTAATATTGATAATATTATACGGTTTTTAAGGGGCGGGATGGTACATTAGTATAGGAGGTACCAGAAGGGGAGTTGCCAGACTTCCAAGTTTTTGTCCGAAACTTTGTCTAGCAATAGCTTTATTAAATACAGAATTTGGGCAAGATCGCGTTGGTAATATTGATATTATTACACGATTTTAAGGTAGGCGGAATGGTACATTTGTATGGAGGTACCAGAAGGGGAGTTGCCAGACTTCCAAGTTTTTGTCCGAAACTTTGTCTAGCCATAGCTTTATTAAATGCAAAATTTGGGCAAGCTCGCGGTGGGAATATTTATATTAGTACACGATTTCTAATGGGGCGGGATGATACATTTGTATGGGAGGTGCCAGAAGAGGAGTTGCGAGACTTCCAAGTTTTTGTCCGAAACTTTGTCTAGCAATAGCTTTATTAAATACAGAATTTGGGCAAGATCGCGATGGGCCGGGATGGTACATTTGTATTCGAGGTTCCAAAAGGGGAGTTGGCAGGCTTCCAAGTTTTTGTCCAAAACTTTGTCTAGCTATAGACTTACTAAATACAAAATTTGGGCAAGACGCGGTGGGAATATTGATATTATTAAACGATTTCCAATGGGGCGGGATGGTACATTTGTATGGGAGGTTCCAAAAGGGGAGTTGGCAGGCTTCCAAGTTTTTGTCCAAAACTTTGTCTAGCTATAGATTTATTAAAAGCAAAATTTGGGCAAGGTCGCCTTGGGCATATTGATATTATTACACGATTTCTAAGGTAGGCGGGATGGTACATTTGTATGGGAGGTACCAGAAGAGGAGTTGCCAGACTTCCAAGTTTTTCTCCGAAACTTTGTCTAGCAACAGCTTTATTAAATACAGAATTTGGGCAAGATCGCGTTGGGCCGGGATGGTACATTTGTATGGGAGGTACCAGTGCTCTGGTAAATCTCTTACTAAACGGACGTGAATTCTTTCTCTTGCTCGAAGTAAACGTATCACAGTGAAGACAATTACTTTGCACCATAATTTCTCAAATTCGATTCGTTTCTCCCATAAACGCGCGAATTAATAATCTTAATTAAGAAAAAATCGGTTTAATTCATAGCAGCTATGCCCCGAGGGGCCAAGCAACCAGCCCGCTTTATAAGCAGGACTGGTGCTATAAGAAAATTTAAAGGTTCTCAATCAAAAAAATATGATTTTCAATCCGACGGTCCAAGTACATCTCGTCAGAATAGATACGCTGCACTGGCTGGCCATAATGATATGGATACAGCTTACGAATCAAATATTGCTCCCCAAGAAAAGCTACCAAAACCTCCCCCGATTGTGGCAGATATGTCTGTGCCGCTAAGAGAAATACAACTGTTGTTGGGTAAGGATTGTGTTTTCAAACGAACGTCTATTGGAACTAAAATATTCCCCACTGACGCTGCAAAGCACGAATTTTGTGTTAAAGCTTTAAAGGAAAATAATATTGAATTTCACACATTCAACCCTAAAGAAAACCGACTGTTCACAACCTTTCTTTATGGGCTACCACGGATTGATAGTAAAGACATAATTACTGAACTCCAAAATTACAACCTCATACCTTCATCTGTTACAGAGGTTAACACAAAATTTAGCTCTGCCGATGATGCTGTGTACAGAGTACAATTTGTACGCAAGACATTTAATCCAAAGTCGTTGCAAAACATAAAGACAATCTGCAATGTTCTTGTCAGGTGGAAGAAGCAGAGGCCAAAAAGAAACGACAATCCAACGCAGTGCTGGAACTGCTTAATGTATGGGCACGGTGGAGACCACTGTAATCGTAAGCCAGCATGCATGATTTGTGCCAACCAACACCGCACTAGTGAATGTCATTTCAATAACAACGACAGAAGACCTGCAGCTTTCTCTTGCTTCAACTGCAAGAAACACGGGAAAGAGAGAATTGATCATTCCGCTAATGATATACACTGTCCCCTTCGCGCTCTCTATCTAGAAGCCAGAGCTGAATTATCGACTAGACAACAAAAGAGAATACCTCTCAGACGTCGAAACTCTTTTGTTATTCAAGAGAATGAGTTCCCATCCCTGGGCAGAGAGCCTGTAAACAACGTCAGATTCGACGGTAAGAGTCAACGATCATACTCTGACAAACTAAAGAGTAATAACAACACGCTCTTCAGTATAGACGAGTTATTTAATATATTTACATCTTCTCTTGAAGAGTTAGGAAACTGTACGACTAGAGTACAACAAATGCAAGTAGTTATGTCGTTGGTCAAATATGCCTATGAACTTAAATAACTTCAAACAACTTAAATTACTCCACTTGAACGCAAATGGATTAACAAACAATTCTAAACAGAAACAGCTTGAATGTTTACTGCATAGAGAAAATATACACATCGTTTCTCTAAACGAAACTTTTTTTAAAGAGAGTCATAGACCATATTTTCAGAATTACTTTATATACCGTAACGATAGAACTACACAAAGAGGAGGGGGTGTCGCACTCTTAGTGCACAGAAATATAGAGCACCAGCTGGTCCCTCTCATTCAAACATCTTCAATCGAAAATTTAGCAGTTGAGGTATTCATTGATCGTAGGAAAGTAACAATATGTACTGCTTATTCTCCGAGATATTCCTCAAACTTTTCGAACGATATAATAGAACTTACTCGAAATAGCGGCGAATTTATTATTTTAGGAGATTTAAATGCAAAGCATCAGTCATGGAACTGTGATACAAACAATCAATCTGGAATAACACTCAATAATTTGGAGCAATCTCACAACTTTTTTGTGTTCGGTCCAGACGGACACACTCTCCACCCTCATCAAAGAAATCGAAGATCATCAACTGTGGACATAGCTTTGAGTAATACGACACTAGAGATGCATCTCCATGTATTAGATTATGAAATACCATCGGACCACCTTCCAATTGTTTGTACCATTAAATGTTTCTCATACAAGACATCGGAAGTGTCGTATTTTAACTATAAGAGAACAGATTGGAGAGTCTTTCAAAACGAGATTAACAACAGAATTAGCCATACAGTAGGTCATTACAACAGCAAAATAATAATCGGCCAGGAAATCTCTAAACTAATCGACCTCATCTCAACAGCAAGAGATATCTCCACTCCGAAAACGAAATCTACGAAGTACTATGACCCACCAGACAACATTGGCACTTACATCGTAAAAAGGAGGACATTCAAAAGGAAATATCAGCGTGCCACTAATCCGAACCTATCGCATTTCTATGACCAATGTGTAAAATTTCTGAGTAAAATAATCGATTCTAAGTTATCCCAGATAAGGAATCAGAAATGGAATGATTTACTAATTCATATGAAGCCAGGTGACAAACGGTTTTGGAAGTTAAGCAGAAGTTTAAGAGGCAGACGGAAACTTCAGATTCCCTATCTCTACAAGGAAGGGACGAAATTAATCACAGACTCCGAAAAAGCTGAATTACTAGCTGACACGTTTGCAAAATCTCATAATCTGACTTCAAATTATTCACACATATCTGAAAACAAAATAAATTCAACTGTTACTTTGTTTAATCTTCAACCACCAAGCACAGAAGGCGTAGATATTGTGTCCCTTACAGAAATTGCAACCATTTTAGCAAATCTTTCGGCGTCAAAATCGCCCGGTCTCGATAATATCCCAAATTTACTGCTCAAAAAGCTGCCAGAAAGTGCAATCAAACTTCTAGTCATTATATTTAACAGCTGTCTGCGATTAAACTGTTTCCCCGATACTTTCAAGATGGCAAAAATCATTCCTATACACAAAGCCAACAAGCCAAAAAACATTGCTTCTAGCTACAGACCAATCAGCCTTCTTAGTAACATAGGCAAAATATACGAAAAGATTATTCACAACCGCATAAAAGAGTTTGTTGCGAACAATTTGGATTTAAAAGCGAACACAGCACAGTGCACCAGATAAGCCGTATTAAAAACAAAATTTTAAGAAATAAGCGAAATCGAAAATCGACTGGCATTATCCTTCTAGATATTGAAAAAGCCTTCGATACAGTCTGGCACAATGGGATCATCTACAAGCTTATTGCAAACAATTTCCCTAAGTATATTTGTAAGGTTGTGGCTGACTTCCTCAGTTCGAGAAGCTATTTAGTATATGTTGGAGAATCGTCATCGGCGCCTAGATCAATACCAGCAGGGTTGCCGCAAGGCTCAACACTATCGCCGCTATTGTATTCAATATACACAGGAGATTTTAAACCACCCAAGCTCATAGATATCGCATACTACGCTGACGATACAGCTTTATTAACAACCAGCAAACTAACCAGTGCACTATTAAAAAAAATGGAAAACAGCTTGACTGCTTGTAATAAATACCTCAAAAAATGGAAAATTAAAATAAATCGGGAAAAAACTCAGGCTATTATATTCCCGTTCAACAAATCTCCTAAGCGAATACCAACTCGTCAATTGAACTATGAAAACACCAATATAATTATTAAAGATCACGTCAAATATCTTGGCGTGACTCTGGACAAAAAACTAAACTTCAGGAAGCACATCGAAGAAGTATGCCATAAAACTACAAAGTCATTAAGGGCACTGTGGCCCTTCTTAAACAGAAGATCCCCACTAAATCAAAGTAATAAGAACTTACTTTTTAAATGTGTTATTAGACCTATCATGACATACGCCTCGCCAGTATGGTATAAAGCAGCGAAAAGCAATCTAAAGAAACTACAAATCATTCAAAATAAATGCCTGAAAATAATCAATAATAAGAACTGGAGATACTCAACCAGGTTATTGCATTTGGAAACCGGATACGATAAGTTTACAGACTTTATAAACAGACTGAATGATAACTATTTTAATAAAATCGAAAATTCTTCTTATGACATCATAAGAGAATGCAGAGATCTAAATGAATAACACAGTAAATTAGCAAATTGGAAAAATTCTGTTCTATATTAGATTATTTTAGTTAATAACCTTGTATAAACAATTACTTTTCTATAAATATTTGAATTCACAATTTGTGTGTTAAATACATAAAGGTTTTACCCATTTTTCCCTTAATGTTACCATAATATCCCCTAAACTAGCTATACAAAATTATAAGATTTATTTGTTGAAAAATCATACTGATTAAACTCATAAACCTGTTATTATTATACTTATGTAAAACGAAATATTGGAAGAATAAAAATTGAATTGAATTGAATTGAAATTGTATGGGAGGTACCAAAAGGGGAGTTACCAGACTTCCAAGTTTTTGTCCAAAACTTTGCCTAGCTATAGGTTTATTAAATTGAAAATTTAGGCAAGATCGCGGTGGGAATATTGATATTATTACACGATTTCTAATGGGGCGGGATGGCACATTTGTATGGGAGGTACAGGAAGGGGAGTTACCAGACTTCCAAGTTTTTGTCCAAAACTTTGTCTAGCTATAGATTTACTAAATACAAAATTTGGGCAAACCCGCTGTGGGAATATTGATATTATTACACGATTTCGAATTTGGCGGGATGGTACATTTGTATGGGATTTACCAGAAGAGGAGTTGCAAGACTTCCAAGTTTTTGTCCGAAACTTTGTCTAGCAATAGCTTTATTAAATACAGAATTTGGGCAAGATCGCGTTGGGCCGGGATGGTACATTTGTATGGGAGGTACAGGAAGGGGAGTTACCAGACTTCCAAGTTTTTGTCCAAAACTTTGTCTAGCTATAGACTTACTAAATACAAAATTTGGGCAAGACCGCGGTGGGAATATTGATATTATTAAACGATTTCCAATGGGGCGGGATGGTACATTTGTATGGGAGGTACCATAAGGGGAGTTACACAACATTGTCTAGCTATAGATTTATTAATAGCAAAATTTGGGCAAGGTCGCGTTCGGCATATTGATATTATTACACGATTTCTAAGGTAGGCGGAATGGTACATTTGTATGGAGGTACCAGAAGGGGAGTTGCCAGACTTCCAAGTTTTTGTCCGAAACTTTGTCTAGCAATAGCTTTATTAGATACAGAATTTGGGCAAGATCGCGTTGGTAATATTGATAATATTATACGGTTTTTAAGGGGCGGGATGGTACATTAGTATAGGAGGTACCAGAAGGGGAGTTGCCAGACTTCCAAGTTTTTGTCCGAAACTTTGTCAAGCAATAGCTTTATTAGATAGAGAATTTGAGCAAGATCGCGTTGGTAATATTGATATTATTACACGATTTTAAGGTAGGCGGAATGGTACATTTGTATGGAGGTACCAGAAGGGGAGTTGCCAGACTTCCAAGTTTTTGTCCGAAACTTTGTCTAGCCATAGCTTTATTAAATGCAAAATTTGGGCAAGCTCGCGGTGGGAATATTTATATTAGTACACGATTTCTAATGGGGCGGGATGGTACATTTGTATGGGAGGTGCCAGAAGAGGAGTTGCGAGACTTCCAAGTTTTTGTCCGAAACTTTGTCTAGCAAGAGCTTTATTAAATACAGAATTTGGGCAAGATCGCGATGGGCCGGGATGGTACATTTGTATTCGAGGTTCCAAAAGGGGAGTTGGCAGGCTTCCAAGATTTTGTCCAAAACTTTGTCTAGCTATAGATTTATTAAATGCTAAATTTGGGCAAGGTCGCGTTGGGCATATTGATATTATTACACGATTTCTAATGGGGCGGGATGGTACATTTGTATGGGAGGTACAGGAAGGGGAGTTACCAGACTTCCAAGTTTTTGTCCAAAACTTTGTCTAGCAACAGCTTTATTAAATACAGAATTTGGGCAAGATCACGTTGGGGCGGGATGGTACATTTGTATGGGGGGTACCAGAAGGGGAGTTACCAGACTTCCAAGTTTTTGTCCGAAACTTTGTCTAGCAAAAGCTTTATTAAATGAAAAATTTGGGCAAGGTCGCGGTGGGAATATTGATATTAGTACACGATTTCTAATGGGGCGGGATGGTACATTTGTATGGGAGGTACCAGAAGAGGAGTTGCCAGACTTCCAAGTTTTTCTCCGAAACTTTGTCTAGCAACAGCTTTATTAAATACAGAATTTGGGCAAGATCACGTTGGGGCGGGATGGTACATTTGTATGGGATTTACCAGAAGAGGAGTTGCAAGACTTCCAAGTTTTTGTCCGAAACTTTGTCTAGCAATAGCTTTATTAAATACAGAATTTGGGCAAGATCGCGTTGGGCCGGGATGGTACATTTGTATGGGAGGTACAGGAAGGGGAGTTGCCAGACTTCCAAGTTTTTGTCCAAAACTTTGTCTAGCTATAGATTTACTAAATACAAAATTTGGGCAAGACCGCGGTGGGAATATTGATATTATTACACGATTTCGAATGGGGCGGGATGGTACATTTGTATGGGAGGTACCAGAAGGGGAGTTACACAACATTGTCTAGCTATAGATTTATTAAAAGCAAAATTTGGGCAAGGTCGCGTTCGGCATATTGATATTATTACACGATTTCTAAGGTAGGCGGGATGGTACATTTGTATGGGAGGTACCAGAAGAGGAGTTGCCAGACTTCCAAGTTTTTGTCCGAAACTTTGTCTAGCAACAGTTTTATTAAATACAGAATTTGGGCAAGATCGCGTTGGGGCGGGATGGTACCTTTGTATGGGAGGTACCAAAAGGGGAGTTGCCAGGCTTCCAAGTTTTTGTCCAAAATATTTGTCTAGCTATAGATTTATTAAATACAAAATTTGGGCAAGATTGCGGTGGGAATATTGATATTATTACACGATTTATAATGGGGCGGGATATTACATTTGTATGGGAGGTACCAGAAGAGGAGTTGCCAGACATCCAAGTTTTTGTCCGAAACTTTGTCTAACAATAGATTTATTAAATGCAAAATTGGGCAAGGTCACGGTGGGAATATTGATATTATTACACGATTTCTAATGGGGCGGGATGGTACATTTGTATGGGAGGTACCAGAAGGGGAGTTGCCAGACTTCCAAGTTTTTGTCCGAAATTTTGTCTAGCAATAGCTTTGTTAGATACAGAATTTGGGCAAGATCGCGTTGGTAATATTGATAATATTATACGGTTTTTAAGGGGCGGGATGGTACATTAGTATAGGAGGTACCAGAAGGGGAGTTGCCAGACTTCCAAGTTTTTGTCCGAAACTTTGTCAAGCAATAGCTTTATTAGATAGAGAATTTGAGCAAGATCGCGTTGGTAATATTGATATTATTACACGATTTCGAATTTGGCGGGATGGTACATTTGTATGGGAGGTACAGGAAGGGGAGTTACCAGACTTCCAAGTTTTTGTCCAAAACTTTGTCTAGCTATAGATTTACTAAATACAAAATTTGGGCAAGACCGCGGTGGGAATATTGATATTATTACACGATTTCGAATTTGGCGAGATGGTACATTTGTATGGGATTTACCAGAAGAGGAGTTGCAAGACTTCCAAGTTTTTGTCCGAAACTTTGTCTAGCAATAGCTTTATTAAATACAGAATTTGGGCAAGATCGCGTTGGGCCGGGATGGTACATTTGTATGGGAGGTACCAAAAGGGGAGTTGCCAGGTTTCCAAGTTTTTGTCCAAAACTTTGTCTAGCTATAGATTTATTAAATACAGAATTTGGGCAAGATCGCGATGGGGCGGGATGTTACCTTTGTATGGGAGGTACAGGAAGGGGAGTTGCCAGACTTCCAAGTTTTTGTCCGAAACTTTGTCTAGCAATAGCTTTGTTAGATACAGAATTTGGGCAAGATCGAGTTGGTAATATTGATAATATTATACGGTTTTTAAGGGGCGGGATGGTACATTAGTATAGGAGGTACCAGAAGGGGAGTTACCAGACTTCCAAGTTTTTGTCCGAAACTTTGTCTAGCAATAGCTTTATTAAATGCAAAATTTGGGCAAGGTGGGAATATAGATATTAGTACACGATTTCTAATGGGGCGGAATGGTACAATTTGGGCAAGCTCGCGGTGGGAATATTTATATTAGTACACGATTTCTAATGGGGCGGGATGGTACATTTGTATGGGAGGTTCCAAAAGGGGAGTTGGCAGGCTTCCAAGTTTTTGTCCAAAACTTTGTCTAGCTATAGACTTACTAAATACAAAATTTGGGCAAGACCGCGGTGGGAATATTGATATTATTAAACGATTTCCAATGGGGCGGGATGGTACATTTGTATGGGAGGTTCCAAAAGGGGAGTTGGCAGGCTTCCAAGTTTTTGTCCAAAACTTTGTCTAGCTATAGATTTATTAAAAGAAAAATTTGGGCAAGGTCGCCTTGGGCATATTGATATTATTACACGATTTCTAAGGTAGGCGGGATGGTACATTTGTATGGGAGGTACCAGAAGAGGAGTTGCCAGACTTCCAAGTTTTTCTCCGAAACTTTGTCTAGCAACAGCTTTATTAAATACAGAATTTGGGCAAGATCGCGTTGGGCCGGGATGGTACATTTGTATGGGAGGTACCAAAAGGGGAGTTACCAGACTTCCAAGTTTTTGTCCAAAACTTTGCCTAGCTATAGGTTTATTAAATTGAAAATTTAGGCAAGATCGCGGTGGGAATATTGATATTATTACACGATTTCTAATGGGGCGGGATGGCACATTTGTATGGGAGGTACAGGAAGGGGAGTTACCAGACTTCCAAGTTTTTGTCCAAAACTTTGTCTAGCTATAGATTTACTAAATACAAAATTTGGGCAAACCCGCTGTGGGAATATTGATATTATTACACGATTTCGAATTTGGCGGGATGGTACATTTGTATGGGATTTACCAGAAGAGGAGTTGCAAGACTTCCAAGTTTTTGTCCGAAACTTTGTCTAGCAATAGCTTTATTAAATACAGAATTTGGGCAAGATCGCGTTGGGCCGGGATGGTACATTTGTATGGGAGGTACAGGAAGGGGAGTTACCAGACTTCCAAGTTTTTGTCCAAAACTTTGTCTAGCTATAGACTTACTAAATACAAAATTTGGGCAAGACCGCGGTGGGAATATTGATATTATTAAACGATTTCCAATGGGGCGGGATGGTACATTTGTATGGGAGGTACCATAAGGGGAGTTACACAACATTGTCTAGCTATAGATTTATTAATAGCAAAATTTGGGCAAGGTCGCGTTCGGCATATTGATATTATTACACGATTTCTAAGGTAGGCGGAATGGTACATTTGTATGGAGGTACCAGAAGGGGAGTTGCCAGACTTCCAAGTTTTTGTCCGAAACTTTGTCTAGCAATAGCTTTATTAGATACAGAATTTGGGCAAGATCGCGTTGGTAATATTGATAATATTATACGGTTTTTAAGGGGCCGGATGGTACATTAGTATAGGAGGTACCAGAAGGGGAGTTGCCAGACTTCCAAGTTTTTGTCCGAAACTTTGTCAAGCAATAGCTTTATTAGATAGAGAATTTGAGCAAGATCGCGTTGGTAATATTGATATTATTACACGATTTTAAGGTAGGCGGAATGGTACATTTGTATGGAGGTACCAGAAGGGGAGTTGCCAGACTTCCAAGTTTTTGTCCGAAACTTTGTCTAGCCATAGCTTTATTAAATGCAAAATTTGGGCAAGCTCGCGGTGGGAATATTTATATTAGTACACGATTTCTAATGGGGCGGGATGGTACATTTGTATGGGAGGTGCCAGAAGAGGAGTTGCGAGACTTCCAAGTTTTTGTCCGAAACTTTGTCTAGCAATAGCTTTATTAAATACAGAATTTGGGCAAGATCGCGATGGGCCGAGATGGTACATTTGTATTCGAGGTTCCAAAAGGGGAGTTGGCAGGCTTCCAAGTTTTTGTCCAAAACTTTGTCTAGCTATAGATTTATTAAATGCTAAATTTGGGCAAGGTCGCGTTGGGCATATTGATATTATTACACGATTTCTAATGGGGCGGGATGGTACATTTGTATGGGAGGTACAGGAAGGGGAGTTACCAGACTTCCAAGTTTTTGTCCAAAACTTTGTCTAGCAACAGCTTTATTAAATACAGAATTTGGGCAAGATCACGTTGGGGCGGGATGGTACATTTGTATGGGGGGTACCAGAAGGGGAGTTACCAGACTTCCAAGTTTTTGTCCGAAACTTTGTCTAGCAATAGCTTTATTAAATGAAAAATTTGGGCAAGGTCGCGGTGGGAATATTGATATTAGTACACGATTTCTAATGGGGCGGGATGGTACCTTTGTATGGGAGGTACCAAAAGGGGAGTTGCCAGGCTTCCAAGTTTTTGTCCAAAATATTTGTCTAGCTATAGATTTATTAAATACAAATTTTGGGCAAGATTGCGGTGGGAATATTGACATTATTACACGATTTATAATGGGGCGGGATATTACATTTGTATGGCAGGTACCAGAAGAGGAGTTGCCAGACATCCAAGTTTTTGTCCGAAACTTTGTCTAACAATAGATTTATTAAATGCAAAATTGGGCAAGGTCACGGTGTGAATATTGATATTATTACACGATTTCTAATGGGGCGGGATGGTACATTTGTATGGGAGGTACCAGAAGGGGAGTTGCCAGACTTCCAAGTTTTTGTCCGAAATTTTGTCTAGCAATAGCTTTGTTAGATACAGAATTTGGGCAAGATCGCGTTGGTAATATTGATAATATTATACGGTTTTTAAGGGGCGGGATGGTACATTAGTATAGGAGGTACCAGAAGGGGAGTTGCCAGACTTCCAAGTTTTTGTCCGAAACTTTGTCAAGCAATAGCTTTATTAGATAGAGAATTTGAGCAAGATCGCGTTGGTAATATTGATATTATTACACGATTTCGAATTTGGCGGGATGGTACATTTGTATGGGAGGTACAGGAAGGGGAGTTACCAGACTTCCAAGTTTTTGTCCAAAACTTTGTCTAGCTATAGATTTACTAAATACAAAATTTGGGCAAGACCGCGGTGGGAATATTGATATTATTACACGATTTCGAATTTGGCGAGATGGTACATTTGTATGGGATTTACCAGAAGAGGAGTTGCAAGACTTCCAAGTTTTTGTCCGAAACTTTGTCTAGCAATAGCTTTATTAAATACAGAATTTGGGCAAGATCGCGTTGGGCCGGGATGGTACATTTGTATGGGAGGTACCAAAAGGGGAGTTGCCAGGTTTCCAAGTTTTTGTCCAAAACTTTGTCTAGCTATAGATTTATTAAATACAGAATTTGGGCAAGATCGCTATGGGGCGGGATGTTACCTTTGTATGGGAGGTACAGGAAGGGGAGTTGCCAGACTTCCAAGTTTTTGTCCGAAACTTTGTCTAGCAATAGCTTTGTTAGATACAGAATTTGGGCAAGATCGCGTTGGTAATATTGATAATATTATACGGTTTTTAAGGGGCGGGATGGTACATTAGTATAGGAGGTACCAGAAGGGGAGTTACCAGACTTCCAAGTTTTTGTCCGAAACTTTGTCTAGCAATAGCTTTATTAAATGCAAAATTTGGGCAAGGTGGGAATATAGATATTAGTACACGATTTCTAATGGGGCGGAATGGTACATTTGTATGGGAGGTACCAGAAGAGGAGTTGCCAGACTTCCAAGTTTTTCTCCGAAACTTTGTCTAGCAACAGCTTTATTAAATACAGAATTTGGGCAAGATCACGTTGGGGCGGGATGGTACATTTGTATGGGAGGTACCAGAAGGGGAGTTACCAGACTTCCAAGTTTTTGTCCAAAACTTTGCCTAGCTATAGGTTTATTAAATTGAAAATTTGGGCAAGATCGCGGTGGGAATATTAATATTATTACACGATTTCTAATGGGGCGGGATGGCACATTTGTATGGGAGGTACATTAAGGGGAGTTACCAGACTTCCAAGTTTTTGTCCAAAACTTTGTCTAGCTATAGATTTACTAAATACAAAATTTGGGCAAGACCGCGGTGGGAATATTGATATTATTACACGATTTCGAATTTGGCGAGATGGTACATTTGTATGGGATTTACCAGAAGAGGAGTTACACAACATTGTCTAGCTATAGATTTATTAAAAGCAAAATTTGGGCAAGGTCGCGTTCGGCATATTGATATTATTACACGATTTCTATGGTAGGCGGGATGGTACATTTGTATGGGAGGTACCAGAAGAGGAGTTGCCAGACTTCCAAGTTTTTGTCCGAAACTTTGTCTAGCAACAGCTTTATTAAATGCAAAATTTGGGCAAGGTGGGAATATAGATATTAGTACACGATTTCTAATGGGGCGGAATGGTACATTTGTATGGGAGGTACCAGAAGAGAAGTTGCCAGACTTCTAAGTTTTTCTCCGAAACTTTGTCTAGCAACAGCTTTATTAAATACAGAATTTGGGCAAGATCACGTTGGGGCGGGATGGTACATTTGTATAGGAGGTACCAGAAGGGGAGTTACCAGACTTCCAAATTTTTGTCCAAAACTTTGCCTAGCTATAGGTTTATTAAATTGAAAATTTGGGCAAGATCGCGGTGGGAATATTAATATTATTACACGATTTCTAATGGGGCGGGATGGCTTATTTGTATGTGAGGTACAGGAAGGGGAGTTACCAGACTTCCAAGTTTTTGTCCAAAACTTTGTCTAGCTATAGATTTACTAAATACAAAATTTGGGCAAGACCGCGGTGGGAATATTGATATTATTACACGATTTCGAATTTGGCGGGATGGTACATTTGTATGGGATTTACCAGAAGAGGAGTTGCAAGACTTCCAAGTTTTTGTCCGAAACTTTGTCTAGCAATAGCTTTATTAAACACAGAATTTGGGCAAGATCGCGTTGGGCCGGGATGGTACATTTGTATGGGAGGTACCAAAAGGGGAGTTGCCAGGTTTCCAAGTTTTTGTCCAAAACTTTGTCTAGCTATAGATTTATTAAATACAGAATTTGGGCAAGATCGCGTTGGGAATATTGATATTATTACACGATTTCGAATGGGGCTGGATGGTACATTTGTATGGGAGGTACCAGAAGGGGAGTTACACAACATTGTCTAGCTATAGATTTATTAAAAGCAAAATTTGGGCAAGGTCGCGTTCGGCATATTGATATTATTACACGATTTCTAAGGTAGGCGGGATGGTACATTTGTATGGGAGGTACCAGAAGAGGAGTTGCCAGACTTCCAAGTTTTTGTCCGAAACTTTGTCTAGCAATAGCTTTATTAAACACAGAATTTGGGCAAGATCGCGTTGGGCCGGGATGGTACATTTGTATGGGATTTACCAGAAGAGGAGTTGCAAGACTTCCAAGTTTTTGTCCGAAACTTTGTCTAGCAATAGCTTTATTAAACACAGAATTTGGGCAAGATCGCGTTGGGCCGGGATGGTACATTTGTATGGGATTTACCAGAAGAGGAGTTGCAAGACTTCCAAGTTTTTGTCCGAAACTTTGTCTAGCAATAGCTTTATTAAACACAGAATTTGGGCAAGATCGCGTTGGGCCGGGATGTTACCTTTGTATGGGAGGTACAGGAAGGGGAGTTACCAGACTTCCAAGTTTTTGTCCAAAACTTTGTCTAGCTATAGATTTACTAAATACAAAATTTGGGCAAGACCGCGGTGGGAATATTGATATTATTACACGATTTCGAATGGGGCTGGATGGTACATTTGTATGGGAGGTACCAGAAGGGGAGTTACACAACATTGTCTAGCTATAGATTTATTAAAAGCAAAATTTGGGCAAGGTCGCGTTCGGCATATTGATATTATTACACGATTTCTAAGGTAGGCGGGATGGTACATTTGTATGGGAGGTACCAGAAGAGGAGTTGCCAGACTTCCAAGTTTTTGTCCGAAACTTTGTCTAACAATAGATTTATTAAATGCAAACTTGGGCAAGGTCACGGTGGGAATATTGATATTATTACACGATTTCTAATGGGGCGGGATGGTACATTTGTATGGGAGGTACCAGAAGGGGAGTTACACAACATTGTCTAGCTATAGATTTATTAAAAGCAAAATTTGGGCAAGGTCGCGTTCGGCATATTGATATTATTACACGATTTCTAAGGTAGGCGGGATGGTACATTTGTATGGGAGGTACCAAAAGGGGAGTTGCCAGGTTTCCAAGTTTTTGTCCAAAACTTTGTCTAGCTATAGATGTATTAAATACAGAATTTGGGCAAGATCGCGTTGGGGCGTGATGGTACCTTTGTATGGGAGGTACAGGAAGGGGAGTTGCCAGACTTCCAAGTTTTTGTCCAAAACTTTGTCTAGCTATAGATTTACTAAATACAAAATTTGGGCAAGACCGCGGTGGGAATATTGATATTATTAGACGATTTCGAATGGGGCGGGATGGTACATTTGTATGGGAGGTACCAGAAGGGGAGTTACACAACATTGTCTAGCTATAGATTTATTAAAAGCAAAATTTGGGCAAGGTCGCGTTCGGCATATTGATATTATTACACGATTTCTAAGGTAGGCGGGATGGTACATTTGTATGGGAGGTACCAGAAGAGGAGTTGCCAGACTTCCAAGTTTTTGTCCGAAACTTTGTCTAGCAACAGTTTTATTAAATACAGAATTTGGGCAAGATCGCGTTGGGGCGGGATGGTACCTTTGGATGGGAGGTACCAAAAGGGGAGTTGCCAGGCTTCCAAGTTTTTGTCCAAAATATTTGTCTAGCTATAGATTTATTAAATACAAAATTTGGGCAAGATTGCGGTGGGAATATTGATATTATTACACGATTTATAATGGGGCGGGATATTACATTTGTATGGGAGGTACCAGAAGAGGAGTTGCCAGACATCCAAGTTTTTGTCCGAAACTTTGTCTAACAATAGATTTATTAAATGCAAAATTGGGCAAGGTCACGGTGGGAATATTGATATTATTACACGATTTCTAATGGGGCGGGATGGTACATTTGTATGGGAGGTACCAGAAGGGGAGTTGCCAGACTTCCAAGTTTTTGTCCGAAACTTTGTCTAGCAATAGCTTTGTTAGATACAGAATTTGGGCAAGATCGCGTTGGTAATATTGATAATATTATACGGTTTTTATGGGGCGGGATGGTACATTAGTATAGGATTTACCAGAAGAGGAGTTGCAAGACTTCCAAGTTTTTGTCCGAAACTTTGTCTAGCAATAGCTTTATTAAATACAGAATTTGGGCAAGATCGCGTTGGGCCGGGATGGTACATTTGTATGGGAGGTACCAAAAGGGGAGTTGCCAGGTTTCCAAGTTTTTGTCCAAAACTTTGTCTAGCTATAGATTTATTAAATACAGAATTTGGGCAAGATCGCGTTGGGGCGGGATGTTACCTTTGTATGGGAGGTACAGGAAGGGTAGTTACCAGACTTCCAAGTTTTTGTCCAAAACTTTGTCTAGCTATAGATTTACTAAAAACAAAATTTGGGCAAGACCGCGGTGGGAATATTGATATTATTACACATCCAATGGGGCGGGATGGTACATTTGTATGGGAGGTACCAGAAGGGGAGTTACACAACATTGTCTAGCAATAGATTTATTAAAAGCAAAATTTGGGCAAGGTCGCGTTCGGCATATTGATATTATTACACGATTTCTATGGTAGGCGGGATGGTACATTTGTATGGGAGGTACCAGAAGAGGAGTTGCCAGACTTCCAAGTTTTTGTCCGAAACTTTGTCTAGCAACAGCTTTATTAAATGCAAAATTTGGGCAAGGTGGGAATATAGATATTAGTACACGATTTCTAATGGGGCGGAATGGTACATTTGTATGGGAGGTACCAGAAGAGGAGTTGCCAGACTTCTAAGTTTTTCTCCGAAACTTTGTCTAGCAACAGCTTTATTAAATACAGAATTTGGGCAAGATCACGTTGGGGCGGGATGGTACATTTGTATGGGAGGTACCAGAAGGGGAGTTACCAGACTTCCAAGTTTTTGTCCAAAACTTTGCCTAGCTATAGGTTTATTAAATTGAAAATTTGGGCAAGATCGCGGTGGGAATATTAATATTATTACACGATTTCTAATGGGGCGGGATGGCTTATTTGTATGGGAGGTACAGGAAGGGGAGTTACCAGACTTCCAAGTTTTTGTCCAAAACTTTTTCTAGCTATAGATTTACTAAATACAAAATTTGGGCAAGACCGCGGTGGGAATATTGATATTATTACACGATTTCGAATTTGGCGGGATGGTACATTTGTATGGGATTTACCAGAAGAGGAGTTGCAAGACTTCCAAGTTTTTGTCCGAAACTTTGTCTAGCAATAGCTTTATTAAACACAGAATTTGGGCAAGATCGCGTTGGGGCGGGATGTTACCTTTGTATGGGAGGTAGAGGAAGGGGAGTTACCAGACTTCCAAGTTTTTGTCCAAAACTTTGTCTAGCTATAGATTTACTAAATACAAAATTTGGGCAATACCGCGGTGGGAATATTGATATTATTACACATCCAATGGGGCGGGATGGTACATTTGTATGGGAGGTACCAGAAGGGGAGTTGCCAGGTTTCCAAGTTTTTGTCCAAAACTTTGTCTAGCTATAGATTTATTAAATACAGAATTTGGGCAAGATAGCGTTGGGGCGGGATGTTACCTTTGTATGGGAGGTACAGGAAGGGGAGTTACCAGACTTCCAAGTTTTTGTCCAAAACTTTGTCTAGCTATAGATTTACTAAATACAAAATTTGGGCAATACCGCGGTGGGGCGGGATGGTACATTTGTATGGGAGGTACCAGAAGGGGAGTTACACAACATTGTCTAGCTATAGATTTATTAAAAGCAAAATTTGGGCAAGGTCGCGTTCGGCATATTGATATTATTACACGATTTCTAAGGTAGGCGGGATGGTACATTTGTATGGGAGGTACCAGAAGAGGAGTTGCCAGACTTCCAAGTTTTTGTCCGAAACTTTTTCTAGCAATAGCTTTATTAAATGCAAAATTTGGGCAAGGTCGCGGTGGGAATATTGATATTAGTACACGATTTCTAATGGGGCGGGATGGTACATTTGTATGGGAGGTACCAGAAGAGGAGTTGCCAGACTTCCAAGTTTTTGTCCAAAATATTTGTCTAGCTATAGATTTATTAAATAGGCAAGATCGCGGTGGGAATATTGATATTATTACACGATTTCTAATGGGGCGGGATGGCACATTTGTATGGGAGGTACAGGAAGGGGAGTTACCAGACTTCCAAGTTTTTGTCCAAAACTTTGTCTAGCTATAGATTTACTAAATACAAAATTTGGGCAAACCCGCTGTGGGAATATTGATATTATTACACGATTTCGAATTTGGCGGGATGGTACATTTGTATGGGATTTACCAGAAGAGGAGTTGCAAGACTTCCAAGTTTTTGTCCGAAACTTTGTCTAGCAATAGCTTTATTAAATACAGAATTTGGGCGAGATCGCGTTGGGCCGGGATGGTACATTTGTATGGGAGGTACAGGAAGGGGAGTTACCAGACTTCCAAGTTTTTGTCCAAAACTTTGTCTAGCTATAGACTTACTAAATACAAAATTTGGGCAAGACCGCGGTGGGAATATTGATATTATTAAACGATTTCCAATGGGGCGGGATGGTACATTTGTATGGGAGGTACCATAAGGGGAGTTACACAACATTGTCTAGCTATAGATTTATTAATAGCAAAATTTGGGCAAGGTCGCGTTCGGCATATTGATATTATTACACGATTTCTAAGGTAGGCGGAATGGTACATTTGTATGGAGGTACCAGAAGGGGAGTTGCCAGACTTCCAAGTTTTTGTCCGAAACTTTGTCTAGCAATAGCTTTATTAGATACAGAATTTGGGCAAGATCGCGTTGGTAATATTGATAATATTATACGGTTTTTAAGGGGCCGGATGGTACATTAGTATAGGAGGTACCAGAAGGGGAGTTGCCAGACTTCCAAGTTTTTGTCCGAAACTTTGTCAAGCAATAGCTTTATTAGATAGAGAATTTGAGCAAGATCGCGTTGGTAATATTGATATTATTACACGATTTTAAGGTAGGCGGAATGGTACATTTGTATGGAGGTACCAGAAGGGGAGTTGCCAGACTTCCAAGTTTTTGTCCGATACTTTGTCTAGCCATAGCTTTATTAAATGCAAAATTTGGGCAAGCTCGCGGTGGGAATATTTATATTAGTACACGATTTCTAATGGGGCGGGATGGTACATTTGTATGGGAGGTGCCAGAAGAGGAGTTGCGAGACTTCCAAGTTTTTGTCCGAAACTTTGTCTAGCAATAGCTTTATTAAATACAGAATTTGGGCAAGATCGCGATGGGCCGGGATGGTACATTTGTATTCGAGGTTCCAAAAGGGGAGTTGGCAGGCTTCCAAGTTTTTGTCCAAAACTTTGTCTAGCTATAGATTTATTAAATGCTAAATTTGGGCAAGGTCGCGTTGGGCATATTGATATTATTACACGATTTCTAATGGGGCGGGATGGTACATTTGTATGGGAGGTACAGGAAGGGGAGTTACCAGACTTCCAAGTTTTTGTCCAAAACTTTGTCTAGCAACAGCTTTATTAAATACAGAATTTGGGCAAGATCACGTTGGGGCGGGATGGTACATTTGTATGGGGGGTACCAGAAGGGGAGTTACCAGACTTCCAAGTTTTTGTCCGAAACTTTGTCTAGCAATAGCTTTATTAAATGAAAAATTTGGGCAAGGTCGCGGTGGGAATATTGATATTAGTACACGATTTCTAATGGGGCGGGATGGTACCTTTGTATGGGAGGAACCAAAAGGGGAGTTGCCAGGCTTCCAAGTTTTTGTCCAAAATATTTGTCTAGCTATAGATTTATTAAATACAAAATTTGGGCAAGATTGCGGTGGGAATATTGACATTATTACACGATTTATAATGGGGCGGGATATTACATTTGTATGGGAGGTACCAGAAGAGGAGTTGCCAGACATCCAAGTTTTTGTCCGAAACTTTGTCTAACAATAGATTTATTAAATGCAAAATTGGGCAAGGTCACGGTGTGAATATTGATATTATTACACGATTTCTAATGGGGCGGGATGGTACATTTGTATGGGAGGTACCAGAAGGGGAGTTGCCAGACTTCCAAGTTTTTGTCCGAAATTTTGTCTAGCAATAGCTTTGTTAGATACAGAATTTGGGCAAGATCGCGTTGGTAATATTGATAATATTATACGGTTTTTAAGGGGCGGGATGGTACATTAGTATAGGAGGTACCAGAAGGGGAGTTGCCAGACTTCCAAGTTTTTGTCCGAAACTTTGTCAAGCAATAGCTTTATTAGATAGAGAATTTGAGCAAGATCGCGTTGGTAATATTGATATTATTACACGATTTCGAATTTGGCGGGATGGTACATTTGTATGGGAGGTACAGGAAGGGGAGTTACCAGACTTCCAAGTTTTTGTCCAAAACTTTGTCTAGCTATAGATTTACTAAATACAAAATTTGGGCAAGACCGCGGTGGGAATATTGATATTATTACACGATTTCGAATTTGGCGAGATGGTACATTTGTATGGGATTTACCAGAAGAGGAGTTGCAAGACTTCCAAGTTTTTGTCCGAAACTTTGTCTAGCAATAGCTTTATTAAATACAGAATTTGGGCAAGATCGCGTTGGGCCGGGATGGTACATTTGTATGGGAGGTACCAAAAGGGGAGTTGCCAGGTTTCCAAGTTTTTGTCCAAAACTTTGTCTAGCTATAGATTTATTAAATACAGAATTTGGGCAAGATCGCTATGGGGCGGGATGTTACCTTTGTATGGGAGGTACAGGAAGGGGAGTTGCCAGACTTCCAAGTTTTTGTCCGAAACTTTGTCTAGCAATAGCTTTGTTAGATACAGAATTTGGGCAAGATCGCGTTGGTAATATTGATAATATTATACGGTTTTTAAGGGGCGGGATGGTACATTAGTATAGGAGGTACCAGAAGGGGAGTTACCAGACTTCCAAGTTTTTGTCCGAAACTTTGTCTAGCAATAGCTTTATTAAATGCAAAATTTGGGCAAGGTGGGAATATAGATATTAGTACACGATTTCTAATGGGGCGGAATGGTACATTTGTATGGGAGGTACCAGAAGAGGAGTTGCCAGACTTCCAAGTTTTTCTCCGAAACTTTGTCTAGCAACAGCTTTATTAAATACAGAATTTGGGCAAGATCACGTTGGGGCGGGATGGTACATTTGTATGGGAGGTACCAGAAGGGGAGTTACCAGACTTCCAAGTTTTTGTCCAAAACTTTGCCTAGCTATAGGTTTATTAAATTGAAAATTTGGGCAAGATCGCGGTGGGAATATTAATATTATTACACGATTTCTAATGGGGCGGGATGGCACATTTGTATGGGAGGTACATTAAGGGGAGTTACCAGACTTCCAAGTTTTTGTCCAAAACTTTGTCTAGCTATAGATTTACTAAATACAAAATTTGGGCAAGACCGCGGTGGGAATATTGATATTATTACACGATTTCGAATTTGGCGAGATGGTACATTTGTATGGGATTTACCAGAAGAGGAGTTACACAACATTGTCTAGCTATAGATTTATTAAAAGCAAAATTTGGGCAAGGTCGCGTTCGGCATATTGATATTATTACACGATTTCTATGGTAGGCGGGATGGTACATTTGTATGGGAGGTACCAGAAGAGGAGTTGCCAGACTTCCAAGTTTTTGTCCGAAACTTTGTCTAGCAACAGCTTTATTAAATGCAAAATTTGGGCAAGGTGGGAATATAGATATTAGTACACGATTTCTAATGGGGCGGAATGGTACATTTGTATGGGAGGTACCAGAAGAGAAGTTGCCAGACTTCTAAGTTTTTCTCCGAAACTTTGTCTAGCAACAGCTTTATTAAATACAGAATTTGGGCAAGATCACGTTGGGGCGGGATGGTACATTTGTATAGGAGGTACCAGAAGGGGAGTTACCAGACTTCCAAATTTTTGTCCAAAACTTTGCCTAGCTATAGGTTTATTAAATTGAAAATTTGGGCAAGATCGCGGTGGGAATATTAATATTATTACACGATTTCTAATGGGGCGGGATGGCTTATTTGTATGTGAGGTACAGGAAGGGGAGTTACCAGACTTCCAAGTTTTTGTCCAAAACTTTGTCTAGCTATAGATTTACTAAATACAAAATTTGGGCAAGACCGCGGTGGGAATATTGATATTATTACACGATTTCGAATTTGGCGGGATGGTACATTTGTATGGGATTTACCAGAAGAGGAGTTGCAAGACTTCCAAGTTTTTGTCCGAAACTTTGTCTAGCAATAGCTTTATTAAACACAGAATTTGGGCAAGATCGCGTTGGGCCGGGATGGTACATTTGTATGGGAGGTACCAAAAGGGGAGTTGCCAGGTTTCCAAGTTTTTGTCCAAAACTTTGTCTAGCTATAGATTTATTAAATACAGAATTTGGGCAAGATCGCGTTGGGAATATTGATATTATTACACGATTTCGAATGGGGCTGGATGGTACATTTGTATGGGAGGTACCAGAAGGGGAGTTACACAACATTGTCTAGCTATAGATTTATTAAAAGCAAAATTTGGGCAAGGTCGCGTTCGGCATATTGATATTATTACACGATTTCTAAGGTAGGCGGGATGGTACATTTGTATGGGAGGTACCAGAAGAGGAGTTGCCAGACTTCCAAGTTTTTGTCCGAAACTTTGTCTAGCAATAGCTTTATTAAACACAGAATTTGGGCAAGATCGCGTTGGGCCGGGATGGTACATTTGTATGGGATTTACCAGAAGAGGAGTTGCAAGACTTCCAAGTTTTTGTCCGAAACTTTGTCTAACAATAGATTTATTAAATGCAAACTTGGGCAAGGTCACGGTGGGAATATTGATATTATTACACGATTTCTAATGGGGCGGGATGGTACATTTGTATGGGAGGTACCAGAAGGGGAGTTACACAACATTGTCTAGCTATAGATTTATTAAAAGCAAAATTTGGGCAAGGTCGCGTTCGGCATATTGATATTATTACACGATTTCTAAGGTAGGCGGGATGGTACATTTGTATGGGAGGTACCAAAAGGGGAGTTGCCAGGTTTCCAAGTTTTTGTCCAAAACTTTGTCTAGCTATAGATGTATTAAATACAGAATTTGGGCAAGATCGCGTTGGGGCGTGATGGTACCTTTGTATGGGAGGTACAGGAAGGGGAGTTGCCAGACTTCCAAGTTTTTGTCCAAAACTTTGTCTAGCTATAGATTTACTAAATACAAAATTTGGGCAAGACCGCGGTGGGAATATTGATATTATTAGACGATTTCGAATGGGGCGGGATGGTACATTTGTATGGGAGGTACCAGAAGGGGAGTTACACAACATTGTCTAGCTATAGATTTATTAAAAGCAAAATTTGGGCAAGGTCGCGTTCGGCATATTGATATTATTACACGATTTCTAAGGTAGGCGGGATGGTACATTTGTATGGGAGGTACCAGAAGAGGAGTTGCCAGACTTCCAAGTTTTTGTCCGAAACTTTGTCTAGCAACAGTTTTATTAAATACAGAATTTGGGCAAGATCGCGTTGGGGCGGGATGGTACCTTTGGATGGGAGGTACCAAAAGGGGAGTTGCCAGGCTTCCAAGTTTTTGTCCAAAATATTTGTCTAGCTATAGATTTATTAAATACAAAATTTGGGCAAGATTGCGGTGGGAATATTGATATTATTACACGATTTATAATGGGGCGGGATATTACATTTGTATGGGAGGTACCAGAAGAGGAGTTGCCAGACATCCAAGTTTTTGTCCGAAACTTTGTCTAACAATAGATTTATTAAATGCAAAATTGGGCAAGGTCACGGTGGGAATATTGATATTATTACACGATTTCTAATGGGGCGGGATGGTACATTTGTATGGGAGGTACCAGAAGGGGAGTTGCCAGACTTCCAAGTTTTTGTCCGAAACTTTGTCTAGCAATAGCTTTGTTAGATACAGAATTTGGGCAAGATCGCGTTGGTAATATTGATAATATTATACGGTTTTTATGGGGCGGGATGGTACATTAGTATGGGATTTACCAGAAGAGGAGTTGCAAGACTTCCAAGTTTTTGTCCGAAACTTTGTCTAGCAATAGCTTTATTAAATACAGAATTTGGGCAAGATCGCGTTGGGCCGGGATGGTACATTTGTATGGGAGGTACCAAAAGGGGAGTTGCCAGGTTTCCAAGTTTTTGTCCAAAACTTTGTCTAGCTATAGATTTATTAAATACAGAATTTGGGCAAGATCGCGTTGGGGCGGGATGTTACCTTTGTATGGGAGGTACAGGAAGGGTAGTTACCAGACTTCCAAGTTTTTGTCCAAAACTTTGTCTAGCTATAGATTTACTAAAAACAAAATTTGGGCAAGACCGCGGTGGGAATATTGATATTATTACACATCCAATGGGGCGGGATGGTACATTTGTATGGGAGGTACCAGAAGGGGAGTTACACAACATTGTCTAGCAATAGATTTATTAAAAGCAAAATTTGGGCAAGGTCGCGTTCGGCATATTGATATTATTACACGATTTCTATGGTAGGCGGGATGGTACATTTGTATGGGAGGTACCAGAAGAGGAGTTGCCAGACTTCCAAGTTTTTGTCCGAAACTTTGTCTAGCAACAGCTTTATTAAATGCAAAATTTGGGCAAGGTGGGAATATAGATATTAGTACACGATTTCTAATGGGGCGGAATGGTACATTTGTATGGGAGGTACCAGAAGAGGAGTTGCCAGACTTCTAAGTTTTTCTCCGAAACTTTGTCTAGCAACAGCTTTATTAAATACAGAATTTGGGCAAGATCACGTTGGGGCGGGATGGTACATTTGTATGGGAGGTACCAGAAGGGGAGTTACCAGACTTCCAAGTTTTTGTCCAAAACTTTGCCTAGCTATAGGTTTATTAAATTGAAAATTTGGGCAAGATCGCGGTGGGAATATTAATATTATTACACGATTTCTAATGGGGCGGGATGGCTTATTTGTATGGGAGGTACAGGAAGGGGAGTTACCAGACTTCCAAGTTTTTGTCCAAAACTTTTTCTAGCTATAGATTTACTAAATACAAAATTTGGGCAAGACCGCGGTGGGAATATTGATATTATTACACGATTTCGAATTTGGCGGGATGGTACATTTGTATGGGATTTACCAGAAGAGGAGTTGCAAGACTTCCAAGTTTTTGTCCGAAACTTTGTCTAGCAATAGCTTTATTAAACACAGAATTTGGGCAAGATCGCGTTGGGGCGGGATGTTACCTTTGTATGGGAGGTAGAGGAAGGGGAGTTACCAGACTTCCAAGTTTTTGTCCAAAACTTTGTCTAGCTATAGATTTACTAAATACAAAATTTGGGCAATACCGCGGTGGGAATATTGATATTATTACACATCCAATGGGGCGGGATGGTACATTTGTATGGGAGGTACCAGAAGGGGAGTTGCCAGGTTTCCAAGTTTTTGTCCAAAACTTTGTCTAGCTATAGATTTATTAAATACAGAATTTGGGCAAGATAGCGTTGGGGCGGGATGTTACCTTTGTATGGGAGGTACAGGAAGGGGAGTTACCAGACTTCCAAGTTTTTGTCCAAAACTTTGTCTAGCTATAGATTTACTAAATACAAAATTTGGGCAATACCGCGGTGGGGCGGGATGGTACATTTGTATGGGAGGTACCAGAAGGGGAGTTACACAACATTGTCTAGCTATAGATTTATTAAAAGCAAAATTTGGGCAAGGTCGCGTTCGGCATATTGATATTATTACACGATTTCTAAGGTAGGCGGGATGGTACATTTGTATGGGAGGTACCAGAAGAGGAGTTGCCAGACTTCCAAGTTTTTGTCCGAAACTTTTTCTAGCAATAGCTTTATTAAATGCAAAATTTGGGCAAGGTCGCGGTGGGAATATTGATATTAGTACACGATTTCTAATGGGGCGGGATGGTACATTTGTATGGGAGGTACCAGAAGAGGAGTTGCCAGACTTCCAAGTTTTTGTCCAAAATATTTGTCTAGCTATAGATTTATTAAATACAAAATTTAGGCAGGATCGCGGTGGGAATATTGATATTATTACACGATTTATAAAGGGGCGGGATGGTACATTTGTATGGGAGGTACCAGAATAGGAGTTGCCAGACTTCCAAGTTTTTGTCCGAAACTTTGTCTAGCAACAGCTTTATTAAATACAGAATTTGGGCAAGATCGCGTTGGGGCGGGATGGTACCTTTGTATGGGAGGTACCAGAAGAGGAGTTGCCAGACTTCCAAGTTTTTGTCCGAAACTTTGTCTAGCAATAGCTTTATTAGATAGAGAATTTGAGCAAGATCGCGTTGGTAATATTGATATTATTACACGATTTTAAGGTAGGCGGAATGGTACATTTGTATGGAGGTACCAGAAGGGGAGTTGCCAGACTTCCAAGTTTTTGTCCGAAACTTTGTCTAGCAATAGCTTTATTAAATGCAAAATTTGGGCAAGGTCGCGGTGGGAATATTGATATTAGTACACGATTTCTAATGGGGCGGGTACATTTGTATGGGAGGTACCAGAAGAGGAGTTGCCAGACTTCCAAGTTTTTGTCCGAAACTTTGTCTAGCAATATCTTTATTAAATACAGAATTTGGGCAAGATCGCGTTGGGCCGGGATGGTACATTTGTATTCGAGCTTCCAAAAGGGGAGTTGGAAGGCTTCCAAGTTTTTGTCCAAAACTTTGTCTAGCTATAGATTTATTAAATGCTAAATTTGGGCAAGGTCGCGGTGGGAATATTGATATTAGTACACGATTTCTAATGGGGCGGGATGGTACATTCGTATGGGAGGTACCAGAAGAGGAGTTGCCAGACTTCCAAGTTTTTGTCCGAAACTTTGTCAAGCAATAGCTTTATTAGATAGAGAATTTGAGCAAGATCGCGTTGGTAATATTGATATTATTACACGATTTTAAGGTAGGCGGAATGGTACATTTGTATGGAGGTACCAGAAGGGAAGTTGCCAGACTTCCAAGTTTTTGTCCGAAACTTTGTCTAGCAACAGCTTTATTAAATACAGAATTTGGGCAAGATCGCGTTGGGGCGGGATGGTACCTTTGTATGGGAGGTACCATAAGGGGAGTTGCCAGGCTTCCAAGTTTTTGTCCAAAATATTTGTCTAGCTATAGATTTATTAAATAAAAAATTTGGGCAAGATCGCGGTGGGAATATTGATATTATTACACGATTTATAATGGGGCGGGATGGTACATTTGTATGGGAGGTACCAGAAGAGGAGTTGCCAGACTTCCAAGTTTTTGTCCGAAACTTTGTCTAACAATAGATTTATTAAATGCAAAATTGGGCAAGGTCTCGGTGGGAATATTGATATTATTACACGATTTCTAATAGGGCGGGATGGTACATTTGTATGGGAGGTACCACAAGGGGAGTTACCAAACTTTGTCTAGCTATAGATTTATTAAAAGCAAAATTTGGGCAAGATCGCGTTGGGCAAATTGATATTATTACACGATTTATAATGGGGCGGGATGGTACATTTGTATGGGAGGTACCAGAAGAGGAGTTGCCAGACTTCCAAGTTTTTGTCCGAAACTTTGTCTAACAATAGATTTATTAAATGCAAAATTGGGCAAGGTCACGGTGGGAATATTGATATTATTACACGATTTCTAATGGGGCGGGATGGTACCTTTGTATGGGAGGTACCAGAAGGGGAGTTACCAAACTTTGTCTAGCTATAGATTTATTAAAAGCAAAATTTGGGCAAGGTCGCGTTGGGCATATTGATATTATTACACGATTTCTAAGGTAGGCGGGATGGTACATTAGTATAGGAGGTACCAGAAGGGGAGGTGCCAGACTTCCAAGTTTTTGTCCGAAACTTTGTCTAGCAACATCTTTTGGATTTTGGGCAAGATCGCGTTGGGGCGGGATGGTACCTTTGTATGGGAGGTACCAGAAGGGGAGTTACCAAACTTTGTCTAGCTATAGATTTATTAAAAGCAAAATTTGGGCAAGGTCGCGTTGGGCATATTGATATTATTACACGATTTCTAAGGTAGGCGGGATGGTACATTTGTATGGGAGGTACCAGAAGAGGAGTTGCCAGACTTCCAAGTTTTTGTCCGAAACTTTGTCTAGCAACAGCTTTATTAAATACAGAATTTGGGCAAGATCGCGTTGGGGCGGGATGGTACCTTTGTATGGGAGGTACCAAAAGGAGAGTTGCCAGGCTTCCAAGTTTTTGTCCAAAATATTTGTCTAGCTATAGATTTATTAAATAAAAAATTTGGGCAAGATCGCGGTGGGAATATTAATATTATTACACGATTTCTAATGGGGCGGGATGGCTTATTTGTATGGGAGGTACAGGAAGGGGAGTTACCAGACTTCCAAGTTTTTGTCCAAAACTTTGTCTAGCTATAGATTTACTAAATACAAAATTTGGGCAAGACCGCGGTGGGAATATTGATATTATTATACGATTTCGAATTTGGCGGGATGGTACATTTGTATGGGATTTACCAGAAGAGGAGTTGCAAGACTTCCAAGTTTTTGTCCGAAACTTTGTCTAGCAATTGCTTTATTAAATACAGAATTTGGGCAAGATCGCGTTGGGCCGGGATGGTACATTTGTATGGGAGGTACCAAAAGGGGAGTTGCCAGGTTTCCAAGTTTTTGTCCAAAACTTTGTCTAGCTATAGATTTATTAAATACAGAATTTGGGCAAGATCGCGTTGGGGAGGGATGTTACCTTTGTATGGGAGGTACCGGAAGGGGAGTTACCAGACTTCCAAGTTTTTGTCCAAAACTTTGTCTAGCTATAGATTTACTAAATACAAAATTTGGGCAAGACCGCGGTGGGAATATTGATATTATTACACATCCAATGGGGCGGGATGGTACATTTGTATGGGAGGTACCAGAAGGGGAGTTACACAACATTGTCTAGCTATAGATTTATTAAAAGCAAAATTTGGGCAAGGTCGCGTTCGGCATATAGATATTATTACACGATTTCTAAGGTAGGCGGGATGGTACATTTGTATGGGAGGTACCAGAAGAGGAGTTGCCAGACTTCCAAGTTTTTGTCCTAACAATAGATTTATTAAATGCAAACTTGGGCAAGGTCACGGTGGGAATATTGATATTATTACACGATTTCTAATGGGGCGGGATGGTACATTTGTATTCGAGCTTCCAAAAGGGGAGTTGGCAGGTTTCCAAGTTTTTGTCCAAAACTTTGTCTAGCTATAGATTTATTAAATGCTAAATTTTGGCAAGGTCGCGGTGGGAATATTGATATTAGTACACGATTTCTAATGGGGCGGGATGGTACATTCGTATGGGAGGTACCAGAAGAGGAGTTGCCAGACTTCCAAGTTTTTGTCCGAAACTTTGTCAAGCAATAGCTTTATTAGATAGAGAATTTGAGCAAGATCGCGTTGGTAATATTGATATTATTACACGATTTTAAGGTAGGCGGAATGGTACATTTGTATGGAGGTACCAGAAGGGAAGTTGCCAGACTTCCAAGTTTTTGTCCGAAACTTTGTCTAGCAACAGCTTTATTAAATACAGAATTTGGGCAAGATCGCGTTGGGGCGGGATGGTACCTTTGTATGGGAGGTACCAAAAGGGGAGTTGCCAGGCTTCCAAGTTTTTGTCCAAAATATTTGTCTAGCTATAGATTTATTAAATAAAAAATTTGGGCAAGATCGCGGTGGGAATATTGATATTATTACACGATTTATAATGGGGCGGGATGGTACATTTGTATGGGAGGTACCAGAAGAGAAGTTGCCAGACTTCCAAGTTTTTGTCCGAAACTTTGTCTAACAATAGATTTATTAAATGCAAAATTGGGCAAGGTCACGGTGGGAATATTGATATTATTACACGATTTCTAATGGGGCGGGATGGTACATTTGTATGGGAGGTACCAGAAGGGGAGTTACCAAACTTTGTCTAGCTATAGATTTATTAAAAGCAAAATTTGGGCAAGGTCGCGTTGGGCAAATTGATATTATTACACGATTTATAATGGGGCGGGATGGTACATTTGTATGGGAGGTACCAGAAGAGGAGTTGCCAGACTTCCAAGTTTTTGTCCGAAACTTTGTCTAACAATAGATTTATTAAATGCAAAATTGGGCAAGGTCACGGTGGGAATATTGATATTATTACACGATTTCTAATGGGGCGGGATGGTACCTTTGTATGGGAGGTACCAGAAGGGGAGTTACCAAACTTTGTCTAGCTATAGATAAGGTAGGCGGGATGGTACATTAGTATAGGAGGTACTAGAAGGGGAGGTGCCAGACTTCCAAGTTTTTGTCCGAAACTTTGTCTAGCAACATCTTTTGGATTTTGGGCAAGATCGCGTTGGGGCGGGATGGTACCTTTGTATGGGAGGTACCAGAAGGGGAGTTACCAAACTTTGTCTAGCTATAGATTTATTAAAAGCAAAATTTGGGCAAGGCCGCGTTGGGCATATTGATATTATTACACGATTTCTAAGGTAGGCGTGATGGTACATTAGTATAGGAGGTACCAGAAGGGGAGTTGACAGACTTCCAAGTTTTTGTCCGAAACTTTGTCTAGCAACATCTTTTAGATTTTTGGCAAGATCGCGTTGGGGCGGGATGGTACCTTTGTATGGGAGGTACCAGAAGGGGAGTTACCAAACTTTGTCTAGCTATAGATTTATTAAAAGCAAAATTTGGGCAAGGTCGCGTTGGGCATATTGATATTATTACACGATTTCTAAGGTAGGCGTGATGGTACATTAGTATAGGAGGTACCAGAAGGGGAGTTGACAGACTTCCAAGTTTTTGTCCGAAACTTTGTCTAGCAACATCTTTTGGATTTTGGGCAAGATCGCGTTGGGGCGGGAAGGTACCTTTGTATGGGAGGTACCAGAAGGGGAGTTGCCAGACTTCCAAGTTTTTGTCCGAAACTTTGTCTAGCAACAGCTTTATTAAATACAGAATTTGGGCAAGATCGCGTTGGGGCGGAATGGTACCTTTGTATGGGAGGTACCAAAAGGGGAGTTGCCAGGCTTCCAAGTTTTTGTACAAACTATTTGTCTAGCTATAGATTTATTAAAAGCAAAATTTGGGCAAGGTCGCGTTGGGCATATTGATATTATTACACGATTTCTAAGGTAGGCGGGATGGTACATTTGTATGGGAGGTACCAGAAGAGGAGTTGCCAGACTTCCAAGTTTTTGTCCGAAACTTTGTCTAGCAACAGCTTTATTAAATACAGAATTTTGGCAAGATCGCGTTGGGGCGGGATGGTACCTTTGTATGGGAGGTACCAAAAGGGGAGTTGCCAGGCTTCCAAGTTTTTGTCCAAAATATTTGTCTAGCTATAGATTTATTAAATAAAAAATTTGGGCAAGATCGCGGTGGGAATATTGATATTATTACACGATTTATAATGGGGCGGGATGGTACATTTGTATGGGAGGTACCAGAAGAGGAGTTGCCAGACTTCCAAGTTTTTGTCCGAAACTTTGTCTAACAATAGATTTATTAAATGCAAAATTGGGCAAGGTCACGGTGGGAATATTGATATTATTACACGATTTCTAATAGGGCGGGATGGTACATTTGTATGGGAGGTACCACAAGGGGAGTTACCAAACCTTGTCTAGCTATAGATTTATTAAAAGCAAAATTTGGGCAAGGTCGCGTTGGGCATATTGATATTATTACACGATTTCTAAGGTAGGCGGGATGGTACATTAGTATAGGAGGTACCAGAAGGGGAGGTGCTAGACTTCCAAGTTTTTGTCCGAAACTTTGTCTAACAATAGATTTATTAAATGCAAAATTGGGCAAGGTCACGGTGAGAATATTGATATTATTACACGATTTCTAATGGGGCGGGATGGTACCTTTGTATGGGAGGTACCAGAAGGGGAGTTACCAAACTTTGTCTAGCTATAGATTTATTAAAAGCAAAATTTGGGCAAGGTCGCGTTGGGCAAATTGATATTATTACACGATTTATAATTGGGCGGGATGGTACATTTGTATGGGAGGTACCAGAAGAGGAGTTGCCAGACTTCCAAGTTTTTGTCCGAAACTTTATCTAACAATAGATTTATTAAATGCAAAATTGGGCAAGGTCTCGGTGAGAATATTGATATTATTACACGATTTCTAATGGGGCGGGATGATACCTTTGTATGGGAGGTACCAGAAGGGGAGTTACCAAACTTTGTCTAGCTATAGATTTATTAAAAGCAAAATTTGGGCAAGGTCGCGTTGGGCATATTGATATTATTACACGATTTCTAAGGTAGGCGGGATGGTACATTAGTATAGGAGGTACCAGAAGGGGAGGTGCCAGACTTCCAAGTTTTTGTCCGAAACTTTGTCTAGCAACATCTTTTGGATTTTGGGCAAGATCGCGTTGGGGCGGGATGGTACCTTTGTATGGGAGGTACCAGAAGGGGAGTTACCAAACTTTGTCTAGCTATAGATTTATTAAAAGCAAAATTTGGGCATGGTCGCGTTGGGCATATTGATATTATTACACGATTTCTAAGGTAGGCGGGATGGTACATTTGTATGGGAGGTACCAGAAGAGGAGTTGCCAGACTTCCAAGTTTTTGTCCGAAACTTTGTCTAGCAACAGCTTTATTAAATACAGAATTTGGGCAAGATCGCGTTGGGGCGGGATGGTACCTTTGTATGGGAGGTACCAAAAGGAGAGTTGCCAGGCTTCCAAGTTTTTGTCCAAAATATTTGTCTAGCTATAGATTTATTAAATAAAAAATTTGGGCAAGATCGCGGTGGGAATATTAATATTATTACACGATTTCTAATGGGGCGGGATGGCTTATTTGTATGGGAGGTACAGGAAGGGGAGTTACAAGACTTCCAAGTTTTTGTCCAAAACTTTGTCTAGCTATAGATTTACTAAATACAAAATTTGGGCAAGACCGCGGTGGGAATACTGATATTATTATACGATTTCGAATTTGGCGGGATGGTACATTTGTATGGGATTTACCAGAAGAGCAGTTGCAAGACTTCCAAGTTTTTGTCCGAAACTTTGTCTAGCAATTGCTTTATTAAATACAGAATTTGGGCAAGATCGCGTTGGGCCGGGATGGTACATTTGTATGGGAGGTACCAAAAGGGGAGTTGGCAGGTTTCCAAGTTTTTGTCCAAAACTTTGTCTAGCTATAGATTTATTAAATACAGAATTTGGGCAAGATCGCGTTGGGGAGGGATGTTACCTTTGTATGGGAGGTACCGGAAGGGGAGTTACCAGACTTCCAAGTTTTTGTCCAAAACTTTGTCTAGCTATAGATTTACTAAATACAAAATTTGGGCAAGACCGCGGTGGGAATATTGATATTATTACACATCCAATGGGGCGGGATGGTACATTTGTATGGGAGGTACCAGAAGGGGAGTTACACAACATTGTCTAGCTATAGATTTATTAAAAGCAAAATTTGGGCAAGGTCGCGTTCGGCATATTGATATTATTACACGATTTCTAAGGTAGGCGGGATGGTACATTTGTATGGGAGGTACCAGAAGAGGAGTTGCCAGACTTCCAAGTTTTTGTCCTAACAATAGATTTATTAAATGCAAACTTGGGCAAGGTCACGGTGGGAATATTGATATTATTACACGATTTCTAATGGGGCGGGATGGTACATTTGTATTCGAGCTTCCAAAAGGGGAGTTGGCAGGTTTCCAAGTTTTTGTCCAAAACTTTGTCTAGCTATAGATTTATTAAATGCTAAATTTGGGCAAGGTCGCGGTGGGAATATTGATATTAGAACACGATTTCTAATGGGGCGGGATGGTACATTCGTATGGGAGGTACCAGAAGAGGAGTTGCCAGACTTCCAAGTTTTTGTCCGAAACTTTGTCAAGCAATAGCTTTATTAGATAGAGAATTTGAGCAAGATCGCGTTGGGGCGGGATGGTACCTTTGTATGGGAGGTACCAAAAGGGGAGTTGCCAGGCTTCCAAGTTTTTGTCCAAAATATTTGTCTAGCTATAGATTTATTAAATAAAAAATTTGGGCAAGATCGCGGTGGGAATATTGATATTATTACACGATTTATAATGGGGCGGGATGGTACATTTGTATGGGAGGTACCAGAAGAGGAGTTGCCAGACTTCCAAGTTTTTGTCCGAAACTTTGTCTAACAATAGATTTATTAAATGCAAAATTGGGCAAGGTCACGGTGGGAATATTGATATTATTACACGATTTCTAATGGGGCGGGATGGTACATTTGTATGGGAGGTACCAGAAGGGGAGTTACCAAACTTTGTCTAGCTATAGATTTATTAAAAGCAAAATTTGGGCAAGGTCGCGTTGGGCAAATTGATATTATTACACGATTTATAATGGGGCGGGATGGTACATTTGTATGGGAGGTACCAGAAGAGGAGTTGCCAGACTTCCAAGTTTTTGTCCGAAACTTTGTCTAACAATAGATTTATTAAATGCAAAATTGGGCAAGGTCACGGTGGGAATATTGATATTATTACACGATTTCTAATGGGGCGGGATGGTACCTTTGTATGGGAGGTACCAGAAGGGGAGTTACCAAACTTTGTCTAGCTATAGATAAGGTAGGCGTGATGGTACATTAGTATAGGAGGTACCAGAAGGGGAGTTGACAGACTTCCAAGTTTTTGTCCGAAACTTTGTCTAGCAACATCTTTTGGATTTTGGGCAAGATCGCGTTGGGGCGGGATGGTACCTTTGTATGGGAGGTACCAGAAGGGGAGTTACCAAACTTTGTCTAGCTATAGATTTATTAAAAGCAAAATTTGGGCAAGGTCGCGTTGGGCATATTGATATTATTACACGATTTCTAAGGTAGGCGTGATGGTACATTAGTATAGGAGGTACCAGAAGGGGAGTTGACAGACTTCCAAGTTTTTGTCCGAAACTTTGTCTAGCAACATCTTTTGGATTTTGGGCAAGATCGCGTTGGGGCGGGATGGTACCTTTGTATGGGAGGTAACAGAAGGGGAGTTGCCAGACTTCCAAGTTTTTGTCCGAAACTTTGTCTAGCAACAGCTTTATTAAATACAGAATTTGGGCAAGATCGCGTTGGGGCGGAATGGTACCTTTGTATGGGAGGTACCAAAACGGGAGTTGCCAGGCTTCCAAGTTTTTGTACAAACTATTTGTCTAGCTATAGATTTATTAAAAGCAAAATTTGGGCAAGGTCGCGTTGGGCATATTGATATTATTACACGATTTCTAAGGTAGGCGGGATGGTACATTTGTATGGGAGGTACCAGAAGAGGAGTTGCCAGACTTCCAAGTTTTGTCCGAAACTTTGTCTAGCAACAGCTTTATTAAATACAGAATTTGGGCAAGATCGCGTTGGGGCGGGATGGTACCTTTGTATGGGAGGTACCAAAAGGGGAGTTGCCAGGCTTCCAAGTTTTTGTACAAACTATTTGTCTAGCTATAGATTTATTAAATAAAAAATTTGGGCAAGATCGCGGTGGGAATATTAATATTATTACACGATTTCTAATGGGGCGGGATGGTACATTTGTATGGGAGGTACCAGAAGGGGAGTTGCCAGACTTCCAAGTTTTTGTGCGAAACTTTGTCAAGCAATAGCTTTATTAGATAGAGAATTTGAGCAAGATCGCGTTGGTAATATTGATATTATTACACGATTTTAAGGTAGGCGGAATGGTACATTTGTATGGAGGTATCAGAAGGGGAGTTGCCAGACTTCCAAGTTTTTGTCCGAAACTTTGTCTATCAATAGCTTTATTAAATGCAAAATTTGGGCAAGGTCGCCTTGGGCATATTGATATTATTACACGATTTCTAAGGTAGGCGGGATTGTACATTTGTATGGGAGGTACCAGAAGAGGAGTTGCCAGACTTCCAAGTTTTTCTCCGAAACTTTGTCTAGCAACAGCTTTATTAAATACAGAATTTGGGCAAGATCGCGTTGGGGCGGGATGGCACATTTGTATGGGAGGTACCAGAAGGGGAGTTACCAGACATCCAAGTTTTTGTCCAAAACTTTGTCTAGCTATAGATTTACTAAATTGAAAATTTGGGCAAGTTCGCGGTGGGAATATTGATATTATTACACGATTTCTAATGGGGCAGGATGGTACATTTGTATGGGAGGTACATGAAGGGGAGTTACCAGACTTCCAAGTTTTTGTCCAAAACTTTGTCTAGCTATAGATTTACTAAATACAAAATTTGGGCAAGACCGCGGTGGGAATATTGATATTATTACACGATTTCGAATTTGGCGGGATGGTACATTTGTATGGGATTTACCAGAAGAGGAGTTGCAAGACTTCCAAGTTTTTGTCCGAAACTTTGTCTAGCAATAGCTTTATTAAATACAGAATTTGGGCAAGATCGCGTTGGGCCGGGATGGTACATTTGTATGGGAGGTACCAAAAATGGAGTTGCCAGGTTTCCAAGTTTTTGTCCAAAACTTTGTCTAGCTATAGATTTATTAAATACAGAATTTGGGCAAGATCGCGGGATGGTACATTTGTATGGGAGGTACCAGAAGGGGAGTTGCCAGACTTCCAAGTTTTTGTCCGAAACTTTGTCTAGCAATAGCTTTATTAGATACAGAATTTGGGCAAGATCGCGTTGGTAATATTGATAATATTATACGGTTTTTAAGGGGCGGGATGGTACATTAGTATAGGAGGTACCAGAAGGGGAGTTGCCAGACTTCCAAGTTTTTGACTAAAACTTTGTCTAGCTATAGATTTACTAAATACAAAATTTGGGCAAGACCGCGGTGGGAATATTGATATTATTACACGATTTATAATGGGGCAGGATGGTACATTTGTATGGGAGGTACCAGAAGAGGAGTTGCCAGACTTCCAAGTTTTTGTCCGAAACTTTGTGTAACAATAAATTTATTAAATGCAAAATTGGGCAAGGTCACGGTGGAAAAATTGATATTATTACACGATTTCTAATGGGGCGGGATGGTACATTTGTATGGGAGGTACCAGAAGGGGAGTTGCCAGACTTCCAAGTTTTTGTCCGAAACTTTGTCTAGCAATAGCTTTATTAGATAGAGAATTTGGGCAAGATCGCGTTGGTAATATTGATAATATTATACGGTTTTTAAGGGGCGGGATGGTACATTAGTATAGGAGGTACCAGAAGAGGAGTTGCCAGACTTCCAAGTTTTTGTCCTAATAAAGCTATTTATTAAATGCAAAATTTGGGCACGGTCGCCTTGGGCATATTGATATTATTACACGATTTCTAAGGTAGGCGGGATTGTACATTTGTATGGGAGGTACCAGAAGAGGAGTTGCCAGACTTCCAAGTTTTTCTCCGAAACTTTGTCTAGCAACAGCTTTATTAAATACAGAATTTGGGCAAGATCGCGTTGGGGCGGGATGGTACATTTGTATGGGAGGTACCAGAAGGGGAGTTACCAGACATCCAAGTTTTTGTCCAAAACTTTGCCTAGCTATAGATTTATTAAATTGAAAATTTGGGCAAGTTCGCGGTGGGAATATTGATATTATTACACGATTTCTAATGGGGCAGGATGGTACATTTGTATGGGAGGTACATGAAGGGGAGTTACCAGACTTCCAAGTTTTTGTCCAAAACTTTGTCTAGCTATAGATTTACTAAATACAAAATTTGGGCAAGACCGCGGTGGGAATATTGATATTATTACACGATTTCGAATTTGGCGTGATGGTACATTTGTATGGGATTTACCAGAAGAGGAGTTGCAAGACTTCCAAGTTTTTGTCCGAAACTTTGTCTAGCAATAGCTTTATTAAATACAGAATTTGGGCAAGATCGCGTTGGGCCGGGATGGTACATTTGTATGGGAGGTACCAAAAATGGAGTTGCCAGGTTTCCAAGTTTTTGTCCAAAACTTTGTCTAGCTATAGATTTATTAAATGCAAAATTGGGCAAGGTCACGGTGGGAATATTGATATTATTACACGATTTCTAATGGGGCGGGATGGTACATTTGTATCGGAGGTACCAGAAGGGGAGTTGCCAGACTTCCAAGTTTTTGTCCGAAACTTTGTCAAGCAATAGCTTTATTAGATAGAGAATTTGAGCATGATCGCGTTGGTAATATTGATATTATTACACGATTTTAAGGTAGGCGGAATGGTACATTTGTATGGAGGTATCAGAAGGGGAGTTGCCAGTCTTCCAAGTTTTTGTCCGAAACTTTGTCTAGCAATAGCTTTATTAAATGCAAAATTTGGGCAAGGTCGCCTTGGGCATATTGATATTATTACACGATTTCTAAGGTAGGCGGGATTGTACATTTGTATGGGAGGTACCAGAAGAGGAGTTGCCAGACTTCCAAGTTTTTCTCCGAAACTTTGTCTAGCAACAGCTTCATTAAATACAGAATTTGGGCAAGATCGCGTTGGGGCGGGATGGTACATTTGTATGGGAGGTACCAGAAGGGGAGTTACCAGACATCCAAGTTTTTGTCCAAAACGTTGTCTAGCTATAGGTTTATTAAATTGAAAATTTGGGGAAGTTCGCGGTGGGAATATTGATATTATTACACGATTTCTAATGGGGCAGGATGGTACATTTGTATGGGAGGTACAGGAAGGGGAGTTACCAGACTTCCAAGTTTTTGTCCAAAATATTTGTCTAGCTATAGATTTCTTAAATAAAAAAATTGGGCAAGATCGCGGTGGGAATATTGATATTATTACACGATTTATAATGGGGCAGGATGGTACATTTGTATGGGAGGTATCAGAAGAGGAGTTGCCAGACTTCCAAGTTTTTGTCCGAAACTTTGTCTAACAATAGATTTATTAAATGCAAAATTGGGTAAGGTCACGGTGGGAATATTGATATTATTACACGATTTCTAATGGGGCGGGATGGTACATTTGTATGGGAGGTACCAGAAGGGGAGTTGCCAGACTTCCAAGTTTTTGTCCGAAACTTTGTCAAGCAATAGCTTTATTATATAGAGAATTTGAGCAAGATCGCGTAGGTAATATTGATATTATTACACGATTTTAAGGTAGGCGGAATGGTACATTTGTATGGAGGTATCAGAAGGGGAGTTGCCAGACTTCCAAATTTTTGGTCCGAAACTTTGTCTAGCAATAGCTTTATTAAATGCAAAATTTGGGCAAGGTCGCCTTGGGCATATTGATATTATTACACGATTTCTAATGGGGCGGGATGGTACATTTGTATGGGAGGTACCAGAAGGGGAGTTGCCAGACTTCCAAGTTTTTGTCAGAAACTTTGTCAAGCAATAGCTTTATTATATAGAGAATTTGAGCAAGATCGCGTTGGTAATATTGATATTATTACACGATTTTAAGGTAGGCGGAATGGTACATTTGTATGGGAGGTACCAGAAGAGGAGTTGCCAGACTTCCAAGTTTTTCTCCGAAACTTTGTCTAGCAACAGCTTTATTAAATAAAGAATTTGGGCAAGATCGAGTTGGGGCGGGATGGTACATTTGTATGGGAGGTACCAGAAGGGGAGTTACCAGACATCCAAGTTTTTGTCCAAAACTTTGCATAGCTATAGGTTTATTAAATTGAAAATTTGGGAAAGTTCGCGGTGGGAATATTGATATTATTACACGATTTCTAATGGGGCAGGATGGTACATTTGTATGGAAGGTACAGGAAGGGGAGTTACCAGACTTCCAAGTTTTTGTCCGAAACTTTGTCAAGCAATAGCTTTATTATATAGAGAATTTGAGCAAGATCGCGTAGGTAATATTGATATTATTACACGATTTTAAGGTAGGCGGAATGGTACATTTGTATGGAGGTATCAGAAGGGGAGTTGCCAGACTTCCAAATTTTTGGTCCGAAACTTTGTCTAGCAATAGCTTTATTAAATGCAAAATTTGGGCAAAGTCGCCTTGGGCATATTGATATTATTACACGATTTCTAATGGGGCGGGATGGTACATTTGTATGGGAGGTACCAGAAGGGGAGTTGCCAGACTTCCAAGTTTTTGTCAGAAACTTTGTCAAGCAATAGCTTTATTATATAGAGAATTTGAGCAAGATCGCGTTGGTAATATTGATATTATTACACGATTTTAAGGTAGGCGGAATGGTACATTTGTATGGGAGGTACCAGAAGAGGAGTTGCCAGACTTCCAAGTTTTTCTCCGAAACTTTGTCTAGCAACAGCTTTATTAAATAAAGAATTTGGGCAAGATCGAGTTGGGGCGGGATGGTACATTTGTATGGGAGGTACCAGAAGGGGAGTTACCAGACATCCAAGTTTTTGTCCAAAACTTTGCATAGTTATAGGTTTATTAAATTGAAAATTTGGGCAAGTTCGCGGTGGGAATATTGATATTATTACACGATTTCTAATGGGGCAGGATGGTACATTTGTATGGGAGGTACAGGAAGGGGAGTTACCAGACTTCCAAGTTTTTGTGCAAAACTTTGTCTAGCAACAGCTTTATTAAATACAGAATTTGGGCAAGATCACGTTGTGGCGGGATGGTACATTTGTATGGGAGGTACCAGAAGGGGAGTTACCAGACTTCCAAGTTTTTGTCCGAAACTTTGTCTAGCAATAGCTTTATTAAATGCAAAATTTGGGCAAGGTCGCGGTGGGAATATTGATATTAGTACACGATTTCTAATGGGGCGGGATGGTACATTTGTATGGGAGGTACCAGAAGAGGAGTTTCCAGACTTCCAAGTTTTTCTCCGAAACTTTGTCTAGCAACAGCTTTATTAAATACAGAATTTGGGCAAGACCACTTTGGGGCGGGATGGTACATTTGTATGGGAGGTACCAGAAGGGGAGTTACCAGACTTCCAAGTTTTTGTCCAAAACTTTGCCTAGCTATAGGTTTATTAAATTGAAAATTTGGGCAAGATCGCGGTGGGAATATTGATATTATTACACGATTTCTAATGGGGCGGCATGGTACTTTTGTATGGGAGGTATAGGAAGGGGAGTTACCAGACTTCCAAGTTTTTGTCCAAAACTTTGTCTAGCTATAGATTTACTAAATACAAAATTTGGGCAAGACCACGGTGGGAATATTGATATTATTACACGATTTCGAATTTGGCGGGATGGTACATTTGTATGGGATTTACCAGAAGAGGAGTTGCAAGACTTCCAAGTTTTTGTCCTAAACTTTGTCTAGCAATAGCTTTATTAAATACAGAATTTGGGCAAGATCGCGTTGGGCCAGGATGGTACATTTGTATGGGAGGTACCAAAAGGGGAGTTGCCAGGTTTCCAAGTTTTTGTCCAAAACTTTGTCTAGCTATAGATTTAATAAATACAGAATTTGGGCAAGATCGCGTTTGTATGGCAGGTACAGGAAGGGGAGTTACCAGACTTCCAAGTTTTTGTCCAAAACTTTGTCTAGCTATAGATTTACTAAATACAAAATTTGGGCAAGACCGCGGTGGGAATATTGATATTATTACACGATTTCGAATGGGGCGGGATGGTACATTTGTATGGGAGGTACCAGAAGGGGAGTTACACAACATTGTCTAGCTATAGATTTATTAAAAGCAAAATTTGGGCAAGGTCGCGTTCGGCATATTGATATTATTACACGATTTCTATGGTAGGCGGGATGGTACATTTGTATGGGATGTACCAGAAGAGGAGTTGCCAGACTTCCAAGTTTTTGTCCGAAACTTTGTCTAGCAACAGTTTTATTAAATACAGAATTTGGGCAAGTTCGCGTTGGGGCGGGATGGTACCTTTGTATGGGAGGTACCAAAAGGGGAGTTGCCAGGCTTCCAAGTTTTTGTCAAAAATATTTGTCTAGCTATAGGTTTATTAAATTGAAAATTTGGGCAAGATCGCGGTGGGAATATTGATATTATTACACGATTTCTAATGGGGCGGCATGGTACTTTTGTATGGGAGGTATAGGAAGGGGAGTTACCAGACTTCCAAGTTTTTGTCCAAAACTTTGTCTAGCTATAGATTTACTAAATACAAAATTTGGGCAAGACCGCGGTGGGAATATTGATATTATTACACGATTTCGAATTTGGCGGGATGGTACATTTGTATGGGATTTACCAGAAGAGGAGTTGCAAGACTTCCATGTTTTTGTCCTAAACTTTGTCTAGCAATAGCTTTATTAAATACAGAATTTGGGCAAGATCGCGTTGGGCCGGGATGGTACATTTGTATGGGAGGTACCAAAAGGGGAGTTGCCAGGTTTCCAAGTTTTTGTCCAAAACTTTGTCTAGCTATAGATTTAATAAATACAGAATTTGGGCAAGATCGCGTTTGTATGGGAGGTACAGGAAGGGGAGTTACCAGACTTCCAAGTTTTTGTCCAAAACTTTGTCTAGCTATAGATTTACTAAATACAAAATTTGGGCAAGACCGCGGTGGGAATATTGATATTATTACACGATTTCGAATGGGGCGGGATGGTACATTTGTATGGGAGGTACCAGAAGGGGAGTTACACAACATTGTCTAGCTATAGATTTATTAAAAGCAAAATTTGGGCAAGGTCGCGTTCGGCATATTGATATTATTACACGATTTCTATGGTAGGCGGGATGGTACATTTGTATGGGATGTACCAGAAGAGGAGTTGCCAGACTTCCAAGTTTTTGTCCGAAACTATGTCTAGCAACAGTTTTATTAAATACAGAATTTGGGCAAGTTCGCGTTGGGGCGGGATGGTACCTTTGTATGGGAGGTACCAAAAGGGGAGTTGCCAGGCTTCCAAGTTTTTGTCCAAAATATTTGTCTAGCTATAGATTTAATAAATACAAAATTTGGGCAAGATCGCGGTGGGAATATTGATATTATTACACGATTTATAATGGGGCGGGATGGTACATTTGTATGGAGGTACCAGAAGGGGAGTTGCCAGACTTCCAAGTTTTTGTCCGAAACTTTGTCAAGCAATAGCTTTATTAGATAGAGAATTTGAGCAAGATCGCGTTCGTAATATTGATATTATTACACGATTTTAAGGTAGGTTGAATGGTACATTTGTATGGAGGTACCAGAAGGGGAGTTGCCAGACTTCCAAGTTTTTGTGCGAAACTTTGTCTAGCAATAGCTTTATTAAATGCAAAATTTGGGCAAGGTCGCGGTGGGAATATTGATATTAGTACACGATTTCTAATGGGGCGGGATGGTACATTTGTATGGGAGGTACCAGAAGAGGAGTTGCCAGACTTCCAAGTTTTTGTCCAAAACTTTGTCTAGCAATAGCTTTATTAAATACAGAATTTGGGCAAGATCGCGTTGGGCCGGGATGGTACATTTGTATTCGAGGTTCCAAAAGGGGAGTTGGTAGGCTTCCAAGTTTTTGTCCAAAACTTTGTCTAGCTATAGATTTATTAAATGCTAAATTTGGGCAAGGTCGCGTTGGGCATATTGATATTATTACACGATTTCTAAGGTAGGCGGGATTGTACATATGTATGGGAGGTACCAGAAGAGGAGTTGGAAGACTTCCAAGTTTTTGTCCTAAACTTTGTCTAGCAATAGCTTTATTAAATACAGAATTTGGGCAAGATCGCGTTGGGCCGGGATGGTACATTTGTATGGGAGGTACCAAAAGGGCAGTTGCCAGGTTTCCAAGTTTTTGTCCAAAACTTTGTCTAGCTATAGATTTATTAAATACAGAATTTGGGCAAGATCGCGTTGGGGCGGGATGGTACCTTTGTATGGGAGGTACAGGAAGGGGAGTTACACAACATTGTCTAGGTATAGATTTATTAAAAGCAAAATTTGGTCAAGGTCGCGTTCGGCATATTGATATTTTTACACGATTTCTAAGGTAGGCGGGATGGTACATTTGTATGGGATGTACCAGAAGAGGAGTTGCCAGACTTCCAAGTTTTTGTCCGAAACTTTGTCTAGCAATAGCTTTATTAAATGCAAAATTTGGGCAAGGTCGCGGTGGGAATATTGATATTAGTACACGATTTCTAATGGGGCGGGATGGTACATTTGTATGGGAGGTACCAGAAGAGGAGTTGCCAGACTTCCAAGTTTTTGTCCGAAACTTTGTCTAGCAATAGCTTTATTAAATACAGAATTTGGGCAAGAGCGCGTTGGGCCGGGATGGTACATTTGTATTCGAGGTTCCAAAAGGGGAGTTGGTAGGCTTCCAAGTTTTTGTCCAAAACTTTGTCTAGCTTTAGATTTATTAAATGCTAAATTTGGGCAAGGTCGCGTTCGGCATATTGATATTATTACACGATTTCTAAGGTAGGCGGGATTGTACATATGTATGGGAGGTACCAGAAGAGGAGTTGCCAGACTTCCAAGTTTTTCTCCGAAACTTTGTCTAGCAATAGCTTTATTAAATGCAAAATTTGGGCAAGGTCGCGGTGGGAATATTGATATTAGTACACGATTTCGAATTTGGCGGGATGGTACATTTGTATGGGATTTACCAGAAGAGGAGTTGCAAGACTTCCAAGGTTTTGTCCAAAACTTTGTCTAGCTATAGATTTATTAAATACAGAATTTGGGCAAGATCGCGTTGGGGCGGGATGGTACCTTTGTATGGGAGGTACAGGAAGGGGAGTTACCAGACTTCCAAGTTTTTGTCCAAAACTTTGTCTAGCTATAGATTTACTAAATACAAAATTTGGGCAAGACCGCGGTGGGAATATTGATATTATTACACGATTTCGAATGGGGCGGGATGGTACATTTGAATGGGAGGTACCAGAAGGGGAGTTACACAACATTGTCTAGCTATAGATTTATTAAAAGAAAAATTTGGGCAATTTCGCGTTCGGCATATTGACATTATTACACGATTTCTAAGGTAGGCGGGATGGTACATTTGTATGGGAGGTACCAGAAGAGGAGTTGCCAGACTTCCAAGTTTTTGTCCGAAACTTTGTCTAGCAACAGTTTTATTAAATACAGAATTTGGGCAAGTTCGCGTTGGGGCGGGATGGTAACTTTGTATGGGAGGTACCAAAAGGGGAGTTGCCAGGCTTCCACGTTTTTGTCCAAAATATTTGTCTAGCTATAGATTTATTAAATAAAAAATTTGGGCAAGATCGCGGTGGGAATATTGATATTATTACACGATTTATAATGGGGCGGGATGGTACATTTGTATGGGAGGTACCAGAAGAGGAGTTGCCAGACTTCCAAGTTTTTGTCCGAAACTTTGTCTAACAATAGATTTATTAAATGCAAAATTGGGCAAGGTCACAGTGGGAATATTGATATTATTACACGATTTATAATGGGGCGGGATGGTACATTTGTATGGGAGGTACCAGAAGGGGAGTTGCCAGACTTCCAAGTTTTTGTCCGAAACTTTGTCAAGCAATAGCTTTATTAAATAGAGAATTTGAGCAAGATCGCGTTGGTAATATTGATATTATTACACGATTTTAAGGTAGGCGGAATGGTACATTTGTATGGAGGTATCAGAAGGGGAGTTGCCAGACTTCCAAGTTTTTGTCCGAAACTTTGTCTAGCAATAGCTTTATTAAATGCAAAATTTGGGCAAGGTCGCCTTGGGCATATTGATATTATTACACGATTTCTAAGTTAGGCGGATTGTACATTTGTATGAGAGGTACCAGAAGAGGAGTTGCCAGACTTCCAAGTTTTTCTCCGAAACTTTGTCTAGCAACAGCTTTATTAAATACAGAATTTGGGCAAGATCGCGTTGGGGCGGGATGGTACATTTGTATGGGAGGTACCAGAAGGGGAGTTACCAGACATCCAAGTTTTTGTCCAAAACTTTGCCTAGCTATAGGTTTATTAAATTGAAAATTTGGGCAAGTTCGCGGTGGGAATATTGATATTATTACACGATTTCTAATGGGGCAGGATGGTTCATTTGTATGGGAGGTACCAGAAGAGGAGTTGCCAGACTTCCAAGTTTTTGTCCGAAACTTTGTCTAGCAATAGCTTTATTAAATGCAAAATTTGGGCAAGTTCGCGGTGGGAATATTGATATTATTACACGATTTCTAATGGGGCAGGATGGTTCATTTGTATGGGAGGTACCAGAAGAGGAGTTGCCAGACTTCCAAGTTTTTGTCCGAAACTTTGTCTAGCAATAGCTTTATTAAATTGAAAATTTGGGCAAGATCGCGGTGGGAATATTGATATTATTACACGATTTCTAATGGGGCGGGATGGTACATTTGTATGGGAGGTATCAGAAGGGGAGTTGCCAGACTTCCAAGTTTTTGTCCGAAACTTTGTCTAGCAATAGCTTTATTAAATGCAGAATTTGGGCAAGATCGCGTTGGGGCGGGATGGTACATTTGTATGGGAGGTACCAGAAGGGGAGTTACCAGACATCCAAGTTTTTGTCCAAAACTTTGCCTAGCCATAGGTTTATTAAATTGAAAATTTGGCAAATTCGCGGTGGGAATATTGATATTATTACACGATTTCTAATGGGGCAGGATGGTACATTTGTATGGGAGGTACAGGAAGGGGAGTTACCAGACTTCCAAGTTTTTGTCCGAAACTTTGTCTAGCAACAGTTTTATTAAATACAGAATTTGGGCAAGTTCGCGTTGGGGCGGGATGGTACATTTGTATGGGAGGTACCAGAAGAGGAGTTGCCAGACTTCCAAGTTTTTGTCCGAAACTTTGTCTAGCAACAGTTTTATTAAATACAGAATTTGGGCAAGTACGCGTTGGGGCGGGATGGTACATTTGTATGGGAGGTACCAGAAGAGGAGTTGCCAGACTTCCAAGTTTTTGTCCGAAACTTTGTCTAACAATAGATTTATTAAATTGAAAATTTGGGCAAGATCGCGGTGGGAATATTGATATTATTACACGATTTCTAATGGGGCGGGATGGTACATTTGTATGGAGGTACCAGAAGGGGAGTTGCCAGACTTCCAAGTTTTTGTCCGAAACTTTGTCTAGCAATAGCTTTATTAAATGCAAAATTTGGGCAAGGTCGCGTTGGGAATATTGATATTAGTACACGATTTCTAATGGGGCGGGATGGTACATTTGTATGGGAGGTACCAGAAGAGGAGTTGCCAGACTTCCAAGTTTTTGTCCGAAACTTTGTCTAGCAATAGCTTTATTAAATACAGAATTTGGGCAAGATCGCGTTGGGCCGGGATGGTAGATTTGTATTCGAGGTTCCAAAAGGGGAGTTGGCAGTCTTCCAAGTTTTTGTCCAAAACTTTGTCTAGCTATAGATTTATTAAATGCTAAATTTGGGCAAGGTCGCGTTGGGCATATTGATATTATTACACGATTTCTAAGGTAGGCGGGTTGGTACATTTGTATGGGAGGTACCAGAAGGTTAGTTACCAAACTTTGTCTAGCTATAGATTTATTAAAAGCAAAATTTGGGCAAGGTCGCCTTGGGCATATTGATATTATTACACGATTTCTAAGGTAGGCGGGATTGTACATTTGTATGGCAGGTACCAGAAGAGGAGTTGCCAGACTTCCAAGTTTTTCTCCGAAACTTTGTCTAGCAACAGTTTTATTAAATACAGAATTTGGGCAAGATCGCGTTGGGGCGGGATGGTACATTTGTATGGGAGGTACCAGAACGGGAGTTACCAGACATCCAAGTTTTTGTCCAAAACTTTGCCTAGCTATAGGTTTATTAAATTGAAAATTTGGGCAAGTTCGCGGTTGGGATATTGATATTATTACATGATTTCTAATGGGGCAGGATGGTACATTTGTATGGGAGGTACAGGAAGGGGAGTTACCAGACTTCCAAGTTTTTGTCGCGGTGGGAATATTGATATTAGTACACGATTTCTAATGGGGCGGGATGGTACATTTGTATGGGAGGTACCAGAAGAGGAGTTGCCAGACTTCCAAGTTTTTGTCCAAAACTTTGTCTAGCAACAGCTTCATTAAATACAGAATTTGGGCAAGATCACGTTGGGGCGGGATGGTACATTTGTATGGGAGGTACCAGAAGAGGAGTTGCCAGACTTCCAAGTTTTTGTCCGAAACTTTGTCTAACAATAGATTTATTAAATTGAAAATTTGGGCAAGATCGCGGTGGGAATATTGATATTATTACACGATTTCTAATGGGGCGGGATGGTACATTTGTATGGGAGGTATCAGAAGGGGAGTTGCCAGACTTCCAAGTTTTTGTCCGAAACTTTGTCTAGCAATAGCTTTATTAAATGCAGAATTTGGGCAAGATCGCGTTGGGGCGGGATGGTACATTTGTATGGGAGGTACCAGAAGGGGAGTTACCAGACATCCAAGTTTTTGTCCAAAACTTTGCCTAGCCATAGGTTTATTAAATTGAAAATTTGGCAAATTCGCGGTGGGAATATTGATATTATTACACGATTTCTAATGGGGCAGGATGGTACATTTGTATGGGAGGTACAGGAAGGGGAGTTACCAGACTTCCAAGTTTTTGTCCGAAACTTTGTCTAGCAACAGTTTTATTAAATACAGAATTTGGGCAAGTTCGCGTTGGGGCGGGATGGTACATTTGTATGGGAGGTACCAGAAGAGGAGTTGCCAGACTTCCAAGTTTTTGTCCGAAACTTTGTCTAGCAACAGTTTTATTAAATACAGAATTTGGGCAAGTTCGCGTTGGGGCGGGATGGTACATTTGTATGGGAGGTACCAGAAGAGGAGTTGCCAGACTTCCAAGTTTTTGTCCGAAACTTTGTCTAACAATAGATTTATTAAATTGAAAATTTGGGCAAGATCGCGGTGGGAATATTGATATTATTACACGATTTCTAATGGGGCGGGATGGTACATTTGTATGGAGGTACCAGAAGGGGAGTTGCCAGACTTCCAAGTTTTTGTCCGAAACTTTGTCTAGCAATAGCTTTATTAAATGCAAAATTTGGGCAAGGTCGCGGTGGGAATATTGATATTAGTACACGATTTCTAATGGGGCGGGATGGTACATTTGTATGGGAGGTACCAGAAGAGGAGTTGCCAGACTTCCAAGTTTTTGTCCGAAACTTTGTCTAGCAATAGCTTTATTAAATACAGAATTTGGGCAAGATCGCGTTGGGCCGGGATGGTAGATTTGTATTCGAGGTTCCAAAAGGGGAGTTGGCAGTCTTCCAAGTTTTTGTCCAAAACTTTGTCTAGCTATAGATTTATTAAATGCTAAATTTGGGCAAGGTCGCGTTGGGCATATTGATATTATTACACGATTTCTAAGGTAGGCGGGTTGGTACATTTGTATGGGAGGTACCAGAAGGTTAGTTACCAAACTTTGTCTAGCTATAGATTTATTAAAAGCAAAATTTGGGCAAGGTCGCCTTGGGCATATTGATATTATTACACGATTTCTAAGGTAGGCGGGATTGTACATTTGTATGGCAGGTACCAGAAGAGGAGTTGCCAGACTTCCAAGTTTTTCTCCGAAACTTTGTCTAGCAACAGTTTTATTAAATACAGAATTTGGGCAAGATCGCGTTGGGGCGGGATGGTACATTTGTATGGGAGGTACCAGAACGGGAGTTACCAGACATCCAAGTTTTTGTCCAAAACTTTGCCTAGCTATAGGTTTATTAAATTGAAAATTTGGGCAAGTTCGCGGTGGGGATATTGATATTATTACATGATTTCTAATGGGGCAGGATGGTACATTTGTATGGGAGGTACAGGAAGGGGAGTTACCAGACTTCCAAGTTTTTGTCCAAAATTTTGTCTAGCAACAGCTTTATTAAATACAGAATTTGGGCAAGATCACGTTGGGGCGGGATGGTACATTTGTATGGGAGGAACCAGAAGGGGAGTTACCAGACTTCCAAGTTTTTGTCCGAAACTTTGTCTAGCAATAGCTTTATTAAATGCAAAATTTGGGCAAGGTCGCGGTGGGAATATTGATATTAGTACACGATTTCTAATGGGGCGGGATGGTACATTTGTATGGGAGGTACCAGAAGAGGAGTTGCCAGACTTCCAAGTTTTTCTCCGAAACTTTGTCTAGGAACAGCTTTATTAAATACAGAATTTGGGCAAGATCACGTTGGGGCGGGATGGTACATTTGTATGGGAGGTACCAGCAGGGGAGTTACCAGACTTCCAAGTTTTTGTCCAAAACTTTGCCTAGCTATAGGTTTATTAAATTGAAAATTTGGGCAAGATCGCGGTGGGAATATTGATATTATTACACGATTTCTAATGAGGCGGGATGGTACTTTTGTATGGGAGGTATAGGAAGGGGAGTTACCAGACTTCCAAGTTTTTGTCCAAAACTTTGTCTAGCTATAGATTTACTAAATACAAAATTTGGGCAAGACCGCGGTGGGAATATTGATATTATTACACGATTTCGAATTTGGCAGGATGGTACATTTGTATGGGATTTACCAGAAGAGGAGTTGCAAGACTTCCAAGTTTTTGTCCGAAACTTTGTCTAGCAATAGCTTTATTAAATACAGAATTTGGGCAAGATCGCGTTGGGGCGGGATGGTACCTTTGTATGGGAGGTACAGGAAGGGGAGTTACCAGACTTCCAAGTTTTTGTCCAAAACTTTGTCTAGCTATAGATTTACTAAATACAAAATTTGGGCAAGACCGCGGTGGGAATATTGATATTATTACACGATTTCGAATGGGGCGGGATGGTACATTTGTATGGGAGGTACCAGAAGGGGAGTTACACAACATTGTCTAGCTATAGATTTATTAAAAGCAAAATTTGGGCAAGGTCGCGTTCGGCATATTGATATTATTACACGATGTCTAAGGTAGGCGGGATGGTACATTTGTATGGGAGGTACCAGAAGAGGAGTTGCCAGACTTCCAAGTTATTGTCCGAAACTTTGTCTAGCAATAGCTTTATTAAATACAGAATTTGGGCAAGATCGCGTTGGGCCGGGATGGTACATTTGTATTCGAGGTTCCAAAAGGGGAGTAGGCAGGCTTCCAAGTTTTTGTCCAAAACTTTGTCTAGCTATAGATTTATTAAATACAGAATTTGGGCAAGATCGCGGTGGGAATATTGATATTATTACACGATTTCTAATGGGGCGGGATGGTACATTTGTATGGGAGGTACAGGAAGGGGAGTTACCAGACTTCCAAGTTTTTGTCCAAAATTTTGTCTAGCAACAGCTTTATAAAATACAGAATTTGGGCAAGATCACGTTGGGGCGGGATGGTACATTTGTATGGGAGGACCCAGAACGGGAGTTGCCAGGTTTCCAAGTTTTTGTCCAAAATATTTGTCTAGCTATAGATTTATTAAATACAAAATTTGGGCAAGATCGCGGTGGGAATATTGATATTATTACACGATTTATAATGGGGCGGGATGGTACATTTGTATGGGAGGTACCAGAAGAGGAGTTGCCAGACTTCCAAGTTTTTCTCCGAAACTTTGTCTAGCAACAGCTTTATTAAATACAGAATTTGGGCAAGATCGCGTTGGGCCGGAATGGTACATTTGTATGGTAGGTGCCAAAAGGGGAGTTGCCAGGTTTCCAAGTTTTTGTCCAAAATATTTGTCTAGCTATAGATTTATTAAAAGCAAAATTTGGGCAAGGTCGCCATGGGCATATTGATATTATTACACGATTTCTAAGGTAGGCGGGATTGTACATTTGTATGGCAGGTACCAGAAGAGGAGTTGCCAGACTTCCAAGTTTTTCTCCGAAACTTTGTCTAGCAACAGCTTTATTAAATACAGAATTTGGGCAAGATCGCGTTGGGCCGGAATGGTACATTTGTATGGGAGGTGCCAAAAGGGGAGTTGCCAGGTTTCCAAGTTTTTGTCCAAAATATTTGTCTAGCTATAGATTTATTAAATACAAAATTTGGGCAAGATCGCGGTGGGAATATTGATATTATTACACGATTTATAATGGAGCGGGATGGTACATTTGTATGGGAGGTACCAGAAGAGGAGTTGCCAGACTTCCAAGTTTTTGTCCGAAACTTTGTCTAACAATAGATTTATTAAATTGAAAATTTGGGCAAGATCGCGGTGGGAATATTGATATTATTACACGATTTCTAATCGGGCGGGATGGTACATTTGTATGGGAGGTACCAGAAGGGGAGATGCCAGACTTCCAAGTTTTTGTCCGAAACTTTGTCTAGCAATAGCTTTATTAAATGCAAAATTTGGGCAAGGTCGCGGTGGGAATATTGATATTAGTACACGATTTCTAATGGGGCGGGATGGTACATTTGTATGGGAGGTACCAGAAGAGGAGTTGCCAGACTTCCAAGTTTTTGTCCGAAACTTTGTCTAGCAATAGCTTTATTAAATACAGAATTTGGGCAAGATCGCGTTGGGCCGGGATGGTACATTTGTATTCGAGGTTCCAAAAGGGGAGTTGGCAGGCTTCCAAGTTTTTGTCCAAAACTTTGTCTAGCTATAGATTTATTAAATGCTAAATTTGGGCAAGGTCGCGTTGGGCATATTGATATTATTACACGATTTCTAAGGTAGGCGGGTTGGTACATTTGTATGGGAGGTACCAGAAGGTTAGTTACCAAACTTTGTCTAGCTATAGATTTATTAAAAGCAAAATTTGGGCATGGTCGCCTTGGGCATATTGATATTATTACACGATTTCTAAGGTAGGCGGGATTGTACATTTGTATGGCAGGTACCAGAAGAGGAGTTGCCAGACTTAAAAGTTTTTCTCCGAAACTTTGTCTACCAACAGCTTTATTAAATACAGAATTTGGGCAAGATCGCTTTGGGCCGGAATGGTACATTTGTATGGGAGGTGCCAAAAGGGGAGTTGCCAGGTTTCCAAATTTTTGTCCAAAACTTTGTCTAGCTATAGATTTATTAAATACAGCATTTGGGCAAGATCGCGTTGGGGCGGGATGGTACCTTTGTATGGGAGGTACCAAAAGGGGAGTTGCCAGGCTTCCAAGTTTTTTTCCAAAATATTTGTCTAGCTATAGATTTATTAAATAAAAAATTTGGGCAAGATCGCGGTGGGAATATTGATATTATTACACGATTTATAATGGGGCGGGATGGTACATTTGTATGGGAGGTACCAGAAGAGGAGTTGCCAGACTTCCAAGTTTTTGTCCGAAACTTTGTCCAACAATAGATTTATTAAATGCAAAATTGGGCAAGGTCACGGTGGGAATATTGATATTATTACACGATTTCGAATGGAGCGGGATGGTACATTTGTATGGGAGGTACCAGAATGGGAGTTACAAAACTTTGTCTAGCTATAGATTTATTAAAAGCAAAATTTGGGCAAGGTCGCGTTCGGCATATTGATATTATTACACGATTTCTAAGGTTAGCGGGATGGTACATTTGTATGGGAGGTACCAGAAGAGGAGTTGCCAGATCTCCAAGTTTTTGTCCGAAACTTTGTCTAGCAACAGCTTTATTAAATACAGAATTTGGGCAAGATCGCGTTGGGGCGGGATGGTACCTTTGTATGGGAGGTACCAAAAGGGGAGTTGCCAGGCTTCCAAGTTTTTGTCCAAAATATTTGTCTAGCTATAGATTTATTAAATACAAAATTTGGGCAAGATCGCGGTGGGAATATTGATATTATTACACGATTTATAATGGGGCGGGATGGTACATTTGTATGGGAGGTACCAGAAGAGGAGTTGCCAGACTTCCAAGTTTTTGTCCGAAACTTTGTCTAACAATAGATTTATTAAATGCAAAATTGGGCAAGGTCACGGTGGGAATATTGATATTATTACACGATTTCTAATGGGGCGGGATGGTACATTTGTATGGATGGTACCAGAAGGGGAGTTGCCAGACTTCCAAGTTTTTGTCCGAAACTTTGTCTAGCAATAGCTTTATTAGATACAGAATTTGGGCAAGATCGCGTTGGTAATATTGATAATATTGTACGGCTTTTAAGGGGCGGGATGGTACATTTGTATGGAGGTACCAGAAGGGGAGTTGCCAGACTTCCAAGTTTTTGTCCGAAACTTTGTCTAGCCATAGATTTATTAAATGCAAAATTTGGGCAAGGTCGCGGTGGGAATATTGATATTATTACACGATTTCTAATGGGGCGGGATGGTACATTTGTATGGAGGTACCAGAAGGGGAGTTGCCAGACTTCCAAGTTTTTGTCCGAAACTTTGTCTAGCAATAGCTTTATTAAATGCAAAATTTGGGCAAGGTCGCGGTGGGAATATTGATATTATTACACGATTTCGAATGGGGCGGGATGGTACATTTGTATGGGATTTACCAGAAGAGGAGTTGCCAGACTTCCAAGTTTTGGACCGAAACTTTGTCTAGCAATAGCTTTATTAGATACAGAATTTGCGCAAGATCGCGTTGGAAATATTGATAATATTATACGGTTTTTAAGGGGCGGGATGGTACATAAGTATAGGAGGTACCAGATGGAGTTGCCAGTCTTCCAAGTTTTTGTCCAAAACTTTGTCTAGCCATAGATTTATTAAATGCAAAATTTGGGCAAGGTCGCGGTGGAAATATTGATATTATTACACGATTTCTAATGGGGCGGGATGGTACATTTGTATGGGAGGTACCAGAAGGGGAGTTGCAAGACTTTCAAGTTTTTGTCCGAAACTTTGTCTAGCAATAGCTTTATTAGATAGAGAATTTGGGCAAGATCGCGTAGGTAATATTGATAATATTATACGGTTTTTAAGGGGCGGGATGGTACATTAGTATAGGAGGTACCAGAAGCGTTGGGCATATTGATATTATTACACGATTTCTAAGGTAGGCGGGTTGGTACATTTGTATGGGAGGTACCAGATGGGTAGTTACCAAACTTTGTCTAGCTATAGATTTATTAAAAGCAAAATTTGGGCAAGGTCGCGGTGGGAATATTGATAGTATTACACGATTTCTAATGGGGCGGGATGGTGCATTTGTATGGGAGGTAAAGGAAGGGGAGTTGCCAGACTTCCAAGTTTTTGTCCGAAACTTTGTCTAGCAATAGATTTATTAAATGCTAAATTTGGGCAAGGTCGCGTTGGGCATATTGATATTATTACACGATTTCTAAGGTAGGAGGGTTGGTACATTATGGGAGGTACCAGATGGGTAGTTACCAAACTTTGTCTAGCTATAAATTTATTAAAAGCAAAATTTGGGCAAGGTCGTGGTGGGAATATTGATATTATTACACGATTTCTAAGGTAGGCGGGTTGGTACATTTGTATTGGAGGTACCAGATGGGTAGTTACCAAACTTTGTCTAGCTATAGATTTATTAAAAGCAAAATTTGGGCAAGGTCGCGGTGGGAATATTGATATTATTTCACGATTTCTAATGGGGCGGGATGGTACATTTGTATGGGAGGTACCAGAAGGGGAGTTGCCAGACTTCCAAGTTTTTGTCCGAAACTTTGTCTAGCAATAGCTTTATTAAATACAGAATTTGGGCAAGATCGCGATGGTCCGGGATGGTACATTTGTATTCGAGGTTCCAAAAGGGGAGTTGGCAGGCTTCCAAGTTTTTGTCCAAAACTTTGTCTAGCTATAGATTTATTAAATGCTAAATTTGGGCAAGGTCGCGTTGGGCATATTGATATTATTACACGATTTCTAAGGTAGGCGGGTTGGTACATTTGTATGGGAGGTACCAGATGGGTAGTTACCAAACTTTGTCTAGCTATAGATTTATTAAAAGCAAAATTTGGGCAAGGTCGCGGTGGGAATATTGATATTATTACACGATTTCTAATGGGGCGGGATGGTACATTTGTATGGGAGGTACCAGAAGGGGAGTTGCCAGACTTCCAAGTTTTTGTCCGAAACTTTGTCTAGCAATAGGTTTATTAAATACAGAATTTGGGCAAGATCGCGTTTGGCCGGGATGGTACATTTGTATGGGAGGTACCAAAAGGGGAGTAGCATGGTTTCCAAGTTTTTGTCCAAAACTTTGTATAGCTATAGATTTATTAAATACAGAATTTGGGCAAGATCGCGTTGGGGCGGGATGGTACCTTTGTATGGGAGGTACAGGAAGGGGAGTTACCAGACTTCCAAGTTTTTGTCCAAAACTTTGTCTAGCTATAGATTTATTAAATACAGAATTTGGGCAAGATCGCGTTTGTCCGGGATGGTACATTTGTATGGGAGGTACCAAAATGGGAGTTGCCAGGTTTCCAAGTTTTTGTCCAAAATATTTGTCTAGCTATAGATTTATTAAATACAAAATTTGGGCAAGATCGCTGTGGGAATATAGATATTATTACACGATTTATAATGGGGCGGGATGGTACATTTGTATGGGAGGTACCAGAAGAGGAGTTGCCAGACTTCCAAGTTTTTGTCCGAAACTTTGTCAAGCAATAGCTTTAATAGATAGAGAATTTGGGCAAGGTCGCGGTGGGAATATTGATATTATTACACGATTTCTAAGGTAGGCGGGATGGTACACTTGTATGGGAGGTACCAGAAGAGGAGTTGCCAGACTTCCAAGTTTTTGTCCGAAACTTTGTCTAGCAATAGCTTTATTAGATAGAGAATTTGGGCCGGGATGGTACCTTTGTATGGGAGGTACAGGAAGGGGAGTTACCAGACTTCCAAGTTTTTGTCCAAAACTTTGTCTAGCTAAAGATTTTCTAAATACAAAATTTGGGCAAGACCGCGATGGGAATATTGATATTATTACACGATTTCGAATGGGGCGGGATGGTACATTTGTATAGGAGGTACCAGAAGGGGAGTTACAAAACTTTGTCTAGCTATAGATTTATTAAAAGCAAAATTTGGGCAAGGTCGCGTTCGGCATATTGATATTATTACACGATTTCTAAGGTAGGCGGGATGGTACATTTGTATGGGAGGTACCAGAAGAGGAGTTGCCAGACTTCCAAGTTTTTGTCCGAAACTTTGTCTAGCAACAGCTTTATTAAATACAGAATTTGGGCAAGATCGCGTTGTGGGGGATGGTACCTTTGTATGGGAGGTACCAAAAGGGGAGTTGCCAGGCTTCCAAGTTTTTGTCCAAAATATTTGTCTAGCTATAGATTTATTAAATACAAAATTTGGGCAAGATCGCTGTGGGAATATAGATATTATTACACGATTTATAATGGGGCGGGAAGTACATTTGTATGGGAGGTACCAGAAGAGGAGTTGCCAGACTTCCAAGTTTTTGTCCGAATCTTTGTCAAGCAATAGCTTTATTAGATAGAGAATTTGAGCAAGTTCGCGTTGGTAATATTGATAATATTATACGGTTTTTAAGGGCCGGGATGGTACATTAGTATAGGAGGTACCAGAAGGGGAGTTGCCAGGCTTCCAAGTTTTTGTCCGAAACTTTGTCTAGCAATAGCTTTATTAAATGCAAAATTTGGGCAAGGTCGCGGTGGGAATATTGATATTATTACACGATTTCGAATGGGGCGGGATGGTACATTTGTATGGGAGGTACCAGAAGGGGAGTTGCCAGACTTCCAAGTTTTTGTCCCAAACTTTGTCTAGCAATAGCTTTATTAAATGCAAAATTTGGGCAAGGTCGCGGTGGGAATATTGATATTATTACACGATTTCTAAGGTAGGCGGGATGGTACATTAGTATGGGAGGTACCAGAAGAGGAGTTGCCAGACTTCCAAGTTTTTGTCCGAAACTTTGTCTAGCAACAGCTTTATTAATTACAGAATTTGGGCAAGATCGCGTTGGGGGGGATGGTACCTTTGTATGGGAGGTACCAAAAGGGGAGTTGCCAGGCTTCCAAGTTTTTGTCCAAAATATTTGTCTAGCTATAGATTTATTAAATACAAAATTTGGGCAAGATCGCTGTGGGAATATAGATATTATTACACGATTTATAATGGGGCGGGATGGTACATTTGTATGGGAGGTACCAGAAGGGGAGTTGCCAGACTTCCAAGTTTTTGTCCCAAACTTTGTCTAGCAATAGCTTTATTAAATGCAAAATTTGGGCAAGGTCGCGATGGGAATATTGATATTATTACACGATTTCTAAGGTAGGCGGGATGGTACATTTGTATGGGAGGTACCAGAAGAGGAGTTGCCAGACTTCCAAGTTTTTGTCCGAAACTTTGTCTAGCAATAGCTTTATTAGATAGAGAATTTGGGCAAGATCGCGTTGGTAATATTGATAATATTATACGGTTTTTAAGGGCCGGGATGGTACATTAGTATAGGAGGTACCAGAAGGGGAGTTGCCAGGCTTCCAAGTTTTTGTCCGAAACTTTGTCTAGCAATAGCTTTATTAAATGCAAAATTTGGGCAAGGTCGCGGTGGGAATATTGATATTATTACACGATTTCGAATGGGGCGGGATGGTACATTTGTATGGGATTTACCAGAAGAGGAGTTGCCAGACTTCCAAGTTTTGGACCGAAACTTTGTCTAGCAATAGCTTTATTAGATACAGAATTTGCGCAAGGTCGCGGTGGGAATATTGATATTATTACACGATTTCGAATGGGGCGGGATGGTACATTTGTATGGGAGGTACCAGAAGGGGAGTTGCCAGACTTCCAAGTTTTTGTCCGAAACTTTGTCTAGCAATAGCTTTATTAAATACAGAATTTGGGCAAGATCGCGTTGGGCCGGGATGGTACATTTGTATTCGAGGTTCCAAAAGGGGAGTTGGCAGGCTTTCAAGTTTTTGTCCAAAACATTGTCTAGCTATAGATTTATTAAATGCTAAATTTGGGTAAGGTCGCGTTGGGCATATTGATATTATTACACGATTTCTAAGGTAGGCGGGTTGGTACATTTGTATGGGAGGTACCAGAAGGGTAGTTACCAAACTTTGACTAGCTATAGATTTATTAAAAGCAAAATTTGGGCAAGGTCGCCTTGGGCATATTGATATTATTACACGATTTCTAAGGTAGGCTGGATGGTAAATTTGTATGGGAGGTACCAGAAGAGGAGTTGACAGACTTCCAAGTTTTTCTCCGAAACTTTGTCTAGCAACAGCTTTATTAAATACAGAATTTGGGCAAGATCGCGTTGGGGCGGGATGGTACATTTGTATTGGAGGTACCAGAAGGGGAGTTACTAGACTTCCAAGTTTTTATCCAAAACTTTGTCTAGCTATAGATTTACTAAATACAAAATTTGGGCAAGACCGCGGTGGGAATATTGATATTATTACACGATTTCGAATTTGGCGGGATGGTACATTTGTATGGGATTTACCAGAAGAGGAGTTGCAAGACTTCCAAGTTTTTGTCCGAAACTTTGTCTAGCAATAGCTTTATTAAATACAGAATTTGGGCAAGATCGCGTTGGGCCGGGATGGTACATTTGTATGGGATGTACCAAAAGGAGAGTTGCCAGGTTTCCAAGTTTTTGTCCAAAACATTGTCTAGCTATAGATTTATTATATACAGAATTTGGGCAAGATCGCGTTGGGGCGGGATGGTACCTTTGTATGGGAGGTACAGGAAGGGGAGTTACCAGACTTCCAAGTTTTTGTCCAAAACTTTGTCTAGCTATAGATTTACTAAATACAAAATTTGGGCAAGACCGCGGTGGGAATATTGATATTATTACACGATTTCGAATTTGGCGGGATGGTACATTTGTATGGGATTTACCAGAAGAGGAGTTGCAAGACTTCCAAGTTTTTGTCCGAAACTTTGTCTAGCAATAGCTTTATTAAATACAGAATTTGGGCAAGATCGCGTTGGGCCGGGATGGTACATTTGTATGGGATGTACCAAAAGGAGAGTTGCCAGGTTTCCAAGTTTTTGTCCAAAACATTGTCTAGCTATAGATTTATTATATACAGAATTTGGGCAAGATCGCGTTGGGGCGGGATGGTACCTTTGTATGGGAGGTACAGGAATTGGAGTTACCAGACTTCCAAGTTTTTGTCCAAAACTTTGTCTAGCTATAGATTTACTAAATACAAAATTTGGGCAAGACCGCGGTGGGAATATTGATATTATTACACGATTTCGAATTTGGCGGGATGGTACATTTGTATGGGATTTACCAGAAGAGGAGTTGCAAGACTTCCAAATTTTTGTCCGAAACTTTGTCTAGCAACAGCTTTATTAAATACAGAATTTGGGCAAGAGCAATAGCTTTATTAAATGCAAAAGCTTTATTAAATGCAAAATTTGGGCAAGGTCGCGGTGGGAATATTGATATTATTACACGATTTCTAAGGTAGGCGGGATGGTACATTTGTATGGGAGGTACCAGAAGAGGAGTTGCCAGACTTCCAAGTTTTTGTCCGAAACTTTGTCTAGCAATAGCTTTATTAGATAGAGAATTTGGGCAAGATCGCGTTGGTAATATTGATAATATTATACGCTTTTTAAGGGCCGGGATGGTACATTAGTATAGGAGGTACCAGAAGGGGAGTTGCCAGGCTTCCAAGTTTTTGTCCAAAACTTTGTCTAGCCATAGATTTATTAAATGCAAAATTTGGGCAAGGTCGCGGTGGGAATATTGATATTATTACACGATTTCTAATGGGGCGCGATGGTACATTTGTATGGAGGTACCAGAAGGGGAGTTGCCAGACTTCCAAGTTTTTGTCCGAAACTTTGTCTAGCAATAGCTTTATTAAATGCAAAATTTGGGCAAGGTCGCGGTGGGAATATTGATATTATTACACGATTTCTAATGAGGCGGGATGGTACTTTTGTATGGGAGGTACCAGAAGGGGAGTTGCGAGACTTCCAAGTTTTTGTCCGAAACTTTGTCTAGCAATAGCTTTATTAAATGCAAAATTTGGGCAAGGTCGCGGTGGAAATATTGATATTATTACACGATATCGAATGGGGCGGGATGGTACATTTGTATGGGAGGTACCAAAAGGGGAGTTGCCAGGATTCCAAGTTTTTGTCCAAAACTTTGTCTAGCAATAGCTTTATTAGATAGAGAATGTGGACAAGATCGCGTTGGTAATATTGATATTATTACACGATTTTAAGGTAGTCGGAATGGTACATTTGTATGGGAGGTACCAGAAGGGGAGTTACCAGACTTCCAAGTTTTTGTCCGAAACTTTGTCTAGCAATAGCTTTATTAAATACAGAATTTGGGCAAGATCGCGTTGGGCCGGGATGGTACATTTGTATTCGAGGTTCCAAAAGGGGAGTTGGCAGGCTTTTAAGTTTTTGTCCAAAACATTGTCTAGCTATAGATTTATTAAATGTAAATTTGGGTAAGGTCGCGTTGGGCATATTGATATTATTACACGATTTCCAAGGTAGGCGGGTTGGTAAATTTGTATGGGAGGTACCAGAATGGTAGTTACCAAACTTTGACTAGCTATAGATTTATTAAAAGCAAAATTTGGGCAAGGTCTCGTTCGGCATATTGATATTATTACACGATTTCTAAGGTAGGCGGGATGGTACATTTGTATGGGAGGTACCAGAAGAGGAGTTGCCAGACTTCCAAGTTTTTGTCCGAAACTTTGTCTAGCAACAGCTTTATTAAATACAGAATTTGGGCAAGAGCAATAGCTTTATTAAATGCAAAAGCTTTATTAAATGCAAAATTTGGGCAAGGTCGCGGTGGGAATATTGATATTATTACACGATTTCTAAGGTAGGCGGGATGGCACATTTGTATGGGAGGTACCAGAAGAGGAGTTGCCAGACTTCCAAGTTTTTGTCCGAAACTTTGTCTAGCAATAGCTTTATTAGATAGAGAATTTGGGCAAGATCGCGTTGGTAATATTGATAATATTATACGCTTTTTAAGGGCCGGCATGGTACATTAGTATAGGAGGTACCAGAAGGGGAGTTACTAGACTTCCAAGTTTTTATCCAAAACTTTGTCTAGCTATAGATTTACTAAATACAAAATTTGGGCAAGACCGCGGTGGGAATATTGATATTATTACACGATTTCGAATTTGGCGGGATGGTACATTTGTATGGGATTTACCAGAAGAGGAGTTGCAAGACTTCCAAGTTTTTGTCCGAAACTTTGTCTAGCAACAGCTTCATTAAATACAGAATTTGGGCAAGATCGCGTTGGGGCGGGATGGTACATTTGTATTGGAGGTACCAGAAGGGGAGTTACTAGACTTCCAAGTTTTTATCCAAAACTTTGTCTAGCTATAGATTTACTAAATACAAAATTTGGGCAAGACCGCGGTGGGAATATTGATATTATTACACGATTTCGAATTTGGCGGGATGGTACATTTGTATGGGATTTACCAGAAGAGGAGTTGCAAGACTTCCAAGTTTTTGTCCGAAACTTTGTCTAGCAATAGCTTTATTAAATACAGAATTTGGGCAAGATCGCTTTGGGCCGGGATGGTACATTTGTATGGGATGTACCAAAAGGAGAGTTGCCAGGTTTCCAAGTTTTTGTCCAAAACATTGTCTAGCTATAGATTTATTATATACAGAATTTGGGCAAGATCGCGTTGGGGCGGGATGGTACCTTTGTATGGGAGGTACAGGAAGGGGAGTTACCAGACTTCCAAGTTTTTGTCCAAAACTTTGTCTAGCTATAGATTTACTAAATACAAAATTTGGGCAAGACCGCGGTGGGAATATTGATATTATTACACGATTTCGAATTTGGCGTGATGGTACATTTGTATGGGATTTACCAGAAGAGGAGTTGCAAGACTTCCAAATTTTTGTCCGAAACTTTGTCTAGCAATAGCTTTATTAAATACAGAATTTGGGCAAGATCGCGTTGGGCCGGGATGGTACATTTGTATGGGATGTACCAAAAGGGGAGTTGCCAGGTTTCCAAGTTTTTGTCCAAAACATTGTCTAGCTATAGATTTATTATATACAGAATTTGGGCAAGATCGCGTTGGGGCGGGATGGTACCTTTGTATGGGAGGTACAGGAAGGGGAGTTACCAGACTTCCAAGTTTTTGTCCAAAACTTTGTCTAGCTATAGATTTATTAAAAGCAAAATTTGGGCAAGGTCGCGTTCGGCATATTGATATTATTACACGATTTCTAAGGTAGGCGGGATGGTACATTTGTATGGGAGGTACCAGAAGAGGAGTTGCCAGACTTCCAAGTTTTTGTCCGAAACTTTGTCTAGCAACAGCTTTATTAAATACAGAATTTGGGCAAGAGCAATAGCTTTATTAAATGCAAAAGCTTTATTAAATGCAAAATTTGGGCAAGGTCGCGGTGGGAATATTGATATTATTACACGATTTCTAAGGTAGGCGGGATGGTACATTTGTATGGGAGGTACCAGAAGAGGAGTTGCCAGACTTCCAAGTTTTTGTCCGAAACTTTGTCTAGCAATAGCTTTATTAGATAGAGAATTTGGGCAAGATCGCGTTGGTAATATTGATAATATTATACGCTTTTTAAGGGCCGGGATGGTACATTAGTATAGGAGGTACCAGAAGGGGAGTTGCCAGGCTTCCAAGTTTTTGTCCAAAACTTTGTCTAGCCATAGATTTATTAAATGCAAAATTTGGGCAAGGTCGCGGTGGGAATATTGATATTATTACACGATTTCTAATGGGGCGCGATGGTACATTTGTATGGAGGTACCAGAAGGGGAGTTGCCAGACTTCCAAGTTTTTGTCCGAAACTTTGTCTAGCAATAGCTTTATTAAATGCAAAATTTGGGCAAGGTCGCGGTGGGAATATTGATATTATTACACGATTTCGAATGGGGCGGGATGGTACATTTGTATGGGAGGTACCAGAAGGGGAGTTGCCAGACTTCCAAGTTTTTGTCCGAAACTTTGTCTAGAAATAGCTTTATTAAATGCAAAATTTGGGCAAGGTCGCGGTGGAAATATTGATATTATTACACGATATCGAATGGGGCGGGATGGTACATTTGTATGGGAGGTACCAAAAGGGGAGTTGCCAGGCTTCCAAGTTTTTGTCCAAAACTTTGTCTAGCAATAGCTTTATTAGATAGAGAATGTGGACAAGATCGCGTTGGTAATATTGATATTATTACACGATTTTAAGGTAGTCGAAATGGTACATTTGTATGGGAGGTACCAGAAGGGGAGTTACCAGACTTCCAAGTTTTTGTCCGAAACTTTGTCTAGCAATAGCTTTATTAAATACAGAATTTGGGCAAGATCGCGTTGGGCCGGGATGGTACATTTGTATTCGAGGTTCCAAAAGTGGAGTTGGCAGGCTTTTAAGTTTTTGTCCAAAACATTGTCTAGCTATAGATTTATTAAATGTAAATTTGGGTAAGGTCGCGTTGGGCATATTGATATTATTACACGATTTCCAAGGTAGGCGGGTTGGTAAATTTGTATGGGAGGTACCAGAAGGGTAGTTACCAAACTTTGACTAGCTATAGATTTATTAAAAGCAAAATTTGGGCAAGGTCGCGTTCGGCATATTGATATTATTACACGATTTCTAAGGTAGGCGGGATGGTACATTTGTATGGGAGGTACCAGAAGAGGAGTTGCCAGACTTCCAAGTTTTTGTCCGAAACTTTGTCTAGCAACAGCTTTATTAAATACAGAATTTGGGCAAGAGCAATAGCTTTATTAAATGCAAAAGCTTTATTAAATGCAAAATTTGGGCAAGGTCGCGGTGGGAATATTGATATTATTACACGATTTCTAAGGTAGGCGGGATGGTACATTTGTATGGGAGGTACCAGAAGAGGAGTTGCCAGACTTCCAAGTTTTTGTCCGAAACTTTGTCTAGCAATAGCTTTATTAGATAGAGAATTTGGGCAAGATCGCGTTGGTAATATTGATAATATTATACGCTTTTTAAGGGCCGGGATGGTACATTAGTATAGGAGGTACCAGAAGGGGAGTTGCCAGACTTCCAAGTTTTTGTCCGAAACTTTGTCTAGCAATAGCTTTATTAAATGCAAAATTTGGGCAAGGTCGCGGTGGAAATATTGATATTATTACACGATATCGAAATAACATACCAACCACACAGTTCTTATTCCACAACAACAAAAACAGTCACCACACAACAGAAAACAATAAACCGGCTACGCAACCATCGCGTCCACGCACCATCAACAACAATAACAACAATCATCGTCACACACGCATCAACACAGAAGACAACATCAAGGGTTTTTTTATGCCCCCCGCGTTGCCTTGTACTTGTGTTTCCCTCCTTCCCTAACCTTTTCGCTTAACACAAATAATACTGCGCTCTTCTTGTCGCTGTTCTGTTAGTTGTTGTAGGTATAACACTGAACAACTAACAGAAATAACAGCGGCGGGAGGGGTGCAGCATTATTTGTGTTTTGCTTTGATGTTGTTTTGTTTTTGGTAGTGTTATGGTAGGTAGATTTAAAATTCACTTTGCGAACATTCGCGGGTTGAGGACGAATTTTTTTGCGGTATACTCGCATGTTCATTTCCATAGGCCGGATGTCCTCGCTCTATGTGAGACCCAGGTGTGTGAGGATTCTGATCCACAGGATTTTCACATTCCTGGTTATCACACACTTTCCTCTTTCTCTTCACACAGAGGCCTTGTGGTATTTATACGTAGTGGTGTTGTGTTCCAGAGTCAGCAACACTTGAACTCACAAGATCCAGAATTTAACTCTCTCTGGGTCAAATTCAGGATTGGAACACATCTATTACACTTCGGGTTTCTTTATAGAAGTCCAAACTTGGAAAGGGAGGCTACCCTAAATGGCTTCGACGCCCTTTCCGACTCTATTTCTAAAGTCTTAGAATATTATCCGGACAGTGAAATTGTAGTTGCTGGGGATTTCAATGTCCATAATAATTCTTGGCTTTCCCATTCGAGCCATACATCTCCGGAGGGCCAGTACGCTGAGCTTTTTGCCGCGCACAATGACTTGGCGCAATTAGTGAATGAACCAACACACATTCCGCGTGTTGAAGGGCAACATCAAAATATTCTTGACCTTTTCTTAACCTCTCACCCTGAAAAGTATGAGGTTAACATTCTTGCACCTCTTGGTAACTCGGATCATTGCACCATTTCAGCATCCTTTTCGTTCTCCGATCTTCGAGCCACTTCAAAACCAGTCACGAAGCGGACAATGTATATATACGAAAAGGCACGTTGGGCCGAGCTCAACAATTTTTATCAGCAATTTAACTGGAAATTATGTTTCCTAGACAACAATGTCGATGCTGCTGCTGAAATGGTCGAGAAAATCATTCTTCTTGGCATAAACACATTTATTCCCTCGAAGAGTACTTCGATTAAACCTTCAAAGAACTGTTGGTTTAATCAGACATGCAGGGAAGCTGTCAGATCCAAAGAGGAAGCATTCAGAAAATGGCGTTTAAATAAAAATGCCACTACTGAACTGCTACGCAAGCAGGCAAGATCAAGGTGTGCCAGTGTACTTAGGCGCGAAAAACTTCTTTACGAACAGCGTCTTCGTGCAAAAGTTCTTTCTTCTCCCAGGGGAAGTAAGAGCTTTTGGTCATTCGTAAAAAGGGTAAGGGACAATTCTTCATCTTCTATCCCAACTCTCGTTAACGATGACCAGATATTCACAGACCCGGTTGACAAAGCTAATCTTCTGGCTGAAATATTTGCAAAGAATTCATCTTTGCCAGAGAGCAGTCAACCACTCCCCGTGATCGGAAACGGATCTAGTTTGATGCGCCAGATATTTTTTCGAACACGTGGTGTAAAAAGGGTTCTTGCAGATCTTAACGTAAATAAAACTCCGGGCCCGGATGGCATTTCAGCACTTGTCCTATGTAAGTGCTCTTCGACGTTAGCTCGTCCATTGCGCAATCTTTTCAACATGTCGTACCGTGCTGGTATTTACCCTTCACGTTGGAAAGTTGCCAATGTTCAGCCGATCCCCAAGAAAGGTGAGGCTACTAATCCTGCGAATTACCGTCCAATTGCAATATGTTCTGCGCTCTCGAAGGTTATGGAGAGCATGGTAAACCACCATCTTGTTAAGTATTTAGAGTCTAACGGCCTTCTGAATGATCGACAGTATGGCTTCCGTAGAAATCGATCTACTGGAGACCTGATGGCGTTCCTTACGGAGCGATGGAGTCGATCCATTCACCGCCTTGGTGAGAGCAAGGTCGTGGCTCTGGATATTTCCAAGGCGTTCGATAGGGTCTGGCACGGAGCACTCATATCAAAACTTATTGCATTTGGTGTCGGTAATACCTTCTCTCGATTCATATCGAGTTTTCTCAGGGATCGCTCTATAAGAGTTGTTATAGATGGGGTATCATCCAACGAGCATAGGTTGACCGCAGGAGTGCCACAAGGCTCTGTCCTCTCTCCTTCTCTATTTCTTATTTTCATTGACGACCTGCTGGGGCAGACTGTGAACCCAATCTACTCCTTTGCGGATGACAGCAACCTCTGTCATTCGTACTCATTTGATCATCGGCCAGGTCCTCTGGAAGTCGAGGAAAAAAGGCGAACGATGAACGACTCACTTAACCGCGATTTGGCGACGATTTGTGAGTGGGGCCAAATGAACAGAGTAGATTTTAATGCACAAAAGACCCAGTGCTGTTTGTTGTCACACAAACGTTCCACTGATCCAGCATCGCCGTCAATATCTATGGGTGGTGTGGATATCGACGAATCAGACACTCTTGATGTTCTGGGCATGAAGATACAGGGTGATGCTCGCTGGGCTAGCCATATATTCGAAGTGTCGAAAGAAGCATTCAAGTGTTTAGGCTTTTTAAAGCGGTGCAAGAAATACTTCACCCCATCTGATCTCGTAAATATTTACACCACCTACATCCGGCCTAAAATGGAATACAACTCGCATATATGGGCAGGGGCTCCATTAACATCTTTGAAGCTTCTGGACCGTGTACAGAGGAGAGCGGTGGTGATGATAGGGGATGGTAGGGTATCCAGCTCTATTGTCTCCTTACAGCACCGCCGAAATGTGGGTTGTGTATCGCTATTCTATAGATATTTTAATGGTATCTGTTCAGAAGATATCCGTCGTCTGGTCCCTGACGTTAGAACATTTAGCCGGAATACTCGGCTATCCAGGGTCTCTCATCCGTTCATTGTCAAATGGCCGGTTGACCGGACGACGCACTATAGAGAAAATTCGTTCTTCAGCCGGACTGTTCGTTTGTGGAATAATCTTCCTGCAAGTGTTTTTCCTGCCTGCTATGACATTACCAAATTCAAGGCCAACGTCAACAAACACTACTCCCTCTTTCCTCCCTCCAATACCCTTATTTCCCATCGCTAACACAGTGCATTGCATTTATAGGGGGCATCCCCTGAGTGTTAGTCAAAAAAAAAAAAAAAAAAAAAAAAAAAGTTTTTGTCCGAAACTTTGTCTAGCAATAGCTTTATTAAATACAGAATTTGGGCAAGATCGCGTTGGGCCGGGATGGTACATTTGTATTCGAGGTTCCAAAAGGGGAGTTGGCAGGCTTTTAAGTTTTTGTCCAAAACATTGTCTAGCTATAGATTTATTAAATGTAAATTTGGGTAAGGTCGCGTTGGGCATATTGATATTATTACACGATTTCCAAGGTAGGCGGGTTGGTAAATTTGTATGGGAGGTACCAGAAGGGTAGTTACCAAACTTTGACTAGCTATAGATTTATTAAAAGCAAAATTTGGGCAAGGTCGCGTTCGGCATATTGATATTATTACACGATTTCTAAGGTAGGCGGGATGGTACATTTGTATGGGAGGTACCAGAAGAGGAGTTGCCAGACTTCCAAGTTTTTGTCCGAAACTTTCTCTAGCAACAGCTTTATTAAATACAGAATTTGGGCAAGATCGCGTTGGTAATATTGATAATATTATACGCTTTTTAAGGGCATGGTACATTAGTATAGGAGGTACCAGAAGGGGAGTTACTAGACTTCCAAGTTTTTATCCAAAACTTTGTCTAGCTATAGATTTACTAAATACAAAATTTGGGCAAGACCGCGGTGGGAATATTGATATTATTACACGATTTCGAATTTGGCGGGATGGTACATTTGTATGGGATTTACCAGAAGAGGAGTTGCAAGACTTCCAAGTTTTTGTCCGAAACTTTGTCTAGCAACAGCTTTATTAAATACAGAATTTGGGCAAGATCGCGTTGGGGCGGGATGGTACATTTGTATTGGAGGTACCAGAAGGGGAGTTACTAGACTTCCAAGTTTTTATCCAAAACTTTGTCTAGCTATAGATTTACTAAATACAAAATTTGGGCAAGACCGCGGTGGGAATATTGATATTATTACACGATTTCGAATTTGGCGGGATGGTACATTTGTATGGGATTTACCAGAAGAGGAGTTGCAAGACTTCCAAGTTTTTGTCCGAAACTTTGTCTAGCAATAGCTTTATTAAATACAGAATTTGGGCAAGATCGCTTTGGGCCGGGATGGTACATTTGTATGGGATGTACCAAAAGGAGAGTTGCCAGGTTTCCAAGTTTTTGTCCAAAACATTGTCTAGCTATAGATTTATTATATACAGAATTTGGGCAAGATCGCGTTGGGGCGGGATGGTACCTTTGTATGGGAGGTACAGGAAGGGGAGTTACCAGACTTCCAAGTTTTTGTCCAAAACTTTGTCTAGCTATAGATTTACTAAATACAAAATTTGGGCAAGACCGCGGTGGGAATATTGATATTATTACACGATTTCGAATTTGGCGTGATGGTACATTTGTATGGGATTTACCAGAAGAGGAGTTGCAAGACTTCCAAATTTTTGTCCGAAACTTTGTCTAGCAATAGCTTTATTAAATACAGAATTTGGGCAAGATCGCGTTGGGCCGGGATGGTACATTTGTATGGGATGTACCAAAAGGGGAGTTGCCAGGTTTCCAAGTTTTTGTCCAAAACATTGTCTAGCTATAGATTTATTATATACAGAATTTGGGCAAGATCGCGTTGGGGCGGGATGGTACCTTTGTATGGGAGGTACAGGAAGGGGAGTTACCAGACTTCCAAGTTTTTGTCCAAAACTTTGTCTAGCTATAGATTTATTAAAAGCAAAATTTGGGCAAGGTCGCGTTCGGCATATTGATATTATTACACGATTTCTAAGGTAGGCGGGATGGTACATTTGTATGGGAGGTACCAGAAGAGGAGTTGCCAGACTTCCAAGTTTTTGTCCGAAACTTTGTCTAGCAACAGCTTTATTAAATACAGAATTTGGGCAAGAGCAATAGCTTTATTAAATGCAAAAGCTTTATTAAATGCAAAATTTGGGCAAGGTCGCGGTGGGAATATTGATATTATTACACGATTTCTAAGGTAGGCGGGATGGTACATTTGTATGGGAGGTACCAGAAGAGGAGTTGCCAGACTTCCAAGTTTTTGTCCGAAACTTTGTCTAGCAATAGCTTTATTAGATAGAGAATTTGGGCAAGATCGCGTTGGTAATATTGATAATATTATACGCTTTTTAAGGGCCGGGATGGTACATTAGTATAGGAGGTACCAGAAGGGGAGTTGCCAGGCTTCCAAGTTTTTGTCCAAAACTTTGTCTAGCCATAGATTTATTAAATGCAAAATTTGGGCAAGGTCGCGTTGGGCATATTGATATTATTACACGATTTCCAAGGTAGGCGGGTTGGTAAATTTGTATGGGAGGTACCAGAAGGGTAGTAACCAAACTTTGACTAGCTATAGATTTATTAAAAGCAAAATTTGGGCAAGGTCGCGTTCGGCATATTGATATTATTACACGATTTCTAAGGTAGGCGGGATGGTACATTTGTATGGGAGGTACCAGAAGAGGAGTTGCCAGACTTCCAAGTTTTTGTCCGAAACTTTGTCTAGCAACAGCTTTATTAAATACAGAATTTGGGCAAGAGCAATAGCTTTATTAAATGCAAAAGCTTTATTAAATGCAAAATTTGGGCAAGGTCGCGGTGGGAATATTGATATTATTACACGATTTCTGAGGTAGGCGGGATGGTACATTTGTATGGGAGGTACCAGAAGAGGAGTTGCCAGACTTCCAAGTTTTTGTCCGAAACTTTGTCTAGCAATAGCTTTATTAGATAGAGAATTTGGGCAAGATCGCGTTGGTAATATTGATAATATTATACGCTTTTTAAGGGCCGGGATGGTACATTAGTATAGGAGATACCAGAAGGGGAGTTGCCAGACTTCCAAGTTTTTGTCCGAAACTTTGTCTAGCAATAGCTTTATTAAATGCAAAATTTGGGCAAGGTCGCGGTGGAAATATTGATATTATTACACGATATCGAATGGAGCGGGATGGTACATTTGTATGGGAGGTACCAGAAGGGGAGTTGCCAGGCTTCCAAGTTTTTGTCCAAAACTTTGTCTAGCAATAGCTTTATTAGATAGAGAATTTGGGCAAGATCGCGTTGGTAATATTGATAATATTATACGCTTTTTAAGGGCCGGGATGGTACATTAGTATAGGAGGTACCAGAAGGGGAGTTGCCAGGCTTCCAAGTTTTTGTCCAAAACTTTGTCTAGCCATAGATTTATTAAATGCAAAATTTGGGCAAGGTCGCGGTGGGAATATTGATATTATTACACGATTTCTAAGGTAGGCGGGATGGTACATTTGTATGGGAGGTACCAGAAGAGGAGTTGCCAGACTTCCAAGTTTTTGTCCGAAACTTTGTCTAGCAACAGCTTTATTAAATACAGAATTTGGGCAAGAGCAATAGCTTTATTAAATGCAAAAGCTTTATTAAATGCAAAATTTGGGCAAGGTCGCGGTGGGAATATTGATATTATTACACGATTTTAAGGTAGTCGGAATGGTACATTTGTATGGGAGGTACCAGAAGGGGAGTTACCAGACTTCCAAGTTTTTGTCCGAAACTTTGTCTAGCAATAGCTTTATTAAATACAGAATTTGGGCAAGATCGCGTTGGGCCGGGATGGTACATTTGTATTCGAGGTTCCAAAAGGGGAGTTGACAGGCTTTCCAGTTTTTGTCCAAAACATTGTCTAGCTATAGATTTATTAAATGCTAAATTTGGGTAAGGTCGCGTTGGGCATATTGATATTATTACACGATTTCTAAGGTAGGCGGGTTGGTAAATTTATATGGGTGGTACCAGAAGAGGAGTTGACAGACTTCCAAGTTTTTCTCCGAAACTTTGTCTAGCAACAGCTTTATTAAATACAGAATTTGGGCAAGATCGCGTTGGGGCGGGATGGTACATTTGTATTGGAGGTACCAGAAGGGGAGTTACCAGACTTCCAAGTTTTTGTCCAAAACTTTGCCTAGCTATAGGTTTATTAAATTGAAAATTTGGGCAAGATCGCGGTGGGAATATTGATATTATTACACGATTTCTAATGGGGCGGGATGGTAAATTTGTATGGAAGGTACAGGAAGGGGAGTTACCAGACTTCCAAGTTTTTGTCCAAAACTTTGTCTAGCTATAGATTTACTAAATACAAAATTTGGGCAAGACCGCGGTGGGAATATTGATATTATTACACGATTTCGAATTTGGCGGGATGGTACATTTGTATGGGATTTACCAGAAGAGGAGTTGCAAGACTTCCAAGTTTTTGTCCGAAACTTTGTCTACCAAAAGCTTTATTAAATACAGAATTTTGGGCAAGATCGCGCTGGGCCGGGATGGTACATTTGTATGGGAGGTACCAAAAGGGGAGTTGCCAGGTTTCCAAGTTTTTGTCCAAAACTTTGTCTAGCTATAGATTTATTAAATACAGAATTTGGGCAAGATCGCGTTGGGGCGGGATGGTACCTTTGTATGGGAGGTACAGGAAGGGGAGTTACCAGACTTCCAAGTTTTTGTCCAAAACTTTGTCTAGCTATAGATTTATTAAAAGCAAAATTTGGGCAAGGTCGCCTTGGGCATATTGATATTATTTCACGATTTCTAAGGTAGGCTGGATGGTAAATTTGTATGGGAGGTACCAGAAGGGGAGTTACCAAACTTTGTCTAGCTATAGATTTATTGAAAGCAAAATTTGGGCATGGTCGCGTTGGGCATATTGATATTATTACACGATTTCTAAGGTAGGCGGGATGGTACATTTGTATGGGAGGTACCAGAAGAGGAGTTGCCAGACTTCCAAGAATTTGTCCGAAACTTTGTCTAGCTATAGATTTATTAAATACAGAATTTGGGCAAGATCGCGTTGGGGCGGGATGGTACCTTTGTATGTGAGGTACAGGAATGGGAGTTACCAGACTTCCAAGTTTTTGTCCAAAACTTTGTCTATCTATAGATTTACTAAATACAAAATTTGGGCAAGACCGCGGTGGGAATATTGATATTATTACACGATTTCGAATGTGGTGGGATGGTGCATTTGTATGGGAGGTACCAGAAGGGGAGTTACCAAACTTTGTCTAGCTATAGATTTATTAAAAGCAAAATTTGGGCAAGGTCGCGTTGGGCATATTGATATTATTACACGATTTCTAAGGTAGGCGGGATGGTACATTTGTATGGGAGGTACCAAAAGGGGAGTTGCCAGGTTTCCAAGTTTTTGTCCAAAACTTTGTCTAGCTATAGATTTATTAAATACAGAATTTGGGCAAGATCGCGTTGGGGCGGGATGTTACCTTTGTATGGGAGGTACAGGAAGGGGAGTTACCAGACTTCCAAGTTTTTGTCCAAAACTTTGTCTAGCTATAGATTTACTAAATACAAAATTTGGGCAAGATCGCGGTGGGAATATTGATATTATTACACGATTTCTAAGGTAGGCGGGATGGTACATTTGTATGGGAGGTACCAGAAGGAGAGTTACCAGACTTCCTAGTTTTTGTCCAAGACTTTGCCTAGCTATAGATTTATTAAATGCAAAATTTGGGCAAGATCGCGTTGGGAATATTGATATTATTACACGATTTCTAATGGGCGGGATGGTACATTTGTATGGGAGGTACCAGAAGGGGAGTTACCAGACTTCCAAGTTTTTGTCGCGGTGGGAATATTGATATTATTACACGATTTCTAATGGGGCGGGATGGTACATTTGTATGGAGGTACCAGAAGGGGAGTTGCCAGGCTTCCAAGTTTTTGTCCAAAACTTTGTCTAGCCATAGATTTATTAAACGCAAAATTTGGGCAAGGTCGCGGTGGGAATATTGATATTATTACACGATTTCTAATGGGGCGGGATGGTACATTTGTATGGGAGGTACCAGAAGGGGAGTTACCAGACTTCCAAGTTTTTGTCCGAAACTTTGTCTAGCAATAGCTTTATTAAATACAGAATTTGGGCAAGATCGCGTTGGGCTGGGATGGTACATTTGTATTCGAGGTTCCAAAAGGGGAGTTGGCAGGCTTTCAAGTTTTTGTCCAAAACATTGTCTAGCTATAGATTTATTAAATGCTAAATTTGGGTAAGGTCGCGTTGGGCATATTGATATTATTACACGATTTCTAAGGTAGGCGGGTTGGTACATTTGTATGGGAGGTACCAGAAGGGTAGTTACCAAACTTTGACTAGCTTTAGATTTATTAAAAGCAAAATTTGGGCAAGGTCGCCTTGGGCATATTGATATTATTACACGATTTCTAAGGTAGGCTGGATGGTAAATTTGTATGGGAGGTACCAGAAGAGGAGTTGACAGACTTCCAAGTTTTTCTCCGAAACTTTGTCTAGCAACAGCTTTATTAAATACAGAATTTGGGCAAGATCGCGTTGGGGCGGGATGGTACATTTGTATTGGAGGTACCAGAAGGGGAGTTACCAGGTTTCCAAGTTTTTGTCCAAAACTTTGTCTAGCTATAGATTTACTAAATACAAAATTTGGGCAAGACCGCGGTGGGAATATTGATATTATTACACGATTTCGAATTTGGCGGGATGGTACATTTGTAAGGGATTTACCAGAAGAGGAGTTGCAAGACTTCCAAGTTTTTGTCCGAAACTTTGTCTAGCAACAGTTTTATTAAATACAGAATTTGGGCAAGATCGCGGTGGGAATATTGATATTATTACACGATTTCTAATGGGGCGGGATGGTACATTTGTAAGGGATTTACCAGAAGAGGAGTTGCAAGACTTCCAAGTTTTTGTCCGAAACTTTGTCTAGCAATAGCTTTATTAAATACAGAATTTGGGCAAGATCGCGTTGGGCCGGGATGGTACATTTGTATGGGAGGTACCAAAAGGGGAGTTGCCAGATTTCCAAGTTTTTGTCCAAAACTTTGCCTAGCTATAGGTTTATTAAATGCTAAATTTGGGTAAGGTCGCGTTGGGCATATTGATATTATTACACGATTTCTAAGGTAGGCGGGTTGGTACATTTGTATGGGAGGTACCAGAAGGGTAGTTACCAGACTTCCAAGTTTTTGTCCAAAACTTTGTCTAGCTATAGATTTACTAAATACAAAATTTGGGCAAGACCGCGGTAGGAATATTGATATTATTACACGATTTCGAATTTGGCGGGATGGTACATTTGTAAGGGATTTACCAGAAGAGGAGTTGCAAGACTTCCAAGTTTTTGTCCGAAACTTTGTCTAGCAATAGCTTTATTAAATACAGAATTTGGGCAAGATCGCGTTGGGCCGGGATGGTACATTTGTATGGGAGGTACCAAAAGGGGAGTTGCCAGGTTTCCAAGTTTTTAGACAAAACTTTGTCTAGCTTTGGGCTGGGATGGTACATTTGTATTCGAGGTTCCAAAAGGGGAGTTGGCAGGCTTTGTCTAGCTATAGATTTACTAAATACAAAATTTGGGCAAGACCGCGGTGGGAATATTGATATTATTACACGATTTCGAATTTGGCGGGATGGTACATTTGTAAGGGATTTACCAGAAGAGGAGTTGCAAGACTTCCAAGTTTTTGTCCGAAACTTTGTCTAGCAACAGTTTTATTAAATACAGAATTTGGGCAAGATCGCGGTGGGAATATTGATATTATTACACGATTTCTAATGGGGCGGGATGGTACATTTGTAAGGGATTTACCAGAAGTGGAGTTGCAAGACTTCCAAGTTTTTGTCCGAAACTTTGTCTAGCAATAGCTTTATTAAATACAGAATTTGGGCAAGATCGCGTTGGGCCGGGATGGTACATTTGTATGGGAGGTACCAAAAGGGGAGTTGCCAGATTTCCAAGTTTTTGTCCAAAACTTTGCCTAGCTATAGGTTTATTAAATTGAAAATTTGGGCAAGATCGCGGTGGGAATATTGATATTATTACACGATTTCTAATGGGGCGGGATGGTACATTTGTATGGGAGGTACAGGAAGGGGAGTTACCAGACTTCCAAGTTTTTGTCCAAAACTTTGTCTAGCTATAGATTTACTAAATACAAAATTTGGGCAAGACCGCGGTGGGAATATTGATATTATTACACGATTTCGAATTTGGCGGGATGGTACATTTGTAAGGGATTTACCAGAAGAGGAGTTGCAAGACTTCCAAGTTTTTGTCCGAAACTTTGTCTAGCAATAGCTTTATTAAATACAGAATTTGGGCAAGATCGCGTTGGGCCGGGATGGTACATTTGTATGGGAGGTACCAAAAGGGGAGTTGCCAGGTTTCCAAGTTTTTGTCCAAAACTTTGTCTAGCTATAGATTTATTAAATACAGAATTTGGGCAAGATCGCGTTGGGGCGGGATGGTACTTTTGTATGGGAGGTACCAGAAGAGGAGTTGCCAGACTTCCAAGTTTTTGTCCGAAACTTTGTCTAGCAACAGCTTTATTAAATACAGAATTTGGGCAAGATCGCGTTGGGGGGGATGGTACCTTTGTATGGGAGGTACCAAAAGGGGAGTTGCCAGGCTTCAAAGTTTTTGTCCAAAATATTTGTCTAGCTATAGATTTATTAAATACAAAATTTGGGCAAGATCGCTGTGGGAATATAGATATTATTACACGATTTATAATGGGGCGGGATGGTACATTTGTGTGGGAGGTACCAGAAGAGGAGTTGCCAGACTTCCAAGTTTTTTTCCGAAACTTTGTCAAGCAATAGCTTTATTAGATAGAGAATTTGAGCAAGATCGCGTTGGTAATATTGATATTATTACACGATTTTAAGGTAGGCGGAATGGTACATTTGTATGGAGGTACCAGAAGGGGAGTTGCCAGACTTCCAAGTTTTTGTCCGAAACTTTGTCTAGCAATAGTTTTATTAAATGCAGAATTTGGGCAAGGTCGCGGTGGGAATATTGATATTATTACACGATTTCTAAGGTAGGCGGGATGGTACATTTGTATGGGAGGTACCAGAAGAGGAGTTGCCAGACTTCCAAGTTTTTGTCCGAAACTTTGTCTAGCAATAGCTTTATTAGATAGAGAATTTGGGCAATATCGCGTTGGTAATATTGATAATATTATACGCTTTTTAAGGGCCGGGATGGTACATTAGTATAGGAGGTACCAGAAGGGGAGTTGCCAGGCTTCCAAGTTTTTTCCAAAACCTTGTCCAGCCATAGATTTATTAAATGCAAAATTTGGGCAAGGTCGCGGTGGGAATATTGATATTATTACACGATTTCTAATGGGGCGGGATGGTACATTTGTATGGAGGTACCAGAAGGGGAGTTGCCAGACTTCCAAGTTTTTGTCCGAAACTTTGTCTAGCAATAGCTTTATTAAATGCAAAATTTGGGCAAGGTCGCGGTGGGAATATTGATATTATTACACGATTTCGAATGGGGCGGGATGGTACATTTGTATGGGAGGTACCAGAAGGGGAGTTGCCAGACTTCCAAGTTTTTGTCCGAAACTTTGTCTAGCAATAGATTTATTAAATGCAAAATTTGGGCAAGGTCGCGGTGGAAATATTGATATTATTACACGATTTCGAATGGGGCGGGATGGTACATTTGTATGGGAGGTACCAGAAGGGGAGTTACCAGACTTCCAAGTTTTTGTCCGAAACTTTGTCTAGCAATAGCTTTATTAAATACAGAATTTGGGCAAGATCGCGTTGGGCCGGGATGGTACATTTGTATTCGAGGTTCCAAAAGGGGAGTTGGCAGGCTTTCAAGTTTTTGTCCAAAACTTTGTCTAGCCATAGATTTATTAAACGCAAAATTTGGGCAAGGTCGCGGTGGGAATATTGATATTATTACACGATTTCTAATGGGGCGGGATGGTACATTTGTATGGGAGGTACCAGAAGGGGAGTTGCCAGACTTCCAAGTTTTTGTCCGAAACTTTGTCTAGCAATAGCTTTATTAGATAGAGAATGTGGACAAGATCGCGTTGGTAATATTGATATTATTACACGATTTTAAGGTAGTCGGAATGGTACATTTGTATGGGAGGTACCAGAAGGGGAGTTACCAGACTTCCAAGTTTTTGTCCGAAACTTTGTCTAGCAATAGCTTTATTAAATACAGAATTTGGGCAAGATCGCGTTGGGCCGGGATGGTACATTTGTATTCGAGGTTCCAAAAGGGGAGTTGGCAGGCTTTCAAGTTTTTGTCCAAAACATTGTCTAGCTATAGATTTATTAAATGCTAAATTTGGGTAAGGTCGCGTTGGGCATATTGATATTATTACACGATTTCTAAGGTAGGCGGGTTGGTACATTTGTATGGGAGGTACCAGAAGGGTAGTTACCAAACTTTGACTAGCTATAGATTTATTAAAAGCAAAATTTGGGCAAGGTCGCCTTGGACATATTGATATTATTACACGATTTCTAAGGTAGGCTGGATGGTAAATTTGTATGGGTGGTACCAGAAGAGGAGTTGACAGACTTCCAAGTTTTTCTCCGAAACTTTGTCTAGCAACAGCTTTATTAAATACAGAATTTGGGCAAGATCGCGTTGGGGCGTGATGGTACATTTGTATTGGAGGTACCAGAAGGGGAGTTACCAGACTTCCAAGTTTTTGTCCAAAACTTTGCCTAGCTATAGGTTTATTAAATTGAAAATTTGGGCAAGATCGCGGTGGGAATATTGATATTATTCCACGATTTCTAATGGGGCGGGATGGTACATTTGTATGGGAGGTACAGGAAGGGGAGTTACCAGACTTCCAAGTTTTTGTCCAAAACTTTGTCTAGCTATAGATTTACTAAATACAAAATTTGGGCAAGACCGCGGTGGGAATATTGATATTATTACACGATTTCGAATTTGGCGGGAATTTGAATACCAGAAGAGGAGTTGCAAGACTTCCAAGTTTTTGTCCGAAACTTTGTCTAGCAATAGCTTTATTAAATACAGAATTTGGGCAAGATCGCGTTGGGGCGGGATGGTACATTTGTATGGGATTTACCAGAAGAGGAGTTTCAAGACTTCCAAGTTTTTGTCCGAAACTTTGTCTAGCAAAAGCTTTATTAAATACAGAATTTGGGCAAGATCGCGTTGGGCCGGGATGGTACATTTGTATGGGAGGTACCAAAAGGGGAGTTGCCAGGTTTCCAAGTTTTTGTCCAGAACTTTGTCTAGCTATAGATTTATTAAATACAGAATTTGGGCAAGATCGCGTTGGGGCGGGATGGTACCTTTGTATGGGAGGTACATGAAGGGGAGTTACCAGACTTCCAAGTTTTTGTCAAAAACTTTGTCTAGCTATAGATTTATTAAAAGCAAAATTTGGGCAAGGTCGCCTTGGGCATATTGATATTATTTCACGATTTCTAAGGTAGGCTGGATGGTACATTTGTATGGGAGGTACCAGAAGAGGAGTTGCCAGGTTTCCAAGTTTTTGTCCAAAACTTTGTCTAGCTATAGATTTATTAAATACAGAATTTGGGCAAGATCGCGTTGGGGCGGGATGGTACCTTTGTATGGGAGGTACAGGAAGGGGAGTTACCAGACTTCCAAGTTTTTGTCCAAAACTTTGTCTAGCTATAGATTTATTAAATACAGAATTTGGGCAAGATCGCGTTGGGGCGGGATGGTAAATTTGTATGGGAGGTACCAGAAGGGGAGTTACCAAACTTTGTCTAGCTATAGATTTATTAAAAGCAAAATTTGGGCATGTCGCGTTGGGCATATTGATATTATTACACGATTTCTAAGGTAGGCGGGATGGTACATTTGTATGGGAGGTACCAGAAGAGGAGTTGCCAGACTTCCAAGTATTTGTCCGAAACTTTGTCTAGCTATAGATTTATTAAATACAGAATTTGGGCAAGATCGCGTTGGGGCGGGATGGTACCTTTGTATGTGAGGTACAGGAATGGGAGTTACCAGACTTCCAAGTTTTTGTCCAAAACTTTGTCTATCTATAGATTTACTAAATACAAAATTTGGGCAAGACCGCGGTGGGAATATTGATATTATTACACGTTTTCTAAGGTAGGCGGGATGGTACATTTGTATGGGAGGTACCAAAAGGGGAGTTGCCATGTTTCCAAGTTTTTGTCCAAAACTTTGTCTAGCTATAGATTTATTAAATGCTAAATTTGGGCAAGGTCGCGTTGGGCTTATTGATATTATTACACGATTTCTAAGGTAGGCGGGATGGTACATTTGTACGGGAGGTACCAGAAGGAGAGTTACCAGACTTCCAAGTTTTTGTCCAAGACTTTGCCTAGCTATAGATTTATTAAATGCAAAATTTGGGCAAGATCGCGGTGGGAATATTGATATTATTACACGATTTCTAATGGGCGGGATGGTACATTTGTATGGGAGGTACCAAAAGGGGAGTTACCAGACTTCCAAGTTTTTGTCCAAAACTTTGTCTAGCTATAGATTTATTAAATGCTAAATTTGGGCAAGGTCGCATTAGGCTTATTGATATTATTACACGATTTCTAAGGTAGGCGGGATGGTACATTTGTATGGGAGGTACCAGAAGGAGAGTTACCAGACTTCCAAGTTTTTGTCCAAGACTTTGCCTAGCTATAGATTTATTAAATGCAAAATGTGGGCAAGATCGCGGTGGAAATATTGATATTATTACACGATTTCTAATGGGGCGGGATGGTACATTTGTATGGGATGTACCTAAAGGGGAGTTGCCAGGTTTCCAAGTTTTTGTCCAAAACTTTGTCTAGCTATAGATTTATTAAATGCTAAATTTGGGTAAGGTCGCGTTGGTCTTATTGATATTATTACACGATTTCTAAGGTAGGCGGGATTGTACATTTGTATGGGAGGTACGAGAAGGGGAGTTACCAAACTTTGTATAGCTACAGATTTATTAAAAGCAAAATTTGGGCAAGGTCGCGTTGGGCAAATTGATATTATTACAAGATTTCTAAGGTAGGCGGGATAGTACATTTGTATGGGAGGTACCAGAAGAGGAGTTGCCAGACTTCCAAGTTTTTTTCCTAAACTTTGTCGAGCAACATCTTTATTAAATACAGAATTTGGGCAAGATCGCGTTGGGGCGGGATGGTACCTTTGTATGGGAGGTACCAAAAGGGGAGTTTCCAGGCTTCCAAGTTTTTGTCCAAAATTTTTGTCTAGCTATAGATTTATTAAATACAAAATTTGGGCAAGATCGCGGTGGGAATATTGATATTAATACACGATTTCTAACGGGGCGGGATGGTACATTTGTATGGGATTTACCAGAAGAGGAGTTACCAGACTTCCAAGTTTTTGTCCATAACTTTGTCTAGCTATAGATTTATTAAATGCTAAATTTGGGCAAGGTCGCGTTGGTGTTATTGATATTATTACACGATTTCTAAGGTAGGCGGGATGGTACATTTGTAAGGGATGTACCTAAAGGGGAGTTGCCAGGCTTCCAAGTTTTTGTCCGAAACTTTCTCTAGCAATAGCTTTATTAAATACAGAATTTGGGCAAGATCGCGTTGGGCCGGGATGGTACATTTGTATGGGAGGTACCAAAAGGGGAGTTGCCAGGTTTCTAAGTTTTTGTCCAAAACTTTGTCTAGCTACAGATTTATTAAATACAGAATTTGGGCAAGATCGCGTTGGGGCGGGATGGTACCTTTGTATGGGAGGTACGGGAAGGGGAGTTACCAGACTTCCAAGTTTGTGTCCAAAACTTTGTCTAGCTATAGATTTATTAAAAGCAAAATTTGGGCAAGGTCGCCTTGGGCATATTGATATTATTACACGATTTCTAAGGTAGGCTGGATGGTAAATTTGTATGGGAGGTACCAGAAGGGGAGTTACCAAACTTTGTCTAGCTATAGATTTATTAAAAGCAAAATTTGGGCAAAGTCGCGTTGGGCATATTGATATTATTACACGATTTCTAAGGTAGGCGGGATGGTACATTTGTATGGGAGGTACCAGAAGAGGAGTTGCCAGACTTCCAAGTATTTGTCCGAAACTTTGTCTAGCTATAGATTTATTAAATACAGAATTTGGGCAAGATCGCGTTGGGGCGGGATGGTACCTTTGTATGTGAGGTACAGTAATGGGAGATACCAGACTTCCAAGTTTTTGTCCAAAACTTTGTCTAGCTATAGATTTACTAAATACAAAATTTGGGCAAGACCGCGGTGGGAATATTGATATTATTACACGATTTCGAATGGGGCGGGATGGTACATTTGTATGGGAGGTACCAGAAGGGGAGTTACCAAACTTTGTCTAGCTATAGATTTATTAAAAGCAAAATTTGGGCAAGGTCGCGTTGGGCATATTGATATCATAACACGATTTCCAAGGTAGGCGGGATGGTACATTTGTATGGGAGGTACCAAAAGGGGAGTTGCCAGGTTTCCAAGTTTTTGTTCAAAACTTTGTCTAGCTATAGATTTATTAAATACAAAATTTGGGCGAGATCGCGTTGGGGCGGGACGGTACCTTTGTATGGGAGGTACAGGAAGGGGAGTTACCAGACTTCCAAGTTTTTGTCCAAAACTTTGTCTAGCTATAAATTTACTAAATACAAAATTTGGGCAAGATCGCGGTGGGAATATTGATATTATTACACGATTTCTAATGGGGCGGGATGGTACATTTGTATGGGAGGTACCAGAAGGGGAGTTACCAGACTTACAAGTTTTTGTCCGTAACTTTGGGTAGCAATAGCTTTATTAAATACAGAATTTGGGCAAGATCGCGTTATGCCGGGATGGTACATTTGTACCAAAAGGGGAGTTGCCAGGTTTCCAAGTTTTTGTCAAACATTTTTGTCTAGCTATAGATTTATTAAATGCTAAATTTGGGCAAGGTCGCGTTGGGCTTATTGATATTATTACACGATTTCTAAGGTAGGAGGGATGGTACATTTGTATGGGAGGTACCAGAAGGAGAGTTACCAGACTTCCAAGTTTTTGTCCATAACTTTTTTTAGCTATAGGTTTATTAAATTCAAAATTTGGGCAAGACCGCGGTGGGAACATTGATATTATTACACGATTTCTAATGGGGCGGGATGGTACATTTGTATGGGAGGTACAGGAAGGGGAGTTACCAGACTTCCAAGTTTTTGTCCAAAACTTTGTCTAGCTATAGATTTACTAAATACAAAATTTGGGCAAGACCGCGGGTGGAATATTGATATTATTACACGATTTCGAATTTGGCGGGATGGTACATTTGTATGGGATTTACCAGAAGAGGAGTTGCAAGACTTCCAAGTTTTTGTCTTCCGAAACTTTCTCTAGCAATAGCTTTATTAAATACAGAATTTGGGCAAGATCGCGTTGGGCCGGGATGGTACATTTGTATGGGAGGTACCAAAAGGGGAGTTGCCAGGTTTCCAAGTTTTTGTCCAAAACTTTGTCTAGATACAGATTTATTAAATACAGAATTTGGGCAAGATCGCGTTGGGGCGGGATGGTACCTTTGTATGGGAGGTACGGAAAGGGGAGTTACCAGACTTCCAAGTTTGTGTCCAAAACTTTGTCTAGCTATAGATTTATTAAAAGCAAAATTTGGGCAAGGTCGCCTTGGGCATATTGATATTATTACACGATTTCTAAGGTAGGCTGGATGGTAAATTTGTATGGGAGGTACCAGAAGGGGAGTTACCAAACTTTGTCTAGCTATAGATTTATTAAAAGCAAAATTTGGGCAAGGTCGCGTTGGGCATATTGATATTATTACACGATTTCTAAGGTAGGCGGGATGGTACATTTGTATGGGAGGTACCAGAAGAGGAGTTGCCAGACTTCCAAGTATTTGTCCGAAACTTTGTCTAGCTATAGATTTATTAAATACAGAATTTGGGCAAGATCGCGTTGGGGCGGGATGGTACCTTTGTATGTGAGGTACAGTAATGGGAGATACCAGACTTCCAAGTTTTTGTTCAAAACTTTGTCTAGCTATAGATTTATTAAATACAAAATTTGGGCGAGATCGCGTTGGGGCGGGATGGTACCTTTGTATGGGAGGTACAGGAAGGGGAGTTACCAGACTTCCAAGTTTTTGTCCAAAACTTTGTCTAGCTATAGATTTACTAAATACAAAATTTGGGCAAGATCGCGGTGGGAATATTGATATTATTACACGATTTCTAATGGGGCGGGATGGTACATTTGTATGGGAGGTACCAGAAGGGGAGTTACCAGACTTCCAAGTTTTTGTCCAAAACTTTGTCTAGCTATAGATTTATTAAATGCTAAATTTGGGCAAGGTCGCGTTGGGCTTATTGATATTATTACACGATTTCTAAGGTAGGAGGGATGGTACATTTGTATGGGAGGTACCAGAAGGAGAGTTACCAGACTTCCAAGCTTTTGTCCAAAACTTTGTCTAGCAATAGATTTATTAAATGCAAAATTTGGGCAAGATCGCGGTGGGAATATTGATATTATTACACGATTTCGAATGGGGCGGGATGGTACATTTGTATGGGATTTACCAGAAGAGGAGTTGCCAGACTTACAAGTTTTTGTCCGTAACTTTGTCTAGCAATAGCTTTATGAAATACAGAATTTGGGCAAGATCGCGTTATGCCGGGATGGTACATTTGTACCAAAAGGGGAGTTGCCAGGTTTCCAAGTTTTTGTCAAAATTTTTTGTCTAGCTATAGATTTATTAAATACAAAATTTGGGCAAGACCGCGGTGGGAATATTGATATTATTACACGATTTCGAATGGGGCGGGATGGAACGTTTGTATGGGATTTACCAGAAGAGGAGTTGCCAGACTTCAAAGTTTTTGTCGAAGACCTTTGCCTAGCTATAGATTTATTAAATGCAAAATTTGGGCAGGATCGCGGTGGGAATATTGATATTATTACACGATTTCTAATGGGCGGGATGGTACATTTGTATGGGAGGTACCAGAAGGGGAGTTACCAGACTTCCAAGTTTTTGTCGCGGTGGGAATATTGATATTATTACACGATTTCTAATGGGCGGGATGGTACATTTGTATGGGAGGTACCAAAAGGGGAGTTACCAGACTTCCAAATTTTTGTCCAAAACTTTGTCTAGCTATAGATTTATTAAATGCTAAATTTGGGCAAGGTCGCATTGGGCTTATTGATATTATTACACGATTTCTAAGGTAGGCGGGATGGTACATTTGTATGGGAGGTACCAGAAGGAGAGTTACCAGACTTCCAAGTTTTTGTCCAAGACTTTGCCTAGCTATAGATTTATTAAATGCAAAATTTGGGCAAGATCGCGGTGGAAATATTGATATTATTACACGATTTCTAATGGGCGGGATGGTACATTTGTATGGGAGGTACCAAAAGGGGAGTTACCAGACTTCCAAGTTTTTGTCCAAAACTTTGTCTAGCTATAGATTTATTAAAAGCAAAATTTGGGCAAGGTCGCGTTGGGCATATTGATATCATAACACGATTTCCAAGGTAGGCGGGATGGTACATTTGTATGGGAGGTACCAAAAGGGGAGTTGCCAGGTTTCCAAGTTTTTGTTCAAAACGTTGTCTAGCTATAGATTTAATAAATACAAAATTTGGGCGAGATCGCGTTGGGGCGGGATGGTACCTTTGTATGGGAGGTACAGGAGGGGGAGTTACCAGACTTCCAAGTTTTTGTCCAAAACTTTGTCTAGCTATAGATTTACTAAATACAAAATTTGGGCAAGATCGCGGTGGGAATATTGATATTATTACACGATTTCTAATGGGGCGGGATGGTACATTTGTATGGGAGGTACCAGAAGGGGAGTTACCAGACTTCCAAGTTTTTGTCCAAAACTTTGTCTAGCTATAGATTTATTAAATGCTAAATTTGGGCAAGGTCGCGTTGGGCTTATTGATATTATTACACGATTTCTAAGGTAGGAGGGATGGTACATTTGTATGGGAGGTACCAGAAGGAGAGTTACCAGACTTCCAAGTTTTTGTCCAAAACTTTGTCTAGCAATAGATTTATTAAATGCAAAATTTGGGCAAGATCGCGGTGGGAATATTGATATTATTACACGATTTCGAATGGGATTTGTATGGGATTTACCAGAAGAGGAGTTACCAGACTTACAAGTTTTTGTCCGTAACTTTGTCTAGCAATAGCTTTATTAACTACAGAATTTGGGCAAGATCGCGTTATGCCGGGATGGTACATTTGTACCAAATGGGGAGTTGCCAGGTTTCCAAGTTTTTGTCAAAAATTTTTGTCTAGCTATAGATTTATTAAATACAAAATTTGGGCAAGACCGCGGTGGGAATATTGATATTATTACACGATTTCGAATGGGGCGGGATGGAACGTTTGTATGGGATTTACCAGAAGAGGAGTTGCAAGACTTCCAAGTTTTTGTCCGAAACTTTGTCTAGCAAAAGCTTTATTAAATACAGAATTTGGGCAAGATCGCGTTGGGCCGGGATGGTACATTTGTATGGGAGGTACCAAAAGCGGAGTTGCCAGGTTTCCAAGTTTTTGTCCAAAACTTTGTCTAGCTATAGATTTATTAAATACAGAATTTGGGCAAGATCGCGTTGGGGCGGGATGGTACCTTTGTATGGGAGGTACAGGAAGGGGAGTTACCAGACTTCCAAGTTTTTGTCCAAAACTTTGTCTAGCTATAGATTTATTAAAAGCAAAATTTGGGCAAGGTCGCCTTGGGCATATTGATATTATTTCACGATTTCTAAGGTAGGCTGGATGGTAAATTTGTATGGGAGGTACCAGAAGGGGAGTTACCAAACTTTGTCTAGCTATAGATTTATTAAAAGCAAAATTTGGGCATGGTCGCGTTGGGCATATTGATGGTACATTTGTATGGGAGGTACCAGAAGAGGAGTTGCCAGACTTCCAAGTATTTGTCCGAAACTTTGTCTAGCTATAGATTTATTAAATACAGAATTTGGGCAAGATCGCGTTGGGGCGGGATGGTACCTTTGTATGTGAGGTACAGGAATGGGAGTTACCAGACTTCCAAGTTTTTGTCCAAAACTTTGTCTATCTATAGATTTACTAAATACAAAATTTGGGCAAGACCGCGGTGGGAATATTGATATTATTACACGATTTCTAAGGTAGGCGGGATGGTACATTTGTATGGGAGGTACCAAAAGGGGAGTTGCCAGGTTTCCAAGTTTTTGTCCAAAACTTTGTCTAGCTATAGATTTATTAAATACAGAATTTGGGCAAGATCGCGTTGGGGCGGGATGTTACCTTTGTATGGGAGGTACAGGAAGGGGAGTTACCAGACTTCCAAGTTTTTGTCCAAAACTTTGTCTAGCTATAGATTTACTAAATACAAAATTTGGGCAAGATCGCGGTGGGAATATTGATATTATTACACGATTTCTAATGGGGCGGGATGGTACATTTGTGTGGGAGGTACCAGAAGGGGAGTTACCAGACTTCCAAGTTTTTGTCCAAAACTTTGTCTAGCTATAGATTTATTAAATGCTAAATTTGGGCAAGGTCGCGTTGGGCTTATTGATATTATTACACGATTTCTAAGGTAGGCGGGATGGTACATTTGTACGGGAGGTACCAGAAGGAGAGTTACCAGACTTCCAAGTTTTTGTCCAAGACTTTGCCTAGCTATAGATTTATTAAATGCAAAATTTGGGCAGGATCGCGGTGGGAATATTGATATTACTACACGATTTCTAATGGGCGGGATGGTACATTTGTATGGGAGGTACCAGAAGGGGAGTTACCAGACTTCCAAGTTTTTGTCGCGGTGGGAATATTGATATTATTACACGATTTCTAATGGGCGGGATGGTACATTTGTATGGGAGGTACCAAAAGGGGAGTTACCAGACTTCCAAATTTTTGTCCAAAACTTTGTCTAGCTATAGATTTATTAAATGCTAAATTTGGGCAAGGTCGCATTGGGCTTATTGATATTATTACACGATTTCTAAGGTAGGCGGGATGGTACATTTGTATGGGAGGTACCAGAAGGAGAGTTACCAGACTTCCAAGTTTTTGTCCAAGACTTTGCCTAGCTATAGATTTATTAAATGCAAAATTTGGGCAAGATCGCGGTGGAAATATTGATATTATTACACGATTTCTAATGGGGCGGGATGGTACATTTGTATGGGATGTACCTAAAGGGGAGTTGCCAGGTTTCCAAGTTTTTGTCCAAAACTTTGTCTAGCTATAGATTTATTAAAAGCAAAATTTGGGCAAGGTCGCGTTGGGCATATTGATATCATAACACGATTTCCAAGGTAGGCGGGATGGTACATTTGTGTGGGAGGTACCAAAAGGGGAGTTGCCAGGTTTCCAAGTTTTTGTTCAAAACTTTGTCCAGCTATAGATTTATTAAATACAAAATTTGGGCGAGATCGCGTTGGGGCGGGATGGTACCTTTGTATGGGAGGTACAGGAAGGGGAGTTACCAGACTTCCAAGTTTTTGTCCAAAACTTTGTCTAGCTATAGATTTACTAAATACAAAATTTGGGCAAGATCGCGCTGGGAATATTGATATTATTACACGATTTCTAATGGGGCGGGATGGTACATTTGTATGGGAGGTACCAGAAGGGGAGTTACCAGACTTCCAAGTTTTTGTCCAAAACTTTGTCTAGCTATAGATTTATTAAATGCTAAATTTGGGCAAGGTCGCGTTGGGCTTATTGATATAATTACACGATTTCTAAGGTAGGAGGGATGGTACATTTGTATGGGAGGTACCAGAAGGAGAGTTACCAGACTTCCAAGTTTTTGTCCAAAACTTTGTCTAGCAATAGATTTATTAAATGCAAAATTTGGGCAAGATCGCGGTGGGAATATTGATATTATTACACGATTTCGAATGGGGCGGGATGGTACATTTGTATGGGATTTACCAGAAGAGGAGTTGCCAGACTTACAAGTTTTTGTCCGTAACTTTGTCTAGCAATAGCTTTATTAAATACAGAATTTGGGCAAGATCGCGTTATGCCGGGATGGTACATATGTACCAAAAGGGGAGTTGCCAGGTTTCCATGTTTTTGTCAAAAATTTTTGTCTAGCTATAGATTTATTAAATACAAAATTTGGGCAAGACCGCGGTGGGAATATTGATATTATTACACGATTTCGAATGGGGCGGGATGGAACGTTTGTATGGGATTTACCAGAAGAGGAGTTGCCAGACTTCCAAGTTTTTGCCCGAAACTTTGTCTAACAATAGCTTTATTAAATACAGAATTTGGGCAAGATCCCGTTGGGCCGAGATGGTACATTTGTATGGGATGTACCTAAAGGGGAGTTGCCAGGTTTCCAAGTTTTTGTCCAAAACTTTGTCTAGCTATAGATTTATTAAATGCTAAATTTGGGCAAGGTCGCGTTGGGCTTATTGATATTATTACACGATTTCTAAGGTAGGCGGGATGGTACATTTGTATGGGAGGTACCAGAAGGGGAGTTACCAGACTTCCAAGTTTTTGTCCATAACTTTGTCTAGCTAAAGATTTATTAAATGCTAAATTTGGGCAAGGTCGCGTTGGTCTTATTGATATTATTACACGATTTCTAAGGTAGGCGGGATGGTACATTTGTATGGGAGGTACCAGAAGGGGAGTTACCAGACTTCCAAGTTTTTGTCCGTAACTTTGTCTAGCAATAGCTTTATTAAATACAGAATTTGGGCAAGATCGCGTTGGGCCGGGATGGTACATTTGTATGGGAGGTACCAAAAGGGGAGTTGCCAGGTTTCCAAGTTTTCGTCCAAAACTTTGTCTAGCTATAGATTTATTAAATGCTAAATTTGGGCAAGGCCGCGTTGGGCTTATTGATATTATTACACGATTTCTAAGGTAGGCGGGATGGTACATTTGTATGGGAGGTACCAGAAGGGGAGTTACCAGACTTCCAAGTTTTTGTCCATAACTTTTTTTAGCTATAGGTTTATTAAATTCAAAATTTGGGCAAGACCGCGGTGGGAATATTGATATTATTACACGATTTCTAATGGGGCGGGATGGTACATTTGTATGGGAGGTACAGGAAGGGGAGTTACCAGACTTCCAAGTTTTTGTCCAAAACTTTGACTAGCTATAAATTTACTAAATACAAAATTTGGGCAAGACCGCGGTGGGAATATTGATATTATTACACGATTTCGAATTTGGCGGGATGGTACATTTGTATGGGATTTACCAGAAGAGGAGTTGCAAGACTTCCAAGTTTTTGTCCGAAACTTTGTCTAGCAAAAGCTTTATTAAATACAGAATTTGGGCAAGATCGCGTTGGGCCGGGATGGTACATTTGTATGGGAGGTACCAAAAGCGGAGTTGCCAGGTTTCCAAGTTTTTGTCCAAAACTTTGTCTAGCTATAGATTTATTAAATACAGAATTTGGGCAAGATCGCGTTGGGGCGGGATGGTACCTTTGTATGGGAGGTACAGGAAGGGGAGTTACCAGACTTCCAAGTTTTTGTCCAAAACTTTGTCTAGCTATAGATTTATTAAAAGCAAAATTTGGGCAAGGTCGCCTTGGGCATATTGATATTATTTCACGATTTCTAAGGTAGGCTGGATGGTAAATTTGTATGGGAGGTACCAGAAGGGGAGTTACCAAACTTTGTCTAGCTATAGATTTATTAAAAGCAAAATTTGGGCATGGTCGCGTTGGGCATATTGATGGTACATTTGTATGGGAGGTACCAGAAGAGGAGTTGCCAGACTTCCAAGTATTTGTCCGAAACTTTGTCTAGCTATAGATTTATTAAATACAGAATTTGGGCAAGATCGCGTTGGGGCGGGATGGTACCTTTGTATGTGAGGTACAGGAATGGGAGATACCAGACTTCCAAGTTTTTGTCCAAAACTTTGTCTATCTATAGATTTACTAAATACAAAATTTGGGCAAGACCGCGGTGGGAATATTGATATTATTACACGATTTCTAAGGTAGGCGGGATGGTACATTTGTATGGGAGGTACCAAAAGGGGAGTTGCCAGGTTTCCAAGTTTTTGTCCAAAACTTTGTCTAGCTATAGATTTATTAAATACAGAATTTGGGCAAGATCGCGTTGGGGCGGGATGTTACCTTTGTATGGGAGGTACAGGAAGGGGAGTTACCAGACTTCCAAGTTTTTGTCCAAAACTTTGTCTAGCTATAGATTTACTAAATACAAAATTTGGGCAAGATCGCGGTGGGAATATTGATATTATTACACGATTTCTAATGGGGCGGGATGGTTCATTTGTGTGGGAGGTACCAGAAGGGGAGATACCAGACTTCCAAGTTTTTGTCCAAAACTTTGTCTAGCTATAGATTTATTAAATGCTAAATTTGGGCAAGGTCGCGTTGGGCTTATTGATATTATTACACGATTTCTAAGGTAGGCGGGATGGTACATTTGTACGGGAGGTACCAGAAGAAGAGTTACCAGACTTCCAAGTTTTTGTCCAAGACTTTGCTTAGCTATAGATTTATTAAATGCAAAATTTGGGCAGGATCGCGGTGGGAATATTGATATTATTACAGGATTTCTAATGGGCGGGATGGTACATTTGTATGGGAGGTACCAGAAGGGGAGTTACCAGACTTCCAAGTTTTTGTCGCGGTGGGAATATTGATATTATTACACGATTTCTAATGGGCGGGATGGTACATTTGTATGGGAGGTACCAAAAGGAGAGTTACCAGACTTCCAAGTTTTTGTCCAAGACTTTGCCTAGCTATAGATTTATTAAATGCAAAATTTGGGCAAGATCGCGGTGGAAATATTGATATTATTACACGATTTCTAATGGGGCGGGATGGTACATTTGTATGGGATGTACCTAAAGGGGAGTTGCCAGGTTTCCAAGTTTTTGTCCAAAACTTTGTCTAGCTATAGATTTATTAAATGCTAAATTTGGGCAAGGTCGCGTTGGTCTTATTGATATTATTACACGATTTCTAAGGTAGGCGGGATTGTACATTTGTATGTGAGGTACCAGAAGGGGAGTTACCAAACTTTGTATAGCTACAGATTTATTAAAAGCAAAATTTGGGCAAGGTCGCGTTGGGCAAATTGATATTATTACAAGATTTCTAAGGTAGGCGGGATAGTACATTTGTATGGGAGGTAGCAGAATAGGAGTTGCCAGACTTCCAAGTTTTTTTCCTAAACTTTGTCTAGCAACATCTTTATTAAATACAGAATTTGGGCAAGATCGCGTTGGGGCGGGATGGTACCTTTGTATGGGAGGTACCAAAAGGGGAGTTTCCAGGCTTCCAAGTTTTTGTCCAAAATTTTTGTCTAGCTATAGATTTATTAAATACAAAATTTGGGCAAGATCGCGGTGGGAATATTGATATTAATACACGATTTCTAACGGTGCGGGATGGTACATTTGTATGGGAGGTACCAGAAGAGGAGTTACCAGACTTCCAAGTTTTTGTCCATAACTTTGTCTAGCTATAGATTTATTAAATGCTAAATTTGGGCAAGGTCGCGTTGGTCTTATTGATATTATTACACGATTTCTAAGGTAGGCGGGATGGTACATTTGTACGGGAGGTACCAGAAGGAGAGTTACCAGACTTCCAAGTTTTTGTCCAAGACTTTGCCTAGCTATAGATTTATTAAATGCAAAATTTGGGCAGGATCGCGGTGGGAATATTGATATTATTACACGATTTCTAATGGGCGGGATGGTACATTTGTATGGGAGGTACCAGAAGGGGAGTTACCAGACTTCCAAGTTTTTGTCGCGGTGGGAATATTGATATTATTACACGATTTCTAATGGGCGGGATGGTACATTTGTATGGGAGGTACCAAAAGGGGAGTTACCAGACTTCCAAATTTTTGTCCAAAACTTTGTCTAGCTATAGATTTATTAAATGCTAAATTTGGGCAAGGTCGCATTGGGCTTATTGATATTATTACACGATTTCTAAGGTAGGCGGGATGGTACATTTGTATGGGAGGTACCAGAAGGAGAGTTACCAGACTTCCAAGTTTTTGTCCAAGACTTTGCCTAGCTATAGATTTATTAAATGCAAAATTTGGGCAAGATCGCGGTGGAAATATTGATATTATTACACGATTTCTAATGGGGCGGGATGGTACATTTGTATGGGATGTACCTAAAGGGGAGTTGCCAGATTTCCAAGTTTTTGTACAAAACTTTGTCTAGCTATAGATTTATTAAATGCTAAATTTGGGCAAGGTCGCGTTGGTCTTATTGATATTATTACACGATTTCTAAGGTAGGCGGGATTGTACATTTGTATGTTAGGTACCAGAAGGGGAGTTACCAAACTTTGTATAGCTACAGATTTATTAAAAGCAAAATTTGGGCAAGGTCGCGTTGGGCAAATTGATATTATTACAAGATTTCTAAGGTAGGCGGGATAGTACATTTGTATGGGAGGTACCAGAAGAGGAGTTGCCAGACTTCCAAGTTTTTTTCCTAAACTTTGTCTAGCAACATCTTTATTAAATACAGAATTTGGGCAAGATCGCGTTGGGGCGGGATGGTACCTTTGTATGGGAGGTACCAAAAGGGGAGTTTCCAGGCTTCCAAGTTTTTGTCCAAAATTTTTGTCTAGCTATAGATTTATTAAATGCTAAATTTGGGCAAGGTCGCGTTGGTCTTATTGATATTATTACACGATTTCTAAGGTAGGCGGGATGGTACATTTGTAAGGGATGTACCTAAAGGGGAGTTGCCAGGCTTCCAAGTTTTTGTCCAAAACTTTGTCTAGCTATAGATTTATTAAAAGCAAAATTTGGGCAAGGTCGCCTTGGGCATATTGATATTATTACACGATTTCTAAGGTAGGCTGGATGGTAAATTTGTATGGGAGGTACCAGAAGGGGAGTTACCAAACTTTGTCTAGCTATAGATTTATTAAATACAAAATTTGGGCAAGATCGCGGTGGGAATATTGATATTAATACACGATTTCTAACGGTGCGGGATGGTACATTATTATGGGAGGTACCAGAAGAGGAGTTACCAGACTTCCAAGTTTTTGTCCATAACTTTGTCTAGCTATAGATTTATTAAATGCTAAATTTGGGCAAGGTCGCGTTGGTCTTATTGATATTATTACACGATTTCTAAGGTAGGCGGGATGGTACATTTGTAAGGGATGTACCTAAAGGGGAGTTGCCAGGCTTCCAAGTTTTTGTCCAAAACTTTGTCTAGCTATAGATTTATTAAAAGCAAAATTTGGGCAAGGTCGCCTTGGGCATATTGATATTATTACACGATTTCTAATGGGCGGGGTGGTACATTTGTATGGGAGGTACCAGAAGGGGAGTTACCAGACTTCCAAGTTTTTGTCGCGGTGGGAATATTGATATTATTACACGATTTCTAATGGGCGGGATGGTACATTTGTATGGGAGGTACCAAAAGGGGAGTTACCAGACTTCCAAATTTTTGTCCAAAACTTTGTCTAGCTATAGATTTATTAAATGCTAAATTTGGGCAAGGTCGCATTGGGCTTATTGATATTATTACACGATTTCTAAGGTAGGCGGGATGGTACATTTGTATGGGAGGTACCAGAAGGAGAGTTACCAGACTTCCAAGTTTTTGTCCAAGACTTTGCCTAGCTATAGATTTATTAAATGCAAAATTTGGGCAAGATCGCGGTGGAAATATTGATATTATTACACGATTTCTAATGGGGCGGGATGGTACATTTGTATGGGATGTACCTAAAGGGGAGTTGCCAGGTTTCCAAGTTTTTGTACAAAACTTTGTCTAGCTATAGATTTATTAAATGCTAAATTTGGGCAAGGTCGCGTTGGTCTTATTGATATTATTACACGATTTCTAAGGTAGGCGGGATTGTACATTTGTATGGGAGGTACCAGAAGGGGAGTTACCAAACTTTGTATAGCTACAGATTTATTAAAAGCAAAATTTGGGCAAGGTCGCGTTGGGCAAATTGATATTATTACAAGATTTCTAAGGTAGGCGGGATAGTACATTTGTATGGGAGGTACCAGAAGAGGAGTTGCCAGACTTCCAAGTTTTTTTCCTAAACTTTGTCTAGCAACATCTTTATTAAATACAGAATTTGGGCAAGATCGCGTTGGGGCGGGATGGTACCTTTGTATGGGAGGTACCAAAAGGGGAGTTTCCAGGCTTCCAAGTTTTTGTCCAAAATTTTTGTCTAGCTATAGATTTATTAAAAGCAAAATTTGGGCAAGGTCGCCTTGGGCATATTGATATTATTACACGATTTCTAAGGTAGGCTGGATGGTAAATTTGTATGGGAGGTACCAGAAGGGGAGTTACCAAACTTTGTCTAGCTATAGATTTATTAAATACAAAATTTGGGCAAGATCGCGGTGGGAATATTGATATTAATACACGATTTCTAACGGTGCGGGATGGTACATTTGTATGGGAGGTACCAGAAGAGGAGTTACCAGACTTCCAAGTTTTTGTCCATAACTTTGTCTAGCTATAGATTTATTAAATGCTAAATTTGGGCAAGGTCGCGTTGGTCTTATTGATATTATTACACGATTTCTAAGGTAGGCGGGATGGTACATTTGTAAGGGATGTACCTAAAGGGGAGTTGCCAGGCTTCCAAGTTTTTGTCCAAAACTTTGTCTAGCTATAGATTTATTAAAAGCAAAATTTGGGCAAGGTCGCCTTGGGCATATTGATATTATTACACGATTTCTAAGGTAGGCTGGATGGTAAATTTGTATGGGAGGTACCAGAAGGGGAGTTACCAAACTTTGTCTAGCTATAGATTTATTAAATACAAAATTTGGGCAAGATCGCGGTGGGAATATTGATATTAATACACGATTTCTAACGGTGCGGGATGGTACATTTGTATGGGAGGTACCAGAAGAGGAGTTACCAGACTTCCACGTTTTTGTCCATAACTTTGTCTAGCTATAGATTTATTAAATGCTAAATTTGGGCAAGGTCGCGTTGGTCTTATTGATATTATTACACGATTTCTAAGGTAGGCGGGATGGTACATTTGTAAGGGATGTACCTAAAGTGGAGTTGCCAGGCTTCCAAGTTTTTGTCCAAAACTTTGTCTAGCTATAGATTTATTAAATGCTAAATTTGGGCAAGGTCGCGTTGGTCTTATTGATATTATTACACGATTTCTAAGGTAGGCGGGATGGTACATTTGTAAGGGATGTACCTAAAGGGGAGTTGCCAGGCTTCCAAGTTTTTGTCCAAAACTTTGTCTAGCTATAGATTTATTAAAAGCAAAATTTGGGCAAGGTCGCCTTGGGCATATTGATATTATTACACGATTTCTAAGGTAGGCTGGATGGTAAATTTGTATGGGAGGTACCAGAAGGGGAGTTACCAAACTTTGTCTAGCTATAGATTTATTAAATACAAAATTTGGGCAAGACCGCGGTGGGAATATTGATATTATTACACGATTTCGAATGGGGCGGGATGGTACATTTGTATGGGATTTTCCAGAAGAGGAGGTGCAAGACTTCCAAGTTTTTGTCCGAAACTTTCTCTAGCAATAGCTTTATTAAATACAGAATTTGGGCAAGATTGCCTTGGGCATATTGATATTATTACACGATTTCTAAGGTAGGCTGGATGGTAAATTTGTATGGGAGGTACCAGAAGGGGAGTTACCAAACTTTGTCTAGCTATAGATTTATTGAATACAAAATTTGGGCAAGATCGCGGTGGGAATATTGATATTAATACACGATTTCTAACGGTGCGGGATGGTACATTTGTATGGGATTTACCAGAAGAGGAGTTGCCAGACTTCCAAGTTTTTGTCCGAAACTTTGTCTAGCTATAGATTTACTAAATACAAAATTTGGGCAAGACCGCGGTGGGAATATTGATATTATTACACGATTTCGAATTTGGCGGGATGGTACATTTGTATGGGATTTACCAGAAGAGGAGGTGCAAGACTTCCAAGTTTTTGTCCGAAACTTTCTCTAGCAATAGCTTTATTAAATACAGAATTTGGGCAAGATCGCGTTGGGCCGGGATGGTACATTTGTATGGGAGGTACCAAAAGGGGAGTTGCCAGGTTTCCAAGTTTTTGTCCAAAACTTTGTCTAGCTATAGATTTATTAAATACAGAATTTGGGCAAGATCGCGTTGGGGCGGGATGGTACCTTTGTATGGGAGGTACAGGAAGGGGAGTTACCAGACTTCCAAGTTTGTGTCCAAAACTTTGTCTAGCTATAGATTTATTAAAAGCAAAATTTGGGCAAGGTCGCCTTGGGCATATTGATATTATTACACGATTTCTAAGGTAGGCTGGATGGTAAATTTGTATGGGAGGTACCAGAAGGGGAGTTACCAAACTTTGTCTAGCTATAGATTTATTAAAAGCAAAATTTGGGCAAGGTCGCGTTGGGCATATTGATATTATTACACGATTTCTAAGGTAGGCGGGATGGTACATTTGTATGGGAGGTACCAGAAGAGGAGTTGCCAGACTTCCAAGTATTTGTCCGAAACTTTGTCTAGCTATAGATTTATTAAATACAGAATTTGGGCAAGATCGCGTTGGGGCGGGATGGTACCTTTGTATGTGAGGTACAGGAATGGGAGATAACAGACTTCCAAGTTTTTGTCCAAAACTTTGTCTAGCTATAGATTTACTAAATACAAAATTTGGGCAAGACCGCGGTGGGAATATTGATATTATTACACGATTTCGAATGGGGCGGGATGGTACATTTGTATGGGAGGTACCAGAAGGGGAGTTACCAAACTTTGTCTAGCTATAGATTTATTAAAAGCAAAATTTGGGCAAGGTCGCGTTGGGCATATTGATATTATTACACGATTTCCAAGGTAGGCGGGATGGTACATTTGTATGGGAGGTACCAAAGGGGAGTTGCCAGGTTTCCAAGTTTTTGTTCAAAACTTTGTCTAGCTATAGATTTATTAAATACAGAATTTGGGCAAGATCGCGTTGGGGCGGGATGGTACCTTTGTATGGGAGGTACAGGAAGGGGAGTTACCAGACTTCCAAGTTTTTGTCCAAAACTTTGTCTAGCTATAGATTTACTAAATACAAAATTTGGGCAAGATCGCGGTGGGAATATTGATATTATTACACGATTTCTAATGGGGCGGGATGGTACATTTGTATGGGAGGTACCAGAAGGAGAGTTACCAGACTTCCAAGTTTTTGTCCAAAACTTTGTCTAGCTATAGATTTATTAAATGCAAAATTTGGGCAAGATCGCGGTGGGAATATTGATATTATTACACGATTTCGAATGGGGCGGGATGGTACATTTGTATGGGATTTACCAGAAGAGGAGTTGCCAGACTTCCAAGTTTTTGTCCGTAACATTGTCTAGCAATAGCTTTATTAAATACAGAATTTGGGCAAGATCGGGTTATGCCGGGATGGTACATTTGTACCAAAAGGGGAGTTGCCAGGTTTCCAAGTTTTTGTCAAAAATTTTTGTCTAGCTATAGATTTATTAAATACAAAATTTGGGCAAGACCGCGGTGGGAATATTGATATTATTACACGATTTCGAATGGGGCGGGATGGAACATTTGTATGGGATTTACCAGAAGAGGAGTTGCCAGACTTCCAAGTTTTTGTCCGAATCTTTGTCTAGCTATAGATTTACTAAATACAAAATTTGGGCAAGACCGCGGTGGGAATATTGATATTATTACACGATTTCGAATTTGGCGGGATGGTACATTTGTATGGGATTTACCAGAAGAGGAGTTGCAAGACTTTCAAGTTTTTGTCCGAAACTTTCTCTAGCAATAGCTTTATTAAATACAGAATTTGGGCAAGATCGCGTTGGGCCGGGATGGTACATTTGTATGGGAGGTACCAAAAGGGGAGTTGCCAGGTTTCCAAGTTTTTGTCCAAAACTTTGTCTAGCTATAGATTTATTAAATACAGAATTTGTGCAAGATCGCGTTGGTGCGGGATGGTACCTTTGTATGGGAGGTACAGGAAGGGGAGTTACTAGACTTCCAAGTTTGTGTCCAAAACTTTGTCGAATTTGGCGGGATGGTACATTTGTATGGGATTTACCAGAAGAGGAGTTGCAAGACTTTCAAGTTTTTGTCCGAAACTTTCTCTAGCAATAGCTTTATTAAATACAGAATTTGGGCAAGATCGCGTTGGGCCGGGATGGTACATTTGTATGGGAGGTACCAAAAGGGGAGTTGCCAGGTTTCCAAGTTTTTGTCCAAAACTTTGTCTAGCTATAGATTTATTAAATACAGAATTTGTGCAAGATCGCGTTGGTGCGGGATGGTACCTTTGTATGGGAGGTACAGGAAGGGGAGTTACTAGACTTCCAAGTTTGTGTCCAAAACTTTGTCTAGCTATAGATTTATTAAAAGCAAAATTTGGGCAAGGTCGCCTTGGGCATATTGATATTATTACACGATTTCTAAGGTAGGCTGGATGGTAAATTTGTATGGGAGGTACCAGAAGGGGAGTTACCAAACTTTGTCTAGCTATAGATTTATTAAAAGCAAAATTTGGGCAAGGTCGCGTTGGGCATATTGATATTATTACACGATTTCTAAGGTAGGCGGGATGGTACATTTGTATGGGAGGTACCAGAAGAGGAGTTGCCAGACTTCCAAGTATTTGTCCGAAACTTTGTCTAGCTATAGATTTATTAAATACAGAATTTGGGCAAGATCGCGTTGGGGCGGGATGGTACCTTTGTATGTGAGGTACAGGAATGGGAGATACCAGACTTCCAAGTTTTTGTCCAAAACTTTGTCTAGCTATAGATTTACTAAATACAAAATTTGGGCAAGACCGCGGTGGGAATATTGATATTATTACACGATATCGAATGGGGCGGGATGGTACATTTGTATGGGAGGTACCAGAAGGGGAGTTACCAAACTTTGTCTAGCTATAGATTTATTAAAAGCAAAATTTGGGCAAGGTCGCGTTGGGCATATTGATATTATTACACGATTTCCAAGGTAGGAGGGATGGTACATTTGTATGGGAGGTACCAAAAGGGGAGTTGACAGGTTTCCAAGTTTTTGTTAAAAACTTTGTCTAGCTATAGATTTATTAAATACAGAATTTGGGCAAGATCGCGTTGGGGCGGGATGGTACCTTTGTATGGGAGGTACAGAAAGGGGAGTTACCAGACTTCCAAGTTTTTGTCCAAAACTTTGTCTAGCTATAGATTTACTAAATACAAAATTTGGGCAAGATCGCGGTGGGAATATTGATATTATTACACGATTTCTAATGGGGCGGTATGGTACATTTGTATGGGAGGTACCAAAAGGAGAGTTACCAGACTTCCAAGTTTTTGTCCAAAACTTTGTCTAGCTATAGATTTATTAAATGCAAAATTTGGGCAAGATCGCGGTGGGAATATTGATATTATTACACGATTTCGAATGGGGCGGGATGGTACATTTGTATGGGATTTACCAGAAGAGGAGTTGCCAGACTTACAAGTTTTTGTCCGTAACTTTGTCTAGCTATAGATTTATTAAATGCAAAATTTGGGCAAGATCGCGGTGGGAATATTGATATTATTACACGGTTTCTAATGGGGCGGGATGGTACATTTGTATGGGAGGTCCAAAAGGAGAGTTACCAGACTTCCAAGTTTTTGTCCAAAACTTTGTCTAGCTATAGGTTTATTAAATGCAAAATTTGGGCAAGATCGCGGTGGGAATATTGATATTATTACACGATTTCTAATGGGGCGGGATGGTACATTTGTATGGGAGGTACCAGAAGGAGAGTTACCAGACTTCCAAGTTTTTGTCCAAAACTTTGTCTAGCTATAGATTTATTAAATGCAAAATTTGGGCAAGATCGCGGTGGGAATATTGATATTATTACACGATTTCGAATGTACCATCCCGACATTTGTATGGGATTTACCAGAAGAGGAGTTGCCAAACTTACAAGTTTTTGTCCGTAACTTTGTCTAGCAATAGCTTTATTAAATACAGAATTTGGGCAAGATCGCGTTATGCCGGGATGGTACATTTGTACCAAAAGGGGAGTTGCCAGGTTTCCAAGTTTTTGTCAAAAATTTTTGTCTAGCTATAGATTTATTAAATACAAAATTTGGGCAGGACCGCGGTGGGAATATTGATATTATTACACGATTTCGAATGGGGCGGGATGGAACGTTTGTATGGGATTTACCAGAAGAGGAGTTGCCAGACTTCCAAGTTTTTGTCCGAAACTTTGTCTAACAATAGCTTTATTAAATACAGAATTTGGGCAAGATCGCGTTGGGCCGAGATGGTACATTTGTATGGGATGTACCTAAAGGGGAGTTGCCAGGTTTCCAAGTTTTTGTCCAAAACTTTGTCTAGCTATAGATTTATTAAATGCTAAATTTGGGCAAGGTCGCGTTGGGCTTATTGATATTATTACACGATTTCTAAGGTAGGCGGGATGGTACATTTGTATGGGAGGTACCAGAAGGGGAGTTACCAGACTTCCAAGTTTTTGTCCATAACTTTGTCTAGCTAAAGATTTATTAAATGCTAAATTTGGGCAAGGTCGCGTTGGTCTTATTGATATTATTACACGATTTCTAAGGTAGGCGGGATGGTACATTTGTATGGGAGGTACCAGAAGGGGAGTTACCAGACTTCCAAGTTTTTGTCCATAACTTTTCCTAGCTACAGATTTATTAAATGCAAAATTTCGACGATTTCGAATGGGGCGGGATGGTACATTTGTATGGGATTTACCAGAAGAGGAGTTGCCAGACTTCCAAGTTTTTGTCCGTAACTTTGTCTAGCAATAGCTTTATTAAATACAGAATTTGGGCAAGATCGCGTTGGGCCGGGATGGTACATTTGTATGGGAGGTACCAAAAGGGGAGTTGCCATGTTTCCAAGTTTTCGTCCAAAACTTTGTCTAGCTATAGATTTATTAAATGCTAAATTTGGGCAAGGCCGCGTTGGGCTTATTGATATTATTACACGATTTCTAAGGTAGGCGGGATGGTACATTTGTATGGGAGGTACCAGAAGGGGAGTTACCAGACTTCCAAGTTTTTGTCCATAACTTTTTTTAGCTATAGGTTTATTAAATTCAAAATTTGGGCATGACCGCGGTGGGAATATTGATATTATTACTCGATTTCTAATGGGGCGGGATGGTACATTTGTATGGGAGGTACAGGAAGGGGAGTTACCAGACTTCCAAGTTTTTGTCCAAAACTTTGTCTAGCTATAGATTTACTAAATACAAAATTTGGGAGAGATCGCGTTGGTGCGGGATGGTACCTTTGTATGGGAGGTACAGGAAGGGGAGTTACCAGACTTCCAAGTTTTTGTCCAAAACTTTGTCTAGCTATAGATTTACTGAATACAAAATTTGGGCAAGACCGCGGTGGGAATATTGATATTATTACACGATTTCGAATTTGGCGGGAATTTGAATACCAGAAGAGGAGTTGCAAGACTTCCAAGTTTTTGTCCGAAACTTTGTCTAGCAATAGCTTTATTAAATACAGAATTTGGGCAAGATCGCGTTGGGCCGGGATGGTACATTTGTATGGGAGGTACCAAAAGGGGAGTTGGCAGGTTTCCAAGTTTTTGTCCAAAACTTTGTCTAGCTATAGATTTATTAAATACAGAATTTGGGAGAGATCGCGTTGGTGCGGGATGGTACCTTTGTATGGGAGGTACAGGAAGGGGAGTTACCAGACTTCCAAGTTTTTGTCCAAAACTTTGTCTAGCTATAGATTTACTGAATACAAAATTTGGGCAAGACCGCGGTGGGAATATTGATATTATTACACGATTTCGAATTTGGCGGGATGGTACATTTGTATGGCATTTACCAGAAGAGGAGTTGCAAGACTTCCAAGTTTTTGTCCGAAACTTTGCCTAGCTATAGGTTTATTAAATTCAAAATTTGGGCAAGACCGCGGTGGGAATATTGATATTACAGTAAAATCCCGATAATTCGTAATGTCAAGGGACCGACCGTTTTCTACGAATTAGCGGGGTTTTCGAATTAGCGGGGTGAAGAAAGAAAAAATACGAATTACCGAGGATTTTATTCAATAATGAATATATGTACATACATATTTACATATTTATATGTATGTATGTACAAAGTTTTATTTTTTAAAAACAAAGCAACTGAAAATCAATTCATTTTCAACAAAAAAAAACAAAAACTTTATTCATAAAGTACTTAAAGCGACCGTTTTTGTGACATTGTGACATAAACAACAACAAATGCTTCGCCCCTTGAGAGCATAGAATCACTTGTCAATGGTTTACCGTTTTTCCTCCAAAGAACGCGTCGCCTGCGCTACATAAAAAAGCACGAAAGAAGTGAAAGAGAGAATAGCAAACAGTTGAAGTTTGCGAATTATCGAGGTTTTCAACGAAAAACTACGAATTTTAAGAGGTTTTTAGGCATTTCGCTGGAAAATTTTTACGATTTATCGAGGGGACCGAAATGTATGGGATTTTTACGAATTATCGCGATTTTTTCAAGGGACCGGGATTTTGTTACAAATAAGCGGGGTTTACGAATTAGCGGGGTACGAATTATCGGGATTATACTGAATATTGATATTATTACACGATTTCTAAGGTAGGCGGGATGGTACATTTGTATGGGAGGTACCAGAAGAGGAGTTGCCAGACTTCCAAGTATTTGTCCGAAACTTTGTCTAGCTATAGATTTATTAAATACAGAATTTGGGCAAGATCGCGTTGGGGCGGAATGGTACCTTTGTATGTGAGGTACAGGAAGGGGAGTTACTAGACTTCCAAGTTTGTGTCCAAAACTTTGTCTAGCTATAGATTTATTAAAAGCAAAATTTGGGCAAGGTCGCCTTGGGCATATTGATATTATTACACGATTTCTAAGGTAGGCTGGATGGTAAATTTGTATGGGAGGTACAGGAAGGGGAGTTACCAGACTTCCAAGTTTTTGTCCAAAACTTTGTCTAGCTATAGATTTACTGAATACAAAATTTGGGCAAGACCGCGGTGGGAATATTGATATTATTACACGATTTCGAATTTGGCGGGAATTTGAATACCAGAAGAGGAGTTGCAAGACTTCCAAGTTTTTGTCCGAAACTTTGTCTAGCAATAGCTTTATTAAATACAGAATTTGGGCAAGATCGCGTTGGGCCGGGATGGTACATTTGTATGGGAGGTACCAAAAGGGGAGTTGGCAGGTTTCCAAGTTTTTGTCCAAAACTTTGTCTAGCTATAGATTTATTAAATACAGAATTTGGGAGAGATCGCGTTGGTGCGGGATGGTACCTTTGTATGGGAGGTACAGGAAGGGGAGTTACCAGACTTCCAAGTTTTTGTCCAAAACTTTGTCTAGCTATAGATTTACTAAATACAAAATTTGGGCAAGATCGCGGTGGGAATATTGATATTATTACACGATTTCGAATGGGGCGGTATGGTACATTTGTATGGGAGGTACCAAAAGGAGAGTTACCAGACTTCCAAGTTTTTGTCCAAAACTTTGTCTAGCTATAGATTTATTAAATGCAAAATTTGGGCAAGATCGCGGTGGGAATATTGATATTATTACACGATTTCGAATTTGGCGGGATGGTACATTTGTATGGGATTTACCAGAAGAGGAGTTGCAAGACTTTCAAGTTTTTGTCCGAAACTTTCTCTAGCAATAGCTTTATTAAATACAGAATTTGGGCAAGATCGCGTTGGGCCGGGATGGTACATTTGTATGGGAGGTACCAAAAGGGGAGTTGCCAGGTTTCCAAGTTTTTGTCCAAAACTTTGTCTAGCTATAGATTTATTAAATACAGAATTTGTGCAAGATCGCGTTGGTGCGGGATGGTACCTTTGTATGGGAGGTACAGGAAGGGGAGTTACTAGACTTCCATGTTTGTGTCCAAAACTTTGTCTAGCTATAGATTTATTAAAAGCAAAATTTGGGCAAGGTCGCCTTGGGCATATTGATATTATTACACGATTTCTAAGGTAGGCTGGATGGTAAATTTGTATGGGAGGTACCAGAAGGGGAGTTACCAAACTTTGTCTAGCTATAGATTTATTAAAAGCAAAATTTGGGCAAGGTCGCGTTGGGCATATTGATATTATTACACGATTTCTAAGGTAGGCGGGATGGTACATTTGTATGGGAGGTACCAGAAGAGGAGTTGCCAGACTTCCAAGTATTTGTCCGAAACTTTGTCTAGCTATAGATTTATTAAATACAGAATTTGGGCAAGATCGCGTTGGGGCGGGATGGTACCTTTGTATGTGAGGTACAGGAATGGGAGATACCAGACTTCCAAGTTTTTGTCCAAAACTTTGTCTAGCTATAGATTTACTAAATACAAAATTTGGGCAAGACCGCGGTGGGAATATTGATATTATTACACGATATCGAATGGGGCGGGATGGTACATTTGTATGGGAGGTACCAGAAGGGGAGTTACCAAACTTTGTCTAGCTATAGATTTATTAAAAGCAAAATTTGGGCAAGGTCGCGTTGGGCATATTGATATTATTACACGATTTCCAAGGTAGGAGGGATGGTACATTTGTATGGGAGGTACCAAAAGGGGAGTTGACAGGTTTCCAAGTTTTTGTTAAAAACTTTGTCTAGCTATAGATTTATTAAATACAGAATTTGGGCAAGATCGCGTTGGGGCGGGATGGTACCTTTGTATGGGAGGTACAGAAAGGGGAGTTACCAGACTTCCAAGTTTTTGTCCAAAACTTTGTCTAGCTATAGATTTACTAAATACAAAATTTGGGCAAGATCGCGGTGGGAATATTGATATTATTACACGATTTCTAATGGGGCGGTATGGTACATTTGTATGGGAGGTACCAAAAGGAGAGTTACCAGACTTCCAAGTTTTTGTCCAAAACTTTGTCTAGCTATAGATTTATTAAATGCAAAATTTGGGCAAGATCGCGGTGGGAATATTGATATTATTACACGATTTCGAATGGGGCGGGATGGTACATTTGTATGGGATTTACCAGAAGAGGAGTTGCCAGACTTACAAGTTTTTGTCCGTAACTTTGTCTAGCTATAGATTTATTAAATGCAAAATTTGGGCAAGATCGCGGTGGGAATATTGATATTATTACACGGTTTCTAATGGGGCGGGATGGTACATTTGTATGGGAGGTCCAAAAGGAGAGTTACCAGACTTCCAAGTTTTTGTCCAAAACTTTGTCTAGCTATAGGTTTATTAAATGCAAAATTTGGGCAAGATCGCGGTGGGAATATTGATATTATTACACGATTTCTAATGGGGCGGGATGGTACATTTGTATGGGAGGTACCAGAAGGAGAGTTACCAGACTTCCAAGTTTTTGTCCAAAACTTTGTCTAGCTATAGATTTATTAAATGCAAAATTTGGGCAAGATCGCGGTGGGAATATTGATATTATTACACGATTTCGAATGTACCATCCCGACATTTGTATGGGATTTACCAGAAGAGGAGTTGCCAAACTTACAAGTTTTTGTCCGTAACTTTGTCTAGCAATAGCTTTATTAAATACAGAATTTGGGCAAGATCGCGTTATGCCGGGATGGTACATTTGTACCAAAAGGGGAGTTGCCAGGTTTCCAAGTTTTTGTCAAAAATTTTTGTCTAGCTATAGATTTATTAAATACAAAATTTGGGCAGGACCGCGGTGGGAATATTGATATTATTTCACGATTTCGAATGGGGCGGGATGGAACGTTTGTATGGGATTTACCAGAAGAGGAGTTGCCAGACTTCCAAGTTTTTGTCCGAAACTTTGTCTAACAATAGCTTTATTAAATACAGAATTTGGGCAAGATCGCGTTGGGCCGAGATGGTACATTTGTATGGGATGTACCTAAAGGGGAGTTGCCAGGTTTCCAAGTTTTTGTCCAAAACTTTGTCTAGCTATAGATTTATTAAATGCTAAATTTGGGCAAGGTCGCGTTGGGCTTATTGATATTATTACACGATTTCTAAGGTAGGCGGGATGGTACATTTGTATGGGAGGTACCAGAAGGGGAGTTACCAGACTTCCAAGTTTTTGTCCATAACTTTGTCTAGCTAAAGATTTATTAAATGCTAAATTTGGGCAAGGTCGCGTTGGTCTTATTGATATTATTACACGATTTCTAAGGTAGGCGGGATGGTACATTTGTATGGGAGGTACCAGAAGGGGAGTTACCAGACTTCCAAGTTTTTGTCCATAACTTTTCCTAGCTACAGATTTATTAAATGCAAAATTTCGACGATTTCGAATGGGGCGGGATGGTACATTTGTATGGGATTTACCAGAAGAGGAGTTGCCAGACTTCCAAGTTTTTGTCCGTAACTTTGTCTAGCAATAGCTTTATTAAATACAGAATTTGGGCAAGATCGCGTTGGGCCGGGATGGTACATTTGTATGGGAGGTACCAAAAGGGGAGTTGCCATGTTTCCAAGTTTTCGTCCAAAACTTTGTCTAGCTATAGATTTATTAAATGCTAAATTTGGGCAAGGCCGCGTTGGGCTTATTGATATTATTACACGATTTCTAAGGTAGGCGGGATGGTACATTTGTATGGGAGGTACCAGAAGGGGAGTTACCAGACTTCCAAGTTTTTGTCCATAACTTTTTTTAGCTATAGGTTTATTAAATTCAAAATTTGGGCATGACCGCGGTGGGAATATTGATATTATTACTCGATTTCTAATGGGGCGGGATGGTACATTTGTATGGGAGGTACAGGAAGGGGAGTTACCAGACTTCCAAGTTTTTGTCCAAAACTTTGTCTAGCTATAGATTTACTAAATACAAAATTTGGGAGAGATCGCGTTGGTGCGGGATGGTACCTTTGTATGGGAGGTACAGGAAGGGGAGTTACCAGACTTCCAAGTTTTTGTCCAAAACTTTGTCTAGCTATAGATTTACTGAATACAAAATTTGGGCAAGACCGCGGTGGGAATATTGATATTATTACACGATTTCGAATTTGGCGGGAATTTGAATACCAGAAGAGGAGTTGCAAGACTTCCAAGTTTTTGTCCGAAACTTTGTCTAGCAATAGCTTTATTAAATACAGAATTTGGGCAAGATCGCGTTGGGCCGGGATGGTACATTTGTATGGGAGGTACCAAAAGGGGAGTTGGCAGGTTTCCAAGTTTTTGTCCAAAACTTTGTCTAGCTATAGATTTATTAAATACAGAATTTGGGAGAGATCGCGTTGGTGCGGGATGGTACCTTTGTATGGGAGGTACAGGAAGGGGAGTTACCAGACTTCCAAGTTTTTGTCCAAAACTTTGTCTAGCTATAGATTTACTGAATACAAAATTTGGGCAAGACCGCGGTGGGAATATTGATATTATTACACGATTTCGAATTTGGCGGGATGGTACATTTGTATGGCATTTACCAGAAGAGGAGTTGCAAGACTTCCAAGTTTTTGTCCGAAACTTTGCCTAGCTATAGGTTTATTAAATTCAAAATTTGGGCAAGACCGCGGTGGGAATATTGATATTACAGTAAAATCCCGATAATTCGTAATGTCAAGGGACCGACCGTTTTCTACGAATTAGCGGGGTTTTCGAATTAGCGGGGTGAAGAAAGAAAAAATACGAATTACCGAGGATTTTATTCAATAATGAATATATGTACATACATATTTACATATTTATATGTATGTATGTACAAAGTTTTATTTTTTAAAAACAAAGCAACTGAAAATCAATTCATTTTCAACAAAAAAAAACAAAAACTTTATTCATAAAGTACTTAAAGCGACCGTTTTTGTGACATTGTGACATAAACAACAACAAATGCTTCGCCCCTTGAGAGCATAGAATCACTTGTCAATGGTTTACCGTTTTTCCTCCAAAGAACGCGTCGCCTGCGCTACATAAAAAAGCACGAAAGAAGTGAAAGAGAGAATAGCAAACAGTTGAAGTTTGCGAATTATCGAGGTTTTCAACGAAAAACTACGAATTTTAAGAGGTTTTTAGGCATTTCGCTGGAAAATTTTTACGATTTATCGAGGGGACCGAAATGTATGGGATTTTTACGAATTATCGCGATTTTTTCAAGGGACCGGGATTTTGTTACAAATAAGCGGGGTTTACGAATTAGCGGGGTACGAATTATCGGGATTATACTGAATATTGATATTATTACACGATTTCTAAGGTAGGCGGGATGGTACATTTGTATGGGAGGTACCAGAAGAGGAGTTGCCAGACTTCCAAGTATTTGTCCGAAACTTTGTCTAGCTATAGATTTATTAAATACAGAATTTGGGCAAGATCGCGTTGGGGCGGAATGGTACCTTTGTATGTGAGGTACAGGAATGGGAGTTACCAGACTTCCAAGTTTTTGTCCAAAACTTTGTCTAGCTATAGATTTACTAAATACAAAATTTGGGCAAGACCGCGGTGGGAATATTGATATTATTACACGATTTCGAATGGGGCGGGATGGTACATTTGTATGGGAGGTACCAGAAGGGGAGTTACCAAACTTTGTCTAGCTATAGATTTATTAAAAGCAAAATTTGGGCAAGGTCGCGTTGGGCATATTGATATTATTACACGATTTCTAAGGTAGGCGGGATGGTACATTTGTATGGGAGGTACGAAAAGGGGAGTTGCCAGTTTTCCAAGTTTTTGTCCAAAACTTTGTCTAGCTATAGATTTATTAAATACAGAATTTGGGCAAGATCGCGTTGGGGCGGGATGGTACCTTTGTATGGGAGGTACAGGAAGGGGAGTTACCAGACTTCCAAGTTTTTGTCCAAAACTTTGTCTAGCTATAGATTTACTAAATACAAAATTTGGGCAAGACCGCGGTGGGAATATTGATATTATTACACGATTTCGAATGGGGCGGGATGGTACATTTGTATGGGAGGTACCAGAAGGGGAGTTACCAAACTTTGTCTAGCTATAGATTTATTAAAAGCAAAATTTGGGCAAGGTCGCGTTGGGCTTATTGATATTATTACACGATTTCTAAGGTAGGCGGGATGGAACATTTGTATGGGAGGTACCAGAAGGAGAGTTACCAGACTTCCAAGTTTTTGTCCAAGACTTTGCCTAGCTATAGATTTATTAAATGCAAAATTTGGGCAAGATCGCGGTGGGAATATTGATATTATTACACGATTTCTAATGGGCGGGATGGTACATTTGTATGGGAGGTACCAGAAGGGGAGTTACCAGTCTTCCAAGTTTTTGTCCAAAACTTTGTCTAGCTATAGATTTATTAAATGCAAAATTTGGGCAAGATCGCGGTGGGAATATTGATATTATTACACGATTTCGAATGGGGCGGGATGGTACATTTGTATGGGATTTACCAGAAGAGGAGTTGCCAGACTTACAAGTTTTTGTCCGTAACTTTGTCTAGCAATAGCTTTATTAAATACAGAATTTGGGCAAGATCGCGTTATGCCGGGATGGTACATTTGTATGGGAGGTACCAAAAGGGGAGTTGCCAGGTTTCCAAGTTTTTGTCCAAAACTTTGTCTAGCTATAGATTTATTAAATGCTAAATTTGGGCAAGGTCGCGTTGGGCTTATTGATATTATTACACGATTTCTAAGGTAGGCGGGATGGTACATTTGTATGGGAGGTACCAGAAGGGGAGTTACCAAACTTTGTATAGCTACAGATTTATTAAAAGCAAAATTTGGGCAAGTTCGCGTTGGGCAAATTGATATTATTACAAGATTTCTAAGGTAGGCGGGATGGTACATTTGTATGGGAGGTACCAGAAGAGGAGTTGCCAGACTTCCAAGTTTTTGTCCTAAACTTTGTCTAGCAACATCTTTATTAAATACAGAATTTGGGCAAGATCGCGTTGGGGCGGGATGGTACCTTTGTATGGGAGGTACCAAAAGGGGAGTTTCCAGGCTTCCAAGTTTTTGTCCAAAATTTTTGTCTAGATATAGATTTATTAAATACAAAATTTGGGCAAGATCGCGGTGGGAATATTGATATTAATACACGATTTCTAACGGGGCGGGATGGTACATTTGTGTGGGAGGTACCAGAAGAGGAGTTACCAGACTTCCAAGTTTTTGTCCATAACTTTGTCTAGCTATAGATTTATTAAATGCTAAATTTGGGCAAGGTCGCGTTGGTCTTATTGATATTCTTACACGATTTCTAAGGTAGGCGGGATGGTACATTTGTATGGGATGTACCTAAAGGGGAGTTGCCAGGCTTCCAAGTTTTTGTCAAAAATTTTTGTCTAGCTATAGATTTATTAAATACAAAATTTGGGCAAGACCGCGGTGGGAATATTGATATTATTACACGATTTCGAATGGGGCGGGATGGAACATTTGTATGGGATTTACCAGAAGAGGAGGTGCCAGACTTCCAAGTTTTTGTCCGAAACTTTGTCTAGCTATAGATTTATTAAATGCTAAATTTGGGCAAGGTCGCGTTGGTCTTATTGATATTCTTACACGATTTCTAAGGTAGGCGGGATGGTACATTTGTATGGGATGTACCTAAAGGGGAGTTGCCAGGCTTCCAAGTTTTTGTCAAAAATTTTTGTCTAGCTATAGATTTATTAAATACAAAATTTGGGCAAGACCGCGGTGGGAATATTGATATTATTACACGATTTCGAATTTGGCGGGATGGTACATTTGTATGGGAGGTACAGGAAGGGGAGTTACCAGACTTCCAAGTTTTTGTCCAAAACTTTGTCTAGCTATAGATTTACTAAATACAAAATTTGGGCAAGACCGCGGTGGGAATATTGATATTATTACACGATTTCGAATTTGGCGGGAATTTGAATACCAGAAGAGGAGTTGCAAGACATCCAAGTTTTTGTCCGAAACTTTGTCTAGCAATAGCTTTATTAAATACAGAATTTGGGCAAGATCGCGTTGGGCCGGGATGGTACATTTGTATGGGAGGTACCAAAAGGGGAGTTGGCAGGTTTCCAAGTTTTTGTCCAAAACTTTGTCTAGCTATAGATTTATTAAATACAGAATTTGGGAGAGATCGCGTTGGTGCGGGATGGTACCTTTGTATGGGAGGTACAGGAAGGGGAGTTACCAGACTTCCAAGTTTTTGTCCAAAACTTTGTCTAGCTATAGATTTATTAAATGCAAAATTTGGGCAAGATCGCGGTGGGAATATTGATATTATTACACGATTTCGAATGGGGCGGGATGGTACATTTGTATGGGATGTACCAGAAGAGGAGTTGCCAGACTTACAAGTTTTTGTCCAAAACTTTGTCTAGCTATAGATTTATTAACTCTTTCGGCGGCATTGGTTTAATTTTTGTACCATATATTTTCCATATTTTTCGCGACGGTGGTACATTTTTCGTACCACATATGTTTTACGTTATCACTTAAGTCTCAAAGGTTTAAAAATTGAACCGCTCTTCATAACGGGACAATAAAGCAATAATGTTCTCAGAGAAATTTTCGTTTTGTGCAAATTGCGTATTTTATGTACATTTTATGGTCAGTGAAGCAACTTTTGTGCAACGCAGTGGATGGTTATTGAAAAAAGAAAAAAAGAATTTTTTCTGAATTTTTTTTAAGTTTTGATCATTTTTTATTAAAATAAAAACATTTAATTTAAAAAAAAAAAAAAAAAATTCTTTGCTACATAAGGGGGTAAAATTGTTCCTGAATCTTTGCCGCTGAAAGAGTTAAATGCTAAATTTGGGCAAGGTCGCGTTGGTCTTATTGATATTATTACACGATTTCTAAGGTAGGCGGGATGGTACATTTGTATGGGAGGTACCAGAAGGGGAGTTACCAAACTTTGTATAGCTACAGATTTATTAAAAGCAAAATTTGGGCAAGGTCGCGTTGGGCAAATTGATATTATTACAAGATTTCTAAGGTAGGCGGGATAGTACATTTGTATGGGAGGTACCAGAAGAGGAGTTGCCAGACTTCCAAGTTTTTTTCCTAAACTTTGTCTAGCAACATCTTTATTAAATACAGAATTTGGGCAAGATCGCGTTGGGGCGGGATGGTACCTTTGTATGGGAGGTACCAAAAGGGGAGTTTCCAGGCTTCCAAGTTTTTGTCCAAAATTTTTGTCTAGCTATAGATTTATTAAATACAAAATTTGGGCAAGATCGCGGTGGGAATATTGATATTAATACACGATTTCTAACGGGGCGGGATGGTACATTTGTATGGGAGGTACCAGAAGAGGAGTTACCAGACTTCCAAGTTTTTGTCCATAACTTTGTCTAGCTATAGATTTATTAAATGCTAAATTTGGGCAAGGTCGCGTTGGTCTTATTGATATTATTACACGATTTCCAAGGTAGGCGGGATACTACATTTGTATGGGAGGTACCAAAAGGGGAGTTGCCAGGTTTCCAAGTTTTTGTCCAAAACTTTGTCTAGCTATAGATTTATTAAATACAGAATTTGGGCAAGACCGCGGTGGGAATATTGATATTATTACACGATTTCGAAATTGGCGGGATGGTACATTTGTATGGGATTTACCAGAAGAGGAGTTGCAAGACTTCCAAGTTTTTGTCCGAAACTTTGTCTAGCAATAGCTTTATTAAATACAGAATTTGGGCAAGATCGCGTTGGGCCGGGATGGTACATTTGTATGGGAGGTACCAAAATGGGAGTTGCCAGGTTTCCAAGTTTTTGTCCAAAACTTTGTCTAGCTATAGATTTATTAAATACAGAATTTGGACAAGATCGCGTTGGGGCGGGATGGTACCTTTGTATGGGAGGTACAGGAAGGGGAGTTACCAGACTTCCAAGTTTGTGTCCAAAACTTTGTCTAGCTATAGATTTATTAAATACAGAATTTGGGCAAGATCGCGTTGGGGCGGGATGGTACCTTTGTATGTGAGGTACAGGAATGGGAGTTACCAGACTTCCAAGTTTTTGTCCAAAACTTTGTCTAGCTATAGATTTACTAAATACAAAATTTGGGCAAGACCGCGGTGGGAATATTGATATTATTACACGATTTCGAATGGGGCGGGATGGTACATTTGTATGGGAGGTACCAGAAGGGGAGTTACCAAACTTTGTCTAGCTATAGATTTATTAAAAGCAAAATTTGGGCAAGGTCGCGTTGGGCATATTGATATTATTACACGATTTCCAAGGTAGGCGGGATACTACATTTGTATGGGAGGTACCAAAAGGGGAGTTGCCAGGTTTCCAAGTTTTTGTCCAAGACTTTGTCTAGCTATAGATTTATTAAATACAGAATTTGGGCAAGATCGCGTTGGGGCGGGATGGTACCTTTGTATGGGAGGTACCAGAAGGGGAGTTACCAGACTTCCAAGTTTTTGTCCAAAACTTTGTCTAGCTATAGATTTACTAAATACAAAATTTGGGCAAGATCGCGGTGGGCTTATTGATATTATTACACGATTTCTAAGGTAGGCGGGATGGTACATTTGTATGGGAGGTACCAGAAGGAGAGTTACCAGACTTCCAAGTTTTTGTCCAAAACTTTGTCTAGCTATAGATTTATTAAATGCAAAATTTGGGCAAGATCGCGGTGGGAATATTGATATTATTACACGATTTCGAATGGGGCGGGATGGTACATTTGTATGGGATTTACCAGGAGTTGCCAGACTTACAAGTTTTTGTCAGTAACTTTGTCTAGCAATAGCTTTATTAAATACAGAATTTGGGCAAGATCGCGTTATGCCGGGATGGTACATTTGTACCAAAAGGGGAGTTGCCAGGTTTCCAAGTTTTTGCCCAAAACTTTGTCTAGCTATAGATTTATTAAATGCTAAATTTGGGCAAGGTCGCGTTGGGCTTATTGATATTATTACACGATTTCTAAGGTAGGCGGGATGGTACATTTGTATGGGAGGTACCAGAAGGGGAGTTACCAAACTTTGTATAGCTACAGATTTATTAAAAGCAAAATTTGAGCAAGTTCGCGTTGGGCAAATTGATATTATTACAAGATTTCTAAGGTAGGCGGGATAGTACATTTGTATGGGAGGTACCAGAAGAGGAGTTGCCAGACTTCCAAGTTTTTGTCCTAAACTTTGTCTAGCAACATCTTTATTAAATACAGAATTTGGGCAAGATCGCGTTGGGCGGGATGGTACCTTTGTATGGGAGGTACCAAAAGGGGAGTTTCCAGGCTTCCAAGTTTTTGTCCAAAATTTTTGTCTAGCTATAGATTTATTAAATACAAAATTTGGGCAAGATCGCGGTGGGAATATTGATATTAATACACGATTTCTAACGGGCGGGATAGTACATTTGTATGGGAGGTACCAGAAGAGGAGTTACCAGACTTCCAAGTTTTTGTCCATAACTATGTCTAGCTATAGATTTATTAAATGCTAAATTTGGGCAAGGTCGCGTTGGTCTTATTGATATTATTGCACGATTTCTAAGGTAGGCGGGATGGTACATTTGTATGGGAGGTACCAGAAGGGGAGTTACCAAACTTTGTATAGCTACAGATTTATTAAAAGCAAAATTTGGGCAAGTTCGCGTTGGGCAAATTGATATTATTACAAGATTTCTAAGGTAGGCGGGATAGTACATTTGTATGGGAGGTACCAGAAGAGGAGTTGCCAGACATCCAAGTTTTTGTCCTAAACTTTGTCTAGCAACATCTTTATTAAATACAGAATTTGGGCAAGATCGCGTTGGGGCGGGATGGTACCTTTGTATGGGAGGTACCAAAAGGGGAGTTTCCAGGCTTCCAAGTTTTTGTCCAAAATTTTTGTCTAGCTATAGATTTATTAAATACAAAATTTGGGCAAGATCGCGGTGGGAATATTGATATTAATACACGATTTCTAACGGGGCGGGATGGTACATTTGTATGGGAGGTACCAGAAGAGGAGTTACCGGACTTCCAAGTTTTTGTCCATAGATTTATTAAATGCTAAATTTGGGCAAGGTCGCGTTGGTCTTATTGATATTATTACACGATTTCTAAGGTAGGCGGGATGGTACATTTGTATGGGATGTACCTAAAGGGGAGTTGCCAGGCTTCCAAGTTTTTGTCAAAAATTTTTGTCTAGCTATAGATTTATTAAATACAAAATTTGGGCAAGACTGCGGTGGGAATATTGATATTATTACACGATTTCGAATGGGGCGGGATGGAACATTTGTATGGGATTTACCATAAGAGGAGTTGCCAGACTTCCAAGATTTTGTCCGAAACTTTGTCTAACAATAGCTTTATTAAATACAGAATTTGGGCAAGATCGCGTTGGGCCGAGATGGTACATTTGTATGGGATGTACCTAAAGGGGAGTTGCCAGGTTTCCAAGTTTTTGTCCAAATCTTTGTCTAGCTATAGATTTATTAAATGCTAAATTTGGGCAAGGTCGCGTTGGGCTTATTGATATTATTACACGATTTCTAAGGTAGGCGGGATGGTACATTTGTATGGGAGGTACCAGAAGGGCAGTTACCAGACTTCCAAGTTTTTGTCCATAACTTTGTCTAGCTAAAGATTTATTAAATGCTAAATTTGGGCAAGGTCGCGTTGGTCTTATTGATATTATTACACGATTTCTAAGGTAGGCGGGGTGGTACATTTGTATGGGAGGTACCAGAAGTGGAGTTACCAGACTTCCAAGTTTTTGTCCATAACTTTGCCTAGCTATAGATTTATTAAATTCAAAATTTGGGCAAGACCGCGGTGGGAATATTGATATTATTACACGATTTCTAATGGGGCGTGATGGTACATTTGTATGGGAGGTACAGGAAGGGGAGTTACCAGACTTCCAAGTTTTTGTCCAAAACTTTGTCTAGCTATAGATTTACTAAATACAAAATTTGGGCAAGACCGCGGTGGGAATATTGATATTATTACACGATTTCGAATTTGGCGGGAATTTGAATACCAGAAGAGGAGTTGCAAGACTTCCAAGTTTTTGTCCGAAACTTTGTCTAGCAATAGCTTTATTAAATACAGAATTTGGGCAAGATCGCGTTGGGCCGGGATGGTACATTTGTATGGGAGGTACCAAAAGGGGAGTTGGCAGGTTTCCAAGTTTTTGTCCAAAACTTTGTCTAGCTATAGATTTATTAAATACAGAATTTGGGAGAGATCGCGTTGGTGCGGGATGGTACCTTTGTATGGGAGGTACAGGAAGGGGAGTTACCAGACTTCCAAGTTTTTGTCCAAAACTTTGTCTAGCTATAGATTTACTGAATACAAAATTTGGGCAAGACCGCGGTGGGAATATTGATATTATTACATGATTTCGAATTTGGCGGGATGGTACATTTGTATGGCATTTACCAGAAGAGGAGTTGCAAGACTTCCAAGTTTTTGTCCGAAACTTTGCCTAGCTATAGGTTTATTAAATTCAAAATTTGGGCAAGACCGCGGTGGGAATATTGATATTATTACACGATTTCTAATGGGGCGGGATGGTACCTTTGTATGGGAGGTACAGGAAGGGGAGTTACCAGACTTCCAAGTTTTTGTCCAAAACTTTGTCTAGCTATAGATTTACTAAATACAAAATTTGGGCGAGACCGCGGTGGGAATATTGATATTATTACACGATTTCGAATGGGGCGGGATGGAACATTTGTATGGGATTTGCCAGAAGAGGAGTTGCCAGACTTCCAAGTTTTTGTCCGAAACTTTGTCTAACAATAGCTTTATTAAATACAGAATTTGGGCAAGATCGCGTTGGGCCGAGATGGTACATTTGTATGGGATGTACCTAAAGGGGAGTTGCCAGGTTTCCAAGTTTTTGTCCAAAACTTTGTCTAGCTATAGATTAATTAAATGCTAAATTTGGGCAAAGTCGCGTTGGGCTTATTGATATTATTACACGATTTCTAAGGTAGGCGGGATGGTACATTTGTATGGGAGGTACCAGAAGGGGAGTTACCAAACTTTGTATATCTACAGATTTATTAAAAGCAAAATTTGGGCAAGGTCGCGTTGGGCAAATTGATATTATTACAAGATTTCTAAGGTAGGCGGGATAGTACATTTGTATGGGAGGTACCAGAAGAGGAGTTGCCAGACTTCCAAGTTTTTGTCCTAAACTTTGTCTAGCAACATCTTTATTAAATACAGAATTTGGGCAAGATCGCGTTGGGCCGAGATGGTGCATTTGTATGGGATGTACCTAAAGGGGAGTTGCCAGGTTTCCAAGTTTTTGTCCAAAACTTTGTCTAGCTATAGATTTATTAAATGCTAAATTTGGGCAAAGTCGCGTTGGGCTTATTGATATTATTACACGATTTCTAAGGTAGGCGGGATGGTACATTTGTATGGGAGGTACCAGAAGGGGAGTTACCAAACTTTGTATATGTACAGATTTATTAAAAGCAAAATTTGGGCAAGGTCGCGTTGGGCAAATTGAAATTATTACAAGATTTCTAAGGTAGGCGGGATAGTACATTTGTATGGGAGGTACCAGAAGAGGAGTTGCCAGACTTCCAAGTTTTTGTCCTAAACTTTGTCTAGCAACATCTTTATTAAATACAGAATTTGGGCAAGATCGCGTTGGGCCGAGATGGTACATTTGTATGGGAGGTACCAGAAGGGGAGTTACCAGACTTCCAAGTTTTTGTCCATAACTTTGCCTAGCTATAGATTTATTAAATGCAAAATTTGGACGATTTAGGACAAAAACTTGGAGGTACCAGAATGGGAGTTACCAGGTTTCCAAGTTTTTGTCCAAAACTTTGCCTAGCTATAGGTTTATTAAATTCAAAATTTGGGCAAGACCGCGGTGGGAATATTGATATTATTACACGATTTCGAATGGGGCGGGATGAAACATTTGTATGGGATTTGCCAGAAGAGGAGTTGCCAGACTTCCAAGTTTTTGTCCGAAACTTTGTCTAACAATAGCTTTATTAAATACAGAATTTGGGCAAGATCGCGTTGGGCCGAGATGGTACATTTGTATGGGATGTACCTAAAGGGGAGTTGCCAGGTTTCCAAGTTTTTGTCCAAAACTTTGTCTAGCTATAGATTAATTAAATGCTAAATTTGGGCAAAGTCGCGTTGGGCTTATTGATATTATTACACGATTTCTAAGGTAGGCGGGATGGTACATTTGTATGGGAGGTACCAGAAGGGGAGTTACCAAACTTTGTATATCTATAGATTTATTAAATTCAAAATTTGGGCAAGACCGCGGTGGGAATATTGATATTATTACACGATTTCTAATGGGGCGGGATGGTACATTTGTATGGGAGGTACAGGAAGGGCAGTTACCAGACTTCCAAGTTTTTGTCCACAACTTTGTCTAGCTATAGATTTACTAATTTGGGCAAGACCGCGGTGGGAATATTGATATTATTACACGATTTCGAATTTGGCGGGAATTTGAATACCAGAAGAGGAGTTGCAAGACTTCCAAGTTTTTGTCCGAAACTTTGTCTAGCAATAGCTTTATTAAATACAGAATTTGGGCAAGATCGCGTTGGGCCGGGATGGTACATTTGTATGGGAGGTACCAAAAGGGGAGTTGGCAGGTTTCCAAGTTTTTGTCCAAAACTTTGTCTAGCTATAGATTTATTAAATACAGAATTTGGGAGAGATCGCGTTGGTGCGGGATGGTACCTTTGTATGGGAGTTACAGGAAGGGGAGTTACCAGACTTCCAAGTTTTTGTCCAAAACTTTGTCTAGCTATAGATTTACTGAATACAAAATTTGGGCAAGACCGCGGTGGGAATATTGATATTATTACACGATTTCGAATTTGGCGGGATGGTACATTTGTATGGCATTTACCAGAAGAGGAGTTGCAAGACTTCCAAGTTTTTGTCCGAAACTTTGCCTAGCTATAGGTTTATTAAATTCAAAATTTGGGCAAGACCGCGGTGGGAATATTGATATTATTACACGATTTCTAATGGGGCGGGATGGTACCTTTGTATGGGAGGTACAGGAAGGGGAGTTACCAGACTTCCAAGTTTTTGTCCAAAACTTTGTCTAGCTATAGATTTACTAAATACAAAATTTGGGCGAGACCGCGGTGGGAATATTGATATTATTACACGATTTCGAATGGGGCGGGATGGTACATTTGTATGGCATTTTCCAGAAGAGGATTTGCAAGACTTCCAAGTTTTTGTCCGAAACTTTGTCTAGCTATAGATTTATTAAATACACAATTTGGGACAGATCGCGTTGGGGCGGGATGGTACCTTTGTATGGGAGGTACAGGAAGGGGAGTTACCAGACTTCCAAGTTTTTGTCCAAAACTTTGTCTAGCTATAGATTTACTAAATACAAAATTTGGGCGAGACCGCGGTGGGAATATTGATATTATTACACGATTTCGAATGGGGCGGGATGGTACATTTGTATGGGAGGTACCAGAATGGGAGTTACCAGGTTTCCAAGTTTTTGTCCAAAACTTTGCCTAGCTATAGGTTTATTAAATTCAAAATTTGGGCAAGACCGCGGTGGGAATATTGATATTATTACACGATTTCGAATGGGGCGGGATGGAACATTTGTATGGGATTTGCCAGAAGAGGAGTTGCCAGACTTCCAAGTTTTTGTCCGAAACTTTGTCTAACAATAGCTTTATTAAATACAGAATTTGGGCAAGATCGCGTTGGGCCGAGATGGTACATTTGTATGGGATGTACCTAAAGGGGAGTTGCCAGGTTTCCAAGTTTTTGTCCAAAACTTTGTCTAGCTATAGATTAATTAAATGCTAAATTTGGGCAAAGTCGCGTTGGGCTTATTGATATTATTACACGATTTCTAAGGTAGGCGGGATGGTACATTTGTATGGGAGGTACCAGAAGGGGAGTTACCAAACTTTGTATATCTACAGATTTATTAAAAGCAAAATTTGGGCAAGGTCGCGTTGGGCAAATTGATATTATTACAAGATTTCTAAGGTAGGCGGGATAGTACATTTGTATGGGAGGTACCAGAAGAGGAGTTGCCAGACTTCCAAGTTTTTGTCCTAAACTTTGTCTAGCAACATCTTTATTAAATACAGAATTTGGGCAAGATCTCGTTGGGCCGAGATGGTACATTTGTATGGGATGTACCTAAAGGGGAGTTGCCAGGTTTCCAAGTTTTTGTCCAAAACTTTGTCTAGCTATAGATTTATTAAATGCTAAATTTGGGCAAAGTCGCGTTGGGCTTATTGATATTATTACACGATTTCTAAGGTAGGCGGGATGGTACATTTGTATGGGAGGTACCAGAAGGGGAGTTACCAAACTTTGTATATGTACAGATTTATTAAAAGCAAAATTTGGGCAAGGTCGCGTTGGGCAAATTGATATTATTACAAGATTTCTAAGGTAGGCGGGATAGTACATTTGTATGGGAGGTACCAGAAGAGGAGTTGCCAGACTTCCAAGTTTTTGTCCTAAACTTTGTCTAGCAACATCTTTATTAAATACAGAATTTGGGCAAGATCGCGTTGGTCCGAGATGGTACATTTGTATGGGAGGTACCAGAAGGGGAGTTACCAGACTTCCAAGTTTTTGTCCATAACTTTGCCTAGCTATAGATTTATTAAATGCAAAATTTGGACGATTTAGGACAAAAACTTGGAGGTACCAGAATGGGAGTTACCAGGTTTCCAAGTTTTTGTCCAAAACTTTGCCTAGCTATAGGTTTATTAAATTCAAAATTTGGGCAAGACCGCGGTGGGAATATTGATATTATTACACGATTTCGAATGGGGCGGGATGAAACATTTGTATGGGATTTGCCAGAAGAGGAGTTGCCAGACTTCCAAGTTTTTGTCCGAAACTTTGTCTAACAATAGCTTTATTAAATACAGAATTTGGGCAAGATCGCGTTGGGCCGCGATGGTACATTTGTATGGGATGTACCTAAAGGGGAGTTGCCAGGTTTCCAAGTTTTTGTCCAAAACTTTGTCTAGCTATAGATTAATTAAATGCTAAATTTTGCAAAGTCGCGTTGGGCTTATTGATATTATTACACGATTTCTAAGGTAGGCGGGATGGTACATTTGTATGGGAGGTACCAGAAGGGGAGTTACCAAACTTTGTATATCTACAGATTTATTAAAAGCAAAATTTGGGCAAGGTCGCGTTGGGCAAATTGATATTATTACAAGATTTCTAAGGTAGGCGGGATAGTACATTTGTATGGGAGGTACCAGAAGAGGAGTTGCCAGACTTCCAAGTTTTTGTCCTAAACTTTGTCTAGCAACATCTTTATTAAATACAGAATTTGGGCAAGATCGCGTTGGGCCGAGATGGTACATTTGTATGGGAGGTACCAGTAGGGGAGTTACCAGACTTCCAAGTTTTTGTCCATAACTTTGCCTAGCTATAGATTTATTAAATGCAAAATTTGGACGATTTCGAATGGGGCGGGATGGTACATTTGTATGGGATTTACCAGAAGAGGAGTTGCCAGACTTCCAAGTTTTTGTCCGTAACTTTGTCTAGCAACATCTTTATTAAATACAGAATTTGGGCAAGATCGCGTTGGGCCGAGATGGTACATTTGTATGGGAGGTACCAGAAGGGGAGTTACCAGACTTCCAAGTTTTTGTCCATAACTTTGCCTAGCTATAGATTTATTAAATGCAAAATTTGGACGATTTCGAATGGGGCGGGATGGTACATTTGTATGGGATTTACCAGAAGAGGAGTTGCCAGACTTCCAAGTTTTTGTCCGTAACTTTGTCTAGCAATAGCTTTATTAAATACAGAATTTGGGCAAGATCGCGTTGGGCCGAGATGGTACATTTGTATGGGATGTACCTAAAGGGGAGTTGCCAGGTTTCCAAGTTTTTGTCCAAAACTTTGTCTAGCTATAGATTTTTTAAATGCTAAATTTGGGTAAAGTCGCGTTGGGCTTATTGATATTATTACACGATTTCTAAGGTAGGCGGGATGGTACATTTGTATGGGAGGTACCAGAAGGGGAGTTACCAAACTTTGTATATGTACAGATTTATTAAAAGCAAAATTTGGGCAAGGCCGCGTTGGGCTTATTGATATTATTACACGATTTCTAAGGTAGGCGGGATGGTACATTTGTATGGGAGGTACCAGAAGGGGAGTTACCAGACTTCCAAGTTTTTGTCCATAACTTTTTTTAGCTATAGGTTTATTAAATTCAAAATTTGGGCAAGACCGCGGTGGGAATATTGATATTATTACACGATTTCTAATGGCGGGATGGTACATGGCGGGATGGTACATTTGTATGGGAGGTACAGGAAGGGGAGTTACCAGACTTCCAAGTTTTTGTCCAAAACTTTGTCTAGCTATAGATTTACTAAATACAAAATTTGGGCAAGACCGCGGTGGGAATATTGATATTATTACACGATTTCGAATTTGGCGGGAATTTGAATACCAGAAGAGGAGTTGCAAGACTTCCAAGTTTTTGTCCGAAACTTTGTCTAGCAATAGCTTTATTAAATACAGAATTTGGGCAAGATCGCGTTGGGCCGGGATGGTACATTTGTATGGGAGGTACCAAAAGGGGAGTTGGCAGGTTTCCAAGTTTTTGTCCAAAACTTTGTCTAGCTATAGATTTATTAAATACAGAATTTGGGAGAGATCGCGTTGGTGCGGGATGGTACCTTTGTATGGGAGGTACAGGAAGGGGAGTTACCAGACTTCCAAGTCCGAAACTTTGTCTAGCAATAGCTTTATTAAATACAGAATTTGGGCAAGATCGCGTTGGGCCGGGATGGTACATTTGTATGGGAGGTACCAAAAGGTGAGTTGGCAGGTTTCCAAGTTTTTGTCCAAAACTTTGTCTAGCTATAGATTTATTAAATACAGAATTTGGGAGAGATCGCGTTGGTGCGGGATGGTACCTTTGTATGGGAGGTACAGGAAGGGGAGTTACCAGACTTCCAAGTTTTTGTCCAAAACTTTGTCTAGCTATAGATTTACTGAATACAAAATTTGGGCAAGACCGCGGTGGGAATATTGATATTATTACACGATTTCGAATTTGGCGGGATGGTACATTTGTATGGCATTTACCAGAAGAGGAGTTGCAAGACTTCCAAGTTTTTGTCCAAAACTTTGCCTAGCTATAGGTTTATTAAATTCAAAAATTGAGCAAGACCGCGGTGGGAATATTGATATTATTACACGATTTCGAATGGGGCGGGATGGAACATTTGTATGGGATTTACCAGAAGAGGAGTTGCCAGACTTCCAAGTTTTTGTCCGAAACTTTGTCTAACAATAGCTTTATTAAATACAGAATTTGGGCAAGATCGCGTTGGGCCGAGATGGTACATTTGTATGGGATGTACCTAAAGGGGAGTTGCCAGGTTTCCAAGTTTTTGTCCAAAACTTTGTCTAGCTATAGATTTATTAAATGCTAAATTTGGGCAAGGTCGCGTTGGTCTTATTGATATTATTACACGATTTCTAAGGTAGGCGGGATGGTACATTTGTATGGGATGTACCTAAAGGGGAGTTGCCAGGCTTCCAAGTTTTTGTCCAAAATTTTTGTCTAGCTATAGATTTATTAAATACAAAATTTGGGCAAGATCGCGGTGGGAATATGGATATTAATACACGATTTCTAACGGGGCGGGATGGTACATTTGTATGGGAGGTACCAAAAGGGGAGTTTCCAGGCTTCCAAGTTTTTGTCCAAATTTTTTGTCTAACAATAGCTTTATTAAATACAGAATTTGGGCAAGATCGCGTTGGGCGGGATGGTACCTTTGTATGGGAGGTACCAAAAGGGGAGTTTCCAGGCTTCCAAGTTTTTGTCCAAAATTTTTGTCTAGCTATAGATTTATTAAATACAAAATTTGGGCAAGATCGCGTTGGGAATATGGATATTAATACACGATTTCTAACGAGGCGGGATGGTACATTTGTATGGGAGGTACCAGAAGAGGAGTTACCAGACTTCCAAGTTTTTGTCCATAACTTTGTCTAGCTATAGATTTATTAAATGCTAAATTTGGGCAAGGTCGCGTTGGTCTTATTGATATTATTACACGATTTCTAAGGTAGGCGGGATGGTACATTTGTATGGGATGTACCTAAAGGGGAGTTGCCAGGCTTCCAAGTTTTTGTCCAAAATTTTTGTCTAGCTATAGATTTATTAAATACAAAATTTGGGCAAGATCGCGGTGGGAATATGGATATGAATACACGATTTCTAACGGGGCGGGATGGTACATTTGTATGGGAGGTACCAAAAGGGGAGTTTCCAGGCTTCCAAGTTTTTGTCCATAACTTTGTCTAGCTATAGATTTATTAAATGCTAAATTTGGGCAAGGTCGCGTTGGTCTTATTGATATTATTACACGATTTCTAAGGTAGGCGGGATGGTACATTTGTATGGGATGTACCTAAAGGGGAGTTGCCAGGCTTCCAAGTTTTTGTCCAAAATTTTTGTCTAGCTATAGATTTATTAAATACAAAATTTGGGCAAGATCGCGGTGGTAATATGGATATTAATACACGATTTCTAACGGGGCGGGATGGTACATTTGTATGGGAGGTACCAGAAGAGGAGTTACCAGACTTCCAAGTTTTTGTCCATAACTTTGTCTAGCTATAGATTTATTAAATGCTAAATTTGGGCAAGGTCGCGTTGGTCTTATTGATATTATTACACGATTTCTAAGGTAGGCGGGATGGTACATTTGTATGGGATGTACCTAAAGGGGAGTTGCCAGGCTTCCAAGTTTTTGTCCAAAATTTTTGTCTAGCTATAGATTTATTAAATACAAAATTTGGGCATGATCGCGGTGGGAATATGGATATTAATACACGATTTCTAACGGGGCGGGATGGTACATTTGTATGGGAGGTACCAAAAGGGGAGTTTCCAGGCTTCCAAGTTTTTGTCCAAAATTTTTGTCTAGCTATAGATTTATTAAATACAAAATTTGGGCAAGATCGCGGTGGTAATATGGATATTAATACACGATTTCTAACGGGGCGGGATGGTACATTTGTATGGTAGGTACCAGAAGAGGAGTTACCAGACTTCCAAGTTTTTGTCCATAACTTTGTCTAGCTATAGATTTATTAAATGCTAAATTTGGGCAAGGTCGCGTTGGTCTTATTGATATTATTACACGATTTCTAAGGTAGGCGGGATGGTACATTTGTATGGGATGTACCTAAAGGGGAGTTGCCAGGCTTCCAAGTTTTTGTCCAAAATTTTTGTCTAGCTATAGATTTATTAAATACAAAATTTGGGCAAGATCGCGGTGGTAATATGGATATTAATACACGATTTCTAACGGGGCGGGATGGTACATTTGTATGGGAGGTACCAGAAGAGGAGTTACCAGACTTCCAAGTTTTTGTCCATAACTTTGTCTAGCTATAGATTTATTAAATGCTAAATTTGGGCAAGGTCGCGTTGGTCTTATTGATATTATTACACGATTTCTAAGGTAGGCGGGATGGTACATTTGTATGGGATGTACCTAAAGGGGAGTTGCCAGGCTTCCAAGTTTTTGTCCAAAATTTTTGTCTAGCTATAGATTTATTAAATACAAAATTTGGGCAAGATCGCGGTGGGAATATGGATATTAATACACGATTTCTAACGGGGCGGGATGGTACATTTGTATGGGAGGTACCAAAAGGGGAGTTTCCAGGCTTCCAAGTTTTTGTCCAAAATTTTTGTCTAGCTATAGATTTATTAAATACAAAATTTGGGCAAGATCGCGGTGGGAATATGGATATTAATACACGATTTCTAACGGGGCGGGATGGTACATTTGTATGGGAGGTACCAAAAGGGGAGTTTCCAGGCTTCCAAGTTTTTGTCCAAAATTTTTGTCTAGCTATAGATTTATTAAATACAAAATTTGGGCAAGATCGCGTTGGGAATATGGATATTAATACACGATTTCTAACGAGGCGGGATGGTACATTTGTATGGGAGGTACCAGAAGAGGAGTTACCAGACTTCCAAGTTTTTGTCCATAACTTTGTCTAGCTATAGATTTATTAAATGCTAAATTTGGGCAAGGTCGCGTTGGTCTTATTGATATTATTACACGATTTCTAAGGTAGGCGGGATGGTACATTTGTATGGGATGTACCTAAAGGGGAGTTGCCAGGCTTCCAAGTTTTTGTCCAAAATTTTTGTCTAGCTATAGATTTATTAAATACAAAATTTGGGCAAGATCGCGGTGGGAATATGGATATGAATACACGATTTCTAACGGGGCGGGATGGTACATTTGTATGGGAGGTACCAAAAGGGGAGTTTCCAGGCTTCCAAGTTTTTGTCCAAAACTTTGTCTAGCTATAGATTTACTAAATACAAAATTTGGGCAAGACCGCGGTGGGAATATTGATATTATTACACGATTTCGAATTTGGCGGGATGGTACATTTGTATGGCATTTACCAGAAGAGGAGTTGCAAGACTTCCAAGTTTTTGTCCGAAACTTTGTCCAGCTATAGGTTTATTAAATTCAAGATTTATTAAATACAGAATTTGGGCAAGATCGCGTTGGGGCGGGATGGTACATTGGTATGGGAGGTACCAAAAGGGGAGTTGCAAGACTTCCAAGTTTTTGTCCAAAATTTTTGTCTAGCTATAGATTTATTAAATACAAAATTTGGGCAAGATCGCGGTGGGAATATGGATATGAATACACGATTTCTAACGGGGCGGGATGGTACATTTGTATGGGAGGTACCAAAAGGGGAGTTTCCAGGCTTCCAAGTTTTTGTCCAAAATTTTTGTCTAGCTATAGATTTATTAAATACAAAATTTGGGCAAGATCGCGGTGGGAATATGGATATTAATACACGATTTCTAACGGGGCGGGATGGTACATTTGTATGGGAGGTACCAAAAGGGGAGTTTCCAGGCTTCCAAGTTTTTGTCCAAAATTTTTGTCTAACAATAGCTTTATTAAATACAGAATTTGGGCAAGATCGCGTTGGGGCGGGATGGTACCTTTGTATGGGAGGTACCAAAAGGGGAGTTTCCAGGCTTCCAAGTTTTTGTCCAAAATTTTTGTCTAGCTATAGATTTATTAAATACAAAATTTGGGCAAGATCGCGGTGGGAATATGGATATTAATACACGATTTCTAACGGGGCGGGATGGTACATTTGTATGGGAGGTACCAGAAGAGGAGTTACCAGACTTCCAAGTTTTTGTCCATAACTTTTTCTAGCTATAGATTTATTAAATGCTAAATTTGGGCAAGGTCGCGTTGGTCTTATTGATATTATTACACGATTTCTAAGGTAGGCGGGATGGTACATTTGTATGGGATGTACCTAAAGGGGAGTTGCCAGGCTTCCAAGTTTTTGTCAAAAATTTTTGTCTAGCTATAGATTTATTAAATGCTAAATTTGGGCAAGGTCGCGTTGGGAATATTGATATTATTACACGATTTCGAATGGGGCGGGATGGAACATTTGTATGGGATTTACCAGAAGAGGAGTTGCCAGACTTCCAAGTTTTTGTCCGAAACTTTGTCTAACAATAGCTTTATTAAATACAGAATTTGGGAAAGATCGCGTTGGGCCGAGATGGTACATTTGTATGGGATGTACCTAAAGTGGAGTTGCCAGGTTTCCAAGTTTTTGTCCAAAACTTTGTCTAGCTATAGATTTATTAAATGCTAAATTTGGGCAAGGTCGCGTTGGGCTTATTGATATTATTACACGATTTCTAAGGTAGGCGGGATGGTACATTTGTATGGGAGGTACCAGAAGGGGAGTTACCAGACTTCCAAGTTTTTGTCCATAACTTTGTCTAGCTAAAGATTTATTAAATGCTAAATTTGGGCAAGGTCGCGTTGGTCTTATTGATATTATTACACGATTTCTAAGGTAGGCGGGATGGTACATTTGTATGGGAGGTACCAGAAGGGGAGTTACCAGACTTCCAAGTTTTTGTCCATAACTTTGCCTAGCTATAGATTTATTAAATGCAAAATTTGGACGATTTCGAATGGGGCGGGATGGTACATTTGTATGGGATTTACCAGAAGAGGAGTTGCCAGACTTCCAAGTTTTTGTCCGTAACTTTGTCTAGCAATAGCTTTATTAAATACAGAGTTTTGGCAAGATCGCGTTGGGCCGGGATGGTACATTTGTATGGGAGGTACCAAAAGGGGAGTTGCCAGGTTTCCAAGTTTTCGTCCAAAACTTTGTCTAGCTATAGATTTATTAAATGCTAAATTTGGGCAAGGCCGGGTTTGGCCTTTTGATATTATTACACGATTTCTAAGGTAGGCGGGATGGTACATTTGTATGGGAGGTACCAGAAGGGGAGTTACCAGACTTCCAAGTTTTTGTCCATAACTTTTTTTAGCTATAGGTTTATTAAATTCAAAATTTGGGCAAGACCGCGGTGGGAATATTGATATTACTACACGATTACTAATGGGGCGGGATGGTACATTTGTATGGGAGGTACAGGAAGGGGAGTTACCAGACTTCCAAGTTTTTGTCCAAAACTTTGTCTAGCTATAGATTTACTAAATACAAAATTTGGGCAAGACCGCGGTGGGAATATTGATATTATTACACGATTTCGAATTTGGCGGGAATTTGAATACCAGAAGAGGAGTTGCAAGACTTCCAAGTTTTTGTCCGAAACTTTGTCTAGCAATAGCTTTATTAAATACAGAATTTGGGCAAGATCGCGTTGGGCCGGGATGGTACATTTGTATGGGAGGTACCAAAAGGGGAGTTGGCAGGTTTCCAAGTTTTTGTCCAAAACTTTCTCTAGCTATAGATTTATTAAATACACAATTTGGGAGAGATCGCGTTGGTGCGGGATGGTACCTTTGTATGGGAGGTACAGGAAGGGGAGTTACCAGACTTCCAAGTTTTTGTCCGAAACTTCGTCTAGCTATAGGTTTATTAAATTCAAGATTTATTAAATACAGAATTTGGGCAAGATCGCGTTGGGGCGGGATGGTACATTGGTATGGGAGGTACCAAAAGGGGAGTTGCAAGACTTCCAAGTTTTTGTTCGAAACTTTGCCTAGCTATAGGTTTATTAAATTCAAAATTTGGGCAAGACCGCGTTGGGAATATTGATATTATTACACGATTTCTAATGGGGCGGGATGGTACATTTGTATGGCATTTACCAGAAGAGGAGTTGCAAGACTTCCAAGTTTTTGTCCGAAACTTTGTCTAGCTATAGGTTTATTAAATTCAAGATTTATTAAATACAGAATTTGGGCAAGATCGCGTTGGGGCGGGATGGTACATTTGTATGGGAGGTACAGGAAGGGGAGTTACCAGACTTCCAAGTTTTTTTCCAAAACTTTGTCTAGCTATAGATTTACTAAATACAAAATTTGGGCAAGACCGCGGTGGGAATATTGATATTATTACACGATTTCTAAGGTAGGCGGGATGGTACATTTGTATGGCATTTACCAGAAGAGGAGTCTCTGGTCTAGCTATAGGTTTATTAAATTCAAGATTTATTAAATACAGAATTTGGGCAAGATCGCGTTGGGGCGGGATGGTACATTTGTATGGGAGGTACCAAAAGGGGAGTTTCCAGGCTTCCAAGTTTTTGTCCAAAATTTTTGTCTAGCTATAGATTTATTAAATACAAAATTTGGGCAAGATCGCGGTGGGAATATGGATATTAATACACGATTTCTAACGGGGCGGGATGGTACATTTGTATGGGAGGTACCAAAAGGGGAGTTTCCAGGCTTCCAAGTTTTTGTCCAAAATTTTTGTCTAACAATAGCTTTATTAAATACAGAATTTGGGCAAGATCGCGTTGGGGCGGGATGGTACCTTTGTATGGGAGGTACCAAAAGGGGAGTTTCCAGGCTTCCAAGTTTTTGTCCAAAATTTTTGTCTAGCTATAGATTTATTAAATACAAAATTTGGGCAAGATCGCGGTGGGAATATGGATATTAATACACGATTTCTAACGGGGCGGGATGGTACATTTGTATGGGAGGTACCAGAAGAGGAGTTACCAGACTTCCAAGTTTTTGTCCATAACTTTTTCTAGCTATAGATTTATTAAATGCTAAATTTGGGCAAGGTCGCGTTGGTCTTATTGATATTATTACACGATTTCTAATGTAGGCGGGATGGTACATTTGTATGGGATGTACCTAAAGGGGAGTTGCCAGGCTTCCAAGTTTTTGTCAAAAATTTTTGTCTAGCTATAGATTTATTAAATGCTAAATTTTGGCAAGGTCGCGTTGGGAATATTGATATTATTACACGATTTCGAATGGGGCGGGATGGAACATTTGTATGGGATTTACCAGAAGAGGAGTTGCCAGACTTCCAAGTTTTTGTCCGAAACTTTGTCTAACAATAGCTTTATTAAATACAGAATTTGGGAAAGATCGCGTTGGGCCAAGATGGTACATTTGTATGGGATGTACCTAAAGTGGAGTTGCCAGGTTTCCAAGTTTTTGTCCAAAACTTTGTCTAGCTATAGATTTATTAAATGCTAAATTTGGGCAAGGTCGCGTTGGGCTTATTGATATTATTACACGATTTCTAAGGTAGGCGGGATGGTACATTTGTATGGGAGGTACCAGAAGGGGAGTTACCAGACTTCCAAGTTTTTGTCCATAACTTTGTCTAGCTAAAGATTTATTAAATGCTAAATTTGGGCAAGGTCGCGTTGGTCTTATTGATATTATTACACGATTTCTAAGGTAGGCGGGATGGTACATTTGTATGGGAGGTACCAGAAGGGGAGTTACCAGACTTCCAAGTTTTTGTCCATAACTTTGCCTAGCTATAGATTTATTAAATGCAAAATTTGGACGATTTCGAATGGGGCGGGATGGTACATTTGTATGGGATTTACCAGAAGAGGAGTTGCCAGACTTCCAAGTTTTTGTCCGTAACTTTGTCTAGCAATAGCTTTATTAAATACAGAATTTTGGCAAGATCGCGTTGGGCCGGGATGGTACATTTGTATGGGAGGTACCAAAAGGGGAGTTGCCAGGTTTCCAAGTTTTCGTCCAAAACTTTGTCTAGCTATAGATTTATTAAATGCTAAATTTGGGCAAGGCCGCGTTGGGCTTATTGATATTATTACACGATTTCTAAGGTAGGCGGGATGGTACATTTGTATGGGAGGTACCAGAAGGGGAGTTACCAGACTTCCAAGTTTTTGTCCATAACTTTTTTTTAGCTATAGGTTTATTAAATTCAAAATTTGGGCAAGACCGCGGTGGGAATATTGATATTACTACACGATTACTAATGGGGCGGGATGGTACATTTGTATGGGAGGTACAGGAAGGGGAGTTACCAGACTTCCAAGTTTTTGTCCAAAACTTTGTCTAGCTATAGATTTACTAAATACAAAATTTGGGCAAGACCGCGGTCGGAATATTGATATTATTACACGATTTCGAATTTGGCGGGAATTTGAATACCAGAAGAGGAGTTGCAAGACTTCCAAGTTTTTGTCCGAAACTTTGTCTAGCAATAGCTTTATTAAATACAGAATTTGGGCAAGATCGCGTTGGGCCGGGATGGTACATTTGTATGGGAGGTACCAAAAGGGGAGTTGGCAGGTTTCCAAGTTTTTGTCCGAAACTTTGTCTAGCTATAGGTTTATTAAATTCAAGATTTATTAAATACAGAATTTGGGCAAGATCGCGTTGGGGCGGGATGGTACATTGGTATGGGAGGTACCAAAAGGGGAGTTGCAAGACTTCCAAGTTTTTGTTCGAAACTTTGCCTAGCTATAGGTTTATTAAATTCAAAATTTGGGCAAGACCGCGTTGGGAATATTGATATTATTACACGATTTCTAATGGGGCGGGATGGTACATTTGTATGGCATTTACCAGAAGAGGAGTTGCAAGACTTCCAAGTTTTTGTCCGAAACTTTGTCTAGCTATAGGTTTATTAAATTCAAGATTTATTAAATACAGAATTTGGGCAAGATCGCGTTGGGGCGGGATGGTACATTGGTATGGGAGGTACCAAAAGGGGAGTTGCAAGACTTCCAAGTTTTTGTTCGAAACTTTGCCTAGCTATAGGTTTATTAAATTCAAAATTTGGGCAAGACCGCGTTGGGAATATTGATATTATTACACGATTTCTAATGGGGCGGGATGGTACATTTGTATGGGAGGTACAGGAAGGGGAGTTACCAGACTTCCAAGTTTTTTTCCAAAACTTTGTCTAGCTATAGATTTACTAAATACAAAATTTGGGCAAGACCGCGGTGGGAATATTGATATTATTACACGATTTCGAATTTGGCGGGATGGTACATTTGTATGGCATTTACCAGAAGAGGAGTTGCAAGACTTCCAAGTTTTTGTCCGAAACTTTGTCTAGCTATAGGTTTATTAAATTCAAGATTTATTAAATACAGAATTTGGGCAAGATCGCGTTGGGGCGGGATGGGACATTGGTATGGGAGGTACCAAAAGGGGAGTTGCAAGACTTCCAAGTTTTTGTTCGAAACTTTGCCTAGCTATAGGTTTATTAAATTCAAAATTTGGGCAAGACCGCGTTGGGAATATTGATATTATTACACGATTTCTAATGGGGCGGGATGGTACATTTGTATGGGAGGTACAGGAAGGGGAGTTACCAGACTTCCAAGTTTTTTTCCAAAACTTTGTCTAGCTATAGATTTACTAAATACAAAATTTGGGCAAGACCACGGTGGGAATATTGATATTATTACACGATTTCGAATTTGGCCTAGCTATAGGTTTATTAAATTCAAAATTTGGGCAAGACCGCGGTGGGAATATTGATATTATTACACGATTTCTAATGGGGCGGGATGGTACATTTGTATGGGAGGTACAGGAAGGGGAGTTACCAGACTTCCAAGTTTTTTTCCAAAACTTTGTCTAGCTATAGATTTACTAAATACAAAATTTGGGCAAGACCGCGGTGGGAATATTGATATTATTACACGATTTCGAATTTGGCGGGATGGTACATTTGTATGACATTTACCAGAAGAGGAGTTGCAAGACTTCCAAGTTTTTGTCCGAAACTTTGTCTAGCTATAGGTTTATTAAATTCAAGATTTATTAAATACAGAATTTGGGCAAGATCGCGTTGGGGCGGGATGGTACCTTGGTATGGGAGGTACCAAAAGGGGAGTTGCCAGGCTTCCAAGTTTTTGTCCGAAACTTTGTCTAACATTAGATTTATTAAATGCAAAGTTGGGCAAGGTCAATTGGGAATATTGATATTATTACACGATTTCTAACGGGGCGGGATGGTACATTTGTATGGGAGGTACCAGAAGGGGAGTTGCCAGACTTCCAAGTTTTTGTCCAAAATTTTTGTCTAACAATAGCTTTATTAAATACAGAATTTGGGCAAGATCGCGTTGGGGCGGGATGGTACCTTTGTATGGGAGGTACCAAAAGGGGAGTTTCCAGGCTTCCAAGTTTTTGTCCAAAATTTTTGTCTAGCTATAGATTTATTAAATACAAAATTTGGGCAAGATCGCGGTGGGAATATGGATATTAATACACGATTTCTAACGGGGCGGGATGGTACATTTGTATGGGAGGTACCAGAAGAGGAGTTACCAGACTTCCAAGTTTTTGTCCATAACTTTTTCTAGCTATAGATTTATTAAATGCTAAATTTGGGCAAGGTCGCGTTGGGCTTATTGATATTATTACACGATTTCTAAGGTAGGCGGGATGGTACACTTGTATGGGATGTACCAAAAGGGGAGTTGCCAGGCTTCCAAGTTTTTGTCAAAAATTTTTGTCTAGCTATAGATTTATTAAATGCTAAATTTTGGCAAGGTCGCGTTGGGAATATTGATATTATTACACGATTTCGAATGGGGCGGGATGGAACATTTGTATGGGATTTACCAGAAGAGGAGTTGCCAGACTTCCAAGTTTTTGTCCGAAACTTTGTCTAACAATAGCTTTATTAAATACAGAATTTGGGAAAGATCGCGTTGGGCCGAGATGGTACATTTGTATGGGATGTACCTAAAGTGGAGTTGCCAGGTTTCCAAGTTTTTGTCCAAAACTTTGTCTAGCTATAGATTTATTAAATGCTAAATTTGGGCAAGGTCGCGTTGGGCTTATTGATATTATTACACGATTGCTAAGGTAGGCGGGATGGTACATTTGTATGGGAGGTACCAGAAGGGGAGTTACCAGACTTCCAAGTTTTTGTCCATAACTTTGTCTAGCTAAAGATTTATTAAATGCTAAATTTGGGCAAGGTCGCGTTGGTCTTATTGATATTATTACACGATTTCTAAGGTAGGCGGGATGGTACATTTGTATGGGAGGTACCAGAAGGGGAGTTACCAGACTTCCAAGTTTTTGTCCATAACTTTGCCTAGCTATAGATTTATTAAATGCAAAATTTGGACGATTTCGAATGGGGCGGGATGGTACATTTGTATGGGATTTACCAGAAGAGGAGTTGCCAGACTTCCAAGTTTTTGTCCGTAACTTTGTCTAGCAATAGCTTTATTAAATACAGAATTTTGGCAAGATCGCGTTGGGCCGGGATGGTACATTTGTATGGGAGGTACCAAAAGGGGAGTTGCCAGGTTTCCAAGTTTTCGTCCAAAACTTTGTCTAGCTATAGATTTATTAAATGCTAAATTTGGGCAAGGTCGCGTTGGGCTTATTGATATTATTACACGATTTCTAAGGTAGGCGGGATGGTACATTTGTATGGGAGGTACCAGAAGGGGAGTTACCAGACTTCCAAGTTTTTGTCCATAACTTTGTCTAGCTAAAGATTTATTAAATGCTAAATTTGGGCAAGGTCGCGTTGGTCTTATTGATATTATTACACGATTTCTAAGGTAGGCGGGATGGTACATTTGTATGGGAGGTACAGGAAGGGGAGTTACCAGACTTCCAAGTTTTTGTCCAAAACTTTGTCTAGCTATAGATTTACTAAATACAAAATTTGGGCAAGACCGCGGTGGGAATATTGATATTATTACACGATTTCTAATGGGGCGGGATGGTACATTTGTATGGGAGGTACAGGAAGGGGAGTTACCAGACTTCCAAGTTTTTTTCCAAAACTTTGTCTAGCTATAGATTTATTAAATACACAATTTGGGAGAGATCGCGTTGGTGCGGGATGGTACCTTTGTATGGGAGGTACAGGAAGGGGAGTTACCAGACTTCTAAGTTTTTGTCCGAAACTTTGTCTAGCTATAGATTTATTAAATACACAATTTGGGAGAGATCGCGTTGGTGCGGGATGGTACCTTTGTATGGGAGGTACAGGAAGGGGAGTTACCAGACTTCCAAGTTTTTGTCCGAAACTTTGTCTAGCTATAGGTTTATTAAATTCAAGATTTATTAAATACAGAATTTGGGCAAGATCGCGTTGGGGCGGGATGGTACATTGGTATGGGAGGTACCAAAAGGGGAGTTGCAAGACTTCCAAGTTTTTGTTCGAAACTTTGCCTAGCTATAGGTTTATTAAATTCAAAATTTGGGCAAGACCGCGTTGGGAATATTGATATTATTACACGATTTCTAATGGGGCGGGATGGTACATTTGTATGGCATTTACCAGAAGAGGAGTTGCAAGACTTCCAAGTTTTTGTCCGAAACTTTGTCTAGCTATAGGTTTATTAAATTCAAGATTTATTAAATACAGAATTTGGGCAAGATCGCGTTGGGGCGGGATGGTACATTGGTATGGGAGGTACCAAAAGGGGAGTTGCAAGACTTCCAAGTTTTTGTTCGAAACTTTGCCTAGCTATAGGTTTATTAAATTCAAAATTTGGGCAAGACCGCGTTGGGAATATTGATATTATTACACGATTTCTAATGGGGCGGGATGGTACATTTGTATGGGAGGTACAGGAAGGGGAGTTACCAGACTTCCAAGTTTTTTTCCAAAACTTTGTCTAGCTATAGATTTACTAAATACAAAATTTGGGCAAGACCGCGGTGGGAATATTGATATTATTACACGATTTCGAATTTGGCGGGATGGTACATTTGTATGGCATTTACCAGAAGAGGAGTTGCAAGACTTCCAAGTTTTTGTCCGAAACTTTGTCTAGCTATAGGTTTATTAAATTCAAGATTTATTAAATACAGAATTTGGTCAAGATCGCGTTGGGGCGGGATGGTTCATTGGTATGGGAGGTACCAAAAGGGGAGTTGCAAGACTTCCAAGTTTTTGTTCGAAACTTTGCCTAGCTATAGGTTTATTAAATTCAAAATTTGGGCAAGACCGCGTTGGGAATATTGATATTATTACACGATTTCTAATGGGGCGGGATGGTACATTTGTATGGGAGGTACAGGAAGGGGAGTTACCAGACTTCCAAGTTTTTTTCCAAAACTTTGTCTAGCTATAGATTTACTAAATACAAAATTTGGGCAAGACCACGGTGGGAATATTGATATTATTACACGATTTCGAATTTGGCCTAGCTATAGGATTATTAAATTCAAAATTTGGGCAAGACCGCGGTGGGAATATTGATATTATTACACGATTTCTAATGGGGCGGGATGGTACATTTGTATGGGAGGTACAGGAAGGGGAGTTACCAGACTTCCAAGTTTTTTTCCAAAACTGTGTCTAGCTATAGATTTACTAAATACAAAATTTGGGCAAGACCGCGGTGGGAATATTGATATTATTACACGATTTCGAATTTGGCGGGATGGTACATTTGTATGACATTTACCAGAAGAGGAGTTGCAAGACTTCCAAGTTTTTGTCCGAAACTTTGTCTAGCTATAGGTTTATTAAATTCAAGATTTATTAAATACAGAATTTGGGCAAGATCGCGTTGGGGCGGGATGGTACCTTGGTATGGGAGGTACCAAAAGGGGAGTTGCCAGGCTTCCAAGTTTTTGTCCGAAACTTTGTCTAACATTAGATTTATTAAATGCAAAGTTGGGCAAGGTCAATTGGGAATATTGATATTATTACACGATATCTAATGGGGCGGGATGGTACATTTGTATGGGAGGTACCAGAAGGGGAGTTGCCAGACTTCCAAGTTTTTGTGCGAAACTTTGTCTAGCAATAGCTTTATTAGATAGAAAATTTGAGCAAGATCGCGTTGGTAATATTGATATTATTACACGATTTTAAGGTAGGCGGAATGGTACATTTGTATGGGAGGTACCAAAAGGGGAGTTGCCAGGCTTCCAAGTTTTTGTCCAAAATTTTTGTCTAGCTATAGATTTATTAAATACAAAATTTGGGCAAGATCGCGTTGGTAATATTGATATTATTACACGATTTTAAGGTAGGCGGAATGGTACATTTGTATGGGAGGTACCAAAAGGGGAGTTGCCAGGCTTCCAAGTTTTTGTCCAAAATTTTTGTCTAGCTATAGATTTATTAAATACAAAATTTGGGCAAGATCGCGGTGGGCATATTGATATTATTACACGATTTATAATGGGGCGGGATGGTACATTTGTATGGGGGGTACCAGAAGAGTAGTTCCAGGCTTCCAAGTTTTTGTCCGAAACTTTGTCTAACATTAGATTTATTAAATGCAAAGTTGGGCAAGGTCAATTGGGAATATTGATATTATTACACGATATCTAATGGGGCGGGATGGTACATTTGTATGGGAGGTACCAGAAGGGGAGTTGCCAGACTTCCAAGTTTTGGTCCGAAACTTTGTCTAGCAATAGCTTTATTAGATACAGAATTTGGGCAAGATCGCGTTGATAATATTGATACTATTATACGGTTTTTAAGGGGCGGGATGGTACATTAGTATAGGAGGTACCAGAAGGGGAGTTGCCAGACTTCCAAGTTTTTGTGCGAAACTTTGTCTAGCAATAGCTTTATTAGATAGAAAATTTGAGCAAGATCGCGTTGGTAATATTGATATTATTACACGATTTTAAGGTAGGCGGAATGGTACATTTGTATGGGAGGTACCAAAAGGGGAGTTGCCAGGCTTCCAAGTTTTTGTCCAAAATTTTTGTCTAGCTATAGATTTATTAAATACAAAATTTGGGCAAGATCGTGGTGGGCATATTGATATTATTACACGATTTATAATGGGGCGGGATGGTACATTTGTATGGGGGGTACCAGAAGAGTAGTTGCCAGACTTCCAAGTTTTTGTCCGAAACTTTGTCTAACAATTGATTTATTAAATGCAAATTTGGGCAAGGTCACGGTGGGAATATTGATATAATTACACGATTTCTAATGGGGCGGGATGGTACATTTGTATGGGAGGTACCAGAAGGGGAGTTCCCAGACTTCCAAGTTTTTGTCCGAAACTTTGTCTAGCAATAGCTTTATTAGATACAGAATTTCGGCAAGATCGCGTTGGTAATATCGATAATATTATACGGTTTTTAAGGGGCGGGATTGTACATTAGTATAGGAGGTACCAGAAGGGGAGTTTCCAGGCTTCCAAGTTTTTGTCCAAAATTTTGTCTAGCCATAGATTGATTAATTGCAAAATTTGGGCAAGGTCGCGTTGGGCTTATTGATATTATTACACGATTTCTAAGGTAGGCGGGATGGTATATTTGTATGGGAGGTACCAGAAGAGGAGTTACCAGACTTTCAAGTTTTTGTGCAAGACTTTGCCTAGCTATAAATTTATTAAATGCAAAATTTGGGCAAGATCGCGGTGGGAATATTGATATTATTACACGATTTCGAATGGGGCGGGATGGTACATTTGTATGGGATTTACCAGAAGAGGAGTTGCCAGACTTCCAAGTTTTTGTCCGTAACTTTGTCTAGCAATAGCTTTACTAAATACAGAATTTGGGCAAGATCGCGTTGGGGCGGGATGGTATTAAATGCTAAATTTTGGCAAGGTCGCGTTGGGCTTATTGATATTATTACACGATTTCTAAGGTAGGCGGGATGGTACATTTGTATGGGAGGCACCAGAAGGGGAGTTACCAAACTTTGTATAGCTACAGATTTATTAAAAGCAAAATTTGGGCAAGGTCGCGTTGGGCAAATTGATATTATTACAAGATTTCTAAGGTAGGCGGGATAGCACATTTGTATGCGAGGTACCAGAAGAGGAGTTGCCAGACTTCCAAGTTTTTGTCCTAAACTTTGTCTAGCAACATCTTTATTAAATACAGAATTTGGGCAAGATCGCGTTGGGGCGGGATGGTACCTTTGTATGGGAGGTACCAAAAGGGGAGTTGCCAGGCTTCCAAGTTTTTGTCCAAAATTTTTGTCTAGCTATAGATTTATTAAATACACAATTTGGGCAAGATCGCGGTGGGAATATTGATATTATTACACGATTTATAAAGGGGCGGGATGGTACATTTGTATGGGGTGTACCAGAAGAGGAGTTGCTAGACTTCCAAGTTTTTGTCCGAAACTTTGTCTAACAATAGATTTATTAAATGCAAAATTGGGCAAGGTCAATTGGGAATATTGATATTAGTACACGATTTCTAATGGGGCGGGATGGTACATTTGTATGGGAGGTACCAGAAGGGGAGTTGCCAGACTTCCAAGTTTTTGTCCGAAACTTTGTCTAGCAATAGCTTTATTAGATACAGAATTTGGGCAAGATCGCGTTGATAATATTGATCCTATTATACGGTTTTTAAGGGGCGGGATGGTACATTTGTATGGGGTGTACCAGAAGAGGAGTTGCCAGACTTCCAAGTTTTTGTCCGAAACTTTGTCTAACAATAGATTTATTAAATGCAAAATTGGGCAAGGTCACGGTGGGAATATTGATATTATTACACGATTTCTAATGGGGCGGGATGGTACATTTGTATGGGAGTTACCAGAATAGGAGTTGCCAGACTTCCACGTTTTTGTCCGAAACTTTTTCTAGCAATAGCTTTTTAAATACAGAATTTGGGCAAGGTCGCGTTGGGCTTATTGATATTATTACACGATTTCTAAGGTAGGCGGGATGGTACATTTGTATGGGAGGTACCAGAAGGAGAGTTACCAGACTTCCAAGTTTTTGTCCAAGACTTTGCCTAGCTATAGATTTATTAAATGCAAAATTTGGGCAAAATCGCGGTGGGAATATTGATATTATTACACGATTTCGAATGGGGCGGGATGGTACATTTGTATGGGATTTACCAGAAGAGGAGTTGCCAGACTTCCAAGTTTTTGTCCGTAACTTTGTCTAGCAATAGCTTTACTAAATACAGAATTTGGGCAAGATCGCGTTGGGGCGGGATGGTATTAAATGCTAAATTTTGGCAAGGTCGCGTTGGGCTTATTGATATTATTACACGATTTCTAAGGTAGGCGGGATGGTACATTTGTATGGGAGGCACCAGAAGGGGAGTTACCAATCTTTGTATAGCTACAGATTTATTAAAAGCAAAATTTGGGCAAGGTCGCGTTGGGCAAATTGATATTATTACAAGATTTCTAAGGTAGGCGGGATAGTACATTTGTATGCGAGGTACCAGAAGAGGAGTTGCCAGACTTCCAAGTTTTTGTCCTAAACTTTGTCTAGCAACATCTTTATTAAATACAGAATTTGGGCAAGATCGCGTTGGGGCGGGATGGTACCTTTGTATGGGAGGTACCAAAAGGGGAGTTGCCAGGCTTCCAAGTTTTGATATTATTACACGATTTCTAAGGTAGGCGGGATGGTACATTTGTATGGGAGGTACCAGAAGAGGAGTTGCCAGACTTCCAAGTTTTTGTCCGAAACTTTGTCTAGCAACAGCTTTATTAAATACAGAATTTGGGCAAGATCGCGTTGGGGCGGGATGGTACCTTTGTATGGGAGGTACAAAAAGGGGAGTTGCCAGGCTTCCAAGTTTTTGTCCAAAATTTTTGTCTAGCTATAGATTTATTAAATACAAAATTTGGGCAAGATCGCGGTGGGAATATTGATATTATTACACGATTTATAAAGGGGCGGGATGGTACATTTGTATGGGGTGTACCAGAAGAGGAGTTGCTAGACTTCCAAGTTTTTGTCCGAAACTTTGTCTAACAATAGATTTATTAAATGCAAAATTGGGCAAGGTCAATTGGGAATATTGATATTATTGCACGATTTCTAATGGGGCGGGATGGTACATTTGTATGGGAGGTACCAGAAGGGGAGTTGCCAGACTTCCAAGTTTTTGTCCGAAACTTTGTCTAGCAATAGCTTTATTAGATACAGAATTTGGGCAAGATCGCGTTGATAATATTGATCCTATTATACGGTTTTTAAGGGGCGGGATGGTACATTTGTATGGGGTGTACCAGAAGAGGAGTTGCCAGACTTCCAAGTTTTTGTCCGAAACTTTGTCTAACAATAGATTTATTAAATGCAAAATTGGGCAAGGTCACGGTGGGAATATTGATATTATTACACGATTTCTAATGGGGCGGGATGGTACATTTGTATGGGATTTACCAGAATAGGAGTTGCCAGACTTCCACGTTTTTGTCCGAAACTTTTTCTAGCAATAGCTTTTTAAATACAGAATTTGGGCAAGGTCGCGTTGGGCTTATTGATATTATTACACGATTTCTAAGGTAGGCGGGATGGTATATTTGTATGGGAGGTACCAGAAGGGGAGTAACCAGACTTTCAAGTTTTTGTCCAAGACTTTGCCTAGCTATAGATTTATTAAATGCAAAATTTGGGCAAGGTCGCGGGGGGAATATTGATATTATTACACGATTTCTAATGTGGCGGGATGGTACATTTGTATGGGAGGTACCAGAAGGGGAGTTGCCAGACTTCCAAGTTTTTGTCCAAAACTTTGTCTAGCTATAGATTTATTAAATGCTAAATTTGTGCAAGGTCGCGTTGGGCTTATTGATATTATTTCACGATTTCTAAGGTAGTCGGGATGGTACATTTGTATGGGAGGTACCAGAAGGAGAGTTACCAGACTTCCAAGTTTTTGTCCAAGACTTTGCCTAGCTATAGATTTATTAAATGCAAAATTTGGGCAAGATCGCGGTGGGAATATTGATATTATTACACGATTTCGAATGGGGCGGGATGGTACATTTGTATGGGATTTACCAGAAGAGGAGTTGCCAGACTTCCAAGTTTTTGTCCGTAACTTTGTCTAGCAATAGCTTTACTAAATACAGAATTTGGGCAAGATCGCGTTGGGGCGGGATGGTATTAAATGCTAAATTTTGGCAAGGTCGCGTTGGGCTTATTGATATTATTACACGATTTCTAAGGTAGGCGGGGTGGTACATTTGTATGGGAGGCACCAGAAGGGGAGTTACCAAACTTTGTATAGCTACAGATTTATTAAAAGCAAAATTTGGGCAAGGTCGCGTTGGGCAAATTGATATTATTACAAGATTTCTAAGGTAGGCGGGATAGCACATTTGTATGCGAGGTACCAGAAGAGGAGTTGCCAGACTTCCAAGTTTTTGTCCTAAACTTTGTCTAGCAACATCTTTATTAAATACAGAATTTGGGCAAGATCGCGTTGGGGCGGGATGGTACCTTTGTATGGGAGGTACCAAAAGGGGAGTTGCCAGGCTTCCAAGTTTTTGTCCAAAATTTTTGTCTAGCTATAGATTTATTAAATACACAATTTGGGAGAGATCGCGTTGGGGCGGGATGGTACCTTTGTATGGGGGGTACAGGAAGGGGAGTTACCAGACTTCCAAGTTTTTGTCCAAAACTTTGTCTAGCTATAGATTTACTAAATACAAAATTTGGGCATGACCTCGGTGGGAATATTGATATTATTACACGATTTCGAATGTGGCGGGATGATACATTTGTATGGGAGGTACCAGAATGGGAGTTACCAAACTTTGTCTAGCTATAGATTTATTAAAAGCAAAATTTATGCAGGGTCGCGTTGGGCATATTGATATTATTACACGATTTCTAAGGTAGGCGGTATGGTACATTTGTATGGGAGGTACCAGAAGAGGAGTTGCCAGACTTCCAAGTTTTTGTCCGAAACTTTGTCTAGCAACAGCTTTATTAAATACAGAATTTGGGCAAGATCGCGTTGGGGCGGGATGGTACCTTTGTATGGGAGGTACAAAAAGGGGAGTTGCCAGGCTTCCAAGTTTTTGTCCAAAATTTTTGTCTAGCTATAGATTTATTAAATACAAAATTTGGGCAAGATCGCGGTGGGAATATTGATATTATTACACGATTTATAAAGGGGCGGGATGGTACATTTGTATGGGGTGTACCAGAAGAGGAGTTGATAGACTTCCAAGTTTTTGTCCGAAACTTTGTCTAACAATAGATTTATTAAATGCAAAATTGGGCAAGGTCAAATGGGAATATTGATATTATTACACGATTTCTAATGGGGCGGGATGGTACATTTGTATGGGAGGTACCAGAAGGGGAGTTGCCAGACTTCCAAGTTTTTGTCCGAAACTTTGTCTAGCAATAGCTTTATTAGATACAGAATTTGGGCAAGATCGCGTTGATAATATTGATCCTATTATACGGTTTTTAAGGGGCGGGATGGTACATTTGTATGGGGTGTACCAGAAGAGGAGTTGCCAGACTTCCAAGTTTTTGTCCGAAACTTTGTCTAACAATAGATTTATTAAATGCAAAATTGGGCAAGGTCACGGTGGGAATATTGATATTATTACACGATTTCTAATGGGGCGGGATGGTACATTTGTATGGGAGTTACCAGAATAGGAGTTGCCAGACTTCCACGTTTTTGTCCGAAACTTTTTCTAGCAATAGCTTTTTAAATACAGAATTTGGGCAAGGTCGCGTTGGGCTTATTGATATTATTACACGATTTCTAAGGTAGGCGGGATGGTATATTTGTATGGGAGGTACCAGAAGGGGAGTTACCAGACTTTCAAGTTTTTGTCCAAGACTTTGCCTAGCTATAGATTTATTAAATGCAAAATTTGGGCAAGGTCGCGGTGGGAATATTGATATTATTACACGATTTCTAATGTGGCGGGATGGTACATTTGTATGGGAGGTACCAGAAGGGGAGTTGCCAGACTTCCAAGTTTTTGTCCAAAACTTTGTCTAGCTATAGATTTATTAAATGCTAAATTTGGGCAAGGTCGCGTTGAGCTTATTGATATTATTACACGATTTCTAAGGTAGGCGGGATGGTACATTTGTATGGGAGGTACCAGAAGGAGAGTTACCAGACTTCCAAGTTTTTGTCCAAGACTTTGCCTAGCTATAGATTTATTAAATGCAAAATTTGGGCAAGATCGCGGTGGGAATATTGATATTATTACACGATTTCGAATGGGGCGGGATGGTACATTTGTATGGGATTTACCAGAAGAGGAGTTGCCAGACTTCCAAGTTTTTGTCCGTAACTTTGTCTAGCAATAGCTTTACTAAATACAGAATTTGGGCAAGATCGCGTTGGGGCGGGATGGTATTAAATGCTAAATTTTGGCAAGGTCGCGTTGGGCTTATTGATATTATTACACGATTTCTAAGGTAGGCGGGGTGGTACATTTGTATGGGAGGCACCAGAAGGGGAGTTACCAAACTTTGTATAGCTACAGATTTATTAAAAGCAAAATTTGGGCAAGGTCGCGTTGGGCAAATTGATATTATTACAAGATTTCTAAGGTAGGCGGGATAGCACATTTGTATGCGAGGTACCAGAAGAGGAGTTGCCAGACTTCCAAGTTTTTGTCCTAAACTTTGTCTAGCAACATCTTTATTAAATACAGAATTTGGGCAAGATCGCGTTGGGGCGGGATGGTACCTTTGTATGGGAGGTACCAAAAGGGGAGTTGCCAGGCTTCCAAGTTTTTGTCCAAAATTTTTGTCTAGCTATAGATTTATTAAATACACAATTTGGGAGAGATCGCGTTGGGGCGGGATGGTACCTTTGTATGGGGGGTACAGGAAGGGGAGTTACCAGACTTCCAAGTTTTTGTCCAAAACTTTGTCTAGCTATAGATTTACTAAATACAAAATTTGGGCATGACCTCGGTGGGAATATTGATATTATTACACGATTTCGAATGTGGCGGGATGATACATTTGTATGGGAGGTACCAGAATGGGAGTTACCAAACTTTGTCTAGCTATAGATTTATTAAAAGCAAAATTTATGCAGGGTCGCGTTGGGCATATTGATATTATTACACGATTTCTAAGGTAGGCGGTATGGTACATTTGTATGGGAGGTACCAGAAGAGGAGTTGCCAGACTTCCAAGTTTTTGTCCGAAACTTTGTCTAGCAACAGCTTTATTAAATACAGAATTTGGGCAAGATCGCGTTGGGGCGGGATGGTACCTTTGTATGGGAGGTACAAAAAGGGGAGTTGCCAGGCTTCCAAGTTTTTGTCCAAAATTTTTGTCTAGCTATAGATTTATTAAATACAAAATTTGGGCAAGATGGCGGTGGGAATATTGATATTATTACACGATTTATAAAGGGGCGGGATGGTACATTTGTATGGGGTGTACCAGAAGAGGAGTTGATAGACTTCCAAGTTTTTGTCCGAAACTTTGTCTAACAATAGATTTATTAAATGCAAAATTGGGCAAGGTCAAATGGGAATATTGATATTATTACACGATTTCTAATGGGGCGGGATGGTACATTTGTATGGGAGGTACCAGAAGGGGAGTTGCCAGACTTCCAAGTTTTTGTCCGAAACTTTGTCTAGCAATAGCTTTATTAGATACAGAATTTGGGCAAGATCGCGTTGATAATATTGATCCTATTATACGGTTTTTAAGGGGCGGGATGGTACATTTGTATGGGGTGTACCAGAAGAGGAGTTGCCAGACTTCCAAGTTTTTGTCCGAAACTTTGTCTAACAATAGATTTATTAAATGCAAAATTGGGCAAGGTCACGGTGGGAATATTGATATTATTACACGATTTCTAATGGGGCGGGATGGTACATTTGTATGGGAGTTACCAGAATAGGAGTTGCCAGACTTCCACGTTTTTGTCCGAAACTTTTTCTAGCAATAGCTTTTTAAATACAGAATTTGGGCAAGGTCGCGTTGGGCTTATTGATATTATTACACGATTTCTAAGGTAGGCGGGATGGTATATTTGTATGGGAGGTACCAGAAGGGGAGTTACCAGACTTTCAAGTTTTTGTCCAAGACTTTGCCTAGCTATAGATTTATTAAATGCAAAATTTGGGCAAGGTCGCGGTGGGAATATTGATATTATTACACGATTTCTAATGTGGCGGGATGGTACATTTGTATGGGAGGTACCAGAAGGGGAGTTGCCAGACTTCCAAGTTTTTGTCCAAAACTTTGTCTAGCTATAGATTTATTAAATGCTAAATTTGGGCAAGGTCGCGTTGAGCTTATTGATATTATTACACGATTTCTAAGGTAGGCGGGATGGTACATTTGTATGGGAGGTACCAGAAGGAGAGTTACCAGACTTCCAAGTTTTTGTCCAAGACTTTGCCTAGCTATAGATTTATTAAATGCAAAATTTGGGCAAGATCGCGGTGGGAATATTGATATTATTACACGATTTCGAATGGGGCGGGATAGTACATTTGTATGGGATTTACCAGAAGAGGAGTTGCCAGACTTCCAAGTTTTTGTCCGTAACTTTGTCTAGCAATAGCTTTACTAAATACAGAATTTGGGCAAGATCGCGTTGGGGCGGGATGGTATTAAATGCTAAATTTTGGCAAGGTCGCGTTGGGCTTATTGATATTATTACACGATTTCTAAGGTAGTCGGGATGGTACATTTGTATGGGAGGCACCAGAAGGGGAGTTACCAATCTTTGTATAGCTACAGATTTATTAAAAGCAAAATTTGGGCAAGGTCGCGTTGGGCAAATTGATATTATTACAAGATTTCTAAGGTAGGCGGAATAGTACATTTGTATGCGAGGTACCAGAAGAGGAGTTGCCAGACTTCCAAGTTTTTGTCCTAAACTTTGTCTAGCAACATCTTTATTAAATACAGAATTTGGGCAAGATCGCGTTGGGGCGGGATGGTACCTTTGTATGGGAGGTACCAAAAGGGGAGTTGCCAGGCTTCCAAGTTTTGATATTATTACACGATTTCTAAGGTAGGCGGGATGGTACATTTGTATGGGAGGTACCAGAAGAGGAGTTGCCAGACTTCCAAGTTTTTGTCCGAAACTTTGTCTAGCAACAGCTTTATTAAATACAGAATTTGGGCAAGATCGCGTTGGGGCGGGATGGTACCTTTGTATGGGAGGTACAAAAAGGGGAGTTGCCAGGCTTCCAAGTTTTTGCCCAAAATTTTTGTCTAGCTATAGATTTATTAAATACAAAATTTGGGCAAGATCGCGGTGGGAATATTGATATTATTACACGATTTATAAAGGGGCGGGATGGTACATTTGTATGGGGTGTACCAGAAGAGGAGTTGCTAGACTTCCAAGTTTTTGTCCGAAACTTTGTCTAACAATAGATTTATTAAATGCAAAATTGGGCAAGGTCAATTGGGAATATTGATATTATTACACGATTTCTAATGGGGCGGGATGGTACATTTGTATGGGAGGTACCAGAAGGGGAGTTGCCAGACTTCCAAGTTTTTGTCCGAAACTTTGTCTAGCAATAGCTTTATTAGATACAGAATTTGGGCAAGATCGCGTTGATAATATTGATCCTATTATACGGTTTTTAAGGGGCGGGATGGTACATTTGTATGGGGTGTACCAGAAGAGGAGTTGCCAGACTTCCAAGTTTTTGTCCGAAACTTTGTCTAACAATAGATTTATTAAATGCAAAATTGGGCAAGGTCACGGTGGGAATATTGATATTATTACACGATTTCTAATGGGGCGGGATGGTACATTTGTATGGGATTTACCAGAATAGGAGTTGCCAGACTTCCACGTTTTTGTCCGAAACTTTTTCTAGCAATAGCTTTTTAAATACAGAATTTGGGCAAGGTCGCGTTGGGCTTATTGATATTATTACACGATTTCTAAGGTAGGCGGGATGGTATATTTGTATGGGAGGTACCAGAAGGGGAGTTACCAGACTTTCAAGTTTTTGTCCAAGACTTTGCCTAGCTATAGATTTATTAAATGCAAAATTTGGGCAAGGTCGCGGTGGGAATATTGATATTATTACACGATTTCTAATGTGGCGGGATGGTACATTTGTATGGGAGGTACCAGAAGGGGAGTTGCCAGACTTCCAAGTTTTTGTCCAAAACTTTGTCTAGCTATAGATTTATTAAATGCTAAATTTGGGCAAGGTCGCGTTGGGCTTATTGATATTATTACACGATTTCTAAGGTAGTCGGGATGGTACATTTGTATGGGAGGTACCAGAAGGAGAGTTACCAGACTTCCAAGTTTTTGTCCAAGACTTTGCCTAGCTATAGATTTATTAAATACAGAATTTGGGCAAGGTCGCGTTGGGGCGGGATGGTACATTTGTATGGGATGTACCTAAAGGGGAGTTGCCAGGTTTCCAAGTTTTTGTCCAAAACTTTGTCTAGCTATAGATTTATTAAATGCTAAATTTGTGCAAGGTCGCGTTGTGCTTATTGATATTATTACACGATTTCTAAGGTAGGCGGGATGGTACATTTGTATGGGAGGTACCAGAAGGGGAGTTACCAGACTTCCAAGTTTTTGTCCATAACTTTGTCTAGCTATAGATTTATTAAATGCTAAATTTGGGCAAGGTAGCGTTGGGCTTATTGATATTATTACACGATTTCTAAGGTAGGCGGGATGGTACATTTGTATGGGAGGTACCAGAAGAGGACTTACCAGACTTCCAAGTTTTTGTCCATGACTTTGCCTAGCTATAGATTTATTAAATGCAAAATTTGGGCAAGATCGCGGTGGGAAGATTGATATTATTACACGATTTCGAATGGGGCGGGATGGTACATTTGTATGGGAGGTACCAGAAGAGGATTTGCCAGACCGAAACTTTGTCTAACAATAGATTTATTAAATGCAAAATTGGGCAAGGTCGCGGTGGGAATATTGATATTATTACACGATTTCGAATGGTGCGGGATGGTACATTTGTATGGGAGGTACCAGAAGAGGAGTTGCCAGACTGCCAAGTTTTTGTCCAAAATTGTTGTCTAGCTATAGATTTATTAAATAAAAAATTTGGGCAAGATCGCGGTGGGAATATTGATATTAATACACGATTTCTAATGGCGCGGGATGGTACATTTGTATAGGAGGTACCAGAAGAGGACTTGCCAGGCTTCCAAGTTTTTGTCCAAAATTTTTGTCTAGCTATAGATTTATTAAATACACAATTTGGGCAAGACCGCGGAGGGAATATTGATATTATTACACGATTTCGAATGGGGCGGGATGGTACATTTGTATGGGAGGTACCAGAATGGGAGTTACCAAACTTTGTCTAGCTATAGATTTATTAAAAGCAAAATTTGGGCAAGGTCGCGTTGGGCATATTGATATTTTTACACGATTTCTAAGGTAGGCGGTGGGAATATTGATATTATTAAACGATTTATAATGGGGCGGGATGGTACATTTGTATGGGGGGTACCAGAAGAGGAGTAGCCAGACTTCCAAGTTTTTGTCCGAAACTTTGTCTAACAATAGATTTATTAAATGCAAAATTTGGGCAAGATCGCGTTGGGGCGGGATGGTACCTTTGTATGGGAGGTACCAAAAGGGGAGTTGCCAGGCTTCCAAGTTTTTGTCCAAAATTTTTGTCTAGGTATAGATTTATTAAATACACAATTTGGGAGAGATCGCGTTGGGGCGGGATGGTACCTTTGTATGGGAGGTACAGGAAGGGGAGTAACCAGACTTCCAAGTTTTTGTCCAAAACTTTGTCTAGCTATAGATTTACTAAATACAAAATTTGGGCAAGACCGCGGTTTGAATATTGATATTATTACACGATTTATAAAGGGGCGGGATGGTACATTTGTATGAGGTGTACCAGAAGAGGAGTTGCTAGACTTCCAAGTTTTTGTCCGAAACTTTGTCTAACAATAGATTTATTAAATGCAAAACTGGGCAAGGTCAATTGGGAATATTGATATTATTACACGATTTCGAATGGGGCGGGATGGTACATTTGTATGGGAGGTACCAGAATGGGAGTTACCAAACTTTGTCTAGCTATAGATTTATTAAAAGCAAAATTTGGGCAAGGTCGCGCTGGGCATATTGATATTATTACACGATTTCTAAGGTAGGCGGGATGGTACATTTGTATGGGAGGTACCAGAAGAGGAGTTGCCAGACTTCCAAGTTTTTGTCCGAAACTTTGTCTAGCAACAGCTTTATTAAATACAGAATTTGGGCAAGATCGCGTTGGGGCGGGATGGTACCTTTGTATGGGAGGTACAAAAAGGGGAGTTGCCAGGCTTCCAAGTTTTTGTCCAAAATTTTTGTCTAGCTATAGATTTATTAAATACAAAATTTGGGCAAGATCGCGGTGGGAATATTGATATTATTACACGATTTATAAAGGGGCGGGATGGTACATTTGTATGAGGTGTACCAGAAGAGGAGTTGCTAGACTTCCAAGTTTTTGTCCGAAACTTTGTCTAACAATAGATTTATTAAATGCAAAATTGGGCAAGGTCAATTGGGAATATTGATATTATTACACGATTTCTAATGGGGCGGGATGGTACATTTGTATGGGAGGTACCAGAAGGGGAGTTGCCAGACTTCCAAGTTTTTGTCCGAAACTTTGTCTAGCAATAGCTTTATTAGATACAGAATTTGGGCAAGATCGCGTTGATAATATTGATACTATTATACGGTTTTTAAGGGGCGGGATGGTACATTAGTGTAGGAGGTACCAGAAGGGGAGTTGCCAGACTTCCAAGTTTTTGTGCGAAACTTTGTCTAGCAATAGCTTTATTAGATAGAGAATTTGAGCAAGATCGCGTTGGTAATATTGATATTATTACACGATTTTAAGGTAGGCGGAATGGTACATTTGTATGGGAGGTACCAAAAGGGGAGTTGCCAGGCTTCCAAGTTTTTGTCCAAAATTTTTGTCTAGCTATAGATTTATTAAATACAAAATTTGGGCAAGATCACGTTGGGAATATTGATATTATTACACGATTTCTAATGGGGCGGGATGGTACATTTGTATGGGAGGTACCAGAAGGGGAGTTGCCAGACTTCCAAGTTTTTGTCCGAAACTTTGTCTAGCAATAGCTTTATTAGATACCGAATTGGGCAAGGTCGCGGTGGGAATATTGATATTATTACACGATTTCGAATGGGGCGAGATGGTACATTTGTATGGGATTTACCAGAAGAGAAGTTGCCAGACTTCCAAGTTTTTGTCCGTAACTTTGTCTAGCAATAGCTTTATTAAATACAGAATTTGGGCAAGGTCGCGTTGGGTTTATTGATATTATTACACGATTTCTAAGGTAGGCGGGATGGTACATTTGTATGGGTACCAGAAGGGGAGTTACCAGACTTTCAAGTTTTTGTCCAAGACTTTGCCTAGCTATAGATTTATTAAATGCTAAATTTGGGCAAGGTCGCGTTGGGCTTATTGATATTATTACACGATTTCTAAGGTAGGCGGGATGGTACATTTGTATGGGAGGTACCAGAAGGAGAGTTACCAGACTTCCAAGTTTTTGTCCAAGACTTTGCCTAGCTATAGATTTATTAAATGCAAAATTTTGGCAAGGTCGCGTTGGGCTTATTGATATTATTACACGATTTCTAAGGTAGGCGGGATGGTACATTTGTATGGGAGGTACCAGAAGGGGAGTTACCAAACTTTGTATAGCTACAGATTTATTAAAAGCAAAATTTGGGCAAGGTCGCGTTGGGCAAATTGGTATTATTACAAGATTTCTAAGGTAGGCGGGATAGTACATTTGTATGGGAGGTACCAGAAGAGGAGTTGCCAGACTTCCAAGTTTTTGTCCTAAACTTTGTCTAGCAACATCTTTATTAAATACAGAATTTGGGCAAGATCGCGTTGGGGCGGGATGGTACCTTTGTATGGGAGGTACCAAAAGGGGAGTTGCCAGGCTTCCAAGTTTTTGTCCAAAATTTTTGTCTAGCTATAGATTTATTAAATACAAAATTTGGGCAAGATCGCGGTGGGAATATTGATATTATTACACGATTTCGAATGGGACGTGATGGTACATTTGTATGGGATTTACCAGAACAGGAGTTGCCAGACTTCCAAGTTTTTGTCCGAAACTTTTTCTAGCTATAGATTTACAAAATACAGAATTTGGGCAATATCGCGTTGGGCCGGGATGGTACATTTGTATGGGATGTACCTAAAGGGGAGTTGCCAGGTTTCCAAGTTTTTGTCCAAAACTTTGTCTAGCTATAGATTTATTAAATGCTAAATTTGGGCAAGGTCGCGTTGTGCTTATTGATATTATTACACGATTTCTAAGGTAGGCGGGATGGTACATTTGTATGGGAGGTACCAGAAGGGGAGTTACCAGACTTCCAAGTTTTTGTCCATAACTTTTTTTTTTTTGTTTATTTATTTATATTTAAATATATACATGGTTTTACTACAATAAACAATAGTTATATGATATATACATATATACAATGACCCGAATGAGGGTGCTCTAGTACAGTCATATATTGTGAATCGGTTTTTATTATTTTTAATGTGAAAGATTATTATTTTTTTTTTATGTGGGATCAATAAACATTTTTGTAATGAAAAAAATACAAAACATTACTTTTCTAAGTTAAGGGTAGTGATAAAGCTAGTTGTCAGGAAGTAAGAATTAAAACAAAATGTAATTAGTGTTCAAGCCACCAATATTTTGTATTGTTTGTGTTAGATGTGACGGTTTTATCTCTTTCAGAAATACTCATATCAAATCGAACGTTATCCAAATCATTTCTATTATAATCTATAGATTTATTAGTTGCCCGCCTGTATAAATGGTAAAACATTGGGACTGCATTCTCATTTTGAATGTATTTTATTCCGTCAAGAAACAGGAAGGCTTCAGGCGGAACAAACCCATTCAAAATTGAATGTCTTATGTATGCTTCATCTGTATAGAATGGCGCCATAATTAAATTGAATTCAATACATTGGGTACATCTCCAGATATGTTTTCTGATTAGACTAACGATAAAGTTAGAAGAAGAACTTCTTAAAATTACTTTGTGGAGTTCTATACCTTGAAGTACAGGCTCTTAAACATTTTCGCTCGAATAAACGTATCTTTTCCATATAAGATGGAGAAACGTTAAACCAGATTGGACATCCGTAAGTCAAAATCGGTCTTATTAACGTTTGATACATTAGTATTTTAATTTCCATAGCGAGTTGTTTGGAATAAAAGAGTTTTCTATAAACGAAAAATGCTCTCCTGGCCTTATCTATGGTCTCAACAATATGATTGTTATAGTACAAAAATTTATCTAAATAAATACCGAGGTATTTTACTACATCCTTGTTTGGAATAGTGATACCATCGGTGTTTGATTTTATCCCGAAAGATTTCCAATTTCTTCTCATGTTATGACTACATTTGTTGATTGGTGGACGGAAGAGGATAGTTTCACACTTTTCTGAATTTATTTTCATGAACCAGTCTCTAGCGTACATTTCAACCAGATTAAATGAATTCTGTAGGTTGCTGTTAATATCCACTATCCTGTCTCCATTATGGTATACGACAATATCATCAGCGAACGATATTATGTTGTCTATATTTTGAACAAGATCTAGGAGATAAATATTAAATAGGATTGGCGCATTAACAGTACCCTGTTGAAGTCCGTTCACCATCTTGAATTTCTTGCTTGATTTGCCATTATAACTAACAAAAAATTCTTTATTTGCAATCATATTGTATATTAGAAAGACAAGATTTACAGGGAATTTGTAATTGATCAATTTGTAGATTAAACCCTGTATCCAGATAGTATCGAATGCTTTTTCCATATCTATTAAGCATGCACCAGTACACTGTCTTCTATTCCAGTTCCAGATAACGTCTGAAACTAGTATATTTATTGCATTTATGGTAGAATGTTTATGCTTGAAACCAAATTGCGTGTCATTTATTAAATGTTTTTTTTTTGCAATACGTATTTATCACGTTGTTGATACACATCTCGAATATTTTACTTATGTTTGGTAACAAACTTATAGGTCTGAGGTTTCTCGGGTTAGAACTGTCTTTATTCTTTTTAGGTATAACAACAACCTTGGCGGTTTTCCACTCTTTTGGAATGTATGAATTGTTTATCATGTTATTGAACAAGGTGCAATAGTCTAGTACTAACTTTTCTGGCAAATTTTTCAGCACTATGTTGGGAATATTATCCATGCCCGAGGACATTTTATTCCTTAAACTTTTAAAAATATTGACTATAGTGTTCCGATTAACGAAGAATGTGCCAGCTTGTTCCTCATTAAGAGAGTTAGCCCTTTTATTATCCGTGAATGTGGTGATATACGTCTTGGTACACTCAAAATTAGTTTTTGTTGCCAAAAATTCGTTGAATGTGTTTGTTACTGTCGTATGCGTTATATTATCATGTACAATCTCTTTGTGAGAGTGAACAGATTCAAAATATGAACCGACCACGTTTATAATTTGTTCTTCGTTATAGAAAATGAAATTGTTGTCTGGATCTATTTCTACTGAACCGACATCTATACCAGAATTGTGGATCAAATGGATCATATTCCGGGGAATTTTTATACTATCTATATGTACTGGTTCAATCTTCTTAAAGTTTTTCTTTACCTTGCTGAACATGTCCGCAGAGTTGGGAGTCTGTATAGCTGATATCGCTTTTCTAAAGTGTTCGTTAATGGCTAAAGTAAAATTATCATCTATTAGCTTTCGGATTCTTTTCAGAATTGCTTTCAGTAGACTTAGCCTGTTATCTGATATAGTATTCTCCAAACGATTGTGTCTCTTTATAAGTGTCAATGTTCTACATTTCTCCCTATGTAGCTGTTCAATAATACTATTTGTTATTATAGGATATCTATTCTCTTTGAACCTAGGTACAGTCTCGTCTATAGCGCTTTTTACTATAGTATTAATCGAATTTAGGTACGAATCTATTTCGTCGTTTTCTAAGTTTCTGTTGTCCAGAACTCGTAGATCATTATGGGCCTTAACATCCAACACCCTTTGGAAATGTTTCCACTTCGTGGCTTTATAATTGAATTGTATGTTTGGGATTGTTTCAAATAAATTAAATAATCCTCTATCGCTGTCCTTTGAAGCTACTATTTCCAGCGCATTGTGATCGCTGTCATACTGTAGAGTTCTGATACAGTTCAAAGTGTTGTTCTCTGCTCGGATTTTGATTCTGTTATCAGCTATGCAAACGTCTAAATTTGATCTCGGGTAAGAAGGAGTAGAAGAAGCATACAATTTACATCTAAAGTTTACCTCGTTTTCTGACAACCAGCCTTTTAATGCATTCCCTTTTATATTACTAGTTGGGTTGCCCCATTCGGTTGCTTTACAATTGAGACATGTTTACACACCAATCATAGTAAATAATGTCTCAATTTGAGACGACTGCATTTGTAATTGGTTCTGCATAGTGACCAGTTGGTTGGTAAGATTTGTCATCATGTTTTTAATTTCTGTGAAAAATAAATTATTTGGAACATTGATTGGACTTGATTGGGGTATTTGGTTATTTTTAACAATATTAGAATAACTTAAATCTTTATTGACAAATGATTTGAATACATTTCCAATAGGTTGGTTTTCTCTTATCTGTTGCTTCCTGTTTCGCATTTTGGTTTGGAGGTCTTTATATACTTTGCATCCTTTATATGACGCCGGGTGTCCAAATTGTTTGCAAAGAACGCAGTACAATTCATCCTTTGGAACATCTTTAATTTGACATTTACCTTTTTCATGGTTGCTATTGCATTTGACGCATTTGGGTGGTAGAAAACAGTTTGAGGCACTATGAAAGTACCCCTGGCAGTTTCTGCATTGAGTTATATCCGGGCGCTTCAGCTGATCCCATATAATAATATGGTAGTCTAGTGTTCTTATAGACTTAAGTTTGTTTGTATCGCTGTCAGGGCTTATTTGTACTATGAAAATTGGTAATTTGTATCCATTAGATTCCGATTTTTTTGTGCTAAATTGGCTTATTTTTAAGAATTTCAGATCATCACTTTCATGAGTACACAACTCAGTAAATATGTCATTCATATTGGAATTTGGTTCCAATCCTTTCAGTAAATACGTTTTATTTTTCATACTTTTAGGTGTGAAAGTGAAAAATTTTGTATTTGTTTTTTCCAAATAGGCTTTTACTTTTATATGGTCCTCTAAGGAATTAAGAAAGAGGGATTTTTTATTTCTAAATTGTTTGATTTGAAATTCATTAACTTTCAAACCATTTTTTAAGAATTGAATTAGTTCTTTTGTCTCAATATCGAAAATGTTTATTGGTGGTATTTTTTTATTGTTGTTATTCTCTTTGTTTGGAGTTTGGTTTGATGGTTGTTGTTGTACATTTTGAATGACAATTTGACTGTTTTGGTTTTGATTGTTTGTTATACTCGTCGTTTGTCTTTTGTCTTTCTGTTCGTGTTTTTCGAACTTTCGGACTATGTCTTTATCGCAGCCATCGTCTTGCGTGGCGAGAACAGCAAAGTAGTTGTTTCTCAATTGTTTAGAGAGTACACTTTCACTCATGTTGTTATTTTTTCTTTTTCTTTGTTCAATAGTTGTTTTATTTAGGTTTTTGTCATTGTCATTATCAATTTTGTGAGAATTATGCTCTCCATAAGTAGTTATTGGGTTGCAAGGTGTTATATTTGTGTTGTTGTTGTCTTTGTTGAGAGCATTATGCTCCAACATATTAAGTTTTGTTTTTTGTATTAATTTGTTTATTTCTATTCACTTAACAAATTTAAAGTACACAATAATATAAACTTCACGTAATGTGAAGCAATTGGTTTGTAATATGTTCCGAATATCGAAATATAAATAAGATCGAACTTAATATGATGCTTGATTTGCACAATACGTCTGTCACTCATCACGGTCACGAACGGACTCCTTGTCCATAACTTTGTCTAGCTATAGATTTATTTAATGTTAAATTTGGGCAAGGTCGCGTTGGGCTTATTGATATTATTACACGATTTCTAAGGTAGGCGGGATGGTACATTTGTATGGGATTTACCAGAAGAGTAGTTGCCAGACTTCCAAGTTTTTGTCCGTAACTTTGTCTAGCAATAGCTTTATTAAATACAGAATTTGGGCAAGATCGCGTTGGGGCGGGATGGTACATTTGTATGGGGGGTACCAGAAGAGGAGTTGCCAGACTTCCAAGTTTTTGTCCGAAACTTTGTCTAACAATAGATTTATTAAATGCAAAATTGGACAAGGTCACGGTGGGAATATTGATATTATTACACGATTTCTAATGGGGCGGGATGGTACATTTGTATGGGAGGTACCAGAAGGGGAGTTGCCAGACTTCCAAGTTTTTGTCCAAAACTTTGTCTAGCAATAGCTTTATTAGATACAGAATTTGGTCAAGATCGCGTTGGTAATATTGATAATATTATACGGTTTTTAAGGGGCGGGATTGTACATTAGTATAGGAGGTACCAGAAGGGGAGTTGCCAGGCTTCCAAGTTTTTGTCCAAAACTTTGTCTAGCCATAGATTGATTAAATGCAAAATTTGGGCAAGGTCGCGGTGGGAATATTGATATTATTACACGATTTCTAATGGGCGGGATGGTACATTTGTATGGGATTTACCAGAATAGGAGTTGCCAGACTTCCAAGTTTTTGTCCGAAACTTTGTCTACCAATAGCTTTATTAAATACAGAATTTGGGCAAGGTCGCGTTGGGCTTATTGATATTATTACACGATTTCTCAGGTAGGCGGGATGGTATATTTGTATGGGAGGTACCAGAAGGGGAGTTACCAGACTTTCAAGATTTTGTCCAAGACTTTGCCTAGCTATAGATTTATTAAATTCAAAATTTGGGCAAGGTCGCGGTGGGAATATTGATATTATTACACGATTTCTAATGAGGCGGGATGGTACATTTGTATGGGAGGTACCAGAAGGGGAGTTGCCAGACTTCCAAGTTTTTGTCCAAAACTTTGTCTAGCTATAGATTTATTAAATGCTAAATTTGGGCAAGGTCGCGTTGGGCTTATTGATATTATTACACGATTTCTAAGGTAGGCGGGATGGTACATTTGTATGGGAGGTACCAGAAGGAGAGTTACCAGACTTCCAAGTTTTTGTCCAAGACTTTGCCTAGCTATAGATTTATTAAATGCAAAATTTGGGCAAGGTCGCGGTGGGAATATTGATATTATTACACGATTTCTAATGGGCGGGATGGTACATTTGTATGGGATTTACCAGAAGAGAAGTTGCCAGACTTCCAAGTTTTTGTCCGTAACTTTGTCTAGCAATAGCTTTATTAAATACAGAATTTGGGCAAGGTCGCGTTGGGATTATTGATATTATTACACGATTTCTAAGGTAGGCGGGATGGTACATTTGTATGGGAGGTACCAGAAGGGGAGTTACCAGACTTTCAAGTTTTTGTCCAAGACTTTGCCTAGCTATAGATTTATTAAATGCTAAATTTGGGCAAGGTCGGGTTGGGCTTATTGATATTATTACACGATTTCTAAGGTAGGCGGGATGGTACATTTGTATGGGAGGTACCAGAAGGAGAGTTACCAGACTTCCAAGTTTTCGTCCAAGACTTTGCCTAGCTATAGATTTATTAAATGCAAAATTTTGGCAAGGTCGCGTTGGGCTTATTGATATTATTACACGATTTCTAAGGTAGGCGGGATGGTACATTTGTATGGGAGGTACCAGAAGGGGAGTTACCAAACTTTGTATAGCTACAGATTTATTAAAAGCAAAATTTGGGCAAGGTCGCGTTGGGCAAATTGGTATTATTACAAGATTTCTAAGGTAGGCGGGATAGTACATTTGTATGGGAGGTACCAGAAGGGGAGTTACCAGACTTCCAAGTTTTTGTCCATGACTTTGCCTAGCTATAGATTGATTAAATGCAAAATTTGGGCAAGGTCGCGGTGGGAATATTGATATTATTACACGATTTCTAAGGTAGGCGGGATGGTATATTTGTATGGGAGGTACCAGAAGGGGAGTTACCAGACTTTCAAGGTCGCGGTGGGAATATTGATATTATTACACGATTTCTAATGAGGCGGGATGGTACATTTGTATGGGAGGTACCAGAAGGGGAGTTGCCAGACTTCCAAGTTTTTGTCCAAAACTTTGTCTAGCTATAGATTTATTAAATGCTAAATTTGGGCAAGGTCGCGTTGGGCTTATTGATATTATTACACGATTTCTAAGGTAGGCGGGATGGTACATTTGTATGGGAGGTACCAGTAGGAGAGTTACCAGACTTCCAAGTTTTTGTCCAAGACTTTGCCTAGCTATAGATTTATTAAATGCAAAATTTGGGCAAGGTCGCGGTGGGAATATTGATATTATTACACGATTTCTAATGGGCGGGATGGTACATTTGTATGGGATTTACCAGAAGAGAAGTTGCCAGACTTCCAAGTTTTTGTCCGTAACTTTGTCTAGCAATAGCTTTATTAAATACAGAATTTGGGCAAGGTCGCGTTGGGATTATTGATATTATTACACGATTTCTAAGGTAGGCGGGATGGTACATTTGTATGGGAGGTACCAGAAGGGGAGTTACCAGACTTTCAAGTTTTTGTCCAAGACTTTGCCTAGCTATAGATTTATTAAATGCTAAATTTGGGCAAGGTCGGGTTGGGCTTATTGATATTATTACACGATTTCTAAGGTAAGCGGGATGGTACATTTGTATGGGAGGTACCAGAAGGAGAGTTACCAGACTTCCAAGTTTTCGTCCAAGACTTTGCCTAGCTATAGATTTATTAAATGCAAAATTTTGGCAAGGTCGCGTTGGGCTTATTGATATTATTACACGATTTCTAAGGTAGGCGGGATGGTACATTTGTATGGGAGGTACCAGAAGGGGAGTTACCAAACTTTGTATAGCTACAGATTTATTAAAAGCAAAATTTGGGCAAGGTCGCGTTGGGCAAATTGGTATTATTACAAGATTTCTAAGGTAGGCGGGATAGTACATTTGTATGGGAGGTACCAGAAGGGGAGTTACCAGACTTCCAAGTTTTTGTCCATGACTTTGCCTAGCTATAGATTGATTAAATGCAAAATTTGGGCAAGGTCGCGGTGGGAATATTGATATTATTACACGATTTCTAAGGTAGGCGGGATGGTATATTTGTATGGGAGGTACCAGAAGGGGAGTTACCAGACTTTCAAGTTTTTGAAGAAGACTTTACCTAGCTATAGATTTATTAAATGCAAAATTTGGGCAAGGTCGCGGTGTGAATATTGATATTATTACACGATTTCTAAGGTAGGCGGGATGGTATATTTGTATGGGAGGTACCAGAAGGGGAGTTACCAGACTTTCAAGTTTTTGTCCGAAACATTGTCTAGCTATAGATTTACTAAATACAGAATTTGGGCAAGATCGCGGTGGGAATATTGATATTATTACACGATTTCTAATGGGCGGGATGGTACATTTGTATGGGATTTACCAGAAGGGGAGTTACCAGACTTTCAAGTTTTTGTCCGAAACTTTGTCTAGCTATAGATTTACTAAATACAGAATTTGGGCAAGATCGCGTTGTGCCGGGATGGTACATTTGTATGGGATGTACCTAAAGGGGAGTTGCCAGGTTTCCAAGTTTTTGTCCAAAACTTTGTCTAGCTATAGATTTATTAAATGCTAAATTTGGGCAAGGTCGCGTTGGGCTTATTGATATTATTACACGATTTCTAAGGTAGGCGGGATGGTACATTTGTATGGGAGGTACCAGAAGGGGAGTTACCAGACTTCCAAGTTTTTGTCCATGACTTTGCCTAGCTATAGATTGATTAAATGCAAAATTTGGGCAAGGTCGCGGTGGGAATATTGATATTATTACACGATTTCTAAGGTAGGCGGGATGGTATATTGTATGGGAGGTACCAGAAGGGGAGTTACCAGACTTTCAAGTTTTTGTAGAAGACTTTACCTAGCTATAGATTTATTAAATGCAAAATTTGGGCAAGGTCGCGGTGAGAATATTGATATTATTACACGATTTCTAAGGTAGGCGGGATGGTATATTTGTATGGGAGGTACCAGAAGGGGAGTTACCAGACTTTCAAGTTTTTGTCCAAGACTTTCTATAGATTTATTAAATACAAAATTTGGGCAAGATCGCGGTGGGAATATTGATATTATTACACGATTTCTAATGGGCGGGATGGTACATTTGTATGGGATTTACCAGAATAGGAGTTGCCAGACTTCCAATTTTTTGTCCGAAAGTTTGTCTAGCAATAGCTTTATTAAATACAGAATTTGGGCAAGGTCGCGTTGGGCTTATTGATATTATTACACGATTTCTAAGGTAGGCGGGATGGTATATTTGTATGGGAGGTACCAGAAGGGGAGTTACCAGACTTTCAAGTTTTTGTCCAAGACTTTACCTAGCTATAGATTTATTAAATGCAAAATTTGGGCAAGGTCGCGGTGAGAATATTGATATTATTACACGATTTCTAATGGGGCGGAATGGTACATTTGTATGGGAGGTACCAGAATGGGAGTTGCCAGAGTTCCAAGTTTTTGTCCAAAACTTTGTCTAGCTATAGATTTATTAAATGCTAAATTTGGGCAAGGTCGCGTTGGGCTTATTGATATTATTACACGATTTCTAAGGTAGGCGGGATGGTACATTTGTATGGGAGGTACCAGAAGGAGAGTTACCAGACTTCCAAGTTTTTGTCCAAGTCTTTGCCTAGCTATAGATTTATTAAATGCAAAATTTGGGCAAGATTGCGGTGGGAATATTGATATTATTACACGATTTCGAATGGGGCGGGATGGTACATTTGTATGGGATTTACCAGAAGAGGAATTGCCAGACTTCCAAGTTTTTGTCCGTAACTTTGTCTAGCAATAGCTTTATTAAATACAGAATTTGGGCAAGATCGCGTTGGGCCGGGATGGTATTAAATGCTAAATTTTGTCAAGGTCGCGTTGGGTTTATTGATATTATTACACGATTTCTAAGGTAGGCGGGATGGTACATTTGTATGGTAGGTACCAGAAGGGGAGTTACCAAACTTTGTATAGCTACAGATTTATTAAAAGCTAAATTTGGGCAAGGTCGCGTTGGGCAAATTGGTATTACTACAAGATTTCTAAGGTAGGCGGGATAGTACATTTGTATGGGAGGTACCAGAAGAGGAGTTGCCAGACTTCCAAGTTTTTGTCCTAAACTTTGTCTAGCAACATCTTTATTAAATACAGAATTTGGGCAAGATCGCGTTGGGGCGGGATGGTACCTTTGTATAGGAGGTACCAAAAGGGGAGTTACCAGACTTCCAAGTTTTTGTCCATAACTTTGTCTAGCTATAGATTTATTAAATGCTAAATTTGGGCAAGGTCGCGTTGGGCTTATTGATATTATTACACGATTTCTAAGGTAGGCGGGATGGTACATTTGTATGGGAGGTACCAGAAGGGGAGTTTCCAGACTTCCAAGTTTTTGTCCGTAACTTTGTCTAGCAATAGCTTTATTAAATACAGAATTTGGGCAAGATCGCGTTGGGGCGGGATGGTACCTTTGTATGGGAGGTACCAAAAGGGGAGTTGCCAGGCTTCCAAGTTTTTGTCCAAAATTGTTGTCTAGCTATAGATTTATTAAATAAAAAATTTGGGCAAGATCGCGGTGGGAATATTGATATTAATACACGATTTCTAATGGGGCGGGATGGTACATTTGTATGGGAGGTACCAGAAGAGGAATTGCCAGACTTCCAAGTTTTTGTCCGTAACTTTGTCTAGCAATAGCTTTATTAAATACAGAATTTGGGCAAGATCGCGTTGGGCCGGGATGGTATTAAATGCTAAATTTTGTCAAGGTCGCGTTGGGTTTATTGATATTATTACACGATTTCTAAGGTAGGCGGGATGGTACATTTGTATGGTAGGTACCAGAAGGGGAGTTACCAAACTTTGTATAGCTACAGATTTATTAAAAGCTAAATTTGGGCAAGGTCGCGTTGGGCAAATTGGTATTATTACAAGATTTCTAAGGTAGGCGGGATAGTACATTTGTATGGGAGGTACCAGAAGAGGAGTTGCCAGACTTCCAAGTTTTTGTCCTAAACTTTGTCTAGCAACATCTTTATTAAATACAGAATTTGGGCAAGATCGCGTTGGGGCGGGATGGTACCTTTGTATGGGAGGTACCAAAAGGGGAGTTACCAGACTTCCAAGTTTTTGTCCATAACTTTGTCTAGCTATAGATTTATTAAATGCTAAATTTGGGCAAGGTCGCGTTGGGCTTATTGATATTATTACACGATTTCTAAGGTAGGCGGGATGGTACATTTGTATGGGAGGTACCAGAAGGGGAGTTTCCAGACTTCCAAATTTTTGTCCGTAACTTTGTCTAGCAATAGCTTTATTAAATACAGAATTTGGGCAAGATCGCGTTGGGGCGGGATGGTACCTTTGTATGGGAGGTACCAAAAGGGGAGTTGCCAGGCTTCCAAGTTTTTGTCCAAAATTGTTGTCTAGCTATAGATTTATTAAATAAAAAATTTGGGCAAGATCGCGGTGGGAATATTGATATTAATACACGATTTCTAATGGGGCGGGATGGTACATTTGTATGGGAGGTACCAGAAGAGGATTTGCCAGACTTACAAGTTTTTGTCCGAAACTTTGTCTAACAATAGATTTATTAAATGCAAAATTGGGCAAGGTCGCGGTGGGAATATTGATATTATTACACGATTTCGAATGGTGCGGGATGGTACATTTGTATGGGAGGTACCAGAAGAAATACCATAAATACAGAATTTGGGCAAGATCGCGTTGGGCCTGGATGGTACATTTGTATGGGAGGTACCAAAAGGGGAGTTGCCAGGCTTCCAAGTTTTTGTCCAAAACTGTTGTCTAGCTATAGATTTATTAAATAAAGAATTTGGGCAAGATCGCGGTGGGAATATTGATATTATTATACGATTTCGAATGGTGCGGGATGGTACATTTGTATGGGAGGTACCAGAAGAGGAGTTGCCAGACTTCCAAGTTTTTGTCCGAAACTTTGTCTAGCAACATCTTTATTAAATACAGAATTTGGGCAAGATCGCGTTGGGGCGGGATGGTACCTTTGTATGGGAGGTACCAAAAGGGGAGTTGCCAGGCTTCCATGTTTTTGTCCAAAACTTTTGTCTAGCTATAGATTTATAAAATAAAGAATTTGGGCAAGATCGCGGTGGGAATATTGATATTATTACACGATTTCTAAGGTAGGCGGGTTGGTACATTTGTATAGGAGGTATCAGAAGGGTAGTTACCAAACTTTGTCTAGCTATAGATTTATTAAAAGCAAAATTTGGGCAAGGTCGCGGTGGGAATATTGATATTATTACACGATTTCGAATGGTGCGGGATGGTACATTTGTATGGGAGGTACCAGAAGAAGAGTTGCCAGACTTCCAAGTTTTTGTCCGAAACTTTGTCTAGCAATAGCTTTATTAAATACAGAATTTGGGCAAGGTCACGATTTCTAAGGTAGGCGGGTTGGTACATTTGTATGGGAGGTATCAGAAGGGTAGTTACCAAACTTTGTCTAGCTATAGATTTATTAAAAGCAAAATTTGGGCAAGGTCGCGGTGGGAATATTGATATTATTACACGATTTCGAATGGTGCGGGATGGTACATTTGTATGGGAGGTTGCAAAAGGGGAGTTGGCAGGCTTCCAAGTTTTTGTCCAAAACTGTTGTCTAGCTATAGATTTATTAAATAAAGAATTTGGGCAAGATCGCGGTGGGAATATTGATATTATTATACGATTTCGAATGGTGCGGGATGGTACATTTGTATGGGAGGTACCAGAAGAGGAGTTGCCAGACTTCCAAGTTTTCGTCCGAAACTTTGTCTAGCAACATCTTTATTAAATACAGAATTTGGGCAAGATCGCGTTGGGCCTGGATGGTACATTTGTATGGGAGGTACCAAAAGGGGAGTTGCCAGGCTTCCATGTTTTTGTCCAAAACTTTTGTCTAGCTATAGATTTATAAAATAAAGAATTTGGGCAAGATCGCGGTGGGAATATTGATATTATTACACGATTTCTAAGGTAGGCGGGTTGGTACATTTGTATAGGAGGTATCAGAAGGGTAGTTACCAAACTTTGTCTAGCTATAGATTTATTAAAAGCAAAATTTGGGCAAGGTCGCGGTGGGAATATTGATATTATTACACGATTTCGAATGGTGCGGGATGGTACATTTGTATGGGAGGTTGCAAAAGGGGAGTTGGCAGGCTTCCAAGTTTTTGTCCAAAACTTTGTCTAGCTATAGATTTATTAAATAATAAATTTGGGCAAGGTCACGATTTCTAAGGTAGGCGGGTTGGTACATTTGTATGGGAGGTATCAGAAGGGTTGTTACCAAACTTTGTCTAGCTATAGATTTATTAAAAGCAAAATTTGGGCAAGGTCGCGTTGGGCATATTGATATTATTAGACGATTTCTAAGATAGGCGGGATGGTACATTTGTATGGGAGGTACCAGAAGGGGACTTGCCAGACTTACAAGTTTTTGTCCGAAACTTTGTCTAACAATAGATTTATTAAATGCAAAATTGGGCAAGGTCGCGGTGGGAATATTGATATTATTACACGATTTCGAATAGTGCGGGATGGTACATTTGTATGGGAGGTACCAGAAGAGGAGTTGCCAGACTTCCAAGTTTTTGTCCGAAACTTTGTCTGGCAATAGCTTTATTAAATACAGAATTTGGGCAAGATCGCGTTGGGCCGGGACATATTGATATTAATACACAATTTCTATCGGGGGGGGTGGTACATTTGTATGGGAGGTACCAGAAAAGGACTTGCCAGACTTACAAGTTTTTGTCCGAAACTTTGTCTAACAATAGATTTATTAAATGCAAAATTGGGCAAGGTCGCGGTGGGAATATTGATATTATTACACGATTTCGAATAGTGCGGGATGGTACATTTGTATGGGAGGTACCAGAAGAGGAGTTGCCAGACTTCCAAGTTTTTGTCCGAAACTTTGTCTGGCAATAGCTTTATTAAATACAGAATTTGGGCAAGATCGCGTTGGGCCGGGATGGTACATTTGTATGGGAGGTTGCAAAAGGGGAGTTGGCAGGCTTCCAAGTTTTTGTCCAAAACTTTGTCTAGCTATAGATTTATTAAATAATAAATTTGGGCAAGGTCACGATTTCTAAGGTAGGCGGGTTGGTACATTTGTATGGGAGGTATCAGAAGGGTTGTTACCAAACTTTGTCTAGCTATAGATTTATTAAAAGCAAAATTTGGGCAAGGTCGCGTTGGGCATATTGATATTATTAGACGATTTCTAAGATAGGCGGGATGGTACATTTGTATGGGAGGTACCAGAAGGGGAGTTACCAGACTTCCAAGTTTTTGTCCGAAACGTTGTCTATCAATAGATTTATTAAATGCCAAATTTTGGGAAAGACCTCGGTGGGAATATTGATATTATTACACGATTTCTAATGGGGCGGGATGGTACATTTGTATGGGAGGTACCAGAAGGGGAGTTACCAGACTTCCAAGTTTTTGTCCAAAACTTTGTCTAGCTATAGATTTACTAAATACAAAATTTGGGCAAGACCGCGGTGGGAATTTTGATATTATTACACGATTTCGAATGGGGCGGGATGGTACATTTGTATGGGATTTACCAGAAGAGGAGTTGCCAGACTTCCAAGTTTTTGTCCGAAACGTTGTCTAGCAATAGCTTTATTAAATACAGAATTTGGGCAAGATCGCGTTGGACCGGGATGGTACATTTGTATGGGAGGTACCAAAAGGGGAGTTGCCAGGTTTCCAAGTTTTTGTCCAAAACTTTGTCTAGCTATAGATTTATTAAATGCTAAATTTGGGCAAATTTGATATTATTACACGATTTCGAATGGTGCGGGATGGTACATTTGTATGGGAGGTATCAGAAGAGGAGTTGCCAGACTTCCAAGTTTTTGTCCGAAACTTTGTCTAGCAACATCTTTATTAAATACAGAATTTGGGCAAGATCGCGTTGGGGCGGGATGGTACCTTTGTATGGGAGGTACCAGAAGAGGAGTTGCCAGACTTCCAAGTTTTTGTCCGAAACTTTGTCTAGCTATAGATTTATTAAATAATAAATTTGGGCAAGATCGCGTTGGGCATATTGATATTATTACACGATTTCTAAGATAGGCGGGTTGGTACATTTGTATGGGAGGTATCAGAAGGGTAGTTACCAAACTTTGTCTAGCTATAGATTTATTAAAAGCAAAATTTGGGCAAGGTCGCGTTGGGCATATTGATATTATTACACGATTTCTAAGGTAGGCGGGATGTTACATTTGTATGGGAGGTACCAGAAGAGGAGTTGCCAGACTTCCAAGTTTTTGTCCGAAACTTTGTCCAGCAACAGCTTTATTAAATACAGAATTTGGGCAAGAACGCGTTGGGGCGGGATTGTACCTTTGTATGGGAGGTACCAGAAGGGGAGTTACCAGACTTCCAAGTTTTTGTCCAAAACTTTGCCTAGCTATAGATTTATTAAATGCAAAATTTGGGCAAGGTCGCGGTGGGAATATTGATATTATTACACGATTTCGAATGGTGCGGGATGGTACATTTGTATGGGAGGTACCAGAAGAGGAGTTGCCAGACTTCCAAGTTTTTGTCCGAAACTTTGCCTAGCAATTGCTTTATTAAATACAGAATTTGGGCAAGATCGCGTTGGGCCTGGATGGTACATTTGTATGGGAGGTACCAAAAGGGGAGTTGCCAGGCTTCCAAGTTTTTGTCCAAAACTGTTGTCTAGCTATAGATTTATTAAATAAAGAATTTGGGCAAGATCGCGGTGGGAATATTGATATTATTATACGATTTCGAATGGTGCGGGATGGTACATTTGTATGGGAGGTACCAGAAGAGGAGTTGCCAGACTTCCAAGTTTTTGTCCGAAACTTTGTCTAGCAACATCTTTATTAAATACAGAATTAGGGCAAGATCGCGTTGGGGCGGGATGGTACCTTTGTATGGGAGGTACCAAAAGGGGAGTTGCCAGGCTTCCATGTTTTTGTCCAAAACTTTTGTCTAGCTATAGATTTATAAAATAAAGAATTTGGGCAAGATCGCGGTGGGAATATTGATATTATTACACGATTTCTAAGGTAGGCGGGTTGGTACATTTGTATAGGAGGTATCAGAAGGGTAGTTACCAAACTTTGTCTAGCTATAGATTTATTAAAAGCAAAATTTGGGCAAGGTCGCGGTGGGAATATTGATATTATTACACGATTTCGAATGGTGCGGGATGGTACATTTGTATGGGAGGTACCAGAAGAAGAGTTGCCAGACTTCCAAGTTTTTGTCCGAAACTTTGTCTAGCAATAGCTTTATTAAATACAGAATTTGGGCAAGATCGCGTTGGGCCGGGACATATTGATATTAATACACAATTTCTATCGGGGGGGGGGGGGGGTGGTACATTTGTATGGGAGGTACCAGAAGAGGACTTGCCAGACTTACAAGTTTTTGTCCGAAACTTTGTCTAACAATAGATTTATTAAATGCAAAATTGGGCAAGGTCGCGGTGGGAATATTGATATTATTACACGATTTCGAATAGTGCGGGATGGTACATTTGTATGGGAGGTACCAGAAGAGGAGTTGCCAGACTTCCAAGTTTTTGTCCGAAACTTTGTCTGGCAATAGCTTTATTAAATACAGAATTTGGGCAAGATCGCGTTGGGCCGGGATGGTACATTTGTATGGGAGGTTGCAAAAGGGGAGTTGGCAGGCTTCCAAGTTTTTGTCCAAAACTTTGTCTAGCTATAGATTTATTAAATAATAAATTTGGGCAAGGTCACGATTTCTAAGGTAGGCGGGTTGGTACATTTGTATGGGAGGTATCAGAAGGGTTGTTACCAAACTTTGTCTAGCTATAGATTTATTAAAAGCAAAATTTGGGCAAGGTCGCGTTGGGCATATTGATATTATTAGACGATTTCTAAGATAGGCGGGATGGTACATTTGTATGGGAGGTACCAGAAGGGGAGTTACCAGACTTCCAAGTTTTTGTCCGAAACGTTGTCTAGCAATAGATTTATTAAATGCCAAATTTTGGGAAAGACCTCGGTGGGAATATTGATATTATTACACGATTTCTAATGGGGCGGGATGGTACATTTGTATGGGAGGTACCAGAAGGGGAGTTACCAGACTTCCAAGTTTTTGTCCAAAACTTTGTCTAGCTATAGATTTACTAAATACAAAATTTGGGCAAGACCGCGGTGGGAATTTTGATATTATTACACGATTTCGAATGGGGCGGGATGGTACATTTGTATGGGATTTACCAGAAGAGGAGTTGCCAGACTTCCAAGTTTTTGTCCGAAACGTTGTCTAGCAATAGCTTTATTAAATACAGAATTTGGGCAAGATATGGGAGGTACCAAAAGGGGAGTTGCCAGGTTTCCAAGTTTTTGTCCAAAACTTTGTCTAGCTATAGATTTATTAAATGCTAAATTTGGGCAAATTTGATATTATTACACGATTTCGAATGCTGCGGGATGGTACATTTGTATGGGAGGTATCAGAAGAGGAGTTGCCAGACTTCCAAGTTTTTGTCCGAAACTTTGTCTAGCAACATCTTTATTAAATACAGAATTTGGGCAAGATCGCGTTGGGGCGGGATGGTACCTTTGTATGGGAGGTACCAGAAGAGGAGTTGCCAGACTTCCAAGTTTTTGTCCGAAACTTTGTCTAGCAATAGCTTTATTAAATACAGAATTGGGCAAGGTCGCGGTGGGAATATTGATATTATTACACGATTTCGAATAGTGCGGGATGGTACATTTGTATGGGAGGTACCAGAAGAGGAGTTGCCAGACTTCCAAGTTTTTGTCCGAAACTTTGTCTAGCAATAGCTTTATTAAATACAGAATTTGGGCAAGATCGCGTCGGGCCGGGATGGTACATTTGTATGGGAGGTTCCAAAAGGGGAGTTGGCAGGCTTCCAAGTTTTTGTCCAAAACTTTGTCTAGCTATAGATTTATTAAATAATAAATTTGGGCAAGATCGCGTTGGGCATATTGATATTATTACACGATTTCTAAGATAGGCGGGTTGGTACATTTGTATGGGAGGTATCAGAAGGGTAGTTACCAAACTTTGTCTAGCTATAGATTTATTAAAAGCAAAATTTGGGCAAGGTCGCGTTGGGCATATTCATATTATTACACGATTTCTAAGGTAGGCGGGATGGTACATTTATATGGAAGGTACCAGAAGAGGAGTTGCCAGACTTCCAAGTTTTTGTCCGAAACTTTGTCTAGCTATAGATTTATTAAATGCTAAATTTCGGCAAGGTCGCGTTGGGCATATTGATATTATTACACGATTTCTAAGGTAGGCGGGTTGGTACATTTGTATGGGAGGTATCAGAAGGGTAGTTACCAAACTTTGTCTAGCTATAGATTTATTAAAAGCAAAATTTGGGCAAGGTCGCGTTGGGCATATTGATATTATTACACGATTTCTAAGGTAGGCGGGATGTTACATTTGTATGGGAGGTACCAGAAGAGGAGTTGCCAGACTTCCAAGTTTTTGTCCGAAACTTTGTCCAGCAACAGCTTTATTAAATACAGAATTTGGGCAAGAACGCGTTGGGGCGGGATTGTACCTTTGTATGGGAGGTACCAGAAGGGGAGTTACCAGACTTCCAAGTTTTTGTCCAAAACTTTGCCTAGCTATAGATTTATTAAATGCAAAATTTGGGCAAGACCGCGGTGGAAATATTGATATTATTACACGATTTCTAATGGGGCGGGATGGTACATTTGTATGGGTGGTACCAGAAGGGGAGTAACCAGACTTCCAAGTTTTTGTCCAAAATGGTACAGGGAGGTACCACAAGAGGACTTGCCAGACTTTTTTGTCCGAAACTTTGTCTAACAATAGATTTATTAAATGCAAAATTGGGCAAGGTCGCGGTGGGAATATTGATATTATTACACGATTTCGAATGGTGCGGGATAGTACATTTGTATGGGAGGTACCAGAAGAGGAGTTGCCAGACTTCCAAGTTTTTGTCCGAAACTTTGTCTAGCAATAGCTTTATTAAATACAGAATTTGGGCAAGATCGCGCTTTGTCTAGCTATAGATTTATTAAATACAGAATTTGGGCAAGATCGCGTTGGGCCGGGATGGTACATTTGTATGGGAGGTACCAAAAGGGGAGTTGTCAGGTTTCCAAGTTTTTGTCCAAAACTTTGTCTAGCTATAGATTTATTAAATGCTAAATTTGGGCAAGGTCGCGTTGGGCTTATTGATATTATTACACGATTTCTAAGGTAGACGGGATGGTACAATTGTATGGGAGGTACCAGAAGGGGAGTTACCAGACATCCAAGTTTTTGTCCGAAACTTTGTCTAGCTATAGATTTATTAAATGCTAAATTTGGGCAAGGTCGCGGTGGGCTTATTGATATTATTACACGATTTCTAAGGTAGGCGGGATGGTACATTTGTATGGGAGGTACCAGAAGAGGACTTGCCAGACTTACAAGTTTTTGTCCGAAACTTTGTCCAAAGGGGAGTTGTCAGGTTTCCAAGTTTTTGTCCAAAACTTTGTCTAGCTATAGATTTATTAAATGCTAAATTTGGGCAAGGTCGCGGTGGGAATATTGATATTATTACACGATTTCTAATGGGGCGGGATGTTACATTTGTATGGGAGGTACCAGAAGAGGAGTTGCCAGACTTCCAAGTTTTTGTCCAAAACTTTGCCTAGCTATAGATTTATTAAATTCAAAATTTGGGCAAGACCGCGGTGGGAATATTGATATTATTACACGATTTCTAATGGGGCGGGATGGTACATTTGTATGGGAGGTATCAGAAGGGTTGTTACCAAACTTTGTCTAGCTATAGATTTATTAAAAGCAAAATTTGGGCAAGGTCGCGTTGGGCATATTGATATTATTAGACGATTTCTAAGGTAGGCGGGATGGTACATTTGTATGGGAGGTACCAGAAGGGGAGTTACCAGACTTCCAAGTTTTTGTCCGAAACGTTGTCTAGCAATAGATTTATTAAATGCCAATTTTTGGGAAAGACCGCGGTGGGAATATTGATATTATTACACGATTTCTAATGGGGCGGGATGGTACATTTGTATGGGAGGTACCAGAAGGGGAGTTACCAGACTTCCAAGTTTTTGTCCAAAACTTTGTCTAGCTATAGATTTACTAAATACAAAATTTGGGCAAGACCGCGGTGGGAATATTGATATTATTACACGATTTCGAATGGGGCGGGATGGTACATTTGTATGGGATTTACCAGAAGAGGAGTTGCCAGACTTCCAAGTTTTTGTCCGAAACGTTATCTAGCAATAGCTTTATTAAATACAGAATTTGGGCAAGATCGCGTTGGACCGGGATGGTACATTTGTATGGGAGGTACCAAAAGGGGAGTTGCCAGGTTTCCAAGTTTTTGTCCAAAACTTTGTCTAGCTATAGATTTATTAAACGCTAAATTTGGGCAAATTTGATATTATTACACGATTTCGAATGGTGCGGGATGGTACATTTGTATGGGAGGTACCAGAAGAGGAGTTGCCAGACTTCCAAGTTTTTGTCCGAAACTTTGTCTAGCTATAGATTTATTAAATAAAGAATTTGGGCAAGATCGCGGTGGGAATATTGATATTATTACACGATTTCTAAGGTAGGCGGGTTGGTACATTTGTATGGGAGGTATCAGAAGGGTAGTTACCAAACTTTGTCTAGCTATAGATTTATTGAAAGCAAAATTTGGGCAAGGTCGCGGTGGGAATATTGATATTATTACACGATTTCGAATGGTGCGGGATGGTTCATTTGTATGGGAGGTACCAGAAGAGGAGTTGCCAGACTTCCAAGTTTTTGTCCGAAACTTTGTCTAGCAATAGCTTTATTAAATACAGAATTTGGGCAAGATCGCGTTGGGCCGGGACATATTGATATTAATACACGATTTCTAATGGGGGGGGGGGGGGGTGGTACATTTTTATGGGAGGTACCAGAAGAGGACTTGCCAGACTTACAAGTTTTTGTCCGAAACTTTGTCTAACAATAGATTTATTAAATGCAAAATTGGGCAAGGTCGCGGTGGGAATATTGATATTATTACACGATTTCGAATGGTGCGGGATGGTACATTTGTATGGGAGGTACCAGAAGAGGAGTTGCCAGACTTCCAAGTTTTTGTCCGAAACTTTGTCTGGCAATAGCTTTATTAAATACAGAATTTGGGCAAGATCGCGTTGGGCCGGGATGGTACATTTGTATGGGAGGTTGCAAAAGGGGAGTTGGCAGGCTTCCAAGTTTTTGTCCAAAACTTTGTCTAGCTATAGATTTATTAAATAAAAAATTTGGGCAAGATCGCGGTGGGAATATTGATATTAATACACGATTTCTAATGGGCCGGGATGGTACATTTGTATGGGAGGTACCAGAAGAGGAGTTGCCAGACTTCCAAGTTTTTGTCCGAAACTTTGTCTAGCAATAGCTTTATTAAATACAGAATTTGGGCAAGATCGCGTCGGGCCGGGATGGTACATTTGTATGGGAGGTTCCAAAAGGGGAGTTGGCAGGCTTCCAAGTTTTGTCCAAAACTTTGTCTAGCTATAGATTTATTAAATAATAAATTTGGGCAGGGTCGCGTTGGGCATATTGATATTATTACACGATTTCTAAGGTAGGCGGTATCAGAAGGGTAGTTACCAAACTTTGTCTAGCTATAGATTTATTAAAAGCAAAATTTGGGCAAGGTCGCGTTGGGCATATTGATATTATTACACGATTTCTAAGGTAGGCGGGATGGTACATTTATATGGGAGGTACCAGAAGAGGAGTTGCCAGACTTCCAAGTTTTTGTCCGAAACTTTGTCTAGCTATAGATTTATTAAATGCTAAATTTCGGGAAGGTCGCGTTGGGCATATTGATATTTTTACACGATTTCTAAGGTAGACGGGTTGGTACATTTGTATGGGAGGTATCAGAAGGGTAGTTACCAAACTTTGTCTAGCTATAGATTTATTAAAAGCAAACTTTGGGCAAGGTCGCGGTGGGAATATTGATATTATTACACGATTTCGAATGGTGCGGGATGGTACATTTGTATGGGAGGTACCAGAAGAGGAGTTGCCAGACTTCCAAGTTTTTGTCCGAAACTTTGTCTAGCAATAGCTTTATTAAATACAGAATTTGGGCAAGATCGCGTTGGGCCGGGACATATTGATATTAATACACGATTTCTAATGGGGTGGGGGGGTGGTACATTTGTATGGGAGGTACCAGAAGAGGACTTGCCAGACTTACAAGTTTTTGTCCGAAACTTTGTCTAACAATAGATTTATTAAATGCAAAATTGGGCAAGGTCGCGGTGGGAATATTGATATTATTACACGATTTCGAATGGTGCGGGATGGTACATTTGTATGGGAGGTACCAGAAGAGGAGTTGCCAGACTTCCAAGTTTTTGTCCGAAACTTTGTCTGGCAATAGCTTTATTAAATACAGAATTTGGGCAAGATCGCGTTGGGCCGGGATGGTACATTTGTATGGGAGGTTGCAAAAGGGGAGTTGGCAGGCTTCCAAGTTTTTGTCCAAAACTTTGTCTAGCTATAGATTTATTAAATAATAAATTTGGGCAAGGTCACGATTTCTAAGGTAGGCGGGTTGGTACATTTGTATGGGAGGTATCAGAAGGGTTGTTACCAAACTTTGTCTAGCTATAGATTTATTAAAAGCAAAATTTGGGCAAGGTCGCGTTGGGCATATTGATATTATTAGACGATTTCTAAGGTAGGCGGGATGGTACATTTGTATGGGAGGTACCAGAAGGGGAGTTACCAGACTTCCAAGTTTTTGTCCGAAACGTTGTCTAGCAATAGATTTATTAAATGCCAAATTTTGGGAAAACCGCGGTGGGAATATTGATATTATTACACGATTTCTAATGGGGCGGGATGTTACATTTGTATGGGAGGTACCCGAAGGGGAGTTACCAGACTTCCAAGTTTTTGTCCAAAACTTTGTCTAGCTATAGATTTACTAAATACAAAATTTGGGCAAGACCGCGGTGGGAATATTGATATTACTACACGATTTCGAATGGGGCGGGATGGTACATTTGTATGGGATTTACCAGAAGAGGAGTTGCCAGACTTCCAAGTTTTTGTCCGAAACGTTGTCTAGCAATAGCTTTATTAAATACAGAATTTGAGCAAGATCGCGTTGGACCGGGATGGTACATTTGTATGGGAGGTACCAAAAGGGGAGTTGCCAGGTTTCCAAGTTTTTGTCCAAAACTTTGTCTAGCTATAGATTTATTAAATGCTAAATTTGGGCAAATTTGATATTATTACACGATTTCGAATGGTGCGGGATGGTACATTTGTATGGGAGGTACCAGAAGAGGAGTTGCCAGACTTCCAATTTTTTGTCCGAAACGTTGTCTAGCAATAGCTTTATTAAATACAGAATTTGAGCAAGATCGCGTTGGACCGGGATGGTACATTTGTATGGGAGGTACCAAAAGGGGAGTTGCCAGGTTTCCAAGTTTTTGTCCAAAACTTTGTCTAGCTATAGATTTATTAAATGCTAAATTTGGGCAAATTTGATATTATTACACGATTTCGAATGGGGCGGGATGGTACATTTGTATGGGAGGTACCAGAAGAGGACTTGCCAGACTTACAAGTTTTTGTCCGAAACTTTGTCTAACAATAGATTTATTAAATGCAAAATTGGGCAAGGTCGCGGTGGGAATATTGATATTATTACACGATTTCCAATGGTGCGGGATGGTACATTTGTATGGGAGGTACCAGAAGAGGAGTTGCCAGACTTCCAAGTTTTTGTCCGAAACTTTGTCTAGCAATAGCTTTATTAAATACAGAATTTGGGCAAGATCGCGTCGGGCCGGGATGGTACATTTGTATGGGAGGTTCCAAAAGGGGAGTTGGCAGGCTTCCAAGTTTTTGTCCAAAACTTTGTCTAGCTATAGATTTATTAAATAATAAATTTGGGCAAGGTCGCGTTGGGCATATTGATATTATTACACGATTTCTAAGGTAGGCGGGTTGGTACATTTGTATGGGAGGTATCAGAAGGGTAGTTACCAAACTTTGTCAAGCTATAGATTTATTAAAAGCAAAATTTGGGCAAGGTCGCGTTGGGCATATTGATATTATTACACGATTTCTAAGGTAGGCGGGATGGTACATTTATATGGGAGGTACCAGAAGAGGAGTTGCCAGACTTCCAAGTTTTTGTCCGAAACTTTGTCTAGCTATAGATTTATTAAATAATAAATTTGGGCAAGGTCGCGTTGGGCATATTGATATTATTACACGATTTCTAAGGTAGGCGGGTTGGTACATTTGTATGGGAGGTATCAGAAGGGTAGTTAACAAACTTTGTCTAGCTATAGATTTATTAAAAGCAAAATTTGGGCAAGGTCGCGTTGGGCATATTGATATTATTACACGATTTCTAAGGTAGGCGGGATGTTACATTTGTATGGTAGGTACCAGAAGAGGAGTTGCTAGACTTCCAAGTTTTTGTCCGAAACTTTGTCCAGCAACAGCTTTATTAAATACAGAATTTGGGCAAGAACGCGTTGGGGCGGGATTGTACCTTTGTATGGGAGGTACCAGAAGGGAGTTACCAGAATTCCAAGTTTTTGTCCAAAACTTTGCATAGTTATAGATTTATTAAATGCAAAATTTGGGCAAGACCGCGGTGGGAATATTGATATTATTACACGAATTCTAATGGGGCGGGATGGTACATTTGTATGGGAGGTACCAGAAGGGGAGTTACCAGACTTCCAAGTTTTTTGTCCAAAACTTTGTCTAGCTATAGATTTACTAAATACAAAATTGGGCAAGACCACGGTGGGAATATTGATATTATTACACGATTTCGAATGGGGCGCGATGGTACATTTGTATGGGATTTACCAGAACAGTAGTTGCCAGACTTCCAAGTTTTTGTCCGTAACTTTGTCTAGCAATAGCTTTATTAAATACAGAATTTGGGCAAGATCGCGTTGGGGCGGGATGGTACCTTTGTATGGGAGGTACCAGAAGAGGAGTTGCCAGACTTCCAAGTTTTTGTCCGAAACTTTGTCTAACAATAGATTTATTAAATGCAAAATTGGGCAAGGTCGCGGTGGGAATATTGATATTATTACACGATTTCGAATGGTGCGGGATAGTACATTTGTATGGGAGGTACCAGAAGAGGAGTTGCCAGACTTCCAAGTTTTTGTCCGAAACTTTGTCTAGCAATAGCTTTATTAAATACAGAATTTGGGCAAGATCGCGCTTTGTCTAGCTATAGATTTATTAAATACAGAATTTGGGCAAGATCGCGTTGGGCCGGGATGGTACATTTGTATGGGAGGTACCAAAAGGGGAGTTGTCAGGTTTCTAAGTTTTTGTCCAAAACTTTGTCTAGCTATAGATTTATTAAAAGCAAAATTTGGGCAAGGTCGCGTTGGGCTTATTGATATTATTACACGATTTCTAAGGTAGACGGGATGGTACATTTGTATGGGAGGTACCAGAAGGGGAGTTACCAGACTTACAAGTTTTTGTTCGAAACTTTGTCTAGATATAGATTTATTAAATGCTAAATTTGGGCAAGGTCGCGTTGGGCATATTGATATTATTACACGATTTCTAAGGTAGGCGGGTTGGTACATTTGTATGGGAGGTATCAGAAGGGTAGTTACCAAACTTTGTCTAGCTATAGATTTATTAAAAGCAAAATTTGGGCAAGGTCGCGGTGGGAATATTGATATTATTACACGATTTCGAATGGTGCGGGATGGTACATTTGTATGGGAGGTACCAGAAGAGGAGTTGCCAGACTTCCAAGTTTTTGTCCGAAACTTTGTCTAGCAATAGCTTTATTAAATACAGAATTTGGGCAAGATCGCGTTGGGCCGGGACATATTGATATTAATACACGATTTCTAATGGGGGGGGGGGGGGGTTGTTACATTTGTATGGGAGGTACCAGAAGAGGACTTGCCAGACTTACAAGTTTTTGTCCAAAACTTTGTCTAGCTATAGATTTATTAAATAATAAATTTGGGCAAGGTCGCGTTGGGCATATTGATATTATTACACGATTTCTAAGGTAGGCGGGTTGGTACATTTGTATGGGAGGTATCAGAAGGGTAGTTACCAAACTTTGTCTAGCTATAGATTTATTAAAAGCAAAATTTGGGCAAGGTCGCGTTGGGCATATTGATATTATTACACGATTTCTAAGGTAGGCGGGATGGTACATTTATATGGGAGGTACCAGAAGAGGAGTTGCCAGACTTCCAAGTTTTTGTCCGAAACTTTGTCTAGCTATAGATTTATTAAATGCTAAATTTCGGCAAGGTCGCGTTGGGCTTATTGATATTATTACACGATTTCTAAGGTAGGCGGGATGGTACATTTGTATGGGAGGTACCAGAAGAGGACTTGCCAGACTTCCAAGTTTTTGTCCTAAACTTTGTCTAGCTATAGATTTATTAAATGCTAAATTTGGGCAAGGTCGCGGTGGGCTTATTGATATTATTACACGATTTCTAAGGTAGGCGGGATGGTACATTTGTATGGGAGGTACCAGAAGAGGACTTGCCAGACTTACAAGTTTTTGTCCGAAACTTTGTCCAAAGGGGAGTTGTCAGGTTTCCAAGTTTTTGTCCAAAACTTTGTCTAGCTATAGATTTACTAAATACAAAATTTTGGGCAAGACCGCGGTGGGAATATTGATATTATTACACGATTTCGAATGGTGCGGGATAGTACATTTGTATGGGAGGTACCAGAAGAGGAGTTGCCAGACTTCCAAGTTTTTGTCCGAAACTTTGTCTAGCAATAGCTTTATTAAATACAGAATTTGGGCAAGATCGCGCTTTGTCTAGCTATAGATTTATTAAATACAGAATTTGGGCAAGATCGCGTTGGGCCGGGATGGTACATTTGTATGGGAGGTACCAAAAGGGGAGTTGTCAGGTTTCCAAGTTTTTGTCCAAAACTTTGTCTAGCTATATATTTATTAAATGCTAAATTTGGGCAAGGTCGCGTTGGGCTTATTGATATTATTACACGATTTCTAAGGTAGACGGGATGGTACATTTGTATGGGAGGTGCCAGAAGGGGAGTTACCAGACTTACAAGTTTTTGTCCGAAACTTTGTCTAGATATAGATTTATTAAATGCTAAATTTGGGCAAGGTCGCGTTGGGAATATTGATATTATTACACGATTTCTAAGGTAGGCGGGTTGGTACATTTGTATGGGAGGTATCAGAAGGGTAGTTACCAAACTTTGTCTAGCTATAGATTTATTAAAAGCAAAATTTGGGCAAGGTCGCGGTGGGAATATTGATATTATTACACGATTTCGAATGGTGCGGGATGGTACATTTGTATGGGAGGTACCAGAAGAGGAGTTGCCAGACTTCCAAGTTTTTGTCCGAAACTTTGTCTAGCAATAGCTTTATTAAATACAGAATTTGGGCAAGATCGCGTTGGGCCGGGAATGGTACATTTGTATGGGAGGTACCAAAAGGGGAGTTGTCAGGTTTCCAAGTTTTTGTCCAAAACTTTGTCTAGCTATATATTTATTAAATGCTAAATTTGGGCAAGGTCGCGTTGGGCTTATTGATATTATTACACGATTTCTAAGGTAGACGGGATGGTACATTTGTATGGGAGGTGCCAGAAGGGGAGTTACCAGACTTCCAAGTTTTTGTCCGAAACTTTGTCTAGCTATAGATTTATTAAATGCTAAATTTCGGCAAGGTCGCGTTGGGCATATTGATATTATTACACGATTTCTAAAGTAGGCGGGTTGGTACATTTGTATGGGAGGTATCAGAAGGGTAGTTGCCAAACTTTGTCTAGCTATAGATTTATTAAAAGCAAAATTTGGGCAAGGTCGCGTTGGGCATATTGATATTATTACACGATTTCTAAGGTAGGCGGGTTGGTACATTTGTATGGGAGGTATCAGAAGGGTAGTTGCCAAACTTTGTCTAGCTATAGATTTATTAAAAGCAAAATTTGGGCAAGGTCGCGTTGGGAATATTGATATTATTACACGATTTCTAAGGTAGGCGGGTTGGTACATTTGTATGGGAGGTATCAGAAGGGTAGTTGCCAAACTTTGTCTAGCTATAGATTTATTAAAAGCAAAATTTGGGCAAGGTCGCGTTGGGCATATTGATATTATTACACGATTTCTAAGGTAGGCGGGATGGTAAATTTATATGGGAGGTACCAGAAGAGGAGTTGCCAGACTTCCAAGTTTTTGTCCGAAACTTTGTCTAGCTATAGATTTATTAAATGCTAAATTTCGGCAAGGTCGCGTTGGGCATATTGATATTATTACACGATTTCTAAAGTAGGCGGGTTGGTACATTTGTATGGGAGGTATCAGAAGGGTAGTTACCAAACTTTGTCTAGCTATAGATTTATTAAAAGCAAAATTTGGGCAAGGTCGCGTTGGGCATATTGATATTATTACACGATTTCTAAGGTAGGCGGGATGGTACATTTATATGGGAGGTACCAGAAGAGGAGTTGCCAGACTTCCAAGTTTTTGTCCGAAACTTTGTCTAGCTATAGATTTATTAAATGCTAAATTTCGGCAAGGTCGCGTTGGGCTTATTGATATTATTACACGATTTCTAAGGTAGGCGGGATGGTACATTTGTATGGGAGGTACCAGAAGAGGACTTGCCAGACTTCCAAGTTTTTGTCCTAAACTTTGTCTAGCTATAGATTTATTAAATGCTAAATTTGGGCAAGGTCGCGGTGGGCTTATTGATATTATGACACGATTTCTAAGGTAGGCGGGATGGTACATTTGTATGGGAGGTACCAGAAGAGGACTTGCCAGACTTACAAGTTTTTGTCCGAAACTTTGTCCAAAGGGGAGTTGTCAGGTTTCCAAGTTTTTGTCCAAAACTTTGTCTAGCTATAGATTTACTAAATACAAAATTTTGGGCAAGACCGCGGTGGGAATATTGATATTATTACACGATTTCGAATGGTGCGGGATAGTACATTTGTATGGGAGGTACCAGAAGAGGAGTTGCCAGACTTCCAAGTTTTTGTCCGAAACTTTGTCTAGCAATAGCTTTATTAAATACAGAATTTGGGCAAGATCGCGATGGGCCGGGACATATTGATATTAATACACGATTTCTAATGGGGGGGGGGGGGGGTGGTACATTTGTATGGGAGGTACCAGAAGAGGACTTGCCAGACTTACAAGTTTTTGTCCAAAACTTTGTCTAGCTATAGATTTATTAAATAATAAATTTGGGCAAGGTCGCGTTGGGCATATTGATATTATTACACGATTTCTAAGGTAGGCGGGTTGGTACATTTGTATGGGAGGTATCAGAAGGGTAGTTACCAAACTTTGTCTAGCTATAGATTTATTAAAAGCAAAATTTGGGCAAGGTCGCGTTGGGCATATTGATATTATTACACGATTTCTAAGGTAGGCGGGATGGTACATTTATATGGGAGGTACCAGAAGAGGAGTTGCCAGACTTCCAAGTTTTTGTCCAAAACTTTGTCTAGCTATAGATTTATTAAATGCTAAATTTCGGCAAGGTCGCGTTGGGCATATTGATATTATTACACGATTTCTAAGGTAGGCGGGTTAGTACATTTGTATGGGAGGTATCAGAAGGGTAGTTACCAAACTTTGTCTAGCTATAGATTTATTAAAAGCAAAATTTGGGCAAGGTCGCGTTGGGCATATTGATATTATTACACGATTTCTAAGGTAGGCGGGATGGTACATTTATATGGGAGGTACCAGAAGAGGAGTTGCCAGACTTCCAAGTTCTTGTCCGAAACTTTGTCTAGCTATAGATTTATTAAATGCTAAATTTCGGCAAGGTCGCGTTGGGCTTATTGATATTATTACACGATTTCTAAGGTAGGCGGGATGGTACATTTGTATGGGAGGTACCAGAAGAGGACTTGCCAGACTTCCAAGTTTTTGTCCGAAACTTTGTCTAGCTATAGATTTATTAAATGCTAAATTTGGGCAAGGTCGCGGTGGGCTTATTGATATTATTACACGATTTCTAAGGTAGGCGGGATGGTACATTTGTATGGGAGGTACCAGAAGAGGACTTGCCAGACTTACAAGTTTTTGTCCAAAACTTTGTCTAGCTATAGATTTATTAAATAATAAATTTGGGCAAGGTCGCGGTGGGAATATTGATATTATTACACGATTTCTAATGGGGCGGGATGTTACATTTGTATGGGATTTACAAGAAGAGGAGTTGCCAGACTTCCAAGTTTTTGTCCAAAACTTTGTCTAGCTATAGATTTACTAAATACAAAATTTTGGGCAAGACCGCGGTGGGAATATTGATATTATTACACGATTTCGAATGGGGCGGGATGGTACATTTGTATGGGATTTACAAGAAGAGGAGTTGCCAGACTTCCAAGTTTTTGTCCGAAACTTTGTCTAGCTATAGATTTATTAAATAAAGAATTTGGGCAAGATCGCGGTGGGAATATTGATATTATTACACGATTTCTAAGGTAGGCGGGTTGGTACATTTGTATGGGAGGTATCAGAAGGGTAGTTACCAAACTTTGTCTAGCTATAGATTTATTAAAAGCAAAATTTGGGCAAGGTCGCGGTGGGAATATTGATATTATTACACGATTTCGAATGGTGCGGGATGGTACATTTGTATGGGAGGTACCAGAAGAGGAGTTGCCAGACTTCCAAGTTTTTGTCCGAAACTTTGTCTAGCAATAGCTTTATTAAATACAGAATTTGGGCAAGATCGCGTTGGGCCGGGACATATTGATATTAATACACGATTTCTAATGGGGGGGGGGGGGGTGGTACATTTGTATGGGAGGTACCAGAAGAGGACTTGCCAGACTTACAAGTTTTTGTCCGAAACTTTGTCTAACAATAGATTTATTAAATGCAAAATTGGGCAAGGTCGCGGTGGGAATATTGATATTATTACACGATTTCGAATGGTGCGGGATGGTACATTTGTATGGGAGGTACCAGAAGAGGAGTTGCCAGACTTCCAAGTTTTTGTCCGAAACTTTGTCTGGCAATAGCTTTATTAAATACAGAATTTGGGCAAGATCGCGTTGGGCCGGGATGGTACATTTGTATGGGAGGTTGCAAAAGGGGAGTTGGCAGGCTTCCAAGTTTTTGTCCAAAACTTTGTCTAGCTATAGATTTATTAAATAATAAATTTGGGCAAGGTCACGATTTCTAAGGTAGGCGGGTTGGTACATTTGTATGGGAGGTATCAGAAGGGTTGTTACCAAACTTTGTCTAGCTATAGATTTATTAAAAGCAAAATTTGGGCAAGGTCGCGTTGGGCATATTGATATTATTAGACGATTTCTAAGGTAGGCGGGATGGTACATTTGTATGGGAGGTACCAGAAGGGGAGTTACCAGACTTCCAAGTTTTTGTCCGAAACGTTGTCTAGCAATAGATTTATTAAATGCCAAATTTTGGGAAAGACCGCGGTGGGAATATTGATATTATTACACGATTTCTAATGGGGCGGGATGGTACATTTGTATGGGAGGTACCAGAAGGGGAGTTACCAGACTTCCAAGTTTTTGTCCAAAACTTTGTCTAGCTATAGATTTACTAAATACAAAATTTGGGGAAGACCGCGGTGGGAATATTGATATTATTACACGATTTCGAATGGGGCGGGATGGTACATTTGTATGGGATTTACCAGAAGAGGAGTTGCCAGACTTCCAAGTTTTTGTCCGAAACGTTGTCTAGCAATAGCTTTATTAAATACAGAATTTGAGCAAGATCGCGTTGGACCGGGATGGTACATTTGTATGGGAGGTACCAAAAGGGGAGTTGCCAGGTTTCCAAGTTTTTGTCCAAAACTTTGTCTAGCTATAGATTTATTAAATGCTAAATTTGGGCAAATTTGATATTATTACACGATTTCGAATGGTGCGGGATGGTACATTTGTATGGGAGGTACCAGAAGAGGAGTTGCCAGACTTCCAATTTTTTGTCCGAAACTTTGTCTAGCAACATCTTTATTAAATACAGAATTTGGGCAAGATCGCGTTGGGGCGGGATGGTACCTTTGTATGGGAGGTACCAAAATGGGAGTTGCCAGGCTTCCAAGTTTTTGTTCAAAATTGTTGTGTAGCTATAGATTTATTAAATAAAAAATTTGGGCAAGATCGCGGTGGGAATATTGATATTAATACACGATTTCTAATGGGCCGGGATGGTACATTTGTATGGGAGGTACCAGAAGAGGAGTTGACAGACTTCCAAGTTTTTGTCCGAAACTTTGTCTAGCAATAGCTTTATTAAATACAGAATTTGGGCAAGATCGCGTCGGGCCGGGATGGTACATTTGTATGGGAGGTTCCAAAAGGGGAGTTGGCAGGCTTCCAAGTTTTTGTCCAAAACTTTGTCTAGCTATAGATTTATTAAATAATAAATTTGGGCAAGGTCGCGTTGGGCATATTGATATTATTACACGATTTCTAAGGTAGGCGGGTTGGTACATTTGTATGGGAGGTACCAGAAGAGGACTTGCCAGACTTACAAGTTTTTGTCCGAAACTTTGTCTAACAATAGATTTATTAAATGCAAATTTGGGCAAGGTCGCGGTGGGAATATTGATATTACTACACGATTTCGAATGGGGCGGGATGGTACATTTGTATGGGATTTACCAGAAGAGGAGTTGCCAGACTTCCAATTTTTTGTCCGAAACTTTGTCTAGCGACAACTTTATTAAATACAGAATTTGGGCAAGATCGCGTTGGGGCGGGATGGTACCTTTATATGGGAGGTACCAAAATGGGAGTTGCCAGGCTTCCAAGTTTTTGTTCAAAATTGTTGTGTAGCTATAGATTTATTAAATAAAAAATTTGGGCAAGATCGCGGTGGGAATATTGATATTAATACACGATTTCTAATGGGCCGGGATGGTACATTTGTATGGGAGGTACCAGAAGAGGAGTTGCCAGACTTCCAATTTTTTGTCCGAAACGTTGTCTAGCAATAGCTTTATTAAATACAGAATTTGAGCAAGATCGCGTTGGACCGGGATGGTACATTTGTATGGGAGGTACCAAAAGGGGAGTTGCCAGGTTTCCAAGTTTTTGTCCAAAACTTTGTCTAGCTATAGATTTATTAAATGCTAAATTTGGGCAAATTTGATATTATTACACGATTTCGAATGGGGCGGGATGGTACATTTGTATGGGAGGTACCAGAAGAGGACTTGCCAGACTTACAAGTTTTTGTCCGAAACTTTGTCTAACAATAGATTTATTAAATGCAAAATTGGGCAAGGTCGCTGTGGGAATATTGATATTATTACACGATTTCGAATGGTGCGGGATGGTACATTTGTATGGGAGGTACCAGAAGAGGAGTTGCCAGACTTCCAAGTTTTTGTCCGAAACTTTGTCTAGCAATAGCTTTATTAAAAACAGAATTTGGGCAAGATCGCGTCGGGCCGGGATGGTACATTTGTATGGGAGGTTCCAAAAGGGGAGTTGGCAGGCTTCCAAGTTTTTGTCCAAAACTTTGTCTAGCTATAGATTTATTAAATAATAAATTTGGGCAAGGTCGCGTTGGGCATATTGATATTATTACCCGATTTCTAAGGTAGGCGGGTTGGTACATTTGTATGGGAGGTATCAGAAGGGTAGTTACCAAACTTTGTCTAGCTATAGATTTATTAAAAGCAAAATTTGGGCAAGGTCGCGTTGGGCATATTGATATTATTACACGATTTCTAAGGTAGGCGGGATGGTACATTTATATGGGAGGTACCAGAAGAGGAGTTGCCAGACTTCCAAGTTTTTGTCCGAAACTTTGTCTAGCTATAGATTTATTAAATGCTAAATTTCGGCAAGGTCGCGTTGGGGATATTGATATTTTTACACGATTTCTAAGGTAGGCGGGTTGGTACATTTGTATGGGAGGTATCAGAAGGGTAGTTACCAAACTTTGTCTAGCTATAGATTTATTAAAAGCAAAATTTGGGCAAGGTCGCGTTGGGCATATTGATATTATTACACGATTTCTAAGGTAGGCGGGATGTTACATTTGTATGGTAGGTACCAGAAGAGGAGTTGCCAGACTTCCAAGTTTTTGTCCGAAACTTTGTCCAGCAACAGCTTTATTAAATACAGAATTTGGGCAAGAACGCGTTGGGGCGGGATTGTACCTTTGTATGGGAGGTACCAGAAGGGGAGTTACCAGAATTCCAAGTTTTTGTCCAAAACTTTGCCTAGTTATAGATTTATTAAATGCAAAATTTGGGCAAGACCGCGGTGGGAATATTGATATTATTACACGATTTCTAATGGGGCGGGATGGTACATTTGTATGGGAGGTACCAGAAGGGGAGTTACCAGACTTCCAAGTTTTTTGTCCAAAACTTTGTCTAGCTATAGATTTACTAAATACAAAATTGGGCAAGACCACGTTGGGAATATTGATATTATTACACGATTTCGAATGGGGCGCGATGGTACATTTGTATGGGATTTACCAGAACAGTAGTTGCCAGACTTCCAAGTTTTTGTCCGTAACTTTGTCTAGCAATAGCTTTATTAAATACAGAATTTGGGCAAGATCGCGTTGGGGCGGGATGGTACCTTTGTATGGGAGGTACCAAAAGGGGAGTTGCCAGGCTTCCAAGTTTTTGTCCAAAATGGTACACGGAGGTACCACAAGAGGACTTGCCAGACTTACAAGTTTTTGTCCGAAACTTTGTCTAACAATAGATTTATTAAATGCAAAATTGGGCAAGGTCGCGGTGGGAATATTGATATTATTATAGATTTATTAAATACAGAATTTGGGCAAGATCGCCTTGGGCCGGGATGGTACATTTGTATGGGAGGTACCAAAAGGGGAGTTGTCAGGTTTCCAAGTTTTTGTCCAAAACTTTGTCTAACTATAGATTTATTAAATGCTAAATTTGGGCAAGGTCGCGTTGGGCTTATTGATATTATTACACGATTTCTAAGGTAGACGGGATGGTACATTTGTATGGGAGGTACCAGAAGGGGAGTTACCAGGTTTCCAAGTTTTTGTCCAAAACTTTGTCTAGCTATAGATTTATTAAATGCTAAATTTGGGCAAGGTCGCGGTGGGAATATTGATATTATTACACGATTTCTAATGGGGCGGGATGGTACATTTGTATGGGATTTACAAGAAGAGGAGTTGCCAGACTTCCAAGTTTTTGTCCAAAACTTTGTCTAGCTATATATTTACTAAATACAAAATTTTGGGCAAGACCGCGGTGGGAATATTGATATTATTACACGATTTCGAATGGGCGGGATGGTACATTTGTATGGGATTTACAAGAAGAGGAGTTGCCAGACTTCCAAGTTTTTGTCCGAAACTTTGTCTAGCAATAGCTTTATTAAATACAGAATTTGGGCAAGATCGCGTTGGGCCGGGATGGTACATTTGTATGGGAGGTACCAAAAGGGGAGTTACCAGACTTCCAAGTTTTTGTCCAAAACTTTGCCTAGCTATAGATTTATTAAATGCAAAATTTGGGCAAGACCGCGGTGGGAATATTGATATTATTACACGATTTCTAATGGGGCGTGATGGTACATTTGTAAGGGAGGTACCAGAAGAGGAGTTGCCAGACTTCCAAGTTTTTGTCCGAAACTTTGTCTAGCAATAGCTTTATTAAATACAGAATTTGGGCAAGATCGCGTTGGGCCGGGATGTTACATTTGTATGGGAGGTACCAAAAGGGGAGTTACCAGACTTCCAAGTTTTTGTCCAAAACTTTGCCTAGCTATAGATTTATTAAATGCAAAATTTGGGCAAGACCGCGGTGGGAATATTGATATTATTACACGATTTCTAATGGGGCGTGATGGTACATTTGTATGGGAGGTACCAGAAGGGGAGTTACCAGACTTCCAAGTTTTTATCCAAAACTTTGTCTAGCTATAGATTTACTAAATACAAAATTTTGGGCAAGACCGCGGTGGGAATATTGATATTATTACACGATTTCGAATGGGGCGGGATGATACATTTGTATGGGATTTACAAGAAGAGGAGTTGCCAGACTTCCAAGTTTTTGTCCGAAACTTTGTCTAGCAATAGCTTTATTAAATACAGAATTTGGGCAAGATCGCGGTGGGCCGGGATGGTACATTTGTATGGGAGGTACCAAAAGGGGAGTTACCAGACTTCCAAGTTTTTGTCCAAAACTTTGCCTAGCTATAGATTTATTAAATGTAAAATTTGGGCAAGACCGCGGTGGGAATATTGATATTATTACACGATTTCTAATGGGCCGGGATGGTACATTTGTATGGGAGGTACCAAAAGGGGAGTTACCAGACTTCCAAGTTTTTGTCCAAAACTTTGCCTAGCTATAGATTTATTAAATGCAAAATTTGGGCAAGACCGCGGTGGGAATATCGATATTATTACACGATTTCTAATGGGGCGTGATGGTACATTTGTATGGGAGGTACCAGAAGGGGAGTTACCAGACTTCCAAGTTTTTATCCAAAACTTTGTCTAGCTATAGATTTACTAAATACAAAAATTTGGGCAAGATCGCGGTGGGAATATTGATATTAATACACGATTTCTAATGGGCCGGGATGGTACATTTGTATGGGAGGTACCAGAAGACTAGTTGACAGACTTCCAAGTTTTTGTCCGAAACTTTGTCTAGCAATAGCTTTATTAAATACAGAATTTGGGCAAGATCGCGTCGGGCCGGGATGGTACATTTGTATGGGAGGTTCCAAAAGGGGAGTTGGCAGGCTTCCAAGTTTTTGTCCAAAACTTTGTCTAGCTATAGATTTATTAAATAATAAATTTGGGCAAGGTCGCGTTGGGCATATTGATATTATTACACGATTTCTAAGGTAGGCGGGTTGGTACATTTGTATGGGAGGTACCAGAAGAGGACTTGCCAGACTTACAAGTTTTTGTCCGAAACTTTGTCTAACAATAGATTTATTAAATGCAAAATTGGGCAAGGTCGCGGTGGGAATATTGATATTACTACACGATTTCGAATGGGGCGGGATGGTACATTTGTATGGGATTTACCAGAAGAGGAGTTGCCAGACTTCCAATTTTTTGTCCGAAACTTTGTCTAGCAACATCTTTATTAAATACAGAATTTGGGCAAGATCGCGTTGGGGCGGGATGGTACCTTTGTATGGGAGGTACCAAAATGGGAGTTGCCAGGCTTCCAAGTTTTTGTTCAAAATTGTTGTGTAGCTATAGATTTATTAAATAAAAAATTTGGGCAAGATCGCGGTGGGAATATTGATATTAATACACGATTTCTAATGGGCCGGGATGGTACATTTGTATGGGAGGTACCAGAAGAGGAGTTGCCAGACTTCCAAGTTTTTGTCCGAAACGTTGTCTAGCAATAGCTTTATTAAATACAGAATTTGAGCAAGATCGCGTTGGACCGGGATGGTACATTTGTATGGGAGGTACCAAAAGGGGAGTTGCCAGGTTTCCAAGTTTTTGTCCAAAACTTTGTCTAGCTATAGATTTATTAAATGCTAAATTTGGGCAAATTTGATATTATTACACGATTTCGAATGGTGCGGGATGGTACATTTGTATGGGAGGTACCAGAAGAGGAGTTGCCAGACTTCCAATTTTTTGTCCGAAACGTTGTCTAGCAATAGCTTTATTAAATACAGAATTTGAGCAAGATCGCGTTGGACCGGGATGGTACATTTGTATGGGAGGTACCAAAAGGGGAGTTGCCAGGTTTCCAAGTTTTTGTCCAAAACTTTGTCTAGCTATAGATTTATTAAATGCTAAATTTGGGCAAATTTGATATTATTACACGATTTCGAATGGGGCGGGATGGTACATTTGTATGGGAGGTACCAGAAGAGGACTTGCCAGACTTACAAGTTTTTGTCCGAAACTTTGTCTAACAATAGATTTATTAAATGCAAAATTGGGCAAGGTCGCTGTGGGAATATTGATATTATTACACGATTTCGAATGGTGCGGGATGGTACATTTGTATGGGAGGTACCAGAAGAGGAGTTGCCAGACTTCCAAGTTTTTGTCCGAAACTTTGTCTAGCAATAGCTTTATTAAATACAGAATTTGGGCAAGATCGCGTCGGGCCGGGATGGTACATTTGTATGGGAGGTTCCAAAAGGGGAGTTGGCAGGCTTCCAAGTTTTTGTCCAAAACTTTGTCTAGCTATAGATTTATTAAATAATAAATTTGGGCAAGGTCGCGTTGGGCATATTGATATTATTACACGATTTCTAAGGTAGGCGGGTTGGTACATTTGTATGGGAGGTATCAGAAGGGTAGTTACCAAACTTTGTCTAGCTATTATTTATTAAAAGCAAAATTTGGGCAAGGTCGCGTTGGGCATATTGATATTATTACACGATTTCTAAGGTAGGCGGGATGGTACATTTATATGGGAGGTAGCAGAAGAGGAGTTGCCAGACTTCCAAGTTTTTGTCCGAAACTTTGTCTAGCTATAGATTTATTAAATGCTAAATTTCGGCAAGGTCGCGTTGGGGATATTGATATTTTTACACGATTTCTAAGGTAGGCGGGTTGGTACATTTGTATGGGAGGTATCAGAAGGGTAGTTACCAAACTTTGTCTAGCTATAGATTTATTAAAAGCAAAATTTGGGCAAGGTCGCGTTGGGCATATTGATATTATTACACGATTTCTAAGGTAGGCGGGATGTTACATTTGTATGGTAGGTACCAGAAGAGGAGTTGCCAGACTTCCAAGTTTTTGTCCGAAACTTTGTCCAGCAACAGCTTTATTAAATACAGAATTTGGGCAAGAACGCGTTGGGGCGGGATTGTACCTTTGTATGGGAGGTACCAGAAGGGGAGTTACCAGACTTCCAAGTTTTTTGTCCAAAACTTTGTCTAGCTATAGATTTACTAAATACAAAATTGGGCAAGACCACGGTGGGAATATTGATATTATTACACGATTTCGAATGGTGCGGGATTGTACATTTGTATGGGAGGTACCAGAAGAGGAGTTGCCAGACTTCCAAGTTTTTGTCCGAAACTTTTTCTAGCAATAGCTTTATTAAATACAGAATTTGGGCAAGATCGCGCTTTGTCTAGCTATAGATTTATTAAATACAGAATTTGGGCAAGATCGCGTTGGGCCGGGATGGTACATTTGTATGGGAGGTACCAAAAGGGGAGTTGTCAGGTTTCCAAGTTTTTGTCCAAAACTTTGTCTAGCTACAGATTTATTAAATGCTAAATTTGGGCAAGGTCGCGTTGGGCTTATTGATATTATTACACGATTTCTAAGGTAGACGGGATGGTACATTTGTATGGGAGGTACCAGAAGGGGAGTTACCAGGTTTCCAAGTTTTTGTCCAAAACTTTGTCTAGCTATAGATTTATTAAATGCTAAATTTGGGCAAGGTCGCGGTGGGAATATTGATATTATTACACGATTTCTAATGGGGCGGGATGGTACATTTGTATGGGATTTACAAGAAGAGGAGTTGCCAGACTTCCAAGTTTTTGTCCAAAACTTTGTCTAGCTATAGATTTACTAAATACAAAATTTTGGGCAAGACCGCGGTGGGAATATTGATATTATTACACGATTTCGAATGGGGCGGGATGGTACATTTGTATGGGATTTACAAGAAGAGGAGTTGCCAGACTTCCAAGTTTTTGTCCGAAACTTTGTCTAGCAATAGCTTTATTAAATACAGAATTTGGGCAAGATCGCGTTGGGCCGGGATGGTACATTTGTATGGGAGGTACCAAAAGGGGAGTTACCAGACTTCCAAGTTTTTGTCCAAAACTTTGCCTAGCTATAGATTTATTAAATGCAAAATTTGGGCAAGACCGCGGTGGGAATATTGATATTATTACACGATTTCTAATGGGGCGTGATGGTACATTTGTATGGGAGGTACCAGAAGAGGAGTTGCCAGACTTCCAAGTTTTTGTCCGAAACTTTGTCTAGCAATAGCTTTATTAAATACAGAATTTGGGCAAGATCGCGTTGGGCCGGGATGGTACATTTGTATGGGAGGTACCAAAAGGGGAGTTACCAGACTTCCAAGTTTTTGTCCAAAACTTTGCCTAGCTATAGATTTATTAAATGCAAAATTTGGGCAAGACCGCGGTGGGAATATTGATATTATTACACGATTTCTAATGGGGCGTGATGGTACATTTGTATGGGAGGTACCAAAAGGGGAGTTACCAGACTTCCAAGTTTTTGTCCAAAACTTTGCCTAGCTATAGATTTATTAAATGCAAAATTTGGGCAAGACCGCGGTGGGAATATGGATATTATTACACGATTTCTAATGGGGCGGGATGGTACATTTGTATGGGATTTACAAGAAGAGGAGTTGCCAGACTTCCAAGTTTTTGTCCGAAACTTTGTCTATCAATAGCTTTATTAAATACAGAATTTGGGCAAGATCGCGGTGGGCCGGGATGGTACATTTGTATGGGAGGTACCAAAAGGGGAGTTACCAGACTTCCAAGTTTTTATCCAAAACTTTGTCTAGCTATAGATTTACTAAATACAAAATTTTAGGCAAGACCGCGGTGGGAATATTGATATTATTACACGATTTCGAATGGGGCGGGATGGTACATTTGTATGGGATTTACAAGAAGAGGAGTTGCCAGACTTCCAAGTTTTTGTCCGAAACTTTGTCTAGCAATAGCTTTATTAAATACAGAATTTGGGCAAGATCGCGTTGGGCCGGGATGGTACATTTGTATGGGAGGTACCAAAAGGGGAGTTGTCAGGTTTCCAAGTTTTTGTCCAAGTTTTTGTCTAGCTATAGATTTATTAAATGCTAAATTTGGGCAAGGTCGCGGTGGGAATATTGATATTATTACAGGATTTCTAATGGGGCGGGATGTTACATTTGTATGGGAGGTACCAGAAGATGAGTTGCCAGACTTCCAAGTTTTTGTCCAAAACTTTGCCTAGCTATAGATTTATTAAATGCAAAATTTGGGCAAGACCGCGGTGGGAATATTGATATTATTACACGATTTCTGATGGGGCGGGATGGTACATTTGTATGGGAGGAACCAGAAGGGGAGTTACCAGACTTCCAAGTTTTTGTCCAAAACTTTGTCTAGCTATAGATTTACTAAATACAAAATTTTGGGCAAGACCGCGGTGGGAATATTGATATTATTACACGATTTCGAATGGGGCGGGATGGTACATTTGTATGGGATTTACAAGAAGAGGAGTTGCCAGACTTCCAAGTTTTTGTCCGAAACTTTGTCTAGCAATAGCTTTATTAAATACAGAATTTGGGCAAGATCGCGTTGTGCCGGGATGGTACATTTGTATGGGAGGTACCAAAAGGGGAGTTACCAGACTTCCAAGTTTTTGTCGAAAACTTTGCCTAGCTATAGATTTATTAAATGCAAAATTTGGGCAAGACCGCGGTGGGAATATTGATATTATTACACGATTTTTAAGGTAGGCGGGATGGTACATTTGTATGGGAGGTACCAGAAGGAGAGTTACCAGACTTCTAAGTTCTTGTCCAAGACTTTGCCTAGCTATAGATTTATTAAATGCAAAGTTTGGGCAAGATCGCGGTGGGAATATTGATATTATTACACGATTTCGAATGTTGAGGGATGGTACATTTGTATGGGATTTACCAGAACAGTAGTTGCCAGACTTCCAAGTTTTTGTCCATAACTTTGTCTAGCAATAGCTTTATTAAATACAGAATTTGGGCAAGATCGCGTTGGGGCGGGATGGTACCTTTGTATGGGAGGTACCAAAAGGGGAGTTGCCAGGCTTCCAAGTTTTTGTCCGAAATTTTTGTCTAACAATAGATTTATTAAATGCAAAATTGGGCAAGGTCGCGGTGGGAATATTGATATTATTACACGATTTCGAATGGTGCGGGATGGTACAATTGTATGGAAGGTACCAGAAGAGGAGTTGCAAGACTTCCAAGTTTTAGTCCGAAACTTTGTCTAGCAATTGCTTTATTAAATACAGAATTTGGGCAAGATCGCGTTGGGCCTGGATGGTACATTTGTATGGGAGGTTCCAAAAGGGGAGTTACCAGACTTCCAAGTTTTTGTCCAAAACTTTGCCTAGCTATAGATTTATTAAATGCAAAAGTTGGGCAAGATCGCGATGGGAATATTGATATTAATACACGATTTCTAATGTTCTAATGGGGCGGGATGGTACATTTGTATGGGAGGTACCACAAGAGGACTTGCCAGACTTACAAGTTTTTGTCCGAAACTTTGTCTAACAATAGATTTATTAAATGCAAAATTGGGCAAGGTCGCGGTGGGAATATTGATATTATTACACGATTTCGAATGGTGCGGGATAGTACATTTGTATGGGAGGTACCACAAGAGGACTTGCCAGACTTACAAGTTTTTGTCCGAAACTTTGTCTAACAATAGATTTATTAAATGCAAAATTGGGCAAGGTCGCGGTGGGAATATTGATATTATTACACGATTTCGAATGGTGCGGAATAGTACATTTGTATGGGAGGTACCAGAAGAGGAGTTGCCAGACTTCCAAGTTTTTGTCCGAAACTTTGTCTAGCAATAGCTTTATTAAATGCTAAATTTGTGCAAGGTCGCGTTGGGCATATTGATATTATTACACGATTTCTAAGGTAGGCGAGTTGGTACATTTGTATGGGAGGTATCAGAAGGGTAGTTACCAAACTTTGTCTAGCTATAGATTTATTAAAAGCAAAATTTGGGCAAGGTCGCGTTGGGCATATTGATATTATTACACGATTTCTAAGGTTGGCGGGATGGTACATTTGTATGGGAGGTACCAGCAACTTTGTCGAGCAACAGCTTTATTAAATACAGAATTTGGGCAAGATCGCGATGGTCCGGGATGGTACATTTGTATGGGAGGTACCAAAAGGGGAGTTGCCAGGTTTCCAAGTTTTTGTCCCAATCTTTGTCTAGCTATAGATTTATTAAATGCTAAATTTGGGCAAGGTCGCGTTGGGCATATTGATATTATTACACGATTTCTAAGGTAGGCGAGTTGGTACATTTGTATGGGAGGTATCAGAAGGGTGGTTACCAAACTTTGTCTAGCTATAGATTTATTAAAAGCAAAATTTGGGCAAGGTCGCGTTGGGCATATTGATATTATTACACGATTTCTAAGGTAGGCGGGATGGTACATTTGTATGGGAGGTACCAGAAACTTTGTCTAGCAACAGCTTTATTAAATACAGAATTTGGGCAAGATCGCGATGGTCCGGGATGGTACATTTGTATGGGAGGTACCAAAAGGGGAGTTGCCAGGTTTCCAAGTTTTTGTCCCAATCTTTGTCTAGCTATAGATTTATTAAATACAGAATTTGGGCAAGATCGCGTTGGGCCGGGATGGTACATTTGTATGGGAGGTACCAGAAGAGGAGTTGACAGACTTCCAAGTTTTTGTCCGAAACTTTGTCTAGCAATAGCTTTATTAAATACAGAATTTGTAACGACGTGTTTTCACTTATGCTGGGGCAAACTCAGCTTGGCCCAGGGTCGTTACAAACAATTTGTATTTTTGACAAGAGAAAAGAGTGGGTTTTTTATGGTTTATATATAGGTGGATTATTTATTTACTAAAGTTAAGGTAACAGGTTTACGATGATTAAGCCAAATAATGGTGACCCTTTTCTCGTGTAAAAGGGGCAATTATGGCGTATATTTCCGTTTAATACAATTTACGGGACAACAAATTTACATTAACGGGCCATGGTTAACCCCCGTGGCGGCGTGTCTGGGTTTGAAAAGAGAGAACGGGAAGACCAAACAATCTCCCTTTTAAAACCCACTCCGCGTAGATATAAGGCTACGGCAGCACGAAGAATATAGTTGCAGCTTTGAAAAATGCAGCGGCAGCGATGAAGAACGCGGCGGCGATGAAGAATGTAGCGGCAGCGCTGAAGAACGCGGCGGTGATGAAGAATGTAGCGGCAGCGCTGAAGAACGCAGCGGTAGCGATGCAGCGGCAGCAATTATGGATGCAGCGGTAGCGATGCAGCGATGAATAACGCAGCGCCGGCGATGAAGAAGGCAGTAGCGGTGATGAAGAGCGCAGCGGCAGCGATGAAGAACGCGGCGGCGATGAAGAATGTAGCGGCAGCGCTGAAGAGTGCAGGGGTAGCGATGAAGAACGCAGCGGCGGCGAGGTCAGGCTGCAGCGTCAAACGATGAGGAATGCAGCGGCAGCACCAGGACGAGAACGGGAAGACCAAACAATCTCAACCTCGTTCGGGAGCTACCAATGCACAACTCGCTTTGGTGGAGGGAAGTAGAGAACGGGAAGACCAAACAATCTCCCTTTTAAAACCCACTCCGCGTAGATATAAGGCTACGGCAGCACGAAGAATATAGTTGCAGCTTTGAAAAATGCAGCGGCAGCGATGAAGAACGCGGCGGCGATGAAGAATGTAGCGGCAGCGCTGAAGAACGCGGCGGTGATGAAGAATGTAGCGGCAGCGCTGAAGAACGCAGCGGCAGCCATGAAGAATGCAGCGGCAGCGATTATGGATGCAGCGGTAGCGATGCAGCGGCAGCAATGCAGCGGCAGCGATGAAGAACGCAGCACCGGCGATAAAGAATCCAGTAGCGGTGATGAAAAGCGCAGCGGCAGCGATGAAGAACGCAGCGGCAGCGATGAAGAACGCGGCGGCGATGAAGAATGTAGCGGCAGCGCTGAAGAACGCAGCGGCAGCGATGAAGAACTCGTCGGCGATGAAGACTATAGCGGCAGCGCTGAAGAACGCAGCTGCAGCGATGAAGAGTGCAGCGGTATCGATGAAGAGTGCAGGGGTAGCGATGAAGAACGCAGCGGCGGCGAGGTCAGGCTGCAGCGTCAAACGATGAGGAATGCAGCGGCAGCACCAGGACGAGAACGGGAAGACCAAACAATCTCAACCTCGTTCGGGAGCTACCGATGCACAACTCGCTTTGGTGGAGGGAAGTAGAGAACGGGAAGACCAAACAATCTCTATCCAACCCTATACCGACGCACAACTCGCTAGGCGGAGGGAAATATAGAACGGGAAGACCAAACAATCTCTATGACACTCTACCGACGACCTATTTACTAGGGCGGAGTAAAATAGAGAACGGGAAGATCAAAACAATCTTTACTAAACTCGGCCGAAATAAAGAGAATTCGGAAGAGAACGGGAAGACTAAACAATCTCTTCTTCCAACCCTTTACTAACTACTTTTCTATTTCGCTACTGACGTCCTTACCTGACTCTGACCGCTCACCAACTGTCTCGATTTGGTCTGCACACGCCCTTTATATACCATTCGCGTGGGTACACAGACACAACAATACACCCGCACTATCGGCTGACCGTGTTGTTATCGATCAGTTGGCTGCCCTGCGATCATATGATGTATTTTCCACTATTTGCTGGTAGATGGCGCTTGAGTAAATGCCGTTAAATTCAAATTCATTGCGTTTATTTGCATTCATATATATACAACAATTTACTTAAAACTATGTTGACAAAAACGAGGGCACCAACTTTTGTCGTTACATTACACCCTCTCTCCTCATGTCAGGCAATGTTGGCAGGATCTTAACATTTACGCTGCCATCCTTATTTATAATTATTTGAAACCTTTTGTCATGGATTTCTTTTACGAACTTAATCCGTTTAAACCGCCTGTCTCGTAGTGATTTTTCTACAATTTCGATGAGATCGGGGGTTTCGTTTATAATCACTCTGACGCGGTCGTCTACGGTCTTGAATGGTATGGTGACTGATTTTTCCCGACTCCCTGCTTCTAGCCATTTCTGGATTAAAGAGCTTCCATCATCCTGACGTCTCTCTCCTGGTTGCAGTCGCGGATTTATCCTTTCCTTCTTTTCCGACGCATCTGCAATTGGTACAAACATTTCTACCGTCACCGCCTTTTTGAAACATTGAAGGCCCACTGTACGATATTGGCTTTCCCGCACATCTATGATGCCGAATCCTTGCTTCAAAGGGGATGGGGGTGGTGGTAACGATGACTCGGGAGGGACTACCATTTTGTCTTCGTCATCATCCATCAGTGTCTCTCCTCCTCTGACCCCTTTTCCCGGAGTTGATGGTACCTCGAACATCATCGGCGGCGTGGACGAGCACGGTAGCGGGTTTGGTGCAAACCACTCAGTTCCTGGAGAACTGGATAGCGTTTCTGGGTCATCTTCCATACTAATCGCTCCTACACTGACACCTTTTCCGGAGTTGGTGGTACTTCCAACATCATCGGCGGCTTGGACGAGCACGGTATCGGGTTTGGTAGAAACCACTCAGTTCCGGGCGAACTGATTGCCGTCAAATTTGGTGGTGTCGGTGGGTATTCCTTTTGGTTAGGCGTGTTCTGGTAGTGGACCTCACTGAGTGTTTCCTCGTCGCTGTCACTCAATAGCACGATGGTCTCCGTAGCATCTTGCTGTGGTATGGCGTTAGCTGGTATGGTTGAGGTGGAGCTGGGTTTAAGCTGAAAACTACCTTTATCGTCGGTGGTGGACTTGATCGGTGGTGACTGGCCTATTACTGCGGAATGGAAGGGAACCCGAAATACTCTCGGTGGGGTTTTTACTGCACCAACTCTCTTCCTGCAGTCCTTATTTATGGTGGCATTTCTTCCGCGTCTTCGTTATTTGGCGGCGGGGGATATTAGTTTGGTGCGTCGTCCTTTTGCACTGGCAGCTGCTGTCGATCTTCGGAATTTTTCTAACGATTCCTCAAATTTTTCGTCTTTAGTAGTTTTTTCCGTAGACTTGCCCATCTTGAACTTGGATTAATTCTGTGGTGAGGAAGGAAACAAAACAAAATTAGGGGCAACGAAAACGACGGTGTTACGGTATTAGAACTACAGGGGTTAATTTCTAATATACGGTTTAATTTCATTTATATATGCAGTCCGCGATTTTTTAGTGTCATCACATCGAAGTGTTACAATGACTGGCGACACGAAACCTTTCACCTCGAAAGGTCCAGCAAATTTAGGCGCTAATTTGGTGGCGAAACTATCAATGGCTCGAGAGAGAGGGTGCTGACGGAGAAGTACTTTATCTCCAACCTTAGGTTTCCAAGGCCTTCGTCTTAGATTGTAGCGGCGCTGTTGGTCTTTAGAGGCCCTGGACAAATTATGTCGCACGATCCGAAAAATATCTTTTAGCTCTCTTGCCCTATCCTCTGGGCTTCGATCAGTTCCTCCGTTGCCTATGGTTACCTCGTCATATAGAGCCTTTGGTAGACGTGGTTTTCTTCCTTGAGTCAGGACGATGGTGAATATCCCGCTGATTCCGATGCTAGTATTTATTGCCAGCATTATCTCCGGCAAACATTTATCCCATCTGTGATGTTGGTTACCTGACACTTGGGCTATCATGGACTTCACTGTTCTGTTTGCGCGTTCTGTAGGATTTTCTTGGGGGGTGTAGGGTGCCGTCAACTGTTGCTGGATGCCCATGTCGTCCAAAAATCGTTTAAATATGCGAGAAGTAAATTGTGCGCCATTATCGGTGATGATTTGTTTTGGAACCCCATAACGTGCAACTATTCTCTCCCGACAAGCTTTTACTAAACCTTCGGCGGTTGCTTTTCTTAGAGGGATTAACTCGGTCCATTTAGAAAATCGATCGAATATCACTAAGAGTGTCGTGCATCCATGTTTCGATCTAGGCAGAGGGCCCACAAAATCTGCGCATATGGTGGACCACGGTTCCTCGGGCACCCTTGTCAACATTTCTCCTACTGGTCGTTGTTGGCTCACCTTATACCGCTGACATGACTCACATTGACGAACATAACGGCTCACGTCTCTGAACATACCCGGCCAATAGTAGCGGCTAGCTACCTTGTGTGCTGTTTTTCGAATTCCCAGGTGCCCCGCCGATGCGGTGTCATGATTTTCCCTTAGCACTCTTTCTGTCAAAGGAGTTCCTACACATAGCTTCCATGCCGTACAGTCGTCGTCGTTGATTTGGCGGTGAAAATGTCGATATAGTTGATTATCTACAACCGTGAAATCCGCAAATTTCTTTGGGTTTTTCCGTACTTATTTTATTAGTTTGTCAAGCCATGCGCATGTTATGGGAGTATTATTCTGTACAGTTGCTAGATTTAGCGATTCCATGGGTTGACGAGACAGTGCATCGGCTACCACGTTTTGCTTTCCCTTGCGATAGTGAATGGTAAAATTGAATTGCTGCAGTTCCAGTGCCCATCTAGCAAGCCTGCCACTTGGACTCTCTATTGAATTTAACCATTTTAAGGATAGATGGTCGGTAATGACTATAAATGGATATCCCTCCAAGTACGGCCTCATCTGCCGAATGCCCCATATAATCCGACAATTATGTCGTCCAGGTAAGCAAACGCATGAGGCTCCATCTCTGGTCCAATCACACTGTCTAATGCCCGTTGGAAGGTAGCTGGCGCCGAGTGTAGGCCAAATGGCATTACTCGCCATTGATACAGACCCCTCCCCGTAACGGCGAACGCTGTATATTTCCTACTTTCTTTTTCCATCGGTATTTGCCAATATCCATCCTTAAGATCTAAGCTACTGACATAGCTCGCATGGCGTAACCTATTTAAAATGGCGTCAATTCTGGGTAATGGGTACGCATCGGGCACTGATCGTTTATTTAGCTGCCGGAAATCCATGCATGTCCTCCAATATCCGTTTTTCTTTTTCACCAGAGTAATTGGAAAACTATAGGGACTAGTCGATGGTTCGATGCAGCCTCGGGCAATTAAATTGTTGACTTCGGCATCAATGATGGCCTGCATAGCTGGATTTCTTTGTGAGTAGCGGAGTTTGATTGGACGTTCGTCTATCATTACAATTCTGTGTTCCGCTATATTAGACAATCCGGTTAAATGCTGAAATTTCGGCAATTCAACCTCAAGAAATGCGTTGATTCGTTTTTGTTCATCAGTCGTTGGCTCCTTCAGGGTTTTCGGAATGTCTACCTTGGAGGAATTTTCTCTACGGGAGATGTTTCCACTCACCTCGTCATGCCTCGCACCCTCCAGTGCGGTGGCACCATTACTTCTGGACACCTTGTTGGCATCCTCCGGAGTACAGCATAATGATAGACCAGCGCAATTTATAGTTGTGTTGAACGCTCGTAGAAATTCCAGTCCCAGCAATATATCCTCGTTCATCTTTGGGATTATTAGGAATGTACAGGTCGTTTCTGTGTTTCCCAGCCGGAGATGTAGTTCGATGTATTTTTCCACGGATACCTTCGAACCATCGGCTAGCACGATCTCGTTCTTTTTGGGAAGATGACGTAGCGTTTTTTTAAATGATTTCGCAAATCCCGCTTTGATACAATTTCTTGTGGCGCCACTGTCGATAAGAGCCGTCACCAGTTTATCCTCCATCCAGATTGTGGCCGTTAGTTGTGTCTCCTCCCCTTGCAAAGATGTATGGTTCTCGTAGTTATTTGAGGATTCTTGATCTTGGGTCTCCTGGAGATCCCCAAGATAGCAATTATTACGGGGCGGACCACTTCTGCGATGGCTGTTGGTATTATTGCGTGGGTTCTCGATGCGGCTTTGATGTGAGTTCGGAATGCTTTCTAGTTCATCAGCCATACAGACTAGCTCGTGCAGCGAGGAAAAATCCTTCCTTCGAATGTACCACTAGTAATCGGGTAGAGAGTTTCGAAAAATTCGCTCCAATTTCTGCTGGTCTGATAAGTCAGAATGATGCATTAAATTTTGTAGAGCCAGTACGTATTCTTTAAATGTCTCCCTAGGACGCTGTACTCTCTTCCGAATCTCATCCTCTAATTTTTCAAAATACCTTGGAGGCAAGTAGAAAGCGAAGAAATCGGTTTTAAATTTCCTCCAGTGTTGCCAATTTTGGTTATTGTTTCGGTACCAGATTAAAGCTCGATCACGGAAGAACTCAGGCGTTATTATAGTCAACCGGTCCACCCCAACGTCATACATCTCGGCCAATTCTTCCACTCGTTCGACGAAACCTAATGGATCTTGCCCACCATCATATTTTATGCCCCATTTCCTAACTAGCTCGACGAGGAGAACACGATTCTCAACCGGCGGAGGGAAGATTTCTCGGGTTGGTGCCTGTTTATTGGATTCCTCCATTTTTACTGGTGACTTTCCAATCTGTTGATGTTCCCCTGGGGTTGATACGAATAAACTAGGGTTTCCCGAGGATGTGGGTGGTCGCGAGGACGGGGATGGCAGAACATCGTGCTTCGTTTGTAATTCCAGTAAGCGCTGAAGGTTCTCCGGGTCATGCTCTCCGCCCAAAAATTTTGCAAATCTCTTTCTGAGCTCTTCTACCTTGCCTGATGCGTCGAGTACAAATTCCTTCAAGTATGCCGTTAAATCCTCTTGTCGTAGCGCATAAGCCCACGATACTTTCAACATTGTGTATATTATTATTTATTTTTTTTTTTTATATAATACATAATTCTTGTGGATTTTTTTTTTATTTATTTATTTTTTTTTATTGTAAACCGTTTTTCTTTCTCTTGTCTAGAACAGCTTGTTACTGTCCCTGCTCGGGCGCCATTGTAACGACGTGTTTTCACTTATGCTGGGGCAAACTCAGCTTGGCCCAGGGTCGTTACAAACTATTTGTATTTTTGACAAGAGAAAAGAGTGGATTTTTTATGGTTTATATATAGGTGGATTATTTATTTACTAAAGTTAAGGTAACAGGTTTACGATGATTAAGCCAAATAATGTGTTCAAACCTTCACAGTCAAAACATACACATATATACGTATGAATAAAAATTGCTATTGCGACAGAATTTGTTTGTTACAGTTTACCATTAATATAACGTATGCCACATTCTTGCAATGTAATCAATAATCAAAATAAAGAATTGGCACACTAAAAAAAATGTAATTCAGCAATTAAATAGTATATAAGACATAATAAAATCAATAAACTTTGAGAAACATTCAAACCGTTGAGTTGCTTTCTTCTTTTACACCCATTAACCAAGTTACAAGTGCTTGTGTTAAAACATTCATTATCTTGGTGAATCACCTCGATAACAAAAATTACAAAAGGGCAAACAAGCCTTATCATAAACAAAAATAAAGAACTTATAATAGACAAATTCGTCTTTTATAAACATTTTGGTGACCCCGACGTGATCTGAATTCCAGTTTCCCCCCACCAGTGGTAAGGAACTCGGAATACTCTAACACGCCTTGCACACATTCATCAGGACACCGGTCCCGACATCGAACCAAAGCAGAATTCCAGTTTCCCCCCACCAGCGGTAAGGAACTAGGAAAACTCTTGGCGAGCTGCAGCACACAGGAAGACACCAGTGGCACCCCATTTACGTAGTTCAGCCCGATATCCTGCAACTTGGCACAGGATCAAATCTACGGCAACTTTTCATCATAAAGAAATTGCATATCCTATTATTTAGCATAGGACGGCATTCGCTGCATTTCCTCAAAAATTGTTAGTTCTGTACCCTGGCACAGAAGTGACACTCCCAAGGCTACAGTTGTACAATAGCCTGAGGACAAGAAACGTCAGCTGAGTCTACAAAGATCAGAGCCCAAAAAAAAAAAACCAAAAAAGACTTCAATATGACATTATTTAGCCAACTACTAGAGTCCCAACAAGCGACTGGCGATGTCATTGAGAGCATTATCCGAAACGTCAAAAAGGATGGAGCTTCGAGAAAAACAGTCCCGTATTATGAGGAACGTCTCAGACGATTGGATACGGCATGGTCTGAGTTCGAGACCACCGACAACAAAATACGGTGCCTTGAAAATATTCCAACTGACCACAAATATTTCACCGAGAAGTATTATGAGAAAATATCGGAACTTACTTTAAAGTACCGGGACATTTTCGAGACAGCAATGATGGAATCATCTAATGAACCCGAAGTAGAAACAAGACAAAAGCATGCAGACGACAAGCCATCTGTGTCACTTAGAACAACAGTGACTGATAGGGATCCAGCGGCGCTAAGGGTTTCCACTACTAATTCATCAATTAGAAGACAAAATGTGATGATGGCATCGCTGAGACGGTTGCTTATCATGGATCCGACAGCGGCAAATATGGCTCTTAAGGAAAAGTTGTGGGAGCAAGTCCAGAATTTGCATTTCTCAATATGGGAATGCAGTCAAGATCCACAAGCAGAAGGATACGATATGGAGTCATATACAAATCTTGAACAACTGATCATTAACAACTTTAAGCTGTCGTCAAATACCACACCAGAAAGAAAATCCCAACCAGAGCAGAGCAACGCGTTACCTCTACCAAAAGTAACTCTCCCTCAATTCAATGGAGACTACCTTAAGTGGAGAACCTTTTTTGACATGTTCTCACAACTCGTAGACAATCAACAAATTCCTACGGTACAGAAGATGTGGTACCTTAAATCAAACGTCATCGGAGAAGCTGGAAAACTAATATGTCATCTTTCAGCTACAGCGGACAACTATGATACAGCATGGAAGTTGCTACAAGAGCGATACGACAATAAGCGAGTTCTTGTCACAACTCTGATGCAACAACTAACTGATCAACCATCAGGCGGGTCATCAGCAATGGCCATTAAGCAACTGCATGACGTCACACGAGAATGCCTGCATGCATTACAAAATATTGGGGTCGACACAAGCTCTTGGGATCCTCTTTTATTGCACCTATTAGTTAAAAAACTTGATCGTGGCACACATGTTCTTTATGAACGATCATTAACGGATCCAAAAGAACTGCCACGACTCAAACATTTCTTGACATTCCTGGAGACCCGTTTTCAATCAATAGAAGCAATGGGCCAGAAAGAAAAGCCGAGTCCAAAGGTATGTGCCTCTGCGGCTTCAGCCAATCTAAATAAAGATGCATGTATACTCTGCAAAAATGGCGCTCATCCGTTATATCGGTGTCAACAGTTTCAACAACTAACACCATCGGAACGTCTAAATTTCACACAAAAACACAAGTTATGCTGCAATTGCTTAAAATCAAGCCATGTGATCTGACTCCATATCAGAAGGTTGCGTGTTCAAATCACGTCGGCAAAATGTTTATAAAAGACGAATTTGTCTATTATAAGTTCTTTATTTTTGTTTTTGATAAGGCTTGTTTGCCTTTTTGTAATTTTTGTTATCGAGGTGATTCACCAAGATAATGAATGTTTTAACACAAGCACTTGTAACTTGGTTAATGGGTGTAAAAGAAGAAAGCAACTCAACGGTTTGAATGTTTCTCAAAGTTTATTGATTTTATTATGTCTTATATACTATTTAATTGCTGAATTACATTTTTTTTAGTGTGCCAATTCTTTATTTTGATTATTGATTACATTGCAAGAATGTGGCATACGTTATATTAATGGTAAACTGTAACAAACAAATTCTGTCGCAATAGCAATTTTTATTCATACGTATATATGTGTATGTTTTGACTGTGAAGGTTTGAACATGCACCCCGCCGTGAGCTGTGCTCACAAACAAAAAATTAAAAAATAATGTGCTGACATGACAGATTTGAATTGCTACGGTTTCTCATTAATGTTATTATTTGCTTAAAGTGACGTACAACTATGGTTTTGGTTATTTAGTCTAAGATTATTGCTGACTGGAAAAACATCTCAGCAAAACTATATCGTACAAATGTATTATAAAATATTTATTGAGTAAGTTATGAATAATATTATGTAAGTTATTGATGTACTAAATATTTCCTGATTTCTAGGTCAATCTGTGGCATCGTTCATATTTCATGTGACAGTCACCTCAAATTCTGCTGGTTGTACGTTTTGACGAACTGCTGGACATGGATGTTGCTGGTTTATTCTCATCTTTCGCTGTCGAGTGCGTTTGTATATCATGATCATAATAGTTCCAATTGCGAGGGTAAGGGCTGCATAAGCAATAGTTGCGTGATGGTATTTGATGTATCGGATTTGCAACGGCAAATCTGTTAATACTTGTTGGTGCAACTTGAACTGGATATCTGATATATTTCGAAGCTGGTCAGAGTAGTTCTTCGGATGGAAATTGTTCAGCAGTGACTCCACTTCAATTGGATGCATGACATTGCTTATATTTGTAGTGGCGGTGTATGATGTGTAGATTGATAATGAATGTATTTGATGACCTTGTATAACGAAGGACTTGTGTTTTAGCGTGCAATTTGGACTTATCTTTAGAAGACCAGAGTCCTTTAAAGTCAGTTGAGAGTGCTCTTGTCCGCATACAGCGTTTATTCGGGTTGAGTTTTGCATTGTGTATAACCAGTGATTCTTGTGTCCCAATTGTATAAAAGAGGTGGTATCTATGGTTGGTGCAATATTACAATTAGCGTGGCTGTCATTATTAATAAGTGAAATTTCACACAAGCATCTGTCTGCGTCCGCATTGTACTTGAATTGCATGTTTCTACATAAAAACTCATCTTCGGATAGGGTCATGCATGACATCCACTGTCTTTCAGTTAAGACAAAATATTGATCCCTGTGTGTGTTAATAGCTATTAAATCACTGCATGTTTGGATTTCAAGCATTGTGTTCTTAGCTCGATATGGAATTGGATGTGGTTTGAAAAGTTCAAAAGTTTCCGGACCACATAGAGGAATTGTTATGTGAAAGATGACATGGTCTTCAGTTACTCCACTTCTCACATGCAATATCTTGTAGAGCTGCAGAATATTGTCCTGGTTGACCGGCAATTGCTGAGATACGGAAAGGTGATTCCTCACTTGCACTAGCTCTGATTCAAGTTGAGCAGGTGTTAGTAATAATGGGCTGATTTTTCCGTGGTGCGAGTCGGATAATACGGAAATTATTGTTGACTGAATTCGATGTAATCTGGCGGAAATCATAGAAAGCTGAACTGAGAGGGATATGAAGATTTGGAAGAGTTTTGCCTGATGACTCTCCTGTTCATCCGTGTGTAGCCTTGATACGATTTCGGATAATTCAGCATCTAAGTTTTCGAACTTTTCTTTTATTGTGATCTCGTCCTGTTTGAACACGTTCAATGTCGCGTCAATAATTGATGTTTGATTTCTTAAGATCAGTTTAAGTTTGTTTTCATCTTCCTTAATTGTGCTGATGGTGTTCGACATTTGTTCCGCATAAGTAGAGTCTAACACGCCAAAAAGTGAATTAGCGATGTTGCCGACAACGTCTACTGCACCACGTTTCGTACTTTTGCCTTTTAGTAGCATATTTTCATTCTTTAGGTCTGCCAATCCGAATTCATGTGTTTTTAATGTATTCATACAAGTTGTCTTTTGAGTTATCAGATTACATAAATGCTTTAATGCGATGGTTCCATTCGTGAATGCAGCCATCTCTCGCCAATATGGTTGTAATTCATAGTAGGTTACAAGATTCCAATCGGATTGTGATATTTCAAATTCAAATTCCGTTATTTCCACATTTCCTGCGAACACAAGTGGAAATGCGAGTAGTGTTATAAGCAGTATGGGCATGCTGGGATATGTTGAAATTCTTTGCCTTTTGTTCGATGGACTTCCGTCAGGAGGAGGTACAGAAAGTTGTGCTTCGTCGTTATCGGTTGATGTGTTAGACTGCTGATTTGTGTTGATCCGACATTCTTCCATATCGTCATTCATTCTCGGAGGTGGTGCTAGGTATCGAATTGCCCGTTTAAATACACCGGACGCAGTTTTGACATCTGCAACTCTTACAATGTTGTCGTCACCCTTATAAGTTTCTATCACCCGTCCTAAAGGCCATTTCATGACTTGTCTGTACATCTTTTCGACATCAGTAGTAAAAACGAATCTGGGAAATCGAAATCGTAACAGTATGGAGAAGAGCTCGCTTTGCACAGTCGGGCCTGTGTACATAAGGTGATTAAGTGAGTATCCTGATGATGTTTTTGCTGACGCATCGAATACTACGCGCAGTTTAGTGGTAGAGCTTTCAGGCCGTAATACGCAGTGATGTGGAATAAAGTAGTTCGGTGAGGTAATTGAATCCGATGATATTTTTGTCATGTGCCCCATTGATTCGTATTCATGCATAAAAGCATTGTATGCTGTTCTCACTTCAGGATTTGTTTGCAGTCGCCGCTCAAGTGATAAGAATCTGTTAAGAGCAACTCGATGTGATTCGCCTAGCGCCTCAGGAATTTGGTGAAACGGTATCTTCACTACAAATCGATTATCTTGGTTCTTCGAGGTGTGTCGAGTGAAGTGTTCTTCACACTGCCTTTCTGTTATCGAGAGCAATTTATCGCTGGTTTTAATATCATCTAATTCCCATAGGCGAGATATGGATTGTTCAAGACTTTCATCAGTGGTGCTGACACAGCATGCCACATTTGAGCTATGCGCTTCCTCAAGTTTACCTGAGACAATCCACCCGAATGTAGTATTTTGCAATATTGGTAGTTGCTCAGACAATTTAATTTGCCCAACTGATAGGAGTTGATGATAATGTTCCGCACCTAATAGTATGTCGATTCTGTCGGGGCGGTTAAATGATGGATCGGCTAGCACCATATTTTTGGGTAACGACCAATTATTCGTGTTGATAAATTGTGATGGTTGCGGAGAAATGATGCGAGGCAGTACCAATGCTTCAAGTGGAGTTGAAAATCCATTAATGCGAGAGTGTAATGCCACATTTACTCGATGCTGTGTTCTGGTATTAGTTGTTCCAATTCCGTTAATGTTTATTGAGGCTGGCTTCATTGATAAACCAAGTTGTTTTACTAGACGTTCAGTGACGAAATTGACTTGAGATCCAGAATCTAGCAAGGCACGACACTCAACTTCTGCATGGTCACTCTTAACCTTTACCACTGCTGTGCTGAGTAACACATATGAATTTGACGATTGTTTATTGGCTGCAGCGAGTGAAGTGGCTTCTACTTTATTTGGTGGACAAGAAATTGTTGCATTTGGCATATTGCTTGTTAATGGTGCAGCTGTAGATGCTCTCTTGGAGTTAAATTTTTGATCGCTCCCTTGATATGATGATGCTTTTGATGGCTCCAAATGTAACATTGTGTTATGCTTTTTATTGCATTTGGTGCATGATCGCGATGTGCAATTTTTGGTCACATGGCTTGATTTTAAGCAATTGCAGCATAACTTGTGTTTTTGTGTGAAATTTAGACGTTCCGATGGTGTTAGTTGTTGAAACTGTTGACACCGATATAACGGATGAGCGCCATTTTTGCAGAGTATACATACATCTTTATTTAGATTGGCTGAAGCCGCAGAGGCACATACCTTTGAACTCGGCTTTTCTTTCTGGCCCATTGCTTCTATTGATTGAAAACGGGTCTCCAGGAATGTCAAGAAATGTTTGAGTCGTGGCAGTTCTTTTGGATCCGTTAATGATCGTTCATAAAGAACATGTGTGCCACGATCAAGTTTTTTAACTAATAGGTGCAATAAAAGAGGATCCCAAGAGCTTGTGTCGACCCCAATATTTTGTAATGCATGCAGGCATTCTCGTGTGACGTCATGCAGTTGCTTAATGGCCATTGCTGATGACCCGCCTGATGGTTGATCAGTTTGTTGTTGCATCAGAGTTGTGACAAGAACTCGCTTATTGTCGTATCGCTCTTGTAGCAACTTCCATGCTGTATCATAGTTGTCCGCTGTAGCTGAAAGATGACATATTAGTTTTCCAGCATCTCCGATGACGTTTGATTTAAGGTACCACATCTTCTGTACCGTAGGAATTTGTTGATTGTCTACGAGTTGTGAGAACATGTCAAAAAAGGTTCTCCACTTAAGGTAGTCTCCATTGAATTGAGGGAGATTTTTTTTTTTTTTTTTTTTTTTTTTTTTTTTTTTTGATAAGGCTTGTTTGCCCTTTTGTAATTTTTGTTATCGAGGTGATTCACCAAGATAATGAATGTTTTAACACAAGCACTTGTAACTTGGTTAATGGGTGTAAAAGAAGAAAGCAACTCAACGGAATGTTTCTCAAAGTTTATTGATTTTATTATGTCTTATATACTATTTAATTGCTGAATTACATTTTTTTTAGTGTGCCAATTCTTTATTTTGATTATTGATTACATTGCAAGAATGTGGCATACGTTATATTAATGGTAAACTGTAACAAACAAATTCTGTCGCAATAGCAATTTTTATTCATACGTATATATGTGTATGTTTTGACTGTGAAGGTTTGAACATAATGGTTACCCTTTTCTCGTGTAAAAGGGGCAATTATGGCGTATATTTCCGTTTAATACAATTTACGGGACAACAAATTTACATTAACGGGCTATGGTTAACCCCCGTGGCGGCGTGTCTGGGTTTGAAAAGAGAGAACGGGAAGACCAAACAATCTCCCTTTTAAAACCCACTCCGCGTAGATATAATGCTACGGCAGCACGAAGAATATAGTTGCAGCTTTGAAAAATGCAGCGGCAGCGATGAAGAACGCGGCGGCGATGAAGAATGTAGCGGCAGCGCTGAAGAACGCGGCAGCGCTGAAGAACGCAGCGGTAGCGATGCAGCGGCAGCAATTATGGATGCAGCGGTAGCGATGCAGTGGCAGCGATGAATAACGCAGCGCCGGCGATGAAGAAGGCAGTAGCGGTGATGAAGAGCGCAGCGGCAGCGATGAAGAACGCGGCGGCGATGAAGAATGTAGCGGCAGCGCTGAAGAGTGCAGGGGTAGCGATGAAGAACGCAGCGGCGGCGAGGTCAGGCTGCAGCGTCAAACGATGAGGAATGCAGCGGCAGCACCAGGACGAGAACGGGAAGACCAAACAATCTCAACCTCGTTCGGGAGCTACCGATGCACAACTCGCTTTGGTGGAGGGAAGTAGAGAACGGGAAGACCAAACAATCTCTACACCACTCTACCGGCGCACAACACACTAAATGCCGTTAAATTCAAATTCATTGCGTTTATTTGCATTCATATATATACAACAATTTACTTAAAACTATGTGGACAAAAACGAGGGCACCAACTTTTGTCGTTACAAATTTGGGCAAGATCGCGATGGGCCGGGATGGTACATTTGTATAGGAGGTACCAGAAGGGGAGTTACCAGACTTCCAAGTTTTTGTCCAAAATTTGTGTCTAGCTATAGATTTATTAAATACAAAATTTGGGTAAGATCGCGGTGGGAATATTGATATTATTACACGATTTCTAAGGTAGGCGGGTTGGTACATTTGTATTTGAGGTACTAGAATGTGAGTTACCAAACTTTGTCTAGCTATAGATTTATTAAAAGCAAAACTTGGGCAAGGTCGTGTTGGGAATATTGATATTATTACACGATTTCTAATGGGGCGGGATGGAACATTTGTATGGGAGGTACCAGAAGAGGAGTTGCCAGACTTACAAGTTTTTGTCCGAAACTTTGTCTAACAATAGATTTATTAAATGCTAAATTTGGGCAAGGTCGCGTTGGGCATATTGATATTATTACACGATTTCTAATGTTGCGGGATGGTAGATTTGTATGGGAGGTACAAGAAGGGGAGTTTTTGTCCGAAACTTTGTCTAGCAATAGCTTTATTAAATTCAAAATTTGGGCAAGATCGCGTTGGGGCGGGATGGTACCTTTGTATGGGAGGTACCAAAAGGGGAGTTGCCAGGCTTCCAAGTTTTTGTCCGAAACTTTGTCTAGCAATAGCTTTATTAAATTCAAAATTTGGGCAAGATCGCGGTGGGATTATTGATATAATTACACGATTTCTAATGGGGCGGAAAGGAACATTTGTATGGGAGGTACCAGAAGAGGAGTTGCCAGACTTCCAAGTTTTTGTCCAAAACTTTGTCCAGCAATAGATTTATTAAATGCAAAATTTGGGCAAGGTCGCGTTGGGCATATTGATATTATTACACGATTTTAAGATAGGCGGGATGGTACATTTGTATGGGAGGTACCAGAAGGGGATTTACCAGACTTCCAAGATTTTGTCCAAAACTTTGTCTAGCTAAAGTTTTACTAAATACAAAATTTGGGCAAGATCACGGTGGGAATATTGATATTATTACACGATTTCTAATGGGGCGGGAAGGAACATTTGTATGAGAGGTACCAGAAGAGGAGTTGCCAGACTTCCAAGTTTTTGTCCAAAACTTTGTCCAGAAATAGATTTATTAAATGCAAAATTTGGGCAAGGTCGCGTTGGGCATATTGATATTATTTCACGATTTTAAGGTAGGCGGGATGGTACATTAGTATGGGAGGTACCAGAAGGGGAGTTGCCAGACTTCCAAGTTTTTGTCCGAAACTTTGTCTAGCAATAGATTTATTACATGCAAAATTTGGGCAAGGTCGCGTTGGGCATATTGATATTATTACACGATTTTAAGATAGGCGGGATAGTACATTTGTATGGGAGGTACCAGAAGGGGATTTACCAGACTTCCAAGATTTTGTCCAAAACTTTGTCTAGCTAAAGTTTTACTAAATACAAAATTTGGGCAAGATCGCGGTGGGAATATTGATATTATTACACGATTTGTAATGGGCGGGATTGTACATTTGTATGGGAGGTACCAGAAGAGGAGTTGCCAGGCTTCCAAGTTTTTGTCCAAAACTTTGTCTAGCTATAGATTTATTAAATGCAAAATTTGGGCAAGGTCGCGGTGGGGCGGGATGGTACATTAGTATGGGAGGTACCAGAAGGGGAGTTGCCAGACTTCCAAGTTTTTGTCCTAAACTTTGTCTAGCAATAGATTTATTACATGCAAAATTTGGGCAAGGTCGCGTTGGACATATTGATATTATTACACGATTTTAAGATAGGCGGGATGGTACATTTGTATGGGAGGTACCAGAAGGGGATTTACCAGACTTCCAAGATTTTGTCCAAAACTTTGTCTAGCTAAAGTTTTACTAAATACAAATTTTGGGCAAGATCGCGGTGGGAATATTGATATTATTACACGATTTATAATGGGGCGGGAAGGAACATTTGTATGGGAGGTACCAGAAGAGGAGTTGCCAGACTTCCAAGTTTTTGTCCAAAACTTTGTCTAGCAATAGATTTATTAAATGCAAAATTTGGGCAAGGTCGCGTTGGGCATATTGATATTATTACACGATTTTAAGGTAGGCGGGATGGTAAATTTGTATGGGAGGTACCAGAAGAGGAGTTGCCAGACTTCCAAGTTTTTGTCCGAAACTTTGTCCAGCAATAGATTTATTAAATGCAAAATTTGGGCAAGGTCGCGTTGGGCATATTGATATTATTACACTTTGTCTAGCTAAAGTTTTACTAAATACAAAATTTGGGCAAGATCGCGGTGGGAATATTGATATTATTACACGATTTGTAATGGGCGGGATTGTACATTTGTATGGGAGGTACCAGAAGAGGAGTTGCCAGGCTTCCAAGTTTTTGTCCAAAACTTTGTCTAGCTATAGATTTATTAAATGCAAAATTTGGGCAAGGTCGCGGTGGGGCGGGATGGTACATTAGTATGGGAGGTACCAGAAGGGGAGTTGCCAGACTTCCAAGTTTTTGTCCTAAACTTTGTCTAGCAATAGATTTATTACATGCAAAATTTGGGCAAGGTCGCGTTGGACATATTGATATTATTACACGATTTTAAGATAGGCGGGATGGTACATTTGTATGGGAGGTACCAGAAGGGGATTTACCAGACTTCCAAGATTTTGTCCAAAACTTTGTCTAGCTAAAGTTTTACTAAATACAAAATTTGGGCAAGATCGCGGTGGGAATATTGATATTATTACACGATTTGTAATGGGCGGGATTGTACATTTGTATGGGAGGTACCAGAAGAGGAGTTGCCAGGCTTCCAAGTTTTTGTCCAAAACTTTGTCTAGCTATAGATTTATTAAATGCAAAATTTGGGCAAGGTCGCGGTGGGGCGGGATGGTACATTAGTATGGGAGGTACCAGAAGGGGAGTTGCCAGACTTCCAAGTTTTTGTCCTAAACTTTGTCTAGCAATAGATTTATTACATGCAAAATTTGGGCAAGGTCGCGTTGGACATATTGATATTATTACACGATTTTAAGATAGGCGGGATGGTACATTTGTATGGGAGGTACCAGAAGGGGATTTACCAGACTTCCAAGATTTTGTCCAAAACTTTGTCTAGCTAAAGTTTTACTAAATACAAATTTTGGGCAAGATCGCGGTGGGAATATTGATATTATTACACGATTTATAATGGGGCGGGAAGGAACATTTGTATGGGAGGTACCAGAAGAGGAGTTGCCAGACTTCCAAGTTTTTGTCCAAAACTTTGTCTAGCAATAGATTTATTAAATGCAAAATTTGGGCAAGGTCGCGTTGGGCATATTGATATTATTACACGATTTTAAGGTAGGCGGGATGGTAAATTTGTATGGGAGGTACCAGAAGAGGAGTTGCCAGACTTCCAAGTTTTTGTCCGAAACTTTGTCCAGCAATAGATTTATTAAATGCAAAATTTGGGCAAGGTCGCGTTGGGCATATTGATATTATTACACTTTGTCTAGCTAAAGTTTTACTAAATACAAAATTTGGGCAAGATCGCGGTGGGAATATTGATATTATTACACGATTTATAATGGGGCGGGAAGGAACATTTGTATGGGAGGTACCAGAAGAGGAGTTGCCAGACTTCCAAGTTTTTGTCCAAAACTTTGTCTAGCAATAGCTTTATTAGATACAGAATTTGGGCAAGATCGCGTTGGGAATATTGATATTATTACACGATTTTAAGGTAGGCGGGATGGTAAATTTGTATGGGAGGTACCAGAAGGGGAGTTGCCAGACTTCCAAGTTTTTGTCCGAAACTTTGTCTAGCAATTGATTTATTAAATCCAAATGGCGGGATGGTACCTTTGTATGGGTGGTACCAAAAGGGGAGTTGCCAGGCTTCCAAGTTTTTGTCCAATATTTATTAAATTTATACAAAATTTGGGCAAGATCGCGGTGGGAATATTGATATTATTACACGATTTCTAATGGGGCGGGATGGTACATTTGTATGCGAGGTACCAGAAGGGGAGTTGCCAGACTTCCAAGTTTTTGTCCGAAACTTTGTCTAGCAATAGCTTTATTAGATACAGAATTTGGGCAAGATCGCGTTGGGAATATTGATAATATTATACGGTTTATAAGGGGCTGGATGGTACATTTGTATGGGAGGTACCAGAAGGGGAGTTTTCAGGCTTCCAATTTTTTGTCCAAAACTTTGTCTAGCTAAAGTTTTACTAAATACAAAATTTGGGCAAGATCGCGGTGGGAATATTGATATTATTACACGATTTCTAATGGGGCGGGATGGTACATTTGTATGCGAGGTACCAGAAGGGGAGTTGCCAGACTTCCAAGTTTTTGTCCGACACTTTGTCTAGCAATAGCTTTATTAGATACAGAATTTGGGCAAGATCGCGTTGGGAATATTGATAATATTATACTTTTTATAAGGGGCGGGATGGTACATTTGTATGGGAGGTACCAGAAGAGGAGTTGCCAGGCTTCCAAGTTTTTGTCCAAAACTTTGTCTAGCTATAGATTTATTGAATGCAAAATTTAGGCCAGGTCGCGGTGGGGCGGGATGGTACATTAGTATGGGAGGTACCAGAAGGGGATTTGCCAGACTTCCAAGTTTTTGTCCGAAACTTTGTCTAGCAATAGATTTATTACATGCAAAATTTGGGCAAGGTCGCGTTGGGCATATTGATATTATTACACGATTTTAAGATAGGCGGGATGGTACATTTGTATGGGAGGTACCAGAAGGGGATTTACCAGACTTCCAAGATTTTGTCCAAAACTTTGTCTAGCTAAAGTTTTACTAAATACAAAATTTGGGCAAGATCGCGGTGGGAATATTGATATTATTACACGATTTCTAATGGGGCGGGAAGGAACATTTGTATGAGAGGTACCAGAAGAGGAGTTGCCAGACTTCCAAGTTTTTGTCCAAAACTTTGTCTAGCAATAGATTTATGAAATGCAAAATTTGGGCAAGGTCGCGTTGGGCATATTGATATTATTACACGATTTTAAGGTAGGCGGGATGGTAAATTTGTATAGGAGGTACCAGAAGGGGAGTTGCCAGACTTCCAAGTTTTTGTCCGAAACTTTATCTAGCAATAGATTTATTAAATCCAGAATTTGGGCAAGATCGCGTTGGGGCGGGATGGTACCTTTGTATGGGTGGTACCAAAAGGGGAGTTGCCAGGCTTCCAAGTTTTTGTCCAACATTTTTGTCTAGCTATAGATTTATTAAATACAAAATTTGGGCAAGATAGAGGTGGGAATATTGATATTATTACACGATTTCTAATGGGGCGGGATGGTACATTTGTATGCGAGGTACCAGAAGAGGAGTTGCCAGACTTCCAAGTTTTTGTCCGAAACTTTGTCTAACAATAGATTTATTAAATGCAAAATTGGGCAAGGTCGCGGTGGGAATATTGATATTATTACACGATTTCTAATGGGGCGGGATGGTACATTTGTATGCGAGGTACCAGAAGGGGAGTTGCCAGACTTCCAAGTTTTTGTCCGAAACTTTGTCTAGTAATAGCTTTATTAGATACAGAATTTGGGCAAGATCGTGTTGGGAATATTGATAATATTATACGGTTTATAAGGGTGGGATGGTACATTTGTATGGGAGGTACCAGAAGGGGAGTTGCCAGGCTTCCAATTTTTTGTCCAAAACTTTGTCTAGCTAAAGTTTTACTAAATACAAAATTTGGGCAAGATCGCGGTGAGAATATTGATATTATTGATATTATTACACGATTTCTAATGGGGCGGGATGGTACATTTGTATGGGAGGTACCAGAAGAGGAGTTGCCAGGCTTCCAAGTTTTTGTCCAAAACTTTGTCTAGCTATAGATTTATTAAATGCAAAATTTGGGCAAGGTCGCGGTGGGGCGGGATGGTACATTTGTATGCGAGGTACCAGAAGGGGAGTTGCCAGACTTCCAAGTTTTTGTCCGAAACTTTGTCTAGCAATAGCTTTATTAGATACAGAATTTGGGCAAGATCGCGTTGGGAATATTGATAATATTATACGGTTTATAAGGGGCTGGATGGTACATTTGTATGGGAGGTACCAGAAGGGGAGTTACCAGGCTTCCAATTTTTTGTCCAAAACTTTGTCTAGCTAAAGTTTTACTAAATACAAAATTTGGGCAAGATCGCGGTGGGAATATTGATATTATTACACGATTTCTAATGGGGCGGGATGGTACATTTGTATGCGAGGTACCAGAAGGGGAGTTGCCAGACTTCCAAGTTTTTGTCCGAAACTTTGTCTAGCAATAGCTTTATTAGATACAGAATTTGGGCAAGATCGCGTTGGAAATATTGATAATATTATACGGTTTATAAGGGGCGGGATGGTACATTTGTATGGGAGGTACCAGAAGAGGAGTTGCCAGGCTTCCAAGTTTTTGTCCAAAACTTTGTCTAGCTATAGATTTATTAAATGCAAAATTTAGGCCAGGTCGCGGTGGGGCGGGATGGTACATTAGTATGGGAGGTACCAGAAGGGGATTTGCCAGACTTCCAAGTTTTTGTCCGAAACTTTGTCTAGCAATAGATTTATTACATGCAAAATTTGGGCAAGGTCGCGTTGGGCATATTGATATTATTACACGATTTTAAGATAGGCGGGATGGTACATTTGTATGGGAGGTACCAGAAGGGGATTTACCAGACTTCCAAGATTTTGTCCAAAACTTTGTCTAGCTAAAGTTTTACTAAATACAAAATTTGGGCAAGATCGCGGTGGGAATATTGATATTATTACACGATTTCTAATGGGGCGGGAAGGAACATTTGTATGGGAGGTACCAGAAGAGGAGTTGCCAGACTTCCAAGTTTTTGTCCAAAACTTTGTCTAGCAATAGATTTATGAAATGCAAAATTTGGGCAAGGTCGCGTTGGGCATATTGATATTATTACACGATTTTAAGGTAGGCGGGATGGTAAATTTGTATAGGAGGTACCAGAAGGGGAGTTGCCAGACTTCCAAGTTTTTGTCCGAAACTTTATCTAGCAATAGATTTATTAAATCCAGAATTTGGGCAAGATCGCGTTGGGGCGGGATGGTACCTTTGTATGGGTGGTACCAAAAGGGGAGTTGCCAGGCTTCCAAGTTTTTGTCCAACATTTTTGTCTAGCTATAGATTTATTAAATACAAAATTTGGGCAAGATAGAGGTGGGAATATTGATATTATTACACGATTTCTAATGGGGCGGGATGGTACATTTGTATGCGAGGTACCAGAAGAGGAGTTGCCAGACTTCCAAGTTTTTGTCCGAAACTTTGTCTAACAATAGATTTATTAGATACAGAATTTGGGCAAGATCGTGTTGGGAATATTGATAATATTATACGGTTTATAAGGGTGGGATGGTACATTTGTATGGGAGGTACCAGAAGGGGAGTTGCCAGGCTTCCAATTTTTTGTCCAAAACTTTGTCTAGCTAAAGTTTTACTAAATACAAAATTTGGGCAAGATCGCGGTGGGAATATTGATATTATTGATATTATTACACGATTTCTAATGGGGCGGGATGGTACATTTGTATGGGAGGTACCAGAAGAGGAGTTGCCAGGCTTCCAAGTTTTTGTCCAAAACTTTGTCTAGCTATAGATTTGTTAAATGCAAAATTTGGGCAAGGTCGCGGTGGGGCGGGATGGTACATTAGTATGGGAGGTACCAGAAGGGGAGTTGCCAGACTTCCAAGTTTTTGTCAGAAACTGTGTCTAGCAATAGATTTATTACATGCAAAATTTGGGCAAGGTCGCGTTGGGCATATTGATATTATTACACGATTTTAAGATAGGCGGGATGGTACATTTGTATGGGAGGTACCAGAAGGGGATTTACCAGACTTCCAAGATTTTGTCCAAAACTTTGTCTAGCTAAAGTTTTACTAAATACAAAATTTGGGCAAGATCGCGGTGGGAATATTGATATTATTACACGATTTCTAATGGGGCGGCAAGGAACATTTGTATGGGAGGTACCAGAAGAGGAGTTGCCAGACTTCCAAGTTTTTGTCCAAAACTTTGTCTAGCAATAGATTTATGAAATGCAAAATTTGGGCAAGGTCGCGTTGTGCATATTGATATTATTACACGATTTTAAGGTAGGCGGGATGGTAAATTTGTATGGGAGGTACCAGAAGGGGAGTTGCCAGACTTCCAAGTTTTTGTCCGAAACTTTGTCTAGCAATAGATTTATTAAATCCAGAATTTGGGCAAGATCGCGTTGGGGCGGGATGGTATCTTTGTATGGGTGGTACCAAAAGGGGAGTTGCCAGGCTTCCAAGTTTTTGTCCAACATTTTTGTCTAGCTATAGATTTATTAAATACAAAATTTGGGCAAGATAGAGGTGGGAATATTGATATTATTACACGATTTCTAATGGGGCGGGATGGTACATTTGTATGCGAGGTACCAGAAGAGGAGTTGCCAGACTTCCAAGTTTTTGTCCGAAACTTTGTCTAACAATAGATTTATTAAATGCAAAATTGGGCAAGGTCGCGGTGGGAATATTAATATTATTACACGATTTCTAATGGGGCGATATGGTACATTTGTATGCGAGGTACCAGAAGGGGAGTTGCCAGACTTCCAAGTTTTTGTCCGAAACTTTGTCTAGCAATAGCTTTATTAGATACAGAATTTGGGCAAGATCGCTTTGGGAATATTGATAATATTATACGGTTTATAAGGGGCTGGATGGTACATTTGTATGGGAGGTACCAGAAGGGGAGTTACCAGGCTTCCAATTTTTTGTCCAAAACTTTGTCTAGCTAAAGTTTTACTAAATACAAAATTTGGGCAAGATCGGGGTGGGAATATTGATATTATTACACGATTTCTAATGGGGCGGGATGGTACATTTGTATGCGAGGTACCAGAAGGGGAGTTGCCAGACTTCCAAGTTTTTGTCCGAAACTTTGTCTAGCAATAGCTTTATTAGATACAGAATTTGGGCAAGATCGCGTTGGGAATATTGATAATATTATACGGTTTATAAGGGGCGGGATGGTACATTTGTATGGGAGGTACCAGAAGAGGAGTTGCCAGGCTTCCAAGTTTTTGTCCAAAACTTTGTCTAGCTATAGATTTATTAAATGCAAAATTTAGGCAAGGTCGCGGTGGGGCGGGATGGTACATTAGTATGGGAGGTACCAGAAGGGGAGTTGCCAGACTTCCAAGTTTTTGTCCGAAACTTTGTCTAGCAATAGATTTATTACATGCAAAATTTGGGCAAGGTCGCGTTGGGCATATTGATATTATTACACGATTTTAAGATAGGCGGGATGGTACATTTGTATGGGAGGTACCAGAAGGGGATTTACCAGACTTCCAAGATTTTGTCCAAAACTTTGTCTAGCTAAAGTTTTACTAAATACAAAATTTGGGCAAGATCGCGGTGGGAATATTGATATTATTACACGATTTCTAATGGGGCGGGATGGTACATTAGTATGGGAGGTACCAGAAGGGGAGTTGCCAGACGTCCAAGTTTTTGTCCGAAACTTTGTCTAGCAATAGCTTTATTATATACAGAATTTGGGCAAGATCGCGTTGGTAATATTGATACTATTATTCGTTTCGGAACGACAGGGATGTTTTTATCCCAGAAAAATTTGAAAAATCATATCTCTGAAAATTCTCACACGATTTGGTTGAAAACCGTCCCAAATCATTATTTATATTCTTCTCTACAAAAAATTTAATACAGCTGTCAATATAACACATGAAGCTTATGTCAAAAGTCATAAATCAGTTCGCGCGGTTTGAGTTGCTAATAAGACCATCGACAAAAGCTCAAAAAACCAGTGTTTTAATTGTGGAAAAAAGTGTCATTTAGTAAAGTTTTACTCAAACAGTTGTTATTTCATAGAAAATATAATCGAAAACCAATAAAAAGATATTTTTCTGAATTTGCGGCTAAGGTAAGTTTCGTGGGATAAAATCATCCCAAAACTGTTTATTTGTGGGACGTTAACATCCCAACCGTACTCAATCACATTATTTTTCTTAGAAAGATATGGACGGAAAACGTAAACTGGCGACTCCAGAAATTTAGGATTTTCTTAATAATTCAAGCGATGATGAGGATGATCCATTTGCTGCTAGTGATTCTTCTTATAGTCCCAGTCAGAAAGGCAGTAGTGCTTTAGAAGAGGAAGAAGACACGGATCATAGTAATGAAGGAATGGAAATTGAAGTGGAACGTCTGGATGAAGAAATTGTTTCTGATTGGCCAAACAATGTTATAATTTGGTCAGTTCTATACTTAACATCGAAGAGTACGGTCGTTTCTTATTAAGTGGAGGAAAGTTGTTATTTACACACAAAGTTTAACGAAACAAGAACAATTCCTTTATTTTTGTAATTGTCGTTGGTTTTCTTACCGAGCTCATACGCGTGACAATTAAAACTAGACCTACAGGGTTGGCAATACTGCTATGGCCCCGGGGGCCAAATCCAACACCTTAAATTTGAAAAAATCAAACATGAAGAAAACGAGATGGTCCCGTCCAGTTCCATTAAGTATGATCTCGGATTTACCATCATCTTCAAAAAACCGATTCAGTGCCCTAGCAGACTTCAATGATATGGATACGGATCCCGCATCAAACATAACAGAAGAAAAAGAGTTAAACCTCCTCCTATAGTCGTCGACGGGAAAACTTCTCTCGTCGTAGTCAAAGAATTATTAGGTAAAGATTCTACATACAAGCGAACATCGATTGGAACTAAGATTTTCCCAACAACTGCTGAAAGTTATGACAATTGTAAAAAGATTTTACTGGAAAAGAATATCGAGTTCCACACCTTCAATTCGAAAGAAAATCGCCTTTATACGGTTTTTCTTCATGGACTTCCAAAACTTAGAGCGGAAGATATTGAGAATGATATAAAAAGCTACAATTTATCACCAGTATCTATAACTGAAATAAATACAAAATTCAGTTCGGTTGATAACGCTGTGTACAAAGTACAATTTGCAAGAAAAGATTTTAATCCAAAATCTCTTGGCAATGTATCTGCAATATGTAATGTGATAGTGTCATGGAAAAAGTATAAACCTAGAAAGAGTGACAATCCAACGCAGTGTTGGAACTTCTTGATGTACGGTCACGGAGGTGAGCACTGTAACCGTCTCCCAGCTTGTATGATGTGTGCCAATCAGCACCACACAAAAGATTGCCCACTCCTGAAACATGACAAAACACCTGCTGTTTTCTCTTGCTTCAATTGCAAAAAACATGGAAAAGAACGCACAGACCATTCTGCCAACGATGTTAACTGCCCTCTTCGATCTCTCTACTTAGAAACGAGAGCCAAAGCAACCAGACAAAGCTCACGGAGATACAACAACAATCAACGTAACGCACCAACTTACAACAATGCTGATCGTCCCATAAACAATCACAACAACATTACTACTCCCCACAAACTGTTGTCGTACGCCGACTGCACTAAAATAAGTAATGATCTCTTCAGCATTGATGATCTGTTCAATATTCTTACAACTGCGTTGAGTGATCTCCAACAATGTACAACAAAAGTACAACAGATTCAAGTTGTGATGTCAATGGTGAAATATGCATATGGCCTTCGATAATCATCTTGATTTTAAAATTCTTCATTGGAATGCTAATGGCATTACTACATATTCTCACCTAACTCAATTTGAAAGTTTACTGGAAAGAGAAAATATTCATATTGCATCTTTAAATGAAACGTACCTTAATGGAAATCATAAAACTTACTTTAGAAATTATATTATATACCGCAACGATAGACATGATTCGAGAGGTGGGGGTGTAGCTCTTGTTGTCCGAAGGTCTATTAAACACAAACTACTGCCTATTGTAAATACGTTAGTAATAGAAAATCTCTCTATTGAAGTTTTAATCAACAATAGAATAATTACAATATCTACGGCATACTCGCCAAAATATGCTCCAAGTTTTGCCAGCGACATCATAAAACTAACTGCATTACATCGCGATTTTATAATTTTGGGAGATTTTAATGCAAAACACTCCGCTTGGAATTGCGTTACCACCAACACGGCTGGTAATGTACTTCATAATCTGCAACAGACACACAATTTCTTTGTCTACTATCCCAACTGTCCAACTTTTTATCCTTATCAACAAAATCGTAACAACTCAATTATTGATCTGGCACTAAGCAACTGCACGTTTAACATTGATATGAGTGTACTGGAATACGACATTCCTTCCGACCACAGACCTGTGATTTGTAAAATTGAAAATGTCTCAGGTTATGAATTTGATACAAGTTACTACAACTACAAACTTACTGATTGGGTAGCTTTTAGAAACATAATTTCGAATAGAATAATTAGAAACACAAATTCCTTTTCCTCGAGAGTTTCTATCGACAATGAAATTGAAAAGTTCATTCAGATGATCTTGGAAGCACGTAATCGCTGTACACCAAAATGCAATTTATATGGTAAAACAAGTTTACCTGTGGACATTCTCAATCTTATTACGTCTCGAAGAACATACAAAAGAAAGAGTCAACGGGCAGCTACCGCATCAACAAACTTAAAGCCTACCGTAACAACAAATGGAATGCAATGCTATCAAAGTTAAAGCCAGGTGACAAATCGTTTTGGAAACTAAGCAGAAATTTAAGAGGAAAGTGCAATAAGACCATACCATTCTTTACGGAAGGAAATAGAAAAATTATAACAGACAGTGAGAAGGCAGAGAAACTGTCTGATTCATTTTCCGCCTCGAACAATCTTACTTCTTCATTCAAACACACAGTAGACAAAATTGTTAATGCGGAAGTAAATAATTTTAAATCCACTGACATTGATCGTGCTGACTTGATCTATACATCGTTTAATGAAATCAACTCAGTAAATGCGTCCCTTAAAGCAAGCAAATCACCCGGTCTAGACAATGTGTCCAACGTGCTGATTTACCACCTCAGGCAGTGGAATTAATTGCAATAATCTTTAATAGCTGCATACAGATTAATTATTTCCCAAAACATTTTAAAAAAGCAAAAGTTATAGCAATATTAAAACCAAACAAGCCAAAAAACATCCCCAGTAGTTATCGGCCTATAAGCCTACTAAGCAATTTGGGAAAAATATTCGAAAGAATTATTCAAAATCGTCTTTCTGATTTAAGTTCGTCGGTTATAGCCAAGGAACAATTTGGCTTCAAAAAACAGCATAGTGCTGTCCACCAAGTAAATCGCATAATAAATATAATCAAAGCGAATAAACAACAGAAACAATCTACAGGTTTGATCATTTTGGATATAGAAAAAGCATTTGACACAGTTTGGCATAATGGCTTAGTATATAAACTACTTCAGACTGATATACCGAGGTACCTTTGCGGACTGATTGCAAATTTCCTGGAGGATAGAACATTTGTTGTCGCTGTTAACGACACATTATCTCCACCTAAAACTATTACAACAGGCCTACCTCAAGGATCGAGGAGACACCTCTATTGTACTCGATTTATACGTCAGATTTTTCTCCTCCTTCATACTTGAAAGTTTCATATTATGCAGACGATACTGCTCTTATTTCGTCCAGCAAGCTCACAAAGGCGCTTCTCAAGAAAATGGAAAAAGGGTTTGCTGCATGTAAAAAATACTTCTTTAAATGGAAAATCAAAATCAATCCCAGTAAAACTCAATGCATTATTTTCCCCTACAACAACTCTCCAAAACGATTCCCAACTCGTCAACTAAATTTTGAAAATGAAAGCCTTAGTATTCAAAATGATGTCAAATATCTTGGTGTGTGTCTGGACAAGAAATCAAATTTTGCAAAACATATCAATGAAACATGTAAAAAATCTCTGAGAACGTTAAGAGCACTTTGGCCCATACTAAATAAACGCTCAACACTTAATATGAAAAATAAAAATTTAATATACAAAAGCGTCATAAGACCAACATTGACCTATGCATGTCCGCTTTGGTCTAAAGCTGCGAAAACACATCGGAAGAAACTCCAGATAATACAAAATAAATGCCTTAAGATCATAAACAACAAGCAGTGGAGATACTCTACGCAACTTCTTCACGACGAAACTGGATATGAACGAATAGCTGACTTCACTCCAAGGATAAATAAAAAGTATTTTGAAAATAATGAGAATTCCACTTATCAGCTGATAAGGGAATGTAGAGATTCGGCTTAAGAGCAATTTATTTAAATCACCAAATAGAAAATTATATGTATGTAATGCATTATTACTTTTGGATAATACATTTAGATACATATAAATTTTCTAACTATATTTGAAACTCCCTTTTCTTGTCATATAAAGGTTTTCCTATTTTTCCTTTAAATAGTATTAAAGAATCTTAAAAATTATAATATCTGTGAATAAAAATTTTACTCGCTGTAATATCTATAGATAAATCTCGATAATGTATGTATGTAAATAAAACTTGTTAATAAAGATGTTTATAAAAATGAAAATGAAAAAATGAATGTTATAATTTGGTCAAACCCCCTACCAGCATTCACACCACGATTTACAGTTAGTGAAGATCGCACCCTTAGCCATGGAGGAATACCTCGAGGATTGAAGCCTGTGGAAATATTTTTCAAGCTGCTGCCAAGAAGTTTTGTTCATCACATTGTTCATTCTACTAATGAAAGGATTGATATTTTCAATAGCAGCCATCCTAAAAACAAACGTGCAAAAACCGATTTAGGCGAAATACTTATATTGCTTGGATGTACCTTTGTTATGTCATATAATCGAGTGCCATCTTTGAAGGACTATTGGTCGAATAGCACGTCATTGGGTAATGCATACATAAAAAATCAATATCCAGAGACCGGTTTTTACACGTTATGTCCAAACTTTATTTTTCTTCCTTATCATTCCAACCTGATCCAAAACCAAAAACTTATTTCGTTGATGATTTGGTAGATTGTCTAAAAAAAAACTTTCAAAAATATAGATCAGACTCTCCGTTCCAAAGCATTGATGAATCTATAACAAAATTTCTAGGCCGCTCTACGTTGAAGCAGTATATGCCACTAAAACCTGTAAAGAGAGGCATAAAACAATGGATGCGATGCGACAGTTTGACAGGCTATACGTACGATTTTAATATATATTCCGGAAAAGAAGACCATTCCTATCAATCAACCACATTAGGCGAACGCGTTGTCATGAAATTGTCAGCGACTATCAGACACCCTGACACAACGTTGTGCTTTGATCGCTTTTTCACGTCAGCAAAATTAATTAATAATATACCGTTTCCAGCCCTAGGTACTTGTATATCTAACAGAAAAAATTTACCAATTTTTACTGAGAAACTAACCAGAGGAGAATATGTCTTCAAGAGCAATTCGTCTGGTACTTTGGCAGTGGTTTGGCAAGACACAAAACAGGTTATGCTGCTTAGCAACTGCCATAAAGCTTCAGTGGACACTGTTACAAGAAAACAGAAGGATGGCAAAAAAATAGATATAACATGTCCGGATATTGTAAAAACGTACAGATATCTAATGGGTGGCTTAGATTTGGCGGACAACAGGACCCCTCAGCACTATGAAAAACGTATCAAACAAAATCTGGGGGACCATTTACCAACACGAACAAACAAGCGACAACGGTGCGTAAATTGTACCAAAAACGGAAAAGAAAGTCGCACAAATCAGCTTTGCATTGCCTGCAACTTGGCGTTTTGTAAAAAATGTTTCACACCTTGCCATAGAAACTAATTAAAATAATTTTATGCTACAATAAATATTATAAAAGAATAAAAGAAATTGAAATAAAGTAAATATATTCTGATTTTATTATTCAAATTTTGCTTTTCAGGTGTGTTTGGGATGTTTTTGTCCCAGGACGATATCTCCTTTTCGGAACGTCCTAAAAATATATTATGAAATTACTTTTCTTAAAACAACATTAGGAGACTATATCTAAACTCTTTTTTAAGATCGATGGCCACAAAAGTTCTCGTCCCGAAACGGTTAAATTAAATGCAAAATTTGGGCAAGATCGCGGTGGGATTATTGATATAATTACACGATTTCTAATGGGGCGGGATGGTACATTTGTATGGGAGGTACCAGAAGGGGAGTTGCCAGACTTCCAAGTTTTTGTCCAAAACTTTGTCTAGCTATAGATTTACTAAATACAAAATTTGGGCAAGATCGCGTTGGGCCGGGATGGTAAATTTGTATAGGAGGTACCAAAAGGGGAGTTGCCAGGTTTCCAAGTTTTTGTCCAAAACTTTGTCTAGCTATAGATTTATTAAATGCAAAATTTGGGCAAGATCGCGGTGGGATTATTGATATAATTACACGATTTCTAATGGGCGGGATGGTACATTTGTATGGGAGGTACCAGAAGAGGAGTTGCCAGACTTACACGTTTTTGTCCGAAACTTTGTCTAACAATAGATTTATTAAATGCAAAATTGGGCAAGGTCACGGTGGGAATATAGATATTATTACATGATTTCTAATGGGGCATGATGGTACATTTGTATGAGAGGTACCAGAAGAGGAGTTGCCAGACTTACACGTTTTTGTCCGAAACTTTGTCTAGCAACAGCTTTATTAAATACAGAATTTGGGCAAGATCGCGTTGGGGCGGGATGGTACCTTTGTATGGGAGGTACCAAAAGGGGAGTTACCAGGCTTCCAAGTTTTTGTCCAAAATTTTTGTCTAGCTATAGATTTATTAAATACAAAATTTGGGCAAGATCGCGGTGGGAATATTGATATTATTACACGATTTCTAATGGGGCATGATGGTACATTTGTATGAGAGGTACCAAAAGGGGAGTTGCCAGGCTTCCAATTTTTTGTCCAAAACTTTGTCTAGCTAAAGTTTTACTAAATACAAAATTTGGGCAAGATCGCGGTGGGAATATTGATATTATTACACGATTTCTAATGGGGCGGGATGGTACATTTGTATGGGAGGTACCAGAAGGGGAGTTGCCAGTCTTCCAATTTTTTGTCCAAAATTTTGACTAGCTAAAGTTTTACTAAATACAAAATTTGGGCAAGATCGCGGTGGGAATATTGATATTATTACACGATTTCTAATGGGGCGGGATGGTACATTAGTATGGGAGGTGCCAGAAGGGGAGTTGCCAGTCTTCCAAGTTTTTGTCCGAAACTTTGTCTAGCAATAGCTTTATTATATACAGAATTTGGGCAAGATCGCGTTGGTAATATTGATACTATTATACGTTTCGGGACGACAGGGATGTTTTTATCCCAGAAAAATTTGAAAAAACATATCTCTGAAAATTCTCACACGATTTGGTTGAAAACCGTCCCAAATCATTATTTATATTCTTCTCTACAAAAAATTGAATACAGCTGTCAATATAACACATGAAGCTTATGTCAAAAGTCATAAATCAGTTCGCGCGGTTTGAGTTGCTAATAAGACCATCGACAAAAGCTCAAAAAACATTTGTTTTAATTGTGGAAAAAAGTGTCATTTAGTAAAGTTTTACTCAAACAGTTGTTATTTCATAGAAAATATAATCGAAAACCAATAAAAAGATATTTTTCTGAATTTGCGGCTAAGGTAAGTTTCGTGGGATAAAATCATCCCAAAACTGTTTATTTGTGGGACGTTAACATCCCAACCGTACTCAATCACATTATTTTTCTTAGAAAGATATGGACGGAAAACGTAAACTGGCGACTCCAGAAATTGAGGATTTTCTTAATAATTCAAGCGATGATGAGGATGATCCATTTGCTGCTAGTGATTCTTCTTATAGTCCCAGTCAGAAAGGCAGTAGTGCTTTAGAAGAGGAAGAAGACACGGATCATAGTAATGAAGGAATGGAAATTGAAGTGGAACGTCTGGATGAAGAAATTGTTTCTGATTGGCCAAACAATGTTATAATTTGGTCAAACCCCTACCAACATTCACACCACGATTTACAGTTAGTGAAGATCGCACCCTTAGCCATGGAGGAATACCTCGAGGATTGAAGACTGTGGAAATATTTTTCAAGCTGCTGCCTAGAAGTTTTGTTCATCACATTGTTCATTCTACTAATGAAAGGATTGATATTTTCAATAGCAGCCATCCTAAAAACAAACGTGCAAAAACCGATTTCGGCGAAATACTTATATTGCTTGGATGTACCTTTGTTATGTCATATAATCGAGTGCCATCTGTAGTGTATGTATGAAGTAGGGTACTATTAACAAACCAATTGCTTCATGCATACATCAAATTCGTTTGGCTGTGCGGAGTGAGGGTAAGTGATATTTCGGTCATGGTGTCATATTGATATTTGGATGTGGTCAGTGAATGTTGTACAATGCAGTTGCGACAAGCAACCCAATTTTGTGTTTTGCTTTGTTGTCAGTTCACTGACTCACAAATTCAATTCAGACTGAGAGAGTTGTGAAGAACCAATTAGAACTATGACGCGGATCGGGACTGCATGTAAACTCCGCCCACCCAAAATGTAATTGAATATTCTTGTATGAAAATGTACTTTGTAAATTAGATTAAGAGAAAGTAAATTAGAATAAGTTCTCTTGGATAAGTCGTCTAGGTTATTTCAAAAGCCCTATATAAACGGGGTTTTTCAGAATAAAGAACAATCTTGTCTTAAGCATCAACAAACAAAGTGTTTTTCTTGGCATATACTGGTCTTGTCTTTTGACCATCATCACATGGCGATCCTGCCAAATTGCACAAATTAAAAGAAAAATAAATAATAAAGGAGTGCTTAGCTGCAAGATCCTTTGGCAAATGATTGCTTAGCTGCAAGTCATAAATCTATCCTGACGTTGATAGCCAAGAGATCCGTCAGCTGCGTGGAATGAAGGAAGGCCCTAAACCCCTCACGATAGAGGAGTACAAGAAGAGGCAGCAGAAAACCATCACCACTACAGCAAACGAGGAGCCAAGAATCCCTTATGCAGCAAAGAAGAAAAGGAGAGGAGGATATATGCAGCGCCTCAAAAGGGAGAGAGCTGTGTTACTAAGTTCTGTGAACACACATCCCCCACCATCCTGGGTAAGGGCAACGGAGCTTTGGCAGCGGATAGCCCAAGTAGAGTTCCTGATGGAACAGTATCTCCGAAGTCGGGGTGACAACACCTTAGTTGCATAATTTTAAATAATTTTAAAAGACGTGCGTCAACTCGCACTCTTAGGGCCAATAAGCGTTAACCGCTCGTGGCAAAGTAAATAAAAAAAAAGAAACCATAAACACACATTATGGGAAATATTATTGGGAAACCATACGAAGATTTCCACGAGTTTGCACATTGATAATTATAATAGCAGCTGTTGCGTGTAAAAAACATTTGGTTAAAATCACTGCTGCAGAACAGGCAGAGCATTTGAGGGAACTGGCAGAGCAAAAGATTGCTGATTTAAATATAGTTGAAAAAATATTTTCATTCAGAAATATGTTTGGAAAGAAAAAAAAGATAAAAAAAGAAGGAAAAACAAACAACATTTATAATAAAAATTTTTTTTGTGAATAGTTACATTTTTTTTTTTCCAAGTATTCATATGGAGTCGATTTTTGGTGCGGTTAGATTACTGATATCGAATGCAAAAAAGTCACTAGGTCGTCCATAATCTAGTGAAACGGTAGAAGATAAGAGATGTGAGATAAGAGCTTTAGAAGAAGAGCTGAGTAATATTGAAATAACAGAGGACCAGAGGACGGAATTAGAGGATCTAAGAAACGAGGCACTAGGGGTGTTAGACCAACATTTAAAGAACAAAATAAGTACAGAGAAACGAAAAGGCATAATAATGGCTAACTTGGAATTGAGCGAACTGTCGGTCATTATAAAACTGGTTCCAATTTTTACAGGAAAAAAGGATGAATTACCAGGATTTGTGACTAATTTAGAGACTGTTGCCAGATCGATCGAGGAAAGAAAATCCAGTTCATTTTTTTGATTTCATTTTTAAATCCAGACTGGATTTAAAAGTCCAAAATAGAGTAAAACAGGATACTGTACCAACGACTATAGACGAGCTGATAGCTTCTTTAAAAAGGGCATACAAGTCGTCAAAGACGTCGAACAGTATCTTGAATGAACTCACAGGAATTGCCCAGAGGAATGACAACCTGACTAGTTACGCTACGAAGATAGAAGAACTGATTGCAGAACTGAGCGCCATACAGAAAACAAACAGGGTAGCTATAGTTAATGCGAACAACAGGATAGCTTTTAATTCCTTCGTGAACGGACTTTCAGATCCTCAGATTGTGTCCACAATAGACGCAAGTCAGGTGTCTAGTTTTTCCGAGGCTTTGTCAATAGCGGAAAAGATATCGTCGAGGACAAAGCAGAAACAAGTATTTTACCAGAATTCGCAAGTTAACTCCAAATGTAGGAAGTGTGGCGTGTTTCATGGGAACAGATGTCCGGCCGATGGTATGAAATGTCACAAATGCGGGAAGAGTAACCACTTCGCTAGGGTGTGTTTCTCAGGAAGTGGTGACAACGGGAATAATTGGAACAATAATAGGAGACCAAATAATGTAACTGAGGCAAATGGTCGCAGAGGTAACAGGGGTAATAGGAACATACATCAGATACAGGATCAGGGAAACTACCAAGTTCCGGAGACCGTTCAGTAGGGATATCCGGAAGACTCGATATAGACTCCAAAAGAATATACAGTATATCATCCAACCTCAAAAACTACGTCAAATTGGATATTGTGAACACAGACTATCCACTAACATTTTTAATAGATACAGGGACAGATGTATCTCTGTGGAAGGAAGGTTTTGTGTCTCAGTATGATGAGGACCCAGATGATTATTGTAATTTACAGGGATCGCGGATAAGATAATAAAATCCATAGGATCCACAAATGTAGAGATAAGATTCGATAATAACACTATCAAACATAAGATACAATTGGTTGCAGATAATTTCCCAATATGTACAGATGGTATTCTTGGTAGAGATTTTTTCTCCAGGTTCAGGTGCAACATTGATTATGATAGGTATATACTATCATTTCACATCGGGGATGATGAGGTGACATTACCAATATACGACAATGCGTTCAAAATTAATCACGTTAGAATACCACAGAGGAGCGAGATCATTCTCCCTTTCGGAATCAAACTGCATGAAAACAGTGTAGTGCTTAATCGAGAGATTGTAAATGGGTTGTATTTAGCGAACGCAATTGTACCCAAAGATGGGAACCAACATGTAAAATTATTGAACGTTACAGATAGACCAATGATAGTGCGGAATCTTAGAGTCGAAACTGTCCCTTTGAGAGATTATGAAGTCTGCTCGTTTAAGGCCAATCATTATACTGATGAAAGTATGAAAGAGCGATTCGATAAATTGCTGGACAATCGGAAACTAGACGGTTTGGAGGACGTAGACAAACAAGAACTCTTGGAAATACTAAATAAGTACCAGTCAGTATTCCATTTGGATGATGAGAACTTGACAACAAAAAATTTTTATGACCAAACCATAACTTTGCACGACAGCAGTCCGGTGTACATCAAGAACTACCGTTTACCACATGCGCACTCGGAAGAGATAAATAATCAGGTACAGAAGTTGTTGGAAAGTAATTTAGTAGACCCATCGATTAGTCCATACAATGCACCTCTGTTATTGGTTCCAGGAAATTGAACGACAAGATCATAAATGATAAATTTCCTTTAACACGGTTAGACGACATTCTGGACAAGTTAGGCAGAGCCAAGTATTTTTCTACATTGGATATGACAAGTTCGTTCCACCAAATAGAACTGGATGAGCAATCACGGCCATATACAGCGTTCTCTACACCTAACGGTCACTACCAGTATACAAGACTACCTTTTGGTTTGAAAATATCGTCGAACAGTTTTCAACGCATGTTAACCATAGCTCTGTCTGGATTGGAGTCAGAGGCATTTCTGTATGTTGACGACATAATAGTTTTCGGATGTAGCCTTCGGCATCATAACTCTAATTTGATAAAGGTACTCGATCGATTGCAAAGGTATAATTTGAAACTTAATGCACAGAAATGTTGTTTTTTGAGATCAGAAGTTGTATATCTTGGTCACCTAATAACTCCAGATGGAATTAAACCAGATCCTGGGAAATATGAAGCAATTACTAAGTACCCAGTGCCAAAAAACGCTGATGAAACCAGAAGGTTTGTAGCATTTTGCAATTACTACAGTTCATCAAAAATTTTGCGGAAGTAGCGGATAATTTGAATAAGTTACTAAAAAAGGGACAAAAATTTGAGTGGACAGAACAATGTCAAATATCGTTTGAAACACTGAAGTATAAACTAATAAGTCCGCCGATTTTACAATATCCCGATTTTGATAAACCATTTATATTAACGACCGATGCATCAGATTCCGCTCTTGGTGCTATATTATCACAAGGAGAAATTGGGGAAGACAGACCAATATCATATGCAAGTCGGTCACTGAACAAATATGAACGGAACAAACCGGTAATAGAGAAGGAGTTACTTGGTATACATTGGGGTATACAGTTTTTCCGTCCATATTTATACGGCAGAAGATTTATCGTGGTAACTGACCATCGTCCTTTAGTGGCTCTCTTTACGCACAAAAACCCGAGTTCCAAGTTGACAAGAATTCGACTAGAATTGGCTGACTATGATTTTGAGATAGCATACAAGAAAGGGGTAAACAATACAAATGCTGACGCACTATCAAGAATCCACATAGATTCGGATGCACTGAAGGAAATGGTACCATTTAGTAATGATGAAACCATTAAGAAAACACTGGTTATAACAAGGGGAATGAAGAAGAAAATGACGCACGACGAGGAAGACAAGAATAAGAGAGAGAAAACACCCCATAACGAGTCTGTAGAGCTCAAGATGTGGGAGTGTACATCAAAAAATGATATAAAACGGGCGAAAAAGCTGACGTTTGTATTAGACAAGAGGTATAAAAAAGAAATAAACATTGAAGACAATAAAAGTCTGAATGAGATATTCGTGAGTTGTAGTGACAATCCACATTATTTAGATAATGTCCTGGAGAAGCTACTTTCCGAATTGGTTAGTTTGAATTATACAAGTTATGCACTCAAGAGAAGTGATAATATATTCAAACTTGTGACCCATGAAGGTCTGAAAAGGAAAATAAATGGTAGTTTCAGTCAAGACGTCAGAATTCTACTATACAGCGATCCCCAACAAATAACAAAGGATAAAGAAAAAATTGAGTTAATCAGATTGTATCATAATACACCATGAGGAGGCCATTTTGGAGTTAATAAAACACTGTTGAAACTAAGACAGAAATACGTATGGAACTGTAGTCATCGATACAGTTGGACCTTTACGTCCGTCGGCGAATTATCGATACATATTGACTATGCAGTGTGGGTTAAAAAAGTATGTCATAGCAGCGCCTATGGAATCAAAAGAAGCGAAATCCATAGCGAAGGCAATGACTGAAAACTTGGTACTGAAATATGGCATTTTTAAAAGATTAAAATCTGATAGAGTAACAGAGTTCACTAACGAATTGTTAAAGGAGATATGTAATTTGCTAAAAATAGAGCAAAAATTCTCAACGCCTTACCATCACGAAACGTTAGGTACCATTGAGTGTAACCATCGTGTTTTGAACGAATATTTCTTATCTTTCGTGAGCGACGACAATTGGTCTGAATGGATACCATACTATTCATTTGCGCATAATATAACTCCTCATGTTGACACCAATTATTCACCGTTTGAACTAGTTTTTGGGAAATTGCCTAGTTTACCAGCCGAGGAGATTACGAATAGTGACAGGGTTTATAATTTAGACAATTACGCAAATGAACTAAGAGTGAGGTTGAAACATTCGTTACAAAATGCCAGAAAGTTAACAGAACGGGTAAAAGACAAAAGAAAATCGAGCTCTCACAAAGGGGCAAATATCGTAGAATTAGATATAGGGGATTTAGTATTAGTTAAAGTGGAAAACAGAAGAAAGAATGAACCACCATATCAGGGTCCATATGAAGTGGTTGGCATTGAGAATTTAAATGTGACTATAAAGATAAGAGACAAAGAAAAAATTGTACACAAAAATTTGTTAAAGAACTACAATAATAAGTAATAATTTTTTGTTTTTTTTTTTTGTTTGTTTATTCTCGTATATTGCGTCGTAATCGAGCAGGAAAAAAAAAAAAAATTATAGTAATGTAATTAGATCTACACTCGTTGTTGTTAAGTATTTTTCATATTTATAAATGTAGAGTATACACCAATCAGAACGTATTGTAAAAGAAAATCATACAAGTGTGTAATACGACACTTGTACGATTTTTTTAGGGTGAGGGTGTAGTGTATGTATGAAGTAGGGTACTATTAACAAACCAATTGCTTCATGCATACATCAAATTCGTTTGGCTGTGCGGAGTGAGGGTAAGTGATATTTCGGTCATGGTCATGAATGTTGTACAATGCAGTTGCGACAAGCAACCCAATTTTGTGTTTTGCTTTGTTGTCAGTTCACTGACTCACAAATTCAATTCAGAGTGAGAGTGTTGTGAAGAACCAATTAGAACTATGACGCGGATCGGGACAGCATGTAAACTCCGCCCACCCAAAATGTAATTGAATATTTTTGTATGAAAATGTACTTTGTAAATTAGATTAAGAGAAAGTAAATTAGAATAAGTTCTCTTGGATAAGTCGTCTAGGTTATTTCAAAAGCCCTATATAAACGGGGGTTTTCAGAATAAAGAACAATCTTGTCTTAAGCATCAACAAACAAAGTGTTTTTCTTGGCATATACTGGTCTTGTCTTTTGACCATCATCACACATCTTTGAAGGACTATTGGTCGAATAACACGTCATTGGGTAATGATACATAAAAAATCAATATCCAGAGACCGGTTTTTACACGTTATGTCCAAACTTTATTTTTCTTCCTTATCATTCCAACCTGATCCAAAACCAAAAACTTATTTCGTTGATGATTTGGTAGATTGTCTAAAAAAAAACTTTCAAAAATATAGATCAGACTCTCCGTTCCAAAGCATTGATGAATCTATGACAAAATTTCTAGGCCGCTCTACGTTGAAGCAGTATATGCCACTAAAACCTGTAAAGAGAGGCATAAAACTATGGATGCGATGCGACAGTTTGACAGGCTATACGTACGATTTTAATATATATTCCGGAAAAGAAGACCATTCCTATCAATCATCCACATTAGGCGAACGCGTTGTCATGAAATTGTCAGCGACTATCAGACACTCTGACACAACGTTGTGCTTTGATCGCTTTTTCACGTCAGCAAAATTAATTAATAATATACCGTTTCCAGCCTTAGGTACTTGTATATCTAACAGAAAAAATTTACCAATTTTTACTGAGAAACTAACCAGAGGAGAATATGTTATAGTTGCCGGGGTAATTAAAGACGTGAATTACACTTAACAGCTATTTAAATATGCTTTATTGAATGAAAAACGATTTAATATATAAAAGGTCAAATTGCCACAGCTGTGGTGTTGAAGACTTCGCGAGGAACTAACTTCTGTTTTCTCCTTTGTTGACGTTTATCTTCGTTGCCAGATTTTGAATTGGCTTTCATCTGCAGAGACGGTGTTGCCACAACCACTCCCCCTCCAGTGACACAGTCACGATTATCTTGAAAGGTAACTCTACGTGGTGATGGTGAGTCCATGGTTGTAGTCTCCTGAGATGTTATAATGGGCTCTGGAGCTAGGTCAGAAGTTGTTTGTTGAGTTTGAGATGAATTGATATTTTGATGTTGAGTTGTTGCTGTTGAATCTTGAAGATGAAATGTAGGTTTCAATCGATCAGCAGAAATATTGATATTTTTGTTGTTTATTCGTATAGTGAATACTCGATCCGATATTCTTTCGATAACTTCAAAAGGTCCTGTGTACGGCGGTTGAAGTGGTTCACGTACCGCATCAGTTCTCAGAAATACATGCGTGCATGTATCAAGTCCTTTCAATATAAACATTTTATTCTTAGAATGATGAGAAGCTGGGGTAGGTCGTAATATTCTGAAGTGTTCTTGAAGTTTTTTAAGAAAGTCCGAAGAATTGATCTGTTTGTCATTTTTTTGTGAAAAATTCATTGGGTAGGCGCAAGTTGCCACCATATAGTAAGTCAGACGGTGATGCTCTAAGATCCTCTTTGAATGCTGTTCTAAGACCCAGCAGGACAGAAGGCAGTATATCAACCCAGGTGACATTAGGGTGACACATCAATGATGCTTTGAAGGATCTGTGCCATCGTTCAACCATGCCGTTTGACTGCGGATGATATGCTGTAGTCCGAGATCGTTTGCATCCAGTCAGTGCCGCAAGTGATTTGAAAAGGTTGGATTCAAATTGTGTGCCTTGATCGGTTGTAATGACTTTTGGGCAACCAAATCTTGATACCCAAGTTGACCAAAATGCACTAGCTACGGTTTGGGCAGACATGTCTCTGAGGGGCACTGCTTCAGGCCATCTGGAAAATCGATCAATCAATGTCAGACAGTACCTGTAGCCCTGTACAAGGGGCATCACCACAATGAGAAGCGATTATGCCGGGTGATTTTTGCCCTTTGACAATGTTGACAATTTCTGCACCAGTTGGTTATGTCTTTTTTCATTCCTGGCCAGATGTACTTAATTCGCAGTTGTTGAAGTGTCGCTCGGCCGCTGGGATGTGAAAGACTGTGTGCTGAATCAAATATTTGCCTGCGCAGTGGGTTCGGAATGTATGGGCGAACATGTCCAGTTGAAATGTCGCAATATATAGATGAACTGTCAAAATGAATAATTTGTACTTTCAAAGAATTGTCACCATCGAGTATGATTCGTAATTCTTCGTCCTGTTCCTGGGCAGCTTGAATGTCCTCTGTTGAAATATTCGTTGGCATCGATATTTCATTAAGTCTGGAAAAGGCATCTGCAACGGTGTTGTCAGGACCAGAAAGATAAATTATTTCCGTTGTAAATTGCGAAATAAAATCTAAGTTTCTTAGTTGCCTGGGCGATGCTCTGTCAGGTCGTTGAGAAAACGCATAGATAAGGGGTTTGTGATCAGTCTTGATAACAAAATGACGTGCCTCCAACATGTGACGAAAATATTTCACCGCCTCGTAAATTGCTAGTAATTCTCTGTCATAAGTGCTGTAGCCTCGTTCAGTTTTGGTAAGTTTAGCAGAGAAAAATCCGAGTGGTCTCCAGATGCCGTTAAAATTTTGTTCTAGTACGGCTCCAATGGCTATATCAGAGGCATCTGTTACGAGAGCGAGGTCCAGGTCCGGAGCAGGATGTGCCAGCATGGTGGCTTCGCAAAGACTTCTCTTGCAGGCCTCAAAAGAATTTTCAATTGATGGTGTCCATGGAATTTTTCTTTTGTCGTTTTTCTTAGAATTACCAACAATTTCATTTAGGGGTGCTTGTAGATGTGCTGCACGAGGTATGCAGCGGCGGTAGTAATTTATAACACCAATAAAACGTCTAAGCTCACAGATAGTCTCTGGTTTCGGGTAGTTTTTTACAGCTTCAATCCGGTCTGTAGGTGGACAACAACCGTTTTTATTAACAATGTAGCCAAGAAATCTTACCTCAGGAACACCGAAATGACATTTGTTGATATTGATGGTCAGGCCATGGTGTCGTAGGCGTTCAAAAACAATTCGCAAGTGCTCCCGATGTTGTTCAGCTGACTCTGACATGATTATGATATCATCAATGTAGCAGAACACAAAATCAAGTCCTCTAAAAACGGTATCCATGAAGCGTTGAAAAGTTTGCGTGGCATTTCTTAACCCAAAAGGCATGTACATAAATTCCAAAAGTCCGAAAGGCGTGCATACGGCAGTTTTCTCGATGTCTTCGTCGGCCATAGGCACTTGGTAATAGGCCCTGACTAGGTCAAGCGTAGTAAAAATAGACTTGTGGTATAAATTTTCCGAAAAGTCGTGAATGTGGGCTATAGGGTACCTATCTGGAACTGTTTGCGAGTTGAGTTTTCTATAGTCCCCACACACTCGCCAACCACCTGTTCTCTTGGCGACCATGTGTATGGGACTGGCCCAAGCACTATTGGAGGGGCGGCAAATACCCTGTTCAATTAGTAAGTCCATTTCAGCTTTTGCGGCTTTAAGTTTGTCACCCGATAAGCGTCGTGGACGACCAGGAATTGGCGAACCTGTAGTTTCGATGTGGTGAACGACGATTGCTTCATCAGTTGATTTTCGAAGTGACTATGTCTTTGTGATATCTTCAAATTCCTGAAGTAGGTCTGAAAATGACGTTGAAGTATTCAGTGTTGAAATTCCAAATTCGTTCGTTTGCAAAATTTCACCACGGCTGGTCAATTTAGTAGTATTGTCGATAAGACGTCGTTGTTTGAGATCAATGAGTAAATTGAAATTGACTAGAAAATCGGCACCAATTATGGGTGTGCGTACGTCGGCAATTACAAACAGCCATTTGAATTCACGACGAAGTCCAAGGTCAAGTCTGAAAACACAATCGCCAAAAGTTTTTATTTCAGTCTGGTTTGCGGCTAGAAGTTTCAAAGATGATGGGTTAACTTTCTGCTTGATCATAGATGGGGGTACAACGGATACCGCGGATCCAGAATCAATGAGAAAACGAGATTTCGTCGATTTGTCGTATAGATGTAAACGATTCTCAAAAAATGCGTAATTACCGCTGCCGCCAACCATGTTGACTGACGACAGCCCTTCTAGTTTTCCGACTTGAAACGTGAACAGTTAGGTTTACAATTTCGGGCTGCATCCCCAAATTTGTGATGAAAGTAGCACAAACCATGCGATTCGTTTTCTGCTGCATGTGAACGGCTCCTTGATTTCGATCGATGTCGTTGATACTGACCTTTGCCTTTACCAATTTCTGTTTGTAGTCGATCTACCTTCTCCGATAAATCTTTAATCGCCTGACAAATGTCTGTAAAAGACATCCGTGTAGAAATTGCGTCAACGGAGGTAGACATTGTTGCACAGCAGATACCGAACTGGGTGTATTGTTATTGGCATCAAACATTTTATCTGCTATTTTCGCCAGTTTTTCTAAGTCTTCTTCTTCCCATGCTGTTAGGAAAGGTCGCATTGTTTCTGGCATTTGTCCTAGAAATAAGGTCCTGATAATGGCTTCATTACCTTTTCCAGGTGCTAGTCGTTTCATATGTGCCAGAACTGATGTCGGTTTCATGCCATTTGTTTCACCACCCTGAATGAGACGTCGCAATTTCGATTCCGAAGATTCTGAAAATTTTGAAATCAATCTCTCTTTGAGCGTAGAGTACTTGTCGGTTTCAGGTGGGTTGGTGATAAGGTCCTCCACAGACAACAGAACGTCGTCCTCAAGTCTGACACTGACCACATCAAATTTCTCGGAATCAGCAGTGACCTCACACAAAGCAAATGATCTTTCAATCTGAGCAAACCACAAGTCAGGGTTCCGCTCGTTGAATTTCGGAATGTGGACTCTCTGCAAGTTAGATCGTGCACTGCTTTGTTGCTGTCCCTGAGTAACTCGTAGCAAACTAAGGTCATGTTGAAGGGTTTGAACTTGTTGCAAAAGCTCATCCATATTCGAATCCGGCTTAGTCAAACTGCTGCTTTCGAAAAATTCAGACTCTTCACTGCTGGCAGAATTAATTTCCATGTAAGACACTGGCTTTCGTTTTCTTAAACTGCGTGTTGCATCAACCATGAGTCACCCGAAAAAAAAATGAATTGCGACGTTCTGGTTGCTTCTGCCTACAAAACCGTTAAAAATTTGAAAAAATTTGAAAAAGCTTTGCCCGCAGTCGTTGTTGCAAATTTCCAAGAATGTTGTGAAAATGACTTGGGGATAAATATGTTGTTTTTAAGTTTTTGTTGCGTCGTAGTTCGACGTCGGGTCACCAATATAGTTGCCGGGGTAATTAAAGACGTGAATTACACTTAACAGCTATTTAAATATGCTTTATTGAATGAAAAACGATTTAATATATAAAAGGTCAAATTGCCACAGCTGTGGTGTTGAAGACTTCGCGAGGAACTAACTTCTGTTTTCTCCTTTGTTGACGTTTATCTTCGTTGCCAGATTTTGAATTGGCTTTCATCTGCAGAGACGGTGTTGCCACAATGTCTTCAAGAGCAATTCGTCTGGTACTTTGGCAGTGGTTTGGCAAGACACAAAACAGGTTATGCTGCTTAGCAACTGCCATAAAGCTTCAGTGGACACTGTTACAAGAAAACAGAAGGATGGCAAAAAAATAGATATAACATGTCCGGATATTGTAAAAACGTACAGATATCTAATGGGTGGCTTAGATTTGGCGGACAACAGGACCCCTCAGCACTATGAAAAACGTATCAAACAAAATCTGGGGGACCATTTACCAACACGAACAAACAAGCGACAACGGTGCGTAAATTGTACTAAAAACGGAAAAGAAAGTCGCACAAATCAGCTTTGCATTGCCTGCAACTTGGCGTTTTGTAAAAAATGTTTCACACCTTGCCATAGAAACTAATTAAAATAATTTTATGCTACAATAAATATTATAAAAGAATAAAAGAAATTGAAATAAAGTAAATATATTCTGATTTTATTATTCAAATTTTGCTTTTCAGGTGTGTTTGGGATGTTTTTGTCCCAGGACGATATCTCCTTTTCGGAACGTCCTAAAAATATATTATGAAATTACTTTTCTTAAAACAACATTAGGAGACTATATCTAAACTCTTTTTTAAGATCGATGGCCACAAAAGTTCTCGTCCCGAAACGGTTAAATTAAATGCAAAATTTGGGCAAGATCGCGGTGGGATTATTGATATAATTACACGATTTCTAATGGGGCGGGATGGTACATTTGTATGGGAGGTACCAGAAGGGGAGTTGCCAGACTTCCAAGTTTTTGCCCAAAACATTGTCTAGCTATAGATTTACTAAATACAAAATTTGGGCAAGACCGCGGTGGGGCGGGATGGTACATTTGTATGGGATTTACCAGACTTCAAAGTTTTTGTCCGAAACTTTGTCTAGAAATAGCTTTATTAAATACAGAATTTGGGCAAGATCGCGTTGGGCCGGGATGGTACATTTGTATAGGAGGTACCAAAAGGGGAGTTGCCAGGTTTCCAAGTTTTTGTCCAAAACTTTGTCTAGCTATAGATTTATTAAATGCTAAATTTGGGCAAGGTCGCGTTGGGCTTATTGATATTATTACACGATTTCTATTGATAGGCATATTGATATTATTACACGATTTCTAAGGTAGGCGGGATGGTACATTTGTATGAGAGGTACCAGAAGAGGAGTTGCCAGACTTACACGTTTTTGTCTGAAACTTTGTCTAACAATAGATTTATTAAATGCAAAATTGGGCAAGGTCACAGTGGGAATATTGATATTATTACACGATTTCTAATGGGGCATGATGGTACATTTGTATGAGAGGTACCAGAAGAGGAGTTGCCAGACTTTCACGTTTTTGTCCGAAACTTTGTCTAGCAACAGCTATATTAAATACAGAATTTTGGCAAGATCGCGTTGGGGCGGGATGGTACCTTTGTATGGGAGGTACCAGAAGTGGAGTTACCAGACTTCCAAGTTTTTGTCCAAAACTTTGTCTAGCTATAGATTTACTACATACAAAATTTGGGCAAGATCGCGTTGGGCCGGGATGGTACATTTGTATGGGAGGTACCAAAAGGGGAGTTGCCAGGTTTCCAATTTTTTGTCCAAAACTTTGACTAGCTATAGATTTATTAAATGCTAAATTTGGGCAAGGTCGCGTTGGGCTTATTGATATTATTACACGATTTCTATTGATAGGCATATTGATATTATTACACGATTTCTAAGGTAGGCGGGATGGTACATTTGTGTGGGAGGTACCAGAAGAGGACTTGCCAGACTTCCAAGTTTTTGTCCGAAACTTTGTATAGCAATAGCTTTATTAAATACAGAATTTGGGCAAGATCGCGTTGGGCCGGGATGGTACATTTGTGTGGGAGGTACCAGAAGGGAAATTACTAGACTTCCAAGTTTTTGTCCAACACTTTGCCTAGGTATAGATTTACTAAATACAAAATTTGGGCAAGATCGCGGTGGGAATATTGATATTATTACACGATTTCTAATGGGGCGGGATGGTACAGACTTCCAAGTTTTTGTCCGAAACTTAGTCTAGCAATAGGTTTATTAAATACAGAATTTGTGCAAGATCGCGTTGGGGCGGGATGGTACATTTTTATGGGAGGTTTTTGTCCAGAACTTTGTCTAGCTATAGATTTATTAAATGCAAAATTTGGGCAAGATCGCGGTGGAAATATTGATATTATTACACGATTTCTAATGGGGCGGGATGGTACATAGGTATGGGATGTACCAGACTTCCAAGTTTTTGTCCAAAACTTTGTCTAGCTATAGATTTACTAAATACAAAATTTGAGCAAGACAGCGGTGGGAATATTGTTATTATTACACATTTTTGAATGGGGCGGGATGGTACATTTGTATGGGAGGTACCAGAAGAGGAGTTGCCAAGTTGCCACTTCCAAGTTTTTGTCCGAAACTTTGTCTAGCAATAGCTTTATTAAATACAGAATTTGGGCAAGATCGCGTTGGGTCGGGATGGTACATTTGTGTGGGAGGTACCAAAAGGGGAGTTGCCAGGCTTCCAAGTTTTTGTCCAAAACTTTGTCTAGCTATAGATTCATTAAATACAAAATTTGGGCAAGGTCGCGTAGGGCATATTGATATTATTACACGATTTCTAAGGTAGGCGGGATGGTACATTTGTATGGGAGGTACCAGAAGGGGAGTTACCAGACTTCCAAGTTTTTGTCCAAAACTTTGTCTAGCAACAGCTTTATTAAATACAGAATTTGGGCAAGATCGCGTTGGGGCGGGATGGTACCTTTGTATGGGTGGTACCAAAAGGGGATTTGCCAGGCTTCCAAGTTTTTGTCCAACATTTTTGTCTAGCTATAGATTTATTAAATACAAAATTTGGGCAAGATCGCGGTGGGAATATTGATATTATTACACGATTTCTAATGGGGCGGGATGGTACATTTGTATGGGAGGTACCAGAAGAGGAGTTGCCAGACTTCCAAGTTTTTGTCCGAAACTTTGTCTAACAATAGATTTATTAAATGCAAAATTGGGCAAGGTCGCGGTGGGAATATTTATATTATTACACGATTTCTAATGGGGCGGGATGGTACATTTGTATGCGAGGTACCAGAAGGGAAGTTGCCAGAAGGGAAGTTGCCAGACTTCCAAGTTTTGTCCGAAACTTTGTCTAGCAATAGCTTTATTAGATACAGAATTTGGGCAAGATCGCGTTGGGAATATTGTGATATTATACGGTTTATAAGGGGCGGGATGGTACATTTGTATGGGAGGTACCAAAAGGGGAGTTGCCAGGCTTCCAAATTTTTGTCAAAAACTTTGCCTAGCTAAAGTTTTACTAAATACAAAATTTGGGCAAGATCGCGGTGGGAATATTGATATTATTACAAAATCTTTGTCTAGCTATAGATATATTAAATACAAAATTTGGGCAAGATCGCGGTGGGAATATTGATATTATTACACGATTTCTAATGGGGCGGGATGGTACATTTGTATGGGAGGTACCAGAAGAGGAGTTGCCAGACTTCCAAGTTTTTGTCCGAAACTTTGTCTAACAATAGATTTATTAAATGCAAAATTGGGCAAGGTCGCGGTGGGAATATTGATATTATTACACGATTTCTAATGTGGCGGGATGGTACATTTGTATGCGAGGTACCAGAAGGGGAGTTGCCAGACTTCCAAGTTTTTGTCCGAAACTTTGTCTAGCAATAGCTTTATTAGATACAGAATTTGGGCAAGATCGCGTTGGGAATATCGATAATATTATACGGTTTATAAGGGGCAGGATGGTACATTTGTATGGGAGGTACCAGAAGGGGAGTTGCCAGGCTTCCAATTTTTTGTCCAAAACTTTGTCTAGCTAAAGTTTTACTAAATAAAAAATTTGGGCAAGATCGCGGTGGGAATATTGATATTATTACACGATTTCCAATTGGGCGGGAAGGAACATTTGTATGGGAGGTACCAGAAGGGGAGTTGCCAGGCTTCCAATTTTTTGTCCAAAACTTTGTCTAGCTAAAGTTTTACTAAATAAAAAATTTGGGCAAGATCGCGGTGGGAATATTGATAATATTATACGGTTTATAAGGGGCGGGATGGTACATTTGTATGGGAGATACCAGAAGGGGAGTTGCCAGACTTCCAAGATTTTGTCCAAAACTTTGTCTAGCTAAAGTTTTACTAAATACAAAATTTGGGCAAGATCGCGGTGGGAATATTGATATTATTACACGATTTCTAATGGGGCGGGATGGTACATTTGTATGGGAGGTACCAGAAGAGAAGTTGCAAGGCTTCCAAGTTTTTGTCCAAAACTTTGTCTAGCTATAGATTTATTAAATGCAAAATTTGGGAAAGGTCGCGGTGGGGCGGGATCGTACATTAGTATGGGAGGTACCAGAAGGGGAGTGCCAGACTTCCAAGTTTTTGTCCGAAACTTTGTCTAGCAATAGATTTATTACATGCAAAATTTGGGCAAGGTCGCGTTGGACAAATTGATATTATTACACGATTTTAAGATAGGCGGGATGGTACATTTGTATGGGAGGTACCAGAAGGGGATTTACCAGACTTCCAAGATTTTGTCCAAAACTTTGTCTAGCTAAAGTTTTACTAAATACAAAATTTGGGCAAGATCGCGGTGGGACTATTGATATTATTACACGATTTCTAATGGGGCGGGAAGGAACATTTGTATGGGAGGTACCAGAAGAGGAGTTGCCAGACTTCCAAGTTTTTGTCCAAAACTTTGTCTAGCCATAGATTTATTAAATGCAAAATTTGGGCAAGGTCGCGTTGGGCATATTGATATTATTACACGATTTTAAGGTAGGCGGGATGGTAAATTTGTATGGGGGGTACCAGAAGGGGAGTTGCCAGACTTCCAAGTTTTTGTCCGAAACTTTGTCTAGCAATAGATTTATTAAATCCAGAATTTGGGCAAGATCGCGTTGGGGCGGGATGGTACCTTTGTATGGGTGGTACCAAAAAGGGGGTTGCCAGGCTTCCAAGTTTTTGTCCAACATTTTTGTCTAGCTATAGATTTATTAAATACAAAATTTGGGCAAGATCGCGGTGGGAATATTGATATTATTACACGATTTCTAATGGGGCAGGATGGTACATTTGTATGGGAGGTACCAGAAGAGGAGTTGCCAGACTTCCAAGTTTTTGTCCAAAACTTTGTCTAGCTAAAGATTTACTAAATACAAAATTTGGGCAAGATCGCGGTGGGAATATTGATAGTATTACCCGATTTCTAATGGGGCGGGATGGAACATTTGTATGGGAGGTACCAGAAGAGGAGTTGCCAGACTTCCAAGTTTTTGTCCAAAACTTTTTCTAGCAATAGCTAGATCGCGTTGGGGCGGGATGGTACATTTGTATGGGATGTACCAGAAGGGGAGTTGCCAGACTTCCAAGTTTTTGTCCAAAACTTTGTCTAGCTATAGATTAAATGCAAAATTTGGGCAAGGTAGCGTTGGACATATTGATATTATTACACAATTCTAAGGTAGGCGGGATGGTACATTTTTTATTTGAAAAAATTATATGGTAGAATAAGAGCAATAACTTCCCGTGCAAAAAATAACCACATTATTGATGCCAACATCACCATTGAAAACCCTAAACCTATTGAAGACGATGATAAATATCTCAACGAATATACCTTTCATTTATCATTGACCCTAATGATAACGAAGACATTGATGTCTACTTAAAGATTGAATATTGGTATATCGACGTGTTGAGACAAATGTTCCGAATTTTTTGAAGGAAAGAACATTTTTCGACCCCCAATGTGTTCTTTCGCAGACGTTTCCAATTCCGCCCAAATAGATAGTTAATAATGAACAATAATATTTACATCTATCTAAGAGGTATATGTCTTAAAAATTGTTGTACGGATGATTAGTTCGACCGCACCGAATATTGTATACCCTTCACCATGGATTTCTTTCAGGGCATTCCCTGAGTGTTAGTCCAAGAAAATAACTATAATAAACGGTTTAATTTTTTTCCCCCTTTTTAGGTGACAACTTAATCAAGACACATTGGAAAACATACTATTGGTTAAAATTAACCCAACATTAACCCAACACGACTACTGACGAATAGCTATTATTTGAAGACATATAATAATATACAGTGCAACTTCGATAGTCCGGACATGCGCCAATCCGGTCACTCCAATAATTCGGACGCTTCGACATTTCGGACAATTTAAAATTTTTACCTCAACAATCCGGACAATTTTTTTTTACGCTCTCATGTTTTGTTATAATCCATCCAAAATATGATTGGAGCTATTAATTTCAGTAATGACATCACTGAACAAGATATCAATGATTGGGCAACTGGTGCAAATGAATGTTCATTGGATTTTTCAGACGAAGAAATAATACAACATGCTAAACCAAATAATTCGTCAGTTTTGCTTACAGACTCTGAAGACGACTTGATGGTAATGGATGTAAAAACAAAGATCTCTAATGCAGATGCAAAGAAATCATTTGCACTTTGCATTCAGTGGGCTGAGGAGAATAATTTGGATATACAGGATATTCTCTTGTTGAAGAGGCTAGAAGAAAAAGCCAAAATTAACCACCTCAACAAAGTTAGTCAGCACAAAATAACTTCGTTTTTTAATAAACCATAGTATGTATATTCATATGAACATAAGTGTATACACATAAAAATATGGATTCTATTTAGTATTATTTTTGTTTTTGAGTAAATATATGTACGTATCTGCAAGAACAGAGCAAATTCATGTTTTAATTCACTTAAATTATTTCAAAAAATTTTGACCTACTATAGTCCGGATGCCTCGATAATCCGACCGAGCCTAAAACTATATGTGTCCGGATTATCGAAGTTGCACTGTATATATATGCCTCATGAAATAATAAGTGTGTTTTCGTTACAAGCTAGCTATGGTTGCTTAATTGTAAACAAAACGCCAAACTAGCGATATTGTCATTTGACACAAACTAGGCATCATTTGAAAATGTTAATACATTGTCATTTATATCTGAAAAAATATTCATGATAAGTAAGTGTTGTGAAAAAATATTACAAATACAGTTATAAATATACTATATGCTAACCATTCGTCCATAATTTTCACAATGCCATTTGGTTATTTTTATGTTGGCAATGCTCTGTAAACTTAAACACAAACTTAAGGGGTGATTTCTATCCATGCTTAATATCGCATAAGGTGATTTTACACGACATGTATTTTACATATGTCATGTCACTTTTGCATATGAAAAATGTATGCATGTCGTGTGAACCCTGTCAAGAACGCCATATGCACAATGCATCATACAATACATATGTAAATTTTTGAAATAGAGCGTGTTCTATTTAGGTATGTAAAACCGTATCGCATCAGCTGTTTTTTGATAAAAAAAACAAAGCGTTTTTGGAAGGAGCCCAATTTTAACGAGTGGTAAAATTTAATATAAAATGGAAAAACAACACGGAAAAGTAACTAATTTTTTAGCAATTCTAAATAAAAGTATTAATGAGTTTTTTATAATTCTGTTGCAGTTGTAGTGGCCTCAAGAAGCTATTTTGGAGCACACAAAAATATTGTTTTTTATGCTTTCGCAAAGTGATGACTCGTTGTACACTGCTGCATCGTTCGCCCTACCATTGCACCCAACATTTACATATATCCATTTCACAAAAATTATTCTGTTGTGTGACATTACAACATCAGCTGTTAATGACAAGCAGAGGTTATGCAATGTTGTTTACAAAATAAAAGCCGTGTTTTTTTTAATAATTTTGACATACATTAAAAAAGTGACATTCATACATGTCGTGTAAAACCACCTTTACCTCTTCATAAACATTAAAGCTGCCAGACAATATGTTTTTTACATATGTACTGTCACTTTGTGTTTACATATGTAATTCTGAATGTATGTCAAAATCGTCGTCTTACATAAATAAATTTACGTAAATTAACAGCTGACTTTTTAATGTGTATAAATTGTTGAAATTATAAGTTGAAAAACAGTGAAAATGTTGCAGTCGGGTAAACCGACTTATGTATACCCTAACCCAAAGTACAAACATACAAGTCCCATATTCCAAAGTATCGGAAATTCAAAAGTGAGCGTGGCTACCACCACTGGATGTAACATATGATGAAATGTCATAATAGCCACCTAAAATACCGAATGTATGGGAGGTACCAAAAGGGTAGTTGCCAGGCTTCCAAGTTTTTGTCCAAAATTTTTGTCTAGCTATAGATTTATTAAAAACAAAATTTGGGCAAGGTCGCGGTGGGAATATTGATATTATTACACGATTTCTAACGGGGCGGGATGGTACATTTGTATGGGAGGTACCAGAAGGGGAGTTGCCAGACTTCCAAGTTTTTGTCCGAAACTTTGTCTAGCAATAGCTTAATTAGATACAGAATTTGGGCAAGATCGCGTTGGGAATATTGATAATATTATACGGTTTATAAGGGGCGGTATGGTGCATTTGTATGGGAGGTACCAGAAGGGGAGTTGCCAGACTTCCAAGTTTTTGTCCAAAACTTTGTCTAGCTATAGATTTATTAAATGCAAAATTTGGGCAAGGTCGCGGTGGGACTATTGATATTATTACACGATTTCTAATGGGTCGGGATGGTACATTTGTATGGGAGGTACCAGAAGGGGAGTTGCCAGACTTTCAATTTTTTTTTCCAAAACTTAGTCCAGTTATACTTTTACTAACTACAAAATTTAGCCAAGATCGAACCTGCGTGTGTTGATATTATTACACGATTTCTAAAGTGGGCAAAATAACAGATTTGTATGGGAGGTACCCGAAGGGGTGTGGCCATATAGCCCATATGCAATCCCAAAAGCAGTTTTGAGAAAATATTAAGCCATGCTAAATTACGCGTACCAGCAGGACAGACAGACGGACATGGCTCAAAAGATTCAGAAAGTCATGAATAGAAGACATCTGGGGTGTTATGTGAATATTTCTATGTGTTACACTTTTGAGCCGTATCCTACCCGTAGGTTGAGGTATAAAAAGGAAACAAAGAAATAAATGAAAATATGATAATCAACAGTGCAAATATCTGTAGTCTTTGGAAATCGTTGCAATAGTCTTTGCTTTGCTTTGTATACCACAGTTATTATATTTCGTGCTTTCAAAAGTATACACGCTAAAAAAATGGCTGTACAGTTCTGTACACATTGTAAGAATGGTACTATTTGTAGTTCCAACAATATGTTCGTCTTTTTTGTTATGAATGCTAAAGGTCGTAAATATTGTCATTTTATTATGAATGCATGCGGTATCAATCTTGATTAATGCAGTTGTATGTGTACTTTCTCGGGCTCCAAGTTGTGGGGTAATCTAATTATAAATTCTGATTAGAAGACCAAACAATGTCATGTCGATGGCACTGTGTGTTCATGGAGAAAGTTGGTGGGGCGATAATGTAGCATGTTATTTTTGTTTGGTAAAATCTAAATATATTCCACTATTTTTGTATTTATTTAATTGTCATTCTGTCCGCGTTTTATGGAGCGGCATATCATATAAGATCCATGTATAGTATCCATGTACATATGTATTTTTAGTTTCTTTATTTATGTAGGTTTCAAGTTAAGATTCTATTGTAAATAAAGTTAGTTCCCGACTAAAAGCAAAACCGTGCTGTTGGTTTTATTTCCTCCGCTCTCTAAGATCTTCCATTTTGGTGACCCCTACGTTAACCATTGAAATTTCTAGTTTCCCCCCACCAGTGGTAAGGAACTTCAAATACTCTTTGGTGAAAAAAAACAAAGATCACGCGTGTGAGAAAAGGGAAAATATTATCGGACGAAAAATTTAAAAAAAAAATTCTCATCATAAAAAAATGTATTGAATAAATAATAATCCAGTAAAAAATAATATTCCGCGTCGCGTAATAATAATAATGATGTCCAGGAAAGTTTATACTGCTTGAAAGTTTATACTGCCACATAAAGAGGAAGGTAGATGAACATATCAAAATTGATATTGCTTTACTATCGGGTTCTTTAAAAGAAGGTAGTGCTTTAACAGGGTTAGATATGGACAATGCAGCAAAATTGCAGCATAGGATGAATTCCGAGTCGATCAAGCAATTTGGACAAACCAACCAGTTGCGTTCGGCAACCATGAAAAGTCATGGGTTAGTAAGGAAATTCAAATACCTCTTGAATGACTTAAATGTGAAAATTGAAAAGAAAACCAGTGAAAAAGTTGCAGTCGGGTAAACCGACTGATATATTCCCTCACCCTCAGAAAAAACATATAAGTCTCATATTCCATAATAGCAACCTCAAAATACCGAATGTTATAGAAAAATATTGTATTACATGTTTTTAAAAAACTGGAGGAATATAAAGAAGAGTTTTTTCTCGAAAATTGTATATATTTAAAGCTTTACTAAATATAGAATTTTAAAAAGATTCGGTGAGCGAATTTATATAATTACCGATTTCTAAAGTGGGTGGAATGGTACAGTTGTATGGGAGGTACCAGAAGGGGAGTTGCCAGACTTCCAAGTTTTTGTCTAAAACTTTGACTAGCTAGAGGATTACTAAATACAAAATTTGGGTAAGATCGCGTTGGGCATATTGATATTATTACACGATTTTTAAGATATGCGGGATGTCACATTTGTATGGGACGTACCAGAAGGGGAGTTGCCAGACTTCCAAGTTTTTAATAATTTTGACATACATACGAAAAACAGACGGGTTAAAAAAGTGACATTCATACATGTCGTGTAAAACCACCTTTACCTCTTCATAAACATTAAAGCTGCCAGACGATATGTTTTTTACATATGTACTGTCACTTTGTGTTTACATATGTAATTCTGAATGTATGTCAAAATCGTCGTCTTACATAAATAAATTTACGTAAATTAACAGCTGACTTTTTAATGTGTATAAATTGTTGAAATTATAAGTTGAAAAACAGTGAAAATGTTGCAGTCGGGTAAACCGACTTATGTATACCCTAACCCACAGTACAAACATACAAGTCCCATATTCCAAAGTATCGGAAATTCAAAAGTGAGCGTGGCTACCACCACTGGATGTAACATATGATGAAATGTCATAATAGCCACCTAAAATACCGAATGTATGGGAGGTACCAAAAGGGTAGTTGCCAGGCTTCCAAGTTTTTGTCCAAAATTTTTGTCTAGCTATAGATTTATTAAATACAAAATTTGGGCAAGGTCGCGGTGGGAATATTGATATTATTACACGATTTCTAACGGGGCGGGATGGTACATTTGTATGGGAGGTACCAGAAGGGGAGTTGCCAGACTTCCAAGTTTTTGTCCGAAACTTTGTCTAGCAATAGCTTAATTAGATACAGAATTTGGGCAAGATCGCGTTGGGAATATTGATAATATTATACGGTTTATAAGGGGCGGTATGGTGCATTTGTATGGGAGGTACCAGAAGGGGAGTTGCCAGACTTCCAAGTTTTTGTCCAAAACTTTGTCTAGCTATAGATTTATTAAATGCAAAATTTGGGCAAGGTCGCGGTGGGACTATTGATATTATTACACGATTTCTAATGGGTCGGGATGGTACATTTGTATGGGAGGTACCAGAAGGGGAGTTGCCAGACTTTCAATTTTTTTTTCCAAAACTTAGTCCAGTTATACTTTTACTAACTACAAAATTTAGCCAAGATCGAACCTGCGTGTGTTGATATTATTACACGATTTCTAAAGTGGGCAAAATAACAGATTTGTATGGGAGGTACCCGAAGGGGTGTGGCCATATAGCCCATATGCAATCCCAAAAGCAGTTTTGAGAAAATATTAAGCCATGCTAAATTACGCGTACCAGCAGGACAGACAGACGGACATGGCTCAAAAGATTCAGAAAGTCATGAATAGAAGACATCTGGGGTGTTATGTGAATATTTCTATGTGTTACACTTTTGAGCCGTATCCTACCCGTAGGTTGAGGTATAAAAAGGAAACAAAGAAATAAATGAAAATATGATAATCAACAGTGCAAATATCTGTAGTCTTTGGAAATCGTTGCAATAGTCTTTGCTTTGCTTTGTATACCACAGTTATTATATTTCGTGGTTTCAAAAGTATACACGCTAAAAAAATGGCTGTACAGTTCTGTACACATTGTAAGAATGGTACTATTTGTAGTTCCAACAATATGTTCGTCTTTTTTGTTATGAATGCTAAAGGTCGTAAATATTGTCATTTTATTATGAATGCATGCGGTATCAATCTTGATTAATGCAGTTGTATGTGTACTTTCTCGGGCTCCAAGTTGTGGGGTAATCTAATTATAAATTCTGATTAGAAGACCAAACAATGTCATGTCGATGGCACTGTGTGTTCATGGAGAAAGTTGGTGGGGCGATAATGTAGCATGTTATTTTTGTTTGGTAAAATCTAAATATATTCCACTATTTTTGTATTTATTTAATTGTCATTCTGTCCGCGTTTTATGGAGCGGCATATCATATAAGATCCATGTATAGTATCCATGTACATATGTATTTTTAATTTCTTTATTTATGTAGGTTTCAAGTTAAGATTCTATTGTAAATAAAGTTAGTTCCCGACTAAAAGCAAAACCGTGCTGTTGGTTTTATTTCCTCCGCTCTCTAAGATCTTCCATTTTGGTGACCCCTACGTTAACCATTGAAATTTCTAGTTTCCCCCCACCAGTGGTAAGGAACTTCAAATACTCTTTGGTGAAAAAAAACAAAGATCACGCGTGTGAGAAAAGGGAAAATATTATCGGACGAAAAATTTAAAAAAAAAATTCTCATCATAAAAAAATGTATTGAATAAATAATAATCCAGTAAAAAATAATATTCCGCGTCGCGTAATAATAATAATGATGTCCAGGAAAGTTTATACTGCTTGAAAGTTTATACTGCCACATAAAGAGGAAGGTAGATGAACATATCAAAATTGATATTGCTTTACTATCGGGTTCTTTAAAAGAAGGGAGTGCTTTAACAGGGTTAGATATGGACAATGCAGCAAAATTGCAGCATAGGATGAATTCCGAGTCGATCAAGCAATTTGGACAAACCAACCAGTTGCGTTCGGCAACCATGAAAAGTCATGGGTTAGTAAGGAAATTCAAATACCTCTTGAATGACTTAAATGTGAAAATTGAAAAGAAAACCAGTGAAAAAGTTGCAGTCGGGTAAACCGACTGATATATTCCCTCACCCTCAGAAAAAACATATAAGTCGCATATTCCATAATAGCAACCTCAAAATACCGAATGTTATAGAAAAATATTGTATTACATGTTTTTAAAAAACTGGAGGAATATAAAGAAGAGTCTTTTCTCGAAAATTGTATATATTTAAAGCTTTACTAAATATAGAATTTTAAAAAGATTCGGTGAGCGAATTTATATAATTACCGATTTCTAAAGTGGGTGGAATGGTACAGTTGTATGGGACGTACCAGAAGGGGAGTTGCCAGACTTCCAAGTTTTTGTCCAAAACTTTGTCTAGCTATAGCTTTACTAAATACAGAATGTGGACAAGATCGCGTTGGCCATACTTATAGTATTACACGGTTTATAAGGGGTGGGATGGTACATTTGTGTGGGAGGTACAAGAAGGGGAGTTGCCAGACTTCCAAGTTTTTGTGCGAAACTTTGTCTAGCTATAGATTTACTAAGTACAAAATTTGGGCAGGATAGCGTTGGACATACTGATAGTGTTAGACGGTTTATAAGGGGCGGGATGGTACATTTGTATGGGAGGTACCAGAAGGGGAGTTGCCAGACTTCCAAGTTTTTGTCCAAAAAATTTGTCTAACTATAGCTTTACTGAATATAAAATTTGGGCAGGATAGCGTTGGACATACTGATAGTATTAGATGGTTTATTAGGGGGGGGGATGGTACATTTGTATGGAAGGTACCAGAAGGGGAGTTGCCAGACTTCCAAGTTTTTGTCCAAAACTTTATCTAGCTATAGCTTTACTAAATACAAAATTTGGGCAAGATAGAGTTGGTCATATTTATAATACTACACGACGTATAGTATGCGGGATGGTACATTGGTATGGAAGGTACCAGAAGGGAAGTTGCCAGACTTCCAAGTTTTTGTCCAAAAAATTGGTCTAGCTATAGCTTTACTGAATATAAAATTTGGGCAGGATAGCGTTGGACATAATGATAGTATTAGACGGTTTATAAGGGGCGGGATGGTACATTTGTATGGGAGGTACCAGAAGGGGAGTTGCCAGACTTCCAATTTTTTGTCCAAAACTTTATCTAGCTATAGCTTTACTAAATACATAATTTGGGCAAGATAGAGTTGGTCATATTTATAATACTACACGACGTATAGTATGCGGGATGGTACATTGGTATGGAAGGTACCAGAAGGGAAGTTGCCAGACTTCCAAGTTTTTGTCCAAAAAATTGGTCTAGCTATAGCTTTACTGAATATAAAATTTGGGCAGGATAGCGTTGGACATAATGATAGTATTAGGCGGTTTATATGGGGCGGGATGGTACATTTGTATGGGAGGTACCAGAAGGGGAGTTGCCAGACTTCCAATTTTTTGTCCAAAACTTTATCTAGCTATAGCTTTACTAAATACAAAATTTGGGCAAGATAGCGTTGGTCATACTGATAGTATTAGACGGTTTATCAGGGGCGGGATGGTACATTTGTATGGGAGGGAGTTGCCAGACTTCCAAGTTTTTGTCCAAAACTTTGTCTAGCTATAGCTTTACTAAATACAAAATTTGGGCAAGATAGCGTTGGCCATACTGATAGTTTTAGACGGTTTATCAGGGGCGGGATGGTACATTTGTATGGGAGGTACCATAAGGGGAGTTACCAGACTTCCAAGTTTTTGTCCAAAACTTTATCTAGATATAGGTTTACTAAGTACAAAATTTGGGCAGGATCGCGTTGGGCATATTGATACACGATTTCTAATGTAGGCGATATGGTACATTTGTATGGGAGGTACCAGAAGGGGAGTTGCCAGACTTCCAAGTTTTTGTCCGAAACTTTATCCAGTTGTACTTTTACGAAATACTTAATTTGGCCAAGATGGGTGTGGGCGTATTGATATTATTACGCGATTACTAAAGTGGGCGAAATAGTAGATTTGTATGGGAGGTATCCGAAGGGGTGTGGCCATATAGCCCATATGCAATCCCATAAGCAGTTTTGGGAAAATATTAACCCATGCCAAATTTCAGAGCGATTGTTTAACTCTTTCGAAAGTTATCGTGCGTACCAGCAGGACAGACAGACGGACGGACAGACGGACATGGCTCAAACGATTTAGAAAGTCATGAATCGAATTTGGTTCAAAGAGACTTGGGTTCTAATGTGAATATTTCTAGGTGTTACACTTTTCAGCCGTATCAAATGATATATACCCTCCTACCCGTAGGGTGAGGGTATAAATATTTCAATGAACAGTTTAAGTGAGAGGTTCAGAATCAGTGTTTGTCGAGTACTTGGGAGAATTCCCGGACGATGATCTTACTGATTGGTTCTATGATTTAAGGGTCGTTATTTGGAGATTCCAGGAATCGAAAAACAGCAGTATTCCGTAGAGGCAGGCCAACAATTTACTGGCGAAAAAGTCGCCAACTTGGTAAATCCTTCAGGAATGAATATAGAATCATTGGAGGCAAATTCTCTCAGATATGGAGTTCAGTATGCTCAGTGGGCAAGCCAAAGGTCAAATCCGTCAAAAATACATTTATGCCAAAGTGCCGCTGAAATGTTTAGTAGGGCATACATTTAATAGGTGCTTTAAGTTTCGAAGCCTACCCGTCAAAGAAAAATGTGATTGGGTTATGGAGAACAGTGTGTGTTCCAAATGTCTAAACAGTGGTCAAGTCAAAAGGACATGTACCAGTACTGTTTGTTGCAGAAGTTGCAACGGCAATCATCATTCTTTGCTTCACATGGAGAATCAAACTCCCAAAAGTGCGATGGTGAATGATGATCACGTTTTGTTGGCGACGGCTGTCGTACAAATAAAAATTTTTGAAAACAAAGCTGAGAAGAGTAATAACACTACTCAACAAAATGAAAAAAATTTCATGTACTCCGGATGCGATAATTTTTTCTGTGTAGATAACCTTGACATGAGCTCGAAAAACGCAATAAAATTTTTTTTTTCGTTTGGTTTTTGTTTTATTTTTTTTTTTTAAATTTTAAAAAAAAACTTTTGGTTAATTTGTTTCGTGCGGCATAACTCGGGAACCACTAGCCCGATTTAATTGAATTAAATTTTAAAAAATTTAAAATTACAATTCCCTTAATCTGTTCATATATTGGCGTTTCGCTTTTATTCGCAATTGAGTAAAGGTATGAATTTCAAAAATCAAAAAAAGTCATATATTTTTCTCACCCAACAAATTTTAATTTTTTTTGTAATAAAAAAGAAAAAACCTTACCATAGACAAAGTTGTGCATATGTCGAGCAAATTTTTGAAATTCATACCTTTACTCAATTGCGAATAAAAGCGAAACGCGTGCATCGATTTTCATGATCTTTGTCTCATTTTGCTCATAGGATATGTGACTTTACGTAAAAGTAATAAGATTTGACATTTTTTTTCATTTTGGATTTTTTATGGATTTTTTAAAAAAAAAAAATTTAAATCTTTAGGCAAAAAATAAGTTTTTTCCTTTATATATTCATTTTTAACTTGGAAACTGTTGCTTGTATAGGAAAACAATATATGAACAGATTAAGGGAATTGTAATTTTAAATTTTTTAAAATTTAATTCAATTAAATCGGGCTAGTGGTTCCCGAGTTATGCCGGACGAAACAAATTAACCAAAAAAATTTTTTTAAAATTTAAAAAAAAAAACGAAAACAAAAACCAAACGAAAAAAAATTTTTATTGCGTTTTTCGAGCTCATGTCAAGGTTATCTACACAGAAAAAATTATCGCATCCCGAGTACATTTTGACTGTTGACTAGTGTAATCTGACAGCAAACGAAAATAAGTCTGAGACATCGAATAATCGGAACGATGATGAAGATCAAACTAGGTAAAATTATTTGATTGATGAATATGTTTCGACATATTCGGAAGGGTTTTGGAAACTGTCAGATAACAAATGTTCGGTCGAAAATATTCAGGACGATATGAAAGACGATAATTTTCCACCGCTTAGCTGGAAGCGGGGGAGGGTCATCTGAGCTCGAATGAGTTCGGATGGTTTATGTAAAATGGTGGACGTAAGGACCAGAATTGGGGATACCGAAAGATCAATCCAAAATGTTTGCCCTTTCCCACTCATGGAACTGAAAATAAAGAAATGGACAAACCATCCAGTTCCTGTAAAGAACCTACGAAAAGTAGGAAATGCAAAAGAATGGACAATCCATTTTTATTAAAAAACAATTATGAAAAAAGAAAAAAATTGTGAAATAAATGTCAGTAAAAATAAGATACTACTGTTATTTCAAGAAAATTAATAGTCCTGGCGGTTATAAGCTTAGTATAAGTGGTACTAATAAGACAGGTATTTGCTTCGAAGAGGTGGCTACTGTGGGACTTGCCAAAACAACGTGGAACGTGGTGGTGCATACAAGCATGTCCGAGAACACAACTGCTAAAGCGGGCCTGGAGGAAGCGATGATCTCTTAACAAGGATGAAGATAAACCATTCATATACCTTTCAGAGTAATAAATCATCGCTCCAGGACGTGACGTCTGAAATTATTAAGGAGAAAAGCAAGTCGGTGTTTAACAATATGCAAACACTGAGCAGTGCTATTCGTGTGGTGGAGAAAGCTGTCAATCAGATAATTGACACGGAAACGATACCAGGGACAGTAACGAATATGCTGACAATTCTTGAAGGCTTTGAAGAAGTTCAAGATGGTATCATTGGTACATTGTTTGATGACAGACGCAACATTCTGACACAGCTGCTTTCGGAGAAAAAGTTTAAGATCCAAATTAAGGATATAACAGCGTGAAATCAAATTTGGGACTCCACAACTTTTGGAAACAAACAAATTCCTTAAAAACGTGGATATTTTCGGTATGCGATAAACTGGCTGCGGAGTATTGAGTGAAGAGTGCGGTATATTGAGAATGAAGCCAAGTCTCAACCTGTCAACACGTATGTCATCTTTACCATATGCCATGCTCAAAATAATTGCTGGTATATAGGTATATAAAATGCCTGTAATTCCAAAAATCGGGTTTTCCTTTCGGCTTGTCAATCATACTGATCTTGAGTTGGATTTTGAAAAAGATGTGCAAAAAACCGCTGAGGAAATAATCTAATAGACATACGTCGCATATAAAACTGTTGCCAACCACAAATTACCCAGTCTGAGCTTTTCAACATATATCATTACCATCATCATCATACTTATTTGGAGTTGTGCCCGATGTAATCCCAACCCTCGCCCTACCTCGTGCTATTTAGGGTATATGTAGTCATTATTTGTTGTGTTATGTGCTTTGTCCGTTGTGCACGCACAATTTTGTTCCGTCCGCGTAGTTTTTGTCTGTGTCCGTCTTTGTGAAAACAAAAAACAACATTACAAACTTTCTACCACAAAATAAAAACCAAACAAAATCATAAACAGCAACAACACAAACACAGCAAAAATACAACAAGAACAATAACAGCAGTCATCGGCCACAGCGAAACCACTATACACAATCAACACAACAAGACAACACGAGGGACTTTTCAATGTCTCCGTTTTGCTTTGCACTGGTGTTCCTCCCCTCCCTTATCCCTTTCGAAAGACACAATTGATACTGCACTTTTCTTGTCGCTGTTCTGTTTGATGTTGTAGGTATAACACTGAATATCTAACAGAAACAACAGCGGCAGGACAGGTGCAGTGTTATATTGTTGTTTTGCTTTAATATTGTTTTGGATTTGTGAATGTCATAATGGTACGCACGTTCAAAATTCACTTTGGTAACATACGTGGGCTGAGAGCTTATTTTTTTGCGATATACTCTCACGCTCAGTTCCATAGGCCGGACACCTTTGCTTTATGTGAGACCCAGGTGTGTGAGGATTCTGATCCACAGGATTTCCACATTCCTGGTTATCACATGCTTTCCTATTTATTTTCTCACAGAGGCCTTGTGGTTTACATACGTAATGGTGTTGCGTTCCAGAGCCAGCAACATTTGGACTCACAAGATCCAGAACTTAACTCTCTTTGGGTTAAATTCAGGATTGGACCGCACACTTTACATTTCGGGTTTCTTTACAGAAGTCCAAATTTGGAAAGGGAGGCAAACTTGAATGGCTTCGACGCCCTTTCCGATTCCATTTCAAAAATTTTAGAAGATTATCGGGACAGTGAAATTGCAGTTGCTGGTGATTTCAATGTCCATAATAATTCTTTCCCATTCGAGCCATACATCTCCGTAGGGCCAATACGCTGAGCTTTTCGCCGCGCATAACAACTTGGCGCAACTGGTGAATGAACCAACACACATTCCGCTTGTTGAATGGCAACACCAAAATATTCTTGACCTTTTCTAAACCTCACACCCTGAAAAGTACAAGGTTAATATTTATGCACCTCTTGGTAATTCGGATCATTGTACCATTTCATCATCCTTTTTGTTCTCCGATATTCGGTCCACTTCTAAAACCGTCACGAAGCGGACAATGTATTTATCCGAAAAGGCACATTGGGCCGAGCTCAACAATTTGTATCAGCAATTTAATTGGAAGTTATGTTTCCTAGACAATAATGTCGATGCTGCTGCCGAAATGTTAAACTCCCAAATAATTGTTGGTTTAATCATACATGCAAAGAAGCTGTCAGATCTAAAGAGGAAGCGTTCAGAAATTGACATTTAAATAAAAATGCCACTACTGAGCTGCTACGCAAGCAGGCAAGATCAAGGTGTGCCAGAGTACTTAGGCGTGAAAAACTTCTTCACGAACAGCGTCTTCGTGCTAAAGTTCTTTCTTCTCCTAGGGGAAGTAAGAGCTTTTGGGCATTTGTTAAAAGAGTAAGAGACAATTCTTCGTCTTCTATTCCAACTCTCGTTAACGATGACCACATATTCACGGACCCGGTTGACAAAGCTAATCTTCTGGCTGAAATATTTGCAAAAAATTCATATTTTTCCAGAAAGCAGTCAACCACTCCCCATGATCGGAAACATATCTAGTTCGATGCGCCAGATATTTTTTCGAACACCTGGTGTTAAAAGGGTTCTTGCAGATCTTACAGTAAATAAAACTCCGTGCCCGGATGGTATTTCAGCACTTGTCCTATGTAAGTGCTCTTCGACGCTAGCTCGTCCATTGCGCAATCTTTTCAACATGTCGTACCGTGCTGGTATTTACCCTTCACGTTGGAAAGTTGCCAATGTTCAGCCGATCCCCAAGAAAGGTGAGGCTACTAATCCTGCGAATTACCGTCCAATTGCAATATGTTCTGCGCTCTCGAAGGTTATGGATAGCATGGTTAACCACCGTCTTGTTAGGTATTTAGAGTCTTACGGTCTTCTCAATGATCGACAGTATGGCTTCCGTAGAAATAGATCTACTGGAGACCTGATCACGTTCCTTTCGGAATGATGGAGTCGATCCATTCACCGCCTTGGTGAAAGCAAGGTCGTGGCTCTGGATATTTCCAAGGCGTTCGATAGGGTCTGGCACGGAGCACTCATATCAAAACTTATTGCATTTGGTGTCGGTAATATCTTCTATCGATTCATATCGAGTTTTCTCAGGGATCGCTATATACGAGTTGTTATAGATGGGGTCTCATCCAACCAGCATAGGTTGACCGCAGGAGTGCCACAAGACTCTGTACTCTCTCCTTCTCTATTTCTTATTTTCATTGACGACCTGTTGGGACAGACTGTAAACCTAATCTACTCCTTTGCGGATGACAGCAACCTCTGTCATTCGTACTCATTTTAACATCGGCCAAGTCCCTCGGAAGTAGATGACAAAAGGCAAACGATGAAGGACTTGGGCAGGGGCTCCAATGACATCTTTGCAGCTTCTGGACCGTGTACAGAGCAGAGCGGTGGTGATGATTGGGGATGATAGGGTATTCAACTCTATTGTCTCCTTTAATCGTCGCCGGTGTGTGGGTTGTGTATCGCTATTCTATAGATATTTTAACGGTATCTGTTCTTCAGATATCCGTCGTCTGGTCCCTGAAAATAGAACATTTAGCCGGAATACTCGGCTATCCAGGGAGTGTCATCCGTTCATTGTCAAATGGCCGGTTGACCGGACGACGCACTATAGAGACAATTCGTTATTCAGCCGAACTGCTCGGAATAATCTTCCAGCAAGTGTTTTTCCTGCCTGTTATGACATTCTCAAATTCAAAACAAATGTCAACAAACACTACTCCATCTTTCCTCCCTCCAATACCCTTACTTCCTATCGCTAACACAGTGCATTGCATCCCTGAGTGTTAGTCTTCACAAAAAAAAAAAAAAACAGTGAAAAAGTTGCAGTCGGGTAAACCGACTGATATATACCCTCACCCTCAGAAAAAACATATAAGTCTCATATTCCATAATAGCAACCTCAAAATTCCGAATGTTATAGAAAAATATTGTATTACATGTTTTTAAACCAGTGAAAAAGTTGCAGTCGGGTAAACCGACTGATATATACCCTCACCCTCAGAAAAAACATATACATAAGTCTCATATTCCATAATAGCAACCTCAAAATACCGAATGTTATAGAAAAATATTGTATTACATGTTTTTAAAAAACTGGAGGAATATAAAGAAGAGTTTTTTCTCGAAAATTGTATATATTTAAAGCTTTACTAAATATAGAATTTTAAAAAGATTCGTTGAGCGAATTTATATAATTACCGATTTCTAAAGTGGGTGGAATGGTACAGTTGTATGGGAGGTACCAGAAGGGGAGTTGCCAGACTTCCAAGTTTTTGTCTAAAACTTTGACTAGCTAGAGGATTACTAAATACAAAATTTGGGTAAGATCGCGTTGGGCATATTGATATTATTACACGATTTCTAAGATATGCGGGATGTCACATTTGTATGGGACGTACCAGAAGGGGAGTTGCCAGACTTCCAAGTTTTTGTCCAAAACTTTGTCTAGCTAAAGCTTTACTAAATACAGAATGTGGACAAGATCGCGTTGGTCATACTTATAGTATTACACGGTTTATAAGGGGTGGGATGGTACATTTGTGTGGGAGGTACAAGAAGGGGAGTTGCCAGACTTCCAAGTTTTTGTGCGAAACTTTGTCTAGCTATAGATTTACTAAGTACAAAATTTGGGCAGGATAGCGTTGGACATACTGATAGTATTAGACGGTTTATAAGGGGCGGGATGGTACATTTGTATGGGAGGTACCAGAAGGGGAGTTGCCAGACTTCCAAGTTTTTGTCCAAAAAATTGGTCTAGCTATAGCTTTACTGAATATAAAATTTGGGCAAGATAGAGTTGGTCATACTGATAGTATTAGAGGTTCATTAGGGGAGGGATGGTACATTTGTATGGAAGGTACCAGAAGCGGAGTTGCCAGACTTTCAAGTTTTTGTCCAAAACTTTATCTAGCTATAGCTTTACTAAATACAAAATTTGGGCAAGATAGAGTTGGTCATATTTATAATACTACACAACGTATAGTATGCGGGATGGTACATTTGTATGGAAGGTACCAGAAGGGGAGTTGCCAGACTTCCAAGTTTTTGTCCAAAACTTTGTCTAGCTATAGCTTTACTAAATTCAAAATTTGGGCAAGATAGCGTTGGCCATACTGATAGTTTTAGACGGTTTATCAGGGGCGGGATGGTACATTTGTATGGGAGGTACCATAAGGGGAGTTGCCAGACTTCCAAGTTTTTGTCCAAAGAATTGGTCTAGCTATAGCTTTACTGAATATAAAATTTGGGCAAGATATAGTTGGTCATACTGATAGTTTTAGACGGTTTATCAGGGGCGGGATGGTACATATGTATGGGAGGTACCATAAGGGGAGTTGCCAGACTTCCAAGTTTTTGTCCAAAACGTTGTCTAGATATAGGTTTACTAAGTACAAAATTTGGGCAGGATCGCGTTGGGCATATTGATACACGATTTCTAATGTAGGCGATATGGTACATTTATATGGGAGGTACCAGAAGGGGAGTTGCCAGACTTCCAAGTTTTTGTCCAAAAAATTGGTCTAGCTATAGCTTTACTGAATATAAAATTTGGGCAAGATAGAGTTGGTCATACTGATAGTATTAGAGGTTCATTAGGGGAGGGATGGTACATTTGTATGGAAGGTACCAGAAGCGGAGTTGCCAGACTTTCAAGTTTATGTCCAAAACTTTATCTAGCTATAGCTTTACTAAATACAAAATTTGGGCAAGATAGAGTTGGTCATATTTATAATACTACACAACGTATAGTATGCGGGATGGTACATTTGTATGGAAGGTACCAGAAGGGGAGTTGCCAGACTTCCAAGTTTTTGTCCAAAACTTTGTCTAGCTATAGCTTTACTAAATTCAAAATTTGGGCAAGATAGCGTTGGCCATACTGATAGTTTTAGACGGTTTATCAGGGGCGGGATGGTACATTTGTATGGGAGGTACCATAAGGGGAGTTGCCAGACTTCCAAGTTTTTGTCCAAAGAATTGGTCTAGCTATAGCTTTACTGAATATAAAATTTGGGCAAGATATAGTTGGTCATACTGATAGTTTTAGACGGTTTATCAGGGGCGGGATGGTACATTTGTATGGGAGGTACCATAAGGGGAGTTGCCAGACTTCCAAGTTTTTGTCCAAAACGTTGTCTAGATATAGGTTTACTAAGTACAAAATTTGGGCAGGATCGCGTTGGGCATATTGATACACGATTTCTAATGTAGGCGATATGGTACATTTATATGGGAGGTACCAGAAGGGGAGTTGCCAGACTTCCAAGTTTTTGTCCGAAACTTTATCCGGTTGTACTTTTACGAAATACTTAATTTGGCCAAGATGGGTGTGGGCGTATTGATATTATTACACGATTACTAAAGTGGGCGAAATAGTAGATTTGTATGGGAGGTATCCGAAGGGGTGTGGCCATATAGCCCATATGCAATCCCATAAGCAGTTTTGGGAAAATATTAACCCATGCCAAATTTCAGAGCGATTGTTTAACTCTTTCGAAAGTTATCGTGCGTACCAGCAGGACAGACAGAAGGACGGACAGACGGACATGGATCAAACGATTTAGAAAGTCATGAATCGAATTTGGTTCAAAGAGACTTGGGTTCTAATGTGAATATTTCTAGGTGTTACACTTTTCAGCCGTATCAAATGATACCTGTAGGGTGAGGGTATAAACAATGTCATGTCGATGGCACTGTGTTCATGGAGAAAGTTGGTGGGGCGATAATGTAGCATGTTATGTTTATTTTGTAAAATCTAAATATATTCCACTATTTGTGTATTTATTTAATTGTCATTCTGTCCGCGTTTTATGGAGCGGCATATTATATAAGAATGAATGTGCATTCATATAGTTTTTATGTATTATTCGTTGTAAGTTCTGTATGTACATTAGGGTGGAGTGAAAACATGCTTTTTTTTAATTTGAAAAAGTTAACCTCGGAAAGAGATGTAGTCTGGGGTCCTAATGAGGGGAAAAATAAAGAAAAAAAATTTAAAAAATATTTAGGGGTCGCGCCGCTCCCTCGAAAATTGGAAATTATCGCTATTTTGGCGTTGATTTTAGAAAAATCCTAAAAATTAACGACTTAACTTATTCGAAATTTAAAAGTTTGAGCTTGTTCAGTGCCCAAACAAAAGTATTTGAGGCAAATATGAGGATAATCGACTTATATTTGTAGCTTTGGTGGCGATTTCATTGTTCAGTCAATTTTCTGAAGAAGGGACGATTTGACTTATTTTACTTTTTGAAATTTTTGAACAATGAGAAAATTTTTTTTAAATTTTTTCATGACCTTATTTCATTGTTTACGCTATTGCAAACATTTATTGACATAAAACTTTTTTAGGATTTTTCTAAAATCAACGCCAAAATAGCGATAATTTCCAAATTTCGAGGGAGTGGCGTGACCCCTAAAATTTTTTTAAATTTGTTTCTTTATTTTTCCCCTCATTAGGACCCCAGACTACATCTCTTTCCGAGATTAACTTTTTTTTTTTGAATTTCACTCCACCCTAATGTACATGTATCCATGTACATTAGAGCGACTCGCCAAAAAAAGTGTTCGATGTTCCCTCCTAAAAATTAACCTTGGACATTTTTAAGATGACATCTAAAATATTTTGGCTCCAGCTTCAACCTCTCGTGAGCTGGACCATTTTGAAAAAGGGTATATTTTTGCATGTTTTGTTAATTTGAGAGTCTGTTGCATTAACAACATATACAATATGGATATCATAAGAAAGGTTTTTTAGGACGTGTCCAACTATATATACAATTTGTCAAAAGACGTTCACCCATGTCCTATTTTTAAGGATATTCTGCAAAAAATAGTGGTTTTTGAATATTTTGTTCGGAGTTGTTTGTAATAAAAATGGCAAATTAACATATTTTAATGTCTAGGCAATTTAAGTAAATACGGGTTTCACCTTTTTTTGAAATTCGTGCTAGTTCGCGTTTTGACAGAAATGCAATGGGGTGGTAACTCTACGTATTAAATAGGGCAATATGGGTATCAATTTTTTTCTTTTCTTTCTTCTTTTCTTTCTTTCTTTCCAATCTTTCTTTTCTTTTATAAGAAAAAAAAACACTTGTTTAAAAGAAAATTTTTTTACAGATGATTCAAGACTCATTTATTGCGATTTTGAAAAACGTTACAAGGCGATTTTAAAAACCGTTACAACAAATCCTTGCGTGATTCTATTTTAGTATACTGCTTGCGCGACACGATCTGGTTCGCAATACAGCCCGGATGATTTTTATCGATGACCGATACTTTCGATTGACTGACAACGTGTACAAAACGCTCAGTGCTTTGTGAATGGCAAGGAAATTCTGAAATGAATTCGTTAATAAAACTTCATTTCTTCATTTATGTAGGTTTCAAGTTAAGATTCTATTGTAAATAAAGTTAGTTCTCAACTAAAATCGAAATCGGGCTGTCGTTTTTGTTATTCATCCTCCCTCAGATCTACAATGGCCATTTTAATAAATTTTTGGAAAAAAATATATGCATGAACCATATATATATATTTGCCCGAACCACAAATATTAACTTGTTTATAGGTTATAAATATATGATTGTTTTCTACGAAGTGAGCATATAATTATGTGTAACAAACATTACTTACTTACTCGAAAGTATATACCTATTTACCCCCAATCATGCACACGCTCTCGTAGAAGCACATGCATATTTCCTTGCAAACATGCAATTTTAATTAAGTGGAAGCATGTGTATGTCGCTGAGCAAACATAAATGTACTTATGACAAAGACTCGTATATAACATAAATATTGTTTATTATTGCACATTTAATAGTAATAATACTTTCATTTGTATTTATATGTGTAAATCTAGTTATAACAAAAATAATCACTAAATAAGTAATTAGTTTTTGTTTCAATACATGGCATCTTGTCATCAGTTCCTGTTTCTTCCTTCAACGTCGTGATGTGCTGAAAAGTAAATTAGATTACAAAATTCATGTATATATAAATCTAATTATGTATGTACCTTGTACTCCCGTATGAATCTATTGGCAAAATAAGTTATGAGGGGCAATAAAACGATTTTGGTAACAAAAAAAAAAAAAAATGGCTCAATATTTTATTACGGTTGCGTTGCAATTTCAGTCTGCGTTTGACTGTGATTGCGTACAAACGTACTGTGTTTTGAGTTATCCGAAGTGTTTATTATTGAAACAAATAACATAAATTTTACAAGAACAAAATTAGTTCTCTACCGCAGAGAGTATTTAAAAACAACAAAAACGCATTGGTTAGCGAACGAGTTTTCTAACCATGGACGAGGGTGACACGGGTGATGAAAGCGAAGTGAGCTGGCAGGTGGTGCCAGCAAAGAAAAGAGATAGAAGTGAATCGCCAAAAATAATTATGAATAAACGAATGAACACCAACAACAACAACATAAATATTTTCAGTGCACATTTAAACAACAGCGACAACGTTCCGAGTACTTCAAAGCAAGCAATTGCCTCCCACAATAACAAAGATACCAAGAACCGGTTTGCTGCCCTTGCAAGCAATGATAATGACAACGATGAAGAGCTGCTGCTGAGAATGTAAGCCCTAAACCTCCGCAAATAGTGATACCAAATATAAGAGACATTGGAGCAATGGTAAAGAATTTTTCAAATGTAATATCTCCTAGTGAATTTAACTACAAAGCCATGAATGATGGTCAAATAAGAGTTTTGGTGAAAACAGTGAATTCCTATAGATCACTTGTAAAGTACCTCGATAGCAAAAATATCAGTTTCCATACTTACCAATTGAAAGAACAGCGAGCGTATAGAGTAGTCATTAAAAATTTGCATCACTCAACTCCTATTCAAGACATAAAAACATCAATTGAGAAAGAAGGTCATACAGTAAGGAACATTGCAAATATTCGAAGGAGAATTACAAAGGAACCATTACCAATGTTTTTCGTCGACATAGAGCCAAACGGAAATAACAAAGACATTTACAATATAAAGGATATAAATAAAGCAATCGTAAAAGTAGAGCCTCCAAATAAAACCGATGACCTCGTTCAGTGTCACCGCTGTCAGGAATTCGGACATACGAAAACGTATTGTAAAAAAACTGTCAATTGTGTTAAATGTGGATTGGGCCATTTGACGGCGCAATGTACTAAGAGTAAGGAGTCACCAGCACGTTGTGTTAATTGTTTGCAGAACCATCCAGCAAATTATAAAGGCTGTACTGTTTATCAGACATTAATGAAAAGAAGACAACAAAATAGTAATATTCGTAGCCGCCAAAGAAGCACAGGCTATGTGCACGATGATGGGGACTTCCCTAGTTTTAGCAATGTATCTGGAAACAATAATTTCAAACAAACCCAAGGGTTGTCATATTCTAGTGCATTGAGATCTGCCGAATCATCCTCTTTTAGTAAAATTGAGACGCTTTTACAAAAACAAATAGAGCTCATTAATACCCTTTTAAGTATGACGTCAGTTCTACTCTCAAAATGATGGATTTGACTTGAAAATCGCAATATGGAATGCCAATGGGCTTTCCAACCATACTCAGGAAGTAGAAATATTCCTGCACTTAAATTTTATAGACATTCTTTTGGTGTCTGAAACTCATTTCACGAGTAAAACATATTTCAAAATCAAAGGCTACGATATAATAAATGTTAATCATCCGGATGAAAAAGCACACGCAGGAGCAGCTATACTTGTGAAATCAAGTATTAAATATGAAGTCGCAGACGAAGTAAGAACCCCATACTTACAAGCAGCCTGCATACAAGTAAAGTGTGATACAAGCGCCGTACTTCTAAGTGTCATTTATTTTCCACCTCGTTATTCTGTGAAATGTGTGCAATACTAAAACTTTTTTAGAACACTGGGAACCAGATTTATTGTTGGAGGGGACTTCAATGCCAAGCATCCATGGTGGGGTTCACGTCTATGTAACCCTAAATGCAAAGAGTTGTACAAATGCATCGCAAACAATAATTATTCTGTGTTGTCCACGGGGAATCCTACTTACTGGCCAACAGATCCCAGAAAAATTCCAGACTTACTGGACTTTTTCGTTTACAAGGGTATTGCTCGTCAATATCTCGACATTTCCGACAGCACCGAGCTTAGTTCTGACCACTCTCCAATCCTGTTGAATTTTAACACTTCTGTGCAATCGGCCTCTAAAACTTATAAAATATTACGACCGAATACTGATTTGACTTCTTTCTCTCAATGGATTGAACAAAATCTTAATATGAACATTTCAATAAAAACTGGACCTGAACTTGATTACGCGGTTGAAAGATTTAACAACTTAATTCACGAGGCTGGAGTCTTATCAACTCCAAATCTTCATAGTGGTCAAAGACGTCGAACAATTATAAGTCTGGAAATTAGTGAGATGATCAGGATAAAGCGAAGATTGAGAAAGCGGTGGCAAAATAGTAGAAATCCAAATGACAAACGGTTATTTAACAAGGCAACCAAAGAATTGAAAGTGAAGCTTGACGAACAGAAAAACAACCAACTTCGAGATTATTTAAAGAGCCTTGATGTATCACGTAATGATGAGCACTGCTTATGGAGGGCAACTAAGTATTTAAAGAGAGCAGCCAAAAGAAACATACCCATCAGAGATGCATGTGGATTTTGGTGCAAAACAGACAAAAGTAAAGCGGAATCATTTGCTCTACATTTATCAAATACGTTTCAACCTCATGCTACAAGTAATACTTCGGATGTTGATCATGTTATGGAATTTTTAGATAGCCCTTGCCCAGTGGATTGGCCTATTAAACATATCTCGCCGCATGAAGTGAAGGAAGAAATAAAAAAAACTAATTGTAAAAAATCACCCGGTTATGACCATATTGATGGAAAAGTCATTAAAATCTTAGCTTAAAAAAGCTATTACTTATTTAACCCTAATTTATAATTCAATTCTGCGCTTGAATCATTTTCCATCTCAATGGAAGTGTGCGGAAATTATAATGCTACCCAAACCTAACAAACCAGATGTTGAACCCAGTGTTCAACAATTTAATATTATTGTTTCTCTTTTTTTTTGTATTTTTTTATTACTCTTATTTACTTATTCTCTTAATTTCTCTCAGTATTTACTTAATTTTGTGGCTCTGAATTCGGTTGTTTTTTTTGTTACTTCGTTTTCAAAACTACAACCTGAATTTTATGCTACACAGCTTTAAGTAGTTTTCTCTGTTTCTTTAATTTTAAGTCTCGTACTGAACTTCAAAGAAAACGGTTGCAAGAACCACACCAATAAAAGACTGAATTCCCTCTGAATTTCTACTTGGTCTTTTTATTTTGGAAAACCCCCACATTTAAAAAAATAGGTCTCCGGTTCACGACCAGGAGCCAACATATGGTCCTTCGAAAAACCCTAGCGGAGTCTAGGATTGGAAATGTTCCAGAAAGTTTTCCAACTAAGAAAACGTCATCGGTACCTATGCACAAAAGGTACAAGTGAATGTTATTTCTGTTGGCCTTCCGTTGCGGAGAAATAAATTCACTGAGGCAGTTGCGTCATCCTCCTGTGTCACCAGCTCCCATACCGGCACAGCACATAGCAGAGGAAGATAAGAAACTCCACAAGAAGCAGAGGCAAATCATCAACACCACATCGCCGTGGTTCCATCTCACCCCCCCTGGTACAACATTCCCAAAGAGAAGATTCCCCTTCAATCCACAATCCATAAGAGATTCCGTGGAAAGAACAAGTAAGAGGAAGAGAGTGGGTAAGTACAGTGAGATTTGGCATTATTGACATTACGATTATTTCGTCACGAAAAAAACTCGTAAAAAATTAAATAAAATCGGTAAAATCGCGAAATCGGTGGTTCAAAAGTTGAGGTTATGTATACGGCGACATAACCCTCAAACCCTAATTATATGAATTTCGACAAAAAGAAATACATAAGCCATTTGCATATAACGCCATTTTACATGCTTATATACAATAGCGCGCCAACAAGTCGACCATACTTGTACATAGAAACGCGCACCAATTGTTGCAATTCCTCTAGTTCAGTGCTGTTCATTTCATTGCACAATTGTGCTCGCTCAATTTACATGTATTCTTACGCTCTTGATTCAGTCAGGTCACACTCAAAAAAAATTTAGTTATATGAATACATATCGCTCATTTACTTGAATAGTGGCATAATTAAAAATTCACTTTATATATTTTTGGTCTTGGAAAAGCTGCAAATCTCTAATTTAAATTGGCTTTTGTTCTACTGAGTATTATGGATTCATATGACAGGTCTCCATATTATTGAAATAGCCTGCAGTTCTTTTTCTATATTTGGAAAGTACGACGAAATTGACTATTTTAAACGGCTCTCCGGAAAAAATCCTATTTTGAGTTATGCCACTATTCAAGTAAATGAGCGATATAATTATTCTGTTTTTCAACCTCTTACTGACATTATGATTTGGCTGTAAAGTTGGCAGTTTCTTCTCTTCACTAACACAACTACATTTTTCCATTTGCACAGCACTGCTCACATACAAACGCACTCAACGCACAAGAAGAAAAAGAAGAAATAAATCAAAGTGATATTGCCTTCAAACAGTGCAGACGTGTGAACGTATGGTCCTAAAAAAAACAGTGTTCAATAAAATTATAAACTTTAAATAAATAAACATTTAAATGAAAAAGAGTGAAGTGGCCCTCCTGGCAAAATATTAAAAAAGACAGACAAACTGGGCAAATAAGATTAGTAGCCCTGCGTTGTTTTTTTTTGGCTCTGATTTGGAACCCTCCTGGCACCTAATTTTTTTTCCTCTCGTTGAAAAACTGCGAAATAAGGGTGAGTTTTTCAAAAACCAATTGTGATCATTTAATATGTAACAACAATACTAACAAGTAAAAAAGAAAAATAACTTCAAAAAAATAATATTTGACTTGAGCCCTTTTGGCAAAACGGGAAAAATTGAACAGTGCGTTAATAAAAGAAACGAAATAATCAAACAAAAACAACAACAAACACAGACATTCCAAACAAAAAATCAATCCCTAAAAAAATAGAAACCAAAGGGATAGAGACAAAAATAACGGCGGTTAAATTTTTGCGAGCAACAACAACAACACAACCCAACAAATTTCGATCCAACCAAGTGTGTGTCACATATAGTGCAGGTAGCCTAACGAAGGCAACGAGAGTTGGAGTGAGTGACGTCACTTGAGCGCCTAATTGACGCAGGCAGCGAAAGGGTTATATGAAAGTGTGTGTGTGTGACGTATTGCTCTCGCGAAACCAAGATAAGATAAAAGAAAACGAAGAAAGAAGTTGTGTGACGTCGAGCTAGCGCCTGATCGACGCAGGCAGCGAACGATTCAAATAAGAAGAAGAATTTGTGTGGCTACTGAATTTTTTTGTGTGCCAAACCAAAATTAATAACTGACTGTCGAAAACAAACTATGCGAAAATGATGTAAACAAAGAATTAATAATTTCTTTGTAGGGTTACCGTCTCAACCAAATTTATTAAAAGCGTGGGATTGATAAATGTTTCCCCGGGATCCATAAATATCTCCCTGATTTTTAATTTTAAACACATTTTTGTCAGAGAATTTAAAAATTAATCAAAAACAAATAAAAAATTATAAATTTTTGCCAACAAAATAAAAACATTTTATGAAAATAAAAACATTTTCCAAAAATAATACATAATTAATCGTATATTTCAACATTAAATAAATTAAAGACAATCAAAAATCTCTTTTTTCGTGAAATAGTTTTTAAACAAAAAGAAACTAAATGCACCCAAATGGCAGCTCGAAGAAAATTTATTTTTGATATTGAGCAGGTAGTCTCATTTTGCAAAGAATTCAAACCACCTGATGATTGCAAAATTTCGGCGTTAAAAGTAGAAGAAGCCGAGTTAGTAAAAAGGTGGGATAAATTAGCCATACATTACGAAGAAATTATGACGGGTGAAGAAACATCAAGCGACTCCGAGCTTTTAAAATTTGCGACGGGCAAATATAAGGAGGTATACAGGAAGTATATGAGCTGTAAGTCGAAAATATTGGACATGTTGTCAGCGAGACATTCATCCAAGATGGAAGAAAGTTTTAGGCATGACACAACCATTGGTCAACAGTCTTCTTCTTCATTAAAGTTACCACCTTGTGATACCCCTCCTTTTGAGGGAGGATATTCCAGATGGCCGGCATTTCGAGACATATTTTGGGCAGTTTTCGGTGTTCATCCTGAATTATCGCCGGGGCAAAAACTCTTCCACCTGAGGGGGAAGCATACCAAATCGTGAAGAAATTCGATTTGGTAGATGAAAATTTTCATTTGGCCTGGGAGGCGCTGAAAAATCGATACGAGAACACTAGAATTTTAGTTCATTAGCAAATGAAACAGCTTTTTGGTATTCAATCAACACAGGTTGAAAATCCTAAATCTATCAGACACATACAAAGTGGAATAAATGACAGCTTAGCAATTTTTCAGTCATATAAAATAAAAACAGAAAATTGGGATCCTATTCTGATCCGCCTCTGTTCTACGAAGCTGCCAGAAGAAACATTACGAGCATGGGAAGATTCCCTGAGAAATCATAAGGAATTACCTTCGTGGTCTCAGATGAACATGTTTTTATCAAAGAGAATCGAGATTATTGAAACTATTTCTGACTTTCGAAAATCAGGTTCTAGGGATGGTCATGGGTCTCATCAAAAATCCCAAGTATTTCATTCCCACCTGGAATCTGAAAAATCAAAATACACTTGCAAAAAGTGTCAGCAAAATCATCCTTTGCGATATTGCAAATATTTTAAGTCACTTTCGATAAGCGATCGGATGAAATATGTCTACTCAAATAAATATTGTGCTAATTGCCTATCGTCGACACACTTTAAGTCGAATTGTACGAGCGACAAATCATGTTCAAAATGCAACCAGAAACATCATACGATGCTTCACCTAGAAGATGAGGGGAAGAAGTATAGTTCACAACAGAATCGTGGTCAGCACAAGTCATACAACCACGATAATAGTTATACTCCACGTCATGAGCCCCCTGCTCCTAGCAAATCGGCGAATCCACAAGTTGATAATGTTCAGGCACATTTTTCAAAGAATGAGGGAACAACCATATTGCCCACGGCACTTATTGATATTGAGCATGCTGGGGAATTGTTCAGTATTCGCGCGCTTTTGGATTCAGGGTTGGAAAAGAGTTTTGTATCGAAACGAATTCAGCAAACTCTTGCTCTTCCAGTTCGTACCCACCACTCACAAATCTCTGGACTTGGTGGTACAATAGTTGGAAATTCAAATAATTGTTGTGACATTACTCTTAGTTCACGAAAATCCAACTTCAAACTCAAGATAAATGCTATTGTGGTCTCAAAACTGGCACATTTTCTCCCTTCGAAACGTGTTAAAATTGAATATTTTCCTGACATTACGAATTTGACTTTGGCAGATCCACACTTTTTCAAGCCTGCTCCTATTGATATGATAATAGGCAGCGATTACCTACCATTCATCAACTTAGATGGTGTACGTTCGAATATTGGTAGAGGTTTAGAGGCAAGAGAGTCCAAATTTGGCTGGTACTTGTCTGGCCCCCTACAGGCATGTACCGTAAATACATTCTCAACGATGGTTTCGACTTCAGACGATGTCGCGCTCTACGAGCAACTTCGGAAATTTTGGGAATTGGAAGAATGCGAGAGAACGAATTTAACCTCGGATATTGATCTTTACTGCGAAGAGTTTTACAAAAATACGACGTACCGCCAACCTGACGGCCGATACATCGTACGACTCCCGTTTAAAACTGAGTTTCCTGAAAATATATTTCTGGGCCCCTCCAAAAATATGGCTCTCGCTCAGTACCATCGCATGGAAAAAACATTAGCGAAAACTCCAGATCTAAAAACACAGTACGATAAGGTTCTACAAGAGTATTTGGACATGGATCACATGGAGAAAGTCAATCACTTCGAAAGCGAGGCTGAGAAACATTTTACGTTTTTTCTACCACACCATGCCGTCGTGAAACCGGAAAGTAAGACAACTAAAGTAAGAGTTGTCTTCAACGGGTCGAAAAAGACTAAAAGCGGTTTCTCCCTAAACGACGTCTTATATCCAGGTCCTATTTTGCAAGCGGACCTTATGCAAGTTGTACTATGTTGGAGATATTATCAATACGTTTTTACACGCGACATTCAAAAAATGTGTCGTCAAATTCTTCTTCATCCTGATGATCGACCATATCAGCGACTTCTATTTCGACCACAAAAAAGCGAATCGGTTAAAACTTTTCAGTTGAAAACAGTTACCTTCGGGGCAAACTGTGCGCCATTCCTTGCCATACGAACTTTGAGGCAGCTCAGCGAAGATTGTCAATTAGAACATCCAGAAGCCTCTAAAGTACTTCGAAGTGAAATTTACGTGGATGACGTGTTGTCAGGTGGACACACTTTGGCAGAAGCGAAATTGAAACAAATCCAACTTATGCAAGTTTTAAGATCTGCTTCCTTCCCCCTGAAGAAAATCACAGGCAATAATAACAAACTCCTGGAACATGTGGCCCGGGAGGATCTTCTTGACGAAGATTTTTTAAAGGTAGACAACTCTAGTACCGTGAAAACTTTAGGCATCCGTTGGAATGCGATGTCGGACTATTTCTACTATAAGGTTGAATCTGTGGACATAACTTCATCAGCGACTAAACGACAAATTCTCTCGGTCATCGCAAGACTTTTTGACCCACTTGGTTGGCTTGGTCCCATCGTCGTCGTTGCAAAAATGTTTATGCAAAAATTATGGCATGAAAAGGCAGGTTGGGATGAGGGTGTCCCACCGCATATATTGATTAATTGGAATTCGTTCCTCAGAACCTTACCGTATATTACCGCTTTGAAAATTCCTCGGTGGGTAGACTTCTCTCCAGATCGTGAAATACAAATACATGGTTTAGTGACGCATCGGAGAAAGCCTATTGCGGCGCAGTCTACCTTAGAACCAAAAACTCCAGAGGTGAAATATTCAGCCACCTGCTGGTAGCCAAAACCAGAGTTGCACCAATCAAACGCACGACAATTCCAAAACTGGAACTCTGCGGTGCTGTACTTCTATCTAACCTGATAAAAAACACTTTAAAAACTTTTGATTCACCTTACGAGCTTTATTTGTGGACAGATTCTTCCATCGTCCTTGGATGGTTACAGAAATCACCACAAACCTTAAAAACTTTTGTTGCGAATCGCGTGACAGAAATCTCGAATATTGTCAGTAACAATATATGGAAACATGTTCGAACAGAGGATAATCCCGCCGATTTGGGCACCCGTGGATGTCCTTCAACAGAGTTAATACAGACCTCCCTTTGGTGGCATGGACCTTCCTGGCTCCAACGGCCAGTAGAGACTTGGCCAGAAACACGCTCGTTTGATCCCACTGATCTCGAAACTAAGCAAGCTTCAACGTTTTATCTCGAAATCAACGAGGATATCATCTCAAGATATTCATCATTGAACCGCGCACTCCGAGTAATTTCCTATATCTTCAGATTTTTCCAGTCATGTCTCAAGAAACGTAAGCCTGAAAACATATTCATCACAACAGAAGAAATTACGTTGGCTAAAAATCGCTTAATTACTCTTGCTCAACAAAAAGTCTATCCTAGAGAATACGCGTGTTTAACAACTAAGATCCCTATAAGTCGAAAAAGTCATATCCTAACGCTAAATCCTTTTCTAGATAGCAATGGACTGCTTCGAGTAGGTGGACGGCTTGACAATTCTGGTCTCAACTATGGAGAACGTCATCCTATTATTATACCAGAAAAATCAATATTCGCTGAACTTTTTTTTCCAATACTCGCACGAAATCTTATTGCATGCTGAATATAATATCATGCTCCGTGCTATACGGCAAGGATATTATATTCCAAGGCTCAAAAACTTAATAAGAAAATGCATCAGAGGATGCAAAGTCTGCACTATCTATAAACGCAAATTCCAAACCCAAATGATGGCAGCGCTTCCACCTGAACGTGTAATTTTCACCTTACCTTTCACTTACGCAGGAGTGGACTTTGCTGGACCATTCCACCTGAAGTCATCAATGTTAAGAAATCAAAGTTACTCAAAGGATATGCAGCGGTATTTGTTTGCTTCTCAACGAAGGCAGTACACCTCGAAGTATGCTCTGATTTATCCGCAGATTGTTTCCTTTCAGTATTTATTCGTTTTATTGGACGACGAGGTCTACCTAAAACTATGTTTTCCGACAATGGTAGAAATTTCGTCGGTGCCAGTTATAAATTGCTACAAGAGCATAATAAGTTTTTGAAAACTGCTGAAAAATCTCTCCTAGAAAAATACAGCGTGCATGGATTTTCATGGTCATTCATACCTCCCTATGCTCCACACATGGGTGGACTTTGGGAATCAGCAGTAAAGAGTATAAAGTCCCATCTGAAGAAAACAACGAACAACTTATCATTCACGTTCGAGGAATTCACCACTCTGCTGATCAGAATCGAGGCTGTACTAAATTCAAGGCCCCTTTCTCCTATGTCCGAAAACCCCGCCGAACTCCTGCCACTAACTCCAGGTCACTTACTGCGCGGCGCTCCTCTCACGGCTCCCCCCGAGTCTACTGAAGATTTCCCACCAGAAAACTTGTCTCACATCAACCGCTGGAAAAGATTAAAAACGATTCAACATATTTTCAGCCAACGTTGGAAATCCGAATATATCACCGAGCTCCAGCGTCGCTACAAGTGGAAAACGACTCGAAATAACATCAAAGAAAATGACTTCGTCATAATCAAAGACGACTCCCTGCCGCCCACCGAATGGCGCTTAGGTCGCATAATAAAAGTATTCAACGGCAAAGATAATAACGTCCGTGTTGCCGAAATTAAAACTCAGAACGGCATTGTAATACGCCCTGTAGATAAACTTTGTATACTACCAACTGCAACAAATCAACCGCAAAAACCCGATACTAATAAAGAAAATGATCGTTTTTTAGAATGCTAATTACTCATTGAGCTTGTCTCTCTTTTCTTTCTTTCTTTTTCTTCCACAGATACACAATGGGTAGATGTTACGTATGCGGACGCAATCCCCGATTAAATATTGTACCGATTTCCGTTGGATGTCCTTTCCTAAACGTCGAGAAACCATATTGAAGACGGGTTTGTGCATGAACTGCTTTTCAAATACGCACAAGCGGTCCGAATGCACCTCCAAGGCTCGCTGTGAGCAACGAAGATGTGTCCTCCTGTCAGCCGCCACAACCCACATCGCCAGAACATAAACTCAAGCCAGCAGAGCAGCTCACCATCAATGCGCTTATGACTTCGGACATCAAGACCTTAACGTCAACCTATGAGCCCATCAACTTCCACAACCTTATAAAAGCTGGGCTAGATAAGCTGAAATTGGAAGACGATAATGACGCCCCCCGACCTCTGAAACAACTCAACAGAAACTTCTGCAATTGCTACCTCCACATCAACATATGGCATTGTCGACCTCCAAAAGGCAACCCCCAGTGTTGCGGAAAACGATGAGGTAAGGGTCTGCGATGCGGACAATGCTTCAGCCCCTGGCTTCTGGTCCAAAACAAATGTCGTTGCTCCAACGCTGCACCTCAAACCCAAAACCCGTAGAATGGACGCGGTATGTCCCCCCGATTGTACCGGTAGTAATGTGCTTACTGAAGGCTGGAACTAAGCAAATAGAGGTTACCCTGTTTATTGATCCTAGTGTGCCAAGGACCCAAATTGTTTTCAACCGGGTCGAAAAACTTAACTACCCAGTTAAGTACAAACATAACGTACCTTATGGCGATTTTGAGATCATCACCCGCACCGGCAAAAATATCGAGGAATGGCTCGTTATCGTGGACAAATTGACTGTCTCTGTGCCACCTCCTACTGGCTTGAATGAGTGCCTTCTTGATCTTGTGAAGGATGAAGGCATTTTGGCTCACCCTAAGCCCCACCAATATGGACCAATCGACGGTGTTATTGGAGCCGATCTGTGTCGCTTCACCCTGTACGACAGCTCCAAAGGATTGGAAGCTAATCCATACGTAAAGGTCCAACAGTCTGCTTTCGGGACAGTAATATCTGGAATCTTTGCTCGCTATACACGGCGTGCCAATCCTGGCCCGGGAGGATGTTGAACCCAGTGTTCAACAATTTAAATATTATTGTTTCTCTTTTTTTTTATTTTTTTATTACTCTTATTTACTTATTCTCTTAATTTCTCTCAGTATTTACTTAATTTTGTGGCTCTGAATTCGCCTTTTTTTTGTTACTTCGTTTTCAAAACTACAACCTGAATTTTATGCTACACAGCTCTATGTAGTTTTCTCTGTTTCTTTAGTTTTAAGTCTCGTACTGAACTTCAAAGAAAACGGTTGCAAGAACCACACCAATAAAAGACTGAATTCCCTCTGAAAGAATATTTCTTAGACGATTACTACCAGTATTAGAGAAGAACAACATTATACCTGAATACCAATTTGGATTCAGGCAGAAACATGGTACTCCTGAGCAATGCCATCGTATTATTTCCTACATAAGAGATTCGCTGGAAAACAAGAAATATTGTTGTGGAGCCTTTTTAGATGTGCAGCAAGCATTTGATAGGGTTTGGCACCATGGGTTATTTTATAAATTAAAGAAACTACTTCCAACACATATATATTTAGTACTGAAATCATACCTCTCCGAACGATTATTTTATGTTAAAGTAAACGGCGATTCTTCAAACATACACGAAATCAATGCAGGAGTTCCACAGGGCAGCGTGTTAGGTCCAGTGCTCTACACAATTTTTACTGCAGATATGCCCACAGACAACGATGTATTGCTTGCAACCTACGCAGATGATACTGCTGTACTGGCTTCTAGTACGTGCAGAATTGAAGCCTCCGTTTTAGTCCAAAGTGAACTTTGTAAAATTGAAGATTGGATGAAAAAATGGAACATTAAAATTAATGCCGAAAAATCTACCCATATTACATTTTCTATGCGAAATGGTGATTGCCCACCCCTATTTATCAACAACAGAGATATACCACAAGACACTTGCGTAAAGTATTTGGGCATGCATATTGACACCTGGAAAATACATATTGCGAAAAAGCGTGAACACCTTAAAATCAAAAGTCAGCGACTATATTGGCTACTTGGTCATACATCACAATTAAGCATAGAAAACCAGCTTTTTATATACAAAACTATTATTAAGCCTACATGGACTCACGGCATCCAGCTATGGGAACTGCAGCCAATTCGAACATCGAGATTTTACAAAGATTTCAATCTAAATGTCTAAGATCTATTATCAACTCGCCTTGGTTCGTATCTAACAAAACCATACATAATGATTTAAAAATTCCTACAGTTAAAGATGAGATACAAAGATTTTCTGTAAACTACCTACGAAGACTAAGTGATCACTGCAATCCTTTGGCTATATCGTTGCTAGACGATTCCAACGAAACAAGAAGACTGAAACGACACCATATACTTGTTCTACCATTTCGAAATTAAATAATAACTATATCGAGGGCTTATATTCAATAACCTCTATCTACAAAAACACAATTTTTCAGGAAAGCCAAAAAACTGTTTTATTCGCAAATTAGCAACAATTTTAATGAACTCATCTTCCACAATATTAACAAAATGTGTCTTACAAACACCCTAACTAAAAATTTTGTTGAAATTCGAGTTATTTTAGCTTCTTTGGTAGATAGAGGGTATTGACTCACAAATGAAATCATTGCGTAGGAAAATAATATGTAGATAGAGGGTATTGCCTTATTTTAAAATTAAGTTTGTTTTACGGTTTTTGTATGGGGATCCACAAAAAGGTGGGAGATAGGGGGTAGATATGTTCACAAGAAATGTTGGGGATGGAAAAATGGCAGGAAGTATAAAATCAATTTCTCACTACGAAAAAACAATTGCTTTTAATCTTTTGGAATAAAATCTGACATATGTCAAAAATGACAGAAAGACAATAGGTCAGTTAGATTTTAATTCGAGGGGAAGTGGTAAATTTCAAATCAGTACTATTAATTTAACTAAAAAATAGCCTGAAATTAAATAAAACGAAACAATTATATGATGTAGATAGAGGGTTTTGCCTTTATAAAATTCATAAACATGTATCTTTGTAGATAGACAAATGATAAAATACAGCATATATAGTACTAAAAATAGGTTTTTTCAATTGAAATTTTTACAGTAGATGCAGATGGGGTCAGTGATGAATTTGGCATAAAAAAAAAAATTTCGTCAAAATGTAGATAGAGGTTATTGAATATAAGCCCTCGATATGCTGTTATATAAACAATTACTGTTAAAATTTCTCAATAATAGATAAATGTATAATTAATATATTAAATAATTTATAGACAAACAAACATAAAATATAAATAATAACATTGTTGGTCTCACTGGAGGTCAATAATCTCTGTTAATTGCTGAAATATTATTGCATTTGCTTATTGTTCTTAAATGGACAGATTGTAAATAAAGATTTTCAAATAAAAAAAAAAAGAAAGCGTTGCAATTTCCCTACATTTATTACGGTCGCTTGTTGTGTATCGATGTTCGCAAATGCATTGGGCTTGGAATTTCGTGGGAATGTGTGTTGTCTATGGCGACTGCGCGACGCCGTCTGTATTAGAGAACATTCTGGAAATAAAACGATGTGTTCTTATACACACAAAATGCACTTAAATTATTACAATTATTTTTCTCTGTCTAGTACATTGTATGCTGATGAACATAATGGGTTCATATGGAGAGTAATTATTGACGAGTGCTTAACGTGTGCATAAACATGAAAATCTCGATGCAAACATTTCGCTTCAACCCTGCAAATAAAAAATGTTCAACATGTTCATATTAATCATTGCACGAATTACTTACGAACGTCCAAGGAACTGCTTTAAAACTCACTGCCAACATATTTTATCTGCGCAAACCGTTTCGTCGTTATTACTTCTATGTTTCAATTTTTTTTCACCATACTCATTCATTCTTACTGACCGTTTTTCTTTCTCTTGATTTTTTTCATTGTAGAAACAATAATTCTAACACTTTCCGCACATTCAGGACTATACAGCACAACTACTGATTGGCGACTGAACGTTAGAAAGCAAAACGAAATAAATCAAAAGAACATGTACATCAAGGATGAAAAATCAGTTTCCTCGTTTTGTGCTTTCCGTTCATTGAAATTGTACTTTTTGATCCCGATAGTACCAAAATCCAAAAAGATATTTTGTTTTCAGAATCAAGAAGAAATGGATAATCCTTTACCGAAACTCCCACAGGTCCAACCATATCAGAAGGGCGCTCGACATTAACTAAGAGTTCCCCATTCCCGACTCTCAAGTCAACAAATCCACCCAGCGTCTGTTTCTTCCCATATTGGGCGGCTGGATGGTCTGCGTCTGTCTCCATAGGAGCGGCAGTATTTACCACAACTGGCCGTAGGTATAAAAGGCAACCCCCCAACCAAGATGAGCCAAATATTAATAAACTCTGCAGGTGGTGCACAGGTAGAACCTGGAAATCCACACGAAGAATCTCCCTCCCTACAACAAACACGGAAACGGATACGAATACGACGAACAAAGCAGTGGGAGACTTGGCTGCCTTATTCGAAGACGCAGCAAGAATACAAACACCAGATGAATTGGCAAGCGAAGGGAGTCATAGACTAACTTCAGGAGCCGAGGAATCTGACTCCTCCGGGGACGGAAACGTCACAATCCATGCAGGCCCATTAGCGGCTAGCAAAGACCGAAAGGATGAAGCAGGCAAGGGCCTTGGGACGCAAAAAATGTCGAGCAATAGAAGAGCTGATAAACACCAAAATCTTGGAGCACGTCCTCGGGAAGGGAGACGACTGGGACGAGATTGAGATCCTGAGCTGCTTCTACTTCAAGGGCATCTTGATGATGCAACTCGCATTAAATAAATGCGTAAACACCTTGGTACGCCTAGTGAAGGATGTTCCTACCCCTTGGGAGGGCGGTAAGCTCATTAGGAAAAGGGACATTCCGGAACTCAGAAATTCATCCTTCTTCCTGAAGGATTGGGGCAGCAAACTCCCACCCGGGAAAGTCCTTGACGGCAAATGGGAGATCTTCCACAGAGAAGAGAGCCAGAACGGTACCCTCTTCCCAAAAAGCAGAAAAGGGGCTGGGGACCATATCACCAGCTCCCCAGAAGAGCGACTTCTGGCATGACCGGCATCAATGTCATCCAGGTTAACCTACATCGGAGCGATATAGGGACCCCCAAAGAAATTCTCCAAAACCAAGAGGAAATCGAAGATGAGGTCGAAAGAGTTACGTCAGTATTAGTGATGTCCTTCAAAGAGTGTTGCCCACTTAGAGAAAGGAGGTCGGCTCCGGAGAAACCCAGGATAACGACAGATTAGAAACCTAAGCAAAGAAGTCCGTAGATCTTACAACAGAGCTAGACGTAAAAAACTTCAAGTATACTGGGATAAATACAAGTCCAACCATAGATTGTACAACAAAGCACTAAGAAAGGCGAAACGAGGGTCGTGGAGACTGATCTGCAAACAGGTCGATATCATTAGCGACATATCTAAAATAAAGAAATTTCTATCTAAGACACATACACAGGTGGAAGCCTTAGTGAACAAAGACGGAAATTTCACACATTTCCCCACGGGTACAGAAGACCCAATAGAGGAACTCAGTCCGACCAGGGAAGTACAACATACACCCGAGACCATCACGTCGGAAATGGTTAGGGAAGCAGTTAAAAGCTTCTCTCCGTTTAAGGCGGCTGGACCAGATGGCATATTCTCAGCGCTTCTACAAAGGAGCATAGATATAGTGGGAAAACACCTGGCAGTCATCTTTGCATCCAGCCTCAGACTAGCCTATATGCCCAGGAACTGGCAAGAAGCACGAGTAGTTTTAATACCAAACCGGGAAGGTAAGCTACGCGGTGTGTAAGGATTGTAGACCCATAAGCCTTACATCATTCTTATTAACAACTAATAAGAGATTAATAGACTCTATGGTTAAAAGACAGATCCCGAGCGATCAGCAAAAACAACAACACGCCTATGTCAAGGGAAGATCAGTAGAGACAGCCCTGCATAAGGTAGTGCACACTTGGTGTTTTTATAGACATAGAAGGGGCCTTCAACAACGTGAGCACGCAGACGTTAATCCACTCCTTAGACCAGTTTGGAGTGAACAGGTTGATAATCGACTGCGTCAGCTATATGCTAAGGCATAGATGGATTAATTGCGGATCCCACGGCATAAATATAAGGGAGAGAGTACATAAAGGGACACCACAGGGAGGTATATTATTACCATTCCTATGGGTGACTACAATAAACAACTTCCTAAGGATGCTGACTGATGAAGGCTTCAAGCCAGTCTGCTATGCAGACGACGTCGCGATACTTCTGAAGGGGAAAGATCCGAACAGATTATGCAGAGAAGCCAAAAAAGTGCTAACTCTGGCATACAACTGGGCAAAGCCTAGGGGACTGAACGTCAACCCGGACAAAACAGAACTATGTCTGTTCACAAGGAAGACAAAATTTCACAATACGTCAAACCTTGCTTCAGGAACACGAGCATAGAAATAAACACGAACGTCAAATATCTGGGAGTAATTCTGGACAGGAAACTAACTGGGAAGATAACATCAACAGCAGAGCCGAAAAAGCCCTCAGATGCTGGTCAATATGCCGTAGAGCAATTGGCTCCACATGGGGCATCCGCCCAATCAAATCTGAGGCAGCGATCTCAGAAAGGAGACTAAGGGCATTGATTGAGTGGATTGAGGATGAACCTCAAACACAACATCAGAGAATATTGGAACACCTAGGAGGGTTCCTGACAAAAAACTGTCGGACAGATCGCATCTCAGACACACACGTGGTTGCGAACTGCACGACAAGAATAGAAGATAGACGCGGACAAGAACACGACACATACACCCAAGATGGGGGAATAGTGGAGTGCTACACAGACGCATCCACATCCGAGTTAGGAGTAGGCATAGGGATCTACATCCACAATCCAAGGATTGAATTAGTATACCAATTACCAAAGTACTCAAAGATTCTACAAGCAGAGATCAAGGCCATCACAGAATGGCTGCGGAGCAGAATCACAGGAAACACTATCTGTAATTTCACAGACAGTTAAAACGCAATTAGATCCCTCAGAGATGATAATGTCAAATCAAGGACACTCATGTACTGTAAGGAAACGATAAATGATGTATCGAGAAATAACGACATAGGTTTTCCAGGCAATGTCAGGGCTGACGAACTGGCTAAAATAGGAAGGGAATCCGACCAAAATACTCTGCAACTGTCTAAACCTTTTCTAGAGACAAAAAAGGAGTTGAGGGAATGGATGAAGACGACCCATGCCTTCAATATGCAAAGCTTTTCTTTAAATTTGTAAAAACGAATATTTGTAAATAGTATCAAATTAGGACATGGATCAAACGATTTGAAAAGTCATGAATCGAATTTCGTTCAATGACACCTGGGTGTAATATGAATATTTCAATGTGTTACACTTTTGAGCCATATCAAATCATATATACCATCTTACCCGTAGGGAGAGTGTATAATAATGTGTTCCTTTCAGTGAAAAAAAATAAAACGCAGAAGAAGCTTAATGATAAAAATTGGGGAGATAAAATTGGTTGGCAGTGAGTTTTTATGCAGTTCCTTGGACGTTCGCAGGTAATTCGTGCAATGATTTTCCCACAGAGGCTTTGCGGTATACATTCGTAATGGTGTTGTTTTCCAGAGCCAGGACCATTTAAACTCACAAAATCCAGAATTTAACTCCCTTTGGGTTAAGTTCAGGATTGGGTCGCACCCATTACATTTCGGGTTTCTTTATAGAAGTCCCAATTTGGAAAGGGAAGCTACCCTAAATGTCTTAGACGCCCTTTTGGACTCTATTTCAAAAAAATTTGAAGATTGTCCAGACAGTGAAATTGTAGTTTCTGGGGATTTCAATGTCCATAATCAATCATGGCTTTCTCATTCGAGCCACACTTCTCCGGAGGGACAGTACGCTGAGCTTTTCGCCGCGCACAATTTGAGAGCAGGCCAAATGAATAGAGTATATTTTAATGCACAAAAGACCCAGTGCTGTTTGTTGTCACACAGACGTTACACTGATCCAACACCTTCGTCAATATCTTTCTTAAGCAGAAATTATTGGAAGAGGCTGAGAGACGTAAGGAAAAAACTGAAGAAGAGGCAGCATGCAGTCAGCAGGCTTTTAACATACGCTCTACACACAATCAGAAAAAGCAGCATTTAAACAAAAAGCTATTCAAATGGAAATGTTATAATTGCAATGTCGTTGGACATTTTTCAAGTCAGTGTGACAAAAAGAAAAAGCAGCAACAACAACATGCGTTAACGATGCTGGCAGCGACTGATCCGAAGGCAAATCAGAACGCATGGTATATCGACAGCGGCGTATCTAGCCACATTTATAATGGCAGAGCGAAGTTTATACGTTTTGTACATTATTATGACCAAATTATGTTAGCAGGCAACAAATACATTACGGCAACAGGAAAGGGTGATGTATTTTTACAATATGAAAATTTTGATTTGACGTTCGAAAACGTACTGTATTCTCCTGAGTTGCAGGGAAATTTTATCTCCGTCAGTAAAGTTGTCGACAGAGGTACGACAATCAAATTTGATGCTCATCGGGCAGTGGTTAGAAGACCAGATGGCATAGTTATATTGCAGGCCAACCGTGTGAGTAATTTGTTCGTTGTGCAGAAATCAATAGAGAATGCCTGTTTAAAATGCAGGTCGAGAATGAAACTGGCTGTAAGATTAAAACGTTACGAACGGACAATGGTAGAGAATACGTAAACATGGAATTTGAAGCATATCTACAACAACAGGGTATACATCGCTAGCTAACAGTCCCGTACACGCCCCAACAGAACGGTGTGGCGGAACGTTGCAATCGAACATTGGAGGAAATGAGTCGGTCTATGTTGGTGCATTCGGGTGTGCAGCAAAGTTTGTGGGCAGAAGCCATTAGTACCGCAGCATACATACGCAACAGATGTCAGACGAAAATACTACATTACAAAACGCCGGTTGAAGTGTGGCACGGTAGACAACCAAGCGTAAAGCATTTTCGAACATTTGGTTCGTATGCTGTTGCATTGAATAAAGCTAGAAAATCCAAGTTTGAGCCAAAATAAGAACAGTTTATCATGGTCGGTTACTCAATGGTGGCAAAGGCATACCGACTTGTTGATAAGAAATCGCAGAAAGTAGTTGGACACTTGAATACATCCGTAAAGATGGTGATGAAGACCAGTAATGCAATCCAGATGATTATTTAACTTTGAATCTAAACGACAGCGATTGCGTCACAAGTGTTTTGCAATCAATTGAAAATTAATGCATCGATTATAATAGTGACCAAGATGGAGGGACCCCCAAAGAAATTCTCCAAAACCAAGAGGAAATCGAAGATGAGGTCGAAAGAGTTACGTCAGTATTAGTGATGTCCTTCAAAGAGTGTTGCCCACTTAGAGAAAGGAGGTCGGCTCCGGAGAAACCCAGGATAACGACAGATTAGAAACCTAAGCAAAGAAGTCCGTAGATCTTACAACAGAGCTAGACGTAAAAAACTTCAAGTATACTGGGATAAATACAAGTCCAACCATAGATTGTACAACAAAGCACTAAGAAAGGCGAAACGAGGGTCGTGGAGACTGATCTGCAAACAGGTCGATATCGTTAGCGACATATCTAAAATAAAGAAATTTCTATCTAAGACACATACACAGGTGGAAGCCTTAGTGAACAAAGACGGAAATTTCACACATTTCCCCACGGGTACAGAAGACCCAATAGAGGAACTCAGTCCGACCAGGGAAGTACAACATACACCCGAGACCATCACGTCGGAAATGGTTAGGGAAGCAGTTAAAAGCTTCTCTCCGTTTAAGGCGGCTGGACCAGATGGCATATTCTCAGCGCTTCTACAAAGGAGCATAGATATAGTGGGAAAACACCTGGCAGTCATCTTTGCATCCAGCCTCAGACTAGCCTATATGCCCAGGAACTGGCAAGAAGCACGAGTAGTTTTAATACCAAACCGGGAAGGTAAGCTACGCGGTGTGTAAGGATTGTAGACCCATAAGCCTTACATCATTCTTATTAACAACTAATAAGAGATTAATAGACTCTATGGTTAAAAGACAGATCCCGAGCGATCAGCAAAAACAACAACACGCCTATGTCAAGGGAAGATCAGTAGAGACAGCCCTGCATAAGGTAGTGCACACTTGGTGTTTTTATAGACATAGAAGGGGCCTTCAACAACGTGAGCACGCAGACGTTAATCCACTCCTTAGACCAGTTTGGAGTGAACAGGTTGATAATCGACTGCGTCAGCTATATGCTAAGGCATAGATGGATTAATTGCGGATCCCACGGCATAAATATAAGGGAGAGAGTACATAAAGGGACACCACAGGGAGGTATATTATTACCATTCCTATGGGTGACTACAATAAACAACTTCCTAAGGATGCTGACTGATGAAGGCTTCAAGCCAGTCTGCTATGCAGACGACGTCGCGATACTTCTGAAGGGGAAAGATCCGAACAGATTATGCAGAGAAGCCAAAAAAGTGCTAACTCTGGCATACAACTGGGCAAAGCCTAGGGGACTGAACGTCAACCCGGACAAAACAGAACTATGTCTGTTCACAAGGAAGACAAAATTTCACAATACGTCAAACCTTGCTTCAGGAACACGAGCATAGAAATAAACACGAACGTCAAATATCTGGGAGTAATTCTGGACAGGAAACTAACTGGGAAGATAACATCAACAGCAGAGCCGAAAAAGCCCTCAGATGCTGGTCAATATGCCGTAGAGCAATTGGCTCCACATGGGGCATCCGCCCAATCAAATCTGAGGCAGCGATCTCAGAAAGGAGACTAAGGGCATTGATTGAGTGGATTGAGGATGAACCTCAAACACAACATCAGAGAATATTGGAACACCTAGGAGGGTTCCTGACAAAAAACTGTCGGACAGATCGCATCTCAGACACACACGTGGTTGCGAACTGCACGACAAGAATAGAAGATAGACGCGGACAAGAACACGACACATACACCCAAGATGGGGGAATAGTGGAGTGCTACACAGACGCATCCACATCCGAGTTAGGAGTAGGCATAGGGATCTACATCCACAATCCAAGGATTGAATTAGTATACCAATTACCAAAGTACTCAAAGATTCTACAAGCAGAGATCAAGGCCATCACAGAATGGCTGCGGAGCAGAATCACAGGAAACACTATCTGTAATTTCACAGACAGTTAAAACGCAATTAGATCCCTCAGAGATGATAATGTCAAATCAAGGACACTCATGTACTGTAAGGAAACGATAAATGATGTATCGAGAAATAACGACATAGGTTTTCCAGGCAATGTCAGGGCTGACGAACTGGCTAAAATAGGAAGGGAATCCGACCAAAATACTCTGCAACTGTCTAAACCTTTTCTAGAGACAAAAAAGGAGTTGAGGGAATGGATGAAGACGACCCATGCCTTCAATATGCAAAGCTTTTCTTTAAATTTGTAAAAACGAATATTTGTAAATAGTATCAAATTAGGACATGGATCAAACGATTTGAAAAGTCATGAATCGAATTTCGTTCAATGACACCTGGGTGTAATATGAATATTTCAATGTGTTACACTTTTGAGCCATATCAAATCATATATACCATCTTACCCGTAGGGAGAGTGTATAATAATGTGTTCCTTTCAGTGAAAAAAAATAAAACGCAGAAGAAGCTTAATGATAAAAATTGGGGAGATAAAATTGGTTGGCAGTGAGTTTTTATGCAGTTCCTTGGACGTTCGCAGGTAATTCGTGCAATGATTTTCCCACAGAGGCTTTGCGGTATACATTCGTAATGGTGTTGTTTTCCAGAGCCAGGACCATTTAAACTCACAAAATCCAGAATTTAACTCCCTTTGGGTTAAGTTCAGGATTGGGTCGCACCCATTACATTTCGGGTTTCTTTATAGAAGTCCCAATTTGGAAAGGGAAGCTACCCTAAATGTCTTAGACGCCCTTTTGGACTCTATTTCAAAAAAATTTGAAGATTGTCCAGACAGTGAAATTGTAGTTTCTGGGGATTTCAATGTCCATAATCAATCATGGCTTTCTCATTCGAGCCACACTTCTCCGGAGGGACAGTACGCTGAGCTTTTCGCCGCGCACAATTTGAGAGCAGGCCAAATGAATAGAGTATATTTTAATGCACAAAAGACCCAGTGCTGTTTGTTGTCACACAGACGTTACACTGATCCAACACCTTCGTCAATATCTTTCTTAAGCAGAAATTATTGGAAGAGGCTGAGAGACGTAAGGAAAAAACTGAAGAAGAGGCAGCATGCAGTCAGCAGGCTTTTAACATACGCTCTACACACAATCAGAAAAAGCAGCATTTAAACAAAAAGCTATTCAAATGGAAATGTTATAATTGCAATGTCGTTGGACATTTTTCAAGTCAGTGTGACAAAAAGAAAAAGCAGCAACAACAACATGCGTTAACGATGCTGGCAGCGACTGATCCGAAGGCAAATCAGAACGCATGGTATATCGACAGCGGCGTATCTAGCCACATTTATAATGGCAGAGCGAAGTTTATACGTTTTGTACATTATTATGACCAAATTATGTTAGCAGGCAACAAATACATTACGGCAACAGGAAAGGGTGATGTATTTTTACAATATGAAAATTTTGATTTGACGTTCGAAAACGTACTGTATTCTCCTGAGTTGCAGGGAAATTTTATCTCCGTCAGTAAAGTTGTCGACAGAGGTACGACAATCAAATTTGATGCTCATCGGGCAGTGGTTAGAAGACCAGATGGCATAGTTATATTGCAGGCCAACCGTGTGAGTAATTTGTTCGTTGTGCAGAAATCAATAGAGAATGCCTGTTTAAAATGCAGGTCGAGAATGAAACTGGCTGTAAGATTAAAACGTTACGAACGGACAATGGTAGAGAATACGTAAACATGGAATTTGAAGCATATCTACAACAACAGGGTATACATCGCTAGCTAACAGTCCCGTACACGCCCCAACAGAACGGTGTGGCGGAACGTTGCAATCGAACATTGGAGGAAATGAGTCGGTCTATGTTGGTGCATTCGGGTGTGCAGCAAAGTTTGTGGGCAGAAGCCATTAGTACCGCAGCATACATACGCAACAGATGTCAGACGAAAATACTACATTACAAAACGCCGGTTGAAGTGTGGCACGGTAGACAACCAAGCGTAAAGCATTTTCGAACATTTGGTTCGTATGCTGTTGCATTGAATAAAGCTAGAAAATCCAAGTTTGAGCCAAAATAAGAACAGTTTATCATGGTCGGTTACTCAATGGTGGCAAAGGCATACCGACTTGTTGATAAGAAATCGCAGAAAGTAGTTGGACACTTGAATACATCCGTAAAGATGGTGATGAAGACCAGTAATGCAATCCAGATGATTATTTAACTTTGAATCTAAACGACAGCGATTGCGTCACAAGTGTTTTGCAATCAATTGAAAATTAATGCATCGATTATAATAGTGACCAAGATGGAGAAGACTTCGAAGGATTCGAAACAGCTGATGAAAGTTTATCTGATCAACAAATGGATGAAAATCAGGAAGATAAAACTAAACAACAAAAAAGAGAAAAAGGCAGGCCAAAAATTATAAGAAATAAGAAACCTGGTACACCACGTAAACAATTCAACGAAATAAACAATATGGTAGAAGTTTTTATTCCTTAGACTGTTGAAGAGGCAACTGATGACAGCGATGCGTGGTTGAAAGCTATGCAGGCGGAAATGTCTTCACTTGAGAAAAATGAAACTTGGTCGCCAGCGGATCTGCCTGTTGGCCATAAGGCTAAAGGATGTAGCCAAAGATACGGAATCGATCGATTTATTCCTCTGGTCCATTCGACCGCCAATGCTAAATTGACGTGAGTACGGCATACCTTAATAGTGAGTTACACGGCGAGATTTATATGCGTCAGCCACGATGTTTCAAAGATAAAAAATACCCGGATAAAGTTTTACGCCTTAATAGGGCAATAAATGGGCTAAAACAGGCCGGCAGGGAATGGAATGCCAAACTTGATAAGACTTTGTAGTCATTTGGTTTTAAACCAACCAGCGGTGATCCATGTCTTTGTATGAGCAATGAAAGCGGTAATCTGATCTTAGTGGCGGTATACGTTGACGATCTGATCATAGGGTACAAGGAGAAGTCAATTGTATTAGATGTAAAGAAGTGGATTTGTAAAGAATTTGATGTGTCTGATAAAGGAACGTTACACCACTTTTTGGATATTGAAATCGATCGTTGCGGTGAGACCGGGGCTATTAAGATTAGCCAAACGCAGTATATAAATGAAATGTTAAATATATTTGGTATGGAACACTGTAAGTCAGTAGCTGTTCCATTGGATGCAGGGTATCAGGTACAGTGTACCAACTATTGTATTAAGGTTGACCAACAACAGTATCGTTCAATGATCGGCACTTTAATGTATTTGGCCATCACAACGCGGCCGGATATATTACATACATTTTCAAAATTGGCTCCACGTAATTCAGATCCCCATCAGGAACATCTTCAAGCAGTTAAGCATGTGTTACGATACCTAGCTGGTACAACGGAGTATAAGCTAGAATATAATCCAGCCGAAATCGCATAAGTAGCTGGATACGTGGATGCAAATTAGGGCGGTGATGCCTCTGATCGTAAATCGTGTACAGGTTTCTCATTCTTTGTGGACAATTGCCTAGTATCTTGGGAGTCGAGGAAACAAAATTCAGTGGCTCTCAGTGGCACTGAAGCCGAATATATGGCAGCATCTGATGCTGTTAAAGAGGCTGTATATTTGCGAAAGCTTTTAATGGAATTGAGCTATTCTGAAGGCGATCCCGTGACTCTTCACATCGACAACCAGAGAGCGCAGAAACTGGCAACTAATCCAGTCTAGCATAAAAGAAGTAAACATATCGATATATATCGATATATATATGGTGGTATTTAATATATTAAATACCACCATATAAGAGAGGTAGTTGAGATGAACGAGATTACTTTGCAATATTGTCCTACAAATGATATGGTGGCGGATATTCTGACAAAGAATTTGTCAAAACCAAAGCATAATAACTGTATATCCTTAATGAAAATAAGCTAATTTTTATATTGTAAGGAGACATCCACGTTGAGGGAGCGTGTTGGAAATAGATGGCAACAATGCAACGTGTATGTTTCTACGTTATTTTTGACTGCCATTCGTCAGTCATTTTACATTGTGAAATCCCTTTTCTTTTGCATTCCTTTTTAAACCTTTGTGGCGCAAAGACGCATATTAAACTTTAATATTTAATAAAACGATGAGAATAAAAACATATTCAACATTATTGAACTCTTTTTGTTTGTTGCTAAAATCGATTTATTTCTTCTTATAACTTATCAGATGTGTGCAACGAATGTAAAGAAGAAAAGGATTCATATGAAAGTATAAGGTACATACATATATATACTAATGAATACGTATATACTTCCGAGTAAGTAAGTAATGTTTGTTACACATAAGTATATGCTCACTTTGTAGAAAACAAACATATATTTACAACCTATAAACAAGTTAATGTTGTGGTTCGGGCAAATATATATATGGTTGATGCATAATTTGTTTGAAAATTTTTTTAAAATGGAAATTTTTTAGCGTTTAGATAAAACTCAGTGTTTAGTTCACAATGGTAAGGATTCTTCAGAATAAGATGTAGCTCTAGCACCATAGTACTCAAAGGAAAAATGTATTTGCAGGCTCCCGGTTCGGGAAAGGTGTCACTTTTATTAATGTAAATTTTAATTAAAATATGAGTGAACTACTGTGTTTAAAATTGCCTTAGGCAATAAAATAAAATAATTAATAATTATGGTAAAATAAATAAGCAAAACAATTAAAAAATAAAATTTCGTGTGCCCTGACAAGTTAAAATTGACAAGAAAATCGTAAAACGTGCAAAAATAATCCTCACACAAATAAAAAAGGAGAAAATAAAATGTCTAATCATAATATTTTAATTCGGCCCCCTGTCCTAAATGACACTACGCCCATGAAAGAAGGGAGGAAAAATGGTAATATTCCACCAGCAAATGCAAATAGAGTGGTGATAAATAATTGGAATTCAGAATTAAAAGTGCAATTTTCAATTTCTGTGCGCACGATTCCCAAATTCATGTGAGGAAATTTTAAATCCTAACGCCGAAATAGAACGGCAGGATCAGGAAATTGATGATGTTGTTAAGTGTTTAAGGGATTCTTCTGAAAATCCAAGAGAATTCAGCCCGTAGACCAAATAGTGTAGATCGTGTCACAAATATCCAAAGGCACAACGAAATATGATGCGATAATAAACGCTATTCGAAATAAAATTATAGGAGCTGCGTCTTCAGCTTTAGAGTCCTATAATACTCCACTTATTTGGGACAGAATATCTAATTGATTAACTCTGCATTACGCAGACAAGAGTGATTTACCAACTCTCGAATATTAAATGACATTTCTGGTACAAGGTTCACGATTTTTATCAAATTATTTACTCCCATTTATTTTGATAATAAAGGGTTATCCATTTTGCTTTTTAAAAGTAAACGTAAATAAAACACATATAAAATATTTTTCTTTCATGAGATTTATTTTTTATTATTGATATTATGTATGAAACACTACACCATTTAAATTACCACTTTTTGGCACATATTGGGCGGTATCTCAGCCATAACATCACTAATGTTGATTCTTAATGCTCAAGAGTTAATGGTTTATCTGCATAAACACGGTCTTTCGCGTAGCCACACAAAAAAAGTCTAATGTTGTCAAATCGCATGATCTTGGCGCCCAGTTGATGTAGCCACGACGAGAAATTACGCGGCCAGGAAATGTCTCTTGCAATAAAGCCATATTCGCTCGAGTTGTGTGGCATGAGGCACCGTCTAGTTGAAACCACATATTCTCCAAGTCGTATTCATCAACAGCAGGCAAAAAAAAGTCGGTTATCATATGACCATAACGCTCCGAATTGACGGTGACAGTCGTTCCCTCGTCGTTTCGCAGAAGTAAGGTCCAATCAGACCTTCGAACCAAAGAGCGCACAAAACAGTGACTTTTTGTGGATGTAATGGCCTCTCATCAATTACTTGGGGATTCTCAGAACCCCAAATACGACAATTTTGTTTATTAACATACCCACCGAGTGAGAAATGTGCTTCATAACCATAAACCATAATCTCCTGTGCTAGAATCACCATTTTTGTAGTAGGTTTTAATAATTTCTACGCGTTGTGTGATAGTTAAGCGATCCATTTTCGTCAATGTCAGACTTCCAACTGAAAAGAAAAAAATGGTTTAACAACTTAGTTTGACAGATGTCGAATTCAAGCCCTATACTTTTGAAACCACGAAATGGATAACCCTACTTATAAATTAGTATGTATGGAATATGACCTTTTCATCCAAATGTATAGGGATAAAGCATTTATTCGTGGATTAAATGGTGATCTGGCGCGGTTCCTCGGTATTAAAGAACCAAGTGATCTTCCACCAAGTGTCTTTGCCTGAAATTGGCAAATTTACAATTCAGAGCTTGGTATGCTAACAACAACAATGCTAACAAAATACTATCAACAGTCACCCTATTTTGCGCAAAACTAAAGCATTTTTGGGTCGTCGTGAAGCACCTTGTCGGACCGCAATACACAAATTTGTGGACAAATTCGAGCTGTCAAGTTTGTGATGTGAAGAATTAAACCGGTATACGTCGCTCAAGAACAACTAATAATATTGCTGCTGTAGCCCAAAGTGTTGAAGAAAACCCAGGTTTGATCATTCCTCGTCGTTCTTTGGAAGTGCATTCCACAAACGTCATTGCACATTATTTTGCATATACACTTGCGTCTTAAGGCTTATAAAGTTTTGTTAATACAAGAACTCATTGCACGTTATTTTGCATATACACTTGCGTCTTAAGGCTTATAATGTTCTGTTAACACAAGAACTCGTGCCGGCCGATCATCATCAAAGTCGTGTCTTTGCTGATTGGGTCTTTGAAATGCATGAACATGATCCGTAAATCATCTTGACTGATGAGGACCATTTCCACCTCGGTGGCTACGTCAACAACGAAAATTGTCGCATCTGGGGCTCGGATAAGGGGAGTTCATGGTGGTGTATGGCATAAGGTAAAGTTACTGATCGGTTTGTAAAGCCGTGACAACCACGTCGAGTGTGCTGAGGATTTGGAAGAAACATTTCACCAGCCTGTTAGCGGCTGAAGAATCCGGTGAAGAAAACATCCAGCTACCAATCTTAGATGATGGTGTTGATGTCCACCCCTAACACAGATGAGGTCAAATCAGCAATATCCGGACTGAAGAACAACAAGGTCGCAGGTGCTGACGGAATTCCAGAACAGCTGTATAAGACTGGAGGAGAACAGCTGATAAGGTGCATGTATCAGCTAGTCTGTACCATCTGGGAGAACGAATGCATGCCTGATTATTGGAAACACAGCGTACTATGCCCAATTCACAAAAAATTTGACAAAATACAGTGATTGCGCTGGCTGGAACATGTCGGTCGAATGAATCCAAACGCTCCATCCAGAAAGGCGTTGGACGACGACTACCACGGAAGGCGCAGACAGGGAAGACCGAAACTTCGGTGAAGGGACCAAGTAGAAGACATGCAAATCCTTGAACAGAACATTTAACGCAAACCCATAGAAAGAAATTGCAAATGATAGTAAAATAGAACAGTGACTCAAATGAAAAATTAACTTATTCCATCGTCATATAAAAATCCCGTCATTCTAGATAGTACCGGTATCCCATGCATCTAATAAGTCATGAATCAAATAACATAATATATCATTGTATCAAAAGCCATTCACGGTTGTCATATATTTCTTTAAAATGGGACGTCCCCAAAAAACCGTTCTTTGAGGGACAATTTTCAATTTTTGGAATCATCTTCATTTACATATATGTTTTTAAATAAATATGTACAGTTTCGAGATATTATTTATATATATTACAGCGAATAATATTTTAACATAAAATATTGATATTATAGAGTTGTTTATATAATGTTTTAAAGGAAAATTAGGGAAAACCTTTATTGGAGAAGTAAGAAAATTCAAATATTGGGAAAATGTGCGTGTATATAAAGTAATAGTACTAAAACTAGTAACATACAAATATACACTATTTTCGATTTGATAATTTACATACTACAATTATGGTAGTTCTCTACATTCTCTTATCAATGGATAGTGTAGTGTTATCGATAGGATAACATCCCTAATTTTTGTAACAGCTGATAAACAGCTGTTTAGTACTAAGAATCATTGTTTACTTTTAAGGATATAGATGTAAGAAAAACTAGAATTAAGGATACCGTTAGTTTTGTTTATAAACAATGGAAAACATGAAATAAAGATTCAGTAAAACCATTGGCATAATTTATTCATTTTTTTTGTATAGCGCTATAAAGTGCTAAATATAAATTTGCATTGGCGCTTTTGAGTGCCTGCAAAAGCAACCACCTTTTTTTTTTTTTGCCAGTGGCGTTATTAAGCGCCGGCACCTCAATAGGCAGGCCCTCACAAAAATAAATAAAACAAAACTTATTACATGGCGATCCTGCCAAACAACAACAACGTTCCAGTGGAGACCTCTTGTCCGACAACAAACTACCAACAACCAAAGCCTATAACAATTGAACAATATTTGCAGCGGCAACAACAACGAAAGGAAGAGAAGCTCACACGGATTCCCCCTACCGAGAAACCGAAACACAGGACAGGTGGCAGAATTGTGCGGCTCCGAAGACAACTGGCTGATTTAAAGGCAACAACAAATAGCGATCCCCCACCACCATACCAAAGTGCATTAAAGATGTGGGAACGAGTAGAAGCTATTGAAGCACAGCTAAAAAAAAAACCTAACCTATGCACAATTAAACAATAAAACACAACACATATTTTATTTATTTATTCTAAAAGAAAAACAATTTAAATATAAATAACATATGAATTTTATGAAATGAAATACATATTTTGTACATAAATTAATTCAATTAGATTGGAATTGAAGTTAAAGTTTATTTTTCGCAAATTACACAAAAAAAACACGTAACAAAATGTCGGCGAATAAATAAACACTGGTTGACAGCCGCTCGTTGTACAAATAGGTTAACGAATATCCGGTTACTCAAGGACCCGGTACAACCATATATGCTAGTACAGGGTTGCATTTAGGTGCGTTCACACTATACGAACCATTTTTAAGGAAATTAATTGAGAGCGTTTCACACTATACGAATTTTACACTATTTAGTTAATATTGTTCACACTATTTTTTAATACTGTTCTGTACAAAGTGATTTAAAAATTTCAAATTAATGGAGTTAATTAATGAATGTATTGATGAATTGGAAAAATTAAAAGAAAAGTAAAAATAGAGTTTTTGCGAACAAATACGTAGAGGAAAAGCTAGAGAGGTTAGGATTTTTACAAGGTACGGTGGATAAAATATTTCCAAAAAGTGAAGGAGTAGGGAAAGAAGAAGAATCAAGTGAAGTAGTTAAAATCACCTCTGAGGAAGATATTGCTACCTGCAAATTAAGATTTGAGAAACTTTGTGGAGAAATAGAAGAATTTTTGAAAAATTTAAAAACGCAGGAAAGAAATTTACCAAGCATGGCTCAATTTGACATTTCAATGGTAGGTAAAAACCTACAAGTATTCAAAGGCACATTCAAGTATTTGGAAGATTTTATTGCGCAGACTGAGTTGCTGCATGATTTATTAAGGAATGAGGATAAAGAAATATTCATTAAGTACGTGTATAACTTCAAGCTATCTGCCCAAGTACGTAGCATTTTAGGTCGTTCAAACAGACCGACTACATTCGCTGGTTTGAAGAAATGTCTGGAAGACGCTTATCCAAATCCTAGGACGTTACAACAAACATTAACGGAGCTAGGAACTACAAAACAAGGAGAATCGAGCATAACAGAATTTAGGGAGAAGGTTTCAGAGCTTTCTGATCAATTAAGTTTATTTGAAATAGGTAACTTAACAAACCCCTCTGAGGAAACTAAGGATGCAATTTATAAAGTTAGCGATAGTATGGCGCTTAATGTTTTTATAAAGGGAGTAAATTCGGAGTATCAACCGCTTTTATTGGCAAATATGCCAAACACTTTAAATGAGGCAGCACAAAGGTGCGTAACAGCCGAGAAAAGCTTTGGTTTCGAAAGCAAACATTTATTTCCGGTTCATAGAACTGATAGGCGTTCCGAAGGGAATAGACATAACGGTGGTGGTAGATATAATAACGGTGACAGAAACAATTACGGAAATAGATACGGTAACCATAGAAACAATTACGACAGGGACAACCGGAATTACAACAACGATAATTTCAGAGGAAACAACCGGAATAATCAAGCTGGAAATAGTGCCAGTTACAATGGCAATAATCCTAGGAGAGACTACCGAGACCAATCTGCAAACAATACAAGTTATAATTACGGAAATTCCAGAGGGAGCTATCAGAACAACCAATCTAGAGGTAATAATGGTTACGCGCGTGGTACATTCGAATCAGATTATGGTCCAAGAGATCGCGGGTATAACAACCAGAGGAACAGAAACTTCAGAGCTTTTCCCTACGCAGAGGAGTCGGAAAATTCAGATGGCCGGATGACGGAAGCCGTTGTCCAGGAAGGCCAAATATAAGGATTTTTAATATATCAGCTAAATCTAGCGCGTTTATAACTCTCAACTGCAACAACATTAACAGAAGTTTAAAATTTTTAATAGATACGGGGGCAGACGTGTCGATTTGCAAAGATCAGAATTTTACTAATATAAATGAAAATAAATCTGCTAGACTAACCGGAATTACAGAGGATGCGGTACAGTGTATTGGCGCTACGAAATTGGAGTTGTCAGTTGAATCAGCAACGGTAGCACACGATGTCTATATTGTCGAAAGGGATTTCCCAATCCCAACAGATGGCATAATTGGAAGAGATATTTTGACACAGCGTATGTGCAAAATAGACTTCGAAACATTTACCATAACGTTTAATGTTGCTGACAATGATATTGTTCTACCTATGAATTCGAGACCCGTATCTCAGATTAGTAGGGTAGTACCTGCGAGGTCGGAAATTATTCTGCCTCTGGATATTCGTGTCAATAAAGACAGTATAGTGTTAAACAAAGAGCTTACAGAAGGAGTATTTCTGGCGAATTGTTTGATTCCAGCGCATGGGATGGTACATGTGAAGCTATTGAATACTACAGATAACGCAGTAACCATTAATAAGGTAGACTGTGAAATACATCCATTGGAGGAATATAGTATATGTCATGCGTACAAATCAGAAGCAGCAAGTGACGGAAGGCTGGAAGCTGTTTTGAGTAACATTGATATTGGAGTGAGTGACTCTTACTCGAGAGAATCAATTATGGATATATTTAAGGAATTCCAAGATGTTTTCCATCTTCCAGGAGATAAACTTACTGTGAATAATTTTTATACCCAACAAATACAAACTACGGATACGACACCGGTTTATATAAAGAATTACAGATTACCGCAAGCACAGATGGACGAAGTGAATCAACAGGTAGAAAACCTACAAGAGGATGATATAATTGAAAATTCAATTAGTCCCTACAACTCACCGCTGTTAGTGGTACCTAAAAAGTCTGCGGATGGCGAAAAGAAATGGCGTTTGGTTGTAGATTTCAGAAAACTTAATGATAAGATCGTTAATGACAAGTTTCCACTAACCAGGATTGAAGACGTTTTAGACAAGCTCGGAAAGGCCAAATACTTTTCAACATTAGATATGACCAGCTCTTTCCACCAGATAAATTTACACGAGGATTCGCGGCATCTTACCGCATTTTCAACGGCAAATGGGCATTTCCAATTCAAACGCTTACCTTTCGGCTTAAAGATATCCTCAAATAGTTTCCAGAGAATGTTAACGATTGCGTTAAGCGGTTAAGACGCAGCAGCTTTCCTTTACGTGGATGACATAATAGTCTTTGGGTGTAGTTTGAAACACCACAACGAAAATTTGTCGGATGTATTTCGAAGATTAAGGAAGTTTAACTTAAAGCTTAATCCAAATAAATGCAGCTTTTTGAAACCGGAGGTTGTCTATCTTGGACACCTTATAACTGATAAAGGAGTGAAGACTGATCCAGCTAAAGATAGCGTTATAAGAACGTATCCTGTGCCTACGAATGCAGACGAGGTCAGGAGATTTGTGGCCTTTTGTAATTATTACAGACGTTTTATTCCCAAATTTGCAGACATAGCGAAGAGTCTGAACGAGCTCCTAAAGAAAAACAATCCTTTTGTGTGGACTTCTACGTGTCAAAAAGCATTTGAAACGCTGAAAAGCATGCTGTTAAGGCCTCCCATTTTAAAATACCCGGATTTTACGAAAACATTCATATTAACCACGGATGCGTCTAACTACGCTCTAGGTGCGGTTTTATCTCAAGGTGAGATAGGATCCGATTTACCAATCTCATATGCGAGTACAACCCTATCGAAACATGACGTAAATAAACCCATAATAGAGAAAGAATTATTGGCCATCCATTGGAGAATTAATTTTTTTAGACCATACCTATATGGTAGGAGGTTTTTGGTGGTCAGGGATCATAGACCACTAGTATCGTTATTTGCACACAGAAATCCATCTTCAAAAATGACTCGTATAAGAATGGATTTATGCGATTATGACTTTGAGATTGTTTTCAAAAAAGGAAAAATGAATACAAATGCTGATGCTTTGTCGAGAATAACCTTGAACAGTGAAACCCTTAAAGCAATGATTCCCAGTAAGACTGAAAGAGATGAGATGATTTTAGCGATCACAAGGAGTATGCAGAAAGAGAAAACAGTTACTAAAGACACAGATACGAATAACAGTGCTAAATACATGAACAACGGAAAACCCAATCAACTTTTTATATGGGATTGTACATCAATAACAGATATACGGAACACGAGAAAACTTAAGTTTACGCCTCAAACGGAGGGTAAAAAGCTACAAATTATAATTGAAGATCGTTTTATTACGGCGGGATTCAGCGATAATCCATCGAACACTAAGTTGTCCTTGGAGAAACTGACATCAAAGATGCGTGATTTAGGGATACGCGAGTTAGCATTGAACAAAAATGATGATATATTTAAAACAATGGCAATGGAAGAGTTTAAAACAGTTTTTAATAGAATACAACATGAAAAAAAGACAGATTTGAAAATTTTATTATATGAGGAACCGAAGAGAATACTTTGTCGGGATACACAGTTGGGGTTAATAGCTGATTACCACGATTCAGCACACGGGGGACACTTGGGTGTCAGAAAAACAACATTGAGGTTAAAGCAGAGATATATTTGGAAGAACATGTACAGAATGATCAAGGATTATGTACTACATTGCCCACAGTGCAAAATCAATAAACAGACAAGACATACGAAAGAACCATATACTTTAACGCACACGCCGGGAACAAGCTTCGAGACGGTATCGATTGATACAGTAGGTCCGCTGAGGTTATCTAATCATTATCGATATGTACTCACGATACAATGTGATTTAACAAAATATATTGTAGCTTATCCTATGGAAACGAAAGATGCAAAGACGGTCGCGAAAACTTTGGTTGAACAATTTATACTAATATATGGAAATTTTAAAAGGCTTAAGTCAGATAAAGGCACGGAATTTACGAACCAGTTAATGTCGGAAATATGTAGGTTATTAGATATCAAGCAGATTTTTAGTGCGCCGTATCATCATGAAACCTTGGGCTCGATTGAACGAAGTCATAGAGTACTAAATGAATTTTTATTAAATTTTTCCAAAGATGATGAATGGGAGTTTTGGATACCATATTTTACATTTGCTTACAATACGACGCCACATGTTGATACTGGCTATTCTCCTTATGAGTTAGTAATTGGTAAACTTCCCTCCTTACCGGGTGACGAAATTATTAAAGAGGGCCAATTCTATAATACAGAAAATTATGCCTCTGAAATCAAACAAAGATTAAAATTTTCTCTGCAAAAAGCCAAGGAATTCTTGGAGAAAGCAAAGATAAAAAGAACACTCCAAAACGAAAACTTAAATCTACTTAATTTGAAGGTAGGAGATCAAGTACTCTTAAGAGTTATGGATAGAAAAAAGCATCAGGCACCGTGTCGAGGACCGTATAGAATCGTAGATAGAGAAGGGGTAAATTCTATTATTAATGTAGATGGGAAATTAAAAAAGTATCATAACAACATGTTAAAGAAATGGAATAATGAAAATTGTTACTTAAATTAAATACTTAAAAATAATTTTTTCCCTTTTGTATAAAAATTATTTTTTTTTTAAAGGGTGAGGGTGTAGTGTTATCGATAGGATAACATCCCTAATTTTTGTAACAGCTGATAAACAGCTGTTTAGTACTAAGAATCATTGTTTACTTTTAAGGATATAGATGTAAGAAAGTTTAGTTTTGTTTATAAACAATGGAAAACATGAAATAAAGATTCAGTAAAAATTGAAGAATATTCAATTTTAGTAAAGTAATATTCAGTAAATCTCTTAATGAAATCATCTAGTTTTTCGTATTTACATTCTTCATGGAGTAAATCTGTTGAGAATCTCCAGTGCTTCTTATAAATTATTTTTAGACATTTATTTTGCAAAATTTGTAGTTTCTTTAACTGAGTTTTTGCAGCTTTATACCAAACAGGACATGCGTAAGTTAAAGAAAGCCTTATTATGCTTTTGTAGATAAGATTTTTGTTTTTTAAATGCAATGACGAACGTTTGTTTAAGAGAGGCCATAATGCTCTAATCGTTCGGAGACAATTTTTACGAATTTCATCGATAGGTTTTTGAAGGTTAGTTTTTTATCAAGAATTACTCCGAAATATTTTGCGCTGTCTTGTATTGTAACTGTTTCGTTTCCCAGGATTAAGTGTCGAGTTGGAGTCCGTTTCGGCGAATTGTTGTATGGAAATATTATGGCTTGAGTCTTGATTGGGTTAATCTTTATTTTCCACTTTTTGAAATACTTGTTACACAGTGCTAGACCTTTCTCCATCTTTTTTAAGAGTGCCTTAGTTAGTTTACTCGAAGCAATAAGTGCTGTATCATCGGCGTAGTAAGCTGTTTTTATATAATTTGGGGGGGGGCAAAGTCCGATGTGTATATAGAGTATAACAAAGGAGATAATACTGATCCTTGTGGTAAGCCAGCAGCGATAGTTTTTCGTGTGGAGTAAGCTTCATTGACAGACACAACAAATGACCTATTTTCAAGGAATTCCGCAACCAATCTGCACAAGTAATTTGGGGTTTCTAATTTGATTAATTTGTATATGAGGCCATTGTGCCAAACTGTGTCAAATGCTTTTTCAATGTCCAGGAGTCGTAATGATATTTTTAATTCTATTGACTTGATGAACAGAGCTGTGATCTTTTTTGAAGCCAAATTGTTCGTCAGCTATTAGAGAATTATCTGTCGCAAAATCCCAGATTCTTTTTTGGATTATTTTTTCAAAAAGTTTTCCGATGTTACTAAGAAGGCTTATAGGCCTGTAACTTTTGGGATCGATTTTAGGTTTATTTGGCTTAGGTACTGCTATGACCTTAGCTTGTTTAAAAACTTTTGGGAAATAATTCAATTGTATGCAGCTGTTAAAAACAATTACCATGAACTTTAAAGCTTTCATAGGAAGACTCTTTATTAGCAAATTTGAAATATTATCCAAACCTGGAGACTTAGAAGTTTTAAGTGAACTTATAATGGTGGTTAATTCGTCCAGAGATATAAAAATTGCATCTTCGTTGTTGGGCACTTCTCTTTTAAAACTTTTGATCTTCGAATTAACTACCTTGTCAACAGAATGCTTATAGTTAGAAGTTGTACCATTTGCTTCAGAAAAAGTTTCAGCTAATACCGTGGCTTTATCTTCATCAGAAATAAGTGATCTGTTCCCGATGAAAAAATTTGGAATTGTCTTGTTGCATTTACCTCTCAAATTTTTACTGATTTTCCAGAAAGATTTATCCCCAGGCTTTAACTTTGAAAGAATATTATTCCACTTTCTATTACGATGCAATTTTATTCTGTCATTTATAATTATAGACAATTGTTTCACACATTGATTGTATAAATTGGCCTCCGAGTGAACAGTAGATCTCTGGGCTTTCCTTTTTCCATTTAAAGATGCAATTGAGATCTTTTCTCTTTCTAATAAATGTTCAAGTTGATTTAAATGAGCGATGTTGGATATGCCATTTGCATTCCAATGAAAGAGTTTAAATACGTCTGAGTTATCGCAAATCATAAGCATAACGTACCATGGACATGACAACTTGTATTTGTTCTATTTTAGTTGTACACTTTTGAAGATAATTCAAGGTTGACACAAATATGTTAAAGAGCTCATCTACGCTGAAAAGATCAGTGTTTGCTCTTAAACATTGAGAATATGATGCGCCAGTGACGAAGCTGCTGCGGTTGCTGTTACTAACGTTGATGTTGTTACCGCTGTTGTTGTTGTTATTTTGAAGAGTTTCATTAGCGATGTTGAAACGTGATTGATGTACACGTGCAGTGTTTTGATGGTTTATAATATTTTTCGCGGATATTTTGAAGTTGCGTTTGCTCTTCTTTCGAGATAAAGAGCGCGTAGCGGGCAGAGGATGTCGTTGGCAGAGTGGTCAGTTTGATCTCTTCCATATTTCTTGCAATTGAAGCAAGTGAAAACCGCTGGGGTTTTGTCATTTTTGTACAAAGGGCATGAATTAGTGTGGTGCTGATTAGCACAGATCATGCAAGCTGGATGGCGATGACAATGTTCTCCTCCATGGCCGTACATTAGACAATTCCAACATTGAGTTGGTTTATCGGTTTTCTTCTGCTTATATTTTTTCCATGTGATGATAACATTACATATTGATTTTACATTATGCAATGATTTCGGGTTAAAAGTTTTACGGCAAAATTGTACCTTGTAAACAGCATTGTTGTTGGAGCTGTATTGTGTATTCACTTCAGTGACAGACGTTGGTGTAAGATTATAACCCTGCAAATCGGTAATGATATCAGTCGAAGAAATTTTTGGAAGACCATAAAGAAACACAGTGAAAAGCCTGTTTTCTTTCGGATTAAACGTGTGAAACTGGATATCTTTCTCCAGCAATGCCTTTTTAAATGCTTTCAGCTTTTCCTTGTCGGGTGGGAAAATTTTTGTGCCGATGGATGTGCGTTTATATGTACATTCTTTACCAAACATTCCTTGAAGGTCAATTAATCCAACGTTTGAATCTACGACTAATGGCGGAGGTTTTGGCAGCTTTGCCTCCACGATGTTGGATTCTTCTTCCAAATCCATTCCATTTTGATTCGCTAGAGCGCTGAATCTGTTACCAGATGTCGAAGGTTTGGTTGACAACAAGTTGATTGGGAGTGACAATCTTGGTCTTTTCATATTGGAGGATCTTCCAATATTCTTAGGAATAAATTTGGCCCCGGGGGCCATCCTTAGGGAACAATTACTTATGGATTTATGAAAATTGTCAAGTGCGTCACGCTTAGTCCAACAAAAAGACGAAAGACAACCGCACAACGATTTTTATTTTATTATTTTTTAAGTTTTTACAATATATGTAGTAGGCACAATACCGCTTACGAATTTAAGAGAACCGCTCTGAGAGAAAGTCAGTAATGAACTGAGGGACAACAATAAATCTGAATGGTCATTGATTAATGCAAATTGAATACAATATGGCTCCTTATTCAATACCAGTTATAAATGATGTCGGCCTTCAATTATCAAATAACAAAATATTTCCTGTTATAGACCGGTTTTCATCAAATCCATCTTAAGGAGAGCGGTCTCCAATGGGAAATACGAGTTTAACAGGTTATTCTTTGGATTCAAAATGCCCCGTCCCTTTGCCAACTCGAGGTTGATGACAAACTGCGCGAACATATTGAAAAAAATTGTTTTTTAAATATTATCAAATAGGTATGGTATGGGTTATAATTGACAACGCCCGGTCTAAATTTCATACCGCGCTTTGTCAATTTAAGAACAAATGGTGTGGATTTGACAGCGCCCGTTGGAAATTTTTCAATATTATCAAATAGACAACGGTCGTTCTCAATTTTGACACCGTCGTTCATTTTGCACAATAATGTTAACAAATTGAGGATATCAGTGGTCAATATTCACAGCTCTCGTTGTCAAAAACTGGAAAACAAGAGCGAATAAAATTAACACCACTCGTTGCCAATTTTATAATGCTGTGTAAATATCCACCATGTTCTGATTGAAAGACAAGTAATTTATGGGTTAAAAAGCCACACAATATTGTACATAAAAAATATTAATATTAGCTACACATACCTGGTTAAGATCATCATCTAACATGCTTCTGTATGAGGCTTCCGCTAGAGCAAACACATGGGGTTCGATAGTTCCCAACCTTTGACCATAATACTTAAATACGTAATCCTATAAATATAGTAAAACGGTATTTGAAAGTTAATACAAATAGAAAACTGCAATAAATATTTTGAATGGACATTCAGTTGAAAACCAAATGATTCAGCACATATATTACAAAACAACTGAAGGACTGGTGATATTAGAGAAACAAACATCAGAACAAATGCTCCAATAAATGAAATCGAAGTTAAATCACGATTATATAAAAATCAGTTTCCAATAAAAATTAGTTTAAACTTCAAATACGTTTTTGTGTGGTCAGTCAAAATAGTCCACGTTTTTGGCTGTTGAAGTGGCAAAACAAACACATTCATCAAAAACCATAAGTTTCCGGTGAATAATTAAAATAATATTAAGTTTTTGTGGTGAATTTTCATCACACAAGATTTTTTGAAAAAAAATATGAGAATTAAAAAACTTTTCTAAATGATCCTTAGTACGGGCCAAAGACACATGTATGGTGATGGTCGGAATCCAATTCCAGCATCAATAAAATTACACAGCAGCATCATTTATGTAATTTATTTTATTTGGTGAACCAAAATTTTAGTTGCCGAACTGGAAAAAAATCCTCGATTGGCAAAAGGGTTTTCCCAAGGCCACGTTCCGGCTAATTTCAAATCGGATTGAGAGGCCATTGTAACAAAATTAAATGCAAATTTGCTGTTGATCGAAAAGTTGTTTAACCCACAGGGTGGTTGCTTTAGAATCGAAATTATTTTGATGTGGGTTCCGTCCACACACCCAATCACACCCGATATTCCGAACTTCGTTAAAAAAATTTCCTTTGCCTCATTCATCTCTTCTTCTGTCATTGACGCTTATGGCAGATTGTTGCTTCACTAGCATCTAAAACTTCTTTCAATACTATGCTAACACTGGGTTGGGCTAGTGAAATATTGAAGTCGTTTCCGACGCTGGTCTGGTAAGAGCCTTGCGCTAAAAACCGCAGTGCAGTGGCCTACATTACTTCAGAGCCAATGACAGTCGTCCAGTGTGTAATTTTTGTAAAATTTCATGCAACACATGTCGGAGAGCCTGAAGTAGTTAAAAAATCTAAAGAAACGTTAAAAAATCTGTTTTTCTTTAATCAAATTAATTAAAATGCTTACTTTGTGTCAGGCATTTCAAATATGTTTCTTCGTTGCCTAAACACTCGTCTATGTACTACTAATACCTTGTCGTCTTCATCCTCGCTTGAACTAAGTAGTATAGGCGCACTTATCGCGTTGTCAATCATAAATTTAATTTTTTTTTACGTTTTCTCAAAAAGGACTTCTGTTTGTTTTGCGCCGACATTAAAATGAAACAAATTTTCTGACATTTTTAAGACAATAACAAAAGTGTGATGCGAACTTATTTCTTAAACTGTGACGATTTGGTGCACATTTGATTTATTCGGCCTGAAGCCACACTGATAAAGCTGAATCAGTTCTTGATAAGATCTTATCGATAGGAGACTTTTTCTGGTTATGTCTAATTTTTTTTATGAGTTTGACATAGTACACTAAACGAAAAAGGTACATATGTAATATTATTGAAAAAGTTCATTTGCACAATTTATTATTCATTAATTTTTAATCATTGATTTCAATGTATGCTATTGTAATCGTACATTAACTTAATGAACTAGTTCATTGGACCAATGAACAGCATACACATATCTTTATGTATATGTCCATTAACCCTATGACGTATACATTAATTTATATACATAAACACATTGACACAATGAACTTGTACATTAATCAAATGAATAAATACATAAATATTGATCATTACCCTATTAACATGTCCAGTAATGTTAGTGTATGTATACATTACCCGCCAGTTTTTGAGTAGCAATTCACTCTGAATAACTAGTTGCGTCGTGGGAAATACAACGACTACTTACTTTTAAGACTCCTATATGCCAGCAACATATATAGCTCTATAGTACTAACACCCAAGTAGTGTTGAAGAGGAGTAATTTACAGATTTCTGTACCGTGGTAGTGCACTAGGTAGTGGGTTTATACACAATTCCAAATTCAACCTTAAAAAATTAAAAAACTTCGTATGAAGAGTATCGATGCTAGGTCTGGTGGTTAGTTTTTCAAACAACGGAATTTGGCTAGTCGTAATTGTAAATTCGTGAAATGAAGAAATGTTACCACTTGTGTTCTTAATTCCTGTTGTTAACAGAAAGGTATGTATGAGTCAATGAGTCATATTTGTATATAGCATTCTTCGATGCTATGAGCTCCGGCCAAGACATCATCGACGTAAATTTGTGATTTAATAATCTGGGCTGCTAGAGGATATTGCGTTTCGGAATCATCAGCTATCTGGAACAAACTTCTAATTGCTAAGTAATGGGCACAATTCACTCCAAAAGTGACTGTGTTCAATTCGAAATCGCAAATTTCAAGTTTCGGGTCCATGCGGAAAACTAATCGCTGATATGCTGTTTGATCTGGGTGTACCAGGATTTTCCTGTACATTTTTTTAATATCGGCATTGAAGACATACCGGAATAGTCTACAGCAGAGAATCAAAATCATTAAATCTGATTGTAATACGGGTCCGGTGTACAATACATTACGAGGCATTAAACACTACTCGAAGTTTGGTAGTTAAACTGTCAGGCTTCAAAACAGCGTGATGTGGTAGATAGTATATAGGTCTCGAAGGCGTTGGATTTTGATTTTCAACTTTGGACATCTGTCCCAAAGAATAGTATTCTTCTATGACAGAGTCATATTGAGCCTTGAGAGCGGGATTTTTCAACAAGCGGGTTTCATTTATCATAAATTGGGAAAGAGTACCCTTCCGAGATTGAGCTTTCGAGATGTAGCTCTAAGGGTAATTCTCTTTAAAAGAGAGAGAAACAACGTATCTACCATCCGTATTTCGGTGTGTGGTGTCACGATATAACTTTTCGCAGAAGTTATCTTCGTCTGAAAGAATTCTCACCTTGGGCACCTCTTCAATCTACGAAAAGCGAGTCAGTGTGTCATTCAACTCCAGATGGTTATAGAATGTCACAACAGATTGTAATGGTTTGGGTTGGGAGATCTTACCGGTGACTATCCAGCCGAACACGGTTTTCTGTGCGATAAGGTCGCCGCTAGGATGTTTGTGAATATCGGTGAGCATAATTCTGGAGTATATGTCTCCACCTAATAGCAAATCCATATGAGAACATTTTAGATCGTTCATGGAAATTTCGGGTAAATGAGAATCTAAAAATTGGGCCAACGAATATGTTGGTAGACGACCGGTGATATTTTCGACAACATAAGCTTCGATGGTCACTTCAAATTGGGGGTCAATGGGAGAACCAATAGAAATTCGGCATATCTTAGTCGATCTTGCGTGTTTGTTTGTCTCTCGGTTCTTGTGCACGCACATTTTGGCCGTCCGTTGCGTTTTTGTGCATTCTGTGTCAATAAATATATGAAACCAGTGAAAAAGTTGCAGTCGGGTAAACCGACTGATATATACCCTCACCCTCAGAAAAAACATATAAGTCTCATATTCCATAATAGCAACCTCAAAATACCGAATGTTATAGAAAAATATTGTATTACATGTTTTTAAAAAACTGGAGGAATATAAAGAAGAGTTTTTTCTCGAAAATTGTATATATTTAAAGCTTTACTAAATATAGAATTTTAAAAAGATTCGGTGAGCGAATTTATATAATTACCGATTTCTAAAGTGGGTGGAATGGTACAGTTGTATGGGAGGTACCAGAAGGGGAGTTGCCAGACTTCCAAGTTTTGTCTAAAACTTTGACTAGCTAGAGGATTACTAAATACAAAATTTGGGTAAGATCGCGTTGGGCATATTGATATTATTACACGATTTCTAAGATATGCGGGATGTCACATTTGTATGGGACGTACCAGAAGGGGAGTTGCCAGACTTCCAAGTTTTTGTCCAAAACTTTGTCTAGCTATAGCTTTACTAAATACAGAATGTGGACAAGATCGCGTTGGTCATACTTATAGTATTACACGGTTTATAAGGGGTGGGATGGTACATTTGTGTGGGAGGTACAAGAAGGGGAGTTGCCAGACTTCCAAGTTTTTGTCCAAAAAATTGGTCTAGCTATAGCTTTACTGAATATAAAATTTGGGCAAGATAGAGTTGGTCATACTGATAGTATTAGAGGTTTATTAGGGGAGGGATGGTACATTTGTATGGAAGGTACCATAAGGGGAGTTGCCAGACTTCCAAGTTTTTGTCCAAAAAATTGGTTTAGCTATAGCTTTAGTGAATATAAAATTTGGGCAAGATAGAGTTGGTCATACTGATAGTTTTAGACGGTTTATCAGGGGCGGGATGGTACATTTGTATGGGAGGTACCAGAAGGGGAGTTGCCAGACTTCCAAGTTTTTGTCCGAAACTTTATCCAGTTGTACTTTTACGAAATACTTAATTTGGCCAAGATGGGTGTGGGCGTATTGATATTATTACACGATTACTAAAGTGGGCGAAATAGTAGATTTGTACGGGAGGTATCCGAAGGGGTGTGGCCATATAGCCCATATGCAATCCCATAAGCAGTTTTGGGAAAATATTAACCCATGCCAAATTTCAGAGCGATTGTTTAACTCTTTCGAAAGTTATCGTGCGTACCAGCAGGACAGACAGACGGACGGACGGACAGACGGACATGGCTCAAACGATTTAGAAAGTCATGAATCGAATTTGGTTCAAAGAGACTTGGGTTCTAATGTGAATATTTCTAGGTGTTACACTTTTCAGCCGTATCAAATGATATATACCCTCCTACCCGTAGAGTGAGTGTATAAAAAGAGAGAAAAAAAAACAAAAAACAATAACTCATTACACTTCTAACAACAAATAAAAGAAATAAAATAAAACCAACGCTCACACACCAACAACAACGATATCAATAATCCAGCACCACATACGCGTCAACACAAATAAAAGACAACACTAAGGGCTTTACTATGCCTCCCCTCTGATCCACAGGATTTTCACATTCCTGATTATCACACTCTATCCTCTTTTTCTTCACACAGAGGCCTTGTGGTATTTATACCTAATAGTGTTGTGTTCCAGAGCCAGCAACATTTGGACTCACAAGATCCAGAATCCGTACTCCGATCTTCGATCCACTTCTAAACCAGTCACGAAGCGGACAATGTACATATGTAGTACATATGAGTAGGTGCTATATTTGGTTGATAACTCTTAAACTTTGTTTATGTTTAATTTAATATTATTTATTTATTTACTGTACAGTTTATACTATTATGCTAATTAATAAGAAGGAAAGCATTGTACATATGTTGAGTAGGTGCGAATTGCTGTTTTATCAATGCATTTTGTAATTTATCTTAAATTGGCCGTAAGGCTTTAAATTACAAGTAAAGATGAATAAAAATGAAATGAAATGGTCGAGAAAATCATTCTTCTTGGCATAAACACATTTATTCCCTCGAAGACTACTTCGATTAAACCTTCAAAGAACTGTTGGTTTAATCAGACATGCAGGGAAGCTGTCAGATCCAAAGAGGAAGCATTCAGAAACTGGCGTTTAAATAAAAATCAACTTGTGCCAGAGTACTTAGACGCGAAAAACTTCTCTACGAACAGCGTTTTCGTGCTAAAGTTCTTTCTTCTCCCAGGGGAAGTAAAAGCTTTTGGTCATTCGTAAAAACGGTAAGGAACAATTCTTCATCTTCTATTTCAACCCTCGTTAACGGTGACCAGATATTCACTGAACCGGTTGACAAAGCTAACCTTATTGCTGAAATTTTTGCAAAGAATTCATATTTGCCAGAAAGTAGTCAACCACTCCCCGAGATTGAAAACGTATCTAGTTCGATGCCTCATATATATTTCCGAACACGTGGATTTAAAAGGGTTCTAGCAGATCTTAAAGTAAATAAAACTCCGGGCCCGGATGGTATTGTCCTATGTAAGTGCTCTTCGACGCTAGCTCGTCCATTGCGCAATCTTTTCAACATGTCGTATCGTGCTGGTATTTACCCTTCACGTTGGAAAGTTGCCAATGTTTAGCCGATCCCCAAGAAAGGTGAGGCTAAAAATCCTGCGAATTACCGTCAAATTGCAATATGTTCTGCGCTCTCGAAGGTTATGGAGAGCATGGTTAATCACCATCTTGTAAGGTATCTAGAGTCTAACGGCCTTCTGAATGATCGAGAGTATGGCTTCCGTAGAAATCGATCTACTGGAGACCTGATGGCGTTCCTTTCGGAACGATGGAGTCGATCCATTCACCGTCTTGGTGAAAGCAAGGTCGTGGCTCTAGATATTTCCAAGGCGTTCGATAGGGTCTGGCACGGAGCACTCATATCAAAACTTATTGCCTTTGGCAATATCGAGTTTTCTCAGGGATCGCTCTATACGAGTTGTTATAGATGGGGTCACAACCAACGAGCATAGGCTGACCGCAGTACTGTCACAAGGCTCTGTCCTCTCTCCTTTTCTATTTCTTATTTTCATTGACGACCTGTTGGGGCAGACTGTGAACCCAATCTACTCCTTTGCGGATGACAGCAATCTCTGTCATTCGTACTCATTTGATCATCGACCAAGTCCCTCGGAGATAGAGGACAAAAAAAATAACTCACTTAACCGCGATTTGGCGACGATTTATGATTTATGGGGCCAAATGAACAGATTAGACTTTAATGCACAAAAGACCCAGTGCTGTTTGTTGTCACACAAACGTTCCACTGATCCAGCAATGTCGTCAATATCTATGGGTGGTGTGGATATCGACGTACAGGGTGATGCTCGTTGGGCTTGCCATATATTCGAAGTGTCGAAAGAAACATTCAAGTGTTTAGGCTTTTTAAAGCGGTGCAAAAAATAGTTCACCACATCTGATTTCGTAAATATTTACACCACCTACATCCGACCTAAAATGGAATACAACTCCCATATATGGGCAGGGGCTGCAATGACATCTTTGCAGCTTCTGGACCGTGTACAGAGGGTATCCAACTCTATTGTCTCCATACAGCATCGCCGGAATGTGGGTTGTGTATCGCTATTCTAGAGATATTTTAATGGTATCTGTTCACAAGATACTGGTCCCGGACGTTAGAACATTTAGCCGGAATACACGGCTATCCAGGGTCTCTCATCCGTTCATTGTCAAATGGCCGGTTGACCGGACGACACACTATAGAGATAATTCGTTCTTCAGCCGAACTGTTCGTATGTTGAATAATCTTCTAGCAAGTGTTTTTCCTGCCTGCTATTGTTATGACATCTACCGGGAAAGGGGACAGAAGATTACCCTTCCAATGATTGCTATTGGACACTACACAACCCAATACATGACTCACACATTAGTTGTAATACGACACACAAATTGTAAACAATTTGCACACTGCACTACATAACATACGACTCATGTAATATGAAGAATTGTATGTTTTCATTTGCATTTCACATTTGCACACGACACATACATAATTATTAGTAAGCTAAAGCATGGAATAAAATAATAAATTAGAACCAGTTTTACCAACCGAAAACGAACACGCGTTTTTATTGAACCGGAGTCTCAACAAAGAACTCGAGGATGTTGAATAGAATATTTTCTTCATATTTTATTCAACGGGAGTTCTAAACAAAATTGGCGCAGTCGGTAGGATAACATCATTAAGTTGTTATCCGTGAAAAAAAGAACATACGAAGTGTTTAAAAAATATTTCGAATTTAAATTGAAATTAAAAAAAGTGTTAGTGAAAATAACATTTAACCAAAATAAGTGCATTTAACTGAGTGTAAATCAGTAGTGTAACCACTGTCATAATTTGACAGGAAAAAAATTTTAAAAAGGATTTGCTGGACACAAAATCCATCACAATTATAAAACATGGCAGTCAACCAGGCCAACGCAACATTGGCAGCAGCAGCTGTTAGAAGTGGACGAACCCTTGACATCGATCCTATAAAGTATTTAGGGAAAATACAGGGATTTGATGGACGAAAGGAGGATTTGTCAACATTTTGCACAAACGTTGATGACATTATACCGACTTTATTGTCATATAATGAACAAGCTCAAAGGATGTGCATCAATGTGGTCAAAAGCAAATTGACCGGGAAAGCCAGAAGAGCTATCGAAATTCACCCGCATTTAAACAATTAGACGGAGATAAAATCCATGTTGGAAACTAATTTTGATGGTTTCCAAACATCGGATCAACTTTATGAAGATCTAAGAGGAGCCCAATATCGGGGTAATACCTTAGATTTTTACAACTTTATACTTCACAAATTGGCAATGCTGAACCAGAAAAGCAGACAAGAAGGAAGTTTACAGGATATCTCAAGGAATATCCAAACAGCTCTGAAAATATTCATCACACGGTTTCCGGTGAATATGAAAACCGTTCTGTGTGCATTAAAAACACAAACTTTGGAGGAAGCTATCCATGAGTTATCATCCTCTGGATTCTTAAAGGAAGAAAAGAAGGCAACAGTCACAACTCCAGCGACTCAACATAAAACAAATGAAGGACGTGGTAATTGGCAGCCTAAGTCCAATAACCAGCAACATAGAACTTGGCAACCAAAGACGTATATTCCCCAACAACAACAACAGTGGCGGAATAACAATCACCAACAAAATTGGCAACAACATCAACAGCAAAACTGGCAGCAAAGAAGACAACAACAGCATCGAGAAACTCAAGGGCAACAAGATCCTGAACCGATGGACACAACAACAGCTCAATCTAGAAGACAGCAGAATCATCTTCAACAGACGAACTGTAAGAATCATAATAGTAATAATAATCATAAAATATGTAATAGTAGACAATGTAATGAGCCAGGAAATTTCAGCCTCTCGAACATCCGAACCGAACAATCAGGACTACCCTATATTCTCCTCAGAGGGAAATCAAGAAATTTGCGATTACTAATAGACACTGGGTCTACGGAAAATTTGTTGAATATTGATCAATGTCCACCACAATTTATTAAAACATTAAATAAACCTATTACAATTAAAACTGCAGGACTTCTAAATATAACCCACGAAGGTACCATTCCCATGGAAAACTTACAAATTCTTTTGAAAACTGACACTACATTTGGACTTTACAAGTTCCATACATTTTTTAACGGTCTTTTAGGACATACAACTTTGAAACGAAATAACGCATCAATTGACTATAGTAAAAATCTTTTAACATTAAATAACAAAACCTACAAATTATACTACGAAGGACAGGTGGAAGAAGATTCTTTAATAGATGTTGAAAATATTATTAAATTACCGGAACTCTACAATATAGAGCGGCTTGGTAATTCGGATCCACTAAGATTAGATCATTTAAATTCGGAAGAATCAGAAGCCATTCGAATTTTGATTCAAAATCATGATGATGTTTTTTATCATAAAGGTGACGATTTGACCTTTACTAATTATGTTAAGCATAGAATTGATACTGAACTTTCAGGACCTGTATATACTAAAACATATAGGTATCCCACGATACATATTGAGGAAGTAGAGAAACAAATTAATGAAATGTTAGAACAGGGAATTATCAGACATTCCAACTCCCCTTATAATGCTCCTATATGGATCGTCCCAAAAAAGGAGGACAAAGAAGGTAACAAGGAATGGCGAATCGTCATTGATTACCGGAAATTGAACATGGTCACAAGGGAGGATAAATATCCGATTCCCAGAATTGATGATATTCTGGACAAGCTTGGAAGAGCTAACTATTTCTCAACGTTAGATCTTACGAAAGGACCGGGAAAAGACAGCTTTTACTACTCACAACGGACATTATGAGTTTGTGCGAATGCCATTCGGACTGAAGAATGCTCCGGCAACGTTTCAACGAATGATGAACAACGTTCTTAGGTATTGTATAAACAAAATCTGTGTCGTATACATGGATGATATCCTAGTGTTTTCGACTTCATTGCAGGAACATATAGAAAGCCTTGATAAGATATTTACTACTCTACGAGAGTCAAATTTAAAAGTTTCTCTAAATAAATCAGATTTCTTAAAAAAAGAAACAGAATTTCTAGGGCATATAGTTACAGAACATGGTATAAAGCCCAACCCAAATAAAATTTATAGTATAAAACGTTATCCTATTCCAAAAACCATTAAGGAAATTCAAAGTTTCCTTGGACTTACTGGTTATTATCGGAAATTTATTGCCGATTACGCAAAAATAGCCAAACCTTTAACGATCCGCCTCAAGCAGGATTCAATTATTAACGTAAATGATAAGGATTATGTCGAAAGTTTCGAGAAACTAAGGACTATTTTAATATCAGATATGGTACTTAAATACCCTGACTTAGAACAAAAATTCATTTTAACAACAGACGCAAGTAATTATGCTTTAGGTGCTGTCTTATCGCAAAAAGACGGACCGATATCCTTCGCATCGCGTACATTGAATAAGCATGAATGTAATTATTCAACAATTGAAAAGGAATTGTTAGCCATTGTATGGGCTGTTAAGCAATTCAGACACTATTTATATGGTAGGAGATTCGATCACCTCTAATTTGGTTAGCAAATCTAAAGGAGCCTAATTCCAAATTAATAAGATGGAAAATCAAACTTAACGAGTATGAATTTTGCATTTCACATGTACAGGGAAAGGAAAACAAAGTAGCAGATGCTCTATCCCGAATCAAGGAAGTAAACCACTTCTCGAAATGTAGAATCTGCGGAAAAAACAATAAGGACAGAACCATGGAACCTCATCATAAGCAAATGCATAAACGCTTTACCACTTGTCATTTATGTGGAAAGACCCTTGCAACAAGGACGGGTTTAAATAAGCATTTAAAAGTCACGCACAAAAGACCAGACTTGGCCCAAAGAGTTAACAAAAAACCCAAAACTCAGAAACGGAAAGATCTAGAACTTCAAACTGTACATTCAGCTGAAGAAGATCCTAATGATTTATTTAAAGTCACAGAAGAACCTTTTCAAAACTTCAAGAATCAAATAATTCATCGAAAAGGAAGCCATTCTGAAAAGAAACAAGAAATTGTATTTGGAAACAATAGAACCACCTATAATTATACAGAATTTGATGACAATTTAATAGCGCAAATATTAGATGAAATCATGACAAATAAAACTGTTGTACTACATTTTACCCACACACCTGATTTTGTAAAATTGCAAGAAGAATTTGCAAAACAAAGGAAAAGTCCCAATAATATTTTAAACGTGGAAGTTTATGTGAAAATGAATATATTAGAAGAAATAAGTTATGACGAAATGTTGGAAATTGTAGCTAAACACCATAGATTGGAAAATAATCACCCAGGAATAACTAAAACTTACCAGGAGTTAAAGAAAAAATATTATTATCCTCATTTTAAGAAGGAAATAATAAAATTTATAAATAATTGTCATATATGTAACTTCAAACATGAAAGACATCCATTTAAATTACCATTTGAAAAAACTGAAACTCCTACAGAACCTTTTCAAATATATAATTCTGATGTATGGTTCTTAAACAACAATCAAATGTATGTCACAATGATCGATAAATTTAGCAAATATGCTCTTATAGAAGAAATTGCCGATAGAACATCCCTGACTTTAATAAAAGCTTATATAAAATTGTTCAATTTGATGAAAAAACCTAAATTATTAGTAACCGATAATGAAGCAGGGTTAAAAACTCAACTTTTTACAGATTTTCTAGAAAAACAAGGAATATCTTATCACTTCACTACATCAAATAGACACAGCGGAAATTCTGATATAGAAAGATTCCACGGAACCCTTAACGAACACATAAGGATATTAAAAGTTAGAGAAAAGGAAAATGACATAATGTTTAATATAGATTTACCCCTCCAAGCACTCAGCGCTTATAATAATACTATGCATACGACTACTGGTGAAAAACCAATAGATTTACATTTTTCAAATAATATAAATTTTAAAGAAATTCATGAAAAAATGGATAAAATAAAACAAAAAACTATTGATTATCATAATAAAAACCGAGCAGACGCGGAAATTAATCCAAATTACATGAAAACACCGAACGAATATAATAAGAAGTTAGAACCAAAAGTTAGGAAAATACGAGCTAAAATAATTGACAAAAATAAATATGAACGAAACCATAAGAAAAAAATTATCTACCATAAAGATCAATTCATTAAAATAAAAAATCTTTCCAGATCTTTGGAAGTTCTTACTGATTCTATTGACATTCAACCAAGTTGCAAAAAACTAATAATCACTGATTTGAATCAAGGCAAAGGATATACCATAATACAAATAGGCTAGAAACAACTCATCCAAAACTACACTAAAATTCTCCACATATTCAAACCGGACCAGTACTTAGAATATTTATACCAATTGGAAAGAGAAATACTAATAATAGATGACCCTTACTTAAACCACCAATTTAAACATACTACAAATCAACTAACCAGTTTAATACCAAAATACCGACAAAAAAGAGGACTAATTAATATATTTGGGACAGGATTAAAATATCTTTACGGAACAATGGACAATGACGATAGAGAAGAAATAGAGGAGAAACTTAAAGTAATTGCAACGAATGACCATAACTTAATAGAACAATCTAGTAAACAAGTCCGAATCAACCAACATTTTGACGAGCAGTTAAACAACCTTACAATCCTTAGGAATGAACAAACAAAATTAATGTCACATCAAATTGCTTTATTGAATCAATCAATGATCGACTTCCAAGCAATCAGCTTAAAATACGAATTAGATCATTTGGAGAAAATAATTGAACAAGTTAGAGGACTGTTATTAGCCGCAAAATTAAATACACTAACACGAGACATATTGACAGATGAGGAGATTAACGACTTTAATATCACAATTACGAAACTGGAAAATATAGAATTGAAAGTAGCAACTAAAGATACTGACATAATATTCATTATAACGATACCGAATTTTGGTCAAGATATATACAGAGAATTAATAATACAACCTATACCTAATAAAAATAATAAGCAAATCAGACTAAATAATCATAAGTATTTAACTAAAAATTAAGAAATATATGATGTAACAAATAGAGTCAAAGATATCAAACATGTAGATAACCAATGTATAAAAAACATACTGAATAAGGAAACCATGTACTGTTTATTTGAAGACAATCCAAAAATAGAAATATTGAAATAGGAATAAACATTATAATAACTATAAATATCAACCAAAATGTAACACAAACATGTAATCAGTTCCCAACAGAACTTAAAGAAAACCACTTGATATATATTGAAAATTTTAAAATTAAATTAGATAGATGAAACCATAATTATACCAAATCCAATAAGGAAAATAGAGATGCTAAATAATACTGATGTAACAACTACAATATAACCATTAGACCGGTCGTTAAAAATAAATTTTGAAGTGCCGGGCAGATTCTGTTTCCTTTTGGTCTAAAACCATTAAATTTAAAATTTGGGGCTTATCGGATAATATTTAGTGGCCGCGCCCATCAACCAAAAATTTAAATACATGAAATATATGGAAAAAATATATGAATGAAAATAAAGAATAAAGACTCAAAATACATATATTTTGTGTACTGAGCTATTCGCAACGGTACTTTTTTGTTTTGCTTTGCAACAGTAGGAGAAATATTTCAAAACGATATATATAGCCTTTTCATAAGTGTTTACAATAAATAATTATGTTACTTGCTTCAACTTTCTTATTAGCCAATTTTGGAAATAGATGACATATTAGAAAGATAATTTCATTGCTAATCGTAATCAATTAGATTTTGTAGCAAATATTCTCTTTTGTGCACTTAATTTGAAGAATATTGGGTAAATATAAATTTTTTCCATATATTTCATGTATTTAAATTTTTGGTTGATGGGCGCGGCCACTAAATATTATCCGATCAGCCCCAAATTTTAAATTTAATGGTTTTAGACCAAAAGGAAATAAAATCTGCCCGGCACTTCAAAATCAGACAGTTTTTTGGAAAATAACGACCGGTCTAATAACCATGTACAAAATACCAATATGTTAAAAGAATTAACATATAAGCAAAAAACACAGAATTATGTTACCTATGTAATGATAATTACGATATTGATAATAATTATTATATTAATCATATACTCACATTTCAAGTGTCGCAAGAGCAATCATACTCAAATTTCTTTGAATGTCCCTCAAGTTTCTTTAGAAAATGAGGTCCAATCTAAGTCTGGGGGTGTTATGACATCTACCGGGAAAGGGGATGATGATTGCTATGGGACACTACACAACCCAATACATGACTCACACATTAGTTGTAATACAACACACAAATTGTAAACAATTTGCACACTGCACTACATAACATACGACTCATTTAATATGAAGAATTGTATGTTTTCATTTGCATTTCACATTTGCACACGACACATACATAATTATTAGTAAGCTAAAGCATGGAATAAAATAATAAATCAGAACCAGTTTTACCAACCGAAAACCAACACGCGTTTTTATTGAACCGGAGTCTCAACAAAGAACTCGAGGATGTTGAATAGAATATTTTATTCTAAGTAGTTCTAAACAAAATTCTATGACATTACCAAATTCAAGGCAAACATCAACAAACATTACTCCCTCTTTCCTCCTTCCAATACCCGTCTTCCTATCGCTAACACAGTGCATTGCATTTATAGGGGCATCCACTGAGTGTTAGTCCAAAAAAAAATTAAGGCCAATAATTTCGGATGTAGGAGCACTAAATGTGGGTAAAGAAAGTTTTCTTTGTAACTTTCGCGAAATGAAAGTCGCTTGAGATGCTGGGTCAATTAGAGCTCTTACAGAACATCTAAGTTTATGTACTCACATATCCACTACTGTTGTCCCTAAAAGGACCGTGGAGTACATACTAGATTGGAATTGGGTTGTAAAAGTCTGAAAAGAGCGGGTACCAGACGATGTAGATGGGATATCATCATTTATATTCGATTGTTGGTGAGTGGATCGAGGGTTAGAATTTGACGAGGGGTTAACGGGTGTGTTATTAGAAACATGGGTGTACGAGTTCCGTTGCGTCGAAATATCTTTTCGATGCAACATCGAATGACATTTCTGTTTGCAGAAATAACACACATTAGAACTTGTACAATTACTATATGTGTGCCCATTCGCTAAACAATTCGGGCAGCATTAAAATCTTTTTACCGCTTCCAGACGTTCTGGTATAGATAGTTTTTGAAATTCTGCGCATAATCTCAACAGATGAGAATCAGAAAATAATGGACAATTAGTTTTATTTGGTTGAGCGGGGATAGTGGTGGGGAAGCTTTTGAACTTCCTACTATCAGTCGAATGTACTTTTTGCTGATGGGCTTTTTATAGGGTGTCGTGTTAGCAGAAAATGCCGGGTTATGAGCATCTCGAATATCGATTCAAGAGTTTGATATCGCGAAGTCAGAAATTTGTCCATGTTTGCCTATTTTGGAAGATCAGAACTTGTGCCTTGGCTCTCTTCCCAAAGTCCGAGAGTGACTTCAGGAAGTCGTGTCGAACAGATGAATACAAAAATTGCATCTAAGTTCGTCGTTTCAATGCCAAGTAAAGCAAGATTCATAATGCAATCGTTCAACGTACTCTAGAGTGTGACCAGATTCTTTCACGATAGGGGCTACATTAAATAACGTCTTGAGTTGAGCGTTAACCAGAATTCGCTTATTCTCATATCTGTCAACTAAGTTTTGCCAGGCCATGGCGAAGCGATCATTTGTCATCGGACAAATTTTTATAATATCTCGGGCATCACCCTCAGTTTTCAGCATCAGATAATACATTTTTTGAATGTCACTGATGTGGGTGTTTTCTTTGTAAATAGCTGAAAACATGTCTCGAAACGTTGGCCATTTTTTATAATCACCGGTAAAAACTTTGGTGTCACAAGGGGGAAGATTAAAGGGGGAAGGGATCGTGCGAACTATTCGACCTTTTCTTAGTGTTGATCTTTTCAATATGATCTTCTATATACGCTAATGCCCGGGAATATGTTTTATATATCGAAATATAATTATTTTTAATTTCCGCAATATTTGAGGCCTTTTTGTCTAAAGAATTCGATAATTCTTCATAACAATTACAGACAGTTTCCCACAAACGTTCCATTTCTTTCTTATGGGTGTTGAGAGAATACACTGTGTGCTCTTTGTCTTCCATAGTAGTTACTAAGAACTGAAAATCTACGATACGGTCGCCGCTTCGAATAATGGTAGTCAGAGCAGACATCTTTGTTTGTTATAACGGGCGTTAAAATATTTAAAAACGATCAAGAAAATAGAAAAATCTCTGAAAATTTACTGTTCAACCAACTTTAGATGGATTTGAGAGCTATCGCGATGTAAAAGTTGTAGAAACTTATCAAAATCGTAAACAAAATCGAAAACGATACCAAAAAATTCAACAAATTCAATAACTAAGTATGCATTTGTATGCATATGGTAAGTATGCATATGGTCGAAATCAATAATAAATTTAAAATTCGAAATCAAAATCAAAAAACAGCAACCAAATCGATATAAATATTATATATTTTATTTATGTAAATAAGAACAGAAAAATGTGAAAGAAAATAATTTCACAATTGTGTCCAACCAACACCACTGTGCTATATAAAACACGTTACAGTGTGCAAGAAAAATCACTTTTTATACCGGGTCGCAACTATCGAATATAGTTCGAAAACAATTTATTAAACTAGAAATTGTGTGAAAACAAAAATAAATATCAGTATTAATGTGCCGATTGCTTATTAATTGCGTTATTAACAATTTCGGATTAAATTGTAAATAAATTACATCGACCAGTTTTTGGTCAATTCAGTGGGCCCGTGCACAAAACAAATGGAAGAAACAGCGAGAATAACAAAACGCGCTCAAATGAACAGAGAGTACCTGTTGTTGTTGTTATTTATGATTTGGTGGTGGATGACGCTGCACACACAAACTACGTACGCACTAAGTGGGGATCAAACCGATTAATAGAGACTTGGAGTTTTGTTGTTGTAAAATGTACTTTTGTACGTAAAACGAACCGCGAAACAACAAAGAAACAATTTCAACAAAGTAAAATGCGCACTGCACTCATATTTATTATTTTTGTTTATTTGCACACACACACTATATATCCAAAAAAACCTACCTTGTTTTTTGTTGGATATTTTTTGATTGAGGTTTAGGGGATGGTTACAACCTTTTTTATTTTCGCGTATCCAAATAACTGCAACTGTCTCGGGATCTGTAATAAAGCGTTCGGGTAACATTTATTTTATTTCTTATATAGATCAACGGCTCGAAATCCGGCTCCAAGGACCAATAAATAAACTTACAACTAGGGTGCCCAGCGTAGACAGTTACCCAACTTGGCGAACCCAGTGCTACTTTTATCGATTGCATCTCAAGGCGTCTTCACAGACCTCCACGTGGTAACTCCTGGGCAACGGTAACTTCCATTGGCTCATATCAACCGGTAAGAGCTCTTCTCGATTCGTGTTCCGAAATTTGTTCAACAGCTTAGGTTTAAATTAGACAAAAGTAAATAAAGTAGTGAAATCCCTGACCTGAATTAAGTGTAACTCTAAGATGGAAACACTGTCTCGGTTTAATGAAAAACGATTTCATTCAAACCCAACAGAGTTTCCTTTTTGAGTGACTTACGGTGATGCTGAATTGTACGCATTTTGGTACACGAACTCGAACCACAGCTCCTTCTCACTTGACTACTTACGGCTGAAACGGTATGAAGTAGCGAATCGCCAATAAATCTACTACCTGAAAACTGACAAATTGCTTTTTTCATTTCCATTTTTTATTCTGTAAAATTGGAAACTTCCTCAATCATTACACTTCTGGGAGTTTTTGAGCATTAAATACAGTCCACTTCCAGCAAACACATCCAGAATTGTACATGGCCCTTCACGGAATCTTCACGACGAATGAGATACTGACACAAAATCATACAATCCTGGAATTAAGTCATATTCAAGTATATCGTAATCACTCATATCGAGCTTTCACGAGGAACGAACACCTGAGGCGAGCAATACCTATCCAAACAAGCGCAATCTTTATAATCAGTAGAAAAAGGTATGTACAAAGATTTTAATTATCTTGATAACGTTTGTTGAATTTGGCGATGCAGTTGGTCTCTGTAAAAATACCAAATTTCGGTAGAACAATAGGACAAGAAAGGTCACCAACCTGGAAGACCCCGAGTATATAGGAGAGCGTAGCAAGTATATTTATTTTATATTGTTGTCATAAATAAATATGTCTATACATCCTCATCACTCAACACGTTTAAATAACATAAATAAAAATTGTTTTCACAAATTTCTTCCAGTTTCAAATTGATTGTCAATTCTGCCTTCTGCAACGATCCACGCCAAAGGGAAAAATGGAAAGAATGGTAGTCTTATGGAATCGCAGTTGAAGATCGAACAAAGTGCGTAAATATGTAATATTAAAGAATAGAAATTAAAATAGCAAAATATTAATATTTACAAATATTAATAAAGAACTGTTTTTGGAAGTTGCTTTAAAAGGAAGATATAGAAAAAAGAAAAAAATAATAAGCACGTGAAAAATTCTCAAAAGAAAAAAAGAGGTGAAAGTGGTGATGTGCGAGCTTATATGGAAAGAGTTATGTGTGACGCTGTATGTAATGTGCTGTTCCATATATAACAAAGCGTAGCAAATTTATGGTCTAATTTCCGTGAAGGGAAACCTGCTTTTCGATGGGTGACATGAATGACCGAGTTTCAAGAATGACAAGAGTTTCAACTTTTGGAAAACAACATGCGAATTCACAGGTAAAATGAAAAAGGACTTACTATAGGGAAAAAAATATAAGAAATTTAATGGAAGCTGCAAAATATATATATATATATTGGCTGTATTATAGATACGAATGTCCTTCCTGGTTCCATGGGTGAGTTTTGCTAACTATATTTTTATATTGTTGAAGATTTATGCCAAATAAGTGAACGCACTAAACCTTAGATTAAAAACTGGGCTGGGGTCGCACAGACAAAATTTTTTTCTATACGTATAAGTACTTTCAAAATTACTTCGTGTATTCCAAACGTAATTCGAGACTGTTTTATTTTATTGTTGTCTACGAATTAAGAGTTTATCCAATTTGAGATGTTTGGACAAGTTAGTGGTGTGCATGTCACTCAAGAACATCAGAGAGTATCTTTGGAATTGGGCATTCCAAAAACGTCATTATACCGTATTTTTACAACGAACACTCCTCATACCAGGTGCCTCTATTCAACTGGCGGATGTCCTCGAATACAGAGCTGACATCACCGCCATCCAGGAAATAAGATGTAAAGGGCACGGAGTAAATAAAATGAAAACTGCGATGTTTATTATAGCTGCCATGAAAGCAAGCACCAGTTCGGATGCGGATTTGTTATGAACAAAAGAGTACGTTACCTTTTCGCCGGTATCACACCAGTCGAACGGCTGGTCACAATCCACATCAAGGCTAAGTTTTTCTTTATCAGTCTGATTTGTGCTCACGCGCCGACGGAAGAGAAATACAAAGAGATCAAAGATCATTTTTACGCTCGCCTAGAGCAAGTATACGACAGCTGTCCCGGCCATGACATTAAAATTGTTCATGATGAAGGAAGAATAAATTGGTTACCGAAAGCGGCAAAAAAGGAACCAATGGTACGATGAGGAGTGTAAAGCCTTGACAGACAAGTATAGTGTGCTGAGGATTTGAACATTTCGACAGCCTGTCAAGGGCTGAGGAGTCTGTCGAAGAAAACATTCCGCAACCAATCGTAGATGATGGTGTTGAATGTCCACCCCCTAAGAACATGTCCCTGAAGAACAACAAGGCCGCAGCTAGACAAAGTGTCGTACAAAAAGTTGGAAGTCTGGCAACTCCCCTTCTGGTACTTACATACAATTTTCTAGAAAAAACTATAATATTTTTCTATAACATGCGGTACTTTGAAGTTGCTATTATGGAATATGAGACTTGTATGGTTTTACTGAGGGTGAGGGTATATATAAGTCGGTTTACCCGACTGTAACTTTTTCACTGGTTTTTTTTTGTAGTTAGGTCTTTTTCATTTTTCACTGGTGATCGTTTTTTTTTTGCACTCCATCTGGTTCGCGAGGACCAATGTTTGGGGATGATGTATGTTGAGGGTCAGTTTGTGTGTTTTGTTTTGTTTCGTTTTATTCCGTTAATGAATGAAATTTACACGTTTGATTGTTTTGGTTTTTGTATTTATTTCACCTTTATTTTGTGTATTTGTTTTTAATATTTTTTTGTAACCAACGATGGCGACCACTACTTTTTATTTTGACTGTCTTAAACTGACTGTGGTATAGAAAACGGGTCTGTCTCTGTTTTCTTGTAGCAAAGTAGAAGATCAGATCAACCACGTATATGCGTACATACATATGTACATACAACTCCGTTTCAATCTGGAATGAGAGTTGTATGTATGCCCCATCTCCTCGCCCCTAGCCCACCGTTGCAATTCAGCTAGAACGAAAGAGAGTGGGAACAAAAATTCAGATGACTGATGTTTTGTATCACATACAGATATATACATATGTACGTTTGTATGTGCATACGTACATTGTATATGGGTCATTCTATATGACTTTTACTTAATTACATACAAAATGAAATCCTTGATATACCCTCACCCTACGGGTAGGAGGGTATATGTCATTTGATACGACCCAAAAGTGTAACACCTACAAATATTCACATTAGAACCCAGGTGGCTTTGGACCAAATTCGATTCATGACTTTCTGAATCGTTTGAGCCATGTGCGCACGATATCTTTCGAAAGAGTTAAACAATCACTCTGAAATTTGGCATGGCTTAATATTTTCCCAAAACTGCCTACGGGATTGCATATTGGTTATATGTCCACACCCCTTCGGGTACCTCCCATACAAATGTGCTATTTCGCCCACTTTAGAAATCATGTAATAATATCAATATGACGAACGCGATCTCGCCCAAATTCTGTACTTAGTAAAACTATAGATAGACAATGGTTCGGACAAAAACATGGAAGTCTGGCAAGTCTCCTTCTGGTACCTCCCATACATGTGTACCATCCCACCCCTTATAAACCGTGTAATATTATCAATATGACCAACGCCATCTCGCCCAAATTCTGTATTTAGTAAAGCTATGACTGGAAGAAGTTTTGGACAAAAACTTGGAAGTCTGGCAACTCCCCTTCTGGTAACTCCCATACAAATGTACCATCCCGCCCCAATAGAAATCGTGTAATATTATCAATATGACCAAAGCGATCTTGCCCAAATTCTGTACTTAGTAAATCTATAGCTAGACAAAGTTTTGGACGAAAACATGGAAGTCGGGCAACTCCCCTTATGGTACTTACATACAATTTTCGAGAAAAAAACTACAATATTTTTTTCTATAACATGCGATATTTTGAATATGAGACATGTATGGTTTTACTGAGGGTGAGGGTATATATAAGTCGGTTTACCCGACTGAAACTTTTTCACTGGTTTGTTTCTAATGATGCACATTTAAGGTGTTTATACATAAAGGACATTCAGTGCTTTCGTATACGTTCATTAAATAAAAGATTTATGAATTGTATTGGTTCAACGGTGCATCGTTGGACAGTACCTTTTTTGTCCCGTTTTGGCCAATTTTTCGTCCTCGAACTATTTCCCACAAGTTTTTGCCAAAACATGTCTTCGCCTTTTTTTATTTTTTACTCCTTTTTGTCCCATCTCTATCTCAATTCCAACTGTTGTTGCCAATCGTAGCCGTGGACCAATTTTCCAACAAAAATCGTAATATTTGATTATTTTGTTTTTTTTTCGTATTTCGAAGTGTTTTCTATTCAATTTCCCACATTCCAATCCAAATTTGCAAAAATCCGATCTTAGCGGATGTCTAGGATGCAAGGGCTACACAGTATCCAAATTTCGTGATTCTAGCTTCAGCAGTGTCGTCAGTACAGTGATAAATCAGTCAGTAAGTCTGTCACGCAAGAGTTATATAGTATATATAAATATTATATGGGAGCGCAGTCTCTCGTATGCACTTGAACGTAAAGCACGTATCGATCGCTGGTTACAAATTGCTGTATAATGTGTTACGGTTTATTACACCAACAATTACGACACTGTATAATAAGAAAAAGTAAAATTACCAAAATTTGTAATAAGAAAGATTTCGATTGGACGTAAGTTCTTTTGCGAGCTTCAGTATGATTATGACAGCGCAATAAAATGCATGAAGTCGAAAAATATTGAATGTTTTTCATACACTACAAAACACAATGGGCATTTTAAGATCATTCTTTAGGTTAGCACAAATGGGATCCTTAAATAGTAAAAGAGGACCTATTCAAATCCGGCCTTAGCTGTCTTTATGTTAAATCAGTTTTTCGAGCCGCAAACAACAGAGATACCTGTATTATACGAGCATGTGATTTATTTGAATAAGAGCAATATGTCTCTAAAAGACAATAATTTAAACTACATTCGAGTAAAATGGATTCACAAAACTAAACTGCTTAACCATATCACACAATGTTACGATTGCCAAAAGTTTGGTCATGGATCTGTCAATTGTAATGCTAAACCTTTTTTACACCTTCGACACGATTACAAAAGGGCATACTGGAGATGTTTTCGAAATTATATCAACGATAATTCCATATCCCTTCTTAATTAATCTCTGGACACCCCTGAAAACATTGACCTATTGATAAGTTATATCACGATTAGTGTACCTAAACGTGTCTTTTAGAACAACCACGATAAAAAGCTTAACAAAAATTTATTTTTATCTGATTTCTCTTCATAACAATTCGAGAAGAAATTGTATTCGTTACAGAATCACTCACTATAAAGCTGAAATGACATTTCTAAGCCTTCAAGAAAATAGCATCATCGACACAACAAATATAAAAAAGAGGAAGTGTTAGCCTTCGGACTTAAGTAATGCGAGCTTTCGAGATCAATAAATATTCTTAACGAGCACACTGACAACTATTCTGATATTTCAGTAAATGTAGTGAAAAACATTTCTTAATATAGATGGTATTTTAAATAGAATACTTAATACCCTTCTTGGTTTTGCTCCTGGTTTTAAACCAGGTTTTGAAAATTTACCTATACTTTTCAACTCCTGTATTTAACTGGGATATTACCCCACAATATGGACACCATCTAAAGCCGGGCAAAAATCATAGAAATACCGATTCTTAAATCAGTTTACTAAATTCAATGTACAAGCTTTTAGATAGAGTATTAAAGCAAATTATTGTAGAATTTATCGAGGACAACGAAGTCCTTCCTGCTCAGCAATTTGGCTTCAGGCAAGAACACAATACAGTAAAAGACAAATTTAATGCAGGAAATTCTACAGCCGTGGTCTTATTAGATGTAAAAGCGGCATTTGATACTGTTTATCGAGTTTAATTTATCAGCAGTGAAAATCATTAAAAGTTTTCTATCAAATCGTTCATTTGGAGTAAATATTGGCCCCGAATTTTCTAATAGATACACCGTACCACATGGACGACCTCAGGGATCCATTTTGTCGCCATTATTATATAAATTATTTATCTCAGTAGTCATTGCTTGCATTATGTTTGTAATTTAGTTATAAAATACTTTAATAGTTGGAAAATCAAAATAAATCGATCTAAGCCGCACTTTATTTTCTTTACTAGAAAAAGAAAACCTTGAGTTGTGCAACAATTTAATGTAAACATCGAAATATAATGGGAGGGACACACTATCACATATCAAGTATCATCAATAGACTCAATGTTACTAATCGAAAGTCTAAACTTACCATGGACAGTAAAATTCTTATACTAAAGTTAGTTTTCCACCGCATTTATGATATATCTGACTGTCACATTAAACGTTTTCAGGTTTCGCAGAATAAAATCGTTAAAATCATGTATAATCTCCCATGTCACTACTCTACTTTACGGCTTCATTCTTTTCACAATATCTTTTCATAAATGTTGAAACTCTCGGTATTTCCATATAAACTCTCTTCGTTAACCATACGTTTTTCCAAATTAACTTAAGTATTTTTTTTATTTAAGGGTTTTTCTGTTAAATTTTTCTTGTATATAAATAAATAATTATCATTTGAATTAAAATATTAATAAATTATATACTTAGCAGACTTCGTCCACCAACAACAATTTTCACTTAGATATCTATTCATTATCTATCGATTGTGAAATTTTGTTCGTTTGTAGTCGCAAATTGAGATCGGCTAACCTGATTTGGCAATTTTTTAAAATCTTCGTTATAGTAATTGTTCGTGTAAAATTTGTTATTCTCTCTGTTTTACTTTATTTCCAAAAAGCTTTTCACAAAACTATCCAAAGCTAATTAACTGAAATTTAAACAACAGTCAGCTATTTAATTTATAAAATATCTGTCGTTATGGCAGATATACCTTTGTCTGCTTATGATATGTTTATTTCTCTAATAATGGCATATATTCCAAATCGCATATATATATATTTATAGTTGATATGCAGGTTCAAACTGTTAAGATGACACGACCGTTCGTCGGATCAGGACCTCATATAGCCTGTGACAATTCCTCGGTGGACAGTAATTTACTGCGAACGTTCCGTGACGACCGTTACATAACACCAACAAGAGGTGTTATTTTGGTATTCAAAGAAAAATTAAATTTTTTGAGATAAATGATCGATATAAGAGGAAGGTATGCCGTTAATAATAAAAAAAACAACATCAGCCAAATGGCCACCATGCATACAGGACCATATTATTTTCATGAAATTTTCCATAACCAAATCGCAAAGTGGCTGCCCTATGTTGTCGATAGCCCCACGATACTATCTTCGAGGTCTTGAATCGACGCTGGGGTGTTGGCTAATACCTTATCTTTCACGAGGCCTCAAAGGAAGAAGTCGCAAGCTGTTAAATCACAAGATATCGGTGCCAATTGTGATCACCTCTCCGAGAGATGACACGGTCCGGAAACTTTTCCGTAAAAGAGCAATGGTTTCGTTGCTTGTGTGGCACGTTAAAAGTAAACGTTATCCAGATCAATATCACCCAACTCCGACCATAAAAAATTATTAATCATCTGTCGATAGAGCAATCCATTCACCGTAACTGTTGATCCAACCTCATTTTCGAAAAGTAAGGTCCAATGACTCCATAAACCTCGCCAAACAGTACACTTTGAGGATGGAGAGGCTTCTCAGCAACAACTCTTGGATTTTCCGAGCCCCAGATGCGACAATTTTGCTTGTTGACGTAGCCACCGAGGTGGAAATGGGCCTCATCAGTCAAGATAATTTTAATGCCTTTCAAGGACCCAATCAGCAAAGACACGACATTGTTGATGATCGATCGGCGTGAGTTCTTGTGTTAACTGAACTTTATAAGCCTTAACACCCAAGTCTTTATGCAAAATACGGTATAATGACGTTTGTGGAATGTAAATTCAAAAGAACGACGATGATTGGACAAGCCTGGATTTTCTTCAACCCTTTCAGCTTCAGCAGCAATATTCTCAGTTGTTCTTGGGCGACGTACAAGGATTTTATTCTTTACATCACTTACTTGTCCCATAAGCTCGAATGTTTCCACCAATTTCTGTATTGCGGTCCGACAAGGTGCTTAACGACGACCCAAAAATGCTTTAGTTTTGCGCACTGTGACTGCAAGATTTTCACCATTTTTATAGTGAATTTTAATAATTTCATTGCGTTGTTGAAGCAGGTCTCGTTCCATTTTTAGTACTCAAAATTTATCATTGAAGACATTTTTAAAACTCATAACACAATCATTAATAGTATTTTTATAATAAACCAATGTTGGCTACCGTTATCGCTAAAATACCGTTATCAAATTTAAAACCCTTTCAAATTGAATACCGTTACCAAAACCGCTAAATTTTTTTTAAAAAACCGTTATATATTATCCATAACGTTTCCCGTATCTCTGGTATCTTACGGGTATTATTTGAATATTTTTTTCGATTTTATTATGTTTTCGTTGTTAAATGGTACATCGTACATTTTCGGCAAAACATATAAGAAAACTTTCAAAAAAAACACCAGCGATTGTTTACGTTAGTATAGAATTGCTGTTGCCAGAGTCGTGTTCATTTTCCACACCCCGTTATCGGTCGGAAAAAATTTATTAATATTAACGGCTGCCGCTCAGTGTTTCCGTTGTGCGACTAATGCGGCCTGCGACTTAATGTGCTACTTTTACGCTAGATATGCTTAAGAAAATAAAATTTAACCAGTGAAAAAGTTCCAGTCGGGTAAACCGACTTATATATACCCTCATCCTCAGTAAAAACATACAAGTCTCATATTCCATAATAGCAACCTCAAAATACCACAACTTTGTCTAGCTCTAGCTTTACTAAATACAGAATTTGGGTAAGATTGCGTTAGGCATATTGATATTATTACACGATTTCTAAGGTAGGCGTGATGGTTCATTTGTATGCGAGGTAACAGAAGGGGAGTTGCCAGACTTCCAACTTTTTGTCCGAAACTTTTTCCAGCCATAGCTTTACTAACTACCAAATTTGGGCAAGATCCCGTTTGGCATATTAATATTATTACATGGTTTTTAATGGAGCGGGATGGTACATTTGTATGGGAGGTACCAGAAGGGGAGTTGCCAGACTTCCAAGTTTTGGTTCAATGCTTAGTCTAACTATACGTTTACTAAATACAAAATTTGGGCAAGATGTCGTTGGGCATATTGGTGTTATTACACGATTTCTAAGGTAGGCGGGATGTTACATTTGTATGGGAGGTACCAGAAGGGGAGTTGCCAGACTACCAAGTTTTTGTCCAAAACTTAGTGCAGTTATACCTTTACTAAATACGGAATTTGGCCAAGATCGAAGTGGGCGTATTGATATTATTACACGATTTATAAAGTGGGCGAAATAGCAGATTTGTATGGGAGGTACCCGAATTGGTGTGGCCATATAGCCCATATGCAATCCCGTAAGCAGTTTTAGGAAAATATTAAGCCATGCCAAATTTCAGAGTGATTGCTTAACTCTTTCGAAAGTTATCGTGCGTACCAGCAGGACAGACAGACGGACGGACAGACGGACATGGCTCAAACGATTTAGAAAGTCATGAATCGAATTTGGTTCAAAGAGGCCTGGGTTCTAATGTGAATATTTCTAGGTGTTACACTTTTGAGCCGTATCAAATGACATATACCCTCCTACCCGTAGGGTGAGGGTATAAAAATTAGCAAAGTTTTCACTTTCCAACGACTAAAACTTTTTCTCAGTAAAGATATTGTTCTGATGTCTTAACGTTTTTTTTTTTATTTTTTTTTATGTATTGTTGATCTTTATTCTTTATACAGTTTTGTTTCTGTTAGTCGAGTTTGATTGGTTTTTATATATGGAACCGGGGAAACAAATTATAAGTCTTAATTATCTTATTTACGTAAACAAGTGGGCATAATGGACTATGAATAAAAATTTGGCGGAAGTCAAAATTTTTATTAGAACCGAGGTTTCAAACTTTAGACCTTATAGGTCATATCTGGTTAAGACGACTCGATTCATCTTCCAGATTAGAAGACACTTCAGCTAAGCCTGTGTGAAATTGCAATCAAGGCAATTGTAAATGGCAGGCACCGTTGTACGTTTATACAAATTGGCTGCACAAAGATTAACTATACTTTACAAAAGTAGGAATTTGGTTTCTATTTGACCTGCACTAGAAGACGGAATACAAAATGAAGTGTTCTCGTGAATAACGTTACAAGAGGCATTTTTTTTAATTTCTTTGATTTAATAAAACGTTGAAAAACTATGCAGCTTTTATCTGACAGAACGACTTTTTTGTGAAATTTTTAAAAAAAAATTACTTATTGTGCGACTTAACACTGCTGCCGATATCGGGGACATGTCCTACGATTTTCTTATTTCAGACAATAATATAGACCTTACTATGTCTACTCTTTTTTAATGGATGTTTTTGTCAAAATACATCCAGAACATATGATGTAAGAAATGCGTGAATGCCTTATTTGCACAAACGAACGTAATAAACATAATGTTGATGAACTCTTATATTTATTTTAATTGTTTTTAAAATTCTTTTTATATGTTCTCTTAATTTCAAATCTCTTTCTTCCTTTATTCGCTCTCTTAACTATTATCCCCTCTTTTAATTTGTAATGTTAACGCCACTGATCATAAATGTATGTTCTAAATTAACGGTATAATCGTACGACTTCTTATAAATAAGTAGAAACATAACAAAACAGATTGGCGATTATTTGCTTATATTGTCGATACTCAGTCAATAAAGTTTAGTGCATTTAAGTCAGTGCTGTGCAAATAGAAAAATGTAGTTGTGTTAGTGAAGAGGTGAAACTGCCAACTTTCAGCCAAATCATAATGTCAGTAAGAGGTTGAAAAACAGAATAATTATATCGCTCATTTACTTGAATAGTGGCATAACTCAAAATACGATTTTTTCAGGAGAGCCGTTTAAAATCGTAAATTTCGTCGTACTTTCCAAATATAGAAAAAGAACTGCAGGCTATTTCAATAATATGGAGTAGAACAAAAGCCAATTTAAATTAGAGATTTACAGCTTTTCCAAGAGCAAAAATATATAAAGTGAATTTTGAATTATGCCACTATTCAAGTAAATGAGCGTTATGTATTCATATAACTAAATTTTTTTTGAGTGTGACCTGACTGAAGCAAGAGCGTAAGAATACATGTAAATTGAGCGAGCACAATTGTGCAATGAAATGAACAGCACTGGTTTAAGTACATCACAACGAAAACATCAACTTCTTTCTTCTACATTGTTTGGTGACCCCGACGTGATTGTTGGGACAAGAGACAAGGGAGTTTTTTTGTTCGTGCAGTCCATACTGTGTGTGCAGTGCCTATTGCTGCTTAACAAAGTTGATTTGTTTTCGTTGTTGCTAACTGCGATCTTTCTAAAATTAAATTGAAAACCGGTTGCAATGAGTAACCTTGAAAGTTTGAAGAAGAAAAGAACCCATCTAAAAGGGACAGCTACGAGATTGGATAACTTTCTGAACCAAGTTACTAATGAAACCTCGCTTTTTGAACTACGTGCCAGAGTGGAGCAATTGGAAAAAATTTATGATAGTTTCCAGGCAATTGACATCGAAATGTCCGATCAAGGTGAAGCATTCCCAGAACGTGATACTGAATTGGAGGAGTTTGAGACCAGATATTTTCGTTTGAAAACAAAATACACCGAGATTATTGAAGCCAGGCTGCATTCAACTAATGTTATTGGAGATCCTCTTAATTCTACAACGATGCATCACGATGCCATGCAAAAGCTGCTGCAAACACAAACTGTGTTTCTAGAGAAATTATCAGCTTTACAACTTCCAGCTAATGTGGCGGCAGCCGCCAATACGTCTCAGACACTGAATAATTCCTGTCAATCTGCTGATGTGCGATTACCAAAACTAAATGTTCCAACATTTGACGGTAAATATTGCGAATTTAAATCATTCTTTGATCTTTTCAATAGCTCTATCCACAACAACAATACGATATCTGCTGCTCAAAAGTTTCAGTATTTGAAGGGCTTGTTAAAGGGTGATCCGGCGATGCTAATAACTCATCACGCTGTAACAGACGGAAACTATGCTGAAGCTTTAAAAAAGTTGCAGGAAAGATATGACAAACCGTCACTTGTGGTGGACTCATTAATTGAAACCTTTTTGTGCATCCCAAGAGCCGATAATTTACACGGACTACGAAATGTATCTAATATAGCAGATGAAGTGATTCGTGGGTTACGTGCACAAGGAACCGAAGCTGAAAGAAGAGATCCTTGGCTCATTCATCTCTTATTAAAACGAGTAGATAGAGATACACTACAAGCCTGGGCTGAGTATTGTGGTAAGATTTCCTTTCCTTCACTGGATAATTTTCTAGATTTTATTAATAAAAGATGTGATGCATTGGAGCGCCTGCCTTCGGAAGATAATGTTCACCTGCCTAAGACTCCAAAAATCAAACCAGTTCGTGCTTATACTAGTACCATGACACGATCCTGTGCATCTTGTTCAGAAAACCATCATTTGGCATACTGCCCATCGTTTAATAAGCTTGAAGTGCCCAGCCGTGTTGAATTTGTTAAAGCCAACAAATTGTGCTTTAACTGTCTTAAACCAAATCACCGAGTTCAAAATTGTCATCGAGACATATATGTGAGTCTTGCAAAGGCCACCACCATTCTTTAATTCATTTACGTCAAAGGCCCATCAACAAATCAACATTGGTGACAACTGTTGAACCAAATGTCGCCGTTAGTAACGAAGTGTTAGATATTTCTAAGGGCACGTTTGGAACTCCCCTGCAGCCATCTACGTCCGCCAATGTTATGTCAGCGAATTTATCGAAATCTGTAGGACCCCCATGCCTAAATATGCTGCTTCCAACTGCACGAGTAATGGTACGAGATAATCTGGGTTCCTACCAAAAATGCAACGTACTTCTAGACTCTGGCTGTCAAAAAATTTTGATTTCCGAAAAATGTGCCCAAAGACTTGGTATACCCCGAAGGCCTTCCAAAATATTCGTTTGCGGTGTAGGCAATAATAAAGCTGGTGCAACACAAGGCTCTGTTGAAGTACATGTAAAATCTTTGCATAGTGATCAGAATATAAATATACTAGCTCATGTTTTTAAGAGTCTAACTTCAAAACTCCCTAGTTCTCCTTTGCCAATAAAATATTGGGATGAAGTTAAACATCTTCCTTTAGCTGACGACTGTTTCAATACCCCGAAAGATATAGATATACTGATTGGATATGACTATTTTTTCTCCCTTATAAGAGATGGCCAACTCTCAAAGGATGGTATTTTGCTAGATCAGAATACAGCCTTTGGCTGGGTGATCTGCTGTGGATGTATGCAGACCGATTCTATAAATGTGTGTTTAGTTATGAGCCAAGCTGTTCATGAAGATCTTAACCAAACTTTACGCCGATTTTGGGAACTAGAAGCACTAACGCCAAAAAAGGCCCCCTTAACTCTAGAAGACCAACGAGCTGAAGACTTGTTCACAACAACAACTATAAGAGCTGAGAAATATCGTGTCAGATTGCCTTTTAAAGATGCTCCTGAATGGGGTGAGTCGTTTACAAATGCCTATAGAAGACTTAATGCTATGGAGCGTAAATTCAAATCCAATCCTGCTTTAAAAGAATCTTATATAAACTTTATGCGAGAGTATATTTCCGCAGGTCACATGGAGCTTGTACATGAAAGCGAAATACACCGACCTGTTTCAGAGATGTATTATTTGCCTCACCATGCTGTGATGAAGGAGCCTAGCCTTACTACAAAGCTGCGAGTAGTTTTTGATGGGTCCAGCAAATCTTCTAATGGATTCTCTCTTAATGATAACCTACTAAAAGGGCCCATATTGCAGCAAGATTTGTTGAGTGTCTTACTTAGATACAGGTGCAATAAGTTCTGCTTGCAGCTGACATTAAACAAATGTTCAAGATGATTGAGATTCAGCACTGTGATCGAGACTTCCAGAAAATTTTGTGGCGCGAGACTTCGAGCGATGCTGTTCAACATTATAGGCTAACTACGGTGACTTACGGCACAACCCCTGCTCCTTACCTCTCCTTACGAACACTTCAGCAGCTAAGTGAAGATGAAAGGGAACGTTTCCCATTAGGTAGTGAAGCCTTGAAAAGCTGCGTTTATGTTGATGACTGTATGTCAGGCTCTAATACAATTGAACAAGCTCAACAGCTAGCTAAAGAGCTAAATAGTTTGCTTATGGCTGGCGGCTTTAACCTAAGAAAATGGGCAACTAATGATGCAAGAGTTTTAAAGCAAATACCTGAGAGTGAGAAAATTGAGAGTGTAGTGAGCATTTCTAATGATATGTCGGTATGCCTTCTCGGTGTTTATTGGAATCCGACTACTGATACATTTCTGTATAAAGTGAAGGAAAAGGAATACCACATTAATACAAAAAGGAGACTTCTATCCGAAATATAGAAGATGTTTGATCCGCTGGGATTTATCTCCCCTGTTATAATATCCCTTAAAATCATAATGCAACAACTTTGGTTACTCGATTTGGAATGGGACGATATATTACCCGACGAAATAAAATCTCTATAGACAGAAAGCATATTGTGTGCTGGTCAGATAGTAAAACGGTATTGGCGTGGATTTCATCTCATCCATCGAAGTGGAAAACGTTTGTTAGCAATAGAACTGCGTATATATTGGAAACTCTTCCTGAAGTGAGGTGGAGGTATATCCCGACAAAACAAAATCCTGCTGATTTTGCCACGAGAGGTATTAGACCCAGCTTTCTTGTCGATAATGTGCTGTGGTTCCGAGGTCCGTCTTTCCTGGAAAATGACTGTAACGATTGGCCAAAACCTGATTGTAATCATCCGACTACTAACGAAGAAATGGTAAGCAGAAACCAAGTAACCCTACTGACTACTGATTCAGCAACATATGATACTATTTCTACCATCACTGCACGAGTCTCACGTTGGTCTCGTTTGGTACGAGTATTGGCATATTGCTTAAAAGCATGTCGACTATTTCGATCAAAATCTAAGTGTTTCAGCCGTTAAAAGTAGAGGAACTACGAAATGCGGAGAATCGCATTTTCCGTTACTATCAAACTATAGATTTTGCAGATGTAATAGATAGTATTAATAGTGGTAGGGCTGCTATCTCTAGTAAAAAACTTAGACGATTATCACCATTCCTAGATGAATATGGAGTTTTACGTGTCGGAGGTAGACTCAGAAAAGCAGATTTGCCATATGATATTGTTCGCGAATGTCATCTTATAAATTTACATGCCGGAGTGACTTTACAGATAGCAACACTAAGGCAGCGGTATTGGATCATCGGTGCACGAGAACTGGCAAAACGAGTTTATCATCTTTGTAAATTCTGTCATCGCTACAGTATTAAATCAAATAACCAGCTTATGGGTGATCTCCCGAAATATAGAGTGAATGCCTGTTATCCATTCTATTGTTGATGAAACTGACACAACGTTAAAAGAGTATCATCATGTCTAGCTCGCCCGGAGATGAATGCCAATCAGATAACGCTGCCGAACACAACACAAGCCATCAACAAGCCATCAACTGAAACATCGAACCCTACTAATAGAGATGCACTTAATAACAACTTTGGCGAGTCAGTAGTGAAGAATGTGTTTTAATACGCTTGTGTTTACCGAATGCCCTCCTTCTCATTAAATGCCGCACCTATAATCTCTCAACAGCAGAGCCCTTTCGCACCGTCTCACACCACAAACCTTCAACATAACTATAATTTCATAATTCCTGAATCAAACGTCAACTCTCATTTCAATCCATACCTCAATAGGTTTCATATTCAATCCCAATATTACGGCTGATATAACACTGTCAAATCATACATCAGGCCTTGCAAAGGAACTTACGAATCGAGCCTGCCGCGCGCAAAGAAAGGCTATTTACGGTAATAAATTGTGCAAAACTACAGCACAACAATGCAGGCGATGGGCCTGTCGGACTATTTATTATGGATTGAGGAAAATATCATGTTTCAAATGCCAAAACAATCACTGCCTATATGAGTGTCATGAATTTACAACTCTTAGTGTGGAGGAAAGATGGAATTTTATTCATTCGAATAATTTAGGCTTACGTTGTTTTAAGAAACATCATATTAAGTGATGACAACCGAAACGTCAATGTGGAGTGGACAATTGTAAAATGACACATAACTTGTTGTTACATAGAAATAATGGAGCAGCAGGCACAACACCAACTTAAACACAGAAACATTTGAAAGACGTGCCAATCATGCCCTACACACCTGCTAAGGCCAAACTTATTACTGGGCTGGGTAATGCAAAACTCTGTTTTCCCCTAGAAATAAGAGAGAACGGTGATAACGAGCTAATAGCTACAAGATTGTCTCATCTGGTGGAGATGGATACGAGATTTGATAGAAATTAAAAATTTTCGCATCCCAAGGTGTCATCCTCTAGCAACAATCTCTCAACATTTTCGTGGACGCCAGTATCGATACTTAACAAAGAATTGATTTTCTTAAAAACTAAAATAAACCAAAGTAGAAAATACTACAGTAGTTCAGCTACATATACCTCCCCTAGAGACATTGTTAACAAAATCTCTACCGAAATGTAACTCGTTTCTTTTTAGCATGGTTATTGTACGGAGGTTGAAGAGACTTTCTTACACAATCTTCGCGAACTAAAATAAATTCACAGGTTTGTGGAGACACGAATACTGTTCGATTGGTTTTATGGTTAGGTGAATTTGGCTTAAATGAGTTCATTTTATTTTTGAGCGATTTCACGTATTCATTGGTTTTCATTGGATGTTTCTGCCAAAAAAGAGCTGTTCCATAAACGTTCCGATGGTGTAATATAGTGTTTTGTTCCTTGTCGTGTGTACACGCACATTTCGTTCGGTGCGCGTCTTGTACCTATTCCGTCCATATTCCGTTTTGCAACAAAAATAATAAATAATAAACACCAACAACAACAAAAACTCAACTCCACACGCATCAACAAAAACATAACACTAAGGAATTTTCCATGCCCCCCTCGTTGCCTTGTATGAGGTAAACCTTCTTGCGCCTCTTGGAAACTCTGATCATTGCACCATTTCAGCATCCTTTTCTTCTAAACCAGTCACGAAGAGGACAATATACATATACGAAAAGGCACGTTGGACCGAGCTCAACAGTTTTTACCAACAATTTAACTGGAAACTATGATTCCTAGACAAAAATGTCGATGCTGCTGCTGAAATGCCACGGACGCGGTTGACAAAGCTATCCTTCTGGCTGAAATATTTGAAAGAATTCATCTTTGCCAGAAAGCAGTCAACCATTCCCCGTGATCTAATATCTAGTTCGATGCCCCAGATATTCTTTCGAACACGTGGTGTTAAAAGGGTTCTTGCAGATCTAAAAGTAAATAAAACTCCGAGCCCGGATGGTATTTCAGCACTTGTCATATGTAAGTACTCTTCGACGCTAGCTCGTCCATTGCGCAATCTTTTCAACATGTCCTACCGTGCTGGTATTTACCCTTCACGTTGGAAATTTGTCAATGTTCAACCGATCTCCAAGAAAGGTGAGGCTACAAATCTTGCAAACTACTGCCCAATTGCAATATGTTCTGCGCTCTCGAAGGTTATGGAGAACATGGTTAACCAGCATCTGGTTAAGTATCTAGAGTCTAACAGCCTCCTGAATGATCGACAGTATGGCTTCCGTAGAAATCGATCTACTGGAGACATGATGGCGTTCCTTCCGGAGCGATGGAGTCGATCTATTCACGCTCTTGGTGAAAGTAAGGTCGTAGCTCTGGATATTTCCCAGGCGTTCGATAGGATCTGGCACGAAGCACTCATATCAAAACATATTGAATTTGGTGTCGATATTACCGACGATATTCTCTCGAGTTATATCGAGATTCCTCAGGGATCGCTCTATACGAGTTGTTATAGATGGGGTCTCATCCAACGAGCATAGATTGACAGCAGGAGTGCCACAAGGCTCTGTCCTCTCTCCTTCTCTATTCCTTATTTTCATTGACGACTGTGAACCCGATCTACTCTTTTTCAACCTATGCCATTCATACTCATTTGATCATCGGCCAGGTCCTCTGGAGTTCGAAGACAAAAAACGAAAAATTAATGACTCACTAAACCGCGAACTGGCGACGATTTGTGAGGCCAAATGAACAGAGTAGATTTTAATGCGTAAAAGACTCAGCATCGTCAATCTCTATGGGTGGTGTGGATATCCACGAATCTTGATGTTCTGTGCATGAAGATACAGGGGTGATGCTCGCTGGGCTAGCCATATATTCGAAGTGTCGAAAGAACCATTCAAGTGTTTAGACTTTTTGAAGCGGTGCAAGAACTTTTGGCCCGTGTACAGAAGAGAGCGGTGGTGATGATTGGGGATAGTATGGTATCCAACTCTATTGTTTCCCTTCAGCAATGCAGATTGTGGGTTGTATATCGCTGTTCTATAGATATTTTAACGGTCTCGGCTCCTCAAATATCCTTCGTCTTGTTAGAACATTTAGCCGGAATAGGCGGCTTTCGAGAGACACTCATCCGTTTGTGGTCGGTTGATCGGACGACGTACTACAGAGAAAATTTGTTCTTCACCCGAACCGTTCGTATGCGAAATATTAAATGTGTTTCCTGCCAGTTGTGACATTCAGAAAATCAAAACAAATGTCATCAAACACTACTCCCTGTTTCCTCCTTCCGAAACCCTAATTTCCTTCCGCTAACACAATGCATTGCATTTATAGGGGGCACAATGGAGTGTTGGCATTAAAAAAATTAATAGAGAAGCTCTTCGAGTTGTCTTTAATGTGCTTTTAAAGCCAAATATTGGAAGATTAAACTGCGTTTAAACGTTTACTGGAAAAATTAGTTTGAAGTTTTACTTCAGTTTAAACGAAAAACGAAGATCAGCCCCGACTCATTTATTGGGCCTGAGCAATGTTCGTCAGTCTGGTACGCACGATAACTTTCAAACAATCCCTTTAAAATTGGGCATGTTTTATTATTTTCCCGAAATTACTTATGGGATTGCAAATGGGCTATATGGACCCCTACAGGTATTACCCACACAAATTTTCAATCCGTTCACTTTAGTAATAATGTAGTAATATTAATACGACCAGCGCGATCTTTTTAGTAAAGTTATCCATTCCGCCCACTTTGAAAATAGTGTAATAATAGTACTACGCTTTATGCAACCTCTGTCATTCGTACTCGTTTGAACCTCGGCAATCTCCGCCGGAGGTCGAGGACACAAGGCGAACGATGAATAACTCACTAAACCGCGATTTGACGACGATATGTGAGTGGGGCCATTTGAACAGAGCATATTTTAATGCATAAAAAACCCAGTGCTCTTTGTTGTCACACAAACGTTCCACTGAAGATACAGGGTGATTCTCGCTATGCTAGCCGTATATTCGAAGTGTTAAAAGAAGCACTAAAGTGTTTAGGCTTTTTAAAGCGGTGCATTAAATACTTCTCCCCATCTTTTTTTTGCATAACTTTATATGTTTATAGCTGTATAAAATACGGAATTTGGGATTGGCCGTAGTAATATTATTACGATTAACCATAAATTGTATGATTGAAAATTTTGTAAAGTAAGCATAAACTTAAGGTATAAATATTACCCTCCTAAGCGTAGGGTGATAGTATAAAAATGTTTTTGTTTGCCTTAATGTTGTTTAAATATTAAACATTAAAATTTATAATTGAAATGGTTTATTTATCTAAGTATGACCTGCTACTAATAAATAAAGAAGATGAAAAATCAAAAAAATACCACATTTCCATGCTAAATATTAAAAATAAAATTTACCTTGAATTCCTAAATAACTACTGAACCGATTTTATTGAAATTGAAACAGCAGAAAAACGTATAGAGTTGTCAGTCGAATAAAAAACTAAAATATTTCTACCGGTTCAAAAGTTACAGAGTTCGGGCTAGTTCAAAACAATTCATAACCACTGTGAGACGTGAATGTATCTATATCCTGGGAGAGATGGGAGGTCTTGAGGTTTCCCTAACCACCATATACTTTGATGTCTGTGGAGATAATACCCCCTCACCTCCCGTCTGCCGTGCCGCAGTCTGGTACCGGGCCGCGTTAAACTAATATCGTATATTTGTATGGCAGGTACCAGACTCCCTGTTTCCTCCTTCCGAAACCCTAATTTCCTTCCGCTAACACAATGCATTGCATTTATAGGGGGCACAATGGACTGTTGGCATTAAAAAAAAAATAGAGAAGCTCTTCGAGTTGTCTTTAATGTGCTTTTAAAGCCAAATATTGGAAGATTAAACTGCGTTTAAACGTTTACTGGAAAAATTAGTTTGAAGTTTTACTTCAGTTTAAACGAAAAACGAAGATCAGCCCCGACTCATTTATTGGGCCTGAGCAATGTTCGTCAGTCTGGTACGCAGACAATCAAACAATCCCTTTAAAATTGGGCATGTTTTAATATTTTTCCGAAATTACTTATGGGATTGCAAATGGGCTATATGGACACACCCCTTCAGGTATCACCCACACAAATTTTCAATCCGTTCACTTTAGTAATAATGTAGTAATATTAATACCACCAGCGCGATCTTTTTAGTAAAGCTATCCATTCCGCCCACTTTGAAAATAGTGTAATAATAGTACTACGCTTTATGCAACCTCTGTCATTCGTACTCGTTTGAACCTCGGCAATCTCCGCCGGAGGTCGATGACACAAGGCGAACGATGAATAACTCACTAAACCGCGATTTGACGACGATATGTGAGTGGGGCCATTTGAACAGAGCATATTTTAATGCATAAAAAACCCAGTGCTCTTTGTTGTCACACAAACGTTCCACTGAAGATACAGGGTGATTCTCGCTATGCTAGCCGTATATTCGAAGTGTTAAAAGAAGCACTAAAGTGTTTAGGCTTTTTAAAGCGGTGCATTAAATACTTCTCCCCATCTTTTTTTTGCATAACTTTATATGTTTATAGCTGTATAAAATACGGAATTTGGGTAAGATCAGATTGGCCGTAGTAATATTATTACGATTAACCATAAATTGTATGATTGAAAATTTTGTAAAGTAAGCATAAACTTAAGGTATAAATATTACCCTCCTAAGCGTAGGGTGATAGTATAAAAATGTTTTTGTTTGCCTTAATGTTGTTTAAATATTAAACATTAAAATTTATAATTGAAATGGTTTATTTATCTAAGTATGACCTGCTACTAATAAATAAAGAAGATGAAAAATCAAAAAAATACCACATTTCCATGCTAAATATTAAAAATAAAATTTACCTTGAATTCCTAAATAACTACTGAACCGATTTTATTGAAATTGAAACAGCAGAAAAACGTATAGAGTTGTCAGTCGAATAAAAAACTAAAATATTTCTACCGGTTCAAAAGTTACAGAGTTCGGGCTAGTTCAAAACAATTCATAACCACTGTGAGACGTGAATGTATCTATATCCTGGGAGAGATGGGAGGTCTTGAGGTTTCCCTAACCACCATATACTTTGATGTCTGTGGAGATAATACCCCCTCACCTCCCGTCTGCCGTGCCGCAGTCTGGTACCGGGCCGCGTTAAACTAATATCGTATATTTGTATGGCAGGTACCAGACTCCCTGTTTCCTCCTTCCGAAACCCTAATTTCCTTCCGCTAACACAATGCATTGCATTTATAGGGGGCACAATGGAGTGTTGGCATTAAAAAAAAAATAGAGAAGCTCTTCGAGTTGTCTTTAATGTGCTTTTAAAGCCAAATATTGGAAGATTAAACTGCGTTTAAACGTTTACTGGAAAAATTAGTTTGAAGTTTTACTTCAGTTTAAACGAAAAACGAAGATCAGCCCCGACTCATTTATTGGGCCTGAGCAATGTTCGTCAGTCTGGTACGCAGACAATCAAACAATCCCTTTAAAATTGGGCATGTTTTAATATTTTTCCGAAATTACTTATGGGATTGCAAATGGGCTATATGGACACACCCCTTCAGGTATCACCCACACAAATTTTCAATCCGTTCACTTTAGTAATAATGTAGTAATATTAATACCACCAGCGCGATCTTTTTAGTAAAGCTATCCATTCCGCCCACTTTGAAAATAGTGTAATAATAGTACTACGCTTTATGCAACCTCTGTCATTCGTACTCGTTTGAACCTCGGCAATCTCCGCCGGAGGTCGATGACACAAGGCGAACGATGAAAAACTCACTAAACCGCGATTTGACGACGATATGTGAGTGGGGCCATTTGAACAGAGCATATTTTAATGCATAAAAAACCCAGTGCTCTTTGTTGTGACACAAACGTTCCACTGAAGATACAGGGTGATTCTCGCTATGCTAGCCATATATTCGAAGTGTTGAAAGAAGCACTCAAGTGTTTAGGCTTTTTAAAGCGGTGCATTAAATACTTCTCCCCATCTTTTTTTTTGCATAACTTATATGTTTATAGCTGTATAAAATTCGGAATTTGGGTAAGAGAAAAGTCGTTTCGAATATTCTTCCGGCAAGTGTGTTTCGTATCCGTTGTGACATTCTGAAATTAAAAACAAATGTCAATAAACACTACTCCCTCTTTTCTACTTCCTTCCTCTAAATCAATGTATTGCATTTATAGGGGAATACCCTTTTTGTCTTAAAAAAAGTCTACAAGTGAGAAAGTTTCAGACTCACCATCAGTAAAATAAAAACATACAACCACCATTAGATAAAAGATCTGCCGAAACCTCAAAATACCGAATTTTACAGAAAAGTATTGTATTACACATTTTAAAAAGTAGGCGGAATGGTACATTTGAAGTGGTCCACACCACTTCACTTTATACGTTTATAGCTGTATAAAATACGGAATTTGGGTAAGATCGGATTGGCCGTAGTAATATTATTACGATTAACCATAAATTGTATGATTGTAAATTTTGTAAAGCAAGCATAAACTTAAGGTATAAATATTACTAATAAAAAATTAGTAAATATCAGAGTAAGTAAACAACGGTTTTCTATATCTATTTATCCGTCCAAGTTACAAGTGCTTGAAGCTATTCAAAAAACAAAATTAATACAGTCAAATGATATATACCCTCCTAAGCGTAGGGTGACAGTATAAAAATGTTTTTGTTTGCCTTAATGTTGTTTAACTATTAAATATTAAAATTTATAATTGAAATGGTTTATTTATATAAGTATGACCTGCTACTAATAATAAAGAAGATGAAAAATCAAAAAAATACCACATTTCCATGCTAAATATTAAAAAAAAATTTACCTTGAATTCCTAAATAACTACTGAACCGATTTTATTGAAATTGAAACAGCAGAAAAACGTATAGAGTTGTCAGTCGAATAAAAAACTAAAATATTTCTACCGGTTCAAAAGTTACAGAGTTCGGGCTAGTTCAAAACAATTCATAACCACTGTGAGACGTGAATGTATCTATATCCTGGGAGAGATGGGAGGTCTTGAGGTTTCCCTAACCACCATATACTTTGATGTCTGTGGAGATAATACCCCCTCACCTCCCGTCTGCCGTGCCGCAGTCTGGTACCGGGCCGCGTTAAACTAATATCGTTCGAAGACTTGCTTTTGATCGTCGTCGTTGCCACCAGCGACATTCCATTTCGACAAAAAGCACGCGCTTGAATACCCGCGTTTACCACAGACAGTGAGGAGTCGGTACTACGCTTCATTACAGCCACCGCAACCAACTGACAACTAACAATTGGAAATTTGGACCTGATTCTGATGGACAACCGGAAAAAGTCGTTGTAGAAGGAATGGATCTGGATACTGACGCTCCCGTAGATACCGAGTCTAATGGTGTCAAATCGCATGATCTTGGTGGTCAGCTGATGTCTCTTGCAATAAAGCCATATTCGCTCGAGTTGTTGGCATGTGGCACCGTCTTGTTGAAACCACATATTCTCCAAGTCGTATTCTTCAATAGCAGGCGAAAAAATCGGTTATCATACGACCATAAGGCTTCGAATTATCGGTGACAGTCGTTTCCTCGTAGTTTTCGAAGAGGTAAGATCCAATAAGACCAAAGAACGCACCAAACAGTGACTTTTTGTGGATGTAATGGCCTCTCTTCAATTACTTGAGGATTCTCAGAACCCCAAATCCAACAATTTTGTTTATTAACATACACACCGATTGAGAAATGTGCTTCATAACCATAAACCATAATCTCCTCTTAAAGCACGATATGTGGCTGTGCCAAAATCAACATTGGTACATTTGTAATGGAGGTACCAGAAGGGGAGTTGCCAGAAACTTTGTCCAGGTATACCTTTACTAAATACGGAATTTGGGCAAGATGGCGTTGTTCATATTGATAGTATTACACGGTTTATAAGGGACGGGATGGTACATTTGTATGGCAGGTACCAGAAGGGGAGTTGCCAGACTTCCAAGTTTTTGTCCAAAACGTTGTCTAACTATACGTTTACTAAATACTAACTTTGGGCAAGATCAAGTAGGGCATATTTGTATTATTACACTATTTATAAGGTAGGCGGGATTGTACATTTGTATGGGAGGTACCAGAAGGGGAGTTGCCAGACTTCCAAGTTTTTGTCCAAAACTTTGTCTATCTACAGATTTACTGAATAATCGTCAAGTGATGACTTGTTTGTTTGTATTAAACACACTTCCCATGCATCTCGGCAAATGACATACGGTCGGATACACCGACTAATTGGGTAATGTTGAATATCGCAGGGGACATTCTGATCGGATAGAATTCCAGGTGATAACGAGCTTCAAAGTCTTTAAATCCCGCGGCCCTGATAAAATAGCACCAGCGAAGATTCCAAATAGACTAAACCTATTGACTCCTTGGCTCCTAAATTTATACACTTTGTACATCAAGTTTTCATACATTCGCGCCAAATAGAGGGAACCGTTTCATACCGAAAGCGGGAAAACAATCCTATTAGTCTCTCATCCTTCCTTCTAAATACCCTGGATATAATGACAGACGTATTCTTGCGCAAGACCGTTGTAACCAGACGGTTATCTGCATGCCAACATGCTTATCGAAAAGGTAAATTTACGAAAACGGCGATTCATGCTTTAATATGTCATGTAGAGAAATCTATTCACCAGAAGGAATACACTCCCATTGCCTTTATAAACTTAGAGGGTGCAGAAATCCGTAGCTGTGACGTAATGTCATAACCGCTACAGGTTCAACATCTACTCTGACAGCCAGGATGCGATAAGATATCTGCAGTGGAGCTCTTAACAAGGTGGCCAAGCAGTTAGAGATTTACCTCATTTGGGTGTCGGGGCACAGAAACATTGCAGGAAAGGTAGAACAGATGAGCTGGACCGATTTGTGGCAACCTTACAAGTTGTGCATTTAAAATATTTTAAAATGAGAATGGCGTTAAGTAAATTGTATCGTAGCTCACAACAATACTGAGATACACCTCCATATGAATCAAATCCTCAATCGGTTAAATTGAAAATAATGGGCGTGGCATCGAAAAAAACCACACACCCACTTTTTTCGACAATGATTGTGCCTCTTTACAGTCAGTTTCGTGACGTGATGACTTTCCGGTAGTATAATAAAATCCCTTTGCGCCCCGCAGAATTGTCTTGCATATTGTGCAGGATTTATACACATACATTGAGTTTGTCAAAGGCATCGATTGCTTTCACCTTTCCAATCAAAATAGAAGCGTATTCACCCGAGTTTTTTGCTTTATTTATATGAGCTGCATTGAGTAATACTGCTTTTCCAACGAAAACCCAATAGCTCGATAAAGCCTCAACCAAATATTATTCAAAATTAATTAAAATAGTAATAGAATATTTAAGTAACGTTGACGAATTTTCGTTGCAAAGTCGAGTACATTCATGGCACTTGGCACGTGTTTCCATTCGGCAATTTCAGTAAACTTTAAGAAACATGGCAAATTGTTTATATTTTTTAGGGTCGCGGTTTAACCAATACAAAACTGTTTTGGAATCGGTCCACATAACCTTTCGCTATAATTGTATGTTCTGGAATCTGATTATAAATCTGATCCCAATGACTGCCGCATGTAGTTCAGGATGTGGCACAGAGAGGGGTCTAAGCGGAGCCACCTTTGATTTAGCTGCAATCATTATGAGTTTTACTCAAGGTTTTGAAACCGAAAAGAATAATATTATGGATAACGGATATCGGTTCCGGTATTTCAGACTAAGAAGAAAAATATTTAAAAAACTGAAGACACACGTTTATTCAATTCAAACGTTTTATAATTGAAATCCGAAAATTGTTATGTTTATTACGTTCGTTTGTGCAAATAAGGCATTCACGCATTTCTTACATCATATGTTCTGGACGTATTTTGACAAAAACATCCATTAAAAAAGAGTAGACATAGTAAGGTCTATATTATTGTCTGAAATAAGAAAATCGTAGGACATGTCCCCGATATCGGCAGCAGTCGCACAATAAGTAATTTTTTTTAAAAATTTCACAAAAAAGTCGTTCTGTCAGATAAAAGTTGCATAGTTTTTCAACGTTTTATTTAATCAAAGAAATTAAAAAAAATGCCTCTTGTAACGTTATTCACGAGAACACTTCATTTTGTATTCCGTCTTCTAGTGCAGGTCAAATAGAAACCAAATTTCTACTTTTGTAAAGTATAGTTAATCTTTGTGCAGCCAATTTGTATAAACGTACAACTGTGCCTGCCATTTACAATTGCCTTGATTGCAATTTCACACAGGCTTAGCTGAAGTGTCTTCTAATATGGAAGATGAATCGAGTCGTCTTAACCAGATATGACCTATAAGGTCTAAAATTTGAAACCTCGGTTCTAATAAAAATGTTGACTTCCGCCAAATTTGTATTCATAGTCCATTATGCCCACTTGTTTACGTAAATAAGATAATTATGACTTATAATTTGTTTCCCCGGTTCCATATATAAAAACCAATCAATATTTCAATTATCTCAAACTCGACTAACAGAAACAAAACTGTATAAAGAATAAAGATCAACAATACATAAACAAAAATAAAAAAAAAAACGTTAAGACATCAGAACAATATCTTTACCGAGAAAAGGTTTTAGTCGTTGGAAAGTGAAAATTTTGCTAATTTGTATACCCTCACCCTACGGGTAGGAGGGTATATGTCATTTGATACGGCTCAAAAGTCTAACACCTAGAAATATTAACATTAGAACCTAAGTCTCTTTGCACCAAATTCGATTCATGACTTTCTAAATCGTTTGAGCCATGTCCGTCTGTCTGTCCTGCTGATACGCACGATAACTTTCGAAAGAGTTAAGCAATCACTCTGAAATTTGGCATGGCTTAATATTTTCCCAAAACTGCTTAAGGGATTGCATATGGGCTATATGGCCACACCCCTTCGGGTACCTCCCATACAAATCTGTTATTTCGCCCACTTTAGAAATCGTGTAATAATATCAATACGCCCACTTCGATCTTGGCCAAATTCCGTATTTAGTAAAGGTATAACTGCACTAAGTTTTGGACAAAAACTTGGTAGTCTGGCAACTCCCCTTCTGGTACCTCCCATACAAATGTAACATCCCGCCTACCTTAGAAATCGTGTAATAACACCAATATGCCCAACGACATCTTGCCCAAATTTTGTATTTAGTAAACGTATAGTTAGACTAAGTATTGAACCAAAACTTGGAAGTCTGGCAACTCCCCTTCTGGTACCTCCCATACAAATGTACCATCCCGCTCCATTAAAAACCATGTAATAATATTAACCCTCTAACTGGTAACCGTTCCTGTAGGAACGGTTGACAAAAGTCAAATTTCCCACACACGTGGCAATACTCATATGCAAATCTATGTTAAAATGTGTTCTCTAAGTTTACCGTTACATTTTGAAGGCGGAGCGAACTTGATCTGACGTTTCGTTCTCCGACAGTGCTTAGTTGTCTGTTGAATTTCGAGCTTTGAGCACGTGTAATTATTTCTGTGTTAACCTATCACTTCAAACCAAGAATTATTATTTCCACTCGTAAGAATCCATCGCGAATTTTTTCCACGTGAATTGATAGATTATCAAGTGTTTTTACCAACATTCAGCGATTTTCTACTTTTCAACACCGTTCAGGTAAGAAAAGGTGATGCGGTCCTATAGGAACGAGTGCCGGGTCACACAACATTTTTCTCCACCTATGTTGTTTCGCTATTGTGCTATTATTCTACTGTTGTTCCCCCTTTTTTCACCTATTATACAAAGAAATGAGTCAAAGAACGCGTAAATTTTACAAATTGTCTGATTTGAGTGAAGAGGAGGTAATTGAGCTCATGGATTCGGTCGAGACACCTGCCAATAGTGATGAAGAAGATGCCGCCGATTATGACAGTGACGACAGCGTCGCAGATCCAGATTTCGATCCACATGTTCATGAAATTAGTCCTGAAGACGATGCACTTCTCAATGAATCAAATTGTTCGTCCTCTGTGATTCTGCAGGCTATGCTTATCGATTCGAAATATACAATGGTGCTGGAGATAATGTGGTGCTCGACGGTCTGACCTTGGTAGCACTGCGAACGTTGTCGTTCGCTTATCTCAAACGATTCCAGACTACAAACACCATATTTTGTATTTCGACAATTTTTACACATCGCTGCCGTTGCTGGTGTATTTGCGTGCTCGAGGAATATACAGTTTGGGCACTGTTCGTGTCAACCGGATTCCAAATTGCAAGCTGCCAATAGATGCGGCAATAAAACAGGAAGAAAGAGGCCATGCAGTTGAATTTATTGGGACTGCTTACGGCGTTGATGTTTCCACCGTGTTGTGGAAAGACAACAAAAGTGTACGCCTCGCATCGACATATGTTGGCATAAAACCATTCAATCGCTTGAATCCAAATCGCCAACAAGCGAAAGCGACGCGGTATGATAGAAAAAAGAAGCTTTTCTTAGAAGTTGATTGTCCACAAATCATACGCGAATACAATAGCCACATGGGTGGCGTAGATTTGATGGACGGTCTGATGGGCCGATACCACATCAGAGCGAAAACTCGAAACGCAATGGTACGGCTTTTCTATCATTTCATCGACATGGCCGCAGTGAATGCGTATATTTTGTATCGGCGATCGTATGAAGAAAAACGCAAAGATTCTAGTTGCAGCTTGATCGGAACAAAATTGCTGCAGCTTCCCCAATTTCGTGAACAAATTGCGGCTGGTCTCGTTTCTCGCGTGCAGAAACGTGGTGCCGGTCGACCACCACCGCGACCATCAGCGCCCACATCGCCGGCACTATCATCAACACCACCACCGTGCGATTTGAAGCCTGGTGAAAAGGCCAAACATCTGGTGGCTGATCTTCGCTTCGATGGGCTGCATCATAATCCACTGATGTTGTCCAACAAAGAGAAAAGAGACTGCAAACAATGCAAAAAGTCCAAAACACAATTTTTTTGTGAGAAATGTCGCATGCATTTATGCATCACACCACTAAAGAACTGTTTTCGTGCTTACCACCGTAAAGCCTGAGCTACTTATTCATTGTTAATTTTTTTTTATTCATTTATAATTTGTTACCTTTCTTTTTTTTCAATAAATACTATTGTTCTCAATGAAATATAACATTTCATACCTTTCCATTTTTTTACTCTTGAACTGGCATACGTTCCTACAGGAACGCTTCCTTTTTTCTCACCTGGAGCCTAAACGTGTAATAAGATTGACTTGAAAACTTCGTTTTTGTCTTTTTTAAGCACGAATTACGCTAGAAAAAAATTCCCGACGAAAAATTTTCATCGGTTCGATTTTGCCTGTTAGAGGGTTAATATGCCAAACGGGATCTTGCCCAAATTTGGTAGTTAGTAAAGCTATGGCTGGAAAAAGTTTCGGACAAAAAGTTGGAAGTCTGGCAACTCCCCTTCTGTTACCTCGCATACAAATGAACCATCACGCCTACCTTAGAAATCGTGTAATAATATCAATATGCCTAACGCAATCTTACCCAAATTCTGTATTTAGTAAAGCTAGAGCTAGACAAAGTTGTGGTATTTTGAGGTTGCTATTATGGAATATGAGACTTGTATGTTTTTACTGAGGATGAGGGTATATATAAGTCGGTTTACCCGACTGGAACTTTTTCACTGGTTAAATTTTATTTTGTTAAAAGTAGCGTAAAAGTAGCACATTAAGTCGCAGGCCGCATTAGTCGCACAACGGAAACACTGATCGGCAGCCGTTAATATTAATAATTTTTTTCCGACCGATAACGGGGTGTGGAAAATGAATAGGACTCTGGCAACAGCAATTCTATACTAACGTAAACGATCGCTGGTGTTTTTTTGCAAGTTTTCTTATATGTTTTGCCGAAAATGTACGATGTACCATTTAACAACGAAAACATAATAAAATCGAAAAAAATATTCAAATAATACCCGTACGATACCAGTAAAAAACAGATACGGGAAACGTTATGGATAATATATAACGGTTTTTTAAAAAAAATTTAGCGGTTTTGGTAACGGTATTCAATTTGAAAGGGTTTTAAATTTGATAACGGTATTTTAGCGATAACGGTAGCCAACATTGGTTTATTATAAAAATACTATTAATGATTGTGTTATGAGTTTTAAAAATGTCTTCAATGATAAATTTTGAGTACTAAAAATGGAACGAGACCTGCTTCAACAACGCAATGAAATTATTAAAATTCACTATAAAAATGGTGAAAATCTTGCAGTCACAGTGCGCAAAACTAAAACATTTTTGGGTCGTCGTTAAGCACCTTGTCGGACCGCAATACAGAAATTGGTGGAAACATTCGAGCTTATGGGACAAGTAAGTGATGTAAGGAATAAAATCCTTGTACGTCGCCCAAGAACAACTGAGAATATTGCTGCTGAAGCTGAAAGGGTTGAAGAAAATCCAGGCTTGTCCAATCATCGTCGTTCTTTTGAATTTACATTCCACAAACGTCATTATACCGTATTTTGCATAAAGACTTGGGTGTTAAGGCTTATAAAGTTCAGTTAACACAAGAACTCACGCCGATCGATCATCAACAATGTCGTGTCTTTGCTGATTGGGTCCTTGAAAGGCATTAAAATTATCTTGACTGATGAGGCCCATTTCCACCTCGGTGGCTACGTCAACAAGCAAAATTGTCGCATCTGGGGCTCGGAAAATCCAAGAGTTGTTGCTGAGAAGCCTCTCCATCCTCAAAGTGTACTGTTTGGCGAGGTTTATGGAGTCATTGGACCTTACTTTTCGAAAATGAGGTTGGATCAACAGTTACGGTGAATGGATTGCTCTATCGACAGATGATTAATAATTTTTTATGGTCGGAGTTGGGTGATATTGATCTGGATAACGTTTACTTTTAACGTGCCACACAAGCAACGAAACCATTGCTCTTTTACGGAAAAGTTTCCGGACCGTGTCATCTCTCAGAGAGGTGATCACAATTGGCACCGATATCTTGTGATTTAACAGCTTGGGACTTCTTCCTTTGAGGCCTCGTGAAAGATAAGGTATTAGCCAACAGCCCAGCGTCGATTCAAGACCTCGAAGATAGTATCGTGAGGCTATCGAGAACATGGGCAGCCACTTTTCGATTTGGTTATGGACAATTTCATGAAAATAATATGGTCCTGTATGCATGGTGGCCATTTGGCTGATGTTGTTTTTTTATTATTAACGGCATACCTTCCTCTTATATCGATCATTTATCTCAAAAAATATAATTTTTCTTTGAATACCAAAATAACACCCTTGTTGGAAAACCCATATTAAAGATTAGATTTGGTGTTATGTAACGGTCGTCACGGAACGTTCGCAGTAAATTACTGTCCACCGAGGAATTGTCACAGGCTATATGAGGTCCTGATCCGACGAACGGTCGTGTCATCTTAACAGTTTGAACCTGCATATCAACTATAAATACATATAAAGGTTGTTTTTTATTGGGGTATAGAACTTTAAGTTGGCATCACTTTTTTAACTGGCGGCCATTTTGTCAGCTGTCAAGTGATTAATATTTAGTTTGGTTTGCTATTTCATCATGAACAGGTTGACAAAAGAACAACGCTTGCAAATTGTGCAAATTTATTTCGAAAGTAATGGTTCAGTTCGCGAAGTTCACCGCAAGCTCCGTCCATTTTATGCCATTACATCCACAAAAACTGACTGTTTGGTGTGCTCTATGGGCTGGTGGAGTCATTGGGCCATACTTCTTCCGAAATAATGCTGGAGAGTCAGTTACCGTTAATGGAGACCGGTATAGATGATAACCATGATAACCGACTATTTTGTTCCCGAATTGGATGGCATGAATGTGGATGAGTTGTGGTTCCAACAAGTGGTTGAAAATTGGACCAGTAGAATTGGCTTTATTCGAGCCAGCCGCGGCGGCCACATGCCCGAAATCATATTTAAACATTAATAGCATAAAATTATCCTTCCAATAAAGCCAAATTGATGGACATTAAAACGATTTTCTTGTGTTTTATTTCAATTAGAAGTTCTATACCTCAATAAAAAACACCCTTTATATGCGATTTGGAACATATGCCATTATTAGAGAAATAAACATATCATAAGCAGACAAAGGTATATCTGCCGTAACGACAGATATTTTATAAATTAAATAGCTGACTGTTGTTTAAATTTCAGTTAATTAGCTTTGGATAGTTTTGTGAAAAGCTTTTTGGAAATAAAGTAAAACAGAGAGAATAACAAATTTTACACGAACAATTACTATTACGAAGATTTTAAAAAATTGCCAAATCAGGTTAGCCGATCTCAATTTGCGACTACAAACGAACAAAATTTCAGAATCGATAGATAATGAATAGATATCTAAGTGAAAATTGTTGTTGGTGGACGAAGTCTGCTAAGTATATAATTTATTAATATTTTAATTCAAATGATAATTATTTATTTATATACAAGAAAAATTTAATAGAAAAACCCTTAAATAAAAAAAATACTTAAGTTAATTTGGAAAAACGTATGGTTAACGAAGAGAGTTTATATGGAAATACCGAGAGTTTCAACATTTATGAAAAGATATTGTGAAAAGAATGAAGCCGTAAAGTAGAGTAGTGACATGGGAGATTATACATGACTAGTAAGTTGTAATGCGCCTATGGCGCCCGTTGAAATATGGAAAAATAAATTTTGTTGAAAAAAAAAATTTTTCTTAAAAAAAAAATTTTTGTGGAAAAAAAAAATTTGTTGAAAAAAAAAATTTTTCTTAAAAAAAAAAATTTTTGTTGAAAAAAAAAATTTTGTTAAAAAAAAATTTTTTTATTGAAAAAAAAAAAATTTCTTGAAAAAAAAAATTTTTTGTGGAAAAAAAAAAATTTTGTTGAAAAAAAAAATATTGTGGAAAAAAAAATTTTTCAACAAAAAAAAAAATTGGAAAAAAAAAATTTGTAAAAAAAAAAATTTGTAAAAAAAAAAATTAGTAAAAAAAAAAATTTTGAAAAAAAAAAATTTTGGAAAAAAAAAATATTGGTAAAAAAAAATTTGGGGAAAACAGAATTTCTGTACAAAAAAAAATATTATTTTTTTTATTATTTATTATAGAATTATAGAATGCCTGTTTAAATTCCTACGTACTGCGTGACAGAGTCAGTGAATCAGTGAATCAGTGAATCAGTGAATCAGGGAATCAGTGAATCAGTGAATCAGTGTCGAGGGTAAATATATATTAAGATTTTAACGATTTTATTCTGCGAAACCTGAAAACGTTTAATGTGACAGTCAGATATATCATAAATGCGGTGGAAAACTAACTTTAGTATAAGAATTTTACTGTCCATGGTAAGTTTAGACTTTCGATTAGTAACATTGAGTCTATTGATGATACTTGATATGTGATAGTGTGTCCCTCCCATTATATTTCGATGTTTACATTAAATTGTTGCACAACTCAAGGTTTTCTTTTTCTAGTAAAGAAAATAAAGTGCGGCTTAGATCGATTTATTTTGATTTTCCAACTATTAAAGTATTTTATAACTAAATTACAAACATAATGCAAGCAATGACTACTGAGATAAATAATTTATATAATAATGGCGACAAAATGGATCCCTGAGGTCGTCCATGTGGTACGGTGTATCTATTAGAAAATTCGGGGCCAATATTTACTCCAAATGAACGATTTGATAGAAAACTTTTAATGATTTTCACTGCTGATAAATTAAACTCGATAAACATTATCAAATGCCGCTTTTACATCTAATAAGACCACGGCTGTAGAATTTCCTGCATTAAATTTGTCTTTTACTGTATTGTGTTCTTGCCTGAAGCCAAATTGCTGAGCAGGAAGGACTTCGTTGTCCTCGATAAATTCTACAATAATTTGCTTTAATACTCTATCTAAAAGCTTGTACATTGAATTTAGTAAACTGATTTAAGAATCAGTATTTCTATGATTTTTGCCCGGCTTTAGATGGTTTCCATATTGTGGGGTAATATCCCAGTTAAATACAGGAGTTGAAAAGTATAGGTAAATTTTCAAAACCTGGTTTAAAACCAGGAGCAAAACCAAGAAGGGTATTAAGTATTCTATTTAAAATACCATCTATATTAGGAAATATTTTTCACTACATTTACTGAAATATCAGAATAGTTGTCAGTGTGCTCGTTAAGAATATTTATTGATCTCGAAAGCTCGCATTACTTAAGTCCGAAGGCTAACACTTCCTCTTTTTTATATTTGTTGTGTCGATGATGCTATTTTCTTGAAGGCTTAGAAATGTTTTTTCAGCTTTATAGTGAGTGATTCTGTAACGAATACAATTTCTTCTCGAATTGTTATGAAGAGATAAAAATAAATTTTTGTTAAGCTTTTTATCGTGGTTGTTCTAAAAGACACGTTTAGGTACACTAATCGTGATATAACTTATCAATAGGTCAATGTTTTCACGGGTGTCCAGAGATAAATTAAGAAGGGATATGGAATTATCGTTGATATAATTTCGAAAACATCTCCAGTTTGCCCTTTTGTAATCGTGTCGAAGGTGTAAAAAAGGTTTAGCATTACAATTGACAGATCCATGACCAAACTTTTGGCAATCGTAACATTGTGTGATATGGTTAAGCAGTTTAGTTTTGTGAATCCATTTTACTCGAATGTAGTTTAAATTATTGTCTTTTAGAGACATATTGCTCTTATTCAAATAAATCACATGCTCGTATAATACAGGTATCTCTGTTGTTTGCGGCTCGAAAAACTGATTTAACATAAAGACAGCTAAGGCCGGATTTGAATAGGTCCTCTTTTACTATTTAAGGATCCCATTTGTGCTAACCTAAAGAATGATCTTAAAATGCCCATTGTGTTTTGTAGTGTATGAAAAACATTCAATATTTTTCGACTTCATGCATTTTATTGCGCTGTCATAATCATACTGAAGCTCGCAAAAGAACTTACGTCCAATCGAAATCTTTCTTATTAAAAATTTGGTAATTTTACTTTTTCTTATTATACAGTGTCGTAATTGTTGGTGTAATAAACCGTAACACATTATACAGCAATTTGTAACCAGCGATCGATACGTGCTTTACGTTCAAGTGCATACGAGAGACTGCGCTCCCATATAATATTTATATATACTATATAACTCTTGCGTGACAGACTTACTGACTGATTTATCACTGTACTGACGACACTGCTGAAGCTAGAATCACGAAATTTGGATACTGTGTAGCCCTTGCATCCTAGACATCCGCTAAGATCGGATTTTTGCAAATTTGGATTGGAATGTGGGAAATTGAATAGAAAACACTTCGAAATACGAAAAAAAACAAAATAATCAAATATTACGATTTTTGTTGGAAAATTGGTCCACGGCTACGATTGGCAACAACAGTTGGAATTGAATTAGAGATGGGACAAAAAGGGGTAAGAAATAAAAAAAAGGCGGAAACATATTTTGGCAAAAACTTGTGGGTAATAGTTCTAGGACGAAAAATTGGCCAAAACGGGACAAAAAAGGTACTGTCCAACGATGCACCGTTGAACCAATACAATTCATAAATCTTTTAGTTAATGAACGTATACGAAAGCACTGAATGTCCTTTATGTATAAACACCTTAAATGTGCATCATTAGAAACAAACCAGTGAAAAAGTTTCAGTCGGGTAAACCGACTTATATATACCCTCACCCTCAGTAAAACCATACATGTCTCATATTCAAAACACCGCATGTTATAGAAAAAAATATTGTAGTTTTTTTCTCGAAAATTGTATGTAAGTACCATAAGGGGAGTTGCCAGACTTCCAAGTTTCTGTCCAAAACTTCTTCCAGCCATAGCTTTGTTAAATACAGAATTTGGGCAAGATGGCGTTGGTCATACTGATAATATTACACGGTTTATAAGGGGTGGGATGGTACATATGTATGGGAGGTACCAGAAGGGGAGTTGCCAGACTTCCAAGTTTTTGTCCGAAACTTCTTCCAGCCATAGCTTTACTAAATACAGAATTTGGGCAAGATGGCGTTGGTCATATTGATAATATTACACGGTTTATAAGGGGTGGGATGGTACATATGTATGGGAGGTACCAGAAGGGGAGTTGCCAGACTTCCAAGTTTTTGTCTACAACTTTTTCCAGTCCTAGCAGTCCTAACTACAGAATTTGGGCAAGATCGCGTTGATCATATTGATATTATTACACGATTGCTTAGGAGGCGGGATGGTACATTTGTATCAGAGGTACCGGAAGGAGAGTTTCCAGACTTCCATGTTTTTGTCCGAAACTTTGTCTATCTATAGTTTTACTAAATACAGAATTTGGGCAAGATCGCGTTCGTCATATTGATATTATTACATGATTTCTAAAGTGGGCGAAATAGAACATTTGTATGGGATGTACCCGAAGGGGATGGCCATATAACCAATATGCAATCCCGTAGGCAGTTTTGGGAAAATATTAAGCCATGCCAAATTTCAGAGTGATTGTTTAACTCTTTCGAAAGTTATCGTGCGCACATGGCTCAAACGATTCAGAAAGTCATGAATCGAATTTGGTTCAAAGCCACCTGGGTTCTAATGTGAATATTTGTAGGTGTTACACTTTTGGGTCGTATCAAATGATATATACCCTCCTACCCGTAGGGTGAGGGTATATCAAGGATTTAATTTTGTATGTATATACATATGCACATACAAACGTACATATGTATATATCTGTATGTGATACAAAACATCAGTCATCTGAATTTTTGTTCCCACTCTCTTTCGTTCTAGCTGAATTACAACGGTGGGCTAGGGGCGAGGAGATGGGGCATACATACAACTCTCATTCCAGATTGAAACGTTTTTTATTTTCACAAAAGGCAAAACTTATAGCTCTTAATTAGCACTATAATTGGTAAAAGGTAATTACAAAAAATCAAGATATTCGCACGCTTGTAAAAACAAATTACACACTCATATTAGCGAAACTTGAAGGAATTGATGTAACTTAATAATGTTAGTTTGGTTTATTCGAAAATATTAGGTAGTTCATTGTTTTAAATTTTAATCACTGTCCGTGCGACATTTTGTTTCAGCATACTTTTTATGTTTATGTTTTACTTTTTAAGTAATTACACATCCATAAGATGATTAGAAATATATTTTTCGCCATGCACCCCGGATTTGGTCTGTTGCTGCAAAAATCTAGCCATATATAAATTTGCTATGTATTGTAATTAATAATAAATAAATAAATAAAATATTTTTGGCCACCGCAACGAAACGGATCAGCTGTGATATCCCTGGAATGTCATTCAGTTCCTTTTATTTTTCGCCAACTTATAATGTAGAGCTGCCATTCAATTTGAGCCGATGGGATAAAATACATTTTGATACTGTTTATGTGGTTTTTCGAACATTCATAAAACGATGGTGTATCTGTTGTTTGTGTGTCAACCTATAATTCTCAAAAAACAATTTGAAGAACCAGCTCGGAAGGTTTTAATTTAATTTTTGATTCCTGATGATATTTTTGCTGAGCTATTTTTACAAAAAAATGGGTTTAAATGATTTTAGCTTCGTTTCCATACCAATGACTAACTCAGATAACATACAAAAAGAGATTGAATGAAACTACTACTGTTTCTCTTCATACGAGTGAGTATTTATTACTGTATTCAGTTGTCTGGATGTTTTGTAATGCACCCAGTGAATACATGGAACATACAATCAGTATGAACCTTTAAATAATACTAAAGAACCAAGGAATTGGTATGGACTATTTATACCAATCATAACAATTGTTTTACTTAGGTACTACATTATAAATTCTATTTATATTCTAGTGTGTGTGTGTGCGGTTGCGCGCCGTGTGTCTTATCGCGAACCCTTTTTTTCACGTGGCTGCGTTCAGGGCTACCTGGGGTTATCCCATGCCCCTTTCCTCCTTATCGATGTGCATCTATTTGCTCGTCACCATCCAGGTACATTTGTTATCGGTGAGAGTGTACACACTCCGAAATGTAATTACTACAACAGCACAATCCAACCACACCACAAGAAACATGTTCATCTTTGAACATTCTGCCGGGCGGCAAAAATGTGTGTAGGGGTTCTTAATTGTAAATTTCTTAACTTCGAGTGGACTGTATAATTTTTTACATACATGTAGTGGACTGTATAGAATTCGATAATATATATTAGTGTTACAATATTTAACATTAATAAAAACTGGTAGTTAAAACTAGCCAACAGAAGCCGCTATATCCTGTTCCTCTTTTGTTTGAACTTCTGATGTCTTGTTCTGCATGACTTCTTCTTCCACAGCTAATAGCGGACATACTTTGGTGTGTGGCTCTGGTCATCTTGGAAAGACACGTCCTGGCTTTCTGTGACATCTTGTTTTGGATTGCGCCATTTGTATTGTCGTTGGAGTGTGGTTAAGTACTCTTCTTTCCACCTTCTCCAAAAAGTGCCTAGAAGCTTCGGCAATAGCTTAACTCTGACCCGAACTCCAGTATAAGATTTTGCTAGTGTTCCTGGCATCGCTAGTATCGGTAGTTCTGTTGGTCTGTATATCGAGAAGTATCCTCGATGTAGACCTTCATCTTCATCATTCGTTCTTTTATATAACGGTATAGAATTTAACGCCGCTTCCATCTGGCGCAATAGTGGTGACCATTCCTCTTCCGGAATATCACTATCGCCAATCACGCTTTTGGTGTGACATTTCTCTGCTTTGCCGCCATCCTTCCAGATTCCTCCAAAGTGAGGAGCTGCCGGCGGAATAACACGGCCCAGATCTAGCTGATTTTCCAGCCGTTGTTGCGCCATATCATCACGCATTCGTTGCAAATCCGCTTCCAGATTGGTAATATCGGCATTGTGGCGAGCACGTTCATTCACCAACAACTGCTCCAGATCGTGAACACGGCCATTCAAGGCAGCATTCGACGATTCCAATTCACTGTTACGGCTATTCAACTTGTCGACTCGTATAAGTAATTCGTCACTTGAAGCAGCTGCCGTATGACTATTGGCGGCAGCTTCGTATTGTTCGCGCAACTCTTGCATGGATTGTTGCATCTTCACTTCATATTGTTCATGCAACTCTTGCCGGGATCTCTCTGTATTGGCTAAACGACCCTCTATCTCGGTGATCTCAGCTTGATGTTGTTAACGGATCTCACTGATTTCTTTCAAGTAGATTTCATCCTTGGATTGAAGTTCTTCGCGAATACTTTGTATGTTCTTCTCCAGGTAAAAAAGTGATTCAATCTCTTTCCATAGGGTTTTTGTGGTTCTAGCATGGTTCGTGATTTGCTTCTCTTTTTTTCGTCGATTTCTGAAGCTATCCTTATTAGCATGCTGTTCACAGCCCACTCCAGATGTACAAATTCGTCGCATCTATAGCCATAATCTTTCTGGAAGCTGCATTTTTTATTCTCTGCCACCTCCCATAATCGTTTTAGGCGGTCCTCTTCTATTTCCAAATCGCACATTGTTGACTGCCTTTGCATCGCATGGTCACATCTCTGTAGCGCTTCTTTACCTTTGTCCATCCAATTTTTTAACAAATGCCTTTCTGTCAATGGAACCGATGAACTACACGCTGGCGATCTCTCCTTCGCACCTTCCTCTTTGGCAAAGGTCTCCTCGATATCCGCTCCCTGCAACTGACTTCCTTGTTGTTGAAAGTCCAGTTCTCTTTGCTGCTGGGCAATTACTTGCTCCTCTAAGCGTTTTTGTTGTGTTGCGAGTTCTCGTCGCTGCCGCTCCAACTCCTGTTGTTGCATTTTGGCTTCCCGATTCCTCATAGCTTCTGCTATCATTGCGGAAACCTCTTTATATATATTTTTCTTAAAATATTGGTGGTCCGCCAAAGCTTCTGCCGCTATCATCCTTGCGTGGGATTGTTGGAACTCCTCCCACAACTTGTCCAACTCATGTGAGTTTGGATCCTCGACGACAAGGTGCTTAATCCTTTTATAAGCATTTTCTTGTCGCTCCACTAACTCCTTCATCATAGAGCTAAGTGGAATTGGTAGCATCTTCTGGTCCTGTACCAAGTTTAGGAATCTTATTTATTCCAAATTGCTTTCTTTTTTATAAAGAATGCAACGAGTCTCTTACCATTGGTGGGGGACAACTCGATTTTTTTATTTAAATGATTTAACTAGAGTCTCTTGCCACTGGTGGGGGAAAACTCTTTAGTATATTTATTTTTTCGGTTCGAAATGACCAACTTTGAATGAAACTACTACTGTTTCTCTTCATACGAGTGAGTATTTATTACTGTATTCAGTTGTCTGGATGTTTTGTAATGCACCCAGTGAATACATGGAACATACAATCAGTATGAACCTTTAAATAATACTAAAGAACCAAGGAATTGGTATGGACTATTTATACCAATCATAACAATTGTTTTACTTAGGTACTACATTATAAATTCTATTTATATTCTAGTGTGTGTGTGTGCGGTTGCGCACCGTGTGTCTTATCGCGAACCCTTTTCTTCACGTGGCTGCGTTCAGGGCTACCTGTGGTTATCCCATGCCACTTTCCTCCTTATCGATGTGCATCTATTTGCTCGTCACCATGCTGGTACATTTGTTATCGGTGAGAGTGTACACACTCCGAAATGTAGATACTACAACAGCACAATCCAACCACACCACAAGAAACGTGTTCATCTTTGAACAGAGATATTTAAGAGAAAAAATATTTTAAATTTAAATTTTAGACTCGCGACCTTAAATAAGTAAAGAGAGCAAAGCGCTAACTATTTTACACTAATTTTTTTTATTTAATTTGCAGTATAAATATCTGTTTGTTACTATTATTTCATGAACGTTTTACAAATACCTTTGACTCACTGATAACAAATGTCCTCTTTCAGTGTCAATTTCATAAATGGCTAAAAATAGAATTATTGCATTAAAAATATGTCAAATGGACCAAAAATTTTATGTAAAACCAAAGAATGTTTTAATAAAGGTATACAAATTCTTAAAGATCACAATTGCCAATCAAAAAAATTTGTAATGTTCGGTCTTGATGGCAAAACAGCTGAAGAGGTCAAAAACGAACTGATTTCTCTTAGTCCCCTTTTCCACAGGCAAATTTTTATTTGGCAAATTCTGAGTTTGTAGGCGAGAGGGGTGCGAGGAAGAGAAACAAAACTTTGCCTGTTCAGAATTTGCGGTGTTCGTTGAAAACAATTTTGTTGACATTTCCTTTTTAACCTATTCGTTTTACTGACACACAGCCGGCTTTTGTTTACAAACCTGTTGCTTTAATTTGTGCAAGTGAAATTTAATTTTTAATTTTTGCAATTTATATAATAAAATAAAATGTCTTTCAAGTGGACCCATGAGGAGGTAGAAAAAGTGATTCTTTTGGTGCAGCAACATGCCTGCATTTATAATGTTCGGTCTAAACAATATCTGGACCGGACAAAGAAAGCCGAAGCATTTAATGCAATTTGCATTGAAATACAATTGTTAAACCAGGCATTCACCGTTCCAGAAATTAAAAAGAAATGGAGCAACCTAAGGATACAGTATATGGCGGAAAAAAGGAAAATGACCAATTCCAAAAAAAGTGGAGCCGGGGCGAGCGATGTTGTTAAACCTAAGCTTTGGTGGTTTGACCAGCTAACATTTTTGAACAGCAACACTCAACTGAAGGAAAGTCGTAGCAATATAGAGCTAACTATAGTTTTCTTTAATTAATGAAGCACAAACATGTTAGTGTTTGTTTTATTTTGCTTCCAGGACAATTCACTCAGCGAAAGCTTCCTGGATGATTCGACCGATCAGCCGAGCTCCATTGATTTAGAGGACTTTTCTCAGTCTTCTAACGACAAAAGTTTTGAGGGAGCTCCTAGGAAGAAGAAATCAAAAACATCTCATCCATTCGCCAAAGACCTAGCTGTGCTAAAGCAGTTAGCAGGAAAGCGTTCAAATAATGGCAAAACGTACGCCTGGCTGGGTACAATGGTCACAAACCAAATGGAGGATGTCGATATTGAAGATCGAGTAGCAGCGAGTTTGGAAGTGCAGAGAGTAATGATGAAATACGTACAAAAAGCGCAGCAAAAAAAGGGCGTTATCATCTCAGGTTTGCCACATACTGACCAAGCTGCTGCTGCTAAAGTATCAGAAGATTTTGCAGATGACCTTGTTGGGGAAACGTGCGAGATTTCAACTGAATATCTGTTAGATGAGGATGATTTCAATAACTAATTTAAGAGCGTGGAGCTAAACATGTTATTTTTTTTGTTACTTAGTACTTACATATTTAGCGCAGAACTAAGCGCATTTGTTTACTTTGTTTTAAAGTTTAGAACTGAATTGAAACTTGATCTCTTGATGACTATGTACCTACACTAACACCGTAGAACTTTATTTTGTATCTACGGTTTAATACCGCCTTTGCAAATGTGATTAAAAAACAAGTTTTAAATTAAGATAATTAGATAGTTTGTTTTTATTTAAAATATTTTCACATCCAATCCAGCTTTCCTTCTTCATTAAAATAGGTCAAGAACTCTTGTCGAATTTGTTCTGCTTGACCCTTTCGTGGATTGTATGTATTGCTTGGAGAAGAACAGTCAGTATCGCACGCTTGACTTTGCGTGCTACCCACGTACTTCTTATCTACTTCCGACAAATAGTTGTGTAAGGCACAACAAGCAAGTGTCACCAGTTCAACATTATCGACTTTTAATTGCATTGTCGTCAAAAACACTCGAAACCTGTTGGAAAGGATACCGAATGCATGCTCTACAACATGTCTTGCACGGGAAATCCTTGCGTTAAACACTTTATTTGCTTCACATTTTGTATGGAACGGGTATGGTTTTAATACATGTTTTTGCAGCGGAAAAGCGTCATCTGCGACCACAACATAAGGCAATTTTCTTCCTTTTCCCACAATGATGTCTTGGGGGCAGTCCTTTGCTTTCCTCCAAAATCTTACTCAGCTGGCTTTGCAGGAACACCCCCGCATCATTAGAGCGGCCATTACAACCGACGTCAACAAAAATGAAGTTGCAGTTGGCATCAACAAGGGCCATTAATATGATGCTATTCGTGCCCTTGTAATTATGGGAAAACGCACCGTCTTTTCGGGGTGATCGAAAGTTAATGTGTTTCCCATCCAATGCGCCGAGACAATTAGGAAATTGCCATTTTGTCCCGAATTCCTTTGCCACACCCTCCCACTCTGATGAACTGCTTGGAAACTAAAAGTAATATACATTTTATAATTTAATATATGTTTACAAATATTTGCATTTATACATACCTTCACGTAATCATTTTTAAGTCTGCGCCAAATACGCCCAAAAACTCGTGGCACAGCTCGAGAAATACTGGTCGTGGACAGTCGGCTCTGATAGTTCAAGCTCTGGTAACTTTCTCCTATGATAATACAATAAGATAATACAAGTTTATTTGGGTGCTTTCTTCATTTTGTTAAACCACTTAAAGTAACTTACCTGTGGCAATGAATCGAAGAGTAACTGCTAGTTGTTCTGCTGGTGGAATGGCATCTCGCATTTGCGTATCGCAGAGCTCAATATCTGTTTTTACCAAAGACAACAGGTAATCAAAATGACTTTTTCCCATACGCAAGAAATTGCAGAACGAGGAAACATCATTTGTTTCCAACTCCTTCATCAGAAAAGCAAACGAGCCGCGTTCAATCTTATTCCTCCTCCATGGTTTCACCCATTGTCCTTTACGTCGTGCAACTGGCAATGTTGACGCCTTGTCGCACAAATCAATTAGTCCTACAATATGAAATTTATATTAATTCACAATCAATTTTTTTAGTTTAGTGTAACCAACCATTTATGAATTCGTCTTTATCACTATCGTCTGACTCCATATCAAACGCGGATTTTGTACAATCCAAAATCTCTTTTATTGAATTATGTTTACACTCCTTGTCCATTATTGCACCGATTTTAAATTATGTATACACATCTTCGAAAAATTCTTTAAAATGTAAACACTTTTGACGTTTCTTTCTTTCTTTTGTATTTTGATTCGCAAATTTGGCAAAGAAAAATTTGCTAGTGGAAAAGCAAGCGAAAATTTCAAAAGAGAAAACAAAAAATTTGCCAAATAACGATTTGCCTGTGGAAAAGGGGACTTAAGTATAAATGCACTGATGTCAAAAAAAATTGAAAAACCAAGAATACACTGATATTCTTTATATTGTGTTCTTTGAGAATGGATCTGTTAAGATTAACAATTTGAAACAAAATGTCAAAGCATTGTTTTATACTATCATCAATTTGAGCTTCCAGAGAAAGTATGTATGGACACGGAGAGAGAGAGGATGTTGGATCCGTACAGAATGTGCCATATCGATGCCTTACTTCCTCAACTTCGTAACAAAATACGGTTTTGACATTTTCATAACAAACGATTGATATTTTTGTATTCTATTACTGCAACAACTTATTATCTCAATACGTTGTCTCAATATTGTAAATATTAATAAAATATAATTACGTATCTCATGCACTCCTATATTCATAACTGCGTCAAACACGTATCTTAATATGTGCAGTTGTTAAGCAGTTAGGAATTTCTTCTTTGCTCAAATTGAGTCGCGAATTTACCCACCAAAATGTGTCTCTTTATTCTACCCTTCTTCAAAATTCTGATGTATGCATGGACGTCCCGTTATTTAAACTTTTTTTTTATTATTTTGCTTTTTTGTGTGATCTTTGTTTTGCTTAGTGAAAATCTAACTTTGAGAAATTTTAGTTTTTATTGTAAAAAATGTGATACAATCGCTGTTCTTGATGCTGAAACGGGGTGTTTTGTGTTCAAGAATCTTTCCTAAGAACCCAAAACACAGCATACTGGAAACGTAATTTTGGATGCAGAAACAGGATATTTAGCCTCAGTGGATTCTGATCACTCTAGCTTTTCCTCCAAATCCGATTTTCAGGAAGTGAAAGCGAGTACCGACCCAGCACTGATTCCGATTTGTCCAACAATGTATCTCCTGTATTGTTGGATGAATCTTCTGGCGTAATTACAATTAAAAGAGCACGTAAAGGCCAGGGAAATACGCAAAACTGGAGTAGAAACCGTAAAAAACGCAAGCGAATGCGTGGTCAGTAGTATTCATCGATAAAGCGGAGCAAAGAATGGAATGGTGTAATGGAAATTAGAAGAGAAAGAACTTTGAAGGATCGTTGCCGTTCGGAAATATGGGCAAAAAAAATCGGTAAGCAGTGCAACGAAATTCCAGAAGAAGATAGAATGAATAGTTTAAAAATATTTTGGTCACTGTCCTGGGAAGAGAAAAAAGCGTATGTCGTTGCAATGGTGTCTCATATACCGGCACTTTGAGAACAACTAGTACTTGTTCTCGGCGAGTAAACACATTGAAATTTGTTGATGAGATCAAGGTTGTTTTTGTGTGCACTCTCTTTGGGTGAATGGAGCGTGTCCAAATGGGTTACTGGCCATATTCATACAACCGACGTTGACATGGTAAACAAAAGTGTACCAGTCAATCGTCAAAGCAAAACAAACATCACTAAAATAAATCACGTATATTTTTTTCTACCAAATTTGCCTAAGATGCCATCACATTACTGACACAGAGAACAACTAAAGAATATATAGACATTCAGTACAACACTTGGGCAGAACTGTACACAGATTTTGAAAAATATTTGATGGATCGCAACATTGAAAAGGCAACATACAAATGCTTCTTAGATGCAGTACACAAGGTCAATATTAGTATAAACAGACCCAAGAATGATCAATACAAATAAAAACGTCCCAGAAGATGAATATCAACTTCTCATAACAAGTAATGAGCGCGCCAGGAAAGAAAAAGCCGCAGACAAGGAACGTTGTTTAAAAGGTGATATTCAAATGGCAATGGTGGACTTGCACGCAGTGCAAACAATTCCTCTACTTTGAACTGGAGCAAACTACTCTAAAACAAGACTGTGTGTGCACCAATTTACAATTTATAACGAAGGAATATAACTGGACTATTTAAAGAATTTGAAAGACAAGTCAAAGGCTATCATAATTTACAGAGACGGATGCTGTGCCCAAAATCGTAATACGACACTTTCCAATGCCCTGCACCATTATGCTAATACCCACCAAGCAGAAATTCAGCAAAAATACCTTTTAGTTTGACATACTCAAATGGAGGACGATTCTGTGTATGCCTACATAGAGCGAAAGAAGAAAGGAAGACAACTATATGTGCCAGCTGATTTCAATATGATTTTAAAACAACCCCGATTGTTTCAACCATATCAAGTACATTATTTAAATCATAACTTTTCCCGAGATTTCTCTTCACTTGATTACATAAAATCAATTCGACCGGGCACAAAAAAAGGGACCCATGCGTTATAAATTTAATTGCTTTCAACTGCAGCTTTAATGACGGAGTTCAATACAAATTATGTTTTGATGAAAAGTGGCAACTATTACCTCATCGCAAATTGCGTCCACAGCATAATGATACCATTTTACTACCGAGTCTCTACAATCACCAACTACTTATTTCAAAAAGAAAATATGACAACTTACAAGATTTAAAACGTATATTTCCAGCCGACTATCATTCATTGTATGACAATTTGCCACACCAATAATAATATTATTATTTGTATATGAATTTTTTTTTTATACTTTCTTGCAAATAAAACACTCATTCTGTATTAAATATTGTTTTAATTGAATATTTTTGGTATAACGGCGTTATTTGTTTGTATAGCTATGAGTGCAACAATCGAGTAACTTATTCATCAAGAATTAAAATTACTGTTAATGCAGCAAACTCGTATCTCAATTGACGCGTTGCTTAAACTAAAAAAGGTTACTGTATTATTTCTACTCATATACATAGATGTAATCAATTCCTTAATAATTGCAATTGAACTTTTACCCAAACACCAAAGTATAAAAAGATTAACCGTTTTTTTCCTCTCATGTAAAGTTGAATTTTTTAAAATACGAGGTTGAGAAAGTAAGGCGTCGATATGTTCTGGTAGGCATAAGACTGACGAATGTGAAAACAAAGAGAATATAAAATGTGCAAATTGTAAACAATAACAAAGTTAAAAAGATTTTTAGAGTTTTATTTACTTCGAGTTTTATTTGGAAACTCAAATCTTAAAACTATGTTTCTTAACATTAAACCTTAAAGATAAGCCGCCACCGGATGAGCCGCTGCATCACACGAATCATGCACTAGTCATCCGACACCCGATAAGTAAACAACTATTTTGTCTTGCATCTCATAGTTGATGTCCACTGCGAGCATATTTGCAAAGTAAACAACTATTTTGTTTTGCTTCTCATTGTTGCATATGGCACAGTGGTCCGAAGCATACATCGCATTGCAGTTAGTGGTTGGTGTTGACTGCCCCTCTACTCAAGTTAAGACCGTCGGTCTTTTTTAGTACGCTTTCCACGGCCGATTTTATCTTTAAGTCTTGTTGTTTTTTCATATACCGTTTTATAAATAGTATGATAATGTAGAAAATCAAAAACGACAAAAAGGTGATGCACCCAGTTATTACGGACCCTAGTTTCGTTTTCTCCTCCAGGTTGCCAATATAATTCAGGTTATCCACGCTCATTTCGTGCAGTAACGGCAATGTCAGAATTTTCTGGTGCTCTGTCAAGATGACTATTGGAGACGTTGGAGTGCCTGGGCTCACTTTAACAATCTTCTTTCTGTTGAAATATAACGTGTCATTGACGGAAATATTTCCCTCGAAGGTCGCCAAATATGTCCCAACGATCTTCTTTTCTGGCTTTGTCAGCTCCTTTATGACTACAGTGACGTCGTTGATAATAATAAATACATCATCCACAACCGTTATCGGATCCAGATAATTGAATTTTGTTTTACAATGTGCCATGGCTCCAGACACGAGTTGTTGGGCACAGGTTGTATTTGTCGTTATTGTGCAAAACGTCGTTTTCGTAGACGAATTACACGCATTTGTAGCATATGTCTTGTCTTTCATTTGGCTACAATGTTGTCGCAGAGTGCGGGACAGGGTAAACGGTGATTTTTTTGCATGATGCTTTGCATAGCGGGTACTTAATTCTAAAATGTAATAATTATATGTTTAATAAAACCTTAACACTGGAAATGCTTAAGATATCGCTTACACTAACGTTGGTAGAGTGCAAATCATTCATTACGAGTTTTATGTCATCTTTGTCCAAAATCATAGGACTGACAATGCTAATCATTGCAAGAGTTACAGCCATTACTAAATTTTGCACATCGATTATAATCATTCGATTCCTTGACATTAAAAGTTCAAATAAATTATTGTTATCAATTCGACCCTTCTTGGTGCTTTCTAAAACTCTATTTTTACGTCATTAATAGTACGTGGTGGTATAGGTTGCACCACTGCAAATTTTGAAAATTTGTCTAAGCAGGTTAGAAAGTATTTCCGATCGGTCGAGTAGATATCTATTTGAAGAATCTCTCCAGCGTAAGATGGAATTACTGTTTCGGCTATTACGTGTTGCTTCGGATGTCTTTGATATTTTGATCGCGTACTAATTTTACAATTTGTGACTACCTCATTTGCCAATTATGCCATTTTTTGGAAATAATAGACTTGCAGAATATGTTTTACATTTTCCTGCGCTGCTCTGTGTTCTCGATTGTGTTCTGTAATCACAATTTCTGTCGGGTCATTACTATTAAATATGTCGCTTACTAGTCTTCTAGCGTGAAATAATTTTGCCGCTGCACGCTGAAAAATACGTCTTTTTTTTTTGTTTACACACAAGTAAAACGCGTGTTTGGTGTTTGTAGCAAGTAAAGCTTATTTCCTTCTACACAAAGCTTATTTGGATGTAAATATAACTCGTTTGCTATTAGTATAATATTACATATTTGTGTATAAGCAATAGCGTGTTTGGGAAAAAGAGACAACGAACTTATTAAATTCAAAAAAGTACAACATTTGGGTGCGAATAAGTGTGTATGTGCCTTAAGAGTCTGTATGAGGCAAATATGAGAGTATCAGTAGAAAAGTAAAATTTCTTCAAATCAGAATTGGAGTACCTTGGTTTTGTTGGGTCCAGGGGAGGAATAAAAACTTCTCCTGAGAAGGTAATCATAATAAAAAACCAGTGAAAAAGTTGCAGTCGGGAAAACCGACTTATATATACCCTCACCCTCAGTAAATACATACAAGTCTCATATTCCATAATAGCAACCTCCAAATAACGAATGTTATAGAAAAATATTGTATTACACATTTTTACAGAAAGGGCAGAATAAAAAGCAGAGTTTTTTCTCGAACATTTTATGTTTTAAAGGTTTACTAAATATAAAATTTCGCCAAGATTCGTTGAGGGAATTTATATAATTACACGATTTGTAAAGTTGGTGGAATGGTAAATTTGATTTATAAAATACGGAATTTGGACAAGATCGCGGTGGTCGTATTGATATTATTACACGATTTCTAAGGTAGGCGTGATGGTTCATTTGTATGCGAGGTAACAGAAGGGGAATTGACAGACTGCCAAGTTTTTGTCCAAAACTTAGTGCAGTTATACCTTTACTAAATACGGAATTTAGCCAAGATCGAAGTGGGCATATTGATATTATTACACGATTTCTAAAGTGGGCGAAATAGCAGATTTGTATGGGAGGTACCCGAAGCGGTGTGGCCATATAGCCCATATGCAATCCCATAAGCAGTTTTGGGAAAATATTAAGCCATGCCAAATTTCAGAGTGATTGCTTAACTCTTTCGAAAGTTATCGTGCGTACCAGCAGGACAGACGGACATGGCTCAAACGATTTAGGAAGTCATGAATCGAATTTGGTCCAAATAGACTTGGGTTCTAATGTGAATATTTCTAGGTGTTACAATTTTGAGCCGCATCAAATGATATATACCCTCCTACCATAAGGGTCAGGGAATAAAAAAACTGTAGCAGTTGCACTACTGTGCAATTAAATGGCCATTAGGGTGATGACTTTAATACAACTTCGTTTCCCTGTATCGTATTTTTATGAGTTTTTATCTATGATTAGATTAAATCATATATATATATAAAACTTTTGCGTGACTGACTGATTCATAACTATCCTGACCAAACGACTGAAGCTACAATCATGAAATTGGGGGAGGACGTGGCCCTTGCATCCTAGATATCCGCTAACAACGGGTATTGGGAAGTTCAGATTAGAAGGGGAAAAAATGGGGGAAAGAAGTAAAAGGTGTCCCCAAAACCCAAAATACGAAAAAGTACACTATAATCAAATCGGGACAAATGTGTCCCCAAAATACAAAATAATTAAATATAGTAATCGAATTGGAATAAGATGAAAATCGGAAGATGGGTAAAACTACATCAAATCAACATGAAAAACTGGAAGAAGGGGATAACGGGACAAAGAAGGAGCCAACACAGGTAAAATATAAAAAGGGTAAAAAAGCGTACAATATCCCATTTGTAATAATAATAAAATAATAACAATTGGAGAATAATAAACAAATACGACAAAAGCGGTTCAAGACATGTAATAAGTGTAAGAAATCATTTTAAATTAATTAAATTTTTAAACAAAAAATTTAGTAAGGGAAAAAAGCTTCAAAATTAGTCAGATATGGTTGGAAAATAGGATGAATAGAATAGAATCTGGAATAGAATCTGACAGTCGAACACATATTACAAAGTTGACAGCTATGACCAATCATTGTTAAGTATCCATTGGACTTTTCAGGTTGTCAGCTTTATTTTACAAACAACTGTGTTAATTTTTTTCCGATGACAATAACACACCATTAATTTCAATGCCGTTGTCTGCTTTGTTTGGTTTACTGCAATTTTTTTTTGGGAATATCCGGTACTAAACATTGTTTTTCATTCACTTGCGACAACTACATGTATGTGTATGTGTATATTAGACCATTAATTTGCAGCAGAAATCATTGCAAATGCGTATTGATGAAAAAGTTTTGCAGCTTCCGAAACCAATCGTATACCTTGCCTATAATCAAAGCAAACACAATGCTTGAAACATTCATATTTTTGCAAAAAATGGAAACAATCAATGATCCCGAACTCGACTATAAGAAACAAAAGTGTATTTAAAATGTATATCTATCGCCATAAATTGGAAATTTTTGTTTTGACTCAGTACAAAGTATTTTTTTTAAACCAACAGAATTAAACAACTATTTTTTTGTTTTACTAGAAAAGTAAAATTTACGCAAACAAAGTAGTGGGTATTTGATTGAAGTACTATACCTCTTATATTATTAAACGGGATCTTCAACAGAACTTGTCATTTATTTTTTGTAATAGCATAATTTTTCTCTAGAACTTACTTTGTTAAATATTTCCATTGTTTTGTATGGATTTACAGCAATTAGTATAGAACCAGCATATGTCTAATCAATCTGTATAAGGAAATCACATTATTAATAGTTACAATTTTAAATAATACATTAAAAAAAATATTCGTACATACGCAAATAGAGATCGATTAAATTAATGAAAATCCTAAGCGCAAAATAAGTGAACGACACGAATTATTTGAAGAGGCTGCGATTCTTGACAAATTTATGGTAAGTAAATAAAATAATATATATATCTTTAGTATGTTTTAGCAAACTGTGTTTTGTTTGCTGGATCAATAGCTTAATTAAATTAAGAACAATTCTGAAGGCAGGATATTTACGGTGTTGAATACAGCTTACTTATTTGTTGAAAGGCGTTGTCGATGGCATAGGATTGTATCGGGTTATTTTTTTGTATACAATTTCCTTCAAATGTTAAATTTCGGATGGCTCCATCGAGCATTTCGACCGGTATGGCGTTAATGACACACGTTATATTGGCTTCCAAAATCTGAATCGGAGCTCGCATTCGCATATTCGTTACAACCCTAGTTTATACCCTCACCCTACCGGATGGAGGGTATATTCCATTTGATACGACTCAAAAGTGTGACACAGAACAATTCCCTTTAGACCGTAGGTGCCTTTGACCGTAGGTGCCTTTTAAACCAAATTTTGTTTAAACCTCGTGAAATTTAGCCTGGGAGCTCTACGGTCTGATAATAGTCGTTAAATGTTTTTAAACTATGTACACAATATTTACACAATAGAGAGTTTGGAATCACATTTGGTTTAAACCTCGTGAAATAGAGGGGGGACCTTTATAGCCTAATATAGTCCGTTCAAAAAACTTGGAGTTCATTCTCCAGAGTCTTAAAATGCTTGGTACTTAATATTTGTCTAGCTGAAATATTTTGATGTCGCTGAAGTTTGCATTGGTGCTTTATCCTGATGTCTTGAATTGCATTTGTTACTAGAGGTACATTTAAATCGTTGTGTGTGTTTTCATTTCTCACACGCCGGGGTCCGCCGGTGATGTTTTTGATTAAACTCTTTGGATTTTGCTCGAACTTGCTTTGCCCCATAGCTCCAGCCTCAGTTTAGAGTTCGCATTGAGCAGCCAGTGGAGCTGGAGTATTTTCAACTTCAATTGGGTCTTCTTGGCTTCAATGTGCATTCTCCAGGTTAGTCTCCGATCCCCAGGTATGTTACTGTATCGGATTGTGAAATATTTATTTTCAATGGCGGACACGTGTTAAAATTCTGTGTAAATGTTACCCGTTTGAATTTTGTCTCGTGAACTTTTATTCTCCAGTCTGGTAGCTATGATTCGATTGTGTTTGTGTGAGCTGAGGATAGCAGTGTCATCAGCAAAAGAGGATGTGAGTTTGGTTGAGCTGGTGGGGATATCTGCTATAAATATAGGGTAGAGGGTAGGACCGAGCTCACTACCCTGGGAACACCGGCTACTATTTCATGGTCATCCGTTATATGCCTTTCACTTTTGACTCTGTATCTACAATTTTCTAGTTTTGACTCCAGGAGGTGGTGTGTATTTGCTGGTTGTGTATTTAGTTGAGCTCCAATAAATAACGAAAAAGAATAAGCATGAGTCTATTGCAAGTGATCAATCAGTGTGATAATCCACTAACAACAATGCGAAATTCTACTAATACTAACCAAGATCTAGTGGTCAACGAAGCCAACTAATTGGTACATGGTACATGCAAAGAACCACATGCTACTAAACAAACTGGAACAGAAACTGATAGAAAAAAACATAGAGATAAACAATGTACAAGATAATGCGATAAATGCGACAAAACTTATTTTAAAATTACGACTGTTTCTAGTGTAGAAAAAAGTAATACCAGACCACCAACTTGGGTTCCGTGAAGGTCATAGCAAAACATGTAAACCGTCTGACCCAAGAAATTCAAAAATCTTTTGAACGTCGTGAATATTGTTGCGCCATCTCTCTAGACGTTACCCAAGCATTTGATAAAGTATGGCACGTTGGCATAAATAGCAAAATTGGTAAATACTTGCCGGCAAATACACACCGCCTCCTGGAGTCAAAACTAGAAAATTGTAGATACAGAGTCAAAAGTGGAAGGCATATAACGGATGACCATGAAATATTAGCCGGTGTTCCCAGGGTAGTGAGCTCGGTCCTACCCTTTACCCTATATTTATAGCAGATATCCCCACCAGCTCAACCAGACTCACAATTTTTTTTGCTGATGACACTGATATCCTTAGCTCACACAAACAGAATCGAATCATAGCTACGAGACTGGAGGATAACAGTTCACGAGACAAAATTCAAACGGGTAACATTTACACAGAATTTTAACACGTGTCCGCCATTGAAAATAAATAATATTTCTATTTCACAATCCGATACTGTAACATACCTGGGGATCGGAGACTAGCCTGGAGAATGCACATTGAAGCCAAGAAGACCCAATTGAAGTTGAAAATACTCCAGCTCCACTGGCTGCTGAATGCGAACTCTAAACTGAGGCTGGAGTACAAGTTACAGATCTACAATACTATAATCTCACCAATATACGGCGCTCAGCTATGGGGCAAAGCAAGTTCGAGCAAAATCCAATGAGTTTAATCAAAAACATCACCGGCGGACCCCGGCGTGTGAGAACTGAAAACACACAACGATTTAAATGTACCTCTAGTAACAAATGCAATTCAAGACATCAGGATAAAGCACCAATGCAAACTTCAGCGACATTAAAATATTTCGGCTAGATAAATAATAAGTACCAAGCATTTCAAGACTCTGGGGAAATGAACTCCAAGTTTTTTTAACGGACTATATTAGGCTATAAATGTCCCGCCTCTATTTCACGAGGTTTAAACCAAATGTGATTCCAAACTCTCTATTGTGTGAATATTGTCTACATAGTCTAAAAACATTTAACGACTATTATCAGAGTGTAGAGCTTCCTGCCTACATTTCACGAGGTTTAAACAAAATTTGGTTTAAAATTCTCTTAAATGTGCACATTGTCTTTATAGTCTAAACAACTGAACGATCAATATCTTGCTGGGAAGTGCTGAAAAAAAATCCATACCCGGATTCACTGCTGAATTCAATTTAAGATTCATACACTTATTATTAGGCTCCTAAGAAGCAGATCCAATAAAAACCAATAAAGTATACATAAAACCAGTGAGAAAGCTTCAGTCGGGTAAACCGACTTACACATACTCTCACCCTCAGTAAAAACATACAAGTTTAATATTCCAAAGAGGTACCCGAAGGGGTGTGACCATATAGCCCATATGGAATCCCATAAGTAATTTTGGGACAATATTAACCTGTGCCAAATTTAAAAGCGATTGCTTAACTCCTTCGAAAGGTATCATGCGTACCGGCAGGACCGACAGACATACAGACGGACAAGGCTTAAACGACTATGAAAGTCGTGAATCGAATTTGGTTCAAAAACACCTACGGTCTAAAGGGAATTTTTCTGTGTTACACTTTTGAGTCGTATCAATTGATATAAACTAGGGTTGTAACGAATATGCGAATGCGAACAATTCGCTTCATTTTGAATATTCGCAACCAGCTACGATTCAGATTTTCGAAGCCAATATTACGTGTGTCATTAACGCCATACCGGTGGAAATGCTAGATCGAGCCATCCGAAATTTAACATTTGAAGGAAATTATATACAAGATTTCATACGTGATTTAAATGTTTCTGTTGTGGTCAAAAGGAGTTAATATAATTGCATTATTCCTAAGATCTTTTGTCCGAATATTATCAGCTCCTGGACCTTTTTTGATGTTTAACGAATTTAAAATATTGTATATTTCTTCTTCATCTGTGTGACACATAATTATTGTATTGGACAATCTCAATTCTGCATTAGTCATTGTTTTAATATTGCAATTATGTATGATTTTTTATACGTTTAAATTAAATTTTATAGCACAATTATTTGTAATAGTGTTAAGATTTTCATTTTTAAACTTTTTAATTACATTGTCCAACAAATGAAGACTTTTTGAATGGAACAGAATAGCGACCCCATAATTCTGAAAGGGTATATTGAGTAGATCATTTTTGTAGAACAAACTTATGGTCCAGCACGTCTGAGTTTTTTTTACAGTGGGTCAAAGTTTTAATTTTTTGGTCGAAAGGAGCATTATACTCTATGAAAAAAATGCTGTAAGTTAATATCTGAGAGAATTCTTATGGTCAGAGTTGTATTGTGGAATTGTATGAGGATTATTTTTGTGGAAGATCTTAACCCTCTAACTGGTCTCCTTATGGGTTAATTTGACCCTTTTTTTCGAGAAAAACAAAAAATATCCTTTAAAAAAGGACATTTAAGGATTAAAATATTCTACGAAAATGATTGCCGGAAAATTTCAGTGGGAGTCACCAAAGACACCAATGTTGTAAATAAAGCTCTTTACGCTTAATTAGTAAAATTAAACACCAACATATACAAAACAGGTAAAACGGCGTCAAGTTCGGCCGGGCCAAACACTGAATTCTCGCGTCTTACAAATCGGGTGTGATATGTATGTTTCCTTCTTTTTTGTGGAATACGCAACCGGTATTGATGGATGCTGATTTCCATTGTGCAGTAAAACTGCTTTTAAGCTTTGTTTTGAACTATTTATAAATAGTCGCCAAGCGGAAGAGTCCAGAGTAGAGTGATCAAAAAACCGGGTTTTTTCTAATTGTCGGTTTTCCGGTTTATTCGAAAACCGCGATTTCAGAAAAACCGGTGACCGGTGTTTTGTCAGCATAAAAAACCGGTGGAACCGGTTTTTTTTAGTAAAAAAAACGCACCTAGCTAAAATTTCGTTCAAGCTACCCGACGATTTTAGCGTAAATTTGTCCATAGGTCCATCATAAGTCTTAGATAAAGTAGACATTTCTTCCTCTTCAGTAATAACAATCACATGCGGTTTGGCCTTGGATTGTAATTAAATTTTATGGACGTTTCGCAAATGCTGAATGAGGGACGATGTTGACGAACCGCGGCAACTCAAAAATTTCTTGCATTTGGAGCATTTTGCCCGGGAAGAGTCCATTTTTTCTTTTTGAAAGTATTTCCACACCGAACTCATTTTTCTAAAATAATAGGGTACAAGAGAAAATGATCCATAAGGCTGATACTTTCACACGTACGTACGTTTGGAACTTACCTGTTCGTCTGCTATTTTGTTTCAGTCAAAAATTTGCATTACATGCTGTTATTCTCCTGGAATAAATGTGAGAAGAATCGATACTTTCCAACTTTTTTAAATGTATACCCTTATTCTAATGACTGTTACTATAAAAAAAGCTTTGACAAAATAAACGAAAAATTTTATTTGTTATGTGCTCAATACTGCATAAAAAATGTTGTCCAGTTTTATTCATTGTCACAATCATTGGAATAAGGGTAATTGTATGAATTAAACATTATTCTCAACCATGGAAATGGAAATTTCCATTTACCTAGTTTTGACTTACCTTTTTAATTTATATCGTCTAATATTTATCGTTTGCGTAGTATCTTTTCTGTTTTTATTAAACAAAACATGCAAAAAGGCGGAATTTATGAAGTTTGTGTCAGTGTTGGATAACAGTTTTTTTAATGTCACTGAAGTTTACGATATGGAAAGTGTTGGACAGTTTTTGCACATGCTGAATATATTTTTTTTAGGTTTAGGTAAAAAAAAAACGGTAAAACCGACCGAAAAAAACGGTTTCTACCGGTTGTTCGAAAATGGTTATTTTGAGAAAACCGACGGTCGGTGGAATGATTTAAAAACGGCCGACCGGTTTCACCGTGCCGGTTTTGATCAATCTAGTCCAGAGGAAGCTTTAGATATTTTAGAACCTCTTCAATTCTACGAAAATGTTTGCCGGAAAATTTCAGTGGGAGTCACCAAAGACACCAATGTTGTAAATAAAGCTCTTTACGCTTAATTAGTAAAATTATACACCAACATATACAAAACAGGTAAAACGGCGTCAAGTTCGGCCGGGCCAAACACTGAATTCTCGCGTCTTACAAATCGGGTGTGATATGTATGTTTCCTTCTTTTTTGTGGAATACGCAACCGGTATTGATGGATGCTGATTTCCATTGTGCAGTAAAACTGCTTTTAAGCTTTGTTTTGAACTATTTATAAATAGTCGCCAAGCGGAAGAGTCCAGAGTAGAGTGATCAAAAAACCGGGTTTTTTCTAATTGTCGGTTTTCCGGTTTATTCGAAAACCGCGATTTCAGAAAAACCGGTGACCGGTGTTTTGTCAGCATAAAAAACCGGTGGAACCGGTTTTTTTTAGTAAAAAAAACGCACCTAGCTAAAATTTCGTTCAAGCTACCCGACGATTTTAGCGTAAATTTGTCCATAGGTCCATCATAAGTCTTAGATAAAGTAGACATTTCTTCCTCTTCAGTAATAACAATCACATGCGGTTTGGCCTTGGATTGTAATTAAATTTTATGGACGTTTCGCAAATGCTGAATGAGGGACGATGTTGACGAACCGCGGCAACTCAAAAATTTCTTGCATTTGGAGCATTTTGCCCGGGAAGAGTCCATTTTTTCTTTTTGAAAGTATTTCCACACCGAACTCATTTTTCTAAAATAATAGGGTACAAGAGAAAATGATCCATAAGGCTGATACTTTCACACGTACGTACGTTTGGAACTTACCTGTTCGTCTGCTATTTTGTTTCAGTCAAAAATTTGCATTACATGCTGTTATTCTCCTGGAATAAATGTGAGAAGAATCGATACTTTCCAACTTTTTTAAATGTATACCCTTATTCTAATGACTGTTACTATAAAAAAAGCTTTGACAAAATAAACGAAAAATTTTATTTGTTATGTGCTTAATACTGCATAAAAAATGTTGTCCAGTTTTATTCATTGTCACAATCATTGGAATAAGGGTAATTGTATGAATTAAACATTATTCTCAACCATGGAAATGGAAATTTCCATTTACCTAGTTTTGACTTACCTTTTTAATTTATATCGTCTAATATTTATCGTTTGCGTAGTATCTTTTCTGTTTTTATTAAACAAAACATGCAAAAAGGCGGAATTTATGAAGTTTGTGTCAGTGTTGGATAACAGTTTTTTTAATGTCACTGAAGTTTACGATATGGAAAGTGTTGGACAGTTTTTGCACATGCTGAATATATTTTTTTTAGGTTTAGGTAAAAAAAAAACGGTAAAACCGACCAAAAAAACGGTTTCTACCGGTTGTTCGAAAATGGTTATTTTGAGAAAACCGACGGTCGGTGGAATGATTTAAAAACGGCCGACCGGTTTCACCGTGTCGGTTTTGATCAATCTAGTCCAGAGGAAGCTTTAGATATTTTAGAACCTCTTCAATTCTACGAAAATGTTTGCCGGAAAATTTCAGTGGGAGTCACCAAAGACACCAATGTTGTAAATAAAGCTCTTTACGCTTAATTAGTAAAATTATACACCAACATATACAAAACAGGTAAAACGGCGTCAAGTTCGGCCGGGCCAAACACTGAATTCTCGCGTCTTACAAATCGGGTGTGATATGTATGTTTCCTTCTTTTTTGTGGAATACGCAACCGGTATTGATGGATGCTGATTTCCATTGTGCAGTAAAACTGCTTTTAAGCTTTGTTTTGAACTATTTATAAATAGTCGCCAAGCGGAAGAGTCCAGAGTAGAGTGATCAAAAAACCGGGTTTTTTCTAATTGTCGGTTTTCCGGTTTATTCGAAAACCGCGATTTCAGAAAAACCGGTGACCGGTGTTTTGTCAGCATAAAAAACCGGTGGAACCGGTTTTTTTTAGTAAAAAAAACGCACCTAGCTAAAATTTCGTTCAAGCTACCCGACGATTTTAGCGTAAATTTGTCCATAGGTCCATCATAAGTCTTAGATAAAGTAGACATTTCTTCCTCTTCAGTAATAACAATCACATGCGGTTTGGCCTTGGATTGTAATTAAATTTTATGGACGTTTCGCAAATGCTGAATGAGGGACGATGTTGACGAACCGCGGCAACTCAAAAATTTCTTGCATTTGGAGCATTTTGCCCGGGAAGAGTCCATTTTTTCTTTTTGAAAGTATTTCCACACCGAACTCATTTTTCTAAAATAATAGGGTACAAGAGTAAATGATCCATAAGGCTGATACTTTCACACGTACGTACGTTTGGAACTTACCTGTTCGTCTGCTATTTTGTTTCAGTCAAAAATTTGCATTACATGCTGTTATTCTCCTGGAATAAATGTGAGAAGAATCGATACTTTCCAACTTTTTTAAATGTATACCCTTATTCTAATGACTGTTACTATAAAAAAAGCTTTGACAAAATAAACGAAAAATTTTATTTGTTATGTGCTCAATACTGCATAAAAAATGTTGTCCAGTTTTATTCATTGTCACAATCATTGGAATAAGGGTAATTGTATGAATTAAACATTATTCTCAACCATGGAAATGGAAATTTCCATTTACCTAGTTTTGACTTACCTTTTTAATTTATATCGTCTAATATTTATCGTTTGCGTAGTATCTTTTCTGTTTTTATTAAACAAAACATGCAAAAAGGCGGAATTTATGAAGTTTGTGTCAGTGTTGGATAACAGTTTTTTTAATGTCACTGAAGTTTACGATATGGAAAGTGTTGGACAGTTTTTGCACATGCTGAATATATTTTTTTTAGGTTTAGATAAAAAAAAAACGGTAAAACCGACCGAAAAAAACGGTTTCTACCGGTTGTTCGAAAATGGTTATTTTGAGAAAACCGACGGTCGGTGGAATGATTTAAAACCGGCCGACCGGTTTCACCGTGCCGGTTTTGATCAATCTAGTCCAGAGGAAGCTTTAGATATTTTAAACCTCTTCAATTCTGCAACAGTATACAAGTTCTTCTGATTTTTTAAAATAACTTTCCAGATCGGCGTGTCTTTTTCTTGGAAATGTAACTTTTACATCGGCTTTTATCAAATTCCTGTTTTTCAATCTGGAACATAATATTTCAGCTTTCTCTTTTGTTAGTCCTAAATCTCTTACAAGATCTTCAAAATAAGCTTGGTCTATCAAATTAGGACATATGTTTAAACCATCAAGAGGCATGTAACTTATATCTGATATGTTTTCAACCGCCGCTGTTATTTCTGTATTGGCGAATGTCATATTGGTCGAAAATGTATGTGTAGGCGGTTGAGGCACCGGAACACCTTCACAACGCACTTCTGGTAAAATTACATTATTTGTTGCTTCGTAAATCATTTTCGCGTAGTGCCTTTGGCTTCTACCACATTTGTAATTTACACAGAAATAGCATGTATCTGATTTGTGATCGTCAGGTTCAATCCATGTAATAGGCGCAGAAAATGGCAGCGCCTTAGTACCGCCTTTGTACCAGGTCAAAAGACAACTTTCGCAAGTAGTACATACAGTTTTTGGTATCCAAGCTTCAGAAAACAATCGTATTCCAAAGAAAAGAAAATATAGTTCTTCAATTGTAGGGAATATCTTTCTTCTACTTTGATGGTGCGTAAAATGTCCACAAATAAAACAAAACCAATCTCTTAATTTGCAAACAGAATCCGCCATGCTTATTTAAGCTTTATTTTTTCTTTTTTTATATTAATTTTAGTAAAAATCACACCCGATATGTACTGCTTAGTAGCTCAATTATGCTTGATTTTTTTCTTTTATTTTTTATTATTAATTTTAATAAATATCACACCCGATTTGTAAGTCACAGCTGACTAGACGCGAGAACTCAGTGTTTGGCCCGGCCGAACTTGACGCCGTTTTTACCTGTTTTGTATATGTTGGTGTATAATTTTACAAATTAAGCGTAAAGAGCTTTATTTACAACATTGGTGTCTTGGGTGACCCCCACTGAAATTTTCCGGCAAACATTTTCGTAGAATATTTTAATCCTTAAATGTCCTTTTTTAAAGGATATTTTTGATTTTCTCGAAAAAAGGGTCAAATTAACACATAAAGAGACCAGTTAGAGGTTAAGATCTTCCACAAAAATAATCCTCATACAATTCCACAATACAACTCTGACCATAAGAATTCTCTCAGACATTAACTTACAGCATTGTTTTCATATAGTATAATGCTCCCTTCGACCAAAAAATGAAAACTTTGACCCACTGTAAAAAAAAACTCAGACGTGCTGGACCATAAGTTTGTTTTACAAAAATGATCTACTCAACATACCCTTTCAGAATTATAGGGTCGAAATTCTGTTCCAAAAATGCTGTTGGACAGTGTTATTGTTTCATCCACATTGTTTGTTTTTCGCCGATTATTTCATTAATAACTTACCATGTCCCTCTCGTGTTATAGTATTTTATTCGCTGTTCGTTTATCCACGGGCGTAATGTTCTTATTTGTTTTCTTTCTTGTTTAGATTTATTGTAGATTTTGCTAAAGGTACTGTAGGTTGCATGAAATAAATCATTTGTATTCGTATGTTGATTGATAAAGCATACCAATTTACTTTTATAATCAATTCCTTCTCTTCTCTGCTTTGTTGTTATCATCTTCCACACTTCCAAACAGAGAGTAGTGGTCAGATATTGTTGTTGTAATAACTGCAGCGTGCACATTTGCTATGGGTTTGTTTCTTCTAACAAAGAGATGATAAATGCAAGTTTTAGTATTTTTGTTTACGTCATCTCTCGAGACTTCTTTGACAATGCAATTTAGTCCGTTGGACACAAGACCATCGATGTACAATGTTGTTGTTTTATTTTCTTTTGCTATGTCTATGTTCATGTCTCCCACAATAACAATTGCTTGGTTTTTTGTTTATTACATTTATGTTTTCTTCGATAAACCGGTTTATGTTTTCGCAAGGGGGTGGTATACGGGAAGAAAGGAGATGGTATTTTCGTTTATTGTCACTTAAATTTGTATTGTTTCGTAGCAGTTAGTGTCTTAATGCATTGTAGAGATGTGGATGACTTCCTTTATGTAAAAAGCGATTTTACATTTTTGGCTACGTTTGTGACAAGTTTTGTCGCATTTATCGCATTATCTTGTACATTGTTTATCTCTATGTTTTTTTCTATCAGTTTCTGTTCTGAGTTTGTTTAGTCGCATGTGGTTCTTTAAAGCGTTGGCTTGTATCGCTCTGACCATCATTTGCATGTATCAATTAGTTGGCTTCGTTGACCACTAGATCTTGGTTAGTATTAGTAGAATTTCGCATTGTTGTTAGTGGATTATCACACTGATTGTTCACTTGCAATAGACTCATGCTTATTCTTTTTCGTTATTTATTGGAGCTCAACTAAATACACAACCGTTCGCAATGAATGCTACACGACTACTGATCTATTCGAAAAGGTTCTTCTTTTAAAATTACGACTGTTTCTAGTGTAGAAAAAAGTAATACCAGACCAACGCTTTAAAGAACCACATGCGACTAAACAAACTGGAACAGAAACTGAAATTGTTGTTTATTAATGAAATAATCGGCGAAAAACAAGCAATGTGGATGAAACAATAATTAAAAAGTTTAAAAATGAAAATCTTAACACTATTACAGATAATTTTGCGATAAAATTTAATGGAAACGTATAAAAATCATACATAATTGCAATATTAAAACAATGACTAGTGCAGAATTGAGATGAAGAAGATAACTACAATTACTATAGGTCAATCTCCATATTACCAGCAATAGAGAAAGTTTTAGAGGAAGTCATTTCGAGATTGAATGCATTTTTATATAAATACAAAATTATCAACAAGAGTCAATATGGTTTTCAAAAAGGAAAGAATATTAATCAACTTCTCGGCAAATTCACCAACCATATTATCAAGGTCTGAATAACAGTTTCCACAGTCTGGTTTTGTTCATCGATTTCAGCAAAGCATTTGACACCTTATCCCACAGCAAAATAATTGATGTTTTAGATTCCTAGTGGAAAAGAAATAGGGCAGGAGAGTGGTCTGATGATAACTCCTTGGGAGTAGTGACTAAAAAATTATTTTCCTATTCCTGTAATTATACCGAAATTTTTTGTTAATATCAGAGGGCCAGTAGGTTGGTGTGCGAGTTGACATAAAGTGTAATCCATTCTGACGTTGGGTTTGCTAGGCGGAAGTGGGTGTTTCGTATTGTAGTTACCTGGCCATTAAAGAAACCTGTAAATCTATCTGCTGATATTGTGTATTGTGGTGGGAAGTATATTGCCGAAAGTGTCGTCGACTTTGGATACGAATTGATGTTGCTTGGAGATAGTTTTCGAAAACCCTTCAACGACTTTATGTCTCAAACGCTTTCTAATGAGAATACCTGTGCCACCATGACCCTTACCATCAGGATGATGTGTACCGTAAATTCTGTAGTTGGGAATTTGAAAGTTTAATTGTTTCCGATAGAAGCATTATGTCAATGTCCTCACGATGTTGGTAATTTATCATTTCATATCTGTGTTGGTTTACACACTTAGCGTTCCAATGTAAAGAGGACCTATTTAATAGTAAGTAAAACTTGTATTTATTAATATTGGTTTCGCATGAAATCTTGCATCATAGACTACATGGGTGACAAAAACATGTAATACTTTGTGCTGTTGAATCATTCAACGTTAACTAGAACCTGGCCGTGGGTTGTACTTGCCTTTGGAACATTTGTGTATGGAATACCATTTGCGTTATCTGTAATAACTGGGGTCTGTTTAACTGTTTACTAACTTTACAAGCGGTAGACTTGTGTCAATCACCACATACAACGCAAACGGTTGGCAAAGTGAAATTCGTTCTTGTGCTCTCGGTGTACTCTTGGAAGTTTTGACATTTGACAGGGGGGATCTTCAACGGAAATTCGTCCGCTTCTGCGGTTGAATCGCTGTAATGTAGCAGATTGTAGAGTAGTTAGTAACTTAACTTACAGGACACCCAAATCCAGCCTAATCAACCCTACGAACCACATTGTTCGAGCCTGTAAGCTTTTTTACACACACTTTACAAAATTCAAATAAAAGAAATACTCGACGAAGTTTTAATTTAATGTAACAATGTTCATTCGAAGGTTGGTAGGTAACTAAAACTAAAAAGTATATGAAATGAAGATTGCAGCAGCATAGAAGAATATTTAAAAGGCAATTGTTGAGAGCGACAGTTAGGCAATAAAATTGAGTGGAATTCTTTCTACTAAGCAATATGCAGTAAGCTAATTTGTGTATGTTTCTTCTTGTAAACAAACAGTGGGAAGTAAAGCTATAAGAAATAAGTATATGTAGGCTGCTGCAAAAGTAATGGTATCAATCATTCTCCCCCCGTTGGAAGGTCCTGGCTTTCAACATCATCACGTTCTATGGGCAAAATGGCCAGTTTGGCCACTGCACGACGACATATTCCATTGCTTTTTTAACTAGTGCGACTCGCACTACGCCGTCATCTCCTTGCACTACGTCAACAACTCGACCCAACTGCCATTTGAGTGGTGGAAGATTTTCATCTTTCAACAACACCATAATACCTTTCGTAACACTTACATTAGGGGCTCGCCACTTAGATCGTTCTTGCAAAAGTGAGAGATAAGAACAGCTCCATTTCTTCCAGAAGATTTGCTGCATATAACAAATACGTTGCCATCTATTTAAACGATTGATGTTTAGGTCAGTTATATCAGGTGCCATAATCGTCGCAAGTGGAGCTCCTACTATGAAGTGTGCGGGAGTAAGAACTTCGAGGTCATCTGGACTTTCAGATATAGGGTATAATGGCCTAGAATTTAAAACTGCGGAAATCTCTCATACCAATGTCCGTAGATCATCGAATGCTAATATGGACCGTCCTACTACTCGGTAAAAATGAAGTTTCGCTGACTTAACAGCAGCCTCCCAGAGGCCTCCAAAGTGCGGTGATCTTGGGGGTATGAACTTCCATTCAATTCCATCCTCTAAGCATTGATGGTACACATTCTGCATGTGAGTTTGGTCAAAAAACAGCTTTCGAAGTTCCGCAAGTTCGTTTTTGGCTCCGACAAAATTTGTTGCATTGTCCGACCATATAGTTTTCGGCTTGCCTCTTATAGAAATAAATCGACTGAGAGCTCATATAATCGATACAGTAGCCAAATCTTGAATCAATTCTAAATGCACTGCTTTTGTTGTAAAGCAAATAAAGATGCATATGTAAGTCTTTACAGGTGGTCCAGTTCTAATTTCCGATTTATAGTAAAACCGACCATAAAAGTCTATACCTGTGGTAAAAAAGGCTCTGTTGACTTGTACACGGTCTTGTAGCAAATTACCCATAATGTGTTGAGCAATTTTTGGTTTGAGCCGGAAACATTTGACACACTTCGAAATAACGCTGCAAACAGTTTTACGCCCCCCAAATGGGACAATACTGTTGTCTAATAGTCAATAAACATTGCGGGCCAGCATGCAGAAATTTCTGATGAAAGTACAAAATTAATGCTTTCGTTATAGGATGAGATTTGGGTAAAATGATAGGATGCTGAGCTTCAAAATTTAGGAACGAATTTTGCAGTCGCCCTCCGACTCGAATCAATCCAAGATCATCAATAATAGGAGCAAGTGAAAAAAGTTTACTCAATGACAGAGCATGTCCGTTTGCATGTAGAGACTTATTTTCAGCCACAAAATGACATTGTTGAATATTTCGTATTAAATAATGAGTCCCCATTTTTACTTCAATTGCTGTTAGCTCCACAGCTATCCAATTTGTTTTGAGCCTTCATAATGAAGCGATACACATAAGCAAATACGCGTTGAATTTTCGAAAATAAGTTGCTAAATTTGCAATCTAATGACAAATCCATTGTTGAAGTTGTAGTTAACACCATGCGGCGACGCTCTGGTAGTTCAGATACAAAATTTATCTGTTTGGGCCAGTTTGTGGGATGCTCTTGTAAAAACTGTGGACCATTTTTCCACAAATTCGAGTTCAAAAGTTCTACCGGACTTGCTCCTCGTGACAAAATATCCGATGGATTTAGCACCCTTGAAATATAGTGCCAAGTCATTTTATTCGTAAGACATTGTATACGACTTACCCGGTTTGACACGAACACATTAAAATTGGATGGTTGTTCGCGCAGCCATGATAGCACTATCATTGAATCAGACCAGCAATGGTACTCGTAATCAGCAGACAATGTTTTGGATATGCCATCTAGAAGCTCAGCAAGAAGTGTAGCAGCCGCTAGTTCAAGTTTCGGTACAGTGAGAACCTTTAATGGGGCTACTCGCGATTTCGAGCATAATAAGTTTGTTCTAACTTCACCATTAAGTTCTGACCGAACATATACACAGGCACCATAGGCTGATAGGCTGCCATCACAAAATGCGTGAATTTGTATGGTTGACTTTGGCACTGAAACGAATCGAGGGAACATAAATTTGTTAACGACGTACTGTGGTCAATATTTTGAGATAGCGGCCAAAACTCCTTTTGGTTTTTGTTCTCCGATTTTAAAGTTATTAGACTCATATGAAAGTAGACAGTAGTAAACCTCGGGAGCCAAAAAATTAGAACTCTATTTTAACTATTTCACTGAGAAAAGGGTGGTCCAAAATGGGCTTTTTCAGAATTTAGTAATTATGATATTTTTAGTTAATTTTTATAGTTGAAATGATCATAACTTTTTTGTTTTTCAAGATTTTTGGACGAAATAAACTACCACGGAAACTGGAAAAGGTGGTCGACCAGCAAATGGTATTGATATTGTTGGGAATTTCTGTGTTATTTTTCAGTTTAATCCTCACAAGAATTAGCTTTCTTCCACAAAAACCAACCTTTGGCCCCTGTGAATATTGAGACTAAATAAATGTCAGGGGCCAAATGTTGGCATTTTCTGAACAAAATTAAGTTTAGGAATAATAAATAAGTATTGGTTGTAAAATACGATTGAAGAAAATAAGAAATTATAAAAAATATACCTATTTAAAATGTCAAAATATTCAACTTTTACATGGAAACTCAACAAAAAATTAAAATGCATTTTTAACTCCACATTACTTACGTTCCTATCAGTCGATTTTTACGTTTGAACGCAAATTGAAGCTTAAAGTCCCTCCTATTGAACAAAACAAATTGCGTAAAAAAATACCAATCCGGCCAAAAGTTATACAGTTTAGACCGCTATCTCGCGAAATTGACCACTGTGCGACGGAAAATTGTGATACAAACTGTAGCCAAGCAAGAGTGCAGAAACTGGGGCAGACTTTCATCTCATTGCAAATTATGCTTCCATAAGCTCCGCATTATGACCTTTGCCTTAGCAATTACTGGCCCGATTAAGCCCAAAGGGTCATATGTATAAGCGAGCAATCGGCGATAAAATTTTAAAGGGTGTTTTTTATTGGGGTATAGAACTTTAAGTTGGCATCACTTTTTTAACTGGCGGCCATTTTGTCAGCTGTCAAGTGATTAATATTTAGTTTGGTTTGCCATTTCATCATGAACAGGTTGACAAAAGAACAACGCTTGCAAATCGTGCAAATTTATTTCGAAAGTAATGGTTCAGTTCGCGAAGTTCACCGCAAGCTCCGTCCATTTTATGCCATTACATCCACAAAAACTGACTGTTTGGTGTGCTCTATGGGCTGGTGGAGTCATTGGGCCATACTTCTTCCGAAATAATGCTGGAGAGTCAGTTACCGTTAATGGAGACCGGTATAGAGCCATGATAACCGACTATTTTGTTCCCGAATTGGATGGCATGAATGTGTATGAGTTGTGGTTCCAACAAGTGGTTGAAAATTGGACCTGTAGAATTGGCTTTATTCGAGCCAGCCGCGGCGGCCACATGCCCGAAATCATATTTAAATATTAATGGCATAAAATTATCCTTCCAATAAAGCCAAATAGATGGACATTAAAACGATTTTCTTGTGTTTTATTTCAATTCGAAGTTCTATACCTCAATAAAAAACACCCTTTACGTTTGGTAATTGTACTGCTATCTACTATTGGTGTGAATGTAAAAATGAAGTTGCCAGCTTTTGGATTCCAGACGGGACCCAAGGTTTTGGTGATGTCGGTTCCGTCGTGAAATTTGAGGAACTGCTCACACTCGGACGAGGGAATATCTTATCATATGACTAACGTCATATGATTAAGGGCTACATACTCGTTCATAAAGGCAATGTACTGCCAGATATTGATACAAATGACGGATTGAATATTAGTAGCACGGCCAGTAATAAAGTTTAATTGCGATGCCGAGTCCAAAATAGCACGACAGGGCACCCGTACACCAAAGCGATTTTGAACCATGACGACAGCAGTCACAAGTAACACATTATTCCTGGGTACATATTCCGATGTTTCAGGCGGATAGCTGGATGGTAGTGATGACACAAGGACAGACAGCGAAGATGACGGTGATTGTTCTGCCGATATTTGAGGGGAACTGGCCTCTGATTCATTCGTATTAGTGATATGTAATAGGGTGTGGTGCTTGGATGGACAATGACCCGATCTGCACTTTTTTAACATATGTCCTTTTTTCAAGCAATTTAGGCATAAGTGCAGCCGTTTGACTTCCTTGAATCTTACTGTAGACGGGAGAGCTTCGAAACGGGGACAATTAGCAATAAAATGGTCATCGGTATCACAATATGCACAAGCTAATGACGTCGTGGTTGATGCCACAAGTGCATTACGACCATTACCGTGAGGTTTTTTCCCGGCCTGCTGATTAGCTATTCTTGATCCCATAGCACTTTCCAAGTTCTCTAACATTCAGCACCTGCGTTCCAAAAAGATGCCATTGACGACCATGCAGGCAATTTGTTGATAGGCAAGTCTTCTTCCCATTTAGCTTGTGAGTTCGAGTCCAGCTTCGAAGTCACTAGATACACCAAGAGACCGTCGGCAACTTGTTCCGGCGTACATATAGTTTGTAAGGCACGCATATGAGCATTTAATTTGTCACTTAGATGACGGAGGCTGAACGCAGAACCCTTATCTACTACCCTCAGTCCAAAAATCTCTTTGATGTGTGTCTGACAGTTGAGCAATTTGTTATCAAAGCGATTTTTAAGTAAATCAAGTTCAATCATAATTTTCTTCAGTAGGATCCAGAAACGAAATGGTGTCCAATGCTGCTCCTGAAAGGCTCACACGAAGATGTTGAAATTTTTCGATTTTGCTTAGGACGACATCGCCATCAATCACTGTAGTGAACATGGAGAAGAACCCAGGACACTCAGTGTATGACCCGGAGAATTGTGGTATGTTCAATTCTGGCAATCTCATTTTACGTTGAGGTGTGGTATCATCCAAAGAAAATTGTCGAATGGTTGAAGAGCATGGAATAGGCTGGGATGAACGATTTGAATTTAATTGTCGAGTGAGTTTGGCCTTAACCTCTAAAAACAACGTGACAAAGTTAAAACGTATATCACCATATATTTCGCTGCCACCTTCCTCTACAGCAGAATGCGCATTTCAAAGTTCGAGTTCAACACTTCTACATAATCGAGACGAACGATAAGATCGGCATCGTCAAACCGCAGTCAACGCAGAATTTAATGCACCCAACTGCTTTTGATGCGCTGCTACTCTGAATGTATTCTGCTTTGATGCATCATTCCCCTTTGTAACTGCCGGGGTGTCTTCATTGGTAGGCATATTGTGACCAAATATTTAATTTGCTACAAATATTTAAGTACCACCAACAAGACTCACAATACCTCTGATGAATTTTGGAAAAATAGCGATTAATATCCGAATTGATATTAAATTCAAAGTACGTGATTTCCAATATCACGTCGGGGTCACCAAATGTTCGAGCCTGTAAGCTTTTTTACACACACTTTCCAAAATTCAAATAAAAGAAATACTCGACGAAGTTTTAATTTAATGTAACAATGTTTATTCGAAGGTTGGTAGGTAACTAAACCTAAAAAGTATATGAAATGAAGATTGCAGCAGCAAAGAAGAATATTTAAAAGTCAATTGTTGAGAGCGACAGTTAGGCAATAAAATTGAGTGGAATTCTTTCTACTAAGCAATATGCAGTAAGCTAATTTGTGTATATTTCTTCTTGTAAACAAACAGTGGGGAGTAAAACTATAAGAAATAAGTATATGTAGGCTGCTGCAAAAGTAATGGCATCAATCACACATCATCCAGCAGAACTAATCCTACGAAACTAATCATACAAACCACCGAAACCAACACTACGAAACTACACAAACCCAATCCTCCGAATTCAGGATTTAACCTGAATTAAATCAACTTCGACAGCAGGATCTAACCTGTGTTGGACCCACTCCAGCAGTAGGACTGAACCTGCTAATCTAGTCGCCGGCTAATCCTGCATCCTGCCAGTAGCCGGTGTCCCGCCAAATCCAGTAGCAGGGCCGAGCCTGCGTCAAATCAGATCCAACAGTGGGACTGACCCTGCGTCTAACCGAATACATCGCGCACTTATGCGTCCTGCCGAATCCCGAAACCGAATTGATTGGGTGGACCCTGGAGACGACTTATCTACCTCAGCCGAAGACAAAACTCACGTTACAAATCTTGTGATAGTTTGTTTGTATTTATGTATATGGATGTTGTTTCGTAGAGAGAGAAAACGTCTTTCCTTGATCACGTACATCATCGCGGGGTTACGGGACATGTACCGCTGTTTAATTGGGATATTATGACGCAACCGGATAGCGTGCTCTGTAACTGTGCAGAGTCCGGTAACCCTGCTGAATTTCAGTCGATGATGTTCAATTACAGTTTGTAATTCCTGGTTTTGTTCGGATGTCAGATATTCTCAGCTGTGGATAGTGTGTAACTGATGTTAGGTTCCACGAGGGGTCGAGTTATTTCGTACTCATCGAGACTAATCTGGCAATCCGCGCTATCAAAAAGTCCATCCCCAATATAAGCGGTTCGGCTAGTGTCGGGATAACAGATGCTTGTAACTGGGTGGTCTTTCACCGATATGTGATCTCAAGGGGATATACAACTTTACAGGAGGTCATTCGCTGGTCGGCCATCTGTATCTCCCCTTCTGAGGTTTTTGGTTGTACACCCTTCGACTCCAATATGGCCCGCATCGAGTTGTCTATATAACTAAGGCATGCGCCCGTGTCGATAAGGGCGTTAATCTGGGTCCCGTTAACGGTGATGGTCAGGAAATAACGGCTATGAGGTTGGTCGGATTTGGACTGGCTGCTTCCCTGCTTCAAAGTCAGGGGACAATTTATCGTCGATCCCACAGAAGGAGCAGAATGACCTCGACATTTCCAGGGGACATGTCCCATTCTCTTACAGCACCAGCAATGCGTTTTTCGCGAATAAGGTACGCCTCGGTTACCAAATGCGTGATATGAGGTCGCTCTAGGCGAGATTCATCTCATTTAAGTAGATCGAATTCGTCGGTGAAGGATAATAGGTAATCGAGGGTCTTAAAGTCATGACGTCGTATATAATATCGGAAATTTTCAGACTCGGATCTAAATTCCGCCCAAGTGGAGATGGCCCCTCTTTTTATCTGGTACGATTTCAGCGCGTTGCCTCCAGCACGCCTAGAAACGACGGTAGTAGGCGGTCGGCTAGAATCCTGTGGTAATCACCTAGCTCCTCGAATCGTTCCAAAAATTCGATCAGATCTGTCTCACCTGAGAATTTGAGTCCCTATCGTTGGACAGTGTTCATGATTTCATGCTCCGGGATGTCGGTTCGGGATAAGCGGAATTATGGGATCGGGACTCTTATGGTGGCATCGTCGTTAGCATGGGTACTGGTGGCTAGAATTTGATGAGAGGCAGATTTTCGGTGGAGGAAAACGACAACTCGTTTTGCCCGGATAAAATCACAGAGGCGTCTCCGTTGGTCTCCACCGTGATTCCCTCCGTAAGTATGCCGACTTTCTGGCATTACGACCAATTGCTCCTTCCTGAGGTGGTAAATCTATCCCAATGACTCTGCGTTTAGTTGTTGATCCAACCCGGTTATTCTGTGCCCTGTTTGGTACACGTCAAGTTATCGGTGGCTTCTGATTTCTTTGTGTCCCTGCTCGGGCGCGATTGTAACGTGAGTGTTGTCTAAGTTAGATTAGTCGCCTCCAGGGTCTACCTAAGGACCCACAAACCTTACGTAATGATAACACCAAGATTTTCAGGGTAGAGCGTACAATTCAGGTGTTTATTGAATATGACTCTATTTATAATATACTGGTGATATCTTGACAATAGTTTGGAATAAGAATAAATAAATACGTTGGATACGGCTCGATGCAACTCTATGCTCAATGGAGGTTTTCGCCAACCATTGTCAACCGCACACTTGAGATCGGTCTAATGCCATGGATTTTCCTAAGAACTTTCTGTTCATATCCTACGACGCATGTAGGGGAGGAAGATAGCAATTTTAAGTAAACGTTTTGTGAGTAGATTAAGCAGTTTGAATGTTTTAATAAAAAGAAAGACTCAGTTAGAAACAAAAAGTCAACTATACGGTTTTTTAAATCGTGGGAGAAAATACATAGAGTAATAGCTCATTTTTAAATTGTCTCCGTTGTCTACTTTGAAAACGTATTTTCAAATTATAAAGTCAGGTTTTAAAGAACCAGGCCATATGCTCACCCACAGTGGTAGCAACATTAAAAGGTCTCAATCGAATGTGGTATACGTTTACCACAAATCACAATATCATACCGAAATGTGCGCGCGGGTGGCCGATTGAACGGAAGCGATCCACTTTTCTTACAACGGCACACGGTTCGTTGGAGCAGCAAAACAACTGGATCGGGGTTCGTTCCAGCGATTAATCTGAACCAGACTTAGGCACCTATTCTGGCCGGATCGGACGACCGTTAATGCCGACTCCAGAATTCAACGGCGACAGACATATGAGTTGCCTCGACCAATGGAATCTAATTGATGAGCTTAAGAGTTGTTTCCGGAAGGATTGGAGGATGCCTTACATGAACGTTTCAAATGGAAGAGACCTATTACGAACATCAAGAAAGGGCAAATAGTCATCGTAAAAACGTCGTTGACCGCTGGTAAGAGTCGATGAAGTCCTTAAAATCGACAGGGATGAATGTATGAGAACACACGGATTGAGTCTAATTAATGGCACAATCTCATTTGACATACACCCCACTGATGGCAAGACAAACGCTAAAAAATATTCACTCCCATATCAGACGAGAATATTGGACCCGTTGGTTGGCAGACTCCGGTAACTGTCACTGCAAAATTGGCTATTCAGGATTTGTGGAAACTTAAATCTGGATGGGACGATGTGTTTGTCGACTCTTTATCACAACCATGGCAGAAGTTCACACAACATCTATCCCCGCTAAGTTCAGTAAAGACACAACGTTGGCTACATACAACGAGCGAATTTAAAATTCAATTCAAGAAAGCAGACGCTGCAGCAAAAACGAAGCGCTTCCACAAAGTAATGATGACATTAACGAGCTATGATGATATACATACGTGGATCAATTCCACTACTACGTTTTCATGGATAAAGAATTTATTCAACAATGACACATTTTTAAAAACGCGATCAGCCGACATACCTGCGACGAATTTAAAAGAAAATCCAGCCGACATGGGTTCCACAGCGGTTTCTCCAGAAAAACTTACACACAAAATGCTATGGTGGAATGGCCTTAACTGCTCTCGCGAGAGTAACCATCTTGACGCGATGCGAGGGCTTAAGTGCTTCTTGTGGTTTTTAGGCTTGCGCAAGGACTTTAAATCACTTAACTGGTCTGGTCCATGTAGAAGCCTAATGCTATAAAAAGATACACAACGAAGAGTTACTCACGCTTGTCATGAGTCCTATGGGAGGTCAGTAACTTATGCCCTCGCATCCGGCCAATTGACATATATGATACGAAACTACGTCCATGGTTCGCTCCTTCCGGTCTTTTCTAGCCGCTAATGGGCCTGCAAGGATTGTGACGTTTCTGTCCTCGGAGGAGTCAGATTCCTCGGCTTCTGAAGTTAGTCTATGACTCCCTTCGCTTGCCAATTCATCTGGTGTCTGTATTATTGCTGCGTCTTCGAACAAAGCAGTGGGAGACTTGGCTGCCTTGTTCGATGAAGCAGGCAAGAGCCTTGCTAAAAAGACAAAGTTGCCAGGAGCTCAGTGGAAAAATCTCCGATTGACAAACGAAAAAGCAACTCTGAAGCAGACTCCCAAAGATACATCGGAGCCTACACCTGCACCCGCAGGTAAAAGAATCCGCTCTCCACAGGAGGAATCTGCCGAAGCTGCAGCAAAGAAGAGAAAGAGCTTCCTGACATCTGGTAGGACAAAATCTTCCAATCCGAAACCAAAAGAAGTCTCTATGCAGAATGCTGGCGTTAGTAAGAAGGAAGGTCGAAGTCCTACCACGACGTCGGACAACTTGCCTTCCACCTCAAGGAAAGGCGACCTACCAAAGGAACGCCCGTCACTTAAGAGGAAGGCAAATTTTGAAACTGGTAAGAAGCCGCCATCTTACGCCAAACTTGCAAAACTTCAAAAATGGGACGTGCTATGCTTTGGCGTGATCGACACAAAAAGTGTCGAGCAATAGAAGAGCTGATAAACACCAAAATCTTGGAGCACGTCCTCGGGAAGGGAGATAACTGCGACGAGATTGAGATCCTGAGCTGCTCCTACGCCAAGGGCATCTTGATAATGCAACTCGCATCAAATAAATACGTAAACACCTTCGCACGCCTAGTGATGGATGTTCCTAGCCCTTGGGAGGGCGGTAAGCTCATTAGGAGAAGGGACATTCCTGAACTCAGAAAGGCATCCTTTTTTTTTTTTTTTTTTTTTTTTTTTTTTGACTAACACTCAGGGGATGCCCCCTATAAATGCAATGCACTGTGTTAGCGATGGGAAATAAGGGTATTGGAGGGAGGAAAGAGGGAGTAGTGTTTGTTGACGTTGGCCTTGAATTTGGTAATGTCATAGCAGGCAGGAAAAACACTTGCAGGAAGATTATTCCACAAACGAACAGTCCGGCTGAAGAACGAATTTTCTCTATAGTGAGTCGTCCGGTCAACCGGCCATTTGACAATGAACGGATGAGAGACCCTGGATAGCCGAGTATTCCGGCTAAATGTTCTAACGTCAGGGACCAGACGACGGATATCTTCTGAACAGATACCATTAAAATATCTATAGAATAGCGATACACAACCCACATTTCGGCGATGCTGTAGGGAGACAATAGAGCTGGATACCCTACCATCCCCTATCATCACCACCGCTCTCCTCTGTACACGGTCCAGAAGCTTCAAAGAGGTTAATGGAGCCCCTGCCCATATATGCGAGTTGTATTCCATTTTAGGCCGGATGTAGGTGGTGTAAATATTGACGAGGTCAGATGGGGTGAAGTATTTCTTGCACTGCTTTAAAAAGCCTAAACACTTGAATGCTTCTTTCGACACTTCGAATATATGGCTAGCCCAGCGAGCATCACCCTGTATCTTCATGCCCAGAACATCAAGAGTGTCTGATTCGTCGATATCCACACCACCCATAGATATTGACGGCGATGCTGGATCAGTGGAACGTTTGTGTGACAACAAACAGCACTGGGTCTTTTGTGCATTAAAATCTACTCTGTTCATTTGGCCCCACTCACAAATCGTCGCCAAATCGCGGTTAAGTGAGTCGTTCATCGTTCGCCTTTTTTCCTCGACTTCCAGAGGACCTGTCCGATGATCAAATGAGTACGAATGACAGAGGTTGCTGTCATCCGCAAAGGAGTAGATTGGGTTCACAGTCTGCCCCAACAGGTCGTCAATGAAAATAAGAAATAGAGAGGGAGAGAGGACAGAGCCTTGTGGCACTCCTGCGGTCAACCTATGCTCGTTGGATGAGACCCCATCTATAACAACTCGTATAGAGCGATCCCTGAGAAAACTCGATATGAATCGAGAGAAGGTACTACCGACACCAAATGCAATAAGTTTTGATATGAGTGCTCCGTGCCAGACCCTATCGAACGCCTTGGAAATATCCAGAGCCACGACCTTACTTTCACCAAGGCGGTGAATGGATCGACTCCATCGCTCCGAAAGGAACGCCATCAGGTCTCCAGTAGATCGATTTCTACGGAAGCCATACTGTCGATCATTCAGGAGGCCGTTAGACTCTAGATACCTTACAAGATGGTGATTAACCATGCTCTCCATAACCTTCGAGAGCGCAGAACATATTGCAATTGGACGGTAATTCGCAGGATTAGTAGCCTCACCTTTCTTGGGGATCGGCTAAACATTGGCAACTTTCCAATGTGAAGGGTAAATACCAGCACGGTACGACATGTTGAAAAGATTGCGCAATGGACGAGCTAGCGTCGAAGAGCACTTACATAGGACAAGTGCGGAAATGCCATCCGGGCCCGGAGTTTTATTTACGTTGAGATCTGTAAGTACCCTTTTAACGCCACGTGTTCGAAAAAATATCTGAGGCATCGAACTAGATACGTTCTCGATCACGGGGAGTGGTTGACTGCTGTCTGGCAAAGATGAATTCTTTGCAAATATTTCAGCCATAAGATTAGCTTTGTCAACCGGGTCAGTGAATATCTGGTCACCGTTAACAAGGGTTGAAATAGAAGATGAAGAATTGTTCCTTACCCTTTTAACGAATGACCAAAAGCTCTTACTTCCCCTGGGAGAAGAAAGAACTTTAGCACGAAGGCGCTGTTCGTGGAGAAATTTTTCGCGCCTAAGCACTCTGGCACAATTTGATCTTGCCTGCTTGCGTAGCAGTTCAGTAGTGGCATTTTTATTTAAAAGCCAGTTTCTAAACGCTTCCTCTTTGGATCTGACAGCTTCTTTGCATGTCTGATTAAACCAACAATTTTTTGGAGGTTTAATCGAAGTAGTCTTCGAGGGAATAAACATGTTTATGCCAAGAAGAATTATTTTCTCAACCATTTCAGCAGCAGCATCGACATTATTGTCTAGGAAACATAATTTCCAGTTAAATTGCTGATAAAAATTGTTGAGCTCGGCCCAACGTGCCTTTTCGTATATATACATTGTCCGCTTCGTGACTGGATGCTGAAATGGTGCAATGATCCGAGTTACCAAGAGGTGCAAGAATGTTAACCTCATACTTTTCAGGGTGAGAGGTTAAGAAAAGGTCAAGAATATTTTGATGTTGCCCTTCAACACGCGGAATGTGTGTTGGTTCATTCACTAATTGCGCCAAAAAACATTCGTAAAGTGTATCCTGAAGGGATGGGGCAGCAAACTCCCACCCGGGAAAGTCCTTGACGGAAAATGGGAGATCTTCCACAGAGAAGAGAGCCAGAATGGTACCCTTTTCGTTGTGTGAATCGACCACGGGTCCCTCGAACGACTCAAGGAGATGAAGGGGAGCGCCTTCTTCATCTCAACAGCCGTGTACATCAAAATCGGCAAGGTACCCATTGGCAGAATGGGAGATAAGCACGACAAGGAACCGAGGAACCCAAAAAAAAGAGCAGTGATGTAGCAGCAGCACCGCAAAAAGCAGAAGGGGAGGCTGGGGACCATATCACCAGCTCCCCAGAAGACCGACTTCTGGCATGACCGGCATCAAGGTCATCCAGGTTAACCTACATCGGAGCGAAACGGCAACGCACACCATATCACCTGGGGTAGCTCGAATTGCAACAAAAGAGGAATAGCCTTATTAGAATTCCTTAATAAGCATGATCTTATTACAATAAACAAAGGACAACAAAGCCATCTTTATAAATCAAATCAGAGAGGAGGTATTAGATATCACTTTCGGTTCTGAAGAGAGTAGATGAGATCCAAGGATGGCATTTCTCCGACAAGCACTCCTTTTCAGATCAGCGATACATAATTTTTAGTTTAATGAAACCACCACAATAACCGCTAAGTTTCAGGAACAAGACCAAAACCAATTGGCACCGTTTCAGAGATCTAGTGAGCAGAGATATAGGGACCCCCAAAGAAATTCTCCAAAACGAAGAGGAAATCGAAGATGAGGTCGAAAGAGTTACGTCAGTATAAGTAATGTCCTTCAAAGAGTGTTGCCCACTTAGAGAAAGGAGGTCGGCTCCGGAGAAACCCAGGATAACGACAGATTAGAAACCTAAGCAAATAAGTCCGTAGATCTTACAACAGAGCTAGACGTAAAAAACTTCAAGTATACTGGGATAAATACAAGTCCAACCATAGATTGTACAACAAAGCACTAAGAAAGGCGAAACGAGGGTCGTGGAGACTGATCTGCGAACAGGTCGACATCGTTAGCGACATGTCTAAAATAAAGAAATTTCTATCTAAGACACATACACAGGTGGAAGCCTTAGTGAACAAAGACGGAAATTTCACACATTTCCCCACGGGTACAGAAGACCCAATAGAGGAACTCAGTCCGACCAGGGAAGTACAACATACACCCGAGACCATCACGTCGGAAATGGTTAGGGAAGCAGTTAAAAGCTTCTCTCCGTTTAAGGCGGCTGGACCAGATGGCATATTCTCAGCGCTTCTACAAAGGAGCATAGATATAGTGGGAAAACACCTGGCAGTCATCTTTGCATCCAGCCTTAGACTAGCCTATATGCCCAGGAACTGGCAAGAAGCACGAGTAGTTTTAATACCAAACCGGGAAGGAAAGCTACGCGATGTGTAAGAATTGTAGACCCATAAGCCTTACATCATTCTTATTAACAACTAATGAGAGATTAATAGACTCTATGGTTAAGACAGATCCCGAGCGATCAGCTAAAACAACAACACGCCTATGTCAAGGGAAGATCAGTAGAGACAGCCCTGCATAAGGTAGTTCATCTCATAGAAAGCTCTTTCGACGATCAAATATACACACTTGGTGTTTTTATCGACATAGAAGGGGCCTTAAACAACGTGAGCACGCAGACGTTAATCCACTCCTTAGACCAGTTTGGAGTGAACAGGTCGATAATCGACTGGGTCAGCTATATGCTAAGGCATAGATGGATTAATTGCGGATCCCACGGCATATATATAAGGGAGAGAGTACATAGAGGGACACCACAGGGAGGTATATTATTACCATTCCTGTGGGTGACTACAATAAACAATTTCCTAAGGATGCTGACTGATGAAGGCTTCAAGCCAGTCTGCTAATCAGACGACGTCGCGATACTTCTGAAGGGGAAAGATCCGAACAGATTATGCAGAGAAGCCAAAAAAGTGCTAAATCTGGCATACAACTGGGCGAAGCCTAGGGGACTGAACGTCAACCCGGACAAAACAGAACTATGTCTGTTCACAAGGAAGACAAAATTGTACAATACGTCAAACCTTGCTTCAGGAACACGAGCATAGAAATAAACACGAACGTCAAATATCTGGGATTAATTTTGGACAGGAAACTAAAGTGGAAAGATAACATCAACAGCAGAGCCGAAAAAGCCCTCAGATGCTGGTCGATATGCCGTAGAGCAATTGGCTCGACATGGGGCATCCGCCCAATCAAATCTCAGGCAGCGATCTCAGAAAGGAGACTAAGGGCATTGAATGGGTGGTTGAGGATGAACCTCAAACACAACATCAGAGAATATAGGAACACCTAGGAGGGTTCCTGACAAAAAAACTGTCAGACATATCGCATCTCAGAAACACACGTGGTTGCGAACTGCACGACAAGAATAGAAGATAGACGCGGACAAGAACACTACATATACACCCAAGATAGGGAAATAGTGGAGTGCTACACAGACACATCCAAATCCGAGTTAGGAGTAGGCATAGGGATCTACATCCACAATCCGAAGACTGAATTAGTATACCAATTACCAAAGTACTCAACGATTCTAGAAGCTGAGATCAAGGCCATCACAGAATGCCTAGAATGGCTGCGGAACAGAATCACAGGAAAAACCATCTGTATTTTCACAGACAGTCAAAACACAATTAGATCCCTCAGAGATGATAATGTCAAATCAAGGACACTCATGTACTGTAAGGAAATGATAAATGACATATCGAGAAATAACGACACAGTTATAAACTGGATACCAGGCCACCAAGGGTTTCCAGGCAAGGTCAGGGCTGACGAACTGGCTAAAATAGGAAGGGAATCCTGTTTAGATTTGAGACAAACCTGCACATGCTTATTTTCTTAGTTTGATGTATAAACTGTACTAGTTCTACGCATTTCTTTGTTTGATGTATAAAACTGTACTAGATTCAGTAATTTGTATATATTCAATACATGTGTGTAGTTTGTATCTTGGGTTTTTTAAGATAAGCAGGCAATAAAATATGCGTGTGTGGCATAGAACGGCGGGTTATTTTTAGGAAAAGGGACGAGCATGGTGATAACGAGTGGAATTTTCCACAAGATGTTACGAGTGTGTGGGTTGACAAAACAACCCCACGCATGCGTCTATCGCGTTCTTCTTCCTTCTTTAGGATTAGTTTAGTTTAAGGAAATGTATGGTAGATTAATATTATATATTAAGAAATAAAAATTAGTGTCTTACAAGCATTCAAACCGTTCGGTTCAATCTTTTATTTTAAAAATTGGGCATTGTGGTCCATCGAACCTACCAGTAATATATGATCATTTGAGTAAAATTCGAATACGTGCAAATTAATATCGCGAATATAATAGAAAATTCGGTCGGATAAATTCACGAGGAAAAAATACGTGTAGCTAATGTCGCGAATAAGAAATTCGGTCGGATCGGTGCATATATAATAATAAGAAAGAATACGTGTAACTACTATCGCGAATAAGAAATTCGGTCGGATCAGTGCACATAAAAAAAAAGAACGTGTCGCTACTATCGCGGATATGAAATCTGGTCGGATTAGTGCGCATAAAAAAAAACATACAGTCCACTAATCCAATAGAAATTTTAAGAAAAAAAAAATTGATACCACCAGAAGTGGATCTGAGCAAGCTTGGGATCGGTTTAAAGATACTGCCCAAAGAATCTTGGATGGAAAAGCTAGTCTTGAGGGCATCAGCTCAATGTCAAAAACAGGCATTGGGCAAAACATGACAAGTATTACAGGGCGCTATTACACACACCGTATAAAAACACTTCAGAGTTAGCAGAGAAAAATAATGCTACGGCGGAAGCATATAACGAGGTGTGTGATATGTTGGCTCAATTTTCGGAAAAAGAAAAAGTCGACGAGAAGAAGAAAATTCACGAAGACGCTGAGGATAATGAAGAAAGTGGTTCCTCTGCGGAGGTACAGTACCACGAGGCAACCAATCTGTTCAAGGGGAATAAATTCATCCTGGAGAAAGAGGACAAAAAGATTAGAAGATTCCAAATAAAAATTGTGGAGTTTGAAGAGAAAGTGATGCAGATAAGAAGCAAACTGCCAGATGCTTCTCAAAGAATAATAGAGATGAACAGACTAAACATTGAACGTCAATACACGCAAATATCGTCCTAATATGAAAAAATGTGCTAGGAATGTATTGCAGATGAAGAAATGGAGCATAACTATAATAAAATTCAAAGAAATTTGGATGAAATCATCGAGGAGATAGTACTAAAGCTAGATGAAAATCAATATACAAGTCAAGTGGCGTCGACCGGGCTGGAAGATATTAAAATACCATTTTTTAATGGCAATATTGATAATTGGACCTCATTCTACGAGATTTTTAAAAAGCTGGTAGACGAAAATGGAAATCTTTCAAACGTTGAAAAATTTGATCTCTTAAAAAGTGTGGTAAAAGGAGATGCTGGTCGGATTATTCAGCATCTACATGTACTGGCTGAAAATTATAATGCAGCATGGGAGATTTTGGAGAATAACCAAAGATTACTGTTTTGTACACTTTTTGACAGAGTAATCGATTATCCCAATATCAACATACAAAAGGCAGCCAGAATAAAGCAATTGCTGGATACAGCACGTGAGAGCTGTCAAGCCCTGAAGGCTATGGGAGTCAAAATGGATGATGCAGACCCATTTATAGCCAGAATATTAATTAGAAAACTGGATTCAGAAGGTCTTCTACGATATGAACAATGTGTGCGTAAAACAAAGGACATCCAGGCATTGGAGGATGTCATGTCATTTTTGGAAAGAGCGTGTCAATTTTGCAGTCTGCAAGGCCATTTAATTGAAAACTGTAGGAAGTTTGAAAAGCAGTCTGTTGATGAATAAATATCTGGGTTGTTAAAGTGAAAGTGATAGGCCAAGGGTAAAGTGATTGGCCAAGAAACACCGTTGGGCTGGATGCTTTCTGGTACGTTAAATGCAAAAATTTCTCCTAAATCAGTAATATCTGCAGTGACAACAGAAATTGAACGATTTTGGGAAATGGAGGAGATAACTACGGAGCAAGAAGTGAATGAAGGCGAAGAAATATGCGAAGAATACTTTAAAGCAACAGCATATATAAATAAAGACAGCCGGTTTGTGGTTACCGTTAAAAAGGAGCAGGAACTCGGTGACTCGAAGAAAATGGCAGTGGCACGAATACTAAGTTTGGAAAAGAAACTGAAAAATAATTCTGCTTTAAAGGAAGAGTACATAAAGTTTATGGATACATATAAAAGCATGGGTCATATGGAGAAAATATCCGATAGCATTATTGGAAAATATTGCTCTACCACTAAGGTGCGCGTTGTATTTGATGCATCTGCGAAATCATCAAATGGCAAGAGTCTAAATAATATTCTACAAATAGGTGCTAAGCTGCAACACGATATCTTCGAAATATTGGTAAAGTGGAGATTATGGCGATTTGTAATAACAGCAGACGTCGAAAAAATATACAGGCAAATATACGTTGCTGAAGAAGATCAAGCGTATCAAACAATTTTGTGGAGAAGTAATTCAAACAAACAAATTGAACAATTTAAACTAAAAACTGTTACTTATGGCACATCATCTGCACCATTCCTAGCTAAGAGAGTTTTAATGGAGATAGCAAACGACTGTAAGAAAAATAATCCGAAATTACATCAAATCATAAACGAAGATTTTTATGTGGATGATCTGATGACGGGTGCTGATTCGGTAGAGGAATGTGTTCAAATTCGAAATGCTATTGATAAGCAGCTGCTCAAGTTTGGTTTCAAGCTTAGAAAATGGTTGTCCAATGAGCCAAGAATTCTGAATTCTGGGGAACATGATATTGTAAAAATACAGGAAGATGAGTCTGTCAAAACATTAGGTGTGCAGTGGAAGCCGTATGCTGATAGTTGTGCGTTTTATTTTAACACAAAATATGACACGGACCTTACTAAAAGAAAAGCGCTCTCAACGGTAGCAAGAATCTACGATCCCCTTAGCTGGCTGGCACCGGTAACTGTAATGGCTAAACTATTCATCCAACAGTTATGGTTGATGGATGTACATTGGGATACGAAATTAAATGCAGACTTATTGACAGAATGGGGATGCATAATTACTTCAGTTAATTCATTACAGATGTGTTGGTTCCGCGATGGTTGTCGACGGCTTCGGATGGCATGTTTGAAATACATGGCTTTGCTGATGCCTCGGAAAAGGCTTTTGCAGCAGTAGTTTACACCAGGACACATACAACCATAACTCTTGTGGCAGCGAAATCAAAAGTCAGCCCTATAAAAAATAAGAAGACATTACCGAAGTTAGAATCAAGCGCAGCTCACCTGCTATCGAGGTTGATAAAAAGTAATTGCGGAAGTTATTCAACGAGAAGTCAAAATATACCCTTGGAGTGATTCGATGATTGCGCTGGCAATCAAGTTTATTCGGGTGAGAGTGACGGAAATGAATAACAGTATTCCTTTTGCAACCTGGGGGCACGTGAGATCAAAAGACAACCCAGCAGATGCAGCGTCAAGTGGATTAAAACCTGAACAGTTGGCTGTGCATTCGCTATGGTAGAATGGTCCGTCATGGATGTGTGATAAATCGAAATGGCCGACAACGGAAATAGCAACATCGTGTATGGTGCTTAATACAAAATTATCATCCAGTATTATCCAAGACCTGATAGAAAGAAGTTCCTGTGTCACAAGGCTACTGCGAATCGTGGCTTATATAGTCAGATTTACCAAGAGATTGAAAGCTGATGTATTTCCTTCGTGGATTACGACCGACGAGATAAAGGAAGCAAAGAAGATAGTTATTGTGCACACACAACAACTTTTGTTTCCAGATGAAATAAAACTTATGCAAAATCATAAAGAACTACCAACATCTAATAAGCTGTCAAATTTGTACCCATTCTTAGATGATAATCGAATACTTCGCGTAGGAGGACGTTTGGAAAATTCATCATTGTCGTATGAAAGAAAACACCCTGTTTTGCTTTCCAAATGCCACTTAACGACACTGTTGGTAGATAGCATTCATAAGACAACGTTACATGGCTGAGTACGAGTTATGGAGAATATGCTTAGAAGACAATATTTGGTCATTCGAGCTAAAGACATTTTGAAAAAAGCTGTTAGACAATGTGTAAAATGTGCGCGATATAGAAAAGAAGCAGCATCTCAACTAATGGGGAATCTTCCGGAAAGCAGGGTTTCAATATCAAATCCTTTTGAACATGCAGGAGTGGATTATGCAGGTCCAATTCACATGAGAGTATCGAAGGGAAGAGGGCAGAAGTCGTACAAAGGATACATTGCCATCTTCGTATGTATGGCAACAAAGGCGGTTCACTTGGAGGCAGTAAGTGATTTAACCAGGGAGCCATTTATGGCAGCGCTAAGGCAAAAGCTCAAATATATACAGACAACGGAGCAAATTTTGTTGGTGCAGCTCGAATGGTAGATGAAAACTACAGGAAAGCAATTCGCAACAATTCATCACTGGCTGGAGTTCTAGCCGCTGAGCAGATAACATGGCATTTGTTGCCCCCGCGAGCTCCTCACTTCGGAGGAATTTGGGAAGAGGCTGTGAAGTCGGTTAAACACCATTTAAAACGAGTGATTGGTGAAGTAAAGCTTACTTTCGAAGAGATGTCTACCCTACTAACGCAAATTGAGGCTGTTTTAAACTCTCGTCCATTGCATGAATTGGGAGGCGAAGCGGAAGCTGCAGACGTTTTAACTCCCGGCCATTTTTTGATTGGGAAACCGATACTTGAAGTTCCTGAAGTGGTTAATGAACATCATCGAGTCAATTCGCTCAACCGATGGACGGTTGCCGTGGTACATGGTTTAAGTCATGTGGTGGCATCAATTCCAAGACCATACCTTATATATAGCCATGAAGGAGATGTATACCATTTAATGTCAGAGTTAGACTTACATCAATGTAAAGAAGGTGGTGATCGACTTTACATATGCGAGAATTAATGGGCCTGACAAGATGCTGACGACAATCCATGTGAGGTGTCCCCATTAAAACCACACGAAGAGGTATACTGTCAATTCGTAGAATCCACCAGCACACACATGTGGGTTAATCTGAACAACAGACGACAATGGCTTTTCAAGACAGCTGTTAATTCAACTTTGCACGTGTTTTGTGATCAAAAACGTCAAGATTTAATGCAGTTGCCAATGCAAGGCGTTTTAACGCTATTTCCGGGGTGTACTGGTCAAATTGGGAAGACTAATCTGCCCGCTAGCAACAACGTCAAAACTTCGGTGGAAGCGGTTTTTTGAAAATTCCTTATGAACGAAATTAAGGATAAGAATGATGCTATTAAACCTTTGGGGTCCCATGTTATCGACCATATTGCAGAAATTAAGGAGATAAAAAGGCAAATGAATAATCTTCAGGAAACCGATCTTCATCTAAAGACCCTACATTTTCATCATGCTACTGGACATGCGGCTTTAATTTTAATTAGTATTGTAGTTATTATTATATTATAAGAAAATGTATGCTAAAAAAAGCGGATGCGATTATTATGTTTCGCCGGCCGCAGAATGTTTAGATTTGAGACAAACCTGCACATTAGGGCTACAACCAAATTTTTGGCATAGCACCACGTGATGCGCAAATTTTTTTTATTAATGAAAATGGTTATCTCCGGCCAATTGGTAAAAAAAAATTATACGCACCAAATGCATTTTCTAAAACCCTCCAGGATTTTTTTAAAATAAATTATTTTTATTTTTTTTTTATACGAGTATGAATACATTTTTATGTACCTTTGTAATAATAAACAAGTTAGTTATAATTATAAAAACAATTTATATATTATTCAACGAGATTAACTTTAGATTTAAAGTTCTTACAGATTTGCATAAAGGATAAATATCCTGAACTACCTTAATAGCACGTTCGGCACAAATATTACTTCTTTGCTGGTTTACTATAGATGAAGCTTCTTTTTTCCAATGTCGTATAAAGCATTTGTGAGCTTTTTTGAATCTACATACTGATTCGTTCAGAGATTCGAAATTATCTTCGCAAAATCGGTGATCTGAGAACCAAATATCGAACCATTTTCCGCAAATGAACTCACATATTAGATACAAATCTGATTGATATTTTGGTATAAGTATAAATGCTAAAAGGGCAAGAATGGCTCTTGAATTCCAACGTGCGTTGCTTATCGGCGGAATTGCTTTGAAATTTATGAAAGGAAACCTTTTGTTCTTCTGAAAGTATCTAAAAGCATTTCCAAGTTCATACAAATATTGCATGTCATCACGCCACTTTATTCGTTTTACTTCTATTTTTTCAGTATTTTGTATGTAGGTTTGTCTTAGATGCTTGTAATTATTAATCAATTCTGCAACAAACTTATATGATATATCGGGAGAGGTCGTTTTTCCTTCAAGTATCTCATCCATAACGTTTCTTAATATTAGATCCAAAATATGATGTTGACAGCCAATATATTGGGGCGCAGGAAGATTAATTAATTTAAAGTAGTTTTGTAATTGGGTTACCACTCCATTGTGGTTGCCAGTATTAACTGCTGTTGTATCAGTTATTATCATTTTAATGGATTCCCATAGATCGAATTTATTCAAAGTTTCTTTAATTGCGTTATATATTGTTACGGCTTTGCCATCATCTAAAACAAGCGCTGCTAAATAGATTTCCCTACATTAATTTTTTAGAACTACCACCTGTATTTCCTTACGAGCTATTTTTTTTCCGTCGAAATGAAGACACCAGTTTTCTTTTTAAAATTTTTTTCATAACCACTTCTTTTTGCTCGGCCGATTTTATTACTGCTTTATATATGGCTTGTTGTGAAGGTGTGGACATTTTAACTCCAGATTCTGCTAATTGCTTACAAATTTTTGCAGCTTTTCGTGAACTGACATTGGCATTAGTTACCAGTGTAGCTGCTGCACTAACAGATGAATGCGTTTCTTTTACTTGTCGAGGAGGCTTATAATCGTCGGATTCTTCGGATGAGTATTGGTCATCAAGCTCAATACTTGATACGGAATCTGTATCAGATATCATTTCATTCGAATACCGGATTCGAATTTAGTATCACTTTTTTTATAGAAAGTTTCGGTGTGTCCATTTTATTCCACAAAGTATGTAATTCACTTGAGATAATTTTAATTCTCTGATTTCCAGATCTTTTTGATACTGCGAGAGCATAATATCTTCCAATAATTAACTTTTGAGTTGGAATTTTTTCCAATTTCTGTAATTTACACTCTATATTTGGAATGCTTCGTGGAATTATTAGACTTTTGTGGAATGTGGTCAGATGTTTGACTTTTCTTAAAAGACATTATTAGTAATTAAACACGTATTTTTTTTACACTTGCTTTGAGCTTGCTTGCTTTGTTTGTTTACTTTTTTCTCAAACAGTGATGTGAAAAAAGTTATGAACTTGAAACTTGATCGGGGTTGGTGCGTATTCTTTTTTGACATTTGCAAAAATACAATACCATTTTTCTTCATATTTTTCCAAGGCCTATCTAACTATAGTATGTCATTTTTGATATTTGCAAAAAATTGCACAAAGTTGTAGCCCTACTGCACATGCTTATTTTCTTTGTTTGATGTATAGTTCTACGCATTTCTTTGTTTGATGTATAAAACTGTACTAGATTCAGTAATTTGTATATATTCAATACATGTGTGTAGTTTGTATCTTGGGTTTTTTAAGATAAGCAGGCAATAAAATATGCGTGTGTGGCATAGAATGGCGGGTTATTTTTAGGAAAAGGGACGAGCATGGTGATAACGAATGGAATTTTCCACAAGATGTTACGAGTGTGTGGGTTGACAAAACAACCCCACGCATGCGTTTATCGCGTTCTCCTTCCTTCTTTAGGATTAGTTTAGTTTAAGAAAATGTATGGTAGATTAAGAAAATATTAAGAAATAAAAATTAGTGTCTTACAAACATTCAAACCGTTCGGTTCAATCTTTTATTTTTAAAATTGGGTTAGCTTGAACAATCCGACCAAAATACTCTGCAACTGTCTAAACCTTTTCTAGAGACAAAAAAGGAGTTGAGGGAATGGATGAAGACGACTAATGCCTTAAGGTGGCTAGAGAAACAGGTGGGAAGAACCACAAAGGAAACCTGGGGAAACCTCGATTACAATAAAACAAAGAGAATACTCGGGCTTAAAAAAATGAACTGAGTAAGCTAGTTGGGGTCATCACAGGACACACTAGTCTAAGGGAACACCTATTTAGAATATGATGTTCCCAGAGCGACGAATGTAGGGCATGTGGAGCGGACGCCGGAACACTTCCTGTGCCAGTGCCCTGCTTTCTCGCAGGTCAGGAAAGTCCAGCTAGGAGAGGAAACCTTATATGACCTATCGGCCGTCAAAGCAATAGACATAAGGAATTTAAGGAACTTTATAGGGGGGACCGAATTCCTAACGTAGGAAAAAGAAGATGGGGAATTTGTAGACGAAATCAGGCACAACAGGCCGAATTTCTGTTTTCTCAGTGTGTTATGTGTTTTGTATGCTAGGCATATTCATTGGACCAAACCAACGTTTATCGGTGGTACAAAATGTTCTTAGAGGGCCCAGAAGATGCATATGGCGAACAGCGTGCCGGACGCCCGAGCTCGTCAACTAGAGAATAAAAACATTGATGAAGTGAATAAAATAATATTGTCCAATCGACGAATTACCATTACGGAAGTTGCCGAGGATCTAAACATATCGATTGGCTCGTGCTATTCGATTTTAACCAATGATTTGGGCAGGAGTCGGGTCGCCGCTAAATTCGTGCCAAAATTGCTCCAGAGGGTCATAACTGGTAACGATTCATGGGTTTATGGTTACGACTTGGAAACTAAAGCTCAATAGAAGCTGACGAATGAACCAAGACCGAAAAAAGCGCGCCATGTTCGGACGAACGTAAAGGTTTTGCTCACAGTTTTCTGTTATTACAGGGGTGCATTATAAGTTCTTACCACAGGGTACTACGGTCAATAAAGAATATTACCTGCAAGTTATGCGGGAAGCAATCCGCCAAAAACGCCCGGGTTTGTGGAAGAACAAAAACTGGCTTTTCCACCATGATAACGCTCCCGCTCACACATCGTTGCTTGTGCTCTAATATTTGGCCAAAAACAACACAGTAATGCTTCCGTAGCCACCGTATTCCCCTCATCTAGCCCCCTGTGACTATTTTTTGTTCCCAAAACTGAAAAGGCCCATGAAAGGACGACTATATGCAACGATTGAGGAGATAAAGAAGGCATCGAAGGAAGAGCCGAACAAGATCACAAAAAATGATTATTTGATGTGCTTTGAGGGTTGGAAAAAACGTTGGAAGAAGTGTATTATATCCAAGGGGAATTACTGTGATTACTTTGGGGAAAAATAAATAAAGACTTTTTACAAAAATACAAAATTCGCGATATTTTGTGAACATACCTCGTATGTTTTCGCTTATAGTCCATTACATATACAGGACAATTTTAGATATTATCCATAAACAATAATTTGGCTGTCATCATATACTGAATATCATATATGCGGTTTGCTGTATAGATAGATATTACACATTTAATCGTATTTAGCATATTAAGCTTGAAATATACCAAAATCCGAGAATTCATTAATTTTTTCAACGCTGCATAGAATGTACATTAAACAACATATTTTCCAATCTTATGTGTCTCTAAGATTTACCGTTATTTTAATTTATACCGTTTATGTTAATCCTGATAGGCATTCTGTGTGACAAACTAGTTTTTATAAAGCATTTTGTGAGAAAAACAGGTCACAATAGAGAATTACGTGTGACAAACTGGTCTTTATATACAAGTTTGTGTGATAAACTGGTCTTTATATACAAGTTTGTGTGACAAACTGGTCTTTATCTATCAGTTTATTTTAGAAACTTATTGTTATAAAGATGTCTTTATAGATTGGTCTATGTGTGACAAACTGTTTGTGTGATATAACTCTTTCAGTGCAAACTGGTACCTCCCATATTAGTGTACCATCCCACTCACTTTAGAAATCGTGTAATAATATTGCTACGCTCAATCCGATCTTTTGACTAACACTCCCCTTTAAAAGCAATGTAGTGTTTAAGGGATGGGAAAGAACGGCATGTCATAGCAGGCAGGGAAACCATTTATTGGATGATTATTTCATATACGAACAGTATGGCTGAAGAACGAATTTCCTCTAAAGTGCGTCGTCCGGCAACCGGCCACTTGGCAAGGAACGGATCAGACGCCATGGATAGCCGTGTTTTCTAACGTCAGGGACCAGACGACGGATATTTGACGAACAGATACCGTTGAAATATCTATAGAACAGCGATACACAACCCACATTCCGGTGATGCTGAAGGGAGACAATAGAGTTGGATACCCTACTGTCCCCTATCATCACCACCGCTCTCCTCTGTACATGGTACAGAAGATGCAAAGATGTCATTGGAGCTCCTGCCCATATATGGGAGTTATATTCCATTTTAGGCCGGATGTAGGTGGTGTAAATATCTACGAGATCAGATGGAGGGAAATATTTCATGCACCGCTTCAAAAAGTATAAACACTTGAATGCTTCTTTCGACACTTCTAATATATGGCTAGCCCAACGAGCATCACCCTGTATCTTCATTCCCAGAACATCAATAGTATCTGATTCTTCGATATCCACACCACCCATAGAGATTGATGCTGGACCAGTGGGACGTTTGTGTGACAACAAACAGCACTGGGTCTTTTGCGCATTAATATCTACTCTTTTCATTTGGCCGCACTCACAAATCGTCGCCAAGCCGAGGTTAAGTGAGTTATTCATCGTTCGCCTTTTATCCTCGACCTCCAGAGGACCTGTACGATGATCAAATGAGTATGAATGACAGAGGTTGCAAAGGAGTAGATCGGGTTCACAGTCTGACCCAACAGGTCGTCAATGAAAATAAGAAATAGAGAAGGAGAGAGGACAGAGCCTTGTGGCACTCCTGCGGTCAACCTATGCTCGTTGGATGAGACCCCATCTGTAACAACTCGTATAGAGCGATTCTTGAGAAAACTCGATATGAATCGAGACAAGGTATTACCGACGCCAAATGTAATAAGTTTTGATATGAGTGCTCCGTGCCAGACCCTATCGAACACCTTGGAAATATCCAGAGCCACGACCTTGTTTTCACAAAGGCGGTGAATGGATCGATTTCTACGAAAGCCATACTCATTAAGAAGGCCGTTAGACTCTAAATACTTAACAAGATGGTGGTTAACCATGCTCTCCATAACCTTCGAGAGCGCAGAACATATTGCAATTGGACGGTAATTCGCAGCATTAGTAGCATCTCCTTTCTTGGGGATCGGTTGAACATTGGCAACCTTCCAACGTGAAGCGTAAATACCAACACGGTACGACATGTTGAGAAGATTTCGCAATGGACGAGCTAGCGTCGAAGAGCACTTACATAGGACAAGAAGAGCACTTACATACCATCCGGGCCGGAGTTTTATTTACATTAAAATCTGCTAGAACCCCACGCGGTCGAAAAAATATCTGAGGCATCGAACTAGATACGTTTTCGATCACGGGGAGTGGTTGACTGCTTTCTGGCAAAGATGAATTCTTTGCAAATATTTCAGCCAGAAGGTTAGCTTTGTCAACCGGGTCCGTGAATATCTGGCCATCCTTAACGAGAGCTGGAAAAGAAGACGAAGTATTGTCCCTCACTCTTTTAACAAATGCCCAACAGCTCTTATTTTCCCCGGGCAAAGAAAGAACTTTAGCACGTAGACGCTGTTCGTAAAGAAGTTTTTCGCGCCTACGTACACTGGCACACCTTGATCTTGTCTGTTTGCGTAGCAGCTCAGAGTAGGAGGTTAAAAAAGGTCAAGAATATTTTGTTGTTGCCCTTCAACACGCGGAATGTGTGTTGGTTCATTCACTAATTGCGCCAAGTCGTTGTGCGCGGCAAAAAGCTCATCGTACTGGCCCTCCGGAGATGTATGGCTCGAATGGGAAAGCCATAAATTATTATACACATTGAAATCCCCAGCAACTACAATTTCACTGTCCGGATAATCTTTTAAGACTTTTGAAATAGAGTCGGAAAGGGCGTCGAAGCCGTTTAGGGTAGCCTCCCTTTCCAAATTTGGACTTCTATAAAGAAACCCGAAGTGTAATAGTGTTTAGATTTGAGACAAACCTGCACATGCTTATTTTCTTTGTTTGATGTATAAACTGTACTAGTTCTACGCATTTCTTTGTTTGATGAATAAAACTGTACTAGATTCAGTAATTTGTATATATTCAATACATGTGTGTAGTTTGTATCTTGGGTTTTTTAAGATAAGCAGGCAATAAAATATACGTGTGTGGCATAGAATGGCGGGTTATTTTTAGGAAAAGGACGAGCATGGTGATAACGAATGGAATTTTCCACAAGATGTTACAAGTGTGTGGGTTGACAAAACAACCCCACGCATGCGTCTATCGCGTTCTCCTTCCTTCTTTAGGATTAGTTTAGTTTAAGAAAATTTATGGTAGATTAAGAAAATATTAAGAAATAAAAATTAGTGTCTTACAAACATTCAAACCGTTCGGTTCAATCTTTTATTTTTAAAATTGGGTTAGCTTGAACAATCCGACCAAAATACTCTGCAACTGTCTAAACCTTTTCTAGAGCCAAAAAAGAGTTGAGGGAATGGATGAAGACGACTAATGCCTTAAGGTGGCTAGAGGAAAAGGTTGGAAGAACCACAAAGGAAACCTGGGGAAACCGCTAAATTCGTGCCAAAATTGCTCCAGAGGGTCATAACTGGTGACGATTCATGGGTTTATGGTTACGACTTGGAAACTAAAGCTCAATGGAAGCTGACGAATGAACCAAGACCGAAAAAAGCGCGCCATGTTCGGACGAACGTAAAGGTTTTGCTCACAGTTTTCTGTTATTACAGGGGTGCATTATAAGTTCTTACCACAGGGTACTACGGTCAATAAAGAATATTACCTGCAAGTTATGCGGGAAGCAATCCGCCAAAAACGCCCGGATTTGTGGAAGAACAAAAACTGGCTTTTCCACCATGATAACGCTCCCGCTCACACATCGTTGCTTGTGCTCGAATATTTGGCCAAAAACAACACAGTAATGCTTCCGTAGCCACCGTATTCCCCTCATCTAGCCCCCTGTGACTATTTTTTGTTCCCAAAACTGAAAAGGCCCATGAAAGGACGACTATATGCAACGATTGAGGAGATAAAGAAGGCATCGAAGGAAGAGCCGAACAAGATCACAAAAAATGATTATTTGATGTGCTTTGAGGGTTGGAAAAAACGTTGGAAGAAGTGTATTATATCCAAGGGGAATTACTGTGATTACTTTGGGGAAAAATAAATAAAGACTTTTTACAAAAATACAAAATTCGCGATATTTTGTGAACATACCTCGTATGTTTTCGCTTATAGTCCATTACATATACAGGACAATTTTAGATATTATCCATAAACAATAATTTGGCTGTCATCATATACTGAATATCATATATGCGGTTTGCTGTATAGATAGATATTACACATTTAATCGTATTTAGCATATTAAGCTTGAAATATACCAAAATCCGAGAATTCATTAATTTTTTCAACGCTGCATAGAATGTACATTAAACAACATATTTTCCAATCTTGTGTGTCTCTAAGATTTACCGTTATTTTAATTTATACCGTTTATGTTAATCCTGATAGGCATTCTGTGTGACAAACTAGTTTTTATAAAGCATTTTCTGAGAAAAACAGGTCACAATAGAGAATTACGTGTGACAAACTGGTCTTTATATACAAGTTTGTGTGATAAACTGGTCTTTATATACATGTTTGTGTGACAAACTGGTCTTTATCTATCAGTTTATTTTAGAAACTTATTGTTATAAAGATGTCTTTATAGATTGGTCTATGTGTGACAAACTGTTTGTGTGATATAACTCTTTCAGTGCAAACTGGTACCTCCCATATTAGTGTACCATCCCACTCACTTTAGAAATCGTGTAATAATATTGCTACGCTCAATCCGGTCTTTTGACTAACACTCCCCTTTAAAAGCAATGTAGTGTTTAAGGGATGGGAAAGAACGGCATGTCATAGCAGGCAGGGAAACCATTTATTGGAAGATTATTCCATATACGAACAGTATGGCTGAAGAACGAATTTCCTCTAAAGTGCGTCGTCCGGCAACCGGCCACTTGGCAAGGAACGGATCAGACGCCATGGATAGCCGTGTTTTCTAACGTCAGGGACCAGACGACGGATATTTGACGAACAGATACCGTTGAAATATCTATAGAACAGCGATACACAACCCACATTCCGGTGATGCTGAAGGGAGACAATAGAGTTGGATACCCTACTGTCCCCTATCATCACCACCGCTCTCCTCTGTACATGGTACAGAAGATGCAAAGATGTCATTGGAGCTCCTGCCCATATATGGGAGTTATATTCCATTTTAGGCCGGATGTAGGTGGTGTAAATATCTACGAGATCAGATGGAGGGAAATATTTCATGCACCGCTTCAAAAAGTATAAACACTTGAATGCTTCTTTCGACACTTCTAATATATGGCTAGCCCAACGAGCATCACCCTGTATCTTCATTCCCAGAACATCAATAGTATCTGATTCTTCGATATCCACACCACCCATAGAGATTGATGCTGGACCAGTGGGACGTTTGTGTGACAACAAACAGCACTGGGTCTTTTGCGCATTAATATCTACTCTTTTCATTTGGCCGCACTCACAAATCGTCGCCAAGCCGAGGTTAAGTGAGTTATTCATCGTTCGCCTTTTATCCTCGACCTCCAGAGGACCTGTACGATGATCAAATGAGTATGAATGACAGAGGTTGCAAAGGAGTAGATCGGGTTCACAGTCTGACCCAACAGGTCGTCAATGAAAATAAGAAATAGAGAAGGAGAGAGGACAGAGCCTTGTGGCACTCCTGCGGTCAACCTATGCTCGTTGGATGAGACCCCATCTGTAACAACTCGTATAGAGCGATTCTTGAGAAAACTCGATATGAATCGAGAGAAGGTATTACCGACGCCAAATGTAATAAGTTTTGATATGAGTGCTCCGTGCCAGACCCTATCGAACACCTTGGAAATATCCAGAGCCACGACCTTGTTTTCACAAAGGCGGTGAATGGATCGACTCCATCGCTCCGAAAGGAACGCCATCAGGTTTCCAGTAGATCGATTTCTACGAAAGCCATGCTGTCGATCATTAAGAAGGCCGTTAGACTCTAAATACTTAACAAGATGGTGGTTAACCATGCTCTCCATAACCTTCGAGAGCGCAGAACATATTGCAATTGGACGGTAATTCGCAGCATTAGTAGCATCTCCTTTCTTGAGGATCGGTTGAACATTGGCAACCTTCCAACGTGAAGCGTAAATACCAACACGGTACGACATGTTGAGAAGATTTCGCAATGGACGAGCTAGCGTCGAAGAGCACTTACATAGGACAAGAAGAGCACTTACATACCATCCGGGCCGGAGTTTTATTTACATTAAAATCTGCTAGAACCCCACGCGGTCGAAAAAATATCTGAGGCATCGAACTAGATACGTTTTCGATCACGGGGAGTGGTTGACTGCTTTCTGGCAAAGATGAATTCTTTGCAAATATTTCAGACAGAAGGTTAGCTTTGTCAACCGGGTCCGTGAATATCTGGCCATCGTTAACGAGAGCTGGAAAAGAAGACGAAGTATTGTCCCTCACTCTTTTAACAAATGCCCAACAGCTCTTATTTTCCCCGGGCAAAGAAAGAACTTTAGCACGTAGACGCTGTTCGTAAAGAAGTTTTTCGCGCCTACGTACACTGGCACACCTTGATCTTGTCTGTTTGCGTAGCAGCTCAGAGTAGGAGGTTAAAAAAGGTCAAGAATATTTTGTTGTTGCCCTTCAACACGCGGAATGTGTGTTTTTTCATTCACTAATTGCGCCAAGTCGTTGTGCGCGGCAAAACGCTCATCGTACTGGCCCTCCGGAGATGTATGGCTCGAATGGGAAAGCCATAAATTATTATGCACATTGAAATCCCCAGCAACTACAATTTCACTGTCCGGATAATCTTTTAAGACTTTTGAAATAGAGTCGGAAAGGGCGTCGAAGCCGTTTAGGGTAGCCTCCCTTTCCAAATTTGGACTTCTATAAAGATACCCGAAGTGTAATAGTGTTTAGATTTGAGACAAACCTGCACATGCTTATTTTCTTTGTTTGATGTATAAACTGTACTAGTTCTACGCATTTCTTTGTTTGATGTATAAAACTGTACTAGATTCAGTAATTTGTATATATTTAATACATGTGTGTAGTTTGTATCTTTGGTTTTTTAAGATAAGCAGGCAATAAAATATGCGTGTGTGGCATAGAATGGCGGGTTATTTTTAGGAAAAGGGACGAGCATGGTGATAACGAATGGAATTTTCCACAAGATGTTACGAGTGTGTGGGTTGACAAAACAACCCCACGCATGCGTCTATCGCGTTCTCCTTCCTTCTTTAGGATTAGTTTAGTTTAAGAAAATTTATGGTAGATTAAGAAAATATTAAGAAATAAAAATTAGTGTCTTACAAACATTCAAACCGTTCGGTTCAATCTTTTATTTTTAAAATTGGGTTAGCTTGAACAATCCGACCAAAATACTCTGCAACTGTCTAAACCTTTTCTAGAGACAAAAAAGGAGTTGAGGGAATGGATGAAGACGACTAATGCCTTAAGGTGGCTAGAGGAAAAGGTTGGAAGAACCACAAAGGAAACCTGGGGAAACCGCTAAATTCGTGCCAAAATTGCTCCAGAGGGTCATAACTGGTGACGATTCATGGGTTTATGGTTACTACTTGGAAACTAAAGCTCAATGGAAGCTGACGAATGAATCAAGACCGAAAAAAGCGCGCCATGTTCGGACGAACGTAAAGGTTTTGCTCACAGTTTTCTGTTATTACAGGGGTGCATTATAAGTTCTTACCACAGGGTACTACGGTCAATAAAGAATATTACCTGCAAGTTATGCGGGAAGCAATCCGCCAAAAACGCCCGGATTTGTGGAAGAACAAAAACTGGCTTTTCCACCATGATAACGCTCCCGCTCACACATCGTTGCTTGTGCTCGAATATTTGGCCAAAAACAACACAGTAATGCTTCCGTAGCCACCGTATTCCCCTCATCTAGCCCCCTGTGACTATTTTTTGTTCCCAAAACTGAAAAGGCCCATGAAAGGACGACTATATGCAACGATTGAGGAGATAAAGAAGGCATCGAAGGAAGAGCCGAACAAGATCACAAAAAATGACTATTTGATGTGCTTTGAGGGTTGGAAAAAACGTTGGAAGAAGTGCATTATATCCAAGGGGAATTACTTTGATTACTTTGGGGAAAAATAAATAAAGACTTTTTACAAAAATACAAAATTCGCGATATTTTGTGAACATACCTCGTATGTTTTCGCTTATAGTCCATTACACATACAGGACAATTTTAGATATTATCCATAGACAATAATTTGGCTGTCATCATATACTGAATATCATATATGCGGTTTGCTGTATAATCCATTACACATTTAATCGTATTTAGCATATTAAGCTTGAAATATACCAAAATCCGAGAATTCGTTAATTTTTTCAACGCTGCATAGAATGTACATTAAACAACATATTTTCCAATCTTGTGTGTCTCTAAGATTTACCGTTATTTTAATTTATACCGTTTATGTTAATCCTGATAGGCATTCTGTGTGACAAACTAGTTTTTATAAAGCATTTTGTGAGAAAAACAGGTCACAATAGAGAATTACGTGTGACAAACTGGTCTTTATATACAAGTTTGTGTGATAAACTGGTCTTTGTCATAGCAGGCAGGGAAACCATTTATTGGAAGATTATTTCATATACGAACAGTATGGCTGAAGAACGAATTTCCTCTAAAGTGCGTCGTCCGGCAACCGGCCACTTGGCAAGGAACGGATCAGACTCCATGGATAGCCGTGTTTTCTAACGTCAGGGACCAGACGACGGATATTTGACGAACAGATACCGTTGAAATATCTATAGAACAGCGATACACAACCCACATTCCGGCGATGCTGAAGGGAGACAATAGAGTTGGATACCCTACTGTCCCCTATCATCACCACCGCTCTCCTCTGTACATGGTACAGAAGATGCAAAGATGTCATTGGAGCTCCTGCCCATATATGGGAGTTATATTCCATTTTAGGCCGGATGTAGGTGGTGTAAATATCTACGAGATAAGATGAAGGGAAATATTTCATGCACCGCTTCAAAAAGTATAAACACTTGAATGCTTCTTTCGACACTTCTAATATATGGCTAGCCCAACGAGCATCACCCTGTATCTTCATGCCCAGAACATCAATAGTAACTGATTCTTCGATATCCACACCACCCATAGAGATTGACGACGATGCTGGACCAGTGGGACGTTTGTGTGACAACAAACAGCACTGGGTCTTTTGCGCATTAATATCTACTCTTTTCATTTGGCCCCACTCACAAATCGTCGCCAAGCCGAGGTTAAGTGAGTTATTCATCGTTCGCCTTTTATCCTCGACCTCCAGAGGACCTGTACGATGATCAAATGAGTATGAATGACAGAGGTTGCAAAGGAGTAGATCGGGTTCACAGTCTGACCCAACAGGTCGTCAATGAAAATAAGAAATAGAGAAGGAGAGAGGACAGAGCCTTGTGGCACTCCTGCGGTCAACCTATGCTCGTTGGATGAGACCCCATCTGTAACAACTCGTATAGAGCGATTCTTGAGAAAACTCGATATGAATCGAGAGAAGGTATTACCGACGCCAAATGTAATAAGTTTTGATATGAGTGCTCCGTGCCAGACCCTATCGAACACCTTGGAAATATCCAGAGCCACGACCTTGTTTTCACAAAGGCGGTGAATGGATCGACTCCATCGCTCCGAAAGGAACGCCATCAGGTTTCCAGTAGATCGATTTCTACGAAAGCCATGCTGTCGATCATTAAGAAGGCCGTTAGACTCTAAATACTTAACAAGATGGTGGTTAACCATGCTCTCCATAACCTTCGAGAGCGCAGAACATATTGCAATTGGACGGTAATTCGCAGCATTAGTAGCATCTCCTTTCTTGAGGATCGGTTGAACATTGGCAACCTTCCAACGTGAAGCGTAAATACCAACACGGTACGACATGTTGAGAAGATTTCGCAATGGACGAGCTAGCGTCGAAGAGCACTTACATAGGACAAGAAGAGCACTTACATACCATCCGGGCCGGAGTTTTATTTACATTAAAATCTGCTAGAACCCCACGCGGTCGAAAAAATATCTGAGGCATCGAACTAGATACGTTTTCGATCACGGGGAGTGGTTGACTGCTTTCTGGCAAAGATGAATTCTTTGCAAATATTTCAGCCAGAAGGTTAGCTTTGTCAACCGGGTCCGTGAATATCTGGCCATCGTTAACGAGAGCTGGAAAAGAAGACGAAGTATTGTCCCTCACTCTTTTAACAAATGCCCAACAGCTCTTATTTTCCCCGGGCAAAGAAAGAACTTTAGCACGTAGACGCTGTTCGTAAAGAAGTTTTTCGCGCCTACGTACACTGGCACACCTTGATCTTGTCTGTTTGCGTAGCAGCTCAGAGTAGGAGGTTAAAAAAGGTCAAGAATATTTTGTTGTTGCCCTTCAACACGCGGAATGTGTGTTGGTTCATTCACTAATTGCGCCAAGTCGTTGTGCGCGGCAAAAAGCTCATCGTACTGGCCCTCCGGAGATGTATGGCTCGAATGGGAAAGCCATAAATTATTATACACATTGAAATCCCCAGCAACTACAATTTCACTGTCCGGATAATCTTTTAAGACTTTTGAAATAGAGTCGGAAAGGGCGTCGAAGCCGTTTAGGGTAGCCTCCCTTTCCAAATTTGGACTTCTATAAAGAAACCCGAAGTGTAATAGTGTTTAGATTTGAGACAAACCTGCACATGCTTATTTTCTTTGTTTGATGTATAAACTGTACTAGTTCTACGCATTTCTTTGTTTGATGTATAAAACTGTACTAGATTCAGTAATTTGTATATATTCAATACATGTGTGTAGTTTGTATCTTGGGTTTTTTAAGATAAGCAGGCAATAAAATATGCGTGTGTGGCATAGAATGGCGGGTTATTTTTAGGAAAAGGGACGTGCATGGTGATAACGAATGGAATTTTCCACAAGATGTTACGAGTGTGTGGGTTGACAAAACAACCCCACGCATGCGTCTATCGCGTTCTCCTTCCTTCTTTAGGATTAGTTTAGTTTAAGAAAATTTATGGTAGATTAAGAAAATATTAAGAAATAAAAATTAGTGTCTTACAAACATTCAAACCGTTCGGTTCAATCTTTTATTTTTAAAATTGGGTTAGCTTGAACAATCCGACCAAAATACTCTGCAACTGTCTAAACCTTTTCTAGAGACAAAAAAGGTGGCTAGAGGAAAAGGTGGGAAGAACCACAAAGGAAACCTGGGGAAACCTCGACTACAATAAAACAAAGAGAATACTCGGGTTTAAAAAAATGAACTGAGTAAGCTAGTTGGGGTCATCACAGGACACACTAGTCTAAGGGAACACCTATTTAGAATATGATGTTCCCAGAGCGACGAATGTAGGGCATGCGGAGCGGACGCCGGAACACTTCCTGTGCCAGTGCCGTGCTTTCTCGCAGGTCAGGAAAGTCCAGCTAGGAGAGGAAACCTTATGTGACCTATCGGCCGTCAAAGCAATAGACATAAGGAATTCAAGGAACTTTATAGAGGGGACCGAATTCCTAACGTAGGAAAAAGAAGATGGGGAATTTGTAGACGAAATCAGGCACAACAGGCCGAATTTCTGGCCTAGGTGTATGTCAGTGACTTGAGACGGTCATTCAACCTAACCTAACCTATTGTACCAACATAAATGTTGCCACATTTATCGTCTGTTTTTCCATCGCATTCGATTTCGTATACAACATTGTGTTTTTTGTTAGTTGGTATTCGACTTTTTGTGTTGCTATATAGTTTTTTCAGTGTGTTATGTGTTTTGTATGCTAGGTATATTCATTGGACCAAACCAACGTTTATCGGTGGTACAAAATGTTCTTAGAGGGCCCAGAAGATGCATATGGCGAACAGCGTGCCGGACGCCCGAGCTCGTCAACTAGAGAATAAAAACATTGATGAAGTGAATAAAATAATATTGTCCAATCGACGAATTACCATTACGGAAGTTGCCGAGGATCTAAACATATCGATTGGCTCGTGCTATTCGATTTTAACCAATGATTTGGGCAGGAGTCGGGTCGCCGCTAAATTCGTGCCAAAATTGCTCCAGAGGGTCATAACTGGTGACGATTCATGGGTTTATGGTTACGACTTGGAAACTAAAGCTCAATGGAAGCTGACGAATGAACCAAGACCGAAAAAAGCGCGCCATGTTCGGACGAACGTAAAGGTTTTGCTCACAGTTTTCTGTTATTACAGGGGTGCATTATAAGTTCTTACCACAGGGTACTACGGTCAATAAAGAATATTACCTGCAAGTTATGCGGGAAGCAATCCGCCAAAAACGCCCGGATTTGTGGAAGAACAAAAACTGGCTTTTCCACCATGATAACGCTCCCGCTCACACATCGTTGCTTGTGCTCGAATATTTGGCCAAAAACAACACAGTAATGCTTCCGTAGCCACCGTATTCCCCTCATCTAGCCCCCTGTGACTATTTTTTGTTCCCAAAACTGAAAAGGCCCATGAAAGGACGACTATATGCAACGATTGAGGAGATAAAGAAGGCATCGAAGGAAGAGCCGAACAAGATCACAAAAAATGATTATTTGATGTGCTTTGAGGGTTGGAAAAAACGTTGGAAGAAGTGTATTATATCCAAGGGGAATTACTTTGATTACTTTGGGGAAAAATAAATAAAGACTTTTTACAAAAATACAAAATTCGCGATATTTTCTGAACATACCTCGTATGTTTTCGCTTATAGTCCATTACACATACAGGACAATTTTAGATATTATCCATAGACAATAATTTGGCTGTCATCATATACTGAATATCATATATGCGGTTTGCTGTATAATCCATTACACATTTAATCGTATTTAGCATATTAAGCTTGAAATATACCAAAATAAGAGAATTCGTTAATTTTTTCAACGCTGCATAGAATGTACATTAAACAACATATTTTCCAATCTTGTGTGTCTCTAAGATTTACCGTTATTTTAATTTATACCGTTTATGTTAATCCTGATAGGCATTCTGTGTGACAAACTAGTTTTTATAAAGCATTTTGTGAGAAAAACAGGTCACAATAGAGAATTACGTGTGACAAACTGGTCTTTATATACAAGTTTGTGTGATAAACTGGTCTTTATATACAAGTTTGTGTGACAAACTGGTCCTTATCTATCAGTTTATTTTAGAAACTTATTGTTATAAAGATGTCTTTATAGATTGGTCTATGTGTGACAAACTGTTTGTGTGATATAACTCTTTCAGTGCAAACTGGTACCTCCCATATTAGTGTACCATCCCACTCACTTTAGAAATCGTGTAATAATATTGCTACGCTCAATCCGATATTTTGACTAACACTCCCCTTTAAAAGCAATATAGTGTTTAAGGGATGGGAAAGAACGGCATGTCATAGCAGGCAGGGAAACCATTTATTGGAAGATTATTTCATATACGAACAGTATGGCTGAAGAACGAATTTCCTCTAAAGTGCGTCGTCCGGCAACCGGCCACTTGGCAAGGAACGGATCAGACTCCATGGATAGCCGTGTTTTCTAACGTCAGGGACCAGACGACGGATATTTGACGAACAGATACCGTTGAAATATCTATAGAACAGCGATACACAACCCACATTCCGGCGATGCTGAAGGGAGACAATAGAGTTGGATACCCTACTGTCCCCTATCATCACCACCGCTCTCCTCTGTACATGGTACAGAAGATGCAAAGATGTCATTGGAGCTCCTGCCCATATATGGGAGTTATATTCCATTTTAGGCCGGATGTAGGTGGTGTAAATATCTACGAGATAAGATGAAGGGAAATATTTCATGCACCGCTTCAAAAAGTATAAACACTTGAATGCTTCTTTCGACACTTCTAATATATGGCTAGCCCAACGAGCATCACCCTGTATCTTCATGCCCAGAACATCAATAGTAACTGATTCTTCGATATCCACACCACCCATAGAGATTGACGACGATGCTGGACCAGTGGGACGTTTGTGTGACAACAAACAGCACTGGGTCTTTTGCGCATTAATATCTACTCTTTTCATTTGGCCCCACTCACAAATCGTCGACAAATCTCGATTAAGTGAGTCATTCATCGTTCGCCTTTTATCCTCGACCTCCAGAGTACCTGTACGATGATCAAATGAGTATGAATGACAGAGGTTGCAAAGGAGTAGATCGGATTCACAGTCTGACCCAACAGGTCGTCAATGAAAATAAGAAATAGAGAAGGAGAGAGGACAGAGCCTTGTGGCACTCCTGCGGTCAACCTATGCTCGTTGGATGAGACCCCATCTGTAACAACTCGTATAGAGTGATTCTTGAGAAAACTCGATATGAATCGAGAGAAGGTATTACCGACGCCAAATGTAATAAGTTTTGATATGATTGCTCCGTGCCAGACCCTATCGAACACCTTGGAAATATCCAGAGCCACGACCTTGTTTTCACAAAGGCGGTGAATGGATCGACTCCATCGCTCCGAAAGGAACGCCACCAGGTTTCCAGTAGATCGATTTCTACGAAAGCCATACTGTCGATCATTAAGAAGGCCGTTAGACTCTAAATACTTAACAAGATGGTGGTTAACCATGCTCTCCATAACCTTCGAGAGCGCAGAACATATTGCAATTGGACGGTAATTCGCAGCATTAGTAGCATCTCCTTTCTTGGGGATCGGTTGAACATTGGCAACCTTCCAACGTGAAGCGTAAATACCAACACGGTACGACATGTTGAGAAGATTTCGCAATGGACGAGCTAGCGTCGAAGAGCACTTACATAGGACAAGAAGAGCACTTACATATCATCCGGGCCGGAGTTTTATTTACATTAAAATCTGCTAACCCCACGAGGTCGAAAAAATATCTGAGGCATCGAACTAGATACGTTTTCGATCACGGGGAGTGGTTGACTGCTTTCTGGCAAAGATGAATTCTTTGCAAATATTTCAGCCAGAAGGTTAGCTTTGTCAACCGGGTCCGTGAATATCTGGCCATCGTTAACGAGAGCTGGAAAAGAAGACGAAGTATTGTCCCTCACTCTTTTAACAAATGCCCAACAGCTCTTATTTTCCCTGGGCAAAGAAAGAACTTAGCACGTAGACGCTGTTCGTAAAGAAGTTTTTCGCGCCTACGTACACTGGCATACCTTGATCTTGTCTGTTTGCGTAGCAGCTCAGAGTAGGAGGTTAAAAAAGGTCAAGAATATTTTGTTGTTGCCCTTCAACACGCGGAATGTGTGTTGGTTCATTCACTAATTGCGCCAAGTCGTTGTGCGCGGCAAAAAGCTCAGCGTACTGGCCCTCCGGAGATGTATGGCTCGAATGGGAAAGTCATAAATTATTATGCACATTGAAATCCCCAGCAACTACAATTTCACTGTCCGGATAATCTTTTAAGACTTTTGAAATAGAGTCGGAAAGGGCGTCGAAGCCGTTTAGGGTAGCCTCCCTTTCCAAATTTGGAGTTCTATAAAGAAACCCAAAGTGTAATAGGTGCGATCCAATCCTGAACTTAACCCAGGGGGAGTTAAATTCTGGATATTGTGAGTTCAAGTGTTGCTGTCTCTGGAACACAACACCACTACGTATAAATACCACAAGGCCTCAACAAAGACTACAATGAAATTAATTATGTCAACCACATACAGTCTGAAAACCCACTGCTCATTAATATTAATAGTATTACTAAGAAACGAGACTCGACCCAATATTATCAAAAGTATGTGACTCATTAACGACCGACAAACAGCCACTAAAATTTTACACAGCCTGATAAAAGCTCAGCTTACAACAACAAACATATTAAAACTAAAATATTGGAAAAACACCAAACATTTTTTAGGTTCAAACAAGAAATCAGTTAATTTTTGGCAAATAAAGTTGTTTGCCACCAAACAAAACATTCGACAAGTGTGAACACTCAACTCCAAATATTTGCATGTCATTTAGGCAAATATTTATTTATTCTTTTGTAAGAGCAAATATATGCTGATAACAACTGACACAAGCGGTGTGGTTAACTTTTTTAAATGAGGCAGCCTGATAAAGCCGATCCGGCTCAACTCACAACAAGAAACATATTAAAACCAAAATATTTGACGAAAAATGCACAATATGTGCTCTTCACAATCTAAACACCAAATATTTTATTTCACTTTTCTGGGGCAGGCCTACACGCTAAAAAAAAATGGCCATTTTAAAAAATTTTTGCAAACAAATTATGCATCAACCATATATATATTTGCCCGAACCACAAATATTAACTTGTGTATAGGTTGTAAATATACGTTCGTTTTCTACGAAGTGAGCATGTACTTACGTGTAACAAACATTACTTACTTAGTCGGAAGTATATACCTATCCCTCCCCCATCCCTTCGTACACACGCTCTTGTGTATTTTATTATTGTTGTAATAGTGTTTATTATTGTACATTTGATAGTAATAAGACATTCGTTTGTATTTATATGTGTAAATCTAGTTATTAAAAAAAATAAACACTAAAAAAGTAATTCGTTTTTGTTTCAATACATGGCATCTTGTCATCGGTTCCTGTTTCTTCCTTCACCGTCGTAATGTGCTGAAAAGTAAATTAGTTTACAAAATGCATGCATATGTAAATCGAATTATGTATGTACCTTGAACTCCCGTATGAATCCGAAGGCGTTTTCTTCTTTGCACTCAATGCGCACATCTATTGGCAAAATAAGTTATGAAGGGCAATAAAACGATTTTTGTAACAAACAAAAAGGGTTCAATATTTTATTACGGTTGCGTTGCAATTTCCCTACTTTTATTACAGTCGCTTGTTGTGTATCGATGTGCGCAAATGCATTGGGCTTGGAATTTCGTGGGAATGTGTGTTGTCTATGGCGACTGCGCGACGCCGTCGGTATTTAGAACATTCTGGAAATAAAACGATGTGTTGTTATACACACAAAATTCACATACATTATTTCTGTATGTGGCACAGTCTCGTACATTCCATACTGATGAACATGAATGCGTTCTGTGCTCAATGGTCACTGTGTCCTACAAACGGAGAGAAAATATGATGAGAGTAATCGTTGACGAGTGTTTAACGTGTACATAAACATGACAATCTCGATGCAGAAGTTTGGCTTCAACCCTGTAAATAAAAAATGTTGAACATGTTCGTAGTAATCATTGCACGAATTACTTACGAACGTCCAAGGAAACTCACTGCCAACATATTTTATATGCGCAAACCGTTACTATTTCATTCAGCTTAGTCTTTCTTTCTCCACATTTTATTTTTTCACTGAATGAACACATGATTTTATTTGACATACTCATTCATTCTTACTGACAGTTTTTCTTTCTCTTGATTTTTTTTTGTAAAGACAAGAATTCTAACTCTTTACGCACTTTTAGGACTATACTGCACAACTCCTGATTGACGACTGAACGTTTGAGAACAAAACGAATTATTCAAAAGAAGAAGAACATGTATGTTGTAACTATTGTTACGCAGTTGGCAACTCTGTGTAATAACATATGTTTAGAACATAAACAATGAACTGTCATCATCATATTGTTCGATCTCATTTTATCTACCTACATTTTACATTGTAATTCGGCTTCTATTTTAACTCACCATTTTGTAATTACTTTCGCCATATATATATTTCCATCATCAAATAAATAGATACTGAATATCTAGCAAGCTAACAAGACGTGCATTTCAATACTTCGAAGAGTACAACAATTGGCGACGAGTGTGAAAGTTGAAATTAGTTATTGTTGAAACAAAATTAATCCTTTTTTTCTATTTACAAAGGAAAGTGCCAAAGTTTCTACGGCAATACAATATGGATGCACAACAATTTGAAACATTTATGCAAATGCAATAGTCTTTGGTTGACCAAATATCGAAGTTAGCTGATGGGGCATCGACGTCAGGTGCGAGTGCAAGTGCAGGGCAGAGCTTCAGCAGTGCTAACATCAATACGGCGTTGGTTCCAAACTTCGATGCTTTCGATCCAGCCAAGGAGACATATCAAAGTTATATTCAACGTTTCGCAAATTACATAACCATGAAAGGAGTCGGTAGTAATAAGGAGTACTGTACAAAGTTACTTCTTAATTCAATTGGTGCAAAGTACTTCAATATGGCGACGGCGTTGGCGGCCCCAAGAGCAGCGACAGAACTGCAGTACGATGAGTTGTTGAAACTTTTGGAGGATCATTTGGCTCCAAAAAAGAATGTTCTGGTCGCACAACACAACTTTTTGTCAAAATACCAAATCGAAGGGCAGTCAATTGCAGAGTTTGTAGCCGCACTCCGTATGGAAATTAACAACTGCGAATTTGTCTCACCATGCAAATGTGCAACGTCCATTGCCGATGTGTTTTTGAGAGCACAATTTATTCGAGGTATTTACGACAATAGCATACGAGAACAACTTCTTCAGTCAAGTACGTCGAAATTTGAAGAAATAGTTTCAAAGGCATTGGCGCTTGAAGCAGCAAAGGTGGATGCTAGATTGTTGTCTCACGCTACGGCAAACACGTCAAACAATAACCCAACAGAGATAAACAAAGTTTTTAACCACAAAAAGTTCTCGAAACTAGCCAAGTCTCATCAAGGGCAGCCAAAACGTTATGTCAATTATGAGCAATTAGGTATTGCCGGATTATGCTTACGATGTGGCAAAAATAATCATTTTGCAAAGGAGTGTCGCTCCAATAAAAATTTAAAATGTAACTTGTGTTCAAAGCAAGGGCATGTAGCTAAAGTCTGCATTGCTTCACTTTTGGCGGATGGTCCTAATGCCGGACAACGAGGAAAACCAAGTGCGAGGGGTGGTTCTACAAACCAAGTAAGAGCTGACGACTCACAGTACGGAATCTACAAGATTGTCGATGTGTACCGTAATGATTTTGCAAATGCAAATTCCGAGCGTTATTACGCTAATATTTCTATTGAAGGAAAAATGGTCAGATTTGAGGTGGATTCTGGGTTTTTGCCTAGAAGTCAATTTTAAATTTGCCCAACAAGCTAACCCCTACAAATCTAGTTTTTCGATCTTATACCCAAAATAAGTTTGTTCCAGATGGCAAAGTTCGAGTAAACATCAAATACAATAAAAATTCGATTTGCGATGAAGTCTACGTTGTTCCAGATGGTTGTTCAGCCCTAATTGGGCGTACTTGGATACGACGCCTGGGCATTAGCTTAAACGAGTTGGACGAGGGCAATGCAAATGTGGGTTTTACAAATTCAATCGACGATGCGGACGAAATTAAAGAATTTATATACGAATTCGGAGGTGTTTTCGAGCAGAAGATTGGGTGTATACCTGATTATAACGTTTCTTTGAAATTGCGTGAAGGTGCAACTCCGATTTACACGAAAGAACGTCAGATACCATACGCTTTAACTGAACGTGTAAATAAAGAGCTGGAAGAATTGGAAAAAGCTGGAATAATAACAAAAGTTACGAATAGTGATTGGGGGTCACCGTTAGTGGTCATTCCGAAGGCTGACGGCGGGGTACGCTTGTGCGTAGATTATAAGGTCGGCGTAAATCAACGTTTAATGAATGCGCACTACCCGATACGGAAAATTTACCAAATTTTCAACAGTCTTAGGGACTCTAAATTCTTTTGTCGTCTTGATTTGTTCAAAGCCTATCTACATGTTCCCGTCGACAAAAATTCAAGTGAAATTCAGACGATTTCCACTCATAAGGGGACTTTTCGGATGAACCGACTTTCATTTGGCATAAAAACGGCACCAGCCGAATTTAACCGGATTATCGACCAAATATTACGCGATTTACCTAAAACTGAGTCATACTTCGACGACATTGTGGTTCATGGTGAATCGATTGCCGAGTGCAAGGCGAATTTAAAATCCTGTTTAATCCAGCTGCAAAAATTTGACCTTCATTTAAATATTTCAAAATGTAAATTTTTCGAAACCGAGATTGAATTCCTGGGTCATATTATACAACACAACAAAGTGCAAAAATCTGCTACAAAAGTACGAGCTATTTTGGAGATGCCGCAGCCCGAAGGTGTGAAAGACGTTCGTCGATTCCTAGGCATGGTAACCTACTATGCCCGATTTATACAAAATGCATCTACAATAACCACACCATTGCGTCATCTACTGCGCAAAAATTCACATTTTCATTGGTCGTCTAAATGCGAGAAAGCCTTTCAAACGCTAAAAATGGAGATTGCCAGTGACCGTGTACTGATGCCTTTCAACCCTGAGTTGCCGGTGCAGCTCGCTTGTGATGCTAGTCCCACTGGTATAGCAGGGGTTTTGTCGCATCTTATTGGCGATGAAGAGAGGCCAATTGCTTTCGCATCGCGGTCTCTGTCTCCGGCAGAACAAAATTATTCTCAACTTGATCGTGAGGCTTTGGCGATTATTTATGCAGTGCAACATTTTCACGAGTACGTTTTCGGCCGACTTTTCAAACTTGTAACCGATAATCAACCGTTGTCCCGAATTTTTCACCAAAACGCAAAATTGCCTCAAATGACATCATCACGTTTGCAACGTTACGCAGCATTTTTAACTGGCTATAACTACGAAGTCATTACAAAAAGGAGTGAAGAAAATGTTAATGCCGATTGCTTGTCCCGGGCTCCCATAACAGCGGGTATGCATACTACAAACTTCATCGATCAAGAGGTACGTTCTATTTGCAATTTTTCTCTGAATCAAATTAATTCAATTAAATTTAATTTCAACACAATTCGAGAAGAGACAAAAAGCGATGAAGAACTTGCAAAACTTATGTGCAAATTACGTAGTTCAGATGCGATTGACTCTGAGTACACCATAGATGGTGACATTATTTTCAAAGGTCAAAGGGTCATTGTGCCTGCTTCACTCCAACAAACCGTTCTAGATGAACTACATTATACACACATTGGTATAACCAAAATGAAACAATTGGCGAGACGTTACGTTTATTGGCCTTCGATCGATAAAGACATAGAGAGGTACGTACGCTCCTGTTCTGCATGCGCCAAAGTAAGGAAAAGTCCGACAAAAGTTATGCTACACCCGTGGGAGGAACCAGAGGGAAATTGGCAACGTATTCATATCGACTATGCGGGACCGTTCCAAGGCCATCAATTTCTTGTAGTCATTGACGCGAAGTCAAAGTGGGCAGAAGTGGGCGTGTGCTCTTCTGCACCAACATCTTTATCAACCATTGGAATTTTAAAAAACATTTTTGCCAGGAATGGATACCCTGATGTGATGGTCTCCGACAACGCTGCTATATTTAAAAGTGATGAGTTCACAAAATTTTGTACCAACTCAGGAATTTTCCAAAAATTTATAGCCCTAGGGCACCCAGCTACAAACGGCTTAGCTGAACGAAATGTTCAAACGTTGAAGCAGCGGTTAGCAGCAATGTCCGACGATCCGTCACCGATGTCATCAAAAATAAGAGACATTTTATTTAAATATCGAGCAACTCCTCTTCGCAATGAAAAGTCGCCTTCAGAAATGTTTCTGGGAAGGCAGATAAGGACGCAATTAGATGCACTGAGGCCATCTAAACTACCTAACTTATCAGTACCAATAACACCTGTTCGACAATTTAGTGAGGGAGACAGAGTGCAAGCTCGATGGTACACAGTGAACAAGGCTACGTGGAAAATTGGTACAATTATAAAAAAGTTAGGTCGTCTTCATTATACTGTAAAGCTTGATGATGGTTTTGTATTCAAACGCCATATCGACCAGCTTCGTTCCACCGACGTACAAACTCAAGTTCCAACGGCTTCACAACAAGCAGAACCAGTTCCACCACAGAGCCAAGGAATTGATCCACAACTACAATATTCGCTGCTGGCATCAGATATTCCACTTAATACACCAACAGACAGCTCTAGAATTCCGGACATTTCAACTTTGCCAACACCAGTTCCAGATGCAGGAAGTGTTGTAGGGATGCCTCAGCAGTCAACACCCAGCCGTCGTACATCTGGCAGACAACGGAGGAATCCACAGTATTTTAGCGATTTTATTCGTCATTAAATTAGGCTCAGTCGATTGTAACGTTCAAATTAAGTGGGGGAGAACTGTTGTAACTATTGTTACGCAGTTGGCAACTCTGTGTAATAACATACGTTTAGAACATAAACAATGAACTGTCATCATCATATTGTTCGATCTCATTTTATCTACCTACATTTTACATTGTAATTCGGCTTCTATTTTAACTCACCATTTTGTAATTACTTTCGCCATATATATATTTCCATCATCAAATAAATAGATACTGAATATCTAGCAAGCTAACAAGACGTGCATTTCAATACTTCGAAGAGTACAACAATGTACATCATGGATGAAAAATCAGTTTCCCCGTTCTGTACTTTCCGTTCTTTGAAATGGTACTTTTTGATCCCGATGGTACCAAAATCAAAAAAGATATCAGAATCAATTTTATAACAGTAAAAAGACTGTACATAAAGAATGAACATTAACATTATACTTAATGTTAATGCAAACAGTGCTTTCGTCTTTTGCCAGTAAATAATAACTTCTTTGGCAAAAGTTGGAAAATTGCTTGCAGTTTTCACACTATTTATTAGCGAGGAGAGATCTCACGACATTGGCTGAAAATTTCCTTTTTTATTTTTTACCTGAGATTCTCACATAGCACGTCTTAGTGTGACATCTTATTGGAACATCTTTGTTACATTCCATTTTACAATATATACATTTGCACTTTACACAGCTTTTCTTCAAATTACTGACAAAAAACAAAAGATACAAAAATCTGTAAACTGTAAACTGTATTAAATTAGGCCCAAAAGTGCTGTACCAAAAATGTACCAAAACAGTACAATTGTATCATCTTTTGCATGCCTGATGTTCATGCATTCCCATGTGTATGCATGTGTGTATAAAGTGGTGTGGTACTCCTTTTTTGTGTTCTCTCTCTGTGAATTTATCTTATTCTCTTGGTTATTATTACTCAGAGAACAGAGATACAAATACTTAAATATTTGAACGCATATACTTAGTAGAATTTAACACGTCCATTGCGTGGTTTTTGTCAAACACGCTATTGCGTATATCCGAATATGTAATACTAATAGCAAATGAGTTATATTTACATTGAAATAAGCTTTGTGTACAAGGAAATACGCTTTACTTGCTACATGTCTAAACACGCGTTTTACTTCTGTACAAACATTTAAAAAGGACGGATTGTTCAGCGTGTAGTTACGCCTATGTAGTTACGCCTAAAATTAACAATTTTGCATGAAAATAAATAATATAAAAACAACAACTAAAAATTTAAATAATCCTAAATATAATAATTTGTGCACCTCACTGCCTGCGGTGAAGCATTTCTTTACTCTCTTTCATTACTCTCTCTCTTGCTCGCTCATTTTTTAACACGTCATCATTCTCTTTTCACAGTCGCAGTGTGTGTGGATGTGTGTTGTTTACACATGTGTGTTTGGCTGTTTCGTTGTTGTTGTCATGTTCACAAAAAGAACAACAAACACACATAAAAAGCAGAAAGACATGTTTTTTTCGACCGTTGTTTGACGGGCTTTTCAACTAGTTTAATATAAATTAACAAATAGATATTATTAGTTACCACAATCTGTAAATATTACCCAATATCAAATAAAAAAGCAGGTTCGCGTACTTTTAGGGTAGAAATTACCCACAAAGTTTTCAGAGGTAAGGACTCCCTTAAATTGAGACAGGTACACATACACACAATCCGCGGATTTCAGCCGTCAATTTCCATACAAATTGTTATTTATATATACTTTTTATAAGAAAGAGTAGTTGATTGTGTTAATGTACTTTAGTTGTTCACGGTATTTAATATTGGAGATAATTGGCATAAGATTTTTATTCCGGAAATAAGTAAGTTTATACACCATGGTAAAATAACAATTTCCGAATCCTGATAAAAAATTTACAAGTTCATTTGGTTCTACCTGTAAGTAATTATACATATCTGTAACGAGTTAATGGAAGATTCACTGTTGACTGTTTTGTTCTTCAAATATTACATATTGCATAAAAATGTTCAGAAGACTCGATCGGAAAACTGCCACATTTCACTTGTTTTCTTTTTCTTTAAGCGTAAAATCATTGTGGAAATAAATCTATTCATGGACAACCAGGGAATTCCGAGATTGTTGATCAAAATAATAAAACGAGAATGACTAGATTACTACTAGATAAACAAGAGAAAGAAACAGAAGAATATGCACAATAATTTAAGTAAATAGCATCGTTCTATCAATGCGATAAAACGAGACAGGGATAGTAATATTTTATGAGGCACTACGCCTACCAAAAATCGCACTGTATTCACAACAGTGAAATGGAAAAAAATAATAGAACGACTTTGCAAGTAACCGATCATTGACATATTTGATCTTTTAGAGCGATCTCTGAGAAATCTCGATATGAATCGAGAGATGGTATTACCGATGCTGTTCGTAAAAAAGTTTTTCGCGCCTACGTACTTGGGCACAATTTGATTTTGCCTGCTTGCATAGCAGCATTATTATTTAAACGCCAGTTTCTAAACGCTTCCTCTTTAGATCTGACAGCATCTTTCCATATCTGATTAAACTAACAATTCCTTTGAGGTTTGATCGAAGAAGAATTAGTTTTCTCAAACATTTCAGCGGCTGCATCGACATTATTGTCAAAGAAACATATTTTCCATTGTCCGCGTCGTGACTGATTTAGAAGTGGATCAAAGATCCGAGAACGAAAAGAATGCTGAAGTGGTGCAATGGTCCGAGTTACCAAGAGGTGCAAGAAAGTTAACCTCATACTCCTCACTGTCTGCACAATCTTTTAAAAAAAATTATATAGTGTCCTAAAGGGTGTCGAAGACGTGTAGGGTAGACTCCCTTTCCAAATTTGGGCTTCTGAAAAGAATGGGTGTGGTCCAATCCTGAACTTAACCCAAAGGGAGCTAAATTCTGGATCTTTTGAGTCCAAATGCTGCTGGCTCTGGAACACCACATCGTGACGTATATATGCCACAAGGCCTTTGTGGGAATACAAAGAGGAACGAGTGTGATTGCCAGGTATGTGAAAGTTCTGTGATCAGAATCCTCAGACACCAGGGTCTCAAAAAGAGCAAAGAATTATACATGCGTGTAAACCGCAAAGAAATTTGCCGTCAGCTCTCGTGTGTTTCCAAAATGTGTTTTAAATTTACCTACCATTGTAACATAAAGAAAACCAAAACAATATCAAAGCTTAAATACAAAATAACTGTGCGCCGCTCTTGCCGCTGCTAGACCCAACAAGTGTTCAGTGTTAAACCTTCCGAATTCCAGGACATTCTGGACGAACTTGTAGCGGATGCTAAGAACCGAAATCCCATCGTTATCGGTGGAGATTTTAACGCCTGGGCAATACATTGGGGTAGTCGATACACCAATACTAGAGGACGTAGTATCCTGGAATGCTTCGCCTCGCTCGATGTGGATCTACTGAACGAAGGAAGCAGAATGACATTTACTAGAGGTAGAACGGAATCTATCATAGACATTACGTTCGCTAGTCGCTCTCTAACACGTGTCACTAAATGGCGGGAAAGTGATCACTATACTCTGAGCGATCATCAGGCTGTATTGATCGATATAAAACCCAAACACGACAGAGGAAGACAAACCCAGACTTTTTCCGGGCCAAAATGGAGAGTCTCAGCATTAGACAAAGGTATTTTCGAGGTAATGATCGATACGACACAGCTTACATCCAGATCCGCGGAAGAACGAGCTGAAGAACTGAAGAACGCGATTTTGAAGGCATGCGATGCATCAATGCCGAGGAGAGGACTCCCGAAGAGGGGGAAGCCTTGCTACTGGTGGAGCGAAACAATACGCCAACTGCGGTCTGTTTGCCTAAAAGCCAGGAGAAGAATGCAGCGGTCAAGAGGGAAACCAGCGTTTGAAAGACTACAAGGGGAATTCAGAGAGACACGGAAGTCCCTGCAAATGTCGATTAAAGAAAGCAAACATACATGCTTTAAAAGAATATGCAACGAAGCCGATATCGATCCTTGGGGAACTACCTATAGGATAGTAATGAAGAAAATGTAGGGGAAATCACAGCAAATAACGTGCCGTGTCTTTTGCCAGTAAATAATAACTTCTTTGACAAAAGTTGGAAAATTGCTTGCAGTTTTCACACTATTTATTAGCGAGGAGAGATCTCACGACATTGGCTGAAAATTTACTTTTTTATTTTTTACCTGAGATTCTCACATAGCACGTCTTAGTGTGACATCTTATTGGAACATCTTTGTTACATTCCATTTTACAATATATACATTTGCACTTTACACAGCTTTTCTTCAAATTACTGACAAAAAACAAAAGATACAAAAATCTGTAAACTGTAAACTGTATTAAATTAGGCCCAAAAGTGCTGTACCAAAAATGTACCAAAACAGTACAATTGTATCATCTTTTGCATGCCTGATGTTCATGCATTCCCATGTGTATGCATGTGTGTATAAAGTGGTGTGGTACTCCTTTTTTGTGTTCTCTCTCTGTGAATTTATCTTATTCTCTTGGTTATTATTACTCAGAGAACAGAGATACAAATACTTAAATATTTGAACGCATATACTTAGTAGAATTTAACACGTCCATTGCGTGGTTTTTGTCAAACACGCTATTGCGTATATCCGAATATGTAATACTAATAGCAAATGAGTTATATTTACATTGAAATAAGCTTTGTGTACAAGGAAATACGCTTTACTTGCTACATGTCTAAACACGCGTTTTACTTCTGTACAAACATTTAAAAAAAGGACGGATTGTTCAGCGTGTAGTTACGCCTATGTAGTTACGCCTAAAATTAACAATTTTGCATGAAAATAAATAATATAAAAACAACAACTAAAAATTTAAATAATCCTAAATATAATAATTTGTGCACCTCACTGCCTGCGGTGAAGCATTTCTTTACTCTCTTTCATTACTCTCTCTCTTGCTCGCTCATTTTTTAACACGTCATCATTCTCTTTTCACAGTCGCAGTGTGTGTGGATGTGTGTTGTTTACACATGTGTGTTTGGCTGTTTCGTTGTTGTTGTCATGTTCACAAAAAGAACAACAAACACACATAAAAAGCAGAAAGACATGTTTTTTTTCGACCGTTGTTTGACGGGCTTTTCAACTAGTTTAATATAAATTAACAAATAGATATTATTAGTTACCACAATCTGTAAATATTACCCAATATCAAATAAAAAAGCAGGTTCGCGTACTTTTAGGGTAGAAATTACCCACAAAGTTTTCAGAGGTAAGGACTCCCTTAAATTGAGACAGGTACACATACACACAATCCGCGGATTTCAGCCGTCAATTTCCATACAAATTGTTATTTATATATACTTTTTATAAGAAAGAGTAGTTGATTGTGTTAATGTACTTTAGTTGTTCACGGTATTTAATATTGGAGATAATTGGCATAAGATTTTTATTCCGGAAATAAGTAAGTTTATACACAATGGTAAAATAACAATTTCCGAATCCTGATAAAAAATGTACAAGTTCATTTGGTTCTACCTGTAAGTAATTATACATATCTGTAACGAGTTCCTGGAAGATTCACTGTTGACTGTTTTGTTCTTCAAATATTACATATTGCATAAAAATGTTCAGAAGACTCGATCGGAAAACTGCCACATTTCACTTGTTTTCTTTTTCTTTAAGCGTAAAATCATTGTGGAAATAAATCTATTCATGGACAACCAGGGAATTCCGAGATTGTTGATCAAAATAATAAAACGAGAATGACTAGATTACTACTAGATAAACAAGAGAAAGAAACAGAAGAATATGCACAATAACTTAAGTAAATAGCATCGTTCTATCAATGCGATAAAACGAGACAGGGATAGTAATATTTTATGAGGCACTACGCCTACCAAAAATCGCACTGTATTCACAACAGTGAAATGGAAAAAAATAATAGAACGACTTTGCAAGTAACCGATCATTGACATATTTGATCTTTTAGAGCGATCTCTGAGAAATCTCGATATGAATCGAGAGATGGTATTACCGATGCTGTTCGTAAAAAAGTTTTTCGCGCCTACGTACTTGGGCACAATTTGATTTTGCCTGCTTGCATAGCAGCATTATTATTTAAACGCCAGTTTCTAAACGCTTCCTCTTTAGATCTGACAGCATCTTTCCATATCTGATTAAACTAACAATTCCTTTGAGGTTTGATCGAAGAAGAATTAGTTTTCTCAAACATTTCAGCGGCTGCATCGACATTATTGTCAAAGAAACATATTTTCCATTGTCCGCGTCGTGACTGATTTAGAAGTGGATCAAAGATCCGAGAACGAAAAGAATGCTGAAGTGGTGCAATGGTCCGAGTTACCAAGAGGTGCAAGAAAGTTAACCTCATACTCCTCACTGTCTGCACAATCTTTTAAAAAAAATTATATAGTGTCCTAAAGGGTGTCGAAGACGTGTAGGGTAGACTCCCTTTCCAAATTTGGGCTTCTGAAAAGAATGGGTGTGGTCCAATCCTGAACTTAACCCAAAGGGAGCTAAATTCTGGATCTTTTGAGTCCAAATGCTGCTGGCTCTGGAACACCACATCGTGACGTATATATGCCACAAGGCCTTTGTGGGAATACAAAGAGGAACGAGTGTGATTGCCAGGTATGTGAAAGTTCTGTGATCAGAATCCTCATACACCAGGGTCTCAAAAAGAGCAAAGAATTATACATGCGTGTAAACCGCAAAGAAATTTGCCGTCAGCTCTCGTGTGTTTCCAAAATGTGTTTTAAATTTACCTACCATTGCAACATAAAGAAAACCAAAACAATATCAAAGCTTAAATACAAAATAACTGTGCGCCGCTCTTGCCGCTGCTAGACCCAACAAGTGTTCAGTGTTAAACCTTCCGAATTCCAGGACATTCTGGACGAACTTGTAGCGGATGCTAAGAACCGAAATCCCATCGTTATCGGTGGAGATTTTAACGCCTGGGCAATACATTGGGGTAGTCGATACACCAATACTAGAGGACGTAGTATCCTGGAATGCTTCGCCTCGCTCGATGTGGATCTACTGAACGAAGGAAGCAGAATGGCATTTACTAGAGGTAGAACGGAATCTATCATAGACATTACGTTCGCTAGTCCCTCTCTAACACGTGTCACTAAATGGCGGGAAAGTGATCACTATACTCTGAGCGATCATCAGGCTGTATTGATCGATATACAACCCAAACACGACAGAGGAAGACAAACCCAGACTTTTTCCGGGCCAAAATGGAGAGTCTCAGCATTAGACAAAGGTATTTTCGAGGTAATGATCGATACGACACAGCTTACATCCAGATCCGCGGAAGAACGAGCTGAAGAACTGAAGAACGCGATTTTGAAGGCATGCGATGCATCAATGCCGAGGAGAGGACTCCCGAAGAGGGGGAAGCCTTGCTACTGGTGGAGCGAAACAATACGCCAACTGCGGTCTGTTTGCCTAAAAGCCAGGAGAAGAATGCAGCGGTCAAGAGGGAAACCAGCGTTTGAAAGACTACAAGGGGAATTCAGAGAGACACGGAAGTCCCTGCAAATGTCGATTAAAGAAAGCAAACATACATGCTTTAAAAGAATATGCAACGAAGCCGATATCGATCCTTGGGGAACTGCCTATAGGATAGTAATGAAGAAAATGTAGGGGAAATCACAGCAAATAACGTGCCGTGTCTTTTGCCAGTAAATAATAACTTCTTTGGCAAAAGTTGGAAAATTGCTTGCAGTTTTCACACTATTTATTAGCGAGGAGAGATCTCACGACATTGGCTGAAAATTTACTTTTTTATTTTTTACCTGAGATTCTCACATAGCACGTCTTAGTGTGACATCTTATTGGAACATCTTTGTTACATTCCATTTTACAATATATAAATTTGCACTTTACACAGCTTTTCTTCAAATTACTGACAAAAAACAAAAGATACAAAAATCTGTAAACTGTATTAAATTAGGCCCAAAAGTGCTGTACCAAAAATGTACCAAAACAGTACAATTGTATCATCTTTTGCATGCCTGATGTTCATGCATTCCCATGTGTATGCATGTGTGTATAAAGTGGTGTGGTACTCCTTTTTTGTGTTCTCTCTCTGTGAATTTATCTTATTCTCTTGGTTATTATTACTCAGAGAACAGAGATACAAATACTTAAATATTTGAACGCATATACTTAGTAGAATTTAACACGTCCATTGCGTGGTTTTTGTCAAACACGCTATTGCGTATATCCGAATATGTAATACTAATAGCAAATGAGTTATATTTACATTGAAATAAGCTTTGTGTACAAGGAAATACGCTTTACTTGCTACATGTCTAAACACGCGTTTTACTTCTGTACAAACATTTAAAAAGGACGGATTGTTCAGCGTGTAGTTACGCCTATGTAGTTACGCCTAAAATTAACAATTTTGCATGAAAATAAATAATATAAAAACAACAACTAAAAATTTAAATAATCCTAAATATAATAATTTGTGCACCTCACTGCCTGCGGTGAAGCATTTCTTTACTCTCTTTCATTACTCTCTCTCTTGCTCGCTCATTTTTTAACACGTCATCATTCTCTTTTCACAGTCGCAGTGTGTGTGGATGTGTGTTGTTTACACATGTGTGTTTGGCTGTTTCGTTGTTGTTGTCATGTTCACAAAAAGAACAACAAACACACATAAAAAGCAGAAAGACATGTTTTTTTTCGACCGTTGTTTGACGGGCTTTTCAACTAGTTTAATATAAATTAACAAATAGATATTATTAGTTACCACAATCTGTAAATATTACCCAATATCAAATAAAAAAGCAGGTTCGCGTACTTTTAGGGTAGAAATTACCCACAAAGTTTTCAGAGGTAAGGACTCCCTTAAATTGAGACAGGTACACATACACACAATCCGCGGATTTCAGCCGTCAATTTCCATACAAATTGTTATTTATATATACTTTTTATAAGAAAGAGTAGTTGATTGTGTTAATGTACTTTAGTTGTTCACGGTATTTAATATTGGAGATAATTGGCATAAGATTTTTATTCCGGAAATAAGTAAGTTTATACACAATGGTAAAATAACATTTTCCGAATCCTGATAAAAAATTTACAAGTTCATTTGGTTCTACCTGTAAGTAATTATACATATCTGTAACGAGTTCCTGGAAGATTCACTGTTGACTGTTTTGTTCTTCAAATATTACATATTGCATAAAAATGTTCAGAAGACTCGATCGGAAAACTGCCACATTTCACTTGTTTTCTTTTTCTTTAAGCGTAAAATCATTGTGGAAATAATTCATGGACAACCAGGGAATTCCGAGATTGTTGATCAAAATAATAAAACGAGAATGACTAGATTACTACTAGATAAACAAGAGAAAGAAACAGAAGAATATGCACAATAATTTAAGTAAATAGCATCGTTCTATCAATGCGATAAAACGAGACAGGGATAGTAATATTTTATGAGGCACTACGCCTACCAAAAATCGCACTGTATTCACAACAGTGAAATGGAAAAAAATAATAGAACGACTTTGCAAGTAACCGATCATTGACATATTTGATCTTTTAGAGCGATCTCTGAGAAATCTCGATATGAATCGAGAGATGGTATTACCGATGCTGTTCGTAAAAAAGTTTTTCGCGCCTACGTACTTGGGCACAATTTGATTTTGCCTGCTTGCATAGCAGCATTATTATTTAAACGCCAGTTTCTAAACGCTTCCTCTTTAGATCTGACAGCATCTTTCCATATCTGATTAAACTAACAATTCCTTTGAGGTTTGATCGAAGAAGAATTAGTTTTCTCAAACATTTCAGCGGCTGCATCGACATTATTGTCAAAGAAACATATTTTCCATTGTCCGCGTCGTGACTGATTTAGAAGTGGATCAAAGATCCGAGAACGAAAAGGATGCTGAAGTGGTGCAATGGTCCGAGTTACCAAGAGGTGCAAGAAAGTTAACCTCATACTCCTCACTGTCTGCACAATCTTTTAAAAAAAATTATATAGTGTCCTAAAGGGTGTCGAAGACGTGTAGGGTAGACTCCCTTTCCAAATTTGGGCTTCTGAAAAGAATGGGTGTGGTCCAATCCTGAACTTAACCCAAAGGGAGCTAAATTCTGGATCTTTTGAGTCCAAATGCTGCTGGCTCTGGAACACCACATCGTGACGTATATATGCCACAAGGCCTTTGTGGGAATACAAAGAGGAACGAGTGTGATTGCCAGGTATGTGAAAGTTCTGTGATCAGAATCCTCATACACCAGGGTCTCAAAAAGAGCAAAGAATTATACATGCGTGTAAACCGCAAAGAAATTTGCCGTCAGCTATCGTGTGTTTCCAAAATGTGTTTTAAATTTACCTACCATTGTAACATAAAGAAAACCAAAACAATATCAAAGCTTAAATACAAAATAACTGTGCGCCGCTCTTGCCGCTGCTAGACCCAACAAGTGTTCAGTGTTAAACCTTCCGAATTCCAGGACATTCTGGACGAACTTGTAGCGGATGCTAAGAACCGAAATCCCATCGTTATCGGTGGAGATTTTAACGCCTGGGCAATACATTGGGGTAGTCGATACACCAATACTAGAGGACGTAGTATCCTGGAATGCTTCGCCTCGCTCGATGTGGATCTACTGAACGAAGGAAGCAGAATGACATTTACTAGAGGTAGAACGGAATCTATCATAGACATTACGTTCGCTAGTCCCTCTCTAACACGTGTCACTAAATGGCGGGAAAGTGATCACTATACTCTGAGCGATCATCAGGCTGTATTGATCGATATAAAACCCAAACACGACAGAGGAAGACAAACCCAGACTTTTTCCGGGCCAAAATGGAGAGTCTCAGCATTAGACAAAGGTATTTTCGAGGTAATGATCGATACGACACAGCTTACATCCAGATCCGCGGAAGAACGAGCTGAAGAACTGAAGAACGCGATTTTGAAGGCATGCGATGCATCAATGCCGAGGAGAGGACTCCCGAAGAGGGGGAAGCCTTGCTACTGGTGGAGCGAAACAATACGCCAACTGCGGTCTGTTTGCCTAAAAGCCAGGAGAAGAATGCAGCGGTCAAGAGGGAAACCAGCGTTTGAAAGACTACAAGGGGAATTCAGAGAGACACGGAAGTCCCTGCAAATGTCGATTAAAGAAAGCAAACATACATGCTTTAAAAGAATATGCAACGAAGCCGATATCGATCCTTGGGGAACTGCCTATAGGATAGTAATGAAGAAAATGTAGGGGAAATCACAGCAAATAACGTGCCGTGTCTTTTGCCAGTAAATAATAACTTCTTTGGCAAAAGTTGGAAAATTGCTTGCAGTTTTCACACTATTTATTAGCGAGGAGAGATCTCACGACATTGGCTGAAAATTTACTTTTTTATTTTTTACCTGAGATTCTCACATAGCACGTCTTAGTGTGACATCTTATTGGAACATCTTTGTTACATTCCATTTTACAATATATAAATTTGCACTTTACACAGCTTTTCTTCAAATTACTGACAAAAAACAAAAGATACAAAAATCTGTAAACTGTAAACTGTATTAAATTAGGCCCAAAAGTGCTGTACCAAAAATGTACCAAAACAGTACAATTGTATCATCTTTTGCATGCCTGATGTTCATGCATTCCCATGTGTATGCATGTGTGTATAAAGTGGTGTGGTACTCCTTTTTTGTGTTCTCTCTCTGTGAATTTATCTTATTCTCTTGGTTATTATTACTCAGAGAACAGAGATACAAATACTTAAATATTTGAACGCATATACTTAGTAGAATTTAACACGTACATTGCGTGGTTTTTGTCAAACACGCTATTGCGTATATCCGAATATGTAATACTAATAGCAAATGAGTTATATTTACATTGAAATAAGCTTTGTGTACAAGGAAATACGCTTTACTTGCTACATGTCTAAACACGCGTTTTACTTCTGTACAAACATTTAAAAAGGACGGATTTTTCAGCGTGTAGTTACGCCTATGCCGCCAAAATTAACAATTTTGCATGAAAATAAATAATATAAAAACAACAACTAAAAATTTAAATAATCCTAAATATAATAATTTGTGCACCTCACTGCCTGCGGTGAAGCATTTCTTTACTCTCTTTCATTACTCTCTCTCTTGCTCGCTCATTTTTTAACACGTCATCATTCTCTTTTCACAGTCGCAGTGTGTGTGGATGTGTGTTGTTTACACATGTGTGTTTGGCTGTTTCGTTGTTGTTGTCATGTTCACAAAAAGAACAACAAACACACATAAAAAGCAGAAAGACATGTTTTTTTTCGACCGTTGTTTGACGGGCTTTTCAACTAGTTTAATATAAATTAACAAATAGATATTATTAGTTACCACAATCTGTAAATATTACCCAAAATCAAATAAAAAAACAGGTTCGCGTACTTTTAGGGTAGAAATTACCCACAAAGTTTTCAGAGGTAAGGACTCCCTTAAATTGAGACAGGTACACATACACACAATCCGCGGATTTCAGCCGTCAATTTCCATACAAATTGTTATTTATATATACTTTTTATAAGAAAGAGTAGTTGATTGTGTTAATGTACTTTAGTTGTTCACGGTATTTAATATTGGAGATAATTGGCATAAGATTTTTATTCCGGAAATAAGTAAGTTTATACACAATGGTAAAATAACAATTTCCGAATCCTGATAAAAAATTTACAAGTTCATTTGGTTCTACCTGTAAGTAATTATACATATCTGTAACGAGTTCCTGGAAGATTCACTGTTGACTGTTTTGTTCTTCAAATATTACATATTGCATAAAAATGTTCAGAAGACTCGATCGGAAAACTGCCACATTTCACTTGTTTTCTTTTTCTTTAAGCGTAAAATCATTGTGGAAATAAATCTATTCATGGACAACCAGGGAATTCCGAGATTGTTGATCAAAATAATAAAACGAGAATGACTAGATTACTACTAGATAAACAAGAGAAAGAAACAGAAGAATATGCACAATAATTTAAGTAAATAGCATCGTTCTATCAATGCGATAAAACGAGACAGGGATAGTAATATTTTATGAGGCACTACGCCTACCAAAAATCGCACTGTATTCACAACAGTGAAATGGAAAAAAATAATAGAACGACTTTGCAAGTAACCGATCATTGACATATTTGATCTTTTAGAGCGATCTCTGAGAAATCTCGATATGAATCGAGAGATGGTATTACCGATGCTGTTCGTAAAAAAGTTTTTCGCGCCTACGTACTTGGGCACAATTTGATTTTGCCTGCTTGCATAGCAGCATTATTATTTAAACGCCAGTTTCTAAACGCTTCCTCTTTAGATCTGACAGCATCTTTCCATATCTGATTAAACTAACAATTCCTTTGAGGTTTGATAGAAGAAGAATTAGTTTTCTCAAACATTTCAGCGGCTGCATCGACATTATTGTCAAAGAAACATATTTTCCATTGTCCGCGTCGTGACTGATTAAGAAGTGGATCAAAGATCCGAGAACGAAAAGGATGCTGAAGTGGTGCAATGGTCCGAGTTACCAAGAGGTGCAAGAAAGTTAACCTCATACTCCTCACTGTCTGCACAATCTTTTAAAAAAAATTATATAGTGTCCTAAAGGGTGTCGAAGACGTGTAGGGTAGACTCCCTTTCCAAATTTGGGCTTCTGAAAAGAATGGGTGTGGTCCAATCCTGAACTTAACCCAAAGGGAGCTAAATTCTGGATCTTTTGAGTCCAAATGCTGCTGGCTCTGGAACACCACATCGTGACGTATATATGCCACAAGGCCTTTGTGGGAATACAAAGAGGAACGAGTGTGATTGCCAGGTATGTGAAAGTTCTGTGATCAGAATCCTCATACACCAGGGTCTCAAAAAGAGCAAAGAATTATACATGCGTGTAAACCGCAAAGAAATTTGCCGTCAGCTCTCGTGTGTTTCCAAAATGTGTTTTAAATTTACCTACCATTGTAACATAAAGAAAATCAAAACAATATCAAAGCTTAAATACAAAATAACTGTGCGCCGCTCTTGCCGCTGCTAGACCCAACAAGTGTTCAGTGTTAAACCTTCCGAATTCCAGGACATTCTGGACGAACTTGTAGCGGATGCTAAGAACCGAAATCCCATCGTTATCGGTGGAGATTTTAACGCCTGGGCAATACATTGGGGTAGTCGATACACCAATACTAGAGGACGTAGTATCCTGGAATGCTTCGCCTCGCTCGATGTGGATCTACTGAACGAAGGAAGCAGAATGACATTTACTAGAGGTAGAACGGAATCTATCATAGACATTACGTCCGCTAGTCCCTCTCTAACACGTGTCACTAAATGGCGGGAAAGCGATCATCAGGCTGTATTGATCGATATAAAACCCAAACACGACAGAGGAAGACAAACCCAGACTTTTTCCGGGCCAAAATGGAGAGTCTCAGCATTAGACAAAGGTATTTTCGAGGTAATGATCGATACGACACAGCTTACATCCAGATCCGCGGAAGAACGAGCTGAAGAACGCGATTTTGAAGGCATGCGATGCATCAACGCCGAGGAGAGGACTCCCGAAGAGGGGGAAGCCTTGCTACTGGTGGAGCGAAACAATACGCCAACTGCGGTCTGTTTGCCTAAAAGCCAGGAGAAGAATGCAGCGGTCAAGAGGGAAACCAGCGTTTGAAAGACTACAAGGGGAATTCAGAGAGACACGGAAGTCCCTGCAAATGTCGATTAAAGAAAGCAAACATACATGCTTTAAAAGAATATGCAACGAAGCCGATATCGATCCTTGGGGAACTGCCTATAGGATAGTAATGAAGAAAATGTAGGGGAAATCACAGCAAATAACGTGCCGTGTCTTTTACCAGTAAATAATAACTTCTCTGGCAAAAGTTGGAAAATTGCTTGCAGTTTTCACACTATTTATTAGCGAGGAGAGATCTCACGACATTGGCTGAAAATTTACTTTTTTATTTTTTACCTGAGATTCTCACATAACACGTCTTAGTGTGACATCTTATTGGAACATCTTTGTTACATTCCATTTTACAATATATAAATTTGCACTTTACACAGCTTTTCTTCAAATTACTGACAAAAAACAAAAGATACAAAAATCTGTAAACTGTATTAAATTGGGCCCAAAAGTGCTGTACCAAAAATGTACCAAAACAGTACAATTGTATCATCTTTTGCATGCCTGATGTTCATGCATTCCCATGTGTATGCATGTGTGTATAAAGTGGTGTGGTACTCCTTTTTTGTGTTCTCTCTCTGTGAATTTATCTTATTCTCTTGGTTATTATTACTCAGAGAACAGAGATACAAATACTTAAATATTTGAACGCATATACTTAGTAGAATTTAACACGTACATTGCGTGGTTTTTGTCAAACACGCTATTGCGTATATCCGAATATGTAATACTAATAGCAAATGAGTTATATTTACATTGAAATAAGCTTTGTGTACAAGGAAATACGCTTTACTTGCTACATGTCTAAACACGCGTTTGACTTCTGTACAAACATTTAAAAAGGACGGATTTTTCAGCGTGTAGTTACGCCTATGCCGCCAAAATTAACAATTTTGCATGAAAATAAATAATATAAAAACAACAACTAAAAATTTAAATAATCCTAAATATAATAATTTGTGCACCTCACTGCCTGCGGTGAAGCATTTCTTTACTCTCTTTCATTACTCTCTCTCTTGCTCGCTCATTTTTTAACACGTCATCATTCTCTTTTCACAGTCGCAGTGTGTGTGGATGTGTGTTGTTTACACATGTGTGTTTGGCTGTTTCGTTGTTGTTGTCATGTTCACAAAAAGAACAACAAACACACATAAAAAGCAGAAAGACATGTTTTTTTTCGACCGTTGTTTGACGGGCTTTTCAACTAGTTTAATATAAATTAACAAATAGATATTATTAGTTACCACAATCTGTAAATATTACCCAATAGCAAATAAAAAAGCAGGTTCGCGTACTTTTAGGGTAGAAAGTACCCACAAAGTTTTCAGAGGTAAGGACTCCCTTAAATTGAGACAGGTACACATACACACAATCCGCGGATTTCAGCCGTCAATTTCCATACAAATTGTTATTTATATATACTTTTTATAAGAAAGAGTAGTTGATTGTGTTAATGTACTTTAGTTGTTCACGGTATTTAATATTGGAGATAATTGGCATAAGATTTTTATTCCGGAAATAAGTAAGTTTATACACCATGGTAAAATAACAATTTCCGAATCGTGATAAAAAATTTACAAGTTCATTTGGTTCTACCTGTAAGTAATTATACATATCTGTAACGAGTTCCTGGAAGATTCACTGTTGACTGTTTTGTTCTTCAAATATTACATATTGCATAAAAATGTTCAGAAGACTCGATCGGAAAACTGCCACATTTCACTTGTTTTCTTTTTCTTTAAGCGTAAAATCATTGTGGAAATAAATCTATTCATGGACAACCAGGGAATTCCGAGATTGTTGATCAAAATAATAAAACGAGAATGACTAGATTACTACTAGATAAACAAGAGAAAGAAACAGAAGAATATGCACAATAATTTAAGTAAATAGCATCGTTCTATCAATGCGATAAAACGAGACAGGGATAGTAATATTTTATGAGGCACTACGCCTACCAAAAATCGCACTGTATTCACAACAGTGAAATGGAAAAAAATAATAGAACGACTTTGCAAGTAACCGATCATTGACATATTTGATCTTTTAGAGCGATCTCTGAGAAATCTCGATATGAATCGAGAGATGGTATTACCGATGCTGTTCGTAAAAAAGTTTTTCGCGCCTACGTACTTGGGCACAATTTGATTTTGCCTGCTTGCATAGCAGCATTATTATTTAAACGCCAGTTTCTAAACGCTTCCTCTTTAGATCTGACAGCATCTTTCCATATCTGATTAAACTAACAATTCCTTTGAGGTTTGATCGAAGAAGAATTAGTTTTCTCAAACATTTCAGCGGCTGCATCGACATTATTGTCAAAGAAACATATTTTCCATTGTCCGCGTCTTGACTGATTTAGAAGTGGATCAAAGATCCGAGAACGAAAAGGATGCTGAAGTGGTGCAATGGTCCGAGTTACCAAGAGGTGCAAGAAAGTTAACCTCATACTCCTCACTGTCTGCACAATCTTTTAAAAAAAATTATATAGTGTCCTAAAGGGTGTCGAAGACGTGTAGGGTAGACTCCCTTTCCAAATTTGGGCTTCTGAAAAGAATGGGTGTGGTCCAATCCTGAACTTAACCCAAAGGGAGCTAAATTCTGGATCTTTTGAGTCCAAATGCTGCTGGCTCTGGAACACCACATCGTGACGTATATATGCCACAAGGCCTTTGTGGGAATACAAAGAGGAACGAGTGTGATTGCCAGGTATGTGAAAGTTCTGTGATCAGAATCCTCATACACCAGGGTCTCAAAAAGAGCAAAGAATTATACATGCGTGTAAACCGCAAAGAAATTTGCCGTCAGCTATCGTGTGTTTCCAAAATGTGTTTTAAATTTACCTACCATTGTAACATAAAGAAAACCAAAACAATATCAAAGCTTAAATACAAAATAACTGTGCGCCGCTCTTGCCGCTGCTAGACCCAACAAGTGTTCAGTGTTAAACCTTCCGAATTCCAGGACATTCTGGACGAACTTGTAGCGGATGCTAAGAACCGAAATCCCATCGTTATCGGTGGAGATTTTAACGCCTGGGCAATACATTGGGGTAGTCGATACACCAATACTAGAGGACGTAGTATCCTGGAATGCTTCGCCTCGCTCGATGTGGATCTACTGAACGAAGGAAGCAGAATGACATTTACTAGAGGTAGAACGGAATCTATCATAGACATTACGTTCGCTAGTCCCTCTCTAACACGTGTCACTAAATGGCGGGAAAGCGATCATCAGGCTGTATTGATCGATATAAAACCCAAACACGACAGAGGAAGACAAACCCAGACTTTTTCCGGGCCAAAATGGAGAGTCTCAGCATTAGACAAAGGTATTTTCGAGGTAATGATCGATACGACACAGCTTACATCCAGATCCGCGGAAGAACGAGCTGAAGAACTGAAGAACGCGATTTTGAAGGCATGCGATGCATCAATGCCGAGGAGAGGACTCCCGAAGAGGGGGAAGCCTTGCTACTGGTGGAGCGAAACAATACGCCAACTGCGGTCTGTTTGCCTAAAAGCCAGGAGAAGAATGCAGCGGTCAAGAGGGAAACCAGCGTTTGAAAGACTACAAGGGGAATTCAGAGAGACACGGAAGTCCCTGCAAATGTCGATTAAAGAAAGCAAACGTACATGCTTTAAAAGAATATGCAACGAAGCCGATATCGATCCTTGGGGAACTGCCTATAGGATAGTAATGAAGAAAATGTAGGGGAAATCACAGCAAATAACGTGCCCAAAAATGCTGCGAAACATCATTGGGACATTGTTCCCGCAACGCCTACAGCCTACTACCAGTCCAGTGTTGACCACCGACAGCGAAACTATACCGGACATCTCTAGAGAAGAACTTGATGAAGCATGCGCAAAAGTGGGCAACAATAAAGCGCCTGGACCAGATGGAATACCAAATATTGCACTGAAGATTGCAATCCATCGAAGGCCAGACCTCTTCCTCGATACTTTTCAGAGGTGTCTCCGCGAGAGAGTTTTTCCCCCCACTGGAAAACACAAAACCTAGTGTTCATCCCTAAAGGAAAAAAGCCCCCAGGCGAACCATCGTCCTACCGTCCCATATGTCTCCTAGACACAATGGGTAAAATATTGGAGAGAATCCTGTATAACAGACTAATGTCAGTAGTCGAGGAAAAAGGCGCCCTTTCCGAAAGACAATTTCGTTTTAGGAAATCACGGTCCACCATTGACGCAGTGAAGCTAGTGGTTGATACGGCGACAGAGGCCATCAAAGGAGCAAGGTGGAAGGGCGGAACAAATAAATACTGTGCTGGTGTTACCCTTGATGTGAAAAATGCCTTCAACTCTGCAGATTGGAGTCACATCCAGGAAGCCCTCATACGAAGCGAAGCCCCAGCCTACATGGTCGAAATGGTAACAAGTTATTTTGAAAAACGGAAGCTTACATATCTGAGTGACAACGGACTAGAGCACAACAATGTGTCCGCCGGTGTCCCACAAGGATCTGTCCTGGGTCCACTCCTGTGGAACATGATGTACGACGGAGTGTTGAGACTACCTGTCCCAAACGGCGTAAACATTATTGGATTCGCAGACGACATCGCTATAATCACAGTCGCAAAACATCTAAACACCATAGAAGAAGCTACAAAAACAGCTATAAAAGAAGTGCAAACCTGGCTCGAGTCGGCACACCTACAGCTAGCCGCTCATAAAACGGAGGCTATCCTTATTACAAGCAGAAAAAGGACGGAATTTATCAACGTGATCGTTGGGGATAAAGTTATCCGATCTGACCGCGCACTCAAATACTTGGGTGTTGTAATAGACAACAGACTGACATTCAAGGATCACATCGAGTACGTAAGCAAGAAGGCAGCAAGAACGCAACCTTCTCTGGCAAGAATGCTACCCAACGTTGGAGGCCCTAAACTTGCAAGAAGAAAACTACTAGCCACCGTAGTTAACTCTGTGATGCTTTATGCGTCCCCGGTATGGGCGGATGCACTAAGTGTAAAATTATATAGGAGGAAGCTGATGTCTATATACCGACTAAGCTGTCTTCGCACAATTTCTGGGTATCGAACGATATCGGAGGATGCAGAAGGTGTAGTTGCTGGTCTAATCCCCATCGACATATTAGCTGCCGAAATGAAACGGATACAAAGTAGAAATCCACAGACTAAAAAGCAGAGATCTGAATTCCCAAGGCAAGAGCGTTCCTCATCTATCGCCACTTGGCAAATTCACTGGGACGCATCCACAAAGGGAAGATGGACGCACATCCTTATACCGAGTATGGCTGAACAGGAAACATGGGGACACAAACTTTTACCTCACGCAGTTCCTAACAGACCACGGTGGTTTCCGGAAATATCTGCACAGATTTGGCTGTGTGGAAGAGGAAGAAGACGCAAATCACGTCATATTTTGCTGTCCTAGGTTCGACAGAGAAGACGTCCCAACAATTGAAATCTCGAGGGTGATCGAAGATATGATACAGAGCGAAGAAATGTGGCTAAAAGTAGCACAATTTGTGAAAAAGACGATGCTGGAACTAAACAGCATAGACAGCATACGGAGGAGCACCGAACATAGTTGATAGCGCAACCGCTAACCATCCTTCACGAAGTAATACTTCACAGCAGTCCCGTGAAGGAACGATGGTCGAAGAGGGGGGTGTGGTTTAGTACGTAAGAATCGTGCATGTTTTTCAGTACGGGCTGAATACATCTAATGAAGATTCCACACCTCCAGCGCTGCAAAAAAAAAAAAAAAAAACCTACAACACAAATCAGGCAGAGACCTGAAGAGAGCAGAGTCGTTTGTATTATGCGAAAAGGGATACGTGGAGGAAGGGGGAACAGACGGGAAGGGAGGCATAAAGTAGACCTTCGTGTTGTCTTTGATCTGCTGTGATGTGAGTAGCTGCTGTTGTTATTTTTGTTTGTGATTGATTTTGTTATTGAGACGGTGATTGGTTTTAGTTTTTCATTTGCTTTGAGTATTTTTTCTCATTTAGAACGGATAAGCGGACGAACATAAAAAACACTAAGACGACCGGACAGAGAAGAGAGCATGTGCACCAGAGAGGAGACAAACGCTGACAAGGAAAAAAGTCACTTAATCAACTAGTTGTGGTTATTAACAACCCAGTTTGAAGTTACTTAAAAATGTGTTTGATTTACTACAGGGCAATGACTGAAGTTATTATGGCAATAAAAGAACTGTGTACTTAATTGATTTATGACAAGTAACAATTGTTTTTGTGTTACAAAAGGCGAAGAAATTAATACTCTAATTTTGCCTCCTCGGTGACTTGTTTGGAGTTGGACTAATGCGGGTATAGCAATCAACATCCAGAGTGATTGTGGTAAAGAAAGTGGAAGTCGTGCTGTAGATGATAATCAGTGTTTGTTATATCTTTGCTTTCTCAGTGTGCACCATTACCTCATAACTGAGTCAGAAACAACAAGAAGAAAATATCGCCTGTTTAGTTATATATGCTTTGCTTGTTGCTTTGAAACTGATCATCTGTATTGTCTGCATTTTTAAAGCTGTTGGAACGCATTCGTTGTGTATCGTACAGCACATACGTTTACTTCCAGAGCTGTATATTTTCACATTCTTGTTAATGATGGCTTCTCAAAGGCGAATTTATAAATGCCCAAAATGCCAGAGTAATGTTAACAATAACCATAACAGTATTGGTTGATGCATATGCGATGAATTTTTTCACATTTGCTGCATTAAAATAACTAAGAGCAGCACTCGTGCTTATATAAAAATAAAATGTTTCAGTTCAAATGCCCTAAATGTTTGAACAAGAATCAAGCTGAATTTGCAAGCCAAAATTAAGAGTGTGGCAATTTGAAAAGCAGTTACAATAGTAATCCTGATATGGGTGTTGACTTTAATAACACTTTCTTGGAGTTTAAGGCATCAATGGAGAAACAACATGATACCTATAAGCTAGAATTGCATAACTGAAATGCAATGTATGAAGTGATACAGTCTGTTCGTGATGATTTCAACAACAAAATCAATAAGATGGAGGAACTTCGCAATTGCTTCACCGTGGCTAGTCACTTTAAATACAGGGTTGTCCGATTTCTCGACAAAAATAGTGAGTATTCAACGCCTTTGGTGACTATAATTTGGAAAAAAAAATAGTAACAAAACTTCTAAGTGAACAAAGTGAAATTTAACAAAACAAAACAGGCATTCAAAATCAACACAGTCATACCAACAACAGCATAAACCGGATCGTCTCCCTCGCTCGCATCAACGCACCGATTAACACAAAGGGCGTTTCTATGTCCCCCATGCCTTGCACTTGTGTTCCCCCTCCCTTTTCCCATTCGCATAACACAAAGAATTCTGCGTTCTTTTTGTCGCTGTTCTGTTAGTTGTTGTAGGTATAACACTGAATAACTAACCGAACAAACAGCGGCGGGAGGGGTGCCGAGTTATTTGTGTTTTGCTTTGATGTTGTCTTGTTTTTTGGTAGTGTTATGTCAGGTAGATTTCAAATTCACTTTGCGAACATTCGCGGGTTGAGGTCGATTTTTTTTTGCGGTATACTCTCATATTCGTTTCCATAGGCCGGATGTGCTCGCTCTATGTGAGACCCAGGTGTGTGAGGATTCTGATCCACACGATTTTCACATTCCTGGTTATCACACTCTATCCTCTTTCTCTTCACACAGAGGCCTTGTGGTATTTATACGTAGTGGTGTTGTGTTCCAGAGTCAGAACCATTTGAACTCACAAGATCCAGAATTTAACTCTCTCTAGGTTAAATTCAGGATTGGAACGCACCTATTACACTTCGGGTTTCTTTATAGAAAGGGAGGCTACCCTAAATGGCTTCGACGCCCTTTCCGATTCTATTTCAAAAGTCTTAGAAGATTATCCGGACAGTGAAATTGTAGTTGCTGGGGATTTCAATGTCCACAATAATTCTTGGCTTTCCCATTCGAGCCACACATCTCCGGAGGGTCAGTACGCTGAGTTATTTGCCGCGCACAACGACTTGGCGCAATTAGTGAATGAACCAACACACATTCCGCGTGTTGAAGGGCAACAACAAAATATTCTTGACCTTTTCTTAACCTCACACCCTGAAAAGTACAAGGTTAACATTCTTGCACCTCTTGGTAACTCGGATCATTGCACAATTTCAGCATCCTTTTCGTTCTCCGATCTTTGAGCCACTTCTAAACCAGTCACGAAGCGGACAATGTATATATACGAAAAGGCACGTTAAGCCGAGCTCAACAATTTTTACCAGCAATTTAACTGGAAACTATGTTTCCTTGACAACAATGTCGATGCTGCTGCTGAAATGGTTGAGAAAATAATTCTTCTTGGTATAAATACATTTATTCCCTCGAAGACTACTTCGATCAAACCACCAAAGTACTGTTGGTTTAATCAGACATGCAAAGAAGCTGTCAGATCCAAAGAGGAAGCGTTCAGAAATTGGCGTTTAAATGAAAATGCCAATACTGAGCTGCTACGCAAACAGGCAAGATCATCGTGTGCCAGAGTACTTAGGCGCGAAAAACTTCTTTACGAACAGCGTCTTCGTGCTAAAGTTCTTTCTTCTCCCAGGGGAAGTAAGAGCTTTTGGTCATTCGTAAAAAGGGTAAGGGACAATTCTTCATCTTCTATCCCAACTCTCGTTAACGATGACCAGATATTCACTGATCCGGTTGACAAAGCTAACCTTCTGGCTGAAATATTTGCAAAGAATTCATCTTTGCCAGAAAGCAGTCAACCACTTCCCGTGATCGGAAACGTATCTAGTTCGATGCCCCAGATATTTTTTCGAACACGTGGTGTTAAAAGGGTTCTTGCAGATCTTAACGTAAATAAAACTCCGGGCCCGGATGGTATTTCAGCACTTGTCCTATGTAAGTGCTCTTCGACGCTAGCTCGTCCATTGCGCAATCTTTTCAACATGTCGTACCGTGCTGGTATTTACCCTTCACGTTGGAAAGTTGCCAATCTTCAGCCGATCCACAAGAAAGGTGAGGCTACAAATCCTGCGAATTACCGTCCAATTGCAATATGTTCTGCGCTCTCAAAGGTTATGGAGAGCATGGTTAACCACCATCTTGTTAAGTATTTAGAGTCTAACGGCCTTCTTAATGATCGACAGTATGGCTTTCGGAGAAATCGATCTACTGGAGACCTGATGGCGTTCCTTTCGGAGCGATGGAGTCGATCCATTCACCGCCTTTGTGAAAGTAAGGTCGTGGCTCTGGATATTTCCAAGGCGTTCGATAGGGTCTGGCACGGAGCACTCATATCAAAACTTATTGCATTTGGTGTCGGTAATACCTTCTCTCGATTCATTTCGAGTTTTCTCAGGGATCGCTCTATACGAGTTGTTATAGATGGGATCTCATCCAACGAGCATAGGTTGACCGCAGGAGTGCCACAAGGCTCTGTCCTCTCTCCTTCTTTATTCCTTATTTTCATTGACGATCTGTTGGGTCAGACTGTGAACCCAATCTACTCCTTTGCGGATGACAGCATTTGACCATCGGCCAAGTCCCTCGGAGATAAAGGACAAAAGGCGAACGATGAATAACTCAATTAACCGCGATTTGGCGACGATTTGTGGGTGGGGCCAAATGAACAGAGTAGATTTTAATGCACAAAAGACCCAGTGCTGTTTGTTGTCACACAAACGTTCCACTGATCCAGCACCGTCGTCAATATCTATGGGTGGTGTAGATATAGACGTGTCAGATACTCTTGATGTTCTGGGCATGAAGATACAGGGTGATGCTCGCTGGGCTAGCCATATATTCGAAGTGCCGAACGAAGCATTCAAGTGTTTAGGGTTTTTAAAGAGGTGCAAGAAACACTTCACCCCATCTGACCTCGTAAATATTTACACCACATACATCCGGCCTAAAATGGAATACAACTCCCATATATGGGCAGGGGCTCCATTGACATCTTTGAAGCTTCTGGACCGCGTACAGAGGAGAGCGGTGGTGATGATAGGGGATGGTAGGGTATCCAGCTCTATTGTCTCTATTGTTGTGTATCGCTATTCTATAGATATTTTAACGGTGTCTGTTCATCAGATATCCGTCGTCTGGTCCCTGAAGTTAGAACATTTAGCCGGAATACTCGGCTATCCAGGGAGTCTCATCCGTTCATTGTTCAATGGCCGGTTGACCGGACGACGCACTATTGAGAAAATTCGTTCTTCAGCCGGACTGCTCGTTTGTGGAATAATCTTCCTGCAAGTGTTTTTCCTGCCTGCTATGACATTATCAAATTCAAGACCAACGTCAACAAACACTACTCCCTCTTTCCCCCCTCCAATACCCTTCCTTCCTATCGCTAACACAGTGCATTGCATTTATAGGGGGCATCCCCTGAGTGTTAGTCAAGAAAAAAAGCGATTTTTATGATTTATTACTATTTGTGTGTAGATTAACAGGTATGTTCTGGGAATCACTAGTTATTTTCAATCACTTGCGGTTGTCAAATCAGCATAGGAAAAAGTAGTTGTGGTGGAATTCACTATGTAAGTAACTAAAATTTTTATTGAGTCTTCTTCTTTTTCGATAACATATGATGCTTACTGAAATGTTTGTATGTATACAATATAGAAATAAATAAGATGGAGGAACTTCACAATTGGTTATTCCATTACACGAGGGTTTATAGAAAATAGACAGAGCGTGAGTCTGTTAAATAAATAAATAAAGTGAAATACATAACACTTTAAACCAAATAACAGAGAGAGAGAGAGAAAGAATCTGTTAAGGCAAACAAAACAAAACTCATAAACATATGATGAATGAAGGTACGTACATACAAGTATATCACAGATTTTTTGTTTGTAAAGTGTATATATAAATGGTGAATATACAAATATAATAATTTTTAATGAACTAATGAGTTTAATTTGTTGTAATTTAGGATTTTGTTTATATGTAGCAATATGTATTTTATTTTATTTATTAATTACAATACAAAGTAAATTTATATTCTAATTTTTGGGTCCAAGGGTAAACCGGGTGACACAGACCATATGTTTAGATTTTTTGCAGCGACATACCAAAGCCTCTGGTGGGAATCGAACCCACAACCCCCACGCTGATAGGCAAGCACGCTACCAACTCGCCTACCGGGGCGCTTAAATATGTATTTTGTTTTTTGCCCCTGTGTTTTGGCGTAGAATTGTGGCAGAATATAATTGTCAGGATCTTCATTACATTACATCCAATATCTTCATTACACAACGGTTTGATTCCAGTGCTGTCATATATGTAGGTGTTGGAATGTTTTTTAGTGGGATTAACATAATGTTTGTTAGTGCACTTTCGCAGAACCCTTCGTTCGAATATTTCCAGTTCTTTGGCCACTACTGGTGAAATGGACAACCAAATTGGAAAACCAGAGCTTGGGCTGGCGATGCACTGTGAGCGTAAATCAAGCAATCATCCGCAATTAACATTTATGAATCAACGAGTTGGCAACCTAATAGTTCAAACGTCAAAAAAGTAAGCTCTGCCGGTCATCTATTTATAAATAATAAAAAAACTACTGTGTATTTGTAAACAAAGAAATAAACAAAAGTGTAGATACTAATAAATACAACACTGTTTATCGCAGTAACATCGAGTATGTCGAAATCAAGCCGTAGAAGCATAAAGAATGCAAAAACAATCTGTGGTCTGTGCGAATTAGAGGTGAAAGCGGAAAAAAGATAATATTCAATGTTACAAGTGCGCCAAAATATTTCATGTCGTTTGTACGAAGTTAGACAAACGTCAATATGTGCGTTTGTTGGAAAATGAAGAAGAAGAATATGTGTGTCACATGTGTGACAAAGGACACAGTTAGAGAAGACCTGTTGGCAATAAAAACTAAACTGAACAAACTCGATCAACTTTCAGAGTTGCAAGAGTCTGTTAATTTAATGTCGTCAAAGTTTTAATGAAATTTTGAAAGGAATATTGGAAAATAAAGAAAAAATAAAAAACATTGAAAAAGAAAATTAAAACCTGAAATTAAGAACTTGAAAAATTCCGTGAAAATATTAAACGACTAACGAGTTAGAAATGATTGCATTATAAGTGGAGTTCAAAATACAAACAATATGAGCGCTGTGGAAACTGTTATACACATCTCAAAAAGTGGGCGTTGAGCTTGAAGAGGAAAATATAGATGAAGCATATTTCTTAAAGAAAAGAGATTTAAATAAACCAATTCAAAGTATAGTGGTAAAGTTTAATGCTAAATCAGCTAAGGAAAGACTTATGAATGCCAAGCGGAATTTTATAGATGGAATTGAAACTGAAACGATCTACGTGAATGATTTTTTAAGTAAGGAATTGCTTGAGTTACTGAATTATTCAAGAACCTTAAAGTCGGTTGGATATCAGCGAGTGTATGCCTATGGAGGGAAAGTATTTGCAAAAAGAAGCGCAATAAGTAAACCACGAATTATCAGGAACGAAGAAGATGTCAACCAAATTCTGTTAGAAGCAGCAACTGATCAAAATCGCAGATTGAGTAGAAAGGTAATTTCTGTTGGTGAATCTGATGATGATGATGAAGCCCAGACTAATTTCATGTCTTCATAATAATTATTTGTGTTTTAATATAACATAATTTTTAACATGAATTGTTATTACCAAGATCAACAGGAAATTCGCCAACAAAACCCTAAAAAAACATGAAAATTTTTGAATGAACATCTTGGGAGATCTGCGAGAACGAAAATAATAATAAAAAGTGACGATGGAAAACTGGTGACTGATGAAAGACGCAAGTGTAACATGTTTAATGATTACTTCTTAGAAATTCCAATTGCAGTAGCGAGGAGATTCGCGCAGTGTTCTTAGAACTTTGAGGCAGTGTAGCCAATGTTTCTCTTTTATTAACGTCTCAAATGAACTAATAGAAGAGCAAATTTCAAATATGCAGATTGACAGAAGTCCTGGCCATGACGGTATCTCAGCTAAAGCCCTACAAAAGTGCAACGATGTCATTAGCCCTATGCTGACAAATGTATTCAATAGAGTTCTTGACACCGCAGTATATCCGGAAATTCTTAAAATTTCAAAAATAATTCCGATCCCTAAGGAAGCTAGTGCATGTGCTGTTGATAAGTACAGATCAATAGCATTGTTACCACTGGTAGGCAAAATATTTGAGAAAGTGCTACATAAGCAGCTAACAACATTCTTAGAGCAAAGCAATCAACTATAAAAATCTCAATTCGGGTTTAGACGAGGAAGCGGAACTCAAGAAGCTGTGGTAAATGTTGTAAACCTTGTTTGTGATGGTTTAGACAATGGTTATGGTGGAGTAGCGGGAATGTTTTATGACTTTTCAACGGATTACGATCTCGTGGAACACTCTATTTTGTTACAAAAACTTCCATATTATGGAATTGAGGGTAGCTCTCTGCAATTAATAAAAATCTATCTACAAGATTGAAAACAATATGTTGAAATTGACGCCTGGAAAAGTGATGTAGGACTCGTAAAGCATGGAGTTCTACAAGGGAGTGCGCTCGGCCCTCTTTTATTTACAATTTATCTTAACGACATTGTAAACCTTAACCTTCATGGCAAACTGATAATGTATGCAGATGATATAAGCCTCTTTTATCCATACTCGTGGTTGTTTAAAATCACAGATTGAAGACGATGCTAAAGTTATTCTAGAATATGTTAGAATTAACAAACTGGTATTAAATACGGAGAAAACAAAGTTAATTAGATTCCGACTACACCCAACCAGTAGTATCGGCACATTTAATGTTTCTGTTGGTGGAAGTTGCGTATATGGGAGTGATTCCTAAAAATACCTGGGTATTCATTTGCAATCAAATCTTACCTGGAACTTGCATATATTAAACAGAAGATAGCACCAGCAATTGGAATACTCTACAAATTCAGGAATAAATTTGACGAAAAAACAAACTTTTAATTTACAAAAGTCTTATAAACAGTCACTTTAATTACTTGTCTATTATATACGGTTGCAGAAAGACTACAGAATTTCGAAGTCTTTAGAGATTACAGAACAAGGCTCTTAAAATAGTTTATAATCTCCCTCTAATATATCCATCGATCACCTTGTATAGAGATGTATGCAAGAATATTTTACCTTTACATGGGCTATATAAAATGCAGTTGCTTATATTTATGTACAAATCAATTTGGAACATTGGACATCATGTTATCGAATTTTTCAGAAATCAGTCAGTTTCAATACCAGAAATAACCTGAATTTAACTGTCAAAAGATGTAGACTGGAGACTACAAAACAACGCATTGAATTCATTGGTTGTACGGAGTACAATCAACTCACCCCAGCTTTAAAGAATATCTCAAGAATCTCTACGTTTAAATATAATTTGAAATCGTACTTGCTTAGTAATTTAGAAATGCTTCTATTGTAGTTTCGACTTGTTTTTCTTTTTGGATTACTATTGTAAATAACAATTTAAATTTAATGTGTTTTAACACATGAATTCATTTATAATATATGCTTACTTTTAAGTAGTTTACAATTATTTTTGCCAACTCGCCCCAAAAATATCCACGTGGCGCTGGGGGCAACTTTACACATGTATATTAAATCAGAAAATAAAATGAACTGAACTAAGAAAAAAAAAATTGCATTGATACACATTGAAATTCTCGAATCAAGATTATCCACTGGTCGATCTGGTGTTGTTTGATGGAAATCGAGGAGTAGAAAGTGTTGAATTGATCTGCAATTTCCGAGGGATTTGTAATAAGATTAGTATTATGTCTTATTTTTTGACAAAATGGAGATTTTCTTTTCCCAGTGAATTGTTGTATTTCTTTAAACGCGGACCGGCCTGGATTGATATTTGGCAAATTGGTGTAAATTTTTTGAGTCTGTTCAATTCCTACAGATTCCTTAATTATTATTTTCAGAAGCTGGATTTGCTTTGGCACAATATTATACCCAGTTCTGAGTCTATTTTCTGTACGATGGAAGAAGTTCTTAAGATCCTTTTGCCACTGATACTTCAGTTTGTACAGCTTTTTTGATCTCTCCGATAGTAGATTTTTCCCGTTGATCTGTATTTTCTGAGAGTGAGAATCGTCGATGGGTTTTAATATATTTTTAAATTCAGTGATTTATTTGTCAATCTCACGATTTTTCAGATTGGTGTTTGATGAAGGGAATAATGGATCTGGACGCACTTCCCAATTCGCTGCGAAACATATCCCAATTTGTATTCCTGTAGGATGTAAATGTTTGTGGTAGATTTAATATTAGCCCTAACAAATCTATTTTTAGCTTTAGTTTTAAAGCGAAATAATCCGAAAATTTTAGTAATGTCGAAATGGTGTAATTTGGATTATTTCTATCGCCTAAATCTGCGCTGATGAGGAAGTGGTCCAGGAATGAAGGTCCATTTGGATAAGCTGGTGTAGAATCACAGATGCGGACTATGTCAAACGAGTTATCCACTAACCATTTATCTATTGTTTTCCCGTTGGAGTTATCAAGAATGTATCCCCATGACGAGCATTTTGAATTAAGGTCACCGCCATTCATTGACCCGAGTAAATATCTCTTCTGTATGCTGTCAATTGAAGATGTTATTTCGATAAACGAAGTATTTATTCCACATTATTTATGTAAAACCCGCAGTGTGCATTGCTTATAGAGAAATTATTTTTTTCTTATGGAACCCAAGCTCTGCTTGTAAGGTAATGCAGTCGTACTTGTATGATAGGAGTCAGTACGTATATTTCTATGATTGTTCATCGGATTTACTTCCTGTTTGTAGTGGTGTTCCGCAAGATTCTGTTCTTGGACTTATTTTATTCGTGTTGTATGTTAATGATCTGTTCGGTAGCGTTGAAAGCAATATCTGTTTACATTTTGCATTTGCTAATGATGTTCATTTGTTTAAGGGTAGTACAGACTTTTTAGACGTACTACAAAATAAAATTGATTTCACAACATCTTATCCTAGTATTTGCTGTTTAGCAATTGTTTTTATTTCATTTTGGTTTGTCTTTTTTTGAGTAATTTGTGTCGCTACATTATTTAATTATATTTTTTTAAGCTTTTATACTTTTTATCTATTAATTTATATAAAAATATACTTTATAACTTGATGTAGGTTTTGTAATTATACACGGAAAATGTAAAATTAAATTAGATAGATGGTATGATAAAAATCCATACTAAGAAACCATAATTATTCCGAATCCAATACGGAAAATAGAGATGCTAAATAATACTGTTGTATCATTAAAACAACTTCAATATACAAACCAAATTTGTTAAAAGAATAAACATACAAGAATTATGTTACCTATGTAATGATACTTAAGATATTGATAATAATTATTGTATTAGTCATATACTCACATTTGAAGAGTCGCAAGATCAATCACACTCAAATTTCTGTGAATGTCCTACAAGATTCTTTAGGAAATGAGGTCCAATCTAAGTCTGGTTGTGTTATGACATCTACCGGGAAAGGGGACAGAAGACGGCCCATCCAATGCAATTAGACACTTCACAACCCACTACATGTCTCATGGATTAGTTGTAATCCAACACACAAATTGTAAACAATTTTCACACTGCACTACATAGCATTCAACTCATGCATCTATTGCAATATGACAAATTGTACACTGCACTTAACATACGATTCACGCATTTATTGTAATACAACACATGCATAATTATTAGAAAGTTAAAGTACATGCTGAAAAATCCGTAATTTTTAAATATTTGTACAGAAGTGTTTAGAACATGTAGCAAGTAAAGCTTATTTCATTATACACCAAGCTTATTTCAATGTAAATATAACTCATTTGCTATTAATATTTCGTATTCGGATATACGCAATAGCGTGTTTGACAAAAACCACGCAATGGACGTGTTAAATTCTACTAAGTACAATATTTGCGTTCAATTATTTAAGTATTAGTATATCTGTTCTCTGAATAATAATAACCAAGAGAATAAGATAAATTCACAGAGAGAGAGAGAACACAAAAAAGGAATAACATTTATACACACATGCATACACATGGTAATGCATGTACAGGGTGTTTTTTTAAGCCCGATAGAACTTGAAATTGTAAAAAATAACACAAAAAATTAAATTGTAATCAAAATTTCTTTTTTATTCGAAAGATCAATACGTGACATTAACATTTGAAAATGATTTCGGGCATATGGGCACCGCGGCTGTTCTTGACGAAGCACATTCTGGACGTCCAATTTTGGGCCACTTTTTCGAGCACTGCTGGCCGTATGTCACGAATAACACGAACAATGCTGGCCTCCAAGGCGTCAATTGTTGCTGGTTTATCAGCATAAACCAGTGGCTTCACGTAGCCCCACAGGAAATAATCGAGAGGTGTCAAATCGCACGACCTTGGAGGCCAATTGACAGGTCCATTTCTCGAAATCAACTTATCGCCCAATCGGCGAAAGAATGACGCATATAATGGTCTCGTGGCTTCAATTCCTGCACCAGCTGGATCTTATACGGGTGTAGGCCGAGATCTTTGCGTAAAATTTTCCACGTAGTGGACGGACAGAGCTCCAATTCCTGCGACCGACGACGAATCGATAAATTTGGATCTTCTTCCACACTTTCGTTTACAGCGGCGATATTCTCTTCAGTACGCACATTCCTTCGACGTGTTGGTGTTATTGCATCCTCTAGAGAGTATGTGGTACGAAATCTATCCACAGTTCGACAAATGGCTTGTTCAGATGGACGATTATGTACGCCATAAAAATGACGAAGTTGTCTATAAGTTGCGCGAATCGACGACTGATTTTCAAAGTAAATTTGGATAATTTCGTAGCGTTGTTCAAGCATGAGTCTATTCATGATGATTTGTCAGAGTATACTGAAACGATAAAAAAACAAAATTTCATCAAAATTTAATTTTTTGTGTTACTTTTTACAATTTAAAGTTCTATCTAGCTTAAAAAAACACCCTTTACATCAGGGATGCAAAATATGATACAATTGTACTGTTTTAGTACATTTTCGCCATCGAAAGTACCATGATACAGCACTTTTGGGCCTAATTTAATACAGTTTACAGATTTTCGTATCTATTGTTTTTTGTCAGTAATTTAAAGAAAAGCTGTGTAAAGTGCAAATTTATATATTGTGAAATGGAATGTCACAAAGATGTTCCAATAACATGTCGTTAGTGTCACATTAAGAGACGTGCTCTGCGAGAATCTAAGGTAAAAAATAAAAAAAAAACTTTTCGGCCAATGTCGTGAGATCTCTCGTGGATGAATCAGAAATGGAAATTATACTGAGCGCATTTATAGCTGAACATAATACTCGAACTACAGTTCTAGATTACTTGAATATAATAAGGTTTTAAAGAGCAATAAATATTGTGGAAACTGCAAGCAAATAGCCAACTTTTGCGAAAGAAATTATTATTCACTGACAATAGACGAAAGCACCGATTGCAGTGTACAAAAACGAAGAAACTGATTTTTCATACCTGCATACTCATGAGAATGTGTGCAATTTTGTCAATGCATGTACATCAGAGATGTAAAAAATGATACAATTGTACTTTTTTGGTACGTTTTCGTGATCGAAAAGAGCTGTATCACTCGTTCGGGCCTAATTTAATACAATTTACAAATGTTCGTATCTGTTGTTTTTTGTCAATAGTTTGAAGAAAAGCTGTGTAAATTGCAAATTTATATATTGTGAAATGGAATGTAACAAAGATATTCCAATAAGATGTCGTTAATGTCACACTAAGACGTGCTATGTGAGAATCTCAGGAAAAAAAAAATAAAAATAAGAACTTTTCAGCCAATGTCGTAAGATCACTCGTGACTGATGGTAAAATAAGGTTTTAAATGCCAATAAATAGTGTGACAACTGTAAGCATTTTCCAACTTTTGCCAAAGAATTTATTATTCACTGGCAATAGACGAAAGCACTGTTTGTAGAGTACCCAAACATTAAATAGAATGTCTTTTTACTTGAATAAAATTAATTCTGAAAACAAAATATCTTTTTTGATTTTGGTACCATCGCATCAAAAAGTACAATTTCAATGAATGGAAAGTACAAAACGAAGAAATTGATTTCTCATCCCTGATGTACATATTCTTCTTTTTTGAGTTATTAAGTTCTGTTTTCTAACGTTCAGTCGTCAATCAGTAGTTGTGCTGCATAGTCCTGAATGTGCGGAAAGTGTTAGAATTTTTTTTGCATAAAATGTAAAATCATGTTAAAGAAAAACCGTCAGTAAGTATGAATGAGTATGGCAAATAAAATAGTCTGTTAATTTCAGTGAAAAAAAAATGAAAACGTAGAAGCAACAAATATGAAACTCAATGAAATAGTGACCGTTTGGGCAGATACAATTGGTTGGCAGTGAGTTTTTATTAGAGGTCTGCACAATTCCATTTGTATTTGCAGTGTACACATGTACCGACGAAGCATAAACACTTACTCGAAGTGACGAAAAAACAAATGTTCACATTTGTAGGAACAACAAAATCTTCGAATAACTACTAGTTGTTACTCGGCTATGGTCTCTGCCAGCGAATACATGTTCCTCTTTCTCTTTTATTCGAACATACCGACAGCGATCTTGTCGAGTACGTCGCGACAGCGAAAGTGATATCGGTACTCTATGTACAACGTTCAGTATAACAAATAGAAGGAACAGTTGTCTATGATTTCTTATCGCCTTTCAGTGTCTAATGAAAATGAATACTCTTGAATTTTTTGTAAAATACTGAAGTTTTCTTTGAAGTTATGTAATTAATTGTTTTTAAAAAAATTTTGTTTTAATGCTTTTGGTGGAATAATTGACTGATTTTAAATATACGTATGTATATATTTCAATTTTAAGTTTTTCTTTTTTTTTGTTACCTAAAATTCTAAACCTCTGTGTATATTTACTTAACATCATAAAATAAAAATGATATCTAAGCATAACCATAATATAAATATAATATAAAAATTATATCTAAGTACAACCGTAAAATAGACGAACATTGGTACTGAAGTTTATAACTCTGATCAAACGAATAATTTGGTTTTGTTTAATATAAAAACATAAGTTAAAAAAACTTTATTGTTTTATTTTTATTGTTTATTTTATAACTCTTATATTGCCATACAGCAAAATAGGTGGTATTATATTTTATTTAAATTCAAAATAAAGTTTAGTTGCAGCAGTCAACGTGTCAATGTTACCTACTGTATATCGCCACCAAAACAACAAATGTTTGAAATAACTGAAAATCCATGCACAAAATACCAGTTAAATTGTACTTCGAATGTCAAAACCATCATCAACGAATTGTTAATACTCGAGGTACCACGTGAAGTGAACATCATATTCGCAGTACTTTTTCTGTGTTGTTCTCATTTGTATATTTGCTTTTTATATGCTTTTTTCGGAACACATTGTGCTGCGGCTACATACTCTTCTGTATTTGATATACAACCGTTCTCTTCACTTCATTGCTTGCGCTCTGAGAGAGCGAGTATGTACTTACTCGTTTCGAATTAGAACTTCATATGTGCAGCGAAAAGTTATTCGTTGCAGACCTCTAGTTTTTATGCAGTTCCTTGGACGTTCGTAAGTAATTCGTGCAATGATTAATACGTACATGTTGAACATTTTGAATTTACAGAGTTGAAGCCAAACGTCTGCATCGAGATTTTCATTTTTATGCACACGTTAAGCACTCGTCAATAATTACTCTCCATATGAACATAGAACCCATTTATGTTCATCAGCTTACATAGTGTGACAACTGTAAGCATTTTCCAACTTTTGCCAAAGAATTTATTATTCACTGGCAATAGACGAAAGCACTGTTTGTAGAGTACCCAAACATTAAATAGAATGTCTTTTTACTTGAATAAAATTAATTCTGAAAACAAAATATCTTTTTTGATTTTGGTACCATCGCATCAAAAAGTACAATTTCAATGAATGGAAAGTACAAAACGAAGAAATTGATTTCTCATCCCTGATGTACATATTCTTCTTTTTTGAGTTATTAAGTTCTGTTTTCTAACGTTCAGTCGTCAATCAGTAGTTGTGCTGCATAGTCCTGAATGTGCGGAAAGTGTTAGAATTTTTTTTGCATAAAATGTAAAATCATGTTAAAGAAAAACCGTCAGTAAGTATAAATGAGTATGGCAAATAAAATAGTCTGTTAATTTCAGTGAAAAAAAAAATGAAAACGTAGAAGCAACAAATAAGAAACTCAATGAAATAGTGACCGTTTGGGCAGATACAATTGGTTGGCAGTGAGTTTTTATTAGAGGTCTGCACAATTCCATTTGTATTTGCAGTGTACACATGTACCGACGAAGCATAAACACTTACTCGAAGTGACGAAAAAACAAATGTTCACATTTGTAGGAACAACAAAATCTTCGAATAACTACTAGTTGTTACTCGGCTATGGTCTCTGCCAGCGAATACATGTTCCCCTTTCTCTTCTATTCGAACATACCGACAGCGATCTTGTCGAGTACGTCGCGACAGCGAAAGTGATATCGGTACTCTATGTACAACGTTCAGTATAACAAATAGAAGGAACAGTTGTCTATGATTTCTTATCGCCTTTCAGTGTCTAATGAAAATGAATACTCTTGAATTTTTTGTAAAATACTGAAGTTTTCTTTGAAGTTATGTAATTAATTGTTTTTAAAAAAATTTTGTTTTAATGCTTTTGGTGGAATAATTGACTGATTTTAAATATACGTATGTATATATTTCAATTTTAAGTTTTTATTTTTTTTGTTACCTAAAATTTTTTGTGTTACCTAAAATTCTAAACCTCTGTGTATATTTACTTAACATCATAAAATAAAAATGATATCTAAGCATAACCATAATATAAATATAATATAAAAATTATATCTAAGTACAACCGTAAAATAGACGAACATTGGTACTGAAGTTTATAACTCTGATCAAACGAATAATTTGGTTTTGTTTAATATAAAAACATAAGTTAAAAAAACTTTATTGTTTTATTTTTATTTTTATTGTTTATTTTATAACTCTTATATTGCCATACAGCAAAATAGGTGGTATTATATTTTATTTAAATTCAAAATAAAGTTTAGTTGCAGCAGTCAACGTGTCAATGTTACCTACTGTATATCGCCACCAAAACAACAAATGTTTGAAATAACTGAAAATCCATGCACAAAATACCAGTTAAATTTTACTTCGAATGTCAAAACCATCATCAACGAATTGTTAATACTCGAGGTACCACGTGAAGTGAACATCATATTCGCAGTACTTTTTCTGTGTTGTTCTCATTTGTATATTTGCTTTTTATATGCTTTTTTCGGAACACATTGTGCTGCGGCTACATACTCTTCTGTATTTGATATACAACCGTTCTCTTCACTTCATTGCTTGCGCTCTGAGAGAGCGAGTATGTACTTACTCGTTTCGAATTAGAACTTCATATGTGCAGCGAAAAGTTATTCGTTGCAGACCTCTAGTTTTTATGCAGTTCCTTGGACGTTCGTAAGTAATTCGTGCAATGATTAATACGTACATGTTGAACATTTTGAATTTACAGAGTTGAAGCCAAACGTCTGCATCGAGATTTTCAAAAAAGACGTATTTTTTAGCGTGTATAACAACACATCGTTTTATTTCCAGAATGTTCTCTAATACCGAGGGCGTCGCGCAGTCGCCATAGACAACACACAATTCCACGAAATTCGAAGCCCAATGCATTTACGCACATCGATACACAACAAGCGACCGTAATAAAAGTAGGGAAATTGAAACGCAACCGTAATAAAATATTGAACCCTTTTTGTTTGTTACCAAAATCGTTTTATTGCCCTTCATAACTTATTTTGCCAATAGATGTGCGCATTGAGTGTAAAGAAGAAAATGCCTTAGGATTCATACAGGAGTAAAAGGTATATAAGTTAAAAAATTTAATGTTTACGTTTTTTGCGCAGCTTAAAGGTGCGACTGTTTTATTGAATTCAAAGAGTAGAATTGATTAACAAATAACACTTAATGAAACCTATTATGTTGAAGTGAATGTAAATGATGACACAGCGCAACAGTCACCGTTGTATTAACTTCTGTTACCACATATTAAGTTGACCGGAAACTTTTTGGTTATCGTTCTACTTGTTACACGCTTAGTAGCATCAGCATTAATAGTATTTCGTCTGGTTATTGATCCAATTGTTTCATTCTTAGTAGTGTCAGCATTAATAGTATTTATGTGACATCCCAACAAACATTTTTGGTGTTAACACCTCCCCTTATAATTGCGAGCATCCTTGATCGTAATTTTTTAGAAATAGGGTATTTGGGATAGTCTTGGAGGTTTTGGTGGTCCCATGAAATTTGTCGCGGCTACTTCGGGAAGTGACAGATGTACAGCTGGGATTGTAGTTACGATTTCTTTGCTCTTTTTTTGATGTCCCCTTTTTATAAGTATTATCATTATGAATAATATTATAAAGGTGGACAATCCGATGTTAGTTATTGATGTCCATTTATTTTCGACGTCCAAGAGTCCGATTGCTTCAATATTCTCAATGTGAAGTTCCTTTACGGATTCTAGGGTGAGTGTTTCTTCAATAGTAGATCCAGGCGATCTAGGCTGAAAGACGGGTGGTAAAGGTTGGACATCCATCATTTGGAAATAGTTGTATGTTTTGTTTCCTACAATTATCGATGCGTTATGGTACTGTAGAATGTAGGTTCCGCTCAGGTTTCGTGGTTCATTGTCAATATAAACGGTATCATTGAATTGGTTCAGTAGTAGTATTCCGGGACCGATTTCTTCAACGGTGTCCATGTAATTATTGCTTACTAATGTGCAATTCGATGTGCGGCTTCTCAGTAAATTTGTTATGCAAGTATCATTATTTATATTTTCTAAGTTATTAATATTACATATAGTTAATTTGTTATAAGATTTACAGGGTTTTTTAATGCCAAAGGTTCAATTATTACATATCAATACTTCTTCATACAGAATTTTATTGACAAATTTTCCAAATTTAGTAGGTTTAATCATTAAACTATTACATGAATTTATATCTGTTGTCGGTATGCTTACAATGTAAATGAGGAGGTTATTGTTAGAGGCTATTTTAACTTCGGAAAACTCGAACGCCTCTTCTAGATTAATATAGGGAATTGCATCGTTTTCAAAAATTTGTTTGACTGTATTTACTTCATTATTTGTGAGAATAAATGAGTTTATTATGCCGGCCTTTGCCCAATGTATGGCATACTGAATACTTATTAATTCCTCCTTTAGTGTATCAATTTTATATTTAAGAGTTGAGATTAACGATTCATTGACTATTTCATGGGTTTTAATGTATTTTACAATTTGATTAGTTGTTTTAGTAAGATCGTCCAGATTCTCAAAAGATAATTTATTTACAATCACATGTCTATTGTTATTCTGTAGGACATTATTAATTTTTTGTTTAATTATTTCGAAGTCATCATGGTCAGGATTGCCAGCGATCCATTTCCACGCTGACCCTATAAAATTAAGTGATCTTTTTATTCGGGGCTTAATTCTATCAAGATGGGATTGGAGTTGATTGGTTTCGTGGGATTGGAAGGGATACAGAGGATGGGATCTGCTCACATTATGATGTAAAGTCCATTGTATCTGATCTATTAGGTTCTGGTAGTTGTCTGGCTCAATTGCATGTACTAGTTTGAACGTTCCAGTTTTAAGTTTGGCATATCCGGTGTTTATGGAAATAATTTGTGAGTTGGAGTAGTCAATAATTTGCACCTCAGCTTTCGTAAGGGCGAGCATGATTCTGGAACAAAATATAAAGTTAGTTTCTTATGTTGTTTTTGTGCATGATTCGACCAGATTCTGTAACAATGGTAGTTTTTCCTTAACGGTTTCTTCGGAATAGTTTCTACTTAACATAGTCCCTAGACGTTTATTGACCATAACATAATCTATCCTCCTCTATCCTCCTTTTAGGGTCTGAATGAATGCGTTTTGCAAAGAAGGCTTCCATTGGTTTCCTTTGGGTAGTTGAATGTACAGAATTATTGTATTCATATAAGAATCTATGGATGAGTTCTGAGAAGGAGTTGTGGGCGCCATCTGACTTTAGACACCGCATTACTTCTGTCAGTGTAGAGTGGAACCTTTCTATTTGCCCATTAACTGAACTAGAGTATGGGGGAATTTTGAATATTTTTACATTAAATTGATTCTCTAACATAAACGTAATGGCTATTGAACTGAACGATTTTTCATTGTCCATTACTACAATTTCCGGCATACCAAATGCTAAGAGTATTTCCCTTAATGGTTCTTTAATGTCTTCCGTAGCCCTGGATTTCAACAGTCTCGCTTGTGCGTATTTTGAAAACTTGTCTATTGCCGTTAAAATGGGTTTCTTTTCCGTGATGAAGATATCAATCTGAACAATTTGCCCTGGAAACTGAGGAATAGGCGTTTCGTGGAGCATAATTTTGTTGGGGTGGCGGTCATATTTATTTTCCTTACAAACTTTGCATAGTTTTGTCAAACGTTTGATCTTTGCGTGCATTTGCGGAAAATAGAATCTTGTCATGATTTGAGTCTTGTTCTCTGAACTGCTTCTATGAGCTCTGTTATGTTCTGTTATTATTTCTTTCTCCTGGTCTTCCTCGTTCAATAAGTCAGTCACCATGGATCTAGTGTATTTTGCTTTATATCGACTGAATAATTCCCCAAATATTTCCTGAAGTTTACAAAGAATTTCGTCTGTTGTTTTAATACAATTTGTGACTGAGGGGTTTAAATATTTCCTCAGAATGTGATTCAAAATGTCTTTTGATAAAACTGGTTCCGAAACTGTATGCCTATGGTACGAGGGAAAGACTATTTCGAACTCATATGAAGCTGTATTACTTTTGAAAATTATAATTTGATTTTTAAAAACGTTTAGAGGTGCATCTGTAAATGAGATTAGATTCTGTGATGAACTCTCATCACTATGTTGCGTAGCGGTCATGGAATTTATGTGTGATACTTCTTGTGGAATTCTCGACAGTGCGTCTGCAACTACGTTGGTGCTTCCGGGTTTGTACATCAATTCGTATTTGTCAGTGATTCTTTTAGCTCGTATGTTTTCAGGAATCCAACTTCTTTGTTGTTTTGTTTTGATTGTTGCTTGATGTTGTTGTAGAATCGTAGTACGTATGACGTCACACGCACTAGGGTTGACAGTTTAGAATTTTTTTTAGTAATTTCGGGATCTGTTGCGATGGACGTTGTTTTTGTTATGTGAGCAGCAACATTGTTGGTATTTATTTCTTCATGAAATATTTCCGTGGGGGAAGTAGGCCAATTATCAGATGTGGTTTGGAGCCAAGGTGGGCCTTTCCACCAGAGATGATTATGAATTAATTGTTCAGGCATCAATCCTCGTGACGCGCAGTCTGCAGGATTTTCCTTCGTAGGGACGTATCTCCAATCATGAACATTTGTTAATCGTTGGATTTTTGAGACTCGATTTGCTACGTAGACTTCCAACCGTTTAGAATTATTTTTCAACCACGCAAGAACGATGGTACGGTCCAGTATACGATGTTACCAATTTCGAATTCTACGTTAGCCTTGATTTTAGCCACTAATTTTGCCAAGAGGGCTGCTGCTGTTAATTCCAGTCGAGGAATTGTTTCACTTTTCAGGGGAACGACTTTTGTTTTTGCTTGTAGTAAATTTATTAATATCTCACCAGAGTCTGTTGTGATGCGGGCGTAGACGACAGCTGCGTAAGCCTGTCATCACTGAAAGCGTGTAGGTCAATTGTACATTTGTTTGGCCTGTAGCCAATCCATCTTGGAATTCTAATCTCCTCAAGAGCTTTTAATCTGGTTCTGAAGTGGACCCATTCACGCTGGATTTCGTCAGGTAGAGTATCTTTCCAGTCAAGTTTCAGCTTCCAGAGTTGTTGGAATATAATTTTCGCAATTACAGTAGTAGCTGAAAGCCATCCTAGTGGGTCAAATAATTTGCATGCATCTGAAAGCAAACTACTTTTAGTTATATTGTTTGAAAATATGAAATTTATAGAAAAACAAAAGTAATCATCATCAGTATTCCAATTTATACCAAGCGCCTTGGACATATTAGGTTGATGAATTGGAAATAGATTTCTAGTTTCACGATCTGTTTCAGGTATATTTTCCATGAAGGATGACGAATTTGAGTTCCATTTTCTTAAATGAAATCCTCCTGATTTCAGAAGATGTGAAAGTTGTTTCTGTATCTGTAGAGCCTCTTGTAGGGTATCGGTCCCAGATATGACGTCATCGACATATGTATCAGTCCGAAGTATAATGCTAGCTTCGGGAAAGTTGTGCTCTTCGTCTGCTGCTAGCTGTTGAAGTACTCTAATCGCTAAGTAGGGCGCAGAAGTTGTGCCATAAGTCACAGTCTTAAGGGCATATACACAAATTTTGCTCGTGGCATCTCTCCAAAGTATGCATTGGAAACACTGATGTTCTGGCGTGACATTTATTTGTCTGAACATTTTTTCCAGATCTGCAGTAAATCCGATGTAGTGTCTTCGCCACCGGGTAATGATTGTTGGTAAATCATTTTGCAAAGCTGGTCCAGCTGATAGCTCTTCATTTATTGAAGTCTGTGGGGCTTTGCGATTGCCACCATCAAAAACAACACGCAGTTTTGTTGTGGTACTACTCTCTCTGAGTACACCATGGTGAGGGAAAAAATAAGCGTTTTTTGGTATTGCATGAGGGTACTCACCAAGATTGACCATATGCTGAAGCGATTCGTACTCTGTCATGAATTTTCCATATTCTTCAGCCAATGTTGGCTTCAATTTGAACGTAGACTCTAATTGTTTCAGCCTTTTTATGGAATTGTAGTCCGTGTGGGAAAAGATTGGTAGCTCTTGACCTTGGAGTAACCTTTTGAAGGGCAAATGAACAGTATATCGACCAGTGTCATCACGAGTGTGTGTTTCAGTGAATAATTTTTCACAGAGCTCCTCTTCATTCGATAACGGCTTCGAATCCAATAATTCCTCCTGTTCCCAAAACATACGGAGCTCCTTGGGGAGCCCGAAATCATCCAACCCAATTGAGTTTCTTGTAGTAAGAAACTATTTTCGAATTTTTTCATTCCGGACAAAAGCAGGTCGCCATAGACATCATTTCCTAGAAGGAGATCAATGTTTTGTGGAGATAGAAAGTCTGGATCTGCAAGAACGAATTCTGAAAGATCTGGAATATGTGTTGGCATAATTTTAGAAGGCGTATATGATGTGACATTTGGAACTACAAGAGCAGTTATAGATAATTCAAATTGTTGCTTGTAATTAGATCGGATGGTGAATCGCGCAGATTTTTTCACCGTGACAGCTCGGTTTCCGTTAACCCAGAGACGTTAACCCCAGTTTTGTGTTTCGGAACAGGCAGCAGCTGAGAAAGCTCTTCAGAAATGAATGAGAGCTGTGATCCTTGATCTACAAGAGCTTTTACTAAGAAAGTTCGACTCGACGTCCTTATAATGACTTTCACGGTGGGCAACAAAGCAGGATTGAGATTTTTCGTACATAAGTTTGAAACATTTGTACTTACAGTAGCAGAATCAGGTGTAGATGTATTTGTAGGTGGCTGGAAAGTTTGATTTCCGCTAGTATTATTCAGAACAGGTGGTGAAGAGTTATTCCCGGAGAATTCATTATGTAGTATTGTATGATGAGTTCCACGGCAAATATGGCATTTGATACTTATTTTACACGAAGACTGCATATGGCCAGAGTTAAGACAGTTTCGACAAAGACGATGCTGATTTACGAAATTCTTCTTCTCGGCTGAAGACAGAGTTGTAAATCGGAAGCATTTGTAGAGGGGATGACGTTTGTGGCAGCAAGGGCAGTTGTCATCATTCACAGTTGAAGCTGTGTGAGCTCGTACCATTTTCGTAGGTTTTTTTTCGATTTTCCTTACCGTAGGATATAGGCGTTGGAACAGCATCTACTTCTAGCGATTCTAAAGTTCGGAAAGTGGTTTCGAGAAAATTTAGCATTTCAGACATGGGAATCGAAGTGCTGGCCTTCAGTGATTGTTCCCACTCCTTACGAGTCTGCAAGTCTAATTTTTGCGTGATCAGGTAGATCAGAATTGAGTCCCAAGTAGAGATATCAATCTTCATTGATTTTAACTGGGATAGGCAAGTTCTAGTAGTGTCTAGAAGTACTTTAATATTTTTAAAAGTTCCGTCGGAGGAATGTATTGAAAACAAAAGCTTCAATATTTGCTCAACCAGCTTCCTTTCGTTGTGGAATCTCCTCTCGAGAGCATCCCATGCTAAATCGTAACTGGTTTCTGCAGCTGGATACTCATTTACCATGCTCAGAGGCGTGCCAGTACACGAACTTTTTAAATAAAAATATTTGTGTACCTTTGTAAGGGAATTATTTTGATGGACAAGCGAGTTGAACATATCCCGATATGAAATCCAGTCGAGATAATCCCCTGAAAAGGTTGGCAAATCAATTTTCGGAAGTCTGGCTCCAGCACAGAAAGATTCATTGCGGCTTGTGGCTGAGAAGGTGCTAGCGTGGACGGTTGGAGTCTGTGGAGAATCAAATTCAAAAAGAAAATCAAGTAAATGAGTTTTTAAAGAGACGTAATTATCGAAACACTTGTAATAAGTGTCGGTACTTATGTAAGGCACATCATTTTCTTGTATGGAATTTTCTCGCAGCATCTCCACGATTTGTTCATGCCCGTCCTTGAAGGTTTTAAAGTTGCATTCCAAATCCTCCAGAATAGTTTGGACATAACCTTTTGAAACTGCATTTCTAGGTTTAGCGTTGAAGGTCGCAGCCACACGCTCAATATGATTGAAGATTTTCTTCTGATCTTCAATTGCTGGATCAGTTGAACACATTTTTCCCAGAATTTAGCTCGAAATTCGTGGGGAAATAATTGTACAGTATGTACACAGCACGCAGCTTATACCGTAGGCGAGACGGCAGTAAATTACTCGGGGAGTAAAGGGCATTACGTCAGCTTACGTATTCCCTGGTTTCGGCACCATTTAAATGTAGGAGTTTTTTGTTCACTTTGTTTTTATTTAGATTATGGTTTTTGTTCTGATCCTCATGATCAGAACACAAATGAAAAACACTTTATTTTATTTATTTTAATTTAATTTAGTTCATTTCAGTTTTTATTGTTACACTTTTGTATATTTTTTTTTCTAATAATTGCACTGCCTCTTGCAGCTGCTGTCAGCAAACTCATCTTTTTGTTTCGCTGAACCAACCATCAAAGCAGCGATGACCGCTGCCTTCCCGTTGTACGTATGTATGTTGGTGTGTGTATCCACACACAGTCCGATAGGTACGTATGTACGTACATAAGAAGACAGTTAGGTCTATTTCGATGGTTTGATTTTGTCGTAAACAAACGAAAGTAAAAAGAGGAATATGAAAAGAGTTCCTTCAACTCTTTGGAGACTTAACATTTAGGTAGGGGTTGCAGTGCGGAGTTTATAAAATATAAGTTTGGGGAAAAAATCCCAAACACATATTATTGGAACATCTTTGTTACACTCCATTTTTACAATGTAAACATTTTCAATTTGCATAGAATTTCCTCCAAAAAAAAAACGAACATTTGTAAATAGTATTAAATTAGGCCCAAATAGCTGTATCACGGTACTTTCAAGCCCGAAAATGTACCAAAAAAGTACAATTGTATCATCTTTTGCATCCCTGATGTACATGCATAGACAAAATTTCACACATTCTCCCTCATTCTTGGAATAAGAGACTTGTATGTTTTTAATGAGGGTGAGTGTATATACACGCTGAAAAAAATTGCCATTTTAACAAATTTCAGCAAACAAGTTCGCATCAAACATATATATATTTTTCCACACCACAAACATTAACTTGTTTTTAGGTGATAAATAAATAAAAGTTTTAGGTCACTTTATATTTTTTTTCAATTTGTGAATTTATATATAACAATCCATCTCATTCTCTCGGTATTGCCTTTGTTTTAAAGAGCGTAGATGCAAAAAAAAATACGAAAATACGCACTTATTCGCACTTTTTCTTTGTTGAAATTAATAAGTTCGTTGTCTGTTTTTCCAAACACGTTATTGCTTATTCACAAATACGTAATATTAATAGCAAATGAGTTATATTTACATCCAAATAAGTTTTGTGTGGAAAGAAATAAGCTTTACTTGCTACAAAGACCAAACACGCGTTTTACTTGTGTGTAAACATTTAAAAAAGACGTATTTTTCAACGTGTATAAGTCCGACTGAAACTTTCTCACTGTTTTTTTTTTTGTTTGTTAACATAAAATATATGGTGCTGTCATAATATTGTCATATCAACCGAAAAATACCGGATTGTTGACACTTTTCAGATACGTTGAAACTTAAACCACTATCGGGAGAATGCCTCTGATTTTAAACATGAATCCACAAAACTTTTCTCATCAAACGTTTCACATTTCATATAAAATTCATTTCAATAAATTTGGTAACTGTAACACATTAAAAAATTATACTTTAAAAACACGATTATACATATTTATATTTCTTGTATCATATTTATAAAACTTTTTGAATCATATTAATAATATTTTGTGTTTTATTCCGCCAACATCAGTGTGTTTGTTTTAGCTGCATAAAAGAGTTAAAAAACATCACAAAAATAAAATAAATATGCTAAAACATTTTGTACCAAATTTAATTTATACACATAAATAAACAGTCTTTTAAAAAGGATACATAAATCTTTTCATGTTCGTAACGGATTTTCAAATTATTATTTATTCCAATCTCATTTATCTCTGCTACCGAGGTCATATCATTTACTCCAGTTTCATCTGCATTATTCATTTTCCTAAATTGTGATTAAGGGAATAATAATAATACATTATTATATATGCATTAAATTTGTAAGCTTTTAAAAGATGTTTGGACAAACTTACTTAATGTTGTAAAAGTGAAATTGCTGAAAAATATAAGTGTATTTTTTACTTGTGCGATTCTTCAAATGTAATGGAAGACCAAAGTCAAATAAGTAACTTATCAAGACACAATCAACACTTTAACTGCACTACGGACCAAAGTCTCATCAGCCTCGTTGTTCGTTTTATTCATCATTACCAGAAACCAGTCAACCACTCCCCGTAATCGACAACGTATCCAAAACGTATGCAAATACGCACTTATTCGCACTCAAATATTGTGCTTTGTTGAATTTAATAAGTTCGTTGTCTGTTTTTCCAAACACGTTATTGCTTATACACAAATACGTAATATTAATAGCAAATGAGTTATATTTACATCCAAATAAGTTTTGTGTGGAAAGTAATAAGCTTTACTTGCTACAAAGACTAAAAACGCGTTTTACTTGTGTGTAAACGTTTAAAAAAGACGTATTTTTCAGCGTGTATAAGTCCGACTGAAACTTTCTCACTGTTTTTTTTGTTTGTTAACATAAAATATATGGTTCTGTCATAATATTGTCATATCAACCCAAAATACCGGATTGTTGACACTTTTCAGATTATTGACAACTACCTGATAAATTCAGATATTTTAATACGTTGAAGCTTAAACCACGATCGGAAGAATGTCTCTGATTTTAAACATGAATCCACAAAACTTTTCTCATCAAACGCTTCACATTTCATATAAAATTCTATATAAAATTTCTTTTTGGTTTGTCTTCTTTTGAGTAATTTGGGTCGCTACATTATTTAATTATATTTTTTTAAGCTTTTATACTTTTTATCTATTAACTTATATAAAAATATACTTTATAACTTGATGTAGGTTTTGTAACTATACACGGAAAATGTAAAATTAAATTAGATAGATGGTCTATACTAAGAATCCATAATTATTCCGAATCCAATAAATAATACTGATGTATCATTAAAACAACTTCAATATACAAACCATATTTGTTAAAAGAATAAACATACAAAAATTATGTTACCTATGTAATGATACTTATGACATTGATAATAATTATTGTATTAGTCATATACTCACATTTGAAGAGTCGCAAGATCAATCACACTCAAATTTCTGTGAATGTCCAACAAGTTTCTTTAGGAAATGAGGTCCAATCTAAGTCTGGTTGTGTTATGACATTTACCGGGAAAGGGGACAGAAGATGGTCCATCCAATGATTGCAATTACACTTCACAACCCACTACATGTCTCACGGATTAGTTGTAATCCAACACACAAATTTTTTTTTTTTTTTTATATTCTTTTATTTGCAATCTATTTACAATATAAATATTAAGCAAGTATTATAAACCATAAAAAAATAACAGAGTTGTCGAGTTCCATTGAACTAAACATACACAATAATATTACATAATTGAAATACTTATTTGTACAAAAGTTTTTAGAGATCTCATATATGCAGTCTTTTAAGTCGTTGAACTTCTTCACTATCGTCTAATAATGTTATTGCCAGAACATTAGGATGATTGCTAAGTCTATTTAAGTAATTTGAGCTAAACCTTTTAATTTCCTCTTTAATGTTAGGAACGCCAAGATCATTGTGAATTGTGTTATTTTTAACGAACCAGGGAGCACCAACGATAAGTCGCAGAGTTTTAGACTGATATTTCTAAAGAATATCTACGTTTGAATAACTAGCTGTTCCCATAGTTGAATGCCATACGTCCATACAGGCTTTAGAACTGTTTTGTAAAGAAGCAGCTTATTTTCTAAACTTAACTGTGATTTGGGACCCAAAAGCCAATACATTTTACCCGTTTTGATATCAAGGTGCTTTCTTTTTGTTTGAATATGATTTTTCCACGTTAATCTTCTGTCAATATGTAAGCCCAAATACTTCGCCGAATTATATGTCGGAATAATGACTTCAATTAAAAACACACTGGGACAGTCGCCTTCTTTAAGTGTAAATGTTACATGGGTCGATTTTTCGGCGTTAACTTTAATGTTCCATTTGTTGAACCAATTCTGCAAGGAGTCATGTTGTCTTTGAACTGCATGGGACGCATCACTGGCAGAATGTTTGGCAGATAGGACTGCAGTATCATCTGCATATGTTGCAATTGTAACCTCATCGTTTGTAGGCATATCGGATGTAAAAACTGTGTATAAAACTGGCCCCAAAACACTACCCTGTGGGACGCCAGATTGGATAGAACCGATTTGAGAATCTTCATCATTTATATTAACATAGAAACTACGTTCCGTTAAATACGATTTCAACATAAGGTAAAACGGCGTGGGTAATGCATTTTTCAATTTAAACAGCAGACCTTCGTGCCATACTCTATCAAAGGCTTGCTTTACATCCAAGAATACCGATGAACAATATCGTTTAGTTTCCAAAGAGTGTCTTATAGTTTTAACAACTCTATGGCATTGTTCTGGTGTTCCGTGCTCATGCCTAAATACAAATTGATGATCGGGAATAACATACTGCTGTTCAAGGATGGGCAACAATCTTTTCTGTAGAAGGCGTTCAAATAATTTTGACAAAATTGGTAAAAGGCTTATCTATATATATAAAAGAAAGTGTCCGAAGCGATGTAATCCCATAACTCGAGATTGGCCAAACCGATTTTTATGATTTGTACATTGTTGGAAAGGTATTTTCTCAGCAGGGGTTTTAAAAAAAATAAAAAAAACACACAGTATGCTGCGTCAGAGACGCGGCCGTAAATGTAAACGTAGAATACGTTATAACATAAGGTGAAGAAATAAATAGAAGTCATTTGTTTTAGTGAAATGTAGCACAATACATAACTGAATAGTACTCTAAGTGAACTCCGATTTTGCTCAACATTTTGTTCACCCCTAAAGTATGCAATTAAAAAGGTTTGTGTCTACACTAAACTGGAATTTGAAAATGGTATTTTTCCCAATTTTGCTCATATGTGATATGCCAGCACAATACATTAGCTGTCAATATTTGAAGATTTGTGCATCTAAAAACTTTCTTCTGAAATGAATTGCGCATCACTGATTTCTCGGAAAGATTCCACTTTTACATTGATTTGTTTTGCAGAACATGGACGTTTGTATGAAATTTTGTATGGAATTGTTCCGGAATGGCTTTTCAAATGGAAAAATAAAAAAAAATTAGTGGAAAACTCGAAAAACGCAAAAAAATTAAAAAAACACAAAATTTCGACGAAATTTTTCATTTTATCGCATGATTCCATGCTTTTGAACGATGTTAAGGTGGAAAAAATAAATACAGGTTCTGAAATCAACAAAAAAAGTAACAGCTTTGACTCAAACAGTTGTTTGGATGTAGTTGCTGTAAGTGTGAGCAGCACTGGTTTGTAGATAACAAACTGTCATAGAAAGATAGATAAGTGGTTACAAGATTTTAGATAAACTAAAGAATCACATGTTCCGACATTGTAATAATACTAAAAAGTAAAAATTTATTTTTTTATCAAAAACGTCTCTTTGCTGTGCATCTATAATATTACTAAATCTAAAAGCCACAAGTTTCTATAAAATTAAAGTGTTGTGTGTTTCTGACTTACTAAATATGCCTCCTATAAGGCGGCGGACAAATTTAGGCAGAAGAACCCGAAATGCAACGAATTAAATTAATTATCAATCTAATCGTACTGCCCAGGAACGTGAAGATCGCAATGAACGTGAAAGAATTAGGTTAAGACAGACCCGTGAAGCGCGGCATTCGACTAATAATGGTGCAAGTTTGAATCGAGCTGCTTTCTGTTACGATATGTCAATTGATTACAGTGCCTACAACTGTGTTGCAATTGGGCCTATGAACTCAGTTTGCCAATATTGTAAGGCATTGAAATATAAAAATGAAGCCAATGGATTGTGTTGCGCAAATGGAAAGGTGAAATTGATACCATTGCTTCCACCTCCAGAGCCATTGTACTCATAGGTTTCAGGAATAGGAACATTCCATACACTTTTTAAAGAATATCTATAATATAAAAATAAGTCGCTGAATGTGTTGCTAAGCCCAAACTCGAGAACGGTTGGACCGATTTGGACGTTTTGATACCCCGAATCCCAATGATTCCGACTGACGTACCATTCCAGTTTAAACGACTGCAGTTTCCAGTACGGCTTGCTTTCGCTATGACTATAAACAAATCCCAGGGGCAGTCATTAAGTGTTTGTGGTATTAATTTAGAAAACCCATGTTTCTCCCATGGTCAATTGTATGTTGCCTGTTCCCGTGTTGGAAAACCATCTGCTCTGTTTGTTTACGCGCCCCGCAATCAAACAAAAAATATGGTGTACCATAAAGTACTACAATACAAATTAAACTTAATTTAGAATAAGTAAAAATACAATAAAATATAATAACTACGTATCATAATGTTTTTCATTGTGATTTTTTATGGACTATTGAAAGAATTTTGAGTGTTTTATAATTTTTAATTTTTGACATAATGTCATTGTTGACATATTACAAAAAACAAAATTGAAGAATCGACTGTTAGGCGGTACGAAGTTCGCCGGGTCAGCTAGTACGTTATAACATAAGGTGAAGAAATAAATAGAAGTCATTTGTTTTAGTGAAATGTTGCACAATATATAACTGAATAGTACTCTAAGTGAACTCCGATTTTGCTCAACATTTTGTTCACCCCTCAAGTATGCAATTAAAAAGGTTGGTGTCTACACTAAACTGGAATTTGAAAATGGTGTTTTTCCCAATTTTGCTCATATGTGATAGGCCAGCACAATACATTAGCTGTCAATATTTGAAGATTTGTGCATCTAAAAACTTTCTTCTGAAATGAATTGCTCATCACTGATTTCTCGGAAAGATTCCACTTTTACATTGATTTGTTTTGCAGAACATGGACGTTTGTATGAAATTTTGTATGGAATTGTTCCGGAATGGCTTTTCAAATGGAAAAATAAAAAAAAAAATTAGTGGAAAACTCGAAAAACGCAAAAAATTTAAAAAAACACAAAATTTCGACGAAATTTTGCATTTTATCGCATGATTCCATGCTTTTGAACGATGTTAAGGTGGAAAAAATAAATACAGGTTCTGAAATCAACAAAAAAAAGTAACAGCTTTGACTCAAACAGTTGTTTGGATGTAGTTGCTGTAAGTGTGAGCAGCACTGGTTTGTAGATAACAAACTGTCATAGAAAGATAGATAAGTGGTTACAAGATTTTAGATAAACTAAAGAATCACGTGTTCCGACATTGTAATAATACTAAAAAGTAAAAATTTATTTTTTTATTAAAAAACGGCTCTTTGCTGTGCATCTATAATATTACTAAATCTAAAAGCCACAAGTTTCTATAAAATTAAAAAAGTGTTGTGTGTTTCTGACTTACTAAATATGCCTCCTATAAGGCGGCGGACAAATTTAGGCAGAAGAACCCGAAATGCAACGAATTAAATTAATTATCAATCTAATCGTACTGCCCAGGAACGTGAAGATCGCAATGAACGTGAAAGAATTAGGTTAAGACAGACCCGTGAAGCGCGGCATTCGACTAATAATGGTGCAAGTTTGAATCGAGCTGCTTTCTGTTACGATATGTCAATTGATTACAGTGCCTACAACTGTGTTGCAATTGGGCCTATGAACTCAGTTTGCCAATATTGTAAGGCATTGAAATATAAAAATGAAGCCAATGGATTGTGTTGCGGAAATGGAAAGGTGAAATTGATACCATTGCTTCCACCTCCAGAGCCATTGTACTCATAGGTTTCAGGAATAGGAACATTCCATACACTTTTTAAAGAATATCTATAATATAAAAATAAGTCGCTGAATGTGTTGCTAAGCGCAGAACTCGAGAACGGTTGGACCGATTTGGACGTTTTGATACCCCGCATCCCAATGATTCCGACTGACGTACCATTCCAGTTTAAACGACTGCAGTTTCCAGTACGGCTTGCTTTCGCTATGACTATAAACAAATCCCAGGGGCAGTCATTAAGTGTTTGTGGTATTAATTTAGAAAACCCATGTTTCTCCCATGATCAATTGTATGTTGCCTGTTCCCGTGTTGGAAAACCATCTGCTCTGTTTGTTTACGCGCCAGGCAATCAAACAAAAAATATCGTGTACCATAAAGTACTACAATAAAAATTAAACTTAATTTAGAATAAGTAAAAATACAATAAAATATAATAACTACGTATCATAATGTTTTTCATTGTGATTTTTTATGGACTATTGAAAGAATTTTGAGTGTTTTATAATTTTTAATTTTTGACATAATGTCATTGTTGACATATTACCTGAAAAAAAAAAACAAAATTGAAGAATCGACTGTTAGGCGGTACGAAGTTCGCCGGGTCAGCTAGTAGGTCTATAAGAGCTAATACAGGTCTCGGGTTTATTTGGTTTTAGTACCATTATTATTTTTGCAAGCTTCCATTGTGTAGGAAAGTGAGTCAGCCTTAAGACGGAGTTAAAAAGCGTTGTGAGGAATACTCTTCCCTTTTTAGGTAACGATTTTATCACATTCCCATCGATGTTGTCATAACCAGGAGCTTTTTTGGACGTTAGCTTTTTAATTTCTGTATTGATTTCCCGAACAGTAAAATGCTTTATAGGTCTGCTCATTTGGCAAGAAACATCGAGAAAATTGCATACTTCTGTTGCTTCCATTGTGGTGCAGAATGAAAATGGGGTAAAGGTATCTTCCAGGAAATCTTTAAATGCTTCAGTTTTACGCGCGTCTGATCTACAATATATATAATATTTCGCTTTTGACCTCTTTTCAGATATTTAGTCGCCTTCCACAGATTATGGTCATTATTATTTGAAGGTGTTAAGCTTGTTAAAAATGTTGTCACTGAGTCATTTTTTAAATCACTCATACGCTGTTTTAGATGATTAGCTGCCCGATTTAAGTTCGTTTTGTCGGTAGGATGTCTCGTCCTTTGCCATATTTTTCGAAGACGTCGTTTTATACTTACTAATTCTCTTAGTTCAAGAGTTAGCCTGACACTTGATTTGTTATAGTAGCTATTTTGTGGTGTGGATAAAAACGCGGCTTCGTGGATTAACTTAGAAAAATTCTCCGTAGCGTCTAATTCAACACCAGTTTTTAGTGGGATATTCAAATGAATATTTGAATCAATAATGTGTTTAAATGTTTGAATGTTAGTTTTAGAGGAGAAAAGTTTGGGGTTATATTGGTGTTTTCTTGGCATGGTTCTATAGTTGACAATTATTGGACTATGGTCAGAACTTAAATCATAGCTAGGTATAATATCTAACAGCGATCTGGATATACCTTTATAGATAATAAAATCTAGTAAATCTGGAATTTTAGCAGGATCACTGGGCCAGTAAGTGGGGCAGCCTGTAGATAAAGTACTGTATTGGTGTTTAGCGATGCATTTGTGCAGTTCCTTTCCTTTAGGATTTGTCAATCGGGATCCCCACCAAGTATGTTTGGCGTTAAAATCGCCACCAACAATGAATTTGTTACCATGTTTATTGAAGAAATGTTCATACTGCTCACAAATTACTTTATATCTGGGGGGAAAGTACACAGAACATACAGATACCCTGCCATCATTGCATATAATTTTGACTCCAACTGCTTGTAAAAACGTATCTGTTATTGGATCTAAAACTTCATACTTTATAGAAGATTTTATTACTACAGCCGCTCCAGCATGGGCTCTATCGTCTGGTTGATTGACACTTATTACATCATATCCTTTAAATCGAATGAATGATTTGCTGGTAAGGTGCGTCTCGGAAACTAAAAGTACGTCTACACAATTGTTTTTAAGAAAAAGTTCAACTTCATTTATGTGGTTACAAATCCCGTTGGCATTCCACTCCGCAATAACGAGATCTAGTTGCATAATTTGGTCATAAACATTGACATCATATTCATTAAGGTATTGATTAGCTCATTTTGTTTAGCTAGCATAGCTTCTACCTTTTCCAGAATATTGTTTGTGGCATGTTCTGTGCTTCTCACTGCCTGCGCGTATGTTAGTGGGTTGTTTTCTTTTGTTGGTTGAGTGTAGCGGTTATGATATGCGGATGCATAATTCGTTTTTTCATTAGCACCTCCAAACTTAAGATTAGACCGCTTACTAATCAGTTTTTGATAAATTTCACATCGTTTGTAATTGGCAGTATGGTTACTCAAACAATGAACGCATTGAGGAGGAGTATTGGGTGTTTTTGTACACTCAGCTGTTGAATGGCCTAAACCACACTTTACACATCTAAAGGGTTTGCGGCAATACGATTTAGTGTCCAAACTGTTGACATCTAAAGCATTGGACAAGGTCGTCGTATTTTTTAGGCGGCTCAACTTCAATAATTGCATGGTCAAAAGTACGCATATTGTAAATATCTTTATTATTCGGTTGAGGGTCTAAATCTATGAAAAACATTGGAAGCGGCAGCTTCGTTTTTCGGCTTATGATGTCTCTGACGCTTCTAACTTGGTGCCCCGACGACAATAATTTAGCCTTTATATCTGCAATGGGCGTGGAATAATGGAGTCCCTTAATCACTGCACTAAAAACTCGATCTTGTTTAAGTTGATACGTATGAAACATGATTTTGTTATTTTCAAAGAACTTGATTTATTTTCTGTACGAATCAACTGTCTTAATACTTAAGCGAACCTGACCATCTCTCAAGGATTTATAGTGATAATCAACACTAGGAATTACTTTATCTAATCTAACTACCATTTTACCAATGTCTTCAACATTTGGGATAAATATCGGTGGTGGCTTCGGAATCATTGGTTGAGCTGAATTATTGTTGCTGTCATTACTACCGTCATCACAGGCAAGGGCTGCATATCGATTTGATGTTGATGGTCCGTCATCTAAGTGTTTGCGTTTTACTACAAACATTTGGGGTGACATTGTGCTTGTTCTCTTACGAACATTTCCAGGTACCTGCTGCCAGTTGGAGTCATCGTCACTGCTATCATCACTTAGATTCACAGTGCCGGTACGCACTTGTTGTTGTTCACTTGCATCGTCAGTTGGCATACTGCTCATGATGTACACTTGTTGTTGTCACCAAATGTACGCACAATATGTGCGTACATTGAATGTGCGTAATTGTTTTTGTTTTTATTGAACCTTTTACGATGGTCAACCGTTTCGTTTTGAACAATTATGAATGTTTGTGAAATTGTTATTGTTTTTTTTTTAAATAAGAAAAAGAATTTTTGCGTAGACACGTCTTTCAGCACTCACAGTCGAATTGAGACTGACAACACACAAATTGTAAACAATTTTCACACTGCACTACATAGCATTCAACTCATGCATCTATTGCAATATGACATATTGTACACTGCACTTAACATACGATTCACGCATTTACTTTAATACAGCACATGCATAATTATTAGGAAGTTAAAGTATGGAATTAAATAATAAACTCAGAACTAGTTTTACCACCACGCATTTTTATTTAAACGGTTTCCCAACAAAGAACTTCAGAAAGCAGAATAAAATATTCTATTCAACGGAATCGAGTTCAAAATTGTAGTCCGTCGCCCTCTAGTACCTCCCATACAAATGTATACTCCGCCCACATTACAAATCGTGTAATAATATTTCTACCCCCAATCCGAACATAACCAAATTCCGTATTTTGTAAAGCTATAAGCATATAAAGTTCTCCCGAAACAAATTGGAACCCTAAACGCTAAAAAATGGTAATTTTAAAATTTTTTTGCAAACAAATTATGCATCAACCATATATATATTTGCCCACAAATATTAACTTATTTATAGGTTGTATACATAAAGGGTTATCCATTTCATGCTTTCAAAAGTATAGGGCTGGAATTCGATATCTGTCAAACTAAGTTGTTAAACCAATTTTTTTTCTTTGCAGTGAAAAGTCTGAGATTGACGAAAATATATCGCTTAACTATCACACAACGCGTAAAAATTATTAAAACCTACAACAAAAATGGTGATTCTGGCGCAGCCACATATCGTGCTTTAAGAGGAGAGTATGGTTTACATAATCGACCAACTACGCAATCAATTCCCAAATTGTGAAGAAATTTGAAGAGACCGGAGCGGTTACATATATTGTAAGGCCTGTACGTCATCGCTGAAAATATTTCTGTAAGTGATAGTTCCCAAAGATCCGAATGTGTTGATTCCTCGTCGTTCCCAGGAATTAGGACTGTCTTACGGTACATTATGGCGTAGTTTGTGTTGTATGTTTGGCACGTGTATATTTTTGAGGAAACATGCATGTACTTATGATAAAGTACTCGTAAATATTGTTTATTATTGCACATTTGATAGTAATAATACATGTATAAATCCAGTTATTAAAAAAAATAAACACTAAATAAGTAATTAGTTTCTGTTTCAATACATGTCATCTTGTCCTCAGTTCCGGGTTCTTCATTGAACGCCGTGATTTGCTGAAATGTAGAGTGTAATAGTTTACAAATCTCATGTATATGTAAATCTATTTATGAATATACCTTGTGCTCCCGTATGAATCCAAAGGCGTTTTCCTCTTTACACTCGATGCGCACATTTTTTTTCACTGAATGGAACACAATATTTTATTTGCCTTACTCATTCATACTTACCTTACGGCTTTTCTATAACATGATTTTACATTTTATGCAAAAATAATTCTAACATTTTCAATTTGCATAGAATTTCCTCCAAAAAAACGAACATTTGTAAATAGTATTAAAGTAGGCCCAAAAACCTATATCACGGTATTTTCAACCATGAAAATGTACCAAAAAGTAAAATTTTATCATCTTTTGCATCCCTGATGTACATGCATAGACAAAATTTCACACATTCTCATGTGTATATAAAATGGTATGTTGCTCTTTTTTTGTGTTCTCTCTCTGTGCATGTATCGTATTCTCTTGGTTATTATTACTCTCTCGAAAAGTACGAACACAGAGATACAAATACTAAAATATTTGAACTTCGTACTTTGTAGAATTTAACACGTTCATTGCGTGTTCTTTGTCAATCCCGCTATTGCGTATATCCGAATACGTAATATTAATAGCAAATGAGTTATATTTACCTTCAAATAAGCTTTGTGTAGAAGGAAATAAGCTTTACTTGCTACAAGCTCCAAACACGCGTTTTACTTCTGTACAAACATTTTAAAATGACTGATTTTTCAGCATGTAGTCGCTTCCCTTCTGGAGCCATCTGACTACTTTAGAAATCGTGTAATAATATTAATACGGTCAACGCAATCTTGCCGAAATTAGTTTTGAGATATACGTTGATGCAGTTTTCGAGAAAAAAAATGTGGAACTATTCTCCGTTCACTTTCTAAATATTTTTCTGTAAACTTCGGTATTTTGAGGTTGCTATTATGACATTTCATGAGATGTTACATCTAATGATGGTAACCACGCTCACTTTTGACTTTCCGATACTTGGAATAAGAGACTTGTATGTTTTTAATGAGGGTGAGGGTATATACACGCTGAAAAAAATTGCCATTTTAACAAATTTCAGCAAACAAGTTCGCATCAAACATATATATATTTTTCCACACCACAAACATTAACTTGTTTGTAGGTGATAAATAAATAAAAGTTTTAGGTCACTTTATATTTTTTTTCAATTTGTGAATTTATATATAACAATCCATCTCATTCTCTCGGTATTGCCTGTTTTAAAGAGCGTAGATGCAAAAAAAAAATACGAAAATACGCACTTAAATTCTGTGCTTTGTTGAATTTAATAAGTTCGTTGTCTGTTTTTCCAAACACGTTATTGCTTATACACAAATACGTAATATTAATAGCACATGAGTTATATTTACATCCAAATAAATTTTGTGTGTAAAGAAATAAGCTTTACTTGCTACAAAGACCAAACACGCGTTTTACTTGTGTGTAAACATTTAAAAAAGACGTATTTTTCAACGTGTATAAGTCCGACTGAAACTTTCTCACTGTTTTTTTTGTTTGTTTGTTAACATAAAATATATGGTGCTGTCATAATATTGTCATATCAACCGAAAAATACCGGATTGTTGACACTTTTCAGATACGTTGAAACTTAAACCACTATCGGGAGAATGCCTCTGATTTTAAACATGAATCCACAAAACTTTTCTCATCAAACGTTTCACATTTCATATAAAATTCATTTCAATAAATTTGGTAACACATTAAAAAATGATACATTAAATACACGATTATACATATTTGTTTTGTGTTTTATTCCGCCAACATCAGTGTGTTTGTTTTAGCTGCAAAAAGGAGTTAAAAAACTTCACAAACATAAAATAAATATGCTAAAACATTTTGTACCAAATTTAATTTATACACATAAATAAACAGTCTTTTAAAAAGGATACATAAATCTTTTCATGTTCGTAACGGATTTTCAAATTATTATTTATTCCAATCTCATTTATCTCTGCTACCGAGGTCATATCATTTACTCCAGTTTCATCTGCATTATTCATTTTCCTAAATTGTGATTAAGGGAATAATAATAATACATTATTATATATGCATTAAATTTGTAAGCTTTTAAAAGATGTTTGGACAAACTTACTTAATGTTGTAAAAGTGAAATTGCTGAAAAATATAAGTGTATTCTTTACTTGTGCGATTCTTCAAATGTAATGGAAGACCAAATCAAATAAGTAACTTATCAAGACACAATCAAGATTTTAACTGCACTACGGACCAAAGTCTCATCAGCTTCGTTGTTCGTTTTACTCATCATTACCAGAAACTAGTCAACCACTCCCCGTAATCGACAACGTATCCAAATCTTTTGAAATCGGTTCTAACACTTATTTTATAGCCTTACATTTGACCGTTGTAAAAAAATCCCATTGGGGATTTTTTATACCCTCACTCTACGGGTAGGAGGGTATGTATCATTTGATACTAGTCAAAAGTGTAACACATAGAAATATCCACATTAGACCCCAGGTGACTTTGAACCAAATTCGATTCATGAATTTCTGAATCGTTTGAGCCATGTCCGTCTGTCCTGCTGGGACGCACGATAACTTTCGAAAGAGTTAAACAATCGCTTTGAAATTTGGCATTGGTTAAAATTTTCCCAAAACTGCTTATGGGATTGCATATGGGCTATATGGCCACACCCCTTCGGGTACCTCCCATACAAATCTGCTATTTCGCCCACTTTAGAAATCCTATAATACTATAAAAATGTGACAAACGCGATCTTGCCCAAATTTTGTATTTAGTAAAGATATAGCTACACAAAGTTTTGGACAAAAACTTGGAAGTCTGGCAACTCCCCTGATGGTTCCTATGGTACAAATGCAGCATCACGCACCTTATAAACCGTGTAATATTATTCATATGCCCAACGCGATCTTTCCCAAATTTTGTATCAGTTTTGACTAGGTGTGAACATGTTTAGACGGTTCGAATAAATTACTTGACATCAATCAATGTTTCGATATGCTAGACGCTAATATCGTCGAATTGATTGGAGGTCCTGCATTATGTTATGAATTCCTATCACGTTTTCATCGTATTCTGCGTTATTTGCTTGTTTCAATGCATATATGCATGCATATATTATAAAAAAAAATTTAGTAGTCTGCGTGATATATTGATAGAATTTCTTTTTAATATTTCTAATTAAACTTGGTTTCGTGGTAGTAGTCTTCAAAGCTTATTAATTAATTTGTTCTTTTTGAACATTTTCTTTTTTGTCTTGCTTTTTTTTCAATTTGTGAATTTCTATATAACAATTCATTTTATTCTCTCTTATAAAAATAAATTGCTTTTATTTTAAAGAGCGTAGATGCAAAAAAAATACGAAAACTACTGCAAATACACACTTATATCCACTCAAGTGTTGTACTTTGTTGAATTTAATACGTTTGCTGTCCGTTTTTCCCAAACACGCTATTGCTTACACACAAATATATAATATGAATAGCAAGTGAGTTATATTTACATCCAAATAAGCTTTGTGTATAAAGAAATAAGCTTTACATTCTACAAAGACCAAAACACGTTTTACTTTTGTGTAAACATTAAAAAAGAAGTATTTTTCAGCGTGAAGTTCCTATGAGATTGCTGAATGTTTTTTTTGTTGAGTTGTTGTGGAGTTCTCAGAAGGTTTTGGTTGGCGTTGTTTATCTTCTCGTTTTGAAGAGGAAACCCTCTAGAGTACTTATCTGATGTAGTTGTGAGATATTCGAACGTTGTTATCCTCTGTGCGTAATTTTTGCAACAATTTGAATCTTTCTATTGTACATAATTCTATAGTGCATAATTCTCCACTTCATTACTGTATTATTTTTTGGTGTCTGTGCCTTGCCTTCTGGTTTTATCCAATCAATTTCAGTGCGCAGGCATTTCACACCATTCCATAATATTCGCTTCTCTTAGGATAGAGCAATCGTTTATTCAACAATTTTATGTGTATGTAGATTATCAGGTATGTGCTGCGAATCACTAGTGATTGTCAATCACTTGCGTTTGTCAAATCACCTTAGGAACCAGTAAAAAAGTTGCAGTCGGGTAAACCGACTTATATATAACCTCACCCTCAGTAAAAACATACATGTCTCATATTCCAAAGTATCGGAAAAGTCAAAAATCAGCGTGGCTACCACCATTGGATGTAACCTCTCATGAAATGTCATAATAACAACCTAAAATACCGAATGTTATCGAAAAATATTGAATTACATGTTTTTACAAAAAGGACGGAATATAAAGCAGAGTTTTTCCTAGACAATTTTATGTAGTTAAAGCTTTACTAAATATGGAATTTCGGAAAGATTCGTTGAGCGAGTTTATATAATTACACGATTTCTAAAGTGGGTGCAATGGTACTTTTGTATGGGAGATACCAGAGGGGAGTTGCCAGACTTCCAAGTTTTTGTCCAAATCTTTGTCTAGCTATAGATTTACTAAATACAGAATTTGGGCAAGATCGCGTTGGTCATATTGATCATATTACACCATTTCTAAGGTAGGCGGGATGGTACATTTGTATGGGAGGTAACAGAAAGGGGGGTTGCCAGACTTCCAAGTTTTTGTCTGAAACTTTATACAGTTATAAGTTTACTAAATACAGAACCCAAGATCTCGTTGGGCATATTGATATTATTACACGTTTCAAAGTTTATTAATAGTTACAAAACGAAGTCAAAGGAGGAGACAACGAAAATATGTTTTGCGCTTTTAGAGGAAGTTAAGAAACAATGTGAGGTCACTGAGAGAAGTTGGCCGGATAATATATTTGAGTAATACATGGAGTTCTAACAACATAGCATTCAGGAAACTGATTACCCTCTACTTAGATTTGGGTTCAATCTATTTGCTCTGTAACTCTATACTGATATTATTATTGCTCATCCTTCAAATATACATATATAGATTTTCGTCGATTATTATGGAACAATAATTATTGGTGGAGACCTTCTTGGTTAAACAATATAATCAATTTAAATGCAAATACTCTTTTAACATTGATTCAATAATATTATCTTGACAAATTGAGCGTCTTCCTTGGATAATTTTCTGGTAGCTTCGAATCTGATTGATTTAATACGTCCAAATTACCTTACAACATTTTCTGACGACTTTCCAATTAAATTATCAATGTCCTTTCCGGAATTTGATATACACCCCTCTTTTAAGAATACAAAATGACAAAATTATCAAAATAATATTGTATGTTCTTTATTGGGAACTAGATACATCCAGAAACGTATCCAATCAATTTTTGTGTTATTGTAAGCCACATTAATGGAATTCATTCTGAAATAATAGATGCATATGAATAAGAGGAGGTACATTGTAACATCATAAAAACAATAAAAAATTTTATTAAAAAAGAAAGAAAAAAAAAATCGTTCAAGAAAATTAAAAAAATATATATAAGCTAAATCAGATAAATAAATTAAACTTAAAATTTAGAACGTAACAGAAATTATAAAATGTATTCAAATGTAGAATGAAAGGATCAGTCTTAATTAGATAAGAAACAATTAGCAATAAATGATAACTGCATAGAGATTTACTCAGGCTCGCAGGGGTACGCAATGAATAAATTGAGGTGTGCCTTGAATAGGTACTTGTATTCTATAAACATCCGTCAGCACGTGTCGGAGTATCTAAGTAGATTTTTGATTTGTAGTTTTAAGGAGTTTATGCAAATTAGAAGTTTTATGTTATTTTTCTAAATTTATAAATTCCAGACTCCAATGTTTGTGTTCATTTGTTGTAGTTTAGAAAATTTAGAAGAAGTCCCCATATTATTCTTCCCCGTTTGAGTTCTGATTTAGGTCGATCATTTCATGTAAGAGTTGCACACATATTTAATAGTTTACCAGTCTCACTTAAACCTTTTAAATATTACTCTCTTACTTACAGGCAAACATTTTACCAACATTTGTAGAGTAATACGTTGTAATGCTTTGCGTTCGTCCATCACATTCATCTTTTGTCTAATAGCCTATTCACATTTGACTACAATGCCGGCGTTTGCTCTCTTGAGATGATTTACACCACAATCACACTAAAATTACACATATTTCCATATAAAAAAAAATGAAATATTATGCTCATTTTACTGTAATTCATTTTAAATCACAGTAAAAACGAGAGAGAGCACAGTGTTGCACTGCAATTGTAGTTAAAAAAAGGAGTAGAATGAAAAAATTTGCATTGCTGGTTCATAGCAAATGTCAAAAAAATAAAGGAAAAACTTTGTTTGTTTGCCTTCCGTTGTTAAAATTGTTTCGTTCGTTGTTTAATTGTTTTTGGAAAATTGTTTTAGAAAATAAAAATATAAATGTCCGACGACCAGTTCCACGTTCTTGATGAGCATGACGATGTTTTAAGTGTAAGTGCGGCCAATATGAATATTTTATTATATTTTTTTGAATTCAAAACTTAATTTGTAACTATTGCAGTCCAAAAATCCAAAGAGATGTGGGAAGAGAAGATAATGCAGCTCCGCGGTAACAGGAAAAACCAGTATGTTTATGCCGAGATTGCCGCCGAGCTGCAGAAAAGTGGGTTGGCTGCTACTGCACTAGATGTAAAAAATAAGGTGCACAACCTTACTGCGCGGTACAGGTGAATATTTTTCAAATTTATTATTATATTTTGATAATTATTTCATTGTATTTTTTTTTTTTCTTGAAATAGAAAAGAAAAGTTATTAGTTGGCCCTTCAGGTGGATCGCCATCTGAGTGGCCTCTTTTTTCGCAGCTGCATTGTTTTCTGGGGTCGTATAAGTATTATAATCTGGCCGATATTATTTGCGATAGCATATCAGGTAATTTTATTATTATTGTATTGTGGTAATTGTATTGTTTACATATTTAAAATGTTTCTCTAATTTTATTATTATTGCCACCAGCACCATTAACATCATCAGCGGCAACAACAGAAGCAGCATCAACATCATCAGCAGCAGCGTCATTTATGTTTGGTAAGTGAATTATATTTGATGTTTTTATATTATTATATTTATTTGTTTTTATATTACTATATATTATCATGTTTATTATTTATAGATCAATCCGAAGCATCATCAGCATCGACACACATAAATTCGAAGCTAATGGGGTCTGTAGCATCAGCATCATGTTCGCCAAATACACCATCATCAGCATCGACGCACAGACATTCCGAGTCTGCATTACCACCGATGCTAAGGGAATCATCATCACCATTGATGCTAATGGAATGCTAATCATCCACACCAATGGGATCTAGAACAGCAGGATTGCCACTAAGATCGCCAACACCATCAATGGAGCAGTCACCCACACCAACATTACCTGCAAAAAGAAATAAATTCCAGCATCAAATAATACAGCGAATAGATAATGCCAGTCAACAAATGCAGCAGCATATTGAAATAATGCAGGAAATCGGCAACAAATTGGTGAATGAATAACGTGAGAAAAGAGAATTACTTAAAGCATTGATAACAAAACAATCCGCAGTAATGGACACAATGTTGCATTGTTTGAATAACATGAAATAGTCCAATTTCGACCATGTATTTGAATTGATTTGAATAATATTTGTTTTTTTTATTAAATGTGCCTTATTAGACTTGAATTGAATAACATTTTTTTTTTATTAATTTTTTTAAATAAATTTATTAAATAAAAAGTACTTACTGAAATATTCCGCCAAGGCCTTTCTTATTTCCCCTGCTCTACTATGTGCGGAATAACTGGGTAATGCAAATTCCGGTTGAGCACGTCTGCTGTCCACTCTCCTTTGCATTTCTACCCAACTTGCATTGATGGTGTCATTCTCCTCATTTAGGAAATTATGCAAGGCGCAACAAGTTAGTATTATTTTGTTGGTATTTTTTATGTGGTTATCAATATCCTTTCCCACTCGGCGAAAACGCGCTTTTAAATGCCCGAATGCATTTTCCACTACCCTTCTGCACTTCGACAGCGAGTAGTTAAAATGCTTTTCAGTCGGGTCTTGCTCAACTTGAAATGGGTAGGGCTTCATAATCGTTTCGGAAAACTTAAATGCTGAGTCGCAAAGAATTACAATTGGGATCTCCACATTCGAAATTGTAGTCCTCATTTCGTTGAGCAAATTGCAGTTGTCCAGGTAGCTTTTTAACTGTGATTGCCCGAACAATTGAGAATCGTTACATCTCCCCATTGCCCCAACATTCACATATAAGAATCGACATCTGAAACAAAATGTGTCTTTAATTTTAATTTTACAATGATAAACTAATAAATGTACCTGTAATCAACAAACGCAAAGAGAATAGTAGAGTACCACCCTTTATAATTATAATAGTCGGCAGCATCTTCTGCCGGTGGGTGTATTTCAATGTGGCATCCGTCTAAAAAGTATGTTACAAAAAAAATTGTTTTACATAATTATCGAAAATTTACTTACCAATTGCACCTAAACAGGGGAATGTGGTTTAAATACAAACTTTGTAGTACTGGCCATGCCAAATCGCAGAAATCACTAACGATTTCGCATACAGTAGATGTTCCCACTCCAAATAAATTGCCGATGCTTCGATATTCCGCAGACGACCCCAACGCATACAAAGCAATCGCGACGCGTTTGTCAATGGGTCAGGCGCCCCGGTAGGTGAGTTGGTAGCGTGCTTGCCTATCAGCGTGAGGGTTGTGGGTTCGATTCCCACCAGAGGCTTTGGTCTGTCGCTGCAAAAAATCTAAACATATGGTCTTTGTCACCCGGTTTACCCTTGGACCCAAAATTAGAATATAAATTTACTTTGTATTGTAATTAATAATAAATAAAAAAAATAAATTGTCAATGGGGATCGCCTTCCGGCATTTTTTTTTTCTAGGCCGCCTAGAATCTTCAGTAATTTTTGGAAGCTTACACGGCTAATTCTAAAGTTATTTTTGAAAAATACATCATCATGCGCAACGCAATCAATTTCCCAAAAGGAGTAGGTCCGCATCTACAAATATAGAATATTTTCATACGTATTTCTTTTATTGTTTTACCTTAACCCAGCATGATCTATTAGATAATAGATTTTCAGATTCCGCCAAGGCAAGCAATTGCAAAAGTTGCATTCTTAATACCAGAATTATGTTAAGGTGCACGCTTATTTCTCTGATATACACCTCCACTGTATTGTTAAAGAAATCATTTATTTCTATAAACGCGTTCATGACTTTGTCATAAAATGACAACATCTTAAAAATCTTTACAATTAAATGCATTTTATTATAAAAGTTGTTCTTTATTTCAAAATTTACGTTTCTCTTGTTTACAAGGGAAATGAGAGAAATGTCAGACTAAATGCCGAAATTTGCAAAAACGTAATGTGAACACTATGATTTAAAAATCATCTTAAGAGAGCAAACGCCGGCATTGTGCGGAAACGCAGTCAAATGTGAATAGGCTATAAAATACTCTTCAGTAGTTTTTTATCCTAGCATTTGCTGTTTGGCAATTGTTTTTATTTCTTTTTTATGTAATTTGGGTGGCGACATTATTGAAATAGTTTTTTTTATTACTCTTTTACACACTTTGTATCTATTAATTTAATAGTGAATCTTAATTATAAATTAAAAAATATTCTTTATAACTTGATGTAGATTTTGTAACTATATACGGGCTAAAGGCTCGGCTACCTTTCGAATCTCAATTAATGAAATGAATTGGAAATGAAATGTTGTTCATTTGTTGAATTTAATAAGTTCGTTGTCTGTTTTTCCCAAACACGGTATTGCTTATACACAAATATGTAATACTAATAGCAAACGAGTTATATTTACATTCAAATAAGCTTTGTGTACAAGGAAATACGCTTTACTTGCTACAAACACCAAACACGCGTTTTACTTGTGTGTAAACAAAAAAAAGACGTATTTTTCACCGTGTATGTGTTACACTTTTGAGCCGTATCAAATGATATATAGCCTCCTACCCGTAGGGTGAGGGTATAAAAATCAGTTGTGGTGGACTTCACCAAAGGCGAATCACATCAATGCGTTATATTTGTATTGTTTTTATACCCTCACCCTACGGGTAGGAGTGTATATATCATTTGATACGGCTCAAAAGAAATACTCACATTAGAACCCAAGTCTCTTTGGACCAAATTCGATTCATGACTTTCTAAATCGTTTGAGCCATGTCCGTCTGTCTGTGCTGTTGGTACGCACGATAACTTTCGAAAGAGTTAAGCAATCACTCTGAAATTTGGCATGGCTTAATATTTTCGCAAAACTGCTTATGGGAGTGCATATGGGCTATATGGCCACACCCCTTCGGGTACCTCCCATACAAATCTGCCATTTCGCCCACTTTAGAAATCGTGTAATAATACCAATATGCCTAACGCAATCTCTGTACCTAAATTCTGTATTTAGTAAAGCTATAGCTAGACAAAGTTTTGGAGAAAAACTTGTAAGTCTGGCAACTCCCCTTCTGGTACCATCCCTCCTACCTTTGAAATCGGGTAAAATGATCAATATGACCAACGCAATCTTACCCAAATTCTGTATTTAGTAAAGCTATAAACATCTAAAGCTCTCCAGAAAAAATTGGACCTCTAGTCGGACTCCTTCTGGTACCTCCCATACAAATTTACCATTCCACCAACTTTAGAAATCGTGCAATTATATAAATTCGCTCAACGAATCTTCGCTCAATGAATTCTATTTTTAGTAAAGCTCTACCAACATACAATTTTCGAGAAAAAACTCTTCTTTATATTTCGCCCTTTCTGTAAAAATGTGTAATACAATATTTATACCCTCACCCTACGGGTAGGAGAGTATATATCATTTGATACGGCTCAAAGGTGTAACACATAGAAATATCCACATTAGACCCCAGGGGTCTTTGAACCAAATTCAATTCATGACTTTCTGAATCGTGTGAGCCATGTCCGTCTGTCCGTCCGTCTGTCTGACCTGCTGGTACGCACGATAACTTTCGAAAGCGTTAAGCAATCAATCTGAAATTTGGCATGGCTTAATATTTTCGCAAAACTGCTTATGGGATTGCATATGGGCTATATGGCCACACCCCTTCGGGTACCTCCCATACAAATCTGCTATTTCGCCCACTTTATAAATCGTGTAATAATATCAACACGCGCAAGTTCGATCTTGGTCAAATTAGTAAAGGTATAACTGGACAAAGTTTCGGACAAAAACTTGGAAGTCTGGCAACTCTCCTTCTGGTAGCTCCCATACAAACGTACCTTCCCGCCGACCTTAGAAATCGTTTAATAATATCAATATGCCCAACGCGATCTTCCCCAAATTCGGTAGTTAGTAAGGCTATGACTTTAAAAAGTTTTGGACTAAAACTTGGAATTCTGGCAACTCCCCTTGTGGTACCTCCCATACAAATGTACCATCCCGCCTACCTTAGAAATCGTGTAATAACACCAATATGCCCAACGACATCTTGCCCAAATTTTGTATTTAGTAAACGTATAACTGGACAAAGTTTCGGACAAAAACTTGGAAGTCTGGCAACTCCACTTCTGGTACCTGTCATACAAATGTACCATCCCACCCCTTAAAAACCCAGTAATACTATTAATATGACCAACGCGATCTTGCCCAAATTCCGTATTTAGTAAAGGTATAAATGGAAAAAGTTTCGGACAAAAACTTGGAAGTCTGGCAACTCCGCTTCTGGTACCTCCCATACAAATGTACCATCCCGCCTACCTTAGAAATCGTGTAATAACACCAATATGACCAACGCGATCTTACCCAAACTCTGTATTTAGTAAAGGTATAACTGGACAAAGTTTCGGACAAAAACTTGGAAGTCTGGCAACTCCACTTCTGGTACCTGTCATACAAATGTACCATCCCACCCCTTAAAAACCCAGTAATACTATTAATATGACCAACGCGATCTTGCCCAAATTCCGTATTTAGTAAAGGTATAAATGGAAAAAGTTTCGGACAAAAACTTGGAAGTCTGGCAACTCCGCTTCTGGTACCTCCCATACAAATGTACCATCCCGCCTACCTTAGAAATCGTGTAATAATATCAATATGCCCAACTCGATCTTTCCCAAATTCTGTATTTAGTAAAGCTATAGGTAGACAATGTTTTGGAGAAAAACTTGGAATTCTGGCAATTCCCCTTCTGGTACCTGCCGTAGAAATGTACCATCTCGCCTACATTAGAAATCGTGTAATAATATCAATGCGGTCAACGCCATCTTGCCCAAATTCTGAATTTAGTAAACATATAAGAGTACAAAGTTTCAGACAAAAACTTGGAAGTCTAGCAACTCCCCTTCTGGTCCCTCCCATACAAATGTACCATCCCGCCCCTTATAAGCCGTGTAATATTATCAATATGCCCAACTCGATCCTGCCAAATTCGGTATTTAGTAAAGCTATAGCTAGACAAAGTTTTGGAGAAAAACTTGGAAGTCTGGCAACTCCCCTTCTGGTCCCTCCCATACAAATGTTCCATCCCGCCCCTTATAAGCCGTCTAATATTATCAAAATGCCCAACTCGATCATGCCCAAATTCGGTATTTAATAAAGCTATAGCTAGACAAAGTTTTGGACAGAAACTTGGATGTCTGGCAACTCCCTTTCTGATACCTCCCATACCAATGTACCATTCCACAAACTTTAGAAATCGTGTAACTATAGAAATTCGCTCATCGAATCTTTGCGAAATTCTATATTTAGTAAACTTAAATTTACATACAATGTTCGAGAAAAAACTCTGCTTTATATTCCGCCTTTTTATACCCTCACCAAACGGGTAGGAGGGTATATACATATCATTTGATACGACCCAAAAGTGTAACACATACAAATATCCACATTAGACCCCAGGTGTCTTTGAACCAAATTCGTTTCATGACTTTCTGAATCGTTTGAGCCATGTCCGTCTGTCCGTCTGTCTGTCCAGCTGGTACGCACGATAACTTTCGAAAGAGTTAAGCAATCACTCTGAAATTTGGCATGGCTTAATATTTTCCCAAAACTGCTTATGGGATTGCATATGGGCTATATGGCCACACCCCTTCGGGTACCTCCCATACAAATCGTCTATTTCGCCCACTTTAGAAATCCTGTAATAATATCAATATGACCCCCGGGATCTTGCCCAAATTTTGTATTTAGTAAAAATATAGCAAGACGAAGTTTTATACAAAAACTTGGAAGTCTGGCAACTCCCCTTCTGGTACCTCCCATACAAATGTACAATCCCGCCTACCTTAGAAATCGTCTAATAATATCAATATGCCCAACGCGATCTTGCCCAAATTCTGTATTTAGTAAAGATATGGCTGGTAAAAAATTTGGACAAAAACTTGTAAGTCTGGCAACTCCCCTTCTGGTACCTCCCATATAAGTGTACCATCCCGCCTACCTTAGAAATCGTCTAATAATATCAATATGCCCAACGCGATCTTGCCCAAATTCTGTAATTCTATATATATATGGATGGAAAAAAATTTGGAAAACAAAATTGGAAGTCTGGCAACTCCCCTTCTGGTACCTCCCATATAAATGTACCATCCAGCCTACCTTAGAAATCGTCTAATAATATCAATATGCCCAACGCGATCTTGCCCAAATTCTTTATTTAGTAAATATATGGCTGGAAAAAAATGTGGACAAAAACTTGGAAGTCTGGTAACTCCCCTTCTGGCACCTCCCATACAAATGCACCATCCCGCCCACCTTAGAAATCGTCTAATAATATCAATATGCCCAACGCGATCTTGCCCAAATTCTGTATTTAGTAAACAATTCACCCTTTAGTTCTTAACAATAATTTTGATGGCTTTTCTTTCCATGCGATTGATTATTTTGAAGTGATTGGGGCATTTGGTAAAATAAAGTCAAATGCTGTTGGTTTTGATGGGTTTACTCTAAAATTTTTGAAAATTGTTTTGCCTTCCATTGGCTGTTTAATATTGCATCTTACTAATTCTACTATCACTATATCTACATTTCCAGCTTTGTCCAAAACTGGAAAAAATATTCCAATATCTACATTTCCAGCTTTGTCGAAAATTGGAAAAAATATTTCAATTCATATGACATTTTGCATTTGCTAATGATGTTCATTTGTTGACGCACTACAAAATAAAATTGATTTCCACTAATGGACTTTCAGTTAATGCAAATAAAACAAAGGCAATGTTTTCTTGGGAGCCGTTTGTGTGTCCTTTTCAAAAGTGTAATTGATTTTGTTGAAATTATTACTCTTGATAATAGATTAGGATTTGTTGGTCAGGTTGACTCGGTAATTTCAAGAGTTAACTTTACTTTGAAGAAGTTATACAACTTCGAATTGTTCCTCCCATAGTTATGCCTATTTTTTTTTAACTGCATAGAGATTAACTCAGGATCCCAGGGAAACGTAATGAATAAATTAATCGGAACTTGTATTCCATGTTCATTCCACGTCAGCAGGTATCAGAGTATGTAAGTAGATTTTTGAATTGTAGTTTTAAGGAGTTTATGCAATTTATTAGTTTAATGTTTATTTTTCAAAATTTATAAATTCCAGACTCCAATTCATTTTAGGTCTATCATTTCATGTAAGAGTTCTCACATATTTAATAGTTTACCAGTGTCACTTAAATCATTTAAATATTACTCTCTTATTAACTCTCTCGCTTTTTCCTGAATTTTTGAACTCGTGAGAATAATTCCTTTCATTTGAGTACAATATTGTCGAAATAAGTGGGCGGGGTCATTCCGATGCCACGCCCCCCACTGTCCCCAGCCCCAAATTTAATTTTTATTTTCGTCATTATACCCTCACTCTACGGGTAGGAGGGTATATATCATTTGACACGGCTCAAAAGTGTAACACATAGAAATATTCACATTACATCCCAGGTGTCTTTGAACCAAATTCGATTCATGACTTTCTAAATCGTTTGAGCCATGTCCGTCTGTCTGTCCTGCTGGTAGGCACGATAACTTTCGAAAGAGTTAAGCAATCACTGTGAAATTTGGCACGGCTTAATATTTTCCCAAAACTGCTTATGGGATTGCATATGGGCTATATGGCCACGCCCCTTCGGGTACCACCCATACAAATCTGCTATTTCGCCCACTTTTTGTATTTGGTAAATCTATAGCTAGACAACTCCCCTTCTGGTACCTCCCATACAAATGTACCATCCCGCCCTTTATAATCCGTGTAATATTATCAATATAACTAACGCGATCTTGCCCAAATTCTGTATTTAGTAAAGATATTGCTAGACAAAGGTTCGGACAAGAACTTGTAGGTCTGGCAACTCCCATTCTGGTACCTCCCATACAAATGTACCATCCCACCCCTTATAAACCGTGTAATATTATGATAATGATGGAAACGATAATGGCCAAAATCTGTATTAGCGTTGGTCATTCTAGTTCCTTTTAAAGATCGCTCCTTTTAGTTCCGATCCGTAAAAGGAACTAGTTCCTTCTTTTAGTTCCTTAGTTCCTTTTAGTTCCTTGGTTCGTTTTAGTTCCATAGTACGTTTTAGGTTTCAGTTCCGATGTTCTAGTTCCATCGCCTTTATGTTCCCTCTCTGTTTATGTTTCGTTTATGAGAGCCTAGAAAAAAAATATCGTGTCTGTATGTCGTTTTTAACTCTGTAACAACTCTTCGTATTTGCTATCCAACATGTTGTTAGACAAAGTCTTTCTGGTAGGAAGGTTATAGCTAGGGCAGAGGAGTTGCGTCATCTTTTTGAATTCTGGTTCTTCCACAATTCTAAATGCGTGGTGTCCTTTCGTTATCATACGCAAAACTTGATTGTCCAATTCGTCAACTTTTCTTATTGGTAAAGGCCGGCGAAAAAATTGTCCTATAGTGGTCTGCGCATTTCTCACAGTCATGCTGGTGCTGGGTCTTTCTGGTACATCACCTTTCCACGTTGACCGCTCCTACACATTCCGAACTACTTGGTGCGGCCTGTCTTTCCATGGATATTGGTGTCAACGGATGTTTTCTTTTCAAGATTGCCATTCGAGCCTAAAACTATGCTGATGGTATTTTTGCAGCATTTGCATTTTGCCTTCTTGTCGTTACATTCTTCAAAATGCAACCAAATGTCACTCTGCTTCCGTCTACTGGCCATTATTAGTTTTTCTGAATAAGAGAACTGTGAAATGGAAAAAATTATAGAACTGATCATAAATTATGATTATTAGTTCTTGCCAAAGGTTAGGTCCACTTGTTTAATAACTCAAAAAATGGGTTTCTTTTTTTTAATTGTGTTTTAATTTTTTTCTTCAATTTTGTGGATGAATTAACGCCAAGATAAATTTAAAAGTTAAAACAAAATAAAAATAACAGCAACAATGTTTTTGTCGCAACGCCTTTATTTAGTTGTCCATGTGATAAATTCTTGTTGGATCAGACTGTGAACCCGATCTACTCCTTTGCGGATGACAGTAACCTATGTCATTCATACTCATTTGATCATCGGCCAGGTCCTCTGAAGGTCGAGGACAAAAGGCGAATGATGAATGACACACTTAACCGCGATTTGGCGACGATTTGTGAGTGGGGCCAAATGAATAGAGTAGATTTTAATCCACAAAAGACCCAGTGCTGTTTGTTGTCACACAAACGTTCACCAGATCCAGTATCGTCGTCAATTTCTATGGGTGTTGTGGATATCGACGAATCAGACACTCTTGATGTTCTGGGCATGAAGATACATGGTGATGCTCGCTGGGCTAGCCATATATTCGAATTGTCGAAAGAAGCATTCAAGTGTTTAGGCTTTTTGAAGCGGTGCAAGAAATACTTCACTGCATCTGATCTCGTAAATATTTACACCACCTACATCCGGCCTAAAATGGAATACAACTCGCATATATGGGCAGGGGCTCCATTAACATCTTTGAAGCTTCTGGACCGTGTACAGAGGAGAGCGGTGGTGATGATAGGGGATGGTAGGGTATCCAGCTCTATTGTCTCCCTACAGCACCGCCGAAATGTGGGTTGTGTATCGCTATTCTATAGATATTTTAATGGTATCTGTTCAGAAGATATCCGTCGTCTGGTCCCTGACGTTAGAACATTTAGTCGGAATACACGGCTATCCAGGGTATCTCATCCGTTCATTGTGAAATGGCCGGTTGACCGGACGACGCACTATAGAGAAAATTCGTTCTTTAGCCGAACCGTTCGTATGTGGAATAATCTTCCAGCAAATGTGTTTCCTGCCAGTTGTGACATTCAGAAATTCAAAACAAATGTCAACAAACACTACTCCCTCTTTCCTCCTTCCGATACCCTAATTTCCTTCCGCTAACACAATGCATTGCATTTATAGGGGGCATCCCCTGAGTGTTGGCCATCAAAAAAAAAAAAAAAAAAAAAAAAAAAAAAAAGCAATAACAGCTGAGCGGAACGAAAATGTGTGAAAGAGCTGGAAGTATAGAACAAGTGAGCTGCTGGAACTAAAAGGAACTAAGGAACTAAAAGAGCGAATGAACTGGAACTAGTTCCATTAAGAGATTAGTTCTAAGGAACTAGTTCCCTCCGGACCTACACAACTCTAATCTGTATTAAGTAAAGCTATAGCTGGAAAATGTTTTGGACAAAAACTTGGAAGTCTGGCAACTCCCCTTCTGGTACCTCCCATACAACTGTACCATCCCGCCTATTAAGAAATCGTTTAATAATACCAATTTGACCATAGCGATCTTGCCCAAATTCTGTATTTAGTAAAGCTGTAGCCAGACAAAGTTTCAGACAAAAACTTGGAAGTCTGGCAACTCTCGTTATGGTACCTGTTTATAAAAGACGAATTTGTCTATTATAAGTTGTTTATTTTTGTCTTTGATAAGGCTTGTTTGCCCTTTTGTATTTTTTGTTATCGAGGTGATTCACTAAGATAATGAATGTTTTAACACAAGCACTTGTAACTTGGTTAATGGGTGTAAAAGAAGAAAGCAACTCAACGGTTTGAATGTTTCTCAAAGTTTATTGATTTTATTATGTCTTATATACTATTTAATTGCTGAATTACATTTTTTTTAGTGTGCCAATTCTTTATTTTGATTATTGATTACATTGCAAGAATGTGGCATACGTTATATTAATGGTAAACTGTAACAAACAAATTCTGTCGCAATAGCAATTTTTATTCATACGTATATATGTGTATGTTTTGACTGTGAAGGTTTGAACATGCACCCCGCCGTGAGCTGTGCTCACAAACAAAAAATTAAAAAATAATGTGCTGACATGACAGATTTGAATTGCTACGGTTTCTCATTAATGTTATTATTTGCTTAAAGTGACGTACAACTATGGTTTTGGTTATTTAGTCTAAGATTATTGCTGACTGGAAAAACATCTCAGCAAAACTGTATCGTACAAATGTATTATAAAATATTTATTGAGTAAGTTATGAATAATATTATGTAAGTTATTGATGTACTAAATATTTCCTGATTTCTAGGTCAATCTGTGGCATCGTTCATATTTCATGTGACAGTCACCTCAAATTCTGCTGGTTGTACGTTTTGACGAACTGCTGGACATGGATGTTGCTGGTTTATTCTCATCTTTCGCTGTCGAGTGCGTTTGTATATCATGATCATAATAGTTCCAATTGCGAGGGTAAGGGCTGCATAAGCAATAGTTGCGTGATGGTATTTGATGTATCGGATTTGCAACGGCAAATCTGTCAATACTTGTTGGTGCAACTTGAACTGGATATCTGATATATTTCGAAGCTGGTCAGAGTAGTTCTTCTTATGGAAATTGTTCAGCAGTGACTCCACTTCAATTGGATGCATGACATTGCTTATATTGATTGAAAACGGGTCTCCAGGAATGTCAAGAAATGTTTGAGTCGTGGCAGTTCTTTTGGATCCGTTAATGATCGTTCATAAAGAACATGTGTGCCACGATCAAGTTTTTTAACTAATAGGTGCAATAAAAGAGGATCCCAAGAGCTTGTGTCGACCCCAATATTTTGTAATGCATGCAGGCATTCTCGTGTGACGTCATGCAGTTGCTTAATGGCCATTGCTGATGACCCGCCTGATGGTTGATCAGTTAGTTGTTGCATCAGAGTTGTGGCAAGAACTCGCTTATTGTCGTATCGCTCTTGTAGCAACTTCCATGCTGTATCATAGTTGTCCGCTGTAGCTGAAAGATGACATATTAGTTTTCCAGCTTCTCCGATGACGTTTGATTTAAGGTACCACATCTTCTGTACCGTAGGAATTTGTTGATTGTCTACGAGTTGTGAGAACATGTCAAAAAAGGTTCTCCACTTAAGGTAGTCTCCATTGAATTGAGGGAGAGTCACTTTTGGTAGAGGTACCGCGTTGCTCTGCTCCGGTTGGGATTTTCTTTCTGGTGTGGTATTGACGACAGCTTAAAGTTGTTAATGATCAGTTGTTCAACATTTGTATATGACTCCATATCGTATCCTTCTGCTTGTGGATCTTGACTGCTTTCCCATATTGAGAAATGCAAATTCTGGACTTGCTCCCACAACTTTTCCTTAAGAGCCATATTTGCCGCTGTCGGATCCATGATAAGCAACCGTCTCAGCGATGCCATCATCACATTTTGTCTTCTAATTGATGAATTAGTAGTGGAAACCCTTAGCGCCGCTGGATCCCTATTAGTCACTGTTGTTCTAAGTGACACAGATGGCTTGTCGTCAGCATGCTTTTGTCTTGTTTCTACTTCGGGTTCATTAGCTGATTCCATCATTGCTGTCTCGAAAATGTCCCGGTACTTTAAAGTAAGTTCCGATATTTTCTCATAATACTTCTCGGTGAAATATTTGTGGTCAGTTGGAATATTTTCAAGGCACCGTATTTTGTTGTCGGTGGTCTCGAACTCAGACCATGCCGTATCCAATCGTCTGAGACGTTCCTCATAATACGGGACTGTTTTTCTCGAAGCTCCATCCTTTTTGACGTTTCGGATAATGCTCTCAATGACATCGCCAGTCGCTTGTTGGGACTCTAGTAGTTGGCTAAATAATGTCATATTGAAGTCTTTTTGGTTTTTTTTTTGGGCTCTGATCTTTGTAGACTCAGCTGACGTTTCTTGTCCTCAGGTAGACTTGCGAGTGTCGCTTCTGTGCCAGGGTACAGAACTAACAATTTTTTGAGGAAATGCAGCGAATGCCGTCCTATGCCAAATAATAGGATATGCAATTTCTTTATGATGAAGAGTTGCCGTAGATTTGATCCTGTGCCAAGTTGCAGGATATCGGGCTGAACTACGTAAAATGGGGTGCCACTGGTGTCTTCCTGTGTGCTGCAGCTCGCCAAGAGTTTTCCTAGTTCCTTACCACTGGTGGGGGGAACTGGAATTCTGCTTTGGTTCGGTGTCTGGACCGGTGTCCTGATGAATGTGTGCAAGGCGTGTTAGAGTATTCCGAGTTCCTTACCACTGGTGGGAAACTGGAATTCAGATCACGTCGGGGTCACCAAAATGTTTATAAAAGACGAATTTGTCTATTATAAGTTGTTTATTTTTGTCTTTGATAAGGCTTGTTTGCCCTTTTGTATTTTTTGTTATCGAGGTGATTCACCAAGATAATGAATGTTTTAACACAAGCACCTGTAACTTGGTTAATGGGTGTAAAAGAAGAAAGCAACTCAACGGTTTGAATGTTTCTCAAAGTTTATTGATTTTATTATGTCTTATATACTATTTAATTGCTGAATTACATTTTTTTTAGTGTGCCAATTATTTATTTTGATTATTGATTACATTGCAAGAATGTGGCATACGTTATATTAATGGTAAACTGTAACAAACAAATTCTGTCGCAATAGCAATTTTTATTCATACGTATATATGTGTATGTTTTGACTGTGAAGGTTTGAACAGTACCTCCCATACAAAAGTACCCTTTATAAACCGTGTAATATTATCAATATAACCAACGCGATCTAGCCCAAATTCTGTATTTAGTAAAGATATTGCTAGACAAAGGTTCGGACAAAAACTTGTAAGTCTGGCAACTCCCCTTCTGGTACCTCCCATACAAATGTACCATCCCGCCCCCTTATAAACCGTGTAATATTATAAATATGACCGACGCGATCGTGGCCAAATTCTGTATTGAGTAAAGCTGTAGTCAGACAAAGTTTTGGACAAAAACTTGGAAGTCTAGCAACTCCCCTTCTGGTACCTCCCATACAACTGTACCATCCCGCCTCGTAAGAAATCGTTTAATAATACCAATTTGCCCATCGCGATGCTTCTTACTGATAAATATTATTGATATGTTAAATTGGTGAACCATACTCTCGTCCTGATACTGGACTGAAATTTAAATGCACATAACAATCACATGCGAAGTCGACTTTCATTCTTTATTCTACCTAAATAAAGTAAAGTATTCTATAGATATTTTAATGGTATCTGTTCGTCAGATAACCGTCGTCTGGTCCCTGAAGTTAGAACATTTAGCCGGAATACTCGGCTATCCAGGGAATCTCATCCGTTCATTGTCAAATGGCCGGTTGACCGGACGACGCACTATAGAGAAAATTCGTTCTTTAGCCGTACTGTTCGCAAGTGGAATAATCTTCCATCAAGTGTTTTTCCTGCCTGCTATGACATTATCAAATTCAAGGCAAACATCAACCAACACTACTCCCTCTTTCCTCCCTCCAATATCCTTCTTTCCCATAGCACCAACACCCAACGTGGTCTCAACCTAGAGTACCGAGAAGCCGAACGCCAAAGGGATAGAGAAGAACATTCGCAACGTCGTCGGGATGAAGAATATATAGATGCTGAACGTCAAAGGAACCGAGTGGAACACGGACAACGTCGTCTCAATCCAGAGTACCGAGAAGACGAACGCCAAAGGAACAGAGAGGAGCATGAACAACGACGTCTCAACTCAGAGTACCGAGAAGCCGAACGCCAAAGGGATAGAGAAGAACATTCGCAACGTCGTCGGGATGAAGAATATTTAGAAGCTGAACGTCAAAGGAAAAGAGAGGAGCATGAACAACGACGTCTCAACCCAGAGCACAGAGAAGCCGAACGCCAACGCGACAGCGAAGGATATTTACAGCGACGACTAAATCCCGATTATAGAATAGCAGAGCAAAGCCGCAATACAGAAAATCGATGCCAAACAAGACAGCTAAATCAATATGTTTTGTCAAATATAAGACGTAGTCAAAATTGTAGAGTTCGACTTCATAGGATTACCATGAGAATGGCTAGACAACTTTCGCAGCAATATCATAATACTGAGGATAACCTTACTAACAAGTATAGAGAGTACTTTAAGCAGGTTAATCTGGACCCACAGATATTTGCATTTGCTGCGGAGGAACTTGGTTTGCATGTCAGATGCGATTGCTCTGCAAAGAAGAAACCCTACAACGGCTCAACCATCCAGAAGTATTTTACTTGTCTGAGAAATTCCCGTCGTCATCAGGAAGATATAAATATTGCAACACTTGTTACAATACCATTAGGAAGCAAAAGGTCCCAAATATATGCCTGCGAAATGGCTGAGAATTCCCTAACATACCAGCACAACTACAAGGACTCACATGTCTAGAAGAGCGCCTTGTGAGTCCAAGAATCCCATTCATGTGCATTATAACCCTAGGATGTGATAGGCAATCGGCGTTAAGAGGGGCTGTTGTAAACATTCCGATATGTGTAAGCGATACCGTTCAATCTCTACCTCGGACATTTGATCAAACTCATGTCATTCAGGTTCACCTCAAACGAAGAATGGCGTACTCGCATAGTTATATAACGGAAACGATTAGCTCAGTTAAAGTTATACAATTCCTGATATCAACACAGTTGTACAGCAAACATGGTATTAATATATCTCCACATTGGATTCAGCACATTGAACGGCGAAAACCAAGTAAATTTTATTGCATCAGCAGATGACCAGGAATCAAGTACCGGAGCAAGAAAATGAGCCCGTGGAGAACATGTCTCGACTTGCAATGGCGCCCGGAGAAGGTAGCAGGCCCAGAGATCTCACTATTTCCGACGAATTATCCTTTCCGACAATATACTGTGGTGAAAACAGGATGTGTAAGGAGTCTTATAGCAAAATTGCCCGATTAGAGGCACGTGTGGAGAAACTTCTCTATTCGTACAAAAAGTATGAGTTGCTCCGCATTAAAAATGTAATATCTACATGCCTTCGAAATAAATCTGGATCGGCTCGAAACACTGCTGGAAATATGTTGGACGAAAACTTTGTCAACAACCTGATCTAACATGATGATGGTTACCAAATTTTGAGAGGACTGAGATTTGCACCTTCGCACTGGGAAAAAGAGAAGAAAAAAGTTGTGGCAATGATTCGTCAGTTTGGCCTCCCCACCTTTTTTATAACGCTATCTGCCGCAGAATCAAGATGGAATGAATTACTGGTAGTATTGTCCAGTATCGTTGACTCCAAGATAATCACGGAAGACGAAGCAGAACAAATGGAAACAAGAGAAAAATTCCGGTTAATTCGAACCGATCCCGTATACGGGATATTAAGTTGCAGCTATTTAAGTTGCTCAAGAAGAACGGAGGTGTTTTCGACAACTACCCTGTGGAAAAATATTACTGGCGCGTGGAATTCCAACATAGAGGATCGCCCCATATTCACGGGATGTATTGGCTGAAAAACGCTCCAAAAGTTGATATCCACAACCCCAACTCATTCCCAGCCGTGGCCAACTTCGTAGATAAATATATATCAACGGATGCTAATTTTACATCTCTGGATCATATACGGCTTACCAAAAGCACGTGCATGGAAGAACCTGCATAAGGGAGATACGTGGCAAAAAATATGCCGATTCAACATGCCCCATCCACCTATGCGTGAAACTCTAATTCTTTTGCCAATTTCCACAGAAGACGATGTAAACTATCATCATGAGAATTACGACAGAATACACAATGTAATCAATGCTAATCTTACTGAAGAGGGGGAAACCGCATTGAATAATTTCGATCGTTTTCTACAGCACGATAGAATTAATCTGTCCTTCAAGGAATATATCATGGCTATCCGGTCATCTTTAGAAAAACCAAGAATATTTTACAAGCGCAAGTTTGGAGATAGACTAGTGAATTGCTTCAATCCTACTATACTTGGTCTTCATAGAGCTAACATTGACATCCAATTCATTCTGAATGCATACGCCTGCTGTAGCTACATCATCAATTACATAAACAAGTCCAACCGAGGTGTGTTGAGGCTATTGCGGGACACAATGGATGAGATTAGCGGAGACAACTTCTCAGTTCGTCAAAAATTTCAACATATTGGCAATAAATTTATCAACGCAACGGAGATTTCAGCACAGGAAGCGGCGTAATATACTCGGAATGCACCTTTCTGAAATGAGCAACGCCGAAGTTTATATTGACACCAATCCGCCAGAAAAGGGAGTTAAATTGATTAAATCTCGAGAACTGTTGCGCGATATGAATCCAGATTCCACAGATATTTTTGTTGAAAATATGGTGGACCACTACATGCAAAGACCAGACAACTTGGATGAGCTCTGTTTAGCGGATTTTGTGGCAATGTACCGATTTTGTAAAAGGTGGAATGGAGCTCAACCAAATCCGGATCAGGAGTATCCAGAAGACAACGAACAGCAGGAGGTATCTAACGTCAACAGCAGACAACAACTTAAGGATAGGAGCGGATATATATACAAAAGGACAAAACCATGTGTGTTACGCTTCCGGATATTTTGTGTTGATACCAACAGAGAAGACTTTAGAGAACTCGTTATGCTGTATCGCCCATGGAGAAATGAAGAACTGGATGTAATCAATAAGGACTGTGAAGAAATATGTAGGACTGAAACATCATCCATCGAAGCAAACCGTAAAAAAATACGATCAATTTGAAGAACGGGAGCTGGAAACAATTCTGCAACGTGTTGAGGAAGAACAAAACAATTTGGCTGAAGTAGAGGAAAGTGCTCGACTAGCAGATACTGATTACAGGGTTCTAGCTGTTCCAGACGTAGACCCTTATGTAACCGTATTCCACGTCGACGATAACACCAGCAGTATTGAAGATACAGAAGAACCCTCGACACGCTTGATGAAACTACCTCCACTTATTTCTGAGCTGGAATTGCAGGAACTGGTTGTGACACTTAATGAAAAAAAAGGAGAGATATTTCTTTCATGTAATGCATCAAGTGAAAAAGAAACAACCATTTTTTGAATTTGTTAGCGGTGGAGCTTGTGTTGGAAAAAGCCGTCTGATTAAACTCATTTATCAGTCGTTAGTCAAACGGCTTACTGCTGTACCAGGATGCGATCCTAACCTTCCTACTGTTCTTCTTGGTGCTCCTACGGGCAAAGCAGTTTTCGGCATAGGAGTAGCCACGCTTCATTCATTATTTTCGTTACCAATTAATCAACATTCAGAAGAATTGAGACCATTGAGCAATGATGTCTGCAACAGCCTCTACACAAAGCTATTGAACGTAAAATTCCTTATTGTCGATGAAAAATCCATGGTGGGAGCGAAGATGTTCTCATTCTTGGATTTCCGACTCAAGCAGATATTTAAGAGCAGTATGGCCTTTGGAGGTATTTCAATTCTGGTATTTGGCGACCTCAGAAAATTATCTCCAGTGGGCGATAAATGGATTTTTGCTCCTAACAGCAGTGACCCATATAGTACCATCACCGGCGCACCATTGAGAAACCTCTTCAAATACTTTCAGCTGACCGAAATAATGACACAACGTGAGGATAGAGATTTCGCAGAGACACTCAACAATATGCCAACGGGAGAAATGACTGAGAGTAATCTTGCACTGATCAGTACTAGAGTTGTTACTAACAGCGGAAATATTCCAGAGGATGCAATTCATCTATTTTATTCCAACAAGGAAGTAAATGGTTTTAACGACCTGAGATTTGCCCAATTGGACGGAGAGGAAGCAACTTCGCGACCCATTGATGTAATAAAGGCAACATCTTTCACAGATCGAAATAAAGCACATATTTTGGAGACTGTGAAAATGTTTAAATCATCAGAGACACAAGGAGTACACCCTACTCCTTAAGGAATCTGTAAAGTACATGGTGACGGTCAACATCAGTACTCACGATGGATTGGTAAACGATGCTACTGGAATTTTGCGACAAATCGACTACTGTGGTGAACAACCCATTACGGCGTGGATAGAGTTTCCAGACCCAGATGTTGGTTCAGCACAGAGATCGAAACAATCGCACCCAACACAACCATTGTGGACTCCCATACAACGCATTGTTCGCTCTTTTCAGTTCAAACGAAATGATCAAGTTATGATCTACAGGAAACAATTTCCAATCGTTCCTGCTGAGGGAATCCACATGAGCCTAGGAGCGATATATTCAAAAGTGGTTGTGCATCTGACAAAAAGAATTCCGCGAGCTGCAATATACGTCGCTTGCAGCCGGGCAACATCAGCGAACGGACTATTTGTAGTTGGAAAGTTTGTAGCACCTAATTGTGTATCCGATACGGAACCGGTTCAACAGGAAATCCTTCAACTCCAAGGTCCAAAACGTCTTATAACTACATTCGACGAAGTTTCACATGAAGATCCTCCAAAAATATATTATCAAAATATTCAGAGCTTGTGCGCACAATTTGCATACGTGGCGGCAAATCGGATCTTATATGCTTTGTTGAAACTTGGACTCTACAGAATGAAGAATATCCTTTACTTGGTTACAAGTTAATCGTATAGAAAACAGCGGAAGCACAATGCGTGAGAAAAAGGGAATATTAATATATGCCAAATCAAACACTATTGCCGAATTTGTTTGTGTGCAATTGGTTGTAACCAAGCTAAATGGAGTTTATGTTATGACTCTTTACCGAAACTTTCAATTCTCCATTGACGTACTCAAAAACTACGTCGAATGTAATATAAACAAAATATATGATATACATTAAGCAGCAGGAAATGAATCGACTCCACTTATAATCATAGTAGGCGATTTCAATATTTGTCGACTGACGAATGAAAATGCAAGCATTCAAAATATTTTATATTCTAAAATTTTTGAATCGCAATTAGCATCAAATGAGCTTACCACCAAAGGATTAACACAGATTGATTGGGCAGTTTAAAATTTTTGACCTTGCTCTGCTTTAACTTTTGAAACTCCGTTTAGCTATCATGATGGAATATTAATAAATTACAATAATTAGTTTCGTTTTAATATATGTAAATATACTCATAGATGTAAGTTATTTATTTTTAATTTAATTATTTGTTTGTATTATTTTTATAATTGTAAAAAAATAAATATCTAGAATTTTTATTATAAATGCAATTTTTATGTTTTTACTGAGGGTGAGGGTGTATGTAAGTCGGTTTACCCGACTGCAACTTTTTCACTGGTTTTCTATAACATTCGGTATTTTTAGGTTGCTATTATCGAATATGAGACTTGTATGTTTTTCCTGAGGGTAAGGGTATATATAAGTCGGTTTACCCGACTGCAACTTTTTCACTGGGTCTTTCGAAGGGAACTGTTATTTATACCCTCACCCTACGGGTAGGAGGGTATATTTCATTTCATACGGCTCAAAAGTGTAACATATAGAAATATCAATATTAGACCCCAGATGTCTTTAAACCAAATTCGATTTATGAATTTCTGAATCGTTTGAGCTATGTCCGTCTGTACGTCCGTTGTCCTGCTGGTACGCTCGATACATTTCGAAAGAGTTAAGCAATCACTTTCAAATTTGGCAGGGGTTAATATTTTTAGTAAAGCTGTAGCCAGACAAAGTTTCAGACAAAAACTTGGAAGTCTGGCAACTCTCGATCTGTTACCTCCCATACAAATGTACCATCCCGCCTACCTTAGAAATCTTGTAATAATATCAATATGATCAACGCGATCTTGCCCAAATTCTGTAGTTAGTAAAGCTATGACTGCAAAAAGTTTTGGACAAAATCTTGGAAGTCTGGCAACTCCCCTTCTGGTACCTCCCATACAAATGTACCATCCCGCCCCAATAGAAATCGTATAATAATATCAATATGCCCAACGCGATCTTCCCCAAATTCGGTAGTTAGTAAAGCTGTGACTGGAAAAAGTTTTGGACAAAAACAAATGTGCCATCCAGCTTACCTTAGAAATCGTGTAATAATATCAATATGATCAACGCGATCTTGCCCAAATTATGTACTTAGTAAATCTATAGCTAGACAAAGTTTTGGACGAAAACATGGAAGTCTGGCAACTCCCTGGCAACCCCCCGTCTGGTACATACATACAATATTCGAGAAAAAAAACTCTAAAATATTTGTTTTCTATAACATGCGGTATTTTGAATATGAGACTTGTCTGTTTTTACTAAGGGTGAGGTTATATATAAGTCGGTTTACCCGACTGCAACTTTTTCACTGGTTTTTTGTGTCGTCCCCCATAAACTGAAGTTTAGCGTTAATTTCTTTTTGGTTTGACTTTTTTTTGCGTAATTTAGGTGGCTACATTATTGAAATATTTTTTTATTACGCTTTTACACATTTGTAAGACTCATATCGCTTTGATCCAGGAACCATGGACGATTCGAAACAAGGTTACTGGATTGAACCATGTCAACTACCAACTATTCTATGCAAATACGGGAACTAGACCAAGGACCTGTATCATATGCCACAAAAACTTATGTTATCTTTTCTCTCCAGAGTTGTCAACATCGGATGCAACAGTACTGAAACAGGGGAATGGGAACGTATACCTTGCGTCAGTATATCTGCCATTCGACTCACCGACATTACCACCTACGTCGGAACTGCAACGCCTTGTGAGGAGAGCCAAACAAACAGGTAACGAAGTACTAGTAGGTTGCGACGCTAACTCTCACCACGTTGCGTGGGGTAGTACTAACATTAATAAACGGGGACAAGCCCTAGTAGAATTTTTGAATATTAACGACCTAATACCTCTTAACATAGGAAACACTGCTACCTTTGTTAATAAAATTAGGGAAGAAGTATTAGATATAACAATATGTTCAGAAAATCTTATAGACGAAATACAGGAGTGGAGGGTCTCTAGAGAACATTCCTTTTCTGACCATCGTTACATAAGATTTAAGATAGCAAGGCCACCGCCAAACCCAATAAACTTTCGAAATAAGGCCAAAACGAAATGGGCAAAATTCGCGAAGTTAATTAGAGAAAGACTAGGGCATGAAGAGTATGAGTGCCTAAGTGTTGAAGACATCGACGACAAGGTTGATAACATTACGGAGATTCTAGTGAAGTCATTCGAAGATAGCTGTCCACTTCGAGAAAGGAAATCAGCCCAAGAAAAACCCTGGATGACCGGGGAGATTCGCAACATTGGGAAAGAGGTCCGAAGACTTTTCAATAGGGCACGCCGTAAAAAATCTCCGGTATACTGGGACGACTACCATAGAAGACTCAGAGAATACAACAAAATTACAAGAACTGCAAAACGAAACTCCTGGAGGCATTTCTGCGAACAGGTGGATAGCGTTAACGATGTTTCAAAAATAAAAAAGTTCCTTTCAAAAACCCAAACCGAAACAATGGTAGATGACGTGGGTAGACGAATAGAATCAACTGAAGAAATGGTAAGACTTTTGATGAACACTCATTTTCCCCAAGGGATGGCGGGACACACAGAGATACCGATTCATAGGGATAATGGAGTTCTACAAAGTTTTATCATTACAGACCATATGGTCAAAGAGGCCTTAAAGAGCTTCTCACCATTTAAGGCATCAGGACCTGATGGAATCTTTCCGGCACTACTACAGATGGAGGCTCACTACATGTCAACTCATCTAGCCGTTATTTTCACAGCATGCCTAAAATTCTCATACACGCCGAAAGCCTGGCAGGAGGCAAGAGTTGTTTTCATACCCAAACCAGGCAAGGCAAGTTATGCAACACCTAAGGCTTATCGACCAATAAGCCTAACATCTTTCTTACTCAAAACCATGGAGCGCATAGTGGATACCATGATCAAAAGTAAGATTCCAAGCGAAATGCTAAAATTTAAACAACATGCATACGTTAAAGGACGGTCAGTGGACACCGCCCTACACGAGGTAGTGCAAAACATAGAAGAATCCTTCAATGGGAAAATGTACACACTTGCGGTATGCATTGACATTGAAGGAGCGTTCAATAATGTACAGATCAATACACTAATTCAATCCTTAGACCAGTTCGAGGTGGACCGGGATCTCCGAGACTGGATAAGCCACATGCTAAGGAATAGATGGATTAACTGTGGGTCTCACGAAATACAAATAAGAGACAAAGTATCACAGGGAACACCACAAGGAGGTATTTTATCACCACTCCTATGGGTTACCACTATTAACAGTCTCCTGAGGATACTAACTGACGAAGGACTTAAACCAGTCTGCTATGCAGACGACGTTATAATACTTCTGAGGGGCCAGAATCCAAACCAACTTTGCAGAAGGGCCGAAACTGCCCTAAAACTTGCATATGACTGGGCTCGACCAAGAGGTCTAAATGTAAACCCAGACAAAACTGAAATATGTCTGTTTACAAGGAAAACAAAGATTGGTCCATATATAGACCCATCTTTCCTTAACAAAACAATTTCAATATCAGACAAGGTTAAATACTTAGGTTTAATCTTGGACAGAAAACTAAATTGGAAGTACCACATGGAAGAACGAGCAAACAAAGCTCACAGATGCTGGTCTTTATGTAGAAGAGCTATAGGCTCAAAATGGGGCCTCAATCCAACGATGACACACTGGCTCTACAAAAGCGTAATTAGACCTGTTCTAACTTATGCATCAGTAGTATGGTGGACATCGATGGAAAAGAAGTGCAACATAAAAATATTACAAAAGGTCCAACGTATGTGTTGCCTCGGCATAAGCGGAGCAATGAGGACCACATCTAATAGGGCTTTAGAGACTATCTTAAATGTCCCACCAATAGAAATACAGATTAAATATGAAGCCGCCCTCACAGCAATGAGACTCAAAGCAATGGGCGAATGGATCGAAACTGATCACAGGTCATATCATCAAAAAATAGTTGAGGTAGTGGAAGGGAATTTAACTGACATAACATCAGTACCCGATAGAATACCCGAAACGTCAATAGTTGTTGAGTGTGAGACCCTAATACCAGACCGACAATCTTGGATTGATGGAACCCTAGCGCAGACACCAACTGGAAACTGCGGTTATACAGATGGTTCGAAACTAGGGGAAAGGACGGGGCTGGGACTTTACATCGAAGAACCGGAAACCGAACTTTTATTCCGCCTACCAGACCATAACACGGTCCTACAGGCGGAAATCCGAGCAATTACAGAGTGTGTGATCAGGTTTAGCGCTAACACAAGACCAACAAACGTAAATATCTTTACAGATAGCCAATTGGCTATCAAGGCAATAACGACTAAAACGGTTAAATCAAGAACAGTTTTAGATTGTAAAATGGCTATTAACTCTTACTCCAGACATGGCACAATACGCCTCATATGGGTGCCTGGTCATCACGGGGTAAGAGGAAACGAGAAAGCCAATACCTTGGCTCAACGAGCCAGGGAGTTGCAAACAATAAATTTAGAGAACGCGAAACCATTTGGAGCTACGCGTTCTGAGCTAAAAAGATGGGCGGCAGACGCCCATATCACACTATGGAATAGTGAAACTATTGGGAAAACGACAAGAATCTTGTGGGGTGAACCAAACGAGGATAAAACCAAAACATTGCTGAAACTGAGCAAAACAGAAACTAGTAAGATCATGGGCATTCTAACAGGGCACATAGGCTTACAATCGCATCTACAGAAAATAGGAGTTGTAGACAATAGCGTATGTAGGGCATGCGGGGAGGATGACGAAACTTTGGAGCATTTCCTCTGTCACTGCCCAGCGTTCGCAAACAATAGATCCCGTTTCTTGGGAAATGACACTTTAACAGACTTGACCCATCTCAGGGGCGCAGACTGGAAAACAATTAAAGATTATGTCAATAGTACAGAGTTCTTAAAATAACTTCTCAAGACCTTTCCATGCACAGTTTAGAGCGCACAACAAGCCGAATACTGGCTTAGGTGTATGTCTAAGGACATGAGGCGGAGAAAAACCGCCTCCTCTTCTCAACCTAACCTAACCTAACCTACACACTTGTTATCTATTAATTTAATAGTGAATCTTAATTATAAATTAAAAAAATATTCTTTATAACTTGATGTAGATTTTGTAACTATATACGGGCTAAAGGTTCGGCTACCTTTCGAATATCAATAAATGAAATGAAATAGGAATACACATTACAATAACTATAAATATCATCCAAAATGTAACACAAACATGTAAGTAGATCCCAACAGAACTTAAAGTAAACCCTTGATATGTATTGAAAATTGTAAAATTAAATTAGATAGATGGTATGAAACCCAATTTATCCCGAATCCAATACTGAAAATAGAGATGTTTTATAATACTGATGTATTATTAAAACAGCTTCAATATACAAACCATGTACAAAAGACAAATTAACATATAAGCAAAAAACACAGATTTGTGTTACCTATGTAAAGATAATTATGATATTTATAATAATTATTGTATTAGTCATATACTCACATTTAAAGAGTCGCAATAGCAATCATACTCAAATTTCTTTAGGAAATGAGGTCCAATCTAAGTCTGGGGGTGTTATGACATCTACCAGGAAAAGGGACAGAAGATGACCCATCCAATGATTGCTATTGGACAATACACAACCCACTACATGTCTCACGCATTAGTTGTACACTGCACTACATAGTATTCAACTCATGCATCTATTGCAATATGACAATGTATGTTCTCATTCTTGGATTTCCGACTCAAGCAGATATTTAAGAGCAGTGTGGCCTTTGGAGGTATTTCAATTCTGGTATTTGGCGACCTCAGAAAATTATCTCCAGTGGGCGATAAATGGATTTTTGCTCCTAACAGCAGTGACCCATATAGTACCATCACCGGCGCACCATTGAGAAACCTCTTCAAATACTTTCAGCTGACCGAAATAATGAGACAACGTGAGGATAGAGATTTCGCAGAGACACTCAACAATATGCCAACGGGAGAAATGACTGAGAGTAATCTTGCACTGATCAGTACTAGAGTTGTTACTAACAGCGGAAATATTCCAGAGGATGCAATTCATCTATTTTATTCCAACAAGGAAGTAAATGGTTTTAACGACCTGAGATTTGCCCAATTGGACGGAGAGGAAGCAACTTCGCGACCCATTGATGTAATAAAGGCAACATCTTTCACAGATCGAAATAAAGCACATATTTTGGAGACTGTGAAAATGTTTAAATCATCACAGACACAAGGAGTACACCCTACTCCTTAAGGAATCTGTAAAGTACATGGTGACGGTCAACATCAGTACTCACGATGGATTGGTAAACGGTGCTACTGGAATTTTGCGACAAATCGACTACTGTGGTGAACAACCCATTACGGCGTGGATAGAGTTTCCAGACCCAGATGTTGGTTCAGCACAGAGATCGAAACAATCGCACCCAACACAACCATTGTGGACTCCCATACAACGCATTGTTCGCCCTTTTCAGTTCAAACGAAATGATCAAGTTATGATCTACAGGAAACAATTTCCAATCGTTCCTGCTGAGGGAATCCACATGAGCCTAGGAGCGATATATTCAAAAGTGGTTGTGCATCTGACAAAAAGAATTCCGCGAGCTGCAATATACGTCGCTTGCAGCCGGGCAACATCAGCGAACGGACTATTTGTAGTTGGACAGTTTGTAGCACCTAATTGTGTATCCGATACGGAACCGGTTCAACAGGAAATCCTTCAACTCCAAGGTCCAAAACGTCTTATAACTACATTCGACGAAGTTTCACATGAAGATCCTCCAAAAATATATTATCAAAATATTCAGAGCTTGTGCGCACAATTTGCATACGTGGCGGCAAATCGGATCTTATATGCTTTGTTGAAACTTGGACTCTACAGAATGAAGAATATCCTTTACTTGGTTACAAGTTAATCGTATAGAAAACAGCGGAAGCACAATGCGTGAGAAAAAGGGAATATTAATATATGCCAAATCAAACACTATTGCCGAATTTGTTTGTGTGCAATTGGTTGTAACCAAGCTAAATGGAGTTTATGTTATGACTCTTTACCGAAACTTTCAATTCTCCATTGACGTACTCAAAAACTACGTCGAATGTAATATAAACAAAATATATGATATACATTAAGCAGCAGGAAATGAATCGACTCCACTTATAATCATAGTAGGCGATTTCAATATTTGTCGACTGACGAATGAAAATGCAAGCATTCAAAATATTTTATATTCTAAAATTTTTGAATCGCAATTAGCATCAAATGAGCTTACCACCAAAGGATTAACACAGATTGATTGGGCAGTTTAAAATTGTTGACCTTGCTCTGCTTTAACTTTTGAAACTCCGTTTAGCTATCATGATGGAATATTAATAAATTACAATAATTAGTTTCGTTTTAATATATGTAAATATACTCATAGATGTAAGTTATTTATTTTTAATTTAATTATTTGTTTGTATTATTTTTATAATTGTAAAAAAATAAATATCTAGAATTTTTATTATAAATGCAATTTTTATGTTTTTACTGAGGGTGAGGGTGTATGTAAGTCGGTTTACCCGACTGCAACTTTTTCACTGGTTTTCTATAACATTCGGTATTTTTAGGTTGCTATTATCGAATATGAGACTTGTATGTTTTTCCTGAGGGTAAGGGAATATATAAGTCGGTTTACCCGACTGCAACTTTTTCACTGGGTCTTTCGAAGGGAACTGTTATTTATACCCTCACCCTTCGGGTAGGAGGGTATATTTCATTTCATACGGCTCAAAAGTGTAACATATAGAAATATCAATATTAGACCCCAGATGTCTTTAAACCAAATTCGATTTATGAATTTCTGAATCGTTTGAGCTATGTCCGTCTGTACGTCCGTTGTCCTGCTGGTACGCTCGATACATTTCGAAAGAGTTAAGCAATCACTTTCAAATTTGGCAGGGGTTAATATTTTTAGTAAAGCTGTAGCCAGACAAAGTTTCAGACAAAAACTTGGAAGTCTGGCAACTCTCGATCTGTTACCTCCCATACAAATGTACCATCCCGCCTACCTTAGAAATCTTGTAATAATATCAATATGATCAACGCGATCTTGCCCAAATTCTGTAGTTAGTAAAGCTATGACTGCAAAAAGTTTTGGACAAAATCTTGGAAGTCTGGCAACTCCCCTTCTGGTACCTCCCATACAAATGTACCATCCCGCCCCAATAGAAATCGTATAATAATATCAATATGCCCAACGCGATCTTCCCCAAATTCGGTAGTTAGTAAAGCTGTGACTGGAAAAAGTTTTGGACAAAAACAAATGTGCCATCCAGCTTACCTTAGAAATCGTGTAATAATATCAATATGATCAACGCGATCTTGCCCAAATTATGTACTTAGTAAATCTATAGCTAGACAAAGTTTTGGACGAAAACATGGAAGTCTGGCAACTCCCCTTCTGGTACATACATACAATATTCGAGAAAAAAACTCTAAAATATTTGTTTTCTATAACATGCGGTATTTTGAATATGAGACTTGTCTGTTTTTACTAAGGGTGAGGTTATATATAAGTCGGTTTACCCGACTGCAACTTTTTCACTGGTTTTTTGTGTCGTCCCCCATAAACTGAAGTTTAGCGTTTATTTCTTTTTGGTTTGACTTTTTTTTGCGTAATTTAGGTGGCTACATTATTGAAATATTTTTTTATTACGCTTTTACACATTTGTAAGACTCATATCGCTTTGATCCAGGAACCATGGACGATTCGAAACAAGGTTACTGGATTGAACCATGTCAACTACCAACTATTCTATGCAAATACGGGAACTAGACCAAGGACCTGTATCATATGCCACAAAAACTTATGTTATCTTTTCTCTCCAGAGTTGTCAACATCGGATGCAACAGTACTGAAACAGGGGAATGGGAACGTATACCTTGCGTCAGTATATCTGCCATTCGACTCACCGACATTACCACCTACGTCGGAACTGCAACGCCTTGTGAGGAGAGCCAAACAAACAGGTAACGAAGTACTAGTAGGTTGCGACGCTAACATTAATAAACGGGGACAAGCCCTAGTAGAATTTTTGAATATTAACGACCTAATACCTCTTAACATAGGAAACACTGCTACCTTTGTTAATAAAATTAGGGAAGAAGTATTAGATATAACAATATGTTCAGAAAATCTTATAGACGAAATACAGGAGTGGAGGGTCTCTAGAGAACATTGCTTTTCTGACCATCGTTACATAAGATTTAAGATAGCAAGGCCACCGCCAAACCCAATAAACTTTCGAAATAAGGCCAAAACGAAATGGGCAAAATTCGCGAAGTTAATTAGAGAAAGACTAGGGCATGAAGAGTATGAGTGCCTAAGTGTTGAAGACATCGACGACAAGGTTGATAACATTACGGAGATTCTAGTGAAGTCATTCGAAGATAGCTGTCCACTTCGAGAAAGGAAATCAGCCCAAGAAAAACCCTGGATGACCGGGGAGATTCGCAACATAGGGAAAGAGGTCCGAAGACTTTTCAATAGGGCACGCCGTAAAAAATCTCCGGTATACTGGGACGACTACCATAGAAGACTCAGAGAATACACCAAAATTACAAGAACTGCAAAACGAAACTCCTGGAGGCATTTCTGCGAACAGGTGGATAGCGTTAACGATGTTTCAAAAATAAAAAAGTTCCTTTCAAAAACCCAAACCGAAACAATGGTAGATGACGTGGGTAGACGAATAGAATCAACTGAAGAAATGGTAAGACTTTTGATGAACACTCATTTTCCCCAAGGGATGGCGGGACACACAGAGATACCGATTCATAGGGATAATGAAGTTCAACAAAGTTTTATCATTACAGACCATATGGTCAAAGAGGCCTTAAAGAGCTTCTCACCATTTAAGGCATCAGGACCTGATGGAATCTTTCCGGCACTACTACAGATGGAGGCTCACTACATGTCAACTCATCTAGCCGTTATTTTCACAGCATGCCTAAAATTCTCATACATGCCGAAAGCCTGGCAGGAGGCAAGAGTTGTTTTCATACCCAAACCAGGCAAGGCAAGTTATGCAACACCTAAGGCTTATCGACCAATAAGCCTAACATCTTTCTTACTCAAAACCATGGAGCGCATAGTGGATACCATGATCAAAAGTAAGATTCCAAGCGAAATGCTAAAATTTAAACAACATGCATACGTTAAAGGACGGTCAGTGGACACCGCCCTACACGAGGTAGTGCAAAACATAGAAGAATCCTTCAATGGGAAAATGTACACACTTGCGGTATGCATTGACATTGAAGGAGCGTTCAATAATGTACAGATCAATACACTAATTCAATCCTTAGACCAGTTCGAGGTGGACCGGGCTCTCCGAGACTGGATAAGCCACATGCTAAGGAATAGATGGATTAACTGTGGGTCTCACGAAATACAAATAAGAGACAAAGTATCACAGGGAACACCACAAGGAGGTATTTTATCACCACTCCTATGGGTTACCACTATTAACAGACTCCTGAGGATACTAACTGACGAAGGACTTAAACCAGTCCGCTATGCAGACGACGTTATAATACTTCTGAGGGGCCAGAATCCAAACCAACTTTGCAGAAGGGCCGAAACTGCCCTAAAACTTGCATATGACTGGGCTCGACCAAGAGGTCTAAATGTAAACCCAGACAAAACTGAAATATGTCTGTTTACAAGGAAAACAAAGATTGGTCCATATATAGACCCATCTTTCCTTAACAAAACAATTTCAATATCAGACAAGGTTAAATACTTAGGTTTAATCTTGGACAGAAAACTAAATTGGAAGTACCACATGGAAGAACGAGCAAACAAAGCTCACAGATGCTGGTCTTTATGTAGAAGAGCTATAGGCTCAAAATGGGGCCTCAATCCAACGATGACACACTGGCTCTACAAAAGCGTAATTAGACCTGTTCTAACTTATGCATCAGTAGTATGGTGGACATCGATGGAAAAGAAGTGCAACATAAAAATATTACAAAAGGTCCAACGTATGTGTTGCCTCGGCATAAGCGGAGCAATGAGGACCACATCTAATAGGGCTTTAGAGACTATCTTAAATGTCCCACCAATAGAAATACAGATTAAATATGAAGCCGCCCTCACAGCAATGAGACTCAAAGCAATGGGCGAATGGATCGAAACTGATCACAGGTCATATCATCAAAAAATAGTTGAGGTAGTGGAAGGGAATTTAACTGACATAACATCAGTACCCGATAGAATACCCGAAACGTCAATAGTTGTTGAGTGTGAGACCCTAATACCAGACCGACAATCTTGGATTGATGGAACCCTAGCGCAGACACCAACTGGAAACTGCGGTTATACAGATGGTTCGAAACTAGGGGAAAGGACGGGGCTGGGACTTTACATCGAAGAACCGGAAACCGAACTTTTATTCCGCCTACCAGACCATAACACGGTCCTACAGGCGGAAATCCGAGCAATTACAGAGTGTGTGATCAGGTTTAGCGCTAACACAAGACCAACAAACGTAAATATCTTTACAGATAGCCAATTGGCTATCAAGGCAATAACGACTAAAACGGTTAAATCAAGAACAGTTTTAGATTGTAAAATGGCTATTAACTCTTACTCCAGACATGGCACAATACGCCTCATATGGGTGCCTGGTCATCACGGGGTAAGAGGAAACGAGAAAGCCAATACCTTGGCTCAACGAGCCAGGGAGTTGCAAACAATAAATTTAGAGAACGCGAAACCATTTGGAGCTAAGCGTTCTGAGCTAAAAAGATGGGCGGCAGACGCCCATATCACACTATGGAATAGTGAAACTATTGGGAAAACGACAAGAATCTTGTGGGGTGAACCAAACGAGGATAAAACCAAAACATTGCTGAAACTGAGCAAAACAGAAACTAGTAAGATCATGGGCATTCTAACAGGGCACATAGGCTTACAATCGCATCTACACAAAATAGGAGTTGTAGACAATAGCGTATGTAGGGCATGCGGGGAGGATGACGAAACTTTGGAGCATTTCCTCTGTCACTGCCCAGCGTTCGCAAACAATAGATCCCGTTTCTTGGGAAATGACACTTTAACAGACTTGACCCATCTCAGGGGCGCAGACTGGAAAACAATTAAAGATTATGTCAATAGTACAGAGTTCTTAAAATAACTTCTCAAGACCTTTCCATGCACAGTTTAGAGCGCACAACAAGCCGAATACTGGCTTAGGTGTATGTCTAAGGACATGAGGCGGAGAAAAACCGCCTCCTCTTCTCAACCTAACCTAACCTAACCTACACACTTGTTATCTATTAATTTAATAGTGAATCTTAATTATAAATTAAAAAAATATTCTTTATAACTTGATGTAGATTTTGTAACTATATACGGGCTAAAGGTTCGGCTACCTTTCGAATATCAATAAATGAAATGAAATAGGAATACACATTACAATAACTATAAATATCATCCAAAATGTAACACAAACATGTAAGTAGATCCCAACAGAACTTAAAATAAACCCTTGATATGTATTGAAAATTGTAAAATTAAATTAGATAGATGGTATGAAACCCAATTTATCCCGAATCCAATACTGAAAATAGAGATGTTTTATAATACTGATGTATTATTAAAACAGCTTCAATATACAAACCATGTACAAAACACAAATTAACATATAAGCAAAAAACACAGATTTGTGTTACCTATGTAAAGATAATTATGATATTTATAATAATTATTGTATTAGTCATATACTCACATTTAAAGAGTCGCAATAGCAATCATACTCAAATTTCTTTAGGAAATGAGGTCCAATCTAAGTCTGGGGGTGTTATGACATCTACCAGGAAAAGGGACAGAAGATGACCCATCCAATGATTGCTATTGGACAATACACAACCCACTACATGTCTCACGCATTAGTTGTACACTGCACTACATAGTATTCAACTCATGCATCTATTGCAATATGACAATGTATGTTCTCATTCTTGGATTTCCGACTCAAGCAGATATTTAAGAGCAGTATGGCCTTTGGAGGTATTTCAATTCTGGTATTTGGCGACCTCAGAAAATTATCTCCAGTGGGCGATAAATGGATTTTTGCTCCTAACAGCAGTGACCCATATAGTACCATCACCGGCGCACCATTGAGAAACCTCTTCAAATACTTTCAGCTGACCGAAATAATGAGACAACGTGAGGATAGAGATTTCGCAGAGACACTCAACAATATGCCAACGGGAGAAATGACTGAGAGTAATCTTGCACTGATCAGTACTAGAGTTGTTACTAACAGCGGAAATATTCCAGAGGATGCAATTCATCTATTTTATTCCAACAAGGAAGTAAATGGTTTTAACGACCTGAGATTTGCCCAATTGGACGGAGAGGAAGCAACTTCGCGACCCATTGATGTAATAAAGGCAACATCTTTCACAGATCGAAATAAAGCACATATTTTGGAGACTGTGAAAATGTTTAAATCATCAGAGACACAAGGAGTACACCCTACTCCTTAAGGAATCTGCAAAGTACATGGTGACGGTCAACATCAGTACTCACGATGGATTGGTAAACGATGCTACTGGAATTTTGCGACAAATAGACTCCTGTGGTGAACAACCCATTACGGCGTGGATAGAGTTTCCAGACCCAGATGTTGGTTCAGCACAGAGATCGACACAATCGCACCCAACACAACCATTGTGGACTCTCATACAACGCATTGTTCGCCCTTTTCAGTTCAAACGAAATGATATACAGGAAACAATTTCCAATCGTTCCTGCTGAGGGAATCACAATCCACATGAGCCTAGGAGCGACATATTCAAAAGTGGTTGTGCATCTGACAAAAAGAATTCCGCGAGCTGCAATATACGTCGCTTGCAGCCGGGCAACATCAGCGAACGGACTATTTGTAGTTGGAAAGTTTGTAGCACCTAATTGTGTATCCGATACGGAACCGGTTCAACAGGAAATCCTTCAACTCCAAGGTCCAAAACGTCTTATAACTACATTCGACGAAGTTTCACATGAAGATCCTCCAAAAATATATTATCAAAATATTCAGAGCTTGTGCGCACAATTTGCATACGTGGCGGCAAATCGGATAATGCATAAAGCGGATCTTATATGCTTTGTTGAAACTTGGACTCTACAGAATGAAGAATATCCTTTACTTGGTTACACGTTAATCGAATAGAAAACAGCGGAAGCACAATGCGTGAGAAAAAGGGAATATTAATATATGCCAAATCAAACACTATTGCCGAATTTGTTTGTGTGCAATTGGTTGTAACCAAGCTAAATGGAGTTTATGTTATGACTCTTTACCGAAACTTTCAATTCTCCATTGACGTACTTAAAAACTACGTCGAATGTAATATAAACAAAATATATGATATACATTCAGCAGCAGGAAATGAATCGACTCCACGTATAATCATAGTAGGCGATTTCAATATGTGTCGACTGACGAATGAAAATGCAAGCATTCAAAATATTTTATATTCTAAAAATTTTGAATCGCAATTAGCATCAAATGAGCTTACCACCGAAGGATTAACACAGATTGATTGGGCAGTTTAAAATTTTTGACCTTGCTCTGCTTTAACTTTTGAAACTCCGTTTAGCTACCATGATGGAATATTAATAAATTACAATAATTAGTTTCGTTTTAATATATGTAAATATACTCATAGATGTAAGTTATTTATTTTTAATTTAATTATTTGTTTGTATTATTCTGAATCGTTTGAGCTATGTCCGTCTGTACGTCCGTTGTCCTGCTGGTACGCTCGATACATTTCGAAAGAGTTAAGCAATCCCTTTCAAATTTGGCAGGGGTTAATATTTTTCCAAAACTGCTTATGGGATTGGATATGGGCTATATGGTCACACCCCTTCGTGTACCTCCCATACAAATCGTCTATTTCGCCTACTTTCGAAATCGTGTAATAATATCAATATGACCAACGCGCCCAACTTCTGCATTTAGTAAAGCTGTAGCCAGACAAAGTTTCAGACAAAAACTTGGAAGTCTGGCAACTCTCGATCTGTTACCTCCCATACAAATGTACCATCCCGCCTACCTTACAAATCTTGTAATAATATCCATATGATCAACGCGATCTTGCCCAAATTCTGTAGTTAGTAAAGCTTTGACTGCAAAAAGTTTTGGACAAAATCTTGGAAGTCTGGCAACTCCTCTTCTGGTACCTCCCATACAAATGTACCATCCCGCCCCAATAGAAATCGTATAATAATATCAATATGCCCAACGCGATCTTCCCCAAATTCGGTAGTTAGTAAAGCTATGACTGGAAAAAGTTTTGGACAAAAACAAATGTGCCATCCCGCATACCTTAGAAATCGTGTAATAATATCAATATGATCAACGCGATCTTGCCCAAATTATGTACTTAGTAAATCTATAGCTAGACAAAGTTTTGGACGAAAACATGGAAATCTAGCAACTCCCCTGGTACATACATACAATATTCGAGAAAAAAACTCTAAAATATTTGTTTTCTATAACATGCGGTATTTTGAATATGAGACTTGTCTGTTTTTACTGAGGGTGAGGGTATATATAAGTCGGTTTACCCGACTGCAACTTTTTCACTGGTTTTTTGTGTTGTCCCCCATAAACTGAAGTTTAGAGTTTATTTCTTTTTGGTTTGACTTTTTTTTGCGTAATTTAGGTGGCTACATTATTGAAATATTTTTTTATTACGCTTTTACACACTTGTTATCTATTAATTTAATAGTGAATCTTAATAATAAGTTAAAAAAATATTCTTTATAACTTGATGTAGATTTTGTAACTATATACGGGCTAAAGGCTCGGCTACCTTTCGAATATCAATAAATGAAATGAAATAGGAATACACATTACAATAACTATAAATATCAACCAAAATGTAACACAAACATGTAAGTAGATCCCAACAGAACTTAAAGTAAACCCTTGATATGTATTGAAAATTTTAAAATTAAATTAGATAGATGGTATGAAACCAAATTTATCCCGAATCCAATACTGAAAATAGAGATGTTTTATAATACTGATGTATTATTAAAACAGCTTCAATATACAAACCATGTACAAAACACAAATTAACATATAAGCAAAAAACACAGATTTGTGTTACCTATGTAAAGATAATTATGATATTTATAATAATTATTGTATTAGTCATATACTCACATTTAAAGAGTCGCAATAGCAATCATACTCAAATTTCTTTAGGAAATGAGGTCCAATCTAAGTCTGACATCTACCAGGAAAAGGGACAGAAGATGACCCATCCAATGATTGCTATTGGACAATACACAACCCACTACATGTCTCACGCATTAGTTGTACACTGCACTACATAGTATTCAACTCATGCATCTATTGCAACGGAATCGAGTTCAAAATTCTAGTCGGTCGCCCTCTGGTACCTCCCATACAAATGTATACTCCACCCATTTTAGAAATCATGTTATAATACCTATAGCCCAACGCCATCTTGCCAAATTATGTACTTAGTAAAGCTATTACTGGATTAAGTTTTGGAGAAAAAATTGGACGTCGGGCCACTTCCCTTCTGGTACATCCCGTACAAATGCCCAATCCGAATTCCGTATTTTATAAAGATATATACCTCTCATTCAAATTTACCATCTGCCTACTTAAGAAATCGTGTAATAAGATTAATACGCTCAACGCAATCTTGCCGAAATTCGTTTTGCAAAAAGTTACAGTTTTCGAAAAAAAGGAACTCTACTCTATACTCCGTTCACTTCCTAAAACGTGTAATACAGTCGAGTCCGGTTATATCTAACTCCTAGGGACTCGAAAAATTTGTTCGTTATAAGCGTTATATCCAGGGTAAAATAGGGTAGAAGCAAAACTCTTGGTATTTAAAAAAGTGTTCGTTACAGACGAAAGTTCGTTATAACCAATGTACGTTATAACCGGACTCAACTGTACATTGTTTTTCTGTTAAATTCGGTATTTTAGGGTTGCTGTTGTGACATTTCATCAGATGTTTCAGTTAATGTTGGAATGAGGGTGAGGGTATATAAGTCGGTTTATCCAACTGTTTTTTGTTTGTTAACATAAACTATATGGTTCTGTCATGATTGACCATTGCATGATAAATTCAGATATTTTCATACGTTGAAACTTAGAGAAAGTCTATGATTTTTAACATGAATCCACAAAATTTTCTCATCAAACGTTTCACACAATATTTCACTTCATATACAATTCATTTCATTAAATTTGGTAACTGTAACACATTAACAAATAATAATTTAAAAACACGATTATACATATTTATAATATTTCTAGTATCATATTAATAATATTTTTTGTTTTATTCCGGCAACGTGATTTATTTGTGTTATATGGCTAGAGTGTGTTTGTTTTGGCTGCATAAAGGAGTTAAAAACCTTCACAATAATATAAATAAACAGTCTTCTAACAAGGATACATAGATCTTTTCATGTTCGTAACGGATTTTCAAATTATTATTTATTCCCATCTCATTAATCTCTGCTCCCGAGGTCATGTCATTAACTCCAATTTCATCTGCATTACTAATTTTCCTAAATTGAGATTAAGAGACTAATAATAATACATTATTAGATATGCATGAGGACAGGTTAGGAAGGGTGGTACATCCTAAGATGCACCTCAACACGGAAACCCGTATGATCCATTGTAAATCCCTTGTAAATTGTAAATCCCTAGTTAAAGAAAATCCCTAGTTAAAGAAAATAGAGCTGTAAATAGTAGATTGAAGATATATAAAGACTAAAAATTATGTAAGAGTTACAGGAGTACTGTTTTGTGTTAAGTAAGCAGTCTTTTCAGTCTATCGGGTACCCGCATCCCCTGTCGTTCATCCATCTAATAACCCTTATAAACCTAATTAGGTTTTATACACTTGCCCTTGAATTGTCCCCTAGTTCAGCCAAAAACCTATGCCCTAGATATTTTAGTCTGTGGTGTTGCAGACTTGGACAATGTCAATGGATGTGTTCTATTGTCTCCAATTCGTCCTCATCCTCGCACATCCTGCAGAAGTCTGGAGATTTGCTATCCCATCTGCTGATCATAGTCCTAATTGAGCGGTGACCTGTGATGACTCCTATTGCAATTCTGAGACTTCTTCTATCCAGTCCCATCAGTGCATTTGTTCTCGATATATTCGATATATTGCAACCCACTCTCGTTTCCCAATTGGTGAGTATTATGTTAAGGATATGATCCTTCTGTTTTTTTTGAAAAAGTAGCTGATTGGCGGTTTAACCGATTTGTCCGCTTCCTCAATATGCAAAGCTGAGCCCATTCCAGCTAGCTCATCCGCGATTTCATTCCCTTCAATGTCACAGTGCCTTGGCACCCAGCAGAAGCCTACGTTGTAGTCTCTTAGAAGTAGGCTTAGCTCCTGCCTAACTACCCTGGACGAAACCTGATGGCTTGTTATAGCCCTCAATGCTGCCGGACTGTCAACGTAGAAAGTAATGTTTTCATCATCCCCTGAAAAGTGGGTTTCCATAAGTGAAGAGAGTGTCTCAGAGCTGGACTCTGACCATGTACCATCCGGTTTCTGAATATATATGACAGATTCGATGATCTCTACAAAAGTAGTCCATGAGGTCCGCTTAGCCCTTTGGAGCTCTTTCCTGTTGTTATTGAAGCTCACTTTGTAGTTTTGCCAGTCCCTCACTGAATCTCAATCAAGCAAGAGATTTCAGATCCACAACGAATCTGAAATCCCTTCCCTGGTTCCCTTACAAGCCATTGAAGCTACCAATTTACATTGACTTTTCAGGAGCTCCTCATTGTGTTTCTCCAATACTGACAGTATGGTTTCCACCCTCTAGCCGAGAGACAAGAATTGCTGTCGAATGTGACCTCCAGTATCTTGGAGTGGTTCACGGTCGGGATTTGTGTGTCGTCGACAGTAAAAAGGGTAAGTAAGAATTCTACAAAATACTGGCGATCCAACGTGTCAAGCTAGCAGTGTTGGCAATGTCCTCAAAGACCATGACATGGGTGACTGTATCGAATACCATCGACGGCGCCACGAGGACCGTCCTATCACGCGAGAAACATCGCTTGGCGCAAACTGTGGTGGTGTGTCCTCGACTCGGAGTCCATGTATTCGACGCATGACCCTCCATTTCGACTTGCCACACTCGGCGCGCACCTCTTCTGATCAGTCACTGTTCTCTCACCAAATGTGACTGCAATCCGATGATTTAACCGGCGACCACAGCTTACTGATATCGGAGCCTAGGTTACATTGCTTCAAATGATCGATTGATTTCCAGATTCAGTTCCCTGATCCTGGGATTGCTAGGATTAGACCGACGAATGTCGTCCTGCTCATCTGCAAGTGCCGCTGAATCTGACGGGAAGTTTGGTCTTAGCTCGGGTATTCGACCACCAGGAATGAATCTCGCGCTGCTGCGTTGACGATGACTCGGAAAGTTTTCTCCGCTACACGTACTTCGATTGGTGTGGGTTGATAAACGAAGCGGCGATTGGTAAAATCTCTGAAACTTTCCCAATCCGCCTTCTTTTAATTGAGAAAGGTTCGCTGTTCAGAGATGATGAAGTCGGAGGGTCGGACGATGGAAATTCTCATGGGAAGGTGGTCTGATCTCATTGAAATTACCGATCGCCAGGTTACGCCTTTTATCAGACCTGCAGATACAATTTTTAAATCTGGCGAGCTGCTGCAGTCACCCATAACCATCCTTCACTATGCAAAACGTAGAGCTATCGATCTGTTCCCCCAACGCTGTCTGTGTTTAGTCATTCTATTGGGGAGATTGTGGTGGTGTCCCATAGATCGATGAAGATGACGACGATGACGTAGTCGTCGACAGCGACTCATGGGAAACACTACGTTGTAAATTTGTACAGCATGACGCAACGTAGTCTGTTTCGCTATACTCCCTCAGATGGCCCAGGCCTGAGCAATTCCAGAAATGCACCCTCTCCAGACATCGATTACTCCTCACAGATGTTGAGCGGTGGTGCATTCGGTTCTGACAAACCGAGCAGATCCAAGGTCCGGGGTTTTCTTCGATCCCGGCACGGACCTGTAGAATTCGGAACAAACATTCATCAAACGATGAAAAAATAAACGAACACGAAAAATATATTGCAGACTTGAAAGCCCTTAGTCGGAGTTTTCAGAGTCAATCCGGTGCATAGAACCGGCTTTCTTGGGATTGCCTATCACATTCTCATCGTATTCTGTGTTATTTGCTTGTTTCAATACAGCAATAATGTTTATTATACGTTTATCTGCTATAAAATTTCTTAAAATTTTAATTTAATATTTCTAATTAAACTTGGATTCGCGGCAGTAGTCGAATAGCTTTTGTATTAATTTGCCTCTTTAAACATTTCTGGATACTTATTGTGTTAAGTTTTTATGAGCATTAATAATTTTGATGATGTTGTTAGCAGTTATTCGTTCCTATCGTCCCAATTACGTCCCCAATGGAAATTATAACATAATACGAATATCATGAAAATTAGAACAATAAAAAAAAAATAAAAAAAGAAAGAAAAAAATCGTTCAAGAAAATTAGATAACAATCAACAATAATTGATGAATATATCGCACCCTAAATACAAAAGGCTCACAACTCAAAATTCTAATGCATTAACGCCACTAAAAATAATTATCTTAAGTTCATCGTGCAGAAGCAACGCAATTAACATAAAATAGAGATAACTGTATTTTTCCATTTAAAGAAGATTGTGGTTTGAAAGAAATTTTTGCAGTATTTATAGATGTACTCTAAATTAATTAATGGGAAAAAGTAAATTTTTGGAATATTTTCAGGTGTGACCCTTTTGTATTTACGATGCGACGAGATATACAGGGTTCTCCAACAAGATGTGTTACTTTGAATCACCCGGTATTTCGGTAGCTGTCACTTTTAAAGTATTTATTCTGGAAATGGAACGATTTTTCACTACAAAGGTGATGAAACTCTAGTAGTATCAGTTCGAAAAACTGAAAAGTTTCAGAAACGTTTTATCTCTCGAAGAGGTCATCGCAATTGGCCACCGAGATCTTGTGATTTAACACCTTGCGACTTCTTCCTTTGTGGCCACGTGAAAGATAAGTTCTACGCCAACAGCCCAGCGTCGATTCATGACCTCAAAGATAGAATCCGTGAGGCTATCGAGGACATAGGGCAGCCACTTTGCAATTTGATGCGATCATTTATCTCAAAAAATTTAATTTTTCTTCGCATACCAAAATAACACCTCTTGGTGGAGAACCCTGTACTATACAAAAAAGAGCCTAGAAAACGTGACAAATACGAGTAAAACAATATAAAGTAAATTAAAAATATATATACAGTGCACTCGTGAAAATATGAACACCCCAAAACATAAAAAAATTGTTCTTCTATTGACTACTTAAAATACGAACTCAGTGCAGAAGCTTTGAAATATTAACAGCTTGTTTTTGTATTTTTAAAGGATTTTATCTACCTACACAGTGTTGAAATCGAAATCAACAGGGTAGGTTTCTAAATCAACTGCATTATAATTTGGGGATTACTTCAGTTTTTAGCTTTTTAATTGTATTCACCAGTCAATCAACATTTTTTACATACAAATTTTAATCAGTGCTCACAATCAGCTAAAATTCGATATTCTTTTTGTAAAGTGTTGCAAATTAGCGAATAAATTTGAGGTGAAAAAATCTACAATATGTGGAATAAAAATAAATAAAAATGCCTTTGTTATGCCGAGTACCCAAAAATGGAAAATTCATTATACCGATGGTTTTTGAAAATGAGAGACAAAAAGATTGCTGTTATGACTTATGTTGTTAGAAAAGGCGAAGGAACTTCATAATAAAATAATAGAAGTTTGTTGGGAATTCAATGCCCGTGATGGATGGCGTCAAAACTTCAAAAAGAGACACGGCGTTCGCTTGCGTCAAATATCTGGATCCTTTGAAGAGAAAAATTGAAGAGCTTGAATAAATCAATTGTCAGCTTTGTAACGCTGACGAATCCGGATTGTTTTGGAAATTGTTACCTCAAAAAACATACATGTCTTCATTAGCAAAAATAGCTCCTGGTACAAAAACTAAAACGCATCAAGTTACTTTCTTGTGTTGCGCAGGATCTCATCAACTTAAACTTCTTGTAGTTGGAAACGCTAAAAAGCCCCGCTGTTTTCAGAATTTAATTGCCCTGATCACATTCTAAGTCAGCCTGGATGACAGGTGCCAGTTTTAAAGATTGATATTTGTTCCTGATGTAAAATTTATTCACTTCTGTTAATTATGTAAAGGGTGTTTTTTATTGAGGTATAGAACTTCGAATTGAAATAAAACACAAGAAAATCGTTTTAATGTCCATCAATTTGGATTTATTGGAAGGATAATTTTATGCCATTAATGTTTAAATATGATTTCGGGCATGTGGCCGCCGTTTGCTTGTTGACGTAGCCATTCAACCAAAAATGAGCCTCATCACTGAACAAAATTTTGTGATGAAAATCAGCATCGAGATGAATCTCATTTTCGGCCCATACACCAAAATCACGATGCAGTGCATGGTCTCGCGGCTTTAATTCTTGCACAAGCTGGATCTTGTAAGGTCGCAAGCCAAGATCCATGGTTAACCGAATTAATTGCTCTGATGGACGATTATGTCGACCATAAAATGGACGGAGCTTGCGGTGAACTTCGCGAACTGAACCATTACTTTCGAAATAAATTTGCACGATTTGCAAGCGTTGTTCTTTTGTCAACCTGTTCATGATGAAATGGCAAACCAAACTAAATATTAATCACTTGACAGCTGACAAAATGGCCGCCAGTTAAAAAAGTGATGCCAACTTAAAGTTCTATACCCCAATAAAAAACACCCTTTACATACTATCTCGAAAGTTAGGTAAAACATTTCCTAACCAGAAAAAAACTGCCGCTGAAAGAGAACGCTTTGATGTTGTCTTGTTTTTTGGTAGTGCTATGGTAGGTAGGTTTCAAAATCATTCGCGGGCTGAGATCGAACTTTATTGCGATATACTCGAACATTAGCTTCCATAGGCCGGATGTCCTCGCTTTATGTAAGATGAATTCTGATCCACAGGATTTTCATATTCCTCGCTATCACTCTCTATCCTCTTTCTTTTCTCACCTTGGTCTTCTGGTATAAGTACGGAATGGTGTTGCGTTCCCGATTCAGCAACATTTGGACTTTCATGGTCCAGAATTTAACTTCCTTTGGGTTAAGTTCAAGATTGGATCGCGCACCTTACATTTCGGGTTCCTGGGAAGGGAGGCTACCTTAAACGGCTTTGATGCCCTACTCGACTCGATTTCAAAAATTTTGGAATATTATCCATATATTGGTATTGTAGTTTCTGGGGATTTCAATGTCCAAAACAATTCTTGGCTTTCCCATTCAAGCCATACATCTCCGGAGGTTCAATACGCTGAGGTATTTGCCGCGACTTGGCGCAATTAGTGAATGAACTAATATGCATTCCGCATGTTGAAAGGCAACAACAAAATATTCGTGACATTTTCTTAACCTCACACCCTGAAAAGTACGAGGTTAACATTCTTGCACCTCTTCGTAACGCGGATCATTGCTCCATTTCATAATACTTTTCGTTCTCCGATCTTCGATCCACTACCAATCATCATTCTAAATCAATCAGTCAGCAGACAATGTATATATACGAAAGGGCACGTTGCACAGACAGGTATTTTAACAATCTGGGCGGCCAAAATTCGATTTTTCAAAAATCGATGTTTTTAATAATTACCGATTGTAGGGTAAAGAGAATAGAATGCTTAACTAGATTCCGTTATTTTTTCATTCCTTTTTGCTTACATTCGTTTTCTACACGCTTTCAAAGTTTCTAGTTGCTAATTGTGCATTTACTATTTTGTTGCGTTCAAGTAAAGTAAAAGTTTAAGCAGGCTGTGCGAAGGCTGTATTCAGTTGAAACATATAAGTAAAATGGAAAATTGTAAAGCAGGTAAATATTATTTAATCCAATTAGCTAAATAAAATTATAATTTAAATTCCTACTAGTAAAGCAGCATTGAAAAATATGGTATTTTAGTAAATTTCAATGGGTACCAAAAGCGAACTCTGGTCAAAAAGTTATGCCCCACCACTCACCACCACTTCAATCTGTGATTAAATGTAATCTTAAACATTGTATTGGGCACATGGGGGAAAAAAAAATTGCGGGTTTTTGCGGTTTTGTGTTTTATATGATATGCGGAAAAATATATCATAATTTCTGCTGCTTTACTGTATATTGTTTTGTATATTGAAAAAAACATTTATTCCAAATTTAGGTCCTTCAAAAATCAAGTACATAGTTCGTGGAGACGTTCTGAAAATTACCGATAAAAGCAATCTGTCTGAAATAAACGCATATCTAGCATTTTCAACTTGAAAAATTTGAGGTATTATCTTCCAAATGCTGTAAAAGATCCCCTCTACCCCCCAAATGTTAGCCAATTATTTTTTTACGCCTCACCGAGTAATTTTTTAACATTCTGCTTCATAAATTTACTTCAAATAATTTTGGCCGCCCAGATCGTTAAAATACCCCTCTGTGCGTTGGGTCGAGCTCAATAATTTCTATCAGCTATTTAATTGGAAATTATGTTTCCTAGACAGGATTATTTTCCTTGTTGAAATGGTCGAGAAAATCATTCATCTTATGCATCTTATGGAATATGCACGATTATTTCATCGTCAACGAATTGTTGGTATAATCAGGCATGCAAAGAAGCGGTCAGATCTTAAGAGAAAGCGATCAGAAATTGGCGTTTAAATAAAAATGCTATGCAAGGAGGTCAGATCCAATTGTGACAGAGTGCTAAGGAACGAAAAATGCTCCACGAACAGCGTTTTCGTGATAAAGTTAATTCTTAATTCTTCCAGGGATAAGAGATTTTGGTCATTCGGTAAAAGGGTAAGGAACAATTCTTAATCGTCTATCACAACTCTCGTTAACGCTGACCAGATATTCACTAACCCGGTGGATAAAGCTTACCTTTTGGCTGAATTATTTGCAAAGAATTCATCTTTGCCTGAAGGCAGTCAACCACTCCCCGTGATTGAAAGAGTCTCTAGTTTCTTGCGGCAGATATTTCTTTGAACATGTGGAGTTAAAGTGGTTTTTACAGATCTCAACGTAAATAAAACTCCGGCCCGGATAGCATTTCAGCACTTGTCCTATGTAAGTGCTCCTTGATGCTAGCTCGTCCATTGCGCAATCTTTTCAACATGTCGTACAGTGCTGGTATTTACCCGTCATGTTGGAAAGTTGTCAATGTTCAGCCGATCCCCAAACGAAGGCTACAAATCCGACAAATACCGTCCAATTGCAATATGTTCTGCGCTCTCGAAGGGCATGGAGATCATGGTTAACCACCATATTGTTAGGTATTTAGAGTAACGGCCCTTTCAATGATCGACAGTATGGCTTCCATAGAAATCGATCTACTGTAGACCTGATAGCGATCCTTTCGGAACGATGGAGTAGATCCATTCACCGCCTTGGTGAAAGCAAGGTCGTGGCTCTGGATATTTCCAAGGCGTTCGATTGGGTTCGGCACGGAGCACTCATATCAAAAGTTATTGCATTTGGTGTCGGTCATATGGAGTTTTCTCAGAGATCGCTCTATATGAGATGTTATAGATGGGGTCTCATCCAACGAGCATAGGTATACCACAGAACTGCCACAAGGTTCTGTCCTCTCTCCTTCTCTACTTCTTACTTTCATTGACGACCTGTTGGGTCAGACTGTGAACCCTATCTACTAGCGGATGATAGCAACCTCTGTCATTTTTACTCATTTGAACATCGGCGAAGTCCCCCAGATGTTGAGGACAAAAGGCAAACGTTGAAGGACTGACTTAACCACGATTTGGTGACCATATGTGAGTAGGGCCAAATAAACAGAATAGAGTTTAATGCACAAAAGACCCATTGCTCTTTGTTGTCTCACAAATGTTCAAATGATTAAGCATCGTCGTCAATCTCTATGGGTCGTATGGATATCGATGTATCAGATACTCATGATGTTCTGGGCATGATGATACAGATGATGCTCGTTGGGCAAGCCATATATTGGAAGTGTCGAAAAAAGTATTCAGATGTTTAGGTTTTTTAACTTCACCCCATCTGATATCGTAAATACTTACACCACCTACATCCTGCCTAAAATGGAATATAACTCCCATATATGGGAAGGGGTTCCATAGACATATTTGCTGCTTCTGTACAGAGGAGAGCGATGGTGATGATAGGGTTATTCAACTATATTGTCTCCCTACAGGATTGCCGCAATGTGGGTTGTGTATCGCTATTCTATAGATCTGTTAATGGTATATGTTCGTCAGATATGCGTCGCCTGGTCCCTGACGTTAGAACATTTAGCAGAAATACGCGACTATCCAGGAAACTATAGGAAAAACCCGTTCTTCAGCCTTACTGTTCGCATGGTGAATAATGTTCCAACAATTGTTTTTCCTGCGTGGTATGTCATTATCAAATTCAAGGCCAACGTCAACAAACACTACTGCTTCTGTGCGCGATATAATTGTGTATACTCACCGACCGGGACCTAATGTTTAAAGCCGACTCCGAACGGCTAATACTTTTCTAGAAAGGTTTTACATGGCTTAGAGATTACTCTCTTACTCACGAACATTTGCGAGGTGGAAAACAGCGGCTGAAAAATGTTTGATAGTCTTACCCGGATTTGAACCTGGGATTACTCGTGTGATAGTCGCACTCACTACCTACCTCACCACGGCCATCCACTTATATATTATGGGGTGCGAAGATGCGTTATTTGTATTATTATTGTATACTAGTAAGTTGTAATGCCCCTATGGCGCCCGTTAATTTGCTTGAGAAAGTATTTGTTACTTAATTTTAAAAATTTTGTAAAAAATATTTTGAGAAAACTATTTTGTAAAAAAAAATTTGGAAAAAAAATAAATTTGGAAAAAAAAATTTTGCTGAAAAAAAAATTTTGGAAAAAAAAATTTGTAAAAAAAAATTTTTTTAAAAAAAAATTTCTGTTGAAAAAAATGTTTGTTGAAAAAAAAAATTTTTGTTGAAAAAAAAAAATTTTGGGGAAAAATAAAATTTTGTGGAAAAAAAAAATTTTGCTGAAAAAAAAAATTTTTGTGGAAAAAAAAATTTTGTTGAAAAAAAAATTTGTTGAAAAAAAAAATTTTGTTGAAAAAAAAATTTTGTAAAAAAAAAAAATAGTAAAAAAAAAATTTTGGAAAAAAAAAATTTGGTAAAAAAAAAAATTTGGGGAAAACACAATTTCTGTACAAAAAAAAAATATTATTTTTTTTATTATTTATAGAATGCCTATTTAAATTCCTACGTACTGCGTGACAGAGTCAGTGAATCAGTTTATCAGTGTATCAGTGAATCAGTGTCGAGGGTAAATATATATATACTAGTAAGTTGTAATGCGCCTATGGCGCCCGTTGAAATATGGAAACAAAATTTTGTTGAAAAAAAAAAAATTTTGTGGAAAAAAAAAAATTTTGTTGAAAAAAAAATTTTGTAAAAAAAAAAATTTTGTAAAAAAAAAATTTGTAAAAAAAAAATTTTGGAACAAAAAATTTTGGTAAAAAAAAAATTTGGGGAAAACACAATTTCTGTACAAAAAAAAAATTATTTTTTTTATTATTATTATTTATAGAAAATTATAGAATGCCTATTTAAATTCCTACGTACTGCGTGACAGAGTCAGTGAATCAGTGTATCAGTGAATCAGTGTCGAGGGTAAATATATATTAAGATTAAAAAAATAGAATTATAGAATGCCTATTTAAATTCCTACGTACTGCGTGACAGAGTCAGTGAATCAGTTTATCAGTGTATCAGTGAATCAGTGAATCAGTGTCGAGGGTAAATATATTATTACTAGTAAGCAGTGTTGCCAATTTGGCGGATTTCCCGCTAAATCTAGAGCTTTTTAAATTGCCATCGCGGGAAAAAATGTGATTTAGAGGTTAGCGGGAATTTTAGCGCTTTTTCACCAGCGTTTGGAGGTAAAATTTTTTCTTTGGGAGAGTTGTATTTTATAGTATTAAATGGCATTTAGTAGTATCTTGAAAAGAAATATCAATTTGTTTGTGCTCTAGTGTCAAATAACGGTTCACTGAAAAATAAAAAGAAAACAATCAACACACGGTAAAGCACAAGTATTTTTTTTAAAGATTCTGCGGGTAATAATCCCTTCAATGAACTGGCAAAATTTGTATTAGAAATGTTGTCATTACCTTGGTCTAATGCAGACGTTGAACGAGTTTTTAGTCAACTGAACATAGTTAAAACTAAGTTACGAAACAGGTTAATTACCAGTACTGTGAATGCAGTGCTTCATGTGAGGTAAATTTTTGAATTCATAATAAATGAACGAATATATTGAGAATAATAGTACTCTTCTAATTACAGATATGGTCTCAAACTTAGTAACAAATGCTGCTACGAATATGAAGTTCCTGTAGCCGTACTAAGAGAAGTAGGAACTCTTTCAGCATATAACCTTTAGGCTGCGGAAGACTGGTCACACATTTTTGACTAAATAAATTACTTTTGCATCCATATTAAAGTGCAAACATATAAAGAAGAAAAAAAGTCGGTATCTATATTTTGTCTTCTTATAAATAAATGTAATTAAAAAGTAATAGATTTACGTAGTTTATATGAAAAAATTGCAATAAAAATGTATTTAATGAAAGAAAAGGGTTTTATTTGAAATTAAAAAAGATTGAAGTCAAAATTTTCAACAAATTTCAATTATTTCCAATGGTTTAGCGGTATTTTTGAAGAAAATCCCGCTAAATTAAAAATTTAGCGGTTTCTAGAGGTTTTTTAGTCAGATTTGGCGGTATTTAATGAAAAACACTTGGCAACACTGCTAGTAAGTTGTAATGCGCCTATGGCGCCCGGTGAAACATGGAAACAAATTCTCGTTGAAAAAAAAAAATTTGGTGGAAAAAAAAAATGTTGTTGAACAAAAAATTGTTTGTTCAAAAACAAATTTTTTGTTCAAAAAAAAAATTTTTTTTGAAAAAAAAAATTTTGTTGAAAAAAAAAATTTGTAAAAAAAAAATTTTGGAAAAAAAAAATTTGTAAAAAAAAAATTTTGGAAAAAAAAAATTTGGGGAAAACACAATTTCTGTAAAAAAAAATATTATTTTTTTTATTAAATACCTACGTGACAGAGTCAGTGAATCAGTGTATCAGTGAATCAGTGTATCAGTGTATCAGTGAATCAGTGTATCAGTGAATCAGTGTCGAGGGTAAATAATTTGGTAAAAAAAAAAATTTTTTTTGAAAAAAAAAATTTTGTGGAAAAAAAAAAAAAAATTTTGTAAAAAAAAAAATTTTGTTGAAAAAAAAAAATTTGTAAAAAAAAAATTTTGGAAAAAAAAAATTTGGGGAAAACACAATTTCTGTAAAAAAAAAATATTATTTTTTTTATTATTATTATTTATAGAAAATTATAGAATGCCTATTTAAATACCTACGTACTGCGTGACAGTGAATCAGTGTATCAGTGTCGAGGGTAAATATATATTAAGATAAGATATAAGATTGGACAAATGCTTGTACTTTGGAATCCCATTTCATTTAAATGTCTGCTACGGTTAATTTTAGATCCACAACAATGTTTTTTTTATGTTAGGTAAGTATCTATTTTTTCCACTGGCGACCCCAAGCATGTAAAATCAAATTAGTTTAAGTATAAGTTCAAGCATTGTACGAATGTCTAGACGAATGGGGTCTCGCTAGCTCCGTCGTGGCTATGTGTTTCGATGCACCAGCATCAAATACTGGGAGACTCAATGGAACGTGCAATCTCCAGGAGCAGGTGTTAGATCGAGAGCTCCTGTGCCAGGTCCAGTACACCATGTACGGTGGATGGCAAAAAGTATTTACTGTCTGAAATTAAAACTCTTCCGTGACCAAAACAAGACCTAGACCTCATTGAAAAAATATTGAAATACGAAAGCATTGACCTGTCATTGTTTGACCCGAAAGTGCAAAACACCGTAAAGAGCGAAATGGCGTCAAAAATCTTAACAAATCAAGCAGAAGAAAATTAAAAGTGCTGTAGAAATATGCAATCCAAACTAAAAAAACAACTACTGCCGAAATTCCAAGAAGAAGGTAACCCAGCCCTAATTACAAGTGAGACTTACCTTTTGTTCAAGAGATTAAACATTAACACCGAATTTCTGGAAAAAGATCATGTAACTTGGCCGCAGAGCATCCAGGAGGGGCATAGGCTGGAAAACAACTTCAGGAGTTAAGCTCATCACAGATTACATCCAATTACTTAAAAAGGACGAACAAAAACAACACGTTGTCCAAGTAGTCTGCAGATGCCGTCAGGTGTGTCCAGATAGCTCCAAAACCCTTGAATATATTTAAATAAGAATTAAATAGAAAAGACATTTATTATACATGATTTTTTAAATACATAATTGTTTTCATTCCAAAAATGTATAAGGGGTACCTACCTCTTCGTTCTAAGGGGTAACTAGTCACGTTTTTAGGGACATTGGCCCCATTATCTTGAATTCAGTACTACTTACGTATTTTTTTACTGCTTATAAAATATTATAAACAGTATCGGCTTCAATTTGATGTATGAGACGGGCAAATATATTAAACCGTTCTAGAGATATGTGTATGAAAAGTCGCCAAATTGCCAAAAAAAAAATATCGAGATTTTCAAAACTTTGAGCCCCACTGGGGGTAACATCGTTCAATAGTGCTCAAACTTTGGCGATCCTAAAATCTGACAGAAAGAAATATATAGGGGGTCCCCCAACAAATTTTAATGTATATATATTAGAGCACCTTAATATATATATTAGAGCACCTTAATATATATATATTAGAGCACCTTAATATATATATATTAGAGCTGCAGTTTCAAGGGTCCCGGTCAGAATAGTTTGACCCTTGGTCTTAATCTTAAATGCTGAAAATTTTACCAAAACGGACATCAAACATACAAAACATCAACAACAAACAACAACAATATCACCAGCAGTCACACACATCATCATCAACGCCAACACGAAGGGCTTTTTAATGCTCCCCTTCTCCTGTGTTCCCCCCTTCCACTCGGCATCCCTTTTCGCATAATACAAACGACTGTGCTCTCTTCATGTCGCTGCCTGACTTGTGTTGAAGATTTAACACTGAACACTTGTTGGGTCTAGCAGCGGCAAGAGGGGTGCACAGTTATTTGTATTTATTCTTTGATATTGTTTTGTGTTTCTGTATGTTACAATGGTAGGTTCATTGAAATTGTAGTTGCTGGAGATTTCAATGTCCATAATCAATCTTTGCTTTCCCATTCGAGCCACACTTTCTCTTCCCACAGAGGCCTTGTGGTATACATACTTAATGGTGTGGTGTTTGGATTTGGATCCATAATCAATCTTTATAATAACTTGACGCAACTAGTGAATGAACCAACACACATTCCGCGTGTTGAAGGGCAATATCATAATATTCTTGACCTTTTCTTAACCTCACACCCTGAAAAGTATGAGGTTAACATTCTTGCACCTCTTGGTAACTCGGATCATTGCACCATTTCAGCATCCTTTTCGTTCTCCGATCTTCGATCCACTTTTAAACCAGTCACGAAGCGGACAATGTATTTATACGAAAAGGCACGTTGGGCCGAGCTCAACAATTTTTATCAGCAATTTAATTGGAAGTTATGTTTCCTAGACAATAATGCGATGCTGCTGCTGAAATGGTTGAGAAAATAATTCTTCTTGGAATTAACACGTTTATTCTCTCGAAGACTACTTTAATTAAACCTTCAAAGAATTGTTGGTTTAATCAGTCATGCAAAGAAGCTGTCAGATCTAAAGAGGAAGCGTTCAGAAATTGGCGTTTAAATAAAAATGTCAATACTGAGCTGCTACGCAAGCAGGCAAGATCAAGGTGTGCCAGAGTACTTAGGCGTGAAAAACTTCTTCACAAACAGCGTCTTCATGCTACAGTTCTTTCTACTCCCAGGGGAAGCTAGAGCTTCATTTGTTAAAAGGGTAAGGAACAATTCTTCATCTTCTATTTCAACCCTAGTTAACGGTGACCAGATATTCACTGACCCGGTTGACAAACCTAACCTCCTGGCTGAAATATTTGCAAAGAATTCATCTTTACCAGAAAGCAGTCAACCACTCCCCGTGATCGAAAACGTATCTAGTTCGATGTCCCAGATATTGTTAAAAGGGTTCTTGCGGATCTCAACGTAAATCAAACTCCGGGCCCGGATGGTATTTCAGCCCTTGTCCTATGTAAGTGCTCTTCGACGCTAGTTCGTCCATTGCGCAATCTCTTCAACATGTCGTACCGTGCTGGCATTTATCCTTCAAGTTGGAAATTTGCCAATGTTCAGCCGATCCCCAAGAAAGGTGAGGCTATTAATTCTGCGAATTACCGTCCAATTGCAATATGTTCTGCGCTCTCGAAGGTTATGGAGAGCATGGTTAACCACCATCTTGTCAAGTATTTAGAGTCTAATGGCCTTCTAAATGATCGACAGTATGGCTTCCGTAGAAATCGATCTACCGGAGACCTGATGGCGTTCCGTACGGAGCGATGGAGTCGTTCTATTGCATTTGGTGTCGGTCATATGGAGTTTTCTCAGAGATCGCTCTATATGAGTTGTTATAGATGGGGTCTCATCCAACGAGCATAGGTTGACCGCAGGAGTTCCACAAGGCTCTGTCCTATCTCCCTCTCTATTTCTTATTTTCATTGACGACTTGTTGGGTCAGACTGTGAACCCGATCTACTTCTTTGCGGATGACAGTAACCTATGTCATTCATACTCATTTGATCATCGGTCAGGTCCTCTGGAGGTCGAGGACAAAAGGCGAATGATGAATGACTCACTTAACCGCGATTTGGCGACGATTTGTGAGTGGGGCCACATGAATAGAGTAGATTTTAATGCACAAAAGACCCAGTGCTGTTTGTTGTCACACAAACGTTCACCAGATCCAGCATCGTCGTCAATTTCTATGGGTGGTGTGGATATCGACGAATCAGACACTCTTGATGTTCTGGGCATGAAGATACAGGGTGATGCTCGCTGGGCTAGCCATATATTCGAAGTGTCGAAAGAAGCATTCAAGTGTTTTGGCTTTTTGAAGCGGTGCAAGAAATACTTCACTCCATCTGATCTCGTAAATATTTACACCACCTACATCCGGCCTAAAATGGAATATAAGTCCCATATATGGGCAGGAGCTCCAAAGACATCTTTGCAGCTTTTGGACCGTGTACAGAGAGCGGTGGTATTGTCTCCCTTCAGCATCGTCGGAATGTGGGTTGTATATCGCTGTTCTATAGATATTTTAACGGTATCTGTTCGTCAGATATCCGTCGTCTGGTCCATGAAGTTAGAACATTTAGTCGGAATACACGGCTATCCAGGGTCTCTCATCCGTTCATTGTGAAATGGCCGGTTGATCGGACGACGCACTGTTCCGTCCGTCTGTTTCTCTGTGTCGTCTGTTTAAAAATATAAGAATAAACAACCAAAACTAAAAACAAAAACATAAAAAAAGAACAATAACAACACTCCATAAAATAACTTCTCCACAATATCAATAACAAAACAATAAACCGGCTACCTACAAAACAACAACCATCGCCCACGCACATTGACAACAACAATAACAGTTCAAATTCCAACTCCAAACGCATTCAAAACAACAGACAACACTAAGGCCTTTTTTATGTTCGCTTTTCTGTCTTGTACTTGTGTTTCACCCCTTCCCTAAACTTTTAGCTTAATACATACAAATAATACTGCGCTCTTCTTGTCGCTGTTCTGTTAGTTGTTGTAGGTATAACACTGAACAGCTAACAGAAATAACAGCGGCGGGAGGGCTGCAGTATTATTTTTGTTTTGCTTTGACGTTGTCTTGTTATTTGGTAATGTTATGGCAGGTAGGTTTCAAATTCACTTCGCGAACATTCGCGGGTTGAGGTCGAATTTTTTGCGGTATACTCGCACATTCGTTTCCATAGGACGGATGTCCTCGCTCTATGTAAGACCCAGGTATGTGAGGATTCTGATCCACAGGATTTTCACATTCCTGTTTATCACACTCTATCCTCTTTCTCTTCACACAGAGACCTTGTGGTATTTATACGTAATGGTGTTGTGTTCCAGAGTCAGCAACACTTTAACTCACAAGATCCAAAATTTAACTCCCTTTGGGTTAAGTTCAGGATTGGATCACACCTATTACACTTCGGGTTTCTTTATAGAAGTCCAAATTTGGAAAGGGAGGGTACCCTCAACGGCGTCGACGCCCTTTCCGACACTATATAAAAAATGTTAGAAGATTGTCCAGACAGTGAAATTGTGGTCGGTGTCCATTATCAATCATGGTTTTCCCATTCAGTTACACTTCTCCGGAGGGACAGTACGCTGAGCTTTTCGCCGGGCATAATAACTTGAAGAAACTAGTGAATGAACCAACGCACATTACAGCTCGAATTTGTCCACCAATTTCTGTATTGCGGTCCGACAAGATGCTTCACAACGACCCAAAATGCTTTAGGTTTGCGAACTGTGACTGCAAGATTTTCACCATTTTTGTAGTGAATTTTAATAACTTCAATGCGTTGCTGAAGCGTGTATCGTTCCATTTTTAGTAATGGCATAGATTCTACATGTGAAATGCCAAGGAATAAATGCTTCAAAAGTGACAGCTACCGAAAGACCGGGAGATTCAAAATAACACCTCTTGTTGGATGTTAACGGCATACCTTGTGTTTAAAGCGAGGTTTTTCGCTTTCCTTCTTGATCACAACTTACAGATCAAGATTGTCCACCAATTATTCCGTTGTACAAACAGCTCAGGTGTACAGTATAATTGTACTCGCAAACAATTGTTATTGCCAAGAAAAACGCAATTGTACACAATTCTAATAACCACAATTATTTTATTCTAAAAAAGTTTGACTTCAAGTATCAATTCTTTACTTGAGTCTTTCACGATCGGTGGTTGTTTTTAGACAGACGAAAATTATCTCTTCTTTCTGACAATTAGAAACAAGCAAAGGAGAAGAAGAAAAAATAAAAAAGAGAACAAACTTGACAACTTCTTTCAGTGTAGTCAACTTTCAAATCAATTTTAACGATTTCTATACATTTACAAAATTTAATTCATTCAACTCTCTAATTCTATTCCAATAAAAATTCAAATTTAGTAAACTAACAACTATTTATAATTTAATGAATTATTGTTGCAAACGTCATTTGACGTAACACCGGCCCCGTTGCAAGGCTGCAAGCTACAACCAGCCTTCAATTCATCAACTGGTAGCAGAGCTAACTTATGTATAGGACGTCTATAGGTACCGTCCTTTGTTTTTATTTCTGCAACTCGGACCTTGTTGTCTGCGCTGGTTTCCACTGTAACGACCTTGCCAGTTAACCATTTCTGTGGTGGAAGATTGTCTTCGTGCATAATCACCACGTCTCCAATTTTGATGTTGTCGACTGGAGTTCTCCACTTGCCTTTGCTCTGAAGTTCTCTCACATAGTCCCGCCGCCACGCATCCCAGAAGTGCACCTTGAGAGAGGACAATATTCGAAACCGCTTTAATGAGTCGGCCTTGTTGTCTTATTCTTCTACGGCTGGCAGCGCTTTGAGCGATGACCCTATTAACAAATGTGCAGGAGTTAGTGCTACTTCGTCGTTTGGATCTTCTGTTAAAGCGACGATTGGTCGGGAGTTCAGCACGGCTTCGACATCGACCAGGATTGTTGTGAGTTCTTCGTATGTTATGCCTGCATTGCCTATTGTTCTCAGCATTAATCGTTTCGCTGACTTCACCGCTGCTTCCCACAATCCTCCGAAGTGAGGTGCGCGTGGTGGAATAAATTTGAACTCTATTCCTCTCTCCGCGCTTATCTGTTGAATTTTGGTTTGACTCTTGGCGTTCCATACTCTGTCTGTCCCGACGAAATTTTTGGCGTTGTCGCACCATACCGTGCGTGGAAGACCTCTTCTGCCAACAAACCTGTTAAGAGTACATAGAAAAGTGTCAGTTTGCAAATCAGACAAAGCTTCTAAGTGAATCGTCTTAGACGCGAAACAAACGAATACTGCCATATACGTCTTAACTGGAGGCCTACCCCTTATTCTCAATGTCGTTAATACCGGTTCACACAAATCAACACCACATACATAGAATGGGCGATAACTTATAAATCTATCCCTTGGCAAGTCACCCATTATTTGCGAACTCATCTTAGGTTTAAAACGGAAACAGACAATACAACTATTCACCGTTTTGCTTGCCAGTATTCTAGCATTTATCACCCACAACTTTTCACGGGATAATCCTAGCAAAACCTTTGGGCCAGCATGACAATTCGATCTGTGTAAATTAGAAAAGTATAAACGCATAAAATGCGAACCTCTAGTAAGTAACATCGGAAACTTTTCGTCGTATGGCAACGAAGATTTACTTAGTCGACCCCCTACTCTTAAGAGCGAAAAATTAAATTCGTCCATGACGAAATTATGAATAAAGGGGCTCAACTTTTGAATATGACTGCGGCTTGTTAAAGCCGACTGTTCTAGCGTGGCTATATCATCTTTAAATTCTTTTTGCTGTATCATTTGAACTATTTTCAAAAAAGCATGGTCCAATTCTCTAACCCCCAAATGATCAGTACGGACCCGACATTTTCTTTTCATACGTCGAATGAAACGTATTATGTACGCCACAATCCGTATAATTTTCCCATATGACGACACTCTCTCAATGGAGGCCAATATTCTATTCTCCATTAATTCCGTTGATACCATGGACAACTTAAGTTTCTTCTTTTCCAACAACATCTCATCCGCGGAGACTTCCAAGTTAGAATTCATTGGCCACTCTGTATCTCTTAAACACAAAAAATCTGGACCCGTGAGCCATATCGAATTCTGCAGCTCATCGACGTCACACCCACGCGAAACTATATCTGCAGGATTTGCTGCAGACGGTACATACCTCCACTTCGAATCAGGGGCGTAATCATGAATTTGTGCAACTCGATTACTTACAAATGTATTCAACAATGATGGATGCGTTTTTAGCCAGTGCAGAATAATCTGGGCGTCACTCCAGAAGAACACGTCCTTAATTTCATAATTAGACAAATTACCTCTCACAACAGACCATAATTTACTTAACAAATGTGCACTGCATAATTCTAACCGTGGCAATGTCTTCACCTTTTTGGAAGGAGCAACTCTAGATTTTGCTACTAATAATCTTGATGTCATACCTCGTACTCCCTTGGACACTACATAAATACAACAACCATATGCCTTCATAGAAGCATCGGCAAATCCATGTATATGTACAGATGCGTTTAGCGTTGTACCAACGAATCGAGGTATACTTACTTCACCAATTCGGGAAAGTACGGCTTTAAAATTGCTCCAGTCAGTGTCCAAGCTCTGGGGAATGGATTCATCCCAGTCAAGATTATTTTCCCATAGACCTTGCAAAATCATCTTTGCTTTTATTATAAGAGGGGCTAATAATCCCAAAGGATCGAAAAGACGTGAAGAAATAGACAGAATATTTCTCTTAGTTGCCGGAAGGTTTTCAAACTCGCTCTCCAACTGGAATGATAACTCGTCTTCTCGTGGTCTCCACTTTATACCAAGCGCTCTAGTTGCATCGGAATCACGCAAATCTAAATAAGTAAGAAATTCGTCACCATTATAATGACTATAATTAGAATACCATTTAGCCAACGAGAACCCACAAGAGCTCAAAATTTGAATGACTTCTCTGCGTATTTGCAACAGTGTTTCCACATTATCAGCGCCAGAGAGCAAATCGTCAACATAGAAGTCGTTGGCTATAATTTTTGAACCGAGAGGGTAGACGTCTTTGAAGATATCACTAATTTCCTTGAGGCACCTGATCGCAAGAAATGGAGCAGGAGCAGTGCCGTACGTCACTGTATTTAATTCAAAAATTTGAATTGGTAAATTTTCGTTCTCACGCCACATAACTAACTGAAACTTGCGATCCCTTTTATGCACAGAAACTTGTCTGTACATTTTTGTGATATCTGCCGTAATGGCGTATTTGTTTAACCGAAACTTAGTCAATGTGGAAAACAAATCATTTTGTATGGTTGGGCCTACCATCAAAATGTCATTCAATGATCTCATACTGGTCGTTTTGCAAGAGGCGTCGAAAACCACTCTTAGCTTCGTGGTCGTGCTGTGTGATCTCATTACACACTGGTGTGGTATAAAATAATGGGGCTCATTTGGGATATCCCCTAAAACTGGAGACATATGTCCAAGAGTTATATATTCCTTCATAAAATCCATATACATTGTTCTTAATTCGTGATCTTTCAGCATTCTACGCTCAAGACATAAAAATCTGCGTTTAGCCGTTCCATAAGAATGACCCAATTCGCATGGGTCTGACTTAAAAGGCAATCGAACCTCAAACCTACCACAATCAATACGCCTTGTATTTTTCGAAAAATAACTTTCGCACATCAATTGTTCCGGTGTCATTCTACAGTAGTTTGGAACTTCTTCAACTTCCCAAAAACGTTGTACCAGTTCGCTTAGTTCCGACATGCGTTTCTCCTCAGAATCTGCCACTATGTTGCAAACTCGGGAAGAACGCACACCTGACCCACACTTTCCTGACACTATCCAACCAAGAAGTGTCTTTTGCAATATAGGCAACTGGGGACCCAATTTTATCTGACCTACGGATAACAATTCAAAAAAAGATTCTGCCCCAACTAATACATCTATCTTCTGGGGACTGTCAAATTGAGGGTCTGCCATACTTAAATTGGGAGGTATACCTAATGAAGCTTTATCGATATGCTCAAGAGGTTGCGGACTTGTAATATTTTTTAAAACATAAAAATCTGCCAAGAATTCGAAGTCGTTGACGCAGGATTTAACATACGTAATGATTCCATGCCTTACTTTTCTATTACTATCCCCAACTCCCACAATATTTAAAGACGTATCAAATCTTTTCACGGATAATCGATGAGCGATGTCTTCAGTCATCAGATTAATTTGTGAACCCGAATCCAGTAATGCCCGAACCATTCGATATTTTCCACTATTGTCCCTAATTTGGACCATTGCCGTTGCCAGTATTACCTGCCGATCAGAAGCATCATGTATATGTAACGCCGATGCATTATGAGTATTTGCCATGTCCGGCTGTAAATTAGAACATTGGGCTGCACTTCGATTCGACGTTGCAGCTATTTCAAAACATTGTGTGGTACTGTGTTTAGTCATACCAACATTTTCCCTTGATCCAATCAAGTCAGGGTTGTGCAAAGCTACATGATGCGGTTTCTGGCAAATCCTACAACGAAGCGCTCGACACTTTCTGACTGTGTGCCCACATTTCAAGCAATTTATACACAACCCATTTCGCTTTGTATATTCAAATCTCTTATCGACTTTCAAATCTAAAAACCTTGAACAAGCAGCAATGAAATGATCCTTGCCAGCACAAAATGAACATTCCTCTCCTTCCTTCTGTGAACAAGTGAAAGAAAATTGACTACCCCTTGTATCTCTGCCCTTAGGTTTCAGCTTGCCAAGTTTCTGCGTCGCCTGATCCCCAATCGCCGATCTATCCTCATTGATTTCCAAAAACTGGCAACGCCTTATCAATACCGATGCACAATCACTCCATTGCGGCAGTTTCGCATAATCAAGTTGCTCATCCCATTTCTCTTTAGAACCTGCATCCAATTTAGACAATACTAGATGAATCACAACAGATTGACTCACATCCCTATCATTACCTAAATGAGAAAGGGAATCCAAAACGGCCGATACAGTATCTATTATTTGTCTCAACTCAGATGAATTCGGTTTCGACATTTTCCTAAGGTTGAACAACGTGGAGATATGATCCTGAAAAATTAGGCATTTATTATCATACCTCTCAGCTAACCTGGCCAACGCACTATCATAATTCTCCTCATTGACTTGGAAAGCCTTAACTGTTCGCAATGCGTCATCCTGGAGACTGGAAATTAAGTGATTAAATTTCTCAATTTTGTTCAACGTAGGATCCTCGTGAACTAGGCTATTGAAACAAGCTATAAAATTCTTAAATTCTGAATATTTTCCCCCAAATTTAGGTATCTTCAAATGAGGAAGCCTATTTGTGGGAGGCATTGGCATGGTCATTGATGCATCATGTGCCGTACTCGCACGACGACTTCCACCTAGACGTGAAAGCAGCAATGATTTGGCTGAGATGCATACCTCATCTAATTCCCCACGCTTATCATCTGGTGCAATCTTTTCAATTTCAGTCTGGTAGGCCATTAACTGTTTAATGTAAGAGTTGAGTATTTCCAACCTGCATTCTAAATCGATAGGGTTTAACGAAGGGCGCTCCTCCAAGTATTTCTTGATTCGACTAATGTTGCCCTTTGCCGATGATCTTTGTTTCAACAGTGAGGATAATGTTGAAGAATTTGCAATATCATCATTTTCGTTACCCATGATGTACAACCCTTACAATTCAATCACAATAGTTTATCAATTTAAATGTTTTATTACTATTTCTTTCTCTTTTTTTTTCACAATTAAAATTTTCAGAAGTTCTCTTTTAAAAATGAAAAGGTAGCCAGGCTGTTAAATTCCTAATCACCAAGACTCGTCACTCTAAAACAAAAGAACCCTATATTAATTCACAGAGAAAAGAGAAAGCATGAACATGTGATTTAATGTATGTATAGGGAATGATGTTACAAACAAACAACAATATGCTTTCGAAATGACTTTGTGGTTAATGTGTTTCTTGCGGGGGTATGTGCATGTGAAGGGTATGTGTATATAAGGGGTATGTGTATATGAGGCGTATGTGTATATTACTGTTTGTATATGTGTATGCAACTACAATGTCTAATATCGAACTCCGAAACTAACTGTTGCAATTGCCAATAATTATGCAACAATGAGGTTAGGTTCCTATTGAACAATATGTATACAACCTTATACGTTCCAACTCGGCAATCCGCTTCAACGGCAGCAGCTTGACAATTACCAACCACTCCAAATACTCGACAGCAGCAGCTGCGGCACACAAATCTTCCAATTCAGTCCTGTCACGGTCGCCAATGTTTAAAGCGAGGTTTTTCGCTTTCCTTCTTGATCACAACTTACAGATCAAGATTGTCCACCAATTATTCCGTTGTACAAACAGCTCAGGTGTACAGTATAATTGTACTCGCAAACAATTGTTATTGCCAAGAAAAACGCAATTGTACACAATTCTAATAACCACAATTATTTTATTCTAAAAAAGTTTGACTTCAAGTATCAATTCTTTACTTGAGTCTTTCACGATCGGTGGTTGTTTTTAGACAGACGAAAATTATCTCTTCTTTCTGACAATTAGAAACAAGCAAAGGAGAAGAAGAAAAAATAAAAAAGAGAACAAATCGAACTTGACAACTACTTTCAGTGTAGTCAACTTTCAAATCAATTTTAACAATTTCTATACATTTACAAAATTTAATTCATTCAACTCTCTAATTCTATTCCAATAAAAATTCAAATTTAGTAAACTAACAACTATTTATAATTTAATGAATTATTGTTGCAAACGTCATTTGACGTAACACCTTGAAATAAACATCCGATCATTGATCTCAAAATCTCTTTGAATACCAAAATAAAATCTCTTGTTCGAAACCCATGTATTTTCGATAAACGGGTTAGGATTTTTTTCTAAATATGTGCATTTCTTTATTACTTCAACAAGAAAATGTTTTCGATAAAAAAATCTTATCACATAATTCCCAAATAATGTTTTCCCTCGAATACTACTTCGATTAAACCTTCAAAGAATTGTTGGTTTAATCAGACATGCAAAGAAGCTGTCAGATCGAAAGAGGAAGCAAAAGTTTGTGCTAAAGTTCTTTCTTCTCCCAGGGGAAGTAAGAACTTTTGGTCATTCGTAAAAAGGGTAAGGGACAATTCTTCATCTTCTATTCCAACTCTCGTTAACGATGACCAGATATTCACTGACCCGGTTGACAAACCTAACCTTCTGGCTGAAACATTTGCAAAGAATTCATCTTTGCCAGACTGCAGTCAACCACTCCCCGTAATCGAAAACGTATCTAGTTCGATGCCTCAGATATTTTTCGATCACGTGGGGTCAAAAGGGTTCTTGCAGATCTCTATGTAAATAAAACTCCGGGCCCGGATGGCATTTCAGCACTTGTTCTATGTAAGTGTTCTTCGACGATAGCTCGTCCATTGCGCAATCTTTTCAACATGTCGTACCGTGTTGGTATTTACGCTTCACGTTGGAAGGTTGCCAATGTTCAACCGATCCCCAAGAAAGGAGATGCTACTAATGCTGCGAATTACCGTCCAATTGCAATATGTTCTGCGCTCTCGAAGGTTATGGAGAGCATGGTTAACCACCATCTTGTTAAGTATTTAGAGTCTAACGGCCTTCTTAATGATCGACAGCATGGCTTTCGTAGAAATCGATCTACTGGAAACCTGATGGCGTTCCTTTCGGAGCGATGGAGTCGATCCATTCACCGCCTTTGTGAAAACAAGGTCGTGGCTCTGGATATTTCCAAGGTGTTCGATAGGGTCTGGCACGGAGCACTCATATCAAAACTTATTGCATTTGGTGTCGGTAATATCTTCTCTCGATTCATATCAAGTTTTCTAAGGGATCGCTCTATATGAGTTGTTATAGATGGGGTCTCATCCAACGAGCATAGGTTGACCGCAGGAGTGCAATAAGGTTCTGTCCTCTCTCCTTCTCTATTTCTTATTTTCATTGACGACCTGTTGGGTCAGACTGTGAAACCGATCTACTCCTTTGCGGATGACAGTAACCTATGTCATTCATACTAATTTTAGGTCCCATGGAGGTCGAGGACAAAAGTCGAATGATGAATGACTCACTTATCTGCGATTTGGCGATTTGTGAGTGGGGCCAAATAAATAGAGTAGATTTTAATGCGCAAAAGACCCAGTGCTATTGGTTGTCACACAAACGTTTACCAGATCCAGCATCGTCGTCAATTTCTATGGGTGGTGTGGATATCGACGAATCAGACACTCTTGATGTTCTGGACATGAATATACAGGGTGATGCTCGCTGGGCTAGCCATATATTCGAAGTGTCTAAAGAAACATTCAAGTGTTTAGGCTTTATAAATCGGTGCAAGAAATATTTCACTCCATCTGATCTCGTAAATATTTACACCACCTACATCCGGCCTAAAATGGAATATAACTCCCATATATGGGCAGGAGCTCCAAAGACATCTTTGCAGCTTTTGGACCTTGTACAGAGGAGAGCGGTGGTGATTATTGGGGATAGTAGGGTATCCAACTCTATTGTCTCCCTTCAGCATCGTCGGAATGTGGGTTGTATATCGCTGTTCTATAGATATTTTAACGGTATCTGTTCGTCAGATATCCGTCGTCTGGTCCATGAAGTTAGAACATTTAGTCGGAATACACGGCTATCCAGGGTCTCTCATCCGTTCATTGTGAAATGGCCGGTTGATCGGACGACGCACTGTTCCGTCCGTCCGTTTCTCTGTGTCGTCTGTTTAAAAATATAAGAATAAACAACCAAAACTAAAAACAAAAACATAAAAAATGAACAATAACAACACTCCATAAAATAACTTCTCCACAATATCAATAACAAAACAATAAACCGGCTACCTACAAAACAACAACCATCGCCCACGCACATTGACAACAACAATAACAGTTCAAATTCCAACTCCAAACGCATTCAAAACAACAGACAACACTAAGGCCTTTTTTATGTTCGCTTTTCTGTCTTGTACTTGTGTTTCACCCCTTCCCTAAACTTTTAGCTTAATACATACAAATAATACTGCGCTCTTCTTGTCGCTGTTCTGTTAGTTGTTGTAGGTATAACACTGAACAGCTAACAGAAATAACAGCGGCGGGAGGGGTGCAGTATTATTTTTGTTTTGCTTTGACGTTGTCTTGTTATTTGGTAATGTTATGGCAGGTAGGTTTCAAATTCACTTCGCGAACATTCGCGGGTTGAGGTCGAATTTTTTGCGGTATACTCGCACATTCGTTTCCATAGGACGGATGTCCTCGCTCTATGTAAGACCCAGGTATGTGAGGATTCTGATCCACAGGATTTTCACATTCCTGTTTATCACACTCTATCCTCTTTCTCTTCACACAGAGACCTTGTGGTATTTATACGTAATGGTGTTGTGTTCCAGAGTCAGCAACACTTTAACTCACAAGATCCAAAATTTAACTCCCTTTGGGTTAAGTTCAGGATTGGATCACACCTATTACACTTCGGGTTTCTTTATAGAAGTCCAAATTTGGAAAGGGAGGGTACCCTCAACGGCGTCGACGCCCTTTCCGACTCTATTTCAAAAGTCTTAGAAGTTTATCCGGACAGTGAGATTGTAGTTGCTGGGGATTTCAATGTCCATAATAATTCTTGGCTTTCCCATTCGAGCCATACATCTCCGGAGGGCCAGTAAGCTGAGCTTTTTGCCGCGCACATCGACTTGGCGCAATTAGTGAATGAATCAATTCCGCGTGTTGAAGAGCAACAACAAAATATTCTTGACCTTTTCTTAACCTCACACCCTAAAAGAACGAGGTTAACATTTCTTGGTAACTCGGATCATTGCATAATTTCAGCATCCTTATCATTCTCCGATCTTCGAGCCACTTCTAAACCAGTCACGAAGCGGACAATGTATATATACGAAAATGCACGTTGGGCTCAGCTCAACATTTTTTACCAGCAATTTAAATGAAAATTATGTTTTCTAGACAACAAAGTCGATGCTGCTGCTGAAATGGTTGAGAAAATAATTCTTCTTGGTATAAATACATTTATTGCCTCGAAGACTACTTTAATTAAACCTTCAAAGAATTGTTGGTTTAATCAGTCATGCAAAGAAGCTGTCAGATCCAAAGAGGAAGCGTTCAGAAATTGGCGTTTAAATAAAAATGCCAATACTGAGCTGCTACGCAAACAGGCAAGATCATCGTGTGCCAGAGTAAAAACTTCTTTACGAACAGCGTCTTCGTGCTAAAATTCTTTCTACTCCCGGGGGAAGTTAGAGCTTTTGGTCATTTGTTAAAAGGGTAAGGAACAATTCTTCATCTTCTATTTCAACCCTAGTTAACGGTGACCAGATATTCACTGACCCGGTTGACAAACCTAACCTCCTGGCTGAAATATTTGCAAAGAATTCATATTTACCAGAAAGCAGTCAACCACTCCCCGTGATCGAAAACGTATCTAGTTCGATGTCCCAGATATTGTTAAAAGGGTTCTTGCGGATCTCAACGTAAATCAAACTCCGGGCCCGGATGGTATTTCAGCACTTGTCCTATGTAAGTGCTCTTCGACGCTAGTTCGTCCATTGCGCAATCTCTTCAACATGTCGTACCGTGCTGGCATTTATCCTTCAAGTTGGAAATTTGCCAATGTTCAGCCGATCCCCAAGAAAGGTGAGGCTATTAATTCTGCGAATTACCGTCCAATTGCAATATGTTCTGCGCTCTCGAAGGTTATGGAGAGCATGGTTAACCACCATCTTGTCAAGTATTTAGAGTCTAATGGCCTTCTAAATGATCGACAGTATGGCTTCCGTAGAAATCGATCTACCGGAGACCTGATGGCGTTCCGTACGGAGCGATGGAGTCGTTCTATTCACGCCCTTGGTGAAAGTAAGGTCGCAGCTCTAGATATTTCCAAGGCGTTCGATAGGGTCTGGAACGGAGCACTCATATCAAAAATTATTGCATTTGGTGTCGGTCAATGAAGTTTTCTCAGAGATCGCTCTATATGAGTTGTTATAGATGGGGGTCTCATCCAACGAGCATAGGTTGACCGCAGGAGTTCCACAAGGCTCTGTCCTATCTCCCTCTCTATTTCTTATTTTCATTGACGACTTGTTGGGTCAGACTGTGAACCCGATCTACTTCTTTGCGGATGACAGTAACCTATGTCATTCATACTCATTTGATCATCGGCCAGGTCCTCTGGAGGTCGAGGACAAAAGGCGAATGATGAATGACTCACTTAACCGCGATTTGGCGACGATTTGTGAGTGGGGCCACATGAATAGAGTAGATTTTAATGCACAAAAGACCCAGTGCTGTTTGTTGTCACACAAACGTTCACCAGATCCAGCATCGTCGTCAATTTCTATGGGTGGTGTGGATATCGACGAATCAGACACTCTTGATGTTCTGGGCATGAAGATACAGGGTGATGCTCGCTGGGCTAGCCATATATTCGAAGTGTCGAAAGAAGCATTCAAGTGTTTTGGCTTTTTGAAGCGGTGCAAGAAATACTTCACTCCATCTGATCTCGTAAATATTTACACCACCTACATCCGGCCTAAAATGGAATATAAGTCCCATATATGGGCAGGAGCTCCAAAGACATCTTTGCAGCTTTTGGACCGTGTACAGAGAGCGGTGGTGATTATTGGGGATGGTAGGGTATCCAACTCTATTGTCTCCCTTCAGCATCGTCGGAATGTGGGTTGTATATCGCTTTTCTATAGATATTTTAACGGTATCTGTTCGTCAGATATCCGTCGTCTGGTCCATGAAGTTAGAACATTTAGTCGGAATACACGGCTATCCAGGGTCTCTCATCCGTTCATTGTGAAATGGCCGGTTGACCGGACGACGCACTATAGAGAAAATTCGTTCTTTAGCCGAACCGTTCGTATGTGGAATAATCTTCCAGCAAATGTGTTTCCTGCCAGTTGTGACATTCAGAAATTCAAAACAAATGTCAACAAACACTACTCCCTCTTTCCACCTTCCGATACCCTAATTTCCTTCAGCTAACACAATGCATTGCATTTATAGGGGGCATACCCTTAGTGTTGGCCTTCAAAAAAAAAAAAGGATTTTTTTGATTTAAGAAGTGGAAATACTTTTTGGTAAATTATATTTTGGGAGAATTGGAGTATTATATTTCAATGAGGAAATTGCAATTACGCATATTTTGAGAGAAATGAAAAAGTAAAATGAAAACCAATTATGAATCCGGAAACAGTGACGGCGGGGGTGTAAATCACCACAGCAGCACATACAACAACAAAAGTTTGTGCACAGAGGAATCAATACGAGACTGCACTCGGTTAGCGATACGAAATGAGAGTATTGGAAGAAGGAACGAGGAAGTAGTGTTTGTTGAGGTTGGTCTTGAATTTGATAATGTAGTCAGCGTTTGTCTCCTGTCCGGAGCACACGCACATTTGCCTGTCCGGTCGTCGTCGTGTTTTTTTATGTTCGCTTATACGTTCTTACAGTGAAAAAAAATACACAAGTGTCACACAAAACAATACTCAAAGAAAAGAAAAACAAAACCAAGAAATATCAACAACAACACAAACATCACAGCAGATCAACGCCAACACGAAGGACTTTTTTATGCTCCCCTTCTCCTGTGTTACTTCATGTCTCTTCACTGAACACTTGTTGGGTATAGCGGCGGCAAGAGAGGCGCTCAGTTATTGGTATTTATGCTTTGATATTGTTTTGTTTTTCTTTATGTTACAATGGTAGGTATATTTAAAACACATTTTGGAAACACACGAGATCTGAAGGCAAATTTCTTTGCGGTTTACACGCATGTATAATTCCATATGCCAGATATCTTTGATCTTTTGGAGACCCAGGTGTATGAAGATTCTGATCCACAGAACTTTCACATTCCTGGCAATCACACTCCGTCCTCTTTGTCTTCCCACAGGACTCTCAAGATCCAGAATTTACCTCCCTTTGGGTTAAGTTCAGGATTGGACCACACCCATTACACTTCGGGTTTCTTTTCAGAAGCCCAAATTTGGAAAGGGAGTCTACCCTAAACGGCTTCGCCGCCCTTTCCGACACTATATAAAAAATGTTAGAAGATTGTCCAGACAGTGAAATTGTGGTCGGTGTCCATTATCAATCATGGTTTTCCCATTCAGTTACACTTCTCCGGAGGGACAGTACGCTGAGCTTTTCGCCGGGCATAATAACTTGAAGAAACTAGTGAATGAACCAACGCACATTACAGCTCGAATTTGTCCACCAATTTCTGTATTGCGGTCCGACAAGATGCTTCACAACGACCCAAAATGCTTTAGGTTTGCGAACTGTGACTGCAAGATTTTCACCATTTTTGTAGTGAATTTTAATAACTTCAATGCGTTGCTGAAGCGTGTATCGTTCCATTTTTAGTAATGGCATAGATTCTACATGTGAAATGCCAAGGAATAAATGCTTCAAAAGTGACAGCTACCGAAAGACCGGGAGATTCAAAATAACACCTCTTGTTGGATGTTAACGGCATACCTTGTGTTTAAAGCGAGGTTTTTCGCTTTCCTTCTTGATCACAACTTACAGATCAAGATTGTCCACCAATTATTCCGTTGTACAAACAGCTCAGGTGTACAGTATAATTGTACTCGCAAACAATTGTTATTGCCAAGAAAAACGCAATTGTACACAATTCTAATAACCACAATTATTTTATTCTAAAAAAGTTTGACTTCAAGTATCAATTCTTTACTTGAGTCTTTCACGATCGGTGGTTGTTTTTAGACAGACGAAAATTATCTCTTCTTTCTGACAATTAGAAACAAGCAAAGGAGAAGAAGAAAAAATAAAAAAGAGAACAAACTTGACAACTACTTTCAGTGTAGTCAACTTTCAAATCAATTTTAACGATTTCTATACATTTACAAAATTTAATTCATTCAACTCTCTAATTCTATTCCAATAAAAATTCAAATTTAGTAAACTAACAACTATTTATAATTTAATGAACTATTGTTGCAAACGTCATTTGACGTAACACCGGCCCCGTTGCAAGGCTGCAAGCTACAACAGCCTTCAATTCATCAACTGGTAGCAGAGCTAACTTATGTATAGGACGTCTATAGGTACCGTCCTTTGTTTTTATTTCTGCAACTCGGACCTTGTTGTCTGCGCTGGTTTCCACTGTAACGACCTTGCCAGTTAACCATTTCTGTGGTGGAAGATTGTCTTCGTGCATAATCACCACGTCTCCAATTTTGATGTTGTCGACTGGAGTTCTCCACTTGCCTTTGCTCTGAAGTTCTCTCACATAGTCCCGCCGCCACGCATCCCAGAAGTGCACCTTGAGAGAGGACAATATTCGAAACCGCTTTAATGAGTCGGCCTTGTTGTCTAATTCTTCTACGGCTGGCAGCGCTTTGAGCGATGACCCTATTAACAAATGTGCAGGAGTTAGTGCTACTTCGTCGTTTGGATCTTCTGTTAAAGCGACGATTGGTCGGGAGTTCAGCACGGCTTCGACATCGACCAGGATTGTTGTGAGTTCTTCGTATGTTATGCCTGCATTGCCTATTGTTCTCAGCATTAATCGTTTCGCTGACTTCACCGCTGCTTCCCACAATCCTCCGAAGTGAGGTGCGCGTGGTGGAATAAATTTGAACTCTATTCCTCTCTCCGCGCTTATCTGTTGAATTTTGGTTTGACTCTTGGCGTTCCATACTCTGTCTGTCCCGACGAAATTTTTGGCGTTGTCGCACCATACCGTGCGTGGTAGACCTCTTCTGCCAACAAACCTGTTAAGAGTACATAGAAAAGTGTCAGTTTGCAAATCAGACAAAGCTTCTAAGTGAATCGCCTTAGACGCGAAAAAAACGAATACTGCCATATACGTCTTAACTGGAGGCCTACCCCTTATTCTCAATGTCGTTAATACCGGTTCACACAAATCAACACCACATACATAGAATGGGCGATAACTTATAAATCTATCCCTTGGCAAGTCACCCATTATTTGCGAACTCATCTTAGGTTTAAAACGGAAACAGACAATACAACTATTCACCGTTTTGCGTGCCAGTATTCTAGCATTTATCACCCACAACTTTTCACGGGATAATCCTAGCAAAACCTTTGGGCCAGCATGACAATTCGATCTGTGTAAATTAGAAAAGTATAAACGCACAAAATGCGAACCTCTAGTAAGTAACATCAGAAACTTTTCGTCGTATGGCAACGAAGATTTACTTAGTCGACCCCCTACTCTTAAGAGCGAAAAATTAAATTCGTCCATGACGAAATTATGAATAAAGGGGCTCAACTTTTGAATATGACTGCGGCTTGTTAAAGCCGACTGTTCTAGCGTGGCTATATCATCTTTAAATTCTTTTTGCTGTATCATTTGAACTATTTTCAAAATAGCATGGTCCAATTCTCTAACCCCCAAATGATCAGTACGGACCCGACATTTTCTTTTCATACGTCGAATGAAACGTATTATGTACGCCACAATCCGTATAATTTTCCCATATGACGACACTCTCTCAATGGAGGCCAATATTCTATTCTCCATTAATTCCGTTGATACCATGGACAACTTAAGTTTCTTCTTTTCCAACAACATCTCATCCGCGGAGACTTCCAAGTTAGAATTCATTGGCCACTCTGTATCTCTTAAACACAAAAAATCTGGACCCGTGAGCCATATCGAATTCTGCAGCTCATCGACGTCACACCCACGCGAAACTATATCTGCAGGATTTGCTGCAGACGGTACATACCTCCACTTCGAATCAGGGGCGTATTCATGAATTTGTGCAACTCGATTACTTACAAATGTATTCAACAATGATGGATGCGTTTTTAGCCAGTGCAGAATAATCTGGGCGTCACTCCAGAAGAACACGTCCTTAATTTCATAATTAGACAAATTACCTCTCACAACAGACCATAATTTACTTAACAAATGTGCACTGCATAATTCTAACCGTGGCAATGTCTTCACCTTTTTGGAAGGAGCAACTCTAGATTTTGCTACTAATAATCTTGATGTCATACCTCGTACTCCCTTGGACACTACATAAATACAACAACCATATGCCTTCATAGAAGCATCGGCAAATCCATGTATATGTACAGATGCGTTTAGCGTTGTACCAACGAATCGAGGTATACTTACTTCACCAATTCGGGAAAGTACGGCTTTAAAATTGCTCCAGTCAGTGTCCAAGCTCTGGGGAATGGATTCATCCCAGTCAAGATTATTTTCCCATAGACCTTGCAAAATCATCTTTGCTTTTATTATAAGAGGGGCTAATAATCCCAAAGGATCGAAAAGACGTGAAGAAATAGACAGAATATTTCTCTTAGTTGCCGGAAGGTTTTCAAACTCGCTCTCCAACTGGAATGATAACTCGTCTTCTCGTGGTCTCCACTTTATACCAAGCGCTCTAGTTGCATCGGAATCACGCAAATCTAAATAAGTAAGAAATTCGTCACCATTATAATGACTATAATTAGAATACCATTTAGCCAACGAGAACCCACAAGAGCTCAAAATTTGAATGACTTCTCTGCGTATTTGCAACAGTGTTTCCACATTATCAGCGCCAGAGAGCAAATCGTCAACATAGAAGTCGTTGGCTATAATTTTTGAACCGAGAGGGTAGACGTCTTTGAAGATATCACTAATTTCCTTGAGGCACCTGATCACAAGAAATGGAGCAGGAGCAGTGCCGTACGTCACTGTATTTAATTCAAAAATTTGAATTGGTAAATTTTCGTTCTCACGCCACATAACTAACTGAAACTTGCGATCCCTTTTATGCACAGAAACTTGTCTGTACATTTTTGTGATATCTGCCGTAATGGCGTATTTGTTTAACCGAAACTTAGTCAATGTGGAAAACAAATCATTTTGTATGGTTGGGCCTACCATCAAAATGTCATTCAATGATCTCATACTGGTCGTTTTGCAAGAGGCGTCGAAAACCACTCTTAGCTTCGTGGTCGTGCTGTGTGATCTCATTACACACTGGTGTGGTATAAAATAATGGGGCTCATTTGGGATATCCCCTAAAACTGGAGACATATGTCCAAGAGTTATATATTCCTTCATAAAATCCATATACATTGTTCTTAATTCGTGATCTTTCAGCATTCTACGCTCAAGACATAAAAATCTGCGTTTAGCCGTTCCATAAGAATGACCCAATTCGCATGGGTCTGACTTAAAAGGCAATCGAACCTCAAACCTACCACAATCAATACGCCTTGTATTTTTCGAAAAATAACTTTCGCACATCAATTGTTCCGGTGTCATTCTACAGTAGTTTGGAACTTCTTCAACTTCCCAAAAACGTTGTACCAGTTCGCTTAGTTCCGACATGCGTTTCTCCTCAGAATCTGCCACTATGTTGCAAACTCGGGAAGAACGCACACCTGACCCACACTTTCCTGACACTATCCAACCAAGAAGTGTCTTTTGCAATATAGGCAACTGGGGACCCAATTTTATCTGACCTACGGATAACAATTCAAAAAAAGATTCTGCCCCAACTAATACATCTATCTTCTGGGGACTGTCAAATTGAGGGTCTGCCATACTTAAATTGGGAGGTATACCTAATGAAGCTTTATCGATATGCTCAAGAGGTTGCGGACTTGTAATATTTTTTAAAACATAAAAATCTGCCAAGAATTCGAAGTCGTTGACGCAGGATTTAACATACGTAATGATTCCATGCCTTACTTTTCTATTACTATCCCCAACTCCCACAATATTTAAAGACGTATCAAATCTTTTCACGGATAATCGATGAGCGATGTCTTCAGTCATCAGATTAATTTGTGAACCCGAATCCAGTAATGCCCGAACCATTCGATATTTTCCACTATTGTCCCTAATTTGGACCATTGCCGTTGCCAGTATTACCTGCCGATCAGAAGCATCATGTATATGTAACGCCGATGCATTATGAGTATTTGCCATGTCCGGCTGTAAATTAGAACATTGGGCTGCACTTCGATTCGACGTTGCAGCTATTTCAAAACATTGTGTGGTACTGTGTTTAGTCATACCAACATTTTCCCTTGATCCAATCAAGTCAGGGTTGTGCAAAGCTACATGATGCGGTTTCTGGCAAATCCTACAACGAAGCGCTCGACACTTTCTGACTGTGTGCCCACATTTCAAGCAATTTATACACAACCCATTTCGCTTTGTATATTCAAATCTCTTATCGACTTTCAAATCTAAAAACCTTGAACAAGCAGCAATGAAATGATCCTTGCCAGCACAAAATGAACATTCCTCTCCTTCCTTCTGTGAACAAGTGAAAGAAAATTGACTACCCCTTGTATCTCTGCCCTTAGGTTTCAGCTTGCCAAGTTTCTGCGTCGCCTGATCCCCAATCGCCGATCTATCCTCATTGATTTCCAAAAACTGGCAACGCCTTATCAATACCGATGCACAATCACTCCATTGCGGCAGTTTCGCATAATCAAGTTGCTCATCCCATTTCTCTTTAGAACCTGCATCCAATTTAGACAATACTAGATGAATCACAACAGATTGACTCACATCCCTATCATTACCTAAATGAGAAAGGGAATCCAAAACGGCCGATACAGTATCTATTATTTGTCTATTATATTTCGACATTTTCCTAAGGTTGAACAACGTGGAGATATGATCCTGAAAAATTAGGCATTTATTATCATACCTCTCAGCTAACCTGGCCAACGCACTATCATAATTCTCCTCATTGACTTGGAAAGCCTTAACTGTTCGCAATGCGTCATCCTGGAGACTGGAAATTAAGTGATTAAATTTCTCAATTTTGTTCAACGTAGGATCCTCGTGAACTAGGCTATTGAAACAAGCTATAAAATTCTTAAATTCTGAATATTTTCCCCCAAATTTAGGTATCTTCAAATGAGGAAGCCTATTTGTGGGAGGCATTGGCATGGTCATTGATGCATCATGTGCCGTACTCGCACGACGACTTCCACCTAGACGTGAAAGCAGCAATGATTTGGCTGAGATGCATACCTCATCTAATTCCCCACGCTTATCATCTGGTGCAATCTTTTCAATTTCAGTCTGGTAGGCCATTAACTGTTTAATGTAAGAGTTGAGTATTTCCAACCTGCATTCTAAATCGATAGGGTTTAACGAAGGGCGCTCCTCCAAGTATTTCTTGATTCGACTAATGTTGCCCTTTGCCGATGATCTTTGTTTCAACAGTGAGGATAATGTTGAAGAATTTGCAATATCATCATTTTCGTTACCCATGATGTACAACCCTTACAATTCAATCACAATAGTTTATCAATTTAAATGTTTTATTACTATTTCTTTCTCTTTTTTTTTCACAATTAAAATTTTCAGAAGTTCTCTTTTAAAAATGAAAAGGTAGCCAGGCTGTTAAATTCCTAATCACCAAGACTCGTCACTCTAAAACAAAAGAACCCTATATTAATTCACAGAGAAAAGAGAAAGCATGAACATGTGATTTAATGTATGTATAGGGAATGATGTTACAAACAAACAACAATATGCTTTCGAAATGACTTTGTGGTTAATGTGTTTCTTGCGGGGGTATGTGCATGTGAAGGGTATGTGTATATAAGGGGTATGTGTATATGAGGCGTATGTGTATATTACTGTTTGTATATGTGTATGCAACTACAATGTCTAATATCGAACTCCGAAACTAACTGTTGCAATTGCCAATAATTATGCAACAATGAGGTTAGGTTCCTATTGAACAATATGTATACAACCTTATACGTTCCAACTCGGCAATCCGCTTCAACGGCAGCAGCTTGACAATTACCAACCACTCCAAATACTCGACAGCAGCAGCTGCGGCACACAAATCTTCCAATTCAGTCCTGTCACGGTCGCCAATGTTTAAAGCGAGGTTTTTCGCTTTCCTTCTTGATCACAACTTACAGATCAAGATTGTCCACCAATTATTCCGTTGTACAAACAGCTCAGGTGTACAGTATAATTGTACTCGCAAACAATTGTTATTGCCAAGAAAAACGCAATTGTACACAATTCTAATAACCACAATTATTTTATTCTAAAAAAGTTTGACTTCAAGTATCAATTCTTTACTTGAGTCTTTCACGATCGGTGGTTGTTTTTAGACAGACGAAAATTATCTCTTCTTTCTGACAATTAGAAACAAGCAAAGGAGAAGAAGAAAAAATAAAAAAGAGAACAAATCGAACTTGACAACTACTTTCAGTGTAGTCAACTTTCAAATCAATTTTAACAATTTCTATACATTTACAAAATTTAATTCATTCAACTCTCTAATTCTATTCTAATAAAAATTCAAATTTAGTAAACTAACAACTATTTATAATTTAATGAATTATTGTTGCAAACGTCATTTGACGTAACACCTTGAAATAAACATCCGATCATTGATCTCAAAATCTCTTTGAATACCAAAATAAAAACTCTTGTTCGAAACCCATGTATTTTCGATAAACGGGTTAGGATTTCTTTCTAAATATGTGCATTTCTTTATTACTTCAACAAGAAAATGTTTTCGATAAACAACCTACAAATATTTTAGTTAACATGTGAAATCTTATCACATAATTCCCAAATAATGTTTTCCCTCGAATACTACTTCGATTAAACCTTCAAAGAATTGTTGGTTTAATCAGACATGCAAAGAAGCTGTCAGATCGAAAGAGGAAGCAAAAGTTTGTGCTAAAGTTCTTTCTTCTCCCAGGGGAAGTAAGAACTTTTGGTCATTCGTAAAAAGGGTAAGGGACAATTCTTCATCTTCTATTCCAACTCTCGTTAACGATGACCAGATATTCACTGACCCGGTTGACAAACCTAACCTTCTGGCTGAAACATTTGCAAAGAATTCATCTTTGCCAGACTGCAGTCAACCACTTCCCGTAATCGAAAACGTATCTAGTTCGATGCCTCAGATATTTTTCGATCACGTGGGGTCAAAAGGGTTCTTGCAGATCTCTATGTAAATAAAACTCCGGGCCCGGATGGCATTTCAGCACTTGTTCTATGTAAGTGTTCTTCGACGATAGCTCGTCCATTGCGCAATCTTTTCAACATGTCGTACCGTGCTGGATTTTACCCTTCACGTTGGAAAGTTGCCAATGTTCAGCCGATCCCCAAGAAACGTGAGGCTACAAATCCTGCGCTCTCAAAGGTTATGGAGAGCATGGTTAACCACTATCTGGTTATGTATCTAGAGTCTAACGGCCTTCTAAATGATCGACAGTATGGGCGTAGAAATCGATTTACTGGATACATAATGGCGTTCCTTTTTTTTCTATTCACGGAGTCGATCTATTCACGCCCTTGGTGAGAGTAAGGTTGTTACTATGGATATTTCCAAGACGTTTGATAGCGTCTGGCACGAAGCACTCATATCAAAACTTAATAATATCTTCTCTCGATTCATATCGAGTTTTCTCGGGGATCGCTCTATATGAGTTGTTATAGATGGGGTCTCATCCAACGAGCATAGGTTGACCGCAGGAGTGCAATAAGGTTCTGTCCTCTCTCCTTCTCTATTTCTTATTTTCATTGACGACCTGTTGGGTCAGACTGTAAAACCGATCTACTCCTTTGCGGATGACAGTAACCTATGTCATTCATACTAATTTTAGGTCCCATGGAGGTCGAGGACAAAAGTCGAATGATGAATGACTCACTTATCTGCGATTTGGCGATTTGTGAGTGGGGCCAAATAAATAGAGTAGATTTTAATGCGCAAAAGACCCAGTGCTATTGGTTGTCACACAAACGTTTACCAGATCCAGCATCGTCGTCAATTTCTATGGGTGGTGTGGATATCGACGAATCAGACACTCTTGATGTTCTGGACATGAATATACAGGGTGATGCTCGCTGGGCTAGCCATATATTCGAAGTGTCTAAAGAAACATTCAAGTGTTTAGGCTTTATAAATCGGTGCAAGAAATATTTCACTCCATCTGATCTCGTAAATATTTACACCACCTACATCCGGCCTAAAATGGAATATAACTCCCATATATGGGCAGGAGCTCCAAAGACATCTTTGCAGCTTTTGGACCTTGTACAGAGGAGAGCGGTGGTGATTATTGGGGATAGTAGGGTATCCAACTCTATTGTCTCCCTTCAGCATCGTCGGAATGTGGGTTGTATATCGCTGTTCTATAGATATTTTAACGGTATCTGTTCGTCAGATATCCGTCGTCTGGTCCATGAAGTTAGAACATTTAGTCGGAATACACGGCTATCCAGGGTCTCTCATCCGTTCATTGTGAAATGGCCGGTTGATCGGACGACGCACTGTTCCGCCCGTCCGTTTCTCTGTGTCGTCTGTTTAAAAATATAAGAATAAACAACCAAAACTAAAAACAAAAACATAAAAAAAGAACAATAACAACACTCCATAAAATAACTTCTCCACAATATCAATAACAAAACAATAAACCGGCTACCTACAAAACAACAACAATCGCCCACGCACATTGACAACAACAATAACAGTTCAAATTCCAACTCCAAACGCATTCAAAACAACAGACAACACTAAGGCCTTTTTTATGTTCGCTTTTCTGTCTTGTACTTGTGTTTCACCCCTTCCCTAAACTTTTAGCTTAATACATACAAATAATACTGCGCTCTTCTTGTCGCTGTTCTGTTAGTTGTTGTAGGTATAACACTGAACAGCTAACAGAAATAACAGCGGCGGGAGGGGTGCAGTATTATTTTTGTTTTGCTTTGACGTTGTCTTGTTATTTGGTAATGTTATGGCAGGTAGGTTTCAAATTCACTTCGCGAACATTCGCGGGTTGAGGTCGAATTTTTTGCGGTATACTCGCACATTCGTTTCCATAGGACGGATGTCCTCGCTCTATGTAAGACCCAGGTATGTGAGGATTCTGATCCACAGGATTTTCACATTCCTGTTTATCACACTCTATCCTCTTTCTCTTCACACAGAGGCCTTGTGGTATTTATACGTAATGGTGTTGTGTTCCAGAGTCAGCATCACTTTAACTCACAAGATCCAAAATTTAACTCCCTTTGGGTTAAGTTCAGGATTGGATCACACCTATTACACTTCGGGTTTCTTTATAGAAGTCCAAATTTGGAAAGGGAGGGTACCCTCAACGGCGTCGACGCCCTTTCCGACTCTATTTCAAAAGTCTTAGAAGTTTATCCGGACAGTGAGATTGTAGTTGCTGGGGATTTCAATGTCCATAATAATTCTTGGCTTTCCCATTCGAGCCATACATCTCCGGAGGGCCAGTAAGCTGAGCTTTTTGCCGCGCACATCGACTTGGCGCAATTAGTGAATGAATCAATTCCGCGTGTTGAAGAGCAACAACAAAATATTCTTGACCTTTTCTTAACCTCACACCCTAAAAGAACGAGGTTAACATTTCTTGGTAACTCGGATCATTGCATAATTTCAGCATCCTTATCATTCTCCGATCTTCGAGCCACTTCTAAACCAGTCACGAAGCGGACAATGTATATATACGAAAATGCACGTTGGGCTCAGCTCAACATTTTTTACCAGCAATTTAAATGAAAATTATGTTTTCTAGACAACAAAGTCGATGCTGCTGCTGAAATGGTTGAGAAAATAATTCTTCTTGGTATAAATACATTTATTGCCTCGAAGACTACTTTAATTAAACCTTCAAAGAATTGTTGGTTTAATCAGTCATGCAAAGAAGCTGTCAGATCCAAAGAGGAAGCGTTCAGAAATTGGCGTTTAAATAAAAATGCCAATACTGAGCTGCTACGCAAACAGGCAAGATCATCGTGTGCCAGAGTAAAAACTTCTTTACGAACAGCGTCTTCGTGCTAAAATTCTTTCTACTCCCAGGGGAAGTTAGAGCTTTTGGTCATTTGTTAAAAGGGTAAGGAACAATTCTTCATCTTCTATTTCAACCCTAGTTAACGGTGACCAGATATTCACTGACCCGGTTGACAAACCTAACCTCCTGGCTGAAATATTTGCAAAGAATTCATATTTACCAGAAAGCAGTCAACCACTCCCCGTGATCGAAAACGTATCTAGTTCGATGTCCCAGATATTGTTAAAAGGGTTCTTGCGGATCTCAACGTAAATCAAACTCCGGGCCCGGATGGTATTTCAGCACTTGTCCTATGTAAGTGCTCTTCGACGCTAGTTCGTCCATTGCGCAATCTCTTCAACATGTCGTACCGTGCTGGCATTTATCCTTCCCGTTGGAAATTTGCCAATGTTCAGCCGATCCCCAAGAAAGGTGAGGCTATTAATCCTGCGAATTACCGTCCAATTGCAATATGTTCTGCGCTCTCGAAGGTTATGGAGAGCATGGTTAACCACCATCTTGTCAAGTATTTAGAGTCTAATGGCCTTCTAAATGATCGACAGTATGGCTTCCGTAGAAATCGATCTACCGGAGACCTGATGGCGTTCCGTACGGAGCGATGGAGTCGTTCTATTGCATTTGGTGTCGGTCATATGGAGTTTTCTCAGAGATCGCTCTATATGAGTTGTTATAGATGGGGTCTCATCCAACGAGCATAGGTTGACCGCAGGAGTTTCACAAGGCTCTGTCCTATCTCCCTCTCTATTTCTTATTTTCATTGACGACTTGTTGGGTCAGACTGTGAACCCGATCTACTTCTTTGCGGATGACAGTAACCTATGTCATTCATACTCATTTGATCATCGGCCAGGTCCTCTGGAGGTCGAGGACAAAAGGCGAATGATGAATGACTCACTTAACCGCGATTTGGCGACGATTTGTGAGTGGGGCCACATGAATAGAGTAGATTTTAATGCACAAAAGACCCAGTGCTGTTTGTTGTCACACAAACGTTCACCAGATCCAGCATCGTCGTCAATTTCTATGGGTGGTGTGGATATCGACGAATCAGACACTCTTGATGTTCTGGGCATGAAGATACAGGGTGATGCTCGCTGGGCTAGCCATATATTCGAAGTGTCGAAAGAAACATTCAAGTGTTTTGACTTTTTGAAGCGGTGCAAGAAATACTTCACTCCATCTGATCTCGAAAATATTTACACCAGCTACATCCGGCCTAAAATGGAATATAAGTCCCATATATGGGCAGGAGCTCCAAAGACATCTTTGCAGCTTTTGGACCGTGTACAGAGGAGAGCGGTGGTGATTATTGGGGATAGTAGGGTATCCAACTCTATTGTCTCCCTTCAGCATCGTCGGAATGTGGGTTGTATATCGCTTTTCTATAGATATTTTAACGGTATCTGTTCGTCAGATATCCGTCGTCTGGTCCATGAAGTTAGAACATTTAGTCGGAATACACGGCTATCCAGGGTCTCTCATCCGTTCATTGTGAAATGGCCGGTTGACCGGACGACGCACTATAGAGAAAATTCGTTCTTTAGCCGAACCGTTCGTATGTGGAATAATCTTCCAGCAAATGTGTTTCCTGCCAGTTGTGACATTCAGAAATTCAAAACAAATGTCAACAAACACTACTCCCTCTTTCCTCCTTCCGATACCCTAATTTCCTTCAGCTAACACAATGCATTGCATTTATAGGGGGCATACACTGAGTGTTGGCCTTCAAAAAAAAAAAAAAGGATTTTTTTGATTTAAAAAAAATCCGTCTGCGATTAGAAGTGGAAATACTTTTTGGTAAATTATATTTTGGGAGAATTGGAGTATTATTGGAGAAATGAAAAAGTAAAATGAAAACCAATTATGAATCCATTGTCTGTGTCGGAAACAGTGACGGCGGGGGTGTAAATCACCACAGCAGCACATACAACAACAAAAGTTTGTGCACAGAGGAATCAATACGAGACTGCACTCTGTTAGCGATACGAAATGAGAGTATTGGAAGAAGGAACGAGGAAGTACTGTTTGTTGAGGTTGGTCTTGAATTTGATAATGTAGTCAGCGTTTGTCTCCTGTCCGGAGCACACGCACATTTGCCTGTCCGGTCGTCGTCGTGTTTTTTTATGTTCGCTTATACGTTCTTACAGTGAAAAAAAATACACAAGTGTCACACAAAACAATACTCAAAGAAAAGAAAAACAAAACCAAGAAATATCAACAACAACACAAACATCACAGCAGATCAACGCCAACACGAAGGACTTTTTTATGCTCCCCTTCTCCTGTGTTACTTCATGTCTCTTCACTGAACACTTGTTGGGTATAGCGGCGGCAAGAGAGGCGCTCAGTTATTGGTATTTATGCTTTGATATTGTTTTGTTTTTCTTTATGTTACAATGGTAGGTATATTTAAAACACATTTTGGAAACACACGAGATCTGAAGGCAAATTTCTTTGCGGTTTACACGCATGTATAATTCCATATGCCAGATATCTTTGATCTTTTGGAGACCCAGGTGTATGAAGATTCTGATCCACAGAACTTTCACATTCCTGGCAATCACACTCCGTCCTCTTTGTCTTCCCACAGGACTCTCATGATCCAGAATTTACCTCCCTTTGGGTTAAGTTCAGGATTGGACCACACCCATTACACTTCGGGTTTCTTTTCAGAAGCCCAAATTTGGAAAGGGAGTCTACCCTAAACGGCTTCGCCGCCCTTTCCGACACTATATAAAAAATGTTAGAAGATTGTCCAGACAGTGAAATTGTGGTCGGTGTCCATTATCAATCATGGTTTTCCCATTCAGTTACACTTCTCCGGAGGGACAGTACGCTGAGCTTTTCGCCGGGCATAATAACTTGAAGAAACTAGTGAATGAACCAACGCACATTACAGCTCGAATTTGTCCACCAATTTCTGTATTGCGGTCCGACAAGATGCTTCACAACGACCCAAAATGCTTTAGGTTTGCGAACTGTGACTGCAAGATTTTCACCATTTTTGTAGTGAATTTTAATAACTTCAATGCGTTGCTGAAGCGTGTATCGTTCCATTTTTAGTAATGGCATAGATTCTATATGTGAAATGCCAAGGAATAAATGCTTCAAAAGTGACAGCTACCGAAAGACCGGGAGATTCAAAATAACACCTCTTGTTGGATGTTAACGGCAAACCTTGAAATAAACATCCGATCATTGATCTCAAAATCTCTTTGAATACCAAAATAAAAACTCTTGTTCGAAACCCATGTATTTTCGATAAACGGGTTAGGATTTTTTTCTAAATATGTGCATTTCTTTATTACTTCAACAAGAAAATGTTTTCGATAAACAACCTACAAATATTTTAGTTAACATGTGAAATCTTATCACATAATTCCCAAATAATGTTTTCCCTCGAATACTACTTCGATTAAACCTTCAAAGAATTGTTGGTTTAATCAGACATGCAAAGAAGCTGTCAGATCGAAAGAGGAAGCAAAAGTTTGTGCTAAAGTTCTTTCTTCTCCCAGGGGAAGTAAGAACTTTTGGTCATTCGTAAAAAGGGTAAGGGACAATTCTTCATATTCTATTCCAACTCTCGTTAACGATGACCAGATATTCACTGACCCGGTTGACAAACCTAACCTTCTGGCTGAAACATTTGCAAAGAATTCATCTTTGCCAGACTGCAGTCAACCACTCCCCGTAATCGAAAACGTATCTAGTTCGATGCCTCAGATATTTTTCAATCACGTGGGGTCAAAAGGGTTCTTGCAGATCTCTATGTAAATAAAACTCCGGGCCCGGATGGCATTTCAGCACTTGTTCTATGTAAGTGTTCTTCGACGCTAGCTCGTCCATTGCGCAATCTTTTCAACATGTCGTACCGTGCTGGATTTTACCCTTCACGTTGGAAAGTTGCCAATGTTCAGCCGATCCCCAAGAAACGTGAGGCTACAAATCCTGCGCTCTCAAAGGTTATGGAGAGCATGGTTAACCACTATCTGGTTATGTATCTAGAGTCTAACGGCCTTCTAAATGATCGACAGTATGGGCGTAGAAATCGATTTACTGGATACCTAATGGCGTTCCTTTTTTTTTCTATTCACGGAGTCGATCTATTCACGCCCTTGGTGAGAGTAAGGTTGTTACTATGGATATTTCCAAGACGTTTGATAGCGTCTGGCACGAAGCACTCATATCAAAACTTAATAATATCTTCTCTCGATTCATATCGAGTTTTCTCGGGGATCGCTCTATATGAGTTGTTATAGATGGGGTCTCATCCAACGAGCATAGGTTGACCGCAGGAGTGCAATAAGGTTCTGTCCTCTCTCCTTCTCCTTCTCTATTTCTTATTTTCATTGACGACCTGTTGGGTCAGACTGTGAAACCGATCTACTCCTTTACGGATGACAGTAACCTATGTCATTCATACTCATTTGAGGTCCCATGGAGGTCGAGGACAAAAGTCGAATGATGAATGACTCACTTATCTGCGATTTGGCGATTTGTGAGTGGGGCCAAATAAATAGAGTAGATTTTAATGCGCAAAAGACCCAGTGCTATTGGTTGTCACACAAACGTTTACCAGATCCAGCATCGTCGTCAATTTCTACGGGTGGTGTTGATATCGACGAATCAGACACTCTTGGTGTTCTGGGCATGAAGACAGGGTGATGCTCGCTGGGCTAGCCATATATTCGAAGTGTCGAAAGAAGCATTCAAGTGTTTAGGCTTTTTGAAGCGGTGCAAGAAATACTTCACTCCATCTGATCTCGTAAATATTTACACCACTTACATCCGGCCTAAAATGGAATACAACTCGCATATATGGGCAGGGGCTCTATTAACATCTTTGAAGCTTCTGGACCGTGTACAGTGGAGAGCGGTGGTGATGATAGGGGATGGTAGGGTATCCAGCTCTATTGTCTCCCTACAGCATCGCCGAAATGTGGGTTGTGTATCGCTATTCTATAGATATTTTAATGGTATCTGTTCAGAAGATATCCGTCGTCTGGTCCCTGACGTTAGAACATTTAGTCGGAATACACGGCTATCCAGGGTCTCTCATCCGTTCATTGTGAAATGGCCGGTTGATCGGACGACGCACTGTTCCGTCCGTCCGTTTCTCTGTGTCGTCTGTTTAAAAATATAAGAATAAACAACCAAAACAAAAACATAAAATAAGAACAACAACAATAATAACAATAACAACACTCCATAAAATAACTTCTCCACAATATCAATAACAAAACAATAAACCGGCTACCTACAAAACAACAACCATCGCCCACGCACATTGACAACAACAATAACAGTTCAAATTCCAACTCCAAACGCATTCAAAACAACAGACAACACTAAGGCCTTTTTTATTTCGCTTTTCTGTCTTGTACTTGTGTTTCCCCCCTTCCCTAAACTTTTAGCTTAATACATACAAATAATACTGCGCTCTTCTTGTCGCTGTTCTGTTAGTTGATGTAGGTATAACACTGAACAGCTAACAGAAATAACAGCGGCGGGAGGGGTGCAGTATTATTTTTGTTTTGCTTTGACGTTGTCTTGTTATTTGGTAATGTTATGGCAGGTAGGTTTCAAATTCACTTCGCGAACATTCGCGGGTTGAGGTCGAATTTTTTGCGGTATACTCGCACATTCGTTTCCATAGGACGGATGTCCTCGCTCTATGTAAGACCCAGGTATGTGAGGATTCTGATCCACAGGATTTTCACATTCCTGTTTATCACACTCTATCCTCTTTCTCTTCACACAGAGGCCTTGTGGTATTTATACGTAATGGTGTTGTGTTCCAGAGTCAGCATCACTTTAACTCACAAGATCCAAAATTTAACTCCCTTTGGGTTAAGTTCAGGATTGGATCACACCTATTACACTTCGGGTTTCTTTATAGAAGTCCAAATTTGGAAAGGGAGGGTACCCTCAACGGCGTCGACGCCCTTTCCGACTCTATTTCAAAAGTCTTAGAAGTTTATCCGGACAGTGAGATTGTAGTTGCTGGGGATTTCAATGTCCATAATAATTCTTGGCTTTCCCATTCGAGCCATACATCTCCGGAGGGCCAGTAAGCTGAGCTTTTTGCCGCGCACAACGACTTGGCGCAATTAGTGAATGAATCAATTCCGCGTGTTGAAGAGCAACAACAAAATATTCTTGACCTTTTCTTAACCTCACACCCTAAAAGAACGAGGTTAACATTTCTTGGTAACTCGGATCATTGCATAATTTCAGCATCCTTATCATTCTCCGATCTTCGAGCCACTTCTAAACCAGTCACGAAGCGGACAATGTATATATACGAAAATGCACGTTGGGCTCAGCTCAACATTTTTTACCAGCAATTTAAACGAAAATTATGTTTTCTAGACAACAAAGTCGATGCTGCTGCTGAAATGGTTGAGAAAATAATTCTTCTTGGTATAAATACATTTATTGCCTCGAAGACTACTTTAATTAAACCTTCAAAGAATTGTTGGTTTAATCAGTCATGCAAAGAAGCTGTCAGATCCAAAGAGGAAGCGTTCAGAAATTGGCGTTTAAATAAAAATGCCAATACTGAGCTGCTACGCAAACAGGCAAGATCATCGTGTGCCAGAGTAAAAACTTCTTTACGAACAGCGTCTTGCTAAAGTTCTCTCTTCTCCCAGGGGAAGTAAGAGCTTTTGGTCATTCGTAAAAAGGGCAAGGGACATTTCTTCATCTTCCATCCCAACTCTAGTTAACGATGACCAGATATGGTATTTCAGCACTTGTCCTGTATAAGTGCTCTTCGACGCTAGCTCGTCCATTTCAACATGTCGTACTGTGATGGTATTTACCCTTCACGTTGGAAAGTTGGCAATGTACAGCCGATCCCCAAGAAAGGTCAGGCTACTAATCCTGCGAATTTTTTTTTTTTTTTTTTTAAGGCCAACACTCAGGGTATGCCCCCTATAAATGCAATGCATTGTGTTAGCGGAAGGAAATTAGGGTATCGGAAGGAGGAAAGAGGGAGTAGTGTTTGTTGACATTTGTTTTGAATTTCTGAATGTCACAACTGGCAGGAAACACATTTGCTGGAAGATTATTCCACATACGAACGGTTCGGCTAAAGAACGAATTTTCTCTATAGTGCGTCGTCCGGTCAACCGGCCATTTCACAATGAACGGATGAGAGACCCTGGAGAGCCGTGTATTCCGACTAAATGTTCTAACGTCAGGGACCAGACGACGGATATCTTCTGAACAGATACCATTAAAATATCTATAGAATAGCGATACACAACCCACATTTCGGCGATGCTGTAGGGAGACAATAGAGCTGGATACCCTACCATCCCCTATCATCACCACCGCTCTCCACTGTACACGGTCCAGAAGCTTCAAAGATGTTAATAGAGCCCCTGCCCATATATGCGAGTTGTATTCCATTTTAGGCCGGATGTAAGTGGTGTAAATATTTACGAGATCAGATGGAGTGAAGTATTTCTTGCACCGCTTCAAAAAGCCTAAACACTTGAATGCTTCTTTCGACACTTCGAATATATGGCTAGCCCAGCGAGCATCACCCTGTCTTCATGCCCAGAACACCAAGAGTGTCTGATTCGTCGATATCAACACCACCCATAGAAATTGACGACGATGCTGGATCTGGTGAACGTTTGTGTGACAACAAACAGCACTGGGTCTTTTGTGCATTAAAATCTACTCTATTCATTTGGCCCAACTCACAAATCGTCGCCAAATCGCGGTTAAGTGAGTCATTCATCATTCGCCTTTTGTCCTCGACCTCCAGAGGACCTGGCCGATGATCAAATGAGTATGAATGACATAGGTTACTGTCATCCGCAAAGGAGTAGATCGGGTTCACAGTCTGACCAACAGGTCGTCAATGAAAATAAGAAATAGAGAGGGAGAGAGGACAGAGCCTTGTGGCACTCCTGCGGTCAACCTATGCTCGTTGGATGAGACCCCATCTATAACTACTCGTATAGAGCGATCCCTTAGAAAACTTGATATGAATCGAGAGAAGATATTACCGACACCAAATGCAATAAGTTTTGATATAAGTGCTTCGTGCCAGACCCTATCGAACGCCTTGGAAATATCCAGAGCTACGACCTTACTTTTACCAAGGGCGTGAATAGATCGACTCCATCGCTCCGTAAGGAACGCCATCAGGTCTCCAGTAGATCGATTTCTACGGAAGCCATACTGTCGATCATTTAGAAGGCCATTAGACTCTAAATATTTGACAAGATGGTGGTTAACCATGCTCTCCATAACCTTTGACAGCGCAGAACATATTGCTATTGGGCATTAATTCGCAGGATTTGTAGCCTCACCTTTCTTGGGGATCGGCTGGACATTGGCAACTTTCCAACGTGAAGGGTAAATACCAGCACGATACGACATGTTGAAAAGATTGCGCAATGGACGAGCTAGCGTCGAAGAGCACTTACATAGGACAAGTGCTGAAATGCCATCCGGGCCCGGAGTTTTGTTTACATTGAGATCTGCAAGAACCCTTTTATCCCCACGTGATCGAAAAAATATCTGAGGCATCGAACTAGATACGTTTTCGATTACGGGGAGTGGTTGACTGCTGTATGGCAAAGATGAATTCTTAGCAAATATTTCAGCCAGAAGGTTAGCTTTGTCAACCGGGTCAGTGAATACCTGGTCATCGTTAACGAGTGTTGGTATAGAAGATGAAGAATTGTCCCTTACTCTTTTAACAAATGCCCAAAAGCTCTTACTTCCCCTCGGAGAAGAAAGAACTTTAGCACGAAGGCGCTGTTCGTGGAGAAGTTTTTCGCGCCTAAGCACTCTGGCACAATTGGATCTTGCCTGCTTACGTAGCAGCTCAGTAGTGACGTTTTTATTTAAACGCCAATTTCTGAACGCTTCCTCTTTGGATCTGACAGCTTCTTTACATGTCTGATTAAACCAACAATTCTTTGAAGGTTTAATCGAAGTAGTCTTCGTGTTTATTCCAAGAAGAATTATTTTCTCGACCATTTCAGCATTAGCATCGACATTATTGTCTAGGAAACATAATTTCCAATTAAAATGCTGATAGAAATTGTTGAGCTCGACCCAACGTGCCTTTTCGTATATGTACAATGTCCGCTTCGTGACTGGTTTAGAAGTGGATCGAAGATCGGAGAACGAAAAGGATGCTGAAATGGTGCAATGATCCGAGTTACCAAGAGGTGCAAGAATGTTAACCTCGTACCTTTCAGGGTGTGAGGTTAAGAAAAGGTCAAGAATATTATGATATTGCCCTTCAACACGCGGAATGTGTGTTGGTTCATTCACTAGTTGCGTCAAGTTGTTATGCGCGGAGAAAAGCTAAGCGTACTGTCCGTCCGGAGAAGTGTGGCTCGAATGAGAAAGCCAAGATTGATTATGGACATTGAAATCCCCAGCAACTACAATTTCACTGTCCGGACAATCTTCTAAAACTTTAGATATAGAATCGGAAAGGGCGTCGAAGCCGTTTAGGGTAGCCTCCCTTTCCAAATTTGGGCTTCTGTAAAGAAACCCGAAGTGTAATGGGTGTGATCCAATCCTGAACTTAACCCAAAGAAAGATAAATTCTGGATCTTGTGAATCCAAATGTTGCTGGCTCTGGAACACCACACCATTACGTATGTATACCACAAGGCCTCTGTGGGAAGAGAAAGAGGAAAGAGTGTGATAGCCAGGAATGTGAAAATTCTGTGGATTAGAACCCTCACACACCTGGGTCTCACTTAGAGCGAGTACATCTGGCCTATGGAACTTAACGTGCGTGTATACCGCAAAGAAATTTGCCTTCAGCCCTCGTATGTTCGCAAAATGTGTTTTAAATGAACCTACCATTGTAACATACAGAAACACAAAACAATATCAAAGCATAAATACAAATAACTGTGCACCCATCTTGCCGCTGCTAGACCCAACAAGTGTTCAGTGTTAGATCTTCAACACAAGTCAAGCAGCGACATGAAGAAAGCACAGTCGTTTGTATTATACGAAAAGGGATGAGGAGAGGAAGGGGGGAACACAGGAGAAGGGGAGCATAAAAAAGCCCTTCGTGTTGACATTGATGAGCAGCGAGATGTGTGAGACGGCTGTGGCTGCTGTGACTGCTGAAGATTTTGTTGTTGTTTATTGTTGGTGTGCACTTTATGTATTGTTTTTGAGATTTTTAGATTTTTGTTTTTCTGTTTTGTGAATATGTTTGTTTTTTTTTTCTGTTTCTGTGAATATGTTTTTTTTTTCTGTGTTGTTGTTTTAGATGACACTGAACGGACAGAACATAAACAAACGCGACAACGACCGGACAGACAAAAAAGTGCGTGTGCACCGGACGGGAGACAAACTACTATCTGATGGTGTTCCTTACGGATCGATGGAGTCGATCCATTTAGCGTCTTGGTCAAAGCAAGGTCGTCGCTCTGGATATTTCCAAGGCGTTCGATAAGGTATGGCACGGAGCACTCATATAAAAACTTATTGCATTTGGTGACGAAAATACCTTCTCTCGATTTCTATCGAGTTTTCACAGAGACTGCTCTATACGAAATATTATAGATGGAGTCACATCCAACGACCATAGGCAGACCGTAGGAGTGCCACAAGGCTCTGTCGTCTCTCCTTCTCTATTTCTTATTTTCATTGATGACCTGTTGTGGCAGACTGTGAACCCAATCTACTCCTTTGCCGATGACCTCTGTCATTCATACTCATTTGATCATCACTTAATCGTAATTTGGAGACGATTTGTGTTTGGTGTCAAATGAACAGAGTAGATTTTAATACACAAAATACCCAGTGCTGTTTGTTGTCACACAAACGTTTCACTAATCCAACGACGTCGTCAATATCTATGGGTGGTGTGGATATCTACGTATGTTTATAGCCATATATTCGAAGTGTCAAAAGAAGCATTCAAGTATTTAGGCTTTTAAAAGCGGTGCAAGAAATACTTCACTTCACCTGATCTCGTAAATATTTACACCACCTACATCCGGTCTAAAATGGAATATAACTCCCATATATGGGCAGGAGCTCTATAAGATCTTTGCAGCTTCTGGACCGTGTACAGAGGAGAGCGGTGGTAATGATAGGGATTATAGGGTATCCAATTATATTGTCTCCCCACAGCACCGCCGGAATGTGGGTTGTGTATCGATATTCTATAGATATTTTAATGGTATCTGTTCACAAGATATCCGTCGCATGGTCCCTGAAGTTAGAACATTTATCCGGAATAAGCGGCTATCCAGGGTCTCTCATCCGTTCATTGACATTTGACAACGGTTGACTGGACGACGCACTAGACAAAATTCGTTCAACAGCTGTACTGTTCGCATGTGAAGTAATCTTCCAGCAACTGTTTTTCCTGTCTGCTATGACATTATCAAATTCAAGGCAAACATCAACAAACACTACTCCCTCTTTCCTTTCTCCAACAGCCTTCTTTCCTATCGCTAACACAGTGCATTGGATTCTTAGGGGGCATCCCCTGAGTGTTAGTCCACAGCTACCAAAATACCGGGTGAGTCAAAAGTGAGTCCTTCAAGGGGCACCATTTCATACATACTACTAGTGTAGTTGTTTTATCTGTATTGTTATTTTTCAATAAACAAAAAGAAATATTTGGTGATTGCAGGTTATCGGAATTTCGCAATTCCCACACGCACAATGAAAACATAAACAGATCTTTGTCTAGCTGGTTTAACAAGGTAGATAATTACAATTGTGTTACAGTTATATAATACAATCGAAATAACATTTTGTTTTGATACCCATCCAGTGGCATGATGCGAAACTCTCGCGAAAAACCCTCACACTTCGTTCATCTTTCCTTTCCTTCACTCAACCGACAACCGTTTTTGATCGCTTACTGGGCTCATGGGTTCACTCGAGACAATTGGCAAACGAGGTTTTTTTTCAGCGCTGGAGGTGTGGAATCTTCATTAGATTATTCAGCCCGTACTGAAAAACGTATACGATTCTTACCACACCCCCTTTTTCGACCATTGTTCCTTCTCGGGACTGCTGTGAAGTATTACTTCGTGAAGGATGGTTAGCGATTGCGGTATCGACTGTGTTCGGTACTCCTCTGAATACTGTCTATGCTGATTAGCTCCAGCATTGTGTTTTTCAAAAATTGTGCTACTTTTAGCCACATTTCTTCGCTCTGTACCATATCTTCGATCACACTGGAGATTTCAATTGCGTTTTTGCAGCCTTCTTGCTTACGTACTCGATGTAAATGACTGTCTGTTGTCTATCATAACACCCAAGTATTTTAGTGAGTGACTAGATCGGATAACTTTATCAGGTTGATAAATTCTGTCGTTTTCCAGCTTGTCATAAGGATAGCCTCCGTTTTATGAGCAGCTAGCTGTAGGTGTTCTGACTCGAGCCAGGTTTGCACTTCTTTTATAGCTGAATTTGTAGCTTCTATGGTGTTTAGGTGTTTTGCGACTGTGATTATGGCGATGTCGTCTGCGAATCCAATAATGTTTCCACATTTGTTTGCGCATGTTTCATCAAGTTCATCTCTAGAGATATCCGTTACAGTTTCATTGTCGAAGGCCGACATTCCGTTGCGGGAACAATGTCCCAATGATGTTTCACACCATTTTTGGGCACGTTATTTACTGTGATTTCCACTGCATTTTCTTCATTACTATCCTATAGGCAGTTCCACATGGATCGATGTCGGCTTCGTTCCATATTGGTTTAAAGCATGTAGGTTTGCTTTCTTTAATCGATATTTGCAGCGACTTTCGTGTCTCTCTGAATTGCCATTGTAATTTTTCAACCGCTGGTTTCACTCTTGAACGCTGCATTATTATCCTCGCTTTTAGGCAAACAAACCGCAGTTTACGTATTGTTTCGCTCCACCAGTAGCAAGGCTTCCCTCGCTTCGGAAGTGCTCTCCTCGGATCTTCAGCTCGTTCTTCCTCTGTCGTGTTTGGGTTTTATATCGATCAGTACGGCCTGATGATCGCTCAGAGTACAGTGATCTCTTACCCGCAATTTAGTGACACCTAGAGGGACTAGCGAACGTAAGGTATATGATAGATTTCGTTAAATCTGTCATTCTGCTTCCTTCGTTCAGTAGTTTCACATCGAGCGAGGCGAAGTATTTCAGAATTTAACTCCCTCTAGGTTATGTTTAGGAGTGGATCGCACCTAGAATACTTCGGGTTTCTTTATAGAAGCCCAAATTTGGAAAGGGAGGCTACCCTAAATGGCTTCGACGCCCTTTCCGACTCTATTTCAAAAGTCTTAAAAGATTATCCGGACAGTGAAATTTTAGTTGCTGGGGATTTCAATGTCCATAACAATTCTTGTCTTTCCCATTCGAGCCATACATCTCCGGAGGGCCAGTTCGCTGAGCTTTTTGCCGCGCACAACGACTTGGCGCAATTAGTGAATGAACCAACACACATTCCGCGTGTTGAAGGGCAACAACAAAATATTATTGACCTTTTCTTAACCGCACACGGATCATTTGCACAATTTCAGCATCCTTTTCGTTCTCCGATCTTCGAGCCACTTCAAAACCAGTCACGAAGCGGACAATGTATATATACGAAAATGCACGTTGGGCTCAGCTCAACATTTTTTACCAGCAATTTAAATGAAAATTATGTTTTCTAGACAACAAAGTCGATGCTGCTGCTGAAATGGTTGAGAAAATAATTCTTCTTGGTATAAATACATTTATTCCTCGAAGACTACCCGATCAAAACACCAAAGTACTGTTGGTTTAATCAGGCATGCAAAGAAGAGATCCCAAGAGGAAGCGTTCAGAAATTGGCGTTTAAATAAAAATGCCAATACTGAGCTGCTACGCAAACAGGCAAGATCATCGTTTGCCAGAGTAAAAACTTCTTTACGAACAGCGTCTTCATGCTAAAGTTCTCTCTTCTCCCAGGGGAAGTAAGGGCTTTTGGTCATTCGTAAAAAGGGTAAGGGACATTTCTTCATCTTCTATCCCAACTCTAGTTAACGATGACCAGATATGGTATTTCAGCACTTGTCCTGTATAAGTGCTCTTCGACGCTAGCTCGTCCATGTCGTACTGTGCTGGTATTCACCCTTCACGTTGGAAAGTTGCCAATGTTCAGCCGATCCCCAAGAAAGGTGAGGCTACAAATCCTGTGAACTACCGTCCAATTGCAATATGTTCTGCGCTCCCGAGGGTCATGGAGAGCATGGTTAACCACCATCTTGTTAGGTATTAAGAGTCTAACGGCCTTCTTAATGGTCGGCAGTATGGCTTCCGTAGAAATCGATCTACTGGAGACCTGATGGCGTTCCTTTCGGAACGATGGAGTCGATCCATTCACCGCCTTGGTGAAAGCAAGGTCGTGGCTCTGGATATTTCCAAGGCGTTCGATAGGGTCTGGCACGGATCACTCATATCAAAACTTATTGCATTTGGTGTCGGTAATACCTTCTCTCGATTCATTTCGAGTTTTCTCAGGGATCGCTCTATAAGAGTTGTTAGAGATGGGGTCTCATCCAACGAGCATAGGCTGACCGCAGGAGTGCCACAAGGCTCTGTCCTCTCTCCTTGTCTATTTCTTATTTCCATTGACGACCTGTTGGGGCAGACTGTGAACCCAATCTAATCCTTTGCGGATGACAGCAACTCATTTGATCATCGGCCAAGTCAGTCGGAGATAGAGGACAAAAGGCGAACGATGAACCGATCACTTAACCGCGATTTGGCGACGATTTGTGAGTGGGGCCAAATTAACAGAGTAGATTTTAATGCACAAAAGACCCAGTGCTGTTTGTTGTCACACAAACGTTCCACTGATCCAGCATCGTCGTCAATATCTATGGGTGGTGTGGATATAGACGTGTCAGATACTCTTGATGTTCTGGGCATGCAGATACAGGGTGATGCTCGCTGGGCTAGCCATATATTCCAAGTGTCGAAAGAAGCATTCAAGTGTTTAGGCTTTTTAAACGGACGACGCACTATAGAGAAAATTCGTTCTTCAGCCGGACTGTTCGTATGTGGAATAATCTTCCTACAAGTGTTTTTCCTGCCTGCTATGACATTACCAAATTCAAGGCCAACGTCAACAAACACTACTCCCTCTTTCCTCCCTCCAATACCCTTATTTCCCATCGCTAACACAGTGCATTGCATTTATAGGGGCATCCCCTGAGTGTTAGTCACAAAAAAAAAACAATAGGAATCTTTCAAATCCAGAAATTGTATTTTATTCAAAATGATTAAGCAATGTTATAACAAATTCAATAGAAAAATCGGTTCCGAAGTCCACGAATTTTCATCTTCAAAATTTACTAATCCAATTATTAAAAAATTACAGAAAGAAAAAAAGTAAATTACTGACTACAATTAAAAAACACAATAGATTTGAATTCTTATTAACAGCAAATGAACTAAATTTTGCAAAAAGTAAATTAAAACTATTTATGAAACTTATCAGTGACAACTTTGTAGTATCAGTAAATAAACATTTTCAGGAAAAGCTTTCAAGTACAGGCAATAGAGATTCTAATAAAATAATTTTTAAAGTTAAAAACAATTTATAATGACACAACCATTAAAGACCAATAAATTAAAACTTCCATAGGAAGACGAAACTTTGCTTACAAACATAGGAATTCACTCTACTGAACTAAACACGGAAACATTAGCCCTTACTTCATAGTTGAAGATCACGAACATGTTCTTGGAAAACAAATCTGCGTATGGCTAAAACAGCCAACGAGTTTAATGATCTCACTACGGACAATTTCTTTATTACTGAAGATTTATTTTTTTATATTTTTGTTTTAGTGAAATCAAACTCTCCCGATCTCACTAAAACACCGAAAAAATCCACACACGAATACTCTTCTTTCATTTTCGTGCAGGAAATTTGAGCAGCAAAGTCTTATACGTTTAGATAACATTGTATCAGGTGCAACAATTCCATCCTCAGTTTCAACGAAGACGAAGAATTATGTGTTATTGTTGTACAAGTTAATCACTCAAGATGGACTTTATACTTTCAATAGACGAGAGTCAGAAAATGGATTTAGAAATAGTTTCCTCATATGTTCCTAATCAGCAAATTGGGCTGAAACAGGGACATTCTACCACCGACCATCTACTAAAGTTTCCGAACGATGTAACAACAATAATAAGAATTCGCCATTGTATAGTAGCGATATCGTTAGACGTTGAAAAGGCCTCTTTAAAATGTGTCAGCTCGGTTTCCGCCGATTCTTTATAAACTGGTCATTCTGCGTACAATTTGACAACATTTACACTAACATAGGGATCAATACTAGCTCCCCATTTATGTACGATTTCCGTTATATATACAGAGTCTTGCGGTTTATTATAAGCCGATGATGCTGTACGTTATTCTCATGATGAAGGAATGGAATGCTTAGGATTATGTTCGATCTCACTTAATGCAGCTAAATGCAGCAATATATCTTAGAAATGTCTACGGTAAGTGTAAATACTATGTAATACCGAAGAGCAAGTCGTTACAAATGTCTCTAGATGGAATAGCAATCACTTTTAAGAATAGTATCAGCTACTTAGGCATAACATTTAATAAACTATTTAAATAAAATGTGCATTCAAGTACCGTTCTGAGAAAATCGTTCCGACGATACTTCCAAACAGAGATGTTTAATCCTAAATGTTGCTCCCTACACTTGACTAGTCAGAACTTGATGTTTGCAACACTTTTTGGGGTTCTCGTAAAATTTCTTAAAAGCAAGAGAAGTTTACAACGAGTAGCGGAAGTTGTTGACTTTTGGTCGTTTTTTTCATCCTTGGCTTCGCTCTTGCGAATCATTACGCTTAACTAAACTCTCGTCTTTTGGCATCTCCTTCTATTACAAAATATAATACGCGCACCAACATTTTGGTCCATACGAGCCAGATTGCATACCAAACCACTATACAAAAGTCTGTAACCGTCCTCAATTTCGCGGTTTCAACCCTCATCGGCACCGGAACCATCACCATCAATCACCATCCTCATCATTCATTAATAACTAAGGTACGTAAATTCAGTTTCCAACAAATAGAGATCTTTCGTGAGTGTTTGTTTAAAAAAATAAATATTAATAGTGTCCACCAATACTGGTGGCTTCTCTTACCGCTCGTACTATATTCTTGTTCGTTCGCTTAAAATATACACTCCACACACATCGCGATAAATTCTATAAAAACTACTTAAAAAATAATTAAAATCGTGAAAAATACTAATTAATAATTTAAAATATAATCGTGTAGTGACTTGTGTGTATCCAGTGTTGATCCTTTCAAGCCGGTTGTGTTTTCATTATTTGGCGCTGCTTTGTTTTCAACAACAACAATTAAATAAGTCCCATTAACTAACAACACAAAAAAACACTACGGTCACCATTTATCATCTATTGCCGTCTCCCATAACTATTGTGTGCTCCCATGTCACAACATACTCTCTTTCATATACCTATATCATACACACTTGATACACACACATATATACCTACATACATTTTTTCGTTTATTTTTTGTTTTGTTTATTTCTAAGGCATCGGGTCGTTACATTAGTACCGACAAATTTTGTGTGGGAATTTTCAAAGAAATTGATTTTTGATCTTTGTGTATTTCTTCGAGACGTTTCTTATCGCGGTACGCTACAGTATATTTCCTTTCAATCGTATTAGACAACGTGTAGCGTACAGTCGCATCAATTTAAAAAAAATCGCATTCACTACATACAGTGCGGTGCAGTTTCTCGTTTAAAGACTTCGCTTGGACCCTACAGCCGGTATTCCATTTTTGTAATTTTTTGATTTTTCGCGATGGATAGATTATTTGATTGAACCAACTACACTACTCAACAAAATGAAAAAAATTTCATGTACTCCGGATGCGATAATTTTTTCTGTGTAGATAACCTTGACATGAGCTCGAAAAACGCAATAAAAAAATGTTTTTTCGTTTGGTTTTTGTTTTATTTTTTTTTTTTTAAATTTTAAAAAAATTTTTTTGGTTAATTTGTTTCGTCCGGCATAACTCGGGAACCACTAGCCCGATTTAATTGAATTAAATTTTAAAAAATTTTAAATTACAATTCCCTTAATCTTTTTTTCGCAATTGAGTAAAGGTATGAATTTCAAAAATTTGCTCGACATATGCACAACTTTGTCTATGGTAAGGTTTTTTCTTTTTTATTACAAAAAAAATTAAAATTTGTTGGGTGACAAAAATATATGAAAATTTGAAATTTTTTCATGAAATTCATTCATGATCTTTGTCTCATTTTGCTCATAGGTTATGTGACTTTACGTAAAAGTAATAAGATTTGACATTTTTTTTCATTTTGGATTTTTTAAAAAAAAAAAATTTAAATCTTTAGGCAAAAAATAAGTTTTTTCCTTTATATATTCATTTTTAACTTGGAAACTGTTGCTTGTATAGGAAAACAATATATGAACAGATTAAGGGAATTGTAATTTTAAATCGGGCTAGTGGTTCCCGAGTTATGCCGGACGAAACAAATTAACAAAAAAAATTTTTTAAAATTTAAAAAAAAAAAAAAAAACAAAAACCAAACGAAAAAAAAAATTTTTATTGAGTTTTTCGAGCTCATGTCAAGGTTATCTACACAGAAAAAATTATCGCATCCCGAGTACATTTTGACTGTTGACTAGTGTTATTAACAGTTTCATTAGTTATATTTGACCTTTATGCTGTTTTAAATATATGTCCTTCATTTCTCCTATACAAAACTCCTTCGTTATCGTTTACAATGTATGATCTTGGTTCATTAAATTTTTTTAATGTAGAGTAACCTTTTCTTACGTGTTGATTGTAGCTTTCGGATGATTGTTGAATTTTTCTATTAACTTGTTCTCTTTAGGATTTATAATTAATTAATTTTGGTTGTAAAAACCGCATCAAGTTCACGAAGTTTATTCGCGTCTGTTAAACATGATTCGTTTTTTGAATTGTCTGAGTTCATCACTACGATTTCCCATTTTTCTCTTTGAAACGTCATTCAGAAATGAAATTGAATACAAAAATAACATAAAAAACATATTTTGAATTTTTTATATTTATCGCGTTTTTCCAAAATTTTATTAAATTTTATTTCATAAAAACCTTGTCCTGGAAACTACGAATACAACAGTAAAGAAATTAGCCAAATCGGTCCAGTCTGAATGGTTCTTTCTGCTAGACCATTCGACCTAGACAGATAAGGACTGAAGGTTTTCTGGGTGATACCCCAGTCAGTACACAAAACATTTAAATCATTAGAATTAAAAAGTGGACCGTTGTCTGATATTAAGATGTGTGGTATGCCATATCTGGAAAAAATCGATTTAAATTTTAAAATTATTTGTGAACCAATACATAGACTGTTTGCAAGGCTTTGGCACTGTTGGATTCCCATATGGCCTTGATGTACGTTGTCCAATATAGACGTGCTTTTATTGGTTGGTATCAATATTCGATTGCATTTAAAAAGCATATCATCTATTATGTGCATCTCACCTCAACCAGATGCGTACGATTACGAGTTGTTGAATCTTTAGTTGGTCAATACTGGCTTTGTCTGCCATAATGAAATTTTCCATTTTCCACCCTAATTTCTATAATTTCGGTGAGTCATTGTCCAGCAAGCAAAGAAGAGGGAGGAAAGGAGAGAATCACGCCACCAGCATCAGATTTATGTGTTCTTTTGTTATTCCAAAAACTAGTTGTTAGGTGTGCAACCAAATCAAACTCAAAGTTGGGTAACCAAATTTCCCAGACAATCCGAAATTAAACTAATAGAAAACGGATTTATTACTACCAGTGACACATTGGCTTTGTACTCACGGGTAACAGTTTGAAATTTATATTTTTATTAAATTCAGTTTTAGTTTTTCCAACGTCGCACTCATTTTTTTAGATTCGACATGAAGTGCACCTTGAGATAGAAACCAGCAGAAAGTAAAAGCTGTCGTCAGTTTCCATTACGGCGCACAGTGTGTCCTTCCCATACATTCGATGGCCAAAAATAGAAGGAGTTGTACGAGAGTAATGAAATTTGGCACAAGTCCCTAATATATTTAATAGAATTAAGAAAATTTCAAAGTATCGACAAAATTGACCACGCCCATCGCCCACCGCCCATACAAACTAAAATCATTTTTGGCTGTTAAAAATTAGCTATTGCTACAAATTTCCTGAAAATTGCTGGAAGAACATATCTATGCAACACCTTTTAAAAAAAATGATTTCATCAACATTGACCACGCCCATCGCCCACCTCCCATACAAATGATATTTCAAAAATGCCATATCTTCTGTAAATTTATAACTAGAATGTTTACAGCATCTATTAAATGCTGTTTTGAAAATATGAAGAAAATCCGCCCACTGTAACACCCGCCCCCCATACAACCCCCATACAAAAATTTTACAGTTCACTCTATTTAATTTATTAACAACATTTTCACATCTTCGTGATAATCTAATTTTTTAAGCTTCAATTTCGTTCTTAATGAATAGATGTATGGTAGGGTGGAGTGAAAACATGCTTTTTTTTTAATTTGAAAAAGTTAACCTCGGAAAAAGATGTAGTCTGGGGTCCTAATGAGGGGAAAAATAAAGAAAAAAATTTTAAAAAATTTTTAGGGGTCGCGCCGCTCCCTCGAAATTTGGAAATTATCGCTATTTTGGCGTTGATTTTAGAAAAATCCTAAAAATTAACGACTTAACTTATTGGAAATTTAAAAGTTTGAGCTTGTTCAGTGCCCAAACAAAAGTATTTGAGGCAAATATGAGGATAATCGACTAATATTTGTAGCTTTGGTGGCGATTTCATTGTTCAGTAAATTTTCTGAAGAAGGGACGATTTGACTTATTTTACTTTTTGAAATTTTTGAACAATGAGAAATTTTTTTTTAAATTTTTTCATGCCCTTATTTCATTGTTTACGCTATTGCAAACATTTATTGACATAAAACTTTTTAGGATTTTTCTAAAATCTACGCCAAAATAGCGATAATTTCCAAATTTCGAGGGAGTGGCGCGACCCCTAAAAATTTTTTAAAATTTTTTTCTTTATTTTTCCCCTCATTAGGACCCCAGACTACATCTCTTTCCGAGGTTAACTTTTTTTTTTGAATTTCACTCCACCCTAATGTATGGGTCGGAGGATATCAACAAATGATGCATTACGTCTTCGTTAGTAGAACAGCGCCTAGTCTTGCGCGAGTTATATAGCCTATAACGTTTATAGTCTTTGTTCCTCGCTTCCTGCGCTTCTTCTGATAACATTCCTTTGAAAAATAAACCATATGTTAATTCAAAATGTGTGAAACAAATCGTATCTTTAACCTACCTATAGGTAGAATGGCCTCAGATACAATTTTGCTACCATGTATCAAAACTTTATGCACTGTGATAGGCATGTAGTACCATCCATACAAATCAATGTACAATTTTGCCGTGTCTAAACAATATATATGGAACTTCTCAGAGTCTATTGCCTGACTGAACTTTTCTTGATTTATCTCAGACGCGCTTTTATAATTCACGAAAACTTCACCAATTATAAGATCAATATCTTTTTTACATTTAACAACAATTTCCGAAAGCGCTCTGAAAGATATTTTTGACTTTTCCATTGTTTTTAAGAAATTTGCTTTAATTGCTTAATAAACACTCACTTATTACTTTTCCAACTACAACTGGGAATGACAAAGAAATAAAGAGCATAAACAAATGACAAAATCGATGCCACCAATGATCAATGATTGTGGTTGTTGTAAGAAATATAGCGTTATATTTTTTTAATTTTACAAAACTTTACAAAAATAAAATGCACATCAACATAGGTTCTATTTTTAGAATGACTATATGAACTGCTACAATTTTAAAAGACTCTACGAACATCTGGAGTTCGAGCCCAACTCATGGTGAAGTTTTCATTATGGTATGTAAAAATTTATTTAAAAAAAAATAATAACTGATATGATTTGAATTTCAGTGTACGAGCACTTTATACACAATTATCTTACAAATATACTATTTATAGTAATAGACGTGCACACAGGCAAAACAACAACAAGCAGTAACGAAAGAAAGAGTGCGCAGTAAAATAACGCATAACGCATATTTTTTACTGTCATTTTTTGGTTTTCCATTGTTTTTTTGGCCACGGGCAAATTTGGGCACAATTTTTTTTTGGAATCTGTTAGCTGAGACCCTCAGCTTTAATTTGGTATAGGACTCCATGTTTCGCACTGCTTCGCACACAACTAAAAGTCTAACGGAAATTCATAAATGTTTATTTTTTTTGGCCCAAAATAAATAATGCTTAATGTCTATTTTAAGTGAAAAAAATTTCTATAAGGTACACTCGGTGTATAGTTTATAAGTAACTAGGTTTTAAATATGACATAGAAAACTAACCCATTTGAGACTTGTTCACATATGTCAACTTTGCGCTGCTCGGGACAGAAAACCAATGGAGATATTTGCATAAAATTTTACACACATGACTTTTAGATAGTTTTTAACCATCTGTCATCAAAATCGGAGAGCAGGTCCAAAATGATTTATTGCCGCAGCGGACACAGTGTGCGCCGCCTTTAAACTCGCTTGTGCCAAATCGTGATTGAATTGTGCTTTGAATTTTCATCCTTATGAGGAAATTAGAGTAACTACGGCCTAAAATACGTTTATTTGCAAAATTTGTTTTTTTTTATAAAATTAGAGTTAAAGTAGGTTTTTTATTAGGAAAAGCATATGTATTAGTGTCGGGTATCGGAAAAGGAAAAAAATGGGTTTGATCGTTGTCGGCTCTGTGGCTAAAGCGATAGTTCGGTTCACTAATTTGAAATTTTCAGTGCGTATTATAAAATAATTGTAGAGTGTGGTAACGTGGTGATTTTTAAAAGGAAAAAAAAAGAAAGATAAAAAAATAGTAAATATTTCAACATAAAAAGAACGAAAAAAAAGCTTTTTGTTCTTTTTTTGTATCGACAAACTATCAGCCTCTGCTGTTGTCTCCCCCTCCTGAAAGGCCTTTCAACGGGGGCTTCTTGCAACAAAAAAGTAAGTGTTTCACCAGTAAATATAATTTCAAATAAGAGACGGTGGTTCTCAGAGAGTAATTTGTGTACGGTTACTTCTCTGACACTGGCAGTTTTTTTTTTTGTCTTAAATTCTTATTATTAAGTGTTTGCTGGTACTCTGCTTCTTGTTAATTGCTCAAATTTGTATTTAACTTTGAATCCTCGGAGTGGAAGCAGAATATCAGCAATCACGGTGGCCAATAACATGGAATAAAATAGTTTGTTGGAAGAGGTATAATGTGAAAAAGGAAAAAAGCTATTCGAAACTGACTTTAGTGCCGCCATCAACCAAAAGCTGTGAATATCTACCTTAATTTGGTACAGTTTCAGAGTCATTGACACGGGCTTGGTCCAAACCATTATTACCGGCAACAATTTATTTGGCATCTTAATCCTTCCAACATCTATTAATTATCATAAAAGTCATAAATTTTATCACACTCCCAAAAAGAATGAGCACAATGATCATTTGAATAGTGATCGGGTACAATATCGATCAGAAACCACAGGTCTTTTACCTCAGTTAGGTGTAATAATATTGGGACCACACACTGTATTAATTAGCAAAAGCGGAAAAAAAGATAAAAAGAAAAGAGAGTGTCGGTCATTCACCTCAACTGATTTACCATATGTTTTCTTTTAGGTTAGCACCACATATGTAACGATGATTTACATATGTTTGATTTGCAGCACGAGCATTGCATTTTTTTTCTCTTTTCCGATTCGATATTAATTTTTGTATTTAAACAAAAAAAAACTTTATGAACTTGAAATACGTTTAATTTAAATTAGTTTAGAGAATTTTTGATAAGAACCATCATTTTTTTTTTGTTTACTCCTAGTAATAAGATATCTTGTTTTATTTTCCTAATGAACAACAAGAATGCGTAATAAAATAAGCTGAAATCCTAAAATGTTTAAAATTTGCATTATGTTTTCCACAATAAAATGTTAAATTTTTGAAAGCATGAACTGAACATCTTTTTAGTTTTTGATTTGTGAGGACCGGAAGTATGTCCGCAGATTTTTCCAGGCGGATACTAGGTAAAGAGGAAGGGCGGGCAAATTGTTTGTGCAACTAAAATCTAAAGCACAAACCAACCATGCTTCGAAATGGGCCAAACCATTTATCATCACCTTTACTATTCTTTTAATTTCTTCCTTGAATATTGAAACATGAACATTGACGATGTTTGTAGGACACTTACAAAATTATCTTCTTTTTGCAGCTGGCTAGTGTTTTCCTTTGCAATTGTGATACTTTTGGCTAAATCCTTTGCCTTCTCTAAAGTTAAATTTTTCTTAACAATCTTTCTTTGTCATGGGCATAATTTGGCAGTAATCCACAAAGGAAATGTCTTTTACAAGGTCTTTTTTCAGAGTTCCGAATTCGCAAGACAAACTAAAGTTTTTCAGGGATGTGACTATTCTGCTACGGATTCATTGTTGGATTGTCTCGTGGTAAAAAACGTATGACGTTCCATAACAATGTTTGCGCTTGGAATAAAATAACCATATCTGCATTAAAAGAATTGAATACTTCCAGACAATCTGGTCCTAAATGGTATAAACGCAATGATTCGCCTGTTGTTCCAAGTTCGAGGCTCGCATAAAGATTTTAAATTTATTTTTCCACGTTTTACATGCTACACACAACTGTGATATACAGATCGATTTGGAATCACAATAGCTATCCCTGGTACTACTGTGGACCCAGCATCTATTTCCAGTAGGCCACAGTGGGCCTTACATGAAAATTCAAGTCAAAAATCTGAATAAATCGGTTCTCAGTGGGCTTTCTTTTGTTACTCTATGTCCAGTTACAAATGTTCATAGTAATGCTCATTTTAGGGTCAACTCCAAAACATTGGAAGCATTTGTTTTGTTTAAATTATTTTTTTTTCGTCCGATCGGTCAGAAATTGTAAATATATATCTACATTTTCACTGTTAACCACTTAACCACTGTTAACTCCATATACCCTATCTGTTAATAAGGTGGTTTGTGTTTTGACTAGTTAAATTTTAAAATTTAACTTCACGGACATTTCATTACTTACGAGCTAAGCTAATAACAGAGAGTTTTGTATATATACTTTTGTATAGTTTTAATGTTAATAAAGGGTATTTTTTATTGAGGTATAGAACTTCGAATTGAAATAAAACACAAGAAAATCGTTTTAATGTTCATCAATTTGGCTTTATTGGAAAGATAATTTTATGCCATTAATGTTTAAACATGATTTCGGGCATGTGGCCGCCGCGGCTGGCTCGAATAAAGCCAATTCTACAGGTCCAATTGTGATGAAAATCAGCATCGAGATGAATCTCATTTTCGGCCCATACACCAAAATCACGACGCATTGCATGGTCTCGCGGCGTTAATTCTTGCACAAGCTGGATCTTGTAAGGTCGCAAGCCAAGATCTTTGCGCAAAATCTTCCATAAAGTTGATGGACAAAGCTCCAATTGCTGTGCACGGTGGCGAATCGATTCATTCGGACGGAGCTTGCGGTGAACTTCGCGAACTGAACCATTACTTTCGAAATAAATTTGCACGATTTGCAAACGTTGTTCTTTTGTCAACCTGTTCATGATGAAATGGCAAACCAAACTAAATATTAATCACTTGACAGCTGACAAAATGGCCGCCAGTTAAAAAAGTGATGCCAACTTAAAGTTCTATACCCCAATAAAAAACACACTTTAGTATGTTTACACAGAAATATTTCCGCTCCAAAATGTCCGAAAGACTTGCACATAATTCGTAAATGCCCAAAATTAGTGAGTATGGATTTTAATAAGCGTCATTCAGAAAGTAAAAAGTTGGGTCTCTGTTTGAATTGCTTTTCGAAATCACATGCACTAAAGAACTGTTCTAGTAAACACAATTGCTTTGAGTGCAACAAGCGTCACAACACTTTGCTTCCCAAGGGCTCAGGCAATTCTTGTCGCATTTCGGCACCGAACACAAGCATTAATTCCAATTTGAATCCCAATTCCACTCCTTTTGCTTCTAATTCAATACAGTCCACCAGTTCTGGAGCTGGAGTGGTTCAAACATTCTCGTCAACGAATTCTCGTAGTGCTAGATTCGACCCTAGTGAAAGTGGTGCATAGCGAGAATTCGCTATTCGTACAATGCTCCTTCTCAATTATATGTACGTAGATGATGTTCTGACAGGAGTACATTCTATTTCAATGACTATTAAATCCAAAGACGGGCTAAAGTCAGCTCTAGAACAAGCTGGTTTTTCCCTTAGCAAATGGACAGCAAATTCCAAGTCTTCAATCCGATTATTTGCTGTGTATATTTTCTAGATTTCTAAATTCCTACATTTTCTCCTCCCACTATCCGAATATTCTATAATTATTTGTCTGCGTAATCCCGTAACAATCAAAGACATCATGCCCAATGCTTCGAAAAACTCCAGCAACAACCGCCGCCGCAGGTTACCCAGCAAATGTCGGCTCTGCTACCGAGTCCATCCCCTAAGGAATTGCAGAGTATTCTTTGATATGAATATTGCAGAGCGGCGTGAAGCGGTCCGCCAACATAAATACTGTGTTAACTGTTTAGCCCACGATCATTCTCATGGCATATGTTTCAGCGACGACGGCTGTAAACGGTGCCATAAATTTCACCACACCCTGCTTCATGTTAACCCAAAATTGCGGGACAGAATACTCACGAAGCCGTCAAACTCCCGTTCACGTTCGTCCACTCCGAAAACTGTTAAGAAGCAAATTCCATGCAAAAAAAAGCAAGGCTTTGAGTCCCGGGTCGTCAACATCAAAATCGTCATCGTTGTCCGCCCTATTGCGCCAGAACAGCACCATATGGATGCCGACGGTTCTCGTGAGAATCGACGAATTCGAGAAGGCTGTGGCTCGCTGTCTTTTGGACTCCGGGTCTTCAATATACGGATCGTGTGCGCAATAATTCCTAACTTATTTTTTTAATTTTAAATGTATTAATAAAAAATGATTTTATTATAAATCCTAATGTACTATCAAATTCTCACTCCGACAAAACACAAATTCCTTTTCAGCTTATTTTAAGTTATCTCCGAAGTTGAGTTTCACAGTTGCGCCGTCCAGTATTTCCTGATGAACTTGTCATCGATACGCTGGAATTTGAAACTCAACTCTGCATCGTTTTCTTCTGTTTATTCATTTAATTTCATATAATCCAATTCATTCATTCATGTAATTCATATTCATTTGTAACGAAGGAGAAAGTATGTGCGGCACTGTAATAGCTTAATTGCAGCGGCACTGGTACAGATTATCCGCACATTGTCAAAAGTTTAGTTAAAATCAATAGTTTTATTTGTTACATTGCACATTGGTTGAAATGATCGGTTTCAGCGGCAGTAATTCACAGGAAGAAGTTTGAGCTGTAATATTTGGCACATGTATTAGTGACAGTTAAAGAAGTGTACAGTGAAAAATCACAATAGTGGAATCACAATAGCTATCCCTGGTACTACTGTGGACCCAGCATCTATTTCCAGTAGGCCACAGTGGGCCTTACATGAAAATTCAAGTCAAAAATCTGAATAAATCGGTTCTCAGTGGGCTTTCTTTTGTTACTCTATGTCCAGTTACAAATGTTCATAGTAATGCTCATTTTAGGGTCAACTCCAAAACATTGGAAGCATTTGTTTTGTTTAAATTATTTTTTTTTCGTCCGATCGGTCAGAAATTGTAAATATATATCTACATTTTCACTGTTAACCACTTAACCACTGTTAACTCCATATACCCTATCTGTTAATAAGGTGGTTTGTGTTTTGACTAGTTAAATTTTAAAATTTAACTTCACGGACATTTCATTACTTACGAGCTAAGCTAATAACAGAGAGTTTTGTATATATACTTTTGTATAGTTTTAATGTTAATAAAGGGTATTTTTTATTGAGGTATAGAACTTCGAATTGAAATAAAACACAAGAAAATCGTTTTAATGTTCATCAATTTGGCTTTATTGGAAAGATAATTTTATGCCATTAATGTTTAAACATGATTTCGGGCATGTGGCCGCCGCGGCTGGCTCGAATAAAGCCAATTCTACAGGTCCAATTTTCCAATTGTGATGAAAATCAGCATCGAGATGAATCTCATTTTCGGCCCATACACCAAAATCACGACGCATTGCATGGTCTCGCGGCGTTAATTCTTGCACAAGCTGGATCTTGTAAGGTCGCAAGCCAAGATCTTTGCGCAAAATCTTCCATAAAGTTGATGGACAAAGCTCCAATTGCTGTGCACGGTGGCGAATCGATTCATTCGGACGGAGCTTGCGGTGAACTTCGCGAACTGAACCATTACTTTCGAAATAAATTTGCACGATTTGCAAACGTTGTTCTTTTGTCAACCTGTTCATGATGAAATGGCAAACCAAACTAAATATTAATCACTTGACAGCTGACAAAATGGCCGCCAGTTAAAAAAGTGATGCCAACTTAAAGTTCTATACCCCAATAAAAAACACACTTTAGTATGTTTACACAGAAATATTTCCGCTCCAAAATGTCCGAAAGACTTGCACATAATTCGTAAATGCCCAAAATTAGTGAGTATGGATTTTAATAAGCGTCATTCAGAAAGTAAAAAGTTGGGTCTCTGTTTGAATTGCTTTTCGAAATCACATGCACTAAAGAACTGTTCTAGTAAACACAATTGCTTTGAGTGCAACAAGCGTCACAACACTTTGCTTCCCAAGGGCTCAGGCAATTCTTGTCGCATTTCGGCACCGAACACAAGCATTAATTCCAATTTGAATCCCAATTCCACTCCTTTTGCTTCTAATTCAATACAGTCCACCAGTTCTGGAGCTGGAGTGGTTCAAACATTCTCGTCAACGAATTCTCGTAGTGCTAGATTCGACCCTAGTGAAAGTGGTGCATAGCGAGAATTCGCTATTCGTACAATGCTCCTTCTCAATTATATGTACGTAGATGATGTTCTGACAGGAGTACATTCTATTTCAATGACTATTAAATCCAAAGACGGGCTAAAGTCAGCTCTAGAACAAGCTGGTTTTTCCCTTAGCAAATGGACAGCAAATTCCAAGTCTTCAATCCGATTATTTGCTGTGTATATTTTCTAGATTTCTAAATTCCTACATTTTCTCCTCCCACTATCCGAATATTCTATAATTATTTGTCTGCGTAATCCCGTAACAATCAAAGACATCATGCCCAATGCTTCGAAAAACTCCAGCAACAACCGCCGCCGCAGGTTACCCAGCAAATGTCGGCTCTGCTACCGAGTCCATCCCCTAAGGAATTGCAGAGTATTCTTTGATATGAATATTGCAGAGCGGCGTGAAGCGGTCCGCCAACATAAATACTGTGTTAACTGTTTAGCCCACGATCATTCTCATGGCATATGTTTCAGCGACGACGGCTGTAAACGGTGCCATAAATTTCACCACACCCTGCTTCATGTTAACCCAAAATTGCGGGACAGAATACTCACGAAGCCGTCAAACTCCCGTTCACGTTCGTCCACTCCGAAAACTGTTAAGAAGCAAATTCCATGCAAAAAAAAGCAAGGCTTTGAGTCCCGGGTCGTCAACATCAAAATCGTCATCGTTGTCCGCCCTATTGCGCCAGAACAGCACCATATGGATGCCGACGGTTCTCGTGAGAATCGACGAATTCGAGAAGGCTGTGGCTCGCTGTCTTTTGGACTCCGGGTCTTCAATATACGGATCGTGTGCGCAATAATTCCTAACTTATTTTTTTAATTTTAAATGTATTAATAAAAAATGATTTTATTATAAATCCTAATGTACTATCAAATTCTCACTCCGACAAAACACAAATTCCTTTTCAGCTTATTTTAAGTTATCTCCGAAGTTGAGTTTCACAGTTGCGCCGTCCAGTATTTCCTGATGAACTTGTCATCGATACGCTGGAATTTGAAACTCAACTCTGCATCGTTTTCTTCTGTTTATTCATTTAATTTCATATAATCCAATTCATTCATTCATGTAATTCATATTCATTTGTAACGAAGGAGAAAGTATGTGCGGCACTGTAATAGCTTAATTGCAGCGGCACTGGTACAGATTATCCGCACATTGTCAAAAGTTTAGTTAAAATCAATAGTTTTATTTGTTACATTGCACATTGGTTGAAATGATCGGTTTCAGCGGCAGTAATTCACAGGAAGAAGTTTGAGCTGTAATATTTGGCACATGTATTAGTGACAGTTAAAGAAGTGTACAGTGAAAAAATCAGCTAGTTGGATCGATATATAGGGGAGTTATATCGATTTATATGTCCGTCCGTCGAAATATTGTCCAACCAATTTTTTTTTTTAATATTTATTAAATCATATTATTAAATTCATTTCTGTACTCAAATACATTAAATAACTTAAACAATATTCTCTGAAAGGTTTATATGTAACATCTATGCAGACGGTTCATCAATACTTATTCAAACTGTAAAGAAAGATAAGGTAAAATTAAAAAAATTGTTATATTAGCATTAGTAAATAAACTCTTACGTCAAGATAGTCCAAAGTTTCTTCAGCATCTAGTTCGATATGCAAATGAGGTATAAAGTCTTCCAGACAACCGCAAGCTTTCCTTTTTCTTTAATCGGTCGAAACATCTTTTGTTTTTGATCCATTTTTGTTTAATTTTAGCACAAATGTTATCTATTTGCTTCTTAACAAGTGTTTTGCAGTCTTCATCAAAACTTCCATCAAATTGCGCAGATATCCAATTAAAAACGAGTCTTGCCTTGTGGTTATTTTCTAACCAAAAACTTACAATATCGGAATTGTTGATTTTGATGGGGCCTAAAATCAGTTATATTATGAGTTGGGCCAAATTGGAGCAAAAGATTTTTTCACGATATGAAAGCTCACATCTTGACCTATCTACAGATACAAATGACTTTGCGAATGAAGACGGTTCTATTACAAGAAACGCAGACGCCACCACAAAAAGTCACTACAAACACGACACACTTTTATTTAGAAAATAATTCTAACATATTGTTATACATACCTTGAGAAGTAATTTCCATTTTTTAGATATTTGTTATTATATCAACTATTATTAAAAAACACATGTTTCTTTTTCACTGTTTTGAAGTAAATGAACAGAAAACGAATATGAAAAAATAACTGTTGTTTTGACAGCTTCGTTATAAAAACAGAGATGTTTCCTACAAAGTCCAATTCTTAGTTTTAACAAAAACATAGCTTTAAAAATGGACTTTCTGCCGCTGAAACCGGTATTTTCAACCAACGTGCATTGTATGATTCCGTATATTGCATATTCTACTTCTTTACATAACTTGGATTTTTCCAAAGAGGAGTATTGTTATTTATTGGAATAAACCTATGGTAATAAAGCGTTATTATCCTACTGTTTACAACTATGTTAATATAACAACTATAATAATAATATTTGAAATAAATCAGTCACCATGAAACATTCAAAGCGTGCGTTAACTACAACATAATTTTGTTCAGTTGTTTAGTGAAAAAATTTAAATTCCGAATTCAAGTTGTTCCCATGAACCAAAAAGTTATATTCCGAATATGTCAGAGTAGTTATCGATAACACTGAATTTGTAATCATCTCTGAATTTGATAATAAATAAAACACTCGATATATAAGCCAGGATGGAGTAACACGCGTATTGCTAACAATTGGCGACGAGAAAAAAAGAAAACTAGATAAATTTAATTTCTGAAGTCGTGTATGAAGTAAACATGGCCAATGAAGCTGCTCCTCCAAAAATTTTACTAGTGTCGGGTTTTAATTTTGAGGCATTCGATGCAAGCGTGACCACATTGGCAAAGATGGGTGCGGCGGTTCGAGACTGCTTTGGAAATTTTTGAGTGTCCACAAACCAAGAAAATGTTTTTTTTGCACTATATCGGGGCAGGTACATACGATATGCTGTGTGACAAGTTAGCCCCGAGTAGACCAGAGGATGCATGGACGTACGAGCATATAGTGGAAACTTTAAGCGAGCACTTTGATCCGAAACCAAACGTGATTTTGGAAAATTATCGTTTTAATTTATGTAAGCAAAAGGAAAATGAATCTTTCGCGGAGTATTTGGTAATATTACGGAGATTACCTGCAAATTGTGATTTCGGCACTTATTTAAATACTGCTCTGAGGAACCAGTTTGTGTTTTGGGCTAAGGAATTCACGAATTCAAAGTCGCGTACTAGAGAAGGCCGATCTTACGTTGGTATCGGCATCAAAACAGCTGTTACATATGAATTAGCTGAATAGAATGGAATGGAACTACATCAGGGTCCTAGTAAAGATTTCGTGGTAGATTTGATTGGCGATAAAAAGAAGACTAGAAAAGTGTCGGAGGTAGAAGATATCTTGTATATATACGAAGGCAATGTGAAAAGCATACGTGATGATCCCGTTGTGAAGAATCGCGCTAAGATATCATATTCGTGTAAACTAAATAATGCTGTCATTAGTTTTGAGGTAGATACTGGAGCTCCAGTATCGATCATTAGTCTACAAGATGCCAAGAAATATTTTGGTAAGAAAAAAATATATGCCAGCGATACGACATTGTACAGCTATTGCCACATACTGCGTTGGCTACATTAAAGTAACACCTGAACATTCAAAGGAAAACACTACCGTTAAACTATACATAGTTCGATCGCAGAGGAATCCACTGCTGGGGCGAGAGTGGTCACATCTTGTCAAAAAATATTCCAAAGTGTTTTCATCTACAATGGGGAAGATAATCGGGTATCAGGCACGTCTGCCAATTATGGAGGACACCCCCAAGTTTTTCAAGCCTCGAAAAGTACCATTTTCATTAGTACACTTGGTAGAGCAGGAGTTAGAGAAACATGTTCAGGATGGGATTCTAGAACGGGTCAGAACTAGCGAGTGGGCTACACCCGTTGTAGTAGTCCCCAAATAGGATAGACAAGTGCGGATGTGCGGCGATTATAAAAAAACCATAAATCCTGTACAAGTCGACGAATATCCACTGCCTACAGTGGATGAATTATTTAGTACTATGGCCGGAGGAGATAAATTTACAAAACTGGACTTATCAAAAGCATATTTACAACGTGAAAGCAAGGTATAGGGAAAACAAATATCAAGATGGAAGCAATATCGAAAATGAAGCGGCCGACGAATAAGGACGAGATGGTGGTGGGATTAATAAACTATTATGGTCGTTTCGTTAAAAATGTGAGCTTTATCCTGTGTCCCATTAACAAACTACTGCAAGACAAGGTGCCTTTTAGCTGGACCAGTCAATATGAGAAGTCGTTCATGCAGGTAAAGAAGGTAATGCAATCTGATATAGTTCTTAGCTGCCTTTAATATTGGCTGTGGTATTGAGTCGCATGTATCTAGATTGGTCGGAAAGACCTATACAAAGTTACAGCCAGATTGATAAGGAGGCTTATGCTATTGTCTTTGGAAATATCTTTACGGTAGAAAGTTTACATTGGTGACAGACAACAAGCCGCTCGCTCAAATTTTCTCGCCTCATAAGGGATTACCTGTACTTATAGCCAGTAGAATCCTAAATATAATAATTTGTGCACCTCACTGCCTGCCCGCGGTGAAGCTTTTCTTTACTCTCTTTCTTGCTCGCTCATTTTTTTAACACGTCATCATTCTCTTTTCACAGTCGCAGTGTGTGTGGCTGTGTGTTGTTTACACACGTGTGTTTGGCTGTTTCGTTGTTGTTGCTATGGCCAAACAAAGCGAGTCATGTTCACAAAAAGAACAACAAACACACATAAAAAGCAGAAAGACACGTTCGTGGTATTGAAGACATGTTTTTTTTGACCGTCATTTGACGGGCTTTTCAACTCATTTAATTATGACATTCGAGTAAAAAAATCAAAAGAGAATGCGAAAGCTGACGCATTGTCGATAGATGCTAACTACAACAGGAAAGAGGAAATAGAAATGTAATTTCTTCAGAACTTACCAGTGACTGGAAGAATTACAAATGGAAACAGCGAAAGACGTCGATATCCGCATCTTGTTAGAAGGATTGAAGCATGGTCGTGAATGTGAGCCAGTCCGTCTGTTCAAGATTCAACAAACAGAATTTGGCCGGAGGTTCAAGTAATATCAAATATTACAATCGAAACAGCAATACAAATCTGTCGAGATATTTTTTTCAAGAATGGGCACCCCAAAAGTTTTCGTGAGCGACCACAGGACACAATTTAAATCTAAAGATTTCCAGAATTTTTTAACCATGAATGGTGTTCAATATAAATTAGGAGCACCTTACCATCCGGCTACAAGCGTTTCGACCAAACAATAAAAAAAAAAATTGAAAGCAGTAAAGTGCACGGCATTGAAGTTGAAAAAAGAGATTGCCAAAATTTTGTTGGCGTATCGCCGCGCTGTTCATCCAACCACCGATAAATCTCCAGCGATGCTTATATTTGGAAGACACATTCAGTCTCGACTTGATTTAATAATGCCCAGAAATACCGTAAAAGCGAATCGTCCAGAACCGAAGAAACAGCAGCGCCCCCGACGTATTGGTGAACATTGATTGCAATGGAGTAAACCTGTTAACACCGTCAAATTTAGCTAACGAGGTGATACCTGAATGTATCAGCAGGGAGGAGGGGACGAATGGCAACGTTCATGAATCAGCAACATTACGGCGATCGTCAAGACAAAGACATGGCAACAAATACATGACCAATTCGTTTTTGAACACATACAATATTGATTTTAAAAAATTAGAAAAACCCTGCTAAATTCATGATTAATTTTTTTACTTTGGAAATAAGTTTGGAACAAAAGAGAACCGGAATAGTGTAAACAGCATAGGAAATGATCCAAGAAAATGTTGGAAATTTATCAACAATACTTTAGGGCAGTCTAAAATAAATGATTTGAAACTAGTTGATTCTCAAGGACAATGGATAGCTACGGATGAAAATAAGGCCAACAGTTTTAATAATTATTTCCTAACTGCTGTAAAAGACCTGAAGCGAAGCATACAAATTTACCCTGGAGACTCCTGCAATTCACTTCGTATGTTACCTCAGTCGCGTTGTCGTTTTAAAATTGATAAGGTAAACATAGCAGACGTCGAAGAATTACTATTGAGTATGGAAGCCAATAAAAGTCCGGGATTTAATAATATTTCTTCAATGTTTGTAAAAGAATGTAGAGAGTAGATTTCAATGCTTTTGACAGATATCTATAACAAAATAAACTTTTATCTTATCTAGAGAAGTATAATTTATTGTATAAATTCCAATTTGGATTTAGAAGAGGTTGTGGTACGCAGGATGCGGTCTTAAATGTTATGCGCTATATATTTGTAACGGCTTGAATGAGGGATTTGTTGGCGTTGCAGGTATTTTTTTTGATTTTACAGAAGCCTTCGATCTCGTGGATCATAATATAATGATACAAAAACCAGCTTGCTATTGATTTCGAGAACCTGAACTGTTATTATTCAAATGTTATTTTTCCAATAGGAAGCAATATGTTTAAGTGAAGCAAAAAGCTTTGTAGTTTCTGTTACTACCTACCTTTACTATTTTCAATTTATTTAAATGACTTAAAAAAATTGAATTTAACTGGTCAATTGTACACTGCCGCTCACTTGAATAGCGCCAAAATTAAAACATACAAAGAGTGTGGACTTTCTATTCATCAAATAACAAAAAAAAAACTAATAGAAGCCGCAAAGTTATATCAAATTTTTTGCGTGACACCGAAAACTATGGACGGAATACGAACATCGAGTGCTGTTACAGCTGTGGATAAGAGAGTTAACTTGAGATGTGTGTCAAATTCACACGACTCGGCGGCCAAAATTAAGGAAAAAGCTTGTGTAACTGCAAGTGTATCAACAGTAAAGAGAGTTATGTCCAATGCCAGTCACCTAAAATGCTTAAAAATAAAAAATAAACCACCATTGGATAACCTCCGTAAGGAACGTCGCCTTATATTTGTCCGTGCGAATATGACGTGGTGTAGAGAGTGGTACCGAGTTATATTTTCTGACGAAAAGAAATTTAATTTGGAGGATCCCGATGGCTATTGGAATATTATATAAATTAAGTAGCAAGTTAAATGTCAACTCTAAGCAATTGATATTTCATTCATTGATACAATCGCACTTAAATTACATGGAATGCATTACTCGAATGCATGCAAAACAAAGCCTTAAAAGATATATAATTCTATAATTATAATCTATAATTACCCTATATTGTACCCAACTGTTTCTTTATATACGAACGTGAGCAAAACGGTTTTACCAATTACTGGATTACATACGTATCAAGTTCTAACTTTTGTTTTAATCACAAAATCAAGCAAATTTCAATACAAGAAACGAAACTAATTTGAGAATTCCTCGAAGTACACTCACTAGAAAAAGTCTGCGTACAATTAGAGAAATCAAAGAAAAATACAAAAAACACATACAAAAACTAGTTTTCAGATTATGAATTCAGTTTTTATTTTAAAAGTAAAGTCCAGGCATATCCAGTGCAATAAAATTGAAGAAGAAGCCAAAAATATATACCCGTAACAAATTAAAAAACGAAGTTTTAAAGTAAAAAAACGTTAGACAAAGTCTGTGTACAAAATATATATTCGTAATGGGGATGTAATGGTCTGCATTATTTTTTTGAACTTTAGTAGCTAGTATGGTAGCCTTTCTTTGGAGAACCTCTGCCAATCACTTCGGCATGGATTGGACAAGTTTTAAGGTTTCCTCTGATGTCATATTTTCCCATTTCTTCGGCAAAACTTCTTTCAGTATACTTTCTGATGAAATTGAATGCTGTTGAATATTTCTTACAAAAAAAACCCACAGATGTACGATGGGTTTAAGACCAGGGGACAGCGGATCTGTACGTTAATGGTGTGGACCGGTATATAGCAACCAGGGCTCCTCAATGTCGGCTCTATGTCGTTATCTTACTAAAATGAATAGTGGCCCTCAAGTCTCAATTTCACTGCACTCTGTTTGAAGTTAGCTTTCAAAATATCTCGGTAACCACGTTTGTCCATAGTTGACTCAATGAACTGCATTTTTACTACTCCATTAGCTATAATACACCCCCGAAACATAACTCCACCTACTCCATGCTTAACTGTGCCTGATATATTTTTTTTATCCATAAATGGTCCTTTAACTTCCTTTTATTCCAAATATACGAAATATATTCTCATCGGAGAGTATAATTTTTTTCCAGAACTCTTGTGGCTTATTTATGTGGTTTTTGCATATTTAATTCCTTTATATCGGTTTTGTTGTGAATTAAAAGGTTTCTTACGTGCAACTCGGCCTCGATAACCAACCTTTTTTCCGCAGAGAATCGTCGCAAATTGTTTCCTTAAAGAGTCCGTTAACACATGCAGCCAATTTGATCAATGAATTCACGAGTTCTGTAGGACAAATTTGACTATATAATGTCTTTCTCTTTCGGTTAATGTGGAAGTTCGGCCAGAGCGAGGTTTAGATAAGCAATTTGCTGTTTCCATATAAGTATTAACTACTCTTGGAACAGAAGAATGTCCCCTTTAAACTATTTCACCAATTTCTCTCATGGTGTTACATTGTTTTCACAAATATACAATAATTTTCCTTTCGGCAGCGTTAATTTCTCTCCCTTTACGATTTATTGCGAATACATTTTTTAAAATATTGGAAACTATTGTTTGGTCATTTAGACAAAAGAGTTTAATTGCAAATGGTACAAAATTGGTGTTAAAAACCATGGGACCCAATATCTAATTTTTGTACGCAGACTTTTTCTTTGTTAATTGTGGGACTTTAGCAAATGTCATCAGAAATAGGAGCGTTATTATTCACATTGCTTGTTGTTGTTGCTTAACCATTTATAGATATTTGACTCATGTATTAAGCCACCAATAATGTAAAATTTTTAACAATTTTGTGGCGAAATAACCATTCTTATGTTAAATAAATGTATGTACGCAGACTTTTTCTATGATGTGTATATTGGAAACGACAAAGCAGCGTATTGATTATGTTGGTGGAGTTCTTTATATCAAGTTGCGACCAGCTTTAAAACATATGAATAGAATTTCAAATCCGCCTGCAAGGATTACTTATTTAGCTTTTTTGAAACGCTTCTACTGTAAGTGAATTTAACTATATTTTTTAAATTGAATTATATATATATATATTTTTTTTAATAATATTGTGAAATCCTATTTCTAAACTTATTTGTATTATTATGAATTCAATTGTTGCCTTCTTGCCTCAACAATACCTTTATGGCGCTGAAATTATTAAAATTACTAAATAAAAAAAAACGATACAGATAAATATTCAACAAACCTTGCTTTGTTACTAACAAAATGTTAAATAAATCATCGTCCGATTGTACGATTTTTACGAAGAGGCGTGGAAACATCAGGAGTTAACACGGCTCTAAATACCACCAAAGGTGCACACAGAGGTAAAAACAAACCTCTGTGATGTACGATGGTGCTATAACCCCTTAGAAAATCTTGCATGAATTTCTTTAATAGGGCTAAAGCTGAACAAAGATTCTCTATCCCGGGCGGTGGGAAACTTCAAATCCTTTAAATCCCCCGGTCCTGGTAAAATAGCGCCAGCGGAGATTTAAAATGGACTAACCATATTGACTTCTTAGGTCCAATATCTATGCAATAGCTGCATCAAGTTGGAATGCATTCCCACCAAATGGAGGGATCCATTGTGATTTTCATACCGAAAGCGGGAAAGCCATCGCATACTAGTCCCAAGGACTTCCGGCCTATTAGCCTATCATCCTTTCTTCTAAAGACCCTAGAGAGGATGATATAAGTATTCTTTCGCACGACCAATGTAACCAGGCGGCTATATGCATGCAAGCATGCTTATAGTAAAGATGAATCTAGGGAAACGGCGCTTCAACTTTAGTAAGCCACGTAGAGAAATCTATTCGCCAGAAGAAATACACTCTCATTACCTATATATATATCATCAATAACATTCTACCGGGTTCATCGGTACTAGATGTTGATCATAGACTCATTAAATTAATAAATGGGTTACTTACGCTAAGGCGTATAACCTACATCCTTACAAGAAGGGCTCTTTGGAATCTAGCACTCCTTAATATCCCAATAGAGCTAGAAACACGCTTTAGTACACTATAAGGGACTATTGTACTGTAATCCCTTGTGCAGATGATCTGACCATTGCAGTACAAGGAAAATAGCCATCGACCTGCAGAGACGGAAATCAGAGAACGGGCCGGGAATGAAACCAGAAAACCCTGGACTCGTTGTCTCTACTAAGAACCACAGAATTCCGTAAATTGAGCCACTGACACTTGGCGGAAAGAGAATAAGCGCCAAAGACAGTATATAGAGTATATAAATTAATAAATGGGTTACTTACGCTAAGGCGTATAACCTACATCCTTACAAGAAGGGTTCTTTAGAATCTAGTACTCATTAATATCCCAATAGAGCTAGAAACTCGCTGTAGTACACTACAAGGGACTATTGTAGTGTAGTTCCTTGTGCATATGATCTGACCATTGCAGTACAAGGAAAATAGCCATCGACCTGCAGAGACGGAAATCAGAGAACGGGTCGGGAATGAACCCAGAAAACCCTGGACTCGTTGTCTCTACTAAGAACCACAGAATTCCGTAAATTGAGCCACTGACACTTGGCGGAAAGAGAATAAGCGCCAAAGACATCACAAAGTATATGGTAGGAAACTTACTTGTAAACCTAACATTATGTATAGGATCAACAAAGACACCGAGGCCCTATACGTATGTACTGGATTTACACTACTTTTGCCCGACCGATACTGCTTCACGGCATCGTTGTTTGGTCGCCGGTATTAGTAAAATCAACTTATCTGAGACTCTTATCAAAATTCCAGCGATTGAAAATCATGGCAATCGGACAAGTTGCTCTGTGGCTGGAACATAACGTCATATCCGATAGAGGCATCAATATCTACTCTGACAGCCAGGCTGCGATAAAATCTCGGAAATATATATTCCTGAATTCAAGAATAAACTGGATTTCCTCCTTCATGGTCGGCTGGGAGCAGGTAGTATCATTTGAAAGCTTTTTTTCTAGAACAATTCATATCATATTCATGCATTGCAGAATGACTTAGACCGATTTAGTACCTGGTACATGTGTGTATGTCATGTAGTGGGCGATTCTGTGTAACAGAATGACCGTTACAGTTTGGTTTCCAGAGATTAATCATATGTATATTCATAGCAGCTCCGTGAGACGACGGTTGGGGTAACTCTGACGGTAGCACCCAAGTGAAAACTGCTTCGACAACATGTGGTTGTAATCCCGCACAGGTATGATCTTCGCTTCCTCATGCCCAATCGAAGAGATGAGGATACAGCCCGTTGCTGTTCTCAGGGCTGCATTTTAGCAGCTCTGAAAGTCTTTCCACTGAGTCTTGCTCACATTCAGCTACCACTCAGGCGCTGCATAGTTTGCCACTGACCGGCCTATCGCTTTATATAGGGTTATTTATTTCATGGTTTCAAAAGTATAGGGCTGGAATTGGACATCTGCCAAACTTAGTTGTTAAACCAATTTTCTTTCTTTTCAGTTGGCAGTCTGACATTGACGAAAATGGATCGCTTAACTATCACACAACGCTACTACAAAATGGTGATTTTTTTTGCCTGGTATTGAAGAATACGACTTGGAGAATATGTGGTTTCAACAAGACGGTACCACATGCCACACAACTCGAGTGATTATGGCTTCATTGCTAGAGACATTTCCTGACCGCGTAATTTCATGCGATTTGAAAACATTAGACTTTTTTTGTGGGGTTACACGAAAGACCGTGCTTATGCAGATAAACCTTTATTTAAACTCCAGTTTCTGAACGCTTCCTCTTTAGATCAGACAGCATCTTTGCATGTCTGATTAAACTAACAATTCTTTTGAGGTTTGATCAAATTAGTTTTCACCGGAATAAACGTGTTTATGCCAAAGATCCGAGAACGAAAAGGATGCTGAAGTGGTGCAATGGTCCGAGTTACCAAGAGGTGTAAGAAAGTTAACCTCATACTCTTCAGGGTGTGAAGTTAAGAAAATATCAAGAATATTATGGTATTGGCTTTCAACACGCGAAATGTGCGCTGGTTCATTCACTAGTTTCGTCAAGTTATTATGCCCGGCGAAAAGCTCAGCGTACTGTCCCTCCGGAGAAGTGTGGCTCGAATGGGAAAGCCATGATTGATAATGGACACCAACCAGAATTTCACTGTCTGGACAATCTTCTACAATTTGTTATATAGTGTCGAAAAGGGCGTCGAAGCCTGCTGCTGTTGGTGTTGTTGTTATTTTTGTTTCTGATTGATTTTGTTATGAGACGGGGGTTGGTTTTAGTTTTTCTTTTTCTTTTGCTTTGAGTATTGTTTTTTTTATTTATTTTTTTGTCTCAGGTAGAACGGATAAGCGGACGAACATAAAAAACACTAAAACGACCGTACAGAGAAAAGAGCGTGTGCACCAGACTGGAGACAAACACTGACAAGGAAAAAAGTCACTTAATCAACTAGTTGTGGTTATTAACAACCCAGTTTGAAGTTACTTAAAAATGTGTTTGATTTACTACAGGGCAATGACTGAAATTATTATGGCAATAAAAGAACTGTGTTGACAAGTAACAATTGTTTTTGTGTTACAAAAGGCGAAGAAAACGAATACTCTAATTTTGCCTCCTCGGTGACTTGTTTGGAGTTGGACTAATGCGGGTATAGCGATCAACACCCAGAGTGATTATGGTAAAGAAAGTGGAAGTCGTGCTGTAGATGCTAATCAGTGTTTGTTATATCTTTGCTTTCTCAGTGTGCACCATTACCTCATAACTGAGTCAGAAACAACAAGAAGAAAATATCGCCTGTTTAGTTATATATGCTTTGCTTGTTGCTTTGAAACTGATCATCTGTATTGTCTGCATTTTTAAAGCTGTTGGAACGCATTCGTTGTGTATCGTACAGCACATACGTTTACTTCCAGAGCTGTATATTTTCACATTCTTGTTAATGATGGCTTCTCAAAGGCGAATTTATAAATGCCCAAAATGCCAGAGTAATGTTAACAATAACCATAACAGTATTGGTTGATGCATATGCGATGAATTTTTTCACATTTGCTGCATTAAAATAACTAAGAGCAGCACTCGTGCTTATATAAAAATAAAATGTTTCAGTTCAAATGCCCTAAATGTTTGAACAAGAATCAAGCTGAATTTGCAAGCCAAAATTAAGCGTGTGGCAATTTGAAAAGCAGTTACAATAGTAATCCTGATATGAGTGTTGACTTTAATAACACTTTCTTGGAGTTTAAGGCATCAATGGAGAAACAACATGATACCTATAAGCTAGAATTGCATAACTGAAATGCAATGTATGAAGTGATACAGTCTGTTCGTGATGATTTCAACAACAAAATCAATAAGATGGAGGAACTTCGCAATTGCTTCACCGTGGCTAGTCACTTTAAATACAGGGTTGTCCGATTTCTCGACAAAAATAGTGAGTATTCAACGCCTTTGGTGACTATAATTTGGAAAAAAAATAGTAACAAAACTTCTAAGTGAACAAAGTGAAATTTAACAAAACAAAACAGGCATTCAAAATCAACACAGTCATACCAACAACAGCATAAACCGGATCGTATCCCTCGCTCGCATCAACGCACCGATTAACACAAAGGGCGTTTCTATCTCCCCCATGCCTTGCACTTGTGTTCCCCCTCCCTTTTCCCATTCGCATAACACAAAGAATTCTGCGTTCTTTTTGTCGCTTCTTCTTGGAACAGAAGAATGTCCCCTTTAAACTATTTCACCAATTTCTCTCATGGTGTTACATTGTTTTCACAAATATACAATTATTTTCCTTTCGGCAGCGTTAATTTCTCTCCCTTTACGATTTATTGCGAATACATTTTTTAAAATATTGGAAACTGTTGTTTGGTCATTTAGACAAAAGAGTTTAATTGCAAATGGTACAAAATTGGTGTTAAAAACCATGGGACCCAATATCTAATTTTTGTACGCAGACTTTTTCTTTGTTAATTGTGGGACTTTAGCAAATATCATCAGAAATAGGAGCGTTATTATTCACATTGCTTGTTGTTGTTGCTTAACCATTTATAGATATTTGACTCATGTATTAAGCCACCAATAATGTAAAATTTTTAACAATTTTGTGGCGAAATAACCATTCTTATGTTAAATAAATGTATGTACGCAGACTTTTTCTATGATGTGTATATTGGAAACGACAAAGCAGCGTATTGATTATGTTGGTGGAGTTCTTTATATCAAGTTGCGACCAGCTTTAAAACATATGAATAGAATTTCAAATCCGCCTGCAAGGATTACTTATTTAGCTTTTTTGAAACGCTTCTACTGTAAGTGAATTTAACTATACTTTTTAAATTGAATTATATATATATATATTTTTTTTAATAATATTGTGAAATCCTATTTCTAAACTTATTTGTATTATTATGAATTCAATTGTTGCCTTCTTGCCTCAACAATACCTTTATGGCGCTGAAATTATTAAAATTACTAAATAAAAAAAAACGATACAGATAAATATTCAACAAACCTTGCTTTGTTACTAACAAAATGTTAAATAAATCATCGTCCGATTGTACGATTTTTACGAAGAGGCGTGGAAACATCAGGATTTAACACGGCTCTAAATACCACCAAAGGTGCACACAGAGGTAAAAACAAACCTCTGTGATGTACGATGGTGCTATAACCCCTTAGAAAATCTTGCATGAATTTCTTTAATAGGGCTAAAGCTGAACAAAGATTCTCTATCCCGGGCGGTGGGAAACTTCAAATCCTTTAAATCCCCCGGTCCTGGTAAAATAGCGCCAGCGGAGATTTAAAATGGACTAACCATATTGACTTCTTAGGTCCAATATCTATGCAATAGCTGCATCAAGTTGGAATGCATTCCCACCAAATGGAGGGATCCATTGTGATTTTCATACCGAAAGCGGGAAAGCCATCGCATACTAGTCCCAAGGACTTCCGGCCTATTAGCCTATCATCCTTTCTTCTAAAGACCCTAGAGATGATGATATAAGTATTCTTTCGCACGACCAATGTAACCAGGCGGCTATATGCATGCAAGCATGCTTATAGTAAAGATGAATCTAGGGAAACGGCGCTTCAACTTTAGTAAGCCACGTAGAGAAATCTATTCGCCAGAAGAAATACACTCTCATTACCTTTATATATATCATCAATAACATTCTACCGGGTTCATCGGTACTAGATGTTGATCATAGACTCATTAAATTAATAAATGGGTTACTTACGCTAAGGCGTATAACCTACATCCTTACAAGAAGGGTTCTTTGGAATCTAGCACTCCTTAATATCCCAATAGAGCTAGAAACACGCTTTAGTACACTATAAGGGACTATTGTACTGTAGTCCCTTGTGCAGATGATCTGACCATTGCAGTACAAGGAAAATAGCCATCGACCTGCAGAGACGGAAATCAGAGAACGGGCCGGGAATGAAACCAGAAAACCCTGGACTCGTTGTCTCTACTAAGAACCACAGAATTCCGTAAATTGAGCCACTGACACTTGGCGGAAAGAGAATAAGCGCCAAAGACAGTATATAGAGTATATAAATTAATAAATGGGTTACTTACGCTAAGGCGTATAACCTACATCCTTACAAGAAGGGTTCTTTGGAATCTAGCACTCCTTAATATCCCAATAGAGCTAGAAACACGCTTTAGTACACTATAAGGGACTATTGTACTGTAGTCCCTTGTGCAGATGATCTGACCATTGCAGTACAAGGAAAATAGCCATCGACCTGCAGAGACGGAAATCAGAGAACGGGCCGGGAATGAAACCAGAAAACCCTGGACTCGTTGTCTCTACTAAGAACCACAGAATTCCGTAAATTGAGCCACTGACACTTGGCGGAAAGAGAATAAGCGCCAAAGACAGTATATAGAGTATATAAATTAATAAATGGGTTACTTACGCTAAGGCGTATAACCTACATCCTTACAAGAAGGGTTCTTTAGAATCTAGTACTCATTAATATCCCAATAGAGCTAGAAACACGCTGTAGTACACTACAAGGGACTATTGTAGTGTAGTTCCTTGTGCAGATGATCTGACCATTGCAGTACAAGGAAAATAGCCATCGACCTGCAGAGACGGAAATCAGAGAACGGGCCGGGAATGAACCCAGAAAACCCTGGACTCGTTGTCTCTACTAAGAACCACAGAATTCCGTAAATTGAGCCACTGACACTTGGCGGAAAGAGAATAAGCGCCAAAGACATCACAAAGTATATGGTAGGAAACTTACTTGTAAACCTAACATTATGTATAGGATCAACAAAGACACCGAGGCCCTATACGTATGTACTGGATTTACACTACTTTTGCCCGACCGATACTGCTTCACGGCATCGTTGTTTGGTCGCCGGTATTAGTAAAATCAACTAATCTGAGACTCTTATCAAAATTCCAGCGATTGAAAATCATGGCAATCGGACAAGTTGCTCTGTGGCTGGAACATAACGTCATATCCGATAGAGGCATCAATATCTACTCTGACAGCCAGGCTGCGATAAAATCTCGGAAATATATATTCCTGAATTCAAGAATAAACTGGATTTCCTCCTTCATGGTCGGCTGGGAGCAGGTAGTATCATTTGAAAGCTTTTTTTCTAGAACAATTCATATCATATTCATGCATTGCAGAATGACTTAGACCGATTTAGTACCTGGTACATGTGTGTATGTCATGTAGTGGGCGATTCTGTGTAACAGAATGACCGTTACAGTTTGGTTTCCAGAGATTAATCATATGTATATTCATAGCAGCTCCGTGAGACGACGGTTGGGGTAACTCTGACGGTAGCACCCAAGTGAAAACTGCTTCGACAACATGTGGTTGTAATCCCGCACAGGTATGATCTTCGCTTCCTCATGCCCAATCGAAGAGATGAGGATACAGCCCGTTGCTGTTCTCAGGGCTGCATTTTAGCAGCTCTGAAAGTCTTTCCACTGAGTCTTGCTCACATTCAGCTACCACTCAGGCGCTGCATAGTTTGCCACTGACCGGCCTATCGCTTTATATAGGGTTATTTATTTCATGGTTTCAAAAGTATAGGGCTGGAATTGGACATCTGCCAAACTTAGTTGTTAAACCAATTTTCTTTCTTTTCAGTTGGCAGTCTGACATTGACGAAAATGGATCGCTTAACTATCACACAACGCTACTACAAAATGGTGATTTTTTTTGCCTGGTATTGAAGAATACGACTTGGAGAATATGTGGTTTCAACAAGACGGTACCACATGCCACACAACTCGAGTGATTATGGCTTCATTGCTAGAGACATTTCCTGACCGCGTAATTTCATGCGATTTGAAAACATTAGACTTTTTTTGTGGGGTTACACGAAAGACCGTGCTTATGCAGATAAACCTTTATTTAAACTCCAGTTTCTGAACGCTTCCTCTTTAGATCAGACAGCATCTTTGCATGTCTGATTAAACTAACAATTCTTTTGAGGTTTGATCAAATTAGTTTTCACCGGAATAAACGTGTTTATGCCAAAGATCCGAGAACGAAAAGGATGCTGAAGTGGTGCAATGGTCCGAGTTACCAAGAGGTGTAAGAAAGTTAACCTCATACTCTTCAGGGTGTGAAGTTAAGAAAATATCAAGAATATTATGGTATTGGCTTTCAACACGCGAAATGTGCGCTGGTTCATTCACTAGTTTCGTCAAGTTATTATGCCCGGCGAAAAGCTCAGCGTACTGTCCCTCCGGAGAAGTGTGGCTCGAATGGGAAAGCCATGATTGATAATGGACACCAACCAGAATTTCACTGTCTGGACAATCTTCTACAATTTGTTATATAGTGTCGAAAAGGGCGTCGAAGCCTGCTGCTGTTGGTGTTGTTGTTATTTTTGTTTCTGATTGATTTTGTTATGAGACGGGGGTTGGTTTTAGTTTTTCTTTTTCTTTTGCTTTGAGTATTGTTTTTTTTATTTATTTTTTTGTCTCAGGTAGAACGGATAAGCGGACGAACATAAAAAACACTAAGACGACCGTACAGAGAAAAGAGCGTGTGCACCAGACCGGAGACAAACACTGACAAGGAAAAAAGTCACTTAATCAACTAGTTGTGGTTATTAACAACCCAGTTTGAAGTTACTTAAAAATGTGTTTGATTTACTACAGGGCAATGACTGAAATTATTATGGCAATAAAAGAACTGTGTTGACAAGTAACAATTGTTTTTGTGTTACAAAAGGCGAAGAAAACGAATACTCTAATTTTGCCTCCTCGGTGACTTGTTTGGAGTTGGACTAATGCGGGTATAGCGATCAACACCCAGAGTGATTATGGTAAAGAAAGTGGAAGTCGTGCTGTAGATGCTAATCAGTGTTTGTTATATCTTTGCTTTCTCAGTGTGCACCATTACCTCATAACTGAGTCAGAAACAACAAGAAGAAAATATCGCCTGTTTAGTTATAAAGAGTGATTTGTTAAGAGCTTGATAACTTTTTTTTTAAAAAAAACGCATAAAATTTGCAAAATCTCATCGGTTCTTTATTTGAAACGTTAGATTGGTCCATGACATTTACTTTTTGAAGATAATTTCATTTAAATGTTGACCGCGGCTGCGGCCTAGGTGGTCCATTCGGAAAGTCCAATTTTGGGCAACTTTTTCGAGCATTTCGGCCGGAATAGCCCGAATTTCTTCGGAAATGTTGTCTTCCAAAGCTGGAATAGTTGCTGGCTTATTTCTGTAGACTTTAGACTTGACGTAGCCCCACAAAAAATAGTCTAAAGGCGTCAAATCGCATGATCTTGGTGGCCAACTTACCGGTCCATTTCTTGAGATGAATTGTTCTCCGAAGTTTTCCCTCAAAATGGCCATAGAATCGCGAGCTGTGTGGCATGTAGCGCCATCTTGTTGAAACCACATGTCAACCAAGTTCAGTTATTCCATTTTTGGCAACAAAAAGTTTGTTAGCATCGAACGATAGCGATCGCCATTCACCGTAACGTTGCGTCCAACAGCATCTTTGAAAAAATACGGTCCAATGATTCCACCAGCGTACAAACCACACCAAACAGTGCATTTTTCGGGATGCATGGGCAGTTCTTGAACGGCTTCTGGTTGCTCTTCACTCCAAATGCGGCAATTTTGCTTATTTACGTAGCCATTCAACCAGAAATGAGCCTCATCGCTGAACAAAATTTGTCGATAAAAAAACGGATTTTCTGCCAACTTTTCTAGGGCCCATTCACTGAAAATTCGACGTTGTGGCAGATCGTTCGGCTTCAGTTCTTGCACGAGCTGTATTTTATACGGTTTTACACCAAGATCTTTGCGTAAAATGTGGTCGAATAACACAAACCCAATTGCTGCGAACGGCGACGAATCGACATTTCACGGTCTTCAGCAACACTCTCAGAAACAGACGCAATATTCTCTTCTGTACGCACTGTACGCATTCGTGTGGTTGGTTTAATGTCCAATAAAGTAAACTGAGTGCGAAACTTGGTCACAATCGCATTAATTGTTTGCTCACTTGGTCGATTATGTAGACCATAAATCGGACGTAAAGCGCGAAACACATTTCGAACCGAACACTGATTTTGGTAATAAAATTCAATGATTTGCAAGCGTTGCTCGTTAGTAAGTCTATTCATGATGAAATGTCAAAGCATACTGAGCATCTTTCTCTTTGACACCATGTCTGAAATCCCACGTGATCTGTCAAATACTAATGCATGAAAATCCTAACCTCAAAAAAATCACCCTTTATATGCTTTGCTTGTTGCTTTGAAACTGATCATCTGTATTGTCTGCATTTTTAAAGCTGTTGGAACGCATTCGTTGTGTATCGTACAGCACATACGTTTACTTCCAGAGCTGTATATTTTCACATTCTTGTTAATGATGGCTTCTCAAAGGCGAATTTATAAATGCCCAAAATGCCAGAGTAATGTTAACAATAACCATAACAGTATTATTTTATTTATTTATTTATTTATTAATTACAATACAAAGTAAATTTATATTCTAATTTTGGGTCCAAGGTTAAACCGAGTGACAAAGACTATTTGGCTTGATTTTTGCAGCGACAGACCAAAGCCTCTGGTGGGAATCGAACCCACAACCCCCACGCTGATAGGCAAGCACGCTACCAACTCGCCTACCGGGGCGCTTAACCATAACAGTATTGGTTGATGCATATGCGATGAATTTTTTCACATTTGCTGCATTAAAATAACTAAGAGCAGCACTCGTGCTTATATAAAAATAAAATGTTTCAGTTCAAATGCCCTAAATGTTTGAACAAGAATCAAGCTGAATTTGCAAGCCAAAATTAAGCGTGTGGCAATTTGAAAAGCAGTTACAATAGTAATCCTGATATGAGTGTTGACTTTAATAACACTTTCTTGGAGTTTAAGGCATCAATGGAGAAACAACATGATACCTATAAGCTAGAATTGCATAACTGAAATGCAATGTATGAAGTGATACAGTCTGTTCGTGATGATTTCAACAACAAAATCAATAAGATGGAGGAACATCGCAATTGCTTCACCGTGGCTAGTCACTTTAAATACAGGGTTGTCCGATTTCTCGACAAAAATAGTGAGTATTCAACGCCTTTGGTGACTATAATTTGGAAAAAAAAAATAGTAACAAAACTTCTAAGTGAACAAAGTGAAATTTAACAAAACAAAACAGGCATTCAAAATCAACACAGTCATACCAACAACAGCATAAACCGGATCGTCTCCCTCGCTCGCATCAACGCACCGATTAACACAAAGGGCGTTTCTATGTCCCCCATGCCTTGCACTTGTGTTCCCCCTCCCTTTTCCCATTCGCATAACACAAAGAATTCTGCGTTCTTTTTGTCGCTTCTTCTTGGAACAGAAGAATGTCCCCTTTAAACTATTTCACCAATTTCTCTCATGGTGTTACATTGTTTTCACAAATATACAATTATTTTCCTTTCGGCAGCGTTAATTTCTCTCCCTTTACGATTTATTGCGAATACATTTTTTAAAATATTGGAAACTGTTGTTTGGTCATTTAGACAAAAGAGTTTAATTGCAAATGGTACAAAATTGGTGTTAAAAACCATGGGACCCAATATCTAATTTTTGTACGCAGACTTTTTCTTTGTTAATTGTGGGACTTTAGCAAATATCATCAGAAATAGGAGCGTTATTATTCACATTGCTTGTTGTTGTTGCTTAACCATTTATAGATATTTGACTCATGTATTAAGCCACCAATAATGTAAAATTTTTAACAATTTTGTGGCGAAATAACCATTCTTATGTTAAATAAATGTATGTACGCAGACTTTTTCTATGATGTGTATATTGGAAACGACAAAGCAGCGTATTGATTATGTTGGTGGAGTTCTTTATATCAAGTTGCGACCAGCTTTAAAACATATGAATAGAATTTCAAATCCGCCTGCAAGGATTACTTATTTAGCTTTTTTGAAACGCTTCTACTGTAAGTGAATTTAACTATACTTTTTAAATTGAATTATATATATATATATTTTTTTTAATAATATTGTGAAATCCTATTTCTAAACTTATTTGTATTATTATGAATTCAATTGTTGCCTTCTTGCCTCAACAATACCTTTATGGCGCTGAAATTATTAAAATTACTAAATAAAAAAAAACGATACAGATAAATATTCAACAAACCTTGCTTTGTTACTAACAAAATGTTAAATAAATCATCGTCCGATTGTACGATTTTTACGAAGAGGCGTGGAAACATCAGGATTTAACACGGCTCTAAATACCACCAAAGGTGCACACAGAGGTAAAAACAAACCTCTGTGATGTACGATGGTGCTATAACCCCTTAGAAAATCTTGCATGAATTTCTTTAATAGGGCTAAAGCTGAACAAAGATTCTCTATCCCGGGCGGTGGGAAACTTCAAATCCTTTAAATCCCCCGGTCCTGGTAAAATAGCGCCAGCGGAGGTTTAAAATGGACTAACCATATTGACTTCTTAGGTCCAATATCTATGCAATAGCTGCATCAAGTTGGAATGCATTCCCACCAAATGGAGGGATCCATTGTGATTTTCATACCGAAAGCGGGAAAGCCATCGCATACTAGTCCCAAGGACTTCCGGCCTATTAGCCTATCATCCTTTCTTCTAAAGACCCTAGAGATGATGATATAAGTATTCTTTCGCACGACCAATGTAACCAGGCGGCTATATGCATGCAAGCATGCTTATAGTAAAGATGAATCTAGGGAAACGGCGCTTCAACTTTAGTAAGCCACGTAGAGAAATCTATTCGCCAGAAGAAATACACTCTCATTACCTTTATATATATCATCAATAACATTCTACCGGGTTCATCGGTACTAGATGTTGATCATAGACTCATTAAATTAATAAATGGGTTACTTACGCTAAGGCGTATAACCTACATCCTTACAAGAAGGGTTCTTTGGAATCTAGCACTCCTTAATATCCCAATAGAGCTAGAAACACGCTTTAGTACACTATAAGGGACTATTGTACTGTAGTCCCTTGTGCAGATGATCTGACCATTGCAGTACAAGGAAAATAACCATCGACCTGCAGAGACGGAAATCAGAGAACGGGCCGGGAATGAAACCAGAAAACCCTGGACTCGTTGTCTCTACTAAGAACCACAGAATTCCGTAAATTGAGCCACTGACACTTGGCGGAAAGAGAATAAGCGCCAAAGACAGTATATAGAGTATATAAATTAATAAATGGGTTACTTACGCTAAGGCGTATAACCTACATCCTTACAAGAAGGGTTCTTTAGAATCTAGTACTCATTAATATCCCAATAGAGCTAGAAACACGCTGTAGTACACTACAAGGGACTATTGTAGTGTAGTTCCTTGTGCAGATGATCTGACCATTGCAGTACAAGGAAAATAGCCATCGACCTGCAGAGACGGAAATCAGAGAACGGGCCGGGAATGAACCCAGAAAACCCTGGACTCGTTGTCTCTACTAAGAACCACAGAATTCCGTAAATTGAGCCACTGACACTTGGCGGAAAGAGAATAAGCGCCAAAGACATCACAAAGTATATGGTAGGAAACTTACTTGTAAACCTAACATTATGTATAGGATCAACAAAGACACCGAGGCCCTATACGTATGTACTGGATTTACACTACTTTTGCCCGACCGATACTGCTTCACGGCATCGTTGTTTGATCGCCGGTATTAGTAAAATCAACTTATCTGAGACTCTTATCAAAATTCCAGCGATTGAAAATCATGGCAATCGGACAAGTTGCTCTGTGGCTGGAACATAACGTCATATCCGATAGAGGCATCAATATCTACTCTGACAGCCAGGCTGCGATAAAATCTCGGAAATATATATTCCTGAATTCAAGAATAAACTGGATTTCCTCCTTCATGGTCGGCTGGGAGCAGGTAGTATCATTTGAAAGCTTTTTTTCTAGAACAATTCATATCATATTCATGCATTGCAGAATGACTTAGACCGATTTAGTACCTGGTACATGTGTGTATGTCGTGTAGTGGGCGATTCTGTGTAACAGAATGACCGTTACAGTTTGGTTTCCAGAGATTAATCATATGTATATTCATAGCAGCTCCGTGAGACGACGGTTGGGGTAACTCTGACGGTAGCACCCAAGTGAAAACTGCTTCGACAACATGTGGTTGTAATCCCGCACAGGTATGATCTTCGCTTCCTCATGCCCAATCGAAGAGATGAGGATACAGCCCGTTGCTGTTCTCAGGGCTGCATTTTAGCAGCTCTGAAAGTCTTTCCACTGAGTCTTGCTCACATTCAGCTACCACTCAGGCGCTGCATAGTTTGCCACTGACCGGCCTATCGCTTTATATAGGGTTATTTATTTCATGGTTTCAAAAGTATAGGGCTGGAATTGGACATCTGCCAAACTTAGTTGTTAAACCAATTTTCTTTCTTTTCAGTTGGCAGTCTGACATTGACGAAAATGGATCGCTTAACTATCACACAACGCTACTACAAAATGGTGATTTTTTTTTGCCTGGTATTGAAGAATACGACTTGGAGAATATGTGGTTTCAACAAGACGGTACCACATGCCACACAACTCGAGTGATTATGGCTTCATTGCTAGAGACATTTCCTGACCGCGTAATTTCATGCGATTTGAAAACATTAGACTTTTTTTGTGGGGTTACACGAAAGACCGTGCTTATGCAGATAAACCTTTATTTAAACTCCAGTTTCTGAACGCTTCCTCTTTAGATCAGACAGCATCTTTGCATGTCTGATTAAACTAACAATTCTTTTGAGGTTTGATCAAATTAGTTTTCACCGGAATAAACGTGTTTATGCCAAAGATCCGAGAACGAAAAGGATGCTGAAGTGGTGCAATGGTCCGAGTTACCAAGAGGTGTAAGAAAGTTAACCTCATACTCTTCAGGGTGTGAAGTTAAGAAAATATCAAGAATATTATGGTATTGGCTTTCAACACGCGAAATGTGCGCTGGTTCATTCACTAGTTTCGTCAAGTTATTATGCCCGGCGAAAAGCTCAGCGTACTGTCCCTCCGGAGAAGTGTGGCTCGAATGGGAAAGCCATGATTGATAATGGACACCAACCAGAATTTCACTGTCTGGACAATCTTCTACAATTTGTTATATAGTGTCGAAAAGGGCGTCGAAGCCTGCTGCTGTTGGTGTTGTTGTTATTTTTGTTTCTGATTGATTTTGTTATGAGACGGGGGTTGGTTTTAGTTTTTCTTTTTCTTTTGCTTTGAGTATTGTTTTTTTTATTTATTTTTTTGTCTCAGGTAGAACGGATGCACCAGACAGGAGACAAACGCTGACAAGGAAAAAAGTCACTTAATCAACTAGTTGTGGTTATTAACAACCCAGTTTGAAGTTACTTAAAAATGTGTTTGATTTACTACAGGGCAATGACTGAAATTATTATGGCAATAAAAGAACTGTGTTGACAAGTAACAATTGTTTTTGTGTTACAAAAGGCGAAGAAAACGAATACTCTAATTTTGCCTCCTCGGTGACTTGTTTGGAGTTGGACTAATGCGGGTATAGCGATCAACACCCAGAGTGATTATGGTAAAGAAAGTGGAAGTCGTGCTGTAGATGCTAATCAGTGTTTGTTATATCTTTGCTTTCTCAGTGTGCACCATTACCTCATAACTGAGTCAGAAACAACAAGAAGAAAATATCGCCTGTTTAGTTATATATGCTTTGCTTGTTGCTTTGAAACTGATCATCTGTATTGTCTGCATTTTTAAAGCTGTTGGAACGCATTCGTTGTGTATCGTACAGCACATACGTTTACTTCCAGAGCTGTATATTTTCACATTCTTGTTAATGATGGCTTCTCAAAGGCGAATTTATAAATGCCCAAAATGCCAGAGTAATGTTAACAATAATCATAACAGTATTATTTTATTTATTTATTTATTTATTAATTACAATACAAAGTAAATTTATATTCTAATTTTGGGTCCAAGGTTAAACCGAGTGACAAAGACTATTTGGCTTGATTTTTGCAGCGACAGACCAAAGCCTCTGGTGGGAATCGAACCCACAACCCCCACGCTGATAGGCAAGCACGCTACCAACTCGCCTACCGGGGCGCTTAACCATAACAGTATTGGTTGATGCATATGCGATGAATTTTTTCACATTTGCTGCATTAAAATAACTAAGAGCAGCACTCGTGCTTATATAAAAATAAAATGTTTCAGTTCAAATGCCCTAAATGTTTGAACAAGAATCAAGCTGAATTTGCAAGCCAAAATTAAGCGTGTGGCAATTTGAAAAGCAGTTACAATAGTAATCCTGATATGAGTGTTGACTTTAATAACACTTTCTTGGAGTTTAAGGCATCAATGGAGAAACAACATGATACCTATAAGCTAGAATTGCATAACTGAAATGCAATGTATGAAGTGATACAGTCTGTTCGTGATGATTTCAACAACAAAATCAATAAGATGGAGGAACATCGCAATTGCTTCACCGTGGCTAGTCACTTTAAATACAGGGTTGTCCGATTTCTCGACAAAAATAGTGAGTATTCAACGCCTTTGGTGACTATAATTTGGAAAAAAAAATAGTAACAAAACTTCTAAGTGAACAAAGTAAAATTTAACAAAACAAAACAGGCATTCAAAATCAACACAGTCATACCAACAACAGCATAAACCGGATCGTCTCCCTCGCTCGCATCAACGCACCGATTAACACAAAGGGCGTTTCTATGTCCCCCATTCCTTGCACTTGTGTTCCCCCTCCCTTTTCCCATTCGCATAACACAAAGAATTCTGCGTTCTTTTTGTCGCTGTTCTGTTAGTTGTTGTAGGTATAACACTGAATAACTAACCGAACAAACAGCGGCGGGAGGGGTGCCGAGTTATTTGTGTTTTGCTTTGATGTTGTCTTGTTTTTTGGTAGTGTTATGTCAGGTAGATTTCAAATTCACTTTGCGAACATTCGCGGGTTGAGGTCGATTTTTTTTTGCGGTATACTCTCATATTCGTTTCCATAGGCCGGATGTGCTCGCTCTATGTGAGACCCAGGTGTGTGAGGATTCTGATCCACACGATTTTCACATTCCTGGTTATCACACTCTATCCTCTTTCTCTTCACACAGAGGCCTTGTGGTATTTATACGTAGTGGTGTTGTGTTCCAGAGTCAGAACCATTTGAACTTACAAGATCCAGAATTTAACTCTCTCTGGGTTAAATTCAGGATTGGAACGCACCTATTATACTTCGGGTTTCTTTATAGAAAGGGAGGCTACCCTAAATGGCTTCGACGCCATTTCCGATTGTATTTCAAAAGCCTTAGAAGATTATCCGGACAGTGAAATTGTAGTTGCTGGGGATTTCAATGTCCACAATAATTCTTGGCTTTCCCATTCGAGCCACACATCTCCGGAGGGTCAGTACGCTGAGTTATTTGCCGCGCACAACGACTTGGCGCAATTAGTGAATGAACCAACACACATTCCGCGTGTTGAAGGGCAACAACAAAATATTCTTGACCTTTTCTTAACCTCACACCCTGAAAAGTACAAGGTTAACATTCTTGCACCTCTTGGTAACTCGGATCATTGCACAATTTCAGCATCCTTTTCGTTCTCCGATCTTTGAGCCACTTCTAAACCAGTCACGAAGCGGACAATGTATATATACGAAAAGGCACGTTAAGCCGAGCTCAACAATTTTTACCAGCAATTTAACTGGAAACTATGTTTCCTTGACAACAATGTCGATGCTGCTGCTGAAATGGTTGAGAAAATAATTCTTCTTGGTATAAATACATTTATTCCCTCGAAGACTACTTCGATCAAACCACCAAAGTACTGTTGGTTTAATCAGACATGCAAAGAAGCTGTCAGATCCAAAGAGAAAGCGTTCAGAAATTGGCGTTTAAATGAAAATGCCAATACTGAGCTGCTACGCAAGCAGGCAAGATCAAGGTGTGCCAGAGTACTTAGGCGCGAAAAACTTCTTTACGAACAGCGTCTTCGTGCTAAAGTTCTTTCTTCTCCCAGGGGAAGTAAGAGCTTTTGGTCATTCGTAAAAAGGGTAAGGGACAATTCTTCATCTTCTGTCCCAACTCTCGTTAACGATGACCAGATATTCACTGATCCGGTTGACAAAGCTAACCTTCTGGCTGAAATATTTGCAAAGAATTCATCTTTGCCAGAAAGCAGTCAACCACTTCCCGTGATCGGAAACGTATCTAGTTCGATGCCCCAGATATTTTTTCGAACACGTGGTGTTAAAAGGGTTCTTGCAGATCTTAACGTAAATAAAACTCCGGGCCCGGATGGTATTTCAGCACTTGTCCTATGTAAGTGTTCTTCGACGCTAGCTCGTCCATTGCGCAATCTTTTCAACATGTCGAACCGTGCTGGTATTTACCCTTCACGTTGGAAAGTTGCCAATCTTCAGCCGATCCACAAGAAAGGTGAGGCTACAAATCCTGCGAATTACCGTCCAATTGCAATATGTTCTGCGCTCTCAAAGGTTATGGAGAGCATGGTTAACCACCATCTTGTTAAGTATTTAGAGTCTAACGGCCTTCTTAATGATCGACAGTATGGCTTTCGGAGAAATCGATCTACTGGAGACCTGATGGCGTTCCTTTCGGAGCGATGGAGTCGATCCATTCACCGCCTTTGTGAAAGTAAGGTCGTGGCTCTGGATATTTCCAAGGCGTTCGATAGGGTCTGGCACGGAGCACTCATATCAAAACTTATTGCATTTGGTGTCGGTAATACCTTCTCTCGATTCATTTCGAGTTTTCTCAGGGATCGCTCTATACGAGTTGTTATAGATGGGATCTCATCCAACGAGCATAGGTTGACCGCAGGAGTGCCACAAGGCTCTGTCCTCTCTCCTTCTTTATTCCTTATTTTCATTGACGATCTGTTGGGTCAGACTGTGAACCCAATCTACTCCTTTGCGGATGACAGCAACCTCTGTCATTCGTACTCATTTGATCATCGGCCAAGTCCCTCGGAGATAGAGGACAAAAGGCGAACGATGAATAACTCACTTAACCGCGATTTGGCGACGATTTGTGAGTGGGGCCAAATGAACAGAGTAGATTTTAATGCACAAAAGACCCAGTGCTGTTTGTTGTCACACAAACGTTCCACTGATCCAGCACCGTCGTCAATATCTATGGGTGGTGTGGATATCGACGTATCAGATACTCTTGATGTTCTGGGCATGAAGATACAGGGTGATGCTCGCTGGGCTAGCCATATATTCGAAGTGTCGAAAGAAGCATTCAAGTGTTTGGGCTTTTTAAAGCGGTGCAAGAAATACTTCACCCCATCTGATCTCGTAAATATTTACACCACCTACATCCGGCCTAAAATGGAATACAACTCGCATATATGGGCAGGGGCTCCATTAACATCTTTGAAGCTTCTGGACCGTGTACAGAGGAGAGCGGTGGCGATGATAGGGGATGGTAGGGTATCCAGCTCTATTGTCTCCCTACAGCATCGCCGAAATGTGGGTTGTGTATCGCTATTCTATAGATATTTTAATGGTATCTGTTCAGAAGATATCCGTCGTCTGGTCCCTGAAGTTAGAACATTTAGCCGGAATACTCGGCTATCCAGGGAATCTCATCCGTTCATTGTCAAATGGCCGGTTGACCGGACAACGCACTATAGAGAAAATTCGTTCTTCAGCCGTACTATTCGCATGTGGAATAATCTTCCAGCAAATGTATTTCCTACCTGCTATGACATTATCAAATTCAAGGCAAACATCAACAAACACTACTCCCTCTTTCCTCCCTCCAATACCCTTATTTCCTATCACTAACACAGTGCATTGCATTCATAGGGGGCATCCCCTGAGTGTTAGTCAAAAAAAAAAAAAAAAAAAAAAAAAAATTAACATTTATGAATCAACGAGTTGGCAACCTAATCGTTCACACGTCAAAAAATTAAGCTCTGCCGGTCATCTATTTATAAATAATAAAAAAAACTACTGTGTATTTGTAAACAAAGAAATAAACAAAAGTGTAGATACTAATAAATACAACACTGTTTATCGCAGTAACATCGAGTATGTCGAAATCAAGCCGTAGAAGCATAAAGAATGCAAAAACAATCTGTGGTCAGTGCGAATTAGAGGTGAAAGCGGAAAAAAGATAATATTCAATGTTACAAGTGCGCCAAAATATTTCATGTCGTTTGTACGAAGTTAGACAAACGTCAATATGTGCGTTTGTTGGAAAATGAAGAAGAAGAATATGTGTGTCACATGTGTGACAAAGGACACAGTTAGAGAAGACCTGTTGGCAATAAAAACTAAACTGAACAAACTCGATCAACTTTGCAAGAGTCTGTTAATTTAATGTCGTCAAAGTTTTAATGAAATTTTGAAAGGAATATTGGAAAATAAAGAAAAAATAAAAAACATTGAAAAAGAAAAAAACCTGAAATTAAGAACTTGAAAAATTCCGTGAAAATATTAAACGACTAACGAGTTAGAAATGATTGCATTATAAGTGGAGTTGAAAATACAAACAATATGAGCGCTGTGGAAACTGTTATACACATCTCAAAAAGTGGGCGTTGAGCTTGAAGAGGAAAATATAGATGAAGCATATTTCTTAAAGAAAAGAGATTTAAATAAACCAACTCAAAGTATAGTGGTAAAGTTTAATGCTAAATCAGCTAAGGAAAGACTTATGAATGCCAAGCGGAATTTTATAGATGGAATTGAAACTGAAACGATCTACGTGAATGATTTTTTAAGTAAGGAATTGCTTGAGTTACTGAATTATTCAAGAACCTTAAAGTCGGTTGGATATCAGCGAGTGTATGCCTATGGAGGGAAAGTATTTGCAAAAAGAAGCGCAATAAGTAAACCACGAATTATCAGGAACGAAGAAGATGTCAACCAAATTCTGTTAGAAGCAGCAACTGATCAAAATAGCAGATTGAGTAGAAAGGTAATTTCTGTTGGTGAATCTGATGATGATGATGAAGCCCAGACTAATTTCATGTCTTCATAATAATTATTGCACAAAAGTGCAACGATGTCATTAGCCCTATGCTGACAAATGTATTCAATAGAGTTCTTGACACCGCAGTATATCCGGAAATTCTTAAAATTTCAAAAATAATTCCGATCCCTAAGGAAGCTAGTGCATGTGCTGTTGATAAGTACAGATCAATAGCATTGTTACCACTGGTAGGCAAAATATTTGAGAAAGTGCTACATAAGCAGCTAACAACATTCTTAGAGCAAAGCAATCAACTATAAAAATCTCAATTCGGGTTTAGACGAGGAAGCGGAACTCAAGAAGCTGTGGTAAATGTTGTAAACCTTGTTTGTGATGGTTTAGACAATGGTTATGGTGGAGTAGCGGGAATGTTTTATGACTTTTCAAAGGCTTACGATCTCGTGGATCACTCTATTTTGTTACAAAAACTTCCATATTATGGAATTGAGGGTAGCTCTCTGCAATTAATAAAAATCTATCTACAAGATTGAAAACAATATGTTGAAATTGACGCCTGGAAAAGTGATGTAGGACTCGTAAAGCATGGAGTTCTACAAGGGAGTGCGCTCGGCCCTCTTTTATTTACAATTTATCTTAACGACATTGTAAACCTTAACCTTCATGGCAAACTGATAATGTATGCAGATGATATAAGCCTCTTTTATCCATACTCGTGGTTGTTTAAAATCACAGATTGAAGACGATGCTAAAGTTATTCTAGAATATGTTAGAATTAACAAACTGGTATTAAATACGGAGAAAACAAAGTTAATTAGATTCCGACTACACCCAACCAGTAGTATCGGCACATTTAATGTTTCTGTTGGTGGAAGTTGCGTATATGGGAGTGATTCCTAAAAATACCTGGGTATTCATTTGCAATCAAATCTTACCTGGAACTTGCATATATTAAACAGAAGATAGCACCAGCAATTGGAATACTCTACAAATTCAGGAATAAATTTGACGAAAAAACAAACTTTTAATTTACAAAAGTCTTATAAACAGTCACTTTAATTACTTGTCTATTATATACGGTTGCAGAAAGACTACAGAATTTCGAAGTCTTTAGAGATCACAGAACAAGGCTCTTAAAATAGTTTATAATCTCCCTCTAATATATCCATCGATCACCTTGTATAGTGATGTATGCAAGAATATTTTACCTTTACATGGGCTATATAAAATGCAGTTGCTTATATTTATGTACAAATCAATTCGGAACATTGGACATCATGTTATCGAATTTTTCAGAAATCAGTCAGTTTCAATACCAGAAATAACCTGAATTTAACTGTCAAAAGATGTAGACTGGAGACTACAAAACAACGCATTGAATTCATTGGTTGTACGGAGTACAATCAACTCACCCCAGCTTTAAAGAATATCTCAAGAATCTCTACGTTTAAATATAATTTGAAATCGTACTTGCTTAGTAATTTAGAAATGCTTCTATTGTAGTTTCGACTTGTTTTTCTTTTTGGATTACTATTGTAAATAACAATTTAAATTTAATGTGTTTTAACACATGAATTCATTTATAATATATGCTTACTTTTAAGTAGTTTACAATTATTTTTGCCAACTCGCCCCAAAAATATCCACGTGGCGCTGGGGCAACTTTACACATGTATATTAAATCAGAAAATAAAATGAACTGAACTAAGAAAAAAAAATTGCATTGATACACATTGAAATTCTCGAATCAAGATTATCCACTGGTCGATCTGGTGTTGTTTGATGGAAATCGAGGAGTAGAAAGTGTTGAATTGATCTGCAATTTCCGAGGGATTTGTAATAAGATTAGTATTATGTCTTATTTTTTGACAAAATGGAGATTTTCTTTTCCCAGTGAATTGTTGTATTTCTTTAAACGCGGACCGGCCTGGATTGATATTTGGCAAATTGGTGTAAATTTTTTGAGTCTGTTCAATTCCTACAGATTCCTTAATTATTATTTTCAGAAGCTGGATTTGCTTAGGCACAATATTATACCCAGTTCTGAGTCTTTTTTCTGTACGATGGAAGAAGTTCTTAAGATCCTTTTGCCACTGATACTTCAGTTTGTACAGCTTTTTTGATCTCTCCGATAGTAGATTTTTCCCGTTGATCTGTATTTTCTGAGAGTGAGAATCGTCGATGGTTTTTAATATATTTTTAAATTCAGTGATTTATTTGTCAATCTCACGATTTTTCAGATTGGTGTTTGATGAAGGGAATAATGGATCTGGACGCACTGCGAAACATATCCCAATTTGTATTCCTGTAGGATGTAAATGTTTGTGGTAGATTTAATATTAGCCCTAACAAATCTATTTTTAGCTTTAGTTTTAAAGCGAAATAATCCGAAAATTTTAGTAATGTCGAAATGGTGTAATTTGGATTATTTCTATCGCCTAAATCTGCGCTGATGAGGAAGTGGTCCAGGAATGAAGGTCCATTTGGATAAGCTGGTGTAGAATCACAGATGCGGACTATGTCAAACGAGTTATCCACTAACCATTTATCTATTGTTTTCCCGTTGGAGTTATCAAGAATGTATCCCCATGACGAGCATTTTGAATTAAGGTCACCGCCATTCATTGACCCGAGTAAATATCTCTTCTGTATGCTGTCAATTGAAGATGTTATTTCGATAAACGAAGTATTTATTCCACATTATTTATGTAAAACCCGCAGTGTGCATTGCTTATAGAGAAATTATTTTTTTCTTATGGAACCCAAGCTCTGCTTGTAAGGTAATGCAGTCGTACTTGTATGCATTATGTCAACCAAATTCTGTTAGAAGCAGCAACTGATCAAAATCGCAGATTGAGTAGAAAGGTAATTTCTGTTGGTGAATCTGATGATGATGATGAAGCCCAGACTAATTTCATGTCTTCATAATAATTATTTGTGTTTTAATATAACATAATTTTTAACATGAATTGTTATTACCAAGATCAACAGGAAATTCGCCAACAAAACCCTAAAAAAAACATGAAAATTTTTGAATGAACATCTTGGGAGATCTGCGAGAACGAAAATAATAATAAAAAGTGACGATGGAAAACTGGTGACTGATGAAAGACGCAAGTGTAACATGTTTAATGATTACTTCTTAGAAATTCCAATTTTATTAAAAGGTAATATCCAGCAGTAGCGAGGAGATTCGCGCAGTGTTCTTAGAACTTTGAGGCAGTGTAGCCAATGTTTGTCTTTTATTAACGTCTCAAATGAACTAATAGAAGAGTAAATTTCAAATATGCAGATTGACAGAAGTCCTGGCCATGACGGTATCTCAGCTAAAGCCCTACAAAAGTGCAACGATGTCATTAGCCCTATGCTGACAAATGTATTCAATAGAGTTCTTGACACCGCAGTATATCCGGAAATTCTTAAAATTTCAAAAATAATTCCGATCCCTAAGGAAGCTAGTGCATGTGCTGTTGATAAGTACAGATCAATAGCATTGTTACCACTGGTAGGCAAAATATTTGAGAAAGTGCTACATAAGCAGCTAACAACATTCTTAGAGCAAAGCAATCAACTATAAAAATCTCAATTCGGGTTTAGACGAGGAAGCGGAACTCAAGAAGCTGTGGTAAATGTTGTAAACCTTGTTTGTGATGGTTTAGACAATGGTTATGGTGGAGTAGCGGGAATGTTTTATGACTTTTCAACGGATTACGATCTCGTGGAACACTCTATTTTGTTACAAAAACTTCCATATTATGGAATTGAGGGTAGCTCTCTGCAATTAATAACACTCTGCGACAAATGGTAAGGGTCAGTGATCGGTTTGGAATGAAACCACCGGGGAAAGTTATATTGGTAAAAAAAAAGTCATACGTGTTCCAGCGTTTCGCTGGGTCTCATCTAGGAATCGAGATATATCGATTTGAAGTTAGTAAGTATCGTATAGGGGAATTTGTCACGTTTTAGGCTCTTTTGTTTGACATAACTCGAGAACCACTCGTCTCTGAACAAGTAGGCGAACCACCACGCAAGAAAGAAAAGGGAGCAAACAAACGAAAATAAATGTATTTAAAAAAAAAATAAAAAAAAAAATGTTCTTCATGCGCTTACTTTTAACTTGGAAACTATTACTTGTAAAGGAAAATAATATATGAACAGATTAAGGGAATTGTAATTCTTGGTTTTTTAAAATGTATTTCAGCTAAATCGGACGAGTGGTTCTCAAGTTATGTCAAACAAAACAGCCAAAAACGTGACAAATTCCCCTATACGATACTTACTAACTTAAAATCGATATATCTCGATTCCTAGATGAGACCCAACGAAACGCTGGGACACGTATGACCTTTTTTTGACCGATATAACTTTCCCAGGTGGTTTCATCCCAAACCGATTGTGGCTGTCGCACAGTGTAAAAAGCTATCTACAAGATAGAAAACAATATGTTGAAATTGACGCCTGGAAAAGTGATGTAGGACTCGTAAAGCATGGAGTTCTACAAGGGAGTGTGCTCGGCCCTCTTTTATTTACAATATATACAGGTGATATAAGCTATTTTAAAATCACAGATTGAAGACGATGCTAAAGTTATTCTAGAATATGTTAGAATTAACAAACTGGTATTAAATACGGAGAAAACAAAGTTAATTAGATTCCGACTACACCCAACCAGTAGTATCGGCACATTTAATGTTTCTGTTGGTGGAAGTTGCGTATATGGGAGTGATTCCTAAAAATACCTGGGTATTCATTTGCAATCAAATCTTACCTGGAACTTGCATATTCAATATATACATTAGAATATTTTACCTTTACATGGGCTATATAAAATGCAGTTGCTTATATTTATGTACAAATCAATTCGGAACATTGGACATCATGTTATCGAATTTTTCAGAAATCAGTCAGATTCAATACCAGAAATAACCTGAATTTAACTGTCAAAAGATGTAGACTGGAGACTACAACATTGAATTCATTGGTTGTACGGAGTACAATCAACTAACCCCATAGTTAGATGAATCTCAAGAATCTCTCCGTTTAAATATAATTTGAAATCGTACTTGCTTAGTAATTTGGAAACGCATCTATTGCAGTTTCGACTTGTTTTTGGATTACTATTGTAAATAACAATTTAAATTTAATGTGTTTTAAAACATGAATTCATTTATAATATATGCTTACTTTTAAGTAGTTTACAATTATTTTTGCCAACTCGCCCCAAAAATGTCCACGTGGCGCTGGGGCAACTTTACACATGTAAATATATTAAATCTGAAAATAAAATTAACTGAACTAAGAAACAAATTGCATTGATACATATTGATATTCTCGAATCAAGATTATCCACTGGTCGACGCGGTGTTGTTTGATGGAAATTGAAGAGTAGAAAGTGTTGAATTGATGTGCAATTTCCGAGGGGTTTGTAATAAGATTATAATAATAATTATTATTATGTCTTATTTTTTGACAAAATGGAGATTTTCTTTTCCCAGTAAATTGTTGTCTTTAAACGCGGACGGAAAATATTTCCATATCCGAAATATTAAAACCTACTACAAAAATGGTGATTCTGGCACAGCCACATATCGTGCTTTAAGGTGCGATTATGGTTTATGGTTATGAAGCAAATTTCTCACTCGGTGCCACTGTTTGGTGCGCTCTTGGTCCGAAGGTGTGATTGCACCTTACTTCTTCGAAAACGACGAGGGAACGACTGCCACCGTCAATTCGGAGCGTTATGGTCGTATGATAACCGATTTTTTTGCCTGCTATTGAAGAATATGGTGCCACATGCCAAACAACTCGAGCGAATATGGCTTTATTGCAAGAGACATTTACTGACCGCGTAATTTCTCGTCGTGGCCACATCAACTGGACACCAAGATCTTGCAATTTGACACCATTAGACTTTTTTGTGGGGCTACACGAAAGACCGTGTTTAACTCTTGAGCACTTAAGAACCAACATGCGTCAAGTTATGGCTGAGATACCGCCCAATATGTGCCAAAAAGTGATCCAAAACTACCTCAAAAGAATCAATGCTTGCAACAATTCGCGTGGTGGTCATTTAAATGATGTAGTGTTTCACACATAATGTCAACGTTCAACTATATAATAAAAAGGAAATATCATGAAAAAAATATTTTATATGTGTTTTATTTACGTTTACTTCTAAAAACCAAAATGGATAACCCTTTATAAGATCACACATATCCATGCATCCTATTTCATTTTTATTCATCTTTACGTGTAATTTCAAGCCTTACGGCCAATTTAAGATAAATTACAAAATGCATTGATAAAACAGCAATTCGCACCTACTCAACATATGTACAATGCTGAGACTAGTTTATGATGGGACAAATATAGATTGTATCCACGCTTTCCTTCTTATTAATTAACATAATAGTATAAACTGTACAGTAAATAAATAAATAATATAAAATTAAACATAAACAAAGTTTAAGAGTTATCAACCAAATATAGCACCTACTCATAAATGTAAAATTCAATATAGAAATTAACAAATGAACAACATAATATTATAAAAAAAAATATTAACTAACAGTCAGGCAAAAAATTAAGTGCATTTAGAAAATAAGAGGCGATTTGTTTAAATGTGTTGAAGTAGTTCGTAGCAATATGAGGCGAAAGTGTGTTTTATAAATATTTAAATAAAACAATGGACTTATCTATAGGTTAGATAAATGTATATGGTCTAGTAGCTTTTTAAAGTATGATGCGCTGAAAGATCTTGCAACTCTAACATGTAATGACCTCTCGGATAGCGAATTAATTCTGGGAATAATAATTTGATTTAAACGACTCGAGTGAGATAACTGGAATAATTGTTTTAAAAAAGTAGGGCATTGATTTTTGAACATTTTATAGAAATTTATAAGCAGACGAAAATCTGCAAAAGCAGTTAAAGGACAACCCAAGAATTTAACCGCGTAAGGAGTCATATGCTCACGGCGATTTAGAGTGTAAACAAATCGCAACGCCCTATTTAGAGCTAAATGGACCAAATTTAAGTTGCCCTGATTGGCACTGGAATATACCTCCAAGCAGTATGTAATATGAGGCATTATTAAAGCGTGTACTAGTCGTTCCTTAACGAAGCGTGATAGTGATAAATTCGTGATATTCAAACTCCTCAGAGAATAATTAACTTTGGAAACTACAGAATTTATGTGCTCCTCAAAAGAGAATCTATTGTCCAACCGGACTCCCAAACACTCCACATCGTGGACACAATCTATATTTGTCCCATCATAAACTAGTCTCAGATTATTGGCACAATTTGAGGAAAAAAACAAAGCTTTTGTTTTTGAAGCATTTATACTGAGTCTGTTTTCAGACATCCAAAACCGCAGCGTCTCCAGAACAAGATCAATTTTTGATAGTACATCACTAGTAAACACATAGTACAAACAATATTGGGCTCAGCACCGACCCCTGAGGTACACCACTTTTAAGCAGACGAAAATCTGCAAAAGCAGTTAAAGGACAACCCAAGAATTTAACCGCGTAAGGAGTCATATGCTCACGGCGATTTAGAGTGTAAACAAATCGCAACGCCCTATTTAGAGCTAAATGGACCAAATTTAAGTTGCCCTGATTGGCACTGGAATATACCTCCAAGCAGTATGTAATATGAGGCATTATTAAAGCGTGTACTAGTCGTTCCTTAACGAAGCGTGATAGTGATAAATTCGTGATATTCAAACTCCTCAGAGAATAATTAACTTTGGAAACTACAGAATTTATGTGCTCCTCAAAAGAGAATCTATTGTCCAACCGGACTCCCAAACACTCCACATCGTGGACACAATCTATATTTGTCCCATCATAAACTAGTCTCAGATTATTGGCACAATTTGAGGAAAAAAACAAAGCTTTTGTTTTTGAAGCATTTATACTGAGTCTGTTTTCAGACATCCAAAACCGCAGCGTCTCCAGAACAAGATCAATTTTTGATAGTACATCACTAGTAAACACATAGTACAAACAATATTGGGCTCAGCACCGACCCCTGAGGTACACCACTTTTAACGGGCAGTAAACCGCTACATCGTCCTCCAATGAATACCGATTGATGGCTTCCTGATAGATAGGATTGAAGCAGTTGTAGTGGCGCTCGTATATGCTTTTATGTATATGGTATTCTTCCTGTGTTGATTGGTCTTTGGTTTCGTGTGTGTTAATGTTATGCCTAGCAGATTTTGCAAAACTTCCGCTGTTAGCATTCGCCACTGTGGGTGTGTGGCTTAACAGTCGAATGTTTTTTTTTTTTTTTTGAAGGCCAACACTAAGGGGATGCCCCCTATAAATGCAATGCATTGTGTTAGCGGAAGGAAATTAGGGTATCGGAAGGAGGAAAGAGGGAGTAGTGTTTGTTGACATTTGTTTTGAATTTCTGAATGTCACAACTGGCAGGAAATACATTTGCTGGAAGATTATTCCACATACGAACGGTTGGGCGAAAGAACGAATTTTCTCTATAGTGCGTCGTCCGGTCAACCGGCCATTTCACAATGAACGGATGAGAGACCCTGGATAGCCGTGTATTCCGACTAAATGTTCTAACGTCAGGGACCAGACGACGGATATCTTCTAAACAGATACCATTAAAATACCATCCCCTATCACCACCGTTCTCCTCTGTACACGGTCCAGAAGCTTCAAAGATGTTAATGGAGCCCCTGCCCATATATGCGAGTTGTATTCCATTTTAGGCCGGATGTAAGTGGTGTAAATATTTACGAGATCAGATGGAGTGAAGTATTTCTTGCACCGCTTCAAAAAGCCTAAACACTTGAATGCTTCTTTCGACACTTCGAATATATGGCTAGCCCAGCGAGCATCACCCTGTCTTCATGCCCAGAACACCAAGAGTGTCTGATTCGTCGATATCAACACCACCCATAGAAATTGACGACGATGCTGGATCTGGTGAACGTTTGTGTGACAAAAAACAGCACTGGGTCTTTTGTGCATTAAAATCTACTCTATTAATTTGGCCCCACTCACAAATCGTCGCCAAATCGCGGTTAATTGAGTTATTCATCGTTCGCCTTTTGTCCTTTATCTCCGAGGGACCTGGCCGATGATCAAATGAGTATGAATGACATAGGTTACTGTCATCCGCAAAGGAGTAGATCGGGTTCACAGTCTGACCCAACAGGTCGTCAATGAAAATAAGAAATAGAGAGGGAGAGAGGACAGAGCCTTGTGGCACTCCTGTGGTCAACCTATGCTCGTTGGATGAGACCCCATCTATAACTACTCGTATAAAGCGATCCCTGAGAAAACTTGATATGAATCGAGAGAAGATATTACCGACACCAAATGCAATAAGTTTTGATATGAGTGCTTCGTGCCAGACCCTATCTAACGCCTTGGAAATATCTAGAGCTACGACCTTACTTTCACCAAGGGCGTGAATAGATCGACTCCATCGCTCCGTAAGGAACGCCATCAGGTCTCCAGTAGATCGATTTCTACGGAAGCCATACTGTCGATCATTTAGAAGGCCATTAGACTCTAAATATTTGACAAGATGGTGGTTAACCATGCTCTCCATAACCTTTGAGAGCGCAGAACATATTGCTATTGGGCATTAATTCGCAGGATTTGTAGCCTCACCTTTCTTGGGGATCGGCTGGACATTGACAACTTTCCAACGTGAAGGGTAAATACCAGCACGATACGACATGAAAAGATTGCGCAATAGACGAGCTAGCGTCGAAGAGCACTTACATAGGACAAGTGCTGAAATGCCATCCGGGCCCGGAGTTTTATTTACATAGAGATCTACAAGAACCCTTTTGACCCCACGTGATCGAAAAATATCTGAGGCATCGAACTAGATACGTTTTCGATTACGGGGAGTGGTTGACTGTTGTATGGCTAAGATGAATTCTTAGCAAATATTTCAGCCAGAAGGTTAGCTTTGTCAACCGGGTCAGTGAATATCTGGTCATCGTTAACGAGAGTTGGAATAGAAGACGAAGAATTGTCTCTTACTCTTTTAACAAATACCCAAAAGCTCTTACTTCCCCTCGGAGAAGAAAGAACTTTAGCACGAAGGCGCTGTTCGTGGAGAAGTTTTTCGCGCCTAAGCACTCTGGCACTCTGGATCTTGCCTGCTTACGTAGCAGCTCAGTAGTGGCATTTTTATTTAAACGCCATTTTTTGAATGCTTTCTCTTTAGATCTGACAGCTTCTTTACATGTCTGATTAAACTAACAATTCTTTGAAGGTTTAATCGAAGTATTCTTCGAGGGAATAAATGTGTTTATACCAAGAAGAATTATTTTCTCAACCAATTCAGCAGCAGCATCGACATTACTGTCTAGGAAACAACGTGCCTTTTCGTATATATACATTGTCCGCTTCGTGACTGGTTTTGAAGTGGATCGAAGATCGGAGAACGAAAAGGATGCTGAAATGGTGCAATGATCTGAATTACCAAGAGGTGCAAGGATATTAACCTCGTACTTTTCAGGGTGGGAGGTTAAAAAAAGGTCAAGAATATTTTGTTGTTGCCCTTCAACACGCGGAAAGTGTGTTGGTTCATTCACTAATTGCGCCAAGTCATTGTGCGCGGCAAAAAGCTCAGCGTACTGACCCTCCGGAGATGTGTGGCTCGAATGGGAAAGCCAAGAATTATTGTGGACATTGAAATCCCCAGCAACTACAATTTCACTGTCCGGACAATCGTCGAAGCCGTTTAGGGTAGCCTCCCTTTCCAAATTTGGGCTTCTGTAAAGAAACCCGAAGTGTAATGGGTGTGATCCAATCCTGAACTTAACCCAAAGAAAGTTAAATTCTGGATCTTGTGAGTCCAAATGTTGGATTAGAACCCTCACACACCTGGGTCTCACATAGAGGCAAAATGTATTTTGAATGTACCTACCATTGTAACAGACAGAAAACAAAACAATATCAAAGCATAAACACAAATAACTGTGTACCCCTGTTGCCGCTGCTAGACCCAACAAGTGTTCAGTGTTAAACCTTCAACACAAGTCAGGCAGCGACATGAAGAGAGCACAGTCGTTTATATTATGCGAAAAGGAAGATGGTGAGGAAGGGGGGAACACAGGAGAAGGGGAGCATAAAAAAGCCCTTCGTGTTGGCGTTGATGATGTGTGGCTGCTGGTGTTATTGTTGTTTTTGATTGTGGAGATGGTGGTTGGTTTTTTCTTTTTTATTCTCTTTTTAAATATTCTATTGTTTCTTGTTTTTTTTTTTTTTTTGCACTACACGGACGAACAGGACATATAAATAAATCAAAACGCGACGACGACCGGACAAACAAAAGTGCGTGTGCACCGGACAGGGGACAAACAACGCAGCGACGACCGACAAACAAAAGTGCGTGTGCACCGGACAGGAGACAAATTACTACTGGAATAACATGTATTAATGTTGGTGGCTTGACGCTTTGTGAGCAGTTACTTGCGACATTTTCGGAATTGGCCAAGTTTATAAATGAAGGGAAGGAGGAGCTATGGTTATCAGTTTTGCGCAATCCCAGTAAAGTGCGTTTGTTTTCCGCAGAGTGTGTGATACTGTTTCAATTTAAAAATAGTGTTGAAGTTGGATTTCGAACACTGAAATTTTTGAGCGGGTTTTTTTTATTCAAATTTAATTATTTAATTGAATTTAATTAAATATAAATTTCAAACAGTTACCCGTGAGCACAAAGCCAATGTGTCACTGTATTAGTTAATAAATCAGTTTTCGATTAGTTTGTTTTCGGATCGCCTGGGAAATTTGGTTACCCAACTTTGAGGTTGGTTTGGTTGCACACCAAAAACTAGTTTGGGGAATAACGAAGGGGAAAGAACGCATAAATCTGATGCTAGTGGCTTGACTATCTCCTCTTCCTCCCTCTTCTTTACTTGCGGGACAATGACCACGGTAAGATCATTGGAGATTGCATGCTCTTATTTAGTTTTTTTCTAATGTCGCACTCATTTTTTTAGATTCGATATGAAGTGCTCATTGAGAGAGACACCAGCAGAAAGTAAAAGCTGTCGTCAGTTTCCATCACGCCGCCTTTCAACTCGCTTGTGCCAAATCATGCCTAAATTGTGTGTTGAATTTTCATCCTTATGAGGAAATTAGATTAACTACGGCCTAAAATCCGTTTATTTGCAAAATTTGTTTTTTTTTTGATAAAATTTTAGTTAAAGAAGCTTTTTTTTATTATTAGGAAAAGCGTATGTATTAGTATCGGGCATCGGAAACGAAAAAGAGAAATGGTTATGATCGTTGTCGTCTCTGTGACTAAAGCGATAGTTCGGTTCACTAATTTGAAATTTTCAGTGCATATTATAAAATAATTGTCGAGTGTGGTAACGTGGTGATTTAAAAAAAAGGAAAAAAGAGGAAGATAAAGAAAATAGTGAATTCATGGAAAATAATTAAACAATTTAATCTGAAAAAAAAGGAAACAAAAATAAGCAACATAAAAGGGACGAAAGAAATTTTGTTTTGTTCTTTTTACTTTCTTTTTGTATCGACAAACTAACAGCCTCTGCCGTTGTCTCCCCCTCCTGAAAGGCCTTTCAACGTGGGATTCCTGCAACAACAAAGTAAGTGTTCCACCAGTAAATATAATTTCGAATAAGAGACGGGGTTCTCAGATAGTAATTTGTGTACCGTTACTTCTCTGAGACTGGCAGTTTTTGTTTGTCTTAAATTCTTATTAATAAGTGTTTGCTGGTACTCTGCCTATTTGTTTTTAAGTGTTCAAATTTGTATTTAAATTTGAATTGGTTTTGAATCCTCGAAGCGGAAGCAGAATATCAGCAATCACGGTGGCCAATAACATGGAATAAAATAGTTTGTTGGAAGAAGTATGATGTGCAAAAACAAAAAAAAAGCTATTCGAAACTGATTTTAGTGCCGCCATGAACCAAAAGCTCTGAATATCTATGTTGATTTTGTACAGTTTGAGAGACATTGACATGGGCTTGGTCCAAACCATTATTACCGGCGACAATTTATTTTGGTATCTTAATCCTTCCAACATCTATTACTTATCATAAAAGTCATCATATTTTATCACACTCCCAAAAAGAATGAGCACAATGATCATTTCAATCGTAATCGGGTACAATATCGATCAGAAACCACAGGTCTATTACCTCAGTTAGGTGTAATAATATTGGGACCACACACTGTATTTATTAGCAAAAGCGAAAAAAAAAAGATAAAAAGAAAAGAAAGTGTCGGTCATTCACCTCAACTGATTTACCATATGTTTTTCTATGTTAGCACCACATACGCAACGATCATTTACTTATGTTTGATTTGCAGCACGAACATTGAATTTTTTTTTTCTCTTTTCCGATCCGTTGTTTTTTTTATTCAAGGATTTAAAAAAAAACTTGATGAACTTGAAATACGTTTGAATTAAGTTTTGTATAATTTAAATTAGTTTAGAGAATTTTCGATAAGAATCTTAATTTCTTAATCTTAATAAGGTATATTGTTTTCATTTGGAACAATTTGGTCGGTTATTATTATTAGTTCGAAATTTATTTTATTTTCACACTGAACAACAGGAATGCGCAATGAGATAATCTGAAGTCATAAAATGTTTTCCCCAATAAAATGTTCAATTTTTGAAAGCATGAACTGAACATCTTCTTAGTGTTTGATTTGTGAGGCCCGAAGTATGTGAAAGGGATACCTAACATGGGTTTACCGCAGATTTTTCCAGGCGGATAATTTGCCCCAGGCGGGCAAATTGTTTGTGCAACTAACACCTAAAGCACAAACCAACCATGCTTCGGAAAGGGCCAAACCCTTTATCATTACCTTTTACTATTCTTTTCATTTCTTCCCTTATTTCTGTCCTTTCCTCTCCTAATAATTTCTCGAATATTAAAACATGAAGCACGTGTCATCTATTAAAATTTTATGGTAGCTACAAATTCGGTAACAGAAGGCAAGATCCCACCCCACCGACGAGCAATAAGGCTGGCAAATTTCGTGCTTCCGCTGACAGTTATCCGAACCCTCCACAACGCAGTTCCAAGCTGAATGTTGCATGCTACAATTATAAAATTTTTGGCGCCCAACGTGGGGCCCGAGTGAAACAAACCAGAACCTTCTATTTTTTTAAAAAAAAAAAAAAAATTAACTTCTTTGATATCCGGTATATCATTGCATTTTCGCTCAGCTCCATTTTCTTCTATCAACTTTTTCCTTAACTGTTTCTATCATTTGAATTTTCCTTTCATTTTTTTTTACTTCAATTATCTCAAGGTCATTGGAATTTATATTCCTTAGAATGCAGAAGTGCTGAAGGATATAACTGGATTTTGATTTATTTTGCCTTGAACTCTCGTATTAGTGTCCTTAGTGATTTTGTGTAAAATGAATTCAGTTTTTTTTTTGGATTTCTGGTCTAATACTGACTTTAACATAGAAATCATTTTGACATTTGTACCTTTTCTTCCATTTACAACCTGGAAATAGGAATGTTATTCATGACGTTCTTATCCAATGTAAATATGTCCTTTCTTTTTTTTCCGCTTTACTTTTTCTATTGTTTTTTCCGACCTTTTTTTCTCAAAACATGGAGTAAAATATCTTAAGTTTTCCCTTCTCTATTTCCGATTACCGATTTTTTTCTTCTTCTCTTTTTATTCATTAGATGATAAGTTCCTTATTTTGTTTTTAGTTTTTTTATACTCTCCCATTTTGTTTTTTTTTAGTTTATTAGTTACTTAGTTTCCTTATTGTTCTCTATTCCTAAATTTTTCCGATTAAATTTCTTTATCTGATTTTTTTTTTTATTATTTTTTTTTTGATTTTAATATTTTTTTTATTTATTCTTCTCTATAATTATAAATTTTTGTTTCTTCTTAGTCCTGATAGTGTTGTCGATATTTCTGTTAGGTTTCTCGAGTTGAAATTGGTTTCACTTTAATTGGTCAGTTCGTATTATTTCTCTGTGAGTTAAAGCGGCTTACATTTAGTGCTTTTACTTTTCCAAATTTCTTTTTTTTACGATGTCGGTTCAAAGAAGTACTGAAGATCTCCCATCAGCATTGGATGCATCTGAAGAGGAACGCATTTGCAGAATTTGCAATGCTGTCATTGTCGCTAAGTCTGATTCAACCGAAACCGTTTGTAGGCATATGTTTCATAAGATATGCATTTCAAATTATGTTCGAACCAATGTCAATTGTCCAGTCTGTGGTGTGAAAGTCACTAAAGATTCTCTTCCGTCTACCTCAACTGCCTCTCAAAGTGTTAACTCGCCGATTGTTACCAGATCGAGTTCGAAAGCCAAGAACTTCGATGCCGCCAGGTCAAAAGAAATACCCCAATCTGAAATAGCTCGAACAGGCATCAGCATGGATAATATTAGAGACATTGTTTCATCTGTGGTGACAAACCAGCAGGCCCAACTTTTGTCGTCCTTAACAAGCCAAATGTCAGCCTTAGTAGAACAGAGTATAGAAGCTAGTTTATCTCGTTATAATTTGAACAATGTGTGGAATGTGTGTTGGTTCATTCACTAATTGCGCCAAGTCGTTGTGCGCGGCAAATAACTCAGCGTACTGACCCTCCGGAGATGTGTGGCTCGAATGGGAAAGCCAAGAATTATTGTGGACATTGAAATCCCCAGCAACTACAATTTCACTGTCCGGACAATCTTCTAAAACTTTTGATATAGAGTCGGAAAGGGCGTCGAAGCCGTTTAGGGTAGCCTCCCTTTCCAAATTTGGGCTTCTGTAAAGAAATCCGAAGTGTAATGGGTGTGATCCAATCCTGAACTTAACCCAAAGAAAGTGAAATTCTGGATCTTGTGAGTCCAAATGTTGGATTAGAACCCTCACACACCTGGGTCTCACATAGAGGCAAAATGTATTTTGAATGTACCTACCATTGTAACAGACAGAAAACAAAACAATATCAAAGCATAAACACAAATAACTGTGCACCCCTGTTGCCGCTGCTAGACCCAACAAGTGTTCAGTGTTAAACCTTCAACACAAGTCAGGCAGCGACATGAAGAGAGCACAGTCGTTTATATTATGCGAAAAGGAAGATGGTGAGGAAGGGGGGAACACAGGAGAAGGGGAGCATAAAAAAGCTCTTCGTGTTGGCGTTGATGATGTGTGGCTGCTGGTGTTATTGTTGTTGTTTGTTGTGTTTGTTTTTTGTTAGGTTATTGTTGTTTTTGATTGTGGAGATGGTGGTTGGTTTTTTCTTTTTTTCTTTTTTATTCTCTTTTTAAATATTCTATTGTTTCTTGTTATTTTTTTTTTGCACTACACGGACGAACAGGACATATAAATAAATCAAAACGCGACGACGACCGGACAAACAAAAGTGCGTGTGCACCGGACAGGGGACAAACAACGCAGCGACGACCGACAAACAAAAGTGCGTGTGCACCGGACAGGAGACAAACTACTACTGGAATAACATGTATTAATGTTGGTGGCTTGACGCTTTGTGAGCAGTTACTTGCGACATTTTCGGAATTGGCCAAGTTTATAAATGAAGGGAAGGAGGAGCTATGGTTATCAGTTTTGCGCAATCCCAGTAAAGTGCGTTTGTTTTCCGCAGAGTGTGTGATACTGTTTCAATTTAAAAATAGTGTTGAAATTGGATTTCGAACACTGAAATTTTTGACCGGGTTTTTTTTATTCAAATTTAATTATTTAATTGAATTTAATTAAATATAAATTTCAAACAGTTACCCGTGAGCACAAAGCCAATGTGTCACTGTATTAGTTAATAAATCAGTTTTCGATTAGTTTGTTTTCGGATCGCCTGGGAAATTTGGTTACCCAACTTTGAGGTTGGTTTGGTTGCACACCAAAAACTAGTTTGGGGAATAACGAAGGGGAAAGAACGCATAAATCTGATGCTAGTGGCTTGACTATCTCCTCTTCCTCCCTCTTCTTTACTTGCGGGACAATGACCACGGTAAGATCATTGGAGATTGCATGCTCTTATTTAGTTTTTTTTCTAATGTCGCACTCATTTTTTTAGATTCGATATGAAGTGCTCATTGAGAGAGACACCAGCAGAAAGTAAAAGCTGTCGTCAGTTTCCATCACGCCGCCTTTCAACTCGCTTGTGCCAAATCATGCCTAAATTGTGTGTTGAATTTTCATCCTTATGAGGAAATTAGATTAACTACGGCCTAAAATCCGTTTATTTGCAAAATTTGTTTTTTTTTTGATAAAATTTTAGTTAAAGAAGCTTTTTTTTATTATTAGGAAAAGCGTATGTATTAGTATCGGGCATCGGAAACGAAAAAGAGAAATGGTTATGATCGTTGTCGACTCTGTGACTAAAGCGATAGTTCGGTTCACTAATTTGAAATTTTCAGTGCATATTATAAAATAATTGTCGAGTGTGGTAACGTGGTGATTTAAAAAAAAAGGAAAAAAGAGGAAGATAAAGAAAATAGTGAATTCATGGAAAATAATTAAACAATTTAATCTGAAAAAAAAGGAAACAAAAATAAGCAACATAAAAGGGACGAAAGAAATGTTGTTTTGTTCTTTTTACTTTCTTTTTGTATCGACAAACTAACAGCCTCTGCCGTTGTCTCCCCCTCCTGAAAGGCCTTTCAACGTGGGATTCTTGCAACAACAAAGTAAGTGTTCCACCAGTAAATATAATTTCGAATAAGAGACGGGGTTCTCAGATAGTAATTTGTGTACCGTTACTTCTCTGAGACTAGCAGTTTTTGTTTGTCTTAAATTCTTATTAATAAGTGTTTGCTGGTACTCTGCCTATTTGTTTTTAAGTGTTCAAATTTGTATTTAAATTTGAATTTGTTTTGAATCCTCGGAGCGGAAGCAGAATATCAGCAATCACGGTGGCCAATAACATGGAATAAAATAGTTTGTTGGAAGAAGTATGATGTGCAAAAACAAAAAAAAGCTATTCGAAACTGATTTTAGTGCCGCCATGAACCAAAAGCTCTGAATATCTATGTTGATTTTGTACAGTTTGAGAGACATTGACATGGGCTTGGTCCAAACCATTATTACCGGCGACAATTTATTTTGGCATCTTAATCCTTCCAACATCTATTACTTATCATAAAAGTCATCATATTTTATCACACTCCCAAAAAGAATGAGCACAATGATCATTTCAATCGTAATCGGGTACAATATCGATCAGAAACCACAGGTCTATTACCTCAGTTAGGTGTAATAATATTGGGACCACACACTGTATTTATTAGCAAAAACGAAAAAAAAAAGATAAAAAGAAAAGAAAGTGTCGGTCATTCACCTCAACTGATTTACCATATGTTTTTCTATGTTAGCACCACATACGCAACGATCATTTACTTATGTTTGATTTGCAGCACGAACATTGAATTTTTTTTTTCTCTTTTCCGATCCGTTGTTTTTTTTATTCAAGGATTTAAAAAAAAACTTGATGAACTTGAAATACGTTTGAATTAAGTTTTGTATAATTTAAATTAGTTTAGAGAATTTTCGATAAGAATCTTAATTTCTTAATCTTAATAAGGTATATTGTTTTCATTTGGAACAATTTGGTCGGTTATTATTATTAGTTCGAAATTTATTTTATTTTCACACTGAACAACAAGAATGCGCAATGAGATAATCTGAAGTCATAAAATGTTTTCCCCAATAAAATGTTCAATTTTTGAAAGCATGAACTGAACATCTTCTTAGTGTTTGATTTGTGAGGCCCGAAGTATGTGAAAGGGATACCTAACATGGGTTTACCGCAGATTTTTCCAGGCGGATAATTTGCCCCAGGCGGGCAAATTGTTTGTGCAACTAACACCTAAAGCACAAACCAACCATGCTTCGGAAAGGGCCAAACCCTTTATCATTACCTTTTACTATTCTTTTCATTTCTTCCCTTATTTCTGTCCTTTCCTCTCCTAATAATTTCTCGAATATTAAAACATGAAGCACGTGTCATCTATTAAAATTTTATGGTAGCTACAAATTCGGTAACAGAAGGCAAGATCCCACCCCACCGACGAGCAATAAGGCTGGCAAATTTCGTGCTTCCGCTGACAGTTATCCGAACCCTCCACAACGCAGTTCCAAGCTGAATGTTGCATGCTACAATTATAAAATTTTTGGCGCCCAACGTGGGGCCCGAGTGAAACAAACCAGAACCTTCTATTTTTTTAAAAAAAAAAAAAAATTAACTTCTTTGATATCCGGTATATCATTGCATTTTCGCTCAGCTCCATTTTCTTCTATCAACTTTTTCCTTAACTGTTTCTATCATTTGAATTTTCCTTTCATTTTTTTTTACTTCAATTATCTCAAGGTCATTGGAATTTATATTCCTTAGAATGCAGAAGTGCTGAAGGATATAACTGGATTTTGATTTATTTTGCCTTGAACTCTCGTATTAGTGTCCTTAGTGATTTTGTGTAAAATGAATTCAGTTTTTTTTTTGGATTTCTGGTCTAATACTGACTTTAACATAGAAATCATTTTGACATTTGTACCTTTTCTTCCATTTACAACCTGGAAATAGGAATGTTATTCATGACGTTCTTATCCAATGTAAATATGTCCTTTCTTTTTTTTCCGCTTTACTTTTTCTATTGTTTTTTCCGACCTTTTTTTCTCAAAACATGGAGTAAAATATCTTAAGTTTTCCCTTCTCTATTTCCGATTACCGATTTTTTTCTTCTTCTCTTTTTATTCATTAGATGATAAGTTCCTTATTTTGTTTTTAGTTTTTTTATACTCTCCCATTTTGTTTTTTTTTAGTTTATTAGTTACTTAGTTTCCTTATTGTTCTCTATTCCTAAATTTTTCCGATTAAATTTCTTTATCTGATTTTTTTTTTTATTATTTTTTTTTTGATTTTAATATTTTTTTTATTTATTCTTCTCTATAATTATAAATTTTTGTTTCTTCTTAGTCCTGATAGTGTTGTCGATATTTCTGTTAGGTTTCTCGAGTTGAAATTGGTTTCACTTTAATTGGTCAGTTCGTATTATTTCTCTGTGAGTTAAAGCGGCTTACATTTAGTGCTTTTACTTTTCCAAATTTCTTTTTTTTACGATGTCGGTTCAAAGAAGTACTGAAGATCTCCCATCAGCATTGGATGCATCTGAAGAGGAACGCATTTGCAGAATTTGCAATGCTGTCATTGTCGCTAAGTCTGATTCAACCGAAACCGTTTGTAGGCATATGTTTCATAAGATATGCATTTCAAATTATGTTCGAACCAATGTCAATTGTCCAGTCTGTGGTGTGAAAGTCACTAAAGATTCTCTTCCGTCTACCTCAACTGCCTCTCAAAGTGTTAACTCGCCGATTGTTACCAGATCGAGTTCGAAAGCCAAGAACTTCGATGCCGCCAGGTCAAAAGAAATACCCCAATCTGAAATAGCTCGAACAGGCATCAGCATGGATAATATTAGAGACATTGTTTCATCTGTGGTGACAAACCAGCAGGCCCAACTTTTGTCGTCCTTAACAAGCCAAATGTCAGCCTTAGTAGAACAGAGTATAGAAGCTAGTTTATCTCGTTATAATTTGAACAATGTGTGGAATGTGTGTTGGTTCATTCACTAATTGCGCCAAGTCGTTGTGCGCGGCAAATAACTCAGCGTACTGACCCTCCGGAGATGTGTGGCTCGAATGGGAAAGCCAAGAATTATTGTGGACATTGAAATCCCCAGCAACTACAATTTCACTGTCCGGACAATCTTCTAAAACTTTTGATATAGAGTCGGAAAGGGCGTCGAAGCCGTTTAGGGTAGCCTCCCTTTCCAAATTTGGGCTTCTGTAAAGAAATCCGAAGTGTAATGGGTGTGATCCAATCCTGAACTTAACCCAAAGAAAGTGAAATTCTGGATCTTGTGAGTCCAAATGTTGGATTAGAACCCTCACACACCTGGGTCTCACATAGAGGCAAAATGTATTTTGAATGTACCTACCATTGTAACAGACAGAAAACAAAACAATATCAAAGCATAAACACAAATAACTGTGCACCCCTGTTGCCGCTGCTAGACCCAACAAGTGTTCAGTGTTAAACCTTCAACACAAGTCAGGCAGCGACATGAAGAGAGCACAGTCGTTTATATTATGCGAAAAGGAAGATGGTGAGGAAGGGGGGAACACAGGAGAAGGGGAGCATAAAAAAGCTCTTCGTGTTGGCGTTGATGATGTGTGGCTGCTGGTGTTATTGTTGTTGTTTGTTGTGTTTGTTTTTTGTTAGGTTATTGTTGTTTTTGATTGTGGAGATGGTGGTTGGTTTTTTCTTTTTTTCTTTTTTATTCTCTTTTTAAATATTCTATTGTTTCTTGTTTTTTTTTTTTTTGCACTACACGGACGAACAGGACATATAAATAAATCAAAACGCGACGACGACCGGACAAACAAAAGTGCGTGTGCACCGGACAGGGGACAAACAACGCAGCGACGACCGACAAACAAAAGTGCGTGTGCACCGGACAGGAGACAAACTACTACTGGAATAACATGTATTAATGTTGGTGGCTTGACGCTTTGTGAGCAGTTACTTGCGACATTTTCGGAATTGGCCAAGTTTATAAATGAAGGGAAGGAGGAGCTATGGTTATCAGTTTTGCGCAATCCCAGTAAAGTGCGTTTGTTTTCCGCAGAGTGTGTGATACTGTTTCAATTTAAAAATAGTGTTGAAATTGGATTTCGAACACTGAAATTTTTGACCGGGTTTTTTTTATTCAAATTTAATTATTTAATTGAATTTAATTAAATATAAATTTCAAACAGTTACCCGTGAGCACAAAGCCAATGTGTCACTGTATTAGTTAATAAATCAGTTTTCGATTAGTTTGTTTTCGGATCGCCTGGGAAATTTGGTTACCCAACTTTGAGGTTGGTTTGGTTGCACACCAAAAACTAGTTTGGGGAATAACGAAGGGGAAAGAACGCATAAATCTGATGCTAGTGGCTTGACTATCTCCTCTTCCTCCCTCTTCTTTACTTGCGGGACAATGACCACGGTAAGATCATTGGAGATTGCATGCTCTTATTTAGTTTTTTTTCTAATGTCGCACTCATTTTTTTAGACTCGATATGAAGTGCTCATTGAGAGAGACACCAGCAGAAAGTAAAAGCTGTCGTCAGTTTCCATCACGCCGCCTTTCAACTCGCTTGTGCCAAATCATGCCTAAATTGTGTGTTGAATTTTCATCCTTATGAGGAAATTAGATTAACTACGGCCTAAAATCCGTTTATTTGCAAAATTTGTTTTTTTTTTTGATAAAATTTTAGTTAAAGAAGCTTTTTTTTATTATTAGGAAAAGCGTATGTATTAGTATCGGGCATCGGAAACGAAAAAGAGAAATGGTTATGATCGTTGTCGACTCTGTGACTAAAGCGATAGTTCGGTTCACTAATTTGAAATTTTCCGTGCATATTATAAAATAATTGTCGAGTGTGGTAACGTGGTGATTTAAAAAAAAAGGAAAAAAGAGGAAGATAAAGAAAATAGTGAATTCATGGAAAATAATTAAACAATTTAATCTGAAAAAAAAGGAAACAAAAATAAGCAACATAAAAGGGACGAAAGAAATGTTGTTTTGTTCTTTTTACTTTCTTTTTGTATCGACAAACTAACAGCCTCTGCCGTTGTCTCCCCCTCCTGAAAGGCCTTTCAACGTGGGATTCCTGCAACAACAAAGTAAGTGTTCCACCAGTAAATATAATTTCGAATAAGAGACGGGGTTCTCAGATAGTAATTTGTGTACCGTTACTTCTCTGAGACTGGCAGTTTTTGTTTGTCTTAAATTCTTATTAATAAGTGTTTGCTGGTACTCTGCCTATTTGTTTTTAAGTGTTCAAATTTGTATTTAAATTTGAATTGGTTTTGAATCCTCGGAGCGGAAGCAGAATATCAGCAATCACGGTGGCCAATAACATGGAATAAAATAGTTTGTTGGAAGAAGTATGATGTGCAAAAACAAAAAAAAAGCTATTCGAAACTGATTTTAGTGCCGCCATGAACCAAAAGCTCTGAATATCTATGTTGATTTTGTACAGTTTGAGAGACATTGACATTGGCTTGGTCCAAACCATTATTACCGGCGACAATTTATTTTGGTATCTTAATCCTTCCAACATCTATTACTTATCATAAAAGTCATCATATTTTATCACACTCCCAAAAAGAATGAGCACAATGATCATTTCAATCGTAATCGGGTACAATATCGATCAGAAACCACAGGTCTATTACCTCAGTTAGGTGTAATAATATTGGGACCACACACTGTATTTATTAGCAAAAGCGAAAAAAAAAAGATAAAAAGAAAAGAAAGTGTCGGTCATTCACCTCAACTGATTTACCATATGTTTTTCTATGTTAGCAACACATACGTAACGATCATTTACTTATGTTTGATTTGCAGCACGAACATTGAATTTTTTTTTTTCTCTTTTCCGATCCGTTGTTTTTTTTATTTAAGGATTTAAAAAAAAAACTTGATGAACTTGAAATACGTTTGAATTAAGTTTTGTATAATTTAAATTAGTTTAGAGAATTTTCGATAAGAATCTTAATTTCTTAATCTTAATAAGGTATATTGTTTTCATTTGGAACAATTTGGTCGGTTATTATTATTAGTTCGAAATTTATTTTATTTTCACACTGAACAACAAGAATGCGCAATGAGATAATCTGAAGTCATAAAATGTTTTCCCCAATAAAATGTTCAATTTTTGAAAGCATGAACTGAACATCTTCTTAGTGTTTGATTTGTGAGGCCCGAAGTATGTGAAAGGGATACCTAACATGGGTTTACCGCAGATTTTTCCAGGCGGATAATTTGCCCCAGGCGGGCAAATTGTTTGTGCAACTAACACCTAAAGCACAAACCAACCATGCTTCGGAAAGGGCCAAACCCTTTATCATTACCTTTTACTATTCTTTTCATTTCTTCCCTTATTTCTGTCCTTTCCTCTCCTAATAATTTCTCGAATATTAAAACATGAAGCACGTGTCATCTATTAAAATTTTATGGTATCTACAAATTCGGTAACAGAAGGCAAGATCCCACCCCACCGACGAGCAATAAGGCTGGCAAATTTCGTGCTTCCGCTGACAGTTATCCGAACCCTCCACAACGCAGTTCCAAGCTGAATGTTGCATGCTACAATTATAAAATTTTTGGCGCCCAACGTGGGGCCCGAGTGAAGCAAACCAGAACCTTCTATTTTTTTAAAAAAAAAAAAAAAAAATTAACTTCTTTGATATCCGGTATATCATTGCATTTTCGCTCAGCTCCATTTTCTTCTATCAACTTTTTCCTTAACTGTTTCTATCATTTGAATTTTCCTTTCATTTTTTTTTACTTCAATTATCTCAAGGTCATTGGAATTTATATTCCTTAGAATGCAGAAGTGCTGAAGGATATAACTGGATTTTGATTTATTTTGCCTTGAACTCTCGTATTAGTGTCCTTAGTGATTTTGTGTAAAATGAATTCAGTTTTCTTTTTTGGATTTCTGGTCTAATACTGACTTTAACATAGAAATCATTTTGACATTTGTACCTTTTCTTCCATTTACAACCTGGAAATAGGAATGTTATTGATGACGTTCTTATCCAATGTAAATACGTCCTTTCTTTTTTTTCCGCTTTACTTTTTCTATTGTTTTTTCCGACCTTTTTTTCTCAAAACATGGAGTAAAATATCTTAAGTTTTCCCTTCTCTACTTCCGATTACCGCAACAGATCAAACACTTAAAATATAAAATTTTTTCTCTCTCGTTTTTACGTTTTTTTTTTTCGTTCTTTTTACTGAATTTTTAAATTATTTTTTTTATTTTTTTTATTTTATTTACGGTGTGGAATTTATTTATATTTTTTTCTTCTTCTCTTTGTTTAATTAATAGACCACATGTCTTCAGTTCATAGTTTATTCAGTAAAAATAATTATGTGCCGGTAGTAGTGATGTAACTACCGTATATATGTGAGTAATCTTATAACAGTGATTACTTCTATCAACAATAGAGATGGTATTAATATTAATATATTGGAGATGGTAAACTCTGATGTAACATCCCTTTCCTTAAGATTAGTATATAATATACATATATAATAATATACAATATAAAGTGTATACAAAAACTTATATTTAAATGTACAAGTATAAAATGTATCTGTCAATCTTAACTTTTTTATGAAGTATTCAAATCAATAAAAATGTCTTGGTGTTTTAACAACTCTCCCAGACTTTGTAATATAAGGTTGACTCAATACTGGAGTGCTTTGATTGTTCTCATTTCGGTTTCTTATTGGAGTGTCCTGGCCATTCAACTGTGTGTTTACGTTCATATCAGAAGGTTGAATATCCGGTTCAATCTGATGCTGTTGATCCGATGATACTGGTTGGAATTCAGATAAAAGCGGCGACATATCTTTCACCTTCACAAAATCATCGTCATTTTTCCTAGGTCTTAAATGGATTCTGTTTCGCCTATATTTCATACCTTTCTCATCCTCAACAACATACGATCTACCACACTTCAATATAATAACTACCTTTCCTGGTAACCAATTTAATTTAGGATTTTTCGTGAAATATACATTATCCCCTACCTTTAATATTGACAAATCCTTGGCCTTTGTATTAAAATTTTTGGAAGACTGCTCCTGATTCTTATCAAAACACTTTTTATACTCTGCAAATGAGACAACTTTCGGTTTCAGTTTTATCTGCCTGACTGGTTCTTCATTCTTAAATTTCTTGACATTAAAAGTTGTGACGGCGATTGTAAATTATTCTTTGCTGTATTCCTATAGTGTAAAAGTGATATATATGGGTCGGTATTTGTCTCCTTGGACTTTCTCAAAATATTCTTTATAATTTTCACCCCACTTTCGGCTTGACCATTCGATTGAGCATGATATGGACACGTGACAATATGTTCTATATCCCAATCATATAAAAAGTTCTTAAATTTCGCTGACTGAAACGGTGGACCTCCATCCGAAACTAGCGACATCGGTATGCCATGACGAGCAAAAATAGACTTTAAATTGATAATAACATTTTCTGCATTAGAATTATTGTCCAAAAAAGCAATTTCTATAAACTTGGAATAATAATCCTTGAGAACAAGATACATTTTCTCATCAAAATTCATTAAATCAACTCCGACCTGTTGAAAAGGAAATTTAGTAACTTCATAACTTCGTAGAGATTCCTTTTGATTAGAATGTCTATATTTTGCACAGACTGAACATTGCTCAATAACATTTTTTATGTCAACGGACATACTTGGCCAATATAAAATTTCCCTTGCCATGTTAAGACTTTTACTGACACCTAGATGACCCTGATGAATCTTATTCAACATCTCTGCACGCATAGAACTAGGTACAATCAGCTTACTGCCTTTAAAAATTAGATCATTTATGACATGAATTTCATTCTGAAAATTCCACAAAGGTTTTAAAATTGGTATAACCTTCTCTTTACAATTTGGCCATCCATTAAGAAAATAGTCCTTTAAACGTTGCATGCATTCATCATGATTAGTGGCCTCCGACAGTTTCCTCAGATATTCCTCACTGACAGCAAGACTAGAAAATATGGAATTGACATGACACTGTATATCCGACTCATACTTAGGAATATAGTGATCCTTTAACGCGGCTCTCGATAACGTGTCAGATATGTACATCTGCTTACCCGGGACATAATGACTTCCAAATCATATGCCTGTAAAGCTAACATCATTCTTTGAAGTCTTGCCGGTACGTCATGTAACGATTTCCTAAATAAGAACACCAATGGCTTATGATCAGTGTGGACTATCACCTTGCGACCGTATACATACTGATGAAACTTATCACATCCAAATTGTATCGCGAATAGCTCCTTTTCTATCTGAGCGTAATTCTGCTGAGACATTGTTAATGTCCTGGAACTATATGCTATCGGACGATTATTCTGCATCATAACCGCTCCCACCGCAGACTTTGACGAGTCGACTGACAATACTAGTGGTAATTTCATATCATAATGTGCTAAAACTGGCGAATTAGAAATAATCATTTTCAATTCCTCAAAACAGCGATCACAATTTTGGTCCCATAGCCATTCGGTACCATCCTTCAAAAGGTTTCTTAAGACCTGCGTCTTCTCTGATACATTTTCAATAAAAGAGCCTAAGAAATTGATCATACCCAAAAATCTCTGTAAATCTTCTGTGGAACGAGCATTTCCCTTATGGCTTGAACCTTTTCATTGTCGACCTTTACTCCATCCTTACTGAATACATATCCTAAAAAACAAACTTCATTGACTCCAAATTTACATTTTTCCATATTAAGTTTCAAATTTATTTTTCTAGCTCTCTCCAGAACTTTTTCTAGTCTTCTATTATGAATCTCTTCCGTCTCCCAAATATTAAAATATCATCCACAAAAATTAGAACACCCTCTAAGTCTCCTAAAAGATCTCTCATGACTCTGTAAAAAAGTTCAGTTGCAGCATTGATTCCAAAAGGTAGTCTAAGACACTTGTATCTTCCAAAAGGAGTTTGAAAAGTACATAACTCTGAGCTTTCTTCATCAAGCCTCAGTGACCAAAAACCTGAATATGCATCCAGATGAGAAAAATATGATGCACCTTTCAAATTAGATCTAATGAAATCAATATTTTGCAATGGATAGTGTTCCCTCATTATGTACTTATTTAAGTTTCTAGGATCGAGACAAACTCTTAATTTTCCTGTATTCTTGACTGTAATTACAACAGAATTCACCCAAGACGTAGGATTTGTGACTTTTTCAATTACCTTCATACTCTCCATTCTATCCAATTCCCTTCTCAGATCATCCATCAATGCAAACGGAACCTTCCTAGGCGGATCAATACATGGAACGGCATCTTCTGATAATTTCAACCGACAGATGGGTGGAAGACATCCAAGACCTTCAAATACATCACGAAATGATTCAATAATTTGTTGACAATTATTCTTATTTAAAACAAAAACTCTCTTTAGAATTCCAATTTTCTTACAAGTTGGTAAACCCAATACAGTTTGACATTCTATATTTGTTATTATGAAAGTAATTTCTTCAGATAAATTATTAATTTTGCACCACAGCTTACATTGACCAACAACTGGTATAACTTTACCTCCAAAACCTGTTATTTTAATATTGGTCCTACTTAAATTATTTGTAGTTTTAAAATTTTCATATATCTTTAAAGACATTACATTTATATCTGCACATGTGTCCAGGATACAGTTGTTCTTTTTCATTTTGCTCACATACATTAGATTCTACATCTAGATGTCTGACATTTCTGCTCTTAAAACAAAATTTAGCATAATGACCAAATAAATTACAAGATTTGCACTTAACTTTTAAGGCTGGACATTTATATCTATGTTTCTGACCACATCTCCCACACATATTGTTCTGCGAGTACTTTTCACCATTACTGTACTGCTGTTGTTGATGCTGCTGCGAACCATTACTGCGCGTTCTTGGTGTTTTGTTGTATTTACCCTGACTTCTATCTCGGCCTCTGCTTTGACGATTTATTTGCAGCACATTTTCACTCACCGACGAAGAGTTATCACCTTTCATTATTGTTTCTGCATTTTGTTGAGCCATTACGACAGTTCTTGCAATTTCAATTGTCTTTTGTAACTTTGGATCCGACTCCTGCAGCAGACGCTGACGTATATGTGTCATATTGGCATTCATGTTGGCTATAAAAATATCTCTAACAAGAGACTCACGAATATCAACAAATTCACAATTTGCACTCAAATTTTCTAAATCTGTGACAAACTCATTTAGACTTTCTTGAGTTTTTTGTTTTCTAGTAAAAAAAGAGTGTCTTATCATTGTTAAATTTTTGCTAGGCTCAAAATATGTGTCAAACTTTTCCTTGACAACTGACAGATTAGTGCTATCCATATTAAAGCTGAAGGAATTGTAGATTTCAACTCCTCGACTTCCCATTGAGTGTAACATAATAGCAATCTTTCTTTTTTCCGTTTCTTTGTCCAGACCAGTGGCCAATAAATAAATTTCATATTGCTGCCACCACTTTTTCCACTCAGATGCATTGCTGTTGTCCAAATTTGCTGCAATGTCGGCAATGTCGATGCAAAACTTGCATGCGGCTTAACCTCACTAACCTCACTTACTGGGTTAGACATGTTCACTTAAAATTTATATTGTTATTTGGCACTTTTTAACTATAGTCTTTTATTGAACATTGACTTTAAATATTTACTTAATTGGTGATTAGACTTTGAAGAATAAAATATCGGCTTTCACTTCTGACACCATGTTTAATTAATAGACCACATGTCTTCAGTTCATAGTTTATTCAGTAAAAATAATTATGTGCCGGTAGTAGTGATGTAACTACCGTATATATTTGAGTAATCTTATAACAGTGATTACTTCTATCAACAATAGAGATGGTATTAATATTAATATATTGGAGATGGGAAACTCTGATGTAACACTCTTTTTATTCATTAGATGATAAGTTCCTTATTTTGTTTTTAGTTTTTTTATACTCTCCCATTTTGTTTTTTTTTAGTTTATTAGTTACTTAGTTTTCTTATTGTTCTCTATTCCTAAATTTTTCCGATTAAATTTCTTTATCTGATTTTTTTTTTATTATTTTTTTTTGATTTTAATATTTTTTTTATTTATTCTTCTCTATAATTATAAATTTTTTTTTCTTCTTAGTCCTGATAGTGTTGTCGATATTTCTGTTAGGTTTCTCGAGTTGAAATTGGTTTCACTTTAATTGGTCAGTTCGTATTATTTCTCTGTAAGTTAAAGCGGCTTATATTTAGTGCTTTTACTTTTCCAAATTTCTTTTTTTTACGATGTCGGTTCAAAGAAGTACTGAAGATCTCCCATCAGCATTGGATGCATCTGAAGAGGAACGCATTTGCAGAATTTGCAATGCTGTCATTGTCGCTAAGTCTGCTTCAACCGAAACCGTTTGTAGGCATATGTTTCATAAGATATGCATTTCAAATTATGTTCGAACCAATGGCAATTGTCCAGTCTGTGGTGTGAAAGTCACTAAAGATTCTCTTCCGTCTACCTCAACTGCCTCTCAAAGTGTTAACTCGCCGATTGTTACCAGATCGAGTTCGAAAGCCAAGAATTTCGATGCCGCCAGGTCAAAAGAAATACCCCAATCTGAGCTCGGCCCAACGTGCCTTTTCGTATATATACATTGTCCGCTTCGTGACTGGTTTTGAAGTGGCTCGAAGATCGGAGAACGAAAAGGATGCTGAAATGGTGCAATGATCCGAGTTACCAAGAGGTGCAAGAATGTTAACCTCATACTTTTCAGGGTGAGAGGTTAAGAAAAGGTCAAGAATATTTTGATGTTGCCCTTCAACACGCGGAATGTGTGTTGGTTCATTCACTAATTGCGCCAAGTCGTTGTGCACGGCAAATAACTCAGCGTACTGACCCTCCGGAGATGTGTGGCTCGAATGGGAAAGCCAAGAATTATTGTGGACATTGAAATCCCCAGCAACTACAATTTCACTGTCCGGACAATCTTCTAAAACTTTTGATATAGAGTCGGAAAGGGCGTCGAAGCCGTTTAGGGTAGCCTCCCTTTCCAAATTTGGGCTTCAGTAAAGAAACCCGAAGTGTAATGGGTGTGATCCAATCCTGAACTTAACCCAAAGAAAGTGAAATTCTGGATCTTGTGAGTCCAAATGTTGGATTAGAACCCTCACACACCTGGGTCTCACATAGAGGCAAAATGTATTTTGAATGTACCTACCATTGTAACAGACAGAAAACAAAACAATATCAAAGCATAAACACAAATAACTGTGCACCCCTGTTGCCGCTGCTAGACCCAACAAGTGTTCAGTGTTAAACCTTCAACACAAGTCAGGCAGCGATGTTGGCGTTGATGATGTGCGGCTGCTGGTGTTATTGTTGTTGTTTGTTGTGTTTGTTTTTTGTTAGGTTATTGTTGTTTTTGATTGTGGAGATGGTGGTTGGTTTTTTCTTTTTTTCTTTTTTATTCTCTTTTTAAATATTCTATTGTTTCTTGTTTTTTTTTTTTGCACTACACGGACGAACAGAACATATAAATAAATCAAAACGCGACGACGACCGGACAAACAAAAGTGCGTGTGCACCGGACAGGGGACAAACAACGCAGCGACGACCGACAAACAAAAGTGCGTGTGCACCGGACAGGAGACAAACTACTACTGGAATAACATGTATTAATGTTGGTGGCTTGACGCTTTGTGAGCAGTTACTTGCGACATTTTCGGAATTGGCCAAGTTTATAAATGAAGCGAAGGAGGAGCTATGGTTATCAGTTTTGCGCAATCCCAGTAAAGTGCGTTTGTTTTCCGCAGAGTGTGTGATACTGTTTCAATTTAAAAATAGTGTTGAAGTTGGATTTCGAACACTGAAATTTTTGACCGGGTTTTTTTTATTCAAATTTAATTATTTAATTGAATTTAATTAAATATAAATTTCAAACAGTTACCCGTGAGCACAAAGCCAATGTGTCACTGTATTAGTTAATAAATCAGTTTTCGATTAGTTTGTTTTCGGATCGCCTGGGAAATTTGGTTACCCAACTTTGAGGTTGGTTTGGTTGCACACCAAAAACTAGTTTGGGGAATAACGAAGGGGAAAGAACGCATAAATCTGATGCTAGTGGCTTGACTATCTCCTCTTCCTCCCTCTTCTTTACTTGCGGGACAATGACCACGGTAAGATCATTGGAGATTGCATGCTCTTATTTAGTTTTTTTTCTAATGTCGCACTCATTTTTTTAGATTCGATATGAAGTGCTCATTGAGAGAGACACCAGCAGAAAGTAAAAGCTGTCGTCAGTTTCCATCACGCCGCCTTTCAACTCGCTTGTGCCAAATCATGCCTAAATTGTGTGTTGAATTTTCATCCTTATGAGGAAATTAGATTAACTACGGCCTAAAATCCGTTTATTTGCAAAATTTGTTTTTTTTTTGATAAAATTTTAGTTAAAGAAGCTTTTTTTTATTATTAGGAAAAGTGTATCGTTAGCAGAAATGCAAAAGAACGTAACTAACAAAAATTCGAAAACGGTTTTTTTGATTGCATTTGGCGTGTTTTAACAAAAGCCATGGCCTCACAAACTTTTAGGTTGCTACGATCAAAAATAAAGATTTTATTAAGAAAATCAAAAAAACGTAACTACAACTGCATATATTTCATAAATCAAAGAAACGTAACTACACACTTATGTATGCGAAATACAAAATTGATTTTTTTTTTGCAAAGTAGGCTGCTTTTTGTTTCTAGTTTGTTTTGAGTTTACTTCAAAAAAGCTAACCAAATTTAGTTGTTTGCGGACAATTATTGCAGTTAGTGAGAATAAAGAGACGGCAAGTAAAAACGGTAAAATGAATTGTCATAGTGAAAATGTGTTGGAAAATAATTTAGAAAGTCGTGGTATTACTTCGGAAAAAGCTGTAAGAAATTTGAGAGAACATAATAAAAACAGTCGTATGCATGGCAAAAAATATCAAGGGTTGTCGAAAGGAAAAGTTAAAGACAGAATGCCGAGAACAATGAAGGAAGCATGTATCTCAAATTTTTGCAAAAAAAGTACACTCCGGCACTGTTGCTCTTTTTCGGAAAATGAACGAAAGGAGATATTTGATCTCTTCTGGCATATGTCTTGGGACCAGAAAAAAGTTTATTTAAATGGTCTTATTGAATATTCAGAAAGAAAACGGATTTTCGTAGAAGACTCTCGACGTTGTAATACAAAATCGTATTACTTAAATCATAATTTAACTCGGAAACAAGTCTGCAGTCAAATGTTTTTCAATACTTTAGGTATATCTGAAACTATGGCAAGAAAATGGACTGATATGCAAAGCAACTCTAAAAGACAGACACGACTTAATGTAAACGAAAGAGTCCAAAAAGTGACCTATGAAAAACGACTTAAGTTTTTGGAAAACTGGTTAGAAAAAATCCCAAAAATAGATTCACATTATCGCCGAAAATATACAAACAAAATATATTTCGAGTCAGATTTCAAGTCATTCAAAGAAATTTTTGATCTATATTTACTGGAATGCAAAGCAAACGAAGAAAATGGAATTTTTCCCGTGTCATATCCAAATTTCATGCAAACAATCAAAAAAGGCAATTACTCATTATTTAAGCCCAGGAACGATCAGTGTGATTTGTGTTTAAAATATAAAGCGAAGAATATATCACAAGATCAGTTTTATGAACACCGAAAAGAGATTGAGCTTATGAAAACTGAAAAGGAAAATGATATTGGAAATTCGAAGTCTGGATTATGTTTGCTGTTTTGCATAGATATGCAAGCAGTTAAACTTGTACCACAGCTAAAAGCTAGTGCTTCGTACTACAAAATGAAGCTGCAAGTACATAATTTGACAATTTATAACGTCATTTCCCACGAATCTGACAATTATATTTGGGATGAAACTGAAGGAAACCTTGTGGCATCCACTTTTGCAACTTGCATTATAAACCATTTGAAAAACGCAGTTATTCAGTCTCCGAATATTAATCATATCATTATCTACTCCGATGGTTGCTTCTATCAGAATAGAAATGTTGTATTGTCAAATGATCTGTTGTCTCTATGCGAGGAAAAAAATTTTACAATCGAACACAAATATCTTGTAGTTGGACACACACAAATGGAATGTGACTCTACCCACTCTCTCATAGAAAGGAAAATAAAAGATAAGCAAATTAATTTACCATCGCAACTTGTGGACCTAATACACAATGCAAGAAGGAATCCTACACCGTTTCAAGTTCATCATTTAAATCATCGATACTTTCTTGACTATGAATCTGTTCCTAAGCGATATTCAACAATTCGACCAGGTAAGTTATGCTATAATATTGCTAAAGAATTATATATTGTGATTACTTTTTTGCATACAGGCAAAAAATGTGGAGATCCCACTGTAAATATGATCCGTGCTTTGCGATACGATCCCAATGGAATTATTTAAACAAATATTACAGAAGAATATGCACAGCTTCCACAAAGAATTGGAAAAAAAACTAGCAGACGTTCTACCTCGCCCATTACATCTGGAGAGAATAAAAATTTCAAAAAATAAATGGCAGCATCTACAGGACCTTAAGCCTTTTCTTCCAGAAGATTGTCATCTTTTTTATGATACCATTCCACATGAAATTTAATAAATTTTATGTAATATTACTGTTTTCTAAATCAACACTTTTATATATGTTATGTTTAATACTTTGTTTAAAACAAAATCAAATATTATACGAAATTATTTTTGTTTTTTTTTTTTTTTTTTTTTTTGTCCGTATATGAAAATCAAAAATGTTAAACCATTGAAATTATATTAAATAACTCTAAATAAATTGAGTTTAAACAAATTTTTATTTCCTTATCATAAAATGTATTGTAGTTACGTTTTTTTGTTTAAGAAAATTTTAAATCAAAAGAACGTAACTAACATAATTCGTTAAATACCTATGAAAATATTACTTTTATTTAAGAAATAGATAAGTCTGAGTGTTTTAATCAGTATTTATAAAAATAGTTACGTAAACATTATTTTTGCAGATTTTATAAGGTTTTTACCTTCTCCTGTATAAAGACGAAAAGTGTAGTTACGTTCTTTTGCATTTCTGCTAACGGTATGTATTAGTATCGGGCATCGGAAACGAAAAAGAGAAATGGTTATGATCGTTGTCGTCTCTGTGACTAAAGCGATAGTTCGGTTCACTAATTTGAAATTTTCAGTGCAATTTATAAAATAATTGTCGAGTGTGGTAACGTGGTGATTTAAAAAAAAAGGAAAAAAGAGGAAGATAAAGAAAATAGTGAATTCAAAATAATTAAACAATTTAATCTGAAAAAAAAGGAAACAAAAATAAGCAACATAAAAGGGACGAAAGAAATGTTGTTTTGTTCTTTTTACTTTCTTTTTGTATCGACAAACTAACAGCCTCTGCCGTTGTCTCCCCCTCCTGAAAGGCCTTTCAACGTGGGATTCTTGCAACAACAAAGTAAGTGTTCCACCAGTAAATATAATTTCGAATAAGAGACGGGGTTCTCAGATAGTAATTTGTGTACCGTTACTTCTCTGAGACTAGCAGTTTTTGTTTGTCTTAAATTCTTATTAATAAGTGTTTGCTGGTACTCTGCCTATTTGTTTTTAAGTGTTCAAATTTGTATTTAAATTTGAATTTGTTTTGAATCCTCGGAGCGGAAGCAGAATATCAGCAATCACGGTGGCCAATAACATGGAATAAAATAGTTTGTTGGAAGAAGTATGATGTGCAAAAACAAAAAAAAGCTATTCGAAACTGATTTTAGTGCCGCCATGAACCAAAAGCTCTGAATATCTATGTTGATTTTGTACAGTTTGAGAGACATTGACATGGGCTTGGTCCAAACCATTATTACCGGCGACAATTTATTTTGGCATCTTAATCCTTCCAACATCTATTACTTATCATAAAAGTCATCATATTTTATCACACTCCCAAAAAGAATGAGCACAATGATCATTTCAATCGTAATCGGGTACAATATCGATCAGAAACCACAGGTCTATTACCTCAGTTAGGTGTAATAATATTGGGACCACACACTGTATTTATTAGCAAAAGCGAAAAAAAAAAGATAAAAAGAAAAGAAAGTGTCGGTCATTCACCTCAACTGATTTACCATATGTTTTTCTATGTTAGCACCACATACGCAACGATCATTTACTTATGTTTGATTTGCAGCACGAACATTGAATTTTTTTTTTCTCTTTTCCGATCCGTTGTTTTTTTTATTCAAGGATTTAAAAAAAAACTTGATGAACTTGAAATACGTTTGAATTAAGTTTTGTATAATTTAAATTAGTTTAGAGAATTTTCGATAAGAATCTTAATTTCTTAATCTTAATAAGGTATATTGTTTTCATTTGGAACAATTTGGTCGGTTATTATTATTAGTTCGAAATTTATTTTATTTTCACACTGAACAACAAGAATGCGCAATGAGATAATCTGAAGTCATAAAATGTTTTCCCCAATAAAATGTTCAATTTTTGAAAGCATGAACTGAACATCTTCTTAGTGTTTGATTTGTGAGGCCCGAAGTATGTGAAAGGGACCTAACATGGGTTTACCGCAGATTTTTCCAGGCGGATAATTTGCCCCAGGCGGGCAAATTGTTTGTGCAACTAACACCTAAAGCACAAACCAACCATGCTTCGGAAAGGGCCAAACCCTTTATCATTACCTTTTACTATTCTTTTCATTTCTTCCCTTATTTCTGTCCTTTCCTCTCCTAATAATTTCTCGAATATTAAAACATGAAGCACGTGTCATCTATTAAAATTTTATGGTAGCTACAAATTCGGTAACAGAAGGCAAGATCCCACCCCACCGACGAGCAATAAGGCTGGCAAATTTCGTGCTTCCGCTGACAGTTATCCGAACCCTCCACAACGCAGTTCCAAGCTGAATGTTGCATGCTACAATTATAAAATTTTTGGCGCCCAACGTGGGGCCCGAGTGAAACAAACCAGAACCTTCTATTTTTTTTAAAAAAAAAAAAATTAACTTCTTTGATATCCGGTATATCATTGCATTTTCGCTCAGCTCCATTTTCTTCTATCAACTTTTTCCTTAACTGTTTCTATCATTTGAATTTTCCTTTCATTTTTTTTTACTTCAATTATCTCAAGGTCATTGGAATTTATATTCCTTAGAATGCAGAAGTGCTGAAGGATATAACTGGATTTTGATTTATTTTGCCTTGAACTCTCGTATTAGTGTCCTTAGTGATTTTGTGTAAAATGAATTCAGTTTTTTTTTTGGATTTCTGGTCTAATACTGACTTTAACATAGAAATCATTTTGACATTTGTACCTTTTCTTCCATTTACAACCTGGAAATAGGAATGTTATTCATGACGTTCTTATCCATTGTTCTTATCCATTTGACATTTGTACCTTTTCTTCCATTTACAACCTGGAAATAGGAATGTTATTCATGACGTTCTTATCCATTGTAAATATGTCCTTTCTTTTTTTTCCGCTTTACTTTTTCTATTGTTTTTTCCGACCTTTTTTTCTCAAAACATGGAGTAAAATATCTTAAGTTTTCCCTTCTCTATTTCCGATTACCGATTTTTTTCTTCTTCTCTTTTTATTCATTAGATGATAAGTTCCTTATTTTGTTTTTAGTTTTTTTATTCTCTCCCATTTTGTTTTTTTTTAGTTTATTAGTTACTTAGTTTCCTTATTGTTCTCTATTCCTAAATTTTTCCGATTAAATTTCTTTATCTGATTTTTTTTTTTATTATTTTTTTTTTGATTTTAATATTTTTTTTATTTATTCTTCTCTATAATTATAAATTTTTGTTTCTTCTTAGTCCTGATAGTGTTGTCGATATTTCTGTTAGGTTTCTCGAGTTGAAATTGCTTTCACTTTAATTGGTCAGTTCGTATTATTTCTCTGTGAGTTAAAGCGGCTTACATTTAGTGCTTTTACTTTTCCAAATTTCTTTTTTTTACGATGTCGGTTCAAAGAAGTACTGAAGATCTCCCATCAGCATTGGATGCATCTGAAGAGGAACGCATTTGCAGAATTTGCAATGCTGTCATTGTCGCTAAGTCTGATTCAACCGAAACCGTTTGTAGGCATATGTTTCATAAGATATGCATTTCAAATTATGTTCGAACCAATGTCAATTGTCCAGTCTGTGGTGTGAAAGTCACTAAAGATTCTCTTCCGTCTACCTCAACTGCCTCTCAAAGTGTTAACTCGCCGATTGTTACCAGATCGAGTTCGAAAGCCAAGAACTTCGATGCCGCCAGGTCAAAAGAAATACCCCAATCTGAAATAGCTCGAACAGGCATCAGCATGGATAATATTAGAGACATTGTTTCATCTGTGGTGACAAACCAGCAGGCCCAACTTTTGTCGTCCTTAACAAGCCAAATGTCAGCCTTAGTAGAACAGAGTATAGAAGCTAGTTTATCTGGTTATAATTTGAACAATTCTCCACAGGTTTTAAATACATCTTCGTCTCGTATGAATATTAATCCGGTAATGCAAACTCTCCCGGATGTGGAGCAACGTACTCTGGAGCAATTGCTAGGTCTGCCAGCCACTTCTGATAATCAACACAATACCAGTAATACCGTCCAAGGAAATGTTTTGAATAAGTCGATTTCAAAAGGTCCTAGTTCCGGTTCCGATTTGGTTTTCCGTAAAATAATGTTTAACTGGAGACTGAAATTTAGTGGTACTTCCAATTGTTTACCTGTAGATAACTTTATTTATCGAGTAGAAGCCTTGACCGACCAAACTTTGAGTGGAAACTTTGATATTTTATGTGGAAACGCTAGCACATTATTTGAGGGTAAAGCCAGTGATTGGTTTTGGAGATTCCACAAAACTGTCGATACTGTCAGGTGGCCGGAGCTTTGTCGTGCACTGCGCCAGCAGTATAGGGATTCTCGGACCGATGTCGATTTTAGGGAGCTTATCCGATACCGTCTTTTATGAATCGGTAATTGACTTGGTAGACAGACTGGATCAGCCTTTAAACGATAAGACTCTGGTTGAAATTCTTCGGCGTAATCTATTGCCTGAAATACAACACGAGATACTCAATATGTCTATAAATTCGGTTGGCCAGCTTCGAGAAATTTGTCGTCGCAGAGAGTTCTTCTTGGAAGATATGCGCAGAAAACATGGGGTTTCAAGTAATAAGACTGTCCACTTTTCTAAACGGATATCGGAAGTTGAGTCAGAAGACGTATCCACTCCAGAAGTCCAGGAATACCGGGAAGAGTTATCCGAAATAAATTTGACTTTCTGGAATTGTAAGAATCCAGGACATAGGTACCAGGATTGTGTGGCTGAAAGTACGATATTTTGTTATGGGTGTGGGACACCACAGACATATAAACCCAACTGTAGGAAGTGTAATAACGGTTCAAGAAACTTCCAGAAGCAGGGGCCGATAGTTGCCCCCAGGACGAACAATTTTCAGCAACCTCCGGAAACGAAATAAAGTTACTTATACGTTCCGATTCAACTTCAAACTTGGACGGAAATAGTAGTTTTAGTGCTGTGAATTCTGCCACAAATGAACCTAATAATACTAATGATTCTCAGACCGGAAGTAATCCAAAAATTTACCTTAATGTAGGTCCTCGTCCAATTATACCTTTTCATAAACGCCTTGAAAACTATTATCGGGTACGGGATAGGATTTTTAATGAGAACCCTAAAATAACTAGTAGTGGGTCTAGTTGTCGTATGAGGGATTTTTGGCGTAAAGTAAAGTCGTTCAAGCGAAGCTTCTCGATTTCGGTCCTTGAAAGACCTGGAGATGTACGTTTTTATGCCGAAGTTCGAATGATAGGAAAGGATATGTTGGATACAGGGGCGTCTGTTTCGTGTTTAGGTGCTGGTGCTGCCTTGGAATTCCTAAGCTCCAAAGTACCCTACAAAAAGTTACATACCTCTGTCAGAACAGCAGATGGTAAGCCGCAGAATGTTGTTGGTGTTTTTACCACTGATGTCGAGTTTCGAAGGAAAAGTTTGCCCATCACTATTTATGTCATTCAGAATCTGTCCCAAAATCTAATTTTAGGCATAGATTTTTGGAAGTTATTTGACTTGCTTCCGTCCACTTTATGTCCTGCCTTAAGCAGAGTTAATCTGTCTCTTCAACTTAATGAAATCTTGGGTCAGAAAGTTTTGTCCTCAGATCAGAATTTTCGATTACAGCGTGTAATTGATCAGTTTCCTTCTTTTGCGAAAGAGGGACTGGGAAGAACTTCAGTATTGAGTCATGTTATTGACACAGGTGAGGCGAAGCCCATAAAACAACGACATTTCCCAGTCTCTCCGGCATTTGAGAAACTGATATACGAGGAACTTGATCGAATGATTGCCATGGGTGTTATAGAGGAGTCTAATAGTCCCTGGTCTTCGCCAGTTGTTTTACATCGTAAGACAGGCAAGAATAGGTTGTGTTTGGACAGTCGAAAACTGAATTCTGTGACCTTAGGTGATGCTTATCCGCTTCCTCAGATGGACGGCATATTGAGCCGTCTGCCCAAGGCTGAATATATTAGTAGCCTTGACCTTAAAGACGCGTTTTGGCAAATACCTTTGGATCAATTGTCGAAAGAGAAGACAGCGTTTACGGTTCCTGGGAGGCCGCTTTACCATTTCAAGGTTATGCCCTTTGGGCTGTGCAATGCGCCACAAACCATGTGCCGACTTATGGACCGGGTGATACCAGGATACTCTCAGGACCGAAGTGTTTGTCTATCTGGATGATCTCCTTGTGGTATCTGCAACTTTTGAGCGTCATGTCGAAGTTCTAACGGAAGTGGCTAAGTGTCTACGTGACTCTGGCCTTACCATTAATATAGAGAAAAGTAAATTTTTTGTGACTGAAGTCCGATATTTGGGCCATGTAGTGGGAAACGGGCTAATTCAAACAGACCCAGAAAAAGTATCGGCCATTACCGAATTCCCGACGCCGAGGTCTGTTAAGCAAATCTGGCGGTTTCTAGGTATGTCAGGTTGGTACCGAAAGTTTATTAGGAATTATGCTGCCATTTCTACACCCTTAACCGATTTGTTGCAAGCCAAACGTACATTTGTGTGGAGTGATGAAGCTCAGACTGCTTTTGAAGAGTTGAAGAACATCAGCCCCTGTTTTGCATAGTCCTGATTTTTCACAGCCTTTTTATATACACTGTGATGCTAGTAAAACAGGAATAGGAAGCGTCTTGGTGCAAAAGAATACGGAGGGTGAAGAGTTTCCGATAGCATTACAACGTTACTATAGTGTCACCGAACAGGAATGCTTAGCAGCGATGGTAAGCATTAAAAAGTTCAGGGCTTATGTCGAAGGTCATGAGTTCACGGTGATTACTGATCATGCCTCTTTAAAGTGGCTCATGTCCCAGTCCGACTTAAGTACCAGGCTGGCAAGATGGGCTTTGAAACTTCAAGGCTATCGGTTTAAGATTGAACACAGAAAAGGGTTGCAGAACGTGGTTCCTGATACGCTTTCCCGTGTCAACTCTGATGACTTGTCCGAGGTCTTTTGTCTGTCCGAATTAGGAAATGACCGTGGGGCTTTTGTAGATTTGAATTCTACACACTTTACATCTGATGACTACACGGACTTATTAGAAAGGGTAGAAAACAATATTGATCGCACTCCCGACTTAAAGGTTATCAATGGTTATTTGTACCGAAGGACTAAACACGCTACTGGTGACCAGACGACATGGCACGGAAACTGTGGATTCCTAGAGAAATGGTGCCTGAGATGTTAAAACGGCATCACGACGATCCTTTGTCCTCACACTCAGGGATAAATAAGACGCTGGAGCGGATCCGGAGATACTATTTTTGGCCCAATCTAGTCAATGATGTAAAGCGATACATAAATTCCTGTGAGATCTGCAAGACGACTAAGCATCCCAATCATGTAATGAGACCTCCTATGGGAAAAACAGGGGAGACACATAGATTCTTTCAGAAGATTTATGTAGACTTTTTAGGTCCTTATCCTAGGTCGCGGTCCGGGAATATTAGTATTTTCGTGGCATTGGATCACTTTTCAAAATTCCCTTTTATTCACCCAGTAAAAAAATTCACCGCCGATTTGGTAATAAAGTTTTTAGAGGAGCAGTTGTTCCACACCTTTGGAGTACCTGAAACTGTGGTTTCAGACAATGGGACACAATTCAAGGCAAACAAATTTAATGAACTGCTACGAAATTACGGTATATCCCATGTATATACTGCTGTCCACTCTCCTCAGGCCAATGCTTCTGAAAGGGTGAACCGATCGGTTATTTCTGGAATCAAGGCTTATTTAAAGACAGATCAGAAAAACTGGGATGAGAATCTAAGCAACATTTGTGGAGCGTTGCGATCAGCTGTTCACTCTTCGGTAGGCACTTCTCCATATTTTATGGCGTTTGGGCAGCACATGGTAACCAATGGATCCACTTACCAATTATTAAGAAATTTGAATATGCTTGAAGACCGGTCCGTTCAGTTTAACCCTCCGTCATGCAAATGTGTCTGGACAGATATTTTACGAACTTAACTGTGATTTACATATATTTCTAATTTAGCTAGGGGTTTGGGTCTCCAGGTACCCTCTACAAATATTGTTAGGTATCGTTTTATGAAAAAACACATTAAAAAAAAACAAGAAACAAAATTTATGTGGATTTTTTCATCTATACATCGTATACGTAGCGCATGTATCTGGCCAGATACACGCACATTTTCTAAGAAGAGCACTGTACTTTATTGGTATTTGGGTTGGTGATTGGGTTGACGAAGCAGATGAAGTGTTTGGTAGTGACGATAGTGACGACGATGAAGAAATTGAAGAACAGAATGCTACCGAAGATTATTTTCTTGGTAAGGACGGTACTATATAGTGTAAAAAAGAACCAAATATTGGAGTTCGTTTACGTCATCACAATATCATGCGTTTTCGACCTGGTGTTCCAATTGAGGTGTTCAAGAAATTTTTCACACCAAATATAACATTTATTATCATTTCTGAAACGAATCGCCATGGAAAAGCTGTAGTCGAGAAGTGGAATGCAGCTAATCCCAGTAAAAAACAAAAAGGTTGGGCAGATTTGACCGAAACTGAATTAGACGCATTCGTCGGCATTCTTTTGGCAGCTGGTTATTCCCACAATAATATGCAAACCACAAAAGCTTTGTGGCAGTCAAATAATCTACCCATATTCAGAGCAGCCATGTCTTTTAATCGATTCTCTGCACTGGCACGATACATTCGTTTTGATAATGGTAGAACACGCTCTCAACGATTGCGCGATGACAAAGCTGCACCTATTCGTGACGTTTGGAATTTTTTAAATGAAAAGCTTGCCAAAAACTATAGTCCACATGGCAGCATAACAATTGATGAACAACTGATCCCATATCGTGGAAAAACTAAATTTACTCAGTACATACCATCAAAACCAGCGAAATATAGCATCAAAATTTGGTGGGCTTGCGATTCCAAATCAAAATATCCACTGCAAGGAAAGCTCTATACCGGTCGACAAGAAGGAGAAGAACGGGAAGTGAATCAAGGTGAAAATGTTTTGATACAACTCTCAAAGCAGTACAGCAATACTGGCCGTACAATTGTAGTTGACAACTTTTTTACTACTTTAGAAGGAGTAAAGCGTCTGGCCAGAATTGGTCTGGCATTTGTTGGTACCATTCGCTCCAATAAAAGATGTATTCCTAACGAAATGAGAAAGGATCGTTCTCGTCCTGTTTTGTCATTGTTATTTGGATTCCACGAAAATATGGTATCAATTTGCAGCCAAAAAAAAAAAATGTGTGAACCTACTTTCGACTGTTCATTATACGAAACATTGTGAAGGGGAAGCAATGAAACCCGAAGCAATTTTCTCTTACAATGAAAATAAAGCTGGCGTAGATTGTATGGACCAAATGGTTACACATTTTACTACAAAGCGGTCAACAAGACGATGGACTTTTGCGTTTTTCTGCAACATGTTGGACACCATGGCACTGGCTGCATTTTGTATTTGCAAAGAAGTTGATGGTCTCAATAAAAATAGTGCTAGAAGAAATTTTCTCACTACGTTAGCTGATACATTGGTTCTTCCAAATATTGAAAACAGAATGAACAACATTCACACCATCTAACAGTTCCACACTCGTTTGGCCATGGAATCGTATTTTGGAAGACCACTAAATGTAAGTTTGATTGATATACCATTTGCCCTTCATTACATCTCATTTTCCTATTTTTTTTTTTCATTTCAGATTCCAGTAGTAGTTCCTAACTCAAGTGGTGCTGATACTCTACAAAACAGAAAAAGTTGTCAGCTTTGTGCATTGGGAGATGAAAAAATTCGCCGACTAACTCGTTTTTTTTGTTCCAAGTGCTCGAATCCGGTATGCCTACAACATTCGAAATCAGAGTATACATGTTTTAGTTGCTTACCTGAAGCTGTGTAAGAGTTTTTTAATTTAGAATTAATTAAAACTTACTTAATAACTACTAAACTTAATTGAAATGAACTTTATAACAACTATTTTTTTGAAATTAAACACAAAAATAAATTTTTCCTGTTTTATTTCTTATTAATTTTTTTTTTTTTGCACGGGTAGGTGTTTTAGCATGTACAAAGAACAAAAAAAATAGAAAATATATATCTGCCTGGCGTGATAACAATATAACAATGTAATATTATCACTAAAATAGCATATTTTTTGTGAGCAGTTACTTGCGACATTTTCGGAATTGGCCGAGTTTATAAAAGAAGGGAAGGAGGAGCTTTGGTTATCAGTTTTGCGCAATCCCAGTAAAGTGCGTTTGTTTTCCGCAGAGTGTGTGATACTGTTTCAATTTAAAAATAGTGTTGAAGTTGGATTTCGAACACAAACATTTTTGAGCGGGTTTTTTTATCCAAATTTAATTATTTAATTGAATTAAATTAAATATAAATTTCAAACAGTTACCCGTGAGTACAAAGCCAATGTGTCACTGTATTAGTTAATAAATCAGTTTTCGATTAGTTTGTTTTCGGATCGCCTGGGAAATTTGGTTACCCAACTTTGAGGTTGGTTTGGTTGCACACCAAAAACTAGTTTGGGGAATAACCAAGGGGAAAGAACGCATAAATCTGATGCTAGTGGCTTGATTATCTCCTCTTCCTCCCTCTTCTTTACTTGCGGGACAATGACCACGGTAAGATCATTAGAGATTGCATGCTCTTATTTAGTTTTTTTTCTAATGTCGCACTCATTTTTTTAGATTCGATATGAAGTGCTCATTGAGAGAGACACCAGCAGAAAGTAAAAGCTGTCGTCAGTTTCCATCACGCCGCCTTTCAATTCGCTTGTGCCAAATCATGCCTAAATTGTGTGTTGAATTTTCATCCTTATGAGGAAATTAGATTAACTACGGCCTAAAATCCGTTTATTTGCAAAATTTGTTTTTTTTTTTGATAAAATTAGAGTTAAAGTAGCTTTATTATTAGGAAAAGGGTATGTATTAGTATCGGGCATCGGAAAAGAAAAAGAGAAATGGTTATGATCGTTGTCGTCTCTGTGACTAAAGCGATAGTTCGGTTCACTAATTTGAAATTTTCAGTGCATATTATAAAATAATTGTCGAGTGTGGTAACGTGGTGATTTAAAAAAAAAAAGGAAAAAAGAGGAAGATAAATAAATGATAAATAAAAATATAGTATTATAAATTAAAATTTGGTAATTATATATATATACATATATTGTATTTATTTTATTTCACCACCTAAAAAACAACTTTTTATTTTATTTCTTCAATTTTGTTCTTACAAAAACCACTTGTGCTGCACTTCACGTCTGTTTGCTTGTTAAATACTCAAATGAAAACAGGCAAAAAAGTTTTTTCTTTTCTTTTTCTGCTGAGCAGATATTGGAAAACCCGTTAGAATTTCAGAGAGACATAATTAAATTCTCTTTGCAAAACGCGAGTTCGGTGGAGTGTTCGTGCTTCCGCTGACAGTTATCCGAACCCTCCACAACGCAGTTCCAAGCTGAATGTTGCATGCTACACAGTTGACATGCACTATTGGAAAACCCGTACATAAACATCAACTTATGTATAATAATGGAATAATCTACTCTGTCAAATGCTTGCTCTAGAACTAATGACACAAGGACCCCGGTATTTAGTGCCTCCCATATTCTTAAAAATAGTGTCGGTGAGGCCCAACAGCAACGACGCTGTGCTTCTATTGTTTCTAAAACCGCACTGGCAATCGTTAAGAATAGAATGGCGCTCAAGAAATTCCGAAATTTGCACCTTCATAACGTGCTCAACTACTTTAGACAAAACGGGCAAAATAGAAATTGGCCTGAAACTTTTTGAGGAAGCAAAATCCTTTTTCTTCACTGGTACAATCTTCGCAGACTTCCAATCGGTCGGAAAGAGTGACGTCATTAAAATAGTGTTGACTATGTGCAGGAAATGACACGAAATAAAGGGGAATATACATTTAATGAATTTCAGTGGAAAACCATCTAAGCCCGCAACGTTGGACTTAATTGCCGAGAACGCTTTACCCAAATCACAGAGGTCGATGCAACGAAATGAAAAACAATTTTGATTCGTCATTAACCCATTGGTACTTCTAGGCCCAGATGGTGTACTCAATTGATTCATGACAAAAATTGAATTTAGCTCATCAACGTCAGCATCACATTCATGTGACCTACACCTTGAAATACCGTTAGCCTTCAACAAACGCTACAACTCCTTACTGCCTTTGTTGTTCTCGAACATGCTAGAATGTGCATCTCTTTTAGCTCTCCTAACTACATTTTTTGCCTTATTTCTTGCAGAAAATTCTCCAATTAGCATTGGACTTGTTGCTCAAGTAAGCCTTGAACGCCAAATCACGAAGAGAAATATAATATGCAATATGGGAATTGTTGAACCATGTTTCAGTCTGACTTTGAACTAATTTCCTCCTTAGCGGATATAGTGAGTGAAGCGACGAAAGACAAGACTTAAAAAATTCCCATTGGACATCGACATTGTTCACTAAATAGAGAGGTGAAAAATCGATATCCGACACAGACCTACCAATATTCTCGTAACTTACGGCATTATAATCCACATATTCATAGTATTGGGCTGCATTTCCGACAGGAACGGACATTATAATAAAGGCGAAATATCAGGACAAATAAACTGATCGGAGAACACGGCAGAGTCCGGGGAAGATACCAAAAAATAATCGATTAACGATGAAGAGTTATGTGAAATACAAATATGCGTAGGCAGGGAATTGTGACAAATAGACAAATTAAGTCTCCCACAGGTCACACTGGTGTGACAACATTAAACAAATTTTTATTAAAATCTCCCATTACAACAATTTCTGAATATTTCACAAATAAATCAGCGACATCCTTCTTAAACTCCTCAAAATCGCCATGTGGAAGGTATACCACCCCAATCAAAATTGTGCGTTGTTCCAGTTGTGCCTCTATGAATATAGATTCAACTACTCCATATTTATTACTCCTAAAAACAATGCTGTGCTTAATATTTTTAGAAATATACAAAGCAACCCCTCCACCCCGTTGATTTGGACGATCACTACGACAACAAGAAAAACCTGAAATCGATATCTTACTAGATGGAATAGAAGGTTTGAGCCATGTTTCACTAACGCCAATAACATTTACTAAACTGTCTTCAACATCATTTTAATTTCAATAAATTTAGAAGAATGCTCACACAGATTGAAACTTTGAGAGTTGAAATGTATGAGATTTAAATTATTTGTGTATGCACTTAATTTAGAGCACAGGAAGAAATTATCCTGGACAGTATCACCAATAACGCTGATATTCATTAGAAATTATAAATTTATATGAGTAGCCTCGAAAAATTATTTAAAAGCTTATTTTACGTATAAATAAATGTATGCAGATCAACAACCCACCAAGAGCTATGAAGCTACATCTGAATCATTATAACCACCATCATGTATAACATTTACAGACGGCACATTATAATCGTCATTGCAACTACATGAAATTTCATCAACCTGCAGTGCATCCATAGTTTGTCTTTGAATCATTCGAACTTATGCTTCCAACTTATTTTTACTTTTTCTGATGATAATTTAGTCGTAATCAGAGTTCAGAAAATACACTCACGATACATACATTCCCAGCTAGCATTTTCAATCGTGCACGACTCTTTCTCGATCGGAGCCGACGATTAAAGTAATCGTGCGCAATGTCGTATTCCAATAGCGCACGTTCAGAGCAACTGTAGTAACTGTGTCAAGACGACGACTCTTACTTTCCAATCGTCGACGATGAGCAAAATCCAATCGCAGGCGATTGCCAAGACGATTGTAAATTTATAAAAAAAAATGCTTATTATTATTTGTTTCTTTCGTAGAACATGCTTTTTTTATTAAAAATTTAATTTGATAAATAAAAATATAGTATTATAAATTAAAATTTGGTAATTATATATATATACATATACTAGCTGACCCGGCAAACGTTGTATTGCCGAAAAATTTTGATTGAAAAATTTGTTTACTGAATTTAATTTAAGTACGATGTACCTTAATCAAGTTTAAAGGGAAGTAATACCGTTATTTTCTAACTGAATTTTATTTTAATGCTAAATTGCAAACATTACTTGTTGATTAAATTTAAATGTTTTTGAAATTAAAATATTGGGTTAATTATTGTAATGCCAACGTATGGACAATGTTTTTGGTTTACTTTGGTATTGGTGTATATATAAATAAATTTTGCGGCTGACCAACTCGTGAGCAGGCCACGTACAATTGGCCATGGGAAAAACATGGATTTTCCAAGTCCAAACCGCAAAATCTCATCGTTTGGCCTTGCGACTTGTTGATCGTGATGGCAAAAGCTAAACGAATTGGAAATTGCAATCGTTTAAATTGTATTGGGGCATCTGTCGGAACCGGAATGAGGACAACGATGCAGCGCGGGTTATATGCATTCTTTCAGCAGTGGCTAATCTATGCTCACCAGTAATGCGTTGTCTATCTGCAATTCTTCGCGCCTCAAGATGTTGAGCTCGTTGTTCAGGAGTTCGTAAAACACGGATTGCACCTACTCGATTTCCAATATCGTGATTGCGTCGCAAACGCTGCTCTGCTGTTAAATTTGCTAGTACTTCCCTTTGTTGTTGAGCATGGCGAGTATTTCTTCCAATGTTCCCTCCTCTGGACCGTCTCGGCATTATTATAAAACAAATTGAATGTTATATTTGAACATAAAATTATATGAAATGACAATAAATAAAATTCCAAAAATCATAGACAACGTACATCTGATATGAACAAATATCAGTAAATGTAATTTTTCGTAAATATCTCGACTCCACCGCCACTTAGCAGGTCCAAATTTTATCAGCAGTCTTATATTTATTTAAGAAATGTATTTTGCGAATTTGAGCCAAAACGTTCCACAAATACGAAAATATCGCGACTTATGCGCCACCCATCGGGACCATACTGAAGAGAAACCTTCCCGCGGACTAAACAAACATATTGTCCAAGTTTAGTAACAATCGGTCCAGCGGTTCTTGAGTTTTAGGCGCTCTTACCCGGAACGAAAGTTTTTTATATATTAAGAGATTGTATTTATTTTATTTCACCACCTAAAAACAACTTTTTATTTTATTTCTTCAATATGTTTCTTACAAAAACCACTTGTGCTGCACTTCACGTCTGACGCTTGTTTGCTTGTTAAATACTCAAATGAAAACAGGCAAAAAAGTTTTTTCTTTTCTTTTTCTGCTGAGCAGATATTGGAAAACCCGTTAGAATTTCAGAGAGACATAATTAAATTCTCTTTGCAAAACGCGAGTTCGGTGGAGTGTGCGGGAAGAAGTAAGACAACAATAACAAAACTACATGTACGACTGTGACACAAAGTAAACACAAAAACAAATCGTGAAAAGCAGAGAAAAATATAATTCTGCTCCGACAATCGTGGTGACGATTGGAAATCCAGTCGCGAAACAATCGTGATCGTGAAACAAACGTTCAAATGCTAGCTGGGTTGTTCGATCGGAACACAATCCAACAGAACACCGGTTCGTGTGTTGTTTTATTTTAAGTCCAGCGCTACCACTTTACTACAATTGTAGTAGATCTACTACTTTTTCTTCATCCCTAAATTTATGTACGTACATTTTGATTTTGCTACATTTTGTGTACATTCGTGAAATAACAAAAAAAATCCCGTTATGAATTAGGGCTAGGTACATTTTTGACAACAGGCTGGAAATATTTGACAACCACAAAACAAACACCAGCGCCGAAGAAGATTGCATAGCACAGACCGAATTGCTGTCGTTGTCGATATATTTTGTGCGGCGGGTTGCCGCCGGTATTTTTCAGTTTATGAATTTCATAAAAGTATCCCAATCGATTTAAATAAAATAAATTATTTTTTATTTAAAAAATCAACTAATTGAATCTGATTTGATTTTTTTAAACATAATGTATCCTTCCAAGGCACAGTTTTCCACAATACACTATTTCCCAGTGTTTGAAAATCTGCTACATTTTAACAAAAAAATGTAGCAGATTTGCTACATTTTCTTCGCCTCAAAGTGGTAGCACTGACTGGTACCAGTACTGCTAAACAAAAGTACATGTTCAAAGTTGTGTTTAATTTAGTTAGAGATGGCTACCGAGCACCTACGAGAGCATAAGAGTATTCGACTCAGTATGAAGTATGGTACAATAGGAAGCCAGTTGATCGCATTATAAAAGACACAACATAATAAGTTTAGAGTCTAAACTTTAGACCAAAGGGTATTGAATACGTCGTCGTTGGCTATTCGGACACGTCAAAAGCATATCGTTTTTTGATAAATTAACAAGGATGATAGTTATCAGCCGCGATATCAACTTTATAGAAAATATAGAAAACAAGATACTGCTGAAATAACGATTACTCAGGCCGTTGTTGTTGTAACAGCTATGTTTCGTCATTTGAATTTTCATCGGTGTCTTCTGGATCTGGGTTGCCCGTGGATAAGTTTAGGAATCTGGCCACGTTCGATGGGTGTGTCCAGAGTGAACTTGGTTCGAGCTGAGTGGGTTTAGCTGGGCAATCAAACAGGTGTAGCGTAGTGTGGGGCCCTTGTCCACATGCGGGGCACGTGTTCGGCGAATTGAGGCGGCTACACCATCCTGATCTCAGCTGAGCCAGGATCACTCTGGTGCGTCGTGGCATAGTTTCCTCCTCCAATGCCACTGCAGGAGGGTGGTCTCCGAGAATAACATTCACAGGGAGAGCGTTTATTGCTGTTGCGACCGAATCTTTGTGAATGTCGTTCAGACCTGCCTGATACGCCCGTTGATCTAGAGGTTCTCTTTTGTACCTCTGCACCTCTCTCTCTAGATCTTGAAGATCCTTCTTCATATTCCTTGGCGGGGGAAGCAGCTCCGTGAGACAGCGGTTGGGGTGACTCTAACGGTAGCACCCAAGTAAAAACTGCTTCGACATGTGGTTGTGGTCCCGCACAGGTATGATCTTCGCTTCCTCATGTAGGTGCCCTATCGAGGACATGAGGAGACAGCCTGTTGCTGTTCTTAGGGCTGCGTTTTGGCAGGTCTGAATGTTTCTCCACTGCGTATTGCTCACATTCAGCGACCACGCAGGCGCTGCATAGTTTGCCACTGACCGGCCTATTGCTTTATATGTAGCCAACAAGGTTTCTTTGTCTGTTCCCCAAGTGCTGCCGGCAAGGGACTTGAGGACCTTGTTCCTACTTCTCATCTTATCGCAGATAGCGGTGGCATGCGCCGAGAAGGAGAATTTGCTGTCGAATGTGACCCCCAGTATCTTGGGGTGGTTCACGGTCGGAATTGGCGTGTCGTCGACTATCACATTCAGTGGCATTCTCATTTGCGCTGACCATGCAGTGAAAAGGGTGGCCGAGGATTTTGAGGCGGATATTTTCATATTCCTCGCAGTGAAAAAACGTGAGAGATCAATGAGATAACCGTTCAACCTATCGCATATGTTTTCAACCTCAGGACCTGATGCCAAAATCGTACAATCATCAGCGTATGATACGATTTTTACGCCGTCAGGTGGATGTGGAATTGCAGAAAGGTAGAGATTAAACAGTGCCGGAGATATCACCCCTCCTTGGGGAACTCCCTGTTTAACTCTACGGGGCTTGGACTTTTTGTTTCTGAATTCCACAAAAGACTGGCGACCACACATATAATTAACGATCCAACGTTTCAAGCTAACCGGAAGCGACGTATTGGCAATGTCCTCGAAGAGCATGGCATGGTTGACTGTATCGAATGCCTTCGATAAGTCGAGCGCCACGAGGACCGTCCTATCATGCGGCTTGCTCTGGTTCATCCCGCGGCATATATGTGTGGATATGGCATGCAGCGCAGTCGTCGTACTGTGCTGTTTACGGAACCCATGTTGATGGTCTGCAATTGGAAAATGTCCATTGAGGCTGGGGAGGAGTAGCGCCTCAAGTGTCTTGGCTACTGGCGAAAGGAGGGATATTGGTCTCTATGATTCCCCCTTGCTGGCATCCTTGCCTGGTTTCAGTAGCGGGACCACTCTGCCCATTTTCCAGACTTCGGGTACTACTAGAGTGGTCAAAGATAAGTTGAGGGCTTTTGTCAAGTACTCAACTCCCTGTTGTCCCAATTGCTTCAACATCAACATAGAAATTCCGTCGGGTCCTAATGCCTTAGATGACTTGGCATTACGAATAACGAGGGCAACCTCGCTTGGTGCAAACTGTGGTGGTGTGTCCTCGACTCGGAGTCCATGTATTCGACGCATGACTCTCCTTTTCGCCTTGTCACTCTCTGGGTGCTCTATGAACTCTTCGGATCAGTCACTGTCGTCTCACCAAATGTGACTGCAATCCTATCATCACCTCTCTTGGGATTTGAGAGTGATTTAACCGTCGACCACAGCTTGCTGATGTCGGAGCCTAGGCTACATTGCTTCAAGTGATCTAGCCACTTATTCCGCTTGTATTCGTCGACCAGTCTGTTGATTTCCAGATTCAGTTCCCTGATCCTGGGATCTCCAGGACTAGACCGACGAATGTCGTCACGCTCATCTGCGAGTCCCGCTGCCTCTGCTGGGAAATTTGGTCTTATCTCGGGTATTCGACCAGCAGGAATAAATCTAGCGGCTGCTGCGTTGACGATGTCTCGGAAAGTTTTCTCCGCTACCCGTACGTCGATTGGTGTGGGTTGATCAATGAAGCGGCGATTGGTGAAATCTCTGAAACCTTCCCAATCCGCCTTCTTCTGATTGAGAAAGGTTCGCTGTTCAGAGATGATGAAGTCGGAGGGTCGGTCGATGGAAATTATTATGGGGAGGTGGTCTGATCCCAATGAAATGACGGGTCGCCAGGTTACGCCATTTATCAGACCTGCAGATACGATGGTTAAATCTGGCGAGCTGCTGCAGTCACCCATAATCCTAGTAGGCGTGTCCTCATTCACTGTGCAAAACGTAGAGTTGTCGATCTGCTCCGCCAACGCTGTGCCCCTCTGGTCATTACCTAGAAGAGAATGCCATGACTGGTGATGTGCATTAAAGTCTCCTAGCACCATGCGGTTTTCACCCTGCAGTAGCCTACTGATCTCTGGATGATACCGTCTGGCACAGCTGGCAACCGGCGGGATGTATACGTTGTATATTTCTATCTCGGCGGATCCAGACTTGACCGCTACCCCCATACACTCAATGTGCGGGTCACTAGAGTCAAGCTCAGGCGTGATAGACCTATACTGCACAGAATGATGTATCACGAACGCTAACCCACCACCTCCACTCGTGCGGTCCTTACGTAACAAGTTGTAGCCATTACAACTGTTAAGCCTACAGGTGTCGTTCAGCTTTGTCTCCTGGACCGCAGCGACCCTTACGTTGTGCCGACTCATGAAGTCGGTTATCTCGTTGATCTTGCTCCGGAGACCATTGCAATTAAATTGCAAAAACGATGCATTCTCTGGAATTGCTACAGCAATGATTGGTGTCAGTTGATGTTGTTGTGCTGTACTTTGTCGTTGCTGTTGGGGAGATTGCGGTGGTGTCCCATAAATAGATGAAGATGATGACGATGACGTAGTCGTAGACAGCGATTCATGGGAAAGACTACGCTGTGGATTGGTACAGCATGACGCAACGTAGTCTGTTTCGCTATATTCCCTCAGATGGCCCAGGCCTGAGCAATTCCGGAAATGCACCCACTCCCGACAACGATTACACCTCACAGATGTTGAGCGGTGGTGTATTCGGTTTTGACAAACCGAGCAGATCCAAGGTCCGGGGTTTTCTTCGATCCGGGCGCGGACCAGTAGGATTCGGAGCAAACATTCCGGGTAGTGTTGCTCCCACGATGAAAAAATAAACGAACACGAAACATATATTGCTGGGTAGAAAGCCCTTGGTCGGAATTTTCCGAGTCAATCCGGTGCGTAGAACCGGCTTTCTTGGGATTGGCCGTGGCCGTGGATAAGAGTTATGGAATTAGTATGGAAAAACATGAGGAGGCTGATTTTAAAAGTGATGGAGAGTTCGAATCGGCTGAAGAAGAATAATGCGCTGAACATTCACATGAGGCTGAATCCAATTCAGTTACTGAACAACTATTTTCAGGCAGGTCAAGAGTTTTAAGAAGCAGTATGCCTGGTCGGCCGAAAAGACGATATGTTTAAATTTAATGATTCTGAAAACGTCATACTACCACAGACTGTTGAAGAGACCTTGTTGAGTGAACATTCACAATGTCGGTGGGATGCAATGCAGGGGAGTACACCTAGATTCTGAACAAAGACACATGGGAGTTATGTAAACTACCTCACGAACTGAAGGTCTTAGGTTGTAAATGAGTTTTTCGCATATATATCACCGAACTTCTGGATCATTATGGTATGCAGGCCAGTCTCTACACCATTGGAGCCGAAAGTTCAAATTGTATGTCAGGGCAAAAATTGTGAAAGTGAACCCCGTTCTCGCCCGGATATACAGTAGTTTTGACTTACCTGCACATACAACTCTTACAAATATTTTCGTGCAGGTAAGCAAATAATGCAGCTATCTTCATTTCACTTAGCTGCACATTCATGCAGGTATATGCTATTGAATATACCTGCTCAAAAAGTGCAGGTAAAGATTTTTTTTTTCTAGACTGACAAATAATACCAAGTACAATTTTTTTTTATTTATTTATTAAAAAAAATCATACAAAAAATCATATGTAATGAACAAAAAATGCAATGTATTAAAAAAAACAACAAAAAGGAACTTTAATTCAGGTAATATAGAAAGAGATCTTCTTTAAAAGATATTTTATGAAAAATAGTCAGATATAAATTTTTGTTTTGCTGATTTTATTAGCCCTTTCACTATTTCAGTTTCGATTTCGTCTACCGAAATATTAATATTTTTTGAAAAGCAATATTTTTCAAGGATACTTAGCGCGCTTAAGGCTTCTTTCTGCGATGGGATAACATGCGTCTCCTCTAAATCGCCCTCTTCGGCATTTTCGCCGTCCAATTCTAAATTACCTTTCACCACTTCAATTATTTCATTTTCTGTTAAATCTCCATAACACTCCACGTCATCATCACAATGTATGTAATCTTGGGGCTCGGGAACTGTATTCAAAAAATCAAATTCTTCGCTGATATCTGGATCGCTTTGAATCGTGTTGAACACAAAGCCAGCCTTAAAAAATACAAAATATGTACAACTTTTAGCTATTATTTCTACATTTATTTGAAGTACTCACCTTTTTGAAACAATTAGAGATGCATGAAGGCTTAACCAACCAGAGTGCTCTTTTTACATAGTAAAGGGCGTCCAAGTAAGAAATGGATTTGATGAAATCTTTCACGGTCAAGTTTTTCTCCAATGCAGCAATTTGTTTTTTTACAATGATCTGCCTATAATATGATTTAAAGTTGGCTATTATACCTTGATCTAAAGGTTGTATTGTTGCTGTAGTGTTTGGTGGCAAAAATTCAACATTTATGTTTGTAAGGTTTGGAGTTTTATGACAGCTTGCGTTATCCACAAACAAAATAATTTTTTTGTTTTCAGTTTACATCTCCATGTCTAAAGAAAGCATAATCTGATGCCATATTGAAGTGGTCATCCATGCTTTTTGGTTTGAAAAATATTTAAGCGGAAGGTTAGTGTTTTTAAAACACCGGGGATTTTTTGACTTCCCTATTACATATACCCGCTTAAATGTACCAACGGCATTGCAAAGGAATAAAAGCGTTAATCTTACTTTCTGACTTTTATAGCCGGAAGGCTGAATATCTGGGCGATAATATGTTTTCGTAGGCAATGCTTTGTAGTATAGCGCACTTTCATCTGCGTTAAATATATTTTCAGCCGAGTAATCTTTGATCAAATCCGGTAAAATATTCGATGTGTATAACACATCTTCTCTTTGTTACTGTCCACAGCTTCTCCGTGAATTCTTCCGACTTTAATGTTTTGCCGCTTTTTCCATCGATATAGCCAGTTTGCATTGGGCTCAAAATCTTTATCGAACTCAACGACAAACTCTTTTGCCTTATTAAGCAGCACTAAACTGCTCACAACTGCATTTTTTTGCCTTTGCTGATCAATCCACATCGCAAGGGAATTCTCAACATCGTCATGTACGCCTTTTCTATCCCGCTTTCGCTTTACATTTGAGCAACTGACAGCTTTTTGTTTAATTTCATCCTTTTTTTGTAAAATACGGTTGACGGTTGATTTATATTTTTCACAAATATTTTTTTTATTAACTTTATTCTCACAGTCTTTAATTATTTTTATTTTTTGTTCAATGGAAAGACTTGTCAACTTCTTTCCAGACATTGTGTAATTAACACATTACCACGGCAACTAAATTGAGAAATGGAAACAAAAAGCTTTGACAATTTTTGTCGTTGCCAATTTTAAATTTAAAAATGTCGGGATTAAGGGCTCAACTATAAGTGGATTTTTAAGGTAAATAATTTAACATTGCCATATTTTTCGTGCACGTATCGCAAATGTGCAGGTAAATGTTATTCACTTAACGATGAGATTTCAGAGCAATTCAAAACAAAATTGCCGCTCAAAATTTTTTCGCGCAGCTAACGCCAATGCGCACGTAAGCGTGATGCAGGTAAGTCAAAACTACTGTATTACATTCTGTTGGCAAACTTTCGCAGAAAAATGTAGAACCACGTTACGAAGTTGACAACACTATGTTGTGGTAGACGTGATAAAAAACAGTGGCCACAAAAATTATTCATACACCCCTCACTACTTACAAACAAAGAGTACTACATCCAAAACGCAATCATTTTCTGAAGTTTTTTTTTAAAAATACATTACAATTTTCGCTTTTTTCTTTGATGAGCAAAGAATAGTGCCGGTATTTCATTTTGTCACAATAAAATTCGACAAAAACTCCAAAAGGTACAAAAAAGTTGCACAAAAATTATTCATACACTTTCATGCAACTGATATTGTGCTGGCAAATATAACGGGAATGTTCGCCAGTTTTTACTATTTGTTTTCGTTTGCTGTAACACAAACAAGTGCTAACATGTTTGATCAATTTCGTGGCAGTGGCACTCCTATATTCGCCTGAGATAGTTAAAATGGGTAGAAGTAGCGATTTGTCCCTAGATTTACGAAAATTAATAATAAAATTGTATTTGGAGAAAAAGTCACTGCGTTAAATTGGTAAAATAATTGGTCGATCACACGCCACCGTGCAGAGTGTCATTAAAAACTACGTGAATAGCGGTCAGTTGACATCAAAACACCATGAAGCAGGAATACCAAAGCTATTGACCACTCGAGACGAGCGCAGTATAGTGTCTTCAGTATCCGAAAACCCCAAAATAACTGCATCTCAAATTTGCCAAAGACTACAAGAGACAACCCAAAACAAGGTTTGTGTGCAAACCATACGCAATTGCCTCCATAGAGCAGGTTATCGTAACAGAGTAGCCCGTCGAAAACCATATATTTCGGATATAAATAAAAAGAAGAGGCTTGAGTTCGCAAAACATTACATTAATGAACCAGATTCATTCTGGGAAAATGTCATCTTTAGTGATGAATCTAAATTTAACTTGTTTGGAGCGGACGGTCCACCAAAAGTTTGGCGAAAGCAAAATAAAGAGATGGATGTCAGAAATATTGTACCAACGGTAAAACACGGCGGTGGTAACATAATGGTATGGGGTTGCATGTCAGCTTCTGGAAGCGGGAAAATAGCTTTTATAACCGATAAAATGGACAAGTACATGTATTTGAACATTTTAAAAGATAATTTACACACCAGTGCTGATAAACTTGGGCTAGATGCTAGGAACTTTTTGTTTCAACAAGACAACGACCCAAAACATTCATCGTATCTTGTTCGCGAATGGCTTCTTTATAACTGCAAGCAGCTAAAAACACCTCCCCAGTCACCGGATTTAAATCCCATAGAACACATTTGGGAGCTGCTTGAACGGAGAATACGAAAACACAAAATAACTTCCAAGGAATCCTTAAAAACTACAATAAACTTGGAATGGGAAAAAATTACTAAAAATGACACATATCCTCTGGTAAAAAGTATGAAACGACGTTTGGAAGCTGTTATCAAAGCAAGAGGAGGCCCAACAAAGTATTAAAGCATGATTTGAATTTAGTTTTTTTTACTAGACTTTATGAAAATGTGAACTGTATGAATAATTTTTGTGCAACAAAATGGATAATATTTTATTTATTTTTAATTTTCTTGTTTATAAGCACTGAATTGACTGATTTTTTTGTTTGTTTAGAAATAATAGAAACCATTTTAAATGATATTGAAAAAAGTACCAAAAAATCTTGATTTAATTTGATGTTATATAGGGCTGAGTTTTAAAATGCTTGGTGTATGAATAATTTTTGTGACCACTGTATGTATAAAACAACAAAACAAAGCTTGAAACATATGGTTATCTCTTTTTACATCGAAGCAAACAAAAACTGTTTTTTGCCAGTCATTTTCTGCCATTTTATTGTAATAAATTTAATAAAAAATAAACTAAATGGCATATCCTTGTGGAGTGAGTAACTTGGAGACAACCGGGACTAGATGTTTGCTATGCAGATCTTGTGATATCTGGTACCATGCTGAATGTGAAAATGTGTCCTAGGTTTTGTTTTCCACATTGGATAAAAATCGTAACCTTGCTTATACCTGTGCTGGTTGCGTGGAAAATCCCCCTAACAATTCCGATGGCGCCTTTAAGGGAGAAATGCGAAAAGAATTTTCTTTTCTTATAGATTCGCTGCGTGCCCATGTAGTTGATATGAAAAAGGAACAAATGGAAATAAAATCTAATTTTGATTCCGTTGTTGGTGAATTACGTACTGAATTATCAAATAGTCTAAAAGAAATCAAAGAAGATGTATCAAATTGCAAAAATAAGAACCATGTACTACAACATCGTCTAAACCGATCGGACATTGTAATAACTGGTCTTTCTGAGAAGTTGGATGATCTCCATGAAGTGATAAAAAGTCTGTGTACGCATTTGAAGGTGGACATTTTTCCTGCTGATGTTTTGAATGCATTGTATATTATAAAACGCATGCAATTCTTGTAAAATTTGGTCAAATTGCTAAAAGAGATAAGAGATATTTCAAATGCAAATCGCTTAAAGTTTCCGATGTTTTTGGTGGTACAAATAATAGCAGAGTTTTTTTGAATGCCAACTATTCAACACTTGCTAACAGATTATTAAAAATTTGCTGGAAATTAAAAAATGATAAGAAGATTTATAATTACAGTATTATTAACCGTGAAATCCTTAAATCTAAAATAACTATGATAAATAATGAAGTTAAAACGGTTAATATTCAGGAAATTATTGACCTATTTAACTTAAATTTGTAACATTACCCTTTTTATGCTATGCTAATCTTTTTAATAAATTATTCATGGATGAATTTAATGACGGTTGTGATTACTCGGTAGTTATTTTCATATCTTTTTCTTCCTTGTAAATTAACTTTTTCATATCACTTTTTTCACTTGTGATGTATCTATACAATCAGCCCGATTCTGAATACTCCCGGGGAGATAATGCCCGGGGAATTTACTTTTTTTCGAGAACAATATCCTCCTTTTCTAAACAAACCGAGCGAATAATAATAAGGGACATACAATTTCGAATATTCAGAGTCAGGCGATTTGTTTGTTTCCTGGTCTGTTTAAAATAGGAAGATTTTCTTCTCTGAAAAATGTAAATTCCCCGGGAATTATCTCCCCGGGAGTATTCAGAATCGGGCTGAATATTAACTATAAATTCTAAATCAAGTAGAAAATTTTTTAACGAAATAATTTTGTATATTGAAAATGTTTAAAACAAATAGTTTTGTAAGTTATATATTTTTTACTATTATTTGGCTCCCCCAAAAATATGAATATTGCATAAAATATGATGACCCATAATTACAATCTTGGTCCTATAGCTAGAGATAACTGTCTGCTAAAAAAAATTGTCTTTCCTCACTTTCTGAAAATTTGAATATTGGTCACATTAATGCCCAAAGTTTGCGTCCTTCTCATTCCAATGCGAAACTTGAGTAATTTAAAAGTACTTTTTTGACTCTGGTCTGCATGTAATTGGAATATCGGAAACGTGGTTTAAGTCAGACATATTTTCTCAATCCTGGGTTCTTCCTGGTTACAGTCTGATTAGAAATGACCGTCCTGGTGATTCTAATCAAAGTATAAATGACCGTCCAAAAAGAGCTGGTGGTGTTTGTTTATATATTTCTAATCACTTGCGTTATAAAGTCGTTTTTCGAGGCAAACAGTATGGTGTTTGTGAATCATTATTTGTTGAAATTTTTGGTAATGGAACTTCTATGATTGTTGGGGTGGTTTATTTACCTAGTGGCCGTGTAGGTACTTTTTTTGTGAGTCTACATGGAGATCTATTTGATCGAATATAACAGTTATGAGAGACTTTAATTATAACCTATTTGATATAGTTAAATCCACCTATTTTAGATCTCTAGTTTCAAGATTTGGACTTACCTATGTTCACAACAGCTTGCCTACTCATCTGCATTTGCCCGATAATACTACGTCGTTAATAGATTATTTTCTTTTTAGCCAGCCTTGTCAGCTGGCTTATAAAGACCAACTGCAACTCCCCTTTTTCTCGTCTCATCACAGTTTTATTTTTGTTTCTATAAAATTTTCCTCGCAGTTGAACCATAATTGGATTGAATACAAAGATTACAATCGATTTTTTTGAGACTTTCAATCATTTTCAGATACCTCCCAAGTTTTATACCAATGATGTTGATATGCAATTGTCTATAGTTAATGATATAGTTGATAGTCTCCATATTTGTGTTCCTACAATCAGAACTAGATCTGACTCAAATGACTATAAATGGATGAGCTCGAGGAAGATAATACAAGCTAGAAGAGAGAGAGATCTTGCTTATGGTGCATACCTTAGAAACCGCACAGATGAATCTTGGAGGGCTTAATGTAAACTAAGAAATAAAACGAAATCTACAATTAGAAAAACTCGTCAGGAATATGGAAGAAAGATATTTGCAGGGTCCTACAATTCTCAGATGTGGAGTAAAATACATAAGCTGGGGTGTATTGGTCGTGAGAACCCTGAACTCAATGAAGCTGATGTAGAATCAATAGCTACAACATTTTTAAATAATCTGAGCCCTAATAACTATGGTGCATTGAATTTTGATAACTTTATAGATAATCCTAACTCATTCTCTTTTGTTCCTATTACTGAAAATTATCTTTTTCTGGCCCTAAACTCTATTAAGTCTAATGCTACTGGCTATGACAATATTCCCATTAAATTCATAAAGATAATTTTTCCTTTTATTTCTCCGCTGCTTCTTCATTTAATAAACTAAATTTTTACTGTTTCGAAATTTCCTGCTGCGTGGAAACTAGGCCGTGTTATTCCAATTTCGAAAACTGGGCGTTTTGACAATATCAGTTTAAGACCGATCAGTATATTACCTGCAATGGTCAAAATTCTTGAGATCTTAATGAAAGTACAAATATTATCACACTGTGATCGGTTTTCACTTATCCATTCAAACCAATATGCTTTTCGTAAAAACCACAACACGACTTCATTACTTCTCTCTCTTACTGATTCTATCAGGCAACATCTAAATTAACATGTAAATTGTACTGTAGTTTCTTTAGACCTTACAAAGGCTTTTGACCGTATTAATCACTTTGTTCTTATAAAAGAAATTGCAGGATAAGTTCAATTTTTCAAAATCAGCCAGTAAACTAATTTATTCTTATCTATTAGACCGGGCACAATACGTTTCTTTCAATGGAATCAATTCTAGTGTTGGTGCTGTTACTTCGGGGGTACCTCAGGGATCTGTACTTTTTTTTACCTACGTGAATGATTGTATTAAGTTAATGATTAATAATATTTGTCAGCCTATTTATTTGCTGATGATATATTATTATTATACGCAGCTGATTCTGGACAAATTGTCAACTTAGAAACATGTATAATAGGGTGGAGTGAAAACATGCTTTTTTTTTAATTTGAAAAAGTTAACCTCGGAAAGAGATGTAGTCTGGGGTCCTAATGAGGGGAAAAATAAAGAAAAAAAATTTTTAGGGGTCGCGCCACTCCCTCGAAATTTGGAAATTATCGCTATTTTGGCGTTGATTTTAGAAAAATCCTAAAAAGTTTTATGTCAAAAAATAGTAACAATATCAGTTTAAGACCGATCAGTATATTACCTGCAATGGTCAAAATTCTTGAGATCTTAATGAAAGTACAAATATTATCACACTGTGATCGGTTTTCACTTATCCATTCAAACCAATATGCTTTTCGTAAAAACCACAACACGACTTCATTACTTCTCTCTCTTACTGATTCTATCAGGCAACATCTAAATTAACATGTAAATTGTACTGTAGTTTCTTTAGACCTTACAAAGGCTTTTGACCGTATTAATCACTTTGTTCTTATAAAAGAAATTGCAGGATAAGTTCAATTTTTCAAAATCAGCCAGTAAACTAATTTATTCTTATCTATTAGACCGGGCACAATACGTTTCTTTCAATGGAATCAATTCTAGTGTTGGTGCTGTTACTTCGGGGGTACCTCAGGGATCTGTACTTTTTTTTACCTACGTGAATGATTGTATTAAGTTAATGATTAATAATATTTGTCAGCCTATTTATTTGCTGATGATATATTATTATTATACGCAGCTGATTCTGGACAAATTGTCAACTTAGAAACATGTATAATAGGGTGGAGTGAAAACATGCTTTTTTTTTAATTTGAAAAAGTTAACCTCGGAAAGAGATGTAGTCTGGGGTCCTAATGAGGGGAAAAATAAAGAAAAAAAATTTTTAGGGGTCGCGCCACTCCCTCGAAATTTGGAAATTATCGCTATTTTGGCGTTGATTTTAGAAAAATCCTAAAAATTAACGACTTAGCTTATTCGAAATTTAAAAGTTTGAGCTTTTTCAGTGCCCAAACAAAAGTATTTGAGGCAAATATGAGGATAATCGACTAATATTTGTAGCTTTGGTGGCGATTTCATTGTTCAGTCAATTTTCTGAAGAAGGGACGATTTGACTTATTTTACTTTTTGAAAATTTTGAACAATGAAAAACATTTTTTTAAATTTTTTCATGCCCTTATTTCATTGTTTACGCTATTGCAAACATTTATTGACATAAAACTTTTTAGGATTTTTTTAAATCATCGCCAAAATAGCGATAATTTCCAAATTTCGAGGGAGTGGCGCGACCCCTAAACATTTTTTTCTTTATTTTTCCCCTCATTAGGACCCCAGACTACATCTCTTTCCGAAGTTAACTTTTTTTTTGAATTTCACTCCACCCTAATGTATAAACAACCATCTTGATTCCATAGGAAATTGGATGTATTTAAATTGTCTTGAGATCAACTCTAATAAAACAAGAGCTATTAACTTCCATTTACCTAACCGCAACATTTTAAATCCGAGAATTATTGTAAATGGACAAATGATTAACTTCGTTGATTCTCTTAAATGCCTTGGTCTGATTCTTGATTCTGGTTTTAATTTTAATACTCATATCAGTTCTGTTGCAAACAAGGTTTGTCTTGTGTTAAGAAGGTTATACTCTTTAAAGGCATACACACCAAGGCATGTTCGAAATCACCTAGCCCACTCTTTGTTAATGTCTCATCTAAATTATGGCATTAAAGTTTTTTCTGGAACTTGGTCCTACAACTTAGATAAAACTGAAAGGACTGTAAGAAAGATTGTTCGTTATGTTTTCAATGTGAGAGCACTGGAACATGAACGTGTTACTGAACTTACTCCAGAATTTCTGGGATGTTCGTTTCATGATTATCTAAACTCACGTATATTACTCCATTTTTATAAAATCATGAAATTAAGGCAACCGGTAATTCTGGTAAATGAGTTTTTTTTCATAAATTCAACACGTAATATCCAGATTTATATCCCTTTGGTTCATCTTGCTGTTTTGAACATTCGTTTTTAGTAAGAGTATGTCGTATTTGGAACCATTTACCGAACATACTTAAACTATTTTCGTTTTCTATTTTTACATACAAAAAGAAACTCGTTGATTACTTTAATGGTATTTTGCCATGAAACTTAATTCCTTACAAAAACATAACCATTTTTTTGTATTTGGTCTTTTGCTATAGGCACCTTCTTTCTTGATATTTTTCAATATTCATAAGGCTGGGGAGCCATTTAAATTTGTATATAAATATATATAAAGGGTGTTTTTTATTGGGGTATATAACTTTAAGTTGGCATCACTTTTTTAACTGGCGGCCATTTTGTCAGCTGTCAAGTGATTAATATTTAGTTTGGTTTGCCATTTCATCATGAACAGGTTGCAAATCGTGCAAATTTATTTCGAAAGTAATGGTTCAGTTCGCGAAGTTCACCGCAAGCTCCGTCCGAATGAATCGATTCGCCACCGTGCACAGCAATTGGAGCTTTGTCCATCAACTTTATGGAAGATTTTGCGCAACGATCTTGGCTTGCGACCTTACAAGATCCAGCTTGTGCAAGAATTAAAGCCGCGAGACCATGCAATGCGTCGTGATTTTGGTGTATGGGCCGAAAATGAGATTCATCTCGATGCTGATTTTCATCACAATTGGAAAATTGGACCTGTAGAATTAGCTTTATTCGAGCCAGCCGCGGCGGCCACATGCCCGAAATCATATTTAAACATTAATGGCATAAAATTATCCTTCCAATAAAGCCAAATTGATGGACATTAAAACGATTTTCTGGTGTTTTATTTCAATTCGAAGTTCTATACCTCAATAAAAAACACCCTTTATATATATATTTTTTTAATTTAACTAAAATATTGTACTATTACTTTACATAGAGAATTATCTTACAATACATGTATAATTGACCTTATAGGCTTTCTTTGTATTGATGTTAAATAAATAAATAAATATGGAAAAAAAATAAATATGGAAAGAAGCCATATATTTGCAGAAATTGTTGGGTGAAATTAATCTCCATTGTCCAGACAAGATATTAATACCCCTATTACGGTTTACAACTAAACTCAGTTGAGTTGAAATTGAAACAACTCAACTATAATACAACTTAACTCCTTTTTGGTATTACGAATTACAACTAGTTTCAGTTGAAATCGTATTGACGTTGCCAACCTAAAAAAGTGATGATTTGACAACTGATTAAACAGCTGATGGTATTGCGACAAGAAATTTAAACACAAAAAATAGATTATTGTTTGTGAAAAAATTATTATTGTTTGTGAAATCGTGCTTTTTGTTAATAAATAGTGAAATGGACATTTGTATAGATTTATTTTACAACGACGAAAGTGTTGATGAGAACATTGATGTTCTACGGAAACGAAGAAGTCTCCGGGATCACTCTAATCCATTGGAACTTCCAAATAGCAAGTAAGAAAAGGTTGTGGTTATAATTGAATGGCCTTTAAAAACTTTTTGCTTGCAGGTTTACAAGTTATTTTCGCTTAAATAAGGATGCATTTTGCTATCTGCTAAATGAGACGAAGGAGCTTTTTAATAAACCTGTGCGAGGTACGGCTATACCTCCTATTTTGAAGCTATGCGCAACTCTCAGGTTCCTTGCAGACGGCAGTTACCAAAAATGCAGTGGAAATGACTTCAATGTTGGATTGGCACAACCTACAGTATCTGTAGTTATGAAGGAAGTGTTAAATATAATCGAGCAGCATATGTCTGCGAAATGGATTAAAACCCAAATGACGGAAGAGGAGCAGAACGCTTCAATGCGTGCATTTTATACAAAAAATAGATTCCCGGGAATATTGGGATGTATCGATATCGATGTATCGGCGTGCTGTTGTAACTTTATTTTTTCTATAAATTTGTTTCAAATTGCAGATTAATTATTAATTAATTACAAATGTGTGCTTACCCGATCTCCATTTTGCTCTGATAATTTTTTTGAAACAACTGGCATTGATCAGTTGTAATTTTTTGATGAGTTTGTCAACCGCACAAGCACAGGGTTGTAAACGGTAATACCACAAAAGAGTTGTAATACGATAAATTACAACTTGAAATTTTTTGAATGGTTGAGTTGTTATCGATAATACCAAATTGTAAAATTTCAACTGAAATTACAACTCAACTGAGTTTAGTTGTAAACCGTAATAGGGGCATAATTAACGGCTATAACGTGGGCGCATTACACTTGGTTATAAATTCAATTTTTCATAATAGAACTAAACATATAGACATTAAGTTTCATCATATAAGAGATGCTTATATAAATGGTACTATTGATTTAGAATATTGTTGAGTTCTGATAACATAGCTTACATAGCTGAATTTGTTAAATGTTAACATCATCAACGAACAGAAGTACAAGAGAGTTAATAATGGAATTAGGCAAGTCATTAATGAAAAATAAATATAATACTGGTTCAAGGTGACTACTCTGCGGTACACCAGAGAGTATATGAATTGTTTTAGAAAAACAGCTGCCGACCAGGTAGACAGAAATCCAGTTAAGAAAGTTATGATTAAAGCCAAAGTTATTACTAAACTTAATTAGTAAGAGCTGTGATTTACTTTATAAAATGCATTGCTAAAATCGGTATATACAACATAAATTTGTTTGCAACAAACAAATCCCTTTATAACTTCCGAGGAAAACTGTAGTAGAATGACCCTTGCTAAATCCGTGTTGATATGGGTGAAACATATGTGACATTATGTAAAACAAACAATCAAAAGACTCCCAGATTTATGAAGTGGTGTCAAGTCCTTTTCCATATTTCAGGAAAGTAACCTAATCGTAAAGAAGAATTAACTAATAGGTTCAACGGCAATACAAGAGATGCTGAGCAACGTTTAAGTAGCAAATTGAGTATTCCATCTGGGTCAGAAGAACAAGTGGATTTAAGACGGTGTTTGTGAGGGATTTATGATAGGACAGACTATCTAATTTAGTGTGGAAAAACTATAAGGGTAAGAAACACCAGAGTCAAAAGACCGCGAAGAGTATGTAGTTTCAAAAAAAATCAGCGAAGCAGTTGACAATCGACTGAACATCTGAAAATGTAATGCCATTACTTCTAATCCTGGATGGGTAAGATGAAGTTCGACGTTACAGATTAACAACGTAATAAAATGATTTTGGGTCCATTTTAAAATTGTCCCTAACTTTTTACTCAAGACGGGTTCTTAATGCAACGTTCTGTTCACAACATTAAGTAAAATGCAGGGTTATCCAACAAGAAGTGTTATATTGGTATTCAAAGAAAAATTAAATTTGTTGAAATAAATGATCGGATGTTTATTTCATAATAAAGAGAAGGTATGCCGTTAATAATGAAAAACAACACCAGCCAAATGGCTACCACGACCACGCTATCGGGATCATAACCATGAAATTGTCCATAACCAATTCGCAAAGTAACTGCCCTATGTCCTCGATAGCGTCACGAATTCTATCTTTGAGGTCTTGAATCGACGCTGGGCTGTTGGCGTAGACCTTATCTTTCACATGGCCCCAAAGGAAGAAGTCGCAAGATGTTAAATCACAAAATTTCGGTGGCCAATTGTGATCACCTCTTCGAGAGATAACACTGTCCGGAAACTTTTTAGTTTTGCGATCTGTGGCTGCAAGATTTTTCACTATTTTTGTAGTACATTTATTATCAGAAAAAATTACATCAGAAGAGAGAATTTCGTATTCAAATCCCTTACGTTTTGGTAAGCTGTAGTGTACGTAATATTTAATTTTTTGAAGCTGACTGTGGCTTCTGTGGTAAAGTAGCCATATTCTGTCTTCTTCTTCTTTTAGTTCTCAAAGCAAAATTCTTAGCTAAAGCTCTATCGGGCCAAAAGTTATAGGCAACAATCTTAGAAAAGATATCTTCTGATACCGTAATTCTAAATGAGGATACATAAGTTGAGGAGGAGGACCTAAATTTATAATTATTTAAACTGAGTTTACCCTTCAGTTACGACTTGATATAAACATCCATATTGTCTGTCGTAGTAACGGGTGCACAACGTGATACAAAGACTGTTTTCCTTGCGGCAACGACAGTCAATTTCCTCGGTTCAACAATGCCATGTCTAATGTCTAAACAAAAGATTTCTTTCCATTATCAACATTAATAATTACCTGACTTAAATTAGCAATGCTACTTTCACCAGGTGTCTTTACCAGAGCCAGTAACTCCACAATTAGAAATCATACCGACTTCCATCGGGTAATATTCACCTGATTCTCAGTTGTCTTAGGTGCGGCTTTATCAATATGGCGAAGTTTTTTTTGAGGATTTCCTCCTCTTAGGTGTCGTTGTGCGAACCGGAGATTCCACACCCTTATCCAATTCGGGATACGAATTAAATAGATCGGAAAATTTGGTTTGAATTTCCAACAATTCCTTCCCATTTTGGTCACCTAGGCCAGTGAATCCTTGAAGAATTTGTAGAATTGAATATAAAGGGTGATTTTTTTGAGGTTAGGATTTTCATGCATTAGTATTTGACAGATCACGTGGGATTTCAGACATGGTGTCAAAGAGAAAGATGCTCAGTATGCTTTGACATTTCATCATGAATAGACTTACTAACGAGCAACGCTTGCAAATCATTGAATTTTATTACCAAAATCAGTGTTCGGTTCGAAATGTGTTTCGCGCTTTACGTCCGATTTATGGTCTACATAATCGACCAAGTGAGCAAACAATTAATGCGATTGTGACCAAGTTTCGCACTCAGTTTACTTTATTGGACATTAAACCAACCACACGAATGCGTACAGTGCGTACAGAAGAGAATATTGCGTCTGTTTCTGAGAGTGTTGCTGAAGACCGTGAAATGTCGATTCGTCGCCGTTCGCAGCAATTGGGTTTGTGTTATTCGACCACATGGAAGATTTTACGCAAAGATCTTGGTGTAAAACCGTATAAAATACAGCTCGTGCAAGAACTGAAGCCGAACGATCTGCCACAACGTCGAATTTTCAGTGAATGGGCCCTAGAAAAGTTGGCAGAAAATCCGCTTTTTTATCGACAAATTTTGTTCAGCGATGAGGCTCATTTCTGGTTGAATGGCTACGTAAATAAGCAAAATTGCCGCATTTGGAGTGAAGAGCAACCAGAAGCCGTTCAAGAACTGCCCATGCATCCCGAAAAATGCACTGTTTGGTGTGGTTTGTACGCTGGTGGAATCATTGGACCGTATTTTTTCAAAGATGCTGTTGGACGCAACGTTACAGGAATGGCGATCGCTATCGTTCGATGCTGACAAACTTTTTGTTGCCAAAAATGGAAGAACTGAACTTGGTTGACATGTGGTTTCAACAAGATGGCGCTACATGCCACACAGCTCGCGATTCTATGGCCATTTTGAGGGAAAACTTCGGAGAACAATTCATCTCAAGGAATGGACCGGTAAGTTGGCCACCAAGATCATGCGATTTGACGCCTTTAGACTATTTTTTGTGGGGCTACGTCAAGTTTAAAGTCTACAGAAATAAGCCAGCAACTATTCCAGCTTTGGAAGACAACATTTCCGAAGAAATTCGGGCTATTCCGGCCGAAATGCTCGAAAAAGTTGCCCAAAATTGGACTTTCCGAATGGACCACCTAAGCCGCAGCCGCGGTCAACATTTAAATGAAATTATCTTCAAAAAGTAAATGTCATGGACCAATCTAACGTTTCAAATAAAGAACCGATGAGATTTTGCAAATTTTATGCGTTTTTTTTAAAAAAAAAGTGATCAAGCTCTTAACAAATCACTCTTTATATTCTTCTACACCGAGGATAGCATCATGTGATACCATTATTTTAATTATGTGCGTGAAGATAAATTCGAATTTAACTAGCGGAGGCAGAAACCACTTCTATTTACAGAACTCTGTATATCAGGTACAATGTTCATATTTGTTATGTCCCAACTTGCCGCATATCCAGCAACATACCTATAATAAACTATAGCATTTATAAAGTCGCAGGCTACAATGTAACAGATATACATACGAATGGTGGTGGTGTCGCAATATATGTCAAAGTGTGATGCAAATGGAAAGTAGGAACATTGAAATATAAACGTGAACGTCAACGAGTTAAATGAACGGTTTATACAAGCAAACATTTCAATTTTCTGCGCGGGATGGCGTAATGTTCGTTTCTATCATTCTTATGCATCTATAATCTAAAAAGCGATTTAGATGTGATTTCGAAAATCTAAAGTAGTAACTTTTTATAGAAGAACTGCAATAGACGTTAATAATCACTGCGCTAAAATTATAAATTCAGTAATTGACTCTGTTCCGATCTCCTCCAATCTGGGTTTGACTTTTTGACTTTTAACTAAGCTTACTTGGACAACCAATATAAATTGCGCTGTTGGTAAGGTTAGAGGGATGCTGTGAAATTTATGGGCTCTCAAAATGTCTACCCCTTTCCATAAAAGAACGGAAATTGCGAAATCCTACCTGATCGAAAGTAAAATGTGGCTTACAATGATATAGCAAGATATGTGTTTAATCGAAAGCGACATGATCACATCTCCCAATTTGCCCACAGAATAATTAATATATCTTTCGATAGTATGCTTTAAATTAACTGCCTTAAACTGCCCCACAATATTATCTACAGTAAAGCACCTGAATATTTATATAATAATAGCCTACAATTTGCACGTTCTAACAGAGGAATGAAACTTATCAATCCAAGAATTAGCACATTAGTTCCTGAACGACAATTCTTCATATGTATCCGTCTCTGGAATTACCTCTCGTCAAACATTCAATTAATAAGCAATGCCTCAACAGTGAAAACTGAGCTATTTAAATGCTTTAATAATTTCTAAAATCTAGTATTTAAATTTAATTTGTAATAATTTAATTGTCAAATAATAATATCATTATTTCGTCTGATGTGATAGCGGATCCAATGATAGAACAATACATTTTAATTTTTCAAAAATAAAAACCAAACAATAAAATAGCACAAATTATACAATTAATATTAACTGGGGAAATGCAATGGTAATACTGTTAACTAGGAGGAATACGAATAGGAAGATTAAATAGAAATAGGAAGATTAACAGAATAGAAAAATAAAGCGCCAGTAACTTCTCAAAGATGTTATTGTCGTTGTAATTTCAACTTAACAGAACAAACCTGAAATTGATACTAGATTTAACAATTGGATAACACCGATATCACAATCGTTTCAGAATATTCTTACTTTCAAGTAAATTAATAGAAGTTCACAACACGTGTTGGAGAAACTAAAAAAAATAATTAGACAAAATAATAGCGAGGAGCACTTAAAAATTTCACAAATTAGCACGATAGGGTTGTTATCTGTTATTTACTTTCCCATTATTCTCGTATCATTATTTTTATTTTAAATGGTTGGCAGTTGATATTTATCTGTAGTTGATCTTGTTGTCATCTCTCCATTGTGGGTCAGTCCATAATGTATACGCTGAATATGAATAACTCTTAACGAGATGGCCAAGCAATTTGGTATTCTCCTAATTTGGGTGCCGGGCACAGGAACGTTGCAGGGAATGATAGAGCTACATCTACACTCGGGAACACAACGTTAGAGAAATAACAACCTGCACTACTTATCATAGATTGTGAGACCGCATCCTATGGCATCACAATGGACTATGTGGGTCTAATATGACAGCCACCACTACCTACCCTAAGCTAACCTAGCGTTTTTAGCGGACACTATTACCTCTAAATTATGGGCAGTGTCATAGTGGAAAGTATTTCCATTTCTTCACCATGGATGGACTCCATCGGCTCTCTAGGAATTTTTCCCATAGTATTAAAAATTATTAAAATGTTCCTTCAGTTGTTTACGCACCTCAAGAAAAATTAAACGTTCCGAACCGGACAGTATTCCCCCGATTAGTGAATATGAAACGATTATTTTAAGAACGTTCGTGTCCAATAAAAATGTATTTATGTATTTTGATGTCTTCTCGATAAAGTTTTTTAAAAGACTCTTACAGTGAAAAGTTTCCAAAGACAACTTTAACCAAGAATTGATTTTCTTAAAAACTCAAATAAATCAAAGTGGAAATACTACAGTAGTTCAGCTACAAATTATATCGTCCGTTCCTACACGGAATTTTATGGGAAATAAGTTCGTATTTACTTTCAGTGGCAACAAATTAGTTTTTCGTTATTGAATTCATTGCGAAATGATAGCTACCTATACAATTTTGAATTTAAAAAATTTTAAAAACCCTGCTAAATTCATGATAAATTTTGGAACTTTGGAACAATTTCCGGAACAAATTTACTTAACTTTTATTCTTTTAAGTTAGGTAACTAAGTAAGAAAAAATAAAAAAAAAATCATCCAAGTCCAAGCCCTGAAATCCGGAGATATAATTAGCCGTAACTCTTTTGTTTTAAAATGGGAATCATTTGAAAGCTTGTCAAATACATTTCAGATGTATACATATATCTTCGATTTGTTAAGCCATGCCGGGGCGACATCAAATTAAATGTTTTTTTTGTTGTAATTTTTATGGAAAAAGGGTCCAAACTCAAGATTTGGCTTATATGAAGGTTTTTATTTGTTGTTCTAACATTAAAGCCAAGATCTTTAGCTTTTATATGGTTTTCCATATGAACCATTAACCCATAAAATACCGAAGTTACTATGAATTAAATATTTACATTGAGTTGCACTCCATGTGTGAAATTGGTTGAAGTGCTAGTGTTAATATGTGCGTACGAAATAAAATAGGTCGAAAAATATAAAACTCGGTTTTGGCCCTTAATATCTCCGGCATTTAATGGGTTAATAGTCCAAGTGTGGTACCTTAGTAAAGCTAGTGGTTCGCTTTAATGTAATAACCAAAAAATCCATAGCCATATTTTGAGTTTGGACAATTTTTCCATAAAAATAACCAAACAAATTTTAATTTGATGTCGCCTCAGCATGTGTTAATGGCGGTATATACGATACCCATTTTGTCCCGATCCGAAGTAGAACACAGGAGTTAGTGCTAAATTTCATCTTAAATATATTTCGTAAATCATCGTCCAATTGTACCATTTTAAGGAAGAAGCGTGGAAACGACCTTGTTATTCCTTATACCGTCAAATAAATCCAACCGTTTCGGAACATATGGTCGTTGAAAGTTGTATGGGCGTTGATGTCCTAAAAGATGTATACAAGTATATCTATGAAATGTATACAAGATAAACAATTAAAATATATTATTTCCATACATAAGGTAACTGGTTTGCTATCATATTGCAAAAGTACTTTTTGAAGGGCATAGTCCATTAAAGCAACCGTTTCCATATTAGCCCATGTATCATGCAGCATCATGGAGAACTTCACGGTTCTACTCGTTGTGTTCGCCCGGTACTATGCTTTCCACATGCGGACGTAATCGTCAAATATAATTACATTGATTAAAATATCTATTCAACGCAATATTTCAAGGTGTTGCAAAAGAAATGAACACTCCATCCCGTGAAGAATATAAAATGGGCTTATCTGGATAGTGTACTGTGATATAAAATATGTATTTTTCCCTTCCTTGGAACTTCATATCAAAATAGTTGCTTGATTTAAACTGTGATTACGGCATGTATTTATGAGAACACTTTATTGGTTATAATCACTACATGTTCCTTAGTAACAACTGCATTTGGGGAAATATCTGATATTACGTATAGTTACGAACAAAACAGAAGTAAGCCCGAAAATTTGTTGCGAATACCAAGCCGTAGAATAATCATAACAGAGTTCAATTCTATTAACATGCATCCATACCATTTTTATCTATCATACCAAATATTAGGTATACACCAAATTAAAAGCGCAACGTGCGAATTTCGCTTAACTAGAACGGTACATGTAGAAGGACGTTTACAAAAAGACATAAACATCATTTCCTAGTCAGTTGGAAATGTGTAACCGATAACGTCACTGGCGGATGTAATTTTTGTCGAAATTGATCCTGTTTTATGAGAAAAATATATACTAATAAAAACTTTTTTAATTCATTTGTAATAATTCCAAAATAAGCATTTTTTCATTTATTTTCTCCGCACAATTGTCGACAACGTGACAATTACAAAAAAAAATGACACATTTGTTAAAATGATACGTCATTTGAATCAATCAAAAAGATTTGTATTTTCTTACTTTATTTGATGGTCAGAATGGTATGGATACATGTCTCTAGATACGTATGGTAGCATTCAGAATACTAAGTCTAATAGCATGTACGTCGTGTACGATAGACATGGATTTCAAAAAAAATTTGGATTTTCTGATATCTGTCGCATACCAACATTCTCGACATACATACTAAGACCCTTGATGTGCGCGTATCATGTAATTATGGAAAAAAAAAATTGTGAAGTCGTTGCGTCTTTTAATAAAGTGAGTGTTTGGAAAGAGTTTATAGACTATAAAAGCTTATCACAGTGGTGGCAGATAAAATATGATTTGTAGCACAACAAACAATTAAAAATTATGTGAAATAGAAAAAAATTCAATTATTCCTATATCTATATTTTCGTTTTATTTGCAATTTCCTTCTCTTGTAATATTTTGTTTCTGCGTACAAATATGATGATGCCAGATCCCTGCCAACATTTTTTTACCACGATAGTCACTTCAACAAGTTGAATCTCATACCATATTTATATAGTCGTACGTATTCAGAATTTTTTTAGAAGTCGAGAAATACAAATTATTGTGAAAAAGTTTACATTTTCAGCGTCTACTATGACAGACGTCACACGCATCTTAACAATTTTAAAAAAACTGAAACATTATTGAAAAGGCCAATATGTTTGCTGTATGCAGTAAATTACAGAAGGTTAGAGTGTGACTAGCCAGATATGGACGAAGACATGATTAGGTAGACAACCGCAGGAAGGAACAAGCACATACCTCTTTTCAGACCAATAGTCAAAGAAAAGGCAATGGAGTTTAGCTCAAATAAGACTTGTCGAAGATGGTCACCCTATGATTGGCAACGCATGAAGTCTTTGCAATGGTGAAAATATCTCAGTCTGACAAGATAAACGCTATACATACAGTGAGTCAAAAAGTTTTGGCACACCTCTCTGTGGAATGTTTCCACCTAACTTAGAAAAACAGTGAAAACGCTATGTTTTAGAATGTACTATTTGTTAAGTATTAACACAAAAAAACACGATTCTCTTCATATTTAATTCTCTTCAATATAAGAATAAGTAAAAAAAAGTCACAATTTTACATCAAAAAAGTTTTGGCACGCGTTTAAAAATGTCAAATTTATGAATAATATTTAATACTTTGTATTTAATACTTTGTAAGTCCTCCGTTGGCTTGAATGACAGCTTCTAAACGCCTGCGCATACTACCGACTATGTTGGCTGTCTCTTCGGGTGTGATTTTAGCCCATTCCGTGCTTATGGCCTCTTTTAGCGATTCCTTCGACGTTATACAGTGAGATCGTATTTTTTTCCAACAAGTGCCAAATATGTTCAATCGTGTTAATGTCCGGTAATTGTGGTGGTGTTTTTTTTAGCTGCTTACAATGGTATATTAATCACTCTTGCACAAGATAAGATGAGTGTTTAGGGTCACTGTCTTGTCGGAACAACCATTGCTTGTCATGTAGAACCAACTTTGCAACGCTGGGAGTCAAATTTGTCTCCAATACACGCATGTAAAGTTTATTGTAAATTTTCTCATCGATAAATTCCAAATTTCCCACTCCAGGTGGCGCAAAACACCCCCACACCATCACATTACCGCCACCATTCTTCACCGCTGCTCTTTAGTTACTTTCTGCCAAACCTTCTGTGCACCATCTGACCCAAACAGATTAAATTTCGATTCATCACTAGATATGACGGTATTTTAGACTACCGTGGCTGGATGGAGTGGAGCTCAAACTATCTACGGGAGCTAAATACCTAGGGTTATTTCTGGACAGTAAACTTTCCTGGAAAAGAAATACAAAAGAAAGACTCAGAAAGGGACTTAATGCCTACTACGCATGCAGGAACTCCATAGGTAAGAACTGGGGTCTTCGGCCGAGGGTAGTGAAATGGATCTACACGGCGGTAGTTAGACCGGTTCTTACGTATGGCTGTACAGTGTGGTGGGAGGCAACAAGGGTAGACAGTTACTACAAAGAACTAGAGAAGGTACAGAGGTGTGCGGCTTTAGGAATAACGGGGGCCATCAGAAGTACACCACAGGCTGCATTAGACATTATTCTACACCTTCTCCCCCATAAGGACTTTATAGTGGGTGAGGCAGCCAGAAGCATCTTTCGACTTAAAGAGTCATCGCTGCTCAGACATACAAGAACAGGTCATTCGAGACTACTGTCAGAGTTCTGTCTTCAGGGTCAGTCCAGGGTTCCAGATGAGCAATCGGACTACATAATTAAGAAAACAGAATTTCTGACCCTGCCCGGGCTAGAAATCCCTGAAAGGGATTCGTGGGTAGGAGTCCGCAACTTGCACGAGGGTTGGGCCGTCTTCAATGACGGGTCTAAAATGGAAATAGGCACGGGAGCGGACATTAGGAAATCATTCAGACTACCGGATGAATGTAGTGTCTTCCAAGGTGAAATTTTAGCGGTATTGCGAGCTGCGGAGGAAATTTCCGGTAACATAATACCGAAAGGAGACAACATTACTTTCTACGTTGACAGTCAGGCAGCACTGAGGGCCATAACAAGCCATCAGGTTTCGTCTAGGGTAGTTAACGATTGTAGGCAGGTGCTAAGCCTACTTCTAAGGGACTACAACGTAGGCTTATGCTGGGTGCCAGGGCACTGTGACATTGAGGGTAATGAAATCGCGGACGAGCTGGCTCGAAATGGCTCAGCTTTGCATATTGAGGAAGCGGACAGATCGGTTAAACCGCCAATCAGCTACTTTTTCAAAAAACAGAAGGACCATATCCTAACCAGAATTCTTACCAACTGGGAAACAAGAGTGGGTTGCACTATATCGAAGGTCTTGTGGCCTAGGTTAGATATAGCGAGAACAAATGCACTGATGGGACTGGATAGAAGAAGTCTCAGAATTGCAATAGGAGTCATTACAGGACACTCAATACAGGGCTATGACCAGCAGATGGGACAGTAGATCTCCAGACTTCTGCAGGATGTGCGAGGATGAGGACGAATTGGAGACAATAGAACACATTCTTTGTCATTGTCCAAGTTTGCAACGCCATAGACAAAAATGTCTAGGGCATAGATTTTTTGCTGAACTAGGGGATATTTCGAAGACAGGTGTTGAAAAAATTATTAGTTATATAAGGGGTATAAGATGGTTGAACGACGGGGGAGGCGGGTACTCGATGGACTAATAGACTTACATTAACATTACACCATGGACTCTCACACATTTTCTCTTTTCCATAAATTTTCTTTGCTGTAAACAGAAGGGATCCACAATGGACCCTTTGGGTCTCCGAGTGGAGGTGCATCTTAGGATGTACCACCCTTCCTAACCTAACCTAACCATGACGGTATTCCAAAATGATTCTGGCTCATTTACATAGAGTTTAGTGAACTCGAGACGTTTCTTTTTATTCACCTTCGAAATGAGAGGCTTGCGTCGAGGGACTCGTCCATGATAACCAGCTGTATGTAGCGTATTTCTAATTGTTTGCGGGTCAAAATGTTTATTAACTGAACTCCTGAATTTCCTGAGATAATTTCACTGCCGATACCATAGGATTTTGATTCACTGCCGCCACCACAATACGCTCCTGGCGTGGTGTCAACATTTTTGGAAGGTCGGCTCTCCGGGTCTATTTTTCCGGTATTTAAGTAATGTTTCTGCAGCTAGACCATGGTCTGTCGACGCCAATTTCGCGGTAGCTTTTATTTTTTGCGTAAAGATTTATAATCATTTTTCGTATTTCAGGCGAAATTTCAGTTCATCTGCCCATTTTTGAGGTCTACTAGCAAAATTCAGAACAAAAAGTAATTTGTAAGGTATAGAAATAGCTTACTGCGCTGTAAACATACAATGAGTGAACAATTGAGCAAAACTGTAAAATTATCGCTGTAAGAAAAGAAGTGTAACATAAATACACTGTCCCACTACTTTTTTGATTTGTTTTCGGGATATTTTCCTTTTTTTCCTTGTATTTTGAATTTGGTTTAATTGAGACTATAATTTGTATGTGTTTTGCATTGTAAAGAAATCAAATAAGCGTATTACATACTTTTTTTTTCGTACATTTTTTCAACAATGTCGCCTGTGCCAATACTTATTTTATTCACTGTATGTTCATAAGTTGCTAAATGTCATTATTGTTTTTGTTTGTTTAAGGTCCAATTAGTATTGACGGTTGACGTTAGAATCAATATTGTGCGATTAGTTATGACGGTAGACGACGGTAGGACAAAACAAAACAAAAAGCTGATCGAAGAGCATTTGTACAAAATATAATTTGCAATTTGCGTTGTGACAGACTGTCTTCGTTTATAAGTATATAACACATAAATTTAAACTTTAATTTACAACTTATAAACAATGCGCGCAAAATGTCGAAATGAAACCAATAACAATAAACAGCTGATCGGTCTTGAAGGTTGACGGTAGATTCTGCAACCTGCAGAAGTCTACCATCAATTTTAGTTGTCTCTCTCTAACTCATGCAAAATGCAACCGTCAACCGTCACGACTAATTGGACCTATAGATGTATTGTTTTTTTTACAACTTTCAATTGTTATAAATAGACCCTTCAGACACAGACTTATCCCTTTTTTGCGACATCCAAATAATAAGAAAGTTCATTTGTTTAAGTTAATTTAAATATTGCATTTATTGTTTTTTCTTCATTTTACTTCATTGATGTAAATTGTATTAAAATGTATTTATTGTACTTAAAGTATATTTTTTTATATGTTTCTGTTTTAGAGAACAAACATCTCGCATCCAGGATATAAAAACGTAACCAAATTAAAATTTATTTAAAGGCCTTGGGACAATTTGGAAGCCATCTGCCGGATGCAGTTTATCGCGCCGTAGCAAAAAAGGGACACGACAGGTGCAGAAAACCTTAGAATTCTTGTTATTTGATATGCAAAACATCCACGATGCTTTAAAGGCCTAACAAATCTTGAAGCTTATTATGTGAATAACTCCAAGTCATAAATTACCAGAGACAGATATGAAAAATGACTTCTAAAGGTGCACAAACAATTTGATGCTCCTTTTTGTAGACAATTGCCCAGCACATTTAAAATCCACCCAAGATAAGCTGAAACATATCATACTTGTCTACTTTCCCTTTAACATGACTTCAGCTATGTAGCCGATATATCAAGGAATCATTCCGAAATTAAAGCATATTACAGAAAAAGAATCCAACAGAAATGTTACCATAATGCTATAGCAATTGCCTTACTTGATGCAGTTTGGGAATTAAGCAGAGTATGGAAGTTTGAAGTAAAAATTAAACAATTGCAGATTGTTTTAAAAAGCTTGGTTTTCGAAACAATTCTACAGAAACGGGGGATGGAGTACCCTTCTGATGAAGACATTCTTCAAAACATTTTATCAAATAAGTACGGGGTTTCCCGTGTCGTGTCGGGGTCGTATGCAAAAATTCTTGGAACCAGTATCTTTATCAATACTTTTCCACTTAGATTTAGGGGATAATAAATCGGACTCTGACGGAAACTTTAACTTTGGTAGATGCGTGATTTGAATTAATTGATAACTCGGCTGCATTTGACCGTTTTTTGCAATTATTATCGCCTGCAAGAGGTATCAATTGCAATATTCCGCCATTGTCTCTGTTCGCTGTTTACCTTTTGTTGTGATTTTGCTGTGGATGGTGCGAGTTGCTGATGATTGATAATTGAAACAGTCACAGCTGTTAATTGGAACATACATACATACGTATTATTCCCAAATACATCCTGGATTCCCTTGACCATCTGATCGTTGGTGATTAAATTGTTGGTTACTGCTGCTGCTTGTGTTGTTATTGCTGTATGACTTGTTTCTTGTATGTGCAGAGCTGTAAAAGTCTCCAAAGATGTCTGCGACTGACGGTGTTTACACGTGTCCCAAATGCAATAAAAATACATCGCTTGAACGGCAACAAGATACTTATCGGCTCCAGCTAGATAAACAATTGCAAAGTGGAATGCAGCTGTTGAAATCAAAAGTAGATGAAATAATTCAGACTGTACAAATGGAGTTCAGAACCAAAATGAAGCCGTTGGAAGGTAAAGTCAAGAATTGTTTCAATATAGTGAATCCATTTGACAAAACTCTAAACGACACTGTGCAAGACCTAGATGCTCAAAATAATATACTTCAAAGACGATTAAATAGAGCCGATATTATTAGTGCTTTACCAGCGGGCATAAAACATCTACGGGATCCCGTTGTTAAAATTGCTTCGATATGTAGAGTAAACTTATGTGTATTGGACATCCAGCACTGCTGCTATATTAGCAAGGGGAAAGCAGTATTAGTCAAATTCAATTCTGTATATGTAAGAGATCTAATAATGGCTAACTACTTCAGAGGTAGTCCAATTTCCCTATGTGATGTAACTGTGACTGGGTCAGAAGCCGCATATTTTTGAATGACCACCTTAATTCAACTGCGTTCAAGCTTATGCACATTTGCAGAAAATTAAGAGTGGAGAACAAGATTGAAAAGTTTAAGCTTATAAATTGTGATAGGCCAAAAGCATATATAACGCATTTAAATGGGGTGTGTGAAGCGCTTGACTTAGTACAATGTGTCGATTTATTGGATGGTCCTAATGAAGTAGAAGTGTCATAGTCAAAGTTTTGAATTCAATGACTTTAAATAGATTCTTGGCTGTTGGCGCGGATTGTGGATTCGGTTATTCAATGTGTGAATTCAATTATTGATTAAATTGTACCAATTACATGATTTAATTGAGTTGCAGTTTGAATGGTGGGGTTTGCAGTTTGTTTCATTGGCCTGCAATCGTTTGAGGTGATTGGATTTATCATTTCGTTTTCTTAATTTATATATTGTTTTGCGTTTATTTTCTGGAAACAGATTGCCAAAAATAATTTTTGTATACATTTTTGATGAATCTCTCTAGTAATTTAGGTAATGTTGCAAATGATAACAGTGTTTTATATTCCCAGCTATGTAATTTAGATAATAATTTGAATATTGGTTGTAACGACGTGTTTTCACTTATGCTGGGGCAAACTCAGCTTGGCCCAGGGTCGTTACAAACTATTTGTATTTTTGACAAGAGAAAAGAGTGGGTTTTTTATGGTTTATATATAGGTTGATTATTTATTTACTAAAGTTAAGGTAACAGGTTTACGATGATTAAGCCAAATAATGGTTACCCTTTTCTCGTGTAAAAGGGGCAATTATGGCGTATATTTCCGTTTAATACAATTTACGGGACAACAAATTTACATTAAAGGGCTATGGTTAACCCCCGTGGCGGCGTGTCTGGGTTTGAAAAGAGAGAACGGGAAGACCAAACAATCTCTCTTTTTAAAACCCACTCCGCGTAGATATAAGGCTACGGCAGCACGAAGAATATAGTTCCAGCTTTGAAAAATGCAGCGGCGGCGATGAAGAACGCAGCGGTAGCGGCAGTGATTATGAATGCAGCGGTAGCGATGCAGCGGCAGCGATGAATAACGCAGCGGCAGCGATGAAGAATCTAGTAGCGGTGATGAAGAGCGCAGCGGCAGCGATGAAGAACGCAGCGGCAGAGATGTAGCGGCAGCGATTATGAATGCAGCGGTAGCGATGCAGCGGCAGCGATGAATAACGCAGCGGCAGCGATGAAGAATCTAGTAGCGGTGATGAAGAGCGCAGCGGCAGCGATGTAGAACGCAGCGGCAGCGATGTAGAACGCAGCGGCAGCGATGAAGAACGCGTCGGCGATGAAGACTAAAGCGGCAGTGCTGAAGAACGCAGCGGCAGCGGTATCGATGAAGAGTGCAGGGGTAGCGATGAAGAACGCAGCGACGGCGATGTCAGGCTGCAGCGTCAAACGATGAGGAATGCAGCGGCAGCACCAGGACGTAGACGAGAACGGGAAGGCCAAACAATCTCAACCTCGTTCGGGAGCTACCGATGCACAACTCGCTTTGGTGGAGAGAAGTAGAGAACGGGAAGACCAAACAATCTCTACCCCAATCTACCGACGCACAACACGCTATTGAATAGAGAACGGGAAGACCAAACAATCTCTATCCACCACTATACCGACGCACAACTCGCTAGGCGGAGGGAAATAGAGAACGGGAAGACCAAACAATCTCTATGACACTCTACCGACGACCTATTTACTAGGGCGGAGGAAAATAGAGAACGGGAAGACCAAACAATCTCTACTAAACTCAACCCAAATAAAGAGAATTCGGAAGAGAACGGGAAGACCAAACAATCTCTTCTTCAAACCCTTTACTATTAACTAACTACTTTTCTATTTCGCTACTGACGTTCTTACCTGACTCTGACCGCTCACCAACTGTCTCGATTTGGTCTGCACACGCCCTTTATATACCATTCGCGTGGGTACACAGACACACCAATACACCCGCACTATCGGCTGACCGTGTTGTTATCGATCAGTTGGCTGCCCTGCGATCATATGATGCATTTTCCACTATTTGCTGGTAGATGGCGCTTGAGTAAATTCCGTTACATTCAAATTCATTGTTTATTTGCATTCATATATATATACAACAATTTACTTACAACTATGTTGACAAAAACAAGGGCACCAACTTTTGTCGTTACATTACCCCCTCTCTCCCCATGTCAGGCAATGTTGGCACAATCTTAACATTGACGCTGCCATCCTTATTAATAATTATTTGAAACTTTTTGTCATGGATTTGTTTTACGAACTTAATCCGTTTAATCCGCCTGTCTCGTAGTGATTTTTCTACAATCTCGATGAGATCGGGGGTTTCGGCTATAATCGCTCTGACGCGGTCGTCTACGGTCTCGAATGGAATGGTGACTGATGTTTTCCGACTCCCTGCTTCTAACCATTTCTGGATTGAAACGTTTCCATCCTCCTGACGTCTCTCTCCTGGTTGTAGTCGTGGATTTCTCCTTTCCTTCTTTTCCGACGCATCTGCAATAGGTACAAAAATTTCCACCGTCACCGCCTTTTGGAAACATTGAAGGCCCTCTGTTCGATATTGGCTTTCACGCACATCTACGATGCCGAATCCTTGCTTCAAAGGGGATGGGGGTGGTGGTAACGATGACTCGGGAGGGACTACCATTTTGTCTTCGTCACCATCCATAAGTGTCTTTCCTACTCTGATCCCTTTTCCCTGAGTTGATGGTACCTCGAACATCATCGGCGGCGTGGCTGAGCACGGTATCGGGTTTGGTACAAACCACTCAGTTCCTGGCGAACTGATTTGCGTTTCTGGATCATATTCCATACCAATCGCCCCTACACTGCCACCTTTTCCCGGAGTTGGTGGTACTTCAAACATCATCGGCGGCGTGGACGAGCACGGTATAGGGTTTGGTAAAAACCACTCAGTTTCTGGCGAACGGATTGCCGTAATATTTCCTGGTGTCGGTGGGTATTCCTTTTGGTTAGGCGTGTTCTGGTAGTGGCCCTCACGGAGGGTTTCCTCGTCGCTGTCACTCAATAGCACGATGGTCTCCGTGGCATCTTGCTGCGGTATGGCGTTAGCTGACATGGTTGGGGTGGAGCGGGATTGACGCTGAGGCCTACCTTTATCGTCGGTGGTGGATTTGATCGGTGGTGACTGGCCTACTACTGCGGAATGGAAGGGAGCCCGAAATACTCTGGGTGGGGTTTTTACTGCACCAACTCTCTTCCTGCCGTCCTTATTTATGGTGGTATTTCTTACGCGTCGTTGTTTGGCGGCGGGGGATATTAATTTGGTGCGTCGTCCTTTGGCACTGGCAGCTGCTGTCGATCTTCGGAATTTTTCTACCGATTCCTCAAATTGTTCGTCCTTAGTAGGTTTTTTCGTAGACTTGCCCATCTTGAACTTGGATTAATTCTGTGGTAAGGAAGGAAACAAAACAAAATTAGGGACAACGAAGACGACGGTGTTACGGTATTAGAACTACAGGGGTTAATTTCTAATATACGGTTTAATTTCATTTATATATGCACTCCGTGATTTTTTAGTGTCATCACTTCGAAGTGTTACAATGACTGGCGAAACGAAACCTTTCACCTCGAAAGGTCCAGCAAATTTAGGCGCTAATTTGGAGGCGAAACTATCAATGGCTCGAGAGAGAGGGTGCTGACGGAGAAGTACTTTATCTCCAACCTTAGGTTTCCAAGGCCTTCGTCTTAGATTGTAGCGGCGCTGTTGGTCTTTGGAGGCCCTGGACAAATTATGTCGCACGATCCGAAAAATATCTTTTAGCTCTCTTGCCCTTTCCTCTGGGCTTCGATCAGTTCCTCCGGTGCCTATGGTTACTTCGTCATATAGAGCCTTTGGTAGACGTGGTTCTCTTCCTTGAGTCAGGTACGCTGGTGAATATCCTGTTGATTCCGATGCACTGGTATTTATTGCCAGCATTATCTCCGGCAAACATTCATCCCATCTGTGATGTTGGTTACCTGACACTTGGGCTATCATGGACTTCACTGTTCTGTTTGCGCCTTCTGTAGGATTTTCTTGGGGGGGTGTAGGGTGCCGTCAACTGTTGCTGGATGCCCATGTCGTCCAAAAATCGTTTAAATATGCGAGAAGTAAATTGTGCGCCGTTATCGGTGATGATTTGTTTTGGAACCCCATAACGTGCAACTATTCTCTCCCGACAAGCCTTTACTAAACCTTCGGCGGTTGCTTTTCTTAGAGGGATTAACTCGGTCCATTTAGAAAATCGATCGAATATCACTAAGAGTGTCGTGCATCCATGTTTCGATCTAGGCAGAGGGCCCACAAAATCTGCGCATATGGTGGACCACGGTTCCTCGGGCACCCTTGTCAACATTTCTCCTACTGGTCGTTGTTGGCTCACCTTATACCGCTGACATGACTCACATTGACGAACATAACGGCTCACGTCTCTGAACATACCCGGCCAATAGTAGCGGCTAGCTACCTTGTGTGCTGTTTTTCGAATTCCCAGGTGCCCCGCCGATGCGGTGTCATGATTTTCCCTTAGCACTCTTTCTCTCAAAGGAGTTCCTACACATAGCTTCCATGCCGTACAGTCGTCGTCGTTGATTTGGCGGTGAAAATGTCGATATAGTTGATTATCTACAACCGTGAAATCCGCAAATTTCTTTGGGTTTTTCCGTACTTCTTTTATTAGTTTGTCAAGCCATGCGCATGTTATGGGAGTATTATTCTGTACAGTTGCTAGATTTAGCGATTCCATGGGTTGACGAGACAGTGCATCGGCTACCACGTTTTGCTTTCCCTTGCGATAGTGAATGGTAAAATTGAATTGCTGCAGTTCCAGTGCCCATCTAGCAAGCCTGCCACTTGGACTCTCTATTGAATTTAACCATTTTAAGGATAGATGGTCGGTAATGACTATAAATGGATATCCCTCCAAGTACGGCCTCATCTGCCGAATGCCCCATATAATCCGACAATTATGTCGTCCAGGTAAGCAAACGCATGAGGCTCCATCTCTGGTCCAATCACACTGTCTAATGCCCGTTGGAAGGTAGCTGGCGCCGAGTGTAGGCCAAATGGCATTACTCGCCATTGATACAGACCCCTCCCCGTAACGGCGAACGCTGTATATTTCCTACTTTCTTTTTCCATCGGTATTTGCCAATATCCATCCTTAAGATCTAAGCTACTGACATAGCTCGCATGGCGTAACCTATTTAAAATGGCATCAATTCTGGGTAATGGGTACGCATCGGGCACTGATCGTTTATTTAGCTGCCGGAAATCCATGCATGTCCTCCAATTTCTGTTTTTCTTTTTCACCAGAGTAATTGGAAAACTATAGGGACTAGTCGATGGTTCGATGCAGCCTCGGGCAATTAAATTGTTGACTTCGGCATCAATGATGGCCTGCATAGCTGGATTTCTTTGTGAGTAGCGGAGTTTGATTGGACGTTCGTCTATCATTACAATTCTGTGTTCCGCTATATTAGACAATCCGGTTAAATGCTGAAATTTCGGCAATTCAACCTCAAGAAATGCGTTGATTCGTTTTTGTTCATCAGTCGTTGGCTCCTTCAGGGTTTTCGGAATGTCTACCTTGGAGGAATTTTCTCTACGGGAGATGTTTCCACTTACCTCGTCATGCCTCGCACCCTCCAGTGCGGTGGCACCATTACTTCTGGACACCTTGTTGGCATCCTCCGGAGTACAGCATAATGATAGACCAGCGCAATTTATAGTTGTGTTGAACGCTCGTAGAAATTCCAGTCCCAGCAATATATCCTCGTTCATCTTTGGGATTATTAGGAATGTACAGGTCGTTTCTGTGTTTCCCAGCCGGAGATGTATTTTTCCACGGATACCTTCGAACCATCGGCTAGCACGATCTCGTTCTTTTTGGGAAGATGACGTAGCGTTTTTTTTAAATGATTTCGCAAATCCCGCTTTGATACAATTTCTTGTGGCGCCACTGTCGATAATAGCCGTCACCAGTTTATCCTCCATCCAGATTGTGGCCGTTAGTTGCGTCTCCTCCCCTTGCAAATATGTTTGGTTCTCGTAGTTATTTGATGATTCTTGATCTTGGGTCTCCTGGAGATCCCCAAGATAGCAATTATTACGGGGCGGACCACTTCCGCGATGGCTGTTGGTATTATTGCGTGGGTTCTCGATGCGGCTTTGATGTGAGTTCGGGATGCTTTCTAGTTCATCAGCCATACAGACTAGCTCGTGCAGTGAGGAAAAATCCTTCCTTCGAATGTACCACTGGTAATCGGGTAGAGAGTTTCGAAAAATTGGCTCCAATTTCTGCTGGTCTGATAAGTCAGAATGATGCATTAAATTTTGTAGAGCCAGTACGTAGTCTTTAAATGTCACCCTAGGACGTTGTACTCTCTTCCGAATCTCATCCTCTAATTTTTCAAAATACCTTGGGGGCAAGAAGAAAGCGAAGAAATCGATTTTAAATTTCCTCCAGTGTTGCCAATTTTGGTTATTGTTCCGGTACCAGATTAAAGCTCGATCACGGAAGAACTCAGGCATTATTTTAGGCAACCGGTCCACCCCAACGTCGTACATCTCGGCCAATTCTTCCACTCGTTCGACGAAACCTAATGGATCTTGCCCACCATCATATTTCATGCCCCATTTCCTAACTAGCTCGACGAGGAGAACACGATTCTCAACCGGCGGAGGGAAGATTTCTCGGTTTGGTGCCTGTTTATTGGATTCCTCCATTTTTACTGGTGACTTGCCAATCTGTGGATGTTCCCCTGGGGTCGATACCAGTAAACTCGGGTTTCCCAAGGATGTAGGTGGCCGCGAGGACGGGGATGGCAGAACATCGTGCTTCGTTTGTAATTCCAGTAAGCGCTGGAGGTTCTCCGGGTCATGCTCTCCGCCCAAAAATTTGGCAAATCTCTTTCTGAGCTCTTCTACCTTGCCTGATGCGTCGAGTCCAAATTCCTTCAAGTAGGCCGTTAAGTCCTCTTGTCGTAGCGCATAAGCCCATGATACTTTCAACATTGTGTATGTTATTATTTATGTTTTTTTTTTATATAATACTAAATTCTTGTGGGTTTTTTTTTTTTTTATTTATTTATTTATTTATATTTTTTTTTTTTTTTTAACCGTTTCTCTATCTCTTGTCTAGAACATCTTGTTACTGTCCCTGCTCGGGCGCCATTGTAACGACGTGTTTTCACTTATGCTGGGGCAAACTCAGCTTGGCCCAGGGTCGTTACAAACTATTTGTATTTTTGACAAGAGAAAAGAGTGGGTTTTTTATGGTTTATATATAGGTTGATTATTTATTTACTAAAGTTAAGGTAACAGGTTTACGATGATTAAGCCAAATAATGGTTACCCTTTTCTCGTGTAAAAGGGGCAATTATGGCGTATATTTCCGTTTAATACAATTTACGGGACAACAAATTTACATTAAAGGGCTATGGTTAACCCCCGTGGCGGCGTGTCTGGGTTTGAAAAGAGAGAACGGGAAGACCAAACAATCTCTCTTTTTAAAACCCACTCCGCGTAGATATAAGGCTACGGCAGCACGAAGAATATAGTTTCAGCTTTGAAAAATGCAGCGGCGGCGATGAAGAACGCAGCGGTAGCGGCAGTGATTATGAATGCAGCGGTAGCGATGCAGTGGCAGCGATGAATAACGCAGCGGCAGCGATGAAGAATCTAGTAGCGGTGATGAAGAGCGCAGCGATGAAGAACGCAGCGGCAGCGGTATCGATGAAGAGTGCAGGGGTAGCGATGAAGAACGCAGCGGCGGTGATGAAGAGCGCAGCGGTATCGATGAAGAGCGCAGCGGCAGCGATGAAGAACGCAGCGGCAGCGATGAAGAACGCGGCGGCGATGAAGACTAAAGCGGCAGCGATGAAGAATGCAGCGGCAGCGATGAAGAACGCGGCGGCGATGAAGACTAAAGCGGCACTATACCGACGCACAACTCGCTAGGCGGAGGGAAATAGAGAACGGGAAGACCAAACAATCTCTATGACACTCTACCGACGACCTATTTACTAGGGCGGAGGAAAATAGAGAACGGGAAGACCAAACAATCTCTACTAAACTCAACCCAAATAAAGAGAATTCGGAAGAGAACGGGAAGACAAAACAATCTCTTCTTCAAACCCTTTACTATTAACTAACTACTTTTCTATTTCGCTACTGACGTTCTTACCTGACTCTGACCGCTCACCAACTGTCTCGATTTGGTCTGCACACGCCCTTTATATACCATTCGCGTGGGTACACAGACACACCAATACACCCGCACTATCGGCTGACCGTGTTGTTATCGATCAGTTGGCTGCCCTGCGATCATATGATGCATTTTCCACTATTTGCTGGTAGATGGCGCTTGAGTAAATTGCGTTACATTCAAATTCATTGTTTATTTGCATTCATATATATATACAACAATTTACTTACAACTATGTTGACAAAAACAAGGGCACCAACTTTTGTCGTTACATGGTCACTTGAACTGTACGAGTTTTAAGTTGAAGGACAATTCATCTAAAATTCACGAGCTTCGGAGGATTTTAGAGGGTGGGCATTTTTTTTTTGTTTTGACTAACACTTAGGGGATGCCCCCTATAAATGCAATGCACTGTGTTAGCGATAGGAAGAAAGGTCATTGGATTGGGGGAAAAGGGAGTAGTGTTTGTTGACGTTGGCCTTGAATTTGGTAATGTCATAGCAGGCAGGAAAAACACTTGCAGGAAGATTATTCCATAATCGAACAGTCCGACTGAAAAACGAATTTTCTATATAGTGCGTCGTCCGGTCAACCGGCCATTTGACAATGAACGGATGAGATTCCCTGGATAGCCGAGTATTCCGGCTAAATGTTCTAACGTCAGGGACCAGACGACGGATATCTTCTGAACAGATACCATTAAAATACCTATAGAATAGCGATACACAACCCACATTTCGGCGATGCTGTAGGGAGACAATAGAGCTGGATACACTACCATCCCCTATCATCACCACCGCTCTCCTCTGTACACGGTGCAGAAGCTGCAACGATGTCATTGGAGCCCCTGCCCATATATGGGAGTTGTATTCCATTTTAGGCCGGATGTATGTGGTGCAGACATGGGCATACTGCAGTAAATAATTACTACAGTAAAAAATCCGTTTTTACTGGTTACTGAAAAAATTTGCAGTATTCAGTAAAATTTTAGTGCTTACTGAAAAAATTTGCAGTATTCAGTAAAATTTTACTGCTTACTGAAAAATTTGCAGTATTCAGTAAAATTTTAATACTGAAAAAAAAGCAGTAACCAGTAAATTTTTACTGAAGTTAAATTTGTTTACAGTATTTTACTGATAACGAAATTTTGTTGCAGTATTTTACTGATAATGCATTTTTTTTGCAGTATTTTACTGGTTACTGAAAACAATAGCAGTATTTAGTAATTGTTTAAATTCTGTAGCGTGACTATTAAAGACTCTATAATATGCAGTTATTATAAGTCGAAGCGTGTATTTTTGGTGTTGGTTGCTTCGACTTATAATAACTGCATATTATAGAGTCTTTAATAGTCACGCTACAGAATTTAAACATTAAACGCATACTACCGACTATGTTGGCTGTCTCTTCGGGTGTAATTTTAGCCCATTCCGTGCTTATGGCCTCTTTTAGCGATTCCTTCGACGTTATACAGTGAGATCGTATTTTTTTCCAACAAGTGCCAAATATGTTCAATCGTGTTAATGTCCGGTGATTGTGGTGGTGTTTTTTTTAGCTGCTTACAATGGTATATTAATCACTCTTGCACAAGATAAGATGAGTGTTTAGGGTCACTGTCTTGTTGGAACAACCATTGCTTGTCATGTAGAACCAACTTTGCAACGCTGGGAGTCAAATTTGTCTCCAATACACGCATGTAAAGTTTATTGTAAATTTTCTCATCGATAAATTCCAAATTTCCCACTCCAGATGGCGCAAAACACCCCATCACATTACCGCCACCATTCTTCACCGCTGCTCTTTAGTTACTTTCTGCCAAACCTTCTGAGCACCATCTGACCCAAACAGATTAAATTTCGATTCATCACTAGATATGACGGTATTTTAGACTACCGTGGCTGGATGGAGTGGAGCTCAAACTATCTACGGGAGCTAAATACCTAGGGTTATTTCTGGACAGTAAACTTTCCTGAAAAAGAAATACAAAAGAAAGACTCAGAAAGGGACTTAATGCCTACTACGCATGCAGGAACTCCATTGGTAAGAACTGGGGTCTTCGGCCGAGGGTAGTGAAATGGATCTACACGGCGGTAGTTAGACCGGTTCTTACGTATGGCTGTACAGTGTGGTGGGAGGCAACAAGGGTAGACAGTTACTACAAAGAACTAGAGAAGGTACAGAGGTGTGCGGCTTTAGGAATAACGGGGGCCATCAGAAGTACACCACAGGCTGCATTAGACATTATTCTACACCTTCTCCCCCATAAGGACTTTATAGTGGGTGAGGCAGCCAGAAGCATCTTTCGACTTAAAGAGTCATCGCTGCTCAGACATACAAGAACAGGTCATTCGAGACTACTGTCAGAGTTCTGTCTTCAGGGTCAGTCCAGGGTTCCAGATGAGCAATCGGACTACATAATTAAGAAAACAGAATTTCTGACCCTGCCCGGGCTAGAAATCCCTGAAAGGGATTCGTGGGTAGGAGTCCGCAACTTGCACGAGGGTTGGGCCGTCTTCAATGACGGGTCTAAAATGGAAATAGGCACGGGAGCGGACATTAGGAAATCATTCAGACTACCGGATGAATGTAGTGTCTTCCAAGGTGAAATTTTAGCGGTATTGCGAGCTGCAGAGGAAATTTCCGGTAACATAATACCGAAAGGAGACAACATTACTTTCTACGTTGACAGTCAGGCAGCACTGAGGGCCATAACAAGCCATCAGGTTTCGTCTAGGGTAGTTAACGATTGTAGGCAGGTGCTAAGCCTACTTCTAAGGGACTACAACGTAGGCTTATGCTGGGTGCCAGGGCACTGTGACATTGAGGGTAATGAAATCGCGGACGAGCTGGCTCGAAATGGCTCAGCTTTGCATATTGAGGAAGCGGACAGATCGGTTAAACCGCCAATCAGCTACTTTTTCAAAAAACAGAAGGACCATATCCTAACCAGAATTCTTACCAACTGGGAAACAAGAGTGGGTTGCACTATATCGAAGGTCTTGTGGCCTAGGTTAGATATAGCGAGAACAAATGCACTGATGGGACTGGATAGAAGAAGTCTCAGAATTGCAATAGGAGTCATTACAGGACACTCAATACAGGGCTATGACCAGCAGATGGGACAGTAGATCTCCAGACTTCTGCAGGATGTGCGAGGATGAGGACGAATTGGAGACAATAGAACACATTCTTTGTCATTGTCCAAGTTTGCAACGCCATAGACAAAAATGTCTAGGGCATAGATTTTTTGCTGAACTAGGGGATATTTCGAAGACAGGTGTTGAAAAAATTATTAGTTATATAAGGGGTATAAGATGGTTGAACGACGGGGGAGGCGGGTACTCGATGGACTAATAGACTTACATTAACATTACACCATGGACTCTCACACATTTTCTCTTTTCCATAAATTTTCTTTGCTGTAAACAGAAGGGATCCACAATGGACCCTTTGGGTCTCCGAGTGGAGGTGCATCTTAGGATGTACCACCCTTCCTAACCTAACCTAACCATGACGGTATTCCAAAATGATTCTGGCTCATTTACATAGAGTTTAGTGAACTCGAGACGTTTCTTTTTATTCACCTTCGAAATGAGAGGCTTGCGTCGAGGGACTCGTCCATGATAACCAGCTGTATGTAGCGTATTTCTAATTGTTTGCGGGTCAAAATGTTTATTAACTGAACTCCTGAATTTCCTGAGATAATTTCACTGCCGATACCATAGGATTTTGATTCACTGCCGCCACCACAATACGCTCCTGGCGTGGTGTCAACATTTTTGGACGGTCGGCTCTCCGGGTCTATTTTTCCGGTATTTAAGTAATGTTTCTGCAGCTAGACCATGGTCTGTCGACGCCAATTTCGCGGTAGCTTTTATTTTTTGCGTAAAGATTTATAATCATTTTTCGTATTTCAGGCGAAATTTCAGTTCATCTGCCCATTTTTGAGGTCTACTAGCAAAATTCAGAACAAAAACTAATTTGTAAGGTATGGAAATAGCTTACTGCGCTGTAAACATACAATGAGTGAACAATTGAGCAAAACTGTAAAATTATCGCTGTAAGAAAAGAAGTGTAACATAAATACACTAATACCACTACTTTTTTGATTTGTTTTCGGGATATTTTCCTTTTTTTCCTTGTATTTTGAATTTGGTTTAACTATAATTTTTTTGTGTTTTGCATTGTAAAGAAATCAAATAAGCGTATTACATACTTTTTTTTCGTACATTTTTTCAACAATGTCGCCTGTGCCAATACTTATTTTATTCACTGTATGTTCATAAGTTGCTAAATGTCATTATTGTTTTTGTTTGTTTAAGGTCCAATTAGTATTGACGGTTGACGTTAGAATCAATATTGTGCGATTAGTTATGACGGTAGACGACGGTAGGACAAAACAAAACAAAAATCTGATCGAAGAGCATTTGTACAAAATATAATTTGCAATTTGCGTTGTGACAGACTGTCTTCGTTTATAAGTATATAACACATAAATTTAAACTTTAATTTACAACTTATAAACAATGCGCGCAAAATGTCGAAGTGAAACCAATAACAATAAACAGCTGATCGGTCTTGAAGGTGGACGGTAGATTCTGCAACCTGCAGAAGTCTACCATCAATTTTAGTTGTCTCTCTCTAACACATGCAAAATGCAACCCCAACTTCAACAGCTGATCGTCTACCGTCAACCGTCACGACTAATTGGACCTTTAGATGTATTGTTTTTTTTACAACTTTCAATTGTTATAAATAGACCCTTCAGACACAGACTTATCCCTTTTTTGCGACATCCAAATAATAAGAAAGTTCATTTGTTTAAGTTAATTTAAATATTGCATTTATTGTTTTTTCTTCATTTTACTTCATTGATGTAAATTGTATTAAAATGTATTTATTGTACTTAAAGTATATTTTTTTTATATGTTTCTGTTTTAGAGAACAAACATCTCGCATCCAGGATATGAAAACGTAACCAAATTAAAATTTATTTAAAGGCCTTGGGACAATTTGGAAGCCATCTGCCGGATGCAGTTTATCCCGCCGTAGCAAAAAAGGGACACGACAGGTGCAGAAAACCTTAGAATTCTTGTTATTTGATATGCAAAACATCCACGATGCTTTAAAGGCCTAACAAATCTTGAAGCTTATTATGTGAATAACTCCAAGTCATAAATAACCAGAGATAGATATGAAAAATGACTTCTAAAGGTGCACAAACAATTTGATGCCCACAAGAGACATATTCTCCTTTTCGTAGACAATTGCCCAGCACATTTAAAATCCACCCAAGATAAGCTGAAACACATCATACTTGTCTACTTTCCCTTTAACATGACTTCAGCTATGTAGCCGATATATCAAGGAATCATTCCGAAATTAAAGCATATTACAGAAAAAGAATCCAACAGAAATGTTACCATAATGCTATAGAAATTGCCTTACTTGATGCAGTTCGGGAATTAAGCAGAGTATGGAAGTTTGAGGTAAAAATTAAACAATTGCAGATTGTTTTAAAAAGCTTGGTTTTCGAAACAATTCTACAGAAACGGGGGATGGAGTACCCTTCTGATGAAGACATTCTTCAAAACATTTTATCAAATAAGTACGGGGTTTCCCGTGTCGTGTCGGGGTCGTATGCTAAAATTCTTGGAACCAGTATCTTTATCAATACTTTTCCACTTAGATTTAGGGGATAATAAATCGGACTCTGACGGAAACTTTAACTTTGGTAGATGCGTGATTTGAATTAATTGATAACTCGGCTGCATTTGACCGTTTTTTGCAATTATTATCGCCTGCAAGAGGTATCAATTGCAATATTCCGCCATTGTCTCTGTTCGCTGTTTACCTTTTGTTGTGATTTTGCTGTGGATGGTGCGAGTTGCTGATGATTGATAATTGAAACAGTCACAGCTGTTAATTGGAACATACATACATACGTATTATTCCCAAATACATCCTGGATTCCCTTGACCATCTGATCGTTGGTGATTAAATTGTTGGTTACTGCTGCTGCTTGTGTTGTTATTGCTGTATGACTTGTTTCTTGTATGTGCAGAGCTGTAAAAGTCTCCAAAGATGTCTGCGACTGACGGTATTTACACGTGTCCCAAATGCAATAAAAATTCATCGCTTGAACGGCAACAAGATACTTATCGGCTCCAGCTAGATAAACAATTGCAAAGTGGAATGCAGCTGTTGAAATCTAAAGTAGATGAAATAATTCAGACTGTACAAATGGAGTTCAGAATCAAAATGAAGCCGTTGGAAGGTAAAGTCAAGAATTGTTTCAATATAGTGAATCCATTTGACAAAACTCTAAACGACACTGTGCAAGACCTAGATGCTCAAAATAATATACTTCAAAGACGATTAAATAGAGCCGATATTATTAGTGCTTTACCAGCGGGCATAAAACATCTACGGGATCCCGTTGTTAAAATTGCTTCGATATGTAGAGTAAACTTATGTGCATTGGACATCCAGCACTGCTGCTATATTAGCAAGGGGAAAGCAGTATTAGTCAAATTCAATTCTGTATATGTAACAGATCTAATAATGGCTAACTACTTCAGAGGTAGTCCAATTTCCCTATGTGATGTAACTGTGACTGGGTCAGAAGCCGCATATTTTTGAATGACCACCTTAATTCAACTGCGTTCAAGCTTATGCACATTTGCAGAAAATTAAGAGTGGAGAACAAGATTGAAAAGTTTAAGCTTATAAATGGTGATAGGCCAAAAGCATATATAACGCATTTAAATGGGGTGTGTGAAGCGCTTGACTTAGTACAATGTGTCGATTTATTGGATGGTCCTAATGAAGTAGAAGTGTCATAGTCAAAGTTTTGAATTCAATGACTTTAAATAGATTCTTGGCTGTTGGCGCGGATTGTGGATTCGGTTATTCAATGTGTGAATTCAATTATTGATTAAATTGTACCAATTACATGATTTAATTGAGTTGCAGTTTGAATGGTGGGGTTTGCAGTTTGTTTCATTGGCCTGCAATCGTTTGAGGTGATTGGATTTATCATTTCGTTTTCTTAATTTATATATTGTTTTACGTTTATTTTCTGGAAACAGATTGCCAAAAATAATTTTTGTATACATTTTTGATGAATCTCTCTAGTAATTTAGGTAATGTTGCAAATGATAACAGTGTTTTATATTCCCAGCTATGTAATTTAGATAATAATTTGAATATTGGTCACTTGAACTGTACGAGTTTTAAGTTGAAGGACAATTCATCTAAAATTCACGAGCTTCGGAGGATTTTAGAGGGTGGGCATTTTTTTTTTGTTTTGACTAACACTTAGGGGATGCCCCCTATAAATGCAATGCACTGTGTTAGCGATAGGAAGAAAGGTCATTGGATTGGGGGAAAAGGGAGTAGTGTTTGTTGACGTTCGCCTTGAATTTGGTAATGTCATAGCAGGCAGGAAAAACATTAGCAGGAAGATTATTCCACAAACGAACAGTCCGACTGAAAAACGAATTTTCTCTATAGTGCGTCGTCCGGTCAACCGGCCATTTGACAATGAACGGATGAGATTCCCTGGATAGCCGAGTATTCCGGCTAAATGTTCTAACGTCAGGGACCAGACGACGGATATCTTCTGAACAGATACCATTAAAATATCTATAGAATAGCGATACACAACCCACATTTCGGCGATGCTGTAAGGAGACAATAGAGTTGGATACCCTACCATCCCCTATCATCACCACCGCTCTCCTCTGTACACGGTCCAGAAGCTTCAAAGATGTTGTATTCCATGTTAGACCGGAAGTATGTAGTGTAAATATTTACGAGGTCAGATGAGGTGAAGTTTTTCTTACACCGCTTTAAAAAGCCTAAACACTTGAATGCTTCTTTCGACACTTCGAATATATGGCTAGCCCAGCGAGCATCACCCTGTATCTTCATGCCCAGAACATCAAGAGTATCTGACACGTCTATATCTACACAACCCATAGATATTGACGACGGTGCTGGATCAGTGGAACGTTTGTGTGACAACAAACAGCACTGGGTCTTTTGCGCATTAAAATCTACTCTGTTCATTTGGCCCCACTCACAAATCGTCGCCAAATCGCGGTTAAGTGAGTCATTCATCGTTCGCCTTTTGTCCTCGACCTCCAGAGGACCTGGCCGATCATCAAAGGAGTATGAATAACAGAGTACTCCCGCAAAGGAGTAGATTGGGTTCACAGTCTGCCCCAACAGGTCGTCAATGAAAATAAGGAACAGAGAAGGAGAGACAGATCCTTGTTGCACTCCTGCGGTCAACCTATGATCGTTGGATGAGACCCCATCTATAACAACTCGTATATAGCGATCCCTGAGAAAACTCGAAATGAATCGAGAGAAGGTATTACCGACACCAAATGCAATAAGTTTTGATATGAGTGCTCCGTGCCAGACCCTATCGAACGTCTTGGAAATATCCAGAGCCACGACTTTGCTCTCACCAAGGCGGTGAATGGATCGACTCCATCGCTCCGTAAGGAACTCCATCAGGTCTCCAGTAGATCGATTTCTACGGAAGCCATACTGTCGATCATTCAGAAGGCCGTTAGACTCTAGATACCTCACAAGATGGTGATTAACCATGCTCTCCATAACCTTCGAGAGCGCAGAACATATTGCAATTGGACGGTAATTCGCAGGATTAGTAGCCTCACCTTTATTGGGGATCGGCTGAACATTGGCAACTTTCCAACGTGAAGGGTAAATACCAGCACGGTACGACATGTTGAAAAGATTGCGCAATGGACGAGCTAGCGTCGAAGAGCACTTACATAGGACAAGTGCTGAAATTCCATCCGGGCCCGGAGTTTTATTTACGTTAAGATCTGCAAGAACCCATTTTACACCACGTGTTCGAAAAAATATCTGGCGCATCAAACTAGATACGTTTCCGATCACGGGTAGTGGTTGACTGCTCTCTGGCAAAGATGAATTCTTTGCAAATATTTCAGCCAGAAGGTTAGCTTTGCCAACCGGGTCAGTGAATATCTGGTCATCGTTAACGAGAGTTGGGATAGAAGATGAAGAATTGTCCCTTACCCTTTTTACGAATGACCAAAAGCTCTTACTTCCCCTGGGAGAAGAAAGAACTTTTGCACGAAGACGCTGTTCGTAAAGAAGTTTTTCGCGCCTAAGTACTCTGGCACACCTTGATCTTGCCTGCTTGCGTAGCAGTTCAGTAGTGGCATTTTTATTTAAACGCCATTTTTTGAATGCTTTCTCTTTAGATCTGACAGCTTCCCTGCATGTCTGATTAAACCAACAGTTCTTTGAAGGTTTAATCGAAGTAGTCTTCGAGGGAATAAATGTGTTTATGCTGTAATTAAATAAAAATCACTTTAGTATTCTTTTCAATAGCCGCTTTAACGACTTTACTATTCCACGTTTATTTATTATCTGTCAAAAACTTGAGTTACTTAAAACTACCTAAAAGTATCTTAATACATAAATACTAATTCTACTATGGGAAATTGCTGGCTAAGCATAATACATGCCTGCCAGCTACAGCGCGTGTGGACAAATACTCAACAAGGTGTGAGTATTTAGTTACATGCAGACGGCATGGTAACTACGATAATTCAAACACACTACACCTCCCTTTTCAAGAAAAGAGTGATCAACCCTAAGTTGATCATTCTTTAAATGTATTCTCTAAATTTAATTAAAATTAAAATATTTGTATTGAAGGGGAGTTCTTCCCTTCCCCATTTACTTAAAATTTTAATTACAAACTAATGGTACAATTAAAATTAAAATATTTGTATTTAAGGGGAGTTCTTCCCTTCCCCATTTACTAAAAATTTTAATTACAAACTAATGGTATTTATAACAAATTAATTAACTACATTTGTATTTATAATATAATGTTTAATTAAACTATTTTGTTTTCCTGTTTTCCTTTTCAATCATGCTTATATATTTTTAACCTATTTCTATGTATCCGCATGGATTTATTATTCATATCCCTTATTAATATATTATTCATATTATCTATTTCCTCTACTCTAAATGGACCCTTATAGAGTTTATCTAATTTATGTCCAGCTTCATCGCGGACTAAAACTAAATCACCTATATTTACAGTATTATAGCAATAATACTGTAGTATTATAGCAATATACGAAAAATGTTATCCATACGTCCCAGTCAGACCTGTCTGATGATATGTAAGTTCTTAAATATTCATTACACGTTCTATGTGAACGTTCAACAGTACCAACGGTCTCGTGGTGGTATGGAGTGGAGTTTAATTTCTCTATTTTCAATAATGCACAAAGTTCTACTAACACCTGGTTCATGTATTCGGTACCCATGTCCGTAACCACTTTGGTCATCGGTCCATATATCAAAACAAATCCTTCCATAATAGCTCTTGCTACGGATTTAGCAGATTTGTCTCTGATGGGTATTGTAATCAAATACTTCGTCAAATCACACATTACCGTGACTGCGTATTCGCTTCCAGCTTCGGACCTGGGTAACGGTCCGATTGTGTCAACTATCACGATATCAAATGCCTTTGTCGGAGTCGGAGTTATAACAAAGGGTTCCTTGCCCTTGACCCCTGATTTACTCCTCTGGCACTGATCGCAGTTTCTCACGTACCGGGAAATATCCCTTGTCATATTCTTCCAATAGTATCTTTGGCGAATTTTTCTTAATAAACGGGTCGTTCCAGGGTGTCCACCCCAAATTGGATCATCGTGATACTTCCGTATGATCTTGGCCCTATCGGAAGTGGAATCAATCTTTAATAATGCGGGTTATCCTTTAATGATAATTGTATGGTTGAGAGACTCATTTTATCAGCTACTTTTTCAAGCTGTGGAAGAAATCGATCTAAATCGATAATTCCATTAATAACATGGTCTTTCAACTTGCCACTATAAATTGTATTTTTTCCTCTTCGGATAAAAAAATTATCCGTGGAAGTGTATAATCGTGGCATTTTATTGTACTCTGAGGCATTAATGGCCTCATATACCCTGACATCATCTGATGTCACTGATTCCGTCACTGTAACCTTATCGTCCAATTTCTCACGACCTTTCCGTGACTGCAGTCTGGTGGTAACCCTAAAAATTGTGTTGGTATCCGAGTTCTGTATATCGGAGAACTCGATTCGCGACAGCGCATCCGCCGCGTAGTTTTCTTTTCCCCTGATATACTCAATCGCAAAGTCATACTCCTCCAAGTCGAGTCTCATACGCGTTAATTTGGATGAAGGGTTTTTCATTGAAAACAAATAAGTTAGTGGTCTGTGATCACTCCTGATCAAAAATTTCTTACCATAAATATATGGCCTAAAATATTGGATAGCCCAATGAATGGCTGCTAGTTCCTGTTCAATTGTGGATTTATTGCTCTCACCCTGAGTAAACTGTCTCGATGCGTAAGCCACTGGTAACTGAATACCGTCATATTCCTGGCTTAAAACTGCGCCACAAGCGTGTTTACTTGCATCGGTAGTAATACAAAATTCTCTATCGAAATCAGGATATTGTAAAATGTTCGGACTCAGTAGTTGACTCTTGAGATATTGGAAAGATCTCTGGCATTCCTCAGTCCACTCAAAAGGAACATTCTTCCTAGATAATTTAGTCAGATGCCTTGATGAATCCGCAAAATTCCGTATGAATCTTCTATAATAGTTGCAAAATGCAACGAAGCGTTTAGCTTCATCACCATTCTTCGGTACTGGGTACTCCTCAATTATAGAAAATTTACTATCATCCGGCAAAATTCCTTTGTCCGTACATTTATGTCCTAAAAATGTCACCTCACGACAAAAAAATGTACATTTATCCGGGTGTAACTTGAGATTATACTTCCGACACATCGAAAATACATCCCTCAAGTTTTGTAACATGTGGTCGCTGGAGCAACCAATGACGACTAAATCGTCCATATACAGGAAAGCTTGGGCTGGTTTTAGCCCTGAAAAAGCCAGTGCCATCATCCTTTGAAATGAATTCGGAGCTATTTTTATACCATATGGTAATCTTTTAAACCGGAAAGAACCCTTCTCCGTGGAAAACGATGTCATATTCCTGGAATCATCTTCCAATTCTATTTGGTGAAATCCTGACATTAAATCCAAACATGAAAAAAATTTCGCCCTACCTAGTTGATCCAAGATATCATCTATACGAGGGAGTGGATATTTGTCAGCTACTAGTTTCTTATTTATCCCTCTATAATCAACGACCAGTCTCCACCGTTTCTGCGTCGTTCCTGGTAGTGCTTTTTTCGGGACAAGTAAAATTGGACTGTTATAGTCGGAAACTGATGGTTCAATTATGTCATCATCTATTAATTTATTCACCTGTCTATTTACCTCGTCCTTGTGAGAGTGTGGGATTCTATAGTTTCTTATATATACAGGTTGTTTATCGTTCAATAAAAGCCTTTGCTTATAGAAATTATTGACGCTTATCTTGTCAGATTCCAAAGCGAAAATGTCTATGAATTCAGAGCACAACTTTCTCAACCTTCCATCGACAAACGTAGGGAAATTTTTGGTAAGTCTTTTCAATTTCTCCCTGTCGGCATGGTTGTCATTGCTCTGTTGGACAATATTGTAGTCGTTAAGACTCTCAGTGTGTATTTTAACATTATGAATAATTAAATTATTGTCCGTTGTGTTAATAATTTTAACAAAAGGTTTAGACATCGATGTTATCGTGTTCGCAATATAGACACCATTCATCAACATTTGATGCGGTATCAATACTTCATTTTCTGTGGATTGGATATTGACGAGTCGTATAACTTCCGATCGAGCGGGTAGAGATAATGAATCGACACTTGGTGCGTTCATTAGTGGAATACCAATATCCTCAGGAAAATCATACTGTCTCAGTATAATTAAATCCTGGTCTCCCTGATAATCCAAAATATATATATATTGCGCATTCAGGGGATGTTGTCCGTTTCCCGACCTGTCCTCGGTTACCAGACGAATATTTCTATTACCACTCCAGTTACTATTGGAGTTGTTGTTACGACCTCTATTGCGGTTGTTACCACCGCTGCCATTACGATAACCGTTATTGTTATTATAACGCCTATTGTCGTTACTTCCATTACTACGACCGCGTCCGTTACCACGGCCATTTCCGCGATATCTATTATTACTCCGTCTATTGGAGCCATAAAACATGACAGAGTTAGGTTGACTGGATGCTTCGGTGCAACTGCTTATAAATTTGGAAACCAATTCATTCATGTTAGCAAACTGACCCGATTCGATGATCAGTTTTACTCTCTCATTATTGGCGTTTTTAGCAACCGCTCTCACCGCCTGCTGAGTCGAATACTTGCCCGCAACTTCCGCCGGTAGTCCATCCGAAATATAGGCACTCTCCAGTGCCTTAGTCAGGTCTTCAACTTCCTTCACATAAGCATTAGCATTTTTGCCAGATTGCCTTATGTTCATCAGCTTTGCTGAAAGTACACTGACCGACTCTCCTTTCACCGAACCTTTCAATTTAGAAACTATCTCCGCCAGTGTCGTCTCGGAGTTTATTAAGTTTCTAGCAGTACCTTTCAATTTAGTTTTCACTAAGTTAACTGCCAATACCTCATGGGTTTCCTTAATGGAATCCACTATACCGATCGCGTCAACGAAACTTTGTAGATTCTCCGGTCTGCCATCAAAGTGAGGAAGTAGCTTTGAGGCCAAGCCGAGAAATTGTGTCACTGATTGGGTCATCGTGGAAGCTTCAAGGGAATTTTCAGTCTCCGCCTGAGGCAAATCCAAACCTTCAATACCTTGTCCTTCCGTTTTATATACTAACTTCTCGTGTAGGGTATCCGGGAGTTTTACGTCCAAGCCCCTTCGTGACAATACGTTGGCGAGCTTACCCCGAACGTCTGCAAAGAAGCCTTCGGCAGCTGCCTTATGAGAAGGTGTGAGTTGAGGGTAATTTACGTTAATTAATACTCGAATTTGTTCGAAACTGTCAAATAATACACTCACGTGTTTATCTACCGTTTCGTCCTTAGTGCGCCTATCAGTGTTCAAACACTTGTAGGACCTATCAAAGTATTCCTTCAACAATCTCAATTTCACTACAATCTGCTGCCAGTCCATACAAAATTCTCCTATCCAATCAAATTAAACAATTTAGTTACCACAAAACTTTCTTAAAAAAAAAAACAAAAACAAAATAATTAAACAAACCTAAATTCTCATAATTTGTTTAAATTTTATCAAGATTGGACTCTGTTGCCCCCATAATGACAATTTTCACTTAACGAATTAATTAAATTAATAGAAATATATTTAGGAAAACAAAGTTATTTTATTGTCTAAAATCTTAATATATATTTACCCTCGACACTGATTCACTGATTCACTGACTCTGTCACGCAGTACGTAGGAATTTAAATAGGCATTCTATAATAATTCTATAAATAATAATAATAAAAAAAATTATATTTTTTTTGTACAGAAATTGTGTTTTCCCCTAAGTTTTTTCTTACAAATTTTTTTTTCCAAATTTTTTTTTCAAATTTTTTTTTTTTTTCAAGAAATTTTTTTTTTCAAAAAAATTTTTTTTTTTCAAAAAAATTTTTTTTTCAACAAAAATTTTTTTTTTCAGCAAAAATTTTTTTTTCACAAATTTTATTTTTTTTCGAAATTTTTTTTTACAAAATAGTTTTCTCAAAATATTTTTTTACAAAATTTTTAAAATTAAGTAACAAATACTTTCTTACAACTTACTAGTTTAATAATATTAGTACTAAACTCGCCGCTGCCGCTTTGGTTGTGTTCGAGAACGCCGTTGCGTTTAAAGTTGATTCTGCTTTGTTGTCTCATTTGTGAAATACGATTTTGTTGTGTTTGCAGATAGATGGAGTTTTACTTTCTTTTAATTCTTGCAGGTGGTCATTGTTGTTTACATAGTTGTTATTTTTCGTAAATTTGTAATTCTCTCATTTCCCAATCTTTGTTTTTCTTTTTTTTCCAATTCTATGTAATTTTTTTTCACTTGGAATGGTATGGAATTTGGAATGCATGTATTGTTGTTGCTTCCCTTTTAACAAAGTTATTTGATTTGCGTGTTTATTGAAACAAATCATTTGTTTCTTTTTATTCCATATTTAAAATATACATTTTTTTTTTGGTTAAGGATTTCTGTTTGCTTGTTTTTTTTTTATTTTATTTTTTTTTTTTTTGGAATTTTGGAAAGAATGTTTGTGTTTTTTTTTCACTTGTTACCGTATATATATACATAACGAAAGCCACCGTTTCGTGGTTATAACCATAAATTTTTTGATTAAATCATTAAAAATTTCCAAATCAAATTTCGACATTAAAGTTAGTTTTCCCCTGTCTTCAAATCCAAATGTCGTTACGATTTTTTTTTTTTTTTTTTTTTTTTTTTTTTTTATTTACGACTCCTGGCAGGATCGCCATGTAATTAAATAAAAATCACTTTAGTATTCTTTTCAATAGCCGCTTTAGTGACTTTACTATTCCACGTTTATTTATTATCTGTCAAAAACTTGAGTTACTTAAAACTACCTAAAAGTATCTTAATACATAAATACTAATTCTACTATGGGAAATTGCTGGCTAAGCATAATACATGCCTGCCAGCTACAGCGCGTGTGGACAAATACTCAACAAGGTGTGAGTATTTAGTTACATGCAGACGGCATGGTAACTACGATAATTCAAACACACTACACCTCCCTTTTCAAGAAAAGAGTGATCAACCCTAAGTTGATCATTCTTTAAATGTATTCTCTAAATTTAATTAAAATTAAAATATTTGTATTGAAGGGGAGTTCTTCCCTTCCCCATTTACTTAAAATTTTAATTACAAACTAATGGTACAATTAAAATTAAAATATTTGTATTTAAGGGGAGTTCTTCCCTTCCCCATTTACTTAAAATTTTAATTACAAACTAATGGTATTTATAACAAATTAATTAACTACATTTGTATTTATAATATAATGTTTAATTAAACTATTTTGTTTTCCTGTTTTCCTTTTCAATCATGCTTATATATTTTTAACCTATTTCTATGTATCCGCATGGATTTATTATTCATATCCCTTATTAATATATTATTCATATTATCTATTTCCTCTACTCTAAATGGACCCTTATAGAGTTTATCTAATTTATGTCCAGCTTCATCGCGGACTAAAACTAAATCACCTATATTTACATCTACTTGTTTGGAAAATCTTTGAGAATTCTCCTGTCTTTTAAATTTAGCGCTCTCCAGCATGCTCGCTGCTCGTCGCTGAGCTACCTGAAGTCTAAATTTAACTTCGCTTCGGTATGATTCTACATTATAGAGAGGTTCTATAGCCTTATCGTCTATAAAGTCTAATGTTGGTGGGATTTTGCCAAAGACAAGTTCAAATGGGCAATAGCCATGTGTGGTCGAAGGTGTAGTATTATAGCAATATACGAAAAATTTTATCCATACGTCCCAGTCAGACCTGTCTGATGATATGTAACTTCTTAAATATTCATTACACGTTCTATGTGAACGTTCAACAGTACCAACGGTCTCGTGGTGGTATGGAGTGAAGTTTAATTTCTCTATTTTCAATAATGCACAAAGTTCTACTAACACCTGGTTCATGTATTCGGTACCCATGTCCGTAACCACTTTGGTCATCGGTCCATATATCAAAACAAATCCTTCCATAATAGCTCTTGCTACGGATTTAGCAGATTTGTCTCTGATGGGTATTGTAATCAAATACTTCGTCAAATCACACATTACCGTGACTGCGTATTCGCTTCCAGCTTCGGACCTGGGTAACGGTCCGATTGTGTCAACTATCACGATATCAAATGCCTTTGTCGGAGTCGGAGTTATAACAAAGGGTTCCTTGCCCTTGACCCCTGATTTACTCCTCTGGCACTGATCGCAGTTTCTCACGTACCGGGAAATATCCCTTGTCATATTCTTCCAATAGTATCTTTGGCGAATTTTTCTTAATAAACGGGTCGTTCCAGGGTGTCCACCCCAAATTGGATCATCGTGATACTTCCGTATGATCTTGGCCCTATCGGAAGTGGAATCAATCTTTAATAATGCGGGTACGAGTACAATTCTCAACCCCTTAAGGGTCTTGTTTCCGGTTTCTTTAAATTTTTCAATGTGCACATTATTGAACAAATTATCCTTTAATGATAATTGTATGGTTGAGAGACTCATTTTATCAGCTACTTTTTCAAGCTGTGGAAGAAATCGATCTAAATCGATAATTCCATTAATAACATGGTCTTTCAACTTGCCACTATAAATTGTATTTTTTCCTCTTCGGATAAAAAAATTATCCGTGGAAGTGTATAATCGTGGCATTTTATTGTACTCTGAGGCATTAATGGCCTCATATACCCTGACATCATCTGATGTCACTGATTCCGTCACTGTAACCTTATCGTCCAATTTCTCACGACCTTTCCGTGACTGCAGTCTGGTGGTAACCCTAAAAATTGTGTTGGTATCCGAGTTCTGTATATCGGAGAACTCGATTCGCGACAGCGCATCCGCCGCGTAGTTTTCTTTTCCCCTGATATACTCAATCGCAAAGTCATACTCCTCCAAGTCGAGTCTCATACGCGTTAATTTGGATGAAGGGTTTTTCATTGAAAACAAATAAGTTAGTGGTCTGTGATCACTCCTGATCAAAAATTTCTTACCATAAATATATGGCCTAAAATGTTGGATAGCTCAATGAATGGCTGCTAGTTCCTGTTCAATTGTGGATTTATTGCTCTCACCCGGAGTAAACTGTCTCAATGCGTAAGCCACTGGTAACTGAATACCGTCATATTCCTGGCTTAAAACTGCGCCACAAGCGTGTTTACTTGCATCGGTAGTAATACAAAATTCTCTATCGAAATCAGGATATTGTAAAATGTTCGGACTCAGTAGTTGACTCTTGAGATATTCGAAAGATCTCTGGCATTCCTCAGTCCACTCAAAAGGAACATTCTTCCTAGATAATTTAGTCAGATGCCTTGATGAATCCGCAAAATTCCGTATGAATCTTCTATAATAGTTGCAAAATGCAACGAAGCGTTTAGCTTCATCACCATTCTTCGGTACTGGGTACTCCTCAATTATAGAAAATTTACTATCATCCGGCAAAATTCCTTTGTCCGTACATTTATGTCCTAAAAATGTCACCTCACGACAAAAAAATGTACATTTATCCGGGTGTAACTTGAGATTATACTTCCGACACATCGAAAATACATCCCTCAAGTTTTGTAACATGTGGTCGCTGGAGCAACCAATGACGACTAAATCGTCCATATACAGGAAAGCTTGGGCTGGTTTTAGCCCTGAAAAAGCCAGTGCTATCATCCTTTGAAATGAATTCGGAGCTATTTTTATACCATATGGTAATCTTTTAAACCGGAAAGAACCCTTCTCCGTGGAAAACGATGTCATATTCCTGGAATCATCTTCCAATTCTATTTGGTGAAATCCTGACATTAAATCCAAACATGAAAAAAATTTCGCCCTACCTAGTTGATCCAAGATATCATCTATACGAGGGAGTGGATATTTGTCAGCTACTAGTTTCTTATTTATCCCTCTATAATCAACGACCAGTCTCCACCGTTTCTGCGTCGTTCCTGGTAGTGCTTTTTTCGGGACAAGTAAAATTGGACTGTTATAGTCGGAAACTGATGGTTCAATTATGTCATCATCTATTAATTTATTCACCTGTCTATTTACCTCGTCCTTGTGAGAGTGTGGGATTCTATAGTTTCTTATATATACAGGTTGTTTATCGTTCAATAAAAGCCTTTGCTTATAGAAATTATTGACGCTTATCTTGTCAGATTCCAAAGCGAAAATGTCTATGAATTCAGAGCACAACTTTCTCAACCTTCCATCGACAAACGTAGGGAAATTTTTGGTAAGTCTTTTCAATTTCTCCCTGTCGGCATGGTTGTCATTGCTCTGTTGGACAATATTGTAGTCGTTAAGACTCTCAGTGTGTATTTTAACATTATGAATAATTAAATTATTGTCCGTTGTGTTAATAATTTTAACAAAAGGTTTAGACATCGATGTTATCGTGTTCGCAATATAGACACCATTCATCAACATTTGATGCGGTATCAATACTTCATTTTCTGTGGATTGGATATTGACGAGTCGTATAACTTCCGATCGAGCGGGTAGAGATAATGAATCGACACTTGGTGCGTTCATTAGTGGAATACCAATATCCTCAGGAAAATCATACTGTCTCAGTATAATTAAATCCTGGTCTCCCTGATAATCCAAAATACAATTGTATTTTCTCAGAAAATCTAGACCAATAATTCCATCGGAGGGAATTGGAAAGTCATCCTCGACGACATGGAATTCATGCCCTATGAGAATGTCCTCAATCATCAAGTCAGCATTGACTTTACCTAAGGTAGTCATTAATCCTTGACCTACGCCACTAAGTTTCTTAGTGATACTTATATCCATTTGTTCGTTCAGAACTTTAGCGAGTTTAACAACTGAAATGTCCGCTCCTGTATCAATCAAGAACGTCGTTATCCCTCCATTTAATGAAGATCTGCTACTCAGATAACTATAGAGACCCAAATTTATGTTATATACTTTACTATCTATTGCGCATTCAGGGGATGTTGTCCGTTTCCCGACCTGTCCTCGGTTACCAGACGAATATTTCTATTACCACTCCAGTTACTATTGGAGTTGTTGTTACGACCTCTATTGCGGTTGTTACCACCGCTGCCATTACGATAACCGTTATTGTTATTATAACGCCTATTGTCGTTACTTCCATTACTACGACCGCGTCCGTTACCACGGCCATTTCCGCGATATCTATTATTACTCCGTCTATTGGAGCCATAAAACATGACAGAGTTAGGTTGACTGGATGCTTCGGTGCAACTGCTTATAAATTTGGAAACCAATTCATTCATGTTAGCAAACTGACCCGATTCGATGATCAGTTTTACTCTCTCATTATTGGCGTTTTTAGCAACCGCTCTCACCGCCTGCTGAGTCGAATACTTGCCCGCAACTTCCGCCGGTAGTCCATCCGAAATATAGGCACTCTCCAGTGCCTTAGTCAGGTCTTCAACTTCCTTCACATAAGCATTAGCATTTTTGCCAGATTGCCTTATGTTCATCAGCTTTGCTGAAAGTACACTGACCGACTCTCCTTTCACCGAACCTTTCAATTTAGAAACTATCTCCGCCAGTGTCGTCTCGGAGTTTATTAAGTTTCTAGCAGTACCTTTCAATTTAGTTTTCACTAAGTTAACTGCCAATACCTCATGGGTTTCCTTAATGGAATCCACTATACCGATCGCGTCAACGAAACTTTGTAGATTCTCCGGTCTGCCATCAAAGTGAGGAAGTAGCTTTGAGGCCAAGCCGAGAAATTGTGTCACTGATTGGGTCATCGTGGAAGCTTCAAGGGAATTTTCAGTCTCCGCCTGAGGCAAATCCAAACCTTCAATACCTTGTCCTTCCGTTTTATATACTAACTTCTCGTGTAGGGTATCCGGGAGTTTTACGTCCAAGCCCCTTCGTGACAATACGTTGGCGAGCTTACCCCGAACGTCTGCTAAGAAGCCTTCGGCAGCTGCCTTATGAGAAGGTGTGAGTTGAGGGTAATTTACGTTAATTAATACTCGAATTTGTTCGAAACTGTCAAATAATACACTCACGTGTTTATCTACCGTTTCGTCCTTAGTGCGCCTATCAGTGTTCAAACACTTGTAGGACCTATCAAAGTATTCCTTCAACAATCTCAATTTCACTACAATCTGCTGCCAGTCCATACAAAATTCTCCTATCCAATCAAATTAAACAATTTAGTTACCACAAAACTTTCTTAAAAAAAAAAACAAAAACAAAATAATTAAACAAACCTAAATTCTCATAATTTGTTTAAATTTTATCAAGATTGGACTCTGTTGCCCCCATAATGACAATTTTCACTTAACGAATTAATTAAATTAATAGAAATATATTTAGGAAAACAAAGTTATTTTATTGTCTAAAATCTTAATATATATTTACCCTCGACACTGATTCACTGATTCCCTGATTCACTGATTCACTGACTCTGTCACGCAGTACGTAGGAATTTAAATAGGCATTCTATAATAATTCTATAAATAATAATAATAAAAAAAATTATATTTTTTTTGTACAGAAATTGTGTTTTCCCCAAATTTTTTTTTCTTACAAATTTTTTTTTCCAAATTTTTTTTTCAAATTTTTTTTTTTTTTCAAGAAATTTTTTTTTTCAAAAAAATTTTTTTTTTTCAACAAAATTTTTTTTTCAACAAAAATTTTTTTTTTCAGCAAAAATTTTTTTTTCACAAATTTTATTTTTTTTCGAAATTTTTTTTTACAAAATAGTTTTCTCAAAATATTTTTTTACAAAATTTTTAAAATTAAGTAACAAATACTTTCTTACAACTTACTAGTTTAATAATATTAGTACTAAACTCGCCGCTGCCGCTTTGGTTGTGTTCGAGAACGCCGTTGCGTTTAAAGTTGATTCTGCTTTGTTGTCTCATTTGTGAAATACGATTTTGTTGTGTTTGCAGATAGATGGAGTTTTACTTTCTTTTAATTCTTGCAGGTGGTCATTGTTGTTTACATAGTTGTTATTTTTCGTAAATTTGTAATTCTCTCATTTCCCAATCTTTGTTTTTCTTTCTTTTCCAATTCTATGTAATTTTTTTTCACTTGGAATGGTATGGAATTTGGAATGCATGTATTGTTGTTGCTTCCCTTTTAACAAAGTTATTTGATTTGCGTGTTTATTGAAACAAATCATTTGTTTCTTTTTATTCCATATTTAAAATATACATTTTTTTTTTGGTTAAGGATTTCTGTTTGCTTGTTTTTTTTTTATTTTATTTTTTTTTTTTTTGGAATTTTGGAAAGAATGTTTGTGTTTTTTTTTCACTTGTTACCGTATATATATACATAACGAAAGCCACCGTTTCGTGGTTATAACCATAAATTTTTTGATTAAATCATTAAAAATTTCCAAATCAAATTTCGACATTAAAGTTAGTTTTCCCCTGTCTTCAAATCCAAATGTCGTTACGATTTTTTTTTTTTTTTTTTTTTTTTTTTTTTTATTTACGACTCCTGGCAGGATCGCCATGTAATTAAATAAAAATCACTTTAGTATTCTTTTCAATAGCCGCTTTAGTGACTTTACTATTCCACGTTTATTTATTATCTGTCAAAAACTTGAGTTACTTAAAACTACCTAAAAGTATCTTAATACATAAATACTAATTCTACTATGGGAAATTGCTGGCTAAGCATAATACATGCCTGCCAGCTACAGCGCGTGTGGACAAATACTCAACAAGGTGTGAGTATTTAGTTACATGCAGACGGCATGGTAACTACGATAATTCAAACACACTACACCTCCCTTTTCAAGAAAAGAGTGATCAACCCTAAGTTGATCATTCTTTAAATGTATTCTCTAAATTTAATTAAAATTAAAATATTTGTATTGAAGGGGAGTTCTTCCCTTCCCCATTTACTTAAAATTTTAATTACAAACTAATGGTACAATTAAAATTAAAATATTTGTATTTAAGGGGAGTTCTTCCCTTCCCCATTTACTTAAAATTTTAATTACAAACTAATGGTATTTATAACAAATTAATTAACTACATTTGTATTTATAATATAATGTTTAATTAAACTATTTTGTTTTCCTGTTTTCCTTTTCAATCATGCTTATATATTTTTAACCTATTTCTATGTATCCGCATGGATTTATTATTCATATCCCTTATTAATATATTATTCATATTATCTATTTCCTCTACTCTAAATGGACCCTTATAGAGTTTATCTAATTTATGTCCAGCTTCATCGCGGACTAAAACTAAATCACCTATATTTACATCTACTTGTTTGGAAAATCTTTGAGAATTCTCCTGTCTTTTAAATTTAGCGCTCTCCAGCATGCTCGCTGCTCGTCGCTGAGCTACCTGAAGTCTAAATTTAACTTCGCTTCGGTATGATTCTACATTATAGAGAGGTTCTATAGCCTTATCGTCTATAAAGTCTAATGTTGGTGGGATTTTGCCAAAGACAAGTTCAAATGGGCAATAGCCATGTGTGGTCGAAGGTGTAGTATTATAGCAATATACGAAAAATTTTATCCATACGTCCCAGTCAGACCTGTCTGATGATATGTAAGTTCTTAAATATTCATTACACGTTCTATGTGAACGTTCAACAGTACCAACGGTCTCGTGGTGGTATGGAGTGGAGTTTAATTTCTCTATTTTCAATAATGCACAAAGTTCTACTAACACCTGGTTCATGTATTCGGTACCCATGTCCGTAACCACTTTGGTCATCGGTCCATATATCAAAACAAATCCTTCCATAATAGCTCTTGCTACGGATTTAGCAGATTTGTCTCTGATGGGTATTGTAATCAAATACTTCGTCAAATCACACATTACCGTGACTGCGTATTCGCTTCCAGCTTCGGACCTGGGTAACGGTCCGATTGTGTCAACTATCACGATATCAAATGCCTTTGTCGGAGTCGGAGTTATAACAAAGGGTTCCTTGCCCTTGACCCCTGATTTACTCCTCTGGCACTGATCGCAGTTTCTCACGTACCGGGAAATATCCCTTGTCATATTCTTCCAATAGTATCTTTGGCGAATTTTTCTTAATAAACGGGTCGTTCCAGGGTGTCCACCCCAAATTGGATCATCGTGATACTTCCGTATGATCTTGGCCCTATCGGAAGTGGAATCAATCTTTAATAATGCGGGTACGAGTACAATTCTCAACCCCTTAAGGGTCTTGTTTCCGGTTTCTTTAAATTTTTCAATGTGCACATTATTGAACAAATTATCCTTTAATGATAATTGTATGGTTGAGAGACTCATTTTATCAGCTACTTTTTCAAGCTGTGGAAGAAATCGATCTAAATCGATAATTCCATTAATAACATGGTCTTTCAACTTGCCACTATAAATTGTATTTTTTCCTCTTCGGATAAAAAAATTATCCGTGGAAGTGTATAATCGTGGCATTTTATTGTACTCTGAGGCATTAATGGCCTCATATACCCTGACATCATCTGATGTCACTGATTCCGTCACTGTAACCTTATCGTCCAATTTCTCACGACCTTTCCGTGACTGCAGTCTGGTGGTAACCCTAAAAATTGTGTTGGTATCCGAGTTCTGTATATCGGAGAACTCGATTCGCGACAGCGCATCCGCCGCGTAGTTTTCTTTTCCCCTGATATACTCAATCGCAAAGTCATACTCCTCCAAGTCGAGTCTCATACGCGTTAATTTGGATGAAGGGTTTTTCATTGAAAACAAATAAGTTAGTGGTCTGTGATCACTCCTGATCAAAAATTTCTTACCATAAATATATGGCCTAAAATATTGGATAGCCCAATGAATGGCTGCTAGTTCCTGTTCAATTGTGGATTTATTGCTCTCACCCTGAGTAAACTGTCTCGATGCGTAAGCCACTGGTAACTGAATACCGTCATATTCCTGGCTTAAAACTGCGCCACAAGCGTGTTTACTTGCATCGGTAGTAATACAAAATTCTCTATCGAAATCAGGATATTGTAAAATGTTCGGACTCAGTAGTTGACTCTTGAGATATTCGAAAGATCTCTGGCATTCCTCAGTCCACTCATAAGGAACATTCTTCCTAGATAATTTAGTCAGATGCCTTGATGAATCCGCAAAATTCCGTATGAATCTTCTATAATAGTTGCAAAATGCAACGAAGCGTTTAGCTTCATCACCATTCTTCGGTACTGGGTACTCCTCAATTATAGAAAATTTACTATCATCCGGCAAAATTCCTTTTTCCGTACATTTATGTCCTAAAAATGTCACCTCACGACAAAAAAATGTACATTTATCCGGGTGTAACTTGAGATTATACTTCCGACACATCGAAAATACATCCCTCAAGTTTTGTAACATGTGGTCGCTGGAGCAACCAATGACGACTAAATCGTCCATATACAGGAAAGCTTGGGCTGGTTTTAGCCCTGAAAAAGCCAGTGCCATCATCCTTTGAAATGAATTCGGAGCTATTTTTATACCATATGGTAATCTTTTAAACCGGAAAGAACCCTTCTCCGTGGAAAACGATGTCATATTCCTGGAATCATCTTCCAATTCTATTTGGTGAAATCCTGACATTAAATCCAAACATGAAAAAAATTTCGCCCTACCTAGTTGATCCAAGATATCATCTATACGAGGGAGTGGATATTTGTCAGCTACTAGTTTCTTATTTATCCCTCTATAATCAACGACCAGTCTCCACCGTTTCTGCGTCGTTCCTGGTAGTGCTTTTTTCGGGACAAGTAAAATTGGACTGTTATAGTCGGAAACTGATGGTTCAATTATGTCATCATCTATTAATTTATTCACCTGTCTATTTACCTCGTCCTTGTGAGAGTGTGGGATTCTATAGTTTCTTATATATACAGGTTGTTTATCGTTCAATAAAAGCCTTTGCTTATAGAAATTATTGACGCTTATCTTGTCAGATTCCAAAGCGAAAATGTCTATGAATTCAGAGCACAACTTTCTCAACCTTCCATCGACAAACGTAGGGAAATTTTTGGTAAGTCTTTTCAATTTCTCCCTGTCGGCATGGTTGTCATTGCTCTGTTGGACAATATTGTAGTCGTTAAGACTCTCAGTGTGTATTTTAACATTATGAATAATTAAATTATTGTCCGTTGTGTTAATAATTTTAACAAAAGGTTTAGACATCGATGTTATCGTGTTCGCAATATAGACACCATTCATCAACATTTGATGCGGTATCAATACTTCATTTTCTGTGGATGGGATATTGACGAGTCGTATAACTTCCGATCGAGCGGGTAGAGATAATGAATCGACACTTGGTGCGTTCATTAGTGGAATACCAATATCCTCAGGAAAATCATACCGTCTCAGTATAATTAAATCCTGGTCTCCCTGATAATCCAAAATACAATTGTATTTTCTCAGAAAATCTAGACCAATAATTCCATCGGAGGGAATTGGAAAGTCATCCTCGACGACATGGAATTCATGCCCTATGAGAATGTCCTCAATCATCAAGTCAGCATTGACTTTACCTAAGGTAGTCATTAATCCTTGACCTACGCCACTAAGTTTCTTAGTGATACTTATATCCATTTGTTCGTTCAGAACTTTAGCGAGTTTAACAACTGAAATGTCCGCTCCTGTATCAATCAAGAACGTCGTTATCCCTCCATTTAATGAAGATCTGCTACTCAGATAACTATAGAGACCCAAATTTATGTTATATACTTTACTATCTATTGCGCATTCAGGGGATGTTGTCCGTTTCCCGACCTGTCCTCGGTTACCAGACGAATATTTCTATTACCACTCCAGTTACTATTGGAGTTGTTGTTACGACCTCTATTGCGGTTGTTACCACCGCTGCCATTACGATAACCGTTATTGTTATTATAACGCCTATTGTCGTTACTTCCATTACTACGACCGCGTCCGTTACCACGGCCATTTCCGCGATATCTATTATTACTCCGTCTATTGGAGCCATAAAACATGACAGAGTTAGGTTGACTGGATGCTTCGGTGCAACTGCTTATAAATTTGGAAACCAATTCATTCATGTTAGCAAACTGACCCGATTCGATGATCAGTTTTACTCTCTCATTATTGGCGTTTTTAGCAACCGCTCTCACCGCCTGCTGAGTCGAATACTTGCCCGCAACTTCCGCCGGTAGTCCATCCGAAATATAGGCACTCTCCAGTGCCTTAGTCAGGTCTTCAACTTCCTTCACATAAGCATTAGCATTTTTGCCAGATTGCCTTATGTTCATCAGCTTTGCTGAAAGTACACTGACCGACTCTCCTTTCACCGAACCTTTCAATTTAGAAACTATCTCCGCCAGTGTCGTCTCGGAGTTTATTAAGTTTCTAGCAGTACCTTTCAATTTAGTTTTCACTAAGTTAACTGCCAATACCTCATGGGTTTCCTTAATGGAATCCACTATACCGATCGCGTCAACGAAACTTTGTAGATTCTCCGGTCTGCCATCAAAGTGAGGAAGTAGCTTTGAGGCCAAGCCGAGAAATTGTGTCACTGATTGGGTCATCGTGGAAGCTTCAAGGGAATTTTCAGTCTCCGCCTGAGGCAAATCCAAACCTTCAATACCTTGTCCTTCCGTTTTATATACTAACTTCTCGTGTAGGGTATCCGGGAGTTTTACGTCCAAGCCCCTTCGTGACAATACGTTGGCGAGCTTACCCCGAACGTCTGCAAAGAAGCCTTCGGCAGCTGCCTTATGAGAAGGTGTGAGTTGAGGGTAATTTACGTTAATTAATACTCGAATTTGTTCGAAACTGTCAAATAATACACTCACGTGTTTATCTACCGTTTCGTCCTTAGTGGGCCTATCAGTGTTCAAACACTTGTAGGACCTATCAAAGTATTCCTTCAACAATCTCAATTTCACTACAATCTGCTGCCAGTCCATACAAAATTCTCCTATCCAATCAAATTAAACAATTTAGTTACCACAAAACTTTCTTAAAAAAAAAAACAAAAACAAAATAATTAAACAAACCTAAATTCTCATAATTTGTTTAAATTTTATCAAGATTGGACTCTGTTGCCCCCATAATGACAATTTTCACTTAACGAATTAATTAAATTAATAGAAATATATTTAGGAAAACAAAATTATTTTATTGTCTAAAATCTTAATATATATTTACCCTCGACACTGATTCACTGATTCCCTGATTCACTGATTCACTGACTCTGTCACGCAGTACGTAGGAATTTAAATAGGCATTCTATAATAATTCTATAAATAATAATAATAAAAAAAATTATATTTTTTTTGTACAGAAATTGTGTTTTCCCCAAATTTTTTTTTCTTACAAATTTTTTTTTTCCAATTTTTTTTTTTCAAATTTTTTTTTTTTCAAGAAATTTTTTTTTTCAAAAAAAATTTTTTTTTCAACAAAATTTTTTTTTCAACAAAAATTTTTTTTTTCAGCAAAAATTTTTTTTTCACAAATTTTATTTTTTTTCGAAATTTTTTTTACAAAATAGTTTTCTCAAAATATTTTTTTACAAAATTTTTAAAATTAAGTAACAAATACTTTCTTACAACTTACTAGTTTAATAATATTAGTACTAAACTCGCCGCTGCCGCTTTGGTTGTGTTCGAGAACGCCGTTGCGTTTAAAGTTGATTCTGCTTTGTTGTCTCATTTGTGAAATACGATTTTGTTGTGTTTGCAGATAGATGGAGTTTTACTTTCTTTTAATTCTTGCAGGTGGTCATTGTTGTTTACATAGTTGTTATTTTTCGTAAATTTGTAATTCTCTCATTTCCCAATCTTTGTTTTTCTTTCTTTTCCAATTCTATGTAATTTTTTTTCACTTGGAATGGTATGGAATTTGGAATGCATGTATTGTTGTTGCTTCCCTTTTAACAAAGTTATTTGATTTGCGTGTTTATTGAAACAAATCATTTGTTTCTTTTTATTCCATATTTAAAATATACATTTTTTTTTGGTTAAGGATTTCTGTTTGCTTGTTTTTTTTTTATTTTATTTTTTTGGAATTTTGGAAAGAATGTTTGTGTTTTTTTTTTCACTTGTTACCGTATATATATACATAACGAAAGCCACCGTTTCGTGGTTATAACCATAAATTTTTTGATTAAATCATTAAAAATTTCCAAATCAAATTTCGACATTAAAGTTAGTTTTCCCCTGTCTTCAAATCCAAATGTCGTTACGATTTTTTTTTTTTTTTTTTTTTTTTTTTTATTTACGACTCCTGGCAGGATCGCCATGTAATTAAATAAAAATCACTTTAGTATTCTTTTCAATAGCCGCTTTAGTGACTTTACTATTCCACGTTTATTTATTATCTGTCAAAAACTTGAGTTACTTAAAACTACCTAAAAGTATCTTAATACATAAATACTAATTCTACTATGGGAAATTGCTGGCTAAGCATAATACATGCCTGCCAGCTACAGCGCGTGTGGACAAATACTCAACAAGGTGTGAGTATTTAGTTACATGCAGACGGCATGGTAACTACGATAATTCAAACACACTACAATGCCAAGAAGAATGATTTTCTCGACCATTTCAGCAGCAGCATCGACATCGTTGTCTAGGAAACATAATTTCCAATTAAAGTGCTGATAGAAGTTGTTGAGCTCGGCCCAACGTGCCTTTTCGTATATGTACAAAGTCCGCTTCGTGACTGGTTTTGAAGTGGCTCGAAGATCGGATAACGAAAAGGATGCTGAAATGGTGCAATGATCTGAGTTACCAAGAGGTGCAAGGATGTTAACCTCGTACTTTTCAGGGTGGGAGGTTAAAAAAAGTTCAAGAATATTTTGTTGTTGCCCTTCAACACGCGGAATGTGTGTTGGTTCATTCACTAATTGCGCCAAGTCATTGTGCGCGGCAAAAAGCTCAGCGTACTGGCCCTCCGGAGATGTATGGCTCAAATGGGAAAGCCAAGAATTATTGTGGACATTGAAATCCCCAGCAACTACAATTTCACTGTCCGGATAATCTTCTAAGACTTTTGTAATAGAGTCAGAAAGGGCGTCGAAGCCGTTTAGGGTAGCCTCCCTTTCCAAATTTGGACTTCTATAAAGAAACCCGAAGTGTAAAAGGTGCGATCCAATCCTGAACTTAACCCAGAGGGAGCTAAATTCTGGATCTTGTGAGTTCAAATGTTGCTGACTCTGGAACACAACACCATTACGTATAAATACCACAAGGCCTCTGTGTGAAGAGAAAGAGGATAGAGTGTGATAACCAGGAATGTGAAAATCCTGTGGATCAGAATCCTCACATACCTGGGTCTCACATAGAGCGAGGACATTCGGCCTATGGAAATTAATGTGTGCGTATACCGGAAAAAAATTCGTTCTTAACCCGCGAATGTTCGCAAAGTGAATTTGAAATCTACCTACCATAACACTGCCAAAAAACAAGGCAACATCAAAGCAAAATCACAAATAACACTGCACCCCTCCCGCCGCTGTTATTTCTGTTAGTTGTTCAGTGTTATACCTACAACAACTAACAGAACAGCGACAAGAAGAACACAGAATTATTTGTGATTTGCGAAAGGGTGGATGGAGGGGGGAACACAAGTGCAAGACAACGAGGGGGGCATAAAAAAGCCCTTAGTGTTGTCTTTTTTGTGCAGTGCGTGTGTGGAGCTGTTTGTTGTTATTGTTGTTGTGTGTGAGCAATGGTTGTTGGTTTTGGTTGTTATTTTCGTTTGAAACCGGTTTATTATGTTTGTTATTGTTGTGTTTATTTCTTCTTTTTTCTATTTTGTGTCTAATTTGTAGTATTGATTCTATTTTATTTATTATCATTTAATTATTTTAGTGACACTGATTTTTGTTTTTAGTTTATTTTTAATAATACACAAGACACATGAAAACACACAAGACGCGACGGACGGACAAAATGTGCGTGTGCAACGAACGACAGACAGAAAATATATAAGAATAAGTAAAAAAAGTCACAATTTTACATCAAAAAAGTTTTGGCACGTGTGTAAAAATGGCAAATTTATGAATAATATTTAATACTTTGTATTTAATACTTTGTAAGTCCTCCGTTAGCTTGAATGACAGCTTCTAAACGCCTGCGCATACTACCGACTATGTTTGCTGTCTCTTCGGGTGTAATTTTAGCCCATTCCGTGCTTATGGCCTCTTTTAGCGATTCCTTCGACGTTATACAGTGAGATCGTATTTTTTTCCAACAAGTGCCAAATATGTTCAATCGTGTTAATGTCCGGTGATTGTGGTGGTGTTTTTTTAGCTGCTTACAATGGTATATTAATCACTCTTGCACAAGATAAGATGAGTGTTTAGGGTCACTGTCTTGTTGGAACAACCATTGCTTGTCATGTAGAACCAACTTTGCAACGCTGGGAGTCAAATTTGTCTCCAATACACGCATGTAAAGTTTATTGTAAATTTTCTCATCGATAAATTCCAAATTTCCCACTCCAGGTGGCGCAAAACACCCCCACACCATCACATTACCGCCACCATTCTTCACCGCTGCTCTTTAGTTACTTTCTGCCAAACCTTCTGTGCACCATCTGACCCAAACAGATTAAATTTCGATTCATCACTAGATATGACGGTATTTTAGACTACCGTGGCTGGATGGAGTGGAGTTCAAACTATCTACGGAAGCTAAATACCTAGGGTTATTTCTGGACAGTAAACTTTCCTGGAAAAGAAATACAAAAGAAAGACTCAGAAAGGGACTTAATGCCTACTACGCATGCAGGAACTCCATAGGTAAGAACTGGGGACTTCGGCCGAGGGTAGTGAAATGGATCTACACGGCGGTAGTTAGACCGGTTCTTACGTATGGCTGTACAGTGTGGTGGGAGGCAACAAGGGTAGACAGTTACTACAAAGAACTAGAAAAGGTACAGAGGTGTGCGGCTTTAGGAATAACGGGGGCCATCAGAAGTACACCACAGGCTGCATTAGACATTATTCTACACCTTCTCCCCCTTAAGGACTTTATAGTGGGTGAGGCAGCCAGAAGCATCTTTCGACTTAAAGAGTCATCGCTGCTCAGACATACAAGAACAGGTCATTCGAGACTACTGTCAGAGTTCTGTCTTCAGGGTCAGTCCAGGGTTCCAGATGAGCAATCGGACTACATAATTAAGAAAACAGAATTTCTGACCCTGCCCGGGCTAGAAATCCCTGAAAGGGATTCGTGGGTAGGAGTCCGCAACTTGCACGAGGGTTGGGCCGTCTTCACTGACGGGTCTAAAATGGAAATAGGCACGGGAGCGGACATTATGAAATCATTCAGACTACCGGATGAATGTAGTGTCTTCCAAGCTGAAATTTTAGCGGTATTGCGAGCTGCAGAGGAAATTTCCGGTAACATAATACCGAAAGGAGACAACATTACTTTCTACGTTGACAGTCAGGCAGCACTGAGGGCCATAACAAGCCATCAGGTTTCGTCTAGGGTAGTTAACGATTGTAGGCAGGTGCTAAGCCTACTTCTAAGGGACTACAACGTAGGCTTATGCTGGGTGCCAGGGCACTGTGACATTGAGGGTAATGAAATCGCGGACGAGCTGGCTCGAAATGGCTCAGCTTTGCATATTGAGGAAGCGGACAGATCGGTTAAACCGCCAATCAGCTACTTTTTCAAAAAACAGAAGGACCATATCCTAACCAGAATTCTTACCAACTGGGAAACAAGAGTGGGTTGCACTATATCGAAGGTATTGTTGCCTAGGTTAGATATAGCGAGAACAAATGCACTGATGGGACTGGATAGAAGAAGTCTCAGAATTGCAATAGGAGTCATTACAGGACACTCAATACAGGGCTATGACCAGCAGATGGGACAGTAGATCTCCAGACTTCTGCAGGATGTGCGAGGATGAGGACGAATTGGAGACAATAGAACACATTCTTTGTCATTGTCCAAGTTTGCAACGAACTAGGGGACATTTCGAAGACAGGTGTTGAAAAAATTATTAGTTATATAAGGGGTATAAGATGGTTGAACGACGGGGTGGCGGGTACTCGATGGACTAACAGACTTACATTAACATTACACCATGGACTCTCACACATTTTTTCTTTTCCATAAATTTTCTTTGCTGTAAACAGAAGGGATCCACAATGGACCCTATGGGTCTCCGAGTGGAGGTGCATCTTAGGATGTACCAAAATTCAGAACAAAAACTAATTTGTAAGGTATAGAAATAGCTTACTGCGCTGTAAACATACAATGAGTGAACAATTGAGCAAAACTGTAAAATTATCGCTGTAAGAAAAGAAGTGTAACATAAATACACTATTTTCCTTTTTTTCCTTGTATTATGAATTTGGTTTAATTGAGACTATAATTTTTTTGTGTTTTGCATTGTAAAGAAATCAAATAAGCGTATTACATACTTTTTTTTTCGTACATTTTTTCAACAATGTCGCCTGTGCCAATACTTATTTTATTCACTGTATGTTCATAAGTTGCTAAATGTCATTATTGTTTTTGTTTGTTTAAGGTCCAATTAGTATTGACGGTTGACGTTAGAATCAATATTGTGCGATTAGTTATGACGGTAGACGACGGTAGGACAAAACAAAACAAAAAGCTGATCGAAGAGCATTTGTACAAAATATAATTTGCAATTTGCGTTGTGACAGACTGTCTTCGTTTATAAGTATATAACACATAAATTTAAACTTTTATTTACAACTTATAAACAATGCGCGCAAAATGTCGAAGTGAAACCAATAACAATAAACAGCTGATCGGTCTTGAAGGTTGACGGTAGATTCTGCAACCTGCAGAAGTCTACCATCAATTTTAGTTGTCTCTCTGTAACACATGCAAAATGCAACCCCAACTTCAGCAGCTGATCGTCTACCGTCAACCGTCACGACTAATTGGACCTTTAGATGTATTGTTTTTTTTTTACAACTTTCAATTGTTATAAATAGACCCTTCAGACACAGACTTATCCCTTTTTTGCTACATCCATTTATTGTTTTTTCTTCATTTTACTTCATTGATGTAAATTGTATTAAAATGTATTTATTGTACTTAAAGTATTTTTTTTTTTATATGTTTCTGTTTTAGAGACAAACATCTCGCATCCAGGATATAAAAACGTAACCAAATTAAAATTTATTTAAAGGCCTTGGGACAATTTGGAAGCCATCTGCCGGATGCAGTTTATCCCGCCGTAGCAAAAAAGGGACACGACAGGTGCAGAAAACCTTAGAATTCTTGTTATTTGATATGCAAAACATCCACGATGCTTTAAAGGCCTAACAAATCTTGAAGCTTATTATGTGAATAACTCCAAGTCATAAATTACCAGAGATAGATATGAAAAATGACTTCTAAAGGTGCACAAACAATTTGATGCCCACAAGAGACATATTCTCCTTTTTGTAGACAATTGCCCAGCACATTTAAAATCCACCCAAGATAAGCTGAAACATATCTACTTGTCTACTTTCCCTTTAACATGACTTCAGCTATGTAGCCGATGGATCAAGGAATCATTCCGAAATTAAAGCATATTACAGAAAAATAATCCAACAGAAATGTTACCATAATGCTATAGCAATTGCCTTACTTGATGCAGTTCGGGAATTAAGCAGAGTATGGAAGTTTGAAGTAAAAATTAAACAATTGCAGATTGTTTTAAAAAGCTTGGTTTTCGAAACAATTCTACAGAAACGGGGGATGGAGTACCCTTCTGATGAAGACATTCTTCAAAACATTTTATCAAATAAGTACGGGGTTTTCCGTGTCGTGTCAGTATCTTTATCAATACTTTTCCACTTAGATTTAGGGGATAATAAATCGGACTCTGACGGAAACTTTAACTTTGGTAGATGCGTGATTTGAATTAATTGATAACTCGGCTGCATTTGACCGTTTTTTGCAATTATTATCGCCTGCAAGAGGTATCAATTGCAATATTCCGCCATTGTCTCTGTTCGCTGTTTACCTTTTGTTGTGATTTTGCTGTGGATGGTGCGAGTTGCTGATGATTAATAATTGAAACAGTCACAGCTGTTAATTGGAACATACATACATACGTATTATTCCCAAATACATCCTGGATTCCCTTGACCATCTGATCGTTGGTGATTAAATTGTTGGTTACTGCTGCTGCTTGTGTTGTTATTGCTGTATGACTTGTTTCTTGTATGTGCAGAGCTGTAAAAGTCTCCAAAGATGTCTGCGACTGACGGTGTTTACACGTGTCCCCAATGCAATAAAAATTCATCGCTTGAACGGCAACAAGATACTTATCGGGTCCAGCTAGATAAACAATTGCAAAGTGGAATGCAGCTGTTGAAATCAAAAGTAGATGAAATAATTCAGACTGTACAAATGGAGTTCAGAACCAAAATGAAGCCGTTGGAAGGTAAAGTCAAGAATTGTTTCAATATAGTGAATCCATTTGACAAATCTCTAAACGACACTGTGCAAGACCTAGATGCTCAAAATAATATACTTCAAAGACGATTAAATAGAGCCGATATTATTAGTGCTTTACCAGCGGGCATAAAACATCTACGGGATCCCGTTGTTAAAATTGCTTCGATATGTAGAGTAAACTTATGTGCATTGGACATCCAGCACTGCTGCTATATTAGCAAGGGGAAAGCAGTATTAGTCAAATTCAATTCTGTATATGTAAGAGATCTAATAATGGCTAACTACTTCAGAGGTAGTCCAATTTCCCTATGTGATGTAACTGTGACTGGGTCAGAAGCCGCATATTTTTGAATGACCACCTTAATTCAACTGCGTTCAAGCTTATCCACATTTGAAGAAAATTAAGAGTGGATAACAAGATTGAAAAGTTTAAGCTTAAGCCAAAAGCATATATAACGCATTTAAATGGGGTGTGTGAAGCGCTTGACTTAGTATAATGTGTCGATTTATTGGATGGTCCTAATGAAGTAGAAGTGTCATAGTCAAAGTTTTGAATTCAATGACTTTAAATAGATTCTTGGCTGTTGGCGCGGATTGTGGATTCGGTTATTCAATGTGTGAATTCAATTATTGATTAAATTGTACCAATTACATGATTTAATTGAGTTGCAGTTTGAATGGTGGGGTTTGCAGTTTGTTTCATTGGCCTGCAATCGTTTGAGGTGATTGGATTTATCATTTCGTTTTCTTAATTTATATATTGTTTTGCGTTTATTTTCTGGAAACAGATTGCCAAAAATAATTTTTGTATACATTTTTGATGAATCTCTCTAGTAATTTAGGTAATGTTGCAAATGATAACAGTGTTTTATATTCCCAGCTATGTAATTTAGATAATAATTTGAATATTGGTCACTTGAACTGTACGAGTTTTAAGTTGAGGGACAATTCATCTAAAATTCACGAGCTTAGGAGGATTTTAGAGGGTGGGCATTTGGATGTCGGAATCAGTGAAACTTGGTTAAAGCCGTATATATCAACCAAAGCTTTTAATGTATCGGGTTATGTCTGTCATCGAAATGATCGTCCGGATGTTAGAGTAGGGGGTGTTACACTTTTACAAAAGCGTGAAGCACAAAGTGGTGTATAGGGGTATCCGCTATGGGGTGTCTGAATGCATTTTTTGTGAGTTGTTTGTAAATGGTGTTACGCTTTTAGTGGGAGTTGTGTATGTGCCACATCGTAATTTATCTGCACTTGAGGAAGATATTTCAGATATGGTAGTTAGGTATTCCAATGTTATTATTATGGGGGACTACAACAAGAACTAATTTGATAGCGGGAAATCTGCTCTTGTAAGAAACATGTGTGATAGTCTAAATTTAGGCCTTGTGCACAATTCTATACCAACTTACTATGATGTTGGACATGATTCAACATCCTTACTGGATTATTTGTTATTGTCTCATCCTGAGCTATTAAAATTGTCAAGTCAATTTATATGCCCTGGTATTACGCATCATGCATTCATTTACATTTATCTACAAATAGAGCAGAGGCATTGTCAAGGTGCAACTTTAATGATATTTATTGACTTCTAATGTTGATGAACAGTTGGATATTATAAACGCAAATCTGCGGAGCGTGCATTCCACTGTGCCGGTAAAGAGATTCGTCTACAACAAATCTGAAGAAAACTGGTTCAATTCTCCGGAAATTCAATACCAGCTCACTCTTAGAGATCTTGCATTCTGGGCATATCTGCATGATAAGAGTAATGACAACTGGAGAACTTATTGCAGATGTCGTAATCGGGCGAAGCGTGTCATCAGGAAAATTAAAAGGCTGATACATGGTAATATTTTTAATAATAAAACACCGAAGGAAATTTGGTCGCTTCTTAATAGGAACGGAGTGGTGATATAGAGGAGGAGGCTCTGAACATTGATGTTGAGCGCTTAAATGCTGCTTTTGTGTCGATTCAATCGCCTAGTTTATTAGGCCCGCCGCGTATAACGGCTGATGCTTATGAGGAGTTTTCTTTCCTTCCAGTAGAATTATTAGACATTTCTGAAGCTTTTAATTCGATCAAGTCTACAGCTGTTGGCTATGATGGTTTTAGTTTAAAATATTTGAAGCTTTTATTTCCGTTCATAAGTCCTTATTTGATGCACTTTGTTATCACAATTCTTATGACATCAGTGTTTCCGAGCGATTGGAAAGTAGGAAAGATAATTCCGATACGAAAGGGAAGTGGTTCAAGTGCTGTTGAAGATTTTAGGCCTATCTCTATAATGCCTATTCTATCGAAGATGGTGGAACATTTAATGAAGGTACAAATGGTCAGTCATATAGGTCATAGGTTTTCGTTCCTAGATGATTGCCAATCGGGGTTTCGAAGTAATCGTAATACTACATCGTTACTTATAGGTCTCACAGATAATGTAAGAAAAAAATAAGTGATGGCGGATGTTGTGTGCTCCTTTCGCTGGATTTGGAAAAAGCATTTGATAGACTTGATCATACCATTCTTGTTGAAAAATTACATTACCTTTACAATATGTCTGCCTCGGCCTGTAAATTGATGTCTTCGTACTTAGGTGGTAGAAAACAATATGTTAGCTGCAACAGCTGTTCATCTAGCATACTACCGGTTAGTAGTGGAGTGCCTAAAGGTTCGGTGTTAGGTCCATTACTTTTTATTATTTTTATGAATGATCTCTTCAAGTGTGTTGTCACCAAGAATTGTTTAACTTATGCATTTGCAGATGATTTGCAAGTGATATTCGAAGGAGAGTATCAATTTTTAGATGTCCTTCAAAATACAATCAATTTTGCAATTGCAATGATGATTGATTGGATGTTCATTAATGGTCTTACTATTAATGCAAATAAGACAAAGGCTATGTTTTTTTTTTGGAAAAATAGCGTCTGGAGCTATTTCGATTTCTATTAATGGGGAAATATATTTGTTGTTAGTAAATTTAAATGTTTGGGATTTATTTTTGATAATAGGTTAAACTTTGAGGCGCAGGTGAATTCGGTATTTTCCAAGATTAATTTCACGTTGCGAAAGTTATATAATCTTGATTTGTTAACACCGCGACATATTAAGATTCAAGTAATACATGCGCTCATTATGCCACTTTTATTATATGGCTTAGAAGTATTTTCGGGTAGTTTAGGTGGTTTTTTGAGGAAGCTATGTCTATCCTTCAACAGTGTAATAAGGTATATATACTCTGTAAGGTGGCGTCAACACATTTCCCCATATGTGTTCGATTTTTTGGGATGTTCTTTTAATAACTTTTTAAAAATTAGGAGTATGCTCCATTTCTAGAAAGTTCTAAAAACGGGTACAACTGATTTTGTTGCAGATCTTTTTATATTCAGTAGGTCAACAAGGAATACGCAAATAATCTTTCCTAGGCTGACGTCTTGTTTGGAACGTTCTTTCCTTGTCCGTGTAGCCCATGTCTACAATAAACTACCGATGGCGTTGAAAACATTTAGCTTTTCTGTTACCACATATAAGATGCAACTCTGATATTTGAATTGTTAAATTATTTGTAATTAGTATACATTATGTTGTAGTAGTATACTTCGATTTCAATTGTTTGGGTATTCAGTCATTAAACTTACTCTCTAATATTATAAACACAGCATAGCTTGGGGTAAAGGCCTGTTATAAATGGAATGAGGATCTTTTAAATTTTTATAGTACAAGAAAAAATTGAATTTATTATAAATTGTATTCATTAATTGGAATAGTGACTCATTGTAGTAAAGTTGATCGTTATAATATACTGTAATTTTATATTATTATTAGTTGTTTATATATTTAAAAAAATATCAATTGTTGTATTATATAAATTGTTGAAATTGTTAACCGTATTAGGCCTTATAGGCTTGGTTAAAGCTTGATGTTAATAAATTTAAATTGAAAATTGGAAATGTTTTCCTTCATTTCCCCTGTTCCATACGAAGACTCTACGGAGTGGCTGGGGACTTGGCAGGCGGGCTGTCCGTACCATATACGATGGGCTATTCGTTGCTTGCGCAGCGTATGGTGCTCCGGTATGGTACGAAACAGTCATGTCTGTTGCAGGAAGAAAGAAGGTCCTTTCATGTCAGAGAGTCGCTTTGCTGGCGTGTATGCCAGTATGCAGGACAGTATCGACGGATGCTTTGCAGGTATTGCTAGGCGTGTCACCTCTTGACCTTGAAGTAATACGTCGAGGTATTGCTTTCAAGGTCAAAAAGGGGCTAACGCTTTCCGCGGCAGATTGGATTTCTGCATCTGATGTGGTAGATAGGGAGTGTAAGGAGAGCATGGCACTACTCGACGAGTGCCTTGTCTCGAGGTGGAGGACGAGATGGACGAACAACGACAATGGGCGGGTAACGTATGAGTTCATACGTGACGCGGACTTCGTACGGGGGCGGCCAGACTTCGGCTTCGGTCTAAGTCTGGGTTTTATACTGACGGGGCATGGCTCGCTCAATGCATTCTTGCATCAGAGGGGCCTGTCCGACACACCGGACTGCATGTGTGGTGGGGGACTTGAGGACTGGAGGCATGTACTGACTACGTGTCTCCTTTACCAAGACATTAGGGATTTAGTAGGGATGGGTATTACCCAGACGGGGCCTGGGGGGTATGACTGTAGTAGGGCTTTAGAGGACGATCGGACAATTGGGAGGTTGGGGCAATTTGCCCGTGGGGTTTTTAGTAGGAGACGACTTAGGCAGACGTAGTGGAGGTAGTTTCCCTACACATGCCGACTCGTAGACCTGATGCCGTAGAATAGCCGCCAAACTAGTGAAGTCCATTTTTGTTTTTTGTTTTATGTTGTCCCAGTCACCCGTGAGGGGGACTGTGTCCGTTGTTCTTGTGTGTCCTGTCCTGCAGGGCCAGGTTGTATGGCCTACGAATAGCCCGTGAGGGCTATTGTTAATTGTTGGTGGTGTTTTTGTTGCCATTTTGTGGCATGGAGGAGAAGTTGGTGGCCACCAGTCCAGAACTGTTTGGAGTTCAACTGGTAGTACAGTCGAACTTCCATATAGCGAATCTCAAGGGGACCAAAAAAAAATCGTTATATAGAAAATTCGTAATATAGAATTATTTTAAAAAAATTTTATTTTTATGTAAAGAGTGATTTGTTAAGAGCTTGATAACTTTTTTTTTAAAAAAAACGCATAAAATTTGCAAAATCTCATCGGTTCTTTATTTGAAACGTTAGATTGGTCCATGACATTTACTTTTTGAAGATAATTTCATTTAAATGTTGACCGCGGCTGCGGCTTAGGTGGTCCATTCGGAAAGTCCAATTTTGGGCAACTTTTTCGAGCATTTCGGCCGGAATAGCCCGAATTTCTTCGGAAATGTTGTCTTCCAAAGCTGGAATAGTTGCTGGCTTATTTCTGTAGACTTTAGACTTGACGTAGCCCCACAAAAAATAGTCTAAAGGCGTCAAATCGCATGATCTTGGTGGCCAACTTACCGGTCCATTTCTTGAGATGAATTGTTCTCCGAAGTTTTCCCTCAAAATGGCCATAGAATCGCGAGCTGTGTGGCATGTAGCGCCATCTTGTTGAAACCACATGTCAACCAAGTTCAGTTATTCCATTTTTGGCAACAAAAAGTTTGTTAGCATCGAACGATAGCGATCGCCATTCACCGTAACGTTGCGTCCAACAGCATCTTTGAAAAAATACGGTCCAATGATTCCACCAGCGTACAAACCGCACCAAACAGTGCATTTTTCGGGATGCATGGGCAGTTCTTGAACGGCTTCTGGTTGCTCTTCACTCCAAATGCGGCAATTTTGCTTATTTACGTAGCCATTCAACCAGAAATGAGCCTCATCGCTGAACAAAATTTGTCGATAAAAAAGCGGATTTTCTGCCAACTTTTCTAGGGCCCATTCACTGAAAATTCGACGTTGTGGCAGATCGTTCGGCTTCAGTTCTTGCACGAGCTGTATTTTATACGGTTTTACACCAAGATCTTTGCGTAAAATGTGGTCGAATAACACAAACCCAATTGCTGCGAACGGCGACGAATCGACATTTCACGGTCTTCAGCAACACTCTCAGAAACAGACGCAATATTCTCTTCTGTACGCACTGTACGCATTCGTGTGGTTGGTTTAATGTCCAATAAAGTAAACTGAGTGCGAAACTTGGTCACAATCGCATTAATTGTTTGCTCACTTGGTCGATTATGTAGACCATAAATCGGACGTAAAGCGCGAAACACATTTCGAACCGAACACTGATTTTGGTAATAAAATTCAATGATTTGCAAGCGTTGCTCGTTAGTAAGTCTATTCATGATGAAATGTCAAAGCATACTGAGCATCTTTCTCTTTGACACCATGTCTGAAATCCCACGTGATCTGTCAAATACTAATGCATGAAAATCCTAACCTCAAAAAAATCACCCTTTATGTTGAATTTTATTTAAAATAATTGGTAATTTTTGTCTGCGTTTGATTTTTCAATTTTTCCGTGTAGTCTACTATGCGAGCCTACAATTCTCTCACTTACAGAGAGTAGAAATGTAAATCTCTCACACAAAAACAAATAAAAAATTAAAATATGTGTGTGTATGGTGAGAGTGAAAAATGTGTTTATGTAAAACTCGTTATACGGAGATCAAAAACGCATGAGCATTCGAGTTACGGGCGTAGACAAAATTCGTAGTAAAGAAATATTCGCTATAAGGAAACTCGTTATAAGGAGATCAAAACATACTGAAAATTTAACGAAATTGCAGTGTTCTGGAAATAAATTCGTTATATAGAGAACTTCGTTGTACGGAAGTTCGTAATAGAGAAGTTCGACTGTAGTTTTGACTACGAAGTCTGACCGGAGACTTTCTGGTACCACGGGAGCCAGGGGCCCTTGGACTTTGTCCAGCCTGGCTGTTGGTGCGGCCCCTCGGGGAGTATCGTGGTGGCTGTGGTTGAAACCCAAATCGCGGGGAGAGCTTTAGCTCGATGTGGAGTTGCATTTTTCAACCGGGCACCGGGACCCATAGACCGGTAGGAGTGTTAGATAGGCTCCGCCCCTAACCAAGGGGGATCCCATGCCAAGTACATGGTTTTTCGAATTGGTACTCATGTACAGCTGTGCTGCATATGGGGGCGTTGGTAGATACATTGTATTTCACCCGGTACAACGTGACAGGTACTCACGTTAAACACAGCGACTCTGATGAGGCAAAGTGGCCAAAACAACTAAGAATTACATCATAATTCAAACCCAAATAAAAATGTAATTACTACATATGAATGTGTGTTTGTATTTTTCCTCACATGATATTGAAACATTTTTTTGCAAGTCTCTCTATAACGTAGTAATTTGCTGTTCTTCAAATGCTACGTTATAGGGAAGTTCGAATGTATTCGTACCTACTTCAGGTCACTAAAAGAATGCCATAACATGCACCACCATTACCCTGTAGAAAATTTCGACTTACGGAGACTTTAATTGGTTTCTCATGGAATTCGGATGTGTTTGCCGATTCGTCGTTCAGAATTCTAACCGAATTCCAAAGAAGGAATTCGGATTTACTGGCCGGCTCTTCGTTCAGAATTCTGATCTGATATCTTATGACCTTCGGACATTTTTATAGAACCCTCGTTCAAAATTCTGACTGAATTCTGCCGTGGTGTCTACAATTATTGAGTCTGTCTTTTGTTTAATTGAAAAATATCCGAATATTCACTTCTATGGTCGAATATGTGGTATGTGGAATACATAACACAGTTAGCTGTGAAATAACAGAATAATAACAAAACTATTTCCATCCGCTACATAAGTGAACTTCGCTACATCAGGAATAAAAAAATCTTCAGACATTCCAAACGGTAAATACTTCAGACGTATAGTTCATAGTATAGTTGTCTGAACAAAATATCCCTCTGACACAGCCATCAGAAAATGTTCAGAATTCGTTCAGACGTGTCTGAACAAAATTATGTCTGAACTAAATATTCCTCAAATTATACTTAAATGCGTTGTCACCATTTCCGTAGTTGGTATCCAATACATCCAATCCACTGGAGAAGTGAACAGGGTTGTCCGAATCATCTCCAAGGGCCATAAGAACTTGAAACTAATTCGAAGTAAAATGGGCCAACTTGAAACCAGCTGATTGCGAATATCACGAACTTTTGTAGCAATGTCAATAGCTTTACTTGGCGTCTCGAAGCTTTCCACAAAAATCGTGAACGTAGAATTGGTCAACAATTGACTTCACGGTTTTTGGGAAACGATCTCGCTATTTGAGGTCATTCGATTCATTGACATAATAACATAACGGTGAACACGCGACACCAAATGTCATCACGACCATTTCATAAACGTCTGATTGATTATTTTCATTTTCTCGCCACAGGAATCTCTGGGAACACGTGTCTTCAGGAGCGACAATAATTTGGGGAAACATCTCTTTTATGTCACGACACAGCACCAACTCGAAAATTGCGGGCATCGGCTTTTATTGGACCTTTCAACAATTTCGATCCAAACGAATTTTCCCCGGATTATTGGGATTAACAACTACGAAATGTCTCAAATACGTTGACACATACAAATTTTGATCTGACCGAGCTGTAAGCAAGCAGATGTGAGGTTCAGACCGTCCCCCACCCACTTGACCAAAAACTACCCATCCTAACGGCGTTTTAGGAGCATATGGGCCAGCTTCTTCTGATGGCAATATTTCGTCTGCCAAATCCAGATGGCAATTTATCGAATCTAATGAGTAACATCGGGGCTACTTTGCTGTACAAACTGATTTTTGATCAAAACAATATTGAAGCTTTGTATCGACAATTATAAATTTGTAACACCATAAATATTTTTTCAACATACCAACTCAAATTTATTAAGATTTGCCGGCCCGTAAGTCCAAGTTGTGTCACAAGACAGCTGTCCATCATAGTGACCGATGAACCTTCATCCAATAGGGACAAATGTTTCGAAACAAAAAATCCCTTCGAAACACAATTTAAAACAGACTCAGCATTAGGGCTACTTTCAGCAACATTTACATTCGGATTATTTTCAAACAAACAATTTCTTTCTGTCGGATTTTAGGATAGCCAAAGTTTGAGCACGGTTGAAAAAAATTAAGTATAATAAATGTCTATTTAATTTTATTGTTATTTAAATCTATTCAAGGGACTTACATAATGTGGTTTTGGAGCTATCTGGATACGGCTGGCGGCATCTGCTGGCTACTTGGAGAACGTATTGTTTTTGTTGCTCGTCCTTTGTAAGTAATTAGTGGTAATCTGTGATGAGCTTGACTTCTCGCTCTGCTTTCTCCCTCCAATTTGCTGGATCTTTTTCTAGAAATTCGGTGTTAATGTTTAATCTCTTGAACAACAGGTATGTCTCACTTGTAATTAGTGCTGGGATACCTTCTTCTAGGAATTTCGGCAGTTGTTCTTTTTTTAGTTTGATTCGCATATTTCTGGAGCACTTCCCATTTTCTTCTGCTTGATTTGTTAAGATTTTTGTAGCCATTTCGCTCTTTACAGTGTTTTGCACTGTCGGGTCAAACAATGGCAGGGCAAGAAGTTCAGGACTAAGATACCACAGGTGATTTATAATTTTGTTAATTCTCAAACGATGAAAACACAATTCAGATTAAACTGGTCACGGAAGAGTTGTATTTTCAGATAGTAAATAAATTTGGCCATCCAGCGGGCATGGTGTCCTGGACCTGGAGACCTGAAGCGCAATAATTTTCCGTCAAGATGGCCAAGATATATTAATGCTAACTGTAACAGTACTTTGTAGTCTCTTAGCTGGCATTACATTAGTTTTGTTTGCAGTTCTTCGTTGATATTCTCTACATCTTCTTTGGGTAGTAGTTTCAAAATATGCTCGCCTACATCGAACATGGATTTATTAATAGCCGACCATTCTTTTTGAAATCGCTTGAATATGTCTGGTTGAGGCTGTGCTTCCAAGCTTGCAGTCAAAACCCCTCTCAACAAGACTTCTAAAACGTGGTTTCGGCACGCTAGGTACAGGAGCTCTCGACCTAACATCTGCTCCAGGACATTGCAGTGCTTGGGTCTCCAGTGATACAGTATGAGGAAAAAATAGATACATACCATAGCAAACATATTTAAATGAGATTCCAAAGTACAAATATTTGTCCATAATAAGCAATAGTAATACTAAGAACGCATATTACGGAAATTGGCTCTGTTTTTTCGGTGTCAGTAGTTGTTACGTATTTATGGCCAGTATGTAACAGCATGGCCTTTAATTTGATGTATGACACGGGCAAATAGCTTTAGCCGTTCCAGAGATATGGGTCGCCGAAGTCGCCAAACTGCCAAAAAATCTAGATTTTCAAAACTTTGAGGCCTTAGCGGCACGGGTTAACATCTTCAAAGTGGGCCCAAACTTTGGCAATCTTAAAACCTAACCAAATGAAACATTATAGGGAAGTGCCCCGAAAAAAATCCGACATCGATTTTTTAAAACCACCCTAGGGGACACGCTTGCTGTTTTCGTTTCACTTGTTGGGCGACTTGTACTGGTACTCCGTATGCTTCTTACATTCAGCTTTAATTCAATTGCTGAAATCCAAAACCGTGGGTCATTCGATGAGTTTCCAAAAAAGCGGCATGATTTTGCACGTTAACTGCAAATGGGGTCAGTTTCTCAACAACATTCTCATGTATTGGTGGAAGTTCTCTCACCTGTTGTAGCTGGCATCGTATCGAGATATCGGGTCGGTCATATTTGGAGTTTAGCTGCTCAATTACCGTAGCGACGTTGTCAGTATATAAGATAACACCAGACACGTTTAAAGCCAATGTCATCTATTGTTTTCTATATATTTTGAACTTTGACCTCATTGTGGCACGGGTTGGCACACTCTGATCGACTTCAAATTTTACCACATGAATTTTTACATCAAATCGCATATTTAACCAATCCCCAAATGCAAAATTCGAAAAAAAAAATTTGAGGCGAAGTCTAATGTACATATCTTTATGGGGCCTTTTTTTTACTAAGTAAAGCTTGTATTAATTGATTTTGGTTCCGCATGAAATCTCGCATCATTGACTGCATGTTGATACTTTGTTCCTAATTGTTGCATGGGGCATGGGTTGTTGTTGCCTTTAGAACATTCGCGTTCGTAATATATTACAATATTGATTTTGTGTGTCCGTACTCTTGGCAGGTTTGGCATTGAACAAACCCGTTTTGTTTGTGAGGCTCTTCCATGGAAATTCTCCTGTGCAACAAGTACTGGAGATGATATATTGGGTGTAAGAATTTTTTTTATTTTCCGTATGTCCGATTGGTGCTCGACTTTGAACATTGGTTGAGGAACTTTTTTATTGTTCCGGATGTTGACCACAGCCTGTACTCAAAACTTTTCTTTTTCTAATGCTCTTTTTACGGAATCAACACCGACGTATGATTCTATTCCCTTTATTACCACTAAAATTCCCATGCTACTGTTCAGTCGGTATGTATAACAATTGTTCTTTGTATCATAAAAGTAATTCGAAACCCGTTTTCGGTGTACGCCTGTATTTTTGATTCGTGTATGTTGCCTCTCTTTATGGGCACAATATGAATACCGCTACTGCCATCTATTTGAGCAATGATGTTCACAAGCTCATTTGAGCTACACTCACGTAGGTATATTGGGGCAGGCTATGTATTTGATACATTTACTGAGCTAGAAGATTGTTTGACATTGGTGGCTCGTCACCATCCGCGGTTTTACGGTAATGCAGCAAGAGAGTGATATGCAGATCGATTATACAAAACACACCTCCATATATACATACATTATCGGCAGCGACAAGACATAACTAGATCCGCCATATAGCTAAAACATAATCCAAGTAAATACATACATACAACATTAATATGCATGTACGTACGTGTGTACGCATAAACGAAAGAGTGATTAAAAACAAATAAGATCAAAAAGGGAGAGCACATACAAATAAATACATACGTTACCATCTGGAGTAGGGAAATGTTCTGGGTATGTATGTATGTATGTACGTGTGCTCGTACAAATGTAAAAATAAACAAAATAATAGAAAAACATGATCTTTCAGCGACAATCCAACCAAGTGGATCGTCCCGATTCACTATTCAATTTTAAGGACGGCAAGCTTGGATACTGGCAGCTTAAGGACACCAGATGATGTACGTACATTTATTTGGCTTCAACGGCTTTTGTGACTAACTGTCAAATGAGTCAAAGGACAATAATTCACTATCTTTTCAGCTTCAATCTGCAGGCTATGGAATGTATGTTTTCTTGAGGTAACTTCTTTTAGTGTCACACGTAGAACCTTTTTACACACTGCACCATACGTTCTCGTACGCCACCTTCAGCTGAATTATGGAGGCAATTGAATTGACAGTAAATTCCCTTTGTAGACATTTTATCTTTTATTCGAGCCACATCGAATACTTCGTTGAACCGCTTCGCTTCTTGGCACAAACAAAATCTTCCCATTATTCTATCTTCAATGGCGTTGTAGGAGAATTTACTTTAGTCTGTATTTAGTGTGTATTTTTTTTTAACTTTTGTTTGGGGTTTTATCCACAAGATCAGACAATTTTTTATTAAATAATTTGTTTAGCGTTTTTGTAACGCCGTATATCTGCCTCTTGTAGCTGCTTAAAAACGATTGATTTTGGTTGCTGTGACATAGTCAGCTTTGATCAGCTTTGTTCGTTTGCGTATGTATCAGCCACAAAGCGGAAAATGTATATATACGAAAAGGCACGTTGGGCCGAGCTTGACAAAAATGTCCATGCTGAAATGATTGAGAAAATAATTCTTCTTATCATAAACCTGTTTATTCCGGCGAAGACTACTTCGTTCAAACCTCCAAAGAACTTTTAGTGTAATCAGACGTGCAAAGAAGCTATCAGATACAAAGAGGAAGCGTTCAGAATTTGGCGCTTAAATAAAAATGTCAATACCGAGCAGTTACGCAAACAGGCAAGATCATCGTGTGCCAGGGTACTTAGGCGCGAACAACTTGTTTACGAACAGCGTCTTCGTGCTAAAGTTCTTTCTTCTCCCAGGGGAAGTAAGAGCTTTTGGAAATTTGTTAAAAGAGTAAGAGACAATTATTCGTCTTCTATTCCAACTCTCGTTAACGATGGCCAGATATCCGCTGACCCGGTTGACAAAGCTAATCTTCTATCAGCAATTTTTGCAAACAATTCGTCTTTGCCAAAAAGTAGTCAACCACTCCCCGTAATCGCAATCGCATCTAGTTCGATGTGCCAGATATTTTTTCGAAAAGGTTCTTGCAGATCTTAACGTTAACAATACTCTGGGATCGGGTGGTATTTCAGCACTTGTCCTATGTAAGTGCTCTTCGACGCTAGCTCGTCCATTGCGCAATCTTTTCAACATGTCGTACCGTGCTGGTATTTACCCTTCACGTTGGAAAGTTGCCAATGTTCAGCCGATCCCCAAGAAACATGAGGCTACAAATCCTGAGAATTACAAATCAAATTGCAATATGTTCTGCGCTCTCGAAGGTCATGGAGAGCATGGTCAACTACCATCTTTTTAAGTATTTAGAGTCTAACGGCCTTCTTAATGATCGACAGTATGGCTTCGGAGCGATGGAGTCGATCCATTCACGCCGTTGGTGAAAGCATGATTTGTGTGTGGGGCCAAATGAACAGGGTTGATTTTAATGCAGAAAAGACCCAGTGCTGTTAGTTGTCACAAATCAGTTCCTAGACCTCTACGTGATGTAAAGCGGCCAAGAAGGCGTCAACGTTTAGGCTGGTAACTGCTTCTAAATGAATTGCCTTGGTACACATGCAGATGTAGCCTTTAGATGTAGATGCTGTCCTTAGTGAGGAAGTTTTCTTGTTCATCGAACGAGCATATGCTCGGGTTGGTTGTGTGCGAACAGTTGGTAAATTACCAACGAGTTGTTGACAGGTTTGTGCTTTGTACTTGAAAAAACTGCACATTGTCGTTGAACTCGTTTTGTAAGATTTCAGACCGATACGACCCAATAGTGATGAGAGATATAGGACTACATATATTGAAGGCTACCATGAAACGTTTCCATATCAGCATCTGAAAATAGAATACCAGAGAGCGGATTTTGTTTCGACAACAAAATCGGATGTTTAGTAGTACAAGGAATTGCCACATTCAATAATCTGCTACCATTGGAAAGTCAGTTTTCCAATGGTAGCCCAGTTATGAGATGTAGTTTTGAGCCAAGGTAGGCATTTCCAACAAAGTTGATGATGAATAAGATGTTCCGGCATTAAACCACGGGACGCGCAGTCTGCTGGATTGTCTTTAGTGGGCACTGTTCAAACCTTCACAATCAAAACATACACATATATACGTATGAATAAAAATTGCTATTGCGACAGCATTTGTTTGTTACAGTTTACCATTAATATAAAGTATGCCACATTCTTGCAATGTAATCAATAATCAAAATAAAGAATTGGCACACTAAAAAAATGTAATTCAGCAATTAAATAGTATATAAGACATAATAAAATCAATAAACTTTGAGAAACATCCAAACCGTTGAGTTGCTTTCTTCTTTTACACCCATTAACCAAGTTACAAGTGCTTGTGTTAAAATATTCATTATATTGGTGAATCACCTCGATAACAAAAAATATCAAAAGGGCAAACAAGCCTTATCAAAGACAAAAATCAACAACTTATAATAGACAAATTCGTCTTTTATAAACATTTTGGTGACCCCGACGTGATCTGAATTCCAGTTTCCCCCCACCAGTGGTAGGGAACTCGGAATACTCTAACACGCCTTGCACACATCCATCAGGACACCGGTCCCGACATCGAACCAAAGCAGAATTCCAGTTTCCCCCCACCAGTGGTAAGGAACTAGGAAAACTCTTGGCGAGCTGCAGCACACAGAAAGACACCAGTGGCACCCCATTTACGTAGTTCTGCCCGATATCCCGCAACTTGGCACAGGATCAAATCTACGGCAACTCTTCATCATAAAGAAATTGCATATCCTTTTATTTGGCATAGGACGGCATTCGCTGCATTTCCTCAAAAATTTTTAGTTCTGTACCCTGGCACAGAAGCGACACTCCCAAGGCTACAGTTGTGCAATAGCCTGAGGACAAGAAACGTCAGCTGAGTCTACAAAGATCAGAGCCCAAAAAAAAAACCAAAAAGACTTCAATATGACATTATTTAGCCAACTACTAGAGTCCCAACAAGCGACTGGCGATGTCATTGAGAGCATTATCCGAAACGTCAAAAAGGATGGAGCTTCGAGAAAAACAGTCCCGTATTATGAGGAACGTCTCAGACGATTGGATACGGCATGGTCTGAGTTCGAGACCACCGACAACAAAATACGGTGCCTTGAAAATATTCCAACTGACCACAAATATTTCACCGAGAAGTATTATGAGAAAATATCGGAACTTACTTTAAAGTACCGGGACATTTTCGAGACACCAATGATGGAATCATCTAATGAACCCGAAGTAGAAACAAGACAAAAGCATGCTGACGACAAGCCATCTGTGTCACTTAGAACAACAGTGACTAATAGGGATCCAGCGGCGCTAAGGGTTTCCACTACTAATTCATCAATTAGAAGACAAAATGTGATGATGGCATCGTTGAGACGGTTGCTTATCATGGATCCGACAGCGGCAAATATGGCTCTTAAGGAAAAGTTGTGGGAGCAAGTCCAGAATTTGCATTTCTCAATATGGGAATGCAGTCAAGATCCACAAGCAGAAGGATACGATATGGAGTCATATACAAATCTTGAACAACTGATCATTAACAACTTTAAGCTGTCGTCAAATACCACACCAGAAAGAAAATCCCAACCAGAGCAGAGCAACGCGTTACCTCTACCAAAAGTGACTCTCCCTCAATTCAATGGAGACTACCTTAAGTGGAGAACCTTTTTTGACATGTTCTCACAACTCGTACACAATCAACAAATTCCTACGGTACAGAAGATGTGGTACCTTAAATCAAACGTCATCGGAGAAGCTGGAAAACTAATATGTCATCTTTCAGCTACAGCGGACAACTATGATACAGCATGGAAGTTGCTACAAGAGCGATACGACAACAAGCGAGTTCTTGTCACAACTCTGATGCAGCAACTAACTGATCAACCATCAGGCGGGTCATCAGCAATGGCCATTAAGCAACTGCATGACGTCACACGAGAATGCCTGCATGCATTACAAAATATTGGGGTCGACACAAGCTCTTGGGATCCTCTTTTATTGCACCTATTAGTTAAAAAACTTGATCGTGGCACACATGTTCTTTATGAACGATCATTAACGGATCCAAAAGAACTGCCACGACTCAAACATTTCTTGACATTCCTGGAGACCCGTTTTCAATCAATAGAAGCAATGGGCCAGAAAGAAAAGCCGAGTCCAAAGGTATGTGCCTCTGCGGCTTCAGCCAATCTAAATAAAGATGTATGTATACTCTGCAAAAATGGCGCTCATCCGTTATATCGGTGTCAACAGTTTCAACAACTAACACCATCGGAACGTCTAAATTTCACACAAAAACACAAGTTATGCTGCAATTGCTTAAAATCAAGCCATGTGACCAAAAATTGCACATCGCGATCATGCACCAAATGCAATAAAAAGCATAACACAATGTTACATTTGGAGCCATCAAAGGCATCATCATATCAAGGGAGCGATCAAAAATTTAACTCCAAGAGAGCATCTACAGCTGCACCATTAACAAGCAATATGCCAAATGCAACAATTTCTTGTCCACCAAATAAAGTAGAAGCCACTTCACTCGCTGCAGCCAATAAACAATCGTCAAATTCATACGTGTTACTCAGCACAGCAGTGGTAATGGTTAAGAGTGACCATGCAGAAGTTGAGTGCCGTGCCTTGCTAGATTCTGGATCTCAAGTCAATTTCGTCACTGAACGTCTAGTAAAACAACTTGGTTTATCAATGAAGCCAGCCTCAATAAACATTAACGGAATTGGAACAACTAATACCAGGACACAGCATCGAGTAAATGTGGCATTACACTCTCGCATTAATGGATTTTCAACTCCACTTGAAGCATTGGTACTGCCTCGCATCATTTCTCCGCAACCATCACAATTTATCAACACGGATCCATCATTTAACCGCCCCGACAGAATCGACATACTACTAGGTGCGGAACATTATCATCAGCGCCTATCAGTTGGGCAAATTAAATTGTCTGAGCAACTACCAATATTGCAAAATACTACATTCGGGTGGATTGTCTCAGGTAAACTTGAGGAAGCGCATAGCTCAAATGTGGCATGCTGTGTCAGCACCACTGATGAAAGTCTTGAACAATCCATATCTCGCTTATGGGAATTAGATGATATTAAAACCAGAGATAAATTGCTCTCGATAACAGAAAGGCAGTGTGAAGAACACTTCACTCGACACACCTCGAAGAACCAAGATAATCGATTTGTAGTGAAGATACCGTTTCACCAAAGTCCTGAGGCGCTAGGCGAATCACATCGAGTTGCTCTTAACAGATTCTTATCACTTGAGCGGCGACTGCAAACAAATCCTGAAGTGAGAACAGCATACAATGCTTTTATGCATGAATACGAATCAATGGGGCACATGACAAAAATATCATCGGATTCAATTACCTCACCGAACTACTTTATTCCACATCACTGCGTATTACGGCCTGAAAGCTCTACCACTAAACTGCGCGTAGTATTCGATGCGTCAGCAAAAACATCATCAGGATACTCACTTAATGACTTTATGTACACAGGCCCGACTGTGCAAAGCGAGCTCTTCTCCATACTGTTACGATCTCGATTTCCCAGATTCGTTTTTACTACTGATGTCGAAAAGATATACAGACAAGTCATGATATCCCCCGAAGATCGTCGATTTCAACTGATTATCTGGAGAAATCACGTCGATCAACCCATATCATACTACCTTAACACTGTTACATATGGAACCAGAGCTGCCCCGTATTTAGCAACAAGGTGTCTACAACAACTGGCAAAAGACAACAGCTTTCGTTACCCGCTGGCTTCGAAATTTCTCCAAGAAAACTTCTACGTAGATGATGGTCTGGGCGGAGCAGTTAGCTTAATGACCGCAGTACAATTGCAAGAACAGCTAACGGAAATAATGAAGGAAAGTGGGTTTAATTTACGGAAATGGTGTGCAAATCACCCGCAACTGCTCAGAAACATTCCACAAGGAGATCTAGAAGTAAATTTAGATTTTGAAAATCCTCACGCCGACTCCATAAAAAAATTAGGACTCACCTGGCTCCCAAAGGACGATAAGCTGTGTGTTAAGGTTAATGTCGAAGCAGTCAAAAGAATCACTAAACGCACTATTACTTCAGATCTCTCGAGACTGTTCGATCCATTGGGAATGCTTGCACCCATCATAGTATCGGCCAAAATCCTAATCCAGAATTTGTGGCAGTTAAAATTGGATTGGGATCAATCTCTACCTGAAGAGCTTCATACAAAATGGCTCACATTCCGCTCGGACTTAAATGTGTTGAGAACGCTTCAGATATCTAGACATGTTTTCAAAGGAGGAATCCCAGAGGCAACTCAATTACACATTTTCTCTGATGCATCGGAAAAAGCTTATGGAGCAGCGGCATATATTCGATCAGCGCTTGGAACTCTGTGCGGCAGAACTAGGAGCAAAATTAGCAGCCAAAATCGCAGCGGACCTTCAAGTTACGAGCCCAATATGGTTTTGGACAGATTCCGAAATTGTTTTGTCATGGATACACTCACCCTCAACACTATACAATACCTTTGTGGCAAATCGGATTTCACGCATCCAGGAAACAACACAAGCAGAACAATGGCGTCACGTTAGCTCAAAAAATAATCCAGCAGACATTCTATCTAGAGGTATGTCACCTAAAGCCTTAAAAGAGTGTACTCTGTGGTTCTGTGGGCCATTATTTTTACATGGCAAGGAAAGTGTCTGGCCTCCAAAATTCAGCCCAAGTTCCTGCTCTAACAATTTGGAAAGGAAAAAGAAGGCACCCGAGTCACTTGTAGCAGCGGTAAATGAGCTTGACTTCGTATACAAAATCAACCACAAAAATTGTTTCCATCGCCTACAACGAATTGTGGGATACGTTTTGCGCTTTATACAACATACCAGGTGTCGGAGGGAGCAGCGAAAGACTCTGATATCACTCACGACGGAGGAATTAGATAATGCACTAGTTCCAATTATCAAGCAAATGCAAACATCCGATTTTAAGGAAGAGGTACAGTTGCTAAGAAGATACAATGAGCTACGAGGATCAAGCTGTTTAAGCAATCTTTCACCATTTTTGGACAAAAATGGACTGATTCGTGTTGGCGGTCGACTTGAAGCTTCATCACTGGCGTATGATTCAAAGCACCAGCTGCTCATTCCATACAATGATCCAATTTCAAAATTAATATTTGAAATGGGTCATAAAGACAATAAACATTGTGGTGCACAAACACTACTAGGAATTGTTCGACAAAGGTTTTGGCCAATAAAAGGGAAAATTATGGCTCGAGCTACAATACATCGATGTACCAAAGCCAAACCTGTCCTATTCAATCAAATAATGGGAAATTTGCCTTCCACGCGAGTCACTCCAGCCCGACCATTTGTAAATGCTGGAGTCGACTATTGTGGTCCAATAACCGTGCACTACAAAATTCGAGGGAAAAGACCGCACAAGGCATACATCGCAGTTTTTTGCTGTTTCGCAACGAAAGCTGTACATTTGGAGCTTGTCAGTGATTTCACAACCGACGCATTTCTTGGGGCCCTTAAAAGATTCATCGGTCGCCGTGGCCACTGTCAAAACTTGTATTGTGACAATGCGACAAACTTTGTAGGAGCAAAAAATAAGTTACCTGAGCTGTCAAGCATAATATACTCTTCCGACTCACAAAAAACAATTACTAATGAATGCACAAAAAGGGGTATACAGTTCAATTTTATACCGCCAAGAGCGCCACATTTTGGTGGGCTATGGGAAGCAGCCGTAAAATCCGCAAAACATCTTCTAGTTAGAAGTCTTGGAAATGCATCGTTGACATATGAAGAGCTGGAAACATTGGTAATTGAAATTGAGGCAATACTGAATTCGAGACCTATTTCACCGATGTCAAATGATCCGAATGATATAGCTGCACTTACTCCAGGACATTTTTTAATCGGAGAACCTCTCATAGCCCAAATTGACGCACAGGCTAAATCCACGAACACTAGCTTGGAAACCAGATGGAAGTTAGTTTCTCGTCTGAAACATGAATTTTGGAGCAGGTGGTCGCGGGACTATCTCAACGAACTGCAATACCGAAATAAATGGCAAGAACAGTCAAAAAAAATCAAGGAAGGTAATATCGTTATTGTCAAAGAAGATAACGTTCCAGTCATGAAATGGCCTTTAGGACGGGTGATAAAAACTTATAAGGGTGACGACAACATTGGAAGAGTTGCAGTTGCATTTCTACTTGTGTTCGCAGGAAATGTGGAAATAACGGAATTTGAACCAAACATCGGCATACACTTCGAGGGGATTGGAAACACTAAAATATCACAATCCGATTGGAATCTTGTAAGCTACTATGTATTACAACCATATTGGCGAGAGATGGCTGCATTCACGAATGGAACCATCGCATTAAAGCATTTATGTAATCTGATAACTCAAAAGACAACTTGTATGAATACATTAAAAACACTTGAATTGGGATTGGCAGACCTAAAGAATGAAAATATGCTACTAAAAGGCAAAAGGACGAAACGTGGTGCAGTAGACGTTGTCGGCAACATCGCTAATTGACTTTTCGGCGTGTTAGACTCTACTTATGCGGAACAAATGTCGAACACCATCAGCACAATTAAGGAAGATGAAAACAAACTTAAACTGATCTTAAGAAATCAAACATCAATTATTGACGCGACATTGAACGTGTTCAAACAGGACGAGATCACAATAAAAGAAAAGTTCGAAAACTTAGATGCTGAATTATCCGAAATCGTATCAAGGCTACACACGGATGAACATGAGAGTCATCAGGCAAAACTCTTCCAAATCTTCATATCCCTCTCAGTTCAGCTTTCTATGATTTCCGCCAGATTACATCGAATTCAGTCAACAATAATTTCGGTATTATACGACTCGCACCACGGAAAAATCAGCCCATTATTACTAACCAATTACCAAGTGAGGAATCACCTTTCCGTATCTCAGCAATTGCCGGTCAACCAGGACAATATTCTGCAGCTCTACAAGATATTGCATGTGAGAAGTGGAGTAACTGAAGACCATGTCATCTTTCACATAACAATTCCTCTATGTGGTCCGGAAACTTTTGAACTTTTCAAACCACATCCAATTCCATATCGAGCTAAGAACACAATGCTTGAAATCCAAACATGCAGTGATTTAATAGCTATTAACACGCACAGGGATCAATATTTTGTCTTAACTGAAAGACAGTGGATGTCATGCATGACCCTATCCGAAGATGAGTTTTTATGTAGAAACATGCAATTCAAGTACAATGCGGACGCAGACAGGTGCTTGTGTGAAATTTCACTTATTAATAATGACAGCCACGCTGATTGTAATATTGCACCAACCATAGATACCACCTCTTTTATACAATTGGGACACAAGAATCACTGGTTATACCCAATGCAAAACTCAACCCGAATAAACGCTGTATGCGGACAAGAGCACTCTCAACTGACTTTAAAGGACTCTGGTCTTCTGAAGATAAGTCCAAATTGCACGCTAAAACACAAGTCCTTCGTTATACAAGGTCATCAAATACATTCATCATCAATCTACACATCATACACTGCCACTACAAATATAAGCAATGTCATGCATCCAATTGAAGTGGAGTCACTGCTGAAAAATTTCCATCCGAAGAACTAATCTGACCAGCTTCGAAATATATCAGATATCCAGTTCAAGTTGCACCAACAAGTATTGACAGATTTGCCGTTGCAAATCCGATACATCAAATACCATCACGCAACTATTGCTTATGCAGCCCTTACCCTCGCAATTGGAACTATTATGATCATGATATACAAACGCACTCGACAGCGAAAGATGAAAATAAACCAGCAACATCCATGTCCAGCAGTTCGTCAAAACGTACAGCCAGCAGAATTTGAGGTGACTGTCACATAAAATATGAACGATGCCACAGATTGACCTAGAAATCAGGAAACATTTAGTACATCAATAACTTACATAATATTATTCATAACTTACTCAATAAATATTTTATAATACATTTGTACGATACAGTTTTGCTGAGATGTTTTTCCAGTCAGCAATAATCTTAGACTAAATAAACAAAACCGTAGTTGTACGTCACTTTAAGCAAAATAATAACATTAATGAGAAACCGTAGCAATTCAAATCTGTCATGTCAGCACATTATTTTTTAATTTTTTTTTATGAGCACAGCTCACGGCGGGGTGCATGTTCAAACCTTCACAGTCAAAACATACACATATATACGTATGAATAAAAATTGCTATTGCGACAGCATTTGTTTGTTACAGTTTACCATTAATATAAAGTATGCCACATTCTTGCAATGTAATCAATAATCAAAATAAAGAATTGGCACACTAAAAAAATGTAATTCAGCAATTAAATAGTATATAAGACATAATAAAATCAATAAACTTTGAGAAACATCCAAACCGTTGAGTTGCTTTCTTCTTTTACACCCATTAACCAAGTTACAAGTGCTTGTGTTAAAATATTCATTATCTTGGTGAATCACCTCGATAACAAAAAATATCAAAAGGGCAAACAAGCCTTATCAAAGACAAAAATCAACAACTTATAATAGACAAATTCGTCTTTTATAAACATTTTGGTGACCCCGACGTGATCTGAATTCCAGTTTCCCCCCACCAGTGGTAGGGAACTCGGAATACTCTAACACGCCTTGCACACATCCATCAGGACACCGGTCCCGACATCGAACCAAAGCAGAATTCCAGTTTCCCCCCACCAGTGGTAAGGAACTAGGAAAACTCTTGGCGAGCTGCAGCACACAGAAAGACACCAGTGGCACCCCATTTACGTAGTTCTGCCCGATATCCCGCAACTTGGCACAGGATCAAATCTACGGCAACTCTTCATCATAAAGAAATTGCATATCCTTTTATTTGGCATAGGACGGCATTCGCTGCATTTCCTCAAAATTTTTTAGTTCTGTACCCTGGCACAGAAGCGACACTCCCAAGGCTACAGTTGTGCAATAGCCTGAGGACAAGAAACGTCAGCTGAGTCTACAAAGATCAGAGCCCAAAAAAAAAAACCAAAAAGACTTCAATATGACATTATTTAGCCAACTACTAGAGTCCCAACAAGCGACTGGCGATGTCATTGAGAGCATTATCCGAAACGTCAAAAAGGATGGAGCTTCGAGAAAAACAGTCCCGTATTATGAGGAACGTCTCAGACGATTGGATACGGCATGGTCTGAGTTCGAGACCACCGACAACAAAATACGGTGCCTTGAAAATATTCCAACTGACCACAAATATTTCACCGAGAAGTATTATGAGAAAATATCGGAACTTACTTTAAAGTACCGGGACATTTTCGAGACACCAATGATGGAATCATCTAATGAACCCGAAGTAGAAACAAGACAAAAGCATGCTGACGACAAGCCATCTGTGTCACTTAGAACAACAGTGACTAATAGGGATGCAGCGGCGCTAAGGGTTTCCACTACTAATTCATCAATTAGAAGACAAAATGTGATGATGGCATCGCTGAGACGGTTGCTTATCATGGATCCGACAGCGGCAAATATGGCTCTTAAGGAAAAGTTGTGGGAGCAAGTCCAGAATTTGCATTTCTCAATATGGGAATGCAGGCAAGATCCACAAGCAGAAGGATACGATATGGAGTCATATACAAATCTTGAACAACTGATCATTAACAACTTTAAGCTGTCGTCAAATACCACACCAGAAAGAAAATCCCAACCAGAGCAGAGCAACGCGTTACCTCTACCAAAAGTGACTCTCCCTCAATTCAATGGAGACTACCTTAAGTGGAGAACCTTTTTTGACATGTTCTCACAACTCGTACACAATCAACAAATTCCTACGGTACAGAAGATGTGGTACCTTAAATCAAACGTCATCGGAGAAGCTGGAAAACTAATATGTCATCTTTCAGCTACAGCGGACAACTATGATACAGCATGGAAGTTGCTACAAGAGCGATACGACAACAAGCGAGTTCTTGTCACAACTCTGATGCAGCAACTAACTGATCAACCATCAGGCGGGTCATCAGCAATGGCCATTAAGCAACTGCATGACGTCACACGAGAATGCCTGCATGCATTACAAAATATTGGGGTCGACACAAGCTCTTGGGATCCTCTTTTATTGCACCTATTAGTTAAAAAACTTGATCGTGGCACACATGTTCTTTATGAACGATCATTAACGGATCCAAAAGAACTGCCACGACTCAAACATTTCTTGACATTCCTGGAGACCCGTTTTCAATCAATAGAAGCAATGGGCCAGAAAGAAAAGCCGAGTCCAAAGGTATGTGCCTCTGCGGCTTCAGCCAATCTAAATAAAGATGTATGTATACTCTGCAAAAATGGCGCTCATCCGTTATATCGGTGTCAACAGTTTCAACAACTAACACCATCGGAACGTCTAAATTTCACACAAAAACACAAGTTATGCTGCAATTGCTTAAAATCAAGCCATGTGACCAAAAATTGCACATCGCGATCATGCACCAAATGCAATAAAAAGCATAACACAATGTTACATTTGGAGCCATCAAAGGCATCATCATATCAAGGGAGCGATCAAAAATTTAACTCCAAGAGAGCATCTACAGCTGCACCATTAACAAGCAATATGCCAAATGCAACAATTTCTTGTCCACCAAATAAAGTAGAAGCCACTTCACTCGCTGCAGCCAATAAACAATCGTCAAATTCATACGTGTTACTCAGCACAGCAGTGGTAAAGGTTAAGAGTGACCATGCAGAAGTTGAGTGCCGTGCCTTGCTAGATTCTGGATCTCAAGTCAATTTCGTCACTGAACGTCTAGTAAAACAACTTGGTTTATCAATGAAGCCAGCCTCAATAAACATTAACGGAATTGGAACAACTAATACCAGGACACAGCATCGAGTAAATGTGGCATTACACTCTCGCATTAATGGATTTTCAACTCCACTTGAAGCATTGGTACTGCCTCGCATCATTTCTCCGCAACCATCACAATTTATCAACACGGATCCATCATTTAACCGCCCCGACAGAATCGACATACTACTAGGTGCGGAACATTATCATCAGCGCCTATCAGTTGGGCAAATTAAATTGTCTGAGCAACTACCAATATTTCAAAATACTACATTCGGGTGGATTGTCTCAGGTAAACTTGAGGAAGCGCATAGCTCAAATGTGGCATGCTGTGTCAGCACCACTGATGAAAGTCTTGAACAATCCATATCTCGCTTATGGGAATTAGATGATATTAAAACCAGAGATAAATTGCTCTCGATAACAGAAAGGCAGTGTGAAGAACACTTCACTCGACACACCTCGAAGAACCAAGATAATCGATTTGTAGTGAAGATACCGTTTCACCAAAGTCCTGAGGCGCTAGGCGAATCACATCGAGTTGCTCTTAACAGATTCTTATCACTTGAGCGGCGACTGCAAACAAATCCTGAAGTGAGAACAGCATACAATGCTTTTATGCATGAATACGAATCAATGGGGCACATGACAAAAATATCATCGGATTCAATTACCTCACCGAACTACTTTATTCCACATCACTGCGTATTACGGCCTGAAAGCTCTACCACTAAACTGCGCGTAGTATTCGATGCGTCAGCAAAAACATCATCAGGATACTCACTTAATGACTTTATGTACACAGGCCCGACTGTGCAAAGCGAGCTCTTCTCCATACTGTTACGATCTCGATTTCCCAGATTCGTTTTTACTACTGATGTCGAAAAGATATACAGACAAGTCATGATATCCCCCGAAGATCGTCGATTTCAACTGATTATCTGGAGAAATCACGTCGATCAACCCATATCATACTACCTTAACACTGTTACATATGGAACCAGAGCTGCCCCGTATTTAGCAACAAGGTGTCTACAACAACTGGCAAAAGACAACAGCTTTCGTTACCCGCTGGCTTCGAAATTTCTCCAAGAAAACTTCTACGTAGATGATGGTCTGGGCGGAGCAGTTAGCTTAATGACCGCAGTACAATTGCAAGAACAGCTAACGGAAATAATGAAGGAAAGTGGGTTTAATTTACGGAAATGGTGTGCAAATCACCCGCAACTGCTCAGAAACATTCCACAAGGAGATCTAGAAGTAAATTTAGATTTTGAAAATCCTCACGCCGACTCCATAAAAAAATTAGGACTCACCTGGCTCCCAAAGGACGATAAGCTGTGTGTTAAGGTTAATGTCGAAGCAGTCAAAAGAATCACTAAACGCACTATTACATCAGATCTCTCGAGACTGTTCGATCCATTGGGAATGCTTGCACCCATCATAGTATCGGCCAAAATCCTAATCCAGAATTTGTGGCAGTTAAAATTGGATTGGGATCAATCTCTACCTGAAGAGCTTCATACAAAATGGCTCACATTCCGCTCGGACTTAAATGTGTTGAGAACGCTTCAGATATCTAGACATGTTTTCAAAGGAGGAATCCCAGAGGCAACTCAATTACACATTTTCTCTGATGCATCGGAAAAAGCTTATGGAGCAGCGGCATATATTCGATCAGCGCTTGGAACTCTGTGCGGCAGAACTAGGAGCAAAATTAGCAGCCAAAATCGCAGCGGACCTTCAAGTTACGAGCCCAATATGGTTTTGGACAGATTCCGAAATTGTTTTGTCATGGATACACTCACCCTCAACACTATACAATACCTTTGTGGCAAATCGGATTTCACGCATCCAGGAAACAACACAAGCAGAACAATGGCGTCACGTTAGCTCAAAAAATAATCCAGCAGACATTCTATCTAGAGGTATGTCACCTAAAGCCTTAAAAGAGTGTACTCTGTGGTTCTGTGGGCCATTATTTTTACATGGCAAGGAAAGTGTCTGGCCTCCAAAATTCAGCCCAAGTTCCTGCTCTAACAATTTGGAAAGGAAAAAGAAGGCACCCGAGTCACTTGTAGCAGCGGTAAATGAGCTTGACTTCGTATACAAAATCAACCACAAAAATTGTTTCCATCGCCTACAACGAATTGTGGGATACGTTTTGCGCTTTATACAACATACCAGGTGTCGGAGGGAGCAGCGAAAGACTCTGATATCACTCACGACGGAGGAATTAGATAATGCACTAGTTCCAATTATCAAGCAAATGCAAACATCCGATTTTAAGGAAGAGGTACAGTTGCTAAGAAGATACAATGAGCTACGAGGATCAAGCTGTTTAAGCAATCTTTCACCATTTTTGGACAAAAATGGACTGATTCGTGTTGGCGGTCGACTTGAAGCTTCATCACTGGCGTATGATTCAAAGCACCAGCTGCTCATTCCATACAATGATCCAATTTCAAAATTAATATTTGAAATGGGTCATAAAGACAATAAACATTGTGGTGCACAAACACTACTAGGAATTGTTCGACAAAGGTTTTGGCCAATAAAAGAGAAAATTATGGCTCGAGCTACAATACATCGATGTACCAAAGCCAAACCTGTCCTATTCAATCAAATAATGGGAAATTTGCCTTCCACGCGAGTCACTCCAGCCCGACCATTTGTAAATGCTGGAGTCGACTATTGTGGTCCAATAACCGTGCACTACAAAATTCGAGGGAAAAGACCGCACAAGGCATACATCGCAGTTTTTTGCTGTTTCGCAACGAAAGCTGTACATTTGGAGCTTGTCAGTGATCTCACAACCGACGCATTTCTTGGGGCCCTTAAAAGATTCATCGGTCGCCGTGGCCACTGTCAAAACTTGTATTGTGACAATGCGACAAACTTTGTAGGAGCAAAAAATAAGTTACCTGAGCTGTCAAGCATAATATACTCTTCCGACTCACAAAAAACAATTACTAATGAATGCACAAAAAGGGGTATACAGTTCAATTTTATACCGCCAAGAGCGCCACATTTTGGTGGGCTATGGGAAGCAGCCGTAAAATCCGCAAAACATCTTCTAGTTAGAAGTCTTGGAAATGCATCGTTGACATATGAAGAGCTGGAAACATTGGTAATTGAAATTGAGGCAATACTGAATTCGAGACCTATTTCACCGATGTCAAATGATCCGAATGATATAGCTGCACTTACTCCAGCACATTTTTTAATCGGAGAACCTCTCATAGCCCAAATTGACGCACAGGCTAAATCCACGAACACTAGCTTGGAAACCAGATGGAAGTTAGTTTCTCGTCTGAAACATGAATTTTGGAGCAGGTGGTCGCGGGACTATCTCAACGAACTGCAATACCGAAATAAATGGCAAGAACAGTCAAAAAAAATCAAGGAAGGTAATATCGTTATTGTCAAAGAAGATAACGTTCCAGTCATGAAATGGCCTTTAGGACGGGTGATAAAAACTTATAAGGGTGACGACAACATTGGAAGAGTTGCAGTTGCATTTCTACTTGTGTTCGCAGGAAATGTGGAAATAACGGAATTTGAACCAAACATCGGCATACACTTCGAGGGGATTGGAAACACTAAAATATCACAATCCGATTGGAATCTTGTAAGCTACTATGTATTACAACCATATTGGCGAGAGATGGCTGCATTCACGAATGGAACCATCGCATTAAAGCATTTATGTAATCTGATAACTCAAAAGACAACTTGTATGAATACATTAAAAACACTTGAATTGGGATTGGCAGACCTAAAGAATGAAAATATGCTACTAAAAGGCAAAAGGACGAAACGTGGTGCAGTAGACGTTGTCGGCAACATCGCTAATTGACTTTTCGGCGTGTTAGACTCTACTTATGCGGAACAAATGTCGAACACCATCAGCACAATTAAGGAAGATGAAAACAAACTTAAACTGATCTTAAGAAATCAAACATCAATTATTGACGCGACATTGAACGTGTTCAAACAGGACGAGATCACAATAAAAGAAAAGTTCGAAAACTTAGATGCTGAATTATCCGAAATCGTATCAAGGCTACACACGGATGAACATGAGAGTCATCAGGCAAAACTCTTCCAAATCTTCATATCCCTCTCAGTTCAGCTTTCTATGATTTCCGCCAGATTACATCGAATTCAGTCAACAATAATTTCGGTATTATCCGACTCGCACCACGGAAAAATCAGCCCATTATTACTAACACCTGCTCAACTTGAATCAGAGCTAGTGCAAGTGAGGAATCACCTTTCCGTATCTCAGCAATTGCCGGTCAACCAGGACAATATTCTGCAGCTCTACAAGATATTGCATGTGAGAAGTGGAGTAACTGAAGACCATGTCATCTTTCACATAACAATTCCTCTATGTGGTCCGGAAACTTTTGAACTTTTCAAACCACATCCAATTCCATATCGAGCTAAGAACACAATGCTTGAAATCCAAACATGCAGTGATTTAATAGCTATTAACACGCACAGGGATCAATATTTTGTCTTAACTGAAAGACAGTGGATGTCATGCATGACCCTATCCGAAGATGAGTTTTTATGTAGAAACATGCAATTCAAGTACAATGCGGACGCAGACAGGTGCTTGTGTGAAATTTCACTTATTAATAATGACAGCCACGCTGATTGTAATATTGCACCAACCATAGATACCACCTCTTTTATACAATTGGGACACAAGAATCACTGGTTATACCCAATGCAAAACTCAACCCGAATAAACGCTGTATGCGGACAAGAGCACTCTCAACTGACTTTAAAGGACTCTGGTCTTCTGAAGATAAGTCCAAATTGCACGCTAAAACACAAGTCCTTCGTTATACAAGGTCATCAAATACATTCATCATCAATCTACACATCATACACTGCCACTACAAATATAAGCAATGTCATGCATCCAATTGAAGTGGAGTCACTGCTGAAAAATTTCCATCCGAAGAACTAATCTGACCAGCTTCGAAATATATCAGATATCCAGTTCAAGTTGCACCAACAAGTATTGACAGATTTGCCGTTGCAAATCCGATACATCAAATACCATCACGCAACTATTGCTTATGCAGCCCTTACCCTCGCAATTGGAACTATTATGATCATGATATACAAACGCACTCGACAGCGAAAGATGAAAATAAACCAGCAACATCCATGTCCAGCAGTTCGTCAAAACGTACAGCCAGCAGAATTTGAGGTGACTGTCACATAAAATATGAACGATGCCACAGATTGACCTAGAAATCAGGAAACATTTAGTACATCAATAACTTACATAATATTATTCATAACTTACTCAATAAATATTTTATAATACATTTGTACGATACAGTTTTGCTGAGATGTTTTTCCAGTCAGCAATAATCTTAGACTAAATAAACAAAACCGTAGTTGTACGTCACTTTAAGCAAAATAATAACATTAATGAGAAACCGTAGCAATTCAAATCTGTCATGTCAGCACATTATTTTTTAATTTTTTTTTATGAGCACAGCTCACGGCGGGGTGCATGTTCAAACCTTCACAGTCAAAACATACACATATATACGTATGAATAAAAATTGCTATTGCGACAGCATTTGTTTGTTACAGTTTACCATTAATATAAAGTATGCCACATTCTTGCAATGTAATCAATAATCAAAATAAAGAATTGGCACACTAAAAAAATGTAATTCAGCAATTAAATAGTATATAAGACATAATAAAATCAATAAACTTTGAGAAACATCCAAACCGTTGAGTTGCTTTCTTCTTTTACACCCATTAACCAAGTTACAAGTGCTTGTGTTAAAATATTCATTATCTTGGTGAATCACCTCGATAACAAAAAATATCAAAAGGGCAAACAAGCCTTATCAAAGACAAAAATCAACAACTTATAATAGACAAATTCGTCTTTTATATCTCCAATCTAGAACATTTGTTAAACGTTGTATTGTTGCAACTCGATTCGCGACGTAGACTTTCAACCGTTAGAATTATTTCTTAGCCACCCAAGAACGTCCAGTATACAATACTTCCAATGTTGAATTCTATATTGACTATTACTTTATTTATTAGCTTTGCCAACAAGGTTGCTGCAGTTAATTCCAGTCGAGGGATTGTTTAAATTTTCGGAGTAACGACTTTTGTTTTGATTATTCTTAGAGAATTCATTATGAATGATTGTATGATGAGGTTCACGGTAAATTAGGCATCTTGTGCTTAGTCTGCAGGATGACTGCATATGTTCAGGGTTAAGACAGTTGCGACAAAGGCGACGCTGATTTATGAAATTTTTCTTCTCCGATGGAGCCAGAGTTGGGAATCGGAAGCATTTATAGAGTGGATGACATTTATGGCAACATGGACAGTGGTCATCATTCATCGATTTTCCTTACTTGTTGTAGGATTCTTCTCTACTTCCAGAGATTCCAGAATTCGCATTTCAGATATTGGTGGAATGGATGTGTTAGCTTTTAGCGATTGCTCCCATTCCTTTCGTGTTTGCAGGCCTAGTTTTTGCGTACTCAGGTAGATTAGAATGGAGTCCCACCTAGATATATCGATCTTCATCGATTTTAATTGAGACAGGCATGTTCTCATACTATCAAGTAAAATTGTTATATTTTTAAATGTTCCGTCAGAGGATGGAATTGAGAATAAACGTCTCAATATTTGCTCAATTAGTAGACAGCTTCGCGAATTGTTTTATTATTTCTGGATAAGTTGTATAAATAGTTGCTTTTGTTACGAGGACCGCAACAGTGTTGATCTTTGTTTCTTCAAGAAATATTTCCGTGGGGGAAGTAGGCCTAATATGAGATGTAGTTTTGAGCCAAGATAGGTAGTTCAGCTACACACTCTAGATGTCAGTAATTGGCATGGCATTATTTGAAAGGTTTTCAAAGCAGATAATTTTTTTTTAAACAAATAATGTTTAAATACCCTCTTGGAAATGTTCAGCAAACGACTTGGGACGTCTGCCCTATGTACGGTCTTTGCTGCTGGTGGGTATTCATTAACCATGCTAAAAGGAGTCTTAGTACACGAACTTTTCAAATAGAAATATTTTTGAACCTTCGCGATGGAGTTATTGTGATAGACAAGCGAGTTGAACATATCTCGATATGAACTCCAGTCGAGATAATCCCCTGAAAAAGTAGGCAAATCAATATGTGTAGCTAAAAAAAGTGCTTGCGGGTACGGTTGGAGTCTGGTATAAAATTCAATAGGAAATCAAGTCGTAGCACTTATGGTAAGTGTCGGTACTTATGTAAGGCACATCTTTTACCTGTATGGAATTATCTCCAACCATCTCTACGATTTCTTCGTATCCCGTCATTGAAAGTTTTGAAACTGCATTCCAAATCCTCCAAAATCGCTTGAACATATCCTCTTGATATGTCATCCTTCGGTTGAGCTCTGATGCGGGCATAGACAACGGCTGCGTATGCGTATAACTGGGACGCATCACTGAAGGCGTGTAGATCGATCGTGGTTTTATTTGGCCTGTACCCGATCCATCTCGAAATTCGAATCTCTTCGATGGCTTTTAATTTGTAACTAAAGTGAGCCCATTCGTTCTGGATTTCAAGTTGTAGAGTATCTTCCCAAAAGAGCATCAGTCTCCATAGCTGTTGGAATATGATTTTCGGAATTATTGTTGTTGCAGAAAGCCATCCCAATGGATCAAATAGATTACATCGAAAAACGAAAGTCGTCATTTGTCATCATTAGTATTCCAGTTTGTACCAAGTGCTTTGGATATATTCGGTTGATGAAGAGAGAGAGTACTAGTCTGACTGTGATACAGTGTAGAAGTTCGCGATGTCAACAACTGCGTAAGGTGCAAGATTTGCAATGGAAAGTTGCATTACTTTTGTTCAGATACTGACGATCTCAATGCTTTGGAAGCTATAAAAAATGCAAAAACATTGTTTATAATTGCAATAATTGCCTGAATGTGTCGGGAGATTTGGTGGCTTGTGTATCGTTGCTCTCTGGTGAAGTTAAAGAGCTTAAACTATTGCTGAATAACTTTCTCAATTCAAATAGAAAAGTACCAACAAGTGCTTCTTCTTTTTCTAATACTGGTTTGTCAACATCTAATGCAGTTGTGCCCTCTCTTGCTTCTTCAAATATTCAATTGGTTTCATCTAACTCGTCCGTCAAATTTGATCAACCTGTTCGTGAGCATGCAGACTTGGACTGTAATGGTGTTAGTGCACATTTGTTTAATGAGAATTGTCTCGCTAACTCTGCTGTTGGTGTTGCTGCTATCCAACATAGTGTTGCTGCTTGCTCTTCTAATAGTGCTCATCATGTCTCTCTTGCGTTTGCTAATGAGTGTGCTGAATCGACAGATGCAAATCACGACCCAGCAAACATTGCAGTGTGGAATAAAGTTAAACCACGTAAAAAGGCTGTGATCGTTGGTCAGTGCAATAATGATGATCTTGAGGTTGTTGTAAGAAAGAAATGGGTTCATCTATCGTCATTTAAACCCAATGTTTCGGAGCAGCAAATTATGGATTATGTTGAAAAATATATTGACATAAGCAAAATGCATTTATCATGCTACAAATTAGTGAAGAAGGATGCTAATTTATCGGATCTAAAAGCATTAATTCTAAACTCGGTATTACTTCTGATTTCTACAATGAGCTTTTTAAACCATATATGGCCCGCAAATGTTCAAGTTCGCCCATTTAAGAATTTTCAGACGGATCATCAACATGCACCTCGCACTTAAAACCAAATGCTTTTTCGTCGCTTAATATCTACTTCCAAAATATTGCTGGAATGAGAACTAAACATAATTTAGTCTTTTCTGCATCATCTCAAGCCGCTTAATGATTTTGTGATTCTTGTTGAGACATGGTTGAATGAAGACTTTTATGATGGTGAATTCTTTGATACAATTCTTTACAATGTGTACCGCAAAGACCGAGATCCTCTTAAAACAGGCTGTTTACGTGGAGGCGGAGTTTTGATCACGGTTAAAAAACGTTTAAAATCTACGCTTTTGCAATTGCCGAATAATGACACAATCCTGGACCAGCTGTGTATACTAGGGTGGAGTGAAATTCAAAAAAAAAAAGTTAACCTCGGAAAGAGATGTAGTCTGGGGTCCTAATGAGGGGAAAAATAAAGAAAAAAATTTTAAAAAATTTTTAGGTGTCGCGCCACTCCCTCGAAATTTGGAAATTATCGCTATTTTGGCGTAGATTTTAGAAAAATCCTAAAAAGTTTTATGTCAATAAATGTTTGCAATAGCGTAAACAATGAAATAAGGGCATGAAAAAATTTAAAAAAATTTTTCTCATTGTTCAAAAATTTCAAAAAGTAAAATAAGTCAAATCGTCCCTTCTTCAGAAAATTGACTGAACAATGAAATCGCCACCAAAGCTACAAATATTATCCTCATATTTGCCTCAAATACTTTTGTTTGGGCACTGAACAAGCTCAAACTTTTAAATTTCCAATAAGTTAAGTCGTTAATTTTTAGGATTTTTCTAAAATCAACACCAAAATAGCGATAATTTCCAAATTTCGAGGGAGTGGCGCGACCCTAAAAATTTTTTAAAATTTTTTTCTTTATTTTTCCCCTCATTTGGACCCCAGACTACATCTCTTTCCGAGGTTAACTTTTTCAAATTAAAAAAAAAGCATGTTTTCACTCCACCCTAGTGTATACGCTTAGACGGGACTGAGGGTTCCTTATTTGTATTCGCATCATATATTCCGCCTGGTAGCCAATATGACGTTTATGATGCACATGTCCAAAATATTGCTAAGCTTGCTCCAGATGATGAGAGTGATGGATGTGTAATCCTAGGTGATTTTAATTTAAGTAAAGTTAACTGGTCGGTATTGCCGAAATCAAATGCTTTGTTTCCTACTAATGTCAATTCTGTCATTGAAATTAATGTTATTGATACAATTCTTAGTCTATCCCTTGCTCAAATTAATTCATTTTACAATAATATTGGTAGAATTCTTGATCTCATTTTTATATCAAACAATATGCACTATCTTATTTCAGTATGTGATTATCAATTTTGTACTCCAGATAATCATCATGTTTAAATTTGCTTAAACATTGAATTTTATAAATTTTTTAATTTTACAAGTTTAGGCAATCGTTTTGATTACAATGCTTGTGATTTTGTATTAATTAATCATCTCATCTCGAGTATTGACTGGACACATATTTTTATGGGCAGAACAATTCATGATTGTTATTCTGAGTTCATAAATAGAATTGTTGAAATTCTTCATGCTAAAGTTCCTTTTTGAAGCCGAAATGTTACAAACTTCCCTGGTATACTCCGGGTTTGAAAAAATTAAAGAATCTGAGAAATAAATTCCACAAAATCTTTAAATCCTCAAATTCTACATATAGCAAAAATAAATATGAGCGCTACTCTAGAGAATTTTCTTTTTTAAATAAATTTCTTTATAAGCAGTACATTATTAGCTTTGAAAACAAAATTAGCAGTAATCCTAAATCATTTTGGAATTTTATAAAGTCAAAAAATCGCAATAGTGACTTCCCTTCCTCAATATTTTTTGGTGATAATTTTGCCAATTCACCTCATGATCAGGCAAATTTATTTGCAAGTTTTTTCAAATCTAACTTTGAGCCTTTTACTCAGTCTTTTGATTATAAACTGTTGGAAAATGTTGTGTCTGTTTCGGATCTGACATACTTCCAGTTTAGTGAAACGAACATTCTATCTGGATTATCTGTTTTGAAAGAAACAGTTAGAACTGATATAGATGGTATTTCTGCTCTGTTCCTTAAAAGATGTGCATCTTCTTTTTCTTTTCCACTCCAGTATATCTTTAATTACTCGTTAAAAATTGGTACATTTTTAGATTGCTGGAAAATTTCTTCTATTACTCCTATTCATAAGTCTGGCTCTAAAGCTGACACTCGCAATTATAGACCAATTTCAAAATTATCAACTATGTCCAAGTTATTTGAGCATTTAGTTTATGAAAAGTTATTTCCGTCTACTTATCGCTTTATATCTGAATTCCAACATGGTTTTATAAAAAATCGTTCAACTATCTCCAATCTTTTGGTTTTTACGAATTTTTGTATTAATAGCTTTTGTAAAGCATTTGATAAAGTCAATCACTACATACTTCTCTTGAAACTTGAACAAATTGGGTTTCCAGATTCACTAGTGAAGTGGTTTAAATCTTATTTGAGTAATAGATTTTGTTTTGTGTCAATTGATGGTTCTTACTCTGAACTGTATCTAGCCACCTAGGGTGTACCACAGGGTAGTGTTTTAGGCCCTCTGCTTGACTTATGTGACTTAAGTTCTTGCCTCAAGTCGTCTAACTTTCTAATTTATGCTGATGACATAAAATTATATGCGAATGTTTTGAATCCTCGGGACATTAAACTGATTCAAGAAGATATTGATCGATTGGCTTCTTGGTGTGATTTAAATCATTTACCTCTGAATGTGGCTAAATGTTTCCATCTTTCATATGGCAGGCGTAATAATATGGTTATTTCTAATTATTCAATTCATGGTCACTTTGGTCTTATTGATTGTCCTTTTCTTCTGAGTCGCATTGATTTCAAAGTTCCTACTAGATTACTTAGGCATAATGAATGTGGCTAAATGTTTCCATCTTTCATATGGCAGGCGTAATAATATGGTTATTTCTAATTATTCAATTCATGGTCACTTTGGTCTTATTGATTGTCCTTTTCTTCTGAGTCGCATTGATTTCAAAGTTCCTACTAGATTACTTAGGCATAATGAATTTTTTACTGTTACGTGCCATTTTGAACCCATTATGAGGTCCACGAGGGAATTTAATAATTTACATATGAAATATGATATTGATTTTTCGTTTTCTTTAAGTAAATTTATCGATTTGTTGAATTTAATATATTTTTAGGATAATGTGTTAGCTAGTCTGTAAGGTTTATGTACCATAGACTAATGAATGAATAAATAAATACTTATATTTCGTGTCTCTTCAGGAATACTCTTCAGTGAGACGATGAATTTAAATTCCATTTCCTTAAGTGAAATTCATATTATCTTAAACGTTGAGAAAGTTGTTTCCGTAATTGAAGGGCTTCCGTCCAAGATATGACGTCATCGACAGATGTATCTGTTCGTAGCTTGACTCATTCTTCTGGGTAGTTGCGTTCTTCGTCTGCTGCCAATTGATGTAGTCTGTAATCGCTAAGTAGGGTGCAGAGGTTGTTCCATATAAGACACAGTTTTAAGAGCGTATAGAAAGACTTTGCTTGTGGTATTTCTCCAAAGAATGCACTGGAAACGTTGATGTTCCGCAGCGACATTTATTTGCCTGAAAATTTTCTCCAGGTCTGCAGTGTTGTGCCATCGAGTGATGATTGCAAATTATTTTGCAATGCAGTGCCTGGTGATATCTCTTGGTTAATGGAGGGTGAGCGGGTTTACGATTACCACCATCAAAACCAACTCGAAGTTTAGTTGTTGTGCTGCTTTCTCTTACTACATCATGGTGAGGAAAAAATACACATTTTTCGGTATTGCATGAGGGTACTCACCAAGGTTAATCATATGTTGTAGACTTTCATACTCATCCATGTATTTGTGATATTCGTTGGCATATGCTGGTTTCTGTCTGAACGAGGATTCCAATTGCTTCAATCGTTTCATCGCATTATAGTCCGTATGTGAGAAAATTGGAAGTAATCTTTTAAATGGTAGATGGACCATGTTTCGTCCAGACACATCACGGGTAAGGGTTTCTTCATGTAATTTTTCGCAGAGCTCCTCTTCGTTCGATAACAGTCTCATGTCCAATAATTCTTCCTGTTCCCGTCTAGGGAACAGAGATTTGCATAAACCGTTGGTGTTGACGTATACGATCTTGGGGATCCTAATATCATTCAACCCAAATGAGTTTCATGTAACAATAAACTGTTTTCGAATTGTTTTCATTCCAGTTAGGATCAATTCATCCTAAACGTCATTTCCTAGTAGAATATCGATGTTTTCCGAAGAGAGGAATTTTGAACCTACGTGAAAGAAATCTAAGAGATCTGGAATATAGGCTGCAATAATTTCTGAACACTACGTACAACCAGAGCAGTGATTGGTAGTTTCAATTGATCTTCGTATTTAGACCGAACTGCAAATCATGTATATTTTTACCGTATAGCTCGATTTCCTTCAATGCCATAAACGTCAACTCGTGTTTATACTAAACTATTAGTTGTAGATAAGCAAGCCCTTCAGAAATAAACGACATAGAACATAAAATGTTGTAATTACTTTTACAGTAGGCAGCAATGCAGGGTTATTATTTTTGGCACTGAGATTTGAAACATTTGTACTCATAGTTTCAGACTCGGGTTTTGAAGTTGTAGCAGGTGGCTGGATAGTTTGAGTTCCGCTAGTGTTGGCCAGTACTGGTGAAGATATTTTGTCATGATTATTCTTAGAGAATTCATTATGAATGATTGTATGATGAGGTTCACGGCAAATTAGGCATCTGGTGCTTAGTCTGCAGGATGTCTGCATATGTTAGGGTAAGACAGTTTCGACAAAGGCGACGCTGATTTACTAAACTTTTTTGCTGAACATTTCCAAAGGGGTATTTAAACAGTAGTTGTTCTAAAAAAAGTAGATATTTGTTTTAAAACCAACACTATTTGTTGTTGCCACACCAAATTTTGCTATACCAATTACCGAAGATGGCAGTAATTGGCAGAAAAGGAACTGTAGTTCCCTGGTTTCGGCACCATACAAATTTAGGATAATTTACTTCAGTCTGTGTTTGTTCTGATTCTCATGATCAGAACTTGCATTAAAATACTTTTATTTACTTTTGTTTTGGGTTTTGATCCACAAGATCAGACCCTTTTTGAAATAAATTTATTTTAGTGTTTTTGTTGCAATGTATATCTGCCTCTTGCAGATGCTTAAAAACGATTTTTGGTTGCTGTGTCAAAACCAGTTGTTTGCGTATGCTCATACTTACATATGTACATAAGAACGACAGTTAGATCAAGTTTGATGGATTTGGCGTAAACAAATGAAATGGAAAGGGAATAGGAAAAGAGTTCGTTCAACTCTTTGGAGACTTAACACATTTGTAGGGATTGCAGTGTAAATATGCGGGGGTGAATAAAAAAATTTTACCCAAACAAATGTAAAGAAAACAATAAATTAGTTTTTCTTAAAATCTTTAAAAATCGAGGTTTTATTTAAAACGTACCTTCGGGTTTATGTTCGGGTTTGTAATGTTTATCTTTTTGTTTGTCTGAAGTTGGCTGTTTTCGTGTCCTTTTTGGATCTTTTTTTCTTCGTTATAATTGTGGTAGAGTTGTATTTAATGTATATTCACAATAATATTAAAACTAAGCTTACAACTAGGGTGCCCAGCGTAGACATCCTGCCCCCCTTGCAGGAATGCAAATCAAGGAGAGGCAGGAGCTAGTCTGGGCAGGAAAAATTTCATTTCATAGATAGAGGGGGAAGGGGTCTTAACAATTAACCGTAATGTTAATGTTTGGCGGCAATCCGCCATTGTTGCGGCGATAGTTGGTGCCGCGTCGGTTGTTGCTGCTGTTGTTGTCGCCCAGGTTGATGTTGCGACCACGCCGGCTACGAGTCTGGACGTGACTGTTGTCCCGATTGTTGTTGTTGGATCTATTGGCGTTGCTCCTGGTGTTGCCGGTGTCGCGGTTGCGACGATGCGGGTTCTTGTTTCGACGATTGGGAGTGCTGTCGGTTCCTCGCTGCCTCATATGGTGAGGCTGGTGAAGCATTGTGTGATGCTCCAACAGACACTCCCTGCATCTGTCCCGACTTCGGCAGTCCCTAACAAAATGCGACTGGGCCAAGCAGTTGATGCAGTATTTGTGCTGCTGCACTGCGGCCAGTCGCTTCTTTGGGTCCATAGCGCGAAATCGGGGGCACCGTCGCAACACGTGCTTTTGTAAGCAGATGCGACATCGGACGGCTGACTCCGACAACACCTTAGTAGGGGATCCAGCGGGGGCCTCTTCAGACACCGAACGTTCTGAGGTAAGTCGTCGGGGTTGGGCTGACATCGTTCTAGGGGAGGAAAACAACAACGAAAAAAAAAAATAACAAAAAAAAACGTGTTAGTGATGTTCGGGGTTGGGTAGCAGTACGAGTTTCACTACTGGCCGAGAGAGGACGCCGTTTGCGGTCCGTACATCAGCCACGCGTACTTTGGAATCTGATCCTATATAAACGTTTACGACCCTGCCTATATTCCACTCATTTGGAGGCAAATTGTCTTTTTTAATGACGACCAAATCATTTACAGCTATATCGCGCTGAGGGTACTTCCACTACTCCGTTTGTGGAGTTCGACTAAATACTCATCTTTCCATCTTCTAGCGAAGAAGTGATGTAGAACCTGCAGTTTTTGCCAACGGTTTTGGTAACTTAACTTTTCTGAGTTAACATCAGGTTCTGGGGAGAAAGCAAAGCATTTCCTATCAAAAAGTGTCCAGGAGTCAACGGGTTTAAATCACTCGGATCATCATTCATCGGACTAAGGGGCCTGGAATTCAAACATGCTTCGATTCTTGCTAACATGGTAGTAAATTCTTCAAAGGTGAACCTTTGGGCATTGGAAACCTTTTTCAGATGAGTTTTGAAGCTTTTGACTCCAGCTTCCCAGAGACCACCCATATGTGGAGCTCCGGGTGGAATAAAATGCCATTCCATCAATTGAAAAGCATTGAGATTTAAGATTTGGGGTTTTACGTCGAGGAGAAATTGGGTCTGATCTTTTTTGAAAATATTGGACGCTCCAACAAAGGTAGTTCCATTATCAGAAAACATTTTCGAGGGGCAGCCTCGACGAGAGAAAAAACGGGTAAACGCAGCAATGAAGCAATTTGTCGACAAATCATTTGTGGCTTCAAGATGTATAGACTTTGTTGCGAAACAGACAAAGACCAAAACGTATCCCTTTGTGATTCGACAACCTCTGCCGATATAGGATTTTATTTCAAAGGGTCCTGCAAAGTCAACGCCGGTGCAAGTAAAAGGACGAGATAGTGAAGTTCTCTCAGGGGGAAGAGCGGCCATAATCTGCTCGGCAGATTTCTTTTTCTGCAGGACACACTCACGACAATTGTGTATCACAGTTCGCACTAGATTTTTAGTTTTGGGACCCAAAATTCGAGTCGCATCAGTCGTAACATTAACGAGTTTTCTCCATGTATAGAGTAATGATGAACATATTCTAAGTAGAGTTTTGTGAATCGACCGTTATATGGGAGAATTTTCGGGAAACGCTCATCGTACGTAAGCGTCTGAGATCGGCTTAATCTGCCATTCATTCGTAGAAAGCCATTCGAATCTATAAAGGGGTTAAAACACAAAAGGGGGCTTTTACGGAATACTTGAACTCCTTGCTCGAGGAAGGAGTATTCGGGAAAATGTGTTCGTTGGCACAAAATTACCAAACGACCTTTTACGAAATTGATTTCACCTTGACCAAGTTCCAAGGTAGAATGCGAGTGGGTCGACTTGAATTTTGATAGCGCTAGGTGGTAAAAACGGAAAATATACGATATCACCCTCATAGCTCGAGGGAGACTGGAAAATCGCATTAAAATACCTTCTGTAAAGGATACCTGAGTCGTATGCACTTTCACAGAACGGGTTTCAAGATTTGTCATGATTCTGAATGTCTGTTTGGGCCATTCCGTGCGAGGAAGGCTTAACCAATTGGGACCTTTCCACCAAAGGTTGTGTGATTTTAAATCTCGTGCTAAAATACCACGAGATGCAATATCAGCCGGGTTGTCGTGGGAGACGACATGATGCCAGTTTTCAGTACCAACTTTATTCTGAATTTTTGAGACTCTGTTAGCTACAAAAGTGGGCCAAGTACACGGGGGCTTTTGAAGCCAAGATAAGACAATTGTCGAATCTGTCCAATAAAACACTTCCAGCTCTAATTTCTTCGATGCTATGAGCTCCGGCCAAGACGTCATCGACGTACATTTGTGATTTAATAATCTGGGCTGCTAGAGGATATTGCGTTTCGGAATCATCAGCTATCTGTATCAAAGTTCTAATAGCTAAGTACGGGGCACAATTCACTCCAAAAGTGACTGTGTTCAATTCGAAATCGCAAATTTCAAGTTTCGGGTCCTTGCGGAAAACTAAACGCTGATATGCTGTTTGATCTGGGTGTACCAGGATTTGCCTGTACATTTTTTCGATATCGGCATTGAAGACATACCGGAAGAGTCTCCAGAGGAGAATCAAAATCATTAAATCTGATTGTAATACGGGTCCGGTGTACAATGCATTATTTAAACTTATGCCATTAGAAGTTGGGTACGAGGCATTAAAAACTACTCGAAGTTTGGTAGTTAAACTGTCAGGCTTCAAAACAGCGTGATGTGGTAGATAGTATATAGGTCTCGAAGGCGTTGGGTTTTCATTTTCAACTTTGGACATCAGTCCCAAAGAATAATATTCTTGTATGACAGAGTCATATTGAGCCTTGAGAGCGGGGGTTTTCAACATTCCGGTTTCATTTCTCATAAATTGGGAAACAGCACCATTTCGAGATGGAGCTAACTGTAGCTCTAAGGGGTATTCACGTTTAAAAGGGAGAGAAACAACGTATCTACCATCCGAATTTCGGTATGTGGTGTCACGATATAACTTTTCGCAGAAGTTATCTTCGTCTGAAAGAATTCTCACCTTGGGCACTTCTTCAATCTCCCAAAAGCGAGACAGTGTGTCATTCAACTCCAGATGGTTGTAAAATGTCACGACAGATTGTAATGGTTTGGGTTGGGAGATCTTACCGGTGACTATCCAGCCGAACACGGTTTTCTGTGCGATAAGGTCGCCGCTAGGATGTTTGTGAACATCGGTGAGCATAATTTTGGAGTATATGTCTCCACCTAATAGCAAATCCATATGAAAACATTTTAGATCGTTCATGGAAATTTCGGGTAAATGAGAATCTAAAAATTGGGCCAACGAATATGTTGGTAGACGACCGGTGAGCTTTTCGACAACATAAGCTTCGGTGGTCACTTCAAATTGGGGGTCAATGGGAGAACCAATAGAAATTCGGCATATCTTTGTCGATCTTGCTGCAATAGCACCATTAAGGCCAATAATTTCGGCTGTAGGAGCACTAAATGTGGGTAAAGAAAGTTTTCTTTGTAACTTCCTTGAAATGAAAGTTGCTTGAGATGCTGGGTCAATTAGAGCTCTTGCAGAACAATATTTGAGGCCTTTTTGTCTAAAGAATCCGATAATTCTTCATAACAATTGCGGAAAGTTTCCCACAAACGTTCCATTTCTTTCTTATGGGTGTTGAGAGAATGAACTGTGTGCTCTTCGTCTTTCATAGAAGTTACTAAGAACTCAAAATCGACGATACGGTCGCCGCTTCTAATTAGGGTAGTTAGAGCAGACATCTTTGTTTGTTATAACGGGCGTTGAAATATTAAAAAAAAAACGATAATAGAAAAATTCTCTGGAAAAATAACTGTTCCCTTTCGATTTGGACAAAAATTCAACGGACTTTAGACGGATTTGAGAGCAAACGCGATGTAAAAGTTGTAGAAACTTATCAAAATCGCTATTAAATAGAAAACGATACCTACAAATTCCACAAATTGAATTTCTAAGTATGTATTTATAGGGTCGAAATCAATATTAAATTTAAAATTCGAAATCAAAATAAAAAAAGCAACCAAAAACGAAATAAATATTATATATTTTATTTATGTAAATAAAAATCGACAACTGTGAAAGAAAATATTTTCACAATTGTGCCCAACCAACACCACTGTGCTATATAAAATACGTTACAGTGTGCAAGAAAAATCACGTTTTTATACCGGGTCGAAACTATCGAATATAGTTCGAAAACAATTTATTGCGCTATGAAATTGTGTGAAAACAAAAATAAATACCAGTATTAATATTCCGAGTACTTATTAATTGCGTTATTACCAATTTCCGATTAAATTGTTAATAAATTACATCGACCAGTTTTTTGTCACTACGGGCCCACTGTGCACAAAACAAATGTTAGAAATAACGAGAATAACACAAAGCGCCCCGGTAGGCGAGTTGGTAGCGTGCTTGCCTATCAGCGTGGGGGTTGTGGGTTCGATTCCCACCAGAGGCTTTGGTCTGTCGCTGCAAAAATCAAGCCAAATGGTCTTTGTCACCCGGTTTACCCTTGGACCCAAAATTATAATATAAATTTACTTTGTATTGTAATTATTAAATAGAAAATAAAAAAAAAACGAGAATAACAAAACGAACAGAGTGTACCTGTTGTTGTTGTTATTTATGATTTGGTGGTGGATAACGCTGCACACACAAACTACGTACGAACTAAGTGGGGATCAAACCGAGTAATAGAGACTTCGAGTTTTGTTGTTGTAAAATGTACGTTTATACGCAAAACGAAACGCGAAACAACAAAGAAACAATTTTAACAACGCGCACTGCACTGATATTTATTATTTTGTTTATTTTGCATACACACACTATATTCAAAAAACCTACCTTGTTTTTTGTTGGGTATTTTTTGTACGGGGTTCAGGGGATGGTTACAAACTTATTTATTTCTGGGTATCCAACTGCAACTTAGTCGGGATCTGTAATGAAGCGTTCGGGTAAAATTTATTTTATTTTCTAAATAGAACAACGGCTCGAAAATCCGGTTCGAAGGACCAATAAATATGCGGGGGGTGAATAAAATAATTTTACCCAAACAAATGTAAAGAAAACAATCAATTAGTTTTTCTTAAAATCTTTAAAAATCGGGGTTTTATTTAAAACGTACCTTCGGGTTTATGTTCGGGTTTGTAATGTTTATCTTTTTGTTTGTCTGAAGTTGGCTGTTTTCGTGTCCTTTTTGGATCTTTTTTCTTCGTTATAATTGTGGTAGAGTTGTATTTAATTTATATTCACAATAATATTAAAACTAAGCTTACAACTAGGGTGCCCAGCGTAGACACAGTGCGATGATATTAAAACATGTAGATTGGGGACAATTCCCCAACAAGGGTACCATGTGGATTTATAAAATTCCTCATGGCCAAAATACAATCATCTGTGGACAAATCGAAGGCCACTTTGCTATGAACCGCTCTAATTGTCAGATAGAATCCATATTTTCTTCTTATTTTACCGATGGTAGCTTCAAAACTCTGGTGTTTCATATTACTGTGTGCATGGACAACAATGAGTTTCGACAGCAGGTGACTGGGCGCCAATATAATTTGACTCTTGTTTCCAGTGTTAACCGAGTGGATGCATCAACAAGACCGTACACTCGAAGCAATATAAGGCAACAGTAAATACAAATTGTTGCTTTTGGGTAATTGTTCACCAGACCTTATCAAAGCAAATTCGAACCAGATTTTTCACAAGAAATGGCTTGTATCTTCGGTTTTCAGAGTTAATCCAGCTCATAACGGTGGTACAGTCACTCCAAGAAATTCGGCGGTCTACTTTCAGAGAAATTGTACACATAAACCCACACACCTGGGACTCACATAGAGCGAATACATCTGACCTATGGAACTAAACGTGCGTGTATACCGCAAAGAAATTTGCCTTCAGCCCTCGTATACTCCCAAAATGTGTTTTAAATTTACCTTCCATTGTAACAGAAAAAAACCAAACAATATCAAAGCATAAATACAAACAACTGTGCGCCCTCTTGCCGCGGCTAGACCCAACAAGGGTTCAGTGTTAAACCTTCAACATTAATCAGGAAGCGACATGAAGAGAGCACAGTAGTTTGTATTATGAGAAAAGGGATACTGTGAGGAAAGAGGGGGATTCACAGGAGAAGGGGAGTATACATTTTCCTCTGCTTATTGGTATTAAAAACTCCAATATGTGGCAAATACCAGGTTCTCCGAGAAATATTAGATATCTCATTAGACGTCCGTACCTTTCGAAACGTAATCGTCAATAACAGCTTTGTAGGCGACACCAGATTCGGGTTTTCTCTTAATTTTTCGTTCGATACCAATAAGTCGATTGAAGTTCTTGGAGTGACTATCTGACAGGACCACGCTATATTCTCGCCACAGTAGCCTGGATACATATCTTCCGGCAACCTTCTTCGTTGAATCCCTTAGCAATTCTCGAGCACGTAAAACGTCGTTGGACCCAATAACCGGTAGAGCCTTGACACCAAAATTTTCCGTCTGGAAGTAACTTGCCACCAAACAAATTTTGCTCTGGTTGAGCTGTAATCAAGCAGGTGTGAGGTACAGACCGTCCTCCACTACGTTGTCAGGATGTTTGAGCAACGACTTCACACATCGCCTTGCTTCTCCCTTCAAGCACTTCTGCAGCCGTAGGTTAGGTTAGGTTGAGAAGAGGAGGCGGTTTTTTCCCGCCTCATGTACATAGACTTACACATAAGCCAGTATTCGGCTTGTTGTGCGCTCTAAACTGTACGTGGAAAGATCTTGAGAAGTTATTTTAAAAACTCTGTGCTGTTGACATAATCTTTAATTGTTTTCCAGTCTGCGCCCCTGATATGGGTAAAGTCTGTTAAAGAGTCATTTCCCAAGAAACGGGATCTATTGTTTGCGAACGCTGGGCAGTGACAGAGAAAGTGCTCCAAAGTTTCATCATCCTCCCCGCATGCCCTATATACGCTATTGTCTGCTACTCCTATTTTGTGTAGATGCGATTGTAAGCCTATGTGCCCTGTTAGAATGCCCATGATCTTACTAGTTTCTGTTTTGCTCAGTTTCAGCAAGGTTTTGGTTTTATCCTCGATTGGTTCACCCCACAAGATTCTTGTCGTTTTCCCAATAGTTTCACCATTCCATAGTGTGATATGGGCGTCTGTCGCCATCTTTTTAGTTCAGAACGCGTAGCTCCGAATGGTTTCGCGTTCTCTGAGTTTATTGTTTGCAAGTCCCTGGCTCGTTGAGCCAAGGTATTGGCTTTCTCGTTTCCTCTTACCCCGTGATGACCAGGCACCCATATGAGGCGTATTGTGCCGTGTCTAGAGTAAGAGTTAATAGCAATTTTACAATCTAAAACTGTCCTTGATTTAACCGTTTTAGCCGTTATTGCCTTGATAGCCAATTGGCTATTTGTTGTTTGTTGGTCTTGTGTTAGCGCTAAACCAGCTCACACACTCTGTAATTGCTCGGATTTCCGCCTGTAGGACCGTGTTATGGTCTGGTAGGCGGAATAAAAGTTCGGTTTCCGGTTCTTCGATGTAAAGTCCCAGCCCCGTCCTTTCCCCTAGTTTCGAACCATCTGTATAACCGCAGTTTCCAGTTGGTGTCTGCGCTAGGGTTCCGTCAATCCAAGATTGTCTGTCTGGTATTAGGGTCTCACACTCAACAACTATAGACGTTTCGGGTATTCTATCGGGTGCTGATGCTATGTCAGTTAAATTCCCTTCCACTACCTCAACTATTTTTTGATGATATGACCTGTGACCAGTTTCGATCCATTCGCCCATTGCTTTGAGTCTCATTGCTGTGAGGGCGGCTTCATATTTAATCTGTATTTCTATTGGTGCGACATTTAAGATAGTCTCTATAGCCCTATTAGACGTGGTCGTCATTGCTCCGCTTATGCCGAGGCAACACATACGTTGGACCTTTTGTAATATTTTTATGTTGCACTTCTTTTCCATCGATGTCCACCATACTACTGATACATAAGTTAGAACAGGTCTAATTACGCTTTTGTAGAGCCAGTGTGTCATCGTTGGATTGAGGTCCCATTTTGAGCATATGGCTCTGCTACATAAAGACCATCATCTGTGAGCTTTGTTTGCTCGTTCTTCTAAGTGGTACTTCCAATTTAGTTTTCTGTCCAAGATTACTCCTAAGTATTTAACCTTGTCTGATATTGAAATTGTTTTGTTAAGGAAAGATGGGTCTATGTATGGGCCAATTTTTGTTTTCCTTGTAAACAAACATATTTCAGTTTTGTCTGGGTTTACATTTAGACCTCTCGGTCGAGGCCAGTCATATGCAAGTTTTAGGGCAGTTTCGGCCCTTCTGCAAAGTTGGTTTGGATTCTGGCCCCTCAGAAGTATTACAACTTCGTCTGCATAGCAGACTGGTTTAAGTCCTTCGTCAGTTAGGATCCTCAGGACACTGTTAATAGTGGTAACCCTTAGGAGTGGTGATAAAATACCTCCTTGTGGTGTACCCTGCGATACTTTGTCTCTTATTTGTATTTCGTGAGACCCACAGTTTATCCATCTATTCCTTAGCATGTGGCTTATCCAGTCTCGGAGAGCCCGGTCCACCTCGAACTGGTGTAAGGATTGAATTAGTATGTTGGTCTGTACATTATTGAAAGCTCCTTCAATGTCAATGCATACCGCAAGTGTGTACATTTTCCCATGGAAGGTCTCTTCTATGTTTTGCACTACCTCGTGTAGGGCGGTGTCCACTGGCCGTCCTTTAACGTATGCATGTTGTTTAAATTTGAGCATTTCGGTATCCACTATGCGCTCCATGGTTTTGAGTAAGAAAGATGTTAGGCTTATTGGTCGGTAAGCCTTAGGTGTTGCATAACTTGCCTTGCCTGGTTTTGGTATGAAAACAACTCTTGCCTCCTGCCAGGCTTTCGGCATGTATGAGAATTTTAGGCATGCTGTGAAAATAACGGCTAGATGAGTTGATATGTAGTGCGCCTCCATCTGTAGTAGTGCCGGAAAGATTCCATCAGGTCCGGATGCCTTGAATGGTGAGAAGCTCTTTATGGCTTCTTTGACCATATGGTCTGTAATGATAAAACTTTGTTGAACTTCATTATCCCTGTGATTCGGTATCTCTGTGTGTCCCGCCGTCCCTTGAAGAAAATGGGTGTTCATCAAAAGTCTTACCATTTCTTCAGTCGATTCTATTCGTCTACCCACATCATCTACCATTGTTTCGGTTTGGGTGTGGGTTTTTGAAACATCGTTAACGCTATCCACCTGTTCGCAGAATAGCCTCCAGGAGTTTCGTTTTGCTGATCTTGTAATTTTGTTGTCTCTGAGTCTTCTATGGTAGTCGTCCCAGTATAGCGGAGATTTTTTACGGCGTGCCCTATTGAAAAGTCTTCGGACCTCTTTCCCAATGTTGCGAATCTCCCCGGTCATCCAGGGTTTTTCTTGGGCTGATTTCCTTTCTCGAAGTGGACAGCTATCTTCGAATGACTTCACTAGAATCTCCGTAATGTTATCGACCTTGTTGTCGATGTCTTCAACACTTAGGCACTCATACTCTTCATGCCCTAGTCTTTCTCTAATTAACTTCGAGAATTTAGCCCATTTCGTTTTGGCCTTATTTCGAAAGTTTATTGGGTTTGACGGTGGCCTTGCTATCTTAAATCTTATGTAACGATGGTCTGAAAAGGAATGTTCTCTAGAGACCCTCCACTCCTGTATTTCGTCTATTAGATTTTCTGAACATATTGTTATTTCTAATACTTCTTCCCTAATTTTATTAACAAAGGTAGCAGTGTTTCCTATGTTAAGAGGTATTAGGTCGTTAATAATCAAAAATTCTACTACGGCTTGTCCCCGTTTATTAATGTTAGTACTACCCCACGCAACGTGGTGAGAGTTAGCGTCGCAACCTACTAGTACTTCGTTACCTGTTTGTCTGGCTCTCCTCACAAGGCATTGCAGTTCAGACGTAGGTGGCAATGTCGGTGAGTCGAATGGCAGATATACTGACGCAAGGTATACGTTCCCATTCCCCTGTTTCAGTACTGTTGCATCCGATGTTGACAACTCTGGAGAGAAAAGATAACATAAGTTTTTGTGGCATATGATACAGGTCCATGGTCTAGTTCCCGTATTTCCATAGAATAGTTGGTAGTTGACATGGTTCAATCCAGTAACCTTGTTTCGAATTGTCCATGGTTCCTGGATCAAAACGATATGAGTCTTACCTTTATTTATTTTTTCCATCAAAGCGTTTGTTGCCGTTTCCCTCCGATGGAGGTTTATCTGGATGACCTCAATCATAGGTCCTCCAGTAAACGGGCTTCTTGGGTGTCGGAGATGGATTCGGCTCCCTCTTCATTTTTGGACTGCGCTGGGCGCTTCTCTTCATCGCAGTCAATTTCTGCTGTAGGCTCGTTTTCAGGGTCTGCAGCGCCGACCCTGGCCTTACCGATTTTGAAGGAGACAGCTTTCGACACGTAGAAAGCCATGCCCTTCGTCTTGGCCAGGCTGGACATGGAGAGTTGATCCAAGCCCACCACAAGGAGAGTGCCATTGCTGTCGCTCTCCCAGTGGAAGACTTCCAACCTCGTTACGTCCAGTCCTTGGTTCTGCTGGCCAAAGAGTTTGAGCATGCGTTCTGTTGTGAAATCGCTGCCCCATCCTTTGACGTACACGGTCGCTTTTGTGTGACCGTACACGGTCAACTTTGTTGTGCTGGTCTTTGGGGATTTTGCCGAATGCTGAACGGATATCGATCACTGCGTAGCAGAGTTCGCCTCTGTTGTGCTTCCGCGCTACTTTAGCATATGACGGTGGCTTCTTACCTTTTTCAGCAGTCAACTTCCTCTTTCGTGTCGATCGGGATACCCTTTCGGGTGCCCCAGTCTTCTCGGAGGACTCCGTTGCTCCGCTCGCTCTCTTTGTAGTTGGATTGACTTTGTTGTCGCCCTTTCCACAAAGATACAGACTAGTGTCTCTTTTGTGGGGGTTTGACTTGGTCTCACCAATTTACTTGAGAGCGGGGAGCTCTTTTTCTTTTTCGGCGGTTTCGCAGTGTTCTGCTCTTCGGGAGATCTGACCCTCTTTCCAGCTTCCGAGGAGGTGGAAGGAGTTTCAGATGGCTCCTTTTGAGCATCCTGCACTTTAGCCTGTATGCTATCCCGGTTCATCTTCTTCAACTTACGACGTTGTGCCCCTGATAGCTTCTTCTTTTTTGTCGAGAGCTGTGCCATACAGTCGTTTACTTCTTCTACCATCTTGCTGACCTCGTCATCTATGGAGTTAGCTAAGACAGTAATATTAATATTTTCGTTTGATTCGGAGTCAGAATCGGATTCTCTACCTGTACTTGAAGGCTGGGTCCAGTTAGTACTCCCCCTTTGGTCCTCCTTTTCTTCCTCCTTTTTTTTTTGCCAGTGGCTAAAAGTGCGCTTGTTGCATTTACTGCGACTACAGGCGCCAAGGCACCAACACCTGTAGGAGGATTATGTGGCTCACTATCGCTGGATATCGACGGCACATGACTAGTGAGCAGATCAACACTTGCCGCCGGTACTGGGGTTATTAATCCCTGCACCGTAACTTTATTTTCTTCTTTCGTTTCCTTCATTGGTGTTTTTTTGTTTAGGGGAACACCCCCATAGTCCGTTTTGGTCCGCGGGAATACGAGATTCCCTAAGGCGGTGGACACACTGCTTCACCTCACCTATGGTAGCCTTAGTTAGGGCACAAAAAGCCATCCTCCCTAAGTCAGCCTTAGATGAGATGGAACAGTGTGTCCATCCCCCTTCCCCTATCCGCCACCTGAGCCGTTAGCAGGTTTCAATCTGGCTGTATTAATACTCTGCCGTTGAATCCTCAAACGTCGTTAAAAACATTGACCATTCTATCCATTATAAAATGACAGATCTTAGATTTGCTTCGGTATTGGCGGCAAAACTATGTTCGTATGGCACGAAGCTAGCGACTGTGGAACATTCGACGGTTGCGCAGCAAGCAGAGCGCCGGACGCAAGAAGCACGATGTCGTTGCCATATTGCAGCTTATTTGGGTGACGGGGTTCGCTGGCGAACGTTAGCGTTGATTTCAAACCCGGCGGTATAGAAAAATGTCGCTGCTGACGACATTACCTGTTACACTCGGCGTTGTATACGCTGACACGGAATGAACAGATGCATCATTTTGTGATTTTTTGCAAAATACTTATGTGCTTTTAATTTCGTAGTGGTCAACTGATCAACTAGAGATTCTGCTGCAGAAAAATTAAAAATTTGTTGCTGTCAAATTTGCAAATTGGTTTACACTTAAAGAATATTTACAGTTAAAAAACGTTAATAATATTATCTAAAAATCTTGCTATTACTACAGAAAAATTTATTATTTTTTGTTATCAAATTTGATCATTTTAAAAATTGCAGACATATTACTCCATGGGTCGTTGTATATACTTTTGTAGTTTCCTTTGCACAATCTCCAAATTTTCTAGAGTCAATTTCGTCATTGCACGCAAGTACTTCTAGGATTATTTTAAATCTGAAAATAAGGCTTAAGTCCACTCCTGTTATTTCAGATGCTGTTTCTGGATCTGAAAAGAATCTTGTTGCGGTATTGCCTGACCCTTGTTTTGGCTGATCTATTATCAATCCAAATTTCCGATATTAATCTTGAACATGTTTCTTTTTTGAACTTCTAAATGTTTGTTGGCCCAAAATCCAAACCAAAATCCATAGTATGTGTTCCATAAGTCGTATATTTGCATGTAGTGGTGATAGTCCAAATTCATATACATTGGGTTAATGTTCCTTGGCATATAATGCAACTGGATGCAGCCTTCGTGTTAGTCAAAGCCTGACCTACTTTTCCATCTATCATTGTCAGCACTAATTGGTAGCTTACTTATTCGTCAAAACTTCAGATTTGACGAATAAATAAAATACTAGAAACAGGTCATTCAATATCAAGGACTGCAAGCATGAATACACGCGCATTAGGACACCAGTTTCTGTACGGACATTTACTCGGCGGACGACACCATCACGATCCGGGAATACCTCTTCAACACGGCCTCTCTTCCATTCTCGACCGGAAACATCAGGTTTACAAATTATAACCAGATCACCAGGAGACACGTTCTTTGTGTACTCACACCATTTAGAAAGTTTACAATCCATCTCTTTCAAAAATGGTTCCGCAGTTGTCAGATAATACGCCATTGCTTCCTCAGAACTTCTGGTTTATGAATGTTTGTTCCACATTGTATTTGCGCGGTGTTAGGTGATACCAGCAAAAAATTATTCGGCATCAAATGATCTTCGTCCTCGTGACTAACTGGCAAATGAGTTAAAATACGACAATTCACGATTTTTCAGCTTTAATCAACAGGTTATGGAATGTTCTCTTGGGGCAACTTCTTTTAGTGTCACACGTAGAAAATTTCTGACACACTGCAACATACGTTCACAGACGTCAGCTTCTGCTGGATTATTGAACTCCCAGTTAATTCCCTTTGTAAACATTTTATGATTTATTCGAGATACATCGAATACTTCGATGTGTACAAAGTGAAGGTAATTTTTAGATAAACCGCTCTAATTGTCAGATACGCAAAGACAACCAGCCAGCGTTTTTCATGACGACGACCAATAGTAATGTTCACGGGGCCGAAGTAGTCCAAACCAGTGCAGGAAAATGGCCGTACGTATGGAGTCACCCATAAATGCTGTTACTGGACAGGTACGATAAAGTTTGCAAATATTACAAGTTGAAATGCACTTCTTTAAAACTTTGCGTAGGGATGGAATCAAATATCGTCTCCAGTTTTACCCATGGTGGCTTCAAAATTCTGATGTTTCATCTTACTGTGTGCATGGGCAACAATAAGTTTCGACAACAGGTGACTGGGCGACAATATAATTGGACTCTTGTTTCAAGTGGTAACCAACTGGCTGCATCAACACGACCGTACACTCGAAGCAATATAAGGCGACAGTACATACAAATTTTTGCTTTTGGATAATTGTTCACCAACCTTATGACAGCGAATTCGAAGGCGAAACATTCATCTTGTGAAATCAACGTTTTTCTTGCGACAACGATCGACTCTCAGGACACTATTGAGCCTGAGAAATGAAGAGAAACATTAAAAGCAATAACAATATTTGTACTAACCAACAGTACAAATTTCGTCGAAGTTCTTCTCCAGAGCAATCATCATATTGATTTTGCATGTGTGTCATATTTTTCACTCTTGTAGTCTCTAATCCAGAGCTTCGGTGATTCAATTGGGAAACAATTAGATTGCATCTAAATCCATCTAATGAGGCTTGTAGAGTCACTCCAAGAAATTGGGCAAGCTACTTCAAAATTATACTAATTAAACGAGTTTTCAAGCGCCCCGGTAGGCGAGTTGGTAGCGTGCTTGCCTATCAGCGTGGGGGTTGTGGGTTCGATTCCCACCAGAGGCTTTGGTCTGTCGCTGCAAAAATCAAGCCAAATGGTCTTTGTCACCCGGTTTACCCTTGGATCCAAAATTATAATATAAATTTACTTTGTATTGTAATTAATAAATAAATAAACGAGTTCCCAATACGACTGCTTTTAATTCAAGTCTAGGGATGGTCATAGACTTCAATGGAGCGCATTTTGTTTTGCCAGCTATAAACGCCACTCCAATTTCGCCATCAGGTCTCAACGATCGCCAGTACGACACGGCATCAAATCGTAGTTGAATCTCTCCAACACAATTACTTTTTACATTATTTCTTTTAACAATTATTTTCGAAGGCAAATCGTGGTAAGATTTCACCCTCCCACAATACCATCCGTATGACAAATTTTCACAAGTGGGATCATACAAGAATCGGTTTGGTTTTAGTTGTGTGTATTGAAAAAAAAATAAACTACGTTTTGTTGTGAAATTGTGTTGCGTGAATGGAGAAAGTGACAATAGTTTAGCTAATGGAAAACATAGGCAATTTTTTTTTTTGACTAACACTCAGGTGATGTCCCCTATGAATGCAATGCACTGTGTTAGCGATAGAAAGAAAGGGTATTGGTAGGGGGGAAAAGGGAGTAGTGTTTGACGTTGGCATTGAATTTGGTAATGTCATAGCAGGCAGGAAAAACACTTGCTGGAAGATTATTCCACAAACGAACAGTCCGGCTGAAGAACGAATTTTCTCTATAGTGCGTCGTCCGGTCAACCGGCCATTTGACAATGAACGGATGAGAGACCCTGGATAGCCGAGTATTCCGGCTAAATGTTCTAACATCAGGGACCAGACGACTGATATCTTGTGAACAGATACCATTAAAATATGTATAGAATAGCGATACACAACCCACATTCCGGCGATGCTGTAGGGAGACAATAGAGTTGGATACCCTACCATCCCCTATCATCACCACCGCTCTCCTCTGTACGCGGTCCAGAAGCTTCAAAGATGTCAATGGAGCTCCTGCCCATATATGGGAGTTGTATTCCATTTTAGGCCGTATGTATGTGGTGTAAATATTTACGAGGTCAGATGGATGGAGCGAGGGGTGAAGTATTTCTTGCACCGCTTTAAAAAGCCTAAACACTTGAATGCTTCTTTCGACACTTCGAATATATGGCTAGCCCAGCGAGCATCACCCTGTATCTTCATGCACAGAACATCAAGAGTATCTGACACGTCTATATCTACATCACCCATAGATATTGACGACGGTTTGTAGTGGCGCTCGTATATGCTTTTACGTATATGGTATTCTGCCTGTGTTTATTGGTCTTTGGTTTCGTGTGTGTTAATGTTAGGTCTGGCAGATTTTGCTAAACTTCCGCTGTTAGCATTCGCCACTGTGGATGTGTGGCTTAACAGTCGAAAGTTACAGTTCAGTTATCAGCCTAAAACTATGCTCTGAAAAGATGTAGGCGGATAAGTGATTAGGAGTTGTTGAATCTGAATTTGGTCAATACTGGCTATTTTTTTTTTCTCGTCTGTCATAATGACATTTTCCATCCTAATTTCTATACTTTCAGTGTATTAGGTCATATGGAAAGCTATTTAAATTCATGAACGATAGGTTAAGTTGTTTGGTTTTGGTACTCTGTGCGAGTGAATACGAGGTATTATATGCTGTGTTTGTTGGTTTGGTTGTGGACGGACACCATGTAGGTCTTTGTTGGTGTTAGTGCAATTATTGCAAGTGTGATTGTATTGGCCTATGCATCCGACATTTTGGTCCTGGAATAACATGTATTAATGTTGGTGGCTTAACGCTTTGTGAGCAGTTACTTGCGACATTTTCGGAATTGGACGAGTTTACAAAAGAAGGGAAGGAGGAGCTATGGTTATCAGTTTTGGGCAATCCCAGTAAAGTGCGTTTGTTTTCCGCAGAGTGTGTGATACTGTTTCAATTTAAAAATAGTGTTGAAGTTGGATTTCGAACACTGAAATTTTTGAGCGGGTTTTTTTATTCAAATTTAATTGAATTTAATCTATATATATAAAAGAAAGTGTCCGAAGCGATGTAATCCCATAACTCGAGATTGGCCAAACCGATTTTGATGATTTGTACTTTGTTGGAAAGGTATTTTCTCAGCACGGGTTTTAAAAAAAGAACTTCAAAATATCAAAATTTGAAAATGTCTGATTTTTACCACCCAGCGTGTTTAGACAGGTTTATTTTCGATTTTTTTCTTTTTTCATTTACTCGAGATTGGCCAAACCGATTTTGATGATTTATACTTTGTTAGAAAGGTATTTTCTCAGTACGGGGTTTAAAAAAAATAAAAAAAACCAAAAAAAAACACACAGTAGGCTGCGTCAGAGACGCGGCCGTAAATATAAACGTAGAATACTTTATAACATAAGGTGAAGAAATAAATAGAAGTCATTTGTTTTAGTGAAATGTAGCACAATACATAACTGAATAGTACTCTAAGTGAACTCCGATTTTGCTCAACATTTTGTTCACCCCTAAAGTATGCAATTAAAAAGGTTTGTGTCTACACTAAACTGGAATTTGAAAATGGTATTTTTCCCAATTTTGCTCATATGTGATATGCCAGCACAATACATTAGCTGTCAATATTTGAAGATTTGTGCATCTAAAAACTTTCTTCTGAAATGAATTGCTCATCACTGATTTCTCGGAAAGATTCCACTTTTACATTGATTTGTTTTGCAGAACATGGACGTTTGTATGAAATTTTGTATGGAATTGTTCCGGAATGGCTTTTCAAATGGAAAAATAAAAAAAAAATTAGTGGAAAACTCGAAAAACGCAAAAAAATTAAAAAAACACAAAATTTCGACGAAATTTTGCATTTTATCGCATGATTCCATGCTTTTGAACGATGTTAAGGTGGAAAAAATAAATACAGGTTCTGAAATCAACAAACAAAAGTAACAGCTTTGACTCAAACAGTTGTTTGGATGTAGTTGCTGTAAGTGTGAGCAGCACTGGTTTGTAGATAACAAACTGTCATAGAAAGATAGATAAGGGGTTACAAGATTTTAGATAAACTAAAGAATCACGTGTTCCGACATTGTAATAATACTAAAAAGTAAAAATTTATTTTTTTATCAAAAACGTCTCTTTGCTGTGCATCTATAATATCACAAGTTTCTATAAAATTAAAAAAGTGTTGTGTGTTTCTGACTTACTAAATATGCCTCCTATAAGGCGGCGGACAAATTTAGGCAGAAGAACCCGAAATGCAACGAATTAAATTAATTATCAATCTAATCGTACTGCCCAGGAACGTGAAGATCGCAATGAACGTGAAAGAATTAGGTTAAGACAGACCCGTGAAGCGCGGCATTCGACTAATAATGGTGCAAGTTTGAATCGAGCTGCTTTCTGTTACGATATGTCAATTGATTACAGTGCCTACAACTGTTTTGCAATTGGGCCTATGAACTCAGTTTGCCAATATTGTAAGGCATTGAAATATAAAAATGAAGCCAATGGATTGTGTTGCGCAAATGGAAAGGTGAAATTGATACCATTGCTTCCACCTCCAGAGCCATTGTACTCATAGGTTTCAGGAATAGGAACACATTCCATACACTTTTTAAAGAATATCTATAATATAAAAAAAAGTCGCTGAATGTGTTGCTAAGCGCAAAACTCGAGAACGGTTGGACCGATTTGGACGTTTTGATACCCCGCATCCCAATGATTCCGACTGACGTACCATTCCAGTTTAAACGACTGCAGTTTCCAGTACGGCTTGCTTTCGATATGACTATAAACAAATCCCAGGGGCAGTCATTAAGTGTTTGTGGTATTAATTTAGAAAACCCATGTTTCTCCCATGGTCAATTGTATGTTGCCTGTTCCCGTGTTGGAAAACCATCTGCTCTGTTTGTTTACGCGCCAGGCAATCAAACAAAAAATATCGTGTACCATAAAGTACTACAATAAAAATTAAACTTAATTTAGAATAAGTAAAAATACAATAAAATATAATAACTACGTATCATAATGTTTTTCATTGTGATTTTTTATGGACTATTGAAAGAATTTTGAGTGTTTTATAATTTTTAATTTTTGACATAATGTTATTGTTGACATATTACCTTAAAAAAAACAAAATTGAAGAATCGACTGTTAGGCGGTACGAAGTTCGCCGGGTCAGCTAGTTAAATATAAATTTCAAACAGTTACCCGTGAATACAAAGCCAATGTGTCACTGTATTAGTTAACAAATCAGTTTTCGATTAGTTTGTTTTCGGATCGCCTGGGAAATTTGGTTACCCAACTTTGAGGTTGGTTTGGTTGCACACCAAAAACTAGTTTGGGGAATAACGAAGGGGAAAGAACGCATAAATCTGATGCTAGTGGCTTGATTATCTCCTCTTCCTCCCTCTTCTTTACTTGCGGGACAATGACCACGGTAAGATCATTGGAGATTGCATGCTCTTACTTATTTTTTTTTCTAATGTCGCATTAATTTTTTTAGATTCGATATGAAGTGCTCATTGAGAGAAACACCAGCAGAAAGTAAAAGCTGTCGTCAGTTTCCATCACGCCGCCTTTAATCTCGCTTGTGCCAAATCATGCCTAAATTGTGTGTTGAATTTTCATCCTTATGAGGAAATTAGATTAACTACGGCCTAAAATCCGTTTATTTGCAAAATTTTTCTTTTTTTTGATAAAATTAGAGTTAAAGTAGCTTTATTTTATTATTAGGAAAAGCGTATGTATTAGTATCGGGCATCGGAAAAGAAAAAGAGAAATGGTTATGATCGTTGTCGTCTCTGTGACTAAAGCGATAGTTCGGTTCACTAATTTGAAATTTTCAGTGCATATTATAAAATAATTGTCGAGTGTGGTAACGTGGTGATTTAAAAAAAAAGGATAAAAAGAGGAAGATAAAGAAAAAAGTGAATTCATGGAAAATAATTAAACAATTCAATCTGAAAAAAAAGGAAACAAAAATTAGCAACATAAAAGGGACGAAAGAAAATGTTTTTTGTTCTTTTTACATTCTTTTTGTACCGACAAACTAACAGCCTCTGCCGTTGTCTCCCCCTCCTGAAAGGCCTTTCAACGTGGGATTCCTGCAACAACAAAGTAAGTGTTTCACCACTAAATATAATTTCAAATAAGAGACGGTGGATCTCAGAGAGTAATTTGTGTACCGTTACTTCTCTGAGACTGGCAGTTTTTGTTTGTCTTAAATTCTTATTAATAAGTGTTTGCTGGTACTCTGCCTATTTGTTTTTAAGTGTTCAAATTTGTATTTAAATTTGAATTGGTTTTGAATCCTTGGAGCGGAAGCAGAATATCAGCAATCACGGTGGCCAATAACATGAAATAAAATAGTTTGTTGGAAGAAGTATGATGTGCAAAAACAAAAAAAAGCTATTCGAAACTGATTTTAGCGCCGCCATGAACCAAAAGCTCTGAATATCGATGTTGATTTGACCAGTTTGAGAGTCATTGCCACGGGCTTTGTCCAAACCATTATTACCGGCGACAATTTATTTTGGCATCTTAATCCTTCCAACATCTATTACTTATCATAAAAGTCATCATATTTTTTTTCACACTCCCAAAAAGAATGAGCACAATGATCATTTGAATTGTAATTGGGTACAATACCGATCAGAAACCACAGGTCTTTTACCTCAGCAAGGTGTAATAATATTGGGACCACACACTGTATTTATTAGCAAAAGCGAAAAAAAAAGATAAAAAGAAAAGAAAGTGCCGGTCATTCACCTCAACTGATTTACCATATGTTTTTCTATGTTAGCACCACATACGTAACGATCATTTACTTATGTTTGATTTGCAGCACGAATATTGAATATTTTTTTTCTCTTTTCCGATCCGTTGTTTTTTTTTATTTAAGGATTTAAAGGAAAAAAAACTTGATGAAATACGTTTGAATTAAGTTTTGTATAATTTAAATTAGTTTAGAGAATTTTCGATAAGAATCTTAATTTTTTTACCCCTTGTAATAAGGTATATTGTTTTCATTTGGAACAATTTGGTTTGTGAGGCGCGAAGTATGTGAAAGGGATACCTAACATGGGTTTACCGCAGATTTTTCCAGGCGGATACTAGGTAAACAGGAAGGGCGGGCAAATTGTTTGTGCAACTAACACCTAAAGCACAAACCAACCATGCTTCGGAAAGGGCCAAACCCTTTATCATTACCTTTTACTATTCTTTTCATTTCTTCCCTTATTTCTGTCCTTTCCTCTCCTTATAATTTCTCGAATATTAAAACATGAAGCTCGTACCATCTATTAAAATTTTATGGTAGCTACAAATTCGGTAACAGAAGGCAAGATCCCACCCCACCGACGAGCAATAAGGCTACCAAATTTCGTGCTTCCGCTGACAGTTATCCGAACCCTCCACAACGCAGTTCCAAACTGAATGTTGCATGCTACAGGTTCTGGATCAGTGGAACGTTTGTGTGACAACAAACAGCACTGGGTCTTTTGCGCATTAAAATCTACTTTGTTCATTTGGCCCCACTCACATATCGTCGCCAAATCGCGGTTAAGTGAGTCGTTCATCGTTCGCCTTTTGTCTTCGACTTCCAGAGGACCTGGCCGATGATCAAATGAGTACGAATGACAGAGGTTCTGTCATCTGCAAAGGAGTAGATTGGGTTCACAGTCTGCCCCAACAGGTCGTCAATGAAAATAAGGAATAGAGAAGGAGAGAGGACAGAGCCTTGCGGCACTCCTGCGGTCAACCTATGCTCGTTGGATGAGATCCCATCTATAACAACTCGTATAGAGCGATCCCTGAGAAAACTCGAAATGAATCGAGAGAAGGTATTACCGACACCAATTGCAATAAGGTTTGATATGAGTGATCCGTGCCAGACCCTATCGAACGCCTTGGAAATATCCAGAGCCACGACCTTACTTTCACCAAAGTGGTGTGCAACTTTCCAACGTGAAGGGTAAATACCAGCACGGTTCGACATGTTGAAAAGATTGTGCAATGGACGAGCTAGCGTCGAAGAGCACTTACATAGGACAAGTGCTGAAATACCATCCGGGCCCGGAATTTTATTTACGTTAAGATCTGCAAGAACCCTTTTAACACCACGTGTTCGAAAAAATATCTGGCGCATCAAACTAGATACGTTTCCGATCACGGGGAGTGGTTGACTGCTTTCTGGCAAAGATGAATTCTTTGCAAATATTTCAGCCAGAAGGTTAGCTTTGTCAACCGGGTCAGTGAATATCTGGTCAGCGTTAACGAGAGTTGGGATAGAAGATGAAGAATTGTCCCTTGCTCTTTTACGAATGACCAAAAGCTCTTACTTCCCCTGGGAGAAGAATTAAGATTAAATTTATTAAACGATTGAGAAAAGTGAACTTTCAAGTGCTTGAAGTCGAAATCATAGTGCATTATATGGAAGATCAGAAAGAAACAGGAGATAATTTGCAGATCATCGATACTGTTCCAACGACAAATGATCATATTTTTTGAATAAATACGATACTTGGTTGAAATAATTGGCATATTCGGCATTAAAGGAACGAGAAAGCAATATTGCTACGAAATAATATAAAGCTTCGATCAAAAACATTGTGTGTGAAGCTATTTCATATTAAGTTCTGTTCGCGTCGTTTTGCAGTGCGTTTCTTTGCTAATTCTTTGTGTTTGCTTCATACGTTCAAACATGGCGCCTGCAAAAGAAACAACACTTTGCAATACTTGCAAAAAGAACATCACAAAAACACGGCGGTCTCTGCAATGTTTGGTTTGTTCCGGCTCGTTTCATCTTGGTTGTTCTGGTGTGTCTGAGAAGTCATTCTCCGCTTTGTCAAGTGCTAATGACATTAATTTTAAATGCAAGGACTGCAACATTACATCAGATGCTGCTGCAGATGATACTAACCTGAGTAACGATATCCGTATGCTACACTCGAAAATGGACCGCATATTTAATAAAATGGAAGAAGAATGAAATGATTTCAAAGCCAAGTTAGATTCAGCTATTGTGGACGTAAAAAACGAGTTGTCATCAACGGTCATTCAGCTTTGAAACGATATTTCTACCTGCAACAACAACATTAGAGGATTGGAGATCGGACTTAGAAGTTGAAAATAACAGTCTACACAGAAGACTAAATTGTGCCGACATTGTTGTGAACGGCTTGCCTGCGGGATTTGCTACTCTTCAGGATTGTGTTGTTTCCATTGGATATTTACAGTGTATTTTATATTAATCAAGGGGATTCTCTAACGAAAACTTACAAATCTTTATGCTTAAAAGATGTCATTGGTGGCGAACTATTGAGTAGAGTCTATTTGAATGACCAGCCGCCGGTAAATTGAACGCGTTGTATAAACGTCTTCTTAGAGAGAAGAAAATTTCCAAATTTTGGTTAATCCATTCTGACAAACCTATGGTGCGACTAAATTGTTTGGATGGTTCGACCGTAACATACGAATACAATGATTGTTTCGCACTTCTTTAGAAGACACACATGTATTAGTTAACACGGTAACCCAGCAACAAAACAGTTGCCAGGCCACTCATGCCTTCCCTGCATGATAATAACGCAAAATCAGCACAGTCTGCGGACATTGTACGACAATAGCACCAGAAACCCGAAACCTCAGTCAGCAACAATGTGCGGATACAAATAGTGGCTGCTCGACACAAATTGCTGGGTCATCATTTTTAGGGTACAATTAGCGCTAGATATAAGACGTATATTTTTTGAGTATTGCAGTTGACTTTCGTACAACAAAGATATCGCAACAAGCTTTGCATAAAGTAACAAAGTAACTCAACAAAAAGTATTTATTATTAACAACGCAATAGTTGCAACAGCTTTGCGATAAAATAGAAAACCTTGGCGACTACTAGCAGCACCCTGGATCTTGTTAACTGGCGCCCACGTGGATTTAATTTAGATATAAAAGAAATGTAAGTAGAATGTACAGTGATAAAAAATAATAAAAGTGAAATTTTAAAATCGAGTTCAGGATTTTTTTTTGTGTTTTTGCGAAATTCTTGTTGGTATTTTTTTGTTGATAAAATCATATGAGCGACATGGATTTGGAGGATTTGTTAGACAAATTCGGAAAACTTAGGAGCACCGATTATTCAGAAAATCAGTGCGAAACTCAAAGCTATTCAAATATGACAATGACAAGTGAACAATACGCACTCGCCGTACTGGAACAGTGTTTGAACCAAAAATTACAGGAGATTAAAGAAGAACTCCGTAGTGTAACTATCAATACTCCTGAGATAGAGACATATAAAGATGCTGAAATAAGATTAAGTGTTTCGTTCAGCGAGACTTTAGATATTATGAAATCTTTGCCGGAATTCGAAGGAGACATACGTCTCATGGAGGAAAGCGGCGCATACCGCATACAAGGTATGTGAAAGATACGATGGTAGTTCTAAACACTATCAGGCTTTAGGAATATTGAGGAACAAGATTAAAGGTTCAGCCGACATGACACTTTCATCTTTTGATACTCCTCTCAATTTTAAGGCCATAATCAACAGACTATACTTTACGTACGTAGACAAGAGACCAGTTTATCTGATAGAACAGGAAATGTCTACGCTCCTCCAGGGAAATATGACTCTATTACAATACTACGATGAGGTAGAGAAGAAACTGACTCTGCTGATAAATAAGACTGTCATGACATACGACATCAACGTAGCGTCATCATTGAATGAAAAATATAGAGCAGATGCACTGCGAGTGTTCATCTCGGGAACCAAAAAATCGTTAAGCGATGTTCTTTTTTCCTCCAGACCATCAGTCCTTCCTTCAGCGTTGGCATTAGCCCAAGAAGTCGAGGCTAACCACGAGCGTTATATGTTTACAAGTACCTTTGCCCGAAGCATTGAGGAAAAGCTCCAGAGGTCTGAACAAAGGCAGCATGGTAGGGAACGTAACCCGATAACGGACACTAGATTTAAACAGGAAGTCAAAAATCCTCATTTTAATAAGAGACAGGAACAGACACTTCAACAAGACCAGGTTCAACGTATGGACATAGACAACTCGTCACGTTTTAGACAACCCACACAGAACCGACAATTCGCTCAATCTCGTGGACAAATCCATAATAATCAGGGACAAATGCAACAACAAAACACCCAATCTAATGTTTAGAACAGTCAAGGACAATCACATAAAATGCCAAACAGCGGTAGTGCAAGGTATACTGGACCGAAACAGCAAAGAATCAATTAATTGGTCTCAGATAATGCCCCACCCGACCAAGAAGATTATGAATACGAAACATTAGCTGAGCAAGAAGCAGAAGATATAGACGACGAACTCATAGAATACGACGAAGTCAATTTTTTAGGCATAACTCCCTGCTATTGTTCATAGAAAGGGAAATCGCAGGGAAGAAAGATTAAATTGTTAATAGATACGGGGGCTTCCAAAAATTATATAAAACCATTGAAAGAGTTGGAAAATATTATTTCCGTGAATACACCATTTCGCGTAAAATCAATTCATGATTTTAATACAGTAGAAAAAAAGTACATGATGCATATTTTTGACACGAATGCGACATTGTGTTAATTGCGGGATTTAAAAACGTTTGATGGAATAATAGGGCTTGACATACTTAATGAAACTGATGCTGTATTAGATCTAATAAACAAACAGTTAATGACTACTAGCTGCTCTAAGGTTATTCAATTTTTTAAACGTTCGGACGTAAATTTCGCATAGGTGGAAGACATTAAGGTACCTCAAGGTATCAAAGAAAAATTTAGTCTAATGCTAGAAAACAGAATGGGCGTATTTGCGGAACCAGATGAGGCTCTTCCATATAACATTAACATCAGAGATACTATCCGTACAGAGAATGAAGACCCCATATATTCGAAACTATATCCATACCCAATGGGAGTATCGGATTTCGTAAACGCAGAGACTCAGGCTATGTTAAGAGACGGTATAATCCGACCATCTCGATCACCATATAACAACCAAGTATGGGTTGTAGATAAAAAAGGGACTGATGAGCAGGCCAATACAAAAAAACGTTTGGTAATAGACTTTAGAAAACTTAATCAAAATACAATAGATGACAAGTATCCCATTCCTAATGTTGTTTTCATTTTAGCAAACATAGGCAAAGTACTTTACTACCCTGGATTTGAAGTCAGGCTTTCATCAGATATTACTCGCCGAGAAAGATAGGGAAAAAAACTATCTCGATGGGAAATGCAAAAATATGAATTTTGCAGACTTCCCTTTGGGTTGAAGAACGCACCCAGCATTTTTCAAAGAGCCATTGACGAGGTGGTCAGGGATCAAATAGGGAAATAATGTTATGTTTGCGCCGATGACGTAATCATATTTTCGGAAAACATGAGTGATCATGTAAGACACAACATAGATCTTGGATAGGTTGTATGAGGCTAATATGAGGATTTCGTGCGAAAAGTCGAACTTTTTCAAAGAAAGCGCCGGATATTTGGGTTTCTTCGTTTCATGTGGAGGTATAACAACATGCCCTGATAAGGTAAATGCAATTCGTAACTACGAACTGCCGACTACATTATTCAATGTAAGGTCATTTCTTGGGCTGGCAAGCTACTATAGGTGTTTCATTAAGGACTTTGCTTCAATGGCAAAACCTATAAGTGACATCCTGAAAGGCGACAATGGCAAGGTAAGCGCTGAACAATCAAAGAAAATACCTGTCAACTTTGATGAAAAACAGCGTCAAGCATTCGAGAAACTTAGGGAGGTACTTGTATCTGAAAATGTGATGTTACAATATCCAGATTACAGGAAAGCGTTTGACCTGACAACGGATGCCTCATCCGCTGGTTTAGGCGCGGTCTTGTCACAGAACGGGAAACCAATAACCATCGAGGACCCTGAAAGATAAGGAAGTAAATTTCGCAACAAACGAAAGAGAACTTCTTGCCATAATATGGGCCCTAAAGAAGCTCAGAAACTACTTATACGGCGTGAAATTTTTTACAAACCCGGAAAGGAAAACTATGTCGCTTATGCGTTGTCCCGACAGGACATTCACACGTTGGACGAAGACGCGCGGTCTGATATTGCCACAATAGGGCTCATAGAGCCGCCCAGGAAAATGTGAAGCAAATTCTACGAGACTATTTTTTCCCCAAAATGTCTAATATAGTAAATGAGGTCGTTTCAAGCTGTAAAATCTGTCAAAGAGCAAAATACGATCGTCACCCCCAGAGACAAGTTCTTGGGGAAACGCCCATTCCTTCATACACAGGTGAAATGTTTCATATTGATATTTTTTCAACTGACAACAAATATTTTCTCACTTGTGTAGACAAATTCTCAAAATTTTCTATAGTCCAACCAATCGCTTCTAGAACAATAACAGATGTTAAATTTGCAATCTTACAGCCTATGATTTTTTTCCGGAAAACAAGAACAATATACTGTGACAATGAAACAATACTGTTAACTCTGAAACAATAAAGTCTATCTTCGGAAACAGATTTAATGTACAAATCGCTAACGCTCCAGCACTTCATAGTGTCTCAAACGGACAGGTAGAGATGTTTCATGGCACCCTGGTAGAGATCGCACACTGTCTAAAGATCGAAAGAAACATCGAGGACACAGTCGAATTAATATTTCATGCAGCCATAGAATACAATAGAACTATTCATTCAGTTACAAATAAACGACCTATCGACATAATTCATCCATCGACCACAGAAATTAATACGGATATTAAAGAAAAAATTCTAAATGCACAGAATATTAAACTACAAAGGTTAAACAAGTCAAGACAGAACAGAATTTTTCAAGTAGGAGACAAAGTCCTCGTAAAATCAAACAAGAGATTAGGAAATAAACTTACAAATTTGTACACAGAAGAAACAGTAGAGGCAGACTTGGGGACCACAGTCTTAATAAAAGGGAGGGTGGTCCATAAAGACAATTTGAGGTAATTGAAATAAACTTTATTTTATCTTTTTACACTGGGATTTGGATAATACTACTTCTCGCCGTACCGATATCAGCAAAAATCACTGACTACACTAACTCAAACTACATACCAATTATGGACGGAGATGCTGTTATTTAGGAAGACTTCGAATACTTAAGACTCTCAACCAACTTAACCATGTATTCGACAATAGTAAAGAAAACTGATGAAATGAGAATTCATTTTCCCAGGTCACATATGAGGCAGATATTGGACTCAGATATACGACACATGAGGACCCTCATAGCAACAATAAATATTCACCATAGACAGGCTAGAAGTATTAATCTGTTAGGTACCGCGTTAAAAGTTGTAACCGGTACTCCTGACTTCGAGAACATTAAATTCACACAGAAGGAGCTCATTGAATCAGAACATAAACAGATAACTATTAACACAAAGATTAACACGCAGCAAATATCTTAGTAAAAAATGCAAAAACAAAACAAATAAATACAGAAGATTTATATGAAACTTTACTTTCAAGAAATAGAATTATTATCTTTTAACTCGAGACATTAATGCTATCAGTTACACTTACAAAAATCGGAATAATCAATCCCACAATTTTAGACTCCAATGATTTAAAGAATATAATCAATGAACACTCTACCAAAATTACAATTACATACCTTATGGAAGTAGCTGAAATTAAAGTTTTATTAAATAATAATTTTGTACACTTTATAATAAAATATTGTAAGATTAAATTAGTTTGTAAGAGAATAATCCTACACCCAGTTCAACACAACAGTACCTCAGTCAGCAACAATGTGCGGATACAAACAATGGCTGCTCGACACAAATTGCTGGGTCATCATTTTTAGGGTACAATTAGCGCTAGATATAAGACGTATATTTTTTGAGTATGGCAGTTGACTTTCGTACAACAAAGATATCGCAACAAGCTTTGCATAAAGTAACAAAGCAACTCAACAAAAAGTATTTGTTATTAACAACGCAACAGTTCCATCTCACATAACTATTCACTTTGACGTTGCTCATAATTCCTGTTCCTTAATAGATTACATTTTGATAAGTAAACCAGCAAATTTGAAGTTTTCATCTCAAGTACAATGGGCTTCTATTTCTTATCATGCATTGATTTGTGGTTCTTTACACTTGTCTGTCCAATATGAAGATACATTTGTTGAATACCGAGATTATAAACGCATTGACTGGGACAGCATTTTTGACTATTTGCTACACTTTAATTTTGAGTCATTTTATGCATCTTCCGATGTCGATTCCAAAACTTTTATTTTAAATCATCTCATTTGTGACCCATTTTCTTTCGTCTCACTAGTGAGACGTACAATTAAGCCGAAAACAGACCTATGGTTACGATCTAAGACTATATTGCTGGCGGCATCACTCAGAGACATAGCTTATAAAGAATATCTAAAGCAATCATCCGATAATAATTGGGTTATTTATCGTGTCTACAGGAACAGAGCCAAGGCTGTACTGCGAAAGGAAAAGAGGAAGCATAGTTTAAAAATGTTCAAAGGTATGGATAATTCCCAAGTTTGGAAGATCCTACGCACACACTGTTTGGATGATAAAGTTGGAATGCCTGATGTTGATGTAAATACTATCAACGAACACTTTTTATATAATATGCCCGAAAGCGATGTACCTGATACTGATTTTAAAAGCCCTTGATCGCATTAATACAGTGTCAGTTGGTGTTGATGCTATACCTATTAAGTTTATAAAGTTGATATTTCCATATTTAACGAGTCATTTACTGCACTTAATAAATTTTATTTACACAACTTCCACTTTTCCTACAGCATGGAAAACTGCCAGGGTCGTTCCTATACCAAAGGTGAAGGACTCATGTAGACTTGACGATTTAAGACCTATTAGTATTTTGCCGGCCATTTTGAAGATTGTAGAGCACATAATGCATGAATCAATCTTTAGATTTATCAGCGATAATAACATGATCACTAATTATCAGTATGGGTTTAGGCGCGGTTTTAGCACGACTTCTCATTTTTTACATTTAACGGATACCATAAGAGAAACACTTAATAGAGGAGAGTATGGAGTCTTGTTGGCTTAGACTTGTCCAAGGCTTTTGACAGGATTGATCACTTCAAAATTATTTCTAAATTAAAAAACCTATTTGAATTCTCTCCAACTGCAGTCTTCTTATTTATCTGGACGCACTCAATTTGTCTCATTAAATGGTGTGGACTCCGATATACGACCAGTTCAGTGTGGTGTTCCCCAGGGCTCAATATTGGGTCCGTTAATGTTTATCTTGTATGTCAATGACATGGCAGATGTCATTGTTGCTAATATCTGTAGCCCTTTCTTTTTTGCCGACGACATTCACATATTTTTTAAAAATAATTATGATAATTCTTTTGAGGCATTCTACACTAGAAAATATTAATGTATGGCTACAAAACGACAATCTAGTTGTTAATGCTAGCAAGAGTACGGCGCTGTTTTTTGGTTCCATGCATCAGAATAACAATACCATTAATATTAACGGTGATTCAATACAGTTTGTAGATAGAATGAAATGTCTTGGAATAATTATCGATTCTCATCTTGATTTTACCAGTCACATTAATGCAGTATTCTCTAAAGTTTTCTTTTTGATACGAAGGCAGTATTGTACTAATTTGTATTTACCTAGGTTTATAAAACGAAGAGTGGCATACGCATCATTATTTTCTCAAATAAATTATTGCATTGAGGTAATATCAGGGACTACTTCTGGTAATATTAATAGACTTCAGCGTATTCTCAGAAGTCTATTGTTAGATATGTTTATGGACTTCGACGCTTTGATAATACCTCTGAGCATGTGATACTGTTTTCCTATTAGAAAGTATATTGATCTTCGTATCCTACAGTATTTTTACAAACTAATTGTTTCAGATTCACCGCCAATGTTACGAAGGCAGTTTGTATTCAGCAGATCTGTAAGAAACCCGCAATTGTTTATACCTCGTATGATAAATCGTTTGTAGTAAAAGTAGCCAGACTTTGGAACCATCTTCCATTGCATTTGCGCTCGTTTTCTCTTTCCAGTTACGTTTTCCGACAATGTTCTTTGGAATACATAATATCTGTCTCTTAATATATATCATTATTAATATATATTATTATTTTTCATTGTTAACGGGCTTTCAAATTGTTAATTTTATTATATGCGATATTTCAATTAATTAATTATTTAATAATATAGTGTTATCAACTTGTTAAGATACCATGTAATATAGATTAATTGGCCTTATAGGCTTTGTATATTACAATGAAACTAATAAATGAAAAAAAATGAAGGAGTCCGACCAGCGTTTGTTAACAGCCGTTTCAGTTGCTGAGGGAATAGAACAAAAACAACAACATGTAAATTCAGCTCAAAATTTAGAATATCAAAGACAATTGACAATGTTTTGAAACAAACTCTTTCGCGATTGCGCCGACAGCACCTACAAGTGTCTGTATGCCGATGATAACGTCTACATAAATAAACATAAATGAGCATGTGCCAAGCGTACTCGCAACACATCGGTATTACATGGGTGAATCGAACAACAATGCTACACGTCCACAGTCGAACTTGTTTGAGAACAGTATACTTGGATAGCAACCATACCCAACAATAAGTTCACAGCATGGATACTGGCCGAATAGGAAATGCTCAACGCAACGACCGAATTTGCCGTTGCATATTCCGTCAATGCAGTATCCATACTCGTCGTTTGTATCGACTCAAACTCCGACTAAGAGCATGCCGAACATGTTCATGTCTGAGCCGAAGTGTTGTAACCCTATGATTGATAATATAACATGACTCATAATGTGAATAATAATAAATCGTCGATCGATTTTAATAATCATTGTAGTATGCGCGAAGTGATTGATGCTTTACCGATATTCGACCCTAACAGTGACGTTACAACTTACGGTTCAATTTGTGGAAACGGTTGAAGAACTGAAGAATGGAATAAAGGTCTAGTGTTATTTGAAGTAAATTAGTGGAGGCAGCGAGATTGTGGGTTGATGCACAACCAGTATTCAAAAATGTTAACTTTGTTACAGCGTTTGTAGATGATTTTCCGTGTGTAACAAATAATGCTGATATCCATATACAAATGATGAAAACAAATCAAAAGAGAATCTAATGACAATCTAATCGAATATTATTACAATTTGACAATTGGTCGTCGCGGTTAACTAGATGAACACGCAATAATAAGATACATAATTAATGGTATAGAGAATACAAATTTTTATCAGCAATGTCGTTTGAAAACTGTTCGGATCTGCTAACATCATTTCAAAATGTGGTAGCGAGTGCAACAAAGCAAATACAACAGCCGCGAATACAGTAAAAATAGTACTATTCATTGAAAAAGAATTTTGTGAGAAAAGATAATGTATACACAAGTGCAAAATCAAATTCTAAATCGGGTTGGACCTATATCGATAAATTGTCCCAAACCACCGCGAACAGAGGGATACGGTACATGCCATTGTGAATCCAAGTATTATAACATAGAACGTTAAACTGAATGATCAACATGAAGCATTGATTGCCGTTTCTCGGGTAAAACGATCCTTTGCGAGAAAATTAAATTGTGACGTGACGCAATGTGATAAATTGCTAAAGGGTTGAACAATGTTATCATTGTGAATTATTTATCGTCGATGACAATGCCATGATACACGAGTTCATCATCGGGTTGGACATTTTATCAAATGGTCGTGGAATTATCGAAAATGGTAGTTGTCAAATACGCAGTTAAAGATAAAAAAATACAATGCGGTGATAATTTACAACAAAATGAGATTGCTTTTGAAAGTCATCCGTCAGGAGGGATTGAGACTTCGAGTTTCAAAATGTTTTTTATGAATAGCTATTTAATGTCAAGTTCCAAAGATTGGGACAATGAATACGCAATCTACAGTGGAAGAATAACACAAATTTAAATTCTACAACAAAGTATTCGCCGATGGATCTTATTTTCGATTTTCCGTTGAAAGACATCAGCGCCAAAAAATTATTGTCTGCCGTCTATAATGATAATATCGACTGTAACTTCCAAACTACGAGTGTATGATGTTGGTAAAAATTTATTATCAGTAAGGGAAAAGTGGAAAATTAGATTTGACGCAAAGCACAAAACTCCACTAGAATATCAGGAAGTTGATTTGGTGAATGTGATTAAAGGTACACAGAGAAATCAACACAAATTTAACACTGTAGGTTTTTATCTTGGCAACCCTTTCGAATTTCCCTTCTTACTTAAAATTCCCTTTTCTGTTACTTTGCTATGAAGAGAATAGACAACTCATGAGGGAGTTGGTAATTGACAGTCAAACTTATCGGATCGTAGTTAGTTTACACCGAATTGCAAATCGAATAAACGTCAACTCGAATTGCAAATCGAATAAACGTCAACTCGTGTTTTATACTTAACTATTGGTAGTAGATAAGCAATCTCTTCAGAAATAAACGACATACAATATAAAATGTTCTATCTGGCGTCTTTATAATTGCTTTTACAGTAGGCAGCAATGCAGGGTTATTATTTTTGGAACTGAGATTTGAAACATTTGTACTCACAGTTGCAGACTCGGGTGTAGAAGTTGTAGAAGGTGGCTAGTGTTGGCCAGTACAGGTGACGATGTTTTGTTATGATTATTCTTAGAGAACTCATTACGAAATATTGTATGATGAGGTTCACGGCAAATTCGGCATCTGGTGCTTAGTCTGCAGGATGACTGCATATGTTAGGGTAAGACAGTTTCGACAAAGGCGACGCTGATTTACTAACTTTTTTGCTGAACATTTCCAAAAGGAATTTGTTCTAGAAAAGTATGTATTTGTTTTAAAAACAGCACTATTTGTTTTGAAAACCTTTCAAATATTGCCATGCCAATTTCTGAAGATGGCAGTAATTGGTTTACAAAAAAGGGAAGACTGAACAGTTCCCTGGTTTCGGCACCATGAAAACTTAGTATAATTTACTTTAATCTGTGTTTGTTCTGATCTTCATGATCAGAACTTGCATTTAAATACTTTTTTTATTAACTTTTGTTTGGGTTTTTATCCACAAGATCAGACCCTTTTTGATATAAATTTATTTTAGTGTTTTTGTTACACTGTATATCTGCCTCTTGCAGATGCTTAAAAACGATTTTTGAATGCCGTGTCAAAACCATCAACCAGTTTGTTGGGTCAGCACACGGAATATTTTTAAGTTTATTTACATTTTTATTAATATTGATTTGATTTATTTATGAATGTTAATTTATGTTAAATTTATTGCATTTGTTTTTGTTGTTGCTATTACATTATAATTCAATTTTATTTGCCTTGATTTTTTTCCTTTAAGTTCATTCAGTTTATATCATTTTGTACTTTCATTTTCATTTCATTTGCAATACTTGTTTTTGTTGTCGTCGTCCCATTGTGCACGTCTGTCTGTCTGTCGTTCTGTTTGTCTCTTGTCGTCTCGTCGCTGCCCTATCGATGCTTTCTATGCTTATATCGATCATAAGCATAGCAAAGCATTCTGTAGGGAATCATTCTTTTTTGTTTTGTTTTGGTTTCTAACGACAGTTAGAAACCAAAAGCATCAATATGCACATATGTACATACGTACATGCATGCATATGTACGTACGTAGATGTACCAAGCCAGACTCTCGTTTTGGCGGTATCCATCTGCGTACGTGCATATGTAAGCATGTGCATGCATATGTGCGTATGTACGTGCATATGTAAGTATGTACATGCATATGTGCGTATGTACGTACATATGTACATTATATATTTTGTCTCGTCTCCTTTTCGTCTGTCGCTGTGGTTCAATGACTTTTAGATTTAAATAAACATTGTAAATTTGGAAATTGAAGAAGCAACAAGTCTTTTCATTTTGCATCCCCTCTCGTTGTCAGTTTCGCATTATTTTTACACTGCCCAAGAACCTTTTGCAGTGCGGGAAATTAGTTAAATTAATAACCAATTGCACTGCCGGTCAAGAAAACCCTCTTGATCGTGCATTTTATTAAGTTATATAAGTTATATTAAGTTTATAAAGTTGATATTTCCATATTTAACGAGTCATTTACTGCACTTAATAAATTTTATTTACACAACTTCCACTTTTCCTACAGCATGGAAAACTGCCAGGGTCGTTCCTATACCAAAGGTGAAGGACTCATGTAGACTTGACGATTTAAGACCTATTAGTATTTTGCCGGCCATTTCGAAGATTGTAGAGCACATAATGCATGAATCAATCTTTAGATTTATCAGCGATAATAACATGATCACTAATTATCAGTATGGGTTTAGGCGCGGTTTTAGCACGACTTCTCATTTTTTACATTTAACGGATACCATAAGAGAAACACTTAATAGAGGAGAGTATGGAGTCTTGTTGGCTTAGGCTTGTCCAAGGCTTTTGACAGGATTGATCACTTCAAAATTATTTCTAAATTAAAAAACCTATTTGAATTCTCTCCAACTGCAGTCTTCTTATTTATCTGGACGCACTCAATTTGTCTCATTAAATGGTGTGGACTCCGATATACGACCAGTTCAGTGTGGTGTTCCCCAGGGCTCAATATTGGGTCCGTTAATGTTTATCTTGATGTCAATGACATGGCAGATGTCATTGTTGCTAATATCTGTAGCCCTTTCTTTTTTGCCGACGACATTCACATATTTTTTAAAAATAATTATGATAATTCTTTTGAGGCATTCTACACTAGAAAATATTAATGTATGGCTACAAAACGACAATCTAGTTGTTAATGCTAGCAAGAGTACGGCGCTGTTTTTTGGTTCCATGCATCAGAATAACAATACCATTAATATTAACGGTGATTCAATACAGTTTGTAGATAGAATGAAATGTCTTGGAATAATTATCGATTCTCATCTTGATTTTACCAGTCACATTAATGCAGTATTCTCTAAAGTTTTCTTTTTGATACGAAGGCAGTATTGTACTAATTTGTATTTACCTAGGTTTATAAAACGAAGAGTGGCATACGCATCATTATTTTCTCAAATAAATTATTGCATTGAGGTAATATCAGGGACTACTTCTGGTAATATTAATAGACTTCAGCGTATTCTCAGAAGTCTATTGTTAGATATGTTTATGGACTTCGACGCTTTGATAATACCTCTGAGCATGTGATACTGTTTTCCTATTAGAAAGTATATTGATCTTCGTATCCTACAGTATTTTTACAAACTAATTGTTTCAGATTCACCGCCAATGTTACGAAGGCAGTTTGTATTCAGCAGATCTGTAAGAAACCCGCAATTGTTTATACCTCGTATGATAAATCGTTTGTAGTAAAAGTAGCCAGACTTTGGAACCATCTTCCATTGCATTTGCGCTCGTTTTCTCTTTCCAGTTACGTTTTCCGACAATGTTCTTTGGAATACATAATATCTGTCTCTTAATATATATCATTATTAATATATATTATTATTTTTCATTGTTAACGGGCTTTCAAATTGTTAATTTTATTATATGCGATATTTCAATTAATTAATTATTTAATAATATAGTGTTATCAACTTGTTAAGATACCATGTAATATAGATTAATTGGCCTTATAGGCTTTGTATATTACAATGAAACTAATAAATGAAAAAAAATGAAGGAGTCCGACCAGCGTTTGTTAACAGCCGTTTCAGTTGCTGAGGGAATAGAACAAAAACAACAACATGTAAATTCAGCTCAAAATTTAGAATATCAAAGACAATTGACAATGTTTTGAAACAAACTCTTTCGCGATTGCGCCGACAGCACCTACAAGTGTCTGTATGCCGATGATAACGTCTACATAAATAAACATAAATGAGCATGTGCCAAGCGTACTCGCAACACATCGGTATTACATGGGTGAATCGAACAACAATGCTACACGTCCACAGTCGAACTTGTTTGAGAACAGTATACTTGGATAGCAACCATACCCAACAATAAGTTCACAGCATGGATACTGGCCGAATAGGAAATGCTCAACGCAACGACCGAATTTGCCGTTGCATATTCCGTCAATGCAGTATCCATACTCGTCGTTTGTATCGACTCAAACTCCGACTAAGAGCATGCCGAACATGTTCATGTCTGAGTCGAAGTGTTGTAACCCTATGATTGATAATATAACATGACTCATAATGTGAATAATAATAAATCGTTGATCGATTTTAATAATCATTGTAGTATGCGCGAAGTGATTGATGCTTTACCGATATTCGACCCTAACAGTGACGTTACAACTTACGGTTTAATTTGTGGAAACGGTTGAAGAACTGAAGAATGGAATAAAGGTCTAGTGTTATTTGAAGTAAATTAGTGGAGGCAGCGAGATTGTGGGTTGATGCACAACCAGTATTCAAAAATGTTAACTTTGTTACAGCGTTTGTAGATGATTTTCCGTGTGTAACAAATAATGCTGATATCCATATACAAATGATGAAAACAAATCAAAAGAGAATCTAATGACAATCTAATCGAATATTATTACAATTTGACAATTGGTCGTCGCGGTTAACTAGATGAAAACGCAATAATAAGATACATAATTAATGGTATAGAGAATACAAATTTTTATCAGCAATGTCGTTTGAAAACTGTTCGGATCTGCTAACATCATTTCAAAATGTGGTAGCGAGTGCAACAAAGCAAATACAACAGCCGCGAATACAGTAAAAATAGTACTATTCATTGAAAAAGAATTTTGTGAGAAAAGATAATGTATACACAAGTGCAAAATCAAATTCTAAATCGGGTTGGACCTATATCGATAAATTGTCCCAAACCACCGCGAACAGAGGGATACGGTACATGCCATTGTGAATCCAAGTATTATAACATAGAACGTTAAACTGAATGATCAACATGAAGCATTGATTGCCGTTTCTCGGGTAAAACGATCCTTTGCGAGAAAATTAAATTGTGACGTGACGCAATGTGATAAATTGCTAAAGGGTTGAACAATGTTATCATTGTGAATTATTTATCGTCGATGACAATGCCATGATACACGAGTTCATCATCGGGTTGGACATTTTATCAAATGGTCGTGGAATTATCGAAAATGGTAGTTGTCAAATACGCAGTTAAAGATAAAAAAATACAATGCGGTGATAATTTACAACAAAATGAGATTGCTTTTGAAAGTCATCCGTCAGGAGGGATTGAGACTTCGAGTTTCAAAATGTTTTTTATGAATAGCTATTTAATGTCAAGTTCCAAAGATTGGGACAATGAATACGCAATCTACAGTGGAAGAATAACACAAATTTAAATTCTACAACAAAGTATTCGCCGATGGATCTTATTTTCGATTTTCCGTTGAAAGACATCAGCGCCAAAAAATTATTGTCTGCCGTCTATAATGATAATATCGACTGTAACTTCCAAACTACGAGTGTATGATGTTGGTAAAAATTTATTATCAGTAAGGGAAAAGTGGAAAATTAGATTTGACGCAAAGCACAAAACTCCACTAGAATATCAGGAAGTTGATTTGGTGAATGTGATTAAAGGTACACAGAGAAATCAACACAAATTTAACACTGTAGGTTTTTATCTTGGCAACCCTTTCGAATTTCCCTTCTTACTTAAAATTCCCTTTTCTGTTACTTTGCTATGAAGAGAATAGACAACTCATGAGGGAGTTGGTAATTGACAGTCAAACTTATCGGATCGTAGTTAGTTTACACCGAATTGCAAATCGAATAAACGTCAACTCGAATTGCAAATCGAATAAACGTCAACTCGTGTTTTATACTTAACTATTGGTAGTAGATAAGCAATCTCTTCAGAAATAAACGACATACAATATAAAATGTTCTATCTGGCGTCTTTATAATTGCTTTTACAGTAGGCAGCAATGCAGGGTTATTATTTTTGGAACTGAGATTTGAAACATTTGTACTCACAGTTGCAGACTCGGGTGTAGAAGTTGTAGAAGGTGGCTAGTGTTGGCCAGTACAGGTGACGATGTTTTGTTATGATTATTCTTAGAGAACTCATTACGAAATATTGTATGATGAGGTTCACGGCAAATTCGGCATCTGGTGCTTAGTCTGCAGGATGACTGCATATGTTAGGGTAAGACAGTTTCGACAAAGGCGACGCTGATTTACTAACTTTTTTGCTGAACATTTCCAAAAGGAATTTGTTCTAGAAAAGTATGTATTTGTTTTAAAAACAGCACTATTTGTTTTGAAAACCTTTCAAATATTGCCATGCCAATTTCTGAAGATGGCAGTAATTGGTTTACAAAAAAGGGAAGACTGAACAGTTCCCTGGTTTCGGCACCATGAAAACTTAGTATAATTTACTTTAATCTGTGTTTGTTCTGATCTTCATGATCAGAACTTGCATTTAAATACTTTTTTTATTAACTTTTGTTTGGGTTTTTATCCACAAGATCAGACCCTTTTTGATATAAATTTATTTTAGTGTTTTTGTTACACTGTATATCTGCCTCTTGCAGATGCTTAAAAACGATTTTTGAATGCCGTGTCAAAACCATCAACCAGTTTGTTGGGTCAGCACACGGAATATTTTTAAGTTTATTTACATTTTTATTAATATTGATTTGATTTATTTATGAATGTTAATTTATGTTAAATTTATTGCATTTGTTTTTGTTGTTGCTATTACATTATAATTCAATTTTATTTGCCTTGTTTTTTTTCCTTTAAGTTCATTCAGTTTATATCATTTTGTACTTTCATTTTCATTTCATTTGCAATACTTGTTTTTGTTGTCGTCGTCCCATTGTGCACGTCTGTCTGTCTGTCGTTCTGTTTGTCTCTTGTCGTCTCGTCGCTGCCCTATCGATGCTTTCTATGCTTATATCGATCATAAGCATAGCAAAGCATTCTGTAGGGAATCATTCTTTTTTGTTTTGTTTTGGTTTCTAACGACAGTTAGAAACCAAAAGCATCAATATGCACATATGTACATACGTACATGCATGCATATGTACGTACGTAGATGTACCAAGCCAGACTCTCGTTTTGGCGGTATCCATCTGCGTACGTGCATATGTAAGCATGTGCATGCATATGTGCGTATGTACGTGCATATGTAAGTATGTACATGCATATGTGCGTATGTACGTACATATGTACATTATATATTTTGTCTCGTCTCCTTTTCGTCTGTCGCTGTGGTTCAATGACTTTTAGATTTAAATAAACATTGTAAATTTGGAAATTGAAGAAGCAACAAGTCTTTTCATTTTGCATCCCCTCTCGTTGTCAGTTTCGCATTATTTTTACACTGCCCAAGAACCTTTTGCAGTGCGGGAAATTAGTTAAATTAATAACCAATTGCACTGCCGGTCAAGAAAACCCTCTTGATCGTGCATTTTATTAAGTTATATAAGTTATATTAAGTTTATAAAGTTGATATTTCCATATTTAACGAGTCATTTACTGCACTTAATAAATTTTATTTACACAACTTCCACTTTTCCTACAGCATGGAAAACTGCCAGGGTCGTTCCTATACCAAAGGTGAAGGACTCATGTAGACTTGACGATTTAAGACCTATTAGTATTTTGCCGGCCATTTCGAAGATTGTAGAGCACATAATGCATGAATCAATCTTTAGATTTATCAGCGATAATAACATGATCACTAATTATCAGTATGGGTTTAGGCGCGGTTTTAGCACGACTTCTCATTTTTTACATTTAACGGATACCATAAGAGAAACACTTAATAGAGGAGAGTATGGAGTCTTGTTGGCTTAGACTTGTCCAAGGCTTTTGACAGGATTGATCACTTCAAAATTATTTCTAAATTAAAAAACCTATTTGAATTCTCTCCAACTGCAGTCTTCTTATTTATCTGGACGCACTCAATTTGTCTCATTAAATGGTGTGGACTCCGATATACGACCAGTTCAGTGTGGTGTTCCCCAGGGCTCAATATTGGGTCCGTTAATGTTTATCTTGATGTCATTGTTGCTAATATCTGTAGCCCTTTCTTTTTTGCCGACGACATTCACATATTTTTTAAAAATAATTATGATAATTCTTTTGAGGCATTCTACACTAGAAAATATTAATGTATGGCTACAAAACGACAATCTAGTTGTTAATGCTAGCAAGAGTACGGCGCTGTTTTTTGGTTCCATGCATCAGAATAACAATACCATTAATATTAACGGTGATTCAATACAGTTTGTAGATAGAATGAAATGTCTTGGAATAATTATCGATTCTCATCTTGATTTTACCAGTCACATTAATGCAGTATTCTCTAAAGTTTTCTTTTTGATACGAAGGCAGTATTGTACTAATTTGTATTTACCTAGGTTTATAAAACGAAGAGTGGCATACGCATCATTATTTTCTCAAATAAATTATTGCATTGAGGTAATATCAGGGACTACTTCTGGTAATATTAATAGACTTCAGCGTATTCTCAGAAGTCTATTGTTAGATATGTTTATGGACTTCGACGCTTTGATAATACCTCTGAGCATGTGATACTGTTTTCCTATTAGAAAGTATATTGATCTTCGTATCCTACAGTATTTTTACAAACTAATTGTTTCAGATTCACCGCCAATGTTACGAAGGCAGTTTGTATTCAGCAGATCTGTAAGAAACCCGCAATTGTTTATACCTCGTATGATAAATCGTTTGTAGTAAAAGTAGCCAGACTTTGGAACCATCTTCCATTGCATTTGCGCTCGTTTTCTCTTTCCAGTTACGTTTTCCGACAATGTTCTTTGGAATACATAATATCTGTCTCTTAATATATATCATTATTAATATATATTATTATTTTTCATTGTTAACGGGCTTTCAAATTGTTAATTTTATTATATGCGATATTTCAATTAATTAATTATTTAATAATATAGTGTTATCAACTTGTTAAGATACCATGTAATATAGATTAATTGGCCTTATAGGCTTTGTATATTACAATGAAACTAATAAATGAAAAAAAATGAAGGAGTCCGACCAGCGTTTGTTAACAGCCGTTTCAGTTGCTGAGGGAATAGAACAAAAACAACAACATGTAAATTCAGCTCAAAATTTAGAATATCAAAGACAATTGACAATGTTTTGAAACAAACTCTTTCGCGATTGCGCCGACAGCACCTACAAGTGTCTGTATGCCGATGATAACGTCTACATAAATAAACATAAATGAGCATGTGCCAAGCGTACTCGCAACACATCGGTATTACATGGGTGAATCGAACAACAATGCTACACGTCCACAGTCGAACTTGTTTGAGAACAGTATACTTGGATAGCAACCATACCCAACAATAAGTTCACAGCATGGATACTGGCCGAATAGGAAATGCTCAACGCAACGACCGAATTTGCCGTTGCATATTCCGTCAATGCAGTATCCATACTCGTCGTTTGTATCGACTCAAACTCCGACTAAGAGCATGCCGAACATGTTCATGTCTGAGTCGAAGTGTTGTAACCCTATGATTGATAATATAACATGACTCATAATGTGAATAATAATAAATCGTCGATCGATTTTAATAATCATTGTAGTATGCGCGAAGTGATTGATGCTTTACCGATATTCGACCCTAACAGTGACGTTACAACTTACGGTTCAATTTGTGGAAACGGTTGAAGAACTGAAGAATGGAATAAAGGTCTAGTGTTATTTGAAGTAAATTAGTGGAGGCAGCGAGATTGTGGGTTGATGCACAACCAGTATTCAAAAATGTTAACTTTGTTACAGCGTTTGTAGATGATTTTCCGTGTGTAACAAATAATGCTGATATCCATATACAAATGATGAAAACAAATCAAAAGAGAATCTAATGACAATCTAATCGAATATTATTACAATTTGACAATTGGTCGTCGCGGTTAACTAGATGAAAACGCAATAATAAGATACATAATTAATGGTATAGAGAATACAAATTTTTATCAGCAATGTCGTTTGAAAACTGTTCGGATCTGCTAACATCATTTCAAAATGTGGTAGCGAGTGCAACAAAGCAAATACAACAGCCGCGAATACAGTAAAAATAGTACTATTCATTGAAAAAGAATTTTGTGAGAAAAGATAATGTATACACAAGTGCAAAATCAAATTCTAAATCGGGTTGGACCTATATCGATAAATTGTCCCAAACCACCGCGAACAGAGGGATACGGTACATGCCATTGTGAATCCAAGTATTATAACATAGAACGTTAAACTGAATGATCAACATGAAGCATTGATTGCCGTTTCTCGGGTAAAACGATCCTTTGCGAGAAAATTAAATTGTGACGTGACGCAATGTGATAAATTGCTAAAGGGTTGAACAATGTTATCATTGTGAATTATTTATCGTCGATGACAATGCCATGATACACGAGTTCATCATCGGGTTGGACATTTTATCAAATGGTCGTGGAATTATCGAAAATGGTAGTTGTCAAATACGCAGTTAAAGATAAAAAAATACAATGCGGTGATAATTTACAACAAAATGAGATTGCTTTTGAAAGTCATCCGTCAGGAGGGATTGAGACTTCGAGTTTCAAAATGTTTTTTATGAATAGCTATTTAATGTCAAGTTCCAAAGATTGGAACAATGAATACGCAATCTACAGTGGAAGAATAACACAAATTTAAATTCTACAACAAAGTATTCGCCGATGGATCTTATTTTCGATTTTCCGTTGAAAGACATCAGCGCCAAAAAATTATTGTCTGCCGTCTATAATGATAATATCGACTGTAACTTCCAAACTACGAGTGTATGATGTTGGTAAAAATTTATTATCAGTAAGGGAAAAGTGGAAAATTAGATTTGACGCAAAGCACAAAACTCCACTAGAATATCAGGAAGTTGATTTGGTGAATGTGATTAAAGGTACACAGAGAAATCAACACAAATTTAACACTGTAGGTTTTTATCTTGGCAACCCTTTCGAATTTCCCTTCTTACTTAAAATTCCCTTTTCTGTTACTTTGCTATGAAGAGAATAGACAACTCATGAGGGAGTTGGTAATTGACAGTCAAACTTATCGGATCGTAGTTAGTTTACACCGAATTGCAAATCGAATAAACGTCAACTCGAATTGCAAATCGAATAAACGTCAACTCGTGTTTTATACTTAACTATTGGTAGTAGATAAGCAATCTCTTCAGAAATAAACGACATACAATATAAAATGTTCTATCTGGCGTCTTTATAATTGCTTTTACAGTAGGCAGCAATGCAGGGTTATTATTTTTGGAACTGAGATTTGAAACATTTGTACTCACAGTTGCAGACTCGGGTGTAGAAGTTGTAGAAGGTGGCTAGTGTTGGCCAGTACAGGTGACGATGTTTTGTTATGATTATTCTTAGAGAACTCATTACGAAATATTGTATGATGAGGTTCACGGCAAATTCGGCATCTGGTGCTTAGTCTGCAGGATGACTGCATATGTTAGGGTAAGACAGTTTCGACAAAGGCGACGCTGATTTACTAACTTTTTTGCTGAACATTTCCAAAAGGAATTTGTTCTAGAAAAGTATGTATTTGTTTTAAAAACAGCACTATTTGTTTTGAAAACCTTTCAAATATTGCCATGCCAATTTCTGAAGATGGCAGTAATTGGTTTACAAAAAAGGGAAGACTGAACAGTTCCCTGGTTTCGGCACCATGAAAACTTAGTATAATTTACTTTAATCTGTGTTTGTTCTGATCTTCATGATCAGAACTTGCATTTAAATACTTTTTTTATTAACTTTTGTTTGGGTTTTTATCCACAAGATCAGACCCTTTTTGATATAAATTTATTTTAGTGTTTTTGTTACACTGTATATCTGCCTCTTGCAGATGCTTAAAAACGATTTTTGAATGCCGTGTCAAAACCATCAACCAGTTTGTTGGGTCAGCACACGGAATATTTTTAAGTTTATTTACATTTTTATTAATATTGATTTGATTTATTTATGAATGTTAATTTATGTTAAATTTATTGCATTTGTTTTTGTTGTTGCTATTACATTATAATTCAATTTTATTTGCCTTGATTTTTTTCCTTTAAGTTCATTCAGTTTATATCATTTTGTACTTTCATTTTCATTTCATTTGCAATACTTGTTTTTGTTGTCGTCGTCCCATTGTGCACGTCTGTCTGTCTGTCGTTCTGTTTGTCTCTTGTCGTCTCGTCGCTGCCCTATCGATGCTTTCTATGCTTATATCGATCATAAGCATAGCAAAGCATTCTGTAGGGAATCATTCTTTTTTGTTTTGTTTTGGTTTCTAACGACAGTTAGAAACCAAAAGCATCAATATGCACATATGTACATACGTACATGCATGCATATGTACGTACGTAGATGTACCAAGCCAGACTCTCGTTTTGGCGGTATCCATCTGCGTACGTGCATATGTAAGCATGTGCATGCATATGTGCGTATGTACGTGCATATGTAAGTATGTACATGCATATGTGCGTATGTACGTACATATGTACATTATATATTTTGTCTCGTCTCCTTTTCGTCTGTCGCTGTGGTTCAATGACTTTTAGATTTAAATAAACATTGTAAATTTGGAAATTGAAGAAGCAACAAGTCTTTTAATTTTGCATCCCCTCTCGTTGTCAGTTTCGCATTATTTTTACACTGCCCAAGAACCTTTTGCAGTGCGGGAAATTAGTTAAATTAATAACCAATTGCACTGCCGGTCAAGAAAACCCTCTTGATCGTGCATTTTGGCGACCGTGACAGGACAGTGTAAAAAATTATCGCATTTTTTTTTTCGTTTTTTTTTCGTGGTGTTTTTTACGAATTAAGAAATTCTAAAAAATAAAAACTGGCCCTAGCCAAACAAACATTGTGGTTGTGAAAAATATTTCTCGTGGTTGTTATTTTGAACCAATTTATCGTGGAAAAAAACATTCTGTCTCAGTGTAGTGAACTGAAAAGGAATTTTTCGTGTTTTTCATAACAAAACAATAATCTTTTCGTTCTCGGTTAAAATAAAAATAATTATTTTAACAAAGTGTACTGGCTCCATGTCATACATAAACAGTGTTGCTGCAAATCATTAAAACAAACATTTTTGTGCGGATCTAAACCAGTGCTGTTCATTTCATTGAACAATTGTTGTCGCTCAATTCACATGTATTCTTACGCTCTTGCTTCAGTCAGGGCACACTCAAAAAAATTTAGTTATATGAATATATATAATTATTGTTTTTCAACCTCCCCAACATACCAAATATGAATAAAATCTCAATACAACTTGAGAACAATATTATAATAATAGTAAATCCACAATAGTTTCTCAAGTTCGCGCACAAAAATTGAGAAGAATATTATAAAAATAGTAAATTCACAATAGTTTTTCAAGTTCGCGCACAAAACTTGAGAACAATATTATAAAAATAGTAAATCCAAGCCTTTTACAATAAATTCTCAACTCTTTTTCAAGCTTGAGGCTTGAGATGGTAAGCTTATTATAATATTATTCTCAAGTCATTTGGTATGTTGGGTCTTACTGACATTATGATTTGGCTGTAAAGTTGGCAGTTTCATCTCTTTACTAACACAACTACATTTTTCCATTTGCACAGCACTGATCTAAACCAAACAAAAAGACTTTTCGTTTTCGGTTCTGTTGCAAATATCAAACCAAATTTTTCGTGGATTATCGCTGTAACAATATAATAGAAGTTTACAGAAATTGCTGGCTCTATATAACCTAAAATTATTGGTGTTGTTGTAAATCACAAACAATATGGTCGTTTCGCACATTTAAAACAAACCTGAAGAATATTTTCGATCTGTGTAACAAAATAAACTATTAAAGGCAAGAAAAGTTAATGTTGGTAATTTATCGTTTGGACAATTTTACAAAAAACATAACCTAATTTTCGTGTGTTACATAACCTGTGAAAGTTGTTGTCTCAAGTAATTTCGCCATTTTCCAAAAATCATGTCTTTGGAAGAATTAAAGCAACAACGCGCCATTACAAAGAAAAATATTTCGCGCATAAAAACTGTTATCGACGCCAATGGCAAAGGAGAACGAAAATCGCTTTCTCCTGCAGAATTAAAATGTCGCCTGGGTATTTTGGATTCGTACTTCAAACAAATTTTGTCAGTCCAAAATAAAATCGAAAATATTGACCCAGACGACAATGGCCGTGCTGATATCGAGGATTCATATTGTTACATCAACTCGCAGATACAACAACAATTAGCTGAGGACGGACATAACACAACTTTCTCTGAATCTTCGTTTGCTATTCCTGTCCCTACAAACAAGCTGCCTCGACTTAAGCTGCCTAGCTTCGATGGCAAGTACAGTGAGTACAAAAATTTTATAACCTCGTTCAAACAAATCACCGATCGTGAACATGGGCTATCGAACATTGAAAAATTCTACCATTTGATGAACTGTCTCCAAGGGCATGCTTTAGAAACTGTGAAAGCATTCCAAGTGACTAACGAAAATTATCCCAAGGCTTTAGAAAGACTAAAGGTTCGTTACGACAACAATACTTTGATTTTTATGGAAAATATTTCCACTCTTTTCGATTTGCCTGAAGTCTCCAAACCTAACTCTGATCAATTAAGAAGCCTTGTGGATAATGTTTCAGCCCTCTACAGTTCACTGCAGTCTCTTGGCTCACCTACCGATATCGTGAATGCTATGTTGATCCATATTGTGATGGGAAAAGTTGATGGTGACTCCAAAAGAAAGTGGAAAGACTCTTTGGACTTCACTAAACTGCCTTCATGGGAAGATTGCTCACTAGTTCTTGAAAGAAGATGCCAGTATTTGGAATCATTATACTCAAACACAACTTCTCGACGACCAGACCACAATTTTGGTAAATCCAACCCAAAACCATCGAAACATGGCTACTCTTTTTCGTGCTCCAAACGAGTTTGTGTCTTCTGTTCAAAATCTGACCATTTTATCGCACAGTGTCAAAGATTCAAAGATTTGGATGTACCTACTCGCTTCGAAAACGCAAAGAAACTTGGTCTTTGCATTAACTGTCTCGCAAAAGGTCATCAAGTCACCAACTGTCCCTCGTCGTTTAAATGCAGATATTGTTCTCGTTCCCATCACACAATGCTTCATCGTTCTCAACCTGTTCAACGTCCATCATCTCCTGAGCCAACGCCATCGACATCTAGAGCTGCTACAACTAATAGTTCTGCCTCTGTCCACACACACATCGAAAGCTTGTCGCCTCACGTACTTCTCGCCACAGCTATGGTTTTAGTTCGTGATAATTCTGGCTCTTACAAACTGGGAAGAGCTCTTTTAGATTCCTGTTCGCAATAAAACTTCGTCACCGATGAATTTGCACAACGTGTCAATCTACCACGAGTGAAGAAATCCGTCGAAGTGTCCAGCATCGGAAATTCTTGTTCGAAAGTGAAGCATAATTGCTCCACCAACATCAAATCTCGCATCACCGATTTTGAAGTGCCTCTTTTGTTTTGCATTACGCCGCACATTTCGTATCAGCCTGTTTCGGAATTAGATGTCACTTCGTGGAATCTTCCTCCGAATACACAACTTGCTGACGATCACTTCTACAAATCAAACAAAATCGACTTGCTCATTGGTACAGAAACTTTCTTCGACATCTTGTCTGTTGGTCAAATCAAGCTTGGTCCAAATCTGCCTAAACTACAAAAAACTTTGTTCGGTTGGATCGTCACCGGGAAATACAATTCTTCAAAGGATAACGACTTTGGTGCTTCATATTTGCTCTCAACCGAGGACAAAATCAACATGAATTTGGAACGTCTGTGGAAAATTGAGGAAATCGACGCTGCCTCAATTCAAACTTCGCCTGAACAAATGGAATGTGAAAGATTCTTGTCGTAAAATTGCCCTTTAAACAATCTTCTGACTCCTTAGGTTTATCGCGCAATACTGCATTGCAACGTTTTGCTGCTCAAGAAAGACGACTGGCTCTAGATGTAGAACTGAAATCACAATATTCTGCATTTATGAAGGAGTATGAAGATTCTGGACACATGAGCTTGGTGAAGAAGCCCATTTTGGAAGAACCCCACTATTACATTCCACATCACTGCGTATTCAAGCCGAATAGCACATCTACGAAACTTCGTGTGGTTTTTGACGCCTCTTGTGCCACAACTTCGCAGACGTCACTAAATGACATTTTGATGGTTGGCCCTACAATCCAAGAAGAACTTTATTTGCTGCTCCTTCGTTTTCGACTCTATCGTTTCGCTATCACAGCAGATATAGTCAAGATGTATAGGCAAGTTTTGATTGACCAGCATGACCGTAAGTACCAATACATTTTGTGGAGATATTCTGAGCAAGAAAATTTCGAACTTGGTGCCAGAGCTATCAAAAATTCATTCTATGTTGATGACTTTCTTTGTGGAGCTGATTCTATGGAAGAATTAGCTGAACTAAAGTATCAAGTGACAGAAATACTAAAAAAGGGTTGTTTCCAATTGGACAAATGACACTCAAATCACAAAAACTTTCGCCATGACAAAACCATCAAAGATCTGAACCTAGATGAATCGTCAATTACAAATGCGCTTGGCATTTCTTGGGATCAACAAAAAGATCAATTCCTATTCTCGTTTTCGTCGAAATTCCACATTGGAAATGTAATTTCAAAACGTTCAATTCTGTCGCTTTCGTCATCGCTTTTCGATCCCCTTGGACTTTTGGCACCTATTATCATAAGGGCCAAAATCATTCTCCAAGAACTTTGGATACTCAAGATTGGCTGGGACGAATCTGTCCCACAAGATGTACACACAGCCTGGCTTCAATTCGTCAATGATCTACAATCTTTATCTTCGCTACACATTCCTCGTTATTGTTTATCGCCTAGTCCCGAATCCATTCAACTTCATGGATTCTGCGACTCCTCAATTCGTGCCTATGGTTGTTGTCTCTACATCAGAATGAAATCCAGTTCAGGTCAAGTTTTCTCGAAGCTGTATACCGCAAAATCAAGAGTGGCACCGATAAAAAGAAAATCTCTACCAAATTTGGAGCTCTGTGGAGCTCAACTTCTCGCAAAACTGTACTCGAAAATAGAAAATATTCTCAACATCCCAAGACATTTTGTATTTTTATGGACAGACTCTCAAATTGTTCTTCACTGGCTCAAACAACATTCGTCTACTCTGTCTGTATTTGTTGGCAACAGAGTATCTGAAATTCAAGATCTCACCAATGGCTGTAACTGGCGTTATGTACCATCGAGCTCAAATCCAGCTGACATCGTCTCAAGAGGTTCTACTATTGAAGAGTTGATGTCTTCAATTTGGTTCACTGGTCCAGACTTCCTCTCTCAAGATCCCGACAATTGGCCTCAAAGTAAATGTGATGAAATCGACCAGGGTGTAGTAGACAAGGAGAAACGAAAAACAACGCTACATCTCCAAATGCAATGCAACAATATCGCGGATTTCATTAACAATTGCAGCTAGTATTTGAAGATGGTTCGAGTTGTAGCATGGATCTTTCGGTTTTGGCATGTATTCTCTTCTATGAAAGGTAATAAATTTGAATCTGTCTCTTTACAGCCTCAGGAATTAGAATACGCTATACTGGCAATCGTTTGGAACATCCAACAACAACACTTCAATGTCTAAACCCATTCCTCGATTCTTCAGATGGCTTGGAAATTCTGAAGGTTGGAGGCCGTCTTGAACTAGCTGACATTCCTGAGGCTCAAAAACATCCAATAATACTGCCGAAAGACAACAACTTTGTGAAGTGCTACATCCGACATCTTCACATCAAAAACTATCATGCTGGACCAAAAGCTCTGATGTCTCTAACCCGAATGCGCTTTTGGATAATAAATTTGAGAAGTCTCTGTCGCAATATCGTTAACTACTGTCCTCAATGCGTACGCTATCGTCCAAAACTGTTACAACAAATGATGTCCAATTTGCCTGCAGATCGTCCCGTCAAGAGCTTTCGCAAGATGTGCTGTCGACTTTTGTGGCCCTGTGAACACTTACCTTCGTGTTAGAGGAAAGGTTCCCTACAAAACCTATCTCGCTGTCTTTGTCTGTCTCGCAACGAAGGCAGTCCACATTGAAGCTGTTTCTGATCTGTCGACAGACGCATTTATCGCCGCACTGAAAAGAATGATTGGTCGGAGAGGCCTGCCAACAGACATATTCTGCGACAACGGCACCAATTTTGTGGGTGCAAACACTAAAATGAAGGAACTTAAAAACTTATTTTTTGATGGCAAAAATCAAAACCACGTAATCAATTTTTTTGTATCGAATTTAGTAACTTTCATTTTATTCCTCCTAGGGCACCCCACTTTGGTGGCCTATGGGAGGCTGCCGTCAAATCTGCCAAAGGTCATCTCAATCGCACCCTCGCCTCACGTTTGAAGAGCTTGTCACAGCTCTAGTGGAAATCGAATCGATTTTAAATTCTCGTCCAATCTCACCGATGTCATCTGACCCCAGCGACCTTGAAGCACTCACCCCTGGCCACTTCATCACAGGCAGCGCCCTACGTTCTCTCCCAGAACGAGATGTCACCACAACCAACATCAACAATTTGGAGCACTGGGCTCAGATAACCGCTTTAAAACAACGATTCTGGAAGAAATGGTCCCACGAATATATAAACGAGCTTCAAGTACGAAACAAATGGACTGCCTCGAATCCAAATGTCGCAGTTGGCTCTATGGTACTGGTACACGATGACAATATCCCCCCACAGAAATGGCTCATGGGAAGAATAGTCAACATTATCCCTGGTCGAGATGGTCGCATCAGAGTTGCCGATGTCAAGACCATCAGAGGCATCATACGCCGACCCATCCACAAACTCGCATTGCTTTTAAATTGAAAGTGCCCTTTCAATGGGGCCGGTATGTTGGGTCAGCACACGGAATATTTTTAAGTTTATTTACATTTTTATTAATATTGATTTGATTTATTTATGAATGTTAATTTATGTTAAATTTATTGCATTTGTTTTTGTTGTTGCTATTACATTATAATTCAATTTTATTTGCCTTGATTTATTTCCTTTAAGTTTATTCAGTTTATATCATTTTCATTTCATTTGCAATACTTGTTTTTGTTGTCGTCGTCCCATTGTACACGTCTGTCTGTCTGTCGTTCTGTTTGTCTCTTGTCGTCTCGTCGCTGCCCTATCGATGCTTTCTATGCTTATATCGATCATAAGCATAGCCAAGCATTCGGTAGGGAATCATTCTTTTTTGTTTTGTTTTCTAACGACAGTTAGAAACCAAAAGCATCAATATGCACATATGTACATACGTACATGCATGCATATGTACGTACGTAGATGTACCAAGCCAGACTCTCGGTTTGGCGGTATCCATCTGCGTACGTGCATATATAAGCATGTGCATGCATATGTGCGTATGTACGTGCATATGTAAGTATGTACATGCATATGTGCGTATGTATATGTTTTGTCTCGTCTCCTTTTCGTCTGTCGCTGCGGTTCAATGACTTTTAGATTTAAATAAACATTGTAAATTTGGAAATTGAAGAAGCAACAAGTCTTTTCATTTTGCATCCCCTCTCGTTGTCAGTTTCGCATTATTTTTACACTGCCCAAGAACCTTTTGTAGTGCGGGAAATTAGTTAAATTAATAACCAATTGCACTGCCGGTCAAGAAAACCCTCTTGATCGTACACAGTTGTTTGCGTATGCACATGTGTAAGCGTGCTCATTTACACGCAGGTACTTGCGTACTTACATATGTATATAAGAACGACAGTTAGATCAAGTTTGATGGATTTGGCGTAAACAAATGAAATGGAAAGGGAATAGGAAAAGAGTTCGTTCAACTCTTTGGAGACTTAACACATTTGTAGGGATTGCAGTGCGATGATATTACCATGCCGATTTAAAAAACTCCTCATAGCCAAAATACAAGCATCTGTGGTCAAATCGAAGGCCACTTTGTGATGAACCGCTCTAATTGTCAGACACGTTAAGAGAGCCAGCCAGCGTTTTCCATGACGACGACCAATAGTAATGTTCACGGGGCCAAAGTAGTCGAAACCAGTGTGCACTTCATTAAAATTTTCTCGAAGTAACTTGCACAAAACAAACAAACTTTACTCTGGCTGAGCTGAAAGAAGGTGTGAGGTATACACCGTCCTCCACTCACCTGACCAAAAACGACGACCGTGGCGACAATTAACAACATTTACATTTGTATTATTATTCATCAATCAAGGTGGGATTCACAAGTGTCCCTTTGCAGTTTCCAAAACAGCGGCAAGATTTTGCACTTTAACTGCAAATGGTATCAGCTTTCCACAGCATACTCATGTAGTGGTGGAATTTCCCTCATATGTAGCAACTGGCATCGTATCCACATATCGGTTCGGTCATTGTGCGATTTTAGCTGCTCAGTCACGCTGTCAGGGTGTATGAGCAACGACTCATTCCCTTGCTGCGCCCGTAAATCGTAGATTTTCTTCTGTATTGGCGGCAACACGATGTTCGTATGGTTCGAAAATTGCGACTTTGGAACATTTGACGGCTGCGCTGCAAACAGAGACGGTGGACGCAAGTAGTACGAAGTCGTTGCCATATTGCTCCTTACGTTGAGTAACAGGATCGCTGCTGAACATTAGCGTTGACTTTAGACTCGGTGCAATAGGAGCCACTAGAATTTTCGCTGCCGACGACATTACCCGTTACACTCGGCGTTGTATAGGATGACGCGGAATGTGAAAATGCACGATTTTGTGAATTTTGGGCACTCTGCAAAATACTAATTTGACTCCAAAGCTGTCCACTTCTGGCTGGGCAACTATGTCGGCATGAGATACATTTTGGATTTTCGTTGCAGATTTCGGCTATCCAAGAACACTGCACTGCGGCGGCAATGGTGAACGACGATGATTATGTTCCGGCAGTGGTGGAACTTTACGTTGGCATAAATGTCACTTCGGCTATGGAAAGAGGACAATCCAAAATATGTTCTGTTCCGGCAGACAGCAAACTTGATAATGAACTTGCGTCATTTAAATCAGCTTGTACTTTCTAGGCGAACGATTCATTTTTCCCAAAACAATCTTAATCAAACACAAAAAAAACAGGGCACATAAAACCTGAAATTATTTCCAAAATTTCACCAATTTATTTCCAACTTCGCTGCAAAATGTGATGATAAATAAATGTCCAAAACAGTTTCGCACAAAGAATTACAAATGTAATTCATCAATTTCGCCAAAAGACGTGCGAGTTTTTCCTGGGAGGAACAACGGATTTAACAAACGCACACAATGATGGAGTTATGTATTGTTGAACTATGTTGATATTTTTAAATTATTTTGTTCTAGTTCGGCTTGAGGTCATATAAAAAAGATGTTGTTTTTTCAGAATATTTCGGCTGTCTTCGGCAGGGGGTAATCACTAAACAGAAATTACAATATTTTATACTTTTTGTCAACAAACAATAATTCTTACATATTAGGTAATTTTATCGTTTCTGTCTACTAATGTCTCTTTGGTTTATGTTTATTAACTCTGTGTCTAAATAAATTTATATTTGCGGCAGTGCGGCGTTTATTTCTAACTTACCGCAGTCTTTTATCCTAACAAACTAAAATTTACAAGCAAGGGCCCCTGCATGTAAGTATATGTTCTACTGCAAGCAAGACCAAACGCAATTGTCGCCGACATCCTGTGTACATTTACGGAGGACTCAAAACTCGGCAAGATTTAGGAGTCTCTGGCCAAGATACGGAGGACCCAAAAAGGCGACTTACTTCTTCAGCTCACCGAGGAAAAAAACCGTTCGAACTGAAAGATTTGTATGATATCACCACCAAAGAAAAAATAGGGGAATAAATTAAAACGCAACTGGGCCTGAACAACTTCGCCCTCGAATACATAACTAGTCTCAGGAAGGCATACAAAAGGTGAAACCCTAACGGCGGAGGGTGTAAATGATATCCCTGAGTCAAGGAGAATTAAAATTGGGTGGGCGAACTGTCGGATAAGACCTATAGTAAACCATACAAAATGCTTTAAATGCCTAGAGTATGGACGCATATCCACTAACTGCAGAAACAAGATCGACAGATCAAAGTGCTGTAGGAGGTGCTGCATAGGAGGTCACATTGCAAATAATTGTAGCAAAGAACCACTGTGCATGATAGGCAGAACAGACGAGTCAGTGGACGACAATCATATAATGGGTAGTGTAGATCTTAGAGAGCGGAGGAAATAAAACACACAGCACGGTTTCGCTTTTAGTCGGGAACTAACTTTAGTTACAATAGAATCTTAACTTGAAACCTACATAAATAAAGAAACTAAAAATACATATGTACATGGATACATGTACATTCCAAACGAACAATACATACAAACTATATGAATGCACTAATGCACATTCATTCTTATATGATAAGACGCGTCATAAAACGCGGACAGAATGACAATTAAATAAATACACAAATAGTGGAATATATTTAGATTCTACCAAATAAACATAACATGCTACATTATCACCCCACCAACTCTGTCTATTAACACACAGTGTCATTGACATTATGTTGTTTGGTCTTCTAATCAGAATTGATAATTAGATTACCCCACAACTTGGAGCCCGAGAAAGTACACATACAACTGCATTAAACAAGATTGATACCGCATGCACTCATAATAAAATTACAATATTTACGACCTTTAACACTCATAACAAAAAAGACGAACATATTGTTGGAACTACAAATAGTACCAATCTTACAATGTGTACAGATCTTTACAGGTAGATACAACTCTCCGCTATTCAACAAGGAGCTATCAACACAGGGACCAAACTGAGAGTTATTCAACTCAACGCAAACCACTGTGACCCAGGACAATCTTAAACAGACGGTGAGAGAGATTAAAATCGATGTTGTGCTGTTTGGCGAGCCATACAAAAACATCCAGAGTAACGATTGGCCAAAATACCGGATTTGCCTGGGCTAAGATAAAGGGTTTATATTTATACAGCTGCTACAGTGGAGAGATTTAGTCTTTGACAAGACAGTATTTAAGACCGTAATCGCATCGACCGAACGCAGTGCTTAGGAACAAGGAGAAGAATTCAAAGGTCCAGAGATACAACAGATTTTGACCCACTTAGAGACGAGTTCAAGATCCTACGAAAATACCCGGAATATGCCATAAAAAACAGCAAGAAGGATTGCTTTACACAGATATGCGATGATGCGGAAACCGAACATGGTGATAATGAAAATACTAAAGAGTGGTAGGACTGCAAAAATATCGTGCCCGGAAATGTTGGACAACATTGCAGCTACAATGGGGAAAATTTTGGAGCGAATAATATATAATAGACTTCTTCCTATAGTAGAACGAAAAGGAGCCCTCTCGGAACATCAGTACGAAGATCGCGATCTGCTATTAACGCCGTAAACTCAGTGGTGGATATCGCAAGAGAGAGATGGAAAGGTACTGTCCAGTTTGCACTGTGCAGTCATCACGTCGATGTGCAGAACGCCTTCAACACTGCCAACTGGAGTCACATCAAGGAGACTTTGCCAACTGGAGCCACAAAACGAGACAGAACAATATGACATCATATCACAATGATCTGTACTGGATCCATGTAATTAGCAAGAAAGCTGCAATAATCCAAGCATCGCAGGCCAGAATTCTTCCTAATATTGGAGGACGCAAACCTGCACAGACAAGACTGTGGGTCACAGTGATAAATTCGTTGATCCTCTACGTAACCCCGATCTGGACTGGGGCCCTGTACACGACGTGGTCGAGGAAAAACCTGACGTCTACATATAGACTAAGTACGCTACGAATTATAAGTGGATTCCGAACAACATCTTAGGAGGCTGCTAGAGTCGTACCGGGTCTGATACCTATTGACCTCCTGGCTGGCGAAGTAAAGAAAGTTCCTGACAGAAAACAGGTGAACAAATACAAAAGAATCTAAATCGCTAAAGAAGAGCAACTGGCTTCTTTTGAAACCTGGTAGTCACGTTGGAACACGGCCAGGAGTGGTAGATGGACTCACATCTTTATACCACACATCTCAACCTGGCTGCAGTTCATGACAGGACACGGATGTTTAGGAAATATCTCCACTGAATCGGACACGATATATCGCCTATGTGCTTGACCTGTGTGGATGAGGCGTGGGCTCCTTCAACGGGTGATCCACAACAGGTGCTGGAGTACATGCTCCAGAGAGAAGAAAAGTAGAATGAGGTCAGTACGATGACAACTGACGTACTAAAGAAACCACGGCAAATGGAAAGAGAAAGAGCTGCACTGAAGTGAACTGAAAACTAGACACGGCATCAATGCCGACCAACCTCTACGAAGTAATACGTAACGTCAGTCATGTGCGGTTGATTTGTGATGGGGTGTGGTTTGATACGTAGGTACCAAAAATGGTAAATGCGAGTGGTATCATTGAAGATTACACACCTCCGGTTCGCAAAACAAAATAAAAAATAAGCTAAAACATAACACACGTACATACATAGTCAACAGCGACAAAACAACATTGATATGTATGTACGTACGTGTGTACGCATAAACGGAAGAATGACCAAAAACAAATGAGAGATCAAAAAGGGAGAGCACATTTCACCGATTTTCAATTAAAAAAGTAACATACGTTTCAATATTATTGGGTTATGTTAACATGTATTGCATGGAGGTCAAACGTCACACATAAGGAAATGTTAAATTTTAAAAAAATAAAACAGGTAGCTGACCATGCAGACTTTGTCCTACCGACAAACATTTTGAATTAGATATCTATACTCTGTATCTATATCTATATAAATGAAAATTAAATTATGTCAATATGTCAATTTTTTAAAATTTTCGTAATATTTCGTTTAAGGTTTTTAGAAAAAACCAATTGGCAACACCCACTTTGAAAAACATAACCAAAATCTATAAAAATAATAGTTTAGCCGGCGGACTTCGTCCTACTTACTAAAATATTGAATTAGAGATCTATCCTCAATCTATGTTTATTTTAATTGTAAATTAGGAACGGCTAAACCTTCGCAATATTTCGTGTATTTTTTTAGGGAAATACCAATTGGCAACGCCCGCTTTGAAAAATTCGGGACTTCTCTTAATTTTTCGTTAGATATCAATATATCGATTGAAGGCCATGGAGTGACTATCTGACAGGACCACGCTATATTCTCGCCACAGTAGTCTGGATACATATCTTCGAGAAACCTTCTTCGTTGAATCCCTTAGCAATTGTCGAGCAAGTAAATCGTCGTAGGACTCAATAACTGGTGGAGCCGTGTTAAAAAAATGTCCGTCTCGAAGGAACTGAGGCTGAGCTGTAAGGAAGCATGTGTTTCCAACTCACCTGAACAAAAACGACACATCCTAAGGGGGTGTTAGCAGGATATGGACCAGCTTCTCCTAATAGCACTATTTCGTCTGGCAAACCAAAATGGAAATGTTCCAATCCAATGAGCTACGTTGGTATACGAACTGATTAGAAAACCATAACTTTTGCTCAAATCTATATTGAAGCTTTTAATTTTTAACACCATACAAATTTTGTCAGGGCTTATTTCCTCTTTTTTTGACACCAATCTGATCGACGAGCATGGCGACTTCCTGTGATGATTAACCACCATACCAACTCAAATTTAAACTGATTTGCCAGTCCGTAAGTCCAAATTGTCTCACCAATTAGCTGTCGATCATAGTGACCGATAAATGTTGATCATTGTGAAACCATTTTATCTCGGTGTGCACGTTTTTTTTATTATCGCTGCTGGACTAAAATTTTAATAGGTTATGGGCATAGAGAGCTTGTAATAAATAAATTTAACTAAATCCCATCGTCAAAGTGTGTAGTTGGTATGCAATTGTTTTCTCATGAGTCGTCTTGTCATAGCGTACATGAAATTCAGTTCAAGAATTACAGTTTCGTCTGATTGTTGCTGCTTCTGCGATACGAGTAAAAAAAAGCGGCTGAGTCACTGTTGTTGTTGGTGGAGTAGTTTATAATGGGGTTGCCCGGAGATAAAATGCATGACAATAATTACAGTGGTCACATCTTGAAGGGATCAGATTATCGTCTATGGACATTTCACATAACTGCATATATAAATGCACGTGGTCTAACCGATAATATTGTACCAGCACAAAATGCATCTGCGGACGTCAGGAGTCAATACGATAGGAAGGAAGGCAAATCGATGAACGATATTTTTCAATCATTAGATGCTGAACGCGCAAACCTCTTATTGGCATGTAAGACATCAAAAGAAATGATGGAAAAGTTGAACAGCGTATATGAAAAAATTCTGAAATTCGTATCATGGCTCTTTATAAGAATATTTTTAGTTAAAAATCAAAGATAATGAATAGGTTGCTGTGTATGTGGCAAAAGCAAAGCAATTGGCATCTGAAATTGAACAATTGGGTGAAAAATTGTCCGATAAATTAAAAATGGTGCGGATTATGAGTAGCATGGCTGTTAAATTCAATAATTACAAAACTGTTTGGTATACTACCAAAGAGACACGTACGATTGATACATTGATGGCATCTTTGCAATTGGAAGAGGACAACTTGAACCGACTTAATTGTGAACAAGAAGCTTCATCAGATACCGCTTTTGCAGCAAAGTTCAAAAGAAAGGAATTCAAAAGTGGGTGAAGTCGAAATTGGTTAATTAAAAAAGAAGACCAAGAGTAATGCTTGTGGAAAAGTTGGCCATTGGGAAAGAGACAAGAAATTGTTAAATAGTAATGACATTCAAGTTGAGTTATTACTACACCATATCAGAAATGGTTTAGTCGAAAACTATACTTAGGTCACATCAAAATTTTTGGTACTGAATATTATCGGCAGATTCCAAAGCAAGTAGGTCGCAAAAAGTGGGATCCAAAAGCTAAAAAAGTGAATTTAATTGGATTTGAGCCCACAATTAAAAATTTTCGGTTGTACGATCCCGATAATAAAAAGATTTTCCTAAGTTGTGATGTCCGATTTGACGAGGTGCGATCGTATAGTTTTTCAATTCAAAATTATATTGATAGCGAAAGTGAAGAAAATTCTCTAGAAGAGAATAAACTCCAAATGAATATCCTGCTGTTGCTATAACGATGACAATAGACCGACTGATGAAATGCAAAAAAGAGTGGATAATTAACGGTATAATTTGCGACGACAAATAAAAGCAGCGGAAAGATTACACCGTGTTACACACATTCTGTCCTATGAACCAAATTTACTTTTTCGGAAAGGGAATAAAAAATAAAGTGGAATGAGGTCAGTACGATAACAACTGACGTACTAAAGAAACCACGGCAAATGGAAAGAGAAAGAGCTGCACTGAAGTGAACTGAAAACTAGACACGGCATCAATGCCGACCAACCTATACGAAGTAATACGTAACGTCAGTCATGTGGGGGAGTGTGGTTGATTTGTGATGGGCTGTTGTTTGATACGTAGGTACCAAAAATGGTAAATGCGAGTGGTATCAATGAAGATTACACACCTCCGGTTCGCAAAACAAAATAAAAAATAAGCTAAAACATAACACACGTACATACATAGTCAACAGCGACAAAACAACATTGATATGTATGTTCGTACGTGTGTACGCATAAACGGAAGAATGACCAAAAACAAATGAGAGATCAAAAAGGGAGAGCACATTTCACCGATTTTCAATTAATTAAGTAACATACGTTTCAATATTATTGGGTTATGTTAACATGTATTGCATGGAGGTCAAACGTCATACATAAGGAAAGGTTAAATTTTAAAAAAATAAAACAGGTAGCTGACCATGCAGACTTTGTCCTACCGACAAACATTTTGAATTAGATATCTATACTCTGTATATCAATCTATATAAATGAAAATTAAATTATGTCAATTTTTTAAAATCTTCGTAATATTTCGTTTAAGGTTTTTAGAAAAAACCAATTGGCAACACCCACTTTGAAAACCATGACCAAAATCTATAAAAATAATAGTTTAGCCGGCGGACTTCGTCCTACTTACTAAAATTTTGAATTATAGATCTATCCTCAATCTATGTTTATTTTAATTGTAAATTAGGAACGGCTAAACCTTCGCAATATTTCGTGTATTTTTTTAGGGAAATACCAATTGGCAACGCCCGCTTTGAAAAACATAACCAAAATCTATTTAAATAAAAAAAAATAATTCTTACAATTCTCAATCAAAATTTATTTTTTCTCCTATTGTTTCGTTTACACCAAAAGTTACACCAAAAATTTCCGTCTCGAAGTAACTGAGGCTGAGCTGTAAGGAAGCATGTGTTTCCAACTCACCTGAACAAAAACGACACATCCTAAGGGCGTGTTAGCAGGATATGGACCAGCTTCTCCTAATAGCACTATTTCGTCTGGCAAACCAAAATGGAAATGTTCCAATCCAATGAGCTACGTTGCTATACGAACTGATTGGAAAACCATACTTTTTGCTCAAATCTATATTGAAGCTTTTAATTTTTAACACCATACACATTTATTTGACAATAATCAGATCGACGAGCATGGCGACTTCCTGTGATGATTAACCACCATACCAACTCAAATTGAAACTGTCGGTCCGTAAGTCCAAAGTGTCTCACCAATCAGCTGTCGATCATAGTGACCGATAAATGTTGAGATTACATTGATTATAAAACGCTTTATTGATTGATCTATTGACATCACTGTAAATATTGAAATTCCTTTTTGTAAGCTATTTCTTTTTCTTACTGCGAATAAAACTTCTCGATCATTGTGAAACCATTTTATCTCGGTGTGCACGTTTTTTTTATGATCGCTGCTGGACTAGAATTTTAATAGGTTATGGACACAGAGAGCTTCTAATAAATAAATTTAACTAAATCCCATCGTCAAAGTGTGTAGTTGGTATGCAATTGTGTTTTCATTAGTCGTCTTGTCATCAGGGATAAAATTCTTAAAGGGATCAAATTATCGTCTATTGAAATTTCACATAACTGCATATATAAATGCACGTGGTCTAACCGATAATATTGTACCAGCACAAAATGCATCTGCGGACGTCAGGAGTCAATACGATAGGAATGAAGGCAAATCAATTAAAGCCTTTTTTCAATCATTAGATGCTGAACGCGCAAACCTCGTATTGGCATGTAAGACATCAAAAGAAATGATGGAAAAGATGAACAGCGTATATGAAAAAAATTCTGATCATGACTTTTTATAAGAATATTTTTAGTTAAAAATCAAAGATGATGAATAGGTTGCTGTGTATGTGGCAAAAGCAAAGCAATTGTCATCTGAAATTGAACAATAGGGTGAAAAATTGTCCGATAAATTAAAAATGGTGCGGATTATGAGTAGCATGGCTGTTAAATTCAATAATTACAAAACTGTTTGGTACACTACCAAAGAGACACGTTCGATTGATAAATTGATGACATCTTTGCAATTGGAAGAGGACAACTTGTACCGACTTAATTGTGAACAAGAAGCTTCATCAGATGCCGCTTTTGCAGAAAAGTTCAAAAGAAATGAATTCAAAAGTGGGTCGAAGTCGAAATTGATTAATTAAAAAAGAAGTCCAAGTGTAATGCTTGTGGAAAAGTTGGCCATTGGGCAAGAGACAAGAAATTGTTAAATAGTAATGGCATTCAAGTTGAGTATATTACACCTTATACTCCCGAGCAAAACGGTCGAATCGAGCGGGAAAATAGAACAATTCAAGAATTATGCTCATTAGCAGTTCGAACCGCAACATACTTGTTAAATCATACGTCTAATAACACTACTCAACAAAATGAAAAAAATTTCATGTACTCCGGATGCGATAATTTTTTCTGTGTAGATAACCTTGACATGAGCTCGAAAAACGCAATAAAATTTTTTTTTTTCGTTTGGTTTTTGTTTTATTTTTTTTTTTTAAGTTTTAAAAAATTTTTTTTGGTTAATTTGTTTCGTCCGGCATAACTCGGGAACCACTAGCCCGATTTAATTGAATTAAATCAATTAAAAAATGTCGGTTGTACGATCCCGATAATAAAAAGATTTTCCTAAGTTGTGATGTCCGATTTGACAAGGTGCGATCGTATAGTTTTTCAATTCAAAATTATTTTGATAGCGAAAGTGAAGAAAATTCTCTAAAACAGAATAAACTCCAAATGAAGATCCTGCTGTTTCTATAACGATGACAATAGACCGACTGATGAAATGCAAGAAAGAGTGGATAATTAACGGTATAATTTGCGACGACAAATTAAAGCAGCGGAACGATTAGATGAAACGGGTTATTCAGCCACCGTATTTGAACCAAAAACTTATGAAGAGGCTATGGAATCCAAAGAAGTTCAGCAATGGATGACGAATACAACTATTTGATTAAAAATTACACATGGGACTGAGCAGAACCCCCAGACAATCAGAAGGTGATTGATAATCGTTGGGTTTTCAAAGTAAAAGAAAACATTGATACTTCAATCAAAAAGTATAAATTAATTAACTTTTAATTAAATTTTATTTTTAAAAAAAGGCTGCGTGGCATTTTAACGGCCACGACTTCTTTATTTAGTGCCAAAACCGAAACTGAATTATAACTTAAAGCTAACTTAACTTCTAGCCTAGACTGCAGTTGTTGTTGATGATACGTTGCTGCCACCGTTGCACCTGCCGGGTCGAATATCATGGGAACTCTATGAGCAAGCAGTTCCCGTTATTGTTGACATTGTTCGTAGGTAATGTTGCTGACGCTATGTCTGGGTTTGGTGCACACGTGTTGGATGGAAGAATGTGTGAGAATGAACTTGGCTGTTGTTAACTCCTCCCCCTTTAAGTCCATACGTCCTCGTATGGATATCAGAAAAACGGAAGGCTGTGAATGCTCTTATTCTTTGCGACTTTTCGCAATTCAGAATGTTGGTGGATCTTCGTTTTCTAAGGTTGGTTGAGTTGTAGATTCGCCTTGTAGACTACTCTCGCAATGTAGCTCTTTAGCAGAGTTTTGATGATGCTTTCTTTTTAGGTGTTTTAACACAAAAGACAATACTAGCATCAAGGCTATTGCAATTAAGATGATGTTCAATGATAGACTTATGCGGTTCTTCATTTCCAAGTTGTAAAGCATTTGGGAGTTGTTCACATTCATTTCATTTACCATTTCCAGTGAAAGTGTTTTCCTCTGTTCTGAATTTTCCATCGGCTGGACTAATGCAGGCAAAGGTTTAGTTCCCGAAATTTGAGACGTCATATAGGTTCTATTATTGATTTTGATAGTTGAATTGTAGTGGTGTATTACGTATGACCCATTCAACCATAGCGTAGAGTTGTCAGCCTCTATTTCTCCAACGAATTGATTAAGCATTAAAATTCCTTCTTCTATTTCCTCGACCGTAGGAACGTGTTCGTTGTTGGTGGTGGTGCATTTCGAATTCCGGCTCCTCAAGAGATTTGGGATACAGTCGGACTCAGATATGTCTACAATGTTTTCCATATTACAGATATTTAGATTGTTATAAGACTGGCACAATTTCCTTATTCCGAATATTTTATTAGTACCATCCAAAACATAGTTAAAATATACTTTAGTTATGCTGTCTTTTTTTTTAATGGGTTTGATCAATATTTGTTTACAATGTTTTGGTTCTGTTGTAGGAATACTTATGATGTAAATAATGTTTTGTCCTTCTGTAGCAATTTTTACTTTTGAAAAATGTAATAATTCATCAGTACTTTTGAATGGAATGTCTTCTTTATCGAAAATGTTATTTAATATTTCTATTTCTAGAGATGAGAGGATAAATGAGTTGACGACATTAACTTTGGCCAAATGAATTGCAAGTTCTATATTTGCAATTTCGTCCTTTAGAATTTCGAGTTTATATTTTAATTCAATTATTCTCTCATTTTCCTGAATTTGTTCAGATTTTATTAATTTTATTATTTCATTTGACATATTGGTGATCTCATTAATTTTTTCTATTGTTAATTTGTTAATTATTACTTGGTTATTATTATTTGTTAATACATCGGACATTTTTTCCTGAATAATCTCGAAATCATGGTGGTCTGGGCTACCTGCCAGCCATTTCCATGCCGTGCCAATAAAATCTAGCGAGCGCTTAGATTTAATTTTAGGTTTGAGTCTTGCAATATGGGACTTTATCTGGGATATGGTAAAGGAAAGGTATGGGATTAAGGGATGATGGGATATATTCCTTATAATATTATCTTCAAACTGTCCGACAACATTCTCGTAACTTTGAAGATTTATGGTATGGACTATCTTGAATGTACCGGTCTGCAATGTAATGGGTAAATTTAGTTAGTTTCGAATATAACTTTTGTGGACCACTCGTCCACTCTGAGTGACTACTGTGGAGTTGCGATCTTCCTTCACCACTTCTTCCCTGTATCTTTCTGTCATCTTGGTACCTAGACGTTTGTTTACTTTCACGAATATACTCTGCCCTGGAAGATATTCTCTTGATTCGGTTCTGTCCCTGTTATGGTGTTGTAGGTCCTTAGTCTGTTTTTCCTGTAGTCTCTCGATATTTGAATGTCGTGTACGCTCATAACTCCCTGGAGAAAAATCAACGGTTCTGCCAAAAAATAGGTCGACCGGTCTTTTATCGGTAGAAAAGATGTCTACGTGAATCACCTGTCTGGGTAGGAGGGTATTGGAGTTTGATTTAACATGGGTTTGTTTGGGTGCCGGTCATATTTTTTTTGTTTGCAAATTGAGCAGAGCTTCACTATCCTTTTTATTTTACCTAACATTCCAGGAAAATAGTATTTCTCTAGAATTTGGACCTTGTTTTCTTGCGCGTTCCGATGAGCTCTCTTGTGTGTGTCTATTATCAGGTTCTCCTGATCCCATTCCGATGTAATGTCTTCCAACACATTCTGCGAAAAACATGTTTTGTAATTGCGAAAATAGATTTCTTGAATTTTTCCCATAATGAACTCGGATGTTTTTATGCAATTTCTTACTGATGGGTTCAAATATCTCTTCAATACTTTGACCAGATTCTCGCGGCAAAAATCCCTCTCTACTATTAAATGTCTATGATATCCTGCAAACACTATTTTGAATTGGTAAGACGGTACCTCTTCAACCGAGAGAAAAATTTGGTTCTTAAATGCATTTATTGGTGCCTCCACACTGTGAACTAAGTGATCTGCGGAGCTCTCGTGACTATGCACTGTACCCGTCAGGGAGTTAACGTTTGTAGTATTTACTCTGGACAATGCATCTGCCACAACGTTTGTCTTTCCCGGTTGATATTTTATTTCATAATTGTATTCTTCAAGAATAGCTTTCCACCTCTTCATCTTGGTGTTATTGTTCTTGTTGCTAAGAGCATAAGTGAGAGGCTGGTGGTCGGTATGGATTACTACCTTGGCCGTTCCGTATAGGTAATTTCTCAGAGTATCAAGGGCCCATATTATGGCCAACATTTCCCTTTCGTTGGTGGCATAATGTTCTTCTGTCTGCGAAAGTACTCTGGAGATAAATGTTATAGGTCTTCCGTCTTGGCTAAGCACTGCGCCTAGGGCATCGTTAGATGCGTCTGTATTAAGATGAAATTCCCTTTCGTAATTTGGATAATAAAGCATTACATCTCTGGATAATAACGCATTTTTAAGACTATCGATTGCATTTTTTTTCTGCATCTCCCAATGTAATTCTAACCTTACTTGACTCGGATCTGGGTATGTTTCCAAAGGGTCCTCTTAACATAGAAGTCAGTGGTTTCGCGATGTCTGCATATCCTTCTATAAATCGTCTATAATAATTGCAAAGTCCTAAAAATGATCGCAGTTGTCGAAGTGTGCTGGGGTAAGGGATATCCACTATGGCCTCTACCTTCTTTCGTATGGTCTTAACACCTTCTCCTGACACCACAAACCCCAAGAATTCTACCTCATTTTTAAAGAACTCACACTTATCTAATTGGACATTCATGTTAGCAGAATCTAGTGTCTTAAAAATTTCCTCTAGGTGTTCGAAATGAGACTGTTCATCCTTGCTGAATATAATTATGTCATCAATGTAAACATAACAAGTTTTTCCTATGTAATCTCATAGTATGTCATCCAATGCTCGCTGGAATATGGAGGGCGCATTTTTTAATCCGAAAGGCAACCTTGTAAATTCATATTTCCCATTGTTAACTGAGAAGGCTGTCTTCTCAATATCTTTCTCCCTTAGAGGAATTTGGTGGAATCCACTTTTTAAATCAATGACAGTGAAAAACTTGTTACCTCCTAATCGTGACAAAACCTCCCCCACTTCTGGTATTGGGTACCTATCAGCAATGGTAATTGAATTTAGTTTCCTGAAATCCACAACAACACGGTATTTTTTCTTTCCTGATGAGTCCTCTTTTTTTGGTACAACCCATATTGGAGAGTTGTAAGGAGAGCGCGAAGGTCTTATTATCCCATCTCTGAGTAGTTTGCTTATTTCCTCATCGACAATACCTTTCAGTGCCATCGGATATGGATAATTTCTCGTATATGTTGGCGCGTCAGTTGTGGTGCGAATTTCTCCCACTACTCTGGTAGTGTACGTTAAGCTTTCATCGGGATCGGCGAAAAGATTCCTTAGATTGTTAACCATCTGCATTATACGAGATGTTTGGTATTCTGTTAAATGTCCCATACGCATTTCAATATTGTTCACATTCTGTGTAACATACTGGCGTATAGGTATTTTTATACTATTCTTTAGTGAGAAGTAATTCTCGGCTGAATAAATGACGGCTGATAGATCCTTCAAAGTGTCATTGCCCAATATTGCATCGAAAGTCCTCAATCCTGGTAAGATGTAAAATTTTATATGTCCAATGTCTTCGCCGAATACGTCTATTAGTGTATGATGAGTAACTAACACATTGCCGGATATGGCGTTTGCTGAAAAAATTTCCTGATTGGGTAGCGGTTCATTAACTAAATTTGATCTGATGTAATTCTTGTTACTTCCTGTGTCTAATAAAATTTTAATTTCTTGTCCGTTCCTCGTTTTGACCGTGAAATATGGCAACGAGGAACTCTGCTTTGATGTTGCCTTGTTTTTGGTAGTGTTATGGTAGGTAGATTTCGAATTCACTTTGCGAACATTCGCGGGTTGAGAACGAATTTTTTTGCGGTATACGCACACACTAATTTCCATAGGCCGGATGTGCTCGCTCTATGTGAGACCCAGGTGTGTGAGGATTCTGATCCACAGGATTTTCACATTCCTGGTTATCACACTCTCTCCTCTTTCTCTTCACACAGAGGCCTTGTGATATATATACGTAATGGTGTTGTATTCCAGAGTCAGCAACATTTGAACTCACAAGATCCAGAATTTAACTCCCTTTGGGTTAAGTTCAGGATTGGATCGCACACCTTACATTTCGGGTTTCTTTACAGAAGCCCAAACCTGGAAAGGGAGGCTACCCTGAATGGCTTCGACGCCCTTTCTGACTCAATTTCGAAAATATTAGAATATTATCCGGACAGTGAAATTGTAGTTGCTGGGGATTTCAATGTCCATAATAATTCTTGGCTTTCCCATTCGAGCCATACATCTCCGGAGGGTCAATACGCTGAGTTATTTGCCGCGCACAACGACTTGTCGCAATTAGTGAATGAACCAACACATATTCCACGTGTTGAAGGGCAACATCAAAATATTCTTGACCTTTTCTTAACCTCGCACCCTGAAAAGTACGAAGTTAACATTCTTGCACCTCTTGGTAACTCGGATCATTGCACCATTTCAGCATCCTTTTCGTTCTCCGATCTTCGATCCACTTCTAAACCAGTCACGAAGCGGACAATGTACATATACGAAAAGGCACGTTGGGCCGAGCTCAACAATTTCTATCAGCAATTTAATTGGAAATTATGTTTCCTAGACAACAATGTCGATGCTGCTGTTGAAATGGTCGAGAAAATCATTCTTCTTGGCATAAACACATTTATTCCCTCGAAGACTACTTCGATTAAACCTTCAAAGAACTGTTGGTTTAATCAGACATGCAGGGAAGCTGTCAGATCCAAAGAGGAAGCATTCAGAAAATGGCGTTTAAATAAAAATACCACTACTGAACTGCTACGCAAGCAGGCAAGATCAAATTGTGCCAGAGTACTTAGGCGTGAAAAACTTCTGTACGAACAGCGTCTTCGTGCAAAAGTTCTTTCTTCTCCCAGGGGAAGTAAGAGCTTTTGGTCATTCGTTAAAAGGGTAAGGAACAATTCTTCATCTTCTATTTCAACCCTCGTTAACGGTGACCAGATATTCACTGACCCGGTTGACAAAGCTAACCTTATGGCTGAAATTTTTGCAAAGAATTCATCTTTGCCAGACAGCAGTCAACCACTCCCCGTGATCGAGAACGTATCTAGTTCGATGCCTCAGATATTTTTTCGAACACGTGGCGTTAAAAGGGTTCTTGCAGATCTCAACGTAAACAAAACTCCGGGCCCGGATGGTATTTCAGCACTTGTCCTATGTAAGTGCTCTTCGACGCTAGCTCGTCCATTGCGCAATCTTTTCAACATGTCGTACCGTGCTGGTATTTACCCTTCACGTTGGAAAGTTGCCAATGTTCAGCCGATCCCCAAGAAAGGTGAGGCTACCAATCCTGCGAACTACCGTCCAATTGCAATATGTTCTGCGCTCTCGAAGGTTATGGAGAGCATGGTTAATCACCATCTTGTAAGGTATCTAGAGTCTAACGGCCTCCTGAATGATCGACAGTATGGCTTCCGTAGAAATCGATCTACTGGAGACCTGATGGCGTTCCTTACGGAGCGATGGAGTCGATCCATTCACCGCCTTGGTGAAAGTAAGGTCGTGGCTCTGGATATTTCCAAGGCGTTCGATAGGGTCTGGCACGGAGCACTCATATCAAAACTTATTGCATTTGGTGTCGGTAGTACCTTCTCTCGATTCATATCGAGTTTTCTCAGGGATCGCTCTATACGAGTTGTTATAGATGGGGTCTCATCCAACGAGCATAGGTTGACCGCAGGAGTGCCACAAGGCTCTGTCCTCTCTCCCTCTCTATTTCTTATTTTCATTGACGACCTGTTGGGGCAGACTGTGAACCCAATCTACTCCTTTGCGGATGACAGCAACCTCTGTCATTCGTACTCATTTGATCATCGGCCAGGTCCTCTGGAAGTCGAGGAAAAAAGGCGAACGATGAACGACTCACTTAACCGCGATTTGGCGGCGATTTGTGAGTGGGGCCAAATGAACAGAGTAGATTTTAATGCACAAAAGACCCAGTGCTGTTTGTTGTCACACAAACGTTCCACTGATCCAGCATCGCCGTCAATATCTATGGGTGGTGTGGATATCGACGAATCAGACACTCTTGATGTTCTGGGCATGAAGATACAGGGTGATATTCGCTGGGCTAGCCATATATTCGAAGTGTCGAAAGAAGCATTCAAGTGTTTAGGCTTTTTAAAGCGGTGCAAGAAATACTTCACCCCATCTGACCTCGTCAATATTTACACCACCTACATCCGGCCTAAAATGGAATACAACTCGCATATATGGGCAGGGGCTCCATTAACCTCTTTGAAGCTTCTGGACCGTGTACAGAGGAGAGCGGTGGTGATGATAGGGGATGGTAGGGTATCCAGCTCTATTGTCTCCCTACAGCATCGCCGAAATGTGGGTTGTGTATCGCTATTCTATAGATATTTTAATGGTATCTGTTCAGAAGATATCCGTCGTCTGGTCCCTGACGTTAGAACATTTAGCCGGAATACTCGGCTATCCAGGGTCTCTCATCCGTTCATTGTCAAATGGCCGGTTGACCGGACGACGCACTATAGAGAAAATTCGTTCTTCAGCCGGACTGTTCGTTTGTGGAATAATCTTCCTGCAAGTGTTTTTCCTGCCTGCTATGACATTACCAAATTCAAGGCCAACGTCAACAAACACTACTCCCTCTTTCCTCCCTCCAATACCCTTATTTCCCATCGCTAACACAGTGCATTGCATTTATAGGGGGCATCCCCTGAGTGTTAGTCAAAAAAAAAAAAAAAAAAAAATTTAACCAAAAAAATTAAGGTCTGTAATCATATCTTGGGCTGAATAATCGATTATATCATTATCATTAACACTTCCGTAATCAAAAGCGTTAAGATATCCGTCGACTTCCTCATTGGCAATGGTTTCGTTATATTCCCCAATCTCGGGTAACGTCCCAATGCCTTCTTCATATAATTCTGGGTCTATTGTTTTATGAGGATCATCGGTGTGATTACATCCCACTTTAGGGGTACCTACTGTATTCAAATGGAAGTTTCTCTGGATTTTATTCGTTGGTCCCTGAAAAGATTCCCCCGGTGGTCTTTTAAATGAGGTGTTATTTAGCACTGGGCGGTTGACGTAGTTAACCTGTCTGGACTGTATAGATTGATCTATATCCATTGGTTGTGGTCTTTGTGGTGGTTGGCCATTAGTATTATTTCGGAAGAAATGAGGTCCCTGCTTATAGGGTTGATTAAATTCGGGACGATTCTGTCTAAAATTGGGTCTAAACTGTTGATTGCGATCAAAACCATGGGGATTTGAAGAAAACATAGGCTTCTGCATCCGTGGAGGGAGTGGAGGTCTTTGTTGGAATCGAGGTTGTCCTCCAATGTGAGCTAGCTCTGGAAAAAATCCTTGTTTTGGTGCCATGAAATTATGTTGATTAGCACCTGCTCCTCTTAGCTGACCAAGAGTATGATTTGTTCTAAAGTTCATATTTTCCAACTTCAAGCAAATGTGTAGTGCTTGTGGTAAAGAGTTCGGAGCGGAAATTGCCAACAGTTTCGGCAGTTCGCCTTTTAGACCCCTAATAAAGGTATCTAAAGCCTTATCCCTGTAAGCGTTAGTCATATTCAACAAGCTTTTGTCGTCATAATCAAGACATGCTATTTTATCCAATATTAAAGATAAATGCTGATAGACGGCGTGATAGAATTCTGTTACAGTCATATTTCCCTGCCAGAGTGTTGTCATTTGGTACTCTAATGTACTAATATCGCGTTTGTCGCAGTAGTGCATCATAAGACATTTTTTGATCCTTCCCCAGTCAAGTGGTGTTCTATACGATTCTAATGCGGTGTCCGCATCCCCAGTTATTTTAGATCTTATCGTGTGTACAATGGCAAAGTATTTTCCCGATCCCCTTATGCTTTCAAAGAGTTCGAGAATCCTATCTACTGACTTTCGCCACGAATTAAATTCTCCTGGACTCCCAGAAAATTCCCGTAGCCTTTTAACGATATCGGGAATGGAATCTAGTTCCTTTACATTCACCTGAGTAACGGGTAGGTCTCCTACTTCCTCAATAGCTTCCTTTTGGAAAAAACTAGCTATAATAGCACGTACGTCTTCTTGTTGTTTCTGGCTCAGCCCACCCATACTCGAAACAGTTCCCTGGCCCCTTTGAGTTGACGTGGTAGCATTCAAGTTGCTTATATCGAGGGTCCTTTGTAGCCTCTCGGTAATTGCGTCCATTTCTGTCATTTTGGAGAAAATATTGTTGGGCGGATGGGAGAAAAATGAAAATGAGGTTTGGGTAGTTACTTGGGTAGTTACTTAACGTTTACACTAGGTATTTACTTAACGTGTGACAAATTTTCTTAACAAAAAAATATTTATTACTAAAAATTATCTTACACTAAAAGTTCAGCTTCCATGGTTTTCTGCTTACGATGTTGATGTTGGTTCCACTTTCAGTTAATTATTTTTGTTTATTATTTTTTGTGTCTTTTAATTAATAATTTATTTATTTTATTTCTTTGAATTAGTAATTTATTTATTTTATTCGCTCTTTCTCTTAATTTCAAAGTTTTACTTCTTTTCTTAAAAAAAAATTTTTTTTTGGATCGTCACTTAACTTTTATTTTTTTGAATTAGTGTTTTTATTTTTTTTATTCACTCTTTTTCTTAATTTCAAAATATAGTTTTACTTCTTTTTTTAATTTTTTTTTTTTTTTTTTGAATTGTCACTTAACTTTTATTTCTTTTAATTAGTGTTTTTATTTATTTTATTCACTCTTTCTCTTGTTTTTTTGTTGTCACTTAACTTTTATTTCTTTTAATTAGTGTTTTTATTCATTTTATTCACTCTTTCTCTTAAATTCAAAAAACTGTAATTATTTTCTTTTCTTAAATCTTTTTTTTTTCTTTGATTGATTGTCACTTTACTTTTATTTTCTTTAATTAGCAATTTATTTATTTTGTTCACTCTTTCTCTTAATTTCTAAATACAGTTTTACTCCTGTTCTTAAATGTTTTTTTCCTCTTTCTTTTTTTTTTATTATTTTTGTATTGTCACTTAACTTTTATTTCTTTTTGAATCTATGTCTATTTCTTAACTACAACCAAGGCTGCTGACAATCTAAGTGTCTCCCGTTTACTTTACGTTACTAGGGCGCAACTTTTCCTTGGAATTTTTTTGTTTTGAGTTTGGTCTTTCTTTAGCACTAAATCCTTTTTTATTGTGGGTTACCCTAAGCCTTCGTCTAGCCTCAGGATACGAAGGGCCCCACGTTGGGCGCCAATTAATTAACTTTTAATTAAATTTTATTTTAAAAAAAAGGCTGCGTGGCTTTTAACGGCCACGACTTCTTTATTTAGTGCCAAAACCGAAACTGAATTATAACTTAAAGCTAACTTAACTTCTAGCCTAGACTGCAGTTGTTGTTGATGATACGTTGCTGCCACCGTTGCACCTGCCGGGTCGAATATCATGGGAACTCTATGAGCAAGCAGTTCCCGTTATTGTTGACATTGTTCGTAGGTAATGTTGCTGACGCTATGTCTGGGTTTGGTGCACACGTGTTGGATGGAAGAATGTGTGAGAATGAACTTGGCTGTTGTTAACTTATATACAGAGATTTAAAAGAGATTGTGTACATGCAACAGCTTATTGTCTATGATGACAACAGTGGACGGGTATGAAAACTTGTTAACCCTAGGATAGGCGATAAGCTTTCGATAACTAAATTGACCTCTTGGTCTGGCCAGACCACATGACTATAATAGACAGATTTTTGGCTATAAACATACTGTATACCTAATCATGGGGTCTTAATTCATATGGAAATTGTTGATATGTATTATACATAGTCATTTAAAGCGAAACTGTATCTACATACTTCCAAAATAAGGTAAAAAGGTCACAAAAAATGATATACAAAAAAGGTAAAACATCCTCTTTTTTGATCAAATCAAATTTCATGTTTATTTTTTCTTCTAGATCGATTGCTTCGGTTTCATAGGCAGAACAAAATAAAAATCAAAACAAAATCAAAAATAAAGAGAAAAACAAAGACAAAAGCAAAAACCAAACTTCTACCTTTCATGAGGGTTTCATGAGTAAACTCATAGCTTGATTGCTGCGGTCTACTCAGACCAAGAGGTTAGTTTAGTGGTAATTTTTTTCCAACGGGAATTTCTCCCCATTAGCTTGCAATTTTCGAGTCAAAATTGAATTCGTCCGATTCAGCATACTTCCCTTATAGATATCAACACCCTCATTTTTTTAATTTTTGCCTTTAAAAAAAATTATAAGCGCTCAAAGTCAAATTTGGTCTGGCCAGACCAAGTAGTCTATCCTAGGGTTAAGAGTCTGTACGGACTTAAGATGTCTTCCCGCTGCTGGAATAAAAAGTTTACATCATTCATGACAACAGTGGACGTGTATGTAAACCTGTTAAGAGTCTGTACGGACTGAAGCTGGCTTCCCGCTGCTGGAATAAAAAGTTTACATCATTCATTCGTAAATTCGATTTCAAGAACTGTGAATCAGATTTATATGTATTCATTCGTGGAAACGATAAACAGATGATTATCCTCGCTATTTACGTTGATGATGGATTGATAGTAAGAAATAATGTGCAAAAATTGGATAGATAATTTCTTATTTGCGAGAAGTTTTTGAGGTGAAAGTATTCGAAGCAAAATGTTTCTGAGACTCGAAATCGAGCAACATCAAAATAGCTCAATTCTTATTCATCAACAGGCCTATGCTACAAAAATGCTACATCGTTTTCGAATGAGTGACAGCAAAATTGTATCAACACCCACGGATAATAATCAAAATCTACGTATCCATATCGAGAAGCCGTTGGAAGTCAGATGTACCTGGCAATTAGAACGAGACTAGACATACGTTTCGCAGTTGGAGTGGTCAGTCGATATTTGGAGCGACCAAGTCCGGCTCACGTAAATGCTGTTAAATGGATATTCAGATACATTAAAGGTACAAGTAGAGTTGGGCTTCAGGAATTTCCCGACGGGAATTCTCGAAAAATTTTCCAGATTTTTCCATCCCGAATCTCGAGAATTGAAATTTTTAACATTTCGGGAAATCGCGAATCTCGAAAAATCCATTTTCTTTTAAAAAATTGTTTGTTCACAAATATTAATAGAAAAAACAATTCTTTCAAAAGTAAGAGAATCATAAGTTTGCAAGTAAGAGAATCTTAAGTTTACAAGTAATGATTAATCCCTGGAAACATCAAACTGTAACGGCAACTCACAGAATCGAGATTATCAGAGGAAGCTATTAACAGTCTATGTTTTTTAAAACACAATTTTGATAAATTATGTTTTCAATCACTTGTATCCCCTACTTTAATAAGTATAATTTTGAATTATTTTTATTTTGCTTTTTTGTAAATATATTTATTAAACTATTTTTTTTAAATTATTGAAATAGTAATATTATAAAATATTTTTTTATATTATTTGTACTTAAATAAAAAGAATACTTTATGAAATTCATTGTGTTTACACTGATTTTAGATTTTCCCGATATTTCAAGAATTCTCGAGATTGAAAATTTCCTTATTTCCAGAAATCCCGCATCTCGAGATTTGGATTTTTTCGGGAAATTCCCAACTCTAGGTACAAGAAACATGGGCATACTTTATGAAAGTGCATGCTCTTTGAACATTATTGGCTACAGCGATGCAGATTATGCTGGTGATACTGAAACAAGAAGATCAACCAGTGGTTATGTATTCAAATTGTGTCATTAGCTGGGCGTCAATCAGACAGCAATCTGTTTCAACGTCATCGACAGAATTGGAGTATATTGCAGCATGCCAAGCAGTTAAGGAATTAATCTGGCTGAAGAATTTTATGATCGGAATACTGTTAGAGCCGAATTTAAAATTGTCCAGCACCCCTATTCCTACGCCAATGTATGTCGGATTCGTATAGTGTTACTGGCAGCACACCAAACGATAAATCCCTTTTTTGACGAACACTCGAAAGACAATTTAAAACATGCTCAGCATTAGGGCTACACTTAACAACATTTTGCAACTGGCATCGTATCGGTTCCGTCATATTCAAACGCCGTTAAAAACATCGGCCAGTATTCTGGCGATCCGTTATAATCCGGCAGATCGTAGATTTTCTTCAACATTGGCGGCATCTCAATGTTCGTATGGTACGAAGATGGCAACTGTGGAACATTCGACGCTGCAAACAGTGGCTGTGGAGTGGTGAGAAGAGTCGGGTGCACAGTTAGCAGTGGCGGCGTACGCAAGTGGCATGAAGTCGTTGCCATATTGCTCCTTTTTTGGGTAACGGGGTTCACTGCTGAATGTAACCGTTGACTTCAGACTCGGCGCAATAGGAGCCACTAGAATTTTCGCAGCCGACGACATTACCCGTTACACTCGGCGTTGTATACGATGGCGCGAAATAAGCAAATGCGCCATTTTGGGAATTTTTGTGAGCCTGCAAAATACTATTTTGGCTTCGCAGACAGTCCACTTCTGGCTGGCAACTGTTTCGGCATGACACACGTTTTGGATTTTGTTGTGTTAGCAATGGTTAATGACGATAATGATGTTCCGGCAGTGGTCGAACTCAACGTTGGCACAAATGTCGCTTAGGCTGTGGACAGGAGAAATTTTAAAACTGATGAACCTGCGTCATTTAAATCAGCTTGTAGTCAGGTGTTTTTTCTGGGCGTACGCTTAGTTTCTCCAAAACTGCAAACTCACTCAAACAAAGGACCACAAAACACAAAAACACGGCAGTTTCTCTTAAAATTTCACAAGAAATCGTGAAATTATTTCCAAAATTTCACTAATTTATTTCCAACTTCACAGCAAAATGCGATGATAAATATATTTGCAAACAACTTTCGCACAAAGAATTAAAAATTTAATCGATCCATTTCGCAAAAGTATTGCGAAATAAAATTGGTCGCTGGCTGCCATGCGAGTTTTTCCTGGGAGGAACAGCGCATTTAACAATCGCACACCATGATGTGGTTATGTATTGTTAGATATTTTTAAATTATTTTTGTTCTAGTTCGGCTTGAGGTCATATAAAAAAACGATGTTGTTTTTCTTCCCAATATTTCGGTTGTCTTCGTTAACCATCATCAGGGGGTAATCACTAAACAGAAATTACAATATTTTAACTTTTTGTCAACAAACAATAATTCTTACATATTAAGTAATTTTAGCGTTTCTGTCTTCTAATGTCTCTTTTGTTTACGTTTATTAACGATGTGTCTAAATAAATTTATATTTGCGGCATTTATTTAAAAAAAAAAACGTACACTGATAGAACAAATATGACCATACGGTCACAAATATGAGAACGTTCGGCGTCGATAGTGTATCAAGACTCAATGTTCTCTATTGTGAGAACGTCGTTCTCTATTTCGTTCTAAAATAAGCGTTCTAGAGTTTAATCCACATAGTTCTCGAATTTCATCCGCATAGTTCCAGAGTTTCATCCGCATAGTTCTCGTTTTCTAGACACAACGTTCTCGGTTTTTGGTCGACTTTTTATTGTGAATCCCCCCCAATAAACCAAACCAAAAAAATAGTTTTATATATATTTTTTTCGAAAATTTATTTATTTTCTATTTAATTTAATTTATAAAACTTAAATATATTTTACAATATCACAAATTATTACCTCGGTTTTTTTCCATGCAAACAATTTTTACCGGAATTCTATACGCAGTCCTAATGGTGGCACTGCTTCTTTTAAATCTTCCTTCTTCAAATACTGCAAACTGTGGAAGGTTACGTTTGCGGCTAAAGGAACAAACACTCGTCAATACCACATTCAATAATTTTATTTGTTTTTCTACTTACATTTCAAATGTTCATAATCATCTATATCACTTTTTATTGCAATTTTTTTTTCAAGTCGCTTCGGACGATTTAGGTTTAATTTTTTATTCAATAAACAAAAGAATACTAAAGCTAGCGAAAGCTTTCAACGGCGCCAAACAATAAAGTGGACAGCGGCAGCTTGCTTTTTCGGGTACCGGCTAGAGAAGAGTATTATATATATATATTTGTTAAATCAAAATTTTAACATTGCGAAAATGCAAAAAGATGTTGAAAATCAAAATTTTCACATCAAAAACTAAATCAGGGGAAAAAATTCATGTACCATGTTTGTTTTTTTATTATACAATGATTTTTTACATTGTGTTCACATACAATTTTGGATATGATTTATAACGTGTGGACAAATACTCAACAAGGCGTGAGTATTTAGTTACATGCAGACGGCATGGTAACTACGACAAGTCAAACACACTACACCTCCCTTTTCAAGAAAAGAGTGATCAACCCTATGTTGATCATTCTTTAAATGTATTCTCTAAATTTAATTAAAATTCAAATATTTGTATTTAAGGGGTGTTCTTCCCTTCCCCATTTACTTAAAATTTTAATTACAAACTAATGGGATTTATAACAAATTAATTAACTACATTTGTATTTATAATATAAGGTTTAATTCAAATTAAAATATTTGTATTTAAGGGAAGTTCATCCGTTCCCCATTTACTTAAAATTTTAATTACAAACTAATGGGATATATAACAAAGTAATTAACTACATTTCTATTTGTAATATAAGGTTTAATTAAATTGCTTTGTTTTCCTGTTTTCCTTTTCCTATGCAATCATCCTTATATATGTTTAACTTATTTTTATGTATCCGCATGGATTTATTATTCATATCCCTTATTAATATATTATTCATATTATCTATTTCCTCTACTCTAAATGGACCCTTATAGAGTTTATCTAATTTATGTCCAGCTTCATCGCGGACTAAAACTAAATCACCTATATTTACATCTACTTGTTTGGAAAATCGTTGAGAATTCTCCTGTCTTTTAAATTTAGCGTTCTCCAGCATGCTCGCTGCTCGTCGCTGAGCTACCTGAAATCTAAATTTAAACTCGCTTCGGTATGATTCTACATTATAGAGAGGTTCTATAGCCTTATCGTCTATAAAGTCTAATGTTGGTGGGATTTTGCCAAAGACAAGTTCAAATGGGCAATAGCCATGTGTGGTCGAATGTGTAGCAATATACAAAAAATGTCATCCATACGTCCCAGTCAGACCTGTCTGCTGATATGTAAGTTCTCCAATATTCATTACACGTTCTATGAGAACGTTCAACAGTACCAACGGTCTCGTGGTGGTATGGTGTAGAGTTTAATTTCTCTATTTTCAATAATGCAGTTCTACTAACACCTGATTCATGTATTCGGTACCCATGTCCGTAACCACTTTGGTCATCGGTCCATATATCAAAACAAATCCTTCCATAATATCTCTTGCTGCGGATTTAGCAGATTTGTCTCTGATGGGTATTGTAATCAAATACTTCGTCAAATCACACATTACGGTAACTGCGTATTCGCTTCCAGCTTCGGACCTGGTTAACGGTCCGATTGTGTCAATTATCACGATATCAAATGACTTTGTCGGGGTCGGAGTTATAACATAGGGTTCCTTGCCCTTGACCCCTGATTTACTCCTCTGGCACTGATCGCAGTTTCTCACGTACCGGGAAATATCCCTTGTCATATTCTTCCAATAGTATCTTTGGCGAATTTTTCTTAATAACCGGGTCGTTCCAGGGTGTCCACCCCAAATTGGATCGTCGTAATAAAGGGTGTTTTGTATTGAGGTATAGAACTTCGAATTGGAATAAAACACAAGAAAATCGTTTTAATGTCCATCAATTTGGCTTTATTGGAAGGATAATTTTATGCCATTAATGTTTAAATATGATTTCCGCGGCTGGCTCGAATAAAGCCAATTCTACAGGTCCAATTTTCAACCACTTGTTGGAACCACAACTCATCCACATTCATGCCATCCAATTCGGGAACAAAATAGTCGGTTATCATGGCTCTATACCGGTCTCCATTGACGGTAACTGACTCTCCAGCATTATTTCGGAAGAAGTATGGCCCAATGACTCCACCAGCCCATAGAGCACACCAAACAGTCAGTTTTTGTGGATGTAATGGCATAAAATGGACGGAGCTTGCGGTGAACTTCGCGAACTGAATCATTACTTTCGAAATAAATTTGCACGATTTGCAAGCGTTGTTCTTTTGTCAACCTGTTCATGACGAAATGGCAAACCAAACTAAATATTATCACTTGACAGCTGACAAAATGGCCGCCAGTTAAAAAAGTGATGCCAACTTAAAGTTCTATACCCCAATAAAAAACACCCTTTACTTCCGTATGATCTTGTCCCTATCGGAAGTGGAATCAGTATTCAATAATGCGGGTACGAGTACAATTCTCAGCCCCTTAAGGGTCTTGTTTCCGGTTTCTTTAAATTTTGCAATGTGCACATTATCAAAGAAATTATCCTTTAATGTTAATTGTATGGTTGAAAGACTCATTTTATCAGCTACTTTTTCAAGCTGTGGAAGAAATCGATCTAAATCGATAATTCCATTAATAACATGGTCTTTCAACTTGCCACTATAAATAGTATTTTTTCCTCTTCGGATAAAAAATTGATCCTTGGAAATGTATAACCGTGGCATTTTATTGTACATATACCCTGACATCATCTGATGTCACTGATTTCGTCACTGTAACCTTATCGTCCAATTTCTCACGACCTTTCCGTGACTGAAGTCTGGTGATAACCCTAAAAATTGTGTTGATATCGGAGTTCCGTATATCCGAGAACTCGATTAATTTCTTACCATAAATATATGGACTAAAATATTGGATAGCCCAATGAATGGCTGCTAGTTCCTGTTAAATTGTGGATTTATTACTCTCACCCTGAGTAAACTGTCTCGATGCGTAAGCCACTGTTAACTGAATTCCGTCATATTCCTGGCTTAAAACTGCGCCACAAGCGTGTTTACTTGCATCGGTAGTAATACAAAATTCTCTATCGAAATCAGGATATTGTAAAATGTTCGGACTCAATAGTTGACTCTTGAGATATTCGAAAGATCTCTGGCATTCCTCAATCCACTCAAAAGGAACATTCTTCTATAATAGTTGCAAAATGCAACGAAGCGTTTAGCTTCATCACCATTATTCGGTACTGGGTACTCCTCAATTATAGAAAATTTACTATCATCCGCCAAAATTCCTTTGTCCGTACATTTGTGTCCTAGAAATATCACCTCGCGACAAAAAAATTTACATTTATCCGGGTGTAACTTGAGATTATACTTCCGACACATCGAAAATACATCCCTCAAGTTTTGTAACATGTGGTCGCTGGAGCAACCAATGACGACTAAATCGATCATATACAGGAAAGCTTGGGCTGGTTTTAGCCCTGAAAAAGCCAGTGCCATCATCCTTTGAAATGAAATCGGAGCTATTTTTATACCATATGGTAATCTTTTAAACCGGAAAGAACCCTTCTCCGTGGAAAACGATGTCATATTCCTGGAATCATCTTCCAATTCTATTTGGTGAAATCCTGACATTAAATCCAAACATGAAAAAAATTTCGCCCTACCCTCGTATAGAGATATCATCTATACGAGGGAGTGGATATTTGTCAGCTACTAGTTTCTTATTTATCCCTCTATAATCAACGACCCGTATCCACCGTTTCTGCATCGTTCCTGGTAGTGCTTTTTTCGGGACAAGTAAAATTGGACTGTTATAGTCGGAAACAGATGGTTTAATTATGTCATCATCTATCAATTGATCCACCTGTCTATTTACCTCGTCCTTGTGGGAGTGTAGGATTCTATAGTTTCTGATATATACTGGTTGTCTATCATTCAATACAAGCCTTTGTTTATAGAAATTATTGACGCTTATCTTCTCAGATTCCAAAGCGAAAATGTCTTTGAATTCAGAGCACAACTTTCTCAACCTTCCATCGACAAACGTAGGGAAGTTTTTGGTAAGTCTTTTCAATTTCTCCCTGTCGGCATGGTTGTCATTGCTCTGTTGGACAATATTGTAGTCGTTAAGACTCTACGTGTGTATTTTAACATTATGAATAATTAAATTATTGTCCGTTGTGTTAATAATTTTAACAAAAGGTTTAGACATCGATGTTATCGTGTTCGCAATATAGACACCATTCATCAACATTTGATGCGGTATCAATACTTCATTTTCTGTGGATTGGATATTGACGAGTCGTATAACTTTCGATCGAGCGGGTAGAGATAATGAATCGACACTTGGTGCGTTCTGTAGTGGAATACCAATATCCTCAGGAAAATCATCCTGTCTCAGGATAATTAAATCTTGGTCTCCCTTATAATCCAATAATTCTATCGGAGGGAATTGGAAAGTCATCCTCGACGACATGGAATTCATGCCCTATGAGAATGTCCGCAATCATCAAGTCAGCATTGACTTTGCCTAAGGTAGTCATTAATCCTTGACCTACGCCACTAAGTTTCTTAGTGACACTTATATCCATTTGTTCGTTCAGAATTTTAGCTAGTTTAACAACTGAAATATCCGCTCCTGTATAAATCAAAAACGTCGTTATCCCTCCATTTAATGAAGATCTGCTACTCAGATAACTATAGAGACCCAAATTTATGTTATATACTTTACTATCTATTGCACATTCTGGGGATGTTGTCCGTTTTCGGAACTGTCCTCGATTACCAGACTATATTTCTATTACCACTCCAGGTACTATTGGAGTTGTTGTTACGACGCCTATTGTCGTTACTTCCATTACTCCGACCGCGTCCGTTACCACGGCCGTTACCGCGATATCGATTATTACTCCGTCTGTTGGAGCCATAAAACATGACAGAGTTAGGTTGACTGGATGCTTCGGTGCAACTGCTTATAAATTTGGAAACCAATTCGTTCATGTTAGCAAACTGACCCGATTCGATGATCAGTTTTACTCTCTGATTATGGGCGTTTTTAGCAACCGCTTTCACCGCCTGCTGCGTTGAATACTTGCCCGCAACTTCCGCCGGTAATCCATCCGAAATATAGGCACTCTCCAGTGCCTTAGTTAGGTCTTAAACTTCCTTCACATAAGCATTAGCATTTTTTCCAGATTGCCTTACACTGACCGACTCTCCTTTCACCGAACCTTTCAATTTAGAAACTATCTCAATACCTCATGGGTTTCCTTAATGGAATCCACTATACCGATCGCGTCAACGAAACTTTGTAGATTCTCCGGTCTGCCATCAAAGTCAGGAAGTAGCTTTGAGGCCAAGCCGAGAAATTGTGTCACTGATTGGGTCATCGTGGAAGCTTCAAGGGAATTTTCAGTCTCCGCCTGAGGCAAATCCAAACCTTCAATACCTTGACCTTCCGTTTTATATACAAACTTCTCGTGTAGGGTATCCGGCAGTTTTACGTCCAAGACCCTTCGTGACAAGACGTTGGCGAGTTTACCCCGAACGTCTGCAAAGAAACCTTCGGCAGCTGCCTTATGAGAAGGTGTGAGTTGAGGGTAATTTACGTTAATTAATACTCGAATTTGTTCGAAACTGTCAAATAATACACTCACGTGTTTATCTACCGTTTCGTCCTTAGTGGACCTATCAGTGTTCAAACACTTGTAGGACCTATCAAAGTATTCCTTCAACAATCTCAATTTCACTACAATCTGCTGCCAGTCCATACAAAATTCTCCTATCCAATCAAATTAAACAATTTAATTACCACAAAACTTTCTTAAAAAAAAGAAAAAGAAAATAATTAAACAAACCTAAATTCACATAATTTGTTTAAATTTTATCAAGATTGTCGTTCCTACTCGCGTACCTTTTACGCAATGACCGTTTGTGCATTAAGTAAATCTTGAGCAGCAGATTAGCTCCGCTTATAAGTGGGACCATAATTAGTCAAGTTTCGCAGTGTGATCTATTAATTCAACGTTCGTTATCACATTTGCGTTTTTCCAACTTGGACTCGGTTGCCCCCATAATGAAAATTTTCAGTTAACGAATTAATTAAATTAATAGGAATATATTTAGGAAAACAAAGTCATTTTAAAACTGTGAGGGTTTTAAAAGTTTATTATTATAATTTTTAGAATGTATGTTAACATATTTTCTCTTTTTTTCTATTATAATAATATAATGATAATAATATATAATGAATATTAAATTTTTTTGAAATAATTGATTTGATTAAATGAAACACCTGTTGCTTGCCTTTAGTTGATGAGCGACTGAGTTTGATTTCTGCTGATGTTTGCTGGAGTTACTGTTGCTGGTTTATTATACCCTCACCCTACGGGTAGGAGGGTATATATCATTTGATAAGGCTGAAAAGTGTAACACCTAGAAATATTCACATTAGAACCCAAGTCTCTTTGAACCAAATTCGATTCATGACTTTCTAAATCGTTTGAGCCATGTCCGTCTGTCCGTCCGTCTGTCTGTCCGTCTGTCTGTCCTGCTGGTACGCACGATAACTTTCGAAAGAGTTAAACAATCGCTCTGAAATTTGGCATGGGTTAATATTTTCCCAAAACTGCTTATGGGATTGAATATGGGCTATATGGCCACACCCCTTCGGGTACCTCCCATACAAATCTACTATTTCGCCCACTTTAGTAATCGTGTAATAATATCAATACGCCCACACCCATCTTGCCCAAATTACGTATTTGGTAAAAGTACAACTGGATAAAGTTTCGGACAAAAACTTGGAAGTCTGGCAACTCCCCTTCTGGTACCTCCCATACAAATGTACCATATCGCCTACATTAGAAATCGTGTATCAATATCAATATGCCCAACGCAATCCTGCCCAAATTTTGTACTTAGTAAACATATAGCTAGACAAAGTTTTGGACAAAAACTTGGAAGTCTGGCAACTCCCCTTCTGGTACCTCCCATACAAATGTACCATCCCGCCCCTGATAAACCGTCTAAAACTATCAGTATGGCCAACGCTATAATGCACAAATTTTGAATTTAGTAAAGCTATAGCTGGACAAAGTTTTGGACAAAAACTTGGAAGTCTGGCAACTCCCCTTATGGTACCTCCCATACAAATGTACCATCCCGCCCCAGATAAACCGTCTAATACTATCAGTATGCCCAACGCGATCCTGCCCAAATTTTGTACTTAGTAAACATATAGCTAGACAAAGTTTTGGACAAAAACTTGGATGTCTGGCAACTCCCCTTCTGGTACCTCCCATACAAATCAACCATCCCGCCTATCTTAGAAATCGTGTAATATCACCAATATGCCCAACGCGATCTTGCCCAAAATTTGTATTAAGAAAAGCTATAGTTGGTATAAGTTTTGGACAAAAACTTGGAAGTCTGGCAACTTCCCTTCTGGTACCTCCCATAAAAATTTACCATCCAATATTTATACCCTCACCCTACGGGTAGGAGGGTATATATCATTTGATACGGCTGAAAAGTGTAACACCTAGAAATATTCACATTAGAACCCAAGTCTCTTTGAACCAAATTCGATTCATGACTTTCTAAATCGTTTGAGCCATGTCCGTCTGTCCGTCCGTCTGTCCTGCTGGTACGCACGATATCTTTCGAAAGAGTTGAACAATCGCTCTGAAATTTGGCATGGGTTAATATTTTCCCAAAACTGCTTATGGGATTGCATATGGGCTATATGGCCAAACCCCTTCGGTTACCTCCCATACAAATCTACTATTTCGCCCACTTTAGTAATCGTGTAATAATATCAATACGCCCACACCCATCTTGACCAAATTACGTATTTGGTAAAAGTACAACTGGATAAAGTTTCGGACAAAAACTTGGAAGTCTGGCAACTCCCCTTCTGGTACCTCCCATACAAATGTACCATATCGCCTACATTAGAAATCGTGTATCAATATCAATATGCCCAACGCGATCCTGCCCAAATTTTGTACTTAGTAAACCTATAGCTAGACAAAGTTTTGGACAAAAACTTGGAAGTCTGGCAACTCCCCTTCTGGTACCTCCCATACAAATGTACCATCCCGCCCCTGATAAACCGTCTAAAACTATCAGTATGGCCAACGCTATCTTGCCCAAATTTTGTACTTAGTAAACATATAGCTACTACTGGCAACTCCCCTTCTGGTACCTCCCATACAAATCAACCATCCCGCCTATCTTAGAAATCGTGTAATATCACCAATATGCCCAACGCGATCTTGCCCAAATTTTGTATTAAGTAAGGCTATAGTTGGACTAAGTTTTGGACAAAAACTTGGATGTCTGGCAACTCCCCTTCTGGTACCTCCCATAGAAATGTACCGTCCCGCCTACCTTAGAAATCGTGTAGTAACACCAAAATGCCTAACGCGAACTTGCCCAAATTTTGTATTAAGTAAGGCTATAGTTGGACTAAGTTTTGGACAAAAACTTGGATGTCTGGCAACTCCCCTTCTGGTACCTCCCATACAAATGAACCATCCCGCCTTCCTTAGAAATCGTGTAATAACACCAAAATGCCCAACGCGATCTTTCCCAAATTTTGAATTAAGTAAGGCTATAGTTGGACTAAGTTTTGGACAAAAACTTGGATGTCTGGCAACTCCCCTTCTGGTACCTCCCATACAAATGAACCATCCCGCCTACCTTAGAAATAGTGTAATAACACCAAAATGCCCAACGCGACCTTGCCCAAATTTTGTATTAAGTAAAGCTATAGTTGTTATAAGTTTTGGACAAAATCATGGACGTCTGGCAACTCCCCTTCTGGTACATACATACAATTTCGAGAAAAAACTCTACAATATTTTTCTATAACATTCGGTATTTTGAGGTTGCTATTATGGTATATGAGACTTATATTTTTTTACTGAGGGTGAGGGTATATATAAGTCGGTTTACCCGACTGCAACTTTTCCACTGGTTTATACACTTCTATTGTGTATTTGTTCTTGTAGTTTGTTGCTGACGGCTGAGTTTAATTGCTGCTACTGTTTGCTGATATTGATGTTTTTATTGATTTCTTAAATTCAATTGTATTTGAATTTTAAAATCATATTTTTACAATGAAGCCAAACGAAGGAAATTTAAATATTATTTGTTTTTTCATTTAAAAAAAAACAAACAAAAATTCGGTGATAATTTTTCTTCTTCATCGTGGTTTTGGTTTTGTTTGTGTGGTTTTTTTTTATAATTTCAATTTAACTTTTTATTTTGAGTTTGTTATTTTCATGAAATATAATGAACATTCTCTATTTTCGATGGTGTCCGAGTATAATATCGAGGCACTGTATTTGCTAATTTTTTTTTTCGTGTTTTTTTTTTTTTGTTTTTGGCAGAATAATAACACATATAAAATTAAATGGTTATGACAAATAAAAGGATCACATTATTTTGTTGTATTTCATTATTTTCGATGGAAGTTTTTTTTTTCAAGTTCTTTTTTTCCTTCTTCTCATTTTTATATGAGTACTAAGCGAAGAATGCACGACCGATTTTTACAACTCCTGGCAGGATCGCCATGTAATTAATAAAATGACCACTTTTGTGTTTTGTCAATCGCCGCTTTAACGACTTTTCTATTCCACGTTTATTTATTATTTGACACAAACTTGAGTTACTTAAAACTACCTAAAAGTATCTTAATACATAAATACTAATAATACTATGGGAAATTGCTGGCTAAGAATAATACATGCCTGCCAGCTATAGCGCTTGTGGACAAATACTCAACAAGGCGTGAGTATTTAGTTACATGCAGACGGCATGGTAACTACGACAAGTCAAACACACTACAATGCTAGCAATGCCGTGCCAACTTATGACACAAACTTATGCGGTAATTTCTATCCGCGCTTAATATTGCTTAGCTCTCCATACAAATTAAGCGATTATTTAAGCTAGCAGTGTAACGAAACAAATATATTATATTATTAATATCAATATGTATAAATACTGACAAAACGAACTTACCGCAGTCTTTTATTCTCACAAACTAAAACTTACAAGAAAGGGCAACTGCTTGTAAGCATATGTTCTGGTGCATTGTGCAACTGTTTTCGTCCAATTTGACGAAGACAGTAGAACAACGAAGAAAGGGACTGCGATGATGTTTACAAAAAGGTACTGCAGCAAGAGAGTGGTATGCAGATCTATCACACAAACCACAAGTACATACACACATTGTCGGCGGCGACAAGACGTAACTACGGTTCGTATGTATGTACACACAAAAGAACACCAAATATATCAGCCAAATAGCTAAAACGTAACTCACGTACATACATACATAGTCGACAACGACAAGACAACATTGATATGAATGTACGTACATAGGTGTGTATGCATAAACGAAAGAGTGATAAAAACAAATGAGCACATGCATATTTTCTTAAAAATTATTTCCTTTTGCACGAATGAGTAACGTTTTTTTCCATTTAAATATTGAAAAACGCCACGAACACACCACTTCTAAATGATATTCTAAATGAAATTTAGGCTGAAGTGCTCTTCGGGTTCTTTTATGGTAGCTACTCCGTTTACAATCAATTTAAGGGGGGAAAGAACTGATTTTTTTTTATTGATGTGTGTTTTGCCATTGGTCACTTGTTAGGGATGATTTAAAGAAACTACATTTATGAGCGGTCGTTATTTTGAAAGTTTTAAACAATTTACTATGCACACGTGCTGAATCAGGAATATAGCCACCGAGGAAAGAGATGCGCCCATTCATAAGTACCTGTCAGTAAAATATTGAAAACTTCGAAGTATAAATAGGTGTTCATTGATCGATTTCTGTCACTAAACAAGCAGGCTTCCCAGTTATTTTTTTTCGTTGTCCCCAAATTTATCAAAGCAAATCCCCAACAATCCCCAAATAAAGTATACGTTTTTTTATTTCAAAGAATTCAAACAAACAAAACAAAAAATTTATATATTTTGATACATAGAAGTGTCACAGTATTTTATACGTGTAGAGATCAATTCGAAATTAAAAGTAATAGTTTAACAACTAATATATAAGATATTTAGTAGTCCATCAACTGATATACCTCTGATTCTCCATCAGAGTCTTCAGACCTCGTAATGTTATACATACTTTTTGAATTGAATTTCTTCAACATTTCATTAGATGGTTGAAAAGATTGGCAGCACATGACTCTAAAATTTCGTACTGCATTTTATTACGAAGTTTTGTTTTTGTTAAACTCATTACAGAAAATACTCGCTCTACACAAGCATTGCTCGTTGGTACACTAAGCATGTTAAGAATTGCTTGGGCAAGTTCTTTATAGTGAAATGTTCCGGCTGCGTCCTGAAAGTTGTAAACTTTCGGCCAAAACTCCAGCAAATTTGAAGGCACTTCATTATTAAAATTTTGATTCCAGTTGGTAAAAGGAAGTTTAGTCCATTGAGCTTCGTACACATTCATTGGTATGTTGTCATCTCTAAACATTTCGAAAAGATCTTGGATTTCAGCGAACTTGGTTTGTGACATTGAATTTGTACATTTTCTGATGGAGAATTGCTTGTACTGCTTAAACATTTTCATATTTTCTGGAAAACGTTTTAACATTTCCTTCATCAATGTTATTAAATATTGAAAACAGGTTTCCTTTAACATCGTGATTTCGCAATTTTGCAAAGTACTATTGACTAATTCTCTTTCAAATTCAGATCCAAAACCAACTGCGTTTAAAGGAAGAAGCGTATCTGATTTAACTAGTAAGTCATATGTATCGTATATGTTGTCCAACTTTTGTATGTTGGACATAACTGCTGGCTTAAAAACTTTTGCACACAACGACAGAAATGTCATATACATTTTGTCGTATAAACTTCCAGCATCAACGGTGTCAGATTGAAAATCTAAATTCAGTCGGTTCACGTCGTTAATAATAGGATTTATAAAAATTAGAAATAATCTGTTTTTATCATCACTCATTTCCAAATGTATCAAATTTGCTTTGTGTTCATTTTCCGCAGTCGCAATCATTGAAAAATGATAGTTTAATTCAATCCATTGTTCCAAGACACGTTTTACAGCAGCCCCGTATGCCAGCCATCTTGTGTCTGACAATTGCATTAATTTTCGGTATTTGATGCTATCGACCCCGGTATTTATTAACTCAAATGCCCGTCTATATTTTACATTTCGTAAAGAACTTTTGCTGAAGTAGTTGTAAAGCTCCTTCACTATAAATTCGGCTCTATTCGGAATTTTTTTAGAAGCTTCAGAGCAGCACAGTTGGAGCGAGTGACATGTGCATTTTATGAGAAGAAGTTTGGGAATATCTGATTTTAAAAGAGCAAATAATGATTTGTTTCTTCCACACAAGTTACTTGCCCCATCCGTACCAATTGCTAACATGTTTGACATATTAAAACCAACCCTTTTTAAATAGTCTGTAAATCCATCATACAGCTTTTCAGAATTTGCTTCTTCAACTAGAAATATACCCACGAAGTCAATAATAATACTTTCTTTCGTCTTGCTAAAATAACGTACACATATGCACATCCATTTAATTCGGGATACATCTGTTGATTCGTCAACTATCAGGGAATATTTTGTTTCGCCTATGTCTCGTACAAGTTCTTGAATAATTGATGGACCAACAACATGCTTTAAAATTGCGGTACATTTTGTTCTATGCAATTTTATATTTTCAAATGGATGTGATTGTAAAAAAGATTTTTTCAGCAACTCCGTCAGGTGGTCTACTGATGCGATTGATGTGTGCTTGGCTATGAATACTGCAATTTTAATATCTAATACTTTCGATTCTTTAGTAATGGGAACAATACCTTATAATAATTAGAAGAGAAAACTAAGAAATTGATTTTTGGTAATGGTAAATTAACACATACCACAATCACTAAGGGAAGTATTCGTATGCATTGCTGTCATATTTGTTTTGTGCCTATTGGTTTCGGCATGTTTTTTCAAGTCTTTCTTATGCGATACCAGTGAAATATTGCAAGCACAACACCATGCAGTTTTTGTGGACGATTGTTGTTGCGATACGGGAGCCTCAGCAATTGACTTCAACCAGCCTTTAAACATATGTTAAATTTAGGACTATGTTAAGTTTAAAATTGGTAACAATAATAACTTGGCCCAATTTTCTTTACTCCAATCTTTATTAAAATGCCTTTTGATTGAATTTTTATTTTGTGAAGACATTTTCTTGTACGCTTTATCTTTTCTTCTTCTTATAGATCACTTTGTTTGTTAATTCTCTACAGTGTTGCCGAATACTTAAGAATGCAACCTAAATAAAAAGTTTTTGCGTGCGCTTTGTATATCGTTTGAGATTTGCCTTTTTTAATGCGTCGTTTTTTTGAAAATATGTACAAAATAATAATATTTTCATTAAACATTTTTTAAAAAAGATCCAAACTTACTGTTTTTTCCTAAATATTTAATAAGGAACTTTTTTTTAAAGAAAATGTATAGGGGTAAAAATTTATAAATGTCCCCAAAAAGTCCCCGAAATATTTTACGAAATCCCCAAGAAAATCCCCTGACCCCAATCGAGTTTTTTTTGTCCTTTTTGCTAACTCCAAATCCTCACGGTTGGGGACAAATCCCCACATCTGGCAAGCCTGTAAACAAGTGCCGAGGAACCCGAATAGTACACGTATATCGTCGAAATAAAAAGAGCTATTTTAAGAACAGGAGGTTGATCTATGACAACGAAAACAGGACAGAGCAATATGACATCACATCATAGGGATCTGTACTTGGATCCTAGCTCTGGCACATTATGTACGACGCAGTCTTACGACTATGTCATCCACCCGGAGTGAAAATTATCGGTATAGTTACGGTAGCCAAGCATATCAAGCAGATTGAAGCCGCGTCAAATATAGCTATTGGCCAGATGCAGACGTGGCTGAAGTCAGCTTTTCTTGAAGTGGAGGGACATAAAACCGAAGCGGTACTAGTTTCGCAAGACAATATCATTTTTGGAGACGAGAGTGGGAAACCAGGCCATTAGGTCAACTTAAAGCCTGAAATATATTGATGTAATGTTTGACAACCAAATTGGCTTCAAGGACCATGTCGAATGGGGTCATGTGGAGGAGGGTGGTTGATGTGTGAGGAGGTGAGGTTTGGTACGTCGGTACCAGAAACGTTACACACCTCCGGTTCGCAAAACAAAACAATTTGGATTATGTTAACATGTATTGCGTGGAGGTCAAAAGACATTGTTTGGGATTTTTTCCCCCCCAAACTTCATGTTTTAATGTCACCGCACTGCAATCCCTACAACTGCGTATACATGAGCACACTTACACACATGCATACGCAAACAACTGGTTGATGACATTTGCACATCAACCAACGTCAATCGTTTTTAAGCAGCTGCAAGGAGCAGACATACAGTGTAAAAAAAAAACACTAAAATAAATTTATTTAAAAAATGTCTGATTTTGTGAATCAAAATCCCAAATAAAAGTTAACAAAAAAATATATAAATTAAAGTGTTTTAGTACAAGTTCTGATCATGGGGATCACCGAATAAAGCAAATTCTCCTACATTTTAGTGGTGCCGAGACCAGGGAACTGTTCATGATCTTATCTTCAACCATATCGAGGGTGTGGTCGCAACATTCGGAGCTAAACCGAAGGATGACATATCAAGAGGTTATTTTTAAGCGATTTTGGAGGATTTAGAATGCAGTTTCAAAACTTTCAAGGACGGGATACGAACAAATCGTAGAGGTGGTTCAAGATAATTCCATACAGGTAAAAGATGTGCCTTACATAAGTACCGACACTTACTATAATTGCTACGACTTGATTTCCTTTTAAATTTGATTCTCCAAAGACTCTCGTGGGACTCCATTCTAATCTACATAAGTACGCAAAAACTAGACCTGCAAACACGAAAGGAATGGGAGCAATCGCTTAAAGCTAGCATTCAACCAATATATGAAATGCTGAACTTTCTGGAAACTACCTTTCGAAGTCTCGAATCTCTGGAAGTCGAGGAGAATCCTACACCAAGTAAGGAAAATCGAAAGAAACCAACGAAAATGGTGCGAGCTCACACAGCATCAACAATGAACTGTCCATGTAGCCATAAACGTTATCCACTCTATAAATTCTTCCGATTCACAACTCTGGCTCCATCGGAGAACAAAAATTTCGTAAAACCCTGAACATATGCAGCCATCCTGCAGAATAAGCACCAGATGCCTAATTTGCCGTGAACCTCATCATACAATCATTCATAATGAATTCTCTAAAAAAAATCATGAGAAAACATCCGTATCCACATATCGGTTCGGTCATATGCAAACGCCGTTAAAAACATCGGCCATTATTCTGGCGATCCGTTATAATCAGGCAGATCGTAGATTTTCTTCAGCATTGGCGGCATCTCAATGTTCGTATGGTACGAAGATGAAAACAAAAAAAAACAAACAGAGAGAACATAACATAACATTACAACAACCACAACATAACAACAACAGCAATACCCAAATGATAACGAAAAACAAACAACCAAACAATAACCAAACCGCGCTCACACATCAACAACAACAATAACCAGCTCCACGCATCAACACAAAAAAGACAACACTAAGGGCTTTTTATGCCCCCCTCGTTGTCTTGCACTTGTGTTCCCTCCTTCCTCTACCCAGTCGCAAATCACAAATAGTTCTGCATTCTTCTTGTCGCTGTTCTGTTAGTTTTTGTAGGCATTACACTGAACAACTAACAGAAATAACAGCGGCAGGAGGGGTGCAGCGTTATTTGTGATTCTGCTTTGATATTGTCTTGCTTTTTGGTAGTGTTATGGTAGGTAGATTTCAAATTCACTTTGCGCACATTCGCGGGTTGAGAACGATTTTTTTTTGCGGTATACGCACACATAAATTTCCATAGGCCGGATGTCCTCGCTCTATGAGAGACCCAGGTATGTGAGGATTCTGATCCACACGATTTTCACATTCCTGGTTATCACACGCTATCCTCTTTTTTTTCTCACAGAGGTCTTGTGGTTTATATTCGTAATGGTGTGGTGTTTCAGAGTCAGCAACATTTAGACTCACAAGATCCAGAACTTATCTCCCTTTGGGTTAAATTCAGGATTGGATTACACACTTTGCATTTCGGGTTTCTTTACAGAAGCCCAAGTTTGGAAAGGGAGGCTACCCTAAATGGCTTCGACGCCCTTTCCGACTCCATTTCAAAAATTTTAGAAGACTATCCGGATAGTGAAATTGCAGTTGCTGGTGATTTCAATGTCCACAATAATTCTTGGCTTTCCCATTCGAGCCATACATCTCCGGAGGGTCAGTACGCTGAGTTATTTGCCGCGCACAATGACTTGGCGCAATTAGTGAATGAACCAACACACATTCCGCGTGTTGAAGGGCAACATCAAAATATTCTTGACTTTTTCTTAACCTCTCACCCTGAAAAGTATGAGGTTAACATTCTTGCACCTCTTGGTAACTCGGATCATTGCACCATTTCAGCATCCTTTTCGTTCTCCGATCTTCGAGCCACTTCAAAACCAGTCACGAAGCGGACAATTTATATATACGAAAAGGCACGTTGGGCCGAGCTCAACAATTTTTATCAGCAATTTAACTGGAAATTATGTTTCCTAGACAAGATTGTCGATGCTGCTGCTGAAATGGTCGAGAAAATAATTCTTCTTGGCATAAACATGTTTATTCCCTAGAAGACTACTTCGATTAGACCTCCAAAAAAATTTTGGTTTAATCAGACATGCAAAGAAGCTGTCAGATCCATAGAGGAAGCGTTTAGAAACTGGCGTGTAAATAAAAATGCCATTACTGAGCTGCTACGCAAGAAGGCAAGATCAAGGTGTGCCAGAGTGCTTAGGCGCGAAAAACTTCTCCACGAACAGCGCCTTCGTGCTAAAGTTCTTTCTTCTCCCAGGGGAAGTAAGAGCTTTTGGTCATTCGTTAAAAGGGTAAGGAACAATTCTTCATCTTCTATTTCAATCCTTGTTAACGGTGACCAGATATTCACTGACCCGGTTGACAAAGCTAATCTTATGGCTGAAATATTTGCAAAGACTTCTTCTTTACCAGACAGCAGTCAACCACTCCCCGTGATCGAGAACGTATCTAGTTCGATGCCTCAGATATTTTTTCGAACACGTGGCGTTAAAAGGGTTCTTACAGATCTCAACGTAAATAAAACTCCGGGCCCGGATGGTATTTCCGCACTTGTCCTATGTAAGTGCTCTTCGACGCTAGAGCGTCCATTGCGCAATCTTTTCAACATGTCGTACCGTGCTGGTATTTACCCTTCACGTTGGAAAGTTGCCAATGTTCAGCCGATCCCCAAGAAAGGTGAGGCTACTAATCCTGCGAATTACCGTCCAATTGAAATATGTTCTGCGCTCTCGAAGGTCATGGAGAGCATGGTTAATCACCATCTTGTAAGGTATCTAGAGTCTAACGGCCTTCTGAATGATAGACAGTATGGCTTCCGTAGAAATCGATATACTGGAGACCTGATGGCGTTCCTTACGGAGCGATGGAGTCGATCCATTCACCGCCTTGGTGAAAGTAAGGTCGTGGCTCTGGATATTTCCAAGACGTTCGATAGGGTCTGGCACGGAGCACTCATATCAAAACTTATTGCATTTGGTGTCGGTAATACCTTCTCTCGATTCATATCGAGTTTTCTCAGGGATCGCTCTATACGAGTTGTTATAGATGGCGCCTCATCCAACGAGCATAGGTTGACCGCAGGAGTGCCACAAGGCTCTGTCCTCTCTCCTTCTCTATTTCTTATTTTCATTGACGGCCTGTTGGGGCAGACTGTGAACCCAATCTACTCCTTTGCGGATGACAGCAACCTCTGTCATTCGTACTCATTTGATCATCGGCCAGGTCCTCTGGAAGTCGAGGAAAAAATGCGAACGATGAACGACTCACTTAACCGCGATTTGGCGACGATTTGTGAGTGGGGCCAAATGAACAGAGTAGATTTTAATGCACAAAAGACCCAGTGCTGTTTGTTGTCACACAAACGTTCCACTGATCCAGCATCGCCGTCAATATCTATGGGTGGTGTGGATATCGACGAATCAGACACTCTTGATGTTCTGGGCATGAAGATACAGGGTGATGTTCGCTGGGCTAGCCATATATTCGAAGTGTCGAAAGAAGCATTCAAGTGCTTAGGCTTTTGAAAGCGGTGCAAGAAATACTTCACCCCATCTGACCTCGTAAATATTTACACCACATACATCCGGCCTAAAATGGAATACAACTCGCATATATATCTTTGAAGCTTCTGGACCGTGTACAGAGGAGAGCGGTGGTGATGATAGGGGATGGTAGGGTATCCAGCTCTATTGTCTCCCTACAGCATCGCCGAAATGTGGGTGGTGTATCGCTATTCTATAGATATTTTAATGGTATATGTTCAGAAGATATCCGTCGTTTTGTCCCTGACGTCAGAACATTTAGCCGGAATACTCGGCTATCCAGGGTCTCTCATCCGTTCATTGTCAAATAGCCGGTTGGCCGGACGACGCACTATAGAGAAAATTCGTTCTTCAGCCGGACTGTTCGTTTGTGGAATAATCTTCCTGCAAGTGTTTTTCCTGCCTGCTATGACATTACCAAATTCAATGCCAACGTCAAAAACACTACTCCCTCTTTCCTCCCTCCAATACCCTTATTTCCCATCGTTAACACAGTGCATTGCATTTACAGGGGGCATCCCCTGAGTGTTATTAAAAAAAAAAACGGGGTTCACTGCTGAATGTATCCGTTGACTTCAGACTCGGCGCAATAGGAGCCACTACAATTTTCGCAGCCGACGACATTACCCGTTACACTCGGCGTTGTATACGATGACGCGAAATGTGCAAATGCGCCATTTTGGGAATTTTTGTGAGCCTGCAAAATACTATTTTGGCTTCGCAGACTGTCGACTTCTGGCTGGCAACTGTTTCGGCATGACACACGTTTTGGATTTTGTTGTGTTAGCAATGGTTAATGACGATAATGATGTTCCGGCAGTGGTCGAACTCAACGTTGGCACAAATGTCGCTTAGGCTGTGGACAGGAGAAAATTTAAAACTGATGAACCTGCGTCATTTAAATCAGCTTGTAGTCAGGTGTTTTTTCTGGGCGTACGCTTAGTTTCTCCAAAACTGCAAACTCACTCAAACAAAGTACCACAAATCACAAAAACACGGCAGTTTCTCTTAAAATTTCACAAGAAATCGTGAAATTATTTCCAAAATTTCACTAATTTATTTCCAACTTCACAGCAAAATGCGATGATAAATATATTTGCAAACAACTTTCGCACAAAGAATTAAAAATGTAATCGATCCATTTCGCAAAAGTATTGCGAAATAAAATTGGTCGCTGGCTGCCATGCGAGTTTTTCCTGGGAGGAACAGCGCATTTAACAATCGCACACCATGATGTGGTTATGTATTGTTAGCCTATGTAAATATTTTTAAATTATTTTTGTTCTAGTTCGGCTTGAGGTCATATAAAAAAACTATGTTGTTTTTCTTCCCAATATTTCGGTTGTCTTCGTTAACCATCATCAGGGGGTAATCACTAAACAGAAATTACAATATTTTACACTTTTTGTCAACAAACAATAATTCTTACATATTTAGTAATTTTAGCGTTTCTGTCTTCTAATGTCTCTTTTGTTTACGTTTATTAACGATGTGTCTAAATAAATTTATATTTGCGGCGTTATTTCTAAAAAAAACATAATAGGCGTGTTTTCGTTACAAGCTAGCTATTATCGCTTTTGTATTTATTATCTTCTTCTTCTTCTATATTAGTTCACAATGAATGATATCTTTATACACTTGGCACCATTTAATATTGGCATTTTGTTATTTTTTATGCTAGCAATGCCGTGCCAACTTATGACACAAACTTATGCGATAATTTCTATCCGCGCTTAATATCGCTTAGCTCTCTATACAAATTAAGCGATTATCTAAGCTTACCACAGTCTTTTATTCTCACAAACTAAAGTTTACAAGCAAGGGCCACTGCTTGTAAGCATATGTTCTGGTGCATTGTGCAACTGTTTTCGTCCAATTTGACGAAGACAATGCAGTAGAACAAGGAAGAAGGGACTACGATGATGTTTACAAAAAGGTGCTGCAGCAAGAGAGTGGTATGCAGATCTATCACACAAACCACAAGTACATACATACATTGTCGGCGTCGACAAGACATAACTACGGTTCGTATGTATGTACGCACAAAAGAAAACAAAATATATCAGCCAAATAGCTAAAACGTAACTCACGTACATACATACATAGTCGACAACGACAAGACAACATTGATATGAATGTACGTACATAGGTGTGTATGCATAAACGAAAGAGTGATAAAAACAAATGAGCACATGCATATTTTCTTAAAAATTATTTTCTTTTGCACGAATGAATTAAAGACTAAAGTAACATTTTTTTTTTGTCATTTAAATATTGAAAAAGGCCACGCACACACCACTTCTAAATGAAATTTAGGCTGAAGTGCTCTTCGGGTTCTTTTATGGTAGCTACTCCGTTTACAATCAATTTAAGGGGGGAAAGAACTGATTTTTTTTTATTGATGTGTGTTTTGCAATTGGTTACTTGTTAGGGATGATTTAAAGAAACTAAATTTATGAGCGATCGTTATTTTGAAAGTTTTGAACAATTTACTATGCACACGTGCTGAATCAGGAATATAGCCACCGAGGAAAGAGATGCGCCCATTCATAAGTACCTGTCAGTAAAATATTGAAAACTACGAAGTATAAATAGGTGTTCATTGATCGATTTCTGTCACTAAACAAGTGCCGAGGAACCCGAATAGTACACGTATATCGTCGAAATAAAAAGAGCTATTTTAAGAACAGGAGGTTGATCTATGACAACGAAAACAGGACAGAGCAATATGACATCACATCATAGGGATCTGTACTTGGATCCTAGCTCTGGCACATTATGTACGGCGCAGTCTTACGACTATGTCATCCACCCGGAGTGAAAATTATCGGTATAGTTACGGTAGCCAAGCATATCAAGCAGATTGAAGCCGCGTCAAATATAGCTATTGGCCAGATGCAGACGTGGCTGAAGTCAGCTTTTCTTGAAGTGGAGGGACATAAAACCGAAGCGGTACTAATTTCGCAAGACAATATCATTTTTGGAGACGAGAGTGGGAAACAAGGCCATTAGGTCAACTTAAAGCCTGAAATATATTGATGTAATGTTTGACAACCAAATTGGCTTCAAGGACCATGTCGAATGGGGTCATGTGGAGGAGGGTGGTTGATGTGTGAGGAGGTGAGGTTTGGTACTTCGGTACCAGAAACATTACACACCTCCGGTTCGCAAAACAAAACAATTTGGATTATGTTAACATGTATTGCGTGGAGGTCAAAAGACATTGTTTGGGATTTTTTCCCCCCCAAACTTCATGTTTTAATGTCACCGCACTACAACCCCTACAACTGCGTATACATGAGCACACTTACACACATGCATATGCAAACACCTGGTTGATGACATTGGCACATCAACCAACGTCAAACTTTCTGGAAACTACCTTTCGAATCTCTGGAAGTAGAGGAGAATCCTACACCAAGTAACAAAAATCGAAAGAAACCAACGAAAATGGTGCGAGCTCACACAGCATCAACAATGAAGTGTCCATGTAGCCATAAACGTCATCCACTCTATAAATTATTCCGATTCACAACTCTGACTCCATCGGAGAACAAATATTTCGTAAAACCCTGAAAATATGCAGCCATCCTGCAGAATAAGCACCAGATGCCTAATTTGCTGTGAACCTCATCAGGCAATCATTTATAATGAATTCTCTAAGAATAATCATGAGAAAACATCCTCACCTGTACTGGCCAACACTATCGGAACACAAACTATCCAGCCACCTGCTACAACTTCTACACCAGAGTTTGCAACTGTGAAAACAAATGTTTCAAATCTCAGTGCAAATAACCCTGCATTTCTGCCTACTGTAAAAGTAATTATAACGACGCCATATAGAACATTTTATGTGAAAGCTTTCTTAGATCAAGGGTCCAAGTTATCGTTTTTTTCCTGAAAAGCTTATCTACTACCAATAGTCGAGTTGACGTTTATGGCATTGAAGGAAATCGAGCTAAACGGTGAAAAAATCCACACGAATTGCAATTGCAATTCAGTCTAAATACGAAGATCAATTTAAACTACCAATCACTGCACTGGTAGTACCTAGTGTCACGTCATACGTGCCTTCAGAAATTATGCCAGCCTATGTTCCAGATCTATGTGATTTATTTCATGCAGATTCAAAATTCATCTCTTCGCAAAACATCGGAATGAAAACAAATCGAAAACAGTTTCTTGTTACAAAAAACTCATTTGGGTTGGATGATATCAGTGTACAATGCACTAATTAAAAATACACTTGCACGGCTGAATGTTTGTAAGACACTCACTCATTGAGTACTTGTAAGATACTGATTTTTATTTATGAATATTTCCTTAATCTACCATACATTTTCTTAAACTAAACTAATCCTAAAGAAGGAACGAGAACGCGATAGACGCATGCGTGGGGTTGTTTTGTCAACCCACGCACGCATAACATCTTGTGGAAAATTCCACTCGTTATCATGCTCGTCCCTTATTCTAAAAATAGCCCGCCGCTCTATACCACACACGCATGTTGTACTGCCTGCTTATCTTGCATTGAATATATCCAAATTACAATTGTATACATTATTTGAATACATACAAACTACAGTACAGTTATACACATTGTTTTGAATACATTCAATTACCGAATCCAACACAATTTTATACCTTCAGCAGAAAAGGAAAAAACACCATGTGAGGATTTACAGAAATCTGAACATTCTGCGGCCGGCGAACTACAATTATTTGTTTTACATATGTATATCAATATTTTATGACAAATTTAAATCTATTAATTCTATTATATGTGGCCATTTGTCGACATCCTTCAGCCATTCAGGACCATTCCACTTATGCAGTTCCCTTGATGTGAAACCATAAGGATTAGCCCTCACATGCCTCCACAGCAATACATCAGCTTCTTTGCATCCATTAGGTAACTTCGGCTTTGCAGTTACAAAATTGCCAGGGGTTTCAGCAGTCATTGTCTCTTCTCTCACCAGCCCTTCCTTCAAAATCCCGTGGTATAAATCAGCTCCATCTCCAACCGCTGACTTAACCGCAGCCACCTGCAATCCACCGAAGTGTGGAGCTCTCGGGGAACCCACAGCCTTCACCATTGTGGTGATCGGCTCCAACCATTTAAGTGGGCTAGATATCTGCCCTTGAGTAGAAGCCGCCTTCGCTTTCTTCACTTGAAAATTTTCATCAATAACTGAATCACCGGCAGCATTATGGATTTTCAAGCCACTCGCTTGAAAATCCTGATCGATGACATCAATCTGGACCTGAGCGCGGTCTTCCTTTGGTTCAACATCAGTCCCTTCACCAGCTTTCTTCTTACGCGGTAACTTCGATACCCACCGTTCTTCATCATTACAGTGTGTGGATCTTCGGGTCACCCACAGCTCTTTGATGTCTTCCTCATCGATTTCAGTTTTCTTCTTTAACTCGGGAACTCGTCTGGCCCACAGCTCACCCTTATGTTTTTCATCATCGGTTTTAGCTTTAAACCGGTCATCCTTCTCATTAGCAGGAGCTCGTCTGGGCCACAGCTGGGCCTTTTGCGTTTCAGCATACCGGTTATATGCCAGGCGTGCACTTATGGTTGCTTTAGAAAACTCCTTATCCCTCTTGAAGTTTTCTGTTTGACCCGCGATTTCATATCGCACTTCACGGTACTGCCTCCATATTTTCGTGTACGCGTCATAAATATCGTCGTCGTCGAGATTTTCGAGATTTTCAGCGAAAATCCTCCTGTATGCCTGGACAACTTCTTGAAATTGGTCCTCTACCAATTGTTGTTGTACCTGCAGCCGTTCGGAACTGAGACTCAGTATGGTATCTCTTGTCGTACTCATAATTGTCGCCAATTCCCGAACTTCTCTTCCAAACCTTTCAACCATTATACTTTGTGGTTGAGAAGGTTGTATGTCGCTATTGTGGACTGTATTTTCCTTTCCGTCTTCGCCAATTCTGTTTGGCTCTGCTTCCAACGACGGCTTCTCTTCGATAGCGATAATCCTGTATTCTGCTATCATTCCTTTTGCCCCTTCATACAAGGCCTCGGTGGATTTGTGTGTATCCATCACTTCCGGTACCTCCTTGGATGTGGGCTCTATTTTATTTGTTCGACCTTTCATTATCCTCTTTGGCACGTGCAAAGTTTCGTAGGATTAATGTTCAAAAGTTCGAATGATCAAATATCTCTGGTTCGAACGACCAAAATGTACAAGCGAGAGATGTAAAGCTGACCCGCACGGCTGAATGCTTGTAAGACACTCACTCAATTGAGTACTTGTAAGATACTGATTTTTATTTATGAATATTTCCTTAATCTACCATACATTTTCTTAAACTAAACTAATCCTAAAGAAGGAACGAGAACGCGATAGACGCATGCGTGGGGTTGTTTTGTCAACCCACGCACGCATAACATCTTGTGGAAAATTCCACTCGTTATCATGCTCGTCCCTTATTCTAAAAATAGCCCGCCGCTCTATACCACACACGCATGTTGTACTGCCTGCTTATCTTGCATTGAATATATCCAAATTACAATTGTATACATTATTTGAATACATACAAACTACAGTACAGTTATACACATTGTTTTGAATACATTCAATTACCGAATCCAACACAATTTTATACCTTCAGCAGAAAAGGAAAAAACACCATGTGAGGATTTACAGAAATCTGAACAATCAGGATCCCCAAGATCGCATACGCCAACACCAACGGTTTGTGCAAATCTCTGTTCTCTAGACGGGAACAAGAAGAATTATTGGACATGAGACTGTTATCGAACGAAGAGGAGCTCTGCGAAAAATTATTTGAAGAACCCCTTACCCCTGATATGTCTGGACGAAACACGGTTCACCAACCGTTTAAAAGATTACTTCAAGATCAAGAGCTTCCAATTTCCTCACATACGGACTATAATGCGATGAAACGATTGAGCAATTGGAATCCTCCTTCAGACAGAAGGACATATGCCAACGAATATCACAAATACATAGATGAGTATGAAAGTCTGCAACATATGATTAACCTTGGTGAGTACCCTCATGCAATACCGAAAAATGTGTATTTTTTCCTCACCATACTGTAGTAAGAGAAGGTAGCACAACAACTAAACTTCGAGTTGTTTTTGATGGTGGTAATCATAAACCCGCTCACCCTCCATTAACCAAGAGATATCACCAGGCCCTGCATTGCAAAATGATTTACCAACAATCATCACTCGATGCCGACGACACTGCATTGGTTTTACTGCAGACCTGGAGAAAATGTTCAGGCAAATAAATGTCGCTGCGGAACATCAACGTGCATTCTTTGGAGAAATACCACAAGCAAAGTCTTTCTATACGCTCTTAAAACTGTGACTTATATGGTACAACCTCTGCACCCTACTTAGCGATTAGAGTACTACAGCAATTGGCAGCAGACGAAAAACGCAACTACCCAGAAGCAAGGGTCAAGCTACGAACAGATACATATGCCGATGACGTCATATCTGGGACGGATACCCTACCAGAAGCCCTTCAATTACGGAAACAACTTTCTCAACATTTGAAATCATATGGATTTCACTTAAGGAAATGGAAGTTAAATTCATCGTCTATATATCCATGGAGACTGAAGGTCGATTGGAAAGATACTCTACCACTTGAAATCCAGAACGAATGGGCTCACTTTAGAAACAAATTAAAAGCCCTCGAAGAGATTCGAATTCCGAAATGGATCGGACCCGGCAGACTTTATCCTACCTACAAACATTTTAAATTAGATATCTATCCTATATATCGAGCTATATAAATGAAAATAAAGTTATGTTCGTTTTAAATGCAAATTGAGAACGGCTAAACCGATTTGTCAATTTTTTAATCTTCGTAATAGTTCGTTTCAGGTTTTTAGGAAAAAACCAATTGGCAACACTTACTTTGAAAAACTTGACCAAAATCTGTAAAAGTAATAGCTGACCCGGCAGACTTCGTCCTAGTTGGAGATCTATCCTCTATCTATGTTTGTTTTAATTGTAAATTAGGTACGGCTAAACCTTCGCAATATTTCGTGTAAGTTTTTTAGGGAAATACCAATTGGCAACGCCCACTATGAAAAACATAACCAAAATCTATATAAATAAAAATAAATTAATTTATACAATTCTCACTCACAAATTATTTTTTCTCCTATTGTTTAGATTATTTACAAAAAAAACTTTTCAAAATTAATAGAAATTTATCAATAACAGCTTTGTAGGTGGTACCAAATTCATGAATTCTCTTCATTTTTCGTTAGATACCAATAAGTCGATTGAAGGCCATGGAGTGACTATCTGGCAGGACCACGCTATATTTTCGCCACAGTAGTCTGGATACATATCTTCGAGCAACCTACTCCGTTAAATCCCTTAGCAATTCTCCAGCACGTAAATCGTTGTTGGACTCAATAACTGGTGGATCCTTAACACCAAAAATTTCCTTCTCGAAGTAACTGTGGCTGAGCTGTAAGGAAGGATGTGTTTCAAACTCTCCTGAACAAAAACGACACATCCTAGGGGCGTGTTAGCAGCATATGGACCAGCTTCTCCTAATAGCACTATTTCGTCCTTTTTTGTAAGCTATTTCTTTTTCTTACTTCGAATAAAACTTCTCGATCATTGTGAAGCCATTTTATCTCGGAGAGCTTCTAATAAATAAATTTAACTAAATCCCATCGTCAGAGTGTGTAGTTGGTATGCAATTGTTTTTTCATTAGTCGTCTTGTCATAGCGTACATGAAATTCAATTCAAGAATTAAAGTTTCGTCTGGTTGTTATTGCTTCTGCGATACGAGTAAAAAAAATGCGGCTGAGTCACTGTTGTTGTTGGTGGATTAGTTCATAATGGAGTTGCCTGGAGATAAAAGGGATCAAATTATCGTCTATGGAAATTTCAGATAACTGCATATATAAATTCACGTGGTTTAACCGATAATATTGTACCAGCATAAAATGCATCTGCGGACGTCAGGTGTCAATACGATAGGAATGAAGGAAAATCGATGAACGATAGTTTTCAATTATTAGATGCTGAACGCGCAAACCTGGAAAAACCTGGTGGAAAAATGGAACAGGGTATATGAAAAAAATTCTGAAATTCGTGTCATGACTCTTTATAAGAATATTTTTCGTTAAAAATCAAATATGATAAATCGGTCGCTGTGTATGTGGCAAAAGCAAATCAATTGTCATCTGAAATTGAACAAAAGGTGAACAAATAAACGAAAGAGAGATCAAAAACAAATGAGACATCAAATGCACATACATATATACGTTACCATCTGGAGTAGGGTAATGTTCTGGGTATGTATGTACGTGTGGTTGTACAAATTTAATAAATAATGAAAATAATAGAAAACATGAGCATTTGCGGGGTTTTTTTAATTGAAATTTAAACGAAATTGAACTTATAGTGTTCTTAGAGCTCAAAGTTCACGTGTGGGCATGTTTCATATTTTAAATCTAAAAACGTTTATTTTTCAAACTTGGTTTAATCGCGTCAATGGGTCCAGTAATGAAGTAACATAAGTTTCAAAATTATTGGATTATGTTAACATGTTTGGGATTTTTCAGTTTTACTTACAATTACTCTCACATTCACTTGTCATATTACTTAATATTAAAAACGGGACATCACGACACAGTTTAATACTAAAATAATAATTAAATAAATGTAAAAGATCACCGCAAAGATCTTTTTTGTTTTAAATATTGCAGCGAAGTATAGCAGCTTTGTGTTGTCTTTGACTTCTTTCGTATTTATTGCGTTTGTTATTCTATGTTGTATTCTCTCTTTGTCTAATATCTTAACGTTCTTTAGGTCTGCTGTGTGTTGTTTATCTTTTATGTGTTGTGATAGAGCCGTGTTCTCTTTGCCTTTGCTAATGTCAGCATCGTCGAATTATTTTTGTAAAATTTCACAGCGACCTGACCAGTAATCTGCGTAATAAAATCAGCACAGTAGCTATTTTCTTGGACATTGAAAAGGCTTTTGATTCTGCCTGCCACATTGGAATTAATCTCTTGAAACTAGGGTGTATACTTTATTAACTATACAAGCCATAAGACCCACAACACTTTACAGTTGTGAGTATTTTGGCCGCAACAATGTGCAATAAATTACCTCTATATTACCTAGATATGTTTATAACGAAAATATATGTAAGTTATCATGAGGAATCCTCGTGTTCCCACACTCTCACAGTTTGGTTGCACTAAAGCAACCAAAAACCCCACAAACCCCGTTTGATCAGCACATTCGACACATCATAATTTGGTTGCACTCGATCAACCAAATACTAAACCATCTTTCACGACAAGTAAATCTAAAGAAAAAAAAACTTAGAAATTCGTGGAAAGTGAAACTACAAAAGCTAAAAAAAAAAAAATATCCTGTAAAAACGGAATGAAAAAAAAACAACGTGGTTCACTTCGCGAAAATAAATCTAAAGAAAAAATTAGAACTTCGTGGAAAGTGAAACTGAAAAAAAACATAACGTAATTCACTTCGCGAAAAGCAAATCTAAAAATTAGAACTTTGTGGAAGGTGAAAGTGCAACTGAAGTCACCAAGGAACGAATATCCTTGGGCAGCGAGAAACAACAGTGAAAATAATCTGAAGACTCCCCAAGGAACGAACATCCTGGGTCGGCGAAAAGAAGCAGAATCAACACCAACATCCAGGAAACTAGTTAAGACTAAATTTTAAGGATGATAAGGTAAGTGAAGTGCCCGCTTTTTATAAAAAAAAGAGAGAAGACAAATTTAAATAAAACAATTAAGTGAAATAAATTTTTTTTTCTGGAATCCTCCTTTTTTTGCGAATAATTTATGAGTGAAGAATTAGAAGCCTTATTAGGGAATTTAAGATTAGAAACAAAAGAAACAATGAATACTGAACAAGTAAGTGAGCTAGTTAGATCAGAAGTGAGCAGAGCACTGGCCGCGCAAAAATTAGAGTTTGACAGGAAGATAACTGCGATTAAAAGTCGACTTGCTACCGACAAACCTAAGGTCGAAAGGTTCACGAAGGTTCGGATAAATCCGCTGACACCTTGTGATATCACCTTAGATGCTATAAAATCTCTTCCGGAATTTTCTGGCCAGCCAGGCACCTATGTATCATGGCGCGAGGCTGCGCACAATGCGTATGAGCTATTCGAAAAATACGATGGCAGTGAACGCCACTATCAAACGGTAATTATCCTTAGAAATAAAGTGCGAGGTGCCGCCGATGCGGTACTCTCGTCCTTTAGCACCGTATTAAGTTTTAGGGCAATCATTGCCCGTCTCGATTTTACTTACGCGGACAAACGTCCGATATACCTAATCGAACAAGAACTGTCCACGCTGAGGCAGGGTTCGATGCAGTTACTAGACTTCTACGATGAGGTAGAAAAGAAGCTAACCTTGTTAGCCAATAAGACAATCATGTCGTATGAAAATAGTGTAGCAGACACTATAAACGAAAAATATAGGGCCGATGCACTTAGGGTTTTCATATCAGGGTTAAGGAAACCTCTTTGCGATATCCTGTTTGCTTCAAGACCAACCGACCTCCCTTCTGCATTGGCCTTGGCACAAGAAGTAGACGCTAATAATGAGCGCTACGCGTTCGCGAAAAATTTCGCAAATAGATCGGATAGTTCATACAACAAAAAGGCAAGTTCAGCCCAAAATTCCCCTAATACGGATCACAATGTGGAACAGAAGAACCCACATTATTCGGTTACCAAACAGCATCAGGCTGGCCAACCGCAAAACCCCTTAAGTAGTCGAAAGCCACACACCAGCGGTAACTACTCTGATCATAGACGCGTCGAACCTATGGAGGTGGACCCTTCAATATCCCAATTTAAACAGAAAACAAACTACCAAAGTCACGACTATAATGACAGGCCGCAGGGAAATATGCAGAAACGAGCGGCAAATTCAGGGCGACACACAGGGCCAAAACTACAACGTGTGAATCATCTTAGCGAAGAACGTGAATCAATGGTCGACCAACGTATGATGAAGAGGCGGAACAGGCCGTAGACGAAATTGAGGGCGATGAGCTTAATTTTTTAAGAGGAAGGTCCCTCCTGCCTTGGATTTCGAGGTCAATAGGAGGGAAAGAAATCAAACTCCTTGTCGACACGGGGGCTTCAAGGAGTTACATCAAACCTTTACCGGAACTAAAGGGAATAAAAGTGGTCCAAAATTCATTTGCAGTAAAATCAATCCATGGAGTTACCCCTATCAAACTCAAATGCGCAATTAAAATTTTCGGCGTAGCAGAAGACTTTTTCATTCTACCCGAGTTGACATCATTTGACGGCGTTATCGGCCTTGACTTATTGAATAAGGTACACGCGTCCATTGATTTAAAAAGTAACACAATTACTCATGACCATGGAAAGGAGGTTATCTTATTTATAACCAGCCAGGATATGAATCATCTACAACTTCAGGCTAAGTCGGTACCAAGGGAGTTCAAAGACGCATTCTTCAGAGTAATTGGAAATGTAAGAGGAGTTTTTGCAGACCCCAATGAAGCACTCCCATATAATACAAATGTAGTTGCGACGATCCGCACGGAGAACGAAGATCCAGTGTACTCAAGACTGTACCTGGGCGTTGCGGATTTTGTTAATAAGGAAATCCAGGATCTACTGGCGAACGGTATCATTCGAAAGTCTAGGTCCCCCTATAACAACCCAATATGGGTCGTTAAAAAAAAGGGTTTTGACGAAAATGGACAGGAAAAAAAACGATTAGCAATAGATTTTCGAAAACTTAATGACAAAACTATCAGCGATAGGTACCCGATTCTGGAAATCACGGAAACTCTATCCAATCTTGGTGGGAGTAAATTCTTTACTACACTCGACCTAAAATCAGGTTTCCACCAAATTCAGCTGTCTGAATCCGATAGAGAAAAAACTGCATTTTCTGTAAAAAACGGAAAATATGAATTCTGCAGACTGGCCTTCGGCCTAAAGAACGCGCCCAGGATTTTCCAAAGGGCGATAGATGATGTGCTAAGAGAACACATCGGAAAGAGATGTTTCGTCTACGTAGACGATGTAATAATATTCTCGAAAAATGAGCAAGACCACTTAAAAGATACGGAAGTAGTGATGCGAAGTCTATTTGAAGCCAATATGAGGGTCTCGGCGGAAAAATCAACATTTTTCCAAACCGAGGTCGAATACCTAGGGTTCATAATTTCACAAGGAGGAATTAAAACTTGTGTAGAGAAAATTGAAACAATTCGAAATTTTCCTGAGCCCAGCACCCTAAGAGGTCTAAGGTCATCCTTAGGCTTGGCGGGATACTACCGCTGCTTCATACGCGACTTCGCCAAGATTGCGAAACCACTATCGAACATACTGAGAGGAGAGTACGGCCGAGTTACTGCAACACAGTAAAAAAAAAATCAAAATTGATTTGACCAGTGAACAGAAAAAAGCCTTTAATAAAATAAAATAAATACTAGCGTCTGAAGACGTAACATTAACATACCCAAATTTTCAAAAACCGTTCGATTTAACCACGGATGCATCCTCCCATGCTATAGGTGCTGTCCTTTCACAGGACGGAAAACCTATAACCATGATTTCCCGCACTTTGACAGGTAGCGAGGAACATTACGCTACTAATGAACGGGAATTATTAGCCATTGTCTGGGCACTAAAGACGCTCAGAAACTATCTTTATGGCGTATCAAAATTAAACGTATTCACGGACCACCAACCATTAACCTTTGCCGTTTCGGACAGAAATCCGAACTCGAAAATTAAAAGGTGGAAAGCTTTCATAGATGAATGCAACGCAAAGCTAATTTACAAACCAGGCAAGGAAAACGTAGTTGCAGATGCGCTGTCTAGGCAGCACATTTATGCCTTAGACAATATGAGTGTCGAAACAATCCACAGCGAAGAGTCATCTACCAACACGATTGAGAGAACTGATAAGCCGGTAAATTGCTTCCGTAATCAGATACTTGTAGAGGAAGGCATAGAACCCCAGAAAAGAACTTTCATTATTTTTGAAAAAAAAAACAAGACACTTGATTACATTCCGAACCGACGACGATTTAATTAAAAATCTACAGGAAGCCGTAAAAGGAGATGTAGTAAACGCTCTGCAGTGTGACCTACACACATTGGCACGATTCCAGCATAAATTGATCAAACACGTTACCAACCTGACTCTGTATGAACGACTAAAGGACGAGACAGCTAACGCTACGGACCACTTCCCCCAAACACACATGAGGAAGTTGCTGGACGCAGACATAAACCAGATAAGTAGACTAATACAGACGGTAAATACTCATCACAGACAAGCGAGAAGCTTGAACGCTATAGGGACGGTACTGAAATACATCGCAGGGACCCCAGACCACGATGACTTTGACACAGCAGAACAATTAATTGACTCCCAGGACAGACAGTTTACTATCAACACGGAGGTACAAAAAGAAATTAATAGTCTCACCACTACAGTAAATAAAATCTTGAGAACAGAAAAACAAAGAGAAATAGACACTAGCCACCTTTATGATATTCTCTTAGCTAGAAACAGAGCAATAATAACAGACTTAGACAATCTTATCACTTCTATCACATTCGCAAAAATTGGAGTCTTGAATCCCATCCTTTTAGACAGTAACGAGATAAACTTCATAATAAAAAATGAGCACTTCACAAACCTCTCTGTGGCCGATGTTATGGCTGTAGCTAATATTAAGATTTTGCAATACGATTATGTAATATACTTCCTAATACGATATCCTATTCCTAAGCTTAGATGTAGAAAAATTACTATTTTACCAGTAACTCACGGCCATCAAATGCTCCACCTACAAGAATCCACCTTAGCGGTATGCCACAATCGTACCTTAGCGGTGAGGAACTGCAGCGACACGATACCAACGTTTTGTCTACCGTCTTCAGCCACATCATGCGCTCTACAACTATTGACACGTAACACTGCAAGCTGCAGCACCACATTCAACAATCTCACGCCGATTACACCGATAGGCGATGGATTGGTAGTCATCAATGATCAACTGGCAATCGTAGAAGAAAGTAGTGAAGCTCCTATTACAATTAATGGTACTTACCTGGTCATTTTCAAAAACCATGTAAAAATCAACGACTCAGTATATTACAACGAAAATTCAACGACTCCTCTGCAACCTGAAACCCCATGGGCTTCTGCGATTAACCTAACGCAACACACCGAGATACTAAGCGCCCCCTATCTCCACCACGTTAACCGACAGAATCTTCAACACATCCGTCATTTACAACATACGATCGAGCAGGGTCAAATTGCAGGTTTATCAACTATTGGTGCTTTTGCGCTTGTGGGACCGGCAGCTTACCTATTACGACGTAGGGTCATCATAAAAAAAAAGATCATCATAACCAGGTCCGTTGAAGATGCAATAAAGAACGTTGTTACGAGGACCGCGGACGGCCCCCACTTAGAAGGGGAGGAGTTATCATGAGGAATCCTCGTGTTCCCACACTCTCACAGTTTGGTTGCACTAAAGCAACCAAAAACCCCACACGAGCCGTTTGATCAGCACATTCGACACCTCATAATTTGGTTGCACTCGATCAACCAAATACTTAACTATTTTCATGAGAAACCCTCATGCTCCCATATTCCCATAGTCAACACGAGCCGCTATGTCAGCATATTCTACACCTCGCAACTTGACTAAAGGTGAATAACCAAACATGCTACGCGAGCCGCAGTGTCAGCAAACAGCAACATGTGCAATGGTAACGTTGGCAGAACGACAGCGGCGCAGCATAATGTAGTGGCTTTAGTTTTAAGCAAATGTAGAATTGTAAGTCAGTTATTAACTCACCCTCTAACAATAAAGTTGTTTTTAATTAATTAACAACACAAATCGTATAATTTGTATAAATGTATGTTCTGTTTGCAGTTGTCAGTACACTGCGCAACATGTATTACTTATGTATGTGCTTTGCTTAACAGAAATTTTTGTTTTTAAGTGCTTTGTTTGTTTTTATTTATTATTGACAGATTCTCGATCTGTCCGCATCTTACTCTCATCATATTTATGCATTTTATACATGTCCAATTTCATTTTAGCTTGTAGCTTATCCCTTCAATATCGTGTATTAGAATAAGACAAATACAATTCTAAGTAATCTCTGTCACTCTCTCACTAAAAATTCTTTTGAGTGTTTCATTTAATTTGTACGCGATTGATGTGTTGTCGTCTGTTAAAATTCCCTTTAGTAATGCTACGGCCCCGTGGTCGTACATTGGACACAGGCTATTGGAAAAAGAGCAGGCATATGATGGAGGTTTGCCCTTTATTTAACCTAGCTAGTGGCTTCGTCTCTCTACAGGACCATAAACAAAAATTTCAACTCACACACAATAATATAGTTCAGGACTGTCCGTGTTACTATACATCAACCGGCATAATTAAGGATTCTAAAGATGTTGCTAATCCTTGGGTCTACCCACCCCTCATAAGTCTAAGACTTATCCTTGGTTATTGCTCGACCGTATTTAGGAATAACCCCTAAACCGGAGACAACACTTACGTCTTACACTACATTTGAGATATCAGGCATCCCCCCAAATCAAAATAACCGTTTAACAATTCATAGTTTTGATATATTCATGAAATTATCTTGAATAATTGTAATGACAAAATAGGCATAGTAACCAATTCAAATGCAAATTTCTCAAAATTCTTACGTTACGTTACTTTTTGTTTTTATCCTCTGGAGAAAATACCATATTAAAACTCCATGCATTGGATGGCGGTTATGACTGCATTCGAATTTCATGAGATTCGGAACAAGATGATGAGATGATTCCCCGTCCGATGTTGAGCGCTCAAAATCGTCGATATGATGATGTGCAGATGATTTCAAACAAATCCCAAGAAATCCATATTTACTCTTTAACAAAAATGTGGACTTTTCTCAAGTAGGAAACAAATAAAAATTATTTTAGTATAATGTACAATATAAAATATAATAGTTTACATGAGTTCGATAGAGTTTATGTAAATTCAATAGAAATTAATTAATCTTATATAAAATTAATTATATGATTTTGTTACGCAAAAAAGGAAATATATAATTAAGTTTAGAGTCGTTAATGGGACTTTACGCTTTATGCTTCAATATAAATATAAAATTGATAAATTTTATTTTCTTCAAAAATACATCCACTTTCCGAGTGGATTAAGTGGAGTTCCAAATTCCAAGTTTCAAGGCTGGTTGTAGGGTTAATCACGTTGGGCACATTTAATCTTAACATCCTCCTTCGGCTATTGGCTCAGTTGGAGTAGTTTGGCAAATTCCCAAATTTAATAACAATTATTCAAAAACAACCATCGGCTTGATGTACAAATTTTGCGGCTAACACAAGACAGCTAATCTTCACTTTTTGCGCTTGGTGACGTTGTTACGATCAATTAAAATCTTTGGTTGTCTTGATAGTTTCGAGTGACTAAACCAACTGACTTTCCGAACACCCGTTGATCGTACATCGGCTTAATGTACAAATTGTGCGTCTTACACAAGACAGCAAATCTACACTTTTTGCGCTTGGTGACATTGTTACGATCAATTAAAATCTTTGGTTGTCTTGATAGTTTCGAGTGACTAAACCAACTGACTTTCCGAACACCCGTTGATAGCAAATTACATATTTCTTTTCTAAGTCCCGTTCTCTGCCCTTGAAACCATCATGTACTCAAAACTTGTTTTTCGCACACATAGACAGGCAATAAATCTGCATACCAAAGGAGAATTGTCAAAACTCCGAATGGTGTTTACATCCCGGTAAAAAATGAGTCAGCTGAGCTTAACTGATATACAAACAGACAACCCAACAAACCATACCGCAACAACACCAAAAACTTTCAGAACCTGAGATAGTAAAGATTTTGGGAAAAGGTATGGACTCTTCTACCTTTCACAATTTCCCCGTGTGGATCGAATCTAGCCGGACCTATGTTCGCAAATCCTTTGCATGGAATACTCCAATGATCTTTCCTTTCAAATTTTCTAGTCTGTACAAAGTGCTGCCAACCTTTAAACATAAAGTCGCTTGGCTGAAAATTGCGACGATATATTTCTTGTCCCGGGACATAAGCTAGTCTGCGAGTTCGAAGATTATAGATCTTAGCCGCTTTATCATATGCCTTTCTCATGTTTTTCCTAACTGTTTCGTCAATAAGTTTCATTTGGTAAGGCTTCAAAACGACTGCAATGTCGCTGTCATTCACAGTTTCTATTTTATGTAGGATCGAATATGCTGATCCGTGCACTATCATCTGTCTTCCAAACATGACATAAAATGGTGACATTCCGATCGCAGAATGTACACAAATGCGAAGAGGTAAAGCAATAGAATGCAACTGTTCGTCCCCAATTGTGTTATCTTTATCGACATATGACCTAATTGCAGCTAAAATCGAACGGTTGACGCTCTCTGGTGCGTTAAAAATTAGTTTAACAGCATATTTCTCACAGAACTCCTTAAATTCTTTCCCTACGAATTGACGACCATTGTTGGAATGGATCGACTCTGGAACACCAAAAATAGGAAATATATACTTTTCTAAAACTTTTGTAATTGAATACATTTCGAAAAATGATCTATGCAGACTAGTATGCTGGAATTTCCCTGCTCGGAGTATGGATATGGTCCCAAGAGATCGCCATAGAGTTTCTGAAATGGTCTCTCAACGTTGCTCTGGCTTCCCATAGGAGGTCTTGTTACAAAATTAGGGGCCTTAGTCGTATTACATACCTCACAGTGATGCTCGCACTTGGTTTGCCATTTGAGGCCAATAATAATTCTGACGCAACCTACTAAGTGTCTTGGTAATCCCACCATGTGCAGCATGAGGAGGATCATGTGTCGACCTTATCAATGACTATGTGATCCCTGTGGGTATCAACAGCTTCCAAGCCAGCTCACCCTGGTCACAACCGGTTAAAATTCAGTTTTCTTGTAGACAAATTTTCCGTCTACTCGCACATCTGGTAAAGAATCCTGATTCTTCCGTACATTATCCAAAACACAGAGTTGAACTTAGGCCAGCTCTTCAGCAAATGTCCGAAAGAGCATGTCCTACTGCCTTTGCGATGTTCAATTACAAAATCGTATGCTGCCAGCGATCGACTCCAACGAGCCAATCTACCTGAGAGGTCTCTCTGCCTCATTAACCATTGCAAACTGGCATGGTCAGTAATAATTTTAAAAGTTAGCATTTCAATGTATGACCTGAATTTATTCACGGCACATACCGCCGCCAAACATTCCAACTCAGTCACCGAGTAATTTCGCTGTGCCTTATTCAACTTCTTAGAATAGTAATAAATAGGTCTTTTCGATCCTGCGTCATCCAACTGACACAAAACAGCTCCGATTCCAGTGTTCGATGCGTCACATTGGATTATGAAAGACTTTGAGTAGTTAGGATGGACTAGAATATGTGCAGTACAAAGAGCTTCTTTAAGCGAATCAAAGGATTTTAACGCACTACTGGTCATAATAAACTTTTTGTTCTTTTGTAGAAGATCGGTCAAGGGAGCACTAAGCGTTAAAAAATCTGGGACAAATTTCCTATAATAATTAGCGATTCCGAGAAATCGCCGAATTTCCCTAGGTGTTTTGGGGATTTTAAATTCCTTAATCGTTTAAACCTTTTCATCCGTCGTCCGAATCACGCCATTTCCAATTAGAAACCCCAAATAGTTAACTTATTTCATACAAAAACGAGATTTCTCCAAGTTTGTAGTAAGTCCGCGCATTTGTATACTCTTTACAACTTTTTTCAACAGAATGATATGTTCCTTGAATGTCCCTGAAAAGATAAGTAGGTCGTCGAGATAGACGAATACCCTCGCTTTTTATTTAGCAGGTATGACCAGGTCCATCAATCGCATCATTGTTTGAGGCGAGGTGCAGAGACCAAACGGCATTACACTATACTGATAGAGTGGTCTACCAGCAACTGTAAAAGCAGTATTCTCTCTGCTTTCCTTTGACAATGGGATCTGCCAAAATGCAACCTTCAAATCTATGGCAGATATATAGAAGGTGTCAGATAGACGCATAAGAAGGCCCTCAATATGTGGAATTGGATAGGCATCTTTAATAGGCACTTCATTCAGATCTCGACAGACCAAACAGACCCGGGTTTTAGCTGGTTTTACTACTGTTACAACTGGAGACGACAACGGACTTTTACTTTCTTCAATGACCTCCATTTCTAGCATCCTATCCAATTCCTCATATAGAGGAATCCGTTTTTTTATTGGAGTCGCATTTCCATCAGTTGAGGTCTAATTTAGAAAATGAAGGGAACATTTGCTTCACTTTCTCTACCTCAAAATTCTGTTCAAGACTTAATTCATGAGAGTTGATATCTGCAGTGCAACTTGGAGTCGAAATCTCCGTTACAAGAACTTTGTCTAAGCCAAATAAAACCCAAAAATCAAAGCCAAGATATAAAGCTTTACTCAAACGTGGAGCAATATACAACTTAAAAATGCTGTTTTCCTTACAGTACGTAATCTCGGTTTGTATTGTTCCAATTACTGGCAATGAGTTACCACTAGCGACTTTTCGTGACGAATTTACAGGACGAAAACGAATATTACGATCACGCACCAAGTCTAAAGCTCCCGCATCTAATACACTTATGCTGGCCCCACTATCAAGTAAGCCAGACATGTCGTTGCCAAACAATGTTACTTGAGCATATTGTTTTGAGTCAAAATTTTCATCACTTATAATAGTGTCAAGTGAAGTTAGCATCACTTAAGAAATGCAACACAGTGGCATTGTCTAAATGTCACTTTTGAAATATAACCGAATAGAGAGAGAAGAGAAGTTGTGAGACGTTGTGTTTGTGGAGTTGTGAAATTAAAAACCCATTTATATCGAAATATTAATAAACTAAACGTTCAATTATTCTATTAAAATAATAATTGTGTCCTGACGTTTCATTGAATTGGTCAGTGGACTATTCTGACCAAAAGCCATCCTTGTAACAATTCTCAGAAGTGGGATCTGAATTCTTCGTAAACGTAATGGAAAACTTTCGTTCCCTAACCGTGAAGCAACTGCAAGCGAAATGCAAACAAATTGGTGCTCCATGCAGCGGCAACAAAAACCAATTGGTTGAAAGAATCGAGGACCACGTCGAGAAGGAGACACGGAGAAGCATGAAGCCGAAATCAAACGACATGGCAGAACGTTTAATACAGTTGGAAGAACTTGTGACAGGTATGTGCTCACAAATCCAACGGTATAAGCCATCTGATTTCGACCCGTCGTGTGCATCGTCCCCTTCACATACTTTTATGACTCCTGAAGATTCGCCGCCTAATTCAACCAACGTTTCGTCCAGCGGCATAGGACCAACAACGACAAGTCAGATACACGATCTGCAAACTAGAACAACGACAAGCCAGGTACACGATCTGCGACCTGCAACTACGACCAGCGATAATATAATTCCACCGATTATATCACAACATTACATACTTCCGTCTTCGTCTTTATATCAAACCGTCCGTCCGCCTGTATTAGTCTCGAATACTCCACAATCCGTATACAATAATCAATACATACACACTGTTGCTGGCACGCATTGCCGAAGCATATCTCCGTATACATCATCGCAATACAACGTCCCATATAACCAGACAACACACATTCCCAACGTTTCAACGTCCAACGCATTTGTTGAACAATATTTGCCACCTACGAGTTACATACAACACGTACCACCACCGTTAGCATACAGCCAACATCCACCGATACCATCAACAAGTATTTACTCGATGCAACAACCAATTCATTCGTCAATACCCATTCCCCAAACGAGCATGGTTTTAGGTAATCCCTATGGGCAAGTGAAAGAAATAATTTCATTATTACCAGAATTCAATCCGGAAGAATCTTTGAATTCGTCGCAATTTGTAAAACGTGTTGAGGTTTTGAAAACAGCCTATGGCTGGAGTGACCAATCATTAATATTTGCCGTACAGCAGAAAATGAAAGGTTCTACGAAATATTGGGTCGACTCACTGCAAGAGGTATTTTTGTCATGGTCTCAGTTTATGAATAAGTTTCTGTTAGATTTTCCTCACATTGGAAACGCGGCTGATGTTCACATCAAGATGTCCCAGACAACACGCAGCACACACGAAACTACTCAAGAGTATTACTTCATGATGTATGCAATTGGGAAAAAGGGTAATCTCGATGAAGCCGCGATCGCACGACACTTTGTGAATGGAATGAATGAACCGGATCTGAAACGGAAAATATCAAATGAATATCAATACTGCAATTTGCTTTTATGTGACATCAACGTTTACTGCAGCTACAACGAAGTGAAAACGTCGACAGCGATTGGACAGAATAAGGCCAGACGAGTGATGTCCGAAAACTCTATTAACACGGGAACAATAAAAAGGAATGCAGCTCCGACAGTAAGCAAAATTAAGTGTTACAATTGTTCCAACTTTGGCTATTATTCGAATAAGTGTCCGGAGCCACAGAAAAGGTTACGCGGTGGAAAATGTAATAGAACATCACACCGAACAGCTGATTGTACATTAGACTTCAGAGAAAGTGCGAATGTAAGCAAGATTATTGACAACGTAATAGAACCACCAGCGAAACTTGGCAAATGTATTCAAATTGACGACACACACACCGAAGCTTTTATTGATTCTGGCAGCGATCGTAGCCTGATACGGAAAACGTTTTCGTCACAAATAAATAAAAGCGAGTTATGTGAGATGGTGCTAAAGGGATTCGCAGGTGGTGAGTACAAATGTACTGAGAAAGTAATCGTCAAGCTGGTTGTGGATGAAACCATTTGCAAGGCAGAACTCTTCGTGGTGGAAGACAATATGATACCGATGAATGTACTAATCGGCCGGGATGTGTTATGTCGTGAGGGTAGCCGAACGATAATTGAAGGTGATGAATGTTTCATGCAGAAAGTTAATATAATACGTTCTGACGAAAAGATGACAGCGGTCTAATCTAATTCACCTTATTCGTCTGGAGTAGTATTGGTGGAGAAAAAGAATGGAGAGCACAGACTTTGTATAGACTACCGAAAGTTGAACCAATTAATTAACAAGATTCCCTATCCGATGCCAATAATGGATGAACAGTTTGCACAACTTGCCGGAAATGTTTTCTTTACTACGTTGGATTTGCGCATGGGCTACCATCAAATAGAAATTGATGAAGAGTCGAAACAGTACACGGCGTTCGTTACAAGCGAAGGACATTACGAGTTTAATCGCATGCCGTTTGGACTTGTCAATGCCCCTGCTGTTTTCCAGGCGGTGATGAACCGTGTGACTGAATCTATGAATCCCGGTGAAGCATTGGTTTATCTCGACGATGTGATTATCCCTAGCAGAACTAAAGAGGAAGGTATTGATCGCTTAGATAGATTTTTAACAGTGTTGGAAGATAGTGGTCTTACCTTACGTTTGGATAAATGTAATTTTCTCGCCGAGAAAATTTCGTACCTGCGTCATAAGGTCAGTAAATTCGGTATTGTTCCTGGTGACAACAAAACACGTGCCATTAGAAACTTCAAAGTTCCGACCAACGTAACTGAGGTCCGACGTTTTCTTGGACTGACCGGATTCTTTAGAAAGTTCGTGGAAAACTATTCAAACATCTCACGACCGCTGACCGAATTAACAAAAAAGGAACACGGATCTTCTATTAAATGGGATAAGTCGGAACAAAATTCATTCGATAGATTGGTAGATATACTTTGCAGCGAGCCAGTACTGGCTATTTATGATCTCACTGCCGAACACGAGGTGCATACAGACGCAAGTTCTATTGGCCTTGCTGGAGTTCTGTTGCAAAACGATGCAGTTGGAAAGTGGCATCCCGTATTTTATTTTAGCCGTCATTGTACCGAAGCAGAAAGCAAGTACCACAGTTACGAACTTGAGGTATTAGCTGTCGTGGAAACGTTAGAGCGGTTTCGTATATATTTGTTGGGCAAACCATTTCGTCTTGTAACAGACTGTGCGGCCATAACGAAAACAAAGGCAAGTAAAGAGTTGATCCCGAAAATCGCCCGCTGGTATATGAAATTGCTAGAGTACGACTGTGAATACGTCCACCGCGAAGGTTCGCGAATGACCCACGTAAATGCCCTTAGCCGTTCTCCCGACCAACCAGCAAGAGAGCCTGAACCAGCGGGATTTATTATGAATGTCGAGAGTAATAGTGATGACTGGTTGTTGGCAATGCAAATCCAAGATGAAAAGTTACGTTCAGTCATAAATGTGCTAATAGGTGCCACGAAATCCGATCAAGCCAAGCAATTTAAAATGGATTATTGCTTGCAAAATCAACGTCTATATCGAAAAACACAAAATGGACTTAAGTTTGTTGTGCCGAAATCAATCCGTTGGCGAATTTGTAAACAATGCCATGATGATGCGAGACATTTCGGAATTGAAAAGACATTAGAACGAATTGGACAAACGTTTTGGTTCGAACGAATGCGGAAGTGTGTAAAAGAATATATCGCCTCGTGTATTGACTGTTGTTATAACAAATCGAAGGGTGGTAAACCCGATGGAAGTCTCCATTACGGCTATTTGGAACCACTTCCGTTTCGGCAAGTTCATGTGGACCATTTAGGACCATTCGTAAAAAGCAAACGAGGTTATACCCACGTACTGGCGATTTCAGATGCATTCACGAAGTACCTAATAGTAAAAGCGGTAAGAAATACCAAGACGGCACCGGTATTGAATGTTCTGAATGAACTATCAAGTTATTTTGGTTTGCCAGGATGTTTAATATCCGATCGAGGGACGGCCTTTACGTCGAAAATGTTCGAGGAATATTGTGCTCGTAACAATATTCGTCATATAAAGACAGCAGTGCGCAAGCCGAGAGCTAATGGTCAGGTAGAACGTGCAAATCAAATAATATTATCATATCTCCGTACAACCACCGAAGAACCGAGAGATTGGGATACGAACCTTTGTAATTTACAGTGGTCTGTAAATTCTCAAAAGAATACAACATCAGGTTTTAGTCCCAACGAGCTTATTTTTGACTACAAGCCTATTGATTTGATACAGAATCGTATATTGACCGCTATTCAGGATGACTACGTAAAGGATGACGATATTCCGATAGATGATAAACGAAAACTTGCTTCTGCAAACATAGAGAAACAACGTGAAAAATGGAAGAAGCGATTTGACGAGAAACATAGTCAACCGACAGCACATCAGGAAGGTGATTTGATAGTACTGGAAAACGAACCATACGCATCAGGTGATTCCCGGAAGCTGGAACCTAAATATCGCGGACCCTACATGATTACTCGAGTACTCGGTAACTATCGATACCTTGTTGAAGATGTTCCTGGAATGCAGATTTCCTCACGAAAGTTTTGCTCCGTTTATTGCTCGGACAAGATGAAGAATTGGTGCCAGGGCACCCCTGAATTAGATTTCCTGGACGATGGTGACGCTGAGGACAGCTCGCTACCAGGATTGGCTGAACTGTCAAGTAAAGTTAGCATCACTTAAGAAATGCAACACAGAGGCGTTGTCTAAATGTCACTTTTGAAATATAACCGAGTAGAGAGAGAGAGAGAAGATAAGTTGTGAGACGAATCGTGACCGAGCACGAAGTTGTGTTTGTGGAGTTGTGAAATTAAAAACCTTTTGTTTGTTCTATAAATGTACATATCCATTTATATCGAAATATTAATAAACATTTACTTTCAATTATTCTATTAAAATAATAATTGTGTCCTGACGTTTCATTGAATTGGTCAGTGGACTATTCTCACCAAAAGCCATCCTTGTGACAATAGTACTAAGTATGTTCTTATATTCTCTTCTAAGATCTTTGTGGCGTTGCCTGGTTTCCAGTATGGGATCTGAAGTCTCCCTTACTTTATTCGCTATGACATTTTCATTCATTATACGATCTCGAATTCTATTATAGTGTAGCCATTTTTTCTTAAATGAATCTTGAAAATCAGATGTTATGTCCGTGCAGTCAATTTCATTGGAATGTTTCAGTAAATCCGCGTTAATAAGTTTGTCATAACTGGTATTAATTTGATTAACACTCGTTAATCCATTTTGCATATGTGTTCCGGGACAGTTCCCTATGAGATCGGTACCCCGGTTACCCAACTCTGACGATAGTTTTTCCATTACGGTCAATGCAGTTACATATTGTCTTTTACATAACTGTCTTTTCCACATAGATAACAAAATATCCGATTGGATTTCTACTAGCAGTTCACTAAGATGTGGCCGATCTTCTTACAGTTGAAACAAGTCAATCTCGAAAGATCAGGAATGTCACGTTTAAAGTTAGATTGAACTGCGTTCACATGAAGTATCTCTTCGACACTCTCTGGCATAACTTCTTCAACCAAGTTCATATAGTTTACCCGTGGCCTATTCCGATTCATATTACTCCCAACGTTTGCTATATCTCTTTCAGCTCTTCGATATTTTATCAAAAATTCAGACAAAACTCTTGTCCTGGATTTATGAATGAAAACTTTCATTTTCGGATTAACATTTCGTTTTAAAATTTCAATTAAATCGACTCAGTAATTATGTGATAAAATTGATCAAAAGTTTCGTTTGATCTTTGAACCATATTCATTATGGTATGCTCGATATCACAATCAGTATCCGCAGTTCAAAAATGATTTCTTAATTGTTTCTTTAATTCCCTCCAGGATGGATCAGGATTGCGAGTAAGCCAAGAAAAGAACCACGATGCTGCTAAACCCTTCAAAAGAATGTAAATATTTCGAGCTACTTCTTCAAGTGAGTATCTTTGGGTAGTGCCTATATGTTCAACACGAATTATAAATTCATCTATTCGTAGACCTGAACCGTCTCCAGAGAATGAAATATTCCAGCGGTGCATTTCCAGACTTTTAAATTCATTTCGATCAGTCTCTGCCAGTCGTGCCCTACGAAGTAGTTCATCTATATCAGCAGTATCACCCGGTTCAGCCGGTTCGGTTGTCTTCGTTAACCATCATCCCCCTGATGATGGTTAACACTAAACAGAAATTACAATATTATACACTTTTTGTGACAAACAATAATTCTTACATATTCAGGCATGTCACAGAAACCCAAATCGACAAATTTTGAAACCAAAACGTTTTTAGCTTCTCCAGAAAAAGGAAATCGAAAAAAATTATTGATTTGAAACCCATGACAAAATCTGAAGTGAAATTGATATCAATTGCAACTTAAACTACAAATTGAAATGAAATTCTGTTCAAAATTAATTATGAATATTGCTTTTATTAAAAAATATACTAAATACGTTGAGTATGATAATTTTAACATCTGTTTTAACGTATAAAGTATCATGCATGTCAAAGAATTGCCATCGCCTCAATTGTGTGATCTTGTCACATATAAAATTGGCAGCCTTAACCAAAAACAACACTTAAACCCAAAAAAAACACTTAAACCCAAAACAAAACAAAAATATCTGAAGGAAACTCCGCAAAGAAATGTAAGTACAGTAGAATCTCACAAATTAGAACTCTCACAAATTCGAACTGTCCAGAAATTAGAACCTGTCATTTCAATGTAATGGACTCTCTGAAATTAGAACCTAAGGTTCTAATTTCTGGACGTTTGTTTGTTTGCTAATTTTGTGAATAATTTTGGCTCATTGATACATGTATATGATGCAATTGTATTGCTGAAACAAGCTTGGGACGAAGTGCCACAAACAGTATTATCAAATTCTTGTTCCAAGTTGTTAAATTGGGATTCGGACCAATATGACAGCGATGACCATTTGCCACTAGCCCAATTGCTTCAAAAAAATGAGGATTGCAATTCACTTCTCCAAATAAATGTAGATCTTTTAACAGAAATTATGCCAAACAATTCCGTAATTAGCATAAATGAAATCGAAAATTGGAATTCCGATATCTTTAATGAAGGATCTGATGTAGAAGAGAGTGATGATGGAACCTCAGATAGCAGTCAACCGGATGTAATCGATCTCATGCCCGTTATCCCTTATTCTAATGTTCTTGAAAGTGTCAATAATGTCATAAAATGGTGCAACAGCAGCGATATTTTTTCCAGTAAACACATGTCTAATCTTTTGAGCATACGTAATGACATTGTTGTTTCCAATTTAAATAAACCAAAAAAACAAACAAGCATTACAGATTATATGTTAAAAAAGGATTGAATAGTTTTTAAAAAGAAAAAAGATTTTTAAGTTTGAGTTCTTCTTTTGTTGTGCATGAATTATTTTTAATTTTTTATTTTTTGTTAAAAATTATTAAATATGTATTAATAAATAAACATTTTTTTTGACTTAACATAAAGATTTGTTTTTAAGGTTTGGTTCTTTTCTTTTAAATTTCTGCAAAAAAAAACGTCCAGAAATTAGAACATTTCACAAATTAGAACCACCGGTGGAACAAAGTGGTTCTAATTTGTGAGATTCTACTGTATTTGTTTTAATATTAAAATTAATAGCTAAAGGGGCAAGCACAAGAACATCGCTCAGGCAAAATTTTTTTTAAATTTTATGGAATGCCACCAAGATATTGCGAGAGGTTACGTAAAAGGAGACAAGGTGGTCGGACAAAGGATCCGATGCATCCCTTAGACGTCGGCGATCTAATTTAATTTGAGAATGTGCCTTCCATCACAGCAACAATCGAAACACCAGGCATATTTTTTGATTTGTTTATTTTAATTAAAATCACAGTCAAAGTGTGGAGACGTATCGAAATTTTTGACGGTGGTGGGTAAACCAGCTGTTTCTAATTTCAATGCTACCATATTTTTAATAGAAATACAGTGCTGTCTGGGTAGAGTGAACACCCGATGCAATGAACACCGCGTTAGAGTGAACACCAGAATTTTTACATTGACTACTCTGTAGAGTGAACAGTCATGGACCTGAATAGAGTGAACATACTTTATAGTAAGTTTTTAGGTTTGCCGAAAGAGAGAAATAATAAAAAAGAGTACAAAAATTAAAGAGAACATAAAATAACGGTAAAATAACGATTTGTCGCACAAATACAGTATACCCTCGATCAATACAACTGATAGAAATCCAGAAAGTTGCAGAAACCGTGGAGCTGCAGTAACTAAGAAAAAATATCTTGAGTGGTGTTGAACATTAATTCGATCAATGCACATATTAAAATGTCGTATTTTTGGAAAAATTGCGTCGATAGTGTGCCATGTAAATAATTTGGCTATTTTAATAATATAGGAGTTGCGCTCATTGAGGTTTGTGTTGGTAGAGAATGATGAGGACAATGGCGAAACATCAGAATACAGAAATCGGATATCAGCTGATGAAGCCATTAAGGTTTTTGATAAGGGTATCGAATGGGCTGAGGCTAATACTACAAATTTCGCGAATATACGAATTGAATATTCAAATTGATTTCGTAACATTTCTGTGACATGCCTGATTAAGTAAGAATTTGATGAAGACAATGCAGTAGAACAAAGGGACTGCGATGAAGTTTACAAAAAGGTACTGCAGCAAGAGATTGATATGCATATCTATCTACAAACCACACGTACATACATACATACATTGTCGGCAACGACAAGACCGTAATTATGTATATACGCACAAAAGAAAAACTAATAGATCAGCCAAATATCTAAAACGTAACTCACGTACATACATACATAGTCGACAAGACAACATTGATATGTATGTACGTTATGACCCGTCGATGACCCGACAGATAAGCATAATTTTTGCAAAAGTTCAAATTTCTACGACTTAAACTGGTGGTGGAGGTGGCGCAGGAACGATCTTCTTTGTCAAAAATAAGCTTTTTTTAACTGAAAAAAAAACATTTAAACGATAGATCGTTCTGATTCTTTTGAAAGCTTAACAATAGGTGCTACTTTTAAGCAAAAGTTCTAAAAAAAGGTCAAAATCTCGTTGGTTTACTTTTTGATCCCCCTTTTGCAACTGCAGTTTTACAAAAAGGTACTGCAGCAAGAGATTGATATGCATATCTATCTACAAACCACACGTACATACATACATACATTGTCGGCAACGACAAGACCGTAAGTATGTATATACGCAGAAAAGAAAAAATAATAGATCAGCCAAATAGGTAAAACGTAACTCACGTACATACATACATAGTCGACAAGACAACATTGATATGTATGTACGTTATGACCCGTCGATGACCCGACAGATAAGCATAATTTTTGCAAAAGTTCAAATTTCTACGACTTAAACTGGTGGTGGATGTGGCGCAGGAACGATCTTCTTTGTCAAAAATAAGCTTTTTTTAACTGAAAAAAAAAACATTTAAACGATAGATCGTTCTGATTCTTTTGAAAGCTTAACAATAGGTGCTACTTTTAAGCAAAAGTTCTAAAAAAGGTCAAAATCTCGTTGGTTTACTTTTTGATCCCCCTTTTGCAACTGCAGTTTTACAAAAAGGTACTGCAGCAAGAGATTGATATGCATATCTATCTACAAACCACACGTACATACATACATACATTGTCGGCAACGACAAGACCGTAAGTATGTATATACGCAGAAAAGAAAAAATAATAGATCAGCCAAATAGGTAAAACGTAACTCACGTACATACATACATAGTCGACAAGACAACATTGATATGTATGTACGTTATGACCCGTCGATGACCCGACAGATAAGCATAATTTTTGCAAAAGTTCAAATTTCTACGACTTAAACTGGTGGTGGATGTGGCGCAGGAACGATCTTCTTTGTCAAAAATAAGCTTTTTTTAACTGAAAAAAAAACATTTAAACGATAGATCGTTCTGATTCTTTTGAAAGCTTAACAATAGGTGCTACTTTTAAGCAAAAGTTCTAAGAAAGTTCAAAATCTCGTTGGTTTACTTTTTGATCCCCCTTTTGCAACTGCAGTTTTCGTACAAAATCGTTCATTGTCATCCGTTCATTGTCAAATGGCCGGTTGACCGGACGACGCACTATAGAGAAAATTCGTTCTTCAGCCGGACTGTTCGTTTGTGGAATAATCTTCCTGCAAGTGTTTTTCCTGCCTGCTATGACATTACCAAATTCAAGGCCAACGTCAACAAACACTACTCCCTCTTTCCTCCCTCCAATACCCTTATTTCCCATCGCTAACACAGTACATTGCATTTATAGGGGGCATCCCCTGAGTGTTAGTCAAAAAAAAAAAAAAAAAAAAAAATACACCGCACAGGTAAGTACTTTTGTAAAGTATTCCACTCGAGTCATATGTAGGGTTGCCAGATGGTCGGGATTCGTCGGGATTTTCCCGACTTTTCGCTTTTATCAAGAGTCCCGAGTATTCAGAAATTTTGGGTATAATCCCGACTTTTTAAATTAATCCTCAGAGTTAGGTAAATAAACGCTCGCTCAGTAACAAAAGACAGTACTAAATCATACTATCGTCATATGAAATTGTGTACATTTAAAATGTTTCCATCCCTGGCCCTTTTACATCACTAGCAATCGTTTAACAGCTGACATTGTCACAGCTGATCATAACAATAACTCTCGCGTGGATACTTTAAGCAGTGCATCGTACATAAATTGTGAATATTTCATGCTTGAAGAATAGGAATATTGTAATCGTAAGATATAACTTCTCCTCTATACTTCCTAAAATATAGTTTCGTGTTTTATATAGTACCTCTAAATACCAAAAAATGAGCGACAGCGAGCAACCCACTTCTTAAAAAAGAAAAAAATATACGACATTCAACGAAAGATGGTACCAGCTTCCAGAGTATTCCAAATGGATAAGAAGTGTTGATGAATTTACCGCAGAGTGCAAATGGTGCGTCAGTCAATTTTCAATCAAATTTGAGGGATGTCGGGCAATTAACAGACATTTAAAAACTCAGAGGCATATTTCCATTGATAAGTCTAGTACAATATCTACCGCAATATCTAAATTCACAGTGACAAAGGAATCTAGTAAGGAAACTCTCATTTCCAGAGCCGAGTTGACTTATTTTGCATCTCCAAAAGTCAGACTTCAAAGTAGATTTAACAAAAAAAATAATTTAAACTAGTATTTTTTAATGTTTTAATAATAGCTCAAACGTTTTAAAAAACACAATGTTAATAAAAAATGTATTAACAAACATATATAATATTTCAAACGAAAATTTCGGTTACGATACGCAAGCGCTTAAAGTCGGTATGATTTTTTCATTTATCCCGAGAAATCCCGCTTTTTAGTTTTGCATTTCCAGACTTTTTGAATTCGGTATCTGGTAACCCTAGTCATATGTGTGTTTAAATTTCAAACACCTATGACAACTGCATCTGGTCGCCGCCATAAATTTTATTACATAATTCAACGTTATGCAATATCGCAAAACGACGGACTGGTATGTATATTTTTGAAAGCCATCCTATTTAAGCATCCGTTTAAATTTTAACCATATCGGTAGGCGCTATAACTAATTAGACTTGCAACACCGCAAGAGGTGAAGACAAGAAATGTGCAAAATGCATAAAACTCGCAAAAGTTAACGTTGCTCTGTGTTTGGCGATCCACTCAAAATTAATTAGAATATGTTGCCAACATATTGTGAGTTATTAAATATTATTTTTGGATAAGAAACGATCTGCTTGAATTCAACAATGGAAAAGACCGCTCAAATTTGTGAAACTATTGCTACTGATATAGACAAATATGGAAAAAGACATCGTAGACTACGATTAGTCATCAACAAGTTGTCTGAAGATTAATTTTATATTACAAGTACAAAAGAATGAAGAAACTACGCAGTGATACCAAAAAGCAAATTGAGAAAAATATTTTCGAGTTTTTGGAAAAATCCTTTGTATTTCGTTCTCCTTTTGTAGCAATTGGATGTGATGGAACTGCTCTGAACACGGGAAGAAACGGAGTCATATGTTTATTGGAAAGACAGTTGAAACAACCTTTGCAATGCTTTGTGTGCCTATTACATGTCAATGAATTACCTGTCCGCCATTTGTTCTTTAATCTAGATGGTACTACAACAGGTCCTAATTCTGGCGTTATAGGCAAAAAGCTGGATAAGAATTGCCAAAAATGTATACTCATTTGCTAGGCACCGATCAACAATATCTTTATCTAATATGTTCCGCCGTTTCTGCTGGGAGAATTTCACCAAACTCCAGAGAACCAGGAAAACTAGCGCATTCGCGATGTCTGACTTGCGCGTATTCTCCGTTTATACATTGGGACAGATCAGCCAACAGAAACCTTGAAGGAACTAGCTACTTTCATCATGAGGGTTTACCTGTAAAGATGGCCGTTTTCAACATGGTTAAAAGATCTTTGTATTTACGAGATGATCTGAAAATCATTGTTTTGAAATCCATACAAAGAAATCCATTCTTCGCACATCCAGAAAATATTTTATTGGCTATGTTGCAAGATGATGCGTCTCACATAAGGTAGAATGCTCTTCTAAAAATATGAAAGGCAAGGAAGGAGACAAAAAGGACTGAAATTCGCAAATGTCGCCTCCCAGAACTTCAAGCTCATGCATCAAACTATTATGATTTGATAGATTGGACAAAGGAAAAGATTACAGAACCTCCAATGACTGTGAAATATAAAGACAGAGAAATTACGAGCTTGATTTCATTAGGAACCAGGGACCGTAACGGTTATAAGTGCTATCGAAAAAGTTATTTTTTAATAGTTATTTTGTGACTTAAAAAAAAACTCATGTAAAACAGTTATTTTTCAACGTAAAATCAAAGGTCGGATGAAACTCTTAAAAAGAGAGTTTTATTTATCCGTCATAAATAAAACTCTTTTTAGGAGTTTTATTTTTTCCTTCAGAAAATACAACTCTTTTTAGGAGTTTTATTTTTTCCTACAGAAAATAAAACTCATTTTCGCCGCTGATCTGATCATTAAAATTTGTATAGCAGTGTAATCAATTCTCGTTGGTGACCAACTATATACATACATGCATACATACATACATACATATGTATATATACAGGGTGTTCCAAAACCTTTCCGAAAAATATTTCGATTCGTAGACAGGGAACAAGAAAGCGAAGAAAATGAGGAAGAAAAAAAAAAGCTTTCTATGAAATCGATAACTTTTCGCCAAGGCCCTTGTCAAAAAAAATAAATTATCCGTATTTGTATATATTGGCAAAAACTGTACAGTGTGTTCCTGCAACCCAAGTAAGCGTGGAAAGAGCATTCTCTGCTCTTAAATTGGTACTGAGCGACCTGCGTTCAAATCTTTCCGTTGAAAATTTGGAAAAAATTATGTTCGTTAAATTAAACAAATAAATTAATACAAACTTTATATGAGATAGACTCAATTAAACAAGAAACTGTAAAAAAAGAAAATGAGTTTTATTTAAGACGGAAAAAATAAAACTCCTAGAAAGAGTTTTATTTTCTAAAGGAAAAAATAAAACTCCTAAAAAGAGTTTTATTCACAACGGATATATAAAACTCCCTTTTCAAGAGTTTCATCCGACCTTTTATTTTTACGTTGAAAAAAAACCCTTAACTTTGGAATTGGGAGCGTTTTTTTAATATCACCATAGATTCTGAAAGAGCTTTCCGAGATGAATCTATTGGTATATGACAGTATAGGTCTCCGTTGACTCTAACATGAAGAGTTTTTGAGTTAAAATTTTCTGGATAACTGTTATTTACGGTCCCTGTTAGGAACTAATTGGCTGAAATTTGAGAAGTTTCCCTGTCACACTCGAGCTGTAGAGAGATGTGTCAGGTTGGTGACGAAGGCTTTAATGTATATATGTGGACCAAAAGCTAAGAATGGTTTCATTCGTACCAGGATAAAATCAAGGCAGGAAATAAAATTTTTCGAGACCAAATCTCAGGTTTTTCAACAAAAATTAAATTGTGAAAGTGGAACAAATTGTTTTTTTTTTGGTTTAATTTAATATATATTCCATTATTTTGTATTTTATGTACTGAAAATTAAACACATATAGCATTTAAAATAAACGTATGCCAGTAGCGGTAACATTACACTGTACGACACGATTTTTCACCCATGATCAAACTGACCAGATTCTGAAAATATAGCTCAAAAAAAAATATACGTATCTCCCAGTTTTTCTAGATCAATTCATTTAAGTTTTTTACGAGCAATTCAATTTTTGGAGTAATCAGCCAGTATATACCTATATATGTTTAATGTCTTGGTAACCCTACATATTAAAAACATTGATGTTATCATTTTTGTGACAACTGTTTTGACAGTAGATAATTTTTTTGCAAAACTCAGTTTTAATGAAACAGTGCGTAAGTGTTCAAACGGTTAAGAAATGGAGTGTCCAAATAAAAATAAATTTTGTTAATAATTTTTTGGGAAACAAGAGGGCGGAAAATTATAAGGAAATTGTAGAAGAACTGATTGCTTCGTACCATGCGGTGGGAGTCAGTATGTCCCTCAAAATACATTTTCTTCACAACCATTTGAACTTTTTCCCGCCAAACTTAGGCGACTTCAGCGACGAGCATGGTGAAAGATTTCACCAAGATATCGCGGAAATTGAAAAGAGGTACAAAGGCAAAGACATGAGGTATATGCTGGCTCAATACTGCTGGTCACTTTGCCGTGAGACAAGAACCGATATGTACAAACGTCAAAATAAGCGTATAAAATTTTCAAATTAATTTAAATTTTAAGTTTTAGCTTTTAATTACAACTATAAAATTTGCATTTTTAATTTTTAATGCTTAATTTTTTAACAATAATTCTAGTTTTAATTTTTATATTTGTAATAAACTTGAACATCAATGTGTAGGGTTCCCAAGACATTAAACATATATAGGTATATACTGGCTGATTACTCCAAAAATTGAATTGCTCGTAAAAAACTTAAATGAATTGATCTAGAAAAACTGGGAGATACGTATATTTTTTTTTTAACCATATTTTCAGAATCTGGTCAGTTTGATCGTGGGTGAGGCCAAAAGTTTAAATTTGTCTTACAGTGTTATAATTTAAAAAAAACTTACTGCGCCAACTTAAGAAATTGTCTTAGGTTGGCGCAGTAAGTTTTAAGAAATTGTTGGCTGAAATCTGAAATTTTACACTAACAATTTTTAGGCTATGGAAATTTCTTTGATTCAAATGATTTTAAAGCCGGGAAAGGACAAATCAATACCTTCCTCATATAGACCCATTAGTCTGTTTCCCTGCTTGTCAAAACTATTCGAAAAAGTTCTTCTATTAAAACTAAGACCTTTTCTCGTGTCGAAAAAAGTAATATCAGACCACCAGTTCGGATTCCGTAAAGTTCATAGCACGATATAACAGGTAAACTCAAGCATTTAATAAAGTATGGCATGTTGGCTTGAATAGCAGAATTTGTAAATACTTGCCGTCAAATACACACCGCCTCCTCGAGTCATACCTAGAAATTCGCAGATTCAGAGTCAAAAATGGAAGCATAACACCGATGACCGTGAAATACTCGCCGGTGTTCTCCAGGGTAGTGTACTCGGTCTCATTACGAGACCAAAGTACAACGAGGTAACATTCACACTGAATGAGTTCGACAGAGTTATGTAAATTCAATATAAATTAATAAATCTTGTATAAAGTTTATTTATTTACTAATTTTATTTATTAATATTGTATATTTTAATATTAATTTTATTTATGTACATATAATTTTATTTTTAAATGTTTAATTAGAATAATTATAATTAAATTTATTTACTAAATTTTAAATTGAAATTATATTATTAGGGGTAATATAATTAAATTTTCTTTTATTTTTATATAATTTCATTTTTATCGTGAAATTTAGAACTAATAAAGATTATATAAATTATGTTTTAATAAATATTTTTAAAATTTTTATTGAGTATAATTTACTATTTAAATTTATTTTAAAATGAATGGGTTTTTACCACAAATTTTTGTTTGTTTAAAGTTTGATTTTAGCTTGTAAATTTGTTATTAATTTAATTTACATGTAAATTTTTGTATGAATTTTTATTTATTTATAAATTAAAGAAATTTAGAAATAGTAATATTAAAGAGTATTGCCTAAATTTGTGCCAACAGCCGCGGTTACACTAATGATACAAATGAATTTTTATTAGTTGAAGTCAAATTGATTATATTTAAAGTTGAATTAAATTTATTAGGTGAAATTTTAAATTTAATTTTTTTTATAAAAAATAATTAAAGCTTAAAAATTTTAGTAATAAACTAGGATTAAATACCCTATTATTTAAAATGTAAATAAATAAAATTAAAGTAGTAATAGTTATGTTCTTGAAACTTAAAAAATTTGGCGGTATTTTAGTCTATTCAGAGGAACCTGTTCTATAATCGATATTCCACGATGTACCTTACTTAAATTTGTATTCAGTTTATATACCGTCGTTATTAGAATCTTTTATAAGAATTTTAATTTTTATAATTTTAAAAAAGAAAGTATATCAGATCATGGTGTAACTAATATTTAAGAAGAAATGGGTTACAATTAGAGTTGGGTATTTCCCGAGAAAATTCTTATATCGAGATTCGGGATTTCCCGAAATAACGAAAATTTCAATTCTCGAGATACGGGAATTCCCGAAAATGATTTTTAAGAATTCTCGAGAATTCCCGAAATATCGGGAAATATAAAAAAATCTAAAATCAGTGTAAAAGCAATGAATTTCATAAAATATTCTTTTTATTTAAGTATTTGAAAATATTATTGTTTCAATAGTAAAAAAAAAATAGATTAAAAAAATAATTACAAAAAAAGCAAAACAAAAACAATTCAAAATTATACTTATTAAATAGGGGAAAAAAGTAATTGTAAATATTATTTACCAAAATGGTGTTTTAAAAAACACAGACTGTCAATGGCTTCGTCTGACAATCGCGTACGCTTTTCGGATACGAAATTACCCGCTATTGAAAAATTCCTCTCATTTTGAGTCGATGTTGGCTTAATAGTGTTGAAAGCCCCAATCAGTTTTTCAACACTTTGCGTTTTCTGTCCAGTTTTTTCATATATTTTTAGCTCGTTTCTAAGCGACGAAAAAAGCTGGTTTGCCGTATGTTGTGCAACGTTTACTTTGGGTTTTGCGTCAATTTCGTTTAATTTAAACAGAAATCCGTTAAGAAACAAAATTAAAATCGATGTTTTAAATTTTAAAAGGTTTATGTTTAAATCCAATTTTAAAAGAGATTTTTTTATTTTTAAAGTAATTGTTGTCACCATGGATTTCTCGAGAAATCTTGAGATATTCTCGAGATTCGGGATTTCCCGAAATGTTAATAATTTCAATTCTCGAGATTCGGGATGGAAAAATCTCGAAAATTTCTCGAGAATTCCCGTCGGGAAATTCCCGAAACCCAACTCTAGTTACAATAAATATATTTAAACGGATTTAAATATGAAAAAAAATTTAAAGGTGGATTTGATAGTAAAATTATAAAGATAAATAATTTGATTTTAGCTCTAAAATATGTACATTAGGGCGTACCTCAAAAAAAAAGTTCGCCGTACACCTTCGAATATGAAGTATTATTGAAAGGTAGTTTCAAAAAAAAATTTTTTTATTTTTTTATGCCGAACGTAGGGTCGCGCTTTTACATTTTTCTAAATAACTTCTGCATTTATAAACGGATTTTAAAGTGTGATACATCGATGTTTTTGTCTCGACGAGGCCGATTTTTTCTTGAAGTCATTGAGCTCAAGCACCCCCTTCTGGTACTTACCCATTATATCTCAGTTGCTACAACCCTAATGTACCACTCTAATATCAGAAAATTAAATATCGCATAAAATCATGAAACTCTTCCTAAGGAAGTATGACGATTTTCCCAGCAGAAAAAGTGTCGTCGAGACAAAAACATCGATGTATCACACTTTAAAATCCGTTTATAAATGCAGAAGTTATATAGAAAAATGTAAAAGCGCGACACCTACGTTCGGCATAAAAAAATAAAAAAAAAAATTTTAAACTACCTTTCAATAATACTTCATATTCGAAGGTGTATGGCGAACTTTTTTTTTTTTACTTGTAACCTGGTACGCTCTAATGTACATATCGCCCGTCAATCTTAATACTAAGGTAAGATAAGTCGTAACATAGTAGATGTACCGGAAGGTGTCTCTAGAATGCAATTTAAAGCTTAATTAGTAAAGTATTTCATTTACATTGAAAAGATTTTTGTGCAAATCATTATAAATTGATTAAATTTTATTTATTAATTTTTTAAAAAAAAAAAAATAATTTATTAAAAATAATTATATAAATATATGTTTTAGTATTTTTTAAATAAAAAATAATTTTAATTATAGTTTAATAGTCCTGTGAAAGAAAATTGAAATAATTTGAAAAATTATTATTATAAAAGAAAATTTAATTTATTGTACCTTGTGTATCAGGGTTTATTAAATAAAAATTATATATAAATAATTTTCTCGATTTTAAAAGAGTTAATATATTATACAAGTTAATGTAGTAAAATTATTTTTAATAGTATATTAGAAATGAAATGTCATTCGTTTTTAAATGTGTCTAGTTCTTTAAGAAATAAATTTAATTAGAAATTTTATATTATTTAATTAGTTATATTAATTAAATAAATATTTAATTTTAATATTTGATGGGATAAGCTTTGAAAAAAATTATTAAAAATTTATAAATAAATTAATAAATATAAGCTTAGAAGTAGTTATTATTAATAAAATTGTTATAATTTCTTTTTATAAATAATATTATTTATTAAATTTTAATTTTTTATTAAAGTATTTATTATAATTAAAAAAAATAAAAAAATAATGATAAAATTAGTATATAATTAATGTAAAATTAATTTTTATTGAAAAGTTTTTATAAAGAATTCGCAAAATAAGTATTCGCCTGTTTAACAAAAACATGTCTTTTTGAAATATATTTAAAGTCTAACCTGCCCACTGAAATTTTTAAATGGCCGCAGTATACTAACTGTGCAAAGGTAGCATAATCATTAGTCTTTTAATTGAAGGCTGGTATGAATGGTTGGACAAGATATTAACTGTTTCATATATATTTATATTACAATTTTATTTTTAAGTCAAAAAGCTAAAAGAAATTTAAAAGACGAGAAAAACCTATAAATCTTTATATTTATTTTATTAAAATTTTTTAGAATATTTTTATTTTAATAATAGATAATATTTTATTGGGGTGATATTAAAATGTATTAAACTTTTAATTATTTTTATCATTAATTAATGAATTATTGATGCGTTATTAACGATTAAGAAATTAAGTTACTTTAGGGATAACAGCGTAATTTTTTTGGAGAGTTCATATCGATAAAAAAGATTGCGACCTCGATGTTGGATTAAGATATAATTTTAGGTGTAGCTGCTTAAATTTTACGTCTGTTCGACTTTTAATTTCTTACATGATCTGAGTTCAGACCGGCGTAACCAGGTTGGTTTCTATCTTTAAAAAATTAAAATATTTCAGTACGAAAGGACCTGATATTTAATAAATTATTATTGAAAATTATTAATTTGGCAGATTAGTGCACTAAATTTAGAATTTATTTATGTAGATTTTTACTACAAATAGTACTTGTTTTTTTGAAAATATTTTATTTATTATTAGAAGATTATTATTAATTATTTTTGTATTAGTAAGAGTTGCTTTTTTGACTCTTTTAGAACAAAAAGTTTTAGGATATATTCAAATTCGAAAAGGTCCTAATAAAGTTGAAATCATAGGAATTCCTCAACCTTTTTGTGATGCAATTAAATTATTTACTAAGGAACAAAGTTATCCATTATTATCAAATTACTAGCTGACCCGGCGAACTTCGTACCGCCTAACAGTCGATTCTTCAATTTTGTTTTTTTAACCCTGCACCGTCATCCTTCGTCAAAATGACGACGCGCAATTTTATTTTCGAGTTAACATGTGTTTTTATCGTTTGTTTTGACCTCATTTTTCGTATAGCGTTAGTCGTTTGCAAACTGTTGATGGGCCTAGATTGATTAAAAATAAACTAAATAAAAAATAGACTTAACATCGGTTCCAATTTTTGCTCACAATGCTATTTATAGCGTCTTGAAATAGGCCGTAGTCAAAATGACGAAGGATGACGTTAGGGTACAAAAAATAAGGATGACTTTCTAGGGTTAAGGTAATAAGTCAACAATGACATTATGTCAAAAATTAAAAATTATAAAACACTCAAAATTCTTTCAATAGTCCATAAAAAATCACAATGAAAAACATTATGATACGTAGTTATTATATTTAATTGTATTTTTACTTATTCTAAATTAAGTTTAATTTTTATTGTAGTACTTTATGGTACACGATATTTTTTGTTTGATTGCCTGGCGCGTAAACAAACAGAGCAGATGGTTTTCCAACACGGGAACAGGCAACATACAATTGACCATGGGAGAAACATGGGTTTTCTAAATTAATACCACAAACACTTAATGACTGCCCCTGGGATTTGTTTATAGTCATAGCGAAAGAAAGGCGTACTGGAAACTGCAGTCGTTTAAACTGGAATGGTACGTCAGTCGGAATCATTGGGATGCGGGGTATCAAAACGTCCAAATCGGTCCAACCGTTCTCGAGTTTTGCGCTTAGCAACACATTCAGCGACTTATTTTTATATTATAGATATTCTTTAAAAAGTGTATGGAATGTGTTCCTATTCCTGAAACCTATGAGTACAATGGCTTTGGAGGTGGAAGCAATGGTATCAATTTCACCTTTCCATTTGCGCAACACAATCCATTGGCTTCATTTTTATATTTCAATGCCTTACAATATTGGCAAACTGAGTTCATAGGTCCAATTTCAACACAGTTGTAGGCACTGTAATCAATTGACATATCGTAACAGAAAGCAGCTCGAGTCAAACTTGCACCATTATTAGTCGAATGCCGCGCTTCACGGGTCTGTCTTAACCTAATTCTTTCACGTTCCTGGGCAGTACGATTAGATTGATAATTAATTTGATTCGTTGCATTTCGGGTTCTTCTGCATAAATTTGTCCGCCGCCTTATAGGAGGCATATTTAGTAATTCAGTAATTTTATAGAAACTTGTGACTTTTAGATTAGAAATATTATAGATGCACAGCAAAGAGACGTTTTCTGATAAAAAAATAAATTTTTACTTTTTAGTATTATTACAATGTCGGAACACGTGATTCTTTAGTTTATCTAAAATCTTGTAACCACTTATCTATCTTTCTATGACAGTTTGTTATCTACAAACCAGTGCTGCTCACAATTACTCACACTTACAGCAACTACATCCAAACAACTGTTTGAGTTACTTTTTTTGTTGATTTCAGAACCTGTATTTATTTTTTCCACCTTAACATCGTTCAAAATCATGGAATCATGCGATAAAATGCAAAATTTCGTCGAAATTTTGTTTTTTTTTTTAAATTTTTTGCGTTTATCGAGTTCTCCACTAATTTTTTTTTTATTTTTCCATTTGAAAAGCCATTCCGGAACAATTTCATACAAACGTCCATGTTCTGCAAAACAAATCAATGTAAAAGTGGAATCTTTCCGAGAAATCAGTGATGCGCAATTCATTTCAGAAGAAAGTTTTTAGATGCACAAATCTTCAAATATTGATTCTGAATAAAAAAATTCTACCTCATAAAATGAATTCAATATTCGTTCGTTTTAAAAATATATAAAGACTTTTAATATATTTTGTGGAATGAAAAGTTTTGAAATGTACAACATGAAATGGATTTTGCTGAAGTAGAATCTGAATTAGTTCCTGGATTTAATGTTGAATATAGAAGAGGAGGGTTTTCTTTATTTTTTTTGGCTGAATATGCTAGTATTTTATTTATAAGTATATTATTTTGTGTAATATTTTTAGGGGGAGATGTATTTTCAATATTTTTTTTTTTTAAATTAACTTTTATTTCTTTTATATTTATTTGAGTTCGAGTTACCTCGTTTTCGTTATGATAAAAGAATATATTTAGCTTGAAAAAGTTTTTTACCATTTTCTTTAAATTTTTTATTATTTTTTATAGGATTTAAAATTTTTTTATTATATTTATTATAATGAATTGTATTTAGTATAATTATAAGTTAATAAAAATTTTAATTTGTATCTTATGTTGTCAAAACATATGCTGATTTCAAGCTCATTAACTAATTTAATAAATTATCTCATCATTTAGAAATTAATGGGTTAAATATAAAGTAAGGAAAATAAATAATTGTTAAAATTTGACCTACTAATACGTAAGTATCTTCTACTGGTCGTGCACCAATTCATGTTAATAAAATAACTGTAATTACTATTATTCAAAATATAATTTGATTAATAGGATAAAATTTTATTAATTGAAATTTTCTTAAATGATAGAAAGGTAAAATTGCTAAGATTGCAATAGATAATACTAAAGCAATTACTCCTCCTAATTTATTAGGAATTGATCGTAAAATAACATAAGCAAATAAGAAATATCATTCTGGTTGAATATGAATTGGAGTTACTAATGGATTAGCTGGAATAAAATTATCTGGATCTCCTAGTAAATTAGGACTAATTAATACTAATAAAATTAAAATTATTGTTATAATAATGAATCCTACAATATCCTTATATGTAAAATAAGGGTGGAAAGGAATTTTATCAATATTAGAATTTAAACCAATTGGATTATTTGATCCTGTTTGATGTAAAAATAATAAATGAATTATTACTATAGCAAGTACAATAAAAGGTAAAATAAAATGAAAAGTGAAGAATCGTGTAAGGGTTGCATTATCAACAGCAAATCCTCCTCATACTCATTGTACTAAATCAATTCCTAAATATGTAATTGCAGATAATAAATTTGTAATTACAGTGACACCTCATAAAGATATTTGACCTGAAGGTAGTACATAACCTATAAATGCAGTTCCTATTACTAAGAATAAAATAATATGAATTATAATATATTCCGCGGCCTACATGTAAATAAATACAAATAAAAAAAAGAATGATGCACCATTAGCATGTATAGTTCGTAATAATCATCCATAATTTACATCTCGACAAATGCGATTAACTCTATTAAAGGCTATATTTACATCTGCTGTATAATGTATAGCTAAAAATAATCCTGTTAAAATTTGAATAATTAAACATTATCCTAGAAATGATCCAAAATTTCATCATGATGAAATATTTCTTGGGGCAGGAAAATCTACTAATGCATTATTAGCAATTTTAATAATAGGATGTTTAGTTCGTATAGGTTTATTCATTAATTTATTATAGATCGTAGTGGTCCTTTATTTAATTAAATAAAAAAATTTTAATACAGCAATTAATGTGATTAGTAAATAATTTATTAATAGGATAGTTAATAGATTTATTGGATAATTATATAATTTATTTAAAGATAAAGAATTTTCTTTAATATAAGAGGTTACATTTGAAATAGAATTAATTTCTATATTTAAATATTGTAAAATTAAATTTTTATCTATAAAAAATAAAATAAACATTGAAATAATGAAAATAATAGTAAAAATAAATAATAATTTAATTGAAAATGAAAATATTTCATTTGAAGCTAATAATGTAACATAAATAAATAAAACTAATATACCTCCTAAAAAAACCAAAAATAGAGTATAGGAAAATCAAAATGTTTTAGTTATTAATCCTGATAATATTGATACAAATGTTGTTTGTATAAGTAAAGTTAATCCTATAGCTAAAGGATGTTTTATATTCATAAAAATAAATTAAAAATAAATAAAATTGATATTAAAATTCATTGTATAAAGTCAAGTGATAGTTTATTTAAAATAATGATAATGATAAAGGAATTTCCTTTCCACTTGAAGTTTTAAAAGATTATTCTTATTTATGATTTACAAGACCAATATTTTTATTAAACTATTAAAACCAATGTTAATAATTTTAAATTGAAGTTTACCAAGAATTTTATTTATTATAGGATTATTTACTTTTGTTTCTAATCGTAAACATTTATTATCTATATTATTAATTTTAGAATATATTGTTTTAAGTTTATTTTATTTATTATTTATTTATTAATATTTATAATATTTTTAACTTTTAGAGTATGTGAAGGTGCATTCGGACTTTCTATTTTAGTTTCAATAATTCGTACTCATGGTAATGATTTTTTTCAAAGTTTTAATATTTTACAATGTTAAAAATTATTATTATAATTTTATTTTTATTTCCTTTATATTTTATAAGTAATATTTATTGAATGGTTCAAATTTTTTTATTTTTAATTAGTTTTATTTTTATTTTTATTTTAATAAATATATATTCTAATTGTTTTATATCTATTTCTTATATATTTGGATGTGATTTAATTTCTTATGGATTAATTTTATTAAGATTATGAATTGTTTCTTTAATATTAATAGCAAGTGAATCTATTTTTAAAATAATAATTATACTAATTTATTTTTATTGAATATTATTTTTTTATTAATTATATTAGTTTTAACTTTTAGAAGAATATGATTATTTATATTTTATTTATTTTTTGAAAGTAGATTAATTCCAACTTTATTTTTAATTTTAGGTTGAGTTTATCAACCTGAACGATTACAGGCTGGAATTTATTTGTTATTTTATACATTGTTAGTTTCATTACCTATATTAATTGGTATTTTTTATTTATATAAATTTACTGGTTCAATAAATTTTTATTTATTAAGAAATTATATATTTAATTTTGAAATTTTTTTTTTCATTAATAATAGCTTTTTTTGATAAAAATACCAATATTTTAGTTCATTTATGATTACCTAAAGCTCATGCAGAAGCTCCAGTTTCTGGTTCAATAATTTTAGCTGGAATTCTATTAAAATTAGGAGGATATAATTTATTACGAGTTTTTTCATTTTTACAGTTAATAGGTTTAACATTTAATTTTATTTGAATTTCTATTAGATTAGTAGGAGGAGTATTAGTTAGATTGATTTGTTTACGTCAAACTGATTTAAAGTCTTTAATTGCTTTTTCTTCATATAGGAATCGTTTGCTCATATAGGAATCGTTTTAGCAAGATTAATAACGTTAAGATATATAGGAATTTGTGGATCTTATACTTTAATAATTGCTCATGGTTTATGTTCTTCAGGGTTATTTTGTTTAGCTTATATTTCATATGAGCGTATAGGAAGACGAGGATTATTAATTAATAAGGGAATGTTAAATTTGATGCCTTCAATGGCATTATGATGATTTTTATTAAGTTCTGCTAATATAGCTGCTCCTCCTACTTTAAATTTATTAGGTGAAATTTCTTTAATTAATACAATTGATCTTGAATTAGTATATTAATATTATCTTTATTGTCTTTTTTTAGTGCTGCTTATACTTTATACTTATATGCTTATAGACAACATAGAAAATTATTTTCTGGGGTTTATTCTTTTAGAGTGGGAATAATTCGTGAATATTTACTTTTATTTTTACATCTGTTTATTGAATTTATTAATTTTAAAGAGAGATATATGTATATTATGATTATATTTAAGTAGTTTATAAAAATATTGATTTGTGGTGTCAAAGATAACCTTTTAAATCTTTTTAAATCGTGAAATATTTGTATAATTTATAATTTGTATAATTAGTTTTTTTTTAGAATTTCTTTTTTTGTAATAAGTATAATTTTTATTATAAATGATTATGTAGTTTTTATTGAATGAGAAGTGGTTTCAATAAATTCAATAATAATTACTATAACAATTTTTTTTTTATTTTTATTTATTTATTTATTATTAATTACAATACAAAGTAAATTTATATTCTAATTTTTGGGTCCAAGGGTAAACCGGGTGACATAGACCATATGTTTAGATTTTTGCAGCGACAGACCAAAGCCTCTGGTGGGAATCGAACCCACAACCCCCACGCTGATAGGCAAGCACGCTACCAACTCGCCTACCGGGGCGCTTATATATAACAACTTTATTAGATTGAATAAGACTAATTTTTATATCTTTTGTTTTAATAATTTCTTCTTTAGTAATTTTTTATAGAAAAGAGTGTATAGAAAATGATTATAAAATTAATCGTTTCATTATATTAGTTTTAATATTTGTTACTTCTATAATATTATTAATTATTAGACCAATCAATTAATTAGAATTTTATTAGGATGAGATGGTCTTGGTTTAGTTTCTTATTGTTTAGTAATTTATTTTCAAAATGTCAAGTCTTATAATGCTGGAATATTAACTGTATTATCTAATCGAATAGGAGATGTAGCTTTATTATTAGCTATTGCTTGAATATTAAATTATGGAAGTTGAAATTTTGTTTTTTTATTTAGAAGTAATAAAAAATAATTTTGAAATGGTTTTAATTGGTATATTAGTAATGTTGGCAGCTATGACTAAAAGTGCTCAAATTCCTTTTTCTTCTTGATTACCAGCTGCTATAGCTGCTCCTACTCCTGTTTCTGTATTAGTTCATCCTTCTACTTTAATAACTGCTGGGGTTTATTTATTAATTCGATTTAATGTATTAATTAGAAATTCTTGATTGGGAAATTTATCATTATTGTTATCTGGGTTAACAATGTTTATATCTGGGTAAGTTGCTAATTATGAATTTGATTTAAAAAAAATTATTGCTTTATCTACTTTAAGTCAATTAGGTTAAATATATTTTTATATATCTTTTTTTTTAGGTTCAATATGATTTATACCTTATATTTCTACTTATGGGTTAATTAATTATTCATTAATTACACTCTGCGACAAATGGTAAGGGTCAGTGGTCGGTTTGGAATGAAACCACCGGGGAAAGTTATATTGGTAAAAAAAAAAGTCATACGTGTTCCAGCGTTTCGCTGGGTCTCATCTAGGAATCGAGATATATCGATTTGAAGTTAGTAAGTATCGTATAGGGGAATTTGTCACGTTTTTGGCTCTTTTGTTGAGCCAATTTTTAATGACTTTTTAATTTTACAATGAAAATGTAATGTTTTATTTAAACTATATAAATTTATAAACAGAAGTATTAATGGAATTTAACCATTAAAACAAAAGTTAGCAGATTTTAACTTGAACATCATACTTCTTTTTAATTGGAATATAAAAATGCAATTCTAACATTAACAGTGATAAGCCTCTTTTTGGCTTCAATTAATAATTATAATTAGAATAAGGGTAAATTACCTAATATTGGGTCGAAGCTAATTGCAATAAATCGCTTCATATTCAAGGTAGATTGAAATTCAATACTTTTTGAATGCAAATCAAATGTTATAATTAACTACAACCCTATTATATTAATTAGATCAATAAATAAAAATAATTGAATAATTGAAGTAGTTGTTCAAATTATTAAGTTTGAAAAATTAATAATTAAAATAATAGGTAAAATTAAAGCAATTTCTGCATCAAAAATTAAGAAAATTATAGTAATTAAAAAAAATCGTAAAGAGAAAGGTAGTCGAGAAGAAGATTTTGGATCAAATCCACATTCAAATGGGGAAGATTTTTCTCGATCAACAATAGTTTTTTTGGATAAGATTGAAGCTAGTAGTATTACGATTATAGAAATTAATATTACAACTAAACTAATAGTTAAAATTTAAAAAAATACCTATACTATTAATAATAGACTTTATGATTGGAAGTCAAATATACTTTTTATATTATATAGGTAATTTTTTATCCTCCTCATGAATAAATTGATACATGAAGGAATAATCACACAATATCAACAAAATGTCAATATCAAGCAGCATCTTCAAATCCAAAATGATGATTTTTTGAGAAATGATTATTTAAATGTCGAATTAAACATACCAGTAAAAAAGTTGTTCCAATTAATACATGAACTCCATGAAATCCTGTTGCTGTAAAAAAAGTTGATCCATAAACAGAATCAGCAATTGTAAAAGGAGCTTCAATATTTTCATAAGCTTGAAGAATTGTGAAATAAATTCCTAATAAGACAGTAAAAAAGAGTCCTTGAGTTGTTTGCGAATAATTATTTTCTATAAGAGCTTGATGAGCTCATGTAACAGTAATTCCTGAAGTTAATAAAATAATTGTATTTAATAAAGGAATTTGAAATGGATTAAATGTAATAATTCCTAGCGGAGGTCATGTAGCACCTAATTCAATTGATGGAGAAAGACTTCTATGAAAGAAAGCTCAAAAAAATGAAACAAAAAATAAAATTTCTGAAAGAATAACAAGAATTATTCCTCAACGTAATCCCGTAGTAACAGCTAATGTATGAAGACCTTGAAAAGTACCTTCTCGTGATACATCTCGTCATCATTGATAAACTGTTAAAATTGTAATTAAATTACCAAGTAAAAATAAAGAATTATCATATTGATGAAATCATTTTACTATTCCAGCAACAGTTGTTATGGCTCCAATTGAAGCTGTTAAAGATCATGGACTATAATCTACTAAATGAAATGGATGATTTGAATGAGTTGACATTAATTTACTTCTCTGCAATAAAGGATTCTAAGAACTGCAAATACATATGATTGAATTAATGCAACTGCAGATTCTAAAACTAATCAAGCAATTTGAGTAATTAATAGAAAACTTAATAAAATTGTTGATATTGAGGGTCCTGTATTTCCTAATAATGTTAGTAATAAGTGACCAACAATTATATTAGCAGTTAATCGAACTGCTAATGTTCCTGGTCGAATTACATTTCTAATAGTTTGAATACAAACTATAAATGGTATTAAAATTGCAGGAGTTCCTTGAGGAACTAAATGAGCAAATATATGTTGAGTATTATTAATACATCCAAATAATATAAAACATAATCATAATGGAAGAGCTAATGAAAGAGTTAAAGTTAAATGACTTGTACTAGTAAAAATATAAGGAAATAAACCTATAAAATTATTAAATAGAATTATAGAAAATAAAGATACAAAAATTAATGTACATCCATTTATACCTATCCTAAAAGAGTTTTGAATTCTTTATGTAAAATAGATAAAATATTATTTCAAAAAATATGGTATCGGGAATGAATTAATCAATATATAGATGGAATTATCAAAATTCCTAAGAAAGTACTTAATCAATTTAATGATAAATTAAAGATACTTGAAGAAGGATCAAATACAGAAAATAAATTAGTTATCATTTTCAATTAAAAGAATTTATTTTACATTCATTTTTATTTATTAACGATTTAGGTATTATATGATTATATGAATAATAATTTATTATATTAAAAATTATAAATGTAATTGAAAAGATAATAAATAAACTTAATCAACCAATTGGGGCTATTTGAGGAATTAAAAAATATTAGTATAGTATAATAATTTTAGTTTGACAAACTAATGTTATATTTTTAACTAATTTTTTTTTTTCATTAGAAGTAATTGCTAATTAACTATAAAATGATTAGAGACCAATACTTGCTTTCAGTCATCTAATGAAGAATTTACATTAGAAGTTCATTTGATAAAATAATTTACTGCAATTCTTTCGATTACAATTGGTATGAATCTATGGTTTGCTCCACAAATTTCTGAACATTGACCATAAAATAATCCTGGTCGATTAATTAAAAAATTAGTTTGATTTAGTCGACCAGGTGTTCCATCTACTTTTACTCCTAAAGCTGGAATAGTTCAAGAATGAATTACGTCAGCTGCTGTTACTAAAATTCGAATTTGGGAATTTATAGGTAATACAATTCGATTATCTACATCTACTAAATAAAAATTATCTATTGTAAATTCATTTGTGGGAATTATATAAGAATCAAATTCAATATTATTAAAATCTGAATATTCATAGCTTTAATATCATTGATGTCCAATAGCCTTTAAAGTGATTGAAGGTTCATTAATTTCATCTAGTAAATATGATAGTCGTAGTGAAGGGAAAGCAATAAATAATAAAATAACTGCAGGTAAAATTGTTATTATTATTTCAATAGTTTGACCATGTAATAGGAATCGATTCACTTAATTATTAAAAAATAATATAAATATTAAGTATCTTACTAGTTCAGTAATTATTACTAAAAATATTAGAGTATGATCGTGAAAAAAAAATTAATTGTTCTATTAAAGGGGAAGAACTATCTTGTAAACCTAAATTTGCTCATGTTGACATTTATTTTCTAATATAAGTTAAAAACTTTATATATGAAGCTTAAATCCATTGCACTAATCTGCCATATTAGAAATTAGTTAACAAAGGCAATTCAGAGTAACTATGTTCTGCAGGAGGGGTATTTTGTAGTCATTCAATTGAAGAATTTAATTGAATAGGGAAAATTACTTGTCGTTGAGAAATTAAACTTTCTCAAATAATATAAAAAAAAATCCTAATAATGAAATTGTAGTCCCAATTGTAAAAATTACATTTCATGTAGTATATGCATCTGGATAATCTGAATATCGTCGAGGTATTCCAGCTAACCCTAAAAAATGTTGAGGGAATAAAGTTAAATTTACTCCAATAAATATAATAATAAATTGTCTTTTTAAATGTTTATTATTTACTGTTAATCCAGTAAATAATGGGTATCAATGAATAAATCCTGCTATAATAGCAAATACAGCTCCTATAGATAAGACATAATGAAAGTGGGCTACTACATAATATGTGTCATGTAAAATTATATCAACTGAAGAATTAGCTAGAACTACTCCCGTTCATCCTCCAACGGTAAATAAAAATACGAATCCTAAAGCTCATAAAATAGCAGGAGAATATGTTAATTGACTTCCATAAAGAGTTGCTAATCAACTGAAAATTGTAATTCCGGTAGCAACAGCAATAATTATAGTAGCAGAAGTGAAATAAGCACGAGTATCTATACCTACAGTAAATATATGATGAGCTCAAACAATAAATCCTAATAATCCAAACAATAAATCCTAAAAAACCATATGTGAAATTATTCCAAATCCAGGTAAAATTAAAATGTAAACTTCAGGATGTCCAAAAAATCAAAATAAATGTTGATATAAAATAGGATCTCCTCCTCCTGCAGGATCAAAGAAAGAAGTATTAAAATTTCGATCTGTTACTAATATAGTAATTGCTCCTGCTAATACTGGTAATGAAAGTAATAATAAAAGAGCTGTAATTACTACAGATCAAACAAATAAAGGTATTCGATCAAAAGTAATTCCGGTTGATCGTATATTAATTACAGTAGTAATAAAATTTACAGCTCTATAATTGAAGCAATTCCTGCTAAATATAAAGAAAAAATAGCTAAATCTACAGAAGCTCCTCCGTGAGCAATATTAGATGATAATGGTGGGTAAACAGTTCAACCTGTTCCAGCTCCGTTTTCAACTATACTTCTTACTAGTAGAAGAGTTAAAGCAGGAGGTAAAAGTCAGAATCTTATATTATTTATTCGAGGAAAAGCTATATCTGGAGCTATATTAAAGGAACTAATCAATTTCCAAATCCTCCAATTATAATAGGTATTACTATAAAAAAAATTATAATAAAAGCATGAGCTGTTACAATTACGTTATAAATTTGATCATTACCAATTAAAGCACCCGGGTGACCTAATTCAGCTCGAATTAAAATACTTAAAGAGGTTCCCACTATTCCTGACCATGCTCCAAAAATAAAATATAATGTTCCAATATCTTTATGATTAGTAGCGAATAACCATTGTTGCGATTAAATGGCTGAAATTTAGGCAATAGATTGTAAATCTATTCATGGGAATTATTCTCTTTAATAATAAAAAAGGCTTTATAGTCAATAATGACATTAGACTGCAATTCTAAAGGAATAAATTTTACTAAAGCTTATTCTTCTTAAGGTATAAGGCTTAAAAGATTATTCTTATATTTATAGCTTTGAAGGCTATTAGTTTATTCAACTTAAAACCTTAAAATAAAAAATATAAAGAGTGAAATAAATAAATAAAAAGTCATTTAAAAATTATTTATAAAATAAATTTCTTTTTAAAATTTAAATTATTATTAATTATTTTTCATTTTACAATTAATTTTAAATTTTTTTAAAAAAAAAATAAAAATTTATTTTAAAAATTTTGAATTTAATTTAGATAATTAATTTATGCATATATATATATATATATATATATATATTTATATAATATAATATATATATTAATTATTAAATTATGTATATATATATATATATCTATCCATATATATAAAAGAAAGTGTCCGAAGCGATGTAATCCCATAACTCGAGATTGGCCAAACCGATTTTGATGATTTGTACTTTGTTGGAAATTTATTTTCTCAGCACGGGTTTTAAAAAAAAATAAAAAAAAAAAATAAAAAAAGAACTTCAAAATATCAAAATTTGAAAATGTCTGATTTTTACCACCCAGCGTGTTTCGACAGGTTTATTTTCGATTTTTTTCAATTTTCTTTTTTCATTTACTCGAGATTGGCCAAACCGATTTTGATGATTTATACTTTGTTAGAAAGGTATTTTCTCAGTACGGGGTTTAAAAAAAAATAAAAAAAAAACACGGCGGTAAATGTAAACGTAGAATACGTTATAACATAAGGTGAAGAAATAAATAGAAGTCATTTGTTTTAGTGAAATGTAGCACAATACATAACTGAATAGTACTCTAAGTGAACTCCGATTTTGCTCAACATTTTGTTCACCCCTAAAGTATTCAATTAAAAAGGTTTGTGTCTACACTAAACTGGAATTTGAAAATGGTATTTTTCCCAATTTTGCTCATATGTGATATGCCAGCACAATACATTAGCTGTCAATATTTGAAGATTTGTGCATCTAAAAACTTTCTTCTGAAATGAATTGCTCATCACTGATTTCTCGGAAAGATTCCACTTTTACATTGATTTGTTTTGCAGAACATGGACGTTTGTATGAAATTTTGTATGGAATTGTTCCGGAATGGCTTTTCAAATGGAAAAATAAAAAAAAAAATTAGTGGAAAACTCAAAAAACGCAAAAAATTTAAAAAAACACAAAATTTCGACGAAATTTTGCATTTTATCGCATGATTCCATGCTTTTGAACGATGTTAAGGTGGAAAAAATAAATACAGGTTCTGAAATCAACAAAAAAAAGTAACAGCTTTGACTCAAACAGTTGTTTGGATGTAGTTGCTGTAAGTGTGAGCAGCACTGGTTTGTAGATAACAAACTGTCATAGAAAGATAGATAAGGGGTTACAAGATTTTAGATAAACTAAAGAATCACGTGTTCCGACATTGTAATAATACTAAAAAGTAAAAATTTATTTTTTTATCAAAAACGTCTCTTTGCTGTGCATCTATAATATTACTAAATCTAAAAGCCACAAGTTTCTATAAAATTAAAAAAGTGTTGTGTGTTTCTGACTTACTAAATATGCCTCCTATAAGGCGGCGGACAAATTTAGGCAGAAGAACCTGAAATGCAACGAATCAAATTAATTATCAATCTAATCGTACTGCCCAGGAACGTGAAGATCGCAATGAACGTGAAAGAATTAGGTTAAGACAGACCCGTGAAGCGCGGCATTCGACTAATAATGGTGCAAGTTTGAATCGAGCTGCTTTCTGTTACGATATGTCAATTGATTACATTGCCTACAACTGTTTTGCAATTGGGCCTATGAACTCAGTTTGCCAATATTGTAAGGCATTGAAATATAAAAATGATGCCAATGGATTGTGTTGCGCAAATGGAAAGGTGAAATTGATACCATTGCTTCCACCTCCAGAGTCATTGTACTTTTTAAAGAATATCTATAATATACAAATAAGTCGCTGAATGTGTTGCTAAGCGCAAAACTCGAGAACGGTTGGACCGATTTGGACGTTTTGATACCCCGCATCCCAATGATTCCGACTGACGTACCATTCCAGTTTAAACGACTGCAGTTTCCAGTACGGCTTGCTTTCGCTATGACTATAAACAAATCCCAGGGGCAGTCATTAAGTGTTTGTGGTATTAATTTAGAAAACCCATGTTTCTCCCATGGTCAATTGTATGTTGCCTGTTCCCGTGTTGGAAAACCATCTGCTCTGTTTGTTTACGCGCCAGGCAATCAAACAAAAAATATCGTGTACCATAAAGTACTACAATAAAAATTAAACTTAATTTAGAATAAGTAAAAATACAATAAAATATAATAACTACGTATCATAATGTTTTTCATTGTGATTTTTTATGGACTATTGAAAGAATTTTGAGTGTTATATAATTTTTAATTTTTGACATAATGTCATTGTTGACATATTACCTTAAAAAAAACAAAATTGAAGAATCGACTGTTAGGCGGTACGAAGTTCGCCGGGTCAGCTAGTATGCTTATAGACAACATGGAAAATTATTTTCTGGGGTTTATTCTTTTAGAGGGGGAGTAATTCGTGAATATTTACTTTTATTTTTACATTGATTTATGGAATTTATTAATTTTAAAGAGAGATATATGATAAATTTTGGTGTTTTATTTGATTTAATGTTTATTCAAGTAGAAAATAAATATGTGTATTTATTCAAGCAGAACTTTACAGAATGAGTTTGCTGAGAGAACTTTAATTTAAAAAGAAAAATGAAATAGGGTTAACAACGTTCATGTTGTTCAAAGAGGGTTACCATCTATTTTCAACACTCCTCCTCAACATGGATGTTGTTTTACAAAAAATTCATTTAAGTTTCATTAAATTAACAAAATTATAATGTTTAACTTTCGCCAAATTCTTCGTTAAAACATCAGCAATCATATTCGATGTCGGACAGTATTCCAACTTTATTTCCTTGTTCTGGACCAAATCGCGAATATGATGGAATCTTATATCGATGTGTTTCGATCTCTTATGATATACCGGATTCTCGGCCAACTTCTGTGCACCTTGATTGTCGATGTGAATAACGACTGGCCCTTTATCCCAAGCATTTAACTCCATCAAAAGCCGCTTCAAGTAAATTGCCTCATTGGCCGAGTCCGAAGCCGCCATATATTCGGCCTCCGTACTACTGAGTGCGACAGATTTTTGTTTCCTGGATTCCCACGTGATAGGATATCCTCCAAAAGAAAATACGAAGCCCGTGTAGGACTTCCTATCCATTGAGTTTCCTCCCCAATCGGCGTCGACAAAACCTTCAAGGCAACATCCTTCAGGTTGATAAATTAATTTCAAGTCGATTTTACCAGCCAGGTATCTAAGTATGTGCTTTTACTTTACCATGTGCTCTTTACGTGGGTCGGAGTTCCGTTGAGCCAATTTCGATACTGAGTGCAGAATATCCGGTCGAGTAGAAGTTGCTAGATACATCAGTGTACCGACGAGTGACTGATGCTCCTGTTGGTCTACTTTTTCACTATCATTATTACAACTGACCTGATATCCAGCTTCCAATGGAACTGGCAATGGTTTATACGCTTCCATACCGTACATTTTCAATACATCACGTATGTACTGACTTTGTCCCAATTTGATCATGCCCGTTTCTCCTTCACGTTCGACTTCCATTCCCAAGAAATGGCGTAGCTCACCTTTGTCTATGACCTCGAACTCACTGGAGATCTGCATTTTGATGTATAAAATCACTGATTTATCGCTACATCCGATAACTATGTCATCCACGTAAACGGATATTAACATATGCTTGCCTTTCTTTGTACCTTTATATAAGCATGGTTCATTTTTGCAAGGTACAAATTGCATTTTACGTAAAGTATCATCGAGTCTCGAGTTCCACTCCTTTCCACTTTGCTTTAATCCATAAATTGCTTTATGTAGCCGTAGGACTTTATTCGGTGACTTCTTGCTTTCAAAATTCGGTGGTTGTTGCATATATATCTCATCATGCAGACTGCTGTTTAAATATGCCGTACTCACGTCACGATGAAGGGACATCTTTTCCTTAACTGCCAACGCCAATAAAATCCGAATTGTTGAGTACCGAACAACAGGAGAATACGTTTCATAAAAATCGATACCAAATGGTTGGTTACAGCCTTTGGCCACTAATCGAGCTTTATAACGTTCAATTTCGCCGGTAACATTTCTTTTTATAGCATAGACCCACTTACAGGGTATCGCCTTTGAACCCCTTGGAAGGTCCACCAAAAACCAAGTCTTATTCTTCCTGAGAGCATGTAATTCATCATCCATGGCTTTTAACCACTTGCCACTATTTTCGCTTGAAATAGCTTCCTCCACGGTTTGAGGAATATTTTCGTCAATAGCATTATATATTACCTGCTGCTTCAAATGTTTTCTTGGACGCCCTGGCTTGCCTGTACGATTACATTTGGGCCTGTCACGTCCAATGGCCTTCTACGGTTCAGGAACTGTTTGTCCATCGCTGGAATTAGTTTCATCATCAGCAGTGTTGAAAGTTTCTTCGAAGCCTTCGAAATCACCAATTTCATCATCAGAACTTTCCTGCATTTGTTCATCTATACTAGATGTACCGTTGTCTTTCCTATTTTCATCACCAGCCATCGATTCCTGTGGAATGTTTTTGAAAAATACCTCAAATAAATTATCAGCAGAATATTCTTCGTTCTCTTTGCTGTTGTTGGTCTGCTTTCCAAAATGTTCCTCATCGAAAATTACGTCACGATGTTCAACCACATTATTTTTCTTAACATCGAAAAGTCTATACGCCTTAGCCGTCGTTGAATATCCAACCATTATGTACTGCTTGCCTTTGGCATCGAATTTTGATTTGAGACCAGACTTATCAAGAGCAACAGCACAAGATCCAAATGTTCTGAAATGTTGCACACTGGGTTTTCTGCCACACCAGTCTTCATATGGAGTCTTGTCTTCCAGGTGTTTTGTAGGGCATCTATTTCTGATTAGAGTTGGGTATTTCCCGAGAAAATCCTAATCTCGAGATTCGGGATTTCCCGAAATAACGAAAATTTCAATTCTCGAGATACGGGAATTCCCGAAAATGATTTTTAAGAATTCTCGAGAATTCCCGAAATATCGGGAAATATAAAAAAATCTAAAATCAGTGTAAAAGCAATGAATTTCATAAAATATTCTTTTTATTTAAGTATTTGAAAATATTATTGTTTCAATAGTAAAAAAAAATAGATTAAAAAAATAATTACAAAAAAAGCAAAACAAAAACAATTCAAAATTATACTTATTAAATAGGGGAAAAAAGTAATTGTAAATATTATTTACCAAAATGGTGTTTTAAAAAACACAGACTGTCAATGGCTTCGTCTGACAATCGCGTACGCTTTTCGGATACGAAATTACCCGCTATTGAAAAATTCCTCTCATTTTGAGTCGATGTTGGCTTAATAGTGTTGAAAGCCCCAATCAGTTTTTCAACACTTTGCGTTTTCTGTCCAGTTTTTTCATATATTTTTAGCTCGTTTCTAAGCGACGAAAAAAGCTGGTTTGCCGTATGTTGTGCAACGTTTACTTTGGGTTTTGCGTCAATTTCGTTTAATTTAAACAGAAATCCGTTAAGAAACAAAATTAAAATCGATGTTTTAAATTTTAAAAGGTTTATGTTTAAATCCAATTTTAAAAGAGATTTTTTTATTTTTAAAGTAATTGTTGTCACCATGGATTTCTCGAGAAATCTTGAGATATTCTCGAGATTCGGGATTTCCCGAAATGTTAATAATTTCAATTCTCGAGATTCGGGATGGAAAAAAAACCCAACTCTATTTCTGATGTACACGGCTGTATTTATTGCTTCTGCCCACAAACTTGGTTTAGCATTTGCATGTACAATCATCGATCTCGCCATCTCTGTAATGGTACGGTTGGCACGCTTTGCCACGTCGTTTTGCTGTGGTGTATGTGGCACAGTCAGTTGACGAGTAATACCTTCTTTCTCAAGGTATGAATTAAAATTCGAATTCACAAATTCGCCACCATTACAGTAGAATCTCACAAATTAGAACTCTCACAAATTCGAACTGTCCAGAAATTAGAACCTGTCATTTCAATGTAATGGACTCTCTGAAATTAGAACCTAAGGTTCTAATTTCTGGACGTTTGTTTGTTTGCTAATTTTGTGAATAATTTTGGCTCATTGATACATGTATATGATGCAATTGTATTGCTGAAACAAGCTTGGGACGAAGTGCCACAAACAGTATTATCAAATTCTTGTTCCAAGTTGTTAAATTGGGATTCGGACCAATATGACAGCGATGACCATTTGCCACTAGCCCAATTGCTTCAAAAAAATGAGGATTGCAATTCACTTCTCCAAATAAATGTAGATCTTTTAACAGAAATTATGCCAAACAATTCCGTAATTAGCATAAATGAAATCGAAAATTGGAATTCCGATATCTTTAATGAAGGATCTGATGTAGAAGAGAGTGATGATGGAACCTCAGATAGCAGTCAACCGGATGTAATCGATCTCATGCCCGTTATCCCTTATTCTAATGTTCTTGAAAGTGTCAATAATGTCATAAAATGGTGCAACAGCAGCGATATTTTTTCCAGTAAACACATGTCTAATCTTTTGAGCATACGTAATGACATTGTTGTTTCCAATTTAAATAAACCAAAAAAACAAACAAGCATTACAGATTATATGTTAAAAAAGGATTGAATAGTTTTTAAAAAGAAAAAAGATTTTTAAGTTTGAGTTCTTCTTTTGTTGTGCATGAATTATTTTTAATTTTTTATTTTTTGTTAAAAATTATTAAATATGTATTAATAAATAAACATTTTTTTTGACTTAACATAAAGATTTGTTTTTAAGGTTTGGTTCTTTTCTTTTAAATTTCTGCAAAAAAAAACGTCCAGAAATTAGAACATTTCACAAATTAGAACCACCGGTGGAACAAAGTGGTTCTAATTTGTGAGATTCTACTGTATCAGAACGAAGAGTTTTTATTTTGCATCCTGTTTGTCGCTCTACTTGTGCCTTAAATATTTTGAACTTTTCAAACACTTCGGTCTTCGATTTAATGAAGTACACGAAAATTCTTCTTGACTTGTCGTCGATAAAAGTCACAAAATATCATGCAGGTTCTACAATTTATCCCGCTGCCGGTGTTGATTTTCATGCCGTTTACCATACATTTGTTTAACAAATCATGCAGACTCTTGAAGTTAAGGTGACCATATCTGTTGTGCCAAGCCAAACTGCCAGTACTCATCGAAAACAACCCCTCTTTCACGATGTTGTCAAACACGAACATGTTGTTTCTTTTTGTTACTTGTAGCACAATACCACCATCTGGTCTCCTTATTGATGCTAAACTTTGTTCTTATTGTTGTTGTTATTCATAATATAAATAATTCACAAGATATTCGATTAATAGGAGGATTAAGATTAATAATACCTTTAACATCTTCATGTTTTAATATTGCTAATTTAGCTTTATGTGGGATACCTTTTTTAACAGGATTTTATTCAAAAGATATAATCTTGGAACTAGTATCTTTGTCTTATATTATTTTTTTTCATTCTTTTTATATTTTTTTCTACTGGATTAACTGTATGTTATTCTTTTCGATTAGTTTATTATACAATAACAGGTACTTCAAATTTTTCTTCTTAAATATATTAAATGATGAAAGTTGAGTTATATTAAAAAGAATAATAGGTTTATTAATTATAAGAATTATTGGTGGAAGAATATTAAGTTGATTAATTTTTCCAACTCCTGTTGTAATAATTTTACCTAAATTATTAATATTATTAACTTTAATGAACGATTACAGGCTGGAATATATTTGTTATAGGCGCCCCGGTAGGCGAGTTGGTAGCGTGCTTGCCTATCAGCGTGGGGGTTGTGGGTTCGTTTCCCACCAGAGGCTTTGGTCTGTCGCTGCAAAAATCTAAACATATGGTCTTTGTCACCCGGTTTACCCTTGGACCCAAAATTAGAATATAAATTTACTTTGTATTGTAATTAATAATAAATAAATAAATAAAATATATTTGTTATTTTATACATTGTTTGTTTCATTACCTATATTAATTGGTATTTTTTATTTATATAAATTTACTGGTTCAATAAATTTTTATTTATTAAGAAACTAGGTGACCCGGCGAACTTCGTACCGCCTAACAGTCGATTCTTCAATTTTGTTTTTTTTTAAGGTAATACGTCAACAATGACATTATGTCAAAAATTAAAAATTATAAAACACTCAAAATTCTTTCAATAGTCCATAAAAAATCACAATGAAAAACATTATGATACGTAGTTATTATATTTAATTGTATTTTTACTTATTCTAAATTAAGTTTAATTTTTATTGTAGTACTTTATGGTACACGAAATTTTTTGTTTGATTGCCTGGCGCGTAAACAAACAGAGCAGATGGTTTTCCAACACGGGAACAGGCAACATACAATTGACCATGGGAGAAACATGGGTTTTCTAAATTAATACCACAAACACTTAATGACTGCCCCTGGGATTTGCAGACTCTTGAAGTTAAGGTGACCATATCTGTTGTGCCAAGCCAAACTGCCAGTACTCATCGAAAACAACCCCTCTTTTACGATGTTGTCAAACACGAACATGTTGTTTCTTTTTGTTGCTTGTAGCACAATACCACCATCTGGTCTCCTTATTGATGCTAAAATTTGTTCTTATTGTTGTTGTTAGGTCTTCTATTATCATTTTTCGTTTTCGAATTTTTCGCAATAAATGCCTGATGCGTTGATGCTTGCTTATCTTCTTTTTCTCCCTGTCTCTTTCCCTCCTCAAGAAGTTTTCTTTTAAGGGATGAAAAAGAAGGCAATTCGTCACGGGTTTCCATAGCTATCACAAAGTTATCATATTCCTTTGGAAGACTTGACATCAACATTATGGTTAATAGCTCCTCCTTAATCTCAATACCAGTCACATTTAATTTCTCACACACTTCTGAGAATTCGTTCATATGTTGAACTACGTTACCGTTCTCTGCCATTTTCAGATTAATCAATCTCTTGTAGAGTGAAACTTTCTGCAACGGTCCTCTTGGCATATACACTTCCTCCAATTGCTTCCAGGCTTCATGCGAAGTTGTACAATTTTGTATGTACCCCAACTGTGTTGGTTTAACACTTAAACAAATGGACGTCAGATTCCCATTTGGTCACTACGGCTGGCTCATCTTCCTTCTTGGTCGTTCCATTCACAATTTTCCACGATCCACTGTGGATTAACACACTCCGCATCTGGATAGATCAACTATCATAGTTGCGTTCATCCAACTTCTCTATTTGGACAACTGGAGCACTCATGTTCCGCTTTGTACTTATTTCCACGAAGAATAACAATTAATCACTATTATGCCGCAGTTTAGAGTCCTGGGCCCATAACCTGATAAATTTTGGTGTTTTATTTGATTTAACGTTTTTTCAAGTAGAAAATAAATATGCGTATTTATTCACGCAGAACTTTACAGAATGAGTTTGCTGAGAGAACTTCAATTTAAAAAGAAAAATGAAATAGGGTTAACAACGTTCATGTTGTTCAAATAGTGTTACCATATGTATATTATTATTATATTTAAATAGTTTATAAAAATATTGATTTGTGGTGTCAAAGATAAGATTTTAAATCTTTTTAAATCTTGAAATATTTGTCAATTTGTATAATTAGTTTTGTAAATTTTTTTTTTTTAGAATTTCTTTTTTTGTAATAAGTATAATTTTTATTATAAATGATTATGTAGTTTTAATTGAATGAGAAGTGGTTTCAATAAATTCAATAATAATTACTATAACAATTTTATTAGATTGAATAAGACTAATTTTTATATCTTTTGTTTTAATATTTTCTTCTTTAGTAATTTTTTATAGAAAAGAGTATATAGAAAGTGATTATAAAATTAATCGTTTATTATATTAGTATTAATATTTGATACTTCTATAATATTATTAATTATTAGACCAAATTTAATTAGAATTTTATTAGGATGAGATGGTCTTGGTTTAGTTTCTTATTGTTTAGTAATTTATTTTCAAAATGTCAAGTCTTATAATGCTGGAATATTAACTGTATTATCTAATCGAATTGGAGATGTAGCTTTATTATTAGCTATTGCTTGAATATTAAATTATGGAAGTTAAAATTTTATTTTTTATTTAGAAGTAATAAAAAATTATTTTGAAATAGTTTTAATTGGTATATTAGTAATGTTGGCAGCTATGACTAAAAGTGCTCAAATTCCTTTTTCTTCTTGATTACCAGCTGCTATAGCTGCTCCTACTCCTGTTTCTGTATTAGTTCATTCTTCTACTTTAATAACAGCTGGGGTTTATTTATTAATTCGATTTAATGTATTAATTAGAAATTCTTGATTGGGAAATTTATTATTATTGTTATCTGGCTTAACAACGTTTATATCTGGGTTAGGTGCTAATTATGAAGTTGATTTAAAAAAAATTATTGCTTTATCTACTTTAAGTCAATTAGGTTTAATAATAAGAATTGTATCTATAGGATTTTATAAATTAGCTTTTTTCATTTATTAACACATGCTTTATTTAAAGCTTTATTATTTATATGTGCAGGGGCTATTATTCATAATATAAATAATTCACAAGATATTCGATTAATAGGAGGATTAAGATTAATAATACCTTTAACATCTTCATGTTTTAATATTGCTAATTTAGCTTTATGTGGGATACCTTTTTTAGCAGGATTTTATTCAAAAGATATAATCTTGGAACTAGTATCTTTGTCTTATATTAATTTTTTTTCATTCTTTTTATATTTTTTTCTACTGGATTAACTGTATGTTATTCTTTTCGATTAGTTTATTATACAATAACAGGTACTTCAAATTTTTCTTCTTAAATATATTAAATGATGAAAGTTGAGTTATATTAAAAAGAATAATAGGTTTATTAATTATAAGAATTATTGGTGGAAGAATATTAAGTTGATTAATTTTTCCAACTCCTGTTGTAATAATTTTACCTAAATTATTAATATTATTAACTTTAATGAACGATTACAGGCTGGAATATATTTGTTATAGGCGCCCCGGTAGGCGAGTTGGTAGCGTGCTTGCCTATCAGCGTGGGGATTGTGGGTTCGATTCCCACCAGAGGCTTTGGTCTGTCGCTGCAAAAATCTAAACATATGGTCTTTGTCACCCGGTTTACCCTTGGACCCAAAATTAGAATATAAATTTACTTTGTATTGTAATTAATAATAAATAAATAAATAAAATATATTTGTTATTTTATACATTGTTTGTTTCATTACCTATATTAATTGGTATTTTTTATTTATATAAATTTACTGGTTCAATAAATTTTTATTTATTAAGAAACTAGGTGACCCGGCGAACTTCGTACCGCCTAACAGTCGATTCTTCAATTTTGTTTTTTTTTTAAGGTAATACGTCAACAATGACATTATGTCAAAAATTAAAAATTATAAAACACTCAAAATTCTTTCAATAGTCCATAAAAAATCACAATGAAAAACACTATGATACGTAGTTATTATATTTAATTGTATTTTTACTTATTCTAAATTAAGTTTAATTTTTATTGTAGTACTTTATGGTACACGATATTTTTTGTTTGATTGCCTGGCGCGTAAACAAACAGAGCAGATGGTTTTCCAACACGGGAACAGGCAACATACAATTGACCATGGGAGAAACATGGGTTTTCTAAATTAATACCACAAACACTTAATGACTGCCCCTGGGATTTGCAGACTCTTGAAGTTAAGGTGACCATATCTGTTGTGCCAAGCCAAACTGCCAGTACTCATCGAAAACAACCCCTCTTTTACGATGTTGTCAAACACGAACATGTTGTTTCTTTTTGTTGCTTGTAGCACAATACCACCATCTGGTCTCCTTATTGATGCTAAAATTTGTTCTTATTGTTGTTGTTAGGTCTTCTATTATCATTTTTCGTTTTCGAATTTTTCGCAATAAATGCCTGTTGCGTTGATGCTTGCTTATCTTCTTTTTCTCCCTGTCTCTTTCCCTCCTCAAGAAGTTTTCTTTTAAGGGATGAAAAAGAAGGCAATTCGTCACGGGTTTCCATAGCTATCACAAAGTTATCATATTCCTTTGGAAGACTTGACATCAACATTATGGTTAATAGCTCCTCCTTAATCTCAATACCAGTCACATTTAATTTCTCACACACTTCTGAGAATTCGTTCATATGTTGAACTACGTTACCGTTCTCTGCCATTTTCAGATTAATCAATCTCTTGTAGAGTGAAACTTTCTGCAACGGTCCTCTTGGCATATACACTTCCTCCAATTGCTTCCAGGCTTCATGCGAAGTTGTACAATTTTGTATGTACCCCAACTGTGTTGGTTTAACACTTAAACAAATGGACGTCAGATTCCCATTTGGTCACTACGGCTGGCTCATCTTCCTTCTTGGTCGTTCCATTCACAATTTTCCACGATCCACTGTGGATTAACACACTCCGCATCTGGATAGATCAACTATCATAGTTGCGTTCATCCAACTTCTCTATTTGGACAACTGGAGCACTCATGTTCCGCTTTGTACTTATTTCCACGAAGAATAACAATTAATCACTATTATGCCGCAGTGTAGAGTCCTGGGCCCATAACCTGATAAATTTTGGTGTTTTATTTGATTTAACGTTTTTTCAAGTAGAAAATAAATATGCGTATTTATTCACGCAGAACTTTACAGAATGAGTTTGCTGAGAGAACTTCAATTTAAAAAGAAAATGAAATAGGGTTAACAACGTTCATGTTGTTCAAATAGTGTTACCATATGTATATTATTATTATATTTAAATAGTTTATAAAAATATTGATTTGTGGTGTCAAAGATAAGATTTTAAATCTTTTTAAATCTTGAAATATTTGTCAATTTGTATAATTAGTTTTGTAAATTTTTTTTTTTTAGAATTTCTTTTTTTGTAATAAGTATAATTTTTATTATAAATGATTATGTAGTTTTAATTGAATGAGAAGTGGTTTCAATAAATTCAATAACAATTACTATAACAATTTTATTAGATTGAATAAGACTAATTTTTATATCTTTTGTTTTAATATTTTCTTCTTTAGTAATTTTTTATAGAAAAGAGTATATAGAAAGTGATTATAAAATTAATCGTTTATTATATTAGTATTAATATTTGATACTTCTATAATATTATTAATTATTAGACCAAATTTAATTAGAATTTTATTAGGATGAGATGGTCTTGGTTTAGTTTCTTATTGTTTAGTAATTTATTTTCAAAATGTCAAGTCTTATAATGCTGGAATATTAACTGTATTATCTAATCGAATTGGAGATGTAGCTTTATTATTAGCTATTGCTTGAATATTAAATTATGGAAGTTAAAATTTTATTTTTTATTTAGAAGTAATAAAAAATTATTTTGAAATAGTTTTAATTGGTATATTAGTAATGTTGGCAGCTATGACTAAAAGTTCTCAAATTCCTTTTTCTTCTTGATTACCAGCTGCTATAGCTGCTCCTACTCCTGTTTCTGTATTAGTTCATTCTTCTACTTTAATAACAGCTGGGGTTTATTTATTAATTCGATTTAATGTATTAATTAGAAATTCTTGATTGGGAAATTTATTATTATTGTTATCTGGCTTAACAACGTTTATATCTGGGTTAGGTGCTAATTATGAAGTTGATTTAAAAAAAATTATTGATTAATTTTTCCAACTCCTGTTGTAATAATTTTACCTAAATTATTAATATTATTAACTTTAATGAACGATTACAGGCTGGAATATATTTGTTATATGCGCCCCGGTAGGCGAGTTGGTAGCGTGCTTGCCTATCAGCGTGGGGGTTGTGGGTTCGATTCCCACCAGAGGCTTTGGTCTGTCGCTGCAAAAATCTAAACATATGGTCTTTGTCACCCGGTTTACCCTTGGACCCAAAATTAGAATATAAATTTACTTTGTATTGTAATTAATAATAAATAAATAAATAAAATATATTTGTTATTTTATACATTGTTTGTTTCATTACCTATATTAATTGGTATTTTTTATTTATATAAATTTACTGGTTCAATAAATTTTTATTTATTAAGAAACTAGGTGACCCGGCGAACTTCGTACCGCCTAACAGTCGATTCTTCAATTTTGTTTTTTTTTTAAGGTAATACGTCAACAATGACATTATGTCAAAAATTAAAAATTATAAAACACTCAAAATTCTTTCAATAGTCCATAAAAAATCACAATGAAAAACACTATGATACGTAGTTATTATATTTAATTGTATTTTTACTTATTCTAAATTAAGTTTAATTTTTATTGTAGTACTTTATGGTACACGATATTTTTTGTTTGATTGCCTGGCGCGTAAACAAACAGAGCAGATGGTTTTCCAACACGGGAACAGGCAACATACAATTGACCATGGGAGAAACATGGGTTTTCTAAATTAATACCACAAACACTTAATGACTGCCCCTGGGATTTGTTTATAGTCATAGCGAAAGAAAGCCGTACTGGAAACTGCAGTCGTTTAAACTGGAATGGTACGTCAGTCGGAATCATTGGGATGCGGGGTATCAAAACGTCCAAATCGGTCCAACCGTTCTCGAGTTTTGCGCTTAGCAACACATTCAGCGACTTTTTTTTATATTATAGATATTCTTTAAAAAGTGTATGGAATGTGTTCCTATTCCTGAAACCTATGAGTACAATGGCTCTGGAGGTGGAAGCAATGGTATCAATTTCACCTTTCCATTTGCGCAACACAATCCATTGGCTTCATTTTTATATTTCAATGCCTTACAATATTGGCAAACTGAGTTCATAGGCCCAATTGCAACACAGTTGTAGGCACTGTAATCAATTGACATATCGTAACAGAAAGCAGCTCGATTCAAACTTGCACCATTATTAGTCGAATGCCGCGCTTCACGGGTCTGTCTTAACCTAATTCTTTCACGTTCATTGCGATCTTCACGTTCCTGGGCAGTACGATTAGATTGATAATTAATTTGATTCGTTGCATTTCAGGTTCTTCTGCCTAAATTTGTCCGCCGCCTTATAGGAGGCATATTTAGTAAGTCAGAAACACACAACACTTTTTTAATTTTATAGAAACTTGTGGCTTTTAGATTTAGTAATATTATAGATGCACAGCAAAGAGACGTTTTTGATAAAAAAATAAATTTTTACTTTTTAGTATTATTACAATGTCGGAACACGTGATTCTTTAGTTTATCTAAAATCTTGTAACCACTTATCTATCTTTCTATGACAGTTTGTTATCTACAAACCAGTGCTGCTCACACTTACAGCAACTACATCCAAACAACTGTTTGAGTCAAAGCTGTTACTTTTTTTGTTGATTTCAGAACCTGTATTTATTTTTTCCACCTTAACATCGTTCAAAAGCGATAAAATGCAAAATTTCGTCGAAAATTCGAGTTTTCCACTATTTTTTTTTCCATTTTTCAGTCTCTGTTTGTCGATGATTGCAATCAGACGTGTCTACGCAAAAATTATTTTCCAAATTTTGAAATATTTAAAACCAAAAACAATTAACCCAGTAGTCTTGTATGCTACGACCAAATTGTAAACAGAGTCATAAAAGTGCAGACTCATAAAAAAAAATTGCAACAACAACTCGCCTACAGCATGAGTGCTGAAAGCGAAGTTGAGGGTGATGCTAGTGAAGAAATTGGCAAATTGAACAACTGGCAAACGATTCCCACTTCAAATAAAAGGAAAGTGTGTAAATCGCCCATTGGCAATGAAACAAAGAAACAAAACATTTCAAGTGATCATGCCAGTACATCAGCAGCAACAACAAATCGATATTCTTTACTTGACGATGAAAACCAAGAACAACAAGCAGAACCAATAAATAATGAGACTGTTACCCCGAAACCGCCACCAATATTTATCCCTGGAGTAACTAATATTATTAATATGATAGAGAACATTGTTACTATTATTCCAAGAAAAGATTTTAGTTATAAGTCCCAAAGAAATGATGAGTTCAAAGTTATGGTAAGCACAATTGATTCTTATAGAAAATTAATTAAATATCTGGAAAATGAGAAAATAAATTTCCATACATATCAAATACGTCAAGAGCGCTCATATAGGGTTGTTTTAAAAGGTATTCATCATACAACTCCTGTTCTGGAGATAAAAGCAGATTTGTTGTCGCGAGGATTTGATGTGAGGAATGTTCACAATGTGAAGAGCAGTAAAACCAAGCATCCACTTTCTATATTCTACGTTGATCTCGACCCGAAGCCAAACAACAGTGAAATATACAATGTTAATCGCCTTTGTGATGCCGTTGTTACTATAGAACCTCCAAAGAAAGTTACTGATTTTGTACAATGTTTCCGCTGTCAACAATATGGACATACTCAGCGCTATTGCAAAAAAACATTTAGATGTGTAAAGTGTGCCATGGACCATCCAACTGCAGAATGTAAAAAACAGCAAAATACACCCCCAAAATGTGTTCACTGTTTGAAAAATCACACCGCAAATTACAAAGGTTGTGAAGTCTACCAAAAACTTCTAAAGAGGAAATTACAAAATAATCAATCAGCAAACCGTAGAAATGCGCATAACTTCAATCACCAAAACCAAACCAATTTCTTTACCTCAACAAATCCAAATGTTTCGTACGCTGACGTTTTAAAAGAGCAGAATTCTGCTAACGATCGTAATTTGTTTGCAAAGATAGAACTTATGCTTAGCAAACAGCAGGAATTAACAAATAATTTATTAAATATGATGTCACTCCTGGTGTCAAAATTATGCAAATAGATATAAGAATAGCCGTCTGGAACGCCAATGGGCTTTCCAATCACACCCAGGAAACTGAAGTCTTTTTGAAAACAAATTTTATTGATATTCTTCTGGTATCAGAAACACACTTCACGCCCAGAACTTACTTCAAAATTAGAGATTATGATTTAGTTACAGCAAATCACCCCGACAATCGTGCACATGCAGGCTCAGCAATTTTGATAAAGTCAAAAATAAAATATGAGGTGTTACCAGAAATAAGGTATCCTTATATACAAGCTGCTGGTTTGAAGATTAAAACTAATAATGGTTGTGATGTATCAGTATTCGCTATATATTTTCCTCCCAGACATACAGTGCTATGTGAGATGTATGTTGATTTCTTTTCTTCACTTGGACCTCGATTTATAGTTGGTGGAGACTTCAACGCTAAGCATCCTTGGTGGGGATCTAGACTTACAAATCCCAAAGGTCGCGAACTCTACAAATGCATAAATAAAAAACATTATCAAACCTTATCCTCTGGTAGTCCTACTTACTGGCCTAGTGATCCAAGTAAGATTCCTGATTTGCTTGATTTTATTGTGTACAACGGAATCCCGAGAAGTTCTCTGGATGTACTGGATAGCAACGAATTAAGTTCTGACCATACACCCATAATTATAAATTTTCACGCTTCACCGCAAATTGCATCAAAAAATATCAAACTGCTTCACAAAAATACAGATATTGACTCTTTTAAATACTGGATTGATAAAAATATAAACCTAAACATGTCCCTCAGAACAAGTGATGAACTGGATGATGCTGTTGAATCATTTTCAGGTCTTATTCATGAAGCCGCCTTTTTATCCACACCTCAAACATTACCAAGCAATGAAAGTTCTAACAGCGTATTCATTTCTGCTGAGATTAGAAACCAAATACGCATAAAACGTAGACTGCGGCGAATATGGCAGTTAAGTAGAAATCCGACGGATAAACGTAATTTTAATCGAGCATCGAAACTTCTGACAGCAACATTAGACAAGTTAAAAAACGACAACACCGCCAACTACCTTAGGAACTTGGATGCTAATAAAACGGGTGATCATTGCTTATGGAAAGCCACAAAATATTTAAAAAGGCCTGTGAAAAGAAATATCCCTGTGAGAGATGCAAACAATGATTGGTGTAGATCAGATAGCGCTAAATCAGAGGCTTTTTCTAAACATTTAGAAAATGTTTTTCAGCCGTTTCCTTCCAGTAATCACTTGGATGAAGAAGAAATAATGACATTTCTGGACTCACCTTGTCAAATGGACTTGCCTATTAAACATGTTACGCCGCATGAAGTGGAATGTGAAATCAATAAACTGGGTAATGGAAAAGCACCAGGATATGATAAAATAGACTCGAGGATTGCCAAATATCTGCCAAAGAAAGGAGTTATATTTCTTACACTGCTATTTAATTCAATACTGAGGCTGTGTCATTTCCCAACTCAATGGAAATGCGCTGAAATCATAATGATCGTGAAGCCAAACAAACCGGAAAATTCTCTAACATCATACCGACCGATAAGCCTACTGGCCACGTTCTCAAAACTATTTGAAAGAATACTTTTGGAAAGAATGAAGCCATTGCTTGAAATGCGCAATATTATTCCTGAATACCAGTTTGGATTTCGCTCTAGTCATGGGACTCCCGAGCAATGTCATCGAATTATTAATGTAATAAGTGATGCTTTCGAGAGAAAAAAATATTGTTCGGCTGTTTTCCTTGATGTGAAACAAACTTTTGACAGGGTGTGGCATGCGGGTCTCTTGTATAAGCTATAGACTCATTTTCCGGCCCCGATTTATTTGTTGTTAAAATCGTATTTGAAAGATAGAAGTTTTTACGTAAATGTAAATCAAGAATTCTCAATCATTCGTTATATAAAAGCTGGAGTGCCCCAAGGAAGCTATATTTCTTACACTGCTATTTAATTCAATACTGAGGCTGTGTCATTTCCCAACTCAATGGAAATGCGCTGAAATCATAATGATCGTGAAGCCAAACAAACCGGAAAATTCTCTAACATCATACCGACCGATAAGCCTACTGGCCACGTTCTCAAAACTATTTGAAAGAATACTTTTGGAAAGAATGAAGCCATTGCTTGAAATGCGCAATATTATTCCTGAATACCAGTTTGGATTTCGCTCTAGTCATGGGACTCCCGAGCAATGTCATCGAATTATTAATGTAATAAGTGATGCTTTCGAGAGAAAAAAATATTGTTCGGCTGTTTTCCTTGATGTGAAACAAACTTTTGACAGGGTGTGGCATGCGGGTCTCTTGTATAAGCTAAAGACTCATTTTCTGGCCCCGATTTATTTGTTGTTAAAATCGTATTTGAAAGATAGAAGTTTTTACGTAAATGTAAATCAAGAATTCTCAATCATTCGTTATATAAAAGCTGGAGTGCCCCAAGGAAGCGCACTTGGTCCCACGCTTTACTCTATTTTTACATCCGACATGCCAACAACGGATAATGTAACAATAGCTACATATGCAGATGACACCGCTTTAATATCTTCTAATCAACTCAACACAGAAGCATCCAACATTATTCAAATACAACTTATCAAATTGGAAAGGTGGCTAACGAAATGGAGAATACATATCAATACTGACAAATCGGTTCATGTAACCTTTGCCAAGAGAAGAGGCGACTGTCCTTCAGTATTTTTAAATGGTCTTGAAATTCCGAAAAATAATCATGTAAAGTACTTAGGACTCCATTTAGATAGAGGTCTTACGTGGAAAGCCCACATTCAAGCCAAAAGAACTCATTTGAAGATTAAAACAATTAAAATGTACTGGTTATTAGGTCCGAAATCAGAGTTAACTCTTGAAAACAAGCTGCTGTTATATAAGGCCATACTTCAACCTGTGTGGACATACGGGATACAGTTGTGGGGTACCGCCAGTAATTCCAACATAGAAATTATGCAACGATACCAGTCCAAAACGTTAAGATTTATTACCAACGCGCCTTGGTATGTTACCAATAAATCAATACACAAAGATCTCAAGATGAATACTATTCGTGAAGAAATAAATCTATATAGCACCCGATATCTTGAAAGACTTAGCAACCATCCCAATGTATTAGCTATATCTCTCTTGGATGATAGTAATGAAATACGTAGACTTAAACGATTTCATATACTTGATTTACCATTTAGACATTAACTTTTGTATATATGTACGTCCTTTAATTAAATTCTCTTCAACTGTAACTGACTGAATTATTGTATTTCATAGTGGGATTGCTGAGTACATTGGTACTCAGCAACATATGTTATTTGTTTTTACATTATCAAATTTGCTTATTGTTGTACTGACAGATTGCAAATAAAGAATACTTACATAAAAAAAAAAAAAAAAAATTCCATTTGAAAAGCCATTCCAGAACAATTCCATACAAAATTTCATACAAACGTCCATGTTCTGCAAAACAAATCAATGTAAAAGTGGAATCTTTCCGAGAAATTAGTGATGCGCAATTCATTTCAGAAGATGGTAAAATCAGACATTTTCAAATTTTGATATTTTGAAGTTTTTTTTTTTATTTTTTTTAAAACCCGTGCTGAGAAAATACCTTTCCAACAAAGTACAAATCATCAAAATCGGTTTGGCCAATCTCGAGTTATGGGATTACACCGCTTCGGACACTTTCTTTTATATATATAGAAGATTATATACCAATACACCAATACCAATATTTTTAGTTCATTTATGATTACCTAAAGCTCATGTAGAAGCTCCTGTTTCTGGTTCAATAATTTTAGAGGGAATTTTTATTACGAGTTTTTTACAGTTAATAGGTTTAAAATTTAATTTTATTTGAATTTCTATTAGATTAGTAGGAGGGGTATTAGTTATATTGATTTCTTTACATCAATCTGATTCAAAGTCTTTAATTGCTTATTCTTCAGTTGCTCATATAGGAATTGTTTTAGCAGGATTACTAACGTTAAGATATATAGGAATTTCTGGATCTTATACTTTAGTAATTGCTCATGGTTTATGTTCTTCAGGGTTATTTTGTTTAGCTAATATTTCATATGAGCGTATAGGAAGACGAAGATTATTAATTAATAAGGGAATGTTAAATTTTATGCCTTCAATGGCATTATGATGATTTTTATTAAGTTCTGCTAATATAGCTGCTCCTCCTACTTTAAATTTATTAGGTGAAATTTCTTTAATTAATAGAATTGTAAGATGATCTTGAATTAGTATATTAATATTATCTTTATTGTCTTTTTTTTTGTGCTGCTTATACTTTATACTTATATGCTTATAGACAACATGGAAAATTATTTTCTGGGGTTTATTCTTTTAGAGGGGGAGTAATTCGTGAATATTTACTTTTATTTTTACATTGATTTATGGAATTTATTAATTTTAAAGAGAGATATATGATAAATTTTGGTGTTTTATTTGATTTAATGTTTATTCAAGTAGAAAATAAATATGTGTATTTATTCAAGCAGAACTTTACAGAATGAGTTTGCTGAGAGAACTTTAATTTAAAAAGAAAAATGAAATAGGGTTAACAACGTTCATGTTGTTCAAAGAGGGTTACCATCTATTTTCAAAACTTCTCCTCAACATGGATGTTGTTTTACAAAAAATTCATTTAAGTTTCATTAAATTAACAAAATTATAATGTTTAACTTTCGCCAAATTCTTCGTTAAAACATCAGCAATCGTATTCGATGTCGGACAGTATTCCAACTTTATTTCCTTGTTCTGGACCAAATCGCGAATATGATGGAATCTTATATCGATGTGTTTCGATCTCTTATGATATACCGGATTCTCGGCCAACTTCTGTGCACCTTGATTGTGGATGTGAATAATGACTGGCCCTTTATCCCAAGCATTTAACTCCATCAAAAGCCGCTTCAAGTAAATTGCCTCATTGGCCGAGTCCGAAGCCGCCATATATTCGGCCTCCGTACTACTGAGTGCGACAGATTTTTGTTTCCTGGATTCCCACGTGATAGGATATCCTCCAAAAGAAAATACGAAGCCCGTGTAGGACTTCCTATCCATTGAGTTTCCTCCCCAATCGGCGTCGACAAAACCTTCAAGGCAACATCCTTCAGGTTGATAAATTAATTTCAAGTCGATTTTACCAGCCAGGTATCTAAGTATGTGCTTTTACTTTACCATGTGCTCTTTACGTGGGTCGGAGTTCCGTTGAGCCAATTTCGATACTGAGTGCAGAATATCCGGTCGAGTAGAAGTTGCTAGATACATCAGTGTACTGACGAGTGACTTACAACTGACCTGATATCCAGCTTCCAATGGAACTGGCAATGGTTTATACGCATCCATACCGTACATTTTCAATACATCACGTATGTACTGACTTTGTCCCAATTTGATCATGCCCGTTTCTCCTTCACGTTCGACTTCCATTCCCAAGAAATGGCGTAGCTCACCTTTGTCTATGACCTCGAACTCACTGGAGATCTGCATTTTGATGTATAAAATCACTGATTTATCGCTACATCCGATAACTATGTCATCCACGTAAACGGATATTAACATATGCTTGCCTTTCTTTGTACCTTTATATAAGCATGGTTCATTTTTGCAAGGTACAAATTGCATTTTACGTAAAGTATCATCGAGTCTCGAGTTCCACTCCTTTCCACTTTGCTTTAATCCATAAATTGCTTTATGTAGCCGTAGGACTTTATTCGGTGACTTCTTGCTTTCAAAATTCGGTGGTTGTTGCATATATATCTCATCATGCAGACTGCTGTTTAAATATGCCGTACTCACGTCACGATGAAGGGACATCTTTTCCTTAACTGCCAACGCCAATAAAATCCGAATTGTTGAATACCGAACAACAGGAGAATACGTTTCATAAAAATCGATACCAAATTGTTGGTTACAGCCTTTGGCCACTAATCGAGCTTTATAACGTTCAATTTCGCCGTTAACATTTCTTTTTATAGCATAGACCCACTTACAGGGTATCGCCTTTGAACCCCTTGGAAGGTCCACCAAAAACCAAGTCTTATTCTTCCTGAGAGCATGTAATTCATCATCCATGGCTTTTAACCACTTGCCACTATTTTCGCTTGAAATAGCTTCCTCCACGGTTTGAGGAATATTTTCGTCAATAGCATTATATATTACCTGCTGCTTCAAATGTTTTCTTGGACGCCCTGGCTTGCCTGTACGATTACATTTGGGCCTGTCACGTCCAATGGCCTTCTACGGTTCAGGAACTGTTTGTCCATCGCTGGAATTAGTTTCATCATCAGCAGTGTTGAAAGTTTCTTCGAAGCCTTCGAAATCACCAATTTCATCATCAGAACTTTCCTGCATTTGTTCATCTATACTAGATGTACCGTTGTCGTTCCTATTTTCATCACCAGCCATCGATTCCTGTGGAATGTTTTTGAAAAATACCTCAAATAAATAATCAGCAGAATATTCTTCGTTCTCGTTGCAGTTGTTGGTCTGCTTTCCAAAATGTTCCTCATCGAAAATTACGTCACGATGTTCAACCACATTATTTTTCTTAACATCGAAAAGTCTATACGCCTTAGCCGTCGTTGAATATCCAACCATTATGTACTGCTTGCCTTTGGCATCGAATTTTGATTTGCGACCAGACTTATCAAGAGCAACAGCACAAGATCCAAATGTTCTGAAATGTTGCACACTGTCTTGTCTTCCAGGTGTTTTGTAGGGCATCTATTTCTGATGTACACGGCTGTATTTATTGCTTCTGCCCACAAACTTGGTTTAGCATTTGCATGTACAATCATCGATCTCGCCATCTCTGTAATGGTACGGTTGGCACGCTTTGCCACGCCGTTTTGCTGTGGTGTATGTGGCACAGTCAGTTGACGAGTAATACCTTCTTTCTCATGGTATGAATTAAAATTCGAATTCACAAATTCGCCACCATTATCAGAACGAAGAGTTTTTATTTTGCATCCTGTTTGTCGCTCTACTTGTGCCTTAAATATTTTGATCTTTTCAAACACTTCGGTCTTCGATTTAATGAAGTACACGAAAATTCTTCTTGACTTGTCGTCGATAAAAGTCACAAAATATCATGCAGGTTCTACAATTTATCCCGCTGCCGGTGTTGATTTTCATGCCGTTTACCATACATTTGTTTGACAAATCATGCAGACTCTTGATGTTAAGGTGACCATATCTGTTGTGCCAAGCCAAACTGCCAGTACTCATCGAAAACAACCCCTCTTTCACGATGTTGTCAAACACGAACATGTTGTTTCTTTTTGTTGCTTCTAGCACAATACCACCATCTGGTCTCCTTATTGATGCTCTCTTTCCATCGAACTTCACCGTCAAACCTCTGCTAACAACCTTACTGACTGAAATAAAATTTGCCTGTAAATCAGGAGAGTACAATACATTCTCGGAGAGTACAATACATTCTCTGTTGTCGTATATCAATACGTCACCTTTCCCAACATCTTCTATATGTTTGTTGCCTGCTAATGCAATTCTTTCGCTGTGTGTGATAAAATTTATGAACATGTCGCGACTGTTGCACATGTGTGAAGTAGCACCACTATCATCTCTTGTCATTTAACGCTGCAGTCTCTGCCACCGCCAACATCGTCATCGCCATCGCCTGCGCATTGCTGTTACCGATTCTTCTTTCACACTTGTTTGCGAAATGTCCCGCTATGCCACAGATGTAACATTTGCCTTTAAATTTGTTCTTATTGTTGTTGTTAGGTCTTCTATTATCATTTTTCGTTTTCGAATTTTTCGCAATAAATGCCTGTTGCGTTGATGCTTGCTTATCTTCTTTTTCTCCCTGTCTCTTTCCCTCCTCAAGAAGTTTTCTTTTAAGGGATGAAAAAGAAGGCAATTCGTCACGGGTTTCCATATCTATCACAAATTTATCATATTCCTTTGGAAGACTTGACATCAACATTATTGTTAATAGCTCCTCCTTAATCTCAATACCAGTCACATTTAATTTCTCACACACTTCTGAGAATTCGTTCATATGTTGAACTACGTTACCGTTCTCTGCCATTTTCAGATTAATCAATCTCTTGTAGAGTGAAACTTTCTGCAACGGTCCTCTTGGCATATACACTTCCTCCAATTGCTTCCAGGCTTCTATTTAATTTAACGTTTTTTCAAGAAGAAAATAAATATGCGTATTTATTCACGCAGAACTTTACAGAATGAGTTTGCTGAGAGAACTTCAATTTAAAAAGAAAAATGAAATAGGGTTAACAACGTTCATGTTGTTCAAATAGTGTTACCATATGTATATTATTATTATATTTAAATAGTTTATAAAAATATTGATTTGTGGTGTCAAAGATAAGATTTTAAATCTTTTTAAATCTTGAAATATTTGTCAATTTGTATAATTAGTTTTGTAAATTTTTTTTTTTAGAATTTCTTTTTTTGTAATAAGTATAATTTTTATTATAAATGATTATATAGTTTTTATTGAATGAGAAGTGGTTTCAATAAATTCAATAATAATTACTATAACAATTTTATTAGATTGAATAAGACTAATTTTATCTTTTGTTTTAATATTTTCTTCTTTAGTAATTTTTTATAGAAAAGAGTATATAGAAAGTGATTATAAAATTAATCGTTTATTATATTAGTATTAATATTTGATACTTCTATAATATTATTAATTACACAGTACAACACAAAAATTCCAAACAAAAAATCATTTATCCCAGCTGAAAGTACTCGATGAAAGGAGAAAAGTAATTTCTGGATTTTGCTAGATTGGTTGCCGTTCGTTTTTTATGAGCCTCTATAGTTTTTTCGTCAAATTCGATTTTGAGCACTTTTTTGCAATTTTCTTCTATTTTTCACATGGCCGTAGTTCGAAAAATGCTGTGAATTTTTTTTTGCAGTCTTCAGCAAAGTTGTAGCTCTTGACTCGGCCAACAAAAATGCTGAATATATTAAGTCGGAAAAATTTCATCTTCATGCTCAAAACCCCAAAAATGTCGAAAAAATTACCACTTTTTTCACCGATTTTTTCTGTTTTTCGACTACAGCTCTTGAACTATTGAAAATTTTACCAAACAATCAAGGGGAGAAATGTAGCCTATAAAATTATGAACAACTTTCTAGTACGTACCAACTTCATACGACCAATCCTTGATACGGAGTTTAAAGTTTAAAAAAGGCACATGTATTATTTTTTTTTGCAATTTAGTATTGAATTTTCTGATTAAAGTGAAAAACATGAAAATATATGAAAGATTATGAAAAAAAGTATAAAAAAAGGCATCAAACGGGTATTAATTTGTATTTGTTTTTTTTTTTGTTAATCAGTATCGTCGATGTCCATTTGGGCTGTCTGTCGCGAAGTTGATGATTTGACAGTTGACGTTCCAGAAGTGGAAGGCCGAGATTTCTTTGCAGCTGGTTCGCTTGATTCGTCGTCTGATTCTGAGTTTAAAATAGCCACGACGATATCGTCTGCGTCATTTCCAGTTTGTGGAGTGAATAATGGTATATCTTCTTCTGTATGTCCTTCTTTATCATCCTCCGTCAACTCGTGCTCGAATTGTGATATCTTTTGAGACCACCAGCATACTTCAGCAATCATTGCGTCGATTTTCTTACCTTTGAAACGTCTTTCCATCGGCATGGTTACCTGGTGGAATCGTTCACCCTGCTCGTCTGATTCTGTGGGCAGTTGTTTCAGGAACACGTCCAGATGATGGTGCATAAAATGGAGTTTTAATGTCATCGATGCATGAATGGAATCAAAGGCAGTGATCATATTCTTCACCAATTGCGTTGCTTTCTCATTGTCCACGCGGTTTTTACCCAAAACATATTGAATAACTGCTTTTATTGCAATCCAAGCCTCAAGTTTTTTGGCAGACAATACTTGCGTGAAAGCTTTACTTTTAATGAGTTTGCGGATGTCTGGTCCATTTAGCACACCTGTATAAAAAATGAGAAAAAGCATAGCGAAGTGAATATACATTAATGCTAAAAAATGAAATACAATACCTGCAGTAATTTTATCATTGCTTAGTTTCGGAAATATTCCTTTCAAACAATCGAAAATCTGATCGTTACCTTTGACGGCCACTTCGATAAACTTTTTCACGATGCCCAATTTTATATGTAGTGGTGGTAGCAAAATATTATCAATATTCTCAATTAACGGTTTGTTGAACAAATTCAAATGCTTTTGATTCTTCAGATCTCTTTTCACCCAATGTGTGGCCTTATAGTGGTCATGTTTATACCGCGAATCCCATGTGCAGTAGAAGCAGAAGAATTTAGGGAAGCCGCCTTTTTCACTGACACCTTGCAAAATATTTACTACTTTTAAGTCGCAGCAAATTTTCCAGTTATGCTGCCTATATTTGATTTTGTCCAATATATCTGCCATGACTTCATAACATTCCTTCATATTCGTTCCGAATGCCAACGGGATGGATGGCATTTTATTTGTAACATGTAATAATACAGCCTTCAAACTTGACGTGGAGCCATCTATAAATAATCTCCAGTCGGCAGCATTATATTCCATACCCATTTTGTTCACTAAGGCTTTTATGTCGTTGCAATATGTGAACGTATTCAAATCATTGACGTTGTATAGTTTTTGGAACTCAGCTTGGCGTTTACGGTAACCGCTGGCGATAACGTTTTTCTGTGTCAGATTTCTGCGCTTCATAAATGTAGTGAAAAATTCGGCATCACGCTGCGAAAAACGAAATTTGGCCACGAGGAAATCGATTTCTTCTTGTGCTAGTGGCTTTGATGCATCATCTGCGATTTCAGGGAAAAAATCCGGATCGAAGTCACCATAGTTGGTGTTTCCCCTTTCTGATGTCATCATTGATAGCATACTCGGACTCGGTGGTTTTGGTACTTCGGCATCATCGGGCATCGGTATTGGTAATTCAGTGGAGTCAGTGGCATTATATACTTTTGCTCTGCGTTTTTTTCTATTAATTTCTTTGGTAAAATTTACGCAAGCGTAGCACTTGTCTGGGTCATGTACCCCGGACGTATTTCTTACCCACAGCATTGGCTTGACATACCGTAAACATACATTTATTTGATGCAACCACCCCAAGAGATTGCCATAACATAATGAACACACCGTATTTGGCGTATGTTCGTCGCCACTTGTATCCTCTTCACCGAAATAAAATTTATATGCGAGTTTAAAATTATTAGAAAATAAATTTTTTCGTTCTTGTTTTCCATGTTTTGGCTCTAGTTTACCACAAACGTAACAGAAACTATCTAATTTCGAGCATCTTTCCATTTTCAATCACTCACTTCAATCACTTATATAAAAAAAGTAGAATGACAAAAAATTACCATTGCATCTGTTGATTTTAAGTGTAAAACCACAACCAACTTCGCGCGTCACAGCTGATTGTCACCACTACTGTAACCACTACTGTACTGTACTGCATTTATTTTGTTGTTTCGTATATAAAAAACGAAAATACTAAATTGCAAAAAAAAAATAATACATGTGCCTTTTTTAAACTTTTGCTCAATAAAAATAATAAAATCAAAAAAAAAATGAAAATTAATCACATTTGTATGGCCAAATCCGTATCAAGGATTGGTTGTATGAAGTTGGTATGTACTAGAAAGTTGTTCATAATTTTATAGGCTAAAATTTTCAATAGTTCAAGAGCTGTAGTCGAAAAACAGAAAAAATCGGTGAAAAAAGTGGTAATTTTTTCGACATTTTTGGGGTTTTGAGCATGAAGATGAAATTTTTCCGACTTAATATATTCAGCATTTTTGTTGGCCGAGTCAAGAGCTACAACTTTGCTGAAGACTGCAAAAAAAAATTCACAGCATTTTTCGAACTACGGCCATGTGAAAAATAGAAGAAAATTGCAAAAAAGTGCTCAAAATCGAATTTGACGAAAAAACTATAGAGGCTCATAAAAAACGAACGGCAACCAATCTAGCAAAATCCAGAAATTACTTTTCTCCTTTCATCGAGTACTTTCAGCTGGGATAAATGATTTTTTGTTTGGAATCAAAAAGTTGAATATTGCGTCACAGTGTTATTAGACCAAATTTAATTAGAATTTTATTAGGATGAGATGGTCTTGGTTTAGTTTCTTATTGTTTAGTAATTTGTTTTCAAAATGTCAAGTCTTATAATGCTGGAATATTAACTGTATTATCTAATCGAATTGGAGATGTAGCTTTATTATTAGCTATTGCTTGAATATTAAATTATGGAAGTTGACATTTTATTTTTTACTAGCTGACCCGGCGAACTTCGTACCGCCTAACAGTCGATTCTTCAATTTTTTTTTTTCAAGGTAATATGTCAACAATGACATTATGTCAAAAATTAAAAATTATAAAACACTCAAAATTCTTTCAATAGTCCATAAAAAATCACAATGAAAAACATTATGATACGTAGTTATTATATTTTATTGTATTTTTACTTATTCTAAATTAAGTTTAATTTTTATTGTAGTACTTTATGGTACACGATATTTTTTGTTTGATTGCCTGGCGCGTAAACAAACAGAGCAGATGGTTTTCCAACACGGGAACAGGCAACATACAATTGACCATGGGAGAAACATGGGTTTTCTAAATTAATACCACAAACACTTAATGACTGCCCCTGGGATTTGTTTATAGTCATAGCGAAAGCAAGCCGTACTGGAAACTGCAGTCGTTTAAACTGGAATGGTACGTCAGTCGGAATCATTGGGATGCGGGGTATCAAAACGTCCAAATCGGTCCAACCGTTCTCGAGTTTTGCGCTTAGCAACACATTCAGCGACTTTTTTTTTATATTATAGATATTCTTTAAAAAGTGTATGGAATGTGTTCCTATTCCTGAAACCTATGAGTACAATGGCTCTGGAGGTGGAAGCAATGGTATCAATTTCACCTTTCCATTTGCGCAACACAATCCATTGGCTTCATTTTTATATTTCAATGCCTTACAATATTGGCAAACTGAGTTCATAGGCCCAATTGCAACACAGTTGTAGGCACTGTAATCAATTGACATATCGTAACAGAAAGCAGCTCGATTCAAACTTGCACCATTATTAGTCGAATACCGCGCTTCACGGGTCTGTCTTAACCTAATTCTTTCACGTTCATTGCGATCTTCACGTTCCTGGGCAGTACGATTAGATTGATAATTAATTTGATTCGTTGCATTTCAGGTTCTTCTGCCTAAATTTGTCCGCCGCCTTATAGGAGGCATATTTAGTAAGTCAGAAACACACAACACTTTTTTAATTTTATAGAAACTTGTGGCTTTTAGATTTGGTAATATTATAGATGCACAGCAAAGAGACGTTTTTGATAAAAAAATAAATTTTTACTTTTTAGTATTATTACAATGTCGGAACACGTGATTCTTAAGTTTATCTAAAATCTTGTAACCACTTTTCTATCTTTCTATGACAGTTTGTTATCTACAAACCAGTGCTGCTCACACTTACAGGAACTACATCCAAACAACTGTTTGAGTCACAGCTGTTACTTTTTTTGTTGATTTCAGAACCTGTATTTATTTTTTCCACCTTAACATCGTTCAAAAGCATTCGTCGAAATTTTGTGTTTTTTTAAATTTTTTGCGTTTTTCGAGTTTTCCACTAATTTTTTTTTATTTTTCCATTTGAAAAGCCATTCCGGAACAATTCCATACAAAATTTCATACAAACGTCCATGTTCTGCAAAACAAATCAATGTAAAAGTGGAATCTTTCCGAAAAATCAGTGATGCGCAATTCATTTCAGAAGAAAGTTTTTAGATGCACAAATCTTCAAATATTGACAGCTAATGTATTGTGCTGGCATATCACATATGAGCAAAATTGGGAAAAATACCATTTTCAAATTCCAGTTTAGTGTAGACACAAACCTTTTTAATTAGTGTATACACAAACCTTTTAATTTTAAGTGAAGAAAATGTTGGGCAAAATCGGAGTTTACTTAGAGTACTATTCAATTATGTATTGTGCTACATTTCACTAAAACAAATGACTTCTATTTATTTCTTCACCTTATGTTATAACGTATTCTACGTTTACATTGACGGCCGCGTCTCTGACGCAGCCTACTGTGTGTTTTTTTTTTTGGTTTTTTTTTAATTTTTTTTTAAACCCCGTACTGAGAAAATACCTTTCTAACAAAGTACAAACCATCAAAATCGGTTTGGCCAATCTCGAGTAGATGAAAAAGGAAAATTGAAAACAATCGAAAAAAAACCTGTCGTAACACGCTGTGTGGTAAAAATAAGACATTTTGAAATTTTGATTTTTTGACGTTTTTTTTTACTGTTCTGAGAAAATACCTTTCTAACAAAGTATAAATCATCAAAATCGGTTTGGCCAATCTCGAGTAAATGTAAAAAGAAAATTGAAAAAAATCGAAAATAAACCTGTCGAAACACGCTGGGTGGTAAAAATCAGACATTTTCAAATTTTGATATTTTGAAGTTCTTTTTTTATTTTTTTTTTAAAACCCGTGCTGAGAAAATGCCTTTCCAACAAAGTACAAATCATCAAAATCGGTTTGGCCAATCTCGAGTTATGGGATTACATCGCTTCGGACACTTTCTTTTATATATATAGGTTTTAGAAGTAATAAAAAATTATTTTGAAATGGTTTTAATTGGTATATTAGTAATGTTGGCAGCTATGACTAAAAGTGCTCAAATTCCTTTTTCTTCTTGATTACCAGCTGCTATAGCTGCTCCTACTCCTGTTTCTGTATTAGTTCATTCTTCTACTTTAATAACAGCTGGGGTTTATTTATTAATTCGATTTAATGTATTAATTAGAAATTCTTGATTGGGAAATTTATTATTATTGTTATCTGGGTTAACAATGTTTATATCTGGGTTAGGTGCTAATTATGAAGTTGATTTAAAAAAAATTATTGCTTTATCTACTTTAAGTCAATTAGGTTTAATAATAAGAATTGTATCTATAGGATTTTATAAATTAGCTTTTTTCATTTATTAACACATGCTTTATTTAAAGCTTTATTATATGTGCAGCGGCTATTATTCATAATATAAATAATTCTCAAGATATTCGATTAATAGGAGGATTAAGATTAATAATACCTTTAACATCTTCATGTTTTAATATTGCTAATTTAGCTTTATGTGGGATACCTTTTTTAGCAGGATTTTATTCAAAAGATATAATCTTGGAACTAGTATCTTTGTCTTATATTATTTTTTTTCATTCTTTTTATATTTTTTTCTACTGGATTAACTGTATGTTATTCTTTTCGATTAGTTTATTATACAATAACAGGTACTTCAAATTTTTCTTCTTAAATATATTAAATGATGAAAGTTGAGTTATATTAAAAAGAATAATAGGTTTATTAATTATAAGAATTATTGGTGGAAGAATATTAAGTTGATTAATTTTGCCAGCTCCTGTTGTAATAATTGTACCTAAATTATTAAAATTATTAACTTTAATAGTATGTATTATTGGTGGTTTAAGAGGTTATATTATTTCTACCATTTCTTTATTTTTTTCAATATATATATGGTTCAATATGATTTATACCTTATATTTCTACTTATGGGTTAATTAATTATTCATTAATTATTGGTAAAATAGTAGTTAAATCTGTTGATCAAGGTTGATCTGAATATTTTGGAGTACAACAACTTTATTTAAATTTAATTAAAAATTCTCAATTAAATCAAATATTACAGAATAATAATTTAAAAATCTATTTATTAACGTTTGTATTTTGAATTATTATTATTTATTTATTTATAATTTTATTTTATTCAAATAGCTTATAACACTACTCAACAAAATGAAAAAAATTTCATGTACTCCGGATGCGATAATTTTTTCTGTGTAGATAACCTTGACATGAGCTCGAAAAACGCAATAAAAAATTTTTTTTTCGTTTGGTTTTTTTTTTTTTAAATTTTAAAAAAATTTTTTTGGTTAATTTGTTTCGTCCGGCATAACTCGGGAACCACTAGCCCGATTTAATTGAATTAAATTTTAAAAAATTTAAAATTACAATTCCCTTAATCTGTCCATATATTGTTTTCCTATACAAGCAACAGTTTCCAAGTTAAAAATGAATATATAAAGGAAAAAACTTATTTTTTGCCTAAAGATTTAAATTTTTTTTTTTTAAAAAATCCATAAAAAATCCAAAATGAAAAAAAATGTCAAATCTTATTACTTTTACGTAAAGTCACATAACCTATGAGCAAAATTAGACTAAGATCATGAAAATCGATGCACGCGTTTCGCTTTTATTCGCTTTATTTTCATATATTTTTGTCACCCAACAAATTTTAATTTTTTTTGTAATAAAAAAGAAAAAACCTTACCATAGACAAAGTTGTGCATATATCGAGCAAATTTTTGAAATTCATACCTTTACTCAATTGCGAATAAAAGCGAAACGCGTGCATCGATTTTCATGATCTTTGTCTCATTTTGCTCATAGGTTATGTGACTTTACGTAAAAGTAATAAGATTTGACTTTTTTTTTTCATTTTGGATTTTTTATGGATTTTTTAAAAAAAAAAAATTTAAATCTTTAGGCAAAAAATAAGTTTTTTCCTTTATATATTCATTTTTAACTTGGAAACTATTGCTTGTATAGGAAAACAATATATGGACAGATTAAGGGAATTGTAATTTTAAATTTTTTAAAATTTAATTTTTTATTGCGTTTTTCGAGCTCATGTCAAGGTTATCTACACAGAAAAAATTATCGCATCCGGAGTACATTTTGACTGTTGACTAGTGTAATTAGAGTATAACATTGAAGATGTTAGGTAGATTATTTAATATAATGAATATAATGAATTAAAATTAGTAATTTATAAAAAAAACTTTTTAATTTTACAATGAAAATGTAATGTTTTATTTAAACTATATAAATTTATAAATAGAAGTATTAATGGAATTTAACCATTAAAAAAAAAGTTAGCAGCTTTTAACTTGAACATCATACTTATTTTTAATTGGAATATAAAAATTCAATTATAACATTAACAGTGATAAGCCTCTTTTTGGCTTCAATTAACAATTATAATTAGAATAATGGTAAATTACCTAATATTAGGTCGAAACTAATTGCAATAAATCGCTTCATATTCAAGGTAGATTGAAATTCAATACTTTTTGAATGCAAATCAAATGTTATAATTAACTACAACCCTATTATATTAATTAGATCAATTTAATATACCTTGATTTCATTCATGATAAAGTCCTAATAATAAAATTAAAATAAAAATAATTGAAGTAATTGTTTAAATTATTAAGTTTGAAAAATTAATAATTAAAATAATATGTAAAATTAAAGCAATTTCTACATCAAAAATTAAGAAAATGATAGTAATTAATAAAAATCGTAAAGAGAAAGGTAGTCGAGAAGAAGATTTTGGATCAAATCCACATTCAAATGGGGAAGATTTTTCTCGATCAACAATAGTTTTTTTTAGATAAGATTGAAGCTAGTAGTATAACGATTATAGAAATTAATATTACAATTAAACTAATAGTTAAAATTGAAAAAATTACCTATACTATTAATAATAGACTTTATGATTGGAAGTCAAATATACTTTTTATATTATATAGGTAATTTTTTATCCTCCTCATCAATAAATTGATACATAAAGAAATAATCACACAATATCAACAAAATGTCAATATCAAGCAGTAGCTTCAAATCCAAAATGATGATTTTTTGAGAAATGATTATTTAAATGTCGAATTAAATATACTAGTAAAAAAGTTGTTCCAATTAACACATGAACTCCGTGAAATCCTGTTGCTATAAAAAAAGTTGATCCATAAACAGAATCAGCAATTGTAACAGGAGCTTCAATATATTCATAAGCTTGAAGAATTGTGAAATAAATTCCTAATAAGACAGTAAACCAGTGAAAAAGTTGCAGTCGGGTAAACCGACTTATATATACCCTCACCCTCAGTAAAAACATACATGTCTCATATTACATAATAGCAATCTCAAAATACCGAATGTTATAGAAAAAAAAAAAATATTGTATTACACGTTTTTACAAAAAGGGCGGAATATAAAGCAGAGTTGTTTCTCGAAAATTGTATGTAGGTAAAGCTTTACATAATATATAGAATTTCGGAAAGATTCGTTGAGCGAATTTACATAATTACGCGGTTTCTGAGGTAGGCGGGATGGTACATTTGTGGGAGGTACCAGAAGGGGAGTTGCCAGACTTCCAAGTTTTTGTCCAAAACTTTGTCTAGATATAGATTTACTAAATACAAAATTTTGGGCAAGATCGCGTTGGGCATATTGATATTAATTCACGATTTTTAAGTAGGCGGAATGGTAGATTTGTATGGGAGGTACCAGAAGGGGAGATGCCAGACTTCCAAGTTTTTGTCCAAAACTTTGTCTAGATATAGGTTTACTAAATGAAAAATCTGGCAACTCTGCGCAATGCAAGAGTAGGTTTTTTTTGTGTGCCGACTAAAACTTATCTTTATTTAAATTTAATAACATTAATCCTGTATATAAATATATAAAGTGAAAAACAAAAGAAACTGCATTTTAAAAACTATAAAACTATTTCAAATTAAAAATTTATAAAACGAAAACTGGATTGTTGTGTGTTTTGCAGCTTGCATATTGCATATTACTTCTTTTTGTCATTCTCCATTGTTCGTGTTTGTTTACATTATGGTACCTGCACCAACAACAGCGACGTGCCCATCATGCACCAAAAATGTAACTAGATCATCAGGCGGTGTTAGTTGCTTTATATGTGAACAGTGGTATCACATTAAGACATGTTCACAGTTAACAGATGATGCTTATGACCTCTTAAGGAAGAAGAATAGTCAGATACGATGGAGGTGTCTGGGATGTTCATACTTCGTTCGTACCGATTGTGAAAATGACCATGTATGGGAAGCCATTAATAAGCTCACGGACAAGGTGAATGATCTCATCAAGTCCTTACCCGCAACAGTAAAGAGGGAGATTGATGATAGCCTTTCATCTTTAAAATACACCATCGAAAAACAAAAACAAAAGTGCAGATGAACATATGGCAGCAACGAATGCCAAATTGAATGATCTCCAGAGGGAAAACCATAAAATCCGACATCAGCTCTGCAGAAACGACATATGTATTAGTTTCTGGCTTGCCTTCAAATAGCACACCGTTTGATATGGCTGCAAAAGTTGCAAGTGCTCTTGGGGTAAATCTAAACCAAGGCGACATCAATTCATGTTTCTGGATAGGCAGGTTTAAAAAAACCCTGTTGAAGTTTTGTTCGGTTTCCAAAAGAGATGATATAATGAAGAAATATATGGCGGGAAAAAACTTAAAACTATCGCAAGTACTTTCAACGGATATTCAGTCGAGAGTTTACTTAAATGACAACTTGCCGCCTGCAGCTCTAAAGATGAGAAATATGTGTCGAGAACTATTTAAAAAGAAAGCAATCAAAAGCTTTAAAATTATATCCTCGATACCATTAGCCAAGGTATGTGATGTTAATGGTTCAAGAAGAACTCTTACATATGATGGTTTGTAGGAGTTTGGAGAGCCTGAACTTGAACCACTCACAAGTCGGTCGTCGCAGCAATCTACCTAGTGCGAGGACTCATGAAGATACACCAACATTTGGAACTCCCAGTATAAATAGCGAATAATCATTTTTATTATTCTGATGTTTGGGTAGGATGGGTGGGTTAGCTTGTCGGGGTTTTTTGCCATTTGTTTACTACGTGGTGGAATACCCCGAAGTTTTGTAAAAATCTTTTTTTGTCACTTTTATCTTGTATGTTATTAATAGTTTTAGTCATTTAAATATTATGAAAATTTACAGTATGAATTCATTTACAATGATATTAATTTTAGGTTTATCTCTAACGCACATTCGTCAGTCTCAGAAGACGGATTCGAAGCATTGTTTCTTCATGTTAGTTTGTACAACTCTTGTCTTATAATTGGGATTTTTTATTTACCATGTGGCAATATTGATGTATTGGAAGCTCATATCTCAGATATAGCCTCTAGATACTTATGCCAATATTGCCATCATTGGAGATTACAACTACGATATTTCTAATGCACATAATTATGTTAACTTTCGCCATATGCTTACTAGGTGTAACTTATCTGTCTTACACAATAACATGCCTACTCACTATGATGCGTTTCACAATTCTAAATCCATGATAGATTATTCGTTAGTAAGCAACGAAAGTGATATAATTCGTAGTAACCAATTTTATTTTCCGGCACTCAATTCTAACCACGCATTTATGTTATTTCAGTATTCATTACAGGCTATCACTGAGAATATACAGGTAAAATTTCGAGACTACAATTCTATTAATTTGGAACATTTGTCTGATGATATCTACAGAACGGATTTTTCCTTTCTATATGATACCAACAACACGGATGTGCAGCTATCGTTCATTAACCGTTTATTGCATGACCTATTTGAAACACATGCACCTGAAGTAACTAAATTAGTCAAATCTGGTAAACCTCAGTGGTTAAACCATCCTGATATTATATGTATGTGCAATACAAAAAAGGGATTTTGCTCTGCGAGCATTTCACGTGGATAATACTGATAGAAACAAGTTAATTTTTAGGAAATATAGAGCTATTGCTCGTAGAGTCATTAGACAACACAAAACGAGCTCAAGGAGTCCTCGTATTTCGTGACGTTAATAATTCGCACGATTTTTGGTCTCGTATGAAATTGTATGGTGCAACTAACTGTTATAATAAAACCTGTGATATTGACCCTAATGTTCTTAATACCTTTTTCAATCTGTATCGTCTCAGTCTGTGTCTAGTGCTAGCAACATATTTTTGGACAATCAAAATAATGAGTTAAACTTTAGGAGTATTGACGAATATGAACTTTGCAGTGCAATATCTAGGATTAATTCTAAGGAATTGACATAATTCCGATTCGTTTTATAAAGTTAATTTTTCCCCCTTTTTGAAACCATCTGCTTCATTTTATGAATACAATTCTGATGACTGGTAATTTCCGATCCGAATGGAAAATTGCTAAAGTTATTCCTCTACGAAAAAAGGGAACTTCGGGATTAACCTGTAGTGATTACCGCCCCATATCGATTCTGCCAGCTCTATCCAAAGTTCTGAAAATTATTCTTAAAGATCAAGTCTGTACTCATTTAGATAATTTTTCGTTAATAGATCAGTGTCAATCTGGTTTTCGGAAGCATCACAGCACGACGTCGCTGATGCTTCATCTTACAGAGAACGTGAGACGTACAATCGACGCAAAGCATCGTGGGATTCTTGCAATATTATACTTAAGCAAGGCCTTTGACTCGGTCAACCCTGACATTCTTTGTAGTAAACAAAATACGCAGTTTATATTTTCTTTTACGTCTTGTAGGCTTATTTCTTCTTTTTTGTCCGGTCGTTCTCAATATGTTATTTGCAATAACCGAAGATCTGATGTGTGCCGTATTTCGTCTGGTGTTCCACAAGGGTCTATTTTAGGACCAATTCTGTTTATGATGTATGTTAATTATATTCGTTCATGCATTCAAAATTCCATGTTAAGCATATATGCAGATGATATTCAGTTGTTTACCTACAGCCGTAACTTCTCTATTACAGATTGCATTAGGCATTTAGATGCCGACATTGGACGAATTTGCGATTGGTCATAACGGAACAATATTCGAATTAATGTTAACAAAACTAAGTGTGTTGTCTTTGGATGTGGACGGGATAGAACTTCACTACGATTCATACTCAGTCCGTTTCTTAGGGTGCTATTTTAGTCACTATTTACAGTTAAGATGTCTGTATTATTTCTTTTGCATTGTTAAGTTTGGAAAACCTTCGCATCTATGTAGTTTTGTATTTTTAAACTCCAATAGAACTTCACAGTTACGCATCGATCACTTCAGTACCGCAACCTTTGAAAGGTCATTCTCCGTTCGTACTGCAAGAATATGGAATGCTCTGCCTTCATATTTAAAAAAATTTAATTTGAGTCCTTCCACATTTAAAAAAAATTTAATCTCCTATTTTTATGAATTGGAGCGTCTATAATCAGTCTCTTTGATTTCTTTCCGTATCTACGTCATCACTAACAGTCACTGTATGTAACTATTATTCACTTGTTATACCCTCACCCTACGGGTAGGAGGGTATATATCATTTGATACGGCTGAAAAGTGTAACACCTAGAAATATTCACATTAGAACCCAAGTCTCTTTGAACCAAATTCGATTCATGACTTTCTAAATCGTTTGAGCCATGTCCGTCTGTCCGTCCGTCCGTCTGTCTGTCCTGCTGGTACGCACGATAACTTTCGAAAGAGTTAAATAATCGCTCTGAAATTTGGCATGGGTTAATATTTTCCCAAAACTGCTTATGGGATTGCATATGGGCTATATGGCCACACCCCTTCGGGTACCTCCCATACAAATCTGATATTTCGCCCACTTTATAAATCGTGTAATAATATTAACACGCACATGTTCGATCTTGCCCAAATTCCGTATTTAGTAAAGGTATAACTGGATAAAGTTTTGGACAAAAACTTGGAAGTCTGGCAACTCCCCTTCTGGTACCTGCCATACAAATGTACCATCCCGCCCCTGATAAACCGTCTAATACTATCAGTATGACCAACGCTATCTTGCCCAAATTTTGTATTTAATAAAGTTATAGCTAGACAAAGTTCGGACAAAAACTTGGAAGTCTGGCAACTCCCCTTCTGGTACCTCCCATACAAATGTACCATCCCGCCTACCTTAGAAATCGTGTAATAACACCAATATGCCCAACGCGATCTTGCCCAAATTTTGTATTAAGAAAAGCTATAATTGGTATAACTTTTGGACAAAAACTTGGAAGTCTGGCAACTCCCCTTCCGGCATCTCCCATACAAATGTACCATCACGCCTACCTTAGAAATCGTGTAATATCACCAATATGCCCAACGCGATGTTGCCCCAATTTTGTATTAAGAACAGCTATAGTTGGTATAACTTTTGGACAAAAACTTGGAAGTCTGGCAACTCCCCTTCCGGCATCTCCCATACAAATGTACCATCCCGCCTACCTTAGAAATCGTGTAATAACACCAATATGCCCAACGCGATCTTGCCCAAATTTTGTATTAAGAAAAGCTATAGTTGGTATAACTTTTGGACACAAACTTGGAAGTCTGGCAACTCCCCTTCTGGTACCTCCCATACAAATGTACCATTCCGCCCCTTGTAAGCCGTGTAATGTTGTCAATATGACCAACAAGATCTTGCCCAAATTGTGTATTTAGTAAATGTATAGCTAGACAAAGTTTTGGACAAAAACTTGGAAGTCTGGCAACTCCCCTTCTGGTACCTCCCATACAAATGTACCATCCCGCCCATTATAAACCGTGTAGTATTATAAATATGACCAATTAGATCTTGCAGAAATTCTGTATGTAGTAAAGCTATAGCTAGACACAGTTTCGGACAAAGTCTTGGAAGTCTAGCAACTCCCCTTCTGGTACCTGTCATACAAATGTACCATCCCGCCTACCTTAGAAACCCTGTAATACTATCAATATGACCAACACGATCTTGCCCAAATTCCGTATTTAGTAAAGGTATAAGTGGACAAAGTTTCGGACAAAAACTTGGAGGTCTGGCAACTCCGCTTCTGGTACCTCCCATACAAATGTACCATCCCGCCTACCTTAGAAATCGTGTAATAATATCAATATGTCATACGCGATCTTGCCCACATTTTGTATTTAGTAAAGCTATAGCAAGACAAAGTTTTGGACAAAAACTTGGAAGTCTGGCAACTCTCCTTCTGGTACCTCCCATACAAATGTACCATTCCACCCACTTTAGAAATCTAGTAATTATATAATTTCGCTCAACGAATCTTTCCGAAATTCCATATTTAGTAAAGCTTTAGCTATATACAATTTTCTAGTAAAAACTCTGCTTTATATTCCGCCCGTTTTGTAAAAACGTGTAATACAATATTTTTCTATAACATTCGGTATTTTGAGGTGGCTATTATGGAATATGAGACTTGTATTTTTTTACTGAGGGTGAGGGTATATATAAGTCGGTTTACCCGACTGCAACTTTTTCACTGGTTTTAAAAATATTTGTTGAAAGATTGCGCGTTAGGGATTTTTGTTTTAACTCTTAGTTAATGTATGTATGCATAAATTGCCACGAGTATAAAATTTTTCTGAATTGTATTTCCTATCAATATAAGGCCCTTAAAGGGCATGGATTGATTAATAAATAAAAATAATAATAATAACAAAATTTGGGCAAGATCGCGTTGGGCATATTGATAATATTACACGGTTAATAAGGGACGGGATGGTACATTTGTATTGGAGGTACTAGAAGGGGAGTTGCCAGACTTCCAAGTTTTTGTTCAAAACTTTGTCTAGATATAGATTTACTAAATAAAAATTTTGGCAAGATCGCGTTGGGCATATTGATATTAATTCACGATTTCTGATGTAGGCGGAATGGTACATTTGTATGGGAGGTACCAGAAGGGGAGTTTCCAGACTTCCAAGTTTTTGTCCGAAACTTTGACCTGTTATACCTTTACTAAATACGGAATTTGGCAAAGATCGAACATGCACGTGTTGATGTTATTACACGATTTATAAAGTGGGCGAAATAGCAGATTTGTATGGGAGGTACCCGAAGGGGTGTGGCCATATAGCCCATATGCAATCCCATAAGCAGTTTTGGGAAAATATTAAGCCATGCCAAATTTCAAAGCGATTGCTTAACTCTTTCGAAAGTTATCGTGCGTACCAGCAGGACAGACAGACGGACATGGCTCAAACGATTCAGAAAGTCATGAAACGAATTTGGTTCAAAGACACTTGGGTTCTAATGTGAATATTTCTAGGTGTTACACTTTTGAGCCCTATCAAATGATATATACCCTCCTACCCGTAGGGTGAGGGTATAAAAAGGGTCCTTGAGTTGTTTGTGAATAATTATTTTTAAAAAGAGCATGATGAGCTCATGTAACAGTAATTGCTGAAGTTAATAAAATAATTGTATTTAATAAAGGAAGTTGAAATGGATTAAATGTAATAATTCCTAGCGGAGGTCATGTAGCGCCTAATTCAATTGATGGAGAAAGACTTCTATGAAAACCAGTGGAAAAGTTGCAGTCGGGTAAACCGACTTATATATACCCTCACCCTCAGTAAAAACATACAAGTCTCATACTTATAAGTATCGGAAAGTCAAAAGTGACCGTAGCTACCATCATTTGATGTAACATCTGATGAAAAGTCATAATAGCAACCTAAAATACCGAATGCTATAGAAAAATATTGGATGGTACATTTGTATGGGAGGTACCAGAAGGGGAGTTGCCAGACTTCCAAGTTTTTGTCCAAAACTTTGTCTAGCTATAACTGTACTAAATACAAAATGTGGGCAAGATAGCGTTGGTTATACTGATAGTATTAGACGGTTTATCAGGGGCGGGATGGTACATTTGTATGGGAGGTACCAGAAGGGGAGTTGCCAGACTTCCAAGTTTTTGTCCAAAACTTAGCCTAGCTATAGATTTACTAAATACAGAATTTGGGCAAGATCGCGTTGGTCATATTGGTGTTACTACACGATTTCTAAGGTAGGCGGAATGGTACATTTGTATGGGAGGTACCAGAAGGGGAGTTGCCAGACTTCCAAGTTTTTGTCCGAAACTTTATCCAGTTGTACTTTTACCAAATACGTAATTTGGCCAAGATGGGTGTGGGCGTATTGATATTATTACACGATTACTAAAGTGGGCGAAATAGTAGATTTGTATGGGAGGTACCCGAAGGGGTGTGGCCATATAGCCCATATGCAATCCCATAAGCAGTTTTGGGAAAATATTAACCCATGCCAAATTTCAGAGCGATTGTTTAACTCTTTCGAAAGTTATCGTGCGTACCAGCAGGACAGACAGACGGACGGACAGACGGACGGACAGACGGACAGACGGACATGGCTCAAACGATTTAAAAAGTCATGAATCGAATTTGGTTCAAAGAGACTTGGGTTCTAATGTGAATATTTCTAGGTGTTACACTTTTCAGCCGTATCAAATGATATATACCCTCCTACCCGTAGGGTGAGGGTATAAAAAGCTCAAAAAAATGAAACAAAAAATAAAATTTCTGAAAGAATAAAAAGAATTATTCCTCAACGTAATCCCTTAGTAACAGCTAATGTATGAAGACCTTGAAAAGTACCTTCTCGTGGTACATACTTTCGTTATCACTTTGTGTGAACGGAAAAAAAATAACACCAAATTAATTTTTTCTTAATCACTCTTTCAAGTGTTTACTTTATTCGCGAGTTCTTTCTCAATTCGAATCTATCTTAAGACTACTCGATCGGTTCGATCGTACAATATTTATATTTTGTAAATGTCAATCGTTTGGTAAGCAGTTCGTTGGAACTGTTTACCACTTTTTCGTGTGGCCCAAAATTAAGTGGAATTTTGTCTGGTCTGAATTTTGCTTTGGTTTTCAAATTCTTGCCAAAGCGTGAACGGAAATGAAGAAACGGGAAAACTTGGTAGACTAAATTATTTGGCAAACAATTCTTTGGAATTGTTTGTTCTCCCGTTTGTGGTAACGGAAGTGCAAAACGTGTAAAGGAATTGTTGACCGAATTTTGAATGTATGATTTTCCGATTAATTTTGAGTCGGTTTATTTGAGGGGAAATTTGGGAGACATTGTTACGTTAAATTATATTAGCAGGTGTAAGTAGAATATTGGGTAACACCCCCACTGTTAGCTTGAGGCTCCGACGAAATTTGTAAAATTGACATTTTTCGTTTTGCTACAAAAATTATTATTAGTATGATAATCAATATTATTATTAAATCTATGCTTATGCCTATTACATTTGAATTCTTGTTTTGATATATAATTTTGCTTATGGCTTCTTCGTGTTTAATTTGCTTGATATATAGAGATTCTAATTTAATATTTGCCATAGAATTAGATTTTTCTTTTATTTTGGTTATTACGTTTGGTAAAATGAACTTATCATAGATTTTGATTTTAATATTTGAAAAGGTTTTATTAAGTGTTTTAATTTCACAATTTTCAAATTTCAGCAGAAAGTTTCCTTTCATTTTTGTATCCATTCTATTGCAGTTATGTGACATTTCATTAAAAAAGGTTTTAAATATGAGTATACCGGGGATAATTTCTGTTACAATTGTTTGATTTAAATTTTCCATATTACAATGTGCTTCCTTAAAATTAAGTATGTTTGTTAAACATCTATCGTTTATTCTAACTAAGTTTTTTCTTAGATTATCTTTGATGGCGATATCATAAATAGTGTTGTTCAAGTCCACTAATATCTCATAAGTATTGAGAATTATTGATTTATTATCAATATTTGGAATTGGTTCAAATACTATTTTTGATAGAACGTCCTCCGAATATTGTGGAATTAGAAGAATAATCACGATATTATTATTGTCAAGACCTACGGCCACTTTTATGTTCGTATAACTGTCAAAGTCGTTAATTAGGTCTAGTTCGGTTCTTGTCAGTATGTCTGTGGGGATTATTCCGAGTTTGCTAGAAAATACAATTTGTCCTATGTCATCTATATGGTCTTAGTTAATGTATGTATGCATAAATTGCCACGAGTGTAATATTTTTCTGAATTGTATTTCCTATCAATATAAGGCCCTTAAAGGGCATGGATTGATTAATAAATAAAAATAATAATAATAACAAAATTTGGGCAAGATCGCGTTGGGCATATTGATAATATTACACGGTTAATAAGGGACGGGATGGTACATTTGTATTGGAGGTACTAGAAGGGGAGTTGCCAGACTTCCAAGTTTTTGTTCAAAACTTTGTCTAGATATAGATTTACTAAATAAAAATTTTGGCAAGATCGCGTTGGGCATATTGATATTAATTCACGATTTCTGATGTAGGCGGAATGGTACATTTGTATGGGAGGTACCAGAAGGGGAGTTTCCAGACTTCCAAGTTTTTGTCCGAAACTTTGACCTGTTATACCTTTACTAAATACGAAATTTGGCAAAGATCGAACATGCACGTGTTGATGTTATTACACGATTTATAAAGTGGGCGAAATAGCAGATTTGTATGGGAGGTACCCGAAGGGGTGTGGCCATATAGCCCATATGCAATCCCATAAGCAGTTTTGGGAAAATATTAAGCCATGCCAAATTTCAAAGCGATTGCTTAACTCTTTCGAAAGTTATCGTGCGTACCAGCAGGACAGACAGACGGACATGGCTCAAACGATTCAGAAAGTCATGAAACGAATTTGGTTCAAAGACACTTGGGTTCTAATGTGAATATTTCTAGGTGTTACACTTTTGAGCCCTATCAAATGATATATACCCTCCTACCCGTAGGGTGAGGGTATAAAAAGGGTCCTTGAGTTGTTTGTGAATAATTATTTTTAAAAAGAGCATGATGAGCTCATGTAACAGTAATTGCTGAAGTTAATAAAATAATTGTATTTAATAAAGGAAGTTGAAATGGATTAAATGTAATAATTCCTAGCGGAGGTCATGTAGCGCCTAATTCAATTGATGGAGAAAGACTTCTATGAAAACCAGTGGAAAAGTTGCAGTCGGGTAAACCGACTTATATATACCCTCACCCTCAGTAAAAACATACAAGTCTCATACTTATAAGTATCGGAAAGTCAAAAGTGACCGTAGCTACCATCATTTGATGTAACATCTGATGAAAAGTCATAATAGCAACCTAAAATACCGAATGCTATAGAAAAATATTGGATGGTACATTTGTATGGGAGGTACCAGAAGGGGAGTTGCCAGACTTCCAAGTTTTTGTCCAAAACTTTGTCTAGCTATAACTGTACTAAATACAAAATGTGGGCAAGATAGCGTTGGTTATACTGATAGTATTAGACGGTTTATCAGGGGCGGGATGGTACATTTGTATGGGAGGTACCAGAAGGGGAGTTGCCAGACTTCCAAGTTTTTGTCCAAAACTTAGCCTAGCTATAGATTTACTAAATACAGAATTTGGGCAAGATCGCTTTGTTCATATTGGTGTTACTACACGATTTCTAAGGTAGGCGGAATGGTACATTTGTATGGGAGGTACCAGAAGGGGAGTTGCCAGACTTCCAAGTTTTTGTCCGAAACTTTATCCAGTTGTACTTTTACCAAATAAGTAATTTGGCCAAGATGGGTGTGGGCGTATTGATATTATTACACGATTACTAAAGTGGGCGAAATAGTAGATTTGTATGGGAGGTACCCGAAGGGGTGTGGCCATATAGCCCATATGCAATCCCATAAGCAGTTTTGGGAAAATATTAACCCATGCCAAATTTCAGAGCGATTGTTTAACTCTTTCGAAAGTTATCGTGCGTACCAGCAGGACAGACAGACGGACAGACGGACATGGCTCAAACGATTTAAAAAGTCATGAATCGAATTTGGTTCAAAGAGACTTGGGTTCTAATGTGAATATTTCTAGGTGTTACACTTTTCAGCCGTATCAAATGATATATACCCTCCTACCCGTAGGGTGAGGGTATAAAAAGCTCAAAAAAATGAAACAAAAAATAAAATTTCTGAAAGAATAAAAAGAATTATTCCTCAACGTAATCCCTTAGTAACAGCTAATGTATGAAGACCTTGAAAAGTACCTTCTCGTGGTACATACTTTCGTAATCACTTTGTGTGAACGGAAAAAAAATAACACCAAATTAATTTTTTCTTAATCACTCTTTCAAGTGTTTACTTAATTCGCGAGTTCTTTCTCAATTCGAATCTATCTTAAGACTACTCGATCGGTTCGATCGTACAATATTTATATTTTGTAAATGTCAATCGTTTGGTAAGCAGTTCGTTGGAACTGTTTACCACTTTTTCGTGTGGCCCAAAATTAAGTGGAATTTTGTCTGGTCTGAATTTTGCTTTGGTTTTCAAATTCTTGCCAAAGCGTGAACGGAAATGAAGAAACGGGAAAACTTGGTAGACTAAATTATTTGGCAAACAATTCTTTGGAATTGTTTGTTCTCCCGTTTGTGGTAACGGAAGTGCAAAACGTGTAAAGGAATTGTTGACCGAATTTTGAATGTATGATTTTCCGATTAATTTTGAGTCGGTTTATTTGAGGGGAAATTTGGGAGACATTGTTACGTTAAATTATATTAGCAGGTGTAAGTAGAATATTGGGTAACACCCCCACTGTTAGCTTGAGGCTCCGACGAAATTTGTAAAATTGACATTTTTCGTTTTGCTACAAAAATTATTATTAGTATGATAATCAATATTATTATTAAATCTATGCTTATGCCTATTACATTTGAATTCTTGTTTTGATATATAATTTTGCTTATGGCTTCTTCGTGTTTAATTTGCTTGATATATAGAGATTCTAATTTAATATTTGCCATAGAATTAGATTTTTCTTTTATTTTGGTTATTACGTTTGGTAAAATGAACTTATCATAGATTTTGATTTTAATATTTGAAAAGGTTTTATTAAGTGTTTTAATTTCACAATTTTCAAATTTCAGCAGAAAGTTTCCTTTCATTTTTGTATCCATTCTATTGCAGTTATGTGACATTTCATTAAAAAAGGTTTTAAATATGAGTATACCGGGGATAATTTCTGTTACAATTGTTTGATTTAAATTTTCCATATTACAATGTGCTTCCTTAAAATTAAGTATGTTTGTTAAACATCTATCGTTTATTCTAACTAAGTGTTTTCTTAGATTATCTTTGATGGCGATATCATAAATAGTGTTGTTCAAGTCCACTAATATCTCATAAGTATTGAGAATTATTGATTTATTATCAATATTTGGAATTGGTTCAAATACTATTTTTGATAGAACGTCCTCCGAATATTGTGGAATTTAGAAGAATAATCACGATATTATTATTGTCAAGACCTACGGCCACTTTTATGTTCGTATAACTGTCAAAGTCGTTAATTAGGTCTAGTTCGGTTCTTGTCAGTATGTCTGTGGGGATTATTCCGAGTTTGCTAGAAAATACAATTTGTCCTATGTCATCTATATGGTCCCGTAAAAGTGATATATCGTTGTTTATCTGATATATTTGTCCCAAGAATGTAACTTCGTCTTCTAAGGTCGATATTATATTCTGTAAATAGTCTTTGAACCTGTTCAGATAGTTTCCTATCAAGATCTGTTTCTGATTAATGTGTTCGGTAATGTTACGTATCTGATCAGACATAAAATTATTAACGTATGTCAAATTGTCTATTCTGTCTGTCAAGGTTCTTTCATTCCTGTATAATGATCTTTGTGAGTTGTCAATCCGTGTTTCGTCATCACTGTCCATTGATCCTGCTATAAGTTTCAGTCCTTTCCCTAATGCGTTCACCAGTCCGCGTTTCGATCTAAAGTGTGGGTTGAGGTTCTCTATCTTGCCTTTCAACAGGACAAAATTCTTATTTGTCGTATCCAATAAGGTCTTAGTTTCGACTGTGGTCGTATTCAGTTTGCGTATGTTGTCAAGGATTAAGTCGAGTGATTCCGTATAGTGAGTTGTGTTGACAATGTGGAGAATTTTGTTGTACTGTTCGATCACCTTTATTTCATCTATTTTAATCGGTATATATCCGTTGTTGTTGGTTAGGTCCTGTATATCGAGAGTCTGGGCGTTTATCATCGTCAAGAAGAATATTATCAAGATATAGGTTGTCATCTAAAATATAACATCATTTATTAGCCTCAATGGTTGGGTTATCTCTGTCTTGATATTTTTTCTTAGGTCTAACGTGTGTCTTATAGTATTTATGTCCTGTTGTTTTGCTCGCAATATGTTCCTCGTCCACTTTCAAACCATCTATTTTCCTATATTTGCGGTGGTTTTTTCCGCCTCTAATTTCTTTTATGAAGTTAGCTCCTTCTTCTAATTCAACGTCGTTTCTGTCCTTATTCAGTCTTTTAATATAACCTTCCTTCCTTGAAGCTATTTTGTCGTGGATTTCATTATACTTGTCCTCGTGAACCTTTCCATTAACGAAATCTATAGGCTTGATGCCAGTAGTACTGTGTATTGTATTGTTGTAGAATCCAATGATTCTAATTATTTTCTCTTCTATAGTTTCGTCTTTGTAGTGTTCGTTATGTCTAAGGAGTCTTATGTGTTCATTAATCGTGTTGTGCAACCTTTCCACATCGGCATTGGACGTGTGGTTACTATTTGATGTGAAATGAATGTCAATGTTTTCCTCACTTAAGAATTGCCTCATCGAAAAGATGATAGACGTCGAAAAGCTGCAATCACAACCGACAGCACAAGCCTACTCCACGAAGCTATCTCATCTCCTCCTGCTAAACCCTCCTCCTCCCGATGATATCAGCGAACAATGGCAACACATATACAACTCCATGACGAAGGCCGCCGAAGAAGAAATTGGTTACCGAAAGCGGCAACAAAGGAACCAATGGTACGATGAGGAGTGTAAAGCCGCCACCGAAGTTAAGAACGTTGCATATAGGGCGACACTCGCGCCGATGGCAACGCGAGCTGTGTTGGAGCGATACCGAGAGTTGAGGAGGGAGGAAAATCGTCTATTCCGAAGAAAGAAAAAAGAGATGGAAAGACGGAAATGTGAGGAGATTGAGTTCAATGGAAATAGAAATGATGCCAGAAAATTCTACCAACGAGTAAAACATCAAAGCCAAGACTCGTCTACTGGTGACAGACACGTCGAGTGTGCTGAGGATTTGGAAGAAACATTTCGCCAGCCTGTTAGCGGCTGAAGAATCCGGCGAAGAAAACATCCCGCAACCAATCTTAGATGATGGTGTTGAATGTCCACCCCCTAACCCAGATGAGGTCAAAGCAGCAATATCCCGGCTTAAGAACAACAAGGCCGCTGGTGCTGATGGAATTCCAGCAGAGCTGTATAAGACCGGAGGAGAACAGCTGATAAGGTGCATGCATCAGCTAGTCTGCACCATCTGGGAGAATGAATGCATGTCTAATGATTGGAACCTCAGCGTACTATGCCCAATACACAAGAAAGGAGACAAATCCGTTTGCGCCAACTACCGCGGAATAAGTCTCTTATCCATCTCATATAAAATACTATCTAGCATATTGTGTGAAAGATTGAAGCCAAAACTCGAAGAACTGATTCAGCCCTATCAGTGTGGCTTCAGGCCGAATAAATCCACCGTCGACCAAATCTTCACACTTCGCCAGATCCTGGAAAAGACCCATGAAATGCAAAGCGATACATACCATCTATTCATCGACTATAAAGCCGCCTTCGACACGCAAACGTCGCGGCGAAAGAAAGGCGACATAGTGAAGGCCGGCAATTGCAACGTCGAGGTAGTGGAAGAATTTGTATACCTCGGCTCCGCCATTAATAGAAATAATAATGTCAGCATCGAAATAAAGCGAAGGATCGTGCTGGCAAATAGATGTTATTTCGGGCTCAACAAACAATTCAGGAACAGAGCCCTCTCTCGTCGAACTAAAATAACACTGTACAACACTCTTATTCTGCCTGTGCTTCTTTATGGCGCTGAAGCATGGGTACTTGCGAAAGCAGATGAAGCTGTGCTGGGTGTTTTTGAGAGAAAAATCCTTCGAAAAATCTATGGCCCGATCTGTGTTAACGAGGAGTATAGACGTCGAACGAACCGTGAACTGTATGAGCTATATCCCGACATGAACGTAGTCAAGCGCATCAAAATACAGCGATTGCGCTGGCTGGGTCATGTCGGTCGAATGAATACAAACGCTCCAGCCAGAAAGGCGTTGGACGACAACTACCACGGAAAGCGCAGACAGGGAAGACCGAGACTCCGGTGGAGGGACCAAGTGGAAGAAGACATGAAAATCCTTGGTATCACGAACTGGAGAAGACAAACAGAAGACCGAAATGCTTGGAAATCATTTATTAAGCAGGCCAAGACTAACAACAGGTTGTAGAGCCAACTTAAGTAAGTAAGTAAGTAAGAATTGCCTCATCGGAATGGCCTTAAAACCCAGTTCGTTGTCAACTATTATCTTTCCCATCTTTCCATATGTATTTATAAACTGGAGAAGTTTGGTCTTAAATTCTGTCCATGATCTTCCGATTATTTTGTAGGCCACAGCAAATTTCGAAAACTTGTCTATCATTGTCATAAAAAGAGTTTTTCCTAATGAATAAAAAACATCTATATGTACTATTTTACGTGGGTTATTCGGTGTTTCTGTGATCTTAAAAGGGATTTTAGGAGGGTTCCTGTCGTATTTCTCGAGATTACATATCTCACAGTTATTAATGAATTGGGTTACCCTTAGTTTTAATTTTGGATTATATATCTTGATCTTCAATTCTTCGAATACAGCCTGTATTCCTCTGTGATTCTTATCTAAGTGTTCCTTCTCTATAACTTCCGTTAATTTGAGTTCGTCTTCTATATCCTCCAATTTTCTAGAGCATCTTATTATTCTAAAATTCTTATTCTCCGAAAATAGTTCACAGTAAGTATTGCGAAATGTATCATAGAGCTCTTCGTCTATCATAATTGCGTTTATGTGGTCTGGGTCAAAGTGGGTCTTCAACAAGGTGATTGCATATTCTCTGTCGAGAATTTGTATTCCTATGGTTTTCCTAGTATTCTGGAAAAATTTCTCGTTCTTTATTCTCGCCGAGACCGATGTTATCTTTTTTAAAATAATTTGAGTTCTAAACATATTGATAGGTGAATTGCTTTCCTTTATGGCCGACTCATGGGATACTAGTAAGTTAACGTCTGGGATTACTCGTTCGATTCTAGATAATGCGTCGGCATTGCTATTTTTCGTACCTTTCTTATAAACTTGATCTCATAATCGAATTCCGATAATCTGAGTCTCCATCTAACGAGTTTAGAATTTGGTTCCTTAATTGAAAAGAGCCATGTCAACGGTCTGTGGTCGGTCTCAATCAGAAATTTTCGTCCACTGTTAGCTTGAGGCTCCGACGAAATTTGTAAAATTGACATTTTTCGTTTTGCTACAAAAATTATTATTAGTATCATAATCAATATTATTATTAAATCTATGCTTATGCCTATTACATTTGAATTCTTGTTTTGATATATAATTTTGCTTATGGCTTCTTCGTGTTTAATTTGCTTGATATATAGAGATTCTAATTTAATATTTGCCATAGAATTAGATTTTTCTTTTATTTTGGTTATTACGTTTGGTAAAATGAACTTATCATAGATTTTGATTTTAATATTTGAAAAGGTTTTATTAAGTGTTTTAATTTCACATTTTTCCATTCATTTTTGTATCCATTCTATTGCAGTTATGTGACATTTCATTAAAAAAGGTTTTAAATATGAGTATACCGGGGATCATTTCTGTTACAATTGTTTGATTTAAATTTTCCATATTACAATGTGCTTCCTTAAAATTAAGTATGTTTGTTAAACATCTATCGTTTATTCTAACTAAGTGTTTTCTTAGATTATCTTTGATGGCGATATCATAAATAGTGTTGTTCAAGTCCACTAATATCTCATAAGTATTGAGAATTATTGATTTATTATCAATATTTGGAATTGGTTCAAATACTATTTTTGATAGAACGTCCTCCGAATATTGTGGAATTTAGAAGAATAATCACGATATTATTATTGTCAAGACCTACGGCCACTTTTATGTTCGTATAACTGTCAAAGTCGTTAATTAGGTCTAGTTCGGTTCTTGTCAGTATGTCTGTGGGGATTATTCCGAGTTTGCTAGAAAATACAATTTGTCCTATGTCATCTATATGGTCCCGTAAAAGTGATATATCGTTGTTTATCTGATATATTTGTCCCAAGAATGTAACTTCGTCTTCTAAGGTCGATATTATATTCTGTAAATAGTCTTTGAACCTGTTCAGATAGTTTCCTATCAAGATCTGTTTCTGATTAATGTGTTCGGTAATGTTACGTATCTGATCAGACATAAAATTATTAACGTATGTCAAATTGTCTATTCTGTCTGTCAAGGTTCTTTCATTCCTGTATAATGATCTTTGTGAGTTGTCAATCCGTGTTTCCTCATCACTGTCCATTGATCCTGCTATAAGTTTCAGTCCTTTCCCTAATGCGTTCACCAGTCCGCGTTTCGATCTAAAGTGTGGGTTGAGGTTCTCTATCTTGCCTTTCAACAGGACAAAATTCTTATTTGTCGTATCCAATAAGGTCTTAGTTTCGACTGTGGTCGTATTCAGTTTGCGTATGTTGTCAAGGATTAAGTCGAGTGATTCCGTATAGTGAGTTGTGTTGACAATGTGGAGAATTTTGTTGTACTGTTCGATCACCTTTATTTCATCTATTTTAATCGGTATATATCCGTTGTTGTTGGTTAGGTCCTGTATATCGAGAGTCTGGGCGTTTATCATCGTCAAGAAGAATATTATCAAGATATAGGTTGTCATCTAAAATATAACATCATTTATTAGCCTCAATGGTTGGGTTATCTCTGTCTTGATATTTTTTCTTAGGTCTAACGTGTGTCTTATAGTATTTATGTCCTGTTGTTTTGCTCGCAATATGTTCCTCGTCCACTTTCAAACCATCTATTTTCCTATATTTGCGGTGGTTTTTTCCGCCTCTAATTTCTTTTATGAAGTTAGCTCCTTCTTCTAATTCAACGTCGTTTCTGTCCTTATTCAGTCTTTTAATATAACCTTCCTTCCTTGAAGCTATTTTGTCGTGGATTTCATTATACTTGTCCTCGTGAACCTTTCCATTAACGAAATCTATAGGCTTGATGCCAGTAGTACAGTGTATTGTATTGTTGTAGAATCCAATGATTCTAATTATTTTCTCTTCTATAGTTTCGTCTTTGTAGTGTTCGTTATGTCTAAGGAGTCTTATGTGTTCATTAATCGTGTTGTGCAACCTTTCCACATCGGCATTGGACGTGTGGTTACTATTTGATGTGAAATGAATGTCAATGTTTTCCTCACTTAAGAATTGCCTCATCGAAAAGATGATAGACGTCGAAAAGCTGCAATCACAACCGACAGCACAAGCCTACTCCACGAAGCTATCTCATCTCCTCCTGCTAAACCCTCCTCCTCCCGATGATATCAGCGAACAATGGCAACACATATACAACTCCATGACGAAGGCCGCCGAAGAAGAAATTGGTTACCGAAAGCGGCAACAAAGGAACCAATGGTACGATGAGGAGTGTAAAGCCGCCACCGAAGTTAAGAACGTTGCATATAGGGCGACACTCGCGCCGATGGCAACGCGAGCTGTGTTGGAGCGATACCGAGAGTTGAGGAGGGAGGAAAATCGTCTATTCCGAAGAAAGAAAAAAGAGATGGAAAGACGGAAATGTGAGGAGATTGAGTTCAATGGAAATAGAAATGATGCCAGAAAATTCTACCAACGAGTAAAACATCAAAGCCAAGACTCGTCTACTGGTGACAGACACGTCGAGTGTGCTGAGGATTTGGAAGAAACATTTCGCCAGCCTGTTAGCGGCTGAAGAATCCGGCGAAGAAAACATCCCGCAACCAATCTTAGATGATGGTGTTGAATGTCCACCCCCTAACCCAGATGAGGTCAAAGCAGCAATATCCCGGCTTAAGAACAACAAGGCCGCTGGTGCTGATGGAATTCCAGCAGAGCTGTATAAGACCGGAGGAGAACAGCTGATAAGGTGCATGCATCAGCTAGTCTGCACCATCTGGGAGAATGAATGCATGTCTAATGATTGGAACCTCAGCGTACTATGCCCAATACACAAGAAAGGAGACAAATCCGTTTGCGCCAACTACCGCGGAATAAGTCTCTTATCCATCTCATATAAAATACTATCTAGCATATTGTGTGAAAGATTGAAGCCAAAACTCGAAGAACTGATTCAGCCCTATCAGTGTGGCTTCAGGCCGAATAAATCCACCGTCGACCAAATCTTCACACTTCGCCAGATCCTGGAAAAGACCCATGAAATGCAAAGCGATACATACCATCTATTCATCGACTATAAAGCCGCCTTCGACACGCAAACGTCGCGGCGAAAGAAAGGCGACATAGTGAAGGCCGGCAATTGCAACGTCGAGGTAGTGGAAGAATTTGTATACCTCGGCTCCGCCATTAATAGAAATAATAATGTCAGCATCGAAATAAAGCGAAGGATCGTGCTGGCAAATAGATGTTATTTCGGGCTCAACAAACAATTCAGGAACAGAGCCCTCTCTCGTCGAACTAAAATAACACTGTACAACACTCTTATTCTGCCTGTGCTTCTTTATGGCGCTGAAGCATGGGTACTTGCGAAAGCAGATGAAGCTGTGCTGGGTGTTTTTGAGAGAAAAATCCTTCGAAAAATCTATGGCCCGATCTGTGTTAACGAGGAGTATAGACGTCGAACGAACCGTGAACTGTATGAGCTATATCCCGACATGAACGTAGTCAAGCGCATCAAAATACAGCGATTGCGCTGGCTGGGTCATGTCGGTCGAATGAATACAAACGCTCCAGCCAGAAAGGCGTTGGACGACAACTACCACGGAAAGCGCAGACAGGGAAGACCGAGACTCCGGTGGAGGGACCAAGTGGAAGAAGACATGAAAATCCTTGGTATCACGAACTGGAGAAGACAAACAGAAGACCGAAATGCTTGGAAATCATTTATTAAGCAGGCCAAGACTAACAACAGGTTGTAGAGCCAACTTAAGTAAGTAAGTAAGTAAGAATTGCCTCATCGGAATGGCCTTAAAACCCAGTTCGTTGTCAACTATTATCTTTCCCATCTTTCCATATGTATTTATAAACTGGAGAAGTTTGGTCTTAAATTCTGTCCATGATCTTCCGATTATTTTGTAGGCCACAGCAAATTTCGAAAACTTGTCTATCATTGTCATAAAAAGAGTTTTTCCTAATGAATAAAAAACATCTATATGTACTATTTTACGTGGGTTATTCGGTGTTTCTGTGATCTTAAAAGGGATTTTAGGAGGGTTCCTGTCGTATTTCTCGAGATTACATATCTCACAGTTATTAATGAATTGGGTTATCCTTAGTTTTAATTTTGGATTATATATCTTGATCTTCAATTCTTCGAATACAGCCTGTATTCCTCTGTGATTCTTATCTAAGTGTTCCTTCTCTATAACTTCCGTTAATTTGAGTTCGTCTTCTATATCCTCCAATTTTCTAGAGCATCTTATTATTCTAAAATTCTTATTCTCCGAAAATAGTTCACAGTAAGTATTGCGAAATGTATCATAGAGCTCTTCGTCTATCATAATTGCGTTTATGTGGTCTGGGTCAAAGTGGGTCTTCAACAAGGTGATTGCATATTCTCTGTCGAGAATTTGTATTCCTATGGTTTTCCTAGTATTCTGGAAAAATTTCTCGTTCTTTATTCTCGCCGAGACCGATGTTATCTTTTTTAAAATAATTTGAGTTCTAAACATATTGATAGGTGAATTGCTTTCCTTTATGGCCGACTCATGGGATACTAGTAAGTTAACGTCTGGGATTACTCGTTCGATTCTAGATAATGCGTCGGCATTGCTATTTTTCGTACCTTTCTTATAAACTTGATCTCATAATCGAATTCCGATAATCTGAGTCTCCATCTAACGAGTTTAGAATTTGGTTCCTTAATTGAAAAGAGCCATGTCAACGGTCTGTGGTCGGTCTCAATCAGAAATTTTCGTCCGAAAAGGTATGGCCTGAAATATTTGGTGGCCCAAATGATAGCCAATAGTTCTTTTCCTATTGTGCTGTAATTGATCTGATGTTCATTAAGTGTCCGACTTGCATAGCAAATTGGGTGGTCATCTTGGGAAAGTATGGCGCCCAGTGCATAATTACTAACATCTGTCGTGAGAGTGAACTTCTTTGAAAAGTCAGGGTATGCGAGAATTGGATCATTAGTCAGGAGTATTTTGAATGTATTGAAACTGTCTTGGTATCTTTGGTCAGAGGGATTAACTTTAGCTTCCTTTTTCAAGAAAATTTTCATCGGTTTAGCAATCAGTGAATTGTCCTTAATGAACTTTCTATAATAATCCTAAAAATTGTTTAATTTGTCTTGGAGTTTTGGGCAAAGGAAAATTAATAACGCATTCGATCTTTTTCGGGTTGGGTTTTATTCCGTTTTGGGTAACCACATGTCCGAGGAACTCGGTTTCCCTTTTGAAGAATTCTGATTTATCCAGTTGTACTTTTAAGTTGGCTTCTTCTAATCGCTGAAAAATTAGCTTTATTGACTGTACATGTTCCTGGAGGGAGGTAGAAAATATAATTATGTCATCGAGATAGACAAGACATATTTTGTTGATGTATTCTTGTGGAACTGTATTCATTAATCTTTGGAATGTTGCAGGAGCGGTTTTTAAACCAAATGGCATTCTCAAAAATTCATAATGTCCTCCTTCGACGGTGAAAGCTGTCTTATGAACATCGGTTTCGTCAACTTCTATCTGGTAGAAACCTTTGGCTAGATCTAGTGTTGTAAAATACAAGCATTTTCCATGTTTATCAAGTATTTCTTCAATATTTGGGATAGGATAACGGTCGTCTATGGTGACTTCGTTTAATTTCCTATAGTCGACTACGAGTCGTCATTTCTTTTTTTCGCTCGCATCCTCCTTTTTGGGTACGATCCAAATAGGTGCAGAGTACGGGGATTTACTATGTCGTATTATTCCATTATCTAACATCTCTTGAATTTGGTTCTGTACTTCTTCCTTGTGGATATAAGGGTACCTGTACGATTTAGAATAAATTGGAATTTTGTTTGTTGTATTTATTTTGTGTTTTACTGCATTAGTAAACGTTAGATTGGAATCGGACCGGTAAAATATGTTATGGTAACGTTTTATTACTTTCAGGATCTCGGCCTTTTCTTCGGAGTTCATGTGAGCAGTACGAATTTGTTGTAGATTGGAATCTGACCGGTAAAATATGTTATGGTAACGTTTTATTACTTTCAGGATCTCGGCCTTTTCTTCGGAGTTCATGTGAGCAGTACGAATTTGTTGTAATATTGGTTCAGAATGTTGAAATTCCTTATCCATTCCGCAGAAATTTTTTGCATCGACTTTTGTCAGATCTGCTTTATTAATATGTACTATGTCCACACTGTCAACGGAAGTCTGCATCTCGACTTTAAAGTTCTGGACGTCATATAGTCCTTCTTGAAGAATTAAATCACCTGTGTTATTACGTTGTTCCTTGAGGTGAACAAGTCCATTTTCTTCTGCCACTACAAATTGGATTGTTCGAGTTTTGCCAAATAAAAGAAGAATTTGTTTGTCATCAATGGTTAAAGTATTATTCGTGTAATCTATTTTTGCCTTGAAGCGTTTAAGGACATCGTTTCCGATTATTCCATCGTAAAGTCATGAAATTTACACTCTATCAAGTTAAATTTTTCATTGGAGTTGCCAAGTTCAGAGAAAAGGGGTACTCTATATATGATGGTGGTTTTTATCTGGTTTTGGAGAGTCTTGAGTGTCAGTGATCCTGATTTTATTCTCCATTTTGGGTTACATAATCCAGGATTTACTATGGAGTGTGTAGCTCCAGTGTCTATGATGAATTTTAATTTACCTTTTACTATTATATGGGGTAGTTCTCCTGTGAGGCCTGTATAAGAAAATTTTCGGAAGTGTTAATATCATCATGTTGGTTGGAGTTGTCTACAACCATATTTATATCCATGGGTTCGGGAATTTGTCGGTTGTTCATTTGGTAATTATGTTGGCGTTGTCCATAATTTTCGGGTCGGGGTTGGTGGTAATCGTTATTAGGCTGTGCCCAATTACGTTGATGATTATTCCAATTGGGTCCGTTCGGTTGGGAGGTATTATGTTGGTTGTATCTGATTTGGTTTCCTCGGTTATCAATATTGGGTCTTGGTTGAATGCTATATTGAGGCGTTTGGTTCCTGTGTCCGTTTTGCTGAGTTCTGTTATTGTCTTGTTTTCACTTTTCATTATTTTGTTTTTGGTCGTCCTTTTGGTAGTTCTGCTTATTTGGTTGTTTTCCATTATGTCCAAAAATTCCATTTGGACCTGTGGAATAAGCATACCCGGATTGAAACAGAATCTCCATAGCTCCTTCCAAATTGTCCGGATTTCTACAAGTAAGCATTGTTTTCATGGGTTCGGGTATTTTTTCTTTAAAGACGTTCAGAGCTGTCCTCATGTTATTTCTTGCACACTCGTTAGCTGCTGATCCTGCTCCTATTAAGGTAATAGTCTTGTTGTTAAGACTCCTAAGGCGTTGTTTTATGTCGTTATAGAACTCCACACAGTTGGTTCTGAAGGTAGTACTCTTCAATTTGTCGAAAAGTTCCTCCAAACTGCATTTTTCACCAAAATTGTTAACAAGGATTGTCTTAACGTCTTCCCAAGATTGTGCTTGGCAATTAATTTCTATTATTTCCCTATCCTTTCCTTTAAGCTTACTCTTGATTATGTCGCTGAATAAATACTGCGACTGTTCATCATAGGCTCTTAGAATAGGATGAACTCTTTCTATTAAATTAGGGAACGTCTGAAGATCCCGGTGAACTCGTTAAATTCTGGAAGACGATCCAGATACTTAAGGGGATCGATTCTAACGGATAGAGGGGTGACTGGTTCTGCAATTTCTCCTTGGTCACTAGGGTCAATAGTCTCTCTTTTACAAGTTACAAGTGAATTCGACGTCTTCGTCTTCTATTAATCCGTCTATTGCTACTAAGTCTTGGGGGCGAATATTGTCTTCTTGTCCGATGTCTTCGTTAACGTCGCACTGTGGCGCCTTTTCCCTAAAAGCGTTGCAAAAATCAAAAATTTGACAGAAGAATATGATAAAATGAATAATTACATCTGATAGAGAACTTCTCACTGATTAAGAATCCAAAAAAATTTTTGAAATCGGATAAAAATTATGAATTCTGGCGTCAATCAAAGTTGACAATTTTTCGAACTTACAAAAAATGTTTAAATAAAAAAAAAATATCATCTTTTGAATTGAATTTCAGGCAAACTATGCAACCGATCATTAATTTTTTGGTGTCGGATGAGAGGTATGTTAATTCCAATGAGACGATGTAGAAAAAGGGTTATTCGGTCCAATATTTTTTTTCAGGCGCAATTTTGCAAACACATGATATTTGGGTCATTTTTCACACTTAATAGAATAGAACAAAAAAAGTGACGGTTTGTGACGGGAACTATTAAACAGAGGTTGTTAAGTATTTAATACTCTAACTTATTTTCTTGAAATTGGGTGCCCATACTTGCCCGTGTACATGAAAAAACAATAAAACTGTAACAAATTTTACTACAAAAAGATACATTTAATTGTAGTGCCATCTCTGATGACACGCAACCCTGCAATAACTCTCCACTAATTATCTACTACTATTTTTTACAACTGTAAGAAAGTCTTGTTAAGTATTAAGTAAAGAGAAATGACAATTTAAATTACAAAATTTTTTTTTTAAATTGTGAGCAATATTTTACAAAAAATTTAAAAATAATTTAAAAAAAACATTTTTTTGTAAATCTTTTCTTTAAATCTTTTCTGTAAATCTTTTCTTAAATCATAAAAGCCTTTAAAAAGAAACATAAAACATTTAAAATGTTAAAAAACATTTTATTATACTTCCCATAACATTGATTTTTCCACGTATTTCAACTTTGCTAACCCATAAGTAGGCCCCTACAAAGCGTAGCACCCTTTCCAAACGCTCATTTCATAGGCTGAATAGTTATCTATCATATGCTGTTTAAAGTGTTCAATTATCTTATTCGGTTCAAAAGATATGATTTTTGCAACGAAAAAACTCAAATGGCGCCACTGTGCGTCGGTCGAATATCCGTCGTTCGATTCAAAACCTGAGTCAAGTGTTCGAGTTAATTCTACTATTTCCACTTCTATTCCCAATTCTAAATCGGAAGGATAATCCGAAACTGATTCAGTGTCGCTCATTAAACGCAAGAAAAAAAATCGTATTTTGTACTACAAAATATGCGTTCACAAGGATAAATTCCTTTTTTTTTAACTAAGGATATAGAGTCCTTTTATTTTATTTTTGTTTTTCGAACTCACGGATGGATCTTATCTTTTAAGTCCTTCTATTTTTGGTTCCACGATTAAACGTTGAAACGTATATATGTTCGATACATATATCGCGGATCCTACCGACTGCGCCACTTTCGTAATCACTTTGTGTGAACGGAAAAAAAATAACACCAAATTAATTTTTTCTTAATCACTCTTTCAAGTGTTTACTTTATTCGCGAGTTCTTTCTCAATTCGAATCTATCTTAAGACTACTCGATCGGTTCGATCGTACAATATTTATATTTTGTAAATGTCAATCGTTTGGTAAGCAGTTCGTTGGAACTGTTTACCACTTTTTCGTGTGGCCCAAAATTAAGTGGAATTTTGTCTGGTCTGAATTTTGCTTTGGTTTTCAAATTCTTGCCAAAGCGTGAACGGAAATGAAGAAACGGGAAAACTTGGTAGACTAAATTATTTGGCAAACAATTCTTTGGAATTGTTTGTTCTCCCGTTTGTGGTAACGGAAGTGCAAAACGTGTAAATTAATTGTTGACCGAATTTTGAATGTATGATTTTCCGATTGATTTTGAGTCGGTTTATTTAGGGGAAATTTGGGAGACATTGTTACGTTAAATTATATTAGCAGGTGTAAGTAGAATATTGGGTGACACTATAACAATACATCTCGTCACCATTTATAAACTGTTAAAATTGTAATTAAATTACCAAGTAAAAATAAAGAATTATCATATTGATGAAATCATTTTACTATTCCAGCAACAGTTGTTATGGCTCCAATTGAAGCTGTTAAAGATCATGGACTATAATCTACTAAATGAAATGGATGATTTGAATGAGATGACATTAATTTACTTCTCTACAATAAAGGATTCTAAGAACTGCAAATACATATGATTGAATTAATGCAACTGCAGATTCTAAAACTAATCAAGCAATTCGAGTAATTAATAGTAAACTTAATAAAATTGTTGATATTGAGGGTCCTGTATTTCCTAATAATGTTAGTAATAAGTGACCAACAATTATATTAGCAGTTAATCGAACTGCTAATGTTCCTGGTCGAATTACATTTCTAATAGTTTGAATACAAACTATAAATGGTATTAAAATTGCAGGAGTTCCTTGAGGAATTAAATGAGCAAATATATGTTGAGTATTATTCATCCAAATAATATAAAACATAATCATAATGGAAGAGCTAATGAAAGAGTTAAAGTTAAATGACTTGTACTAGTAAAAATATAAGGAAATAAACCTATAAAATTATTAAATAGAATTATAGAAAATAAAGATACAAAAATTAATGTACATCCATTTATACCTATTGGTCCTAAAAGAGTTTTGAATTCTTTATGTAAAATAGATAAAATATTATTTAAAAAAATATGGTATCGGGAAGGAATTAATCAATATATAGATGGAATTATCAAAATTCCTAAGAAAGTACTTAAACAATTTAATGATAAATTAAAGATACTTGAAGAAGGATCAAATACAGAAAATAAATTAGTTATCATTTTCAATTAAAAGAATTTATTTTACATACATTTTTATTTATTAACGATTTAGGTATTATAGGATTATATGAATAATAATTTATTATATTAAAAATTATAAATGTAATTGAAAAGATAATAAATAAACTTAATCAACCAATTGGGGCTATTTGATGAATTAACAAATATTAGAATAGTATAATAATTTTAGTTTGACAAATATTTTTAACTAATTTTTTTTTTTCATTAGAAGTAATTGCTAATTTACTATAAAATGGTTTAAGAGACCAATACTTGCTTTCAGTCATCTAATGAAGAATTTACATTAGAAGTTCATTTGATAAAATAATTTACTGCAATTCTTTCGATTACAATTGGTATGAATCTATGGTTTGCTCCACAAATTTCTGAACATTGACCATAAAATAATCCTGGTCGATTAATTAAAAAATTAGTTTGATTTAGTCGACCAAGTGTTCCATCTACTTTTACTCCTAAAGCTGGAATAGTTCAAGAATGAATTACGTCAGCTGCTGTTACTAAAATTCGAATTTGGGAATTTATAGGTAATACAATTCGATTATCTACATCTACTAAAAAAAATTATATATTGTTAATTCATTTGTGGGAATTATATAAGAATCAAATTCAATATTATTAAAATCTGAATATTCATACCTTCAATATCATTGATGTCCAATAGCCTTTAAAGTGATTGAAGGTTCATTAATTTCATCTAGTAAATATAATAGTCGTAGTGAAGGGAAAGCAATAAATAATAAAATAACTGCTGGTAAAATTGTTCAAATAATTTCCATAGTTTGACCATGTAATAGGAATCGATTTACATAATTATTAAAAAATAATATAAATATTAAGTATCTTACTAGTACAGTAATTATTACTAAAATTATAAGAGTATGATCATGAAAAAAAATTAATTGTTCTATTAAAGGGGAAGAACTATCTTGTAAACCTAAATTTGCTCATGTTGACATTTATTTTCTAATAAAAGTGAAATACTTTATATATGAAGCTTAAATCCATTGCACTAATCTGCCATATTAGAAATTAGTTAATAAAGGCAATTCAGAGTAACTATGTTCTGCAGGAGGGGTATTTTGTAGTCATTCATTTGAAGAATTTAATTGAATAGGGAAAATTACTTGTCGTTGAGAAATTAAACTTTCTTAAAAAATATAAAATTCCTAATAATGAAATTGTAGACCCAATTGTAGAAATTACATTTCATGTAGAATTTGCATCTGGATAATCTGAATATCGTCGAGGTATTCCAGCTAACCCTAAAAAATTTTGAGCGAAACAAGTTAAATTTACTCCAATAAATATACAGGCATGTCACAGAAACCCAAATCGACAAATTTTGAAACCAAAACGTTTTTAGCTTCTCCAGAAAAAGGAAATCGAAAAAAATTATTGATTTGAAACCCATGACAAAATCTGAAGTGAAATTGAAATCAATTTCAACTTAAACTCCAAATTGCAATGAAATTCTGTTCAAAATTAATTATGAATATAGCTTTTATTAAAAAATATACTAAATACGTTGAGTATGATAATTTTAACATCTTTTTTAACGTATAAAGTATCAGGCATGTCAAAGAATTGCCATCGCCTCAATTGTGTGATCTTGTCACATATAAAATTGGCAGCCTTAACCAAAAACAACACTTAAACCCAAAAAAAAAAAAATATCTGAAGGAAACTCCGCAAAGAAATGTAAGTATTTGTTTTAATATTAAAATTAATAGCTAATTTTTACATATATAAAGGGGCAAGCACAAGAACATCGCTCAATTTTTAAATTTTTTTTATAAATTTTATGGAATTCCACCAAGATGTTGCGAGAGGTTACGTGAAAGAAGACAAGGTGGTCGGACAAAGGATCCGATGCTTCCCTTAGACGTCGGCGATCTAATTTAATTTGAGAATGTGCCTTTCTCCCTTCTTCCATCACAGCAACAGTCGAAACACCAGGCATATTTTTTGATTTGTTTACTTTATTTTAATTAAAATCACAGTCAAAGTGTGGAGACGTATCGAAATTTTTGACGGCGGTGGGTAAACCAACTGTTTCTAATTTCAATGCTACCATATTTTTAATAGAAATATTCGATTTCCATTTTTTCTTGATTTCATCAAACCCAGGAATTTTTGAAGAAGCAAAATTAAAATGTTAGGGTTTGGAAACACGAATTCAAATCGATTTCGCAAAATTTCTGTGACATGCCTGTATAATAGCAAATACAGCTCCTATAGATAAGACATAACACCGTGTTACAAAAAATAGATTTTTGTTCTGTCCTATGAACCATATGCACATATTCGGAAAGAGGGGAAAAAATAAAAATACATGTATCGGCGATTTTCATGTACACGTCAGAATTTTTTTTTTTTTAAGTTTGAAGTATAAAGCTCGTTGTGGCCTGTGTGAAAGCCTTTCGACTGATTTTTAACCCCTTTTTCAGTGATCCAATCGAGCTGATTTTTGGCAGGCAGACTCGTGGAAATGTCTGTATCACGTCAAATTTTTTAAAAACAATTTTTATCAATTCTCAGATTTTCCCCAATTTTTATTATTTTTAAAATAAAATATTTTTTTCACTTTTCTTAGCATAACTTGAAGAGACTCCAAATTTTTAAGCGTTACGAAAAAAAATGTTTTTCGACCCATCCTACTCGATATAGATGTAGTTAACCAATAGTAATCTTCTAACACTAAACAGTTTTTGACTTTTACAACACTGACAGATGTAATAAGGAATTGCAATATTGTTTTAAGTTCTGTCGTGCGAAAACGTATCTGAAAAAAATGCAGTGTCCGACGCGAAATAACTTTTGTTACGTTTGTGGCTTATTCGCACCAAGTAAAAATTTGAAAAATATTACTAAAACAGTGGTGAATTCGTTTCAGGTAGTCGTGTGCGACTATTGCTATAGAAATTTGTGCAAGTTTACTGATGGAAGGTCAACAATAAAGTACGCTGTACCAACAATTTGGCTACCACGTACGGAGCACTGCAATGAATTGTGCTAGTTTTGTGTAACTTTTGCTCAAACAAAAGGGTACCAATACATTCACCGCAACAAAATTCGCTACGCTAATGTAGAATCGGTAATTCCGGCAGTTCTATACTCACCAGAAGAGCGTGTAGCGGCTTCAGTGGATATTTTTGATAATGTTCCCGAAATAAGCGATGCAGAATCAACAGTTGTACCAACACTGCTATCATGTTTTCTTGCATCGAATGCGAGAGTCCACAAGTATCGGAATTTGTGGCAACACCCAGTGAAATTGGGACTGCAATGCCGCATTTAATAACGCAAGCCGACTTCAATGACCTCGTACGAGACGGAAATTTGTCGAGGAGAACAGCAGAACTCTTTGCATCACGCTTTAAGCAGTGGAATATAGTGGCGGCTGATTTTAAAATAACAGTAGCTCGTGATCGAGGTAGCACTATTCCATATGACCAATTTTTTAAATTGCACGAAGATCGGAAAAAAAAACCTTGGCTTATTGTTATGATATTGATTCGATGTTTGCAAAAATCGGTAACACTCATATTTCAGAGGAGTGGCGACTTTTAATCGATGCATCGGTCAACAGCCTTAAAGTCGTGCTGCTGAAACATACGAAGGCATGGAATTAATATTACAGCTGATAAAGTACAAAGAGCATAATTGGAAAATATGCTGCGATCTGAAAGTGGTCGGTTTACTCATGGGTGTTAAGCGTGGATTTCCAACCCACCAGTGCTTTTTGTGTACATGTGAAGGTCGAAAAAGAGATGAGCATTACACTGAATTTAAGTGGAAGCCACGTAAAGTAGGCGTAGAAAGTATGGACAATCTACCATTGGTGCAACCGTCGCATATCATTTTGCCTTTACTACACATTAAGCTCGGTCTCGTATCAAATTTTGTTAAAAAACTGGATCGTGACGGCGAGGCCATTGCAACTTTGCGCAAAATTTTTCCGAAATTGAGCGGCGCAAAGATTCATGCAGGTATTTTTAAGTCAAGAAGTCATTCAGTAACTTTATGTTTATTAATGGTTTTTTTGAATTAAGGTGTTTTCAATGGTCCGCAGATAAAAAAAATAATTGCAAGTTCTGAATTTTCATCAAAATTAAATGCTATCGAACAACGTGCATGGAAAGGTACAGTTGCCGTTATTGAGCAGTTTCTTGGCAACAAACGAGCCGTCAATTATAGAAATATTGTAGCAGAAATGGTTTCGGCATATGGAGAAATGGAATAATGTCGCCAACGATCCATTATCTTCACAATCATTTTTTTTTTTGTGACTAACACTCAGGGGCTGCCCCCTATAAATGCAATGCACTGTATTAGTGATGGGAAAGAAGGGTAATGGAGGGAGGATAGAGGGAGTAGTGTTTGTTGACGTTGGCCTTGAATTTGGTAATGTCATAGCAGGCAGGAAAAACACTTGCAGGAAGATTATTCCACAAACGAACAGTCCGGCTGAAGAACGAATTTTCTCTATAATGCGTCGTCCGGTCAACCGGCCATTTGACAATGAACGGATGAGAGACCCTGGATAGCCGAGTATTCCGGCTAAATGTTCTAACGTCAGGGACCAGACGACGGATATCTTCTGAACAGATACCATTAAAATATCTATAGAATAGCGATACACCATCCACATTTCGGCGATGCTGTAGGGAGACAATAGAGCTGGATACCCTACCATCCCCTATCATCACCACCGCTCTCCTCTGTACACGGTCCAGAAGCTTCAAAGATGTTCATGGAGCCCCTGCCTATATATGCGAGTTGTATTCCATTTTAGGCCGGATGTATGTGGTGTAAATATTTACGAGGTCAGATGGGGTGAAGTATTTCTTGCACCGCTTTAAAAAGCCTAAACACTTGAATGCTTCTTTCGACACTTCGAATATATGGCTAGCCCAGCGAGCATCACCCTGTATCTTCATGCCCAGAACATCAAGAGTGTCTGATTCGTCGATATCCACACCACCCATAGATATTGACGGCGATGCTGGATCAGTGAAACGTTTGTGTGACAACAAACAGCACTGGGTCTTTTGTGCATTAAAATCTACTCTGTTCATTTGGCCCCACTCACAAATCGTCGCCAAATCGCGGTTAAGTGAGTCGTTCATCGTTCGCATTTTTTCCTCGACTTCCAGAGGACCTGGCCGATGATCAAATGAGTACGAATGACAGAGGTTGCTGTCATCCGCAAAGGAGTAGATTGGGTTCACAGTCTGCCCCAACAGGTCGTCAATGAAAATAAGAAATAGAGAAGGAGAGAGGACAGAGCCTTGTGGCACTCCTGCGGTCAACCTATGCTCGTTGAATGAGACCCCATCTATAACAACTCGTATAGAGCGATCCCTGAGAAAACTCGATATGAATCGAGAGAAGGTACTACCGACACCAAATGCAATAAGTTTTGATATGAGTGCTCCGTGCCAGACCCTATCGAACGCCTTGGAAATATCCATAGCCACGACCTTACTTTCACCAAGGCGGTGAATGGATCGACTCCATCGCTCCGTAAGGAACGCCATCAGGTCTCCAGTAGATCGATTTCTACGGAAGCCATACTGTCGATCATTCAGGAGGCCGTTAGACTCTAGATACCTTACAAGATGGTGATTAACCATGCTCTCCATAACCTGCGCAGAACATATTGCAATTGGACGGTAATTCGCAGGATTAGTAGCCTCACCTTTCTTGGGGATCGGCTGAACATTGGCAACTTTCCAACGTGAAGGGTAAATACCAGCACGGTACGACATGTTGAAAAGATTGCGCAATGGACGCGCTAGCGTCGAAGAGCACTTACATAGGACAAGTGCGGAAATACCATCCGGGCCCGGAGTTTTATTTACGTTGAGATCTGTGAGTACCCTTTTAACGCCACGTGTTCGAAAAAATATCTGAGGCATCGAACTAGATACGTTCTCGATCACGGGGAGTGGTTGACTGCTGTCTGGCAAATATGAATTCTTTGCAAATATTTCAGCCATAAGATTAGCATTGTCAACCGGGTCAGTGAATATCTGGTCACCGTTAACAAGGGTTGAAATAGAAGATGAAGAATTGTTCCTTACCCTTTTAACGAATGACCAAAAGCTCTTACTTCCCCTGGGAGAAGAAAGAACTTTAGCACGAAGGCGCTGTTCGTGGAAAAATTTTTCGCGCCTAAGCACTCTGGCACAATTTGATCTTGCCTGCTTGCGTAGCAGTTCAGTAGTGGCATTTTTATTTAAACGCCAGTTTCTAAACGCTTCCTCTTTGGATCTGACAGCTTCTTTGCATGTCTGATTAAACCAACAATTTTTTGGAGGTTTAATCGAAGTAGTCTTCGAGGGAATAAACATGTTTATGCCAAGAAGAATTATTTTCTCAACCATTTCAGCAGCAGCATCGACATGATTGTCTAGGAAACATAATTTCTAGTTAAATTGCTGATAAAAATTGTTGAGCTCGGCCCAACGTGCCTTTTCGTATATATACATTGTCCGCTTCGTGACTTGTTTAGAAGAGCCTCGAATATCGGAGAACGAAAAGAATGCTGAAATGGTGCAATGATCCGAGTTTCCAAGAGGCGCAAGAATGTTAACCTCATACTTTTCTGGGTGAGAGGTTAAGAAATGGTCAAGAATATTTTGTTGTTGCCCTTCAACACGCGGAATGTGTGTTGGTTCATTCACTAATTGCGCCAAGTCATTGTGCGCGGCAAATAACTCAGCGTACTGACCCTCCGGAGATGTATGGCTCTAATGGGAAAGCCAAGAATTATTGTGGACATTGAAATCACCAGCAACTGCAATTTCACTATCCGGATAATCTTCTAAAATTTTTGAAATGGAATCGGAAAGGGCGTCGAAGCCATTTAGGGTAGCCTCCCTTTCCAAACTTGGGCTTCTGTAAAGAAACCCGAAATGCAAAGTGTGTGATCCAATCCTGAATTTAACCCAAAGGGAGTTAAATTCTGGATCTTGTGAGTCTAAATGTTGCTGACTCTGAAACACCACACCATTACGTATATAAACCACAAGACCTCTGTGGAAAAAAAAGAGGATAGCGTGTGATAACCAGGAATGTGAAAATCGTGTGGATCAGAATCCTCACATACCTGGGTCTCACATAGAGCTAGGACATCCGGTCTATGGAAGTTAACGTGCGAGTATACCGCAAAAAAATTCGTCCTAAGCCCACAAACAATCGTAAAGTGTATTTTATACCTACCTACCATGACACCACCAAAAAGCAAGACAACATCAAAGCAGAATCACAAATAATGCTGCACTCCTCCCGCCGCTGTTATTACTGTTAGTTGTTCAGTGTTATGCCTACAACAACTAACAGAACAGCGACAAGAAGAATGCAGAGCTATTTCTGATTTGCGAATGGGTAGAGGAAGGGGGGAACACAAGTGCAAGACAACGAGGGGGGCATAAAAAAGCCCTTAGTGTTGTCTTTTTTGTGTTGATGCGTGGATCTGGTTATTGTTGTTAATGTGGGAGCGCGGTTTGGTTACTGTTTGGTTGTTTGTTTGTTTTTCGTCATTTGGGTATTGCTGTTGTTGTTATGTTGTGATTTTGCAATGTTCTCTTTTTTTTTCTATTTTGTTATGTTTAATTTGTGTTGCACTTTTATTTTATCAATGTTTTGTTTATTTTATTTGTTATAATTGTTGAATTTGGTTATTGTTTAATTTATCACAAATTGTTTGGATTTTTTTTTGTTTTGTTTTAAAAATGAAAAACACTGAAAACACGAAAACGCGACGGACGGACAAAATGTGCGTGTGCACGGAACAAAAGACAAACACTGTCCGGTGAAAATCGATAACTCACGATCATTTGCACCATCTCTCAAAATATCAAAGATTTAAAATCTACCGTTACAAACATAGGGTAAAAACAATTTTGACGTATGTACACATTCTTATTTTTTCATCTTTTTTGTACACGCAACGTGTCGCTTACGTCTTTATTTTCTCTGAAAAAATAATCAAAACAAGTAACGAAAATACAATTAATTCGCGGTTTAATAATTATTTGTGCATAATTGCGTTGTTGCAATCAAATGTATGTTATTTTGTCTTTATTTATTAAACCAATATATATACATTTGGGTGTCTTATAAATTAATTGTCTTACAGTTTGCAACTAAAACACACAGAACATTCATCTGAGGAAATAATTACAGAATCCGAATCATTGAATGATATTGAAGAAGAAACGTGCGTAGGTAAACGGGCTTATAAAAAGCAAAAATCACTACCAAAAAGGTTAACAAATACGGTAAATCGTGATACTAGTGTTCAGATGAATCCATGTGCATATAAACACGTGGACAAATAGTAAGTTCGGCCGGGCCGAATCTTATATACCCTCCATCATGGATCCTTAAAAAGTCAATAAATAAGAAAACTATGAAGAAAGCAAGTGCTTTGAAAGTGTTAACATTTATTTAAATTTAACATAACTTTATATTGTTTATACATTTACAGTTTATACATTTAATTCCAAATTAATACGAAATTCGCGAGAAAATTTCGTTGCATTTCGATACCCATATGTCCATGTTTGTCAAGGGACGGTTTTTGGGCCGCTGGTGACCCGATAGTCCCAGAAACCGGATCAAAAAATTTAGGCATGAAAATAAAGGCATATTTGGGTTCGTGAGTAAATTTCGTTGCACTTCGATACCCATATGCGCATGTTTATCATGGGCCCCAAGGGTCCACGGAACCCATGAGCACGCCCATTTTTGGGATTTTTTTCCCCATCTATAAATTATATAAACTTAGAACAATTTTACCAAAAAAAATCAGATGTAGTGAAAAAAAATATTTGAAAAATTTGATTATGGCCGGGATATATTTAGTCCCGTAAAGGGGAACTTTTTCCCCTTTGGTCCGATATTGCCCATTCTCGAACTTAACCTGCTTATGGGCAAAAACATCTTCCTACAAATCAGCTTCTTAGCGTTGGTCGTTCGCACTCTATCGTGATTTCAACAGACAACAGACGGACGGACAGACGGACATCGCTAGAATGTCTTAGAATGTTACACTGACCGATAATATATATACTTTATAGGGTCGCAGATCACTCTTTCGAGGTGTTGCAAACGGAATGACAAACTTAGTATATACTCCATCCTATGATGGAGTGTATACAAATGTCATGTGGCGACAAGTTCTCTGAGTCAGAACAGATATTAATAAATGAACTTTTTTGGGGTATTGGAAACCAAATTAGACAAAAGGACTGGTTTCGTGCATGAAGCGCAAATGCGTTAACAGTCGTAGAAGTGATAGTAATAAAAAGAAGTACACTTATGATTATGTTATTAATTATAATGATAAAAGTCTAAACATTTTTCAAAATTTTGGAACTATTTGGTCCCCAGACGCAACAATTCCATTATATCTGATGGAGTTCTTCCTTTATATAAAAACGTGTTAAAGATTTCGGAAGTAAAATACAAAGATTTAAAAGCACTTTGCGATAAAAATACAATACCTAAAAAATACCACAACGAATTTGTTAACCTAAAATAAAGATGTTCTTCCTGAAACGGACGAAGATGACGATACATAATAAGTTTTGGATAACCATTATTTAGACTGAATTATTTTTCCTTTATATAAAAACGTGTTAAAGATTTCGGAAGTAAAATACAAAGATTTAAAAGCACTTTGCGATAAAAATACAATACCTAAAAAATACCACAACGAATTTGTTAACCTAAAATAAAGATGGTCTTCCTGAAACGGACGAAGATGACGATACATAATATGTTTTGGATAACCATTATTTAGACTGAATTATTTTTAATGTTATGTTATTATCATTATAAAACCTTTGAATTTATTTACCTTTAAATTTTTATTTATGCACAAGAACTTCTTGAAAAAATAAAAATAAAACAGAACATTTAATTTGTTTAAATAAAATTATATTAACGTAAGCGCCACAAAATTACACTGTAACTTGATTGCGTGATAGCGAAAAAGACGTAAGCGACAAAAACAGCCGTTATCTTGTAGATATGCAAATGGAACCAACTCAATATTATATACCGGACCAATATATCATTACATATTCAATTTCACAGTAATAGATACTCTTAATCCAAAGATAAACAGAAAAAACCTCCTCCTGTATAATTTTATTTTTGGCGCTTACGTCTTTTTGGCAAATATGGATCGATATGCTTGGCGAATACTGTTGGTATATTTGTCGCGATACTGAAATGCTGACAACCGCAAAAATAAAAGGCCTAAATTTCTTTAAAAACATTAAAATTTTTAATGTAACAATTCTTTATTTTTATAAAACAAAAGTAATAAAAAAAATTGTTTTTTAACGAACTGAAACCTTAAAAAAACGATATCCATTTTAAAAAAAAAATTTAGGAAAATCTGAGAATTGATAAAAATCTATTTTTTAAAAATTTGTACGTGATACAGAGATTTCCACGAGACTGCCTGCAAAAAACCAGCTCCATTGGGTCACTGAAAAAGGGTTAAAAATCGGTACAAAGGCTTTTTTTTTTGACTAACACTCAGGGGATTCCCCCTATAAACGCAATGCACTGTGTTAGTGATGGGAAAGAAGGGTAATGGAGGGAGGATAGAGGGAGTAGTGTTTGTTGATGTTTGCCTTGAATTTGATAATGTCATAGCAGGCAGGAAAAACACTTGTTGGAAGATTATTCCACATGCGAACAGTTCGGCTGAAGAACGAATTTTCTCTATAGTGCATCGTCCGGTCAACCGGCCATTTGACAATGAACGGATGAGAGACCCTGGATAGCCGAGTATTCCGGCTAAATGTTCTAACGTCAGGGACCAGACGACGGATATCTTCTGAACAGATACCATTAAAATATCTATAGAATAGCGATACACCACCCACATTTCGGCGATGCTGTAGGGAGACAATAGAGCTGGATACCCTACCATCCCCTATCATCACCACCGCTCTCCTCTGTACACGGTCCAGAAGCTTCAAAGATGTTAATGGAGCCCCTGCCATATATGCGAGTTGTATTCCATTTTAGGCCGGATGTATGTGGTGTAAATATTTACGAGGTCAGATGGGGTGAAGTATTTCTTGCACCGCTTTAAAAAGCCTAAACACTTGAATGCTTCCTTCGACACTTCGAATATATGGCTAGCCCAGCGAGCATCACCCTGTATCTTCATGCCCAGAACATCAAGAGTGTCTGATTCGTCGATATCCACACCACCCATAGATATTGACGGCGATGCTGGATCAGTGGAACGTTTGTGTGACAACAAACTTAAAAAAACTTAAAAAAAAAAAATTTTGACGTGTACATGAAAATCGCCGATGCACGTGTATTTTTATTTTTTATCCCCTTTCCGAAAAAGTAAATTTGGTTCATAGGACAGAATGTGTGTAACACGGTGTAATCGTTCCGCTGCTTTTATTTGTCGTCGCAAATTATACCGTTAATTATCCACTCTTTTTTGCATTTCATCAGTCGGTCTATTGTCATCATTATAGCAACTCATTTGGAGATTATTCTCTTCTAGAGAATTTTCTTCACTTTCGCTATCAATATAATTTTGAATTGAAAAACTATACGATCGCACCTCGTCAAATCGGACATAACAACTTAGGAAAATCTTTTTATTATCGGGATCGTACAACCGAAAATTTTGAATTGTGGGCTCAAATCCAATTAAATTCACTTTTTTAGCTTTTGGATCCCACTTTTTGCGACCTACTTGCTTTGGAATCAGCCGATAATATTCAGTACCAAAAATTTTGATGTGACCTAAGTATAGTTTTCGACTAAACCATTTCTGATATGGTGTAGTACCAACACATCCACTATTAGTCGTACGATTTAAAAAGTATGTTGCGGTTCGAACTGCCTCCGTCCCTTAAAACTTTGGTAAGCCACTAGCAATGAGCATGATTCTTGAACTGTTCTATTTTCTCGCTCGATTCGACCATTTTGCTCGGGAGTATAAGGTGTAATAACTCAACTTGAATGCCATTACTATTTAACAATTTCTTGTCTCTTTCCCAATGGCCAACTTTTCCACAAGCATTACACTTGGTCTTCTTTTTTAATTAATCAATTTCGCCTTCGACCCACTTTTGAATTCCTTTCTTTTGAACTTTGCTGCAAAAGCGGCATCTGATGAAGCTTCTTGTTCACAATTAATTCGGTTTAAGTTGTCCTCTTCCAATTGCATAGATGCCATCAATGTATCAATCGTACGTGTTTCTTTGGTAGTGTACCAAACTGTTTTGTAATTATTGAATTTAACAGCCATGCTATTTTCAATTTTAGATGACAATTGCTTTGCTTTTGACACATACACAGCAACCTATTCATCATCTTTGATTTTTAACTAAAAATATTCTTATAAAGAGTCATGATACGAATTTCAGAATTTTTTCATATACGCTGTTCAACTTTTCCACCATTTCTTTTGAAGTCTTACATGCCAATACGAGGTTTGCGCGTTCAGCATCTAATGATTGAAAAATAGCGTTCATCGATTTGCCTTCATTCCTATCGTATTGACTCCTGACGTCGGCAGATGCATTTTGTGCTGGTACAATATTATCGGTTAGACCACGTGCATTTATGTATGCAGTTATGTGAAATTTCCATAGACGATAATCTGATCCCTTCAAGATGTGACCACTGTAATTATTGTCAAGCATTTTATCTCCGGGCAACTCCATTATAAACTACTCCACCAACAACAACAGTGACTCAGCCGCTTTTTTTTACTCGTATCGCAGAAGCAGCAACAATCGGACGAAACTTTAATTCTTGAACTGAATTTCATGTACGCTATGACAAGACGACTAATGAGAAAACAATTGCGTACCAACTACACACTTTGACGATGGGATTTAGTTCAATTTATTTATTAGAAGCTCTCTATGCCCATAACCTATTAAAATTTTAGTCCAGCAGTGAGTGTTTGTCTTTTGTTTCGTGCACACGCACATTTAGTCCGTCCGTCGCGTTTTTGTGCTTTAGTGTTTTTATTTTTAAACAACAATCAAAATAAAAATCTAACAATTATACTAAAATTAAACAATAACTAAATACAACATTTACTAACAAATAAAATAAACAACACAATCATAAATAAAATGTGCAACACAAATTAAACAAACTAAAAAAAGAGAACATAACATATCAACAACCACAACATTACAACAACAACAGCAATAACCAAATGAAAACAAACAAACAAAATAACAACACTAAGGGTTTTTTATGCCCCCTCGTTGTCTTGCACTTGTGTTCCCTCCTTCCTCTACCCAGTCGCAAATCACAAATAGCTCTGCATTCTTCTTGTCGCTGTTCTGATTGTTGTTGTAGGCATAACACTGAACAACTAACAGAAATAACAGCGGCGGGAGGGGTGCAGCGTTATTTGTGATTCTGCTTTGATGTTGTCTTGCTTTTTGGTGGTGTCATGGTAGGTAGGTATAAAATTCACTTTGCGAATATTTGTGGGCTTAGGACGATTTTTTTTTGCGGTATACTCGCACGTTAACTTCCATAGACCGGATGTCCTCGCTCTATGTGAGACCCAGGTATGTGAGGATTCTGATCCATACGATTTTCACATTCCTGGTTATCACACGCTATCCTCTTTTTTTTCTCACAGAGGTCTTGTGGTTTATATTCGTAATGGTGTGGTGTTTCAGAGTCAGCAACATTTAGACTCACAAGATCCAGAATTTAACTCCCTTTGGGCTAAATTCAGGATTGGATCACACACTTTGCATTTCGGGTTCCTTTACAGAAGCCCAAGTTTGGAAAGGGAGGATACCCTAAATGGCTTCGACGCCCTTTCCGATTCCGTTTCAAAAATTTTAGAAGATTATCCGGATAGTGAAATTGCAGTTGCTGGTGATTTCAATGTCCATAATAATTCTTGGCTTTCCCATTCGAGCCATACATCTCCGGAGGGTCAGTACGCTGAGTTATTTGCCGCGCACAATGACTTGGCGCAATTAGTGCAACAACAAAATATTCTTGACCTTTTCTTAACCTCTCACCCAGAAAAGTATGAGGTTAACATTCTTGCGCCTCTTGGAAACTCGGATCATTGCACCATTTCAGCATCCTTTTCGTTCTCCGATATTCGAGGCTCTTCTAAACCAGTCACGAAGCGGACAATGTACATATACGAAAAGGTACGTTGGGCCGAGGTCAACAGTTTTTACCAGCAATTTAACTGGAAATTATGTTTCCTAGACAACAATGTCGATGCTTTTGCTGAAATGGTCGAGAAAATAATTCTTGTTGGTATAAATACATTTATTAAACCAAAAAATTGTTGGTTTAATCAGACATGCAAAGAAGCTGTCAGATCCAAAGAGGAAGCGTTCAGAAACTGGCGTTTAAATAAAAACGTCACTACTGAGCAGCTACGTAAGCAGGCAAGATCTAATTGTGCCAGAGTGCTTAGGCGCGAAAAACTTCTCCACGAACAGCGTCTTCGTGCTAAAGTTCTTTCTTCTCCCAGGGGAAGTAAGAGCTTTTGGTCATTCATTAAAAGGGTAAGGAAAAATTCTTCATCTTCTATTTCAACCCTTGTTGACGGTGATCAGATATTCACTGACCCGGTTGACAAAGCTAACCTTATGGCGGAAATATTTGCAAAGAATTCATCTTTGCCAGAAAGCAGTCAACCACTCCCCGTGATCGAGAACGTATCTAGGTCGATGCCTCAGATATTTTTTCGAACACGTGGCGTTAAAAGGGTTTTTGCAGATCTCAACGTAAATAAAACTCCGGGCCCGGATGGTATTTCCGCACTTGTCCTATGTAAGTGCTCTTCGACGCTAGCTCGTCCATTGCGCAATCTTTTCAACATGTCGTACCGTGCTGGCATTTACCCTTCACGTCGGAAAGTTGCCAATGTTCAGCCGATCCCCAAGAAAGGTGAGGCTACTAATCCTGCGAATTACCGTCCAATTGCAATAAGTTCTGCGCTCTCGAAGGTTATGGAGAGCATGGTTAACCACCATCTTGTAAGGTATCTAGAGTCTAACGGCCTCCTGAATGATCGACAGTATGGCTTCAGTAGAAATCGATCTACTGGAGACCTGATGGCGTTCCTTACGGAGCGATGGAGTCGATCCATTCACCGCCTTGGTGAAAGTAAGGTCGTGGCTCTGGATATTTCCAAGGCGTTCGATAGGGTCTGGCACGGAGCACTCATATCAAAACTTATTGCATTTGGTGTCGGTAGTACCTTCTCTCGATTCATATCGAGTTTTCTCAGGGATCGCTCTATACGAGTTGTTATAGATGGCGTCTCATCCAACGAGCATAGGTTGACCGCAGGAGTGCCAGAAGGCTCTGTCCTCTCTCCTTCTCTATTTCTTATTTTCATTGACGACCTGTTGGGGCAGACTGTGAACCCAATCTACTCCTTTGTGGATGACAGCAACCTCCTACATTCGTACTCATTTGATCATCGGCCAGGTCCTCTGGAAGTCGAGGAAAAAATGCGAACGATGAACGACTCACTTAACCGCGATTTGGCGACGATTTGTGAGTGGGGCCAAATGAACAGAGTAGATTTTAATGCACAAAAGACCCAGTGCTGTTTGTTGTCACACAAACGTTCCACTGATCCAGCATCGCTGTCAATATCTATGGGTGGTGTGGATATCGACGAATCAGACACTCTTGATTTTCTGGGCATGAAGATACAGGGTGATGCTCGCTGGGCTAGCCATATATTCGAAGTGTCGAAAGAAGCATTCAAGTGTTTAGGCTTTTTAAAGCGGTGCAAGAAATACTTCACCCCATCTGACCTCGTAAATATTTACACCACATACATCCGGCCTAAAATGGAATACAACTCGCATATATGGGCAGGGGCTCCATTAACATCTTTGAAGCTTCTGGACCGTGTACAGAGGAGAGCGGTGGTGATGATAGGGGATGGTAGGGTATCCAGCTCTATTGTCTCCCTACAGCATCGCCGAAATGTGGGTGGTGTATCGCTATTCTATAGATATTTTAATGGTATCTGTTCAGAAGATATCTTTCGTCTGGTCCCTGACGTTAGAACATTTAGCCGGAATACTCGGCTATCCAGGGTCTCTCATCCGTTCATTGTCAAATGGCCGGTTGACCGGACGACGCACTATAGAGAAAATTCGTTCTTCAGCCGAACTGTTCGCATGTGGAATAATCTTCCAACAAGTGTTTTTCCTGCCTGCTATGGCATTATCAAATTCAAGGCAAACATCAACAAACACTACTCCCTCTATCCTCCCTCCATTACCCTTCTTTTCCATCACTAACACAGTGCATTGCGTTTATAGGGGGCATCCCCTGAGTGTTAGTCAAAAAAAAAAACATTTATCGGTCACTATGATCGACAGCTAATTGGTGAGACAATTTGGACTTACGGACCGACAGTTTCAATTTGAGTTGGTATGGTGGTTAATCATCACAGGAAGTCGCCATGCTCGTCAATCAGATTGGTGTCAAAAAAAGAGGAAATAAGAAAATTTGTATGGTGTTAAAAATGTAAAAGCTTCAATATAGATTTGAGCAAAAGTTATGGTTTTCTAATCAGTTCGTATACCAACGTAGCTCATTGGATTGGAACATTTCCATTTTGGTTTGCCGAAATAGTGCTATTAGGAGAAGCTGGTCCATATCCTGCTAACACGCCCTTAGGATGTGTCGTTTTTGTTCACGTGAGTTGGAAACACATGCTTCCTTACAGCTCAGCCTCAGTTCCTTCGAGACGGAAATTTTTGGTGTAAACGAAACAATAGGAGAAAAAATAAATTTTGAGTGAGAATTGTAAGAATTAATTTTTTTTATTTAAATAGATTTTGGTTATGTTTTTCAAAGCGGGCGTTGCCAATTGGTATTTCCCTAAAAAAATACACGAAATATTGCGAAGGTTTAGCCGTTCCTAATTTACAATTAAAATAAACATAGATTGAGGATAGATCAATAATTCAAAATTTTAGTAAGTAGGACGAAGTCCGCCGGCTAAACTATTATTTTTATAGATTTTGGTCATGGTTTTCAAAGTGGGTGCTGCCAATTGGTTTTTTCTAAAAACCTTAAACGAAATATTACGAAGATTTTAAAAAATTGACATAATTTAATTTTCATTTATATAGATTGATATACAGAGTATAGATATCGAATTCAAAATGTTTGTCGGTAGGACAAAGTCTGCATGGTCAGCTACCTGTTTTATTTTTTTAAAATTTAACATTTCTTTATGTATGACGTTTGACCTCCATGCAATACATGTTAACATAACCCAATAATATTGAAACGTATGTTACTTAATTACTTGAAAATCGGTGAAATGTTCTCTCCCTTTCTGATCTCTCATTTGTTTTTGGTCATTCTTCCGTTTATGCGTACACACGTACGTACATACATATCAATGTTGTTTTGTCGCTGTTGACTATGTATGTACGTGTGTTATGTTTTAGCTTATTTTTTATTTTGTTTTGCGAACCGGAGGTGTGTAATCTTCATTGATACCACTCGCATTTACCATTTTTGGTACCTACGTATCAAACCACACCCCATCACAAATCAACCGCACATGACTGACGTTACGTATTACTTCGTAGAGGTTGGTCGGCATTGATGCCGTGTCTAGTTTTCAGTTCACTTCAGTGCAGCTCTTTCTCTTTCCATTTGCCGTGGTTTCTTTAGTACGTCAGTTGTCATCGTACTGACCTCATTCTACTTTTCTTCTCTCTGGAGCATGTACTCCAGCACCCGTTGTGGATCACCCGTTGAAGGAGCCCACGCCTCATCCACACAGGTCAAGCACATAGGCGATATATCGTGTCCGAATCAGTGGAGATATTTCCTAAAACATCCGTGTCCTGTCATGAACTGTGTGAGGTAATAGTTAGTATCGCCATGTTTCCTCTGCAGGTTGAGATGTGTGGTATAAAGATGTGAGTCCAGCCAGGAGGTCAATAGGTATTAGACCCGCCAAGACTCTAGCAGCCTCCTCAGATGTTGTTCGGAATCCACTTATAATTCGTAGCGTACTTAGTCTATATGTAGACGTCAATTTTTTCCAACAGTCTTATCCGTGCAGGTTTGCGTCCTCCAATATTAGGAAGAATACTGGTCTGCGATGCTTGGATTCTTGCAGCTTTCTGGTAATTACATTGATCCAGTACAGATCATTGTGATGTGATGTCATATTGCTCTGTCTCGTTTTATGGCTCCAGTTGGCAAAGTCTCCTTGATGTGGCTCCAGTTGGCAGAGTTGAAGGCGTTCTGCACATCGACGTTATGACTGCACAGTACCTTTCCATCTCTCTCTTGCGATATCCACCACTGAGTTTATGGCGTTAATAGTAGATCTCGATCTTCGTACTGATGTTCCGAGAGGGCACCTTTTCGTTCTATATTATTCGCTCCAAAATTGTCCCCATTGTAGCTGCAATGTTGTCCAACATTTCCGGGCACGATATTTTTGCAGTGCTACCACTCTTTAGTATTTTCATTATCACTATGTTCGGTATCCTCATCATCGCATATCTGTGTAAAGCAATCCTTGCTGTTTTTTATGGCCTTTATTATGGGGATTTTCGCAGGATCTTGAACTCGTCTCTTAGTGGGTCAAAATCTGCTGTATATCTGGACCTTTGAATTCTTCTCCTTGTTCCTAAGCACTGCGTTCGGTCCATGCGATTACGGTCTTAAATACTGCCTTGTCAAAGACTAAATCTCTGCACTGTAGCAGCTGTGTAAATATAAACCCTTTATCTTAGCCCAGGCAAATCCGGTATTTTGGCCGTCTATGTATTGGAATTTTCTCATGTCCATATTGATGCTTTTCCGAATCTGTCAGTTATCCAATCGTTACTCTGGATATTTTTGTATGGATCGCCAAACAGCACAACATCGACTTTCATATCTCTCACCGTCTGTTTAAGATTGTCCTGGGTCACAGTGATTTGCGTTGAGTTGAATAACTCTCAGTTTGGTCCCTGTGTTGATAGCGCCTTGTTGAATAGCGAAGAGTTGTTTCTACCCCTTATATGATTGTCGTCCACTGCCTATCATGCACAGTGGTACTTTTCTACAATTCTTTGCGATGTGACCTACTGTCCCGCACCTCCTACAGCACTTTTATCTGACGATCTTGTTTCTGCAGTTAGTGGATATTAAAGCATTATGTATGGTTCACTTTAGGTCTTATCCGACAGTTTGCCCACCCAATTTTAATTCTCCTTGACTCAGGGATAGCATTTACACCCTCCGCCGTTAGGGTTTCACCTTTTGTGTGCCGTCGTATGCCTTCCTGAGACTAGTTATGTATTCGAGGGCGAAGTTGTTCAGGCCTAGTTGCGTTTTAATTTGTTCCCCTATTTTTTTCTTTGGTGGTGATATCATACATATCTTTCAGTTCGAACGGTTTTTTTCCTCGGTGAGCTCAAGAAGTAAGTCGCCTTTTTGGGTCCTATTTTGGCCACAGCCTCACCAATCATGCCGAGTTTTGGGTCCACAGGATATCGGCGTATGATATGCTTCCCTTTGCTGCAACGACAATTGTGTTTGGTCTTGCTTTTCCGGCCTTGGCCTGCCCCTCCTATTTGAACTTTGATGGTAATTTCGTCCATATCTTTCAGTTCGAACGGTTTGTTCCATAAGGCAGCGCACTGAGTCGCGGTTTTCTAGGGAGTCTTCGATAGTGCTCGTGAATAGATCGGCATTTTCACCTGTTTCGGTGAGCTGACGAAGTAAGTCGGCTTTATGAATCCTCCGTATCTTGGCCAGAGTCTCCTAAATCTTGCCGAGTTTGGAGTCCTCCAGGGATGTACGCAGGATGTCGGCGACAATTGCGTTTGGGCTTGCTTTTCGTGGTCTTGGCTCTTTCTTCTTGGCCTTTTTCTCGCCTTTACCCCTGACCACTTTCCATTCTCTACTGGTGTGGGCTCTTTCGTCGTCCATTATCATCCTCATAGGGTTTATTTTCGCTGCTTTTCGCAGGTTTACTCGACGTTGTAGCTGTTGTAGTTTCGCAAAAGCTCTCTTGTTTGCGTTTAGATTTCTTCGTCTTAATCCAAGGTGAGGTCTGTGATTCAGAATTAGACTGCGTCGCTGTATTTCCCTCACATTCCTTTTACTTCGAGACGCACAGCACATATATTGTCATTATGCGATCTACAGTATCTCTCATAGGTTGGTGTATATAACGTCTTTTCCCGTCTGCGAGCATGTCTACCAGGACTTTGATCTGTATTCCAAATGCGGAGAAGTTACGCTGTCGTTCTTTCTCTGGGCCGGTGGGGACCGTCGGTGTATCTTTGCCGATAGGGTGGACCGTAGTCGTACTGGGGGCCATAGTATCCTCGAGCTCCTATCGAATGGATTTTCCAAAACTTTGTTTGCCCTATTTGATATATTCGAGGTATTGTTAATTGGGTTTATGCAGTCGCTGGATAATTACACTGGGTTATTAACTGAAAAGTAAGTTTTATTGTAGTTAGTTGCCTTTCCATATTGGCTTTTAGCTATTTCGCTGATCAATTTTGTTTTCTTTTGTGCTTACATACATACGTACCGTAGTCATTTCTGGTCGGTGCCAACATTGTATTTACGTGTGTTTTGTATAATAGGTCTGCATATCATTCTTGCTGCAGTACCTTTTTGTGAACTTCATCGCAGTCCCTTTGTTCCTTGTTCTTGTCTTCGTCAAATTGGACGGTTGCTCTTAAATTGGAAGAAAACAGTTGCACAATGCAGTAGAACATATTCGTACAAGTTTTAGTTTGTTAGGATAAAAGACTGCGGTAAGTTATAGCCTTTTCACATTTACTGCGTTTCAGCTGAAACGCCGGCGTTTCGCTCTCTTGAAATCGTTTGAAACCATGGTGTTCACATTATGCTTTTTTAAACTACTGTGGTTTCATGTGACATTTCTCATTTCTCTTTTGTGTTTTCTGTACTGAGTGTAAACAAAACAAACAAACAAAGATAAAATAATATCAAAAAATGAATTTAATTTGTAGAATATTACAGTTTATATCATTGTATGATAAAGCATGATAAAGAAATAAATGATTATTACACTAATACAATGGAATTGTATCGAAGGAGAAATTTGCAAAACAAAACAAACTAGAAGAAACAAACAAACAGCTGTTTTTTCCCCTCATTTTTCTGACATTTGCTTTCAACAGGGATGCAAATTTTTTCATTTTATTCCTTTTTTTAACTACTATTGGAGTACAACACTGGGCTCTCTCTCATTTTTACTGTGGTTTCAAACAAACCATAGCAAAAAGAGCGTAATGCCTGAGTTTTGTTTTGTATGGAAATTTAAGTGTGTTTCGCGAAATTCATCGAAAGAGAGCGAAACGCCGGCGTTTCAGCTGAAACGCAGTAAATGTGAAAAGGCTATTAGAAATAAACGCCGCACTGCCGCAAATATAAATTTATTTAGACACAGCGTTAATAAACATAAACCAAAGAGACATTAGTAGAAACGATAAAATTACCTAATATGTAAAAATTATTGTTGGTTGACAAAAAGTATAAAATATTGTAATTTCTGTTTAGTGATTACCCCCTGATGATGGTTAACGAAGACAGCCGAAATATTCTTAAAAAAAACAACATCCTTTTATATGACATCAAGCCGAACTAGAACAAAATAATTTAAAAATATCAACATAGTTCATCAATATATAACTACGTCTTTGTGTGCGTTTGTTTAATCCGTTGTTCCTCCCAGGAACAACTCGCACTACTTCTGGCGAAATTGATGAATTACATTTGTAATTCTTTGTGCGAAAGTTTTTTGGAAATTTATTTATCATCACATTTTTGAAATCTGCAACGAAAATCCAAAATGTGTCTCATGCCGAAACAGTTGCCCAGCCAGAAATGGACAGCTTTGGAGTCAAATTAGTATTTTGCAGAGTGCCCAAAATTCACAAAATCGTGCATTTGCACATTCCGCGTCATCCTATACAACGCCGAGTGTAACGGGTAATGTCGTCGGCAGCGAAAATTCTAGTGGCTCCTATTGCGCCGAGTCTAAAGTCGACGCTAATGTTCAGCAGCGATCCTGTTACTCAACGTAAGGAGCAACGACTTCGTACTACTTGCGCTCACCGCCTCTGTTTGCAGCGCAGCCGTCAAATGTTCCAAAGTCGCAATTTTCGACCCATACGAACATCGTGTTGCCGCCAATACTGAAGAAAATCTACGATTTACGGGCGCAGCAAGGGAATGAGTGAAGTCGTTGCTCATACACCCTGACAACGTGGCTACGGTAATTGAGCAGCTAAAATCGCACAATGACCGAACCGATATGTGGATACGATGCCAGTTGCTACATATGAGGGAAATTCCACTAATACTTGAGTATGCTGTGGAAAGCTGATACCATTTGCAGTTAAAGTGCAAAATCGTGCCGCTTTTGTGGAAACTGCAAATGGAAACTTGTCGAATCCCACCTTGATTGATGAATAATAATCCAAATGTAAATGTTGTTAATTGTATCCCTAATGCTGAGCATGTTTTTCGAGTATTCCTCAAGAGAAAAGAGATTTGATGTTTCGTGTGCTGCCAGTGACATTATATGGACCCGATTGTATTATCGAAACATATGCCCTATTGGATGAAGATTCATCGGTCATATGATGGAAGTCGCCACGGTCGTCGTTTTTGGTCAGGTGAGTGTAGGACGGTGTATACCTCACACCTGCTTGCTTCCAGCTCAGCCAGCGTACAATTTGTTTGTTTTGTGCAAGTTACTTCGAGACGGAACATTTTGATGTCAAGGTTATTGAGTCCAACGATAATTTACGTGCTCGAGAATTGCTAAGGGATTCAACGAAGAAGACTGCCGGAAGATATGTGTCCTGACTACTGTGGCGAGTAGTGGTCCTGCGGATAGTCACACCATGTTCTTTTGGTATCGAAAGAAAAATAAAGAGCAATCCCGAATTTGGTGCGCCTAAGCCGGAAACAATTCGTTAGGTTTTTGATGCTGCCGCCACTGTCGAAGGAGTTTGTCTCAACTCGAAATTGTTGAAAGGTCCACAACAATATATGCCGTTTCCCGCAGTATTATTCAATTTTCGAGTTGGTGCTGTAGCTATGTGTGGTGACATAAAAGAGATGTTTCCCCAAATTTTTGTCGCTCCTGAAGACATGTGTTCCCAGAGATTCCTGTGGCGTGAAAATTAAAATAATCAACATGACGTTTACGAAAGGTTGTGATGACATTGGATACCGCCTGTTCGCCGTGTATTGCCCATTATGTCAAAGAATCGAATGCCCTCAAATATCGAGATCGTTTCCAAAGAGCCGCGAAGTCAATTGTTGACCAATTCTACGTTGACGATTTTGTGAACAGCTTCGAGACGAAACCAGCTATTGACATTTCTACAAAAATTCATGATATTCACAAAGTTTTGGTGGCAACTGTTGCAAGCATATAATCTCTGCTAAATTATTGTTACATGAAGTATGGAGACACGGCGTTCGATGGGATGAAAATTTGCCCATTTCACTGCAGGAAATATGGAATATTTGGCGTCAGCAGCTTAAAAATGTGGTCCAGGCATGTGTGTCACGATTGTTTTTTTAAAACGTGTTACCTAGTTCGTTGGAACTACTGTCATACGGATGTCTTGTGGGAGGGTGAAATATTACCACGATTTGCCTTCGCAAATAATTTTCAACTCACATTATCTATTCTCTTCATAGCAAAGTAACAGAAAAGGGAATTTTAAGTACGAAGGGAAATTAGAAAGGTTTACTAGGACAGAAACAAATAAAATTACAACAGATAAACAATATTATAATACGTATTTGGTGCCGTGTCATACTGGCGATAGCGATCAGGTGATGGCGAAATTGGAGTTGAGTTTTTAGCCGCCAGAACAAATTGGACTCCATTGAAGTCTATGGCCATCCTTAGACTTAAATTAAAAAGAGCCGTATTGGAAATTCTTTAATGTGTACAATTTTAAAGGAAAATTCTCTGAAAGTAGACCTCCGAATTTCTTGGAGTGACTCTACCACCGTTATGAGCTGTATTAACTCTGAAAGCCGAAGATACAAGCCATTTCTTGCCCATAGAATAACCGATGTTCTGCATTCTACTCGCCCAGACGATTGGAGGTGGTTATCAACAAATTTTAATGTTGCGGACGAAACTACAAGTGTGAAAAATCTGGTTCGAATTTGCTGTGATAAGGTCTGGTGAACAATTTTTTTTTTTTTTTTTTTTAAGGCCAACACTCAGGGGATGCCCCCTATAAATGCAATGCATTGTGTTAGCGGAAGGAAATTAGGGTATCGGAAGGAGGAAAGAGGGAGTAGTGTTTGTTGACATTTGTTTTGAATTTCTGAATGTCACAACTGGCAGGAAATACATTTGCTGGAAGATTATTCCACATACGAACGGTTCGGCTAAAGAACGAATTATCTCTATAGTGCGTCGTCCGGTCAACCGGCACTCAAATAAATCTATATCAAAAAGGGTCGGATCTTGTGGATAAAACCCCAAACAAAAGTTAATAAAAAAAGTATTTAAATGCAAGTTCTGATCATGAGGATCAGAACAAACACAGATTAAAGTAAATTATACTAAGTGTTCATGGTGCCGAAACCAGGAAACTGTTCAGTCTTCCCTTTTTTGTAAACCAATTACTGCCATCTTCAGAAATTGGCATGGCAATATTTGAAAGGTTTTTAAAACAAATACATACTTTTCTAGAACAAATTCCTTTTGGAAATGTTCAGCAAAAAAGTTAGTAAATCAGCGTCGCCTTTGTCGAAACTGTCTTACCCTAACATATGCAGTCATCCTGCAGACTAAGCACCAGATGCCGAATTTGCCGTGAACCTCATCATACAATATTTCATAATGAGTTCTCTAAGAATAATCATGACAAAACATCATCACCTGTACTGACCAACACTAGCGGAAATATCCAGCCACCTGCTACAACTTCTACACCCGAGTCTGCAACTGTGAGTACAAATGTTTCAAATCTCAGTTCCAAAAATAATAACCCTGCATTGCTGCCTACTGTAAAAGTAATTATAAAGACGCCAGATAGAACATTTTATGTTGTTTGTCGTTTATTTCTGAAGAGCTTGCTTATCTACTACCAATAGTTTAGTATAAACACGAGTTGACGTTTATTAGATTTGCAATTCGGTCTAAATACGAAGATCAATTTAAACTACCAATCACTGCTGTAGTAGTACCTAGTGTCACATCATACGTTCCTTCAGAAATTATGCAAGCCTATAATCCAGATCTGCACCACACTTAGCGATTAGAGTAATACAACAATTGGCAGCAGACGAAGAACGCAACTACCCAGAAGCAAGTTTCAGGCTACGAACACATACATATGTCGATGACGTCATATCTGGGACGGATACCCTACAAGAAGCCCCTCAATTATGGAAACATCTTTCTCATCTTTTGAAATCATGTGGAAATGGAATTCAAATTCATCGTCTCTACTGAAGAGACGCGAAATCTATTTTCTCTTCATCAACCGAATATATCCAAAACACTTGGTATAAACTGGAAATTGTAGTTTCTGTCCATAATCAATTATTTTTTTTCTCCGATCTTCGATCCACTTCTAAATCAGTCAAGCGGACAATGTACATATACGAAAAGGTACATATACGAAAAAGCAATTGAAAATTGGAAATTATGTTTCCTAGACAATAATGTCGATGCTGAATTGGTCGAGAAAATCATTCTTCTTGGAATAAGCACGTTTATTTCCTCGAAGACTACTTCGATCAAACCTCCAAAGAATTGTTGGTTTATTCAGACATGCAGAGAAGCTGTCACATCCAAAGGGATGCGTTCGGAAATTGGCGTTTAAATAATAATGGCAATACTAAGTTGCTACGCAACCAGGCAAGATCATCGTCTGCGCGAAAAACTTCTTTACGAACAGCGTCTTCGTGCTAAAGTTCTTTCTTCTCCCAGGAGAAATAAGAGCTCTTGGGCATTTGTTAAAAGAGTAAGGGAAACATTTTCGTCTTCTATTCCAACTCTCGTTAACGATGACCAGATATTCACTGACCAGGTTGACAAAGCTAACCTTATGGCTGTAATATTTGCAAAGAATTCATCTATTGCTGAAAATGGTCAACCACTCCTCGTGATCTAAAACGTATCTAGTTCGATGCCTTGAACACGTGGGGTCAAAAGGATTCTTGCAGATTTCATTGTAAACAAAACTCTTCGACGCTAGCTCGTCCATTGCGCAACCTTTTCAACATGTCGTACCGTGCTGGTATTTACCCTTCACGTTGGAAAGTTGCCAATGTTCAGCCGATCCCCAAGAAAGATGAGGCTACAAATCCGGCGATGTGTACCGCACAATAGCTATATGTTCTGCGCTCTCAAAGGCGAACATGGTTTATCACCATCGTTCTAAATGATCGACAGTATGTTTTCCGTCGATCTGCCTGATGATGTTCCTTACGGGGCGAAGAAGTCGATCTATGAAAGTAAGGTCGTTGCTCTGGATATTTCCAATCCGTTCGATAGGGTCTGGCACGGAGCACTTATATCAAATCTTATTGCATTTGGTGTCGGTTCGAGTTGTTATAGAGGGGATCTCATCTAACGAGCATAGGTTGACCGCAGGTGTGCATATCGACGAATGTGCAACTCTTGATGTTCTGGGCATGAAGATACATGGTGATGCTCGTTGGACAAGCTATATATTCGAAATGTCGAAAGAAGCATTTAAGTGTTTAGGTTTTAAAATCGGTGCAAGAAATACTTCATTCCATCTGATGTAAAGTGGCCGATTGATCGGATGACACACTATAGAGAATAATCGTTCTTCAGCCGAACCGTTCGTATCCGGAATATTCTTCCATCTAATGTGTTTCCTGCCCGTTGTATGATTCAGAAATTCAAAACAAATGTCAACAAACACTACTATCTGTTTCCTCCTTCCGATACCCTAATTTCGTTCCACTAACACAATGCATTGCATTTATAGGAGCATTCCCCAATAGTTGGCCATAAAAAAAAATTCTCATGGACCTTAAGGGAATTGGATGAATTGCAGCCAACTACGGAAAACATTCGGCGAATGTACTGGTATCCTGGTGACGACGTATTGGTATCCTTTGAGTATAGTGCGAGATGTGAAGTTGTTGAAGGGACAATATTTCCCAAAAAAAACTGAGATACTGAGTGTCGTGATGCCAGTATTCGATCCCAATGGCCTCCTCTGCAACTATATGATCTCTGCTAAATTATTGCTACATGAAGTATTGAGACACGACGTTCGATGGGATTTGCCCATTTCACTGCAGGAATAGTTGGCGTCAGCTACTTAGAAACATTGTCCAGATATGTGTGTCACGATTATTTTTTAAAAATGTGTTGCCTAGTAGGAGGGTGACATATTACCACGATTTGCCTTCGGAAATAATTTTCAACACACATTATCTTGAAATGATTTATTGTGCATTTAAAAGAAATAATGTTAAAAGTAATTGTGTTGGAGAGATTCAACTACGATCCGATAAGTTTGACTGTCAATTACCAACTCCCTCATGAGTTGTCTATTCTCTTCATAGCAAATTAACAGAAAAGGGAATTTTAAGTAAGAAGGGAAATTCGAAAGGGTTGTCAAGATAAAAACAAATAAAATGGCAATAGATAAATATTATTGGGTGACAGTTCGGCCAAGCTAACGATACATCGTACTCGAGTTATCTAGTCTTTTCATCATGGTCTTCATTGTCAGCTTCATCCTGGTAGTCATCATCAACCTCCGGAAACAGTGCTAACCTACAGTGTTAAATTTGCGTTGATTTTTCTGTGCAGCCTTAATCACATTCACTAAATCACCATTATGAGTCATGTTATATTATCAATCATAGGGTTACAACACTTCGACTCAGACATGAACATGTTCGGCATGCTCTTAGTCGGAGTTTGAGTCGATACAAACGACGAGTATGGATACTGCATTGACGGAATATGCAACGGCAAATTCGGTCGTTGCGTTGAGCATTTCCGATTCGGCCAGAATCCATGCTGCGAACTTATTGTTGGGTATGGTTGCTATCCAAGTATACTGTTCTCAAACAAGTTCGACTGTGGACGTGTAGCATTCTTGTTCGATGCACCCATGCAATACCGATGTGTTGCTAGTACGCTTTGCACATGCTCATTTATGTTTGTTTATATAGACGTTATCATCGGCATACATACACTTGTAGGTGCTGTCGGCGCAATCGCGAAAGAATTTGTGTCAAAACAATCAATGAAGTCATTAGATCTCTGACGTCTGCTCTCTTTCTCTATTGTTGTCACCAAACCACATTGTCAATTGTCTTTGATATTCTAAATGTTGAGCTGAATTTACATGTTGTTGTTTTTGTTCTATGGTCAGAATCTTTAGAAACCGAATTCTGCGGCAGCAAAACATTTGTAACCATCGTCGACGTAGTCGTTGAATATATTTGGAATTGATGTGTGAGCGACTCCATCGTCCCCTGGAGACGCAAAACGCCACTTCTCAATTCCTCCATCATATTCTCCGTTGTCATTGGTACAGTATCGATGATCTGCAAATTCTCTAGTGTTTCTTTCTGATCTTCCATATCATGTACTATGATTTCGACTTCAGGTACTCGAAAGTTCACTTTTCTCAATCGTTTAATACGTTTAATCTTAGTTCCCGATGTTTTCCATTAGCTAAACCGACCGATTCTTGTATGACCCCACTTGTGAAAATAGTCATACGGATGGTATTGAAGGAGGGTGAAATCTTACCACGATTTGCCTTCGAAAATAATTGTTCAACGCACATTAACTTCAAATGATTTTTTGTCTATTTAAAAGAAATAATGTAAAATAATTGTGTTGGAGAGATTCAACTACGATTTGGGGCCGCGTAGTACTGGCGATAGTTGAGACCTGATGGCGAAATTGGAGTGGCGTTTATAGCTGCCAAAACAAAATGAGCTCCATTAAAGTCTGTGACCATCCCTAGACTTGAATTAAAAGCAGCCGTATTGGGAACTCGTTTAATTTGTATAATTTTGAAGTTGCTTGCCCAATTTCTTGGAGCGACTCTACAAGCCTCATTAGATGGATTTAGATGCAAGCTATTTGTTTCCCAATAGAATCGCCGAAGCTCTGGATTAGAATATTGTTAACAAATTTTGGTGTTGCAACAGAAGCTACAAGAGTGAAAAATCTGGTCGATTTTTCATATGACACACTTGCGAAATCAATATGATGATTGCTGTGGAGAAGAACTTCGACCAAATTTGTACTGTTGGTTAGTACAAATCGTCTATGTAGAAGAAAAAGTCATCAACTACACTTTTGCAAAAAATGAGTTTATTGCATTTTATTTCATAATTTTCCATTGTTTATTTTTGCGCTTATCATATGCGCATATCTATTTTATTTACTAAGATTTTTTTTATAACTCACTAACTGCAGGTTTGCGATAAAATTTGTGAAGAAAACATCATTATCTACCTAAGGTTTTTGTCGATATAACAGTATACAACTTATGCAGAAATTTTTGGTGGATAAAATGTTGCATTTAATAATTAACAAATTGTGGTATTCAAAATATTTGTTATCGAAATATTGGATTTTTAATGATAACTTTTATATAAAACACCTTATAACTCAAAACTATGAAAATGTACCCTGCAAACATTTTTGAGATTTTTTGGCGATGATTTGTTTGGCGATGATTACGCGATCTTTCTCAGGGAATAAAAATCGCCAATCATCGCCTACGCCTTACAACTAAGCGATGAATATGCGAGCGTACACAAGAAAGTCAAATTTTTTTCTAAAAACACTTAATTGTGAAAACAATTTTGATGACGTTTACGATGTGAATCGCGCGCCATCGCCTACGCCTTGAAACTAAGCGATGAATATGCGAGCGCACACAAGTAGCGGGAAATCTTCCTCACAATAGTTTTTTTTTGTTGCATTTTTTATCGTTTTGAGTTGAGTCATCAGTGTTTTTTCATAAGTTTCGATGGATTTTTTTTTGTCTTGTTGTTTTTTTAATGTAACGGGAAAATGAATATTTGGTTTCAAGGGCAATTAGCAAAATTATCATTTAGTAAGTGACAGTGATCTGTGAAGGGCGTGTAAAAAATTCATAAAAATATTGTCAAACAAGGCTTTACGGTTGAAAAGTAAGAGGGAAGCATCCAAATTAATAGCGAAAAATTCAAGCTTAAATGAAATAAACACAACTAGTGCAGAGGCCGCGACAATTGATATTTTAGAAAATAATTTTACCCAAACAGTGCATCGTTTGGTGAACGTTGAAAATGTAGTTGAATTAAATGTTAACGTTGTTGAAGAAAATGTGTTGCCGACTGAGGAAAACTCAGAAAGGAAAGGGACGAAAACAAAGCATACCATTGAAAATATGTATTTCATATCCCTTCTCAGAGGTTTGTATTTTATACGATTTTATAACATAAAATATATTTAAACAACTTTTCTTAAATTTTACAGAAGTATGGCAACAAAAGTTTAATAGCGCCGACGATTCCATTGTCAACCACGTTCTGCAGCAACATTTCGTGCATGCTAACGATCGCCTCGAAAAACGAAAGGACCACAAATAAATATTTTTTTTAATAATTATTTTTATTTTTAATAGTTATAGTTTTTTATATTTTTTAATGTAACTAAAATATTAATTAATAAAATGCATTTAAAATTGTTGTTAAAATGAATGAATACTCTGTCATCCTTATTTTGATCCCATTACAGATTCGCTAAATGCGACTCGCGGGCGAAGTATGGCAACAAAAGTTTAATAGCGCCGACGATTCCATTGTCAACCACGTTCTGCAGCAACATTTCGTGCATGCTAACGATCGCCTCGAAAAACGAAAGGACCACAAATAAATATTTTTTTTAATAATTATTTTTATTTTTAATAGTTATAGTTTTTTATATTTTTTAATGTAACTAAAATATTAATTAATAAAATGCATTTAAAATTGTTGTTAAAATGAATGAATACTCTGTCATCCTTATTTTGATCCCATTACAGATTCGCTAAATGCGACTCGCGGGCGAATCGCTAAATGCGACTCGCAGGAGATTCGCTAAATGCGACTCGCGGGCGAATCGCTAAATGTGACTCGCGGGAGATCCGCTAAATGCGATTCGCGGGCGAATCGCCACACGCGAATCGCGACAGGCACACAGGCGATCGATATGGCGAATCGCCTAACCATAATTTAACGATCGCACGCGATGTATCGCCGCGATATTACACAACTCTTCGGCGATTCGCGCGCGAACAATAGGCGATGGAAAATGTTTGCAGGGGTACAATACGTACATAGATAGGTCTTTTAAGAAAGCATAGTGCAAACAAATACAAAAAGAAATCAACAGAAATTTCGTGTCGCGTAATACATACAGACATATGTGTATAACAAATGGACAAAGCTCGCGTCGTGCAACAATACAAACGAACATTCACGCAGTCGTAGAGGTTCGAAGATTTCTTTCGACTACAACATGTACGGTGACCAGTGAGTGTGGGTCTTGTTCATTGCCAGACGCATGCATGCATACGGTCATAAGTGTTATAATTTAAGGGTGTGCTTTAGAGCATAGGCACACACAGACAAAAATAGACTGGCACAACAAGAGGGAGCGTGAAGTCTTGTTGGAGATAATTGTTGTGAAATTCCATAAGAGCTTTGTTGACAACCACTCACTTAAAATGGAAGATTTGAAAAGGAAACGTGCTCAGGTCAAGAAAGCCATTACCTATATTTACAAGAATATAAATACCCAAGATCCAAATTACAATGACGTTAAGGTACGTATTGAAAAACTTGAATCTATTTATTTGCGATATGAAGAATTACAAGATGAGATCGATATGCTGTGCGTCACTGACGATGATCTTCACAAGGAAGACATTTATAGGGAGGAGATAAATAGCGTATATTTTTCGGCGAAGGCTATTTGGTCATCTATGTCACAGGACAATTGTCGACACACTTGGTCATATGGAAGTCTCTCCACGTGAAGCAGTTTTTTTGCCTCATCATGGCCTTCTAGCACTACCACCAGGTTATGAGTAGTTTTTGATGCATCGTGCAAAAGCTCAAATTCATTATCTCTAAATGATCACCTGCTAGTTGGCCCAACAGTTTAGAACGAGTTCATTCGATTTTGCTTAATTTTCGAAAATTTGAAATAGGATTCACTGCCGATGTGGAAAAGATGTATCGTCAGGTGTTGATACATCCTGACGACAGACCATTTCTATATCTTTCAATACAGCGTTTGCTTCCAACAATTGCCGGATATAATCTCGAAACGCCGCGTTCTATCGGATATATCAAAAATCTACGATCCAATTGGCTGGTTATCTCCCTTCGTGATTTCGCTACAAATCTTCATGCAGAAGCTGTGGTTGAAGGGTATCAGATGGGATCAGGACCTTCCCAAGGATTTGAAAGCTGAATGGACTCAACTTCAAAGAAACATCGAACGCATAAGGGATCTTCAGATCCCAAGATGGGTTGGTTTCAATATTGGTGACAGGGTTGAGTTACATGGATTTTCGGTCTCCTCAGAGCTAGCGTACGCTGCGGCGATATATATTCGTATCATTAAACCAAATGGATCAACTGGCTCGTGCTTACTAACTACAAAGTCTAGAGTAGCCCCTATCAAACAAATCACACTTCCCCGCTTGGAATTGGGCACGGCTCATCTTATGACTAAACTGATGGTGAAAGTAAAAAAAATTCGACAAATTTACTATGTTACAACATTCGGGTGGACCGACTCTATTAGCATGGATTAGCGAACATCCCAGACGCGAACCGTACATCGTATATAATCGACAACATACCAGCATCACAATGGCGCCATATAACATCAAAGTCTAACCCTGCAGACTTGGCAACAAGAGGCATTTCATGCGATGGAATTATCGACAACATGTTATGGTGGGAAGGCCCACAAATGTTACAAAATTATTCGGAGCAATCTCAATCCACAATTACTGTTCCTGAAGATGCGGATCTTGAAGAACGCAAGGTGATCGCAACTGTAGCATCTGTAGAAGATATCGACATTTTCAATCGTTACTCGAATTTCCTCAGACTTCTTCGAATTACTGCGTTGATTCTTCGTTTCATTAAAAACTGCAAATTCAAAGATAACAGAGAAATTGGTTTCCTTACCACATCAGACCTTAATCATGCTCTCCTAATCTTGGTGAAAAGGTCTCAAAAAATGTCATTTGCAGCTGAATTACATACATTACGTTCTGGTAAATTTCTGTCAACGGGACATAAACAGGCTGGTTCGACATTCGTCCATGTTGGAGTTGATTTCGCTGGCCCAATGTATATCAGAACATGGAGAGGTCGCGGCTCAAAAACTTACAAATGCTGGATAGCAGTATTCGTGTGCTTGAACACGAAAGCCGTTCATTTGGAGGCGGTTGAAGTTCGAAGGTGACATGGATCCTTTAACGCCTGCTCATTTTTCAATTCTGCGTCCAATGAGTTCCATTCCAGACGAAAATCTAACGGATGCCAATATCAATCGTCTAACTAGATGGCAGTATATACAACACATTGTACCACTGTTCCGGGCCAAAAAGTCCAAGGAATATTTATGTCAACTTCAACGGAAACCGAAATGGTTTAACAAATTGCAAAATCTCCAAATCGACGACATGGTACTCATCAGGGAAGAAAATCTACCTCCAACACAGCGGTTAATGGGTAGAATAACGGCAACTCATCCTGGTAGAGACGGCATTGTCCGCGTAGCTACAATACGTACGAAGAATGGTATCACGAAGCGACCAGCATCGAAACTATGCCCATTGTTCTTGGATACTTGAAAGGGGTCCTTTCAAGGTGGGCCGGAATGTTCGCGGTATCATCATCATATGCATTTTACTTATTTATCATATTTCTAATTCAAATAATTTTAGTTAATTAAATGTAACAACATTTATTTTGTTCCTTTATTTACACCCTTGTATATCAACTCTGTACTTTAATAAATGCATCCTTGCCTGTGGTGGCTTTGTGCCCTTAGAAATGAAACCTTACGTTGTACGCCACTTTGCTCACTAAGAAAAAGAGTTTTTTTAGTTGATCAATGACATTCATTACATTCGCACAAAACTCGCTTAAATAAACCTATATTAAAAAAAAAACACATTTCCTGCAGTGAAACGGGCAAAATTTCATCCCATCGAATATCGTGTATACATACTTCACGTAACTTAGCAGAGATTATATAGTTGCACAGGAGGCCAAGGGGATCGAATACTGACATGACGACACTCAATAACTCTCGTTTTGTGGGAAATCTTGTCCCTTGGACAACTTCAGATTTCACACGATGAAATTTCAAATTATACTTAAATGCGTCGTCACCAGGATGCCAGTACATACCCAGAATCTTTTCCGTAGTTGGCTGCAATTCATCTAACTCACTGGAGAAGTTAACAGGCTTGTCCGAATCACCTCCAAGAGCCACAAGAACTTCCGACGAATTCGACGTAAAATGGCGCAACTCGAAACCAGCTGATTTGTGAATATCACGAACCTTTGTAGCAATATCACTAGTTTTACTTGGCGTCTTGAAGCTGTCCACAAAATCGTCAACGTAGTGGTGGTCAACAATTGACTTCACGGCTCTTGGGAAACGATCTCGATATTTGAGGGCATTCTACACTTTGACATACTGGGCAATACACGGTGAACAGGCGGCACCAAATGTCATCACAACCATTTCGTAAACGTCAGGTTGATTATTTTCATTTTCACGCCACAGGAATCTCTGGGAACACCTGTATTCAGGAGCCACAATAATTTGGTGAAACATCTCTTTTATGTCACCACAAACAGCTTCAGCACCAACTCGAAAATTGAACAATACTGCTGGCAACGGCTTATATTGTTGTGGACCTTTCAACAATTTCGAGTTGAGAGAAACTCCTTCGACAGTAGCGGCAGCATTAAAAACCAAACGAATTTTTCCCGGCTAATTGGGATTAACAACTCCAAAATGGGGCAAATACCAGGTTCTCGGAGAAAAATTAGAGATTTCATCAGACGGCAATTTACGTACGTACCGTCAATAATAGCTTTGTAGGCGGCACCAAATTCGGGATTTCTCTTCATTTTTCTTTCGATACCAATAAGTCGATTGAAGGCCATGGAGTAACTATCCGGCAGGACCACGTTATCTTCTCGCCACAGTAGTCTGGATACATATCTTCCGGCAACCTTCTTTGTTGAATCCCGTAGCAACACTCGAGCACGTAAATCGTCATTAGACTCAATAACCGGCAGAACCTTGACACCAAAATTTTCCGTCTCGAAGTAACTTGCCACCAAATCATATAAATTTTGCTCTGGCTGAGCTGTAAGCAAGCAGGTGTGAGGTATAGACCGTCCTCCACTCACCTGATCAAAAACGACTCATCCTAACGGCGCACAGTGGAAAATTTTAGTCCTTATCGGATCAAAAATCTGTAACTTTTTTGTTCTTAGAGATAGAGTTCTGAAATTTTGCACGAATAATCTTAAATGTATTTGCTATTATTTTATAAAATATGAGCCAAATTAAACAGAACCTATTTCAGAATAAAGGTAAGAAGTTTATTTTTTTTCATATAGAGATGACTTGTACATGTATTTGGTACAACATTATAGCTTTAAATTTAAATAAACTTTAATATAAATAATTTCTTTTTTTTTAATTCATATTTTAGTAAATAATAAGTGTGTAACGTAAACTTCTCCAATTAATTATATAACATTTTTAACAATGGGTATTAATCTTATAAAATTAAATTACCATATTCGTATTGCTTACAATTAATTTGATATTTCTAGTAAAGCTGGTGGAAGGCAGCAACTTTTTTTTGCTTCCTGAATTTTATGGTATGGAGGAAGTACAGTATATTTTTTTCCATCATTAGTCAGGTCAAGATCAATAAATACACTTAACGCCTCTAATGCATCGAAATATTCACCCTTTTCGGAATCTTCCATGTTTTTAAGAAACTCCTTCTTTTGAAGCTTAGAAGAAGATCTTACCAGCTCAATAATTTTTGCATCTTCTAATTCTCCCATCGATCGCAAGCCTTGGATATAAGCGCCATAAATATGTTGGAACCCATTATCATTACATAGAGAAGTATTTTTCCGTTTCTTTGCTGATTTTGATGATGTTTCATAAGAGTTACGGGGTCTTGCTCGTTTCGCCGTGCATTTCAAAGGTTTCACTATTGCTGGAAAAGTTCTGCAAAAGTCCCCATTTAACCACTCAACATTTTTGTCAAAAAATATTTTTGAAGATCAAGCAATTTCTAACTGTAAACAAATGAGTCATGCAATGTTCGCATATCAAAAGCAGGCAAACTGACTTTTTTAACATTATTGAATGTAACTTCTTTTTAGGCACGAATATGCAGCTAATATTTTTATAGTATTTTATTAATATATTAAGCTTTAAAATATGAGCGCATAGCTAAACAGAGCTCCTAGCTAAAAGCCTCACCAAAGTTATTTAATGCAGCCAAAACAACATTTCATCATTCAGGACTCAAATTTCAAATATTTTCACTAAAACCAGAGCCACTATTTATAAAATCGGAATATACATCAAATTAGCTTTCCAATAAGGTATATAACTCCTTAATTGTAATGTGAATTATATTGAAAATATGCTCTGAAATATGCTTTATTTTTATAGTAATAAATCGTTGTTGTAAAAATATGTGAATACGCTCCCTATTTCCGGCTATTACTATTGACTAAGCATCAAATATTTTCCTAAAATTATTAACTTCGACATCTTAGCTTCTAGATAAAAAAAAAATCATGGTGTAATTCGAAACTGATCTTACTCTACGATTTTCCACAGTGCGGCGTCTGGCAAACCAAGATGACAATGATCCAATCCAATGAGCAACTTCGGGGCTACGTTGCTATACGAACTGATTGGAACACCATAATTTTTGCTCAAATCCATATTGAAGCTTTGTATCGGCAATTTTAAATTTGTAACATCATAAACATTTTTCAGGGCATATTTCCTCTTATTGTTGGCACCACTTATATGAAGATCGACGACCATGGCGACTTCCTGTGATGATTTACCACCATACCAACTCAAATTCAAACTGCTTTTCCGGCCTGTAAGTCCAAGTTGTCTCACCAAACAACTGTCCATCATAGTGACTGATGAACCTTCATCCAATAGGGCATACGTTTCGATAACACAATTGGGTCCATATAGTGTCACTGGAAGCACACGAAACAACAAATCCCTTTTTTGCTTGAAACACAATTTAAAACAGGCTCAGCATCAGGGCTACACTCAGCAATATTTACATTTGGATTATTTTCAACCAAAACATTTGACTGGCTGCCATGTAATAGTTTGTTATGTTTTAGCTGGCAGCCGTTTATAGGACACTCCTTTCGACGACGACAATTTCTACTTGAATGGCCACCACCAAGACACGAAAAACATAACCTTAATTTTTTCACCTCATTCCACCTGTTAGGCACACTCAGGGAAATAAATTTTCTGCACTCAAAGATTTTACGAATTTTTCCCGGCTAATTGGGATTAACAACTCCAAAATGGGGCAAATACCAGGTTCTCGGAGAAAAATTAGAGATTTCATCAGACGGCAATTTACGTACGTACCGTCAATAATAGCTTTGTAGGCGGCACCAAATTCGGGATATCTCTTCATTTTTCTTTCGATACCAATAAGTCGATTGAAGGCCATGGAGTAACTATCCGGCAGGACCACGTTATCTTCTCGCCACAGTAGTCTGGATACATATCTTCCGGCAACCTTCTTTGTTGAATCCCGTAGCAACACTCGAGCACGTAAATCGTCATTAGACTCAACAACCGGCAGAACCTTGACACCAAAATTTTCCGTCTCGAAGTAACTTGCCACCAAATCATATAAATTTTGCTCTGGCTGAGCTGTAAGCAAGCAGGTGTGAGGTATAGACCGTCCTCCACTCACCTGATCAAAAACGACTCATCCTAACGGCGCACAGTGGAAAATTTTAGTCCTTATCGGATCAAAAATCTGTAACTTTTTTGTTCTTAGAGATAGAGTTCTGATATTTTGCACGAATAATCTTAAATGTATTTGCTATTATTTTATAAAATATGAGCCAAATTAAACAGAACCTATTTCAGAATAAAGGTAAGAAGTTTATTTTTTTTCATATAGAGATGACTTGTACATGTATTTGGTACAACATTATAGCTTTAAATTTAAATAAACTTTAATATAAATAATTTCTTTTTTTTTAATTCATATTTTAGTAAATAATAAGTGTGTAACGTAAACTTCTCCAATTAATTATATAACATTTTTAACAATGGGTATTAATCTTATAAAATTAAATTACCATATTCGTATTGCTTACAATTAATTTGATATTTCTAGTAAAGCTGGTGGAAGGCAGCAACTTTTTTTTGCTTCCTGAATTTTATGGTATGGAGGAAGTACAGTATATTTTTTTCCATCATTAGTCAGGTCAAGATCAATAAATACACTTAACGCCTCTAATGCATCGAAATATTCACCCTTTTCGGAATCTTCCATGTTTTTAAGAAACTCCTTCTTTTGAAGCTTAGAAGATGATCTTACCAGCTCAATAATTTTTGCGTCTTCTAATTCTCCCATCGATCGCAAGCCTTGGATATAAGCGCCATAAATATGTTGGAACCCATTATTATTACATAGAGAAGTATTTTTCCGTTTCTTTGCTGATTTTGATGATGTTTCATAAGAGTTACGGGGTCTTGCTCGTTTCGCCGTGCATTTCAAAGGTTTCACTATTGCTGGAAAAGTTCTGCAAAAGTCCCCATTTAACCACTCAACATTTTTGTCAAAAAATATTTTTGAAGATCAAGCAATTTCTAACTGTAAACAAATGAGTCATGCAATGTTCGCATATCAAAAGCAGGCAAACTGACTTTTTTAACATTATTGAATGTAACTTCTTTTTAGGCACGAATATGCAGCTAATATTTTTATAGTATTTTATTAATATATTAAGCTTTAAAATATGAGCGCATAGCTAAACAGAGCTCCTAGCTAAAAGCCTCACCAAAGTTATTAAATGCAGCCAAAACAACATTTCATCATTCAGGACTCAAATTTCAAATATTTTCACTAAAACCAGATCCACTATTTATAAAATCGGAATGTACATCAAATTAGCTTTCCAATAAGGTATATAACTCCTTAATTGTAATGTGAATTATATTGAAAATATGCTCTGAAATATGTTTTATTTTTATAGTAATAAATCGTTGTTGTAAAAATATGTGAATACGCTCCCTATTTCCGGCTATTACTATTGACTAAGCATCAAATATTTTCCTAAAATTATTAACTTCGACATCTTAGCTTCTAGATAAAAAAAAAAATCATGGTGTAATTCGAAACTGATCTTACTCTACGATTTTCCACAGTGCGGCGTGTTAGCAGCATATGGGCCAGCTTCTTCTAATGGCACTATTTCGTCTGGCAAACCAAGATGACAATGATCCAATCCAATGAGCAACTTCGGGGCTACGTTGCTATACGAACTGATTGGAACACCATAATTTTTGCTCAAATCCATATTGAAGCTTTGTATCGGCAATTTTAAATTTGTAACATCATAAACATTTTTCAGGGCATATTTCCTCTTATTGTTGGCACCACTTATATGAAGATCGACGACCATGGCGACTTCCTGTGATGATTTACCACCATACCAACTCAAATTCAAACTACTTTTCCGGCCTGTAAGTCCAAGTTGTCTCACCAAACAACTGTCCATCATAGTGACTGATGAACCTTCATCCAATAGGGCATACGTTTCGATAACACAATTGGGTCCATATAGTGTCACTGGAAGCACACGAAACAACAAATCCCTTTTTTGCTTGAAACACAATTTAAAACAGGCTCAGCATCAGGGCTACACTCAGCAATATTTACATTTGGATTATTTTCAACAAAAACATTTGACTGGCTGCCATGTAATAGTTTGTTATGTTTTCGCTGGCAGCCGTTTATAGGACACTCCTTTCGACGACGACAATTTCTACTTGAATGGCCACCACCAAGACACGAAAAACATAACCTTAATTTTTTCACCTCATTCCACCTGTTAGGCACACTCAGGGAAATAAATTTTCTGCACTCAAAGATTTTATGTTGTCCACTGCAATGGGGACACGCTTGTTGTTTTTGCTGATCAGATGCGAATAAAACCCCTCTTCTCTTTGTTTCACTCGTTGGGCTACTTGTACTGGTACCCTGTATACTTCTTACCAAATCTGCTACACCTTTAATCCAATTGCTGAAATCCAAAACTGTGGGCCACTGTTGCAATCTCGAAGAATATTGGGCCCAGTCCAAACGTTTGCTCATGGGAAGCTTCTGCACCAATTCATCCATCAAGGTGGGATTCGATAAGTGATGTTGTCCATTTGCAGTCTCCAAAAAGGCGGCAAGATTTTGCACCTTAACGGCAAATGGTATCATCTTCTCAACAGCATTCTCATTTATCGGTGGAATTTCCCTCACCTGTTGCAACTGGCATCGTATCAGCATATCGGGTCAGCCATATTGGGATTTTAGCTGCTCAATTACCGTAGACACGTTGTCAGGATGTATGGGCAACGACTTCACACATTCCCTTGCTTCGCCCTTCAAACATTTCTGAAGCCGTAAGCAGTTTTCAAAATGGCTGTACTGGTACGCTGCCGTCGAATGTTCAAACGCCGTTAAAAACATCGGCCAGTCTTCAGGAGAGCCACTGAAATCGGGGAGATCGTAAATTTTCTTCGGCATTGGCGGCAACACGATGTTCGTATGGTACGAAGATGGCGACTGTGGAATATTCGACGGCTGCGCTGCAAGCAGAGGCGGTGGAGCAGTAAGCGGAGGCGGCTGAGCAGCAACCAGAGTCGGTGGACGTAAGTAGCATGAAGTCGCTGACATATTGCTCCTTGTGTTGGGTATCGGGTTTCGCTGTTGAACGTTGACGTTGACTTCAGACTCGGCACAATAGGAGCCACTAGAAAGTTCGCTGCCGATGACATTACTAGTTACACTCGGCGTTGTATACGATGACACGGACTGAGCAAATGCTCCATTTTGTAAACTTACCACAGAATTTAGGGCAAGCTGGGCAGTGGTGGAACTAAACGTTGGCACAACGTCGGCTGTGGAAAGGGGAAAATCCAAAATGTTTTCTGTTCCGGCAGGCAGCAAGCTTGATGATGATGAACTTGCGTCATTTAAATCAGCTTGAAGTCGAGGGCTTTTTCTGGGCGTACGCTTCATGATGTCAAAACTCTAACAAAACACAAAAAACAACACGACACGTTCTCGAAAATATCACAAAAATAGTGAAATTATTTCCAAAATTTCACCAATTTATTTCCAACTTCGCGGCAAATGCGATGGTAAATAAATTTGTAATTTTACGCCAAAAAAAAAATCCGAAATAAAATTTTCGCCAAAGAAGTGCGAAATAAAAATTTCGCCAAAGAAATGCGAAATAAAATTTGTCGCTGGCTGCGACGCGAGTTTTCCCTGGGAGGAACAGCGAATTTAACAACCAAAAATCAGGCGTTGTTGTTGTAGTTGTTGCAATTGCAGTTGCGGTTGTTGTTGTTGTTTATTTCTATAAATAACATAAAATTAAAACACAAAATAAACACTAAACTAGACAACTTACCGCAGTCTTTGTTCCTCACAAACTAAAAACATACAAGTAAGGGCCACTGATTGTAAGCCTATGTTCTACTGCATTGTCCAACTGTTTCTTTCCAATTTGACGAAGACAATGCAATAGAACAAGGAATAAAGGGACTGCGATGAAGTTTAGAATAAAGGTACTGCAGCAAGAGAGCCAATGCAGATCAAATAAAATAACAACACGTACATACATACATATGAGGTCGTCAGCGACTAAAAATAACAAATATATGTATGTATGTACCTGTGTAAGCGAAGCAAAAAGATCAACATAACAAAAATGTAACACACGTAGATACATACATACATAGTCGACAGCGACAAGACAACATTGATATGTATGCATGTACAAAAGAAAGAAATTGATCAAAACAAATTGGAGATCAAAAAGGGAGAGCACACGTACGTACGTACATACGTTACAAAGGGAGTATGGCAATAACATTGGTACGTATGTATGTACGTGTGCTTGTACAAATTAAATAAAGAAAAATAATAATTAAATATGAGCGTTCAGCGACATTGGATGTAAATATAACTCATTTGCTATCAATATTACGTATTTGAGTATTAGCAATAGCGTGTTTGGGAAAAAAAGACAACGAACTTATTAAATTCAATAAACATTTGAGTGCGAATAGGTGTGTATTTGCAACTGTTTTCGTAATTTTTTTTTTTGCATTTACGCTCATTAAAATTAAATCAATACCGAGAGAAGGAGATGGATTGTTATATAGAAATTCACAAATTGAAAAAAAAATAAAAAATTACACAAAACTGCATACATATACTATATTCGATATTTATCACCTACAAACAAGTTAATATTTGTGGTATGGAAAAAAATATATATTTGATGCGAACTTGTTAAAATGGCCATTTTTTCAGCGTGTAATTTGAAGAAAAGCTCACAAAGATGTTCCAATAACATGTCGTCAGTGTCACATTAAGGGACATGTTCTGCGAGAATCTAAGATAAAAAATAAAAATAAACTATTCGGCCAATGTCGTGAGATCTCTCGTGGATGAATCAGAAATGGAAATTATACTGAGCGCATTTGTAGCTGAACATAATATTCGAACTACAGTTTTAGATTACTTGAATATAATGAGGTTTTAAAGGGCAATAAATATTGTGAAAACTGCAAGCAAATTGCCAACTTTTGCAAAAGAAACTATTATTCACTGACAATAGACGAAAGCGCTGATTGCAGTGCACAATAAATTTAATAGAATTTTTATGTACATACGTCTTTTTACTTTAATAAAATTTATTCTAATATCTTTTTTGATTTTGGTACCATCGAGATAAATAAGTACAATTTCAAAGATCGGAAAGTACAAAACGAACAAACTGATTTTTCATACCTGCATACACATGAAAATGTGTGTAAGTCCCCTTTTCCACAGGCAAATTTTTATTTGGCAAATTCTGAGTTTGTAGGCGAGAGGGGTGCGAGGAAGAGAAACAAAACTTTGCCTGTTCAGAATTTGCGGTACACCCAAATTCTGCTTTGCTCTGTTCGTTGCAAACAATTTTGTTGACATTTCCTTTTTAACCTATTCGTTTTACTGACACACAGCCGGCTGACTCCATATCAAACGCGGATTTTGTACAATCCAAAATCTCTTTTATTAAATTATGTTTACACTCCTTGTCCATTATTGCACCGATTTTAAATTATGTATACACTTCTTCGAAAAATTCTTTAAAATGTAAACACTTTTGACGTTTCTTTCTTTCTTTTGTATTTTGATTCGCAAATTTGGCAAAGAAAAATTTGCTAGTGGAAAAGCAAGCGAAAATTTCAAAAGAGAAAACAAAAAATTTGCCAAATAACAATTTGCCTGTGGAAAAGGGGACTAATATTGTCAATACATGTACATCAAAGATGTTGTACTTTTTTGGTACGTTTTTGTAATCGAAAAGAGCTTTTGGGCCTAATTTAATACAATTTACAAATTTTCGAATCTGTTGTTATTTGTCAATAATTTGAAGAAAACCTATGCAAAGAGCAAATGTATATATTGTAAAATGGAATGTAACAAAGATATTCCAATAAGATGTCGGTAATGTCACACTAAGACGTGCTATGTGAGAATCTCAGGTAAAAAATAAAAATAAGAACTTTTCAGCCAATGTCGTGATATCACTCGTGTCTGAATCAGAAATGGAAATTATTCTCAGCGCATTTGTTGTTCATTATAATATTCGAATATTCTGAAAACAAAATATCTTTTTTTTCATTTTGGCACCATCGGGATCAAAAAGTACAATTTAAATGAACGGAAAGTACAAAACGAAGAAACTGATTTCTCATCCCTGATATACATACTCTTCGTCTTTTGATTTATTACGTTTTGTTCGAGAATCAGTAGTTGTGCTGCATAGTCCTGAATATGCGGAAAGTATTAGAATTTTTATTGTATAAAATGTAAAATCATGTTAAAGAAAAACCGTGAGTAAGTATGAATGAGTATGGTGCAATGATTAATACGTACATGTTGAACATTTTGTATTTACAGAGTTGAAGCCAAACGTCTGCATCGATATTTTAATTTTTATGCACACGTTAAGCACTCGTCAATAATTACTCTCCATATGAACACAGAACCCATTTATGTTCATCAGCATACAATGTACGAGATTTTGCGCCACAGACAAAAATAATTGTAATAATTTAAGTGCATTTTGTGTTTATTTCCAGAATGTTCTCAAATATACTTCCGACGAATTAAGTAATGTTTGTTACACGTAAGTATATTCTCACCTCGTAGAAAACAACCTATAAACAAGTTAATATTTGTGGTTCGGGCAAATATATATATGGTTGATGCATAATTTGTTTGCAAAAATTTGTTAAAATGGCCATTTTTTTAGCGTCCAATTAGCTTCCAATAATTTTCCCTCTTCTTCACATATTCCTCACTGCACATTATGACTGTTTTGTTTCCCTTGGCAGCATTTGTTATGAATATTGTGTTACTTTTGTGTTACTTTATGAATTTTCTGGTATCCTCGTACACTCCTATTATAAATTTGTCCCTTTAGTTCTTGTTGAGCATCCGTTTGTGATTGGATATTCTTCCTGATATTTTTGATCTTATTAAGTATTTTTCTGTGTCATCCTTTATCGTTTGAACCCACTGTTCAATATCTGCTATCAGAGGAATTGGAGAAAAGTTTTTTCTATTTATGGGTAAGGTACATATTTTGCCCATAGACAAAAGCCATTTATTTTCTTCTGTAAACTCTATGTCTGTATAATTAATAAACCAGTCCTCATTGTATTTTAATTCCAGTTTTCGAAACTTTTCCTTTTAACTGTTTCTAATTTGAATAAGTGTGTCTTTTTTGTTTAATGTTTTTGAATCTGTCCCACTTCTCTTTTTGAAAATGTGTCCATTCTTTTTCTTCCAGTGTATTCCTCATCTGTTTGTCAAGCTGTTGAATTTCTAGTTGTGCTTCTCTTTGTGCTTTTTGTTGTTTGAATAAAGATTTGATTTGTTGTGTTATGTGTGATGGTAATATTCCTAGTTTCCTACACTGTTGGAGGATTGGAGGATCTTTCCAGTTGTTTTCCTAGTTTCTCAATTTTTCTGCAGTATTTTTTCAGATGAAAATCTTCAACCATATCGAGGGTGTGGTCGGAACATTCAGAGCTCAACCGAAGGATGACATATCAAGAGGATATGTTCAAGCGATTTTGGAAGATTTGGAATAGAGTTTCAAAACTTTCAAGGACGGGATAAGAACAAATCGTAGAAATGGTTCGAGATAATTCCAGACAGGTAAAAGATGTGCCTTACAAAAGTACCGACACTTACCATAAGTGCTACGACTTGATTTCCTATTGAATTTGATACCAGACTCCAACCGTACACGCAAGCACTTTTTTTAGCTACAAGCTGCAACTAATCATTGTGTGCTGGAGTCCGACTTCCACAAATTGATTTGCCTACTTTTTCAGGGGATTATCTCGACTGGATTTCATATCGAGATATGTTCAACTCGCTTGTCTATCACGATAAAAAAGTTGGTATTTGTTTTAAAAAAAATTATCTGCTTTGAAAACCTTTCAAATAAAGCCATGCCAATTACTGACATCTAGAGTATGTAGCCGAACTAATGTGTCACAAAAAACATCTTGCAACGTCTGTCATCTCTATAGTCTTTGCCAGCAGAATCCCGTTACGATTTGGCATGAGATGCTCTCACGAAGAGATTCCATATGTGCCCTCTTAGACAAGCCAGCAGGATGCGCGTCCCGAGTTTTAATGCCGGAACAACTTATTCTACATCTCATAATTGGCCTACTTTCCCCACGGAAACATTTCCTGAAGAAACAAAGACCAACACTGTTGCGGTCCTCGTAACAAAAGCAACTGTTTTTACAACTTATCCAGAAATAACACAACAATTCTCGAAGCTGTCTACTAATAGAGCAAATATTGAGACGTTTATTCTCAATTCCATCCTCTGACGGAACATTTAAAAGTATAACAATTGTACTTGAGAACATGCCTGTCTCAATTAAAATCGATGAAGATCGATATCTCTAGGTGGGACTTCATTCTAATCTACTTGAGTGCGCAAAAACTAGGCCTGCAAACACGAAAGGAATGGGAGCAATCGCTTAAAACTAGCACATCCATTCCACCAATATCTGAAATGCGAATTCTGGAATCTCTGGAAGTAGAGAAAACTGTCCATGTTGCCATAAATGTCATCCACTCTATAAATGCTTCCTATTCACAACTTTGGCTCCATCGGAGAAGAAACATTTCGTAAATCAGCGTCGCCTTTGTCGAAACTGTCTTAACCCTGAACATATGCAGTCATCCTGCAGACTAAGCACCAGATGCCTAATTTTCCGTGAACCTCATCATACAATCATTCATAATGAATTCTCTAAGAATAATTCTCTAAAAAGTGAAACAATCCCTCGACTGGAATTAACTGCAGCAAACTTGTTGGCAAAGCTAGTAAATAAAATCAAAGTCAATATAGAATTCAACATTGGAAGTATTGTATACTGGACGGATAGTAACATCGTTCTTGCGTGGCTAAAAAATAATTCTAAACGGTTGGAAGTCTACGTCGCGAATCGAGTTGCAACAATACGACGTTTAACAGATGTTCTTGTTTGCCTACTAAAGACAATCCAGCGCCTACTAAAGACAATCCAGCGGGCTGCGCGTCCCGAGGTTTAATGACGGAACAACTTATTCATTATCAACTTTGTTGGAAAGGCCTAACTCGGCTCAAAACTACATCTCATAACTGGCCTACTTCCCCACGTAAATATTTCTTGAAGAAACAAAGACCAACACTGTGTTTGTTTGTCTCTCGTTCTATGTGTATGCACATTTCGTCTGTCCGTCGCGCTTTTTCTTGTTTTTCCGCCTTAAATAATAAAATATAAACATATAAAAAATCAATGACAAATAACAAAAAAAAAATTATAACAAATAAATCATAAAAACTGTGCAACAAAAAAAAAATAAGAAAACTAACAATAGAAATTCAACAACACAAAATAGAAAAACATACGAACAATAGACTAATAACAAAATATTCCACAACTGCAGTCACCAACAACAAAATAAACCTGTCCATCTCTCGCTCTCATCAACAGCAATAACAACAACAACCACGCATGCATCAACACAAAACAGTCGTTGTCGAGCACTTGTGTTCCCCCCTCCCTCTTCCACTTCGCATATCACAAATAATTCTTATATTGTTCTTGTCGGTGTTCTGTTAGTTGTTGTAGGATGGTATTTCAGCACTTGTCCTATGCAAGTGCTCTTCGACGCTAGCTCGTCCATTGCGCAATCTTTTCAACATGTCGTACCGTGCTGGTATTTACCCTTTTTTTTTTAAAAAAAAAAAGCCAACCCTATAAATGCAATGCATTGTGTTAGCGGAAGGAAATTATGGTATCGGACGGAGGAAAGTGTTTGTTGACATTTGTTTTGAATTTCTGAATGTCACAACTTGCAGGAAACACATTTGCTGGAAGAATATTCCACATACGAACAGTCCGACTGAAGAACGAATTCTCTCTATAGTGCGTCGTCCGGTCAACCGGCCATTTGACAATGAACTGATGAGATTCCCTGGATAGCCGAGTGTTCCGGCGAAATGTTTTAACGACAGGGACCACACGACGGATATCTGACGAGCAAATACCGTTAAAATATCTATAGAACAGCGATATACAACCCACATTTCGGCGATGCTGAAGGGAGACAATAGAGTTGGATACCCTACTATCGCCAATCATCCCCACCTCTCTCCTCTATACACGGTCCAGAAGCTGCAAGCCTGTTTTTGGAGCCCCTGCCATATATGGGACTTATATTCCATTTTAGGTCGGATGTAGTTGGTGTAAATATTTACGAGATCAGATGGAGTGGAGTATTTCTTGCACCGCTTTAAAAAGCCTAAACACTTGAATGCTTCTTTCGACACTTCGAATATATGGCTAGCCCATCGAGCATCACCCTGTATCTTCATGAACAGAACATCGAGAGTGTCTGATTCGTGGATATCCACACCACCCATAGAAATTGACGACGATGTTGGATTTGGTGAACGTTTGTGTGACAACAAACAGCACTGGGTCTATTGCGGATTAAAATCTACTCTATTCATTTGGCCCCATTTGAGTCATTCATCGTTCGCCTTTTATCCTCGAACTCCAGAGGACCTGGAGTAGATAGGGTTCACAGTCTGACAGGTCGTCAATGAAAATAAGAATTAGAGATGGAGAGAGGACAGAGGACAGAACCCTGGGGCACTCCTGCGGTCAACCTATGCTTGTTGGATGAAACCCCATCTATAACAACTCGTATAGAGCGATCTCTGAGAAAACTCGATATGAATCGAGAGAAGATATTACCGACACCAAATGCAATAAGTTTTGATATGAGTGCTTCGTGCCAGACCCTATCGAACGCCTTTGAAATATCCAGAGCAACGACCTTACTTTCACCAAGGGCGTGATTAGATCGACTCCATCGCTCCGTAAGGAACGCCATCAGGTCTCAGTAGATCGATTTCTACGGAAGCCATACTGTCCATCATTTAGAAGGCTATTAGACTCTAAATATTTAACAAGATGGTGGTTAAACATGCTCTCCATAACCTTTGAGAGCGCAGAACATATTGCTATTGGGCGGTAATTCGCAGGATTTGTGGCATCACCTTTCTTGGGGATCGGCTGAACATTGGCAACTTTCCAACGTGAAGGGTAAATACCAGCACGATACGACTGTTGAAAAGATTGCGCAATGGACGAGCTAGCGTCGAAGAGCACTTGCATAGGACAAGTGCTGAAATAGCATCCGGGCCCGGAGTTTTATTTACGTTTGGATCTGCAAGAACCCTTTTCACTCCACGTGTTCGACAAAATATCTGTGGCATCGAACTAGATTCGCTTTCGATCACGGGGAGTGGTTGATTGATTTCTGGCAAAGATGAATTCTTTGCAAATATATCAGCCAAAAGGTTAGCCTTATTAACCGGGTCTGTGAATATCTGGTCACCGTCAACAAGGGTTGAAATAGAAGATGAAGAATTGTTCCTTACCCTTTTAACGAATGACCAAAAGCTCTTACTTCCCCTGGGAGAAGAAAGAACTTTAGCACGAAGACGCTGTTCGTAAAGAAGTTTTCACGCCTAAGTACTATTGGCATTTTAGTTAACAAGAGGTTCAAGAATGGTAACCTCGTACTTTTCAGGGTGTGAGATTAAGAAAAGGTAAAGAATGTTATGGTATTGCCCTTCAACACGCGGAATGTGTGTTGGTTCATTCACTAGTTGCGTCAAGTTGCTATGCGCGGCGAAAAGCGCAGTGTACTGTCCCTCCGGAGAAGTGTGGCTGGAATGAGAAAGCCAAGATTGATTATGGACATTAAAATCCCCAGCAACTACAATTTCACTGTCCGGACAATCTTCTAAAATTTTTGATATGGAGTCGGAAAGGGCGTCGAAGCCGTTTAGAGTGCCTCCCTTTAGAAATTTGGGATTCTGTAAAGAAACCCGAAGTGTAATAGGTGTGATCCAATCCTGAACTTAACCCAAAGGGAGTTAAATTCTGGATATTGTGAGTCCAAATGCTGCTGGCTCTGGAACACCATACCATTACGTATGTATACCACAAGGCCTCTGTGGGAAGAGAAAGAGGAAAGAGTGTAATAGCCAGGAATGTGAAAGTTCTGTGGATTAGAACCCTCACACACCTGGGCCTCACATAGAGCGAGTACATCTGGCCTATGGAACTGAACGTGTGTGTATACCACAAAGACATTTGCCTTCAGCCCTCGTATGTTAGCAAAATATGTTTTAAATTAACCTACCATTGTAACATACAGAAAAACAAAACAATATCAAAGCATAAATACAAATAACTGTGCACCCCTCTTGCCGCTGCTAGACCCAACAAGTATTCAGTGTTAAACCTTCAACACAAATCAGGCAGCGACATGAAGAGAGCACAGTCGTTTGTATTATCCGAAAAGGGATATGGTGTGAAAGGGGGGAACACAGGAGAAGGAGAGCCGAAAAAGCCCTTCGTGTTGGCGTTGAAGAGCAGCGAGATGTGTGTGACGGCTGTGGCTGCTGTTGATTTTGTTGTTGTTTATTGTTAGTCTTTATTATTGTTGGTCTGCACATTATGTATTTGGTATTGATATTGTTATTGGGACAGTGGTTGGATTTATATTCGAATTGTCAAAAGAAGCATTCAAGTGTTTAGGCTTTTTAAAGCGGTGCAAGAAATACTTCACTCCATCTAATCTCGTAAATATTTACACCACCTACATCCGACCTAAAATGGAATATAACTCGCATATATGGGCAGGGGCTCCAAAAACAGCTTTGAGCTTCTGGACCATGTACAGAATGATGATTGGCGATAGTAGGGTATCCAACTCTATTGTCTCCCTTCAGCGTCGCCGGAATGTTGGTTGTATATCGCTGTTCTATAGATATTTTAACGGTATTTGCTCGTCAGATATCCGTCGTCTGGTCCCTGACGTTAGAACATTTAGCCGGAACACTCGGCTATCCAGGGAATCTCATCCGTTCATTGTCAAATGGCCGGTTGACCGACGACGGTATTTGCTCATCAGATATCCGACGTCTGGTCACTGACGTTAGAACATTTAGACCGAACACTCGACTATCCAGGGAATCTCATCCGTTCATTGTCAAATGGCCGGTTGACCGGACGACGTACTATAGAGATAATTCGTTCTTAAGCCGGACTGTTCGTATGTGGAATAATCTTCCAACAAGTGGTTTTCCTGCCTGCTATGACATTGCCAAATTCAAGGCAAACATCAACAAACACTACTCTTTCCTCCCTCCAACACCCTTCTTTCCCATCGCTAACACAGTGCATTGCTTTTATATGGGGCACCCCTGAGTGTTAGTCAAAAAAAAATACATAAAAACTGAGAAGTTGGATTTCTCAAAACATAGGAGCTTAAAGAATCACTCCCTTTACTCGTCAAACTAACACAAGCGCTGTCATTCCATGATGAAATTACTTCGTTGAAATTGGAAAATATGGTTTCCAATGGTAGCAGATTATCGAATGCGGCAATTCATTGGACTACTAAACATCCGATTTTGTTGTCGACACAAAATCCGCTGTCTTTTCTTCTATTTTCAGATGCTAATATGGAAACGTTTCTAGTAGTCTTCGACATATGCAATCCTATTTCTTGGGTCGTATCGGTCCACAATCTTGCAAAACGAGTTCAACGACAATGCGCAGTTTGTTTCAAGTGCAAATCACAAACCTGTCAACAACTCATGGGTAATTTATCAGCTGTTCGCACACAACCAACCCGAGCGTTCAAACATAGTGGGTTGGAGTATGCTGGTCCGATCAATATCAAAACCATCAACCTGTAAAGGCTACATCTGCTTATTCAAAAACTTATGCAAACAACCGGTTCATGATTTTGGCACAGCAACCAAAATTAATCGTTTTTAAGCAGCATCAAGAGGCAAAAAAAAAGGGTATAATAAAAGTTAATAAAAAAAATATAAATAAAAGTGTTTTAATGCAAGTTCTCATCATGTGGATCAGAACAAACACAGACTAAAGTAACAGTCATATACGGTAAATATTAAATTTTCAGAAAATAAAACAGGTTCTAATATATAGCTGACCCGGCAGACTATTTCCTACCTACAAACATTTGAATTAGATATATATCCTCTATATAATCTATAATAAATTTATAAAATATAATTACATTTTTGTGTATGAATGGCAAAGTCTGTAAGTGGAGGATGACGAAAAAAATTAAAAAATGTAGAAAACCGAAATTTGTGTTCAAAAGAGAATTCGACGTAGATAGTTGTCCCAGCTTAATTGGATTAACAACTCCAAAATGTGGCAAATACCAGAGATATTAGAGATCTCATTAGACGGACATTTACGTACGTACGTTTTTGAAACATAATCATCAATAAGGCGTAGGCGGCATCAAATTCGGGATTTCTCTTAATTTTTCGTTTGATACCAATAAGTCGATTGAAGGCCATGGAGTGACTATCTGGCAGGACTACGCTATCTTCTCGCCACAGTAGTCTGAATACAAATCTTCGGGCAACCTTCTTCGTTGAATCCCTTAGCAACCGATAAATTTCCGTCTCGGAGTAACTGAGGCTGAGCTTTAAGCAAGCATGTGTTTCCAACCCACCTAACCTAAACCGACCCATCCCAACGGCGTGTTAGCAGCATACGGACCAGGCTCTCCTAATAGCACTATTTCGTCTGGCAAACCAAGATGGAAATGTTCCAATCCAATGAGCAACTTCGGGGCTACGTTGCTACACGTTGGACTACACTTAACAACATTTACATTCGGATTATTATTCATCCGTCACTAAACAGAAATTACAATATTATACACTTTTTGTCACAAACAATAATTCTTACATGTTAAGTAATTTTTGCGTTTCTGTCCAATGTCTCTTTTGTTTACGTTTATTAACGCTGTGTCTAAACAAATTTACATTTGTGGCGTTTATTTCTAAAAAAATATAATTAATATTAATATATAAGGCCAACTTACCGCAGCCTTTTATCCTCACAAAGTAAAACTTACAAGCAAGGGCCACTGCTTGTAAGCATATGTTCTACTGCATTGTGCAACTGTTTTCGTCCAATTTGGCGAAGACAATGCGGTAGAACAAAGGGACTGCGATGAAGTTTACAAAAAGGTACTGAAGCAAGAGATTGATATGCAAGTTAAGGATTTTCGGATCCTTTACTTAAAAAAATATATTGGGCTCACTGCCCAGAATTGTAAATGAAAAAAAGATTTAAGTTAATTCTTCAAAATACTTTATTTTCTTCTATTAGATTAATTTTGAATAGCACTGTTCTCTAGGTCGTCCCACTCCCTCCAGCGTAGGATGATTATCCACTTTACACCTTGACTTCTTGGCAGCGACGCGATCGTTCTCAGTCTTGTTTGTAGCTCGGTGTATGAGGCCAACCATGGCCTTGATTTCCCACAGGTGCATCAACTCAATGCAAGTGGAAATATCTCGTGTCACATCCTATTGCGAAATTATATGCCGATACTTCGGCGCGTGCAATAAGCAGCCATGGGAACGTTGCGTTCGTTGTGAAATTATGCTGACACTGCGACACGTGTAGTGGGCTGCAATGGGGACATTGTGTTGCGATCAGTCATGGGAACGATGCGTTTGTTGTGGAAATAAAATAAGCTGGCACTGCCGCACGTGTAATGGGCTGCAGTGGGAATGTCGCGGCTAGTGCGTCAGGTGTGTGTTAACTCCTCCCCCTTTAAAGATCTGCGACCCGCAGATCAGGATTTGTGGAGACATCCTCTTTAGGTAAATTACGGGAACTATTTTGCAGTATGGACATCTCTAGCACAGGAAGCTTCTTGCCAGTGGTTATCTTCCTCCAAATTAGAAAAATAAGGGCCATCAGCAAAAGTATGCCTAGGGCTTTGCACGTTGCAAACCAGGTAGTTTTATCTTTCAGGTAACCCAATGGTTGTATGTTTCCAGAACTCATCTGATGGACGAGATTAAGATTCACGGCCAGGCTTTTGTTTGCTATGGTAGTGAGCACGGATGGGAGTACCTGTACACCTGAACTGCGTGTACTCTAATAGGTTCGGTTATTGATTGTAACTTTTTCATTCTCCATCTGTAGGATAAAGTAACCATTGATAAAATTAACTGTTTTACCTGACCAAACGCTGCTGTTGAAGTTATCCAGGAAAAGCGTGTCTACTTTGAGTATTTCAATCGTTGATTCCGCACAGGTTATATAGCGACAACTGGTTTGACCACCTTTAATTAGGCGTGCTAGGCAGTCTTCTTCAGGTAGTAGATCAAGTGCCTCCTTTTTACAAACCATGGCGGTGGAGAGGTTAAGGCAACTATCCTTGATTCCATACGTTTCTTGCTTGTTCATCAGAATTGTCTTGTACTCCAAGTCCACCCGTTATCCATTTTTCAATATGGCTCGAGTGATTATATGGTTGAATCTTCTTTCTGCCACTTTTGGCATGGAGAGCACGTAAAGTAGAAGAGTACCATTTTTATAAATTGACGGTTAGCTGTATTCAACGGCTTCGATGACGTTACTGTAAGGAAGTACTTCTATTTCGCTTATTAGCTGATTTATTTCTTCCTTGTCCAGCAGATTGCTATTAACTACTCCCGCTTTGGCCATCTGACAGGCTCGAACCAATTTAATTATGTTGTCCTTTAGAATCATTACCTTATGCTATATCTCCTGTGAAAACTTTGCCAAGTGGTGGTGTCCCAGGATGTCATTTGTGACCGTAACGATTCCATTGACAACCTGTAATAATTCTTGAGTTTTAGTAAAAGTTTCGGAGTTTACCTTGTATTGACGATTGCTATTGGCCACAAGTGCATTTTGGCTTCGCAAGACTTCATCCCAATCTGTAGCATCAGGTGAGCCAGCTATCCATTTCCAAGCCGATCCAATCCAATTGATTGAGCGCCTTGGCCTTTTGGTCTTTGGGACCTTCAGCTAATCGAGTTGATTGCGAATTTTTTCCAACTGGACGGCGATGAAGTCTTTGATACCATTGGTCTCATTCATTTTAATAGCTTAATTTTCTAAGCGATACATAATTTTCTCGTAGCGTGACAAGTCGACCACGTGGATTAGTTTGCAGAATCCGTTGACTATCCAGCCAAAACCGTCTCGAACAGTTAGAATAGGGGAGTGCAGGTTGGAAGCGACGTATGCTTGTGCGGCTGCACAGAGGCAGATTCTATAAATTAGATTACAGACTATTAGCTTAATTCTATTTTTATTGCCAATTGGTTTTATCATCTTTTTATTTTGTTTAAAGTTAAATTTTGACTATGATAATTATTCTGACATTATTACTTATAAAGTAAATCGAAATCTTCAAAAATATTTTTACTTTCAGCTTATTATGCTATTTATTCTAGGGTTAGTATTTTATTAACGCAAATCACATTTTACAAAATTTTATATATTTGTGCCGAAATTTTAACAATGTATATCTTATCTAAATTAGAAATCATCTCTAATATTAATATTATAGCTATTATTATATTCCAATATTATAGCTAGTGAGAAGAGTTCGGGAGAACGAGGCTGAGGATGTTTTAATTGGACCCAGTAAGTGGGTATTATTATGTCATTTTGAAATTTAATTGAGGAAGTTATTTAAAATTAGTAGGTTAATAATTATTCAAGTGTTACTGTTTTATTGGTTTTTATTGATTCTTTTGGAAACCTCGTGGGCTTATTGCTTGTTTTGAACGTTCGGAATGCAGGCCTCAACTCAGATGACATAGGAAGGCTCATGTTAGTCCCTTTTAGCCGTAAGCGTTAATGATTACAAATGGCCTACTCATGGCACGAGTAACTTCACCATCAAATAAAGCTATAGTCCCTGGGAGGAGTTGAACCTCTTCGATTGTCGTCGCTCGTACAAACGAGTAAACTGGAATTGAACCAATACGACTTGATCGAATATTAAAAATATTTTATACCCAGACCGCTGGGGCTTAGAGGTCTATGCATGAGTTTTTTACCTCATTGTCATTTTCTCGATATATTTCTATCTTTTCTTATCATCTTTAGATTTCTGTAGATATTTTTAGGTCTGATTTGTATATTATTAATATTTTTTTTCCCACTTTGTGAGGCAATATTGTATTTCTGTTAAAGCCATAGTCCCTCAGTGGAGTTGAACCACTTCGGTTATCATCGCTCGGACCACCGAGTGAACTGGAATTGAACCAGTACGATTAACCGAATACAAAAAAATTCTACCCAGACCGCTGGGGTTTCGGGATCTAAGCTTTGTTTTTGTTAGCGATGTATAATTCATCACCACTATTGTAGTTGCGTGGGGGCGGGCGAGTTTTATTATTCCTGGCGTTTCTAGTTTCCTGTTCGTGCATTAGAAGAGCCTTAATGTTCTCCTTCGTTTGTTCACTAAAGTTTATCAACTCCTGATAGTTTATCCTAGCATACCTGTTAAGGAAAACGTCGGCGGGTTTCCGTTTTATCACTGAATGTATAGTGTTATTGTACCTGTCCACTGTTATCGCAATTCGCTCCTGGAGTGTTAATCTGGGAAGTTCAACGCAAAGGCAGCGATATATTTCAATTAATGCCCGCTGGAGTTTGTCAGTCTCCTAACGGGCGCGTCCCCAGGTGGCGGATAGGGGAATGGGGGTGGACACACTGTTCCATCTCATCTAGGGCTGACTTAGGGAGGATGGTTTTTTCTGCCCTAACTAAGACTACCATAGGGGAGGTGAAGCAGTGTGTCCACTGCCATAGGGAATCTCGTATTCCCCGCGGACCAAAACGGACTATGGGGGTGTTCCCCTAAACAAAAAAAACACCAATGAAGGAAACGCAAGAAGAAAAAAAAGTTACGGTACAGGGATTAATAACCCCAGTGCCGGCGGCAAGTGTTGATCTGCTCACTAGTCATGTGCCGTCGATATCCAGCGATAGTGATCCACACAATCCTCCTACAGGTGTTGGTGCCTTGGCGCCTGTAGTCGCAGTAAATGCAACAAGCGCACTTTTAGCCACTGGCAAAAAAAGGAGGAAGAAAAGGAGGACCAAAGGGGGGGTACTAACTGGACCCAGCCTTCAAGTACAGGTAGAGAATCCGATTCTGACTCCGAATCAAATAATAATATTACTGTCTTAGCTAACTCCAAAGATGACGAGGTCAGCAAGATGGTAGACGAAGTCAACAATTGTATGGCACAGCTCTCTACAAAAAAGAAGAAGCTATCAGGGGAACAACGACGTAAGTTGAAGAAGATGAACCGGGATAGCAAAAAGGCTAAAGTGCAGGATGATCAAAAGGAGTCATCTGAAACTCCTTCCGCCTCCTCGGAAGCTGGAAAGAGGGTCAGATCTTCCGAAGAGCAGAACACTGCGAAACCGCCGAAAAAGAAAAAGAGCTCCCCGCTCTCAAGAAAATTGGTGAGACCAAGTCAAACCCCCCACAAAAGAGACACTAATCTGTATCCTTGTGGATAGGGCGACAAAGTCAATCCAACTACAAAGAGAGCGAGCGCAGCAACGGAGCCCTCCGAGAAGACTGGGGCACCCGAAAGGGTATCCCGATCGACACGGAAGAGGAAGTTGACTGCTGAAAAAGGTAAGAAGCCACCGTCATATGCTAAAGTAGCGCGGAAGCACAACAGAGACGAACTCTGCTACGCAGTGATCGATATCCGTTCGGCATCCGGCAAAATCCCCAAAGACCAGCACAACAAAGTTGAGGACCTGGTTAACAACCAAATTGTGGAGCATGCCCTAAACATCGAGGACGGGCCCCCAATTCAAATAATGAGCTGCGAGTTCAAAGGGGACATCTTGATGTTGAGGATGGCATCAACAGCTTGCGTAGAGACCCTCACTGAACTCGTGGATACGATCCCCTCTCCCTGGGAAGGCGCCAAGCTGAAACTGGTGAGGATGAGGGACATACCTAAGCTCACAAAAGCGACGGTGTACGTAAAAGGATGGGGCAGCGACTTCACAACAGAACGCATGCTCAAACTCTTTGGCCAGCAGAACAAAGGACTGGACGTAACGAGGTGGGAAGTATTCCACAGGGAGAGCGACAGCAATGGCACTCTCCTTGTGGTGGGCTTGGATCAACTCTCCATGTCCAGCCTGGCCAAGACGAAGGGCATGGCTTTCTACGTGTCGAAAGCTGTCTTTTTCAAAATCGGTAAGGCCAGGGTCGGCGCTGATGACCCTGTAAAAGAGCCCACAGAAGAAGAGACTGCGATGTAGAGAAGCGTCCAGCGCAGTCCAAAAATGAAGAGGGAGCCGAATCCATCTCCGACTCCCAAGAAGCCCGTTTACTGGAGGACCTATGATTGAGGTCATCCAGATAAACCTCCATCGGAGCGAAACGGCAACAAACGCTTTGATGGAAAAAATAAATAAAGGTAAGACTCATATCGCTTTGATCCAGGAACCATGGACGATTCGAAACAAGGTTACTGGATTGAACCATGTCAACTACCAACTATTCTATGCAAATACGGGAACTAGACCAAGGACCTGTATCATATGCCACAAAAACTTATGTTATCTTTTCTCTCCAGAGTTGTCAACATCGGATGCAGCAGTACTGAAACAGGGGAATGGGAACGTATACCTTGCGTCAGTATATCTGCATTCGACTCACCGACATTACCACCTACGTCGGAACTGCAACGCCTTGTGAGGAGAGCCAAACAAACAGGTAACGAAGTACTAGTAGGTTGCGACGCTAACTCTCACCACGTTGCGTGGGGTAGTACTAACATTAATAAACGGGGACAAGCCCTAGTAGAATTTTTGAATATTAACGACCTAATACCTCTTAACATAGGAAACACTGCTACCTTTGTTAATAAAATTAGGGAAGAAGTATTAGATATAACAATATGTTCAGAAAATCTTATAGACGAAATACAGGAGTGGAGGGTCTCTAGATAACATTCCTTTTCTGACCATCGTTACATAAGATTTAAGATAGCAAGGACACCGCCAAACCCAATAAACTTTCGAAATAAGGCCAAAACGAAATGGGCTAAATTCGCGAAGTTAATTAGAGAAAGACTAGGGCATGAAGAGTATGAGTGCCTAAGTGTTGAAGACATCGCCAACAAGGTCGATAACATTACGGAGATTCTAGTGAAGTCATTCGAAGATAAAAAAAAAATAAAAATAAAAAAGTTCCTTTCAAAAACCCACACCCAAACCGAAACAATGGTAGATGATGTGGGTAGACGAATAGAATCGACTGAAGAAATGGTAAGACTTTTGATGAACACCCATTTTCCCCAAGGGATGTCAGGACACACAGAGATACCGAATCATAGGGATAATGAAGTTCAACAAAGTTTTATCATTACAGACCAGATGGTCAAAGAGGCCATAAAAAGCTTCTCACCATTTAAGGCATCAGGACCTGATGGAATCTTTCCGGCACTACTACAGATGGAGGCGCACTACATGTCAACTCATCTAGCCGTTATTTTCACAGCATGCCTAAAATTCTCATACACGCCGAAAGCCTGGCAGGAGGCAAGAGTTGTTTTCATACCCAAACCAGGCAAGGCAAGTTATGCAACACCTAAGGCTTATCGACCAATAAGCCTAACATCTTTCTTACTCAAAACCATGGAGCGCATAGTGGATACCATGATCAAAAGTAAGATTCCAAGCGAAATGCTAAAATTTAAACAACATGCATACGTTAAAGGACGGTCAGTGGACACCGCATTGACATTGAAGGAGCTTTCAATAATGTACAGACCAACACACTAATTCAATCCTTAGACCAGTTCGAGGTGGACCGGGCTCTCCGAGACTGGATAAGCCACATGCTAAGGAATAGATGGATCAACTGTGGGTCTCACGAAATACAAAAAAGAGACAAAGTATCACAGGGAACACCACAAGGAGGTATTTTATCACCACTCCTATGGGTTACCACTATTAACAGTCTCCTGAGGATCCTAACTGACGAAGGACTTAAACCAGTCTGCTATGCAGACGACGTTATAATACTTCTGAGGGGCCAGAATCCAAACCAACTTTGCAGAAGGGCCGAAACTGCCCTAAAACTTGCATATGACTGGGCTCGACCGAGAAGTCTAAATGTAAACCCAGACAAAACTGAAATATGTCTGTTTACAAGGAAAACAAAGATTGGTCCATATATAGACCCATCTTTCCTTAACAAAACAATTTCAATATCGGACAAGGTTAAATACTTAGGAGTAATCTTGGACAGAAAACTAAAACAGAAACTAGTAAGATCATTGGCATTCTAACAGGGCACATAGGCTTACAATCGCATCTACACAAAATAGGAGTTGTAGACAATAGCGTATGTAGGGCATGCGGGGAGGATGACGAAACTTTGGAGCATTTCCTCTGTCACTGCCCAGCGTTCGCAAACAATAGATCCCGTTTCTTGGGAAATGACACTTTAACAGGCTTGACCCATCTTAGGGGCGCAGACTGGAAAACAATTAAAGATTATGTCAACAGTACAGAGTTCTTAAAATAACTTCTCAAGGCCTTTCCATGTACAGTTTAGAGCGCACAACAAGCCAAATACTGGCTTAAGAGTATGTCTAAGGACATGAGGCGGAGAAAAACCGCCTCCTCTTCTCAACCTAACCTAACCTAACCTTTCAATTAAGGTGGAATGAAATCTCTCCACCTGGCCATTGGCCTCACTACGCTGCGTTGGCGTTTGATAAATCCCTATTCCCAAAGAGCGGATGTAGTTGAGTACAAGCGGTGTTAAAAATCCACGCTCATTGTCCATGACCAGAGCCCGTGGCACCGAGAAGTAGCGCAGCGCAACCATTAATTTCGTACGCAAATGAGTAGATGATTTATTTTCTATTGGAAATAATTTAGCAAATTTTGAAAATTTGTCAATACAACTTAAATATTTCTGTCGCTCTATTTCGAAGATACGAAGGATACTTAGGAATACAGCGCCCCGGTAGGCGAGTTGGTAGCGTGCTTGCCTATCAGCGTGGGGGTTGTGGGTTCGATTCCCACCAGAGGCTTTGGTCTGTCGCTGCAAAATCTAAAAACATATGGTCTGTGTCACCCGGTTTACCCTTGGACCCAAAAATTAGAATATAAATTTACTTTGTATTGTAATTAATAATAAATAAATAAAAAATAAAATTAGGAATAGGAGATGGCTGCATACAGGGCTTCGAAGGATGTCTATCATATTTATTTAGTTGACATGTTTCGCATTGCTTATTGTATTCCCCGATCTGTGTAGACATGGCTGGAAAATAAAAATTTTCAAGAATCTGTTCCCTATTTTCACGAACGTTACGATGAGCGCATTTGTGCTCTTGCTCAATTATGCTGAATACCATATCGGTATATGTAAATTTTGATATGAGTGCTTCGTGCCAGACCCTATCGAACGCCTTGGAAATATCCAGAGCAACGACCTTACTTTCACCAAGGGCGTGAATAGATCGACTCCATCGCTCCGTAAGGAACGCCATCATTTTTCTGTTTTGTGAATATGTTTTTTTTTTGTTTTTTACCCGTCTTGTAAGGTATCTAGAGTCTAACGGCCTCCTGAATGATCGACAGTATCGCTTCCGTAGAAATCGATCTGCTGGAGACCTGATGGCGTTGCTTACGGAGCGATGGAGTCGATACATTCACCGCCTTGGTGAAAGTAAGGTCGTGGCTCTGGATATTTCCAAGGCGTTCGATAGGGTCTGACACGGAGCACTCATATCAAAACTTATTGCATATGGCGTCAGTAATACCTTTTCTCGATTCATATCGAGTTTTCTCAGGGATCGCTCTATACGAGTTGTTATAAATGGGGTCTCATCCAACGAGCATAGGTTGACCGCATGAGTTCCACAAGGCTCTGTCCTCTCTCCTTCTCTATTTCTAATTTTCATTGACGACCTGTTGGTGCAGACTGTGAAGCCAATATACTTCTTCTATAAAAAAGGCGAAAGATGAACGACTCACTTAACCGCGATTTGGCGACGATTTGTGAGTGGGGCCAAATGAACAGAGTAGATTTTAATGCACAAAAGACCTAGTGCTGTTAGTTGTCACACAAATGTTCCACTGATCCAGCACCGCCGTCAATATCTATGGGTGGTGTAAATATCGACGAATCAAACACTCTTGATGTTCTGGGCATGAAGATACAGGGTGATGCTCGATGGGCTATCCATATATTCGAATTTTCGAAAGAAGCATTCAAGTGTTTAGGCTTTTTAAAGCGGTGCAAGAAATACTTCACTCCATCTGATCTCGTAAATATTTACACCACCTACATCCGACCTAAAATGAAATATATAACTCCCATATATGGGCAGGGGCTCCAAAAACAGCTTTGCAGCTTCTGGACCATGTACAGAAGAGAGCGGCGGTGATGATTGGCAATAGTAGGGTATCCAACTCTATTGTCTCCCTTCAGCATCGCACGAATGTGGGTTGTATATCGCTGTTTTAACGGTATTTGCTCGTCAGATATCCGTCGTCTAGTCCCTGACGTCAGAATATTTAGCCGGAACACTCGGCTATCCAGGGAATCTCATCCGTTCATTGTCAAATGGCCGGATGACCGGACGACGCACTATAGAGATAATTCGTTCTTCAACCGGACTGTTCGTATGTGGAATAATCTTCCTGCAAGTGTTTTTCCTTCCTGCTATGACATTGCCAAATCCAAGGCAAACATCAACAAACACTACTCTTTCCTCCCTCCAACACCCTTCTTTCCCATCGCTAACACAGTTCATTACATTTATAGGGGACATCCCCTGAGTGTTAGTCAACTGAGAAGTTGGATTTCTCAAAACATATGAGCTTAAAGAATCACTCACTCCATGATGAAATTACTTCGTTGAAATTGGAAAATATGGTTTCCAATGGTAGCAGATTATCGAATGCGGCAATTCCTTGGACTACTAAACATCCAATTTTGTTGGCGAAACAAAATCCGCTCTCTTTTCTTCTATTTTCAGATGCCAATATGGAAACGTTTCTAGTAGTCTTCGACATATGCAATCCTATATCTCTCGTCACTATTGGGTGGTATCGGTCCGCAATCTTGCAAAACGAGTTCAACGACAATGCGCAGTTTGTTTCAAGTGCAAAGCACAAACCTGTCAACAACTCATGGGTAATTTATCAGCTGTTCGCACACAACCAACCCGAGCGTTGAAACATAGTGGGTTGGAATATGCTGGTCCGGTCAATATCAAAACTTCCATACTAAGGGCACCATCTACCTGTAAAGGCTACATCTGCTTATTCATCTGCATGTGTACCAAGACAATACATTTGGGAAGCCGGGGTTTAAATCGACAAAACATCACTTACGCCGCATTATTCCGTTTCCATTTCATTTGTTTACGCCAAATCCATCAAACTTGATCTAACTGTCGTTATAATGTAGATATGTCCGTACGCCAGTACCCACGTACACACATGCATACGCAAACAACTGGTTCATGATTTTGGCACAGCAACCAAAATTAATCGTTTTTAAGCAGCATCAAGAGGCAGAAAAAAGGGTCTAATAAAAGTTAATAAAAAAAATATAAATAAAAGTGTATTAATGCATGTTCTTATCATGTGGATCAGAACAAACACAGACTAAAGTAACAGTGATGAGTGGAGGATGACGAAAAAAATTAAAAAAAAATTAGAAAACCGAAATTTGTGTTTAAAAGAGAATTCGACGTAGATAGTTGTCCCAGCTTAATTGGATTAACAACTCCAAAATGTGGCAAATACCAGAGATATTAGAGATCTCATTAGACGGACATTTACGTACGTACGTTTTTGAAACATAATCATCAATAAGGCGTAGGCGGCATCAAATTCGGGATTTCTCTTAATTTTTCGTTTGATACCAATAAGTCGATTGAAGGCCATGGAGTGACTATCTGGCAGGACTACGCTATCTTCTCGCCACAGTAGTCTGAATACAAATCTTCGGGCAACCTTCTTCGTTGAATCCCTTAGCAACCGATAAATTTCCGTCTCGGAGTAACTGAGGCTGAGCTTTAAGCAAGCATGTGTTTCCAACCCACCTAACCTAAACCGACCCATCCCAACGGCGTGTTAGCAGCATACGGACCAGGCTCTCCTAATAGCACTATTTCGTCTGGCAAACCAAGATGGAAATGTTCCAATCCAATGAGCAACTTCGAGGCTACGTTGCTATACGTAGGACTACACTTAACAACATTTACATTTGGATTATTATCCATCCGTCACTAAACAGAAATTACAATATTATACACTTTTTGTCACAAACAATAATTCTTACATATTAAGTAATTTTTGCGTTTCTTTTCAATGTCTCGTTTGTTTACGTTTATTAACGCTGTGTCTAAACAAATTTACATTTGTGGCGTTTATTTCTAAAAAAATATAATTAATATTAATATATACAAATACTTGCAAAGCCAACTTACCGCAGACTTTTGTCCTCACAAAGTAAAACTTACAAGCAAGAGCCACTGCTTGTAAGCATATGTTCTACTGCATTGAGCAACTGTTTTCGTCCAATTTGACGAAGACAATGCCGTAGAACAAAGGGACTGCGATGAAGTTTACAAAAAGGTACTGAAGCAAGAGATTGATATGCAAGTTAAGGATTTTCGGATCCTTTACTTAAAAAATATATTGGGCTCACTGTCCAGAATTGTAAATGAAAAAAAAATTTAAGTTAATTCTTCAAAATATTTTATTTTCTTCTATTAGATTAATTTTGAATAGCACTGTCCTCTAGGTCGTCCCGAACTCGACTCCCTCCAGCGTAGGATTGTTGTCCACTTCACACCTTTACTTCTCGGCAGCGACGCGATCGTTCTCAGTCTTGTTTGTAGCTCGGTGTATGAGGCCAACCATGGCCTTGATTTCCCACAGGTGCATTAACTCAATGCAAGTGGAAATATCTCGTGTTACATCCTATTGCGAAATTATATGCCGATCGTTGTGAAATTATGCTGACACTGCGACACGTGTAATGGGCTGCAGTGGGAATGTCGCGGCTAGTGCGTCAGGTGTGTGTTAACTCCTCCCCCTTTAAAGATCTGCGACCCGCAGATCAGGATTTGTGCTTGTTTTATTGGTATTTCTTTTATTTATTTTTTTATTAATATTTTTTTTTTTTGCTCTGTTTTAATTTTTTGTACTTTCTAGCGTTTAATATCCACTTCCACAAGATTTTCCCTTTGGTCATTTCTGGGTCCCTGCTCGGGCGCCAGTTAAGGATTTTCGGATCCTTTACTTAAAAAATATATTGGGCTCACTGTCCAGAATTGTAAATGAAAAAAAGGTTTAAGTTAATTCTTCAAAATATTTTATTTTCTTCTATTAGATTAATTTTGAATAGCACTGTCCTCTAGGTCGTCCCGAACTCGACTCCCTCCAGCGTAGGATGGTTGTCCACTTTACACCTTGACTTCTCGGCAGCGACGCGATCGTTCTCAGTCTTGTTTGTAGCTCGGTGTATGAGGCCAACCATGGCCTTGATTTCCCACAGGTGTATTAACTCAATGCAAGTGGAAATATCTCGTGTTACATCCTATTGCAAAATTATACGCCGATACTTCGGCGCGTGCAATAAGCAGCCATGGGAACGTTGCGTTCGTTGTGAAATTCTGCTGACACTGCGACACGTGTATTGGGCTGCAATGGGGATATTGTGTTGCGATCAGTCATGGGAACGATGCGTTTGTTGTGGAAATAAAATATGCTGACACTGCGACACGTGTAATGGGCTGCAGTGGGAATGTCGCGGCTAGTGCGACAGGTGTGTGGTAACTTGCATATCTATCTACAAACCACACGTATATACATACATACATTGTCGGCAACGACAAGACCGTACGTATGTATATACGCACAAAAGAAAACCTAATAGATCAGCCAAATAGCTAAAACGTAACATATATACAAAGTCCACAAGACAACATTGATATGTATGTACGTTAGGGCGCACTGTGGTCAATATTTTGAGATAGCGGCCAAAACTCCTTTTGGTTTTTGTTCTCCGATTTTAAAGTTATTAGACTCATATGAAAGTAGACAGTAGTAAACCTCGGGAGCCTAAAAATTAGAACTCTATTTTAACTATTTCACTGAGAACACGGTGGTCCAAAATGGGCTTTTTCAGAATTTAGTAATTATGATATTTTTAGTTAATTTTTAAAGTTGAAATGATCATAACTATTTTGTTTTTCAATATTTTTGGACGAAATAAATTTTGTGTTGTAACTTAACTTATTTCCTATTACTGGTAGAAAATTGAAGCTCTACTGTTTTCAGAACAATTTAAATATTTTTTTTAAAAAAGGTCTAATTTATCGGAAATTTCCTACTTCATAGAGCACAACTCCTGTGAGTCAAGCTGAGTCAAAACACAAATTTACTATTTTGTTGTCCTAACCCTCCCCTACATTCCTATATATACATCGGGACTGCACTTTTTGAGCTACAGCAATTTTTCTGACCCAAGGTAAGATATTCGGTACAAATGCACGTCATATTTTTTGAGAAGTTATTTGTATGTGAAAGTGGCTATTATGCATATATTTTGATGAAATTTTGTACAAGAGTTCTTATTGACCCAAAAAATTCTGTTGAAATTAGGAGAATTTGGCCCATATTTGGACCTAGTCCACATAGAAGGGTGTATCAAAATTTTGACAAAAATGACAATAGAATCTGACAACATTCGCTTTGCTTACAAACCAAATTTTTACCAACATTAAGGCGCCCATTGAAAAGGAACATCAAAGTAATGTTGTTTACGAAGTTCAATGCAAAGGAAATGACAATGAAAGCTGCGAACTTATATACATAGGCACAACGAAGAGAACATTAGATGTCATAACTGAAGAAGTTGGCAAAATAAGAGATGAAATTAAAGAACTTCAACCAGTGATATTTGAATTTAATGACCAATGCATCGAAGTTAACTTTAAAATGTCACTTACAATGATCGATGGAAAAGTTGCACAAGCTTTAACTGAAACAAAGTCTTCGTCAAGCTGCACCATATGCCAAAAAACATCAAGTCAATTGAGCCAACCACCAACACAAGACGATAGTTTTAATGAAGCATATGAATTTGGAATGTCACCTCTTCATGATAGAATTCGTTTTATGGAGCATATTCTTAAATTGGGATATGATTTGGAATTTGGCCCGTTAGGCGAAACAGTGAGAAACAACAAAGAAAATTTGGAAAAAAGAAAGCAAAAAAAAAAAAAGATATTCAAGAAAAATACCGTGAGATAGGCCTTATAATTGACCAGCCAAAGCAAGGAGAAGGAAATTCTAATGATGGAAACACAGCAAGGAGATTTTTTTCCGATCCAGAAACTGCAGCTTCTATAACTGGAGTAGATTATGATTTAATACGACGATTCCAAATCATATTAGAAGTAAAAGATAGATGCAAAAAAATTTGGTCAGTATGCTAATGAGACAGCAACCCTTTATAACCAAAAATATTCTTGGAGACATATGCCAACCACAGTTCACAAAATTTTGTTCCATGGGGAACAAATAATTCAGCACAATATGCTTCCAATTGGAGATCTCTCAGAAGAAACGCAAGAAAAAAGGAACAAAGACTACAGATTCTTTCGCGAGCACAATACAAGAAAAATTTCCAGATATTGTACTAATGAAGATCTTATTAATATTTTGTTGTGCACATCAGACCCATATATGTCCAGTATTCGACAAAAATGGAAATCAACCTCATTAGAGTTAGATGAAGAAGCTAAACAACTACTAAAAATGAAAATCAAAGCTATTTGGAAGAAATTTTTACTAATATTGTTTAATTAACACTAGTTTAAAGATTATAATTTGTTTCTAATTTTAGTATAAATTTTTATTAATACATTTAAATAAAATATATGTGCACTTTAAATCAATAGTAAAAGTTTACTTAAAATTTTATCGATGTTGTGTTCTGTATATAATATATCCAAATGGTATTGATATTGTTGGGAATTTCAGTGTTAGTTTTCAGTTTAATCCTTTCTTCCACAAAAACCAACCTTTGGCCCCTGTGAATATTGAGACTAAATAAATGTCAGGGGCCAAATGTTGGCATTTTCTGACCAAAATTAAGTTTAGGAATAATAAATAAGTATTGGTTGTAAAATACGATTGAAGAAAATAAGAAATTATAAAAATATACCTATTTAAAATGCCAAAATATTCAACTTTTACATGGAAACTCAACAAAAAATTAAAATGCATTTTTAACTCCACATTTGAACACGCAAATTGAAGCTTAAAGTCCCTCCTATTGAACAAAACAAATTGCGTAAACCAATCCGGCCAAAAGTTATACAGTTTTGACCGCTATCTCGCGAAATTGACCACTGTGGGGCGGAGTAAACCAGTTTTTTTTTGCTTTTCCTGTGTTTTTAGTCGATGACCCGGCAGATAAGCATCATTTTTGCAAAAGTTCAAATTTTTTAAACTGAAAAAAAAAACATTTAAACGATAGATCGTTCTGATTCTTTTGAAAGCTTAACAATAGGTGCTACTTTTAAGCAAAAGTTCTAAGAAAGTTCAAAATCTCGTTGGTTTACTTTTTGATCCCCAGTTTTCGTACAAAAAGTGCAATACAACGCACCGGTAAGTACTTTTGTAAAGTATTCCACTTGAGTCATATGTGTGTTTAAATTTCAAACACCTATGACAACTGCATCTGGTCGCCGCCATAAATTTTATTACATAATACAACGTTATGCAATATCGCAACACGACGGACTGGTATGTATATATTTAAAAGCCATCCTATTTAAGCATCTGTTTAAATTTTAAACACATCGGTAGGCGCTATACTAATTAGTCTTGCAACACCGCAAGAGGTGAAGACAAGAAAGGTGCAAAATGCATAAAACTCTCAAAAGGTTGCGTTGCTCTGTGTTTGGCGATCAACTCAAAATTAATTAGAATATGTTGCGAACATATTGTGACGTTATTAAATATTATTTTTGGATAAGAAACGATCTACTTGAATTCAACAATGGAAAAGACCCCGCAGTTAAAGAAATTTGTGAAATTATTGGTACTGATATAGAAAAAATATGGAAATAGACATCGTAGACTACGATTAGTCATCAACAAGTTGTCTCAAGATTAATTTTATATTACAACAAGTACAAAAGAAAGATGAAACTACGCAGAGATACCAAAAACCAAATTGAGAAACATATTTTCGAGTTTTGGGAACAATCCTCTGTATTTCCTTCTTCTTTTGTAGCAATTGGATGTGATAGAACTGCTCTGAACACGGGAAAAAAACGGAGTCATATGTTTATTGGAAAGACATTTGAAACGACCTTTGCAATACTTTGTGTGCTTATTACATGCCAATGAATTACCTGTCCACCATTTGTTCTTTAATCTAGACGGTACTACAACAGGTCCTAATAGTTTTTCTGGAGTTACAGGCAAAAATCTGGATAAGTGCGAATGCAGAAGATTTTGAAGCCATTCCCATAGAATTGCTAAAAATTTATACTCATTTGCTAAGCACCGATCAACAATATATTTATCTAATATGCACCGCCGTTTCTGCTGGGAGAATTTCACCAAACTCCAGAGACCCAGGAAAACTGGCGCATTCGCGATGGCTGACTTGCGCGAACAGTATTCTCCGTTTATACATTGGGACAGATCAGCCAACAGAAAACTTGAAGGAACTAGCTACTTTCATCATGACGGTTTACGCACTACTTGGTTTGACATCAAAACAAAGTCATCCTGTAAAGATGGTCCGTTTTCAACATGGTTAAAAGATCTTTGTATTTAAGAGATGATCTGAAAATCATTGTTTTGAAATCCATACAAAGAAATTCATCCTTCGAACATCCAGAAAATATTTTATTGGCTATTTTGTAAGATGGTGCGTCTCACATAAGGGAGAATGCTCTTCTAAAAATATGAAAGGCAAGGAAGGAGACAAAAATGTCTGAAATTCGCAAATTTCGCCTCCCGGAACTTCAAGCTCATGCATCAAATTATTATGATTTGATAGATTGGACAAAGGAAAAGATTACAGAACCTCCAATGACTGTGAAATATAAAGACAGAGAAATTACGAGTTTGATTTCATCAGCAACTGAAATGGCTGAAATTTTAGAAGTTTCCTTGTCACACTCAAGCTGTAGAGACATGTGTCAAGTTGGTGACGGAGGATGTAATGTCTGTATGTGGACCAGAAGCTAAGGATGGTTTCATTCGTACCAGGATAAAATCAAGGCAGGAAATACCATTTTTCGAGACCAAATCTCAGGTTTTTCAACAAAAATTAAATTGTGAAAGTTGAACTAATTGTTTTTTTTTTTGTTTAATTAAATATATATTCCATTATTTTGTATTTTACGTAATGAACATTAAACACATACAGCATTTAAAATAAACTTATGCCAGTAGCGGTAACATTATAATTAAAAAAAAAACTTACTGCGCCAACTTAAGAAATTGTCTTAGAAATCTGAAATTTTACACTAACAATTTTTAGGCTATGGATCATCGATTGATAATACAGGAAAAGCAAAATTCGCTCCACCCTAATGTACGTAGGTGTGTACGCATAAACGCAAGGATGATAAAAAACAAACGAGCACATTAGGGTGATGACTTTTGGATTGTTTTCCTGTAGTACGAATGAATGAACTTTTGCCTCTTAATGGCGTTTTTTTCCATTTAAATACGCATAAACCACTATTAAATGATATTTTTGTGAAAAACTTTAAATTATAAGAGACACTATACGTCCGGGTAAAGCTCCAGGATTTGACTTTGTTACGCCAAAAATTATCCTTGAACTCCGTTCAATTGCTGTGAAATTTCTGGCATATTTATTTAACTCAATTACGAGATTAAATTACTTTCCTCAAACATGGAAAATTGTCTTTGATTCAAATGATTTTAAAGCCGGGAAAGGACAAATCAATACCTTCCTCATATATGCTTCCCTGCTTGTCAAAACTATTCGAAAAAGTTCTTCTATTAAAACTAAGACCTTTTCTCGTGTCGAAAAAAGTAATATCAGGCCACCAGTTCAGATTCCGTAAAGTTCATAGCACGATATAACAGGTAAACCGTCTGACCCAAGAAATCGAAAAATCTTTTGAACGTCGGGAATACTGCTGCGCCGTCTTTCTAGACGTTGCCCAAGCATTTAATAAAGTATGGCATGTTGGCTTGAATAGAAAAATTTTTAAATACTTGCCGGCAAATACACACCTATTACTTTCAGCAGATATCCCCAGCAGTCCAACCATACTCACATCCACTTTTGCTGATGACACTGCTATCCTTAGCTCAAACAAACAGTTTGATGTAGCGTCTCATAAACTGGATGACCACTTAAGACGAATAGAATCATGGATAACTGACTGGAGTTAACGAGAGAAAATGCAAACAGGTAACATTCACACTGAAATTAAATAATATTTCTATTTCACAATCCGATACTGTAACATACCTGGTGATCCACCTGGATCGGAGACTAACCTTGAGAAGGCACATTGAAGCCAAGTATAATCAAACCAATATGTTTATACGGCGCTCAGCTATGGGGCAATGCAAGTTCGAGCAACATCGACAAAATCCAAAGAGTCCACTCGAAAACATTGTGGTTAATCACAGGAGCACGGTGGTATACACATCAGTATCAATACCAGTATTCACTACTTCGTTTAGTTTCAATTTAAGGGTGGAAAGGAAAGTGCACTTTTTTATTGAGGTGTGTTTTTCCGTTCGCTACAGAAACCACATTTATGAGCGGTCATTATTTTGAAAAACTTACAACGCACACGTGCTGAATCTGAAATATAGCCACAGTAAAAAAGATGTGCTCATTCAGAAGTACCTGTCAGTAAAGTATTGAAAAATACGAACCCGAAGAGTACAAGTAGTTTAGATTTTTTTAATTGAATAGTGAATTATAATTAAGGCCTTTAATAACGGCAAGGCCTTTTTCATTTAAGTTGTTGAGTAGAATACAACAAAACATTGAACTTCCCGCATGTATCTGATCAAGTCATTTGTGCAAAACTTCTAGAATACTACGTGCGCTGCAGAACAAAACTTTGATTCATTGAAGGAACTGGTTGACATTTCCAAGCTGTAGATCGTAGGGAGAAGGGAATAAAAACGACAGCACGATTTCGCTCTTAGTTGAGAACTAACTTTATTTACAATAGAATCTTAACTTGAAACCTACATAAATACAAAAACTAAAAATACATATGTACATCGGTACATGTACATACCGAACTTACAACGAACAATACATAAACAACTATATGAATGCACCAATGCACATTCATACTTATATGATATGCCGCTCCATAAAACGCGGACAGAATGACAATTAAATAAATACACAAATAGTGGAATACATTTAGATTTTACCAAATAAACATAACATGCTACATTATCACCCCACCAACTCTGTCCATTAACACACAGTGTCATTGACATTTTTTTTTTTTTTTTTTTTTTTTTTGCTGGCCAACACTCAGGGGATGCCCCCTATAAATGCAATGCATTGTGTTAGCGGAAGGAAATTAGGGTATCGGAAGGAGGAAAGAGGGAGTAGTGTTTGTTGACATTTGTTTTGAATTTCTGAATGTCACAACTGGCAGGAAACACATTTGCTGGAAGATTATTCCACATACGAACGGTTCGGCTAAAGAACGAATTTTCTCTATAGTGCGTCGTCCGGTCAACCGGCCATTTCACAATGAACGGATGAGATACCCTGGATAGCCGTGTATTCCGACTAAATGTTCTAACGTCAGGGACCAGACGACGGATATCTTCTGAACAGATACCATTAAAATATCTATAGAATAGCGATACACAACCCACATTACGGCGATGCTGTAGGGAGACAATAGAGCTGGATACCCTACCATCCCCTATCATCACCACCGCTCTCCTCTGTACACGGTCCAGAAGCTTCAAAGATGTTAATGGAGCCCCTGCCCATATATGCGAGTTGTATTCCATTTTAGGCCGGATGTAAGTGGTGTAAATATTTACGAGATCAGATGGAGTGAAGTATTTCTTGCACCGCTTCAAAAAGCCTAAACACTTGAATGCTTCTTTCGACACTTCGAATATATGACATGTTGAAAAGATTGCGCAATGGACGAGCTAGCGTCGAATAGCACTTACATAGGACAAGTGCTGAAATGCCATCCGGGCCCGGAGTTTTGTTTACATTGAGATCTGCAAGAACCCTTTTAACGCCACGTGTTCGAAAAAATATCTGAGGCATCGAAGTAGATACGTTTTCGATTACGGGGAGTGGTTGACTGCTGTCTGGCAAAGATGAATTCTTTGCAAATATTTCAGCCAGAAGGTTAGCTTTGTCAACCGGGTCAGTGAATATCTGGTCATCGTTAACGAGAGTTGGGATTGAAAAATGACAATATTTACGACCGTTAACACTCATAACAAAAAAGACGAACATATTGTTGGAACTACAAATACTACCAATCTTAAAATGTGTACAGAACTGTACACAAGGTAAAAGACGAAGGGATGTCCAAAGAGAATGAGAACCTCTACACACAGCAAATTAGAGCAAAGGCCGCGTTGGTTATTCCCGTGGCAAACCTGGTGATGCCAATACCTGGTGATGCCAATACAGGCAAAAGAGGGCAATGGAAGCGATGATATATAGATGAGCCTTATCCATTGATGGCTCACCTAGCACGTTTTCCCTAAACCTAATATTTCTTTAAATAAACCAATTTTTGTACCCTAGGATGATATATGTTATTTGATACGTGTCTTTGACCAAAATTCGATTCATGACTTTGAGCCATGTCCGTCTATCTGTCTGTCCGGCTGTTACGCACGATAACTTTCGAAATAGTTAAACAATCGCTTTGAAATTGTACATGAGTTAATATTTTCCCAAAACTACTTATGGGATATATGGTCACACTGCTTCTGGTACCTGCCATACAAATCCTCTATTTCGCCACTTTTTTTACTAACACTCAGGGGATGCCCCCTATAAATGGAGGGAGGAAAGGGGGAGTAGTGTTTGTTGATGTTTGCCTTGAATTTGATAATGTCATAGCAGTCAGGAAAAACACTGGTTGGAAGATTATTCCACATGCGAACAGTACGGCTGAAGAACGAATTTTCTCTATAGTGAGTTGTCCGGTCAATCGGCCACTGTACAACGAACGGATGAGAGACCCTGGAAAGCCGGCTAAATGTTCTAATGTCAGGGAGAAGACGACGGATATCTGACGAGCAAATACCGTTAAAAGATCTATAGAACAGCGATAAACAACCCACATTCCCGGGATGCTGAAGGGAGACAATAGAGTTGGACACTCTACTATCCCCAATCATCACCACCGCTCTCCTCTATACACGGTCCAAAAGCTGCAAAGATGTCTTCGGAGCTCCTGCCCATATATGGGAGTTGTATTCCATTTAAGGCCGGATGTATGTGGTGTAAATATTTACGAGATCAGATGAGTGAAGTATTTCATGCACCGCTTCAAAAAGCCTAAACACTTGAATGCTTCTTTCGACACTTCGAATATATGGCTAGCCCAACGATCATCACCCTGTATCTTCATTCCCAGAACATCAATAGTGTCTGATTCGTCGATACCCACACCACCCATACATATTGACGGCAAGAAACAGCACTGGGTCTTTTGTGCATTAAAATCTACTCTGTTCATTTCAAATCGCGGTTAAGTGAGTCGATCATCGGTCGCCTTTTGTCCTCGACCTCCAGAGGACCTAGCCGATGATCAAATGAGTATGGTCATTGCTGTCATCCGCAAAGGAGTATATTCACCCTTATCGCCAATTACTTGCGAACATTGTATTCCCTCGGATTTTTTTGTTCCCTTGAACAAAAATTTGCTATCGCGAATGTCCCGTGAAAAATTTTTCACTTCGAAACATGTGGCTGATTTCGAGAATGATCAGCTGTTTACAAATTTCTGTTGAGGAAACGAAAATCGTTGGAGGTTTTTAAATTACGTTATTGATTAAATAAGTAATTCCAGTGTATGCATGAGTGAGTTTTATCTATTCAAAAAGACTTCATTTTGGTGTAAGTATTTTCATATAATTTTTAAAGGAGGTGGCGGCTACCCATTGGAACCATGAAAATACATATGTACATCGATACATGTACATTAGGGTGGAGTGAAAACATGCTTTTTTTTTAATTTGAAAAAGTTAACCTCGGAAAGAGATGTAGTCTGGGGCCCTAATGAGGGGAAAAATAAAAAAAAAAATTTTAAAAAATTTTTAGGGGTCGCGCCACTCCCTCGAAATTTGGAAATTATCGCTATTTTGGCGTTGATTTTAGAAAAATCCTAAAAATTAACGACTTAACTTATTCGAAATTTAAAAGCTTGAGCTTGTACAGTGCCCAAACAAAAGTATTTGATGCAAATATGAGGATAATCGACTAATATTTGTAGCTTTGGTGGCGATTTCATTGTTCAGTCAATTTTCTGAAGAAGGGGCGATTTGACTTATTTTACTTTTTTCAATTTTTGAACAATGAGGAAATTTTTTTTAAATTTGTTCATGCCCGTATTTCATTGTTTACGCTATTGCAAACATTTATTGACATACAACTTTTTAGGATTTTTCTTAAATTAACGCTAAAATAGCGATAATTTCCAAATTTCGAGGGAGAGGCGCGACCCCTAAAAATTTTTTAAAATTTTTTTCTTTATTTTTCCCCTCATTAGGACCCCAGACTACATCTCTTTCCAAGGTTAACTTTTTTTTTTTGAATTTCACTCCGCCCTAATGTACATACCGAACTTACAACGAAAAATACATAAAAACTATATGAATGCACCAATGCACATTCATACTTATATGATCTGCCGCTCCATAAAACGCGGACAGAATGACAATTAAATAAATACACAAATAGTGGAATATATTTAGATTTTACCAAATAAACATAACATGCTACATTATCACCCCACCAACTCTGTCCATTAACACACAGTGTCATTGACATTAAGTTGTTTGGTCTTCTAATCAGAATTTATAATTAGATTACCCCACAACTTGGAGACCGAGAAAGTACACATACAATAATAAAATGACAATATTTACGACCGTTAACACTCATAACAAAAAAGAAGAACATATTGTTGGAACTACAAATAGTACCAATCTTAAACTGTGTACAGAACTGTACACAAGGTAAAAGACGAAGGGATGTCCAAAGAGAATGAGAACCTCTACACACAGCAAACTAGAGCAAAGGCCGCGTTGGTTATTCCCATGGCAAACCTGGTGATGCCAATACCCCCATACAGGCAAAAGAGGGCAATGTAAGCGATGATATATAGATGAGCCTTATCCATTGATGACTCACCTAGCACGTTTTCCTTAAACCTAATATTTCTTTAAATAAACCAATTTTTGTACCCTCACCCTACGGGTAGGATGATATATGTTATTTGATACGTGTCTTTGACCAAAATTCGATTCATGACTTTGAGCCATGTCCGTCTATCTGTCTGTCCGACTGTTACGCACGATAACTTTCGAAAGAGTTAAACAATCGCTTTGAAATTGTACATGAGTTAATATTTTCCCAAAACTACTTATGGGATATATGGTCACACCGCTTCTGGTACCTGCCATACAAATCCTCTATTTCGCCACTTTTTTTTACGAACACTCAGGGGATGCCCCCTGTAAATGGAGGGAGGAAAGGGGGAGTAGTGTTTGTTGATGTTTGCCTTGAATTTGATAATGTCATAGCAGTCAGAAAAAACACTGGTTGAAAGATTATTCCACATGCGAACAGTACGGCTGAAGAACGAATTTTCTCTATAGTGAGTTGTCCGGTCAATCGGCCACTGTACAACGAACGGATGAGAGACCCTGGAAAGCCGAGTATTCCGGCTAAATGTTCTAATGTCAGGGACAAGACGACGGATATCTGACGAGCAAATACCATTAAAAGATCTATAGAACAGCGATAAACAACCCACATTCCCGGAATGCTGAAGGGAGACAATAGAGTTGGATACTCTACTATCCCCAATCATCACCACCGCTCTCCTCTATACACGGTCCAAAAGCTGCAAAGATGTCTTCGGAGCTCCTGCCCATATATGGGAGTTGTATTCCATTTAAGGCCGGATGTATGTGGTGTAAATATTTACGAGATCAGATGGAGTGAAGTATTTCATGCACCGCTTCAAAAAGCCTAAACACTTGAATGCTTCTTGCGACACTTCGAATATATGGCTAGCCCAACGATCATCACCCTGTATCTTCATTCCCAGAACATCAATAGTGTCTGATTCGTCGATACCCACACCACCCATACATATTGACGGCAAGAAACAGCACTGGGTCTTTTGTGCATTAAAATCTACTCTGTTCATTTCAAATCGCGGTTAAGTGAGTCGATCATCGGTCGCCTTTTTTCCTCGACCTCCAGAGGACCTAGCCGATGATCAAATGAGTATGGTCATTGCTGTCATCCGCAAAGGAGTATATTCACCCTTATCGCCAATTACTTGCGAACATTTTATTCCCTCGGATTTTTTTGTTCCCTTGAACAAAAATTTGCTATCGCGAATGTCCCGTGAACAATTGTTCACTTTGAAACATGTGGCTGATTTCGAGAATGATCAGCTGTTTACAAATTGTTGAGGAAACGAAAATCGTTGGTGGTTTTTAAATTACGTTATTGATTAAATAAATAATTCCAGTGTATGCATGAGTGAGTTTTATCTATTCAAAAAGACTTCATTTTGGTGTAAGTATTTTCATATAATTTAAAGGGGGTGGCGGCTACCCATTGGAACCATGGCTTTTAATTCCCTACAGATACCCAAATGCCGAAACATTATAGAACGAACCAATGGAGTGGTGAAAAATATACTCCAGAGAAAGCGATCAAAATTGCAAACATTTGCTCTGCTCTACACAACATTTGCATCTATTACAAATGCGTTCCTATAAATGATTTCTTTGTGAGCGAAGATGATATTGAAGTGGAATGGGACACCACGCCGACAAACAGTGGATACCTCTCTGCAGGAAAGCGGATTCGTGATAGAATTGCAAACACATTAGAAGTTTCATTTTTTTTATAGAAATATTTACTTACATTACAAAGGTTTTAGAAACAAAAAGCAATGACATCTAATAGAATACGAGTAATAATAAAAAATTAAAAATCAGTTCATGTTCTTAAAAATAGATTAGTGAAATAAAAATGAAATTAGTTAAAAATAAAAAACATTTCAATTGCTATAATTTCTCTGCAGTAATCGTATTTTTAGTTCCTCTATTTCCATTAGCCTCTTGTTGTTTTTTAATTTGTTTTCGACTTCCATTTTTGTATAATTTTTCATTGCAGCATGGCTGCGTTCGTGCTCCTTTAATATGCTCCGCTGGTTGTCACTAATTTTTTCTAGTGATCTGCACATTCGCTTCATCATTCCTTGGGTTTCTTTGTTCCCATCTTTCACTAGCTCTATCAAGTCAGATATCCTAGAAGTTATTTTGTCTTAATTATCCACTTCCTTTTCAATCAATTCGGATGTAGAAATCTTTTGACGGGCATCTTCTCGTACTGGCTTCCGTTTCTGTGTGTTTGGTTTCTTCAATAATTATTTCTTCCAGAATTTCTTCATTTGGGAAATTTCTTTGGGGAAATTTCATTTTCTTTATTTTTGGAAGTAGAATACATTGGTACACCAAACACACAGGCATTTTGGACACCTTCTACAGATTCCCGCATTTTTACCAATTCATAAATGGCCTCCTCTGTGGATGAGAGCGGTTTCATTTTAAACGGGCCTCCTCCTGTTGCATCTCATTGCCTTACATATGCAGCAGCCTTTTTGCGGATATACCTCTTCTGATCCGTCCATACCTATAGTAAAATCATAATTTATTAAGCATTTGCAATAACTATTGTTAATCATTAGTATATTCAAATACCTTTTCCAGCACTGTTCAGTTCGTTGTTTACATTTTTCCAGAAGGATGCTACATCATGGTTGGATTCCTTTGTATAATCCAAAGCTATGGACGGATTTTCCTGCATTCTATGCAGCAAAATATCCATTTGGTTCTTATTAGTTAAATTATTCCTTAAAAAATTTTTTATTTTTTATTTAAAAATAGAATAAAACGGATACTTACATTTTACGTTTTAACAGTTCCCCGACAAAATGCAAATTGAACAAAAAAGAACATGGCGAACAAAATTCCTCTGAAAAAAAACCATTCACGATAGGGGGAATTTTTTTTTAGTTAGCACATTTCCCCGTGAACAGTTTGGCGATTTGGCGAAAAGGGAATAAATTCCGAGAGGAATTTTTTCGCGGTAAAGGTGATTGGGTTCAGAGTCTGCCCCAACAGGTCGTCAATGAAAATATGAAATAGAGAAGGAGAGAGGACAGAGCCTTCTGGCACTCCTGCGGTCAACCTATGCTCGTTGGATGAGACGCCATCTATAACAACTCGTATAGAGCGATCCCTGAGAAAACTCGATATGAATCGAGAGAAGGTACTACCGACACCAAATGCAATAAGTTTTGATATGAGTGCTCCGTGCCAGACCCTATCGAACGCCTTGGAAATATCCAGAGCCACGACCTTACTTTCACCAAGGCGGTGAATGGATCGACTCCATCGCTCCGTAAGGAACGCCATCAGGTCTCCAGTAGATCGATTTCTACTGAAGCCATACTGTCGATCATTCAGGAGGCCGTTAGACTCTAGATACCTTACAAGATGGTGATTAACCATGCTCTCCATAACCTTCGAGAGCGCAGAACATATTGCAATTGGACGGTAATTCGCAGGATTAGTAGCCTCACCTTTCTTGGAGATCGGCTAAACATTGGCAACTTTCCAACGTGAAGGGTACGGTACGACATGTTGAAAAGACTGAGCAATGGACGAGCTAGCGTCGAAGAGCACATACATAGGACAAGTGCTGAAATACCATCCGGTACCGGAGTTTTATTTACGTTGAGATCTGCAAAAAATCTTTTAACTCCACGTATTCGAAAAAATATCTGAGACATCACACTAGATACGTTCTCGATCACGGGGAGTGGTTGACTGCTTTCTGGCAAAGATGAATTCTTTGCAAATATTTCAGCCATAAGGTTAGCTTTGTCAACCGGGTCAGTGAATATTTAGTCACCGTCAACAAGGGTTTGAAATAGAAGATGAAGAATTGTTCCATACCCTTTTAACGAATGACCAAAAGCTCTTACTTCCCCTAGGAGAAGTAAGAACTTTTGCACCAAGACGCTGTTCGTGAAGAAGTTTTTCGCGCCTAAGTACTCTGGCACAATTTGATCTTGCCTGCTTGCATAGCAGCTCAGTAGTGATGTTTTTATTTAAACGCCAGTCTCTGAACGCTTTCTCTTTGGATCTGACAGCTTCTTTGCATGTCTGATTAAACCAACAATTCTTTGGAGTTTTAATCGAAGTAGTATTCTAGGGAGTAAACGTGTTTATTCCAAAAAGAATTATTTTCTCGACCATATTAGCAGCAGAATTGTTGTCTAGGAAAAATAATTTTCAGTTAAATTGCTGTTAAAAACTGTTGAGCTCGGCCCAATGTGCCAATACCATCCACCCATACAATAGAGGCGACTGTGTCCACACTTACCAGCTCAGCGATACCTGAGGAGTGAGATCCCTTTTGTAAGTTTAAGCAGATCCCAAAAATCTGCAATGCACGCTGGAATTCTTGTGCTATTCTGCCTCTTCTTGAGTTTATTCTGATGCCTGAAACCCAGAACAGGTTGCGTAAAATCTTTTCATTCATATCTTTGCTTTTGATCATTGGTTCAGTAGTCAATTCTTCCGCACTGAAGATTTTGAAGAACTGTCTTAGCTCTGCATGAGTACCCAAAAGCTCTCAAATACTTGAAGACCCACTGGAAGACAGATTAATGTCCACTCAACATTGACCGAAGCAACCAGTGCTGTGAGCGTGTGATCAATGTTATGCAAGACTTATACAACTCCTGCCGCAACAAGGACAACCTCCCACTGAGATTCATCCTCTGCAATGACAACCTGAATATTTAACTTCCTTGTGTGTTTGACGATCCTATGTAATGTTACATATATGTGGCTATAAAGTTTTGTGTTCAATTATATTCTACTTCAAAAAATTTCACAAAATGCTGAAAAATAAAAATTTTAAAATCATTTTGTCGTGGGTTTTTTTTTTTACCGAATCACCTTATATGTAAAAATAAATAAATAAAAACTAATCCAAATATGATACAGGGAAACGAGGTAGTATAAAAGTCATTACCCTAATGCACATACACACGTTACCATCTGGAGTAGAGCAATGCTCTGGGGATAAAACCAAAACCTTGCTGAAACTGAGCAAAACAGAAACTAGTAAGATCATAGGTATTCTTACAGGGCACATAGGCTTACAATCGCATCTACACAAAATAGGACAACAGTGTATGTAGGGCATGCGGTGAGAATGACGAAACATTGCAACATTTCCTCTGCCATTGCCCAGCGTTCGCCCAACTCAGGGGCGAAGACTGGAAAACCATTAAGGATTATGTCAATAGTACAGTGTTCCTAAAATAACTTGTCAGGACCACTCTATGCAACAGTTAGAGCGCACAACAAGCCGAATACCGGCTTATGTGTATGTCCAAGAACATGAGGCAGAGAAAATCTGTTTCCTTTACAATAATGTCGATGCTACTGCTGAAAAAGTTAAGAAAATAATTCATCCTGGCATAAACACGTTTATTCCGGTGAAGACTACTTCGATCAAACCTCCAAAAAAAAAATTTTTTAATCAGACATGCAAAGAAGCTGCCAGATCCAAAGAGGAAGCGTTCAGAAATTGGCGTGTAAATAAAAATGTCAAATCTGAGCTGATACGCAAACAGGCAAGTCGTCGTGTGCCAGGGTACCTAGGCGCGAAAAACTTCTTTACGACAGCGTCTTCGTGCTAAAGTTCATTCTTCCCCCAGGAAGAGCTTTTGGGCATTTGTTAAAAGAATAAGACAATTCTTCGTCTTCTATTCCAACTCTAGTTAACGATGACCAGATATTCACTGACCCGGTTGACAAATCTAACCTTCTGGCTGAAATATTTGCAACGAATTAATCTTTGCCAGAAAGCAGTCAACCACTCCCCGTGATCGATAACGTATCTAGTTCTATGCAGCAGATCTTTTTTGGAACACGTGGAGTTAAAAGGGTTCTAGCAGATCTCAATGTAAACAAAACTTCGGTACCGGATGGTATTTCAGCTCTTGCCCTATGTAAGTGCTCTTCGACGCTTGCTCGTCCATTGCGGAACATGTCGTACACAAGTGAGGCTACGAATCCTGCGAATTACCCCCCATTAGAAAATTGTTCTGCGCTCTTGACGGTTATGGAGAGCATGGTTAACCACCATCTTGTTAAGTATTTTGAGTCTAACGGCCTTCTAAATGATCGAGAGTATGGCTTCCGTAGAAATCGATCTACTGGAGACCGAATGGCGTTCCTTTCGGAACGATAGAGTCGATCTATTCACGCCCTTGGCGAATGTAAAGTCGTGGCTCTTGATATTTCCAAGGCGTTCGATAGGATCCGGCACTATTTCAAAACTTATTGCAATTGGTGTCGGTAATATCTTCTTTCGATTCATATCGAGTTTTTGCAGAGATCGCTCTATTCGAAATGTTGTAAATGGGGTCTTATCCCTCGAGCATAGGTTGACCGCAGGAGTGCCACAAGGTTCTGTCCTCTCCTTCTCTATTTCTCATTTTCATTGACGACGTGTTGGGTAAGACTATGAACCCAATTAACTCCTTTGCGGATAATAGCAACCTGTCATTCATACTCATTCAAATGATGAACGACTCACTCAACCGCGATTTGGCGAAGATTTGTGAGTGGGTCCAAATGAACCGAGTAGATTTGAATGCACAAAAGATCCAGGGCTGTTTTGTTGTTGTTGAAACAGTTCTGCTGCTGTTGGCGAAAGTTTTTGTATGTGGAAAAACATGGGTTGACAATCCTTGGCTGAGATGAACTCGGGTCATTCCGGAGCGTAGATCCGATTGGAATCCTATGATCTTAAAATTTGATTTCAACTTTAAAAAGTTATCTTAATTTGGATTTTTGTATGTTTTATTTTGTCCTTAAATAGTGGAATAATATTTACAAACATGAGTACAATATAATTCCGCCACACAAGGTTAATTTTTTATTAAAAATATGAACCGATTACTATTAACAGAAAATTAAAGCTCGTCATGTTCACTTGTCTGGTCATATTGTTCCGGAACATCCTCTTTATCTTCGTTGTCGTCATCTTCCTCTGCATATGCGGTCTTCTGATCATTCTCATTTTTTTTTCTTTGTTCTTCATCTTGCGAATCCTTCATTTTTTTCTCTCCTAGTTGAGTGTTTTTAACATTTACCGAAATTTTTGACGCAAGCTCAACATCGTCAGTAATGAGTATGTTATCGAAAATTGTTCCCGATTTAACTTGCCACAAATCCAAACCAATAGTGCAAATTTCCTTTCGTAGATACAAATTCGGATCAGGCCTGTATTCGGGATTTTCTATTTCGGGGTGTTGCCAAGGGCCTTTGTAGTTGGGATTATCAAGTTGCTTTGGCTGCCATTCTCCTTTATATTCTGGGTTGTCGATCATTGGGGGTTCCCATTCGCCATCCATTTCATCATCCCAATCTTCGGGTTTGGTTGCATCAGGATCGGGAATATGCTCTGTTTTATCCCAATCTTCGGGTTTTGTATCATCTGGATCAGGAATTGTTACCTGAAATTAGTATACATGAGAATGCGTAAATATTTACATCGTCTCAAATTCAATTTTATTTATCAATTAATCAACGTCATTCCAGTCATATTATGTGAACATAATTTAATAATATACATACTTATGTAATGAAAAGTTATACATATCAAAATACTCAGCAATAGGCATATATATTTTAAAAAGAGCTCTTACGTTGGCGTTGAACTCGGAGAATGGTTTATTACAGACTAATTGGGAATACTTTCTTTTCCGTTTTATTTTCTTGATTGATTTTATTGTTTCTTGATTTCGAACGGATATTTCCTGTGCACCATCAATAACAACATCAGTGGAGATTCTTACTCAGCAAAGTAGCAGGCCAAGTATTTATTAATGTTGATGATGTATCCGTTTATAAACAGTAAATCTGAACTTAATATAACATTAAGAGAAGATGGGCAATTTGTATCTTCAAACCGTACAAATCAGCAGGGCCAGATGGCATCCTCCCTGCATTGCTGCAGCACTGTCCAAAAGTAGTGCTATCAATTTTAATTGTGAGTGCCTACTGATCGGGTATGTACCAAAAATGTGGAGGGAAGTCATACCGAAGGCCAGCAAAGCTAGCCACGTCACTCCCAAGGATTTCAGGTCTATCAGTCTATCGTCTTTTCTATTGCATATTACGAACACAATTGATACGCGTTTCATAAGTGTGGTGGGAGGCAACAGGGGTAGACAGTTACTATAAAGAACTAGAAAAGGTACAGAGGTGTGCGGATTTAGCAATAACGGGGGCCACAGGCTGCATTAGACATCATTCTACACATTCTCCCCCACAAGGATTTTATAGTGGGTGAGGCAGCCAGATGCATCTTTCGACTCAATGAGTCATCGCTACTCAGACATACAAGAACAGGTCGTTCGAGACTATTATCAGAGTTTTGTCTTCCAATCGGACTACCTAATCAAGAAAACAGAATTTCTGACCCTGCCCGGGCTAGATATCCCAGACTACTGTATGAATGTGTGTCTTTCAAGCAGAAATTGGAGCGGTATTGCGGGCTGCGCAGGAAATTTCCGTTAGCATAATACCGAAAGGAGACAACGTTACTTTCTACGTTGACAGTCAGGCAGCACTGAGGGCTATAACAATCCATCAGGTTTCGTCAGTATAGTTAACGAATGTAGGCAGGCGCTAAGCCTACTTCTAAGGGACTACAACGTAGGCTTATGCTGGGTGCCAGGGCACTGTGACATTGATGGTAATGAAATCGCGGACGAGCTGGCTCGAAATGGCTCAGCTTTGCATATTGAGGAAGCGGACAGATCGGTTAAACCGCCAATCAGCTACTTTCTCAAAAAACAAAAGGATCATATCCTAAACAGAATACTTACCAATTGGGAAACGAGAGTGGCTTGCAATATTTCGAAGACAGGTGTTGAAAACATTATTAGTTATATAAGGGGTATTACATGGTTGAACGACGGGGGATGTGGGTACCCGATAGACTGAACAGACTGCCTACCTAACATAAAACAGTACTCCAGTGACTCACAAATTTCTCTACTCCATAATCTTTAATCTACTACTTCCAGCTATAATTTTCACACCTACATAGAAGGGATTCACAACGGGTCTCCGAGTAGAGCTGCATCCTACACTTCCTAACCTAACCTAAGAGAAGATACGAGATATCTCAATTTCCACACATTAATGAACAGGTTTCATCGTAATTTTAATTAAAAAAAAACATATTTATAAAGGTTTTTGTAACTTTTTCCGTCCATATAAACATCAAATGATCTCATACACATTGTTAAAGAATTATTATAATTATAAAGTAGAAAAGGAGTTTAAATTCCTAAGCTCTTACTTTTCGCATGCTAACTAAATTAAACTTGAATGTTATATTTAATAAAGCGAAGTTGAAATTGAAAGAGTATTTATACACTTTACACTTGGTTCTGGACCGACGAAATTTTCTGCCATTCCTACAAGTAATCGACTGATATCGATTGGTGTATTAAGTCGCACCTGGAAGATGTCCACAGCTTAAATAATAGCTATAGGTACAAATTTAAGTCGCCAAAAACGGTGGCGAGTTCTTGAGTTTAGTGCTTACACCATTATACAAAAAAATTAAACTATGTACGATTTTTACAACTGTGTGCGTTTTAATCGGTTAATGAAACTATGTTTTACTTCCTGAACTAGTTGATATTATTACATTTAAATTGTACAGGACTTTTTTTTTAATATTAACGGCATAGGATTTGTAATTAAAGTTTTATTAATCAGTTAAAGTTATTAACATACCTGATTATTTATACGATTAAATTTTGGTTAAAAAACAATCACATTTTTTTTAACAATTTTATTTTTTCGTTATAAATATTTTATAAATGCCCTAAACATCTAGCAAGTTGAAAAGAACTTTAAACACGTCCGAAGAATTCTTTATTGATAATAATTTACAAAATTTAACTTTTTTTAATACGAAAAAACGGTCAAAACACAATTACACAAAAAAATTATCCCATAAAGTTACACCAAAATTATTTGAGGAACTCGTCTCAGCTGCATGTGCCAAAATTTCACTGCCATTGAATGTTCGTTGACAGTAGGCCGGTCAGTGGCAAAAATGAGTGCATTTTATTTTTTTTTGACTCACACTCAGGTGTTGCCCCCTATAAATGCAATTCACTGCAATTCATCACACAGCGATGGGAAAGAAGGGTGTTGGAGGGAGGAAAGAGGGAGTAGTGTTTGTTGATGTTTGCCTTGAATTTGATAATGTCATAGCAGGCAGGAAAAACACTTGTTGGAAGATTATTTCACATGCGAACAGTTCGGTTGAAGAACGTAAGTAAACAATGCAGGCTCTAATATCGCTTTAGTCCCGAACTTCGAGGCATTGGATACATCCAAGGAGTCTTTTCGAAACTACAAACATCGCTTTGAAAATTATACGCAGATGAAAAATATACATGCAAATAAACAAATTATCGTTAAATTCGATCGGACCTAAATGTTTCAGCACAGTTATGGCTCTTTCGGCACCCAAAGTTCCAAGTGAATTAGATTACAACGAATTAATCAAACGAACTTGCACATAAAAATGTACCGTTAACATCAGTGGGAGTCAATAAAGTGGTCTATAGAGGTAATAGAAAACGTAGTCAACCTAAAAGAACATTTAAAAAACCTCAGTTTGAATATAGAGGACTAGGACTGGATAGCTTATGTATACAGTGTGGCAAAAGTAATCATTATACAAAATAGTACAAGACTAGTAAACATAACCTCAAATGTTTTGAATGCAAAAAAATGCATAAAGTTAAAATACACAAAATTCAACAAATCAAATTATCGAATATGGTGTTCTCAACATAGTGGAAATGCATCAAAACAATTCTAGAAAGGAGATAATTTTTTTTATTAATATCAACATTCAAGTTTGAAGTTGATACGGTGTCTGGATACACCTTCTTGCCTAGGATTTCAATTTCATGAATTGGACCTTAAATTGCCGGTACAACCGGTACTCACGACTTTTTTACGCCGATGGTAAAGTTTTTGTAAAAGGTGGGCATGGCTCAAAAATAGTACTAGATAATATCTACATAGTTCCGGAGGGATACACACCAATTCTAGGACGAGATTGGATTCGGAAGCTTGGGAAAAATTTAAATCAAATTATTTCAACATTTCACACCAATATTATGGACACAATCATTAACAAATTTTCTGAAAATTTTCAACCAAAAATTTTTTGTGTCAAGCAGCATCAAGTTTCACCCTTTTTACTCGCCAATGCTAAATCAATTTTCAACAAGGAACGTGAAATACCGTATGCACTGATTGATAAATTAATCGGCCGTTTCCAAACCGAGATTAGTCCCCTTTTCCACAGGCAAATTTTTATTTGGCAAATTCTGAGTTTGTAGGCGAGAGGGGTGCGAGGAAGAGAAACAAAACTTTGCCTGTTCAGAATTTGCGGTACACGCAAATTCTGCTTTGCTCTGTTCGTTGCAAACAATTTTGTTGACATTTCCTTTTTAACCTATTCGTTTTACTGACACACAGCCGGCTGACTCCATATCAAACGCGGATTTTGTACAATCCAAAATCTCTTTTATTAAATTATGTTTACACTCCTTGTCCATTATTGCACCGATTTTAAATTATGTATACACTTCTTCGAAAAATTCTTTAAAATGTAAACACTTTTGACGTTTCTTTCTTTCTTTTGTATTTTGATTCACAAATTTGGCAAAGAAAAATTTGCTAGTGGAAAAGCAAGCGAAAATTTCAAAAGAGAAAACAAAAAATTTGCCAAATAACAATTTGCCTGTGGAAAAGGGGACTTAGCAATTGGGGATTCCTCTAGTTGTCATTCCAATCTGACGGCGGAGTGCGACTAGGTGTTGTCTGCAACATTGGTGTGAACAAGCGTCTTGTAGAATTACACAACCCAATTTGGAAAATTGATCAAATTTTCAATTCATTGCGAGATTCTAAAATCTTCTGTTGGATCGATTTATATAAAGCGTACTTGCATATACCAGTGGACGAAGATTCAAATAAAATCCAAACGATGTCAACTCATCGATAAAACAATCTAAAGCATGCTCGAATAACGACGAACTCGAAATGGATTACTTATCTTCTAATGATCTATAATTCCTTAAAGTATTATACTCCCGTCTCACCCCTAAACCAGAATCGATCACTATCAGAATGTATATTCTTTTGTATATATAAAAAGTTCTTATCTATCTATATTATACTATCACTACCCCATTTACATTATACTATCTTATACATTTTTATACTAAACCACACTATTCACTCTATACCAAGGGTGTCAAACTCGTGGCCCGCATTGTATGACTTTGCGGCCCACTCGGTATAATAGAACAAAAAATAAACGAAAATTTAAATTTAAAATAAATCTATGTATATATAATTTACTATAAAATTTAAAGTATTTTATTTTTTTGTGGCCCAAATAATATTTTACATTTTTTATTTGGCCCTCGTTAGGCTTTGAGTTTGACATGCATGCTCTATACTAAACTATACAACATACACGCAAGGTTCAAAATCCCAATGTTTGACAAATGAGCCTTAAGGTTATTCAATGGATACATTTGTATAATTTTTTATTATTTATTATTTTTACATTTGACGTTTGAAAATGTACGTTTCTTAGATGTCAGTACATACACATACGACAGGTTGTTCACATACGTACTATTGTAGGTCTCGTACTTTGTTACAACTTACAACATTAGTACACCTTGTGAATTCCCTAAATATTAAACACAAAAGTATCTAGAATTGTCATATAGATTTTACTAAATACGTTTATATTTATAAATAAAACCCAACGAGCTGAAGGTCCACTATGCCATTGCTCCTCCATAAGTAAGCATATAATTTGTAATTATATTGTTAATAAGTAAAATAAATACTTCGATGATATTAGCAAAGAAAATCTATGTAAGTGTTTAAATCAACTTCAAATTTTCGATTTACATTTAAATAAGGACAAGTGTCTTTTTTTCAAAGAAGAGATTGAATTCCTAGGTCATACTATAAAACATAATCAAATATTAAAGTCCAAAAACAAAATGTTGGCAAAAACAGACCTTCCAATTCCACAATCGATTGATGACACAACGATATTTAGAAATGGTTACTATTTATACGAAGTTCATTGTTTATCTCTTACGATACGATTGCGAAATTTAACGAAGAAAAATTCAAAAGGTCTACAAAATGCGAACAGGCATTTAAAAAGATAAAGAAGGAAATAGCAGGCGATCGTGTGTTCCATATGATACGAAACTACCACTCTTATTAGCATGTGATGCTAGCCCAACGGGTATCGCTGGTGTACTTTCGCATACCATTAACAATGAAGAACGGCCAATTGCTTTCGCGTCGATCACTCACTGATGCCGAAAAAAACTATGTACAAATTGATCGTGAGGCATTAGCTTTATTTGGAAGACATTTTCAACTGATAACGGATAATAAACCTATAAGTCAAGTCGCATATTCACGAAAACTCAAAAGTACCCCAATTGACATATGCGAGGCTTCAGCGATATGCTGCGTTTCTCTCCGGATTTAACTATGAAATCGTGCATTAAAGGTATCGACAACTCCAACGCCGACTGATTATCTCGAGCACCGATTTAACTTCCGAAGATGACACCCACATCGATCAATGACAAAGTGAATCAACTTTGCGATCATTCGATTAACCAAATTGCCACAAGTGAATTGAATTTCGCGTCTTTACTGAAAGCTACTCAACAAGATGAAGAACTCTTTAAAATAATTTTAACCCTTCAAAACACCAGTGTAGAAGACACCATGTATACACTCAACAAAAATATAATTTTTCGAGGAAATCGAGTCGAGTTATACCTACTTTTCTTCAAGAACCAGTACTTAATGAATTACATCAAACTCATCTTAGAGCTTCAAAAATTAAGCAACTGCCTCACCGCTACGTGTATCGATTCCACCAAAACCAATTGGTGGAGCACCTGGGAGCAAACTGACCATACCTGGCAAAAAAAAAACACATCGCGGGCACGTTTCAGGGATAATATTACTTGGTAGTGATGGATGCTAAGTCCAAACGGTCGGAAATCGCAATTACAAAAGACGCACCTTCTTCAAATAGTATTATTGATATCATTCTCGATTTGTTTCACGCCATTTATTTTTCTATTTCAGGTCTTTTGCAGAAATCGTGGAATTTTCCAAAAATATATTGCACCAGACACCCAGCCACCAATGGTTAGCTGAGCGACATATTCAAACACTTAAAAAAGCGCCTTGAATCGATGCAAGATGATCCTCAAAGGCAAGAGAAATCGTATTTCGCTACAGAGCAACTCCTTTCCAAAATTGGAAAAATCTTTCGGAGCTGTACTTGAAGAGTTGGATACACTGAAACCAGTTAAAATAGCAAACCATGTTCCAATCCATAATTGTAAATCTAGACAACTATGCGAGGGAGACAGAGTAATAGCTCGATATTATTCGAATAACAAATCGTATTGGAAACCGGGTAAAAAATAAAATAAAAAATTATTATCAAATTGAATTCGATGATGGAAATTTGCAATGACATTTTTAGGAAGAAATATACATTGTTGAAGTTTTAAAACAAATAAATTATTTAAGAGTTTTTTTTCTTTTAGATCATTAAAGAAATAAGTATGTTTGTAAAAAAATTAACTGGTAATATTTCAAAAGACGTTTCCTTTGTCCATACCAATGTCAGGCAACGAGATACATACATTTTTCTTGGTTTAGAAATACAGTGTGAAAGATATCGTACATATTTTTTTGGTACCTTATGAAATTAACTCATCCAACAAACCTCTTCCGAGTTTTCTGATGTAATTTTTTTTTTCCGAAATTATCTGAAGTTTGATCAGACAGTTAAACGATTTCTACAAATTTCCTGGTGTTTTAAACGATATATACTCTGAACATTCTAGGAAGGGAGTTATTTAATTTAATTTTTGGTTTGTTTGTTTTTTTAAAAACTTTTCCTTCTCATTTGTTGTCAACAGCTTAACATGATTAGCATTCGCGGAAGAATTTGTAAAAAAAAAGTATTTAATAAATAAAATCTTATAAAGTGAATTTTATTAGGCTTCTAAAAGATTTGTATTGTGGCATTTTCTAAATATCATTAATAGACTATTATTTTTTGTATTTTGTTCTTTATAGATGTCGTGTCTACAATTTTTAACTGTATGAATTTAAAACAACATCATAACAGTGCTATTCTGGAATCTATAACGAGCTATTTTATGTGATAGTACTAACGTTCTTGACAATAATTCTTTGATAATTCTTTTCTTGGTTTTTGCGTTGGGGCCATTGTGTATTGGGGTAATTTTTCAGGGAGCCACTATGTATGTGTTAATCAGAAACATACATACAAAATTCAAGCCAAATGTGTGTGTATATGAAATGTTTTTTTTCGATCTCTTGTTACTCCGTTTCCCGAAGATTTACGCAAATGTGTTTTTGAATTTCAATTATCAATATAAAAAATTTAAAACTAAAGTTGTTGCCATATTAAAATAAATACGAATTTGAATTGTTTTCACCGAATACAAAAGCTTTCCATATTGAGTTGTTTGTTATGGTAATAATGACACAATTTGAAAAAAAAAAAATGATAATTGTTATGAATTCGAGAATGGAATTGAAAATGTTAGTGTGTCATAAAAATAATGTTATAAAACATTTATTTAAAAAGGGTCGGATGGTATTCGCGATAGTGGTGCATATTTCATCAACTGATGACTACGAGTGCGAAACTCTAGAATTACTAACCTACTTCAGAAATCTTGTTGAAAAAGTATCCCTTCTTTCAAACTACCTTCATCGGTCCATAAATATCCTCCGTATGAGACAAGTAAAACAAATAACGTAAATTACACAATTAGCAGCTATGAAGATTTCAATGTGAAAAAAGGAAACTTAATTAAACAAACAAATTTAAAAGCAATATTTTTAATAAATTAACCTTATTGTGGTTGTCAAAACGATAATAAGAGGACACTAAACAATATAAACACAGGGATTTACTCACGATCTTCATATTTGTGTATACATGTTTACTTGCTGGGGCGAGACGTGTACTTTTTAGTTATACAGGGTTCTCCAACAAGGTGTTATTTTGAATCACCCGGTATTTTGGTAGCTGTCACTTTTGAAGCTTTTATTTTATGACATTTGACAGGTAGTAACTACGCCATTACTAAAAATGGAACGATACACGCTTCAACAACGCATTGAAATTATTAAAATTCAGTACAAGAACCCAGCGTCAATTCAATACCTCAAAGGTAGAATTCGTGAGGCTATCGAGGACATAGGGCAGAATTATTGTATAATTCTAACAATTTTTCCAAATTGATTTTTTTTTTTATAAAATGTGCTGTTGTTTAAATCGTTGTTTTATAAAATGAGGGCAATAGTGATTGTCATGTGTTGAACAAAATAATATAAAGGGAAAATAATTAAAAAACAAATCTGTAAAATTTAAATATATACGTACCCTATCATCCCACTCCTCAGGTTTCTTTGCATTTGGGTCTTTAATCTTTTTCGGTGGAAGAAATTCCCAATCATCTTCCAAGTTACCCGATTGCACATTTTCATTATCAATACGAACTTCATATGTGTTGTCCGGATTAACAATTAGGGTGTAAAAGTGTGTGTAAATGTCATCTTTACAACGAATATCCTTATTAATCAGATAATTTTTTCCTTTATAGCTGAAAATTACATGGACCTTTTTTGTTCCTGGTCCACATATGTCGGGACCAAACATGATTTCATACGGGGATTCGCCATGCATATCAGTTTGATCAAGAGAGCAGTCGAAAAGTTTTACGTAGCCTCCTCCACAATCAATATTTTGTTCGTGTTTTACAGAAAATTGAACAACTAAAGACTTTCCCTCGTTAGAAAATGGGGGAAATTTATGTGATACTGCATAAAATTTGGCATCTTGAGATGTTTGAATGCCTAAAATCATAAACAATATAAATACATTAACTCATTTTACAACTTAAAGTATACAAACCCTTATCGGCTCCCTGATCATTAAAGAAATTTCCAGCACTGAGTAAAAAATGTCCAAACTCCTTTCCGGGGTACTGACTATTAACCCAATTATTTTTCCATGAATCTAATAAGGTAGTTTAGGTTGTAAGCCTGTTTATTATAAATTCATGTGATTACCTACCGTCCACAAAATTTTCTTCGAAATAAACCGTGCAAATAGCGGAACGCAGTAATAAAAATAAAGCGACTACTATCAGGACAAACTTAGCCATTTTCACCTAAAAATAATACACGACTCTTACAACGCTAATGATAAACTAAACCACTTAAAATGAAACTATGAACTCAAGCACACAATATGTAGAACCAAAAGGAACGCGCTAAAATTTGATTGGTTAATATCCAACCAATAATAAATACGACGCGTACACAAAAAAAATGTTGAACACTTCCCAAATTTACTATTGTCATTTACACATATTTCAGGTACAACGGGCTCAAAAATCGTAAGGCCGATACTATATGCGGTGTTTATATGATACATCTGATGTATCATTACATTCGAATGTATTACTGAAATTTTATTCGTACCGCGAAATAACTCCGAAATGAAATAACCCCCGATGGCATAAAAGTGAAACACCACCCAACTTTAAAAAATGAAATAACTCCCAAAGAGAAAAATGAAATAAGTCTCAAAATTTAGAACTAAATTCTTAACGACTTTTTTCATAAATAAAATTAAATATCTTCGAAATAGTCTCAATTCGAATTATGAAACAGATTTCAATAAAATAAATCCCAAATAAAACGAAAATACTTCCATTTAAAGAGTCAAAAGATATTTTAAAAACTCTTTTAGGCTTCATAATCTGCGATAAAATTTTTACCATTTACGTTTAAAACAGTGTAATTTATGTAATTAAACAAATGTGTAGAGCGTTTTGTAGATTATTGTATTCATCAAAACGAAAAATATTGGAAAACATACAAAGAAATTTAGAGTCATCTAATTATGTATTCAGATGTGAAGCAAAACTAGTTGTTTAAAACAGGCAAGAAGTGCAATTTAAAATGTGCTACGATTAAAATTCGTCTGTTGTTATTGTTTGAAATGTTTTTTGTTATTAGTTTGAACATTTTGTCAGACCCGAAGATGCAGCATGCGAAATCTTTATATTCGTGGCACACTTTAAAAAAGGCTTCTTCTTGGGAATTTTTTAAGAACCGTTACAAGAATATCAAAAGTTATTGGAATGCTTTTTTAGTCAAATGAAATAAGTTTAAGATTTTAAATAAGTACAAATAGCGATGAAAGAAGTTATAATTACTTAAAAAAAAAAGAAATAACTTGCAACATATCATTTGGGAGGTTTTTCATTATGGGTCTAATGTGAATTTTTTTATGTATTACACATCTACACCTAGGGTGTGGGCATACAAACAAAATCAGTTTGATTGATTGAAATAATGTATGCGTTTTAACGCAAAGTAGTGTCATTTTCTAGTAATTGCCACAGAGAAAATAAAAAAAAGAGAAGACAATTGTTTATTTTGACTTCTACCGCTCGAGCTGGTCAAATCGCGCTAAGCGCACATTGCCTGTATGTATGTTTCATAATTCTGCAAAAGAATCTGTATTTCTAGCATCGCTCAAACGGTTTCCCACATATAAATATATAAAGTTTTCTTTCCATGTTTGTTTGTTTCACAACTGAAGTATTGGATATAAAGTACATATAGAAGGAACCACCATATATGTGGTTTAATAAAACGCAATTTCGTTTTAATATTGATGTCATGGTATCTGAAAAATACATCTCTCGCCATTTCAGTTCGGCATCGTATTTCTCTTGAAATGTCCCATTTTTTTGTTAATTGTGTGTTCTCAATGAATATCTCCGTTATGAGGTATTTATACAATACATCTGATGTATAATCGTTGCATGTCATGTCAGTCAGTTAGAATTGTGAAAGCAATAATGTGTTCCACTTGTTTAGCAAAGATCAGAAAAAGATATAATAATAAATATTGTTTTAAATTGTGTCATAGTAGTAAAATAAAATTTGAGAGTAAAAAAATGATTTTCTCTTTTTATCTTTTTGTAGATATACTCGGTATTTTTCAAAAGGTAATTTATATTGTTTTTTTCTGACCGTCACTACTTTTCGCATCTCAAAGAGCTGGTCTCGAGCGGTAGAAGTCAAAATAAACACTTAATTGTCTTCTCTTTTTTTATTGTCTCTGTGGAAATTACCAGAAAATGACACTACTTTGCGTTAAAACGCATACTTTATTTCAATCAATAAAAATGATTTTGATTGTATACCCACAACCTACGTGTAGATGTGTAACACATAAAAAATTCACATTAGACCCATAATGAAAAACCTCCCAAATGATATAACTCGCAACAAAATTATGTTTCAAGTTATTTCTTTTTTTAAGTAATTATAACTTATTTCATCCCTATTTTTACTTATTTATGATCTTAAACTTATTTCATTTAACTAAAAAAGCATTCCAATAACTTTTGATATTCTTGTAACGGTTCGTAAAAAATTCCCAAGAAGAAGCTTTTTTTAAAGTCTGTCACGAATGTAAAGATTTCTCATGCTAGTTTTGCTTCACACTGAAGCTGCCTCCACCAAGCTTTGACAATTACCAAACGACTGAAAACTCAGTGGTGCCTTTGGAATAATATACACCAGCGAAACACAATACTGGACTGAATTTCGGCAAACAACTAAATCGTGGGAACTGTGATTTTGATGAGAATTGCAAACTTGGAAAACTATTACAGACGTGCACTACAATGTCGGTGCTGCCCCATAGGGTGTGGTGTGTATAGTGTCGCCCCCGATGAGTAGATCATGCCCTGACCGAGGCTCGTACTGTGTATGTTGGGGGTCATCCTTATCATACGGCCTTTCCATGCACACAAGATCTTTTCTGGCTTCGATACAGCTCCGTATTTTCCATTCGGTTGGGGGAGATATGAGTATCAAATTCCGTGACCTCAAACCGCGAAATCTGTTCCCTAAGATCCAGGGTTCTTGTATCATGGCTACGTCGATATCATCCCTCCTCATTGTGCGCAGCAGCGCATCAAAGTCTACCTCACAGTGGTGCAAATAATTTGCACCAATTGCATACCTCTGTGGGTTCTGGGCATGAGAGGTTATGTCGGGGAAGTGCACTTTCGTTTGATTAAGACCGAATTTGATCATTCCCCCTCGAGAGCGTAAGAAGACGCAGTGACTCTGATCCAGATCCCCTAACGATTGACCAGTCTTGAGATACTCGGACCATCGTCCAACTCGGGACCATCTCTATCATTGATGCATGCTGAATGAAAGTCTAGTGCTTTCGTATTGCCGCATCCAATGATCTAGACGCGTTTTTGCCATTTGGAACCGTCAAACTCTGTAAAGGAGTTATCCTCACAGAGTATGACGGCTTCGGATATAGCTCAGGAAATGGCTCCTTCGATCAATAGTCATCGGTCCAGTCTTTGCAGAGCTTAGTGCTTTAGCCTTCGTGTGTGTGCTTGTGGTCGGGTGCTCGTCTGTCGCGTGTGTACCTGTTTCTGTGCCGTCTTCGTTGGTAGAAGTGCTGTCTGTCTTCGCAGTGTCTTTTTTTTGTGAGATACTTTTGGTTCCACTTTTGGTGTCTTGCTTGATCTTGCTTTGCGAATGATCACGAATTTGTCTGTTTGTATGTGTATTAGTCTTCGACTCATATTTGCTGAATTTGTGTTGGTCGTCAAGGAGGAGGAGGATAGTTACCGGAAAGATCTCCCAACCAAAACCATTACAATCTGTTGTGACATTCTTTAACCATCTGGAGCTGAATGACACACTGTCTTGCTTTTGGGTGATTGAAGATGTGCCCAAGGTGAGAATTCTTTCAGATGAAGAGAACTTCTGTGAAAAGTTATATCATGACACCACATACCGAAATACGGATGGTAGATACGTTGTTTCTCTCCCTTTTAAACGTGAAGACCCATTAGAGCTACAGTTAGCTCAGTCTGCAAAAAGATGCTGTTTCCCAATGAGAAATGAAGCCCGCTTGTTGAAAAACCCCGTTATCAAGGCTCAATATGACTCTGTCAAAGAAGAATATTATTCTTTGGACAGATGTCCAAAGTTCAAAATGAAAACCCAACGCCTTCGAGACCTATATATTATCTACCACATCACGCTGTTTTGAAGTCTGACAGTTTAACTACCAAACTTCGAGAAGTTGTTAATGCCTCGTACACCACTTCTAATGACATAAGTTTAAATATTGTATTGTACAGCGGACCCATATTAGAATCAGATTTAATGATTCTCCGCTGGAGACTCTTCCGGTATGTCTTCAATGTCGATATTGAAAAAATATACAGGCAAAACCTGGAACACCCAGATCAAACAGCATATCAGCGATTAGTTTTCCGCAATGACCCGAAACATGAAATTTGCGATTTCGAATTGAACACACTCACGTTTGTAGTGAATTTTGCCCCGTACTTAGCTATTAGAACTTTGTTCCAGATAGCGGATGATTCCGAAACACAATATTCTCCAGCAGTCCAGATCCCAAAGTTTTTGTTGCAAAGATATCTGGAAGGATAAGATTGGTTAGAATGACTGTTTGAAACTCTCGCCTCTAAATAGATTGCTCGCCTTCTTGGATGATTATTCTAAGATAAGTTGGTTTTAACCCTGACCATGAAGTCGAACTTCATGCGTTTTGTGATGCTTATGAAAGTGCATATGCGGCCACTCTGTATTTTCGAATACATAACCCGATTGGTGAGATCACCACCCGTTTAATTGCTGCATAAACCAAAGTGGCGCCAATTAAGGATGGAGCTGTGTGGTGCAATTCTACTTGCCGTAATGGTCCATACGCTTCGCGAAGAGATGTGTCTCAACACGCTGGAAGTGTTATATTGGACAGATTCGACATTTGTCTTATCTTGGCTTGAAAACCCCCTTGTACTTGGCATACTTTTGTAGCTAACAGAGTCTCTAATTAAAGTACCGAAAACTGGTATGTCGCCTCCCACGACAACTCGGCTGATATTGCATCTCGTGGTATTTTAGCAAGAGATTTAAAATCACTCAACCTTTGCTGGAAAGATCCCAATTGGTTAAGCCTTACTCGCATGGAATCGCCCAAACAGACATTCAGAATCATGACAAATCTGGAAACTCGTTCTGTGAAACTGCATACGATCCTGGTGACCTTTACAAAAGGTATTTTAATGAGATTTTCCTGTCTTCCTAGCGCTCTGATGGTGATATCGTAAATTTTTCGTGTTTACCACCTATCGTTATCAAAATTCAAGTCGACCTACTCGCATTCTACCTTGGAACTTGGTCAAGGTGAAATCATTTTCGTACTCCTTACTCGAGCAAGCAGTTGAAGTCTCCCGTAAAAGCTCCCTTGTGTGTTTGAACCCCTTTATAGATTCGAATGGCTTTCTACGAATGAGTGGCAGATTAAGCCGATCTCAGACGCTTGTATACGAATATATAGCCGTCGTATCACAAAACTCTACTTGGAATATGTCCATCAGTACTCTATACATGGAGAAAAGTCGTTAATGTTATGACTGATGCGACTTGAATTTTGGGTCCCAAAACTTGTCGTGAGTGTTTCGCTCTTTTCGTCCATGCACCGGCGTTGACTTTCAAGGAATCACAAAGAGATACGTTTTGGACTTTGTCTATTTCGCAACAAAGGATATACATCTTGAAGCCACAGCATTCGGTGCACGACGAAATATACTCCTGAATATACTTTCTCATACGGGGAAACCAAAAGGTTTGCTAAACTAGCGTTTTGTCCAGTCCATAATATCCTATATCATCGTGGCACACGTTTGACGGTAAAGACGATGATTCTGTAAAAAATAGTCAGATCTAATTTGTTTGACTTGATCTCACTTCGTTACGCCATGTAAGATTCCGAAAATATGATTACGTTTTTCGTCCTTAATTTGCATTGTGAGTCACTATTAGCATTTATGTTCATTACGAATCCTGCAGATTCTGTTTCCTCAGTAGGTAGATCGGGTGACTGTGCAATCAGTCACGACGTGAAATGTTTTGCCTAGCAAGTAGATACGAAAACGTTACAGTGTGTCTACTACGGCCAATACCTCTAGCGCATAACTATGATATTTTGACTCTGCACCCGAACAATGTTGGCTAAAACAAAAGACAGGTTGCCAAACGCCCTTACCATTTGACTGTAATAGTACGACGAGCCAAGACTTCTAGCATCAGTATGCACTTCATATTCTGCTGATAGGTCATATATTGCCAGAACCGGCTCATTAACGTCTATTAATTTTCGAAACACCTGTATCTGTTGCACTCCCCAACGGAAATTATTATTATTATTTTCGCTTTTCTTTAATAATTCAACAAGAGGTCGGGATATCTTTAAATAACCTTCCACAAATTTTCTGAAGAAATTCGTCAGCCCTAGGAAACGCATATGCATACACATTGTTTCCCTAATGTGTCAGTTGGTTGCATACAGAAGCATTCTGTTTTTTGATGAATATGTTAAGATTTCGTAGAGGAACGTTTGCTAGATCTGACAGGTCGACGAATTCTTTGCAAATATTTCAGTGAATATCCGGTCACCGTTAACTAGGGTTGAAATATAAGATGAAGAATTGTTCCTTACCCTTTTAACAAATTAACCTTTTACCCTTACCCTTTTAACAAAGCTCTTACTTCTCCTGGGAGTAGAATGAACTTTAGCACGAAGACGCTGTTCGTGAAGAAGTTTTTCACGCGTAAGTACTCTGGCACACTTTGAATTTGCCTGCCTGCGTAGCAGCTCAGTATTGACATTTTTATTTAAACGCCAATTTCTGAACGCTTTCTCTTTAGATCTGACAGCTACTTTGCATGCCTGATTAAACCAACAATTCTTTGAAGGTTTAATCGAAGTAGTCTTCGAGGGAATAAATGTCTTCATTCCAAGAAGAATTATTTTCTCAACCATTTCAGCAGCAGAATCGGCATTACTGTCTAGGAAACATAGTTTCCAGTTAAATTGCTGGTAAACATTGTTGAGCTCAGCCCAACGTGCCTTTTCGTATATATACACTGTCCGCTTCATTTTGAAGTGGCTCGAAGATCGGAGAACGAAAAGGATGCTGAAATGGTGCAATGATCTGAGTTACCAAGAGGTGCAAGGATGTTAACTTCGTACTTTTCAGGGTGGGAGGATAAAAAAAGGTCAAGAATATTTTGTTGTTGCCCTTCAACACGCGGAATGTGTGTTGGTTCATTCACTAATTGCGCCAAGTCATTGTGCGCTGCAAAAAGCTCTGCGTACTGGCCCTCCGGAGATGTCTGACTCGAATGGGAAAGCCAAGAATTGTTGTGGACATTGAAATCCCCAGCAAACACAATTTCACTGTCCGGATAATCTTTTGAAATAGAGTCAGAAAGGGCGTCGAAGCCGTTTAGGGTAGCCTCTCTTTACAAATTTGGACTTCTATAAAGAAACCCGAAGTGTAATAGGTGCGATCCAATCCTGAACTTAACCCAGAGGGAGTTAAATTCTGGATCTTGTGAGTTCAAATGTTGCTGACTCTGGAACACAAGACCCCGGTAGGCGAGTTGGTAGCGTGCTTGCCTATCAGCGTGGGGGTGGTGGGTTCGATTCCCACCAGAGGCTTTGGTATGTCGCTGCAAAAATCTAAACATATGGTCTGTGTCACCCGGTTTACCCAAAAATTAGAATATAAATTTACTTTGTATTGTAATTAATAATAAATAAATAAATAAAAAATTGCATCGAAGTTCGTCGTTTCTATGCCAAGTAAAGTAAGATTCGTTACGTATTTGTTTAACGTACTGTATCGACAAAAGTTGGTGCCCCCGTATTTGTCTACATAATTTGAATTTTGTATTTTTGTTTTATTAATTTAAATAAACTCCATGAATTTAAATTTAACGTAAATTAACTGAAGCGTCATCTGCCAGAATATGATGGCAAATGCATTAACGTGCAGGCAACTGATCGTTAAAAACACGATCAGCCGATTGTACGGGTGCATTGGTGTGTCTGTGTTCCCACATGAATAGTATATAAATAGCGTATGTAGACCAAACCGAGACAGTTGGTAAGCGGTAAGAGTCAGAAAAGGACGTCAGTAGCGAATTAGAAAAGTACTTAGTTAATGGTAAACGATTGTTATAAGAGATTGTTTGGCCTTCGGAATTCTCTTTTTTTGGGCCCAGTTTAGTAGAGATTGTTTGGTCTTTCCGCTGTCATGTCTTGTCTTTTGGTAGTGTTATGGTAGGTAGATTTAACATTCACTTTGAGAACATTTGCGGGCATAGGCCGGATGTCCTCGCTCTATATGAGACCCAGGTGTGTGACGATTCTGATCACAGGATTTTCACATTCCTGGCTATCACATTCTATCGTCTTTCTTTTCTCACAGAGGTCTTGTGGTTTATATACGTAATGGTGTTGTGTTCCAGAGTAATCAACATTTGGTGTCAACCCGACGAAAACAGAACTAATATCGTTCACCAGAAGCTAATTCCCGACTTCAGACTCCCCACACTAAACGGGGCCAAACTGCAGTTATCGAGCGAAGCGAAGTACATAGGCGTTATCCTCGTACTGGGTACCAGATCACAGCAACGTAATAGCTAACGAGAAGGAGGATAAGTGTGCTAGGATGGGCACGACGGCAGAGAAAATTCCAGCAATACACGACGTCAACACATATAGTCGACCTATTAAACTACATCGATGAAGTAGCAGATAACGAGACAAGGTCAAGGTGGGAATCTGCGCACAACTGCAGAACAGCAAGGACTCTATGGCCAAACATAAGCCAGAAAAGAACTGCGGAACTACTGGCTTTTGACAAAAGAACACTTAGCATACTCACAGGACATTGCGCGATTGGAGGGATGGCCGCACACATAGGCATCTTACGCGAAAAATACTGCAGAAGCTGCTTGGACGAAGATGAAGAAAAATTTGTGGAGAACTTGTTATGTCATTGTGCAGGTCTGCAAGAACATAAACTCACCTTCCTCGATAACAGGGTCTTCGTCGACCTGTCATATCTAGCAAAAGTTCCTCTACAAAATCTTAACACATTCATCAAAAATACAGAATGGTTCTGTAAGCAACCAAGTAACACATAAGGGAAAGAATGTGTATGGATAGATGCACGCACTTAACTATGTATATATATGTATATATATATATATATTAGGGTGGAGTGAAATTCAAAAAAAAAAGTTAACCTCGGAAAGAGATGTAGGTCCTAATGAGGGGAAAAATAAAGAAAAAAAATTTAAAAAAATTTTAGGGGTCGCGCCGCTCCCTCGAAATTTGGAAATTATCTCTATTTTGGCGTTGATTTTAGAAAAATCCTAAAAAGTTGTATGTCAATAAATGTTTGCAATAGCGTAAACAATGAAATAAGGGCATGAAAAAATTTAAAAAAAATTTTCTCATTGTTCAAAAATTTCAAAAAGTAAAATAAGTCAAATCGTCCCTTCTTCAGAATATTGACTGAACAATGAAATCGCCGCCAAAGCTAGAAATATTAGTCGATTATCCTCATATTTGCCTCAAATACTTTTGTTTGGGCACTGAACAAGCTCAAACTTTTAAATTTCGAATAAGTTAAGTCGTTAATTTTTAGGATTTTTCTAAAATCAACGCCAAAATAGCGATAATTTACAAATTTCGAGGGAGTGGCGCGACCCCTAAAATTTTTTTCATTATTTTTCCCCTCATTAGGACCCCAATTCTCTTTCCGAGGTTAACTTTTTCAAATTAAAAAAAAAGCATGTTTTCACTCCACCCTAATATATATATATATATGAGCATGACATATGTACACGAGTATATACAAATCCGCCTTATAATCTATAAATGCTTTCGAACACTCTACTTCTCTTCTCTATCTTTTTCCGCATCACTTTTTTTCACCACTGTTAAGGGTATCACAATGGGCCTTAAGGCCTCCGAGTGACCTCGCCGCAAGCTGGAAACCCGTTCAACCTAATATAACCTACGTTTAGGCAAGTGCTCTTTTCTGACAGAACAGATATCGTACTTTGGTCTGGTATTTTGACCTGGAGATGAAAAAGACGATATAAGGAAACTGCAAACGTCATCGACGTCCGTCGTTTCCTAGGGCTGACGAATTTCTTCAGAAAATTTGTGGAAGGTTATTTAAAGATATCCCGACCTCTTGTTGAATTATTAAAGAAAAGCGAAGAGAATAATTTCCGTTGGGGAGTGCAACAGGTACAGGTGTTTCGAAAATTAATATACGTTAATGAGCCGGTTCTGGCAATATATGACCTATCAGCAGAGTATGAAGTGCATACTGATGCTAGAAGCCTTGGCTTGTCGTACTATTACAATCAACTGGTAAGGGCGTTTGGCAAACGGTCTTTTGTTTTAGCCAACAGTTTTCGGATGCAGAGTATTGGCCGTAGTAGACACACTGTAACGTTTTCGTATCTACTTGCTCGGCAAAACATTTCGCGTCGTGACTGATTGCACAGTCACCCGATCTACCTCCTGAGGAAACAGAACCTGCAGGATTCGTAATGAACATATATATTAATAGTGACTCACAATGCAAATTAAGGACGAAAAGCTAAATCATATATTCGGAATCTTACATGGCGTAACGAAGTGAGATCAAGTCAAACAAATTAGATCTGACTATGTTTTACAGAATCATCGTCTTTATGGACTGGACAAAACGCTAGGTAGAGTTTGTCTGTCTTTCGTTCAGTGTGCACGCACATTTGGACCGCCCGTCGAGTATTTCCGTGTTTTCCGTGTGTTTTAAAGAAAAATTATGCAAAACAAAAATAAACAATCAAAATTCAATAATACACATAATTACAAATAAACAGAGAAACATAATAATAAAATAAACAAGTGCAATAGTCAAAATATGAAACGAAATAGAATACAATAACACAAAACAACATTTCACAAAAACAACTACACCATCATCAGCAGTCACCACAAAACAAAACAAAATAAAAAAACGCGCTCTCACGTCAACAACAACAATAATAACCAGCACCACGCATCAACACACCAACACATAAAAGACTACACTAAGGGCTTTTTTATGCCCTCCATACCGTCTTGAATATGTGTTCCCCCTCCTTTTTCCCTTTCGCATATCACAAATAGTTCTGCGTTTTTCTCGTCGCTGTTCTGTTAGTTGTTGTAGGCATAACACTGAACAACCAATAGAAACAACAGCGTTGGGAGGGGTGCAGCATTATTTGTGATTTTGCTTTGATGTTGTCTTGTTCTTTGGTAGTGTCATGGTAGGTAAATATAAAATTCACTTTGCAAACATTCGCGGGCTGAGATCGAATTTTTTGCGGTATACTCGCATATTAGTTTCCATAGGACCCCCAGGTGTGTGAGGATTCTGATCCACAGGATTTTCACATTCCTGTCCTCTTTTTCCTCACAGAGTCTTGTGTTATATATACGTAACGGTGTTGTGTTCCAGAGTCAGCAACATTTGAACTCACAAGATCCAGAATTTTACTCCCTCTGGGTTAAGTTCAGGATTTGATCGCACCTATTACACTTCGGGTTTCTTTACAGAAGTCCAAATTTGGAAAGAGAGGCTACCCTAAACGGCTTCGACGCCCTTTCTAACTCTATTTCAAAAGTCTTAGAAGATTATCCGGACAGTGAAATTGTAGTTGCTGGGGATTTCAATGTCCACAATAATTCTTGGCTTTCCCATTCGAGCCACACATCTCCGGAGGGTCAGTACGCTGAGCTTTTTGCCGCGCACAATGACTTGGCGCAATTAGTGAATGAACCAACACACATTCCGCGTGTTGAAGGGCAACAACAAAATATTCTTGACCTTTTTTTAACCTCCCACCCTGAAAAGTACGAGGTTAACATCCTTGCACCTCTTGGTAACTCAGATCATTGCACCATTTCAGCATCCTTTTCGATCTCCGATCTTCGATCCACTTGGAAACCAGTCACGAAATGGACAATATATATATTCGCTAAAACCTATAAAGAATTGTTGGTTTAATCAGGCATGCAAAGGAGCTGCCAGATGTAAAGAGGAAGCGTTCAGAAATTGGCGTTTAAATAAAAATGTTACTACTGAGCTGCTACGCAAGCAAGCAAGATCATCTAGTACCAGAGTAAACAGAAAAACTTCTACAAGACAGCGTCTTCGTGCTAAAGTTATTTCCTCTCCCAGGGGCTATTGGTCGCTCGTATAAAGTGCAAGGGACAAATATTAATCTTCTATCCCAACTCTCGTTAACAATAACCAGATATTCACTGATCCGGTTGATAAAGCTAACCTTTTGGCTGATATAGAAAGAAGCAGTCAACCACTCCCCGTGATCGAAAGCATATCTAGTTCGATGCCACAAACACGTTGAGTTAAAAGGGTTCTTGCAGATCTCAAAGTAAAGAAATCTCTCATCCGCTCATTGTCAAATGGCTGGTTGTCCGGACGACGCACTATAGAGAAACTTCGTTCTTCAGCCGTACTGTTCACATGTGGAATTTCTTGCCTACTATGACATTATTAAATTCAAGGCAAACCTCAACAAACACTACTCCCTCTTTCATCCCTCCAACACCCTTATTTCCTACAGCTAACACAGTGCATTGCATTTATAGGTGGCATTCCCTGAGTGTTAGGCAAAAAAAATGTATGCAAGGGACGAATGAAATAATTTTACCCATATAAAAGAAAATTATTTTTTTTAGTTTTTCGAAATTTAAATTTCTGGGTTTTTATTGATAAACATTCTTTCGGGTTTTTATGCGAGTTTCTTTCCATTATTTCGTTGTGCCTGAAGTTAGCTTTAATTCCTTTTCTTTTTCTTTGTTATAATTTGTCATTGTTGTATTTGGTATTAATTCACAATAATCTTAAAACTAAGCTTACAACTAGGGTGCACAGCGTAGAGAAGTAGATATCCACAAACAGGCGATTCAATTACCGTTACGTTTTTGTAATTTCAGGCGTCGTGCATGGTTGCCGATCAACCAGTGTCCTGGGAGTACGGATACGAGTCTAGATATGTCCTTCCTGTTGTAGGCGATGAGAGATGTAGATCTCTGATTGTATTCAGGCCATGTTTTACTTCTGAATGAATCTAAACTTCTCCATATGTAGTTGGCCTTTGTCAGGTAGTGCGAAAAAGCTTAGTGGACCCCATCGGTACGGATACGTGTACTGTGTCGAGTCCAATGGTAGAAATTCCTTTGGCCAGGTATCCACACCAAGGTTACTGCTGACAAGAGACTCAGTCATGCCAGTACCTCCTTACATGCCTTCACTAAAGCTGAGGAGGTCACCCAGGATTTTATAGAAAGTAAGCGCGGAATTAGCTGGTGATTATTTGAATCATGACTGAACGAGTTCCGTTGCGTTGAAATATCTTTTCGATGCAACATTGAATGATGTTTCTGTTTGCAGTAATAAAAAACATTAGGACTCATACACTTGCTGTATGTGTGCCGGTGCTAAACAATTCCAGACGCTTTGGCATAGAAAAATGTGTGAAATTCTGCACATAAACTTAATGGGTGGGAATCAGAACATAATGGACATTTCATTTTATTGGATTGAGAGGGGATAGTTGTAGTGAAGTTCTTATACTTATACTATGATAAGATTTCAATTATGGGGTGTCACAGTTCAAAAAACTGTCGGGTTATTTCAATGTCCATAATAATTCTTGGCTTTCTCATTCGAGCCATACATTTCCGGAGGGTCAATACGTTGAGATATTTGCCGCGCACAACGGCTTGGCGCAATTAGTAAATGTTGGGTCAACACACATTCCGCGTGTTGAAGAGCAACAACAAAATATATTTACCTTTTCTTAGTTTAGTTTAGGTTAGGTTGAATGGAGGATCGGTCATGCACCATGACCGTCTCATGTCACTGACATACACCTAGGTCATCAATTCGGCCTGTTGTGCGCTCCTGGTTTCGTCTACGAATTCCCCTTCCCCTTTATCCTACGTTAGGAATTCGGTCCCCTATATAAAGTTCCTTAAATCCCTTATGTCTATTGCTTTGACGGCCGATAGGTCATCTAAGGTGTCCTCTCCTAACTGGACTTCCTGACCTGCGAGGCACAGAAAGTGTTCCGCCGTCTCGGCGTCCTCTCCGCATGCCCTATATTCGTCGCTCTGGGAACATCCTATTCTAAATAGGTGTGCCCTTAGGCTAGTGTGTCCTGTGATGACCCCAACTAGCTTACTCAGTTCATTTTTGTTAAACCCGAGTATTCTCTTTGTTTTATTGTAATCGAGGTTTCCCCAGGTTTCCTTTGTGGTTCTTCCCACCTGTTCCTCTAGCCCCCTTAAGGCATGGGTGGTCTTCATCCATTCCCTCAACTCCTTTTTTGTCTCTAAAGGTTTAGACAGTTGCAGAGTTTTTGGTCGGATTCCCTTCCTATTTTAGCCAGTTCGTCAGCCCTGACATTGCCTGGAAACCCTTGGTGGCCTGGTATCCAGTTTATAACTATGTCGTTATTTCTCGATACGTCATTTATGGTTTCCTTACAGTACATGAGTGTCCTTGATTTGACATTATCATCTCTGATGGATCTAATTGCGTTTTGACTGACTGTGAAAATACAGATAGTTTTTCCTGTGATTCTGTTCCGCAGCCATTCTAGGCATTCTGTGATGGCCTTGATCTCTGCTTGTAGAATCGTTAAGTACTTTGGTAATTGGTATACTAATTCAGTCCTCGGATTGTGGATGTAGATCCCTATGCCTACTCCTAACTCGGATTTGGATGCGTCTGTGTAGCACTCCACTATTCCCCCATCTTGGGTGTATGTGTCGTGTTCTTGTCCGCGTCTATCTTCTATTCTTGTCGTCTAGTTTGCAACCACGGGTGTTTCTGAGATGCGATCTGTCTGACAGTTTGTTGTCAGGAACCCTCCTAGGTGTTCCAATATTCTCTGAGGTTGTGTTTGAGATTCATCCTCAATCCACTCATCCAATGCCCTTAGTCTCCTTTCTGAGATCGCTGCCTCAGATTTGATTTGATTATCTATTGGGTGGATGTATATCAAAATTTCGAGGGCGATCGTCGGCGCGGTCCTCATTGCTCCGCATATTCCTACACAGAAAATTCTTTGAATCCCTTGTAGTTTCTTCACGTTGCATTTCTTTGTCATTGCCGTCCACCATACTATTGACGAATAAGTTATAATCCGTCTTATTACACTTTTGTATAGCCAGTGCGACATGCTTAGGCTTTTTCGGCTGAGGGCTTTTTCGGCTTTGCTGTTGATGTGATCTTTCCAGTTTACTTTCCTGTCCAGAATTACTCCCAGATATTTAACGTTCGTGTTCTATGTTCTTGTTCCTGAAGCAAGTTTGGACGTATTGTGCAATTTTTGTCTTCCTTGTGAACAGACTTAGTTCTGTTTTATCCGGGTTGACGTTTAGTCCCCTAGGCCCAGTTGTATGCCAGAGTTAGCACTTTTTCGGCTTCTCTACGTAATTTGTTCGGATATTTCCCCTTCAAAAGTATCGCGACGTCGTCTGCATAGCAGAATGGCTTGAATCTTTCATCAGTCAGCATCCTTAGGAGATTGTTTATTGTAGTCACCCACAGGAGTGGTGATAATATACCTCCTGTGGTGTCCCTCTGTGTACTCTCTCCCTTATATTTATGCCGTGGGATCCGCAATTAATGCATCTATGCCTTAGCATATAGCTGACCCAGTTGATTATCACTCCAAACTCGTCTAACGTCTGTCGATAAAAACACCAAGTGTGTATATTTTTATCGTCGAAAGAGCTTTCTATGAAATTTACTACCGCATGCAGGGCTGTCTCTACTGATCTTCCCTTGACATAGGCGTGTTGTTGAAATTTTAGCTGATCGCTCGGGATCTGTCTTTTAATCATAGAGTCTATTAATCTCTCATTAGTTTTTAATAAGAAGGATGTAAGGCTTATGGGTCTATAAGCCTTACACATCGCGTAGCTTTCCTTCCCCGGTTTTGGTATGAAAACAACTCGTGCTTCGTGCCAGTTCCTGGGGATATAGGCTAGTCTGAGGCAGGATGCAAAGATGCCTGCCAGGTGTTTTCCCACTATATCCATGCTCCTTTGTAGAAGCGCTGGGAATATGCCATCCGGTCCAGCCGCCTTTAACGGAGATAAGCTTTTAACTGCTTCCCTGACCATTTCTATCTAAGACACATACACAGGTGGAACCCTTAGTGGATAAAGACGGAAATAAAACAGAAACGTTAGAACAATCAATCAAATTGTTAATAAACACACATTTCCACATTTCGGGTACAGAAGACCCAATCGAGGAACTCAGTCCGACCAGGGAAGTACAACATAGACCCGATGCCGGTCATGCCAGAAGTCGGTCTTGTGGGGAGCTGGTGATATGGTCCCCAGCCTCCTCTTCTGTTTTTTGCGGTGCTGCTACATCACTGCTCTCTTTTTTTCGGTTCCTCGTTGCCAGCGTCGCGCTTATCTGCCGTCCTGCCAATGGGTACCATGCCGATTTTGATGTACACGGCTGTTGAGACGAAGAAGGCCCTCCTCTTCATCTCCTTGAGTCGTTCGAGGGACCCGTGGTCGATTCCCACAACGAAGAGGGTACCACCCTGGCTCTCTTCTCTGTGGAAGATCTCCCATTTGCCCGTATCCAGACCCTTATTCTGCTTACCCAGGACGTCAAGGACTTTCCCGGGTTGGAGTTTGCTGCCCCAACCCTTCAGGAAGAAGGACGCCTTTGTAAGTTCCGCAATGTCCCTTTTCCTAATGAGGTCGAGCTTACCGCCCTCCCAAGGGTAGGAACATCTTTCTACTAGGCGTGCCAAGGTGTTTACGCATTTATTTGATGCGAGTTGCATCATAAAGATGCCCTTGGCGTAGGAACAGCTCAGGATCTCAATCTCGACGCAATCGTCTCCCTTCCCGAGGAGGTGCTTCAAGATTTTGGTGTTTATCAGCTCTTCTATTGCTGACCTATGCTCTTCCGGGATTTTTCCCGTGGCACTTTTTGTGTCAATCACGCCAAAGCATAGCTCGTCCCATTTTTGACGTTTTGCCACTTTGGCGTAAGATGGCGGCTTTTTACCAGTTCCAACATTTGCCTTCCTCTTAAGTGACGGGCGTTTCTTTGGTAGGTCGCCTTTCGTTGAGGTGGAAGGCAAGTTGTCCGACGTCGTGGTAGGATTTCGACCTTCCTGCTTACTAACGCCAGAATTCTGCATAGAGACCTGATGTCAGGAAGCTGTTTCTCTTCTTTGTTGCAGCTTCGGCAGATTCCTCCTGTGGAGAGCGGATTCTTTTACCTGCGGGTGCAGGTGTAGGCTCCGATGTATCTTTGGGAGTCTGCTGCAGAGTTGCTTTTTCGTTTGTTAGTCGCATTCTTCGGAGCTTTTTCCTCTGAGCTCCTGAATTTTTTTTTTTTTTTTTACTAACACTCAGGGGATGCCCCCTATAAATGCAATGCACTGTGTTAGCGATGGGAAACAAGGGTATTGGAAGGAGGATAGAGGGAGTAGTGTTTGTTGACGTTGGCCTTGAATTTGGTAATGACAGGAAAACACTTGCAGGGAGATTATTCCACAAACGAACAGGCTGAAGAACGAATTTTCTCTATAGTGCGTCGTCCGGTCAACCGGCCATTTGACAATGAACGGATGAGAGACCCTGGATAGCCGAGTATTCCGGCTAAATGTTCTAACGTCAGGGACCAGACGACGCATATCTTGTGAACAGATACCATTAAAATATCTATAGAATAGCGATACACAACCCACATTCCGACGATGCTGTAGGGAGACAATAGAGTTGGATACCCTACCATCCTCTATCATCATCACCGCTCTCCTCTGTACACGGTCCAGAAGCTTCAAAGGTGTCAATGGGCAGGAGCCATATATGGGAGTTGTATTCCATTTTAGGCCGGATGTATGTGGTGTAAATATTTACGAGGTCAGATGGGGTGAAGTATTTCTTGCACCGCTTTAAGAAGCCTAAACACTTGAATGCTTCTTTCGACACTTCGAATATATGGCTAGCCCAGCGAGCATCACCCTGTATCTTCATGCCCAGAACATCAAGAGTATCTGACACGTCTATAACTACACCACACATAGATATTAACGACGGTGCTGGATCAGTGGAACGTTTGTGTGACAACAAACAGCACTGGGTCTTTTGCGCATTAAAATCTACTCTGTTCATTTGGCCCCACTCATAAATCGTCGCCAAATCGCGGTTAAGTGAGTCGTTCATCGTTCGCCTTTTGTCCTCGACTTCCAGAGGACCTGGCTGATGATCCAATGAGTACGAATGACAGAGGTTGCTTTCATCCGCAAAGGAGTAGATTGGGTTCACAGTCTGCCCCAACAGGTCGTCAATGAAAATAAGGAATAGAGAAGGAGAGGACACATCCTTGTGGCACTCCTGCGGTCAACCTATGCTCGTTGGATGAGACCCCATCTATAACAACTCGTATAGAGCGATCCCTGAGAAAACTCGAAATGAATCGAGAGAAGGTATTACCGACTCCAAATGCAATTAGTTTTGATATGAGTGCTACGTGCCAGACCCTATCGAACGCCTTGGAAATATCCAGAGCCACGACCTTACCTTCACCAAGGCGGTGAATGGATCGACTCCATCCATCAGGTCTCCAGTAGATCGATTTCTACGGAAGCCATACTGCCGATCATTAAGAAGGCCATTAGACTCTAAATACCTAACAAGATGGTGGTTAACCATGCTCTCCATAACCTTCGAGAGCGCAGAACTTATTGCAATTGGACGGTAATTCGCAGGATTAGTAGCCTCACCTTTCTTGGGGATCGGCTGAACATTGGCAACTTTCCAAAGTGAAGGGTAAATACCAGCACGGTACGACATGTTGGTAATATTGCGCAATGGACGAGCTAGCGTCGAAGTGCACTTACATAGGACAAGTGCTGAAATACCATCCGGGCCCGAAGTTTTATATACGTTAAGATCTGCAAGAACCCTTTTAACACCACGTGTTCGAAAAAATATCTGGCGCATCGAACTAGATACGTTTCCGATCACGGGGAGTGGTTGACTGCTTTCTGGCAAAGATGAATTCTTTGCAAATATTTCAGCCAGAAGGTTAGCTTTGTCAACCGGGTCTGTGAATATCTGGTCTGCGTTAACGAGAGTTGGGATAGAAGATGAAGAATTGTCCCTTACCCTTTTTACGAATGACCAAAAGCTCTTACTTCCCCTGGGAGAAGAGAGAACTTTAGCACGAAGACGCTGTTCGTAAAGAAGTTTTTCGCGCATAAGTACTCTGGCACACTTTGAATTTGCCTGCCTGCGTAGCAGCTCAGTATTGGCATTTTTATTTAAACGCCAATTTCTGAACGCTTGCTCTTTGGATCTGACAGCTTCTTTGCATGACTGATTAAACCAACAATTTTTTGGGGGTTTGATCGAATTAGTCTTCGAGGGAATAAATGTGTTAATACCAAGAAAAATTATTTTCTCAACCATTTCAGCAGCAGCATCGACATTACTGTCTAGGAAACATAGTTTCCTGTTAAATTGCTGGTAAAAATTGTTGAGCTCGGCCCAACGTGCCTTTTCGTATATATACATTGTCCGCTTCGTGACTAGTTTTGAAGTGGCTCGAAGATCGGAGAACGAAAAGGATGCTGAAATGGTGCAATGATCTGAGTTACCGAGAGGTGCAAGGATGTTAACCTCGTACTTTTCAGGCTGGGAGGTTAAAAAAAGGTCAAGAATATTTTGTTGTTGTCCTTCAACACGCGGAATGTGTGTTGGTTCATTCACTAATTGCGCCAAGTCATTGTGCGCGGCAAAAAGCTCAGCGTACTGACCCTCCGGAGCAGTGTGGCTCGAATGGGAAAGCCAAGAATTATTGTGGACATTGAAATCCCCAGCAACTACAATTTCACTGTCCGGATAATCTTTTGAAATAGAGTCAGAAAGGTCGTCGAAGCCGTTTAGGGTAGCCTCCCTTTCCAAATTTGGACTTCTATAATGAAACCCGAAGTGTAATAGGTGCGATCCAATCCTGAACTTAACCCAGAGGGAGTTAAATTCTGGATCTTGTGAGTTCAAATGTTGGTGACTCTGGAACACCACACCATTACGTATAAATACTACAAGGCCTCTGTGTGAAGAGAAAGAGGATAGAGTGTGATAACCAGGAATGTGAAAATCCTGTGGATCAGAATCCTCACAAACTTGGGTCTCACATAGAGCGAGGACATTCGGCCTATGGAAATTAATGTGTGCGTATAGCGCAAAAAAATTCGACCTCAACCAGCGAATGTTCCCAAAGTGAATTTGAAATCTACCTACCATAACACTACCAAAAAACAAGGCAACATCAAAGCAAAATCACATATAACACTGCACCCCTCCCGCCGCTGTTATTTCTGTTAGTTAGAACATTTAGCCGGAATACAGGGCTATCCAGGGAGTCTCATCCGTTCATTGTCAAATGGCTGGTTGACCGGTCGACGCACTATAGAGAAACTTCGAAACTGTTCGCATGTGGAATAATCTTACAGCAAGTGTTTTTCCTGCCTGCTATGACAAAACACAATACTCTCACTCTTTCTTACCAATACACACACATTTTTGCTAATACAGAGCAGAGAAATGTTGGTACGTGCAGCACAGACGAATTTATGGGATAATTTTATTGCGTTATGACGGTTTTGTCGTATTTAAAAAATAACAAATGAGTGTGTTATTGTCAATAAAGAATTCTTCGGATGTGTTTGAAGTACAAAAAATAAAATGTTGACGTATTTATGAAAACAAATTTGGTTGGTTGGTTTAAGTGGCCGCTCCAGTGACAAAGAAGCGTCAAGTAGCGTCTAGTGACACCGTTTTGAAACGTTTACTTATATCCAGTTTGTCAGACTGATGAATTTAATAAGGCTGCTTAGGTCGATATTCGATACCTCGGAGATATCATTCAGGAACCATGAGCGCAGTGTCTTAAGTCGGCGGTTCATCAGTGCGGGTCATCCGCAGAGAAAGTGTTCAACCGTATCTTCGTCTCCGTCGTTGTAGATACGGCATTTAGTGTTATTTCAGGCGTCGTGCATGGTTGCCGATCAACCAGTGTCCTGGGAGTACGGATATCAGTCTGGATATGTCCTTCCTGTTGTAGGTGATGAGAGATGTAGATCTCTGAATGTATTCAGGCCATGTTTTCCTTCTGAATGAATCTAAACTTCTCCATCTGGAGTTGGCCAATGTCAGGTAGTGCGAAAAAATTTCCTCTTAATGGACCCCATCGGTACGGATACGTGTACTGTGTCGAGTCCAATGGTAGAATTTCCTTCGGCCAGGTATCCACACCAAGGTTACTGCTGACAAGAGACTCAGTCATGCCAGTACCTCCTTACATTCCTCCTGCAGCAAATAATTTTCTTCTTGTCGCTGTTCTGTCAGTTGTTGTAGGTATAACACTGACAACTGACAGAAACAACAGTGGCGGAGGGGTGCAGCGTTATTTGTGATTTTGCTTTGATCTTGTCTTGTCTTTTTGTAGTGTTATGGTAGGTAGATTTAACATTTACTTTGCGAACATTCACGGGATTAGGTCGAACTATTTTGCGGTATACTCGCACGTTAGTTTCCATAGGCCGGATGTCATCGATCTATATGAGACCCAGGTGTGTGAAGATTCTGATCACAGTATTTTCACATTCCTGGCTATCACACTCTATCCTCTTTCTTTTCTCACAGAGGTCTTGTGGTTTATATACGTTATGTTGTTGTGTTCAAGAGTCATCAACATTTGGTCTCCCAAGATCCAGAATTTAGCTGCCATTGGGTTACGTTCAAGATTTGATCGTACAAATTACATTTTGGATTTCTTTACAGAAGCCCTGATTAGCTTCGACGATCTTTCTGACTCCCTTTCCCAATGAGATGATTGCTATTTTAGGACTGAGTAATATATTCAACAGTAAAGTTATTGATACACGACTCATCGATTCCACCATTTCATTCTATGAAAATGTAGAACTGTGTTCAACAAAAAATGTTGACATTGAAAACGACATTAGTGCTTTCGATGTAACAACAAACTCTGACAAAATTGTCGAAGAATACGCAGTAATAAGAAAACAAATTAAAACGTCTAAATTTCCAAACAGACAGGTAAAACGTATACCAAATAAATTGAACGATTACAAAAAAAATTTAGAATGGTTGTATGCGACAACGGATAATACCCTCACATTTACATCCGAGGAAGAACATTTCATTAGCCATTATAAGGAACATAAGGTTTTCATAAAATATATAGAGGACCTTATAAGAAAAAAATTTGAAGCTCAATACAACAATGTATGTCCCTTAAACTATACCAGCTATGGATGGAATGACCAAAAAAGTATTTTACGCCTGTATGCAAGGTGTGTATATTTCGCTGATGGATGTGGAAAATACAAATTCATTGGTGTGTTTTCAACAAATCCCTATAGAGTTCATTCCGAAAATAGAAAGCATCAGCTGAGAGGAGTTCATCGTGTTCTGGCCACCTGGAGGGAGAGGACCTTATGTATGCAATCTAAGCACTTGAAGGCTTTGGGAAATAACCAGGGTACATTGTCAAAAGATGCCGTTCGAAGACTCAAACACGAGCAAATGCGGTCCCTGGAGAGAGATTCCGACAGCCATATTGGCATATCAAAAATGTTTGCTGAAAAAAATGCAAATTGTACATACAGCACGTTATCCTACCACAAGAGCTGTATTCCAAAAAGCAACTGGAAATTTTACAAATTAAAAACAAATTCGTGCTGAAATTGAGTAGAAAGACCAGGATGCCACAGGAACCATATTAAAGAAGTACGACCAGGGTTCCAAAATGGTTTTTTTGTATAGCCTTGTAGCTCATGTAAAAAGCAAAGATGAATATAAAGGAATACTGTTTCCTGTGGCCGAGGCGTTTTTGTGCATCCATTATGCAAACAACGTGGCTCGTTTTCTGTTAACAATTGAAAACTTCTGTGCAGAAAACAGAATAAATTGGCCAATCTGTAAAAGAATATGTACAGACTGGAGTACTGTCCTTATTAATGCCCTTTTTAAAGTATTCAACTGCCGCAATTTAGAACAGTACTTATCTCAATGTTTCGCAGTGTGTACTAATAATGAAAAATTTAAAATGGTAGTTGTGCAGATACATATGTTGTGCAGACTTTATGAGAATAGTGAAAAAGGACATCAACACTGTTCAAAATGACGAACATATTTCATTATTTTTCCAAACACAATTGTACAGAGCCTTAAATATTTGTTTTATACAAGATTTTTTTATTCGGCTAAAATGTTTCCTCACGGTCTTGATAAATCCAACGAAAACACCAAAAGTTATGGATTCTCTGGAGGTATTAAGGGGGTTTAAGGAAGTGGATTCAGCCGACGAAGTTTTAAACTCTAAATTATTTGACCAAGCGTCGTCATTTGGCGCTTCATACAAAAATAGCCTATTTTATATTGAAGGAAGTCAAATATTTGAACAGGTAGAGTTGGACGTCGAAAATAACGGGCCAAGCAATAAATACTATAGTCGTGAATTCGCAGATATAGTTATAAAAAAATACGTCCCATATACTCCATTATGGACAAATTTGTGTGGCTTTTACGTCGACAAAACAAAACAGCCCGGTGGAGTCGTATTTTAATATAGCCAAAAACGTAACATTAGAAGGCAACAAAATATAAGACCGGCAGACTACATCAGAGCCTCAAAAGTTTACGTCCAAGCCAAAATAATTGAAGTAGAGGACAAACTTCTTAGCTGCTCTATTGCTGGAAATCCCGTTCCAAAATCAAGAAAACATAAGTTGGACGAAGAAATCTGGAGAAGAACACCAAAGAAAGTAAAATCAAAAATTACAAAGGAGATGGCATTTCAACGGATGCTGAAAGGACTACGTGATTTGCCGAGGGATATCCGTCGACAAAGGTATATTTTTCTCACATTTCGCAAAATCTGTGCAGAAGTTCAAAGCCGCGTTATATATGTACCAACCATTGAGTACCTGGAATTTGTAACTTTGGACCATAAGAAACAGCTATATTGCAGTATAATTGATATTTTTATTGCAGTAAAAGTCATAGTTCAAGCGAAACTGCATACTCGGCTTGTTGTGAAGAAGGCGCGCACATCTTTCTTAAAAAGTCGCCTGTCGCTATAAACCTGCCCATTAGTACATGCAGGCATATATTCATACCCATATTTGAGCCAGGCCATTTCACCTTGGCATATTTGGATACACAAGAAAAGATATTCTCATATCTAAATCCAACGGGTGAATATATGTCAGATATACAATCTAGATTGGATATTTTGAAAAAGAGTACAAATATAAACGAGTTCAACCCCGTAAAATTTGAACACGCCTTGCAAACTGTTTCCGTGGTTGGGACTTTTCACCACAAAATGGCCAAAAATCTAAATTTCTGACCGATTTTTAAATATTCTGCTAATTGGGTATGAAAGTACATGGCAAGAGCTTTCTTGCGATATGCATGTACCTGGGGCACAATTGTCCATGTGGCCCAAGTCGGACGCACTGTCTCCTTCGAATTCCAATTTGTATATCATCAATCAATAATGTTTTTAAGAGTTTTACTGATATATTCCATTTGTATTGTATTTTGGCCTTTTTAATATATTTTTTTTTATATTTCTATATTTTATTGTTACCGAATACGTTAATAAATGTATTATTGTATTTATTATTTACAGAGCTCTGTAAACAGAGGTGGTTTCTGTCTCCGCTAGTTAAATTCGAGTTTATCTTCACGCACATCAAAAAATCACCAAAAATTTCGTAGACATTTTCCAATTACCCAAAACGAATTTTCACAAAATTCACCAAAAATTTCCAATTTGCCAAAAACGAATTCCGATCGGTCATGTATCATGACCGTCTCATGTCGTTGACATACACCTAGGCCAGCAATTCGGCCTGTTGTGCGCTGGTTTCTTCTACAAATTATCTTCCCCTTTTTTACGTTAGGAATTCGGTCCCCTCTATAAAGTTCCTTAAATTCCTTATCACTATTGCTTTGACGACCGACAGGTCATCTAAGGTGTCCTCTCCTAATTGGACTTTCCTGATCTGCGAGAAAGCGGGGCATTGGCACAGGAAGTGTTCCGCCGTTTGGGCGTACTCTCCACATGCTCTACATTCGTCGTTCTCGGAACATCCTATCCTAAATATGTGTGCCCTTAGGCTAGTGTTTTCTGTGATGACCCCAACTAGCTTAAATGGTCTACATAATGGCATTTAAAAAGATAAAGAACGAAATAGCACGCGATCGTGTGCTAGTTCCATACGATCTGACACTACCTTTCGCATACAATTCTCAATGAAGAACGGTCAATTGCTTTCGAGTCGAGATCCCTCACTGATGCCAAACAAATTATGCACAAATTGATCGTAAGGCATTATCCATTGTCTTTTCTATTGAACATTTTTTCCAGTATTTATTTGGACGACATTTCCAACTGATAACTGATTTACATATGCGAGGCTTCAGCGATATGCTGCGTTTCTCTCCGGATTTAACTATGACATCGTGCATAAAAAGGTATCGACAACGCCGACCGATTTATATAGAATCTCCGAAGATGAAACACACGTCGATCAATGACGAAGTGAATAATAAATATGCCCAACGCGATCTTGCCCAAATTCTGTATGTAGTAGAGCTATGGCTGGAAAAAATGTCGGACAAAAACGTGGAAGTCTGGCAACTCCCCTTCTGGTACCTCCCACACAAATGAGGATGGTACATTATAAACCGTGTAATATTATCAATATGACCAATGCGATCTTGCCCAAATTTTGTATGTAGTAGAGCTATGGCTGGAACAAATTTCGGACAAAAACGTGGAAGTCTGGCAACACCCCCTCTGGTACCTCCAATACAAAATTACCATCCCGCCCCTTATAAACCGTGTAATATTATCAATATGACCAATGCGATCTTGCCCGAATTCTGTATTTAGTAAAGCTATGGATGGAAAAAGTTTCGGACAAAAACATGGAAGCCTGGCAACTCCCGTTTTGGTACCTCCCATACAAATGTACCTTCCCGCCCCTTATAAACCTTGTAATACTATCAATATGACCACCGCGATTTGGCCCAAATTTTGTATTTAGTAAAGATAAAGCTAGACAAAGTATTGGACAAAGACTTTGAAGTCTGGCAACTCCCCTTCTGGTACCTCCCATACAAATGTACCAAGCAATAATATCAATACGGTCAATGCGATCTTGCCTGAATTCTGTATTTAGTAAATCTATAGCTAGACAAAGTTTTGAACAAAAACTTGTAAGCCTGGCTACTCATAAGTCGTGTAATGTTATCAATATGACCAACGCGATCTTGCCCAAATTCTGTACTTAGTAAAGCTGAAGATAGACAAAGTTTCGGACAAAAACTTGTCAGTCTGGCTACTCTCGTTTTGGTACCTCCCATCCAAATGTACGATCCCGCCTAAAATAGAAATCGTATAATAATATCAATGTGCCCAACGCGATCTTGCCCAAATTCTGTACTTAGTAGAGCTATAGCTAGTCACAACTTTGGTCAAAAACTTGTAAGTCTGGCTACTCCCCTTCTGGTACATCCCATACAAATGCACCATCCCGCCCCATCAGAAATCGTGTAATAATACCAATATGCCAAACGCTATCGTGTCCAAATTCTGTACTTAGTAAAGCTGTAGCTAGACAAAGTTTTGGACAAAAAATGGAAGTCTGGCAACTCCTCTTCTGGTACCTCCCATACAAATGTACCATCACGCCCCATCAGAAATCGTGTAATAATACCAATATGCCAAACGCGATCGTGTCCAAATTCTGTACTTAGTAAAGCTGTAGCAATGTTTCGGACAATAACTTGTAATTCTGGCTACTCCAATTCTGGTACCTCCCATACGAATGTACCATCCCGCCCCATCTGAAATCGTGTAATAATACCAATATGCCCAACGCGATCTTGCCCAAATTATGTACTTAGTAAACCTGTAGCTAGACAATGTTTCGGACAAAAACTTGTAAGTCTGGCTACTCCAATTCTGGTACGTCCCATTCGAATGTACCATCCCGCCCCATCTGAAATCGTGTAATAGTACCAATATGCCCAACGCGATCTAGCCCAATTCTGTACTTAGTAAAGCTATAGCTAGACAAAGTTTCGTACAAAATCCTGGAAGTCTGGCAACTCCCGTTTTGGTACCTTCCATATAAATGTACCATCCCGCCCCGTATAAACCGTGTAATATTATCAATATGACCAACGCGATTTTGCCAAATTTCTGTACTTAGTAACGGTATAGCTAGTCACAGTTGTGAACAAAAACATGTAAGTCTGGCTACTCCACTTCTGGTACCACCCATACAAGTGTACCATCCCGCCCCATCAGAAATCTTGTAATAATACCAATATGCCAAACGCGATCTTGCCCAAATTATGTACTTAGTAAAGCTGTAGCTGGACAAAGTTTTGGACAAAAAATGGAAGTCAGGCAACTCCTCTTCTGGTACCTCCCATACAAATGTACCATCCCGTCCCATCAGAAATCGTGTAATAATACCAATATGCCAAACGCGATCGTGCCCAAATTCTGTACTTAGTAAAGCTGTAGCTAGACAAAGTTTCGGACAAAACTTGTAAGTCTGGCAACTCCCCTTCTGGTACCTCCCATACAAATTTACCATCCCGCCCCATCTGAATTCGTGTAATAATACCAATATGCCCAACGCGATCTTGCCCAAATTATGTATTTAGTAAAGCTGTAGCTAGACAAAGTTTCGGACAAAAAGTTGGAAGTCTGGCAACTCCCCTTCTGGTAACTCCCATACAAATTTACCATCCCGCCCCATTTGATTTCGTATAATAATACCAATATGCCCAACGCGATCTTGCCCAAATTATGTATTTAGTAAAGCAGAAGCTAGACAAAGTTTCGGACAAAAACTTGGAAGTCTGGCAACTTCCGTTTTGGTACCTTCCATACAAATGTACCATCCCGCCCCGTATAAACCGTGTAATATTATCAATATGACCGACGCGAAAATGCCAAAATACTAAGTACAGAGTAACGCTATAGCTAGTAACAGTTGTGAACAAAAACTTGTAAGTATGGCTACTCCACTTCTGGTACCACCCATACAAATGTACCATCCCGCCCCATCAGAAATCTTGTAATAATACCAATATTCCTAACGCCATCGTGCCCAAATTTTGTATTTAGTAAAGCTATAGCCAGACAAAGTTTCGTACAAAAACCTGGAAGTCTGAAAACACCCCATCTGGTACCTCCCATACAAATTTACCATCCCGCCCCATTTGATTTCGTATAATAATACCAATATGCCCAACGCGATCTAACCCAATTCTGTACTTAGTAAAGCTATAGCCAGACAAAGTTTCGTACAAAAACCTGGAAGTCTGGCAACTCCCGTTTTGGTACCTTCCATTTAAATGTACCATCCCGCCCCGTATAAACCGTGTAATATTATCAATATGACCAACGCGATTTTGCCAAAATTCTGTACTTAGTAACGGTATAGCTAGTCACAGTTGTGAGCAAAAACCTGTAAGTCTGGCTACTCCACTTCTGGTACCACCCATACAAGTGTACCATCCCGCCCCATCAGAAATCTAGTAATAATACCAATATGCCAAACGCGATCTTGCCCAAATTATGTACTTAGTAAAGCTGTAGCTAGACAAAGATTTGGACAAAAAAATGGAAGTCTGGCAACTCCTCTTCTGGTACCTCCCATACAAATGTACCATCCCGCCCATCAGAAATAGTGTAATAATACCAATATGCCAAACGCGATCGTGCCCAAATTCTGTACTTAGTAAAGCTGTAGCTAGACAATGTTTCAGACAAAAACTTGTAAGTCTGGCTACTCCAATTCTGGTACCTCCCATACGAATGTACCATCCCGCCCCATCTGAAATCGTGTAATAATACCAATATGCCTAACGCGATCTTGCAAAAATTATGTACTTAGTAAAGCTGTAGCTAGACAAAGTTTTGGACAAAAAAATGGAAGTCTGGCAACTCCTCTTCTGGTACCTCCCATACAAATGTACCATCCCGACCCATAAGAAATCGTGTAATAATACCAATATGCCAAACCCGATCGTGCCAAAATTCTGTACTTAGCAAATCTGTAGCTAGACAATGTTTCGGACAAAACTTATAAGTCTGGCAACTCCCCTTCTGGTACCTCCCATACAAATTTACCATCCCGCCCCATCAGAAATCGTGTAATAATACCAATATGCCAAACGCGATCGTGCCCAAATTCTGTACTTAGTAAAGCTGTAGCTAGACAATGTTTCGGACAAAAACTTGAAAGTCTGGCAACTCCCGTTTTGGTACCTTCCATACAAATGTTCCATCCCGCCCAATATAAACCGTGTAATACTATCAATATGACCAACGCGATCTTGCCCAAATTTTGTATTTAGTAAAGCTGTAGCTAGACAATGTTTCGGACAAAACTTGTAAGTCTGGCAACTCCCCTTCTGGTACCTCCCATACAAATGTACCATCCCGCCCCATCTGAATTCGTGTAATAATAATATCAATATGCCCAACGCGATCTTGCCCAAATTATGTACTTAGTAAAGCTGTAGCTAGACAATGTTTCGGACAAAACTTGTAAGTCTGGCTACTCCACTTCTGGTACCACCCATACAAATGTACCATCCCGCCCCATCAGAAATCTTGTAATAATACCAATATGCCAAACGCGATCTTGCCCAAATTCTGTACTTAGTAAAGCTGTAGCTAGACAAAGTTTCGGACAAAAACTTGGAAGTCTGGCAAATCCCGTTTTGGTACCTCCCATACAAATGTACCATCCCGCCCCGTATAAACCGTGTAATATTATCAATATGACCGACGCGATTTTGCCAAAATGCTGTACTTAGTAACGCTATAGCTAGTCACAGTTGTGAACAAAAACTTGTAAGTATGGCTACTACACTTCTGGTACCATCCCGCCCCATCAGAAATCTTGTAATAATACCAATATGCCAAACGCGATCTAGCCCAAATTCTGTACTTAGTAAAGCTGTAGCTAGACAAAGTTTGGGACAAAAACTTGGAAGTCTGGCAACTCCCGTTTTGGTACCTCCCATACAAATGTACCATCCCGCCCCATCAGAAATCGTGTAATAATACCAATATGCCAAACGCGATCTTGCCTGAATTCTGTACTTAGTAAAGCTACAGCTAGACAAAGTTGTGAACAAAAACTTGGAAGTCTGGCAACTCCCGTTCTGGTACCTCCCATACAAATGTACCATCCCTCCCCTTATAAACCGTGTAATATTATCAATATGACCAACGCGATCTTGCCCAAATTCTTTACTTAGTAACGCTATATCTAGTCACAGTTGTGAACAAAAACTTCTAAGTCTGGCTACTCCCCTTCAGGTACCTCCCATACGAATGTACCACCCCACCCCATGAGAAGTCGAGTAATAATACCAATATGCCCAACGGGATGTAGCCCAAATTCTGTACTTAGTAAAGCTGTAGCTAGACAAAATTTCGGACAAAAACTTGCAAGTGTGGCTACTCCCCTTCTGGTAGCACCCATACAAGTGTACCATCCCGCCCCACCAGAAATCTTGTAATAATACCAATATGCCAAACGCGATCTTGCCCAAATTCTGTACTTAGTAAAGCTGAAGCTAGACAAAGTTTCGGACAAAATTTGGAAGTCTGGCAACTCCCGTTTTGGTACCTTCCATACAAATGTACCATCCCGCCCCGTATAAACCGTGTAATATTATCAATATGACCAACGCGATCTTGCCCAAATTCTGTACTTAGTAACGCTATATCTAGTCACAGTTCTGAACAAAAACTTCTAAGTCTGGCTACTCCCCTTCTGGTACCTCCCATACTAATATATCATCCCGCCAATCAGAAATCGTGTAATAATACCAATATGCCCAACGCGATGTAGCCCAAATTCTGTACTTAGTAAAGCTATAGCTAGACAAAGTTTCGGACAAAAACTTGGAAGTCTGGCAACTCCAGTTTTGTACCTGCCATACAAATGTACCATCCCGCCCCTTATAAACCGAGTAATTTTATTAATATGACCAACGCGATCTTGCCCAAATTCTGTACTAAGTAACGCTATATCAAGTCACAGTTGTGAACAAAAACTTCTAAGTCTGGCAACTCCCGTTTTGTACCTCCCATACAAATGTCCCATCCCGCACCTTATAAACCGAGGAATTTTATCAATATGACCAACGCGATCTTGCCCAAATTCTGTACTTAGTAACGCTATAGCTAGTCACTGTTGTGAACAAAAACTTGTAAGTCTGGCGACTCCCCTTCTGGTACCTCCCATACGAATGTACCATCCCTCCCCATGAGAAATCGTGTAATAATACCAATATGCCCAACCCGATGTAGCCCAAATTCTGTACTTAGTAAAGCTATAGCTAGACAAAGTTTCGGACAAAAACTTGTAAGTGTGGCTACTCCCCTTCTGGTACCTCCCATACAAGTGTACCATCCCGCCCCATGAGAAATCGTGTAATAATACCAATATGCCCAACCCGATGTAGCCCAAATTCTGTACTTAGTAAAGCTATAGCTAGACAAAGTTTCGGACAAAAACTTGCAAGTGTGGCTACTCCCCTTCTGGTAGCACCCATACATGTGTACCATTCCGCCCCATCAGAAATCTTGTACTAATACCAATATGCCAAACGCGATCTTGCCCAAATTCTGTACTTAGTAACGCTATATCTAGTCACAGTTGTGAACAAAAACTTCTAAATCTGGCTACTCCCCTTGTGGTACCTCCCATACGAATGTACCATCCCGCCCCATGAGAAGTCGTGTAATAATACCAATATGCCCAACGGGATGTATCCCAAATTCTGTACTTAGTAAAGCTGTAGCTAGACAAAGTTTCGGACAAAAACTTGCAAGTGTGGCTACTCCCCTTCTGGTAGCACCCATACAAGTGTACTATTCCGCCCCATCAGAAATCTTGTACTAATACCAATATGCCAAACGCGATCTTGCCCAAATTCTGTACTTAGTAAAGCTGAAGCTAGACAAAGTTTCGGACCAAATTTGGAAGTCTGGCAACTCCCGTTTTGGTACCTTCCATACCAATGTACCATCCCGCCCCTTATAAACCGAGTAATATTATCAATATTACCAACGCGATCTTGCCCAAATTCTGTACTTAGTAACGCTGTAGCTAGTCACAGTTGTGAACAAAAACTTCTAAGTCTGACGACTCCCCTTCTGAAACCTCCCATACGAATGTACCATGCCGCCCCATGAGAAATCTGTAATAATACCAATATGCCCAACCCGATGTAGCCCAAATTATGTACTTAGTAAAGCTATAGCTAGACAAAGTTTCGGACAAAAACTTGCAAGTGTGGCTACTCCCCTTCTGGTAGCACCCATACAAGTGTACCATCCCGCCCCATCAGAAATCGTGTAATAATACCAATATACCAAACGCGATCTTGCCCAAATTCTGGACTTAGTAAAGCTGAAGCTAGACAAAGTTTCGGACAAAATTTGGAAGTCTGGCAACTCCCGTTTTGGTACCTTCCATACCAATGTACCATCCCGCCCCTTATAAACCGAGTAATATTATCAATATTACCAACGCGATCTTGCCCAAATTCTGTACTTAGTAACGCTGTAGCTAGTCACAGTTGTGAACAAAAACTTCTAAGTCTGACGACTCCCCTTCTGAAACCTCCCACACAAATATATCATCCCGCCCCATGAGAAATCGTGTAATAATACCAATATGCCCAACGCGATGTAGCCCAAATTCTGGACTTAGTAAAGCTTTAGCTATACAAAGTTTCGGACAAAAACTTGGAAGTCTGGCAACTCCCGTTTTGTACCTCCCATACAAATGTACCATCCCGCCCCTTATAAACCGAGTAATTTTATCAATATGACCAACGCGATCTTGCCCAAATTCTGTACTTAGTAACGCTATAGCTAGTCACTGTTGTGAACAAAAACTTGTAAGTCTGGCGACTCCCCTTCTGGTACCTCCCATACGAATGTACCATGTTCCCCCATCAGAAATCTTGTAATAATACCAATATGCCAAACGCGATCTTGCCCAAATTCTGTACTTAGTAAAGCTATAGCTAGACAAAGTTTCGGACAAAAACTTGCAAGTGTGGCTACTCCCCTTCTGGTAGCACCCATACAAGTGTACCATCCCGCCCCATCAGAAATCGTGTAATAATACCAATATGCCAAACGCGATCTTGCCCAAATTCTGTACTTAGTAAAGCTGAAGCTAGACAAAGTTTCGGACAAAATTTGGAAGTCTGGCAACTCCCGTTTTGGTACCTTCCATACAAATGTACCATCCCGCCACTTATAAACCTAGTAATATTATCAATATGACCAACGCGATCTTGCCCAAATTCTGTACTTATTAACGCTATATCTAGTCACAGTTGTGAACAAAAACTTCTAAGTCTGGCTACTCCCCTTCTGGTACCTCCCATACGAATGTACCATCATCCCCCATCAGAAATCTTGTAATAATACCAATATGCCCAACGCGATGTAGCCCAAATTCTGGACTTAGTAAAGCTTTAGCTATACAAAGTTTCGGACAAAAACTTGGAAGTCTGGCAGCTCCCGTTTTGTACCTCCCATACAAATGTACCATCCCGCCCCTTATAAACCGAGTAATTTTATCAATATGACCAACGCGATCTTGCCCAAATTCTGTACTTAGTAACGCTATAGCTAGTCACTGTTGTGAACAAAAACTTGTAAGTCTGGCGACTCCCCTTCTGGTACCTCCCATACGAATGTACCATCTTCCCCCATCAGAAATCTTGTAATAATACCAATATGCCAAACGCGATCTTGCCCAAATTCTGTACTTAGTAAAGCTATAGCTAGACAAAGTTTCGGACAAAAACTTGCAAGTGTGGCTACTCCCCTTCTGGTAGCACCCATACAAGTGTACCATCCCGCCCCATCAGAAATCGTGTAATAATACCAATATGCCAAACGCGATCTTGCCCAAATTCTGTACTTAGTAAAGCTGAAGCTAGACAAGGTTTCGGACAAAATTTGGAAGTCTGGCAACTCCCGTTTTGGTACCTTCCATACAAATGTACCATCCCGCCCCTTATAAACCGAGTAATATTATCAATATGACCAACGCGATCTTGCCCAAATTCTGTACTTATTAACGCTATATCTAGTCACAGTTGTGAACAAAAACTTCTAAGTCTGGCTACTCCCCTTCTGGTACCTCCCATACGAATGTACCATCTTCCCCCATCAGAAATCTTGTAATAATACCAATATGCCAAACGCGATCTTGCCCAAATTCTGTACTTAGTAAAGCTGTAGCTAGACAAAGTTTCGGACAAAAACTTGTAAGTGTGGCTACTCCCCTTCTGGTACCTCCCATACAAGTGTACCATCCCGCCCCATCAGAAATCGTGTAATAATACCAATATGCCAAACTCGATCTTGCCCAAATTATGTTCGTAGTAAAGCTATAGCCAGATAAAAGTTTTGGACAAAAACATGGAAGTCTGGCAACTCCCCTTCTGGTACCTCCCATTCAAATCTACCATCCCGCCTACTTTAGAAATTGTCTAATAATATCAATATGCCCAACGCGATCTTCCCAAATTCTGAATTTAATAAAAATATCGCTGGAAAAAATTTGGAGAAAAACTTTTAAGTCTGGCTACTGCCCTTCTGGTACCTCCCATACAAATATATCATCCTGCCCCATCAGAAATCGTGTAATAATACCAATATGCCCAACGCGATGTAGCCCAAATTCTGTACTTAGTAAAGCTATAGCTAGACAAAGTTTCCGACCAAAACTTGGAAGTCTGGCAAGTCCCGTTTTGGTACCTCCCATACAAATGTACCATCCCGCCCCTTATAATCCGAGTAATATTATCAATATAAACAACGCGATCTTGGCCAAATTCTGTACTTAGTAAAGCTGAAGCTAGACAAAGTTTCGGACAACAACTTGTAAGTCTGGATACTCCCCTTCTGGCACCTCCCATACAAATGTACCATCCCGCCCCATCAGAAATATTGTAATAATACCACTATGCCAAACGCGATCTTGCCTAAATTCTGTAATTAGTAAAGCTGAATCTAGACAAAGTTTCGGACAAAATTTGGAAGTCTGGCAACTCCCGTTTTGGTACTTTCCAGACAAATGTACCATCCCGCCCCGTATAAACCGTGTAATATTATCAATATGACCAACGCGATCTTGCCCAAATTCTGTACTTAGTAACGCAATATCTAGTCACAGTTGTGAACAAAAACTTCTAAGTCTGGCTACTCCCCTTCTGGTACCACCCATACGAATGTACCATCCCGCCCCATCAGATATCTTGTAATAATACCAATATGCCAAACGCGATCTTGCCCAAAGTCTGTACTTAGTAAAGATGAAGCTAGACAAAGTTTCGGACAAAAACTTGGAAGTCTGGCAACTCCAGTTTTGTACCTCCCATACAAATGTACCATCCCGCCCCGTATAATCCGTGTAATATTATCAATATGACCAACGCGATCTTGCCCAAAGTCTGTACTTAGTAAAGCTGAAGTTAGACAACGTTTCGGACAGCAACTTGTAAGTCTGGATACTCCCCTTCTGGTACCTCCCATACGAATGTACCATCCCGCCCCATGAGAAATCGTGTAATAATACCTACATGCCCAACGCGATGTAGCCCAAATTCTGTACTTAGTAAAGCTGTAGCTAGACAAAGTTTCGGACAACAACTTGTAAGTCTGGCTACTCCCCTTCTGGTAGCACCCATACCAGTGTACCATCCCGCCCCATCAGAAATCTTGTAATAATACCAATATGCCAAACGCGATCTTGCCCAAATTCTGTACATAGTAAAGCTGTAGCTAGACAAAGTTTCGGACAACAACTTGTAAGTCTGGATACTCCCCTTCTGGTACCTCCCGTACGAATGTACCATCCCGCCCATCAGAAATCGTGTAATAATACCAATATGCCCAAAGCGATTTAGCCCAAATTCTGTACTTAGTAAAGCTATAGCTAGACAAAGTTTCGGACAAAAACTTGTAAGTTTGGCTACTCCCCTTCTGGTACCTCCCATACAAATGTACCATCACGCCCCATCAGAAATCTTGTAATAATACCAATATGCCAAACGCGATCTTGCCCAAATTCTGTACTTAGTAAAGCTGTAGCTAGACAAAGTTTCGGACAACAACTTGTAAGTCTGGCTACTCCCCTTCTGGTACCTCCCGTACAAATGTACCATCCCGCCCATCAGAAATCGTGTAATAATACCAATATGCCCAAAGCGATTTAACCCAAATTCTGTACTTAGTAAAGCTATAGCTAGACAAAGTTTCGGACAAAAACTTGTAAGTTTGGCTACTCCCCTTCTGGTACCTCCCATACAAATGTACCATCCCGCCCCATCTTGCCAAAATTCTAGACAAAGTTTCGGACAAAAACATGTAAGAGTGGCTACTCCCCTTATGGTACCTCCCATACAAGTGTACCATCCCGCCCCATAAAAAATCGTGTAATAATACCAATATGCCAAACTCGATCTTGCTCAAATTATGTTCGTAGTAAAGCTATAGCCAGATAAAAGTTTTGGACAAAAACATGGAAGTCTGGCAACTCCCCTTCTGGTACCTCCCATACAAATGTACCATCTTCCCCATCAGAAATCTTGTAATAATACCAATATGCCCAACCCGATGTAGCCCAAATTCGGTACTTAGTAAAGCTATAGCCAGACAAAGTTTCGGACAAAAACATGTAAGTGTGGCTACTCCTCTTCTGGCACCTTCCATACAAGTGTACCATCCCGCCCCATGAGAAATCGTGTAATAATACCACAATGCCCAACGCGATGTAGCCCAAATTCTGTACTTAGTAAAGCTGTAGCTAGACAAAGTTTCGGACATCAACTTGTAAGTCTGGCTACTCCCCTTCTGGTAGCACCCATACAAGTGTACCATCCCGCCCCATCAGAAATCTTGTAATAATACCATTATGCCAAACGCGATCTTGCCCAAATTCTGTACTTAGTAAAGCTGTAGCTAGACAAAGTTTCGGACAACAACTTGTAAGTCTGGCTACTCCCCTTCTGGTACCTCCCGTACAAATGTACCATCCCGCCCATCAGAAATCGTGTAATAATACCAATATGCCCAAAGCGATTTAACCCAAATTCTGTACTTAGTAAAGCTATAGCTAGACAAAGTTTCGGACAAAAACTTGTAAGTTTGGCTACTCCCCTTCTGGTACCTCCCATACAAATGTACCATCCCGCCCCATCTTGCCAAAATTCTGTACTTAGTAAAGCTATAGCTAGACAAAGTTTCGGATAAAAACATGTAAGAGTGGCTACTCCCCTTATGGTACCTCCCATACAAGTGTACTATCCCGCCCCATAAAAAATCGTGTAATAATACCAATATGCCAAACTCGATCTTGCCCAAATTATGTACTTAGTAAAGCTATAGCTAGACAAAGTTTCGGACAACAACTTGTAAGTCTGGCTACTCCCCTTCTGGTACCTCACATACAAATATATCATCCTGCCCCATCAGAAATCTTGTAATAATACCAATATGCCAAACGCGATATTGCCCAAATTATGTACGTAGTAAAGCTATAGCTAGATAAAAGTTGTAGACAAAAACATGGAAGTCTGGCAACTCCCCTTCTGGTACCTCCCATACAAATGTACCATCCCGCCCCTTATAAGCCGTGTAATATTATTAATATGGCCAACGCGATCTTGCCCAAATTCTGTACTTAGTTAAGCTGTAGCTAGAGAAAGTTTCGGACAAAAACTTGGAAGTCTACAACTCCCGTTTTGGTACCTTCCATACAAATGTACCATCCCGGCCGGAATAAACCGTGTAATATTATAAATATGACCAACGCGATCTTGCCCAAATTCTGTACTTAGTAAAGCTGTAGCTAGACAATGTTTCGGACAAAAACTTGTAAGTCTGCCTACTCCAATTCTGGTACCTCCCGTACAAATGTACCATCCCGCCCATCAGAAATCGTGTGATAATACCTATATGCCAAACGCGATCTTGCCCAAATTCTGTACTTAGTAAAGCTATAGCTAGACAAAGTTTCGGACAAAAACATGTAAGAGTGGCTACTCCCCTTATGGTACCTCCCATACAAGTGTACTATACCGCCCCATAAAAAATCGTGTAATAATACCAATATGCCAAACTCGATCTTGCCCAAATTATGTTCGTAGTAAAGCTATAGCCAGATAAAAGTTTCGGACAAAAACATGGAAGTCTGGCAACTCCCCTTCTGGTACCTCCCATACAAATGTACCATATTCCCCATCAGAAATCTTGTAATAATACCAATATGCCCAACCCGATGTAGCCCAAATTCGGTACTTAGTAGCTAGACAAAGTTTCGGACAACAACTTGTAAGTCTGGATACTCCCCTTCTGGTACCTCCCGTACGAATGTACCATCCCGCCCATCAGAAATCGTGTAATAATACCAATATGCCCAAAGCGATTTAGCCCAAATTCTGTACTTAGTAAAGCTATAGCTAGACAAAGTTTCGGACAAAAACTTGTAAGTTTGGCTACTCCCCTTCTGGTACCTACCATACAAATGTACCATCACGCCCCATCAGAAATCTTGTAATAATACCAATATGCCAAACGCGATCTTGCCCAAATTCTGTACTTAGTAAAGCTGTAGCTAGACAAAGTTTCGGACAACAACTTGTAAGTCTGGCTACTCCCCTTCTGGTACCTCCCGTACAAATGTACCATCCCGCCCATCAGAAATCGTGTAATAATACCAATATGCCCAAAGCGATTTAACCCAAATTCTGTACTTAGTAAAGCTATAGCTAGACAAAGTTTCGGACAAAAACTTGTAAGTTTGGCTACTCCCCTTCTGGTACCTCCCATACAAATGTACCATCCCGCCCCATCTTGCCAAAATTCTAGACAAAGTTTCGGACAAAAACATGTAAGAGTGGCTACTCCCCTTATGGTACCTCCCATACAAGTGTACCATCCCGCCCCATAAAAAATCGTGTAATAATACCAATATGCCAAACTCGATCTTGCTCAAATTATGTTCGTAGTAAAGCTATAGCCAGATAAAAGTTTTGGACAAAAACATGGAAGTCTGGCAACTCCCCTTCTGGTACCTCCCATACAAATGTACCATCTTCCCCATCAGAAATCTTGTAATAATACCAATATGCCCAACCCGATGTAGCCCAAATTCGGTACTTAGTAAAGCTATAGCTAGACAAAGTTTCGGACAAAAACATGTAAGTGTGGCTACTCCTCTTCTGGCACCTTCCATACAAGTGTACCATCCCGCCCCATGAGAAATCGTGTAATAATACCACAATGCCCAACGCGATGTTGCCCAAATTCTGTACTTAGTAAAGCTGTAGCTAGACAAAGTTTCGGACATCAACTTGTAAGTCTGGCTACTCCCCTTCTGGTAGCACCCATACAAGTGTACCATCCCGCCCCATCAGAAATCTTGTAATAATACCATTATGCCAAACGCGATCTTGCCCAAATTCTGTACTTAGTAAAGCTGTAGCTAGACAAAGTTTCGGACAACAACTTGTAAGTCTGGCTACTCCCCTTCTGGTACCTCCCGTACAAATGTACCATCCCGCCCATCAGAAATCGTGTAATAATACCAATATGCCCAAAGCGATTTAACCCAAATTCTGTACTTAGTAAAGCTATAGCTAGACAAAGTTTCGGACAAAAACTTGTAAGTTTGGCTACTCCCCTTCTGGTACCTCCCATACAAATGTACCATCCCGCCCCATCTTGCCAAAATTCTGTACTTAGTAAAGCTATAGCTAGACAAAGTTTCGGATAAAAACATGTAAGAGTGGCTACTCCCCTTATGGTACCTCCCATACAAGTGTACTATCCCGCCCCATAAAAAATCGTGTAATAATACCAATATGCCAAACTCGATCTTGCCCAAATTATGTACTTAGTAAAGCTATAGCTAGACAAAGTTTCGGACAACAACTTGTAAGTCTGGCTACTCCCCTTCTGGTACCTCACATACAAATATATCATCCTGCCCCATCAGAAATCTTGTAATAATACCAATATGCCAAACGCGATATTGCCCAAATTATGTACGTAGTAAAGCTATAGCTAGATAAAAGTTGTAGACAAAAACATGGAAGTCTGGCAACTCCCCTTCTGGTACCTCCCATACAAATGTACCATCCCGCCCCTTATAAGCCGTGTAATATTATTAATATGGCCAACGCGATCTTGCCCAAATTCTGTACTTAGTTAAGCTGTAGCTAGAGAAAGTTTCGGACAAAAACTTGGAAGTCTACAACTCCCGTTTTGGTACCTTCCATACAAATGTACCATCCCGGCCGGAATAAACCGTGTAATATTATAAATATGACCAACGCGATCTTGCCCAAATTCTGTACTTAGTAAAGCTGTAGCTAGACAATGTTTCGGACAAAAACTTGTAAGTCTGCCTACTCCAATTCTGGTACCTCCCGTACAAATGTACCATCCCGCCCATCAGAAATCGTGTGATAATACCAATATGCCAAACGCGATCTTGCCCAAATTCTGTACTTAGTAAAGCTATAGCTAGACAAAGTTTCGGACAAAAACATGTAAGAGTGGCTACTCCCCTTATGGTACCTCCCATACAAGTGTACTATACCGCCCCATAAAAAATCGTGTAATAATACCAATATGCCAAACTCGATCTTGCCCAAATTATGTTCGTAGTAAAGCTATAGCCAGATAAAAGTTTTGGACAAAAACATGGAAGTCTGGCAACTCCCCTTCTGGTACCTCCCATACAAATGTACCATCTTCCCCATCAGAAATCTTGTAATAATACCAATATGCCCAACCCGATGTAGCCCAAATTCGGTACTTAGTAAAGCTATAGCTAGACAAAGTTTCGGACAAAAACATGTAAGTGTGGCTACTCCCCTTCTGGTACCTCCCATACGAATGTACCATCATCCCCCATCAGAAATCTTGTAATAATACCAATATGCCCAACGCGATGTAGCCCAAATTCTGGACTTAGTAAAGCTTTAGCTATACAAAGTTTCGGACAAAAACTTGGAAGTCTGGCAACTCCCGTTTTGTACCTCCCATACAAATGTACCATCCCGCCCCTTATAAACCGAGTAATTTTATTAATATGACCAACGCGATCTTGCCCAAATTCTGTACTTATTAACGCTATATCTAGTCACAGTTGTGAACAAAAACTTCTAAGTCTGGCTACTCCCCTTCTGGTACCACCCATACGAATGTACCATCCCGCCCCATCAGATATCTTGTAATAATACCAATATGCCAAACGCGATCTTGCCCAAAGTCTGTACTTAGTAAAGATGAAGCTAGACAAAGTTTCGGACAAAATTTGGAAGTCTGGCAACTCCCGTTTTGGTACCTTCCATACAAATGTACCATCCCGCCCCATCAGAAATCGTGTAATAATACCAATATGCCAAACGCGATCTTGCCCAAATTCTGTACTTAGTAAAGCTGAAGCTAGACAAAGTTTCGGACAAAATTTGGAAGTCTGGCAACTCCCGTTTTGGTACCTTCCATACAAATGTACCATCCCGCCCCTTATAAACCGAGTAATTTTATTAATATGACCAACGCGATCTTGCCCAAATTCTGTACTTATTAACGCTATATCTAGTCACAGTTGTGAACAAAAACTTCTAAGTCTGGCTACTCCCCTTCTGGTACCACCCATACGAATGTACCATCCCGCCCCATCAGATATCTTGTAATAATACCAATATGCCAAACGCGATCTTGCCCAAATTCTGTACTTAGTAAAGCTATAGCTAGACAAAGTTTCGGACAAAAACATGTAAGAGTGGCTACTCCCCTTATGGTACCTCCCATACAAGTGTACCATCCCGCCCCATCAGAAATCGTGTAATAATACCAATATGCCAAACGCGATCTTGCCCAAATTCTGTACTTAGTAAAGCTGAAGCTAGACAAAGTTTCGGACAAAATTTGGAAGTCTGGCAACTCCCGTTTTGGTACCTTCCATACAAATGTACCATCCCGCCCCTTATAAACCGAGTAATATTATCAATATGACCAACGCGATCTTGCCCAAATTCTGTACTTATTAACGCTATATCTAGTCACAGTTGTGAACAAAAACTTCTAAGTCTGGCTACTCCCCTTCTGGTACCTCCCATACGAATGTACCATCATCCCCCATCAGAAATCTTGTAATAATACCAATATGCCCAACGCGATGTAGCCCAAATTCTGGACTTAGTAAAGCTTTAGCTATACAAAGTTTCGGACAAAAACTTGGAAGTCTGGCAACTCCCGTTTTGTACCTCCCATACAAATGTACCATCCCGCCCCTTATAAACCGAGTAATTTTATTAATATGACCAACGCGATCTTGCCCAAATTCTGTACTTATTAACGCTATATCTAGTCACAGTTGTGAACAAAAACTTCTAAGTCTGGCTACTCCCCTTCTGGTACCTCCCATACAAGTGTACCATCCCGCCCCATCAGAAATCGTGTAATAATACCAATATGCCAAACGCGATCTTGCCCAAATTCTGTACTTAGTAAAGCTGAAGCTAGACAAAGTTTCGGACAAAATTTGGAAGTCTGGCAACTCCCGTTTTGGTACCTTCCATACAAATGTACCATCCCGCCCCTTATAAACCGAGTAATATTATCAATATGACCAACGCGATCTTGCCCAAATTCTGTACTTATTAACGCTATATCTAGTCACAGTTGTGAACAAAAACTTCTAAGTCTGGCTACTCCCCTTCTGGTACCTCCCATACGAATGTACCATCTTCCCCCATCAGAAATCTTGTAATAATACCAATATGCCAAACGCGATCTTGCCCAAATTCTGTACTTAGTAAAGCTGTAGCTAGACAAAGTTTCGGACAAAAACTTGTAAGTGTGGCTACTCCCCTTCTGGTACCTCCCATACAAGTGTACCATCCCGCCCCATCAGAAATCGTGTAATAATACCAATATGCCAAACTCGATCTTGCCCAAATTATGTTCGTAGTAAAGCTATAGCCAGATAAAAGTTTTGGACAAAAACATGGAAGTCTGGCAACTCCCCTTCTGGTACCTCCCATTCAAATGTACCATCCCGCCTACTTTAGAAATCGTCTAATAATATCAATATGCCCAACGCGATCTTCCCAAATTCTGAATTTAATAAAAATATCGCTGGAAAAAATTTGGAGAAAAACTTTTAAGTCTGGCTACTGCCCTTCTGGTACCTCCCATACAAATATATCATCCTGCCCCATCAGAAATCGTGTAATAATACCAATATGCCCAACGCGATGTAGCCCAAATTCTGTACTTAGTAAAGCTATAGCTAGACAAAGTCTCGGACCAAAACTTGGAAGTCTGGCAAGTCCCGTTTTGGTACCTCCCATACAAATGTACCATCCCGCCCCTTATAATCCGAGTAATATTATCAATATAACCAACGCGATCTTGGCCAAATTCTGTACTTAGTAAAGCTGAAGCTAGACAAAGTTTCGGACAACAACTTGTAAGTCTGGATACTCCCCTTCTGGCACCTCCCATACAAATGTACCATCCCGCCCCATCAGAAATATTGTAATAATACCAATATGCCAAACGCGATCTTGCCTAAATTCTGTAATTAGTAAAGCTGAAGCTAGACAAAGTTTCGGACAAAATTTGGAAGTCTGGCAACTCCCGTTTTGGTACTTTCCAGACAAATGTACCATCCCGCCCCGTATAAACCGTGTAATATTATCAATATGACCAACGCGATCTTGCCCAAATTCTGTACTTAGTAACGCAATATCTAGTCACAGTTGTGAACAAAAACTTCTAAGTCTGGCTACTCCCCTTCTGGTACCACCCATACGAATGTACCATCCCGCCCCATCAGATATCTTGTAATAATACCAATATGCCAAACGCGATCTTGCCCAAAGTCTGTACTTAGTAAAGCTGAAGCTAGACAAAGTTTCGGACAAAAACTTGGAAGTCTGGCAACTCCAGTTTTGTACCTCCCATACAAATGTACCATCCCGCCCCGTATAATCCGTGTAATATTATCAATATGACCAACGCGATCTTGCCCAAAGTCTGTACTTAGTAAAGCTGAAGTTAGACAACGTTTCGGACAGCAACTTGTAAGTCTGGATACTCCCCTTCTGGTACCTCCCATACGAATGTACCATCCCGCCCCATGAGAAATCGTGTAATAATACCAATATGCCCAACGCGATGTAGCCCAAATTCTGTACTTAGTAAAGCTGTAGCTAGACAAAGTTTCGGACAACAACTTGTAAGTCTGGCTACTCCCCTTCTGGTAGCACCCATACAAGTGTACCATCCCGCCCCATCAGAAATCTTGTAATAATACCAATATGCCAAACGCGATCTTGCCCAAATTCTGTACATAGTAAAGCTGTAGCTAGACAAAGTTTCGGACAACAACTTGTAAGTCTGGATACTCCCCTTCTGGTACCTCCCGTACGAATGTACCATCCCGCCCATCAGAAATCGTGTAATAATACCAATATGCCCAAAGCGATTTAGCCCAAATTCTGTACTTAGTAAAGCTATAGCTAGACAAAGTTTCGGACAAAAACTTGTAAGTTTGGCTACTCCCCTTCTGGTACCTCCCATACAAATGTACCATCACGCCCCATCAGAAATCTTGTAATAATACCAATATGCCAAACGCGATCTTGCCCAAATTCTGTACTTAGTAAAACTATAGCTAGACAAAGTTTCGGACAAAAACATGTAAGAGTGGCTACTCCCCTTATGGTACCTCCCATACAAGTGTACCATCCCGCCCCATAAAAAATCGTGTAATAATACCAATATGCCAAACTCGATCTTGCTCAAATTATGTTCGTAGTAAAGCTATAGCCAGATAAAAGTTTTGGACAGAAACATGGAGGTCTGGCAACTCCCCTTCTGGTACCTCCCATACAAATGTACCATCTTCCCCATCAGAAATCTTGTAATAATACCAATATGCCCAACCCGATGTAGCCCAAATTCGGTACTTAGTAAAGCTATAGCTAGACAAAGTTTCGGACAAAAACATGTAAGTGTGGCTACTCCTCTTCTGGCACCTTCCATACAAGTGTACCACAAAATTTGGAAGTCTGGCAACTCCCGTTTTGGTACTTTCCAGACAAATGTACCATCCCGCCCCGTATAAACCGTGTAATATTATCAATATGACCAACGCGATCTTGCCCAAATTCTGTACTTAGTAACGCAATATCTAGTCACAGTTGTGAACAAAAACTTCTAAGTCTGGCTACTCCCCTTCTGGTACCACCCATACGAATGTACCATCCCGCCCCATCAGATATCTTGTAATAATACCAATATGCCAAACGCGATCTTGCCCAAAGTCTGTACTTAGTAAAGCTGAAGCTAGACAAAGTTTCGGACAAAAACTTGGAAGTCTGGCAACTCCAGTTTTGTACCTCCCATACAAATGTACCATCCCGCCCCGTATAATCCGTGTAATATTATCAATATGACCAACGCGATCTTGCCCAAAGTCTGTACTTAGTAAAGCTGAAGTTAGACAACGTTTCGGACAGCAACTTGTAAGTCTGGATACTCCCCTTCTGGTACCTCCCATACGAATGTACCATCCCGCCCCATGAGAAATCGTGTAATAATACCAATATGCCCAACGCGATGTAGCCCAAATTCTGTACTTAGTAAAGCTGTAGCTAGACAAAGTTTCGGACAACAACTTGTAAGTCTGGCTACTCCCCTTCTGGTAGCACCCATACAAGTGTACCATCCCGCCCCATCAGAAATCTTGTAATAATACCAATATGCCAAACGCGATCTTGCCCAAATTCTGTACATAGTAAAGCTGTAGCTAGACAAAGTTTCGGACAACAACTTGTAAGTCTGGATACTCCCCTTCTGGTACCTCCCGTACGAATGTACCATCCCGCCCATCAGAAATCGTGTAATAATACCAATATGCCCAAAGCGATTTAGCCCAAATTCTGTACTTAGTAAAGCTATAGCTAGACAAAGTTTCGGACAAAAACTTGTAAGTTTGGCTACTCCCCTTCTGGTACCTCCCATACAAATGTACCATCACGCCCCATCAGAAATCTTGTAATAATACCAATATGCCAAACGCGATCTTGCCCAAATTCTGTACTTAGTAAAACTATAGCTAGACAAAGTTTCGGACAACAACTTGTAAGTCTGGATACTCCCCTTCTGGTACCTCCCGTACGAATGTACCATCCCGCCCATCAGAAATCGTGTAATAATACCAATATGCCCAAAGCGATTTAGCCCAAATTCTGTACTTAGTAAAGCTATAGCTAGACAAAGTTTCGGACAAAAACTTGTAAGTTTGGCTACTCCCCTTCTGGTACCTCCCATACAAATGTACCATCACGCCCCATCAGAAATCTTGTAATAATACCAATATGCCCAAAGCGATTTAGCCCAAATTCTGTACTTAGTAAAGCTATAGCTAGACAAAGTTTCGGACAAAAACTTGTAAGTTTGGCTACTCCCCTTCTGGTACCTCCCATACAAATGTACCATCACGCCCCATCAGAAATCTTGTAATAATACCAATATGCCAAACGCGATCTTGCCCAAATTCTGTACTTAGTAAAACTATAGCTAGACAAAGTTTCGGACAAAAACATGTAAGAGTGGCTACTCCCCTTATGGTACCTCCCATACGAATGTACCATCCCGCCCCATGAGAAATCGTGTAATAATACCAATATGCCCAACGCGATGTAGCCCAAATTCTGTACTTAGTAAAGCTGTAGCTAGACAAAGTTTCGGACAACAACTTGTAAGTCTGGCTACTCCCCTTCTGGTAGCACCCATACAAGTGTACCATCCCGCCCCATCAGAAATCTTGTAATAATACCAATATGCCAAACGCGATCTTGCCCAAATTCTGTACATAGTAAAGCTATAGCTAGACAAAGTTTCGGACAAAAACATGTAAGTGTGGCTACTCCTCTTCTGGCACCTTCCATACAAGTGTACCATCCCGCCCCATGAGAAATCGTGTAATAATACCACTATGCCCAACGCGATGTAGCCCAAATTCTGTACTTAGTAAAGCTGTAGCTAGACAAAGTTTCGGACAACAACTTGTAAGTCTGGCTACTCCCCTTCTGGTAGCACCCATACAAGTGTACCATCCCGCCCCATCAGAAATCTTGTAATAATACCAATATGCCAAACGCGATCTTGCCCAAATTCTGTACTTAGTAAAGCTGTAGCTAGACAAAGTTTCGGACAACAACTTGTAAGTCTGGCTACTCCCCTTCTGGTACCTCCCGTACAAATGTACCATCCCGCCCATCAGAAATCGTGTAATAATACCAATATGCCCAAAGCGATTTAACCCAAATTCTGTACTTAGTAAAGCTATAGCTAGACAAAGTTTCGGACAAAAACTTGTAAGTTTGGCTACTCCCCTTCTGGTACCTCCCATACAAATGTACCATCCCGCCCCATCTTGCCAAAATTCTGTACTTAGTAAAGCTATAGCTAGACAAAGTTTCGGATAAAAACATGTAAGAGTGGCTACTCCCCTTATGGTACCTCCCATACAAGTGTACTATCCCGCCCCATAAAAAATCGTGTAATAATACCAATATGCCAAACTCGATCTTGCCCAAATTATGTACTTAGTAAAGCTATAGCTAGACAAAGTTTCGGACAACAACTTGTAAGTCTGGCTACTCCCCTTCTGGTACCTCACATACAAATATATCATCCTGCCCCATCAGAAATCTTGTAATAATACCAATATGCCAAACGCGATATTGCCCAAATTATGTACGTAGTAAAGCTATAGCTAGATAAAAGTTGTAGACAAAAACATGGAAGTCTGGCAACTCCCCTTCTGGTACCTCCCATACAAATGTACCATCCCGCCCCTTATAAGCCGTGTAATATTATTAATATGGCCAACGCGATCTTGCCCAAATTCTGTACTTAGTAAAGCTGTAGCTAGAGAAAGTTTCGGACAAAAACTTGGAAGTCTACAACTCCCGCTTTGGTACCTTCCATACAAATGTACCATCCCGGCCGGAATAAACCGTGTAATATTATCAATATGACCAACGCGATCTTGCCCAAATTCTGTACTTAGTAAAGCTGTAGCTAGACAATGTTTCGGACAAAAACTTGTAAGTCTGCCTACTCCAATTCTGGTACCTCCCGTACAAATGTACCATCCCGCCCATCAGAAATCGTGTGATAATACCAATATGCCAAACGCGATCTTGCCCAAATTCTGTACTTAGTAAAGCTATAGCTAGACGAAGTTTCGGACAAAAACATGTAAGAGTGGCTACTCCCCTTATGGTACCTCCCATACAAGTGTACTATACCGCCCCATAAAAAATCGTGTAATAATACCAATATGCCAAACTCGATCTTGCCCAAATTATGTTCGTAGTAAAGCTATAGCCAGATAAAAGTTTTGGACAAAAACATGGAAGTCTGGCAACTCCCCTTCTGGTACCTCCCATACAAATGTACCATCTTCCCCATCAGAAATCTTGTAATAATACCAATATGCCCAACCCGATGTAGCCCAAATTCGGTACTTAGTAAAGCTATAGCTAGACAAAGTTTCGGACAAAAACATGTAAGTGTGGCTACTCCTCTTCTGGTACCTTCCATACAAGTGTACCATCCCGCCCCATGAGAAATCGTGTAATAATACCAATATGCCCAACGCGATGTAGCCCAAATTCTGTACTTAGTAAAGCTGTAGCTAGACAAAGTTTCGGACAACAACTTGTAAGTCTGGCTACTCCCCTTCTGGTAGCACCCATACAAGTGTACCATCCCGCCCCATCAGAAATCTTGTAATAATACCAATATGCCAAACGCGATCTTGCCCAAATTCTGTACTTAGTAAAGCTGTAGCTAGACAAAGTTTCGGACAACAACTTGTAAGAGTGGCTACTCCCCTTCTGGTACCTCCCATACAAATGTACCATCCCGCCCCATCAGAAATCTTGTAATAATACCAATATGCCAAACGCGATCTTGCCCAAATTCTGTACTTAGTAAAGCTATAGCTAGACAAAGTTTCGGATAAAAACATGTAAGAGTGGCTACTCCCCTTATGGTACCTCCCATACAAGTGTACTATCCCGCCCCATAAAAAATCGTGTAATAATACCAATATGCCAAACTCGATCTTGCCCAAATTATGTACTTAGTAAAGCTATAGCTAGACAAAGTTTCGGACAAAAACATGTAAGTCTGGCTACTCCCCTTCTGGTACCTCACATACAAATATATCATCCCGCCCAATCAGAAATCTTGTAATAATACCAATATGCCAAACGCGATATTGCCCAAATTATGTACGTAGTAAAGCTATAGCTAGATAAAAGTTTTAGACAAAAACATGGAAGTCTGGCAACTCCCCTTCTGGTACCTCCCATACAAATGTACCATCCCGCCCCTTATAAGCCGTGTAATATTATTAATATGACCAACGCGATCTTGCCCAAATTCTGTACTTAGTAAAGCTGTAGCTACTAAGTACCCGTTTTGGTACCTCCCATACAAATGTACAATCCCGGCCGGAATAAACCGTGTAATATTATCAATATGACCAACGCGATCTTGCCCAAATTCTGTACTTAGTAAAGCTGTAGCTAGACAACGTTTCGGACAAAAACTTGTAAGTCTGGCTACTCCCCTTCTGGTATCTCCCATACAAATGTACAATCCCGCCTACCTTAGAAATCGTCTAATAATATCAATATGCCCAACTCGATCTTCCCATATTCTGAATTTAGAAAAGATATCGCTGGAAAAAAATTTGGACAAAAACTTGGAAGTCTGGCAACTCCCATTATGGTACCTCCCATATAAATGTACCATTACACCCACTTTAGAAATTGTGCAATAATTTCAATACGGTCAATGCGATCTTGTCCAAATTCTGTACTTAGTAAAGCTATAGCTAGCCAAAGTTTTGAACAAAAACTTGTAAGTCTTGCAACTCCCCTTCAGGAACCTCCCATACGAATGTACCATCCCTCCCCATCAGAAATCGTGTAATAATACCAATATGCATAACGCGATCTAGCGCAAATTCTGTACTTAGTAAAGCTGTAGCTAGACAATGTTTCGGACAAAAACTTGCGAGTCTGGCTAGTCCAATTCTGGTACCTCCCATACGAATGTACCAGCCCGCCCAATCTGAAATCGTGTAATAATACCAATATGCCCAACGCGATCTAACCAAAATTCTATACTTAGTAAAGCTGTAGCTAGACAATGTTTCGGACAAAAACTTGGAAGTCTGGCAACTGCCGTTTTGGTACCTCCCATACAAATGTACCATCCCTCCCCATATAAGCCGTGTAATATTATTAATATGACCAACGCGATCTTGCCCAAATTCTGTACTTAGTAAAGCTGTAGGTAGACAAAGTTTCGGACAAAAACTTGGAAGTCTGGAAACCCACTTTTTGGTACCTTCCATACAAATGTAACATCCCGGCCGGAATAAACCGTGTAATATTATCAATATGATGTTTCGGACAAAAACTTGGAAGTCTGGCAACTGCCGTTTTGGTACCTCCCATACAAATGTACCATCCCGCCCCATATAAGCCGTGTAATATTATTAATATGACCAACGCGATCTTGCCCAAATTTTGTATTTAGTAAAGATAAAGCTAGACAAAGTTAAGCCATCACTCTGAAATTTGGAATGGCTTAATATTTTCCATTCGGCCCCATCAGAAATCTTGTAATAATACCAATATGCCAAACGCGATCTTGCCCAAAGTCTGTACTTAGTAAAGCTGAAGCTAGACCAAGTTTCGGACAACAACTTGTAAGTCTGGATACTCCCCTTCTGGTACCTCCCATACAAATGTACCATCCCGCCCCATCAGAAATCTTGTAATAATACCAATATGCCAAACGCGATCTTGCCCAAATTCTGTACTTAGTAAAGCTATAGCTAGACAAAGTTTCGGACAAAAACTTGGAAGTCTGGCAACTCCAGTTTTGTACCTCCCATACAAATGTACCATCCCGCCCCGTATAATATTATCAATATGACCAACGCGATCTTGCCCAAAGTCTGTACTTAGTAAAGCTGAAGGTAGACAAAGTTTCGGACAACAACTTGTAAGTCTGGATACTCCCCTTCTGGTACCTCCCATACGAATGTACCATCCCGCCCCATGAGAAATCGTGTAATAATACCAATATGCCCAACGCTATGTAGCCCAAATTCTGTACTTAGTAAAGCTGTAGCTAGACAAAGTTTCGGACAACAACTTGTAAGTCTGGCTACTCCCCTTCTTGTAGCACCCATACAAGTGTACCATCCCGCCCCATCAGAAATCTTGTAATAATACCAATATGCCAAACGCGATCTTGCCCAAATTCTGTACTTTGTAAAGCTATAGCTAGACAAAGTTTCGGACAAAAATTTGTAAGTTTGGCTACTCCCCTTCTGGTACCTCCCATACATATGTACCATCACGCCCCATCAGAAATCTTGTAATAATACCAATATGCCAAACGCGATCTTGCCCAAATTCTGTACTTAGTAAAGCTATAGGTAGACAAAGTTTCGGACAAAAACATGTAAGAGTGGCTACTCCCCTTATGGTACCTCCCATACAAGTGTATTATCCCGCCCCATAAAAAATCGTGTAATAATACCAATATGCCAAACTCGATCTTGGCCAAATTATGTTATAGCCAGATAAAAGTTTTGGACAAAAAAAATGGAAGTCTGGCAACTCCCCTTCTGGTACCTCCCATACAAATGTACCATCTTCCCCATCAGAAATCTTGTAATAATACCAATATGCCCAACCCGATGTAGCCCAAATTCGGTACTTAGTAAAGCTATAGCTAGACAAAGTTTCGGACAAAAACATGTAAGTGTGGCTACTCCTCTTCTGGTACCTTCCATACAAGTGTACCATCCCGCCCCATGAGAAATCGTGTAATAACACCACTATGCCCAACGCGATGTAGCCCAAATTCTGTACTTAGTAAAGCTGTAGCTAGACAAAGTTTCGGACAACAACTTGTAAGTCTGGCTACTCCCCTTCTGGTACCTCCCGTACAAATGTACCATCCCGCCCATCAGAAATCGTGTAATAATACCAATATGCCCAAAGCGATTTAACCCAAATTCTGTACTTAGTAAAGCTATAGCTAGACAAAGTTTCGGACAACAACTTGTAAGTCTGGCTACTCCCCTTCTGGTAGCACCCATACAAGTGTACCATCCCGCCCCATCAGAAATCTTGTAATAATACCAATATGCCAAACGCGATCTTGCCCAAATTCTGTACTTAGTAAAGCTGTAACTAGACAAAGTTTCGGACAACAACTTGTAAGTCTGGCTACTCCCCTTCTGGTAGCACCCATACAAGTGTACCATCCCGCCCCATCAGAAATCTTGTAATAATACCAATATGCCAAACGCGATTTAACCCAAATTCTGTACTTAGTAAAGCTATAGCTAGACAAAGTTTCGGACAACAACTTGTAAGTCTGGCTACTCCCCTTCTGGTAGCACCCATACAAGTGTACCATCCCGCCCCATCAGAAATCTTGTAATAATACCAATATGCCAAACGCGATCTTGCCCAAATTCTGTACTTAGTAAAGCTGTAGCTAGACAATGTTTCGGACAAAAACTTGTAAGTCTGGCTACTCCCCTTCTGGTACCTCCCATACAAATGTACAATCCCGCCTACCTTAGAAATCGTCTAATAATACCAATATGCCCAAAGCGATTTAACCCAAATTCTGTACTTAGTAAAGCTATAGCTAGACAAAGTTTCGGACAACAACTTGTAAGTCTGGCTACTCCCCTTCTGGTAGCACCCGTACAAGTGTACCATCCCGCCCCATCAGAAATCGTGTAATAATACCAATATGCATAACGCGATCTAGCGCAAATTCTGTACTTAGTAAAGCTGTAGCTAGACAATGTTTCGGACAAAAACTTGCGAGTCTGGCTACTCCAATTCTGGTACCTCCCATACGAATGTACCAGCCCGCCCAATCTGAAATCGTGTAATAATACCAATATGCCCAACGCGATCTAACCAAAATTCTGTACTTAGTAAAGCTGTAGCTAGACAATGTTTCGGACAAAAACTTGGAAGTCTGGCAACTGCCGTTTTGGTATCTCCAATACAAATGTACCATCCCGCCCCATATAAGCCGTGTAATATTATTAATATGACCAACGCGATCTTGCCCAAATTTTGTATTTAGTAAAGCTATAGCTAGACAAAGTTTCGGACAAAAACTTGGAAGTCTGGAAACCCACTTGTTGGTACCTTCCATACAAATGTACCATCCCGGCCGGAATAAACCGTGTAATATTATCAATATGATGTTTCGGACAAAAACTTGTAAGTCTGGCTACTCCAATTCTGGTACCTCCCATACAAATGTACCATCCCGGCCGGAATAAACCGTGTAATATTATCAATATGACCAACGCGATCTTGCCCAAATTTTGTATTTAGTAAAAATAAAGCTAGACAAAGTTAAGCAATCACTCTGAAATTTGGAATGGCTTAATATTTTCCATTCGGCCCCATCAGAAATCTTGTAATAATACCAATATACCAAACGCGATCTTGCCCAAAGTCTGTACTTAGTAAAGCTGAAGCTAGACAAAGTTTCGGACAACAACTTGTAAGTCTGGATACTCCCCTTCTGGTACCTCCCATACAAATGTACCATCCCGCCCCATCAGAAATCTTGTAATAATACCAATATGACAAACACGATCTTGCCCAAATTCTGTACTTAGTAAAGCTATAGCTAGACAAAGTTTCGGACAAAAACTTGGAAGTCTGGCAACTCCAGTTTTGTACCTCCCATACAAATGTACCATCCCCCCCCGTATAATATTATCAATATGACCAACGCGATGTAGCCCAAATTCTGTACTTAGTAAAGCTGTAGCTAGACAAAGTTTCGGACAACAACTTGTAAGTCTGGCTACTCCCCTTCTGGTAGCACCCATACAAGTGTACCATCCCGCCCCATCAGAAATCTTGTAATAATACCAATATGCCAAACGCGAACTTGCCCAAATTCTGTACTTAGTAAAGCTGTAGCTAGACAAAGTTTCGGACAACAACTTGTAAGTCTGGCTACTCCCCTTCTGGTACCTCCCGTACAAATGTACCATCACGCCCATCAGAAATCGTGTAATAATACCAATATGCCCAAAGCGATTTAGCCCAAATTCTGTACTTAGTAAAGCTATAGCTAGACAAAGTTTCGGACAAAAACATGTAAGAGTTGCTACTCCCATTATGGTACCTCCCATACAAGTGTACTATAAAAAATCGTGTAATAATACCAATATGCCAAACTCGATCTTGCCCAAATTATGTTCGTAGTAAAGCTATAGCCAGATAAAAGTTTTGGACAAAAACGTGGAAGTCTGGCAACTCCCCTTCTGGTACCTCCCGTACAAATGTACCATCTTCCCCATCAGAAATCTTGTAATAATACCAATATGCCCAACCCGATGTAGCCCAAATTCGGTACTTAGTAAAGCTATAGCTAGACAAAGTTTCGGACAAAAACATGTAAGTGTGGCTACTCCTCTTCTGGTACCTTCCATACAAGTGTACCATCCCGCCCCATCAGAAATCTTGTAATAATACCAATATGCCAAACGCGATGTAGCCCAAATTCTGTACTTAGTAAAGCTGTAGCTGGACAAAGTTTCGGACAACAACTTGTAAGTCTGGCTACTCCCCTTCTGGTACCTCCCGTACAAATGTACCATCCCGCCCATCAGAAATCGTGTAATAATACCAATATGCAAAAGCGATTTAGCCCAAATTCTGTACTTAGTAAAGCTATAGCTAGACAAAGTTTCGGACAAAAACTTGTAAGTTTGGCTACTTCCCTTTTGGTACCTCCCATACAAATGTACCATCCCGCCCCATCAGAAATCTTGTAATAATACCAATATGCCAAACGCGATCTTGCCCAAATTCTGTACTTAGTAAAGCTATAGCTAGACAAAGTTTCGGACAAAAACATGTAAGAGTGGCTACTCCCCTTATGGTACCTCCCATACAAGTGTACTATCCCGCCCCATAAAAGATCGTGTAATAATAATAATATGCCAAACTCGATCTTGCCCAAATTATGTTCGTAGTAAAGCTATAGCCAGATAATAGTTTTGGACAAAAACATGGAAGTCTGGCAACTCCCCTTCTGGTACCTCCCATACAAATGTACCATCTTCCCCATCAGAAATATTGTAATAATACCAATATGCCCAACCCGATGTAGCCCAAATTCGGTACTTAGTAAAGCTATAGCTAGACAAAGTTTCGGACAAAAACATGTAAGTGTGGCTACTCCTCTTCTGGTACCTTCCATACAAGTGTACCATCCCGCCCCATCAGAAATATTGTAATAATACCAATATGCCAAACGCAATCTTGCCCAAATTCTGTACTTAGTAAAGCTGTAGCTGGACAAAGTTTCGGACAACAACTTGTAAGTCTGGCTACTCCCCTTCTGGTACCTCCCGTACAAATTTACCATCCCGCCCATCAGAAATCGTGTAATAATACCAATATGCCAAACGCGATCTTGCCCAAATTATGTACGTAGTAAAGCTGTAGCTAGACAAAGTTTCGGACAAAAACATGTAAGTGCGGCTACTCCCCTTCTGGTACCTTCCTTACAAGTGCAACATCCCGCCCCATCCGAAGTCGCGTAATAATACCAATGTGCCAAACGCGATCTTGCCCAAATTATGTACGTAGTAAAGCTGTAGCTAGATAAAAGTTTTAGACAAAAACATGGAAGTCTGGCAACTCCCCTTCTGGTACCTCCCATACAAATGTACCATCCCGCCCATCAGAAATCGTGTAATAATACCAATATGCCAAACGCAATCTTGCCCAAATTCTGTACTTAGTAAAGCTGTAGCTGGACAAAGTTTCGGACAACAACTTGTAAGTCTGGCTACTCCCCTTCTGGTACCTCCCGTACAAATTTACCATCCCGCCCATCAGAAATCGTGTAATAATACCAATATGCCAAACGCGATCTTGCCCAAATTCTGTACTTAGTAAAGCTGTAGCTGGACAAAGTTTCGGACAACAACTTGTAAGTCTGGCTACTCCCCTTCTGGTACCTCCCGTACAAATTTACCATCCCGCCCATCAGAAATCGTGTAATAATACCAATATGCCAAACGCGATCTTGCCCAAATTATGTACGTAGTAAAGCTGTAGCTGGACAAAGTTTCGGACAACAACTTGTAAGTCTGGCTACTCCCCTTCTGGTACCTCCCGTACAAATTTACCATCCCGCCCATCAGAAATCGTGTAATAATACCAATATGCCAAACGCAATCTTGCCCAAATTCTGTACTTAGTAAAGCTGTAGCTGGACAAAGTTTCGGACAACAACTTGTAAGTCTGGCTACTCCCCTTCTGGTACCTCCCGTACAAATTTACCATCCCGCCCATCAGAAATCGTGTAATAATACCAATATGCCAAACGCGATCTTGCCCAAATTATGTACGTAGTAAAGCTGTAGCTAGATAAAAGTTTTAGACAAAAACATGGAAGTCTGGCAACTCCCCTTCTGGTACCTCCCATACAAATGTACCATCCCGCCCCTTATAAGCCGTGTAATATTATTAATATGACCAACGCGATCTTGCCCAAATTCTGTACTTAGTAAAGCTGTAGCTAGAGAAAGTTTCGGACAAAAACTTGGAAGTCTGGCAACTCCCCTTTTTGGTACCTTCCATACAAATGTGCCATCCCGGCCGGAATAAACCTAGTAATATTATCAATATGACCAACGCGATCTTGCCCAAATTCTGTACTTAGTAAAGCTGTAGCTAGACAATTAGGGTGTTCACAAGGGTGTCCTAAGTGTTGTAAGTGTCGTACGTACTAAAGCTGTACAACTGTTGTATATTTTTTGTTGATATTTTCCATATAAAAGAATTGTACGACAGTACAACGTTTGGATATATGTTTTGAAATCGTACTAAGGGACAGTGATGAAAGAAATGGTACATTTGTATAATTTTTGGTACAATTGAAATTATTTGGTATTTATTTATTTTTTATTATTTATTATTTTTACATTTGACGTTAGAAAATGTACGTTTCTTAGATGTCAGTACATACAAATACGACAGGTTGTTCACATACGTACTATTGTAGGTCTCGTACTTTGTTACAACTTACAACATTAGTACACCTTGTGAATTCCCTAAATGTTTCGGACAAAAACTTGTAAGTCTGCCTACTCCAATTCTGGTACCTCCCATAAGAATGTACCAGCCCATACAAATGTACCATTACACCCACTTTAGAAATCGTGCAATAATATCAATACGGTCAATGCGATCTTGCCCAAATTCTGTACTTAGTAAAGCTATAGCTAGCCAAAGTTTTGAACAAAAACTTGTAAGTCTTGCAACTCCCCTTCAGGAACCTCCCATACGAATGTACCATCCCGCCCCATCAGAAATCGTGTAAAATTACCAATATGCATAACGCGATCTAGCGCAAATTCTGTACTTAGTAAAGCTGTAGCCCCTCGCGAAGGGGTAACCATCTGGACGCGATGCGAGGGCCTACGTGTCAGACGAGCTGGCCATGCTGACGGGAGTCCTCTTCCAGAAATGGATAATCCTTTACGGAAACTCCCTCAGGTCCAACCATGTCAGAAGACACTAACTAAGAGTTCCCCATCCCCGACTGTCAAGTCAATAAATCCATCCAGCGTCTGTTTCTTCCCATATTGGGCGGCTGGATGGTCTGCGTCTGTCTCCATAGGAGCAGCAGAATTTACCACACCTGGCCGTAGGTATAAAAGGCAACCCCCCCCCCCCAAACCAAGATGAGCCAAATATTTAATAACTCTGCAGGTGGTACCCAGGTAGAACCTGGAAATCCACACGAAGAATCTCCCTCGGGGGATTCTTCGGCCGGGGCAGAATATCTGCAGGCCCCAAACTCATCAGCCCCTACAACGACTACAACAAACACGGAAACGGATACGATTACGAACAAAAATACGAATACGGCGAACAAAGCAGTGGGAGACTTGGCTGCCTTGTTCGAAGACGCAGCAAGAATACAAACACCAGATGAATTGGCAAGCGAAGGGAGTCATAGACTAACTTCAGGAGCCGAGGAATCTGACTCCTCCGGAGACGGAAACGTCACAATCCTTGCAGGCCCATTAGCGGCTAGCAAAGACTGGAAGGATGAAGCAGGCAATAGCCTAGCTAAAAAGAAAAAGTTGTCAGGAGCTCAGAGGAAAAAGCTCCGAAGAATGCGACTGGCAACTGAAAAAGCAACTCTGCAGCAGACTCCCCAAGATACAACGGAGCCTACACCTGCACCCGCAGGTAAAAGAATCCGTTCTCCACAGGAGGAATCTGCCGAAGCTGCAACAAAAAAGAGAAAGAGCTTCCTGACAACATCTTCCAATCTGAAACCAAAAGAAGTCTCTATGCAGAATTCTGGCGTTAGTAAGAAGGAAGGTCGAAATCCTACCAAGACGTCGGACAACTTGCCTTCCACCTCAAGGAAAGGCGACCTACCAAAGGAACGCCCGTCACTGAAGAGGAAGGCAAACGTTGAAACTGGTAAGAAGCCGCCATCTTACGCCAAAGTAGCGAAACGCCAAAAATGGGACGAGTTATGCTTTGGCGTTATCGACACAAAAAGTGCCACGGGAAAAATCCCGTAAGAGCATAGGTCAGCGGTAGAAGAGCTGATCAATATCAAAATCTTGGAGCACGTCCTCGGGAGGGGAGACGATTGCGACAAGATCGAGATCCTGAGCTGCTCCTACGCCAAGGGCATCTTGATGATGCAACTCGCATCAAACAAATGCGTAAACACCTTGGCACGCCTAGTGAAGGATGTTCCTACCCCTTGGGAGGGCGGCAAGCTCGACCTCATAAGGAAAAGGGACATTCCCGAACTTACGAAGGCGTCCTTCTTCCTGAAGGGTTGGGGCAGCAAACTCCCACCCGGGAAAGTCCTCGACGTCCTGGGCAAACAGAACAAGGGTTTGGAGACGGGCAAATGGGAGATTTTCCACAGGGAAGAGAGCCATGACGGTACCTTCTTCGTTGTAGGAATCGACCACAGCTCCCTCGCACGGCTCAAAGAGATGAAGGGGAGAGCCTTCTTCGTCTCAACAGCCGTATACATCAAAATCGGCAAGGTACCCATTGGCAGGACGGCTGCCGACGAGGAACCAAAAAAGAGAGCAATGATGCAGCAGCAGAACCGCAAAATGCCGAAGAGGAGGCTGGGGACCACATCACCAGCTCCCAAGAAGACCGACTTCTGGCATGACCGGCATCAAGGTCATCCAGATAAACCTCCATCGGAGCGAAACGGCAACTACCGCGCTGATGGAAAACATAAACAAGGGTAAGGTTCATATAGCTTTAATCCAAGAATCATGGACACACAAGAACAAGGTTATTGGTTTAAACAACCCGCTTTACCAACTATTCTCGCAAGATCAGGGGGACGACCCAGAACTTGCATACTCACACACAAAAACTTAAGCTTCTTTTTCTTCCCAGAGTTGTCAACTGCGGATGCGACGGTGCTGAGACTTGGGGACGGTAGCCTGTACCTTGCGTCGATATACCTGCCATTTGACTCGCCGACACTTCCACCAACGGCGGAGTTACAACATCTGGTGAGAGAAGCCAAGACAAAAGGTAAGAAATTACTAGTAGGCTGCGACGCGAACTCACACCACATCACCTGGGGTAGTTCGAATTGCAACAAAAGAGGAATAGCCTTATTAGAATTCCTTAATAAGCATGATCTTATCACAATAAATATGGGCAATAAAGCCACCTTCATAAATCGAACCAGAGAGGAGGTATTAGATATAACTTTCGGTTCTGAGGAGATAGTAGAAGAGATCCAAGAATGGCATGTCTCCGACAAGCACTCCTTCTCAGATCACCGATACATAATGTTTAGTTTAATGAAACCACCACCAGAACCGCTAAGTTTCAGGAACAAGGCCAAAACCAATTGGCACCATTTCAGGGATCTAGTGAACAGAGATATAGGGACCCCCAAAGAAATCCTCCCAAACGAAGAGGAAATCGAAGAGGAGGTCGAAAGAGTGACGTCAGTACTAGTGAGGTCCTTCGAAGAGTGTTGCCCACTCAGAGAAAGGAGGTCTGCTCAGGAGAAACCCTGGATAACGGGGCAGATTATAAACCTAAGCAAAGAAGTCCGTAGATCTTACAACAGAGCTAGACGTAAAAAACTGCAAGTATACGGGGACGAATACAAGTCCAAACATAGATTGTACAACAAAGTACTAAGAACGGCGAAACGAAGGTCGTGGAGACTGTTCTGCGAACAGGTCGACACCGTTAACGACATGTCTAAAATAAAGAAATTTCTATCTAAGACACACACACAGGTGGAAGCCTTAGTGGACAAAGACGGGAATAAAACAGAAACGTTAGAACAATCAATAAAATTGTTAATAAACACACATTTCCCCACAGGTACAGAGGACCCAATAGAGGAACTCAGTCCGACCAGGGAAGTACAACATACACCTGAGAACATCACGCCAGAAATGGTTAGAGAAGCAGTTAAAAGCTTTTCTCCGTTCAAGGCGGCTGGACCGGATGGCATATTCCCGGCGCTTCTACAAAAGAGCATAGATATAGTGGGAGAACACCTGACAGGCATCTTTGCATCCTGCCTCAGACTAGTCTATATCCCCAGAAACTGGCAAGAAGCGCGAGTTGTTTTCATACCAAAACCGGGGAAGGAAAGCTACGCGATGTGTAAGGCTTATAGACCCATAAGCCTTACATCATTCTTATTAAAAACCAATGAGAGATTAATAGACTCTATGGTTGAAAGACAGATACCGAGTGATCAACTAAAATTTCAACAACACGCCTATGTCAAGGGAAGATCAGTAGAGACAGCCCTGCATGAGGTAGTGCATCTCATAGAAAGCTCTTTCGACGATAAAATATACACACTTGGTGTTTTTATCGACATAGAAGGGGCCTTCAACAACGTGAGCACGCAGACATTAATCCACTCCTTAGACCAGTTTGGAGTGAACAGGTCGATAATCGACTGGGTCAACTATATGCTAAGGCATAGATGGATTAATTGCGGATCCCACGGCATAAATATAAGGGAGAGAGTACACAGAGGGACACCACAGGGAGGTATTTTATCACCACTCCTGTGGGTGACTACAATAAACGATCTCCTAAGGATGCTGACTGATGAAGGATTCAAGCCAGTCTGCTATGCAGACGACGTTGCAATACTTCTGAAGGGAAAAGATCCGAACAAATTATGCAGAGAAGCCGAAAAAGTGCTAAATCTGGCATACAACTGGGCGAAGCCTAGGGGACTAAACGTCAACCCGGACAAAACAGAACTATGTCTGTTCACAAGGAAGACAAAAATTGCACAATACGTCAAACCTTGCTTCAGGAACAAGAACATAGAAATAAACACGAACGTTAAATATCTGGGAGTAATTCTGGACAGGAAACTAAACTGGAAAGATCACATCAACAGCAGAGCCGAAAAAGCCCTCAGATGCTGGTCAATATGCCGTAGAGCAATTGGCTCCACATGGGGCATCCGCCCAAGCATGTCGCACTGGCTATGCAAAAGCGTAATAAGGCCGATTATAACTTATTCGTCAATAGTATGGTGGACGGCAATGACAAAGAAATGTAACGTGAAGAAACTACAAGGGATTCAAAGAATTTGCTGCGTAGGAATATGTGGAGCAATGAGGACCGCGCCGACGAGCGCCCTCGAAATTCTGCTATACATCCACCCAATAGATATCCAAATAAAATATGAGGCAGCGATCTCAGAAAGGAGACTAAGGGCATTAAATGAGTGGATTGAGGATGCACCTCAAACACAACATCAGAGAATATTGGAACACCTAGGAGGGTTCCTGACAACAAACTGTCAGACAGATCGCATCTCAGAAACATACGTGGTTGCGAACTGCACGACAAGAATAGAAGATAGACGCGGACAAGAGCACGACACACACACCCAAGATGGGAGAATAGTGGAGTGCTACACAGACGCATCCAAATCCGAGTTAGGAGTAGGCATAGGGATCTACATCCACAATCCGAGGACTGAGTTAGTATACCAATTACCTAAGTACTCAACGATTCTACAAGCAGAGATCAAGGCCATCACAGAATGCCTAGAATGGCTGCGGAACAGAATCACAGGAAAAACTATCTGTATTTTCACAGATAGTCAAAACGCAATTAGATCCCTCAGAGATGATAATGTCAAATCAAGGACACTCATGTACTGTAAGGAAACAATAAATGAAGTATCGAGAAATAACGACATAGTTATAAACTGGATACCAGCCCACCAAGGGTTTCCAGGCAATGTCAAGGCTGACGAACTGGCTAAAATCGGAAGGGAATCCGACCAAAATACTCTGCAACTGTCTAAACCTTTTCTTGAGACAAAAAAGGAGTTGAGGGAATGGATGAAGACGACCCATGCCTTAAGGTGGCTAGAGGAACAGGTGGGAAGAACCACAAAAGAAACCTGGGGAAACCTCGATTACAATAAAACAAAGAGAATACTCGGGTTTAACAAAACTGAACTAAGTAAGCTAGTTGGGGTCATCACAGGACACACTAGTCTAAGGGCACACCTGTATAGAATAGGATGTTCCCAGAGCGACGAATGCAGGGCATGCAGAGAGGATGCCGAGACCGCGGAACACTTCCTGTGCCATTGCCCTGCTTTCTCGCTGGTCAGGAACGTCCATTTAGGAGAGGACACTTTAGATGGCCTATCGGCCGTCAAAGCAATAGACATAAGGAATTTAAGTAACTTTATAGAGGGGACTGAATTTCTAACGTAGTATAAAGGGGAAGGGAATTCGTAGACGAAATCAGGAGCGCACAACAGGCCGAATTGCTGGCCTAGGTGTATGTCAATGACATGAGACGGTCATGGTGCATGACCGATCCTCCATTCAACCTAACCTAACCTAACCTAAAGCTGTAGCTAGACAATGTTTCGGACAAAAACTTGTGAGTCTGGCTACTCCAATTCTGGTACCTCCCATACGAATGTACCAGCCCGCCCAATCTGAAATCGTGTAATAATACCAATATGCCCAACGCGATCTAACCAAAATTCTGTACTTAGTAAAGCTGTAGCTAGACAATGTTTCGGACAAAAACTTGGAAGTCTGGCAACTGCAGTTTTGGTACCTTCCATACAAATTTACCACCCGCCCCATATAAGCCGTGTAATATTATTAATATGACCAACGCGATCTTGCCCAAATTCTGTACTTAGTAAAGCTGTAGCTAGACAAAGTTTCGGACAAAAACTTGGAAGTCTGGAAACCCACTTTTTGGTACCTTCCATACAAATGTACCATCCCGGCCGGAATAAACCGTGTAATATTATCAATATGATGTTTCGGACAAAAACTTGTAAGTCTGGCTACTCCAATTCTGGTACCTCCCATACAAATGTACCATCTCGCCCCATATAAACCATGTAATACTATCAATATGACCAACGCGATCTTGCCCAAATTTTGTATTTAGTAAAGATAAAGCTAGACAAAGTTAAGCAATCACTCTGAAATTTGGAATGGCTTAATATTTTCCCAAAACTGCTTATGGAATTGCATATGGGCTATATGACCACAACCCTTCAGGTACCACCCACACAAATCTGCTATTTCGCTCACTATAGAAATCGTGTAATAATATCAATACGCCCAGTTAGATCTTGGCGAAATTCTGCATTTAGTAAAGGTATAACTGGACCAAGATTCTGACAAAAACCTTCCAGTCTTGCAACTCCCCTTGTGGTACCTCCCATACAAATGTACCATCCCGCTCCTTATAAGCCGTGTAATATTATTAATATGACCAACGCGATCTTGCCCAAATTCTGTACTTAGTAAAGCTGTAGCTAGACAAAGTTTCGGACAAAAACTTGGAAGTCTGGAAACCCCCTTTTTGGTACCTTCCATACAAATGTACCATCCCGGCCGGAATAAACCGTGTAATATTATCAATATGACCAACGCGATCTTGCCCAAATTCCAGGGACCGTAAATAACAGTTATCCAGAAAATTTTAACTCAAAAACTCTTCATGTTAGAGTCAACGGAGACCTATACTGTCATATACCAATAGATTCATCTCGGAAAGCTCTTTCAGAATCTATGGTGATATTAAAAAAACGCTCCCCATTCCAAAGTTAAGGGTTTTTTTTTCAACGTAAAAATAAAAGGTCGGATGAAACTCTTGAAAAGGGAGTTTTATATATCCGTTGTAAATAAAACTCTTTTTAGGGGTTTTATTTTTTCCTTTAGAAAATAAAACTCTTTCTAGGAGTTTTATTTTTTCCGTCTTAAATAAAACTCATTTTCTTTTTTTTTCTTTTTTTACAGTTTCTTGTTTAATTGAGTCTATCTCATATAAAGTTTGTATTAATTTATTTGTTTAATTTAACAAACATAATTTTTTCCAAATTTTCAACGGAAAGATTTGAACGCAGGTCGCTCAGTACCAATTTAAGAGCAGAGAATGCTCTTTCCACGCTTACTTGGGTTGCAGGAACACACTGTACAGTTTTTGCCAATATATACAAATACGGATAATTTATTTTTTTTGCCTCCCAGAACTCAAAAAGAGGTTTATCAATCGACAAGGGCCTTGGCGAAAAGTTATCGATTTCATAGAAAGCTTTTTTTTTTTTCTTCCTCATTATCATTTTCTTCGCTTTCTTGTTTCCTGTCTACATTTAGGGAGTTCAAAAATTGCAGCGTGGCAGACAAACGATGTGCTTAAACCATCAAAGCTAAGTGAAGTGAGTTTAACATAACAATGAACTAGTTACAATAAATTTGGCGAACATAGCACAAAGCAAATTAGAAAAAGACTTATTACAATATTCAAAATTCATTGTAGGAGCAGCTGAGATTTAAAACAGCAAACAAATAACTTATAGTCAGTACATACACAGGGTGTTCCAAAAACTTTCCGAACAAATTAAACGCGCGATAGCTTGGATCAATATGAATATTTTTTGTTCTAGCACCACTGTGAATCGAAATATTTTTCGGAAAGGTTTTGGAACACCCTGTATATATACATATATATGTATGTATGCATGTGTGTATATAGTTGATCACCAACGAGAATTGATTACACTGCTATACAAATTGTAATGATCAGATCCGCGGCGAACTTTGCAAAATGAGTTTTATTTTCTGTAGGAAAAAATAAAACTCGTAAAAAGAGTTTTATTTTATGAAGGAAAAAATAAAACTCCTAAAAAGAGTTTTATTTATGACGGATAAATAAAACTCCCTTTTCAAGAGTTTCATCCGACCTTTTATTTTTACGTTGAAAAATAACTGTTTTACATGAGTTTTTTTTTTAAGTCACAAAATAACTATTAAGAAATAACTTTTTCGATAGCACTTATAACCGTTACGGTCCCTGCCAAATTCTGTACTTAGTAAAGCTGTAGCTAGACAATGTTTAGGACAAAAACTTGTAAGTCTGGCTACTCCAATTCTGGTACCTCCCATACGAATGTACCAGCCCATACAAATGTACCATTACACCCACTTTAGAAATCGTGCAATAATATCAATACGGTCAATGCGATCTTGACCAAATTATGTACTTAGTAAAGCTGTAGCTAGACAATGTTTCGGACAAAAACTTGTAAGTCTGGCTACTCCACTTCTGGTACCTGCCATACAAGTTACCATCCCGCCCCATCCGAAATCGCGTAATAATACCAATGTGCCAAACGCGATCTTGCCCAAATTATGTGCGTCGTAAAGCTATAGCTAGATAAAAGTTTTGGTCAAAAACATGTAAGTGTGGCTACTCCCCTTATGGTACCTCCCATACAAGTGTACCATCCCGCCCCATAAGAAATCGTGTAATAATAGCAATATGCCAAACGCGATCTTGCCCAAATTCGGTACTTAGTAAAGCTATAGCTAGACAAAGTTTCGGACAAAAACATGTAAGTGTGGCTACTCCCCTTCTGGTACCTCCCATACAAGTGTACCATCCCGCCCCATAAGAAATCGTGTAATAATACCAATATGCCAAACGCGATCTTGCCCAAATTATGTACGTAGTAAAGCTGTAGCTAGACAATGTTTCGGACAAAAACTTGTAAGTCTGGCTACTCCCCTTCTGGTACCTGCCATACAAGTTACCATCCCGCCCCATCCGAAATCGCGTAATAATACCAATGTGCCAAACGCGATCTTGCCCAAATTATGTGCGTCGTAAAGCTATAGCTAGATAAAAGTTTTGGTCAAAAACATGTAAGTGTGGCTACTCCCCTTATGGTACCTGCCATACAAGTTACCATCCCGCCCCATCCGAAATCGCGTAATAATACCAATGTGCCAAACGCGATCTTGCCCAAATTATGTGCGTCGTAAAGCTATAGCTAGATAAAAGTTTTGGTCAAAAACATGTAAGTGTGGCTACTCCCCTTATGGTACCTCCCATACAAGTGTACCATCCCGCCCCATAAGAAATCGTGTAATAATACCAATATGCCAAACGCGATCTTGCCCAAATTATGTACGTAGTAAAGCTGTAGCTAGACAATGTTTCGGACAAAAACTTGTAAGTCTGGCTACTCCCCTTCTGGTACCTGCCATACAAATGTACCAGCCCATACAAATGTACCATTACACCCACTTTAGAAATCGTGCAATAATATCAATACGGTCAATGCGATCTTGACCAAATTCTGTACTTAGTAAAGCTATAGCTAGCCAAAGTTTTGAACACAAACTTGTAAGTCTGGCAACTCCCCTTCAGGAACCTCTCATACGAATGTACCATCCCGCCCCATCAGAAATCGTGTAATAATACCAATATGCATAACGCGATCTAGCCCAAATTCTGTACTTTGTAAAGCTGTAGCTAGACAATGTTTCGGACAAAAACTTGTAAGTCCGGCTACTCCCCTTCTGGTACCTGCCATACAAATGTACAATCCCGCCTACCTTAGAAATCGTCTAATAATATCAATATGCCCAACGCGATCTTCCCATATTCTGAATTTAGAAAAGATATCGCTGGAAACAAATTTGGACAAAAACTTGGAAGTCTGGCAACTCCCATTATGGTACATCCCATATAAATGTACCATTACAACCACTTTAGAAATCGTGCAATAATATCAATACGGTCAATGCGATCTTGTCCAAATTCTGTACTTAGTAAAGCTATAGCTAGCCAAAATTTTTAACAAAAACTTGTAAGTCTTGCAACTCCCCTTCTGGTACCTCCCATACAAATGTACCATCCCGCCCCTTATAAGCCGTGTAATATTATCAATATGACCAATGCGATCTTGCCCAAATTCTGTACTTAGTAAAGCTGTAGCTAGACAATGCTTCGGACAAAAACTTGTAAGTCTGGCTACTCCAATTCTGGTAACTCCCATACGAATGTACCAGCCCGCCCAATCTGAAATCGTGCAATAATACCAATATACCCAACGCGATCTAACCCAAATTCTGTACTAAGTAAAGCTGTAGCTAGACAATGTTTCGGACAAAAACTTGGAAGTCTGACAACTGCCGTTTTGGTACCTCCCATACAAATGTACCATCCCGCCTACCTTAGAAATCGTCTAATAATATCAATATGCCCAACGCGATCTTCCCATATTCTGAATTTAGAAAAGATATCGCTGGAAAATTTTTTTGACAAAAACTTGGAAGTCTGGCAACTCCCCTTATGGTACCTCCCATATAAATGTACCATTACACCCACTTTAGAAATCGTGCAATAATATCAATACGGTCAATGCGATCTTGACCAAATACTGTACTTAGTAAAGCTGTAGCTAGCCAAAGTTTTGAACAAAAACTTGTAAGTCTTGCAACTCCCCTTCTGGTACCTCCCATACAAATGTACCATCCCGCAGCTTATAAGCCGTGTAATATTATTAATATGACCAACGCGATCTTGCCCAAATTCTGTACTTAGTAAAGCTGTAGCTAGACAATGTTTCGGACAAAAACTTGTAAGTCTGGCTACTCCAATTCTGGTACCTCCCATACAAATGTACCATCTCGCCCCATATAAACCGTGTAATACTATCAATATGACCAACGCGATCTTGCCCAAATTCTGTACTTAGTAAAGCTGTAGCTAGACAAAGTTTTGAACAAAAACTTGTCAGTCTTGCAACTCCCCTTTTGGTAACTCCCATACAAATGTTTAATCCCGCCCTATCAGAAATCGTGTAATAATACCAATATGCCCAACGCGATCTTGGCCAAATTCTGAACTTAGTAAAGCTATAGCTAGACAAAGTTTCGGAGAAAATCTTGGAAATCTGGTAACTCTCGTTTTGGTACCTCCCATACAAATGTACCAACCCGCCCCTTATAAACCGTGTAATACTATCAATATGAGATCTTGCCCAAATTTTGTATTTAGTAAATCTATAACTGGACAAAGATTCTGAAAAAAACTTGGAAGTCTGGCAACTCCCCTTCTGGTACCTCCCATACAAATGAACCATTACACCCATACAAATGAACCATTTAGAAATCGTGCAATAATGTCAATACGGTCAATGCGATCTTGCCCAAATTCTGTACTTAGTAAAGCATTAGCTAATCAAAGTTTTGAACAAAAACTTTTAAGTCTGGCAACTCCCCTTCTGGTACCTCCTATACGAAAGTTTCGGAGAAAAACTTGGAAGTCTGGCAACTCCCGTTTTGGTACCTCCCCGCCCCTTATAAACCGTGTACTACTATCAATATCACCAACGTCTTAATATTTTCCCAAAACTGCTTATGGAATTCCATATGGGCTATATGGCCACACCCCTTCGGTTACCTCCCATACAAATCTGTTATTTCGCCCACTTTAGAAATCGTGTAATAATATCAATACGGTCAATGCGATCTTGACCAAATTCTGTACTTAGTAAAGCTATAGCTAGCCAAAGTTTTGAACACAAACTTGTAAGTCTGGCTACTCCCCTTCTGGTACCTCCCATACAAATGTACAATCCCGCCTACCTTAGAAATCGTCTAATAATATCAATATGCCCAACGCGATCTTCCCATATTCTGAATTTAGAAAAGATATCGCTGGAAACAAATTTGGACAAAAACTTGGAAGTCTGGCAACTCCCATTATGGTACATCCCATATAAATGTACCATTATACCCACTTTAGAAATCGTGCAATAATATCAATACGGTCAATGCGATCTTGTCCAAATTCTGTACTTAGTAAAGCTATAGCTAGCCAAAATTTTTAACAAAAACTTGTAAGTCTTGCAACTCCCCTTCTGGTACCTCCCATACAAATGTACTACCCCGCCTCTTATAAACCGTGTGATGCTATCAATATGACCAAGCGATCTTGCCCAAATTTTGTATTTAGTAAATCTATAGCTAGACAAAGTTTTGGACAAAAACCTGGAAGTCTGGCAACTCCCCTTCTGGTACTTACATACAATTTGCGAGGAAAAACTCTACAATATTTATACCCTCACCCTACGCGTAGGAGGGTATACATCAATTGTTAAGGCTCAAAAGTGTAACACATAGAAATATCCACATTAGAACCCAGGTGTCTCTGAACCAAATTGGATTCATGACTTTCTGAATCGTTTGAGCCATGTCCGTCAGTTCTGCTGATACTCACGATAACTTTCGAAAGAGTTAAGCAATCACTCTGAAATTTGGCACGTCTCAATATTTTCCCAATACTGCTTATGGAATTGCATATGGGCTATATGGGCACACCCTTCGGTTACCTCCCATACAAATCTGCTATTTCGCCCACTTTAGAAATCGTGTAATACTATCAGTACGGTCAATGCGATCTTGTCCAAATTATGTACTTAATAAAGCTATATCTAGACAAAGTTTTGGATAAAAACTTGGAAGTCTGGCACCTCCTCTTCTGGTACCTCCCATACAAATGTACCTGTTGAATCTTCTTCTAAAGTGAAAATTACATATTCCTTTATTCCATCAATCTTATTACATAGGGTTGCCATATTGATACATTATTAGGTATTGAAAACCCCACAGTTTTTCCCCCCTACAATAGGAATGGTAGTTCACATCTTACTATACAAACTAAATCTAAATATTCAGGCATGTCACAGAAGTTTTACGAAATCGATTAATTTCACCTTTTCCAAATCGTTACGATTTGCATTTGCTTCTTCAGCACTCGTACGTTTTGACTAATCCGGGAAAAAAAATCATTTCACATTTTTGAAACAAAAATATGGTAACTCCATGAAAAAAAAACAGCTGATTACAAATTTATGTAAATAAGGGAAAGTAATAAACAAAATGTTGACAATTAAAAAAGGAGTTTAAATTGTTTTTTTATAATATAAACACCAAAAGTAAAAATGCCAGGGGCTTCAATACTTGCTGTAATGGATGAAGAAATAAATCAGCGGTCTACTGAAAAAATTCGTCGCCGGACATTGAGGAACGCATCAGATCCTTTATCTCACTCAAATGCAGAGTAAGTATCCACCTGCAATGAGTTATTTTCAAATTTATTTTAATAATAATTTATTTCTACAGATTTATAACTTATTATCGGCTATCCTCAACTAAAAGCGCATTTAGATCTTGCTTTGAGGGAGTACTTGCCCGGGGTCTTTTTACTGCAGGCGTTGGTTTTGCTTTTGTTAGGCTGCCCGACACTTGTCTTATTGGTGTAGATGGCGGAGAACACGATAAGCTTTTATTTCTAAGACGTTTTTGAATAGGTGTTCGCGAACGGGTTTCTTCCAATGTTGGTGTTCTTGGATCAATTGCCAATGTAGAAACATTTTTAAAAGCAGCTGGAATGCATGATCTTGGTCTATCTTTTTTATTTAAAATCGAAGTGGTCTGCTTTGAAGTTGATGATGAAAAATTAAGCTCTTCGTTTTCAGATTTACTTAAAACTAATTGACTTGATTTTCGAGTTCTTGGAATATGTGTAGAAGATGACGAATCAAAGTTCTCTTTTTCAGAACAACTGAGGTCTAATTCACTTACAAAATCCCCAAAGCTTACTGCACCACCAACTCCATCGACACTTTTATACAATCCGCAAATTCTGATTAAACTGTTCTCGTGTTCACTGAAAACATATTGATTGATTTCACCACCACCAGTTCCTCGCAAGTCCTTTTTATTATGGCACATCTTCGCCTTAACATTTCCTTTCCAATCTGACCAAACTTTCTTCCATTCTTTACAGGTTTTACTTGGTGGACCTGAACTATTCAGCAAAGCTGTCAATTCCGTCCATAGAGAATCAACAACAACCTTATCACCTTTTACATAGCCCATGGCAATATCGTGATGTTTATCCATAAAATTGATAAAAATGTTGTCCTGTTTAACGTTTCGGTGTTTGCCCCTAAAGTATAAAATAAATTAAATAAACAGTTTTTGACGAAAATTTAGAAATATGTATGTAAATACTTACATTTTTGCCCGATTGACTGAAGCGCTCTGTCTCAAACCAAACAATTAATTGTTTTTTTGTTTTTCCCCTTTCTTGCTTTTTCGTCTGTCAGTTGTACATTTCTACACCTTCTTCTTCAACACATATGGCAATAATTCAACAATACATGTCTGCCTAAAGAAAAACGTTCATTTCTGCATATTTTTTTGCGTTTTCATCATGGATTAGAAAAATAATAGATTTTTTGTAAAATAAATTCCAAAAACATGTTCATTCTAAGAGAATTTGGTTAATACAATATTTTCTGTTACATGTATGTGTCTTCTGTTTATTTTTTACGTTAAAATCACTAAGCATTTCAATTTCACCCTGCTTTTTGAAAGTGATATCAAAACGCAAAATTTTTGCGTTTTCCGTTTTTTAGAGAAGCTAAAACCGTTTTCGTTTTCACTTTTGAACGATTTTACATTCTGTGACATGCCTGATTGTTCCATATAATCCAAAAAGTGGGTAATACATTTCAATCTAATACTTATTCTATCCAATCAATTTCAAAATCATCCAAGTATTTTGGCTTACGCCTGACTCTTACCGGACGTTCAGTACCCTCCTCAATATCAATGTCCCGATCGCAAGTGCCCGTACTCACGCGTGGTGGCGATGTCGAAGAAGACCGTGGCAAATCTAGACTTTGGTCCTCACCGTCCGCTACTGGTTCTTCGGCATTATCTCGAACTGTTTCAGGCCCCACTCGATCTGTGTCCCTTTGTGGTTCAGGTTGTTGATTATCTTCTGTGGCTAAGTTATTTCCAACTTTCCTCATTTGGTCCACATGCCTCTGCCATATACGACCGTCATCCAGTGCGACTTCGTAGTTTAACTCTCCCATTCTTCTCTTTATCTTTCCGAATTGCCACTTATTGCTTGTCAAATAATCACGTACCGCCACTCTCTCTCCCTCTACGAATGATTTCAGAGTTATTGTAACATTCCCACCACTATTCGCTGCATTTTGTGGAAGTAATAAATCCAAACGACTTTGTATTTGTCGGCCAAACATCAGCATTGCTGGCGAGCTTCTAGTGTTCATGTGGATAGAACGACGATAAGCAAGTAATATTTTTGCAACTTCATTCTTCAGGTTCTGGGGTGTACATTTCAAAGCCTTTAATTTAGTTTTTACCGTTTGTACAAATCTTTCAGCTAACCCATTCGTTGCTGGATGGTAGGGGGCCCCTTGCTTGTGTTTTACTCCATTATCCTTTAAAAAATTCTGAAATAGATTGAAATTGGGTACCATGATCACTTACGAAAATATTGGGGATGCCCATTCTCGAGAAAATCTCACGACAGACTTCAATAGTGGTTTCGGCTGTTATGTTTGGTATCACAACCACCTCCGGCCACTTAGTAAAAGCATCTACGAGCACGAACAAATATTTCCCCAAAATTGGTCCTGCAAAATCGGCATGGACACGTAGAAAAGGTTTGCTAGCCGCACTCCAGCTGTGCACAGGGGTTTGCTTTGGAGACTCGGCTCTAGTTGCCTGGCATTGTATACAATTATGTACCAAGTTCTCGATATCCATGTCTAATTTCGGCCACCAACAGTATCCACGAGCCAAGTTCTTCATTTTATTCATACCAAAATGCGCAGAATGTAACTCTTGTAAAACTCGTTTCCGTGCTAGTGGAATGTATACGCGTATTCCTCGAAGGAGACAACCCTGTTGTAAAGAGAATTCAATTTGTTGTATGCCAAAACGATCCTTGTCTGGGCACTGTCGGCCATATTTTAAACAATCGATCAGTATTCGAGTTTCCTTCTCCTTTGCAGTCGTCTGGCTCAATTCACTAACAGTCACAGGCAGGTTTTGAATCCGTTCAATTTCAATCACGTTAATCTCATCCCAATCGTTTTCTGTAACCATTTCCGGCAATCTAGATATCGCATCGGCATTTGCATTATCCTTTGACCTTTTTACCTCTATATCATAATCGAAAGATTGCAGGTAAATAGCATAATGTTGCATCCTGGTCGCTGATAGTGTTGGTAATCCTTTTGTGGGAGAAAATATCTGTGCAACAGGTTTGTTATCAGTCACCAAAGTAAACTTGCGACCAAAAATATATTGGTAAAACTTGGTCACTCCGAAAATAATGGCATATGCCTCTTTGTCAATCTGGCTGTATCGTTGCTGGGTAGCTGACAGTGTCTGCGAGGCGAACTGTATAGGACGCTCTGTTCCATCGGAATATCTGTGACTTAACACCGCTCCTACCCCATACGGGCTTGCGTCCACGGCTAGTACCAACATCTTTTTGGGATCGTAGTGTACTAAAACAGAATCGGATTGTATCTGTCTCTTTATCTCTTTAAATGATCTTTCACAGTCGTTGTTCCACTCGAAGGGTATTCCTTTTTTCACTAAATTATTTATAGGATATAATATAGTACTTTGGTTTTGTATAAACCGCCCATAGTAATTTACCATACCGACGAATGCTCTTACTTCGTCCGGATTAGTTGGTCTCTTCATATTCTGTATGGCAGTGATTTTGTTTTTCATTTTCCCGATTCCGTATTTATTGATGACATATCCGCAATATTCAATCTCCTTGTTCATCCAATTCGATTTATTCACATTAATTCGCATATTATGTTCAGCTAGCCGACTTAAAACTTCTTCAACTCTCTTTAGATGTAACTTGTCATTTGGTGCCGTTATTCTAATATCGTCCAAGAATACAGCTACTCCTGGAATTTCACGAAGTAACTGTTCCATAAATCGTTGCCATACCGCGGGGGCACATGCTACTCCAAACATCATTCGCGTAGGCCTGAAAAGACCCTTATGCGTATTGATCGTTAACAAATGACGATCCTCGGGATGTATTTCCAGTTGCAAGTACGCTTGCGATAAATCAATCTTCGTAAATTTCTCACCACCCGCCATTGTACTGAACAATTCCTCGATAGTAGGCAAAGGGTGTTCGTCGACTTGCATAATTGGGTTAATAGTGATCTTGTAATCCCCACATAGACGCACACCTCCGTCTTTTTTGGGTACCACTACTATTGGTGTGGCCCACTCACTCGAGTCTACTCTTTCCAGCAACCCTTCAGCCACTTGCTTTTCCAGCTCTCTTTCCACGGCATCCATTAAAGCAAACGGAACTCTTCTCGCTTTGAAAAACTTTGCATTAGCCGGTTGTTTCACATTTATTCTAGCTTGATAGCCGCTAATCTTCCCTACGGTTGGTGCTTGCAGTATAGAGTACCTCTTTAGTGCACCTTGCAACTGAGATTCAACCTCAAGTTTCCGGGTTGCTTGAAGACTACCCACAAGTGATGCCTTGTCACCAAGAATGCTCGCCCAGTCCACTCTTATAACTCTCAGCCACTCACGTCCCAGAAGGGGTCCTCTATTTGACTTCACCACATACAATTTCAAAGGCGGCGATACTGAGTTCGATAACGTATGGACCGTAACGAGCATGTAGCACACGCATTCAATAGGAGTATGGCAGTAGCTATACAAATTCGTATCATTCTGATGAAGTCTAGATTTGCCAAAGTACTTTTCCGCATCGCCCACACTCATAATAGTCACGGGAGCACCTGTATCAATTTCAAAAGTTATCAATTTTTTATCGACATATAAATTACAAAATAATTTGGAACGATCAGAGCACAATTTACCATTTACTTTGTTCACCTCCCCTTCATATATTTGCAGCATCTCTTCCTCCGACCCACCAGTCTCCTCTCCTTCAATTTGGTTCAGTTGTCGTTTCTCTTTTAAACAGACTCGCCTAAGGTGACCTTTAATCTTGCAAAAACTGCATACTGTATCTTTGTGTCTGCATTCATTCGCCAGGTGTTGACCATTTCCACATCTATAACAATTTCTTTTAGTAGTTGGTTTTGCCATTCCACCAAACTTTTTTTCCTCTGGTCTTTGACCGACCATATCAACTGAGCTTTCGGTAAGTATCGGCTGTTGCAGTTCAACTCCACCTCTCTCCGCACATTCGTAGGTTTTTGCTGTAGTAAGTGCCCCTTCTTCAGTACTCCGGCAATTGTCATTTCGTAACGACGTGTCTATAGTGCTTCTCTCTTGTGTGCGTAATTTTATTACACTTCTTACAAAAATAATAAAAGCCCAACAAAATTAATAATAAAAGAAAAGCTAAACCTGAGGACTTAGGGTCCTCAGCCGGTGACTGTAATTACAAAATGCCTAGAACCAATTATTGGACTCCACTACAGGCATCAGCCGAAACTGATGATGACGAAGATTCTCAACAAAAAAAAGTTGAAAAGACAAAAAAAGAATACATTTCACCTATTAAAGTGCTATCTATATAGTAATTCCATAAATGGTTTAAAACTGCAAATATCACTGATTATTTTATTAAAAAAATGTCAATTGGACTTAAAATTATGTCTAAAACCAAAGATTGTTTCAATAAAGTTATTGTAATTCTTAAAGATCACAATTGCCAATTTTTCACCCATGAATCAAAATATGAGAGACCAACCAAATTTGTAATGTTCGGACTTGATGGCAAAACAGCAGAAGAGGTCAAAAATGAACTGATTTCTCTTAAGTATAAATGCATTGATGTGAAAAAAATTGAAAAAAAATACCAAGAGTACACTGACACTCTTTATATTGTTTTCTTTGAGAATGGATCTGTGAAGATGAACGATTTAAAACAAAATGTCAAATCATTATTCTATACCATCATCAATTGGAGTTTCCAAAGAAAGTTAAAAGACAAGCCTGTACAGTGTCGCAACTGTCAAATGTATGGGCACGGGGAGAGAGGATGTTGGATCCGTACACAATGTGCCATTTGTTCTGGTAGGCATAAGACTGACGAATGTACTAACAAAGAGAAATCAAAATGTGCAAATTGTAAACAATCACACGTGTCCACTGATGTCAGCTGTCCAGCAAGAGAGTCTTTTTTGGAATTGAGAGCAAAAATGCAACAAAAGAATATCATCCACAATAAAAAACAACGAAATGTTAACTACACCAGCTCAAATGTCAACTTGATTAAAAGTAACAACTTTCCTCCACTTGGAAGAACAAATGTAAATATTGTGAATGGACCACAACAGTGGCCCAGTATTAGAAATAATAACAAACCTATGTTTTCAAACGATCTATTCTCTGTAGAACAGATAAGCCTACTAACATTGGATGTAATTAATAATTTAAAACAATGTAAATCCAGAGATGAACAATTTCACGTTATCACGCAATTAGCGGTCAAATATCTATATAGTAATAATGTCTAACATGAATTTAAGTATAATGTTTTGGAATTGTAGAAGCATTAAAAACAAATATCTAGAACTTTTTGATTTTTTACACGAAAATTCTGTTGATATATGTATTTTAACTGAGACTTGGCTCACAAATAATGATAAGCTCCCTCGAATGGGATATAATTGCATTCGTAAGGATCGCACAGAACGAAGTGGTGGAGGAGTAGCGATTTTAGTAAAGAAAAATATTACGGACTTTAAAACATTTTCGATTAAAACGAGTTTAATTGAAAATATTGGACTCAAATTTCGTACTACTGACTCTCAGGAAATAAGTTTAATAGGCGCATACTTTCCAGGCGGAATGGCAAATGATAGAACCAAGGGATTGTTTAGGAAAGACTTAAGACAACTGTTGAAGGTAAATGGAAACATTATTGTGTGTGGCGATCTAAACAGTAGACACAGAAATTGGAACTGTACCCGTGCTAATGGCTGGGGAAACATACTATCTGATGTAGTATCTTTACTACCCTATAACATTTTATACTCAGGATCACCTACTTACATACCCTCTTCCTCAAATGCAAATCCTTCCACGATTGATATTGTCATCTCTAATATATCTCAGTGTATCTCCCAACCATTTGCAATAAATTCTTTAAGTTCTGATCATCTACCAGTTTCATACAAATTAAAGTTAGAGAAATCAAGAGAAACTCAATCTTTTCACGATTATAGGAAATGTAACTGGCCTTTATACAGATCTTTATTAGACAATGCCATATCTCACCTAAACTGTAATCCTGCGAATATCACAAGTACAAGTATAATAGATACTAGTGTTAATATATTGACGAATTCTATATTGAGTGCGATTGAAGTTGCCGCTCCTATAGTGAATATGCAGCAGAAATTTGACCTACCAGATAATATTAGACAGCTGATAAGTATTCGTAATTATTATAGGAGAGAATGGTTAAGGTATAGATTTCAGCAGGATAATGTAGTTATGAAATTATACAATAAAATAATACTTAAGGAAATGTCAAAATATAGAAATGAAACCTGGACATCAAAAATTCAGAATTTGGAAAAGGCATCAAAACCATTCTGGAACATTTCAAAATGCTTAAGAAAAAAGAAAACGTTTATTCCACCTCTTCTCGAAAATAACCTGATATTATACAACGATGATGAAAAAGTTAACCAACTTGCTTTAAATTTTTTAGGAAATCATCAAATTGCTGATCAGCTTGGACTACCGTCCAATAATACAGTCGTTAATACTGTTATCCAACGTTTCTCTTCTCTCAGTATTACCGTCGATATAGATGAGTATATTAATGTGGACGATATAAAGTTAATAATTCATGAATTACATCCCAGAAAGGCTACGGGGCTTGATGGTATTAGGAATTGCATGCTTAAACAATTACCGGAATCCGCAATAAAATATGTTTGTTTTATAATAAATAGCTGCTTAAAATTACAATACTTCCCCCAAATTTGGAAGACAGCAAAAATCATACCAATACCAAAAGCAAACAAACCCCCCGAGTCTGTAAGTAGTTATCGACCTATTAGCCTCCTCAGCAGTCTTAGTAAAATTTACGAGAAAGTTTTGAAAATAAAAATGTCAAAGTTTTTGGATCATGAAAAAATTATTCCACTGACTCAATTTGGATTTCAACCATTCCATAGTACTGTACATCAGATAAAGCGGATCTATAACCACATCCAAAATGGGTTCGAACAAAAACTTTCAACGATTATGGTTACCTTGGACATTGAAAAGGCGTTTGATTCCGTATGGCATAGTGGTTTGTTATATAAAATGATTCAACTTCAATTTCCTCTTTATTTAGTAAGAACAATTCAATCTTTCCTAGAGCACAGGTATTTTTGTGTATGTGTCAACAATACATACTCTAACCTAGTAGAAATTCCTGCTGGCGTGCCTCAGGGCTCAGTTTTGGGACCTATTTTGTATATTTTGTATTGTTCGGACATGCCTGATTTAAGTGGAAGTAATTGCGCTTCGTATGCTGACGACACTGCTCTGTTTTTTTCTGACGAGTATGGCCAGAATATAGTAAGTAGGCTACAATATGCTTTAGATATATTGGTAGAATACTTCCACAAATGGAAAATTAAGATAAATGAAGATAAGACTCAGGCTATATTTTTTAGCAGAAAACGTAATCTGCGTTTCTATCCACTGGATCAACTAAAGATAAACGGGACCTGTATACCGTGGAGTCAGGATATAAAGTATTTAGGTGTATACCTTGACAAAAAACTGATTTTTAATGTCCATATATCTCGGCAAATTCATAAATTTAATATTGCAAGAAATTTGCTATATCCACTCATTAAACGTTATTCTCCTTTATGTAGAGAGAATAAAATCACATTAGCAAAGGTTGTTTTCCAATCCATTTTATTGTATGCCTGTCCCGTTTGGGGGATATGTGCAAAAACACACATCAAGAAGATTCAAGTCTGTCAGAATAAACTTTTAAAGATGATGCTAAATTTACCATGGGACTTCTCCACCACTTCTTTACACCAAATCAACAATATAAGCCTAATACAAAATAGAATTGAAACTATAACAGAACGTTTTAAACTTTTTTGCAGTCTATCAACAAATCCTCTGATTTATGACTTGTACACATATACATAATCAGAACATATTCGTTCACTTGAAAAAATCAAGCGAATGAATAATGTTCCCACAAACTTAAACGTGATAAATCAGAGGTTTTTAATAATCATACTTTCCTCTGAATAGAAATTTTTATAGAATAAAGAATTAAATTCAATCTGTAAATATTAAAATACATAGTTCTAGATGAAAAGCTGTAATAACAACTAAAACTCTGTAAAGATATGTGATAACTAGATTAAGAAAACTGATTTCTTTTAAATAAATGAAAAAAAAAAAAAAAAAGTGCCCCTTCTAACGTTAAATCGCTTTTTTCAAGAAGACGACTTTGCGTCTTCCTGTTTTTGAGTCCGAAAACGAATTGGTTACGCAAGGCCGTTTTTAAGTATGTCCCGAAATTGCAATGAATGGCCATTTTCCTCAAGCCAAGTAGGTATTCCTCGCAAGATTCTTCTTCTTTCTGCTTCCGAAGGTGGAATCTATAGTTCTCTAAGATCTCGTTTGGCTTGGGATCGTAGAACTCGTTAAGAATTTTTTTAATGTCTTCATAAGTTTCATTTTCGGGTACCTCAGGCAATAGCTTGTCGCATAACAAATTGTATGTATTAATTCCCATGTAGTGTAGTAGGCAATTTTTTTTCTTCTCCGTATCACAATTGAAAATATCCAAAGCCGTCTCGAAACGTGTTACCCAGCGGGACCATGTGGACACATTTGCATCAAAAGCTTCCATACTAAAGCCGGAAAATTGTATTTGTGTACTCGAAGCTAGGTTTTGTTCGTTCGCCATTTTGTAGTCTACTGTATTGTTGTATGTATGTATATTGTACAATGTTATTTCATCACATGTGCCAATTAAATATTTTTGTACCAATATCGAATATTTTGACTTTATGAATTGTTTTTACAAACATCCTTTAAAGGTTTCCTTCCTAGATTTGTATTTTATTTTAATGTAATTTTTTTTTCTCGTCGCCACTTGTTGAATCTTCTTCTAAAGTGAAAATTACATATTCCTTTGGTTACAGCTTACATTCAACTGATTTATTTCATATTCCTTTATTCCATCAATCTTATTACATAGGGTTGCCATATTGATACATTATTAGGTATTGAAAACCCCACAGTACCATTACACCCACTTTAGAAATCGTACAATAAAATCAATACGATCAATGCGATCTTGCCCAAATTCTGTACTTAGTAAAGCTTTAGCTAGTTAAAGTTTTTAACAAAAACTTGTAAGTCTGGCATCTCCCCTTCCGGTATCTCCCATACGAAAGTACCATTCCGCCCCATCAGAAATCGTGTAATAATACCAATATGGCCAACGCGATCTAGCCAAAATTCTGTACTTAGTAAATATATATCTAGACAAAGTTTTGGGTAAAAACTTGGAAGTCTGGCAACTCCCGTTTTGGTACTTTTTCATACAAATGTACCATCCCGTCCCTTATAAACCATGTAATATTGTCAATATGAACAACGCGGTCGTGCCCAAATTTTGTATTTAGTAAATCTATAGCTAGACAAAGTTTTGGACAAAAACATGGAAGTCTGGCAACTCCCGTTTTGGTACCTCCCATACAAATGTACTACCCCGCCTCTTATAAACCGTGTGATGCTATCAATATGACCAAGCGATCTTGCCCAAATTTTGTATTTAGTATATCTATAGCTAGACAAAGTTTTGGACAAAAATATGGAAGTCTGGCAACTCCCCTTCTGGTACGTACATACAATTTGCGAGGAAAAACTCTACATTATTTCTACCCTCACCCTACGCGTAGGAGGGTTTATATCATTTGATACGGCTCAAAAGTGTAACACATAGAAATATTCACATTAGAACGCAAGTGTCTTTGAACCAAATTCGATTCATGACTTTCTAAATCGTTGGAGCCATGTCTGTCTGTCCATCTGGACGTCTGTCTGTCCTGCTGGTACGCACGATAACTTTCGAGAGAGTTATCGCTTTGAAATTTGGCATGGGTTAATATTTTCCCAAAACTGCTTATGGAATTGCATATGGGCTATATGTCTAGGCAGGGTTGCCACCTGGACCCAGACGAGCATCCGGCCTAGAGTTAACTATTAAATTACATTGTTAGATTATGTAGTCTAGACCTTACATTCAGTCAATAAAGTGTGAAATCGATCCCTCTAAATCCTATGTGTTGTTACCCGTTGTCACGAATCATATAAATGTCTGTGACGAAACCTGTTTTCCCCCGTTAGCTTAACCCCAGAAACCGGAGGTAAACTTGTCTTTATAGAGTAGATTGGTTCACAGTCTGTTCCAACAGGTCATCAATGAAAATATGAAATAGAGAAGGTGAGAGGACAGAATCTTGTGGTACTGATGCGGTCAACCTGTGCTCGTTGGAGGAGACCCCATCTATAACAACTCGTATAGAGCGATCCTTGAGAAAACTCGATATGAATCGAGAGAACGTATTACCGACACCAAATGCAATAAGTTTTGATATGAGTACTCCGTGCCAGACCCTATCGAAAAACTTAGAAATATTCAGAGCCAAGACCTTGCTTTCACCGAGGCGGTGAATGGATCGACTCCATCGTACCCAAGGGCCATCAGGTCTCCAGTTGATCGATTTCTACGAAAGCCATACTGTCGATCATTCAGAAGGCCGTTCGACAGAAATACTTAACAAGATGGTGGTTAACCATGCTGTCCATAACTTTCGAGAGCGCAGAACATATTGCAATTGGACGGTAATTTGCAGCATTTTTTGCCTAATCTTTCTTGGGGATCGGCTGAACATTGGCCACTTTTCAACGTGAAGGGTAAATACCAGCACGGTGCGACATATTGAAAAGATTGCGCAATGGACGAGCTAGCGTCGAAGAGCACTTACGTAGGACAAGTGCAGAAATACCATCCGGGCCCGGAGTTTTGTTTACATTGATATTGTGCACACCTCTAAATCTAAATCGATGGTATTCAACAATCCCATTTTTAGAACCTTTGTGTTCACCTTAAATGGCTCCATTATCGAAAATGTTGGGTTTTTAAATATCTTGGGATTTCATATTAATGATAATCTGAATTTTGATTATCACATAAATAATGTTGTCTCGAAGATATTTTTTTTATTACGTAAATTGTATAACACGGGGCTGGCTCTTCAATTAAGGTACGAAAACGAGTTGCGGAAACTTTACTAATGCCACATATATAATACGGCTTGGAGGTATTTTCGGGGACATGAGCGGGAAATCTCAACCGCTTCAAGATGTGCTTTAACCGCATAGTCCGTTATGTGTACATGTTGAAGCCATGTTCAACCCGGAACAGATGAGTCCCCCTGACTCATCTGAAGGTTTATTGTCACTTATATTTCATTTTTCATTAATTTCATCTGTATTTGTTTTCTTAATTTTGCTAGTTTTAGTACTTATCTATTTTTTCATTTCTTTTACATGTATAAGTTACATACATGACGCTAGGAGCGTCATTAAATTGAATTACCGCCATTTGTATTTTAGTCTTAAGAAACCATTCAATAAAGCAAGAAGCTTTACTTTTGTTGATCTCCTGAATTTGAAAATTGGTTTCATTTTTGGGAAAATCAAAATTTGGAATCCTGTCTCTCTGTCAGGATTCATAAATAACAAAATCCTGTCTCTCTGTCAGGATTAAACATTGGTCCTTCGAACATCCTAGCGGAGTCTAGGAGTGGATTGGAACAGTGGACGCACTCCCTAGCGTCATCTGTTCACAGGCAATTGCAGCCTACCTGTTAAAGTAGTCTACTGATCCCCGTTCAGTCAGACAAATCTACAACAACACAATTGAAAACCCTAAAATCATTTGTAACAGAAAGCAAATCATCGCTGGAGATCATCATCATCAGTAACCACGATGATACCGTATCAACAACAAAAAGCATAGAGGTTAAGGAAAGTTTCACATAAAGAGAGTGAAGGAAAACCGACACACCACATTAGAGGAAGGAGAATATTTTCATCAAAGGTATCGTATGAAATAGAGATGAGAGTTCAGGTATGTACAGTGAAAACGTGCATTTGAATATTTGATCATTCGTAAAAAAAAAAAAAAAAGTACAAAATTTCATCCTGAAATCGACAAAAAAAAAAAAATCGTGAAACATAATCTTATAATTAAAATTCGCGAAATCTCTATGAAATCGGTAAAATATTATTGAAATATCGTGAAAATATAAGCCAAAATAACAAAATAACATTCTACATGAAATTTTATAAAAAGGCCCGTCGGACTAGAAAAGTACTTTTTTTGCCATCACTGACAAATTGGTGTGGTGAGTTTCTATTTTGCCATCACTGGTAGTAAATCAAAGCCAGTTAAAAGAGAAATAGAAGAAGAATAATCAAAGCGAAATTGAAAGCGATCGCGGACGGACAAAAAAAAATTCAGTGTGATAAAAAAAAGAACAGAAAGTTAAAAAAAACAATTGGACAATATCAGTGATATTATAAATAATAAATAAAAGTGGTGTGAGAAACAAAAAACAAGAAATTTATTAAAAATAAATTGTGGTTACACACACACACACACACAATAATAACAAAAGCAATCAACCTGATAAGCAACAACAACAAAATCAACAGAAACAACACATTAAAGGAAGAAGGGTGAGTGGTTTGAATTTTTTGTATAGTTTGTGGTATTGTTTGGAAAAGTGGTTAGGATTTTGTTTCTTCGCTCCCCATCTGTATTACAACAACAACAAATTGGAAATCAGCGTCGACGATTAACGGCAAAAAGGAGAAACAAGGAATATAATAATGTACATGGAGTGAGTTGCCAGATCGGTCAAAAACAAATTGGTGCCGGGATTATTTTTTCGAATACGGACTACAAATTTAATGCGTTAATGCGACTTAATTAACATTTGTGCAAATTTTATTACGTTTTTTAAGGAAATCTCTTCCATCGGTACAAATAATTCATTTTGTGTCGATAAATTCAGTCATATAAAAAAATTCGAATTACTTTCAACAAAAAACAAGAAGAAGAAAACAAGCTTAATTTGAAGAAAGTGCCTGTTGTTTTGAAGGCTGATAACGGTCCCCCTATCCGTTATATTAAACATAGCACAAAAAGAAAAAATAAATGAAATACGAAAAATAAAGATAAAAGGACAAAGATTAGTACTGCGTGAAAAGAAAAAAAAAATCGGTACGGACATACAATTCAATAAGTGACGATTTTTTGTTCGGAAAATATAAATTTGATTTGTGTGTGGCTGAATAAAGAATTTTGTAATATATTCTAGGCCAGCAAACAAGAAGAAGAAAAATTGCTTATTTTTGATGCGAATGCTTTTTAGTGAAGGCATCTAACGGTTCCCCTATCCGATACATTATTTCATGTTGGAGAAAGAAAGTGTAAAGAGAGAGAAAATAATAATTGCAAAAACTATCAAGAGTTGCCACACCGTGAAAAATTATTAAAAAAAAAATCGGATTATTGTCGGATAACCAAATTTCCCTCTAAAATATTTTGGAAAAATTATCTTTCGTCTAATTAACATAAATTCTGTGGACTTCTCAAAAAATTAACAAAGATCAGTATCGGGATAAACAAATTTCCACCTGAAATATTTTTTGAAATTTTTTTCTCGTGCGAATTAACATAAATTCGGTGAATTTTTGATCACCTTAACAAATTTAGACTTTCGGCGATTTTATTATTTTTTTTTTTGAATTTTCGCATATTTATAAATTTTGATCGACAAGAATGACTAAGAAAAAGGAAAAAATTTCAACGCATCGCAAATTTCTTTTCGATTGGAGCCAATTAACATCGTTTTGCTCAAAATTTAAAACGGAATTCAAAAATTACGGCAGTGCAGCAGTAATAGAAGTGAAACATGCTGAATTGGAGCGAAGATGGAACAAATTGGTTGACAGTTTCGAGCATATTATGACCACAGGTGATCTGGAGGAATCTGTCGAGATGGAGGCAACTTCGGAAAAATTTGATGAAGCAACAGGAATCTACGAGGAGTGCAAGGTGAAAATTCTCGAAGCAACGACTGAAGATATAAGGGCAAAGGAGAATGAAACTTCAGCAACGAATGTCACCATGGCATATCAAAGTGCATCAACATTGAAACTTCCACCGTGTGATACACCGCCATTTGAAGGAGGTTATTCAAAGTGGCCAGCTTTCAGAGATATATTCCAAGCTGTGTTTATAAATCATCCAGGATTATCCGAGGCTCAGAAGTTATATCACTTACGATGCAAAACAAGAGGAGAGCCGTTGCAGATTGTTCAGCGTTTCGACCTTGTGGATCAAAATTTCAATTTGGCGTGGGAAGCACTGAGAGATAGGTATAAAAATAAACGTATCTTAGTGCATCAGCAGATGAAAAAATTCTTCGGCATCCAGATCGCTCCCTGCGAAAATCCGAAGTCAATTCGACAAATTCAGAGCAGTATTAATGACAGTGTTTCGATATTCAAATCTTATAAGATCAAAACGGACAATTGGGATCCGATTTTAGTGCATTGGTGTTCTACAAGATTGTCAGAGGAAACGTTGAGAGCCTGGGAAGATTCATTGAGCGACCATAAAGAGTTGCCAACCTGGCCTCAGTTGAACGCGTTTCTCTCCAACCGAATACAGATGTTAGAAACGATCACTGATTTTAAAAAACCAAATCAGAAAGAAAATCAGAACTATTCGAAACATCAAACATTTTACACGCAGTCAGAAGGAGAGAAAAAATATATTTGTAAGAAATGCAAGCAGGATCATGCCCTTCGACACTGCAAACATTTCAAGGCTTTGTCACCAAATGAAAGAATAAAGTATGTTTATGCCAACAAATATTGTGCAAATTGTTTGTCTCCAAATCATTTCAAGACAAAATGCGCCAGCAATAAGACGTGTGCAAAATGTCATCAAAAACATCACACAATGATACACTTGGAAAAATCTGAAAGTAAAGGTAATAATTCAAGAGGAAATTACAACTATGCAGAGTTCACTTCAGGTGAAAATGAGCAGTCGACGTCCGGCCATCAAAGGTATACAAGCTTCCACCCTGGAAAAAATAACGTCTCGAACGATACGGTTCAAAATCACTTTGTACAGAACAGCGGTACAACAGTGTTGCCAACAGCGCTAATTGAAATTATTCATGCCGGAGAAACTTTTGTGGTACGAACACAAAAATTACGGCAGTGCAGCAGTAATAGAAGTGAAACATGCTGAATTGGAGCGAAGATGGAACAAATTGGTTGACAGTTTCGAGCATATTATGACCACAGGTGATCTGGAGGAATCTGTCGAGATGGAGGCAACTTCGGAAAAATTTGATGAAGCAACAGGAATCTACGAGGAGTGCAAGGTGAAAATTCTCGAAGCAACGACTGAAGATATAAGGGCAAAGGAGAATGAAACTTCAGCAACGAATGTCACCATGGCATATCAAAGTGCATCAACATTGAAACTTCCACCGTGTGATACACCGCCATTTGAAGGAGGTTATTCAAAGTGGCCAGCTTTCAGAGATATATTCCAAGCTGTGTTTATAAATCATCCAGGATTATCCGAGGCTCAGAAGTTATATCACTTACGATGCAAAACAAGAGGAGAGCCGTTGCAGATTGTTCAGCGTTTCGACCTTGTGGATCAAAATTTCAATTTGGCGTGGGAAGCACTGAGAGATAGGTATGAAAATAAACGTATCTTAGTGCATCAGCAGATGAAAAAATTCTTCGGCATCCAGATCGCTCCCTGCGAAAATCCGAAGTCAATTCGACAAATTCAGAGCAGTATTAATGACAGTGTTTCGATATTCAAATCTTATAAGATCAAAACGGACAATTGGGATCCGATTTTAGTGCATTGGTGTTCTACAAGATTGTCAGAGGAAACGTTGAGAGCCTGGGAAGATTCATTGAGCGACCATAAAGAGTTGCCAACCTGGCCTCAGTTGAACGCGTTTCTCTCCAACCGAATACAGATGTTAGAAACGATCACTGATTTTAAAAAACCAAATCAGAAAGAAAATCAGAACTATTCGAAACATCAAACATTTTACACGCAGTCAGAAGGAGAGAAAAAATATATTTGTAAGAAATGCAAGCAGGATCATGCCCTTCGACACTGCAAACATTTCAAGGCTTTGTCACCAAATGAAAGAATAAAGTATGTTTATGACAACAAATATTGTGCAAATTGTTTGTCTCCAAATCATTTCAAGACAAAATGCGCCAGCAATAAGACGTGTGCAAAATGTCATCAAAAACATCACACAATGATACACTTGGAAAAATCTGAAAGTAAAGGTAATAATTCAAGAGGAAATTACAACTATGCAGAGTTCACTTCAGGTGAAAATGAGCAGTCGACGTCCGGACATCAAAGGTATACAAGCTTCCACCCTGGAAAAAATAACGTCTCGAACGATACGGTTCAAAATCACTTTGTACAGAACAGCGGTACAACAGTGTTGCCAACAGCGCTAATTGAAATTATTCATGCCGGAGAAACTTTTGTGGTACAAACACTTTTAGATGGAGTTTCAGAACGAAGTTTTATTTCTAAACGCATTCAGCAACAGCTACGTTTGCCGGTAGAAAGCCATAATACTCAAATTTCAGGGTTAGGTGGTACTATCGTGGGAAGTTCACATGGAAAATGCAACGTCAAGATCAGATCAAGGCGATCGAACTTCTCCATGAATATTAATGCAATTATCGTGCTGAAGTTAGCCCATTTTCTACCAGCAAATAGAGTTAATATCCAGAATCTTGGAGAATTTTCTACTTTGGACTTAGCAGATCCATATTTTTTTCAACCTTCACCGATAGATATGATTATTGGAAGTGATTATTTACCACTGATTAACATGGAAGGAGTACGTTTAGATACCGTGAGAGGCTTGGAAGCGAGAGAGTCGAGGTTTGGCTGGTACTTATCTGGCCCCATGCCAGCAAGTGAGGTGCACACTTTTTCTACTATAGTTCATGAATGTGATTATACGGCATTAAATGAGCAAATGAAAAAATTTTGGGAAATTGAAGAGGTAGACAGATGCTCACAAGTCTCTGAAAATGATAATTATTGCGAAGAATTTTACAAGAGGACTACTAGTCGAGAAGAAAATGGTCGATATATGGTACGTCTCCCGTTTCGTCCAGAATTTCCTGAAGAAATTTTTTTGGGTGCCTCGAAGAATATCGCAGCTGCACAATATCTACGTATGGAGAAAAATTTGAAGAAATGTCCAGAGTTAAAGGCAGAATATAGCAAGGTCCTACAGGAATATATTGATTTAGACCACATGGAGCCTGTCGTTCACCATGAGCAGAAATCAATTAAACAATTCTCTTTTTTCTTACCACACCATGCTGTAGTCAAGCCCGATAGTATTTCAACAAAGCTGAGGGTAGTTTTCAATGGTTCGAATAAAACCTCAAGTGGATTTTCGTTGAATAATGTTCTTTTTCCTGGACCTACATTACTGGTGGATTTGATGCAAGTTATTCTAGGATGGCGCTTTTACAAATTTGTCTTCACCGGCGACATCCAGAAAATGTACCGCCAAGTCTTGCTACACCCTGAAGATCGGAAATACCAATTGATTCTATTTCGCCCTAATGAAAACGAAGATATAAAAACTTACCAACTCAAAACGGTTACCTTTGGGATCAATTGTGCTCCATTTCTGGCTTTAAGAACCCTAATTCAACTGAGCGAAGATTGTCACGAAACAAAGAAGCATGCTGCAGATATTCTCAAAAACGAGACATATGTTGACGATGTGCTGTCAGGAGGACACATTGAAAAATTGATTGGGATGAGGCTGTTTTGCCACATCTGATGATAATCTGGAATACTTTTATTGAAAATTTACCACATATTGCTACCTTGAAAATCCCTAGGTGGGTAGGTTTTTCTCCAGGTAAAAGGGTCCAAGTGCATGGCTTTTGTGACGCTTCGGAGAAGGCCTATTGCGGCGCAATATACATCCGTGTTGAAAGCGGCAAGGGCGACATCACCAGTCACCTACTGGTGGCAAAGACCAGAGTTGCACCTTTGAAAAGTATTACTATACCCAAGTTGGAATTATGTGGTGCAGTATTGATGGCAAGACTGATGAACACCCTGAATGTTCGATGTTCATACGAGAGGTTTATGTGGACGGATTCTTCCATTGTCTTAGGATGGTTACAAAAGTCACCACAGGCCCTTAAGACATTCGTCGCAAACCGAATTACGGAAATCAACCGAATTTTTGATGTACAGTCCTGGAGACATGTCAAAACCGAAGACAACCCCGCTGACCTCGGAACTCGTGGCTGTACTCCCCAAGAGCTCACGCAACACTTTCTATGGTGGCATGGACCCACATGGCTACAACAACCATCAGAAGCGTGGCCAAAACCAAGAATTTTCGATCCCACTGACCTAGAGACAAAAAAGGCTTCAAACTTTCATATCGAAATTGAAAATGAAGATATAACCGGTAGATTTTCCTCACTCAACAGGGCTATAAGAGTTGTATGCCAAATATTCCGCTTCATTCGACGGTGCAGAAAGGAAACTCCCTGAGTCCACGACCTTATCGACCGCAGAAATCACATTGGCCAAACAGAGATTGATTGCTTTGGCACAAAGAACTTACTATGCTCAAGAATATGAAAAGCTGCAAATGAAGATGCCCCTAAATAAGAAAAGTTCGATCCTGACGTTGACGCCATTTCTCGACAAAAATGACTTGATCCGGGTGGGCGGTCGGTTAGATAATGCAGGTTTGAGTTATAATGAACGGCATCCAGTTTTGATCCCAGAAAAATCACACTTCGCTCACCTATTCGTAAAATACACGCATGAAATTATGCTCCATGCTGAACACCATATAATGCTTTGAGCAATCAGACAAGGTTTTTATATCCCTCGACTTCGAAACGCAATAAGAAAATGTATAAGAGTATGCAGGACTTACACAATCTACAAAAGAAAGGTCCATAACCAGATTATGGCCGCGCTTCCCCCTGAACGTGTCAACTTCTCTCTACCTTTCACTTAGACAGGCGTTGACTTTGCTGGCCCCTTTAGCATTAAATCTTCGCCACTAAAAAACTCTAAGTTACTGAAAGGCTACGCAGCAGTGTTCGTTTGCTTTTCTACACGCGCTGTTCACCTTGAAACATGCTCCGACCTCTCAGCCGAAGCCTTCCTTGCCGTATTCGCACGGTTCATCGGTCGCAGAGGTCTCCCGAAAACCATGTTCTCCGATAACGGCCGCAACTTCGTTGGCGCGAATCGCAAACTTTTGCAAGAACATGCTCAGTTCCTCAAGTCGATTGGAGACAGCCTCATTGCAAGGTACAGCACGCCAGGATTCAATTGGACTTTTATCCCTCCATACGCTCCACATATGGGTGGCCTCTGGGAGGCCGCTGTGAAGAGCATGAAGTCGCACTTAAAAAAGGTTGCTTCCAAAACGAACTTCACCTTTGAAGAATTTACAACCCTGCTTGTTCGTATTGAAGCCGTTTTGAACTCTCGTCCATTATGTTCAACTTCTGGGAATCCCGGTGAACTTCTCCCATTGACACCCGGTCACTTCTTGCGTGGTGCTCCGGTCACAGCTCCTCCATTGAAGTTCATGTCATATATCAACTGTTGGCAGAGGTTAAAAATATTGTTCCACATGTTTAGTCAGCGTTGGAAGGCAGAGTATATCACCGAGTTGCAGCGCCGTTATAAATGGAAGACTTGCCGGATCAACCTAAAAGAGGGTGACTTTGTTGTCGTTAAGGAAGACGGCCTCCCTCCAACAGAATGGTGTCTAGGGCGAATCACGAAAGTCTTTCACGGTAAAGACAATAATATAAGAGTTGCTGAAATTAAGACAACGAATGGATTAATCGTACGCTCTATCGCCAAGCTCTGCGTTCTCCCTACCACAGAACCCCCTTCTCTTCCAAATGCCACAATTAACCCAAACACAAATACCACTTCTCGTCCTAAAACCACAGCAAAAACCGAATAACCGAAAGATTAATCATTCCAATGGTCAAATCCCTGATGCACGTTTCTCATTGTCCATATTTGTTCTTTTCTTCTCTTTTCATTCACAGATACAACATGGCTGAAGCAAACCCCAAACCACGATGCTTCCTATGTGGCCGCAATCACCCTCTCAAGTACTGCCTAACATTCCGGAAAATGCTTTTCCATGAGCGCCGAACTGCGTTAGAGAGACAAAACGTTTGTCTCAACTGCTTTGGGTTCGGACACAACCGTTCATCATGCCCGTCCAAAAACCGCTGCGAGGTATGTAAAGCCAACCACCATTCGATGATCCACCGTCCAAGATCTGAATGGAACTCTAGCCGCGAAGACGTGTCCGACAGTGAACCCACTGTCCACCTGACGATTCGAGATGAAACCCAAAGAGCTATCGAGCCACTCCCGTTCGCTGACCGCCTCACTACATTCGAGGGTGCAACACCAGCCAACTGGCAGCGACCCGATTCATCAGAACCCAGCCGTGATATTGTTCCTGTGGTTCAGTGCCAATTGTTGTCAAGCGGTCGCCAGGCATTAGTGACTCTCTTGGTATGCGCTGAAGTCCCTAAATCGCATTTGGTCTACGGCAGCGTGATTAATTTGTTCGACAGATCACCACTGACCAGTACGGTGTCCTATGGCACCCTTGAAGTACTTCTCCCTGAAGGTAAAATCCCGCATAAATTCGTCATGGTGGAAAAGTTACGATTGTATGTGCCTCCAGCCATCCAGCAAAGCAATCTTATGGTTTATGCAGACGGTCGTAAAATAGCTCACCCTTAGCCTCATAACTACAAGCAAATCGACGGCGTTATTGGCAACGATCTCTTAGAGGTGCTTATTAAAGGAGACGTGGAGAAGTCTGGCAAAAATCCGAATATAAGGACCCAAGAGACTGTATTTGGGGTGGTCTTTAGTGGAACATGGGCCAGAAGCAACATTCCCTTTGTGAAGACGTTGGCTGAACTAGGTACCCGCTAAGATGGCCCCTTCGGCATATCATCTCCGGCATCATCCCCACTCTAAGGCCGGGAGTATGTTGAAGCCATGTTCAACCCGGAACAGATGAGTCCCCCTGACTCATCTGAAGGTTAATTGTCACTTATATTTCATTTTTCATTAATTTCATCTGTATTTGTTTTCTTAATTTTGCTAGTTTTAGTACTTATCTCTTTTTTCATTTCTTTTACATGTATAAGTTACATACATGACGCTAGGAGCGTCATTAAATTGAATTACCGCCATTTGTATTTTAGTCTTAAGAAACCATTCAATAAAGCAAGAAGCTTTACTTTTGTTGATCTCCTGAATTTGAAAATTGGTTTCATTTTTGGGAAAATCAAAATTTGGAATCCTGTCTCTCTGTCAGGATTCATAAATAACAAAATCCTGTCTCTCTGTCAGGATTAAACAGTACAATTTGAAGATTTATGATCATGTTACTCCCAATGCTGTTGAGTTTTTAGGTAGCACTTTTGAAATATTTATTGATATCAGATTAATTTTACTTTTTTTATAGAATTACTAGCTGACCCGGCGAACTTCGTACCGCCTAACAGTCGATTCTTCAATTTTGTTTTTTTTAAGGTAATATGTCAACAATGACATTATGTCAAAAATTAAAAGTTATAAAACACTCAAAATTCTTTCAATAGTCCATAAAAAATCACAATGAAAAACATTATGATACGTAGTTATTTTATTTTATTGTATTTTTACTTATTCTAAATTAAGTTTAATTTTTATTGTAGTACTTTATGGTACACGATATTTTTTGTTTGATTGCCTGGCGCGTAAACAAACAGAGCAGATGGTTTTCCAACACGGGAACAGGCAACATACAATTGACCATGGGAGAAACATGGGTTTTATAAATTAATACCACAAACACTTAATGACTGCCCCTGGGATTTGTTTATAGTCATAGCGAAAGCAAGCCGTACTGGAAACTGCAGTCGTTTAAACTGGAATGGTACGTCAGTCGGAATCATGGATGCGGGGTATCAAAACGTCCAAATCGGTCCAACCGTTCTCAAGTTTTGCGCTTAGCAACACATTCATTATATTATAGATATTCTTTAAAAAGTGTATGGAATGTGTTCCTATTCCTGAAACCTATGAGTACAATGGCTCTGGAGGTGGAAGCAATGGTATCAATTTCACCTTTCCATTTGCGCAACACAATCCATTGGCTACATTTTTATATTTCAATGCCTTACAATATTGGCAAACTGAGTTCATAGGCCCAATTGCAACACAGTTGTAGGCACTGTAATCAATTGACATATCGTAACAGAAAGCAGCTCGATTCAAACTTGCACCATTATTAGTCGAATGCCGCGCTTCACGGGTCTGTCTTAACTTAATTCTTTCACGTTCATTGCGATCTTCACGTTCCTGGGCAGTACGATTAGATTGATAATTAATTTGATTCGTTGCATTTCGGGTTCTTCTGCCTAAATTTGTCCGCCGCCTTATAGGAGGCATATTTAGTAAGTCAGAAACACACAACACTTTTTTAATTTTATAGAAACTTGTGGCTTTTAGATTTAGTAATATTATAGATGCACAGCAAAGAGACGTTTTTGATAAAAAAATTAATTTTTACTTTTTAGTATTATTACAATGTCGGAACACGTGATTCTTTAGTTTATCTAAAATCTTGTAACCACTTATCTATCTTTCTGTGACAGTTTGTTATCTACAAACCAGTGCTGCTCACACTTACAGCAACTACATCCAAACAACTGTTTGAGTCAAAGCTGTTACTTTTTTTGTTGATTTCAGAACCTGTATTTATTTTTTCCACCTTAACATCGTTCAAAAGCATGGAATAATGAGATAAAATGCAAAATTTCGTCGAAATTTTGTGTTTTTTTAAATTTTTTGCGTTTTTCGAGTTTTCCACTAATTTTTTTTTATTTTTCCATTTGAAAAGCCATTCCGGAACAATTCCATACAACATTTCATACAAACGTCCATGTTCTGCAAGACAAAGTAATGTAAAAGTGGAATCTTTCCGAGAAATCAGTGATGCGCAATTCATTTCAGAAGAACGTTTTTAGATGCACAAATCTTCAAATATTGACAGCTAATGTATTGTGCTGGCATATCACATATGAGCAAAATTGGGAAAAATAGTGTAGTGTAGACACAAACCTTTTTAATTGCATACTTTAGGGGTGAACAAAATGTTGAGCAAAATCGGAGTTCACGTAGAGTACTATTCAGTTATGTATTGTGCTACATACTAAAACAAATGACTTCTATTTATTTCTTCACCTTATGTTATAACGTATTCTACGTTTACATTTACGGCCGCGTCTCTGACGCAGCCTACTGTGTTTTTATTTTTTTTAAACCCCGTACTGAGAAAATACCTTTCTAACAAAGTACAAACCATCAAAATCGGTTTGGCTAATCTCGAGTAGATGAAAAAGGAAAATTGAAAACAATCGAAAAAAACCTGTCGTAACACGCTGTGTGGTAAAAATAAGACATTTTGAAATTTTGATTTTTTAACGTTTTTTTTTTTTGACTTTTTTTATTTAAAATTTTTTATTTTTTTAAACCCCGTACTGAGAAAATACCTTTCTAACAAAGTATAAATCATCAAAATCGGTTTGGCCAATCTCGAGTAAATGAAAAAAGAAAATTGAAAAAAATCGAAAATAAACCTGTCTAAACACGCTGGGTGGTAAAAATCAGACATTTTCAAATTTTGATATTTTGAAGTTCTTTTTTTAAAACCCGTGCTGAGAAAATACCTTTCCAACAAAGTACAAAACATCAAAATCGGTTTGGCCAATCTCGAGTTATGGGATTACATCGCTTCGGACACTTTCTTTTATATATATAGATAAGTTATTATATTACTCATAAGTTAGTAAAAACTGTCTTTAAGTAGTAGTACTTTACAATCGATTTGGCTATTGAAGGCTTACAGATTATGTTAAATAAATGAAATGAAATAAAATCTTGGATTGATGGAACCCTAGAGCAGATACAAGCTGGAAATTGCCATAACATAGTCCTACAGGCGGAAATACAATAATTACAGAATGTGTGAGCTGGCTTAGAGCAAACACAAGACCAACAAATGTAAATATGTTTACAGATAGCCAAATGTCTATTAAGGCAATAACGTCTAAAACGGTAAAATCAAGGACAGTTTTATATTGTAAAATCGCGATTAACTCTTACTCTATATATGACACAATATGCATCATATGGGTGCCTAGTCATCACAGAGTAAGATGAAACGAGAAAACCCATGCCTTGGCCCTACTCTCCAGGCACTTGCAATAAACCTAGAGACTGTGAAATCTTTCGGAGCTACGCATCCTGAGCTAAAAAGATGGGCGACAGACTCCCATATCACGCTATGAAATAGTGAAACCTTTGGGAAAACGACAAGAATCTTGTGGGGTGAACCAAACGAGAATAAAACCAAAACTAAGCAACAGAGAACCTAGTAAGATAATGGTTATCCTTACAGGGCATATAGGCTTACAAGCGTATCTACACGAAATAGGAGTAGTAGACAACAGCGTCTGTAGGGCATGCTGAGAGGATGACGACACTTTGGAGCATTTCATTTGCCATTGCCCAGCGTACGCAAACAATATATCCCGTGGGAAATTATTGTGTAACAGACTTATATCAACTCAGGGGCGCAGACTGGAAAATAATAAAGGATTATGTCAACAGTACAGAGTTCCTAAAATAACTTCTCTGTACAAATCCATAGAACAGTTACAGCGAACAACAAGCCGAATACTGGATTACGTTTAAGGACATAACTGACATAAGATGAGTCCACATACCTTATTTTTGGTTATTCAAGGGTTGTGAACTAGTGTTACGTCAGTTGAGATTCAGTGTGGAAAGTTGTGAGGTCGACCGAGACTTCTTAATAATGATGCAGGTTTTGTTGCACCACTCGCAGCCTTGTAGGTCTTTTCAGGTTTCGAGAGCCTAAACCGAAGTACACTACACCCTCGCTAAATCTCTATCCCTTCCCAGGTTCCCCTTACAAGCCATTGAATCTACTAACTTCCATTGGCATGTAAGTAGCTCCTCATTCTGCTTCTCCAATACTCAAGATGAATAAAATTAAAATAAAAATCAGTGCTCCACCAATTTGGTTGTTTTACCCGGAACTATATAACATTACATCATGATTGACGTCAGCTTATCAACTTGTAGCTCTAGTTGTGTATCCACTTCCACGAACATATCTCTTCCCAGAGATGGATTTTAAGTGCGCACTAAATTCATCCCTGTTTGTGCTTCTCGGATTTTTATTATAAACCTGTTATGGTTAGAAAAGGAACAGTCCGGAGTCACCCTCAACTTTTCCACTAGATGACTCTTGATAGTCAGTGTCAAATCTATAACCGTCTCCCTGTCTCTAATCTGAAACGCCGGCGTATTGCCCCTGTTACAGATTATAAGGTCTAAAATCGATTCACCCCTCTTATTGATTTCTCTGCTTCGCCATTGACAGTGATGGACATTAAGCTGAGGCCAATAGTAACATAGATTTACCATGCTTACTACCGTGTGTCACCAGAGCTAAAATTGTGAGTCATGTCTAGATTAAGATCAGTATTAGCTCCACTGCGGGTCATAACTTTTTCATCCCCAGAAGGAGAGAACCGGATAAAACCTTTGGCACTAAGTCCGCATCCACTATTTGTGGTTATCCAAGGCTCCTGGACTAGTGTCACATCAGTGAGAAATGGTGTGAGGTCGGCCGAGGCTGCTTCACAATGATGCAGGTTTATTTGCACCACTCGCAACCTTGTAGGTCCTTTCAGATTTCGGTCTGTTATTTCCTTAATCTATGTTCACTACAATCTCAATCTGGAATGTAATTTCAAATCCACAACGAATCCGAAATCCTAATCTACTACCTTTAATTGGCTTGTAAGGATCTCCTCATTCTGCTTCCCCTATACTCAAGATGAATAAAAGCACAAACAAAACAGTTTCATAAAAGAAGCAATTTTAATATCGATTATCAAATCGAAACTTCTAATGATTTGTCCTTTTTCTATATTCATTGTCTGGAATACTGAATAAATCAATACCTAAAATCCGATCGAATATCTCCTAATTAAAATAGCTCTTCCATGTTTCATTTACTTAGTACTTCTTTCTCCCTAACTTGGACCTTCTGTTTATCGGCATCAAACTTATAATGTTTTTTCTTGAAAGAGTAAAATAGCACATCGACATCGTTGGTGCTATCACATCAAATAAGCTGATTATTGACTCGCAAATATCACAGGTATAATAAATTTTATGAATTGATACACGCATTGATGAACGATGTAACAAAAATAATAACTACAATTAAGAACTAAAGATTTTTGTTCATGGTTAGAAAATTCTCATTAACTAATATTGAATATTAACTTACGACTAATTTCACATCATACAATTATTTATATTATTATAAAAAACTGGACTGCACTACACAATTAATAAACAATCATATTAATTATTAACCGCCCGGTAGGAGAGTTGGTAGCGTGCTTACCTATCAGCGTGGGGGTAGTGGGCTATATTCCTACCAGAGGCTTTGGTATGTCGCTGCAATAGTCTAGCCATATGATCTCTGTCATACGGTTTACCCTTGGACCCAAAATTAGAATACAAATGTACTTTGTATTAATTATTAGTAATAATAAATCTATCTATATTATATATCTGTAAATAAAAATTAATTGACGCATGTATGTTACTTAATAACTCGAGAACGCCTGGACGTATTTGGCTACTCTTTACTGTTGTAGTCGTAGTTTCAACGACAAGGTTTGTATGAAATAAAATTTGCAAACCCCATTTGTATTGAATTTCATTTCTGAATGACGAAAAATGGAAAAATCGCTGTGAAAAACTCAGACGATTCAAAAAACGATTGACTCGACGTTCCAATTCAAGCGCGACCAGTTTACAGTCGCCTTCAATTCGCAATGACGACGATTTTCCCCGTTTTTTACATTGACATGCTCGACAGTCGGTAAATCAGGAAAGACAAAAAAGGTGGTTTATCAAGATTTGGGATTATTGCATTTAAATCATAAGCAACCTTTTTAAAATAAGAAATTCCAATTTAGTGGTTATAAAACATCACAGGCCAACTACGATTTGACTGGATGGGTGCACACCTCTAGTTTTTACTAATATACAGCCTTCTCCCGAATAATTGAGCCCTAAGTTATCTATAGGATTTGGTTTGGGCACTCAGCTTTCTGGGAGCGGGCCCCCATGCCACCCCATATTTTTTTTTACAATTTTTGCGATTATTTTTATTCTCACCATAAGGGGGAATGTACATTCCTCTTCAAAATATTGATATCGGATATGAACTATTCGAAATATTGTTTATTCCTCTACGGCAAATTTTTACCTCTTAATTAGATTTTGAGATAAAAATCAAAACACACCAAAGCTGTGAAAAGATCGTATTTTGTACCTATTTAAAAAACCATAGCATTTTTAATGTCGATAAATGTACAATTGAAAGTGATTTCTTGGTCCTTTATTGAATTTTTGATGAATTTGTGGGGCTATAACAATCTCGAGATCGTGATTTCCCGAAAGACGATAATTAAAAATAGTCTTAAAAAATCTAAAATCAGTGTAAAAGCAAGGAATTTCATAAAATATTCATTTTATTTATTTTCATGTAAGTATAAATATTACTATTTCAATAATTTAAAAAAAAAATAGTTTACAAAAAAAATTAAAAAAAAGGAAATCAAACTAATTCAAATTATACTTATTAAAATAGGGGGAAAAAGGGAAAACATTATTTACCAAAATGCTGTTTTGAAAAACATAGGCTGTTAATGGCTTCGTCTGATAATTGCGTACAATTGGAAAATTGAAACACAAACTGGAGTGAATTGGTATGTGGTTCTGCGTAACAGTATGGTCGTTTTAGCTTGTTGCTATGTCATGTAGTGTGCGATTCTGTGTAACAGAACGTACTGTGTAACGTCCTGGCAATTCCTTATGTGTTTTTCGTATTTTGATATTTTGAAAGCAACTTCTTTTTTTTCGTATTTTGAAAGTCATTTGAATCTGAAAAGGCAATAAGAAAACTTCTTCTTCTTCTTCTTCAACTTCTTTTTTGTTTTTCGTATTTTGAAAGTCATTTGTTTTGGAAAAGGCAATAAGAAAAACAAAAAAATACAAAAAAAAAAAAATCCGTTTTCGGTTATTTTTTTTTTGGGAATAAGTGTAACATAAAAATATTACAAAAGGTCCATGGAATGTGTTGTCTCGGCGTAAGCGGATAAATGAAGATAATTTTAAATGCCTAACCATATGAAGCTGCCCTCACAGCAATGATATTCAAAGCGATAGGCGAATGGATGGAAAGCCATCACAGATCATAACATCAAAAACTAACTGAGCATCAGTACCGGATAAAATACCTGTAACATCAATAGTGGTTGAGTGTAAAACCCTAATACCGGACATACAATCTCAAAGCTTATCTCCTCCTCCTCAAAGCTTATCTGATTAACGGCCCTTTAGCATTCTCCCAGCCCTATCAAAAGTGTTGGAAGTACTTTGTGTTCACCTTAAATGGCTCCAATATCGAAAATGTTGGGTGTTTAAAGATCTTGGGATTTCATATTGATGACAATCTGAAGTTTGATTATCACATAAATAATGTTGTCTCGAAGATAGTTTCTGGCTCTTCCTATTATGGTACGAAAACGAGTTGCGGAAACTTTGCTAATGCCACATATATAATACGGCTTGGTGGTATTTTCGGGGACATGAGCGGGAAATCTCAACCGCTTCAAGATGTGCTTTAACCGCATAGTCCGTTATGTGTACAATTTGAAGATTTATGATCATGTTACTCCCAATGCTGTTGAGTTTTTAGGTAGCACTTTTGAAATATTTATTGATATCAGATTAATTTTACTTTCTTTTATATATATAGATGAAATTTAGAAAGCCTTTCTATTTAGTTTCAAAATTTGGTGTTGGTAATTCGGAGAGGACGCATTCCTTATTGGTGCCTAGTTTGAGACATTGATGATGCAAAGGTCATTTCAGGTAAGGGTGTAAGAATACGGTACAACAGAATTCCATATGAGCACCGGCATTTTTCGTTATCATGTAATAAATTTAAAGAATTAATTATGACTAATTTATAAGACTCTCCAGGAATCGCACATGTTAATGGTACATTTTTGCTAGCACTGCCTCCATCCATACTCGTGTTAAATATAAATTTAAGACTTTCAAATATGATATTATATTATGTTATTATGTTACTCATAAGTTAGTAAAAACTGTCTCTAAGTAGTAGTACTTTATAATCGATTTGGCTATTGAAGGCTTACATATTATGTTAAATAAATTAAATGAAATAAAATCTTGGATTGATGGAACCCTAGAGCAGATACAAGCTGGAAATTGCTGTTAGGCAGATGGTCCGAAACAAGGAAAAATGGCGGGGCTGGTAACAACCGGGAACCGAACTATTATTCCGCCTGCCAGGCCATAACATAGTCCTACAGGCGGAAATACAATAATTACAGAATGTTTGAACTGGCTTTGAGCAAACACAAGACCAACAAATGTAAATATTTTTACAGATAGCCAAATGGCTATTAAGGCAATAACGTCTAAAACGGTAAAATCAAGGACAGTTTTATATTGTAAAATGGCGATTAACTCTTACTCTATATATGACAATATGCATCATATGGGTGCCTGGTCATCACAGAGTAAGATGAAACGAGAAAACCCATGCCTTGGCCCTACTCTCCAGGCACTTGCAATAAACCAAGAGACAATAAACCTAGAGACTGTGATATCTTTCGGAGCTACGCATCCTGAGCTAAAAAGATGGGCGACAGACTCCCATATCACGCTATGAAATAGTGAAACCTTTGGGAAAACGACAAGAATCTTGTGGGGTGAACCAAACGAGAATAAAACCAAAACTAAGCAACAGAGAACCTAGTAAGATCATGGTTATCCTTACAGGGCATATAGGCTTACAAGCGTATCTACACGAAATAGGAGTAGTAGACAACAGCGTCTGTAGGGCATGCGGAGAGGATGACGACACTTTGGAGCATTTCATTTGCCATTGCCCAGCGTACGCAAACAATAAATCCCGTGGGAAATTATTGTGTAACAGACTTATATCAACTCAGGGACGCAGACTGGAAAATAATTAAGGATTATGTCAATATTACAGAGTTCCTAAAATAACTTATCTGTACAAATCCATGGAGTTCATGGGGGTGTATGTCATAAGGTAAAGTTACTGATCGGTTCAACTTGGTGAACCCAGTGCGATCCTTATCGACTACATCTCAAGTCGTCTTCACAGACCTCCACGTGGTAACTCCTGGGCAACGGCGTTTTTGGCAACCGCCAAGACGACGGCTAACGTGTGAGCGGCGAACCTTCCTCAGGTTAAGAGGTTGGAGTTGGGCTTGTAACCCGCTTCCCAAAAAAAAACAACAATGAAAGCTAAGAAAAATGATAAAATACGGACTCCCCCTAATGTTGACGACCACCGCAAACGTTTAAAGGACCATGATTTACGGATATGCACTTGGAATGTACGAACACTTCTCAGACCAGGTGCCTCTATCCAACTGGCGGATGTCCTCGAAGAACACAGAGCTGACATCACCGCAATTCAGGAGATAAGATGGAAAGGGCACGGCGTAAATAAAATGAGAAACTGCGATATTTATTACAGCTGCCATGAAAGCAAGCACCAGTTTGGATGCGGATTTGTTGTGAACAAAAGAGTACGTCACCTTGTCGCCGGTTTCACACCAGTGGATGAACGGCTGGCCACAATCCGCATCAAGGCTAAGTTTTTCTTTATTAGCCTGATTTGTGCTCACGCGCGGACGGAAGAGAAAGACGAAGAGACCAAAGATAAGTTTTACGAGCGCCTAGAGCAAACATACGACCGTTGTCCCGGCCATGACATTAAAATTGTTCTCGGGGATTTTAATGGCAAAGTAGGCAGGGAAAACATCTTTGGTCCCACCGTCGGTAATTTCAGCCTCCACAATGACACCTCTGATAACGGAATGAGGCTGATCGATTTCGCCGCCGCAAGGAATATGGTTATCAGCAGCACCAGGTTTAAGCATCGCGAAACCCATAAGGCAACATGGCTGTCACCTGATGGAAAGACGAAAAACCAAATCGATCATGTTGTGATAGACGGAGGGCATGCATCGAGCGTGCTGGACGTACGGACTTTCCGAACTGCAAATATTGATTCGGACCACTACCTTGTAGCAGCCAAGGTACGCACCCGTTTAAGTGCAGCAAAACCCGTACGTAACAGCACCAAACGAAAGCTAGACGTCGAAAAGCTGCAATTGCAACCGACAGCACAAGCCTACTCCGCGAAGCTATCTCATCTCCTCCTGCTAAACCCTCCTCCTCCCGATGATATCAGGGTCAGATGTCCACCCCCTAACCCAGATGAGGTCAAAGCAGCAATATCCCGGCTTAAGAACAACAAGGCCGCAGGTGCTGATGGAATCCCAGCAGAGCTGTATAAGACCGGAGGTGAACAGCTGATAAGGTGCATGCATCAGCTAGTCTGCACCATCTGGGAGAATGAATGCATGCCTAATGATTGGAACCTCAGCGTACTATGCCCAATTCACAAGAAAGGAGACAAAACCGTTTGCGCCAACTACCGCGGAATAAGTCTCTTATCCATCTCATATAAAATACTATCTAGCATATTGTGTGAAAGATTGAAGCCAAAACTCGAAGAACTGATTCAGCCCTATCAGTGTGGCTTCAGGCCGAATAAATCCACCGTCGACCAAATCTTCACACTTCGCCAGATCCTGGAAAAGACCCATGAAATGCAAAGCGATACATACCATCTATTCATCGACTATAAAGCCGCCTTCGACACGCCGATAAGAGAAAAATTGTTTGAAACCATGTCTGCGTATGAGATCCCATCGAAACTTGTACGCCTCTGTAGAATGACTCTGAGTGACACTAGATCCTCAGTAAAAATAGGAAGCGACCTCTCCGAACCATTCACTACAACAAGAGGTCTTCGACAAGGTGACAGCTTATCGTGCAACTTCTTCAATATATTAATGGAGAAAATATTGGAAAAAGCCGAAGTTAACAAAACAGGCACAGTGAACACCAAAGGCCACATACTACTCGCATATGCAGACGACATTGACATCGTCGGTAAGATAGAGCGAGATGTAACTGGTGCTTTTTCCAGAATTGAGAAGGAATCAGCGAAGATGGGTCTAATTGTGAACGAGGACAAAACAAAATTTATGCTTGCCACTGCTAGGCAAACGTCGCGGCGAAAGAAAGGCGACATAGTGAAGGCCGGCAATTGCAACGTCGAGGTAGTGGAAGAATTTGTATACCTCGGCTCCGCCATTAATAGAAATAATAATGTCAGCATCGAAATAAAGCGAAGGATCGTGCTGGCAAATAGATGTTATTTCGGGCTCAACAAACAATTCAGGAACAGAGCCCTCTCTCGTCGAACTAAAATAACACTGTACAACACTCTTATTCTGCCTGTGCTTCTTTATGGCGCTGAAGCATGGGTACTGGCGAAAGCAGATGAAGCTGTGCTGGGTGTTTTTGAGAGAAAAATCCTTCGAAAAATCTATGGCCCGATCTGTGTTAACGAGGAGTATAGACGTCGAACGAACCGTGAACTGTATGAGCTATATCCCGACATGAACGTAGTCAAGCGCATCAAAATACAGCGATTGCGCTGGCTGGGTCATGTCGGTCGAATGAATACAAACGCTCCAGCCAGAAAGGCGTTGGACGACAACTACCACGGAAAGCGCAGACAGGGAAGACCGAGACTCCGGTGGAGGGACCAAGTGGAAGAAGACATGAAAATCCTTGGTATTACGAACTGGAGAAGACAAGCAGAAGACCGAAATGCTTGGAAATCATTTATTAAGCAGGCCAAGACTAACAACAGGTTGTAGAGCCAACTTAAGTAAGTAAGTAAAGTACAAATCCATGAAACAGTTACAGCGAATAACAAGCCGAATACTGGATTACGTTTAAGGACATAACTGACATAAGCTGAGTCCACATACCTAATTTTTGGTTATTCAAGGGTTGTGGACAAGTGTTACGTCAGTATGAGATTCAGTGTGGAAAGTTGTGAGGTCGACCAAGACTTCTTAGTAATGATGCAGGTTTTGTTGCACTACTCGCAGCCTTGTAGGTCTTGTAGGTTTCGAGAGCCTAAACCCAAGTACACAACACCCTCGCTAAATCTCTATCCCTTCCCAGGCTCCCCTTACAAGCCATTGAATGTACTAACTTCCATTGGCATGTAAGTAGCTCCTCATTCTGCTTCTCCAATACTCAAGATGAATAAAATTAAAATAAAAATCAGTGCTCCACCAATTTGGCTGTTTTACCCGGAACTATATAACATTACATCATGATCGACGTCAGCTTATCAACTTGTAGCTCTAGTTGTTTATCCACTTCCACGAACATATCTCTTCCCAGAGATCGATTTGTGCTTCTCGGATTTTTATTATAAACCTGTTATGGTTAGAAAAGGAACAGTCCGGAGTCACCCTCGACTTTTTCACTAGATGACTCTTGATAGTCAGTGTCAGATCTATAACCGTCTCCCTGTCTCTAATATGAAACGCCGGCGTATTGCCCTTGTTACAGATTATAAGGTATAAAACCGATTCACCCCTCTTATTGACTTCTCTGCTTCGCCATTGACAGTGATGGGCATTAAGCTGAGGCCAATAGTAACATAGATTTGCCATGCCTTTTACCGTGTGTCACCAGAGCTAAAATTGTGAGTCATGACTAGATTAAGCTCAGTATTAGCTCCACTGCGGGTCATAACTTTTTCATCCCCAGAAGGAGAGAAACGGATAAAACCTTTGGCACTAAGTCCGCATCCATTATTTGTTGTTATCCAAGGCTCCTGGACTAGTGTCACTTCAGTGAGAAATGTTGTGAGGTCGGCCGAGGCTGCTTCACAATGATGCAGGTTTATTTGCACCACTCGCAACCTTGTAGGTCCTTTCAGATTTCGGGATGTTATTACCTTAATCTATGTTCACTACAATCTCAATCTGGAATGTAATTTCAAATCCACAACGAATCCGAAATCCTAATCTACTACCTTTAATTGGCTTGTAAAGATCTCCTCATTTTGCTTCTCCTATACTCAAGATGAATAAAAGCAGAAACAAAACAGTTTCATAAAAGAAGCAATTTTAATATCGATTATCAAATAGAAACTTCTAATGATTTGTCCTTTTTTTATATTCATTGTCTGGAATACTGAATAAATCAATACCTATAATCCGATCGAATATCTCCTAATTAAAATAGCTCAACCATGTTTCATTTACTTAGTACTTCTTTCTCGTGACATACCAAGCTGCGCAAGGTATAATTTTTATACACCCTAACTAGGACCTTCTGTTTACGCCGGCATCAAACTGTTAATGCTTTTTCTTGAAATCGACATCGTTGGTGCTATCACACCAAATACGCTGATTATTGACTCCCAAATATTACAGGTAGCCTCCTAATAAACTTTAAATTTCAGTAATTTTTTTACCCTCGTTTTAATAAATTCTATGAATTGGTACACGCATTGATGAACAATGTAACAAAAATAATAACTATAATTAAGAACATAAAGATTTTTGTTTATGGTTAGAAAATTCTCATTAACTAATATTGAATTTTAACTTACGACTAAGTTCACATCATACAATTATTTATATTATTATAAAAAACTGGACTACACAATTAATAAACAATCATATAAATTATTAACCGCCCGGTAGGAGAGTTGGTAGCGTGCTTACCTATCAGCGTGGGGGTAGTGGGCTATATTCCTACCAGAGGCTTTGGTATGTCGCTGCAATAATCTAGCCATATGATCTCTGTCATCCGGTTTACCCTTGGACCCAAAATTAGAATAAAAATTTACTTTGTATTAATTATTAGTAAGAATAAATCTCTCTATATTATATATCTATAAATAAAAACCAGTAAAAACGTTGCAGTCGGATAAACCGACTGATATATACCCTCACCCTCAGTAAAAACATACAAGTCTCTATTCCAAAGTACCGGAAAGTCAAGCGTGGCTACTATCATTGGATGTAACCTCTGATGAAATGTCATAATAGCAATCTCAAAATACCGAATGTTACAGACTTCCAAGTTTTTGTCCAAGATTTAGTCTAACTATACGTATACTAAATACAAAATTTGGGCAAGATGTCGTTGGGTATATTGGTGTTATTACACGATTTCTATGGTAGGCGGGATGGTACATTTGTATGGGAGGTACCAGAAGGGGAGTTGCCAGACTGTCAAGTTTTTGTCCAAAACTTAGTCTAACTATAGGCGGGATTGGTACATTTGTATGGGAGGTACCAGAAGGGGAGTTGCCAGATTTCCAACTTTTTGTCCAAAACTTAGTCTAACTATACGTTTACTAACTACAAAATTTGGGCAAGATCGCGTTGGATATATTGGTGTTATTACACGATTTCTAAGGTAGGCGGGATGGTACATTTGTATGGCAGGTACCAGAAGGGGAGTGGACAGACTTCCAAGTTTTTGTCCAAGATTTAGTCTAACTATACGTATACTAAATACAAAATTTGGGCAAAATCGCGTTGGATATATTGGTGTTTGTCCAAAACATAGTGCAGTTATACCTTTACTAAATACGGAATTTGGGGAAGATCGCGTGAGTCATGTTGATAGTATTACACGGTTTATAGGGGGCGGGATGGTACATTTGTATGGCAGGTACCAGAAGGGGAGTTGCCAGATTTCCAACTTTTTGTCCAAAACTTAGTCTAACTATACGTTTACTAACTACAAAATTTGGGCAAGATCGCGTTGGATATATTGGTGTTATTACACGATTTCTAAGGTAGGCGGGATGGTACATTTGTATGGGAGGTACCAGAAGGGGAGTTGCCAGACTGCCAAGTTTTTGTCCAAAACTTAGTCTAACTATACGTATACTAAATACAAAATTTGGACAAGATGTCGTTGGGTATATTGGTGTTATTACACGATTTCTAAGGTAGGCGGGATGGTACATTTGTATGGCAGGTACCAGAAGGGGAGTGGACAGACTTCCAAGTTTTTGTCCAAGATTTAGTCTAACTATACGTATACTAAATACAAAATTTGGGCAAAATCGCGTTGGATATATTGGTGTTATTACACGATTTCTAAGGTAGGCGGGATGGTACATTTGTATGGGAGGTACCAGAAGGGGAGTTGCCAAACTGCCAAGTTTTTGTCCAAAACTTAGTCTAACTATACGTATACTAAATACAAAATTTGGACATGATGTCGTTGGGTATATTGGTGTTATTACACGATTTCTAAGGTAGGCGGGATGGTACATTTGTATGGCCGGTACCAGAAGGGGACTGGACAGACTGCCAAGTTTTTGTCCAAAACATAGTGCAGTTATAGCTTTACTAAATACGGAATTTGGCCAAGATCGAAGTGGGCGTATTGATATTATTACACGATTTCTAAAGTGGGCGAAATTGCAGATTTGTATGGTAGGTACCTGAAGGGGTGTGGCCATATAGCCCATATGCAATCCCATAAGCAGTTATTAAGCCATGCCAAATTTCAGAGTGATTGCTTAACTCTTTCGAAAGTTATCGTGCGTACCAGCAGGACAGATGGACGGACAGACGGACATGGCTCAAACGATTTAGAAAGTCATGAATCGAATTTGGTCCAAAGAGACTTGGGTTCTAAAGTGAATATTTCTAGGTGTTACACTTTTGAGCCGTATCAAATGATATATACCCTCCTACCCGTAGGGTGAGGGTATAATTAATTGACGCATGTATGTTGCTTAATAACTCGAGAACGCCTGGACGAATTTGGCTACTCTTTACGGTTGTAGTCGTAGTTTCAACGACAAGGTTTGTATGAAATAAAATTTGCAAACCCCATTTAAAAAAATGCGATAAATCAAAATATTATTTTTGTATTGAATTTCATTTCTGAATGACGAAAAATGGAAAAATTGCTGTGAAAAACTCAGACAATTCAAAAAACGATTGACTTGACGTTCCAATTCAAGCGCGTCCAGTTTACAGTCACCTTCAATTCGCAATGACGACGATTTTCCTTGATTTTTACATTGACATGCTCGACAGTCGGTAAATCAGGAAAGACGAAAAAGGTGGTTTATCAAGCTATGTGATTATTGCATTTCTTTCCAAGAAATTGACTATCTATTCAATGCACGTAACTAGTAACATAGTAACATAGATTTGCCAATAGTAACATAGATTTGCCATGCCTTTTACCGTGTGTCACCAGAGCTAAAATTGTGAGTCATGACTAGATTAAGCTCAGTATTAGCTCCACTGCGGGTCATAACTTTTTCATCCCCAGAAGGAGAGAAACGGATAAAACCTTTGGCACTAAGTCCGCATCCATTATTTGTTGTTATCCAAGGCTCCTGGACTAGTGTCACTTCAGTGAGAAATGTTGTGAGGTCGGCCGAGGCTGCTTCACAATGATGCAGGTTTATTTGCACCACTCGCAACCTTGTAGGTCCTTTCAGATTTCGGGATGTTACTACCTTAATCTATGTTCACTACAATCTCAATCTGGAATGTAATTTCAAATCCACAACGAATCCGAAATCCTAATCTACTACCTTTAATTGGCTTGTAAAGATCTCCTCATTTTGCTTCTCCTATACTCAAGATGAATAAAAGCAGAAACAAAACAGTTTCATAAAAGAAGCAATTTTAATATCGATTATCAAATAGAAACTTCTAATGATTTGTCCTTTTTTTATATTCATTGTCTGGAATACTGAATAAATCAATACCTATAATCCGATCGAATATCTCCTAATTAAAATAGCTCAACCATGTTTCATTTACTTAGTACTTCTTTCTCGTGACATACCAAGCTGCGCAAGGTATAATTTTTATACACCCTAACTAGGACCTTCTGTTTACGCCGGCATCAAACTGTTAATGCTTTTTCTTGAAATCGACATCGTTGGTGCTATCACACCAAATACGCTGATTATTGACTCCCAAATATTACAGGTAGCCTCCTAATAAACTTTAAATTTCAGTAATTTTTTACCCTCGTTTTAATAAATTCTATGAATTGGTACACGCATTGATGAACAATGTAACAAAAATAATAACTATAATTAAGAACATAAAGATTTTTGTTTATGGTTAGAAAATTCTCATTAACTAATATTGAATTTTAACTTACGACTAAGTTCACATCATACAATTATTTATATTATTATAAAAAACTGGACTACACAATTAATAAACAATCATATAAATTATTAACCGCCCGGTAGGAGAGTTGGTAGCGTGCTTACCTATCAGCGTGGGGGTAGTGGGCTATATTCCTACCAGAGGCTTTGGTATGTCGCTGCAATAATCTAGCCATATGATCTCTGTCATCCGGTTTACCCTTGGACCCAAAATTAGAATAAAAATTTACTTTGTATTAATTATTAGTAAGAATAAATCTCTCTATATTATATATCTATAAATAAAAACCAGTAAAAACGTTGCAGTCGGATAAACCGACTGATATATACCCTCACCCTCAGTAAAAACATACAAGTCTCTATTCCAAAGTACCGGAAAGTCAAGCGTGGCTACTATCATTGGATGTAACCTCTGATGAAATGTCATAATAGCAATCTCAAAATACCGAATGTTACAGACTTCCAAGTTTTTGTCCAAGATTTAGTCTAACTATACGTATACTAAATACAAAATTTGGGCAAGATGTCGTTGGGTATATTGGTGTTATTACACGATTTCTATGGTAGGCGGGATGGTACATTTGTATGGGAGGTACCAGAAGGGGAGTTGCCAGACTGTCAAGTTTTTGTCCAAAACTTAGTCTAACTATAGGCGGGATTGGTACATTTGTATGGGAGGTACCAGAAGGGGAGTTGCCAGATTTCCAACTTTTTGTCCAAAACTTAGTCTAACTATACGTTTACTAACTACAAAATTTGGGCAAGATCGCGTTGGATATATTGGTGTTATTACACGATTTCTAAGGTAGGCGGGATGGTACATTTGTATGGCAGGTACCAGAAGGGGAGTGGACAGACTTCCAAGTTTTTGTCCAAGATTTAGTCTAACTATACGTATACTAAATACAAAATTTGGGCAAAATCGCGTTGGATATATTGGTGTTTGTCCAAAACATAGTGCAGTTATACCTTTACTAAATACGGAATTTGGGGAAGATCGCGTGAGTCATGTTGATAGTATTACACGGTTTATAGGGGGCGGGATGGTACATTTGTATGGCAGGTACCAGAAGGGGAGTTGCCAGATTTCCAACTTTTTGTCCAAAACTTAGTCTAACTATACGTTTACTAACTACAAAATTTGGGCAAGATCGCGTTGGATATATTGGTGTTATTACACGATTTCTAAGGTAGGCGGGATGGTACATTTGTATGGGAGGTACCAGAAGGGGAGTTGCCAGACTGCCAAGTTTTTGTCCAAAACTTAGTCTAACTATACGTATACTAAATACAAAATTTGGACAAGATGTCGTTGGGTATATTGGTGTTATTACACGATTTCTAAGGTAGGCGGGATGGTACATTTGTATGGCAGGTACCAGAAGGGGAGTGGACAGACTTCCAAGTTTTTGTCCAAGATTTAGTCTAACTATACGTATACTAAATACAAAATTTGGGCAAAATCGCGTTGGATATATTGGTGTTATTACACGATTTCTAAGGTAGGCGGGATGGTACATTTGTATGGGAGGTACCAGAAGGGGAGTTGCCAAACTGCCAAGTTTTTGTCCAAAACTTAGTCTAACTATACGTATACTAAATACAAAATTTGGACAAGATGTCGTTGGGTATATTGGTGTTATTACACGATTTCTAAGGTAGGCGGGATGGTACATTTGTATGGCCGGTACCAGAAGGGGACTGGACAGACTGCCAAGTTTTTGTCCAAAACATAGTGCAGTTATAGCTTTACTAAATACGGAATTTGGCCAAGATCGAAGTGGGCGTATTGATATTATTACACGATTTCTAAAGTGGGCGAAATTGCAGATTTGTATGGTAGGTACCTGAAGGGGTGTGGCCATATAGCCCATATGCAATCCCATAAGCAGTTATTAAGCCATGCCAAATTTCAGAGTGATTGCTTAACTCTTTCGAAAGTTATCGTGCGTACCAGCAGGACAGATGGACGGACAGACGGACATGGCTCAAACGATTTAGAAAGTCATGAATCGAATTTGGTCCAAAGAGACTTGGGTTCTAAAGTGAATATTTCTAGGTGTTACACTTTTGAGCCGTATCAAATGATATATACCCTCCTACCCGTAGGGTGAGGGTATAATTAATTGACGCATGTATGTTGCTTAATAACTCGAGAACGCCTGGACGAATTTGGCTACTCTTTACGGTTGTAGTCGTAGTTTCAACGACAAGGTTTGTATGAAATAAAATTTGCAAACCCCATTTAAAAAAATGCGATAAATCAAAATATTATTTTTGTATTGAATTTCATTTCTGAATGACGAAAAATGGAAAAATTGCTGTGAAAAACTCAGACAATTCAAAAAACGATTGACTTGACGTTCCAATTCAAGCGCGTCCAGTTTACAGTCACCTTCAATTCGCAATGACGACGATTTTCCTTGATTTTTACATTGACATGCTCGACAGTCGGTAAATCAGGAAAGACGAAAAAGGTGGTTTATCAAGCTATGTGATTATTGCATTTCTTTCCAAGAAATTGACTATCTATTCAATGCACGTAACTATTTTTCTATACATTTAAACAGCTACAGGTTTAAATGTACAGCTATGCGAGGATCACCAACGCGGGCGGGGTCAGCTAAGTCTAGGTGGGCGAAGTCTACCTGGTATATATCTAGGTATATAACTAGGTATATATAAATTGCATGCCAATTTTTTTTTGTGACATACAGACATTTGGTTCAAAGCTGACTACACGGTTACGTCTTTGCTGCAATCATTTCCGCTAAAGGCTGTGCTACAAACATACACACGATGTGTGGGTTATCAAACATCACAGGCCAACTACGATTTGACTGGATGGGTGCACACTAGGGTGGAGTGAAATTCAAAAAAAAAAAGTTAACCTCGGAAAGAGATGTAGTCTGGGGTCCTAATGAGGGGAAAAATAAAGAAAAAAATGTTAAAAAATTTTTAGGGGTCGCGCCACTCCATCGAAATTTGGAAATTATCGCTATTTTGGCGTTGATTTTAGAAAAATCCTAAAAAGTTTTATGTCAATAAATGTTTGCAATAGCGTAAACAATGAAATAAGGGCATGAAAAAATTTAAAAAAATTTTCTCATTGTTCAAAAATTTCAAAAAGTAAAATAAGTCAAATCGTCCCTTCTTCAGAAAATTGACTGAACAATGAAATCGCCACCAAAGCTACAAATATTAGTCGATTATCCTCATATTTGCCTCAAATACTTTTGTTTGGGCACTGAACAAGCTCAAACCTTTAAATTTCGAATAAGTTAAGTCGTTAATTTTTAGGATTTTTCTAAAATCAACGCCAAAATAGCGATAATTACCAAATTTCGATGGAGTGGCGCGACCCCTAACAATTTTTTAAAATTTTTTTCTTTATTTTTCCCCTCATTAGGACCCCAGACTACATCTCTTTCCGAGGTCAACTTTTTCAAATTAAAAAAAAAGCATGTTTTCACTCCACCCTAGTGCACACCTCTAGTTTTTACTTATATACAGCCTTCTCCCGAATAATTGAGCCGTAAGTTATCTATAGGATTTGGTTTGGGCACTCAGCTTTCTGGGGACGGTCCCCCATGCCACCCCATAGTTACGTCAACGTTTTTTTCCCTTTCGTACATCGGCTTCATGTTAAGGAAGTCTAACTCCAAACGTTCGTTTTGTTCCACCGACGTATACTTTATTGTACATTTCCTTGTCATTCCCTTTGTATGTTATTTTATACACAACGTCGGTGACTTTAAGTCTCTCAGTAAACTAAATTAAACTATTTGTGAAGCAATAAGCCATCGTGATAATTATTATTTTGGATAATACATATAGAATTGAACGATAGCTTGTCTATTTCTTTTGCCAGCTTTCGCTTTATACTGTATATTACACAAAATATTTATACAAATATATGCTAGTAAACTACTGTTTTTGCGCTTTAATATATTTACAGTAAAACAATGGACGCTATTCAAAACGGTTGGTTTAGTGAAATTCAAAATGAATTATGGCCAGGACAGAGTTTTTCCCTAAAAGTTAAGAATACTGTTCACCGAGAAACATCGAAATATCAAGACATACAAATAATAGAGACGTAAGATATATTATTTCCTATTGAAAAATCGAACACTTCATATTATTAAACATTACAAATATGAAACTTAATATACAATTTTACACATACATACATCAAAACGCAAAGATTTTTTTTTAAATTTTTGCGATTATTTTTATTCTCACCATAAGGTGGAATGTACATTCCTCTTCCAAATATTGATATCGGATATGAACTATTCGAATTATTGTTTATTCCTCTACGGCAAATTTTTACCTCTTAATTAGATTTTGAGATAAAAATAAAAAAAAAACAAAAGCTGTGAAAAAATCGTATTTTGTACTTATTTAAAAAACCATAGCAATTTTAATGTCGATAAACGTACAATTTCTTGGTCCTTTATTGAATTTTTGATGAATTTGTGGGGCTATAACTAGAGTTGGGTATTTCCCGAAAAAATTCCAATCTCGAGATCGTGATTTCCCGAAAGACGAAAATTAAAAATGGTCTTAAAAAATCTAAAATCAGTGTAAAAGCAAGGAATTTCATAAAATATTCATTTTATTTATATTCATTTAAGTATAAATAATATGAAAAAAAAATTTGAAAATATTACTATTTCAATAATTTAAAAAAAAAAATAGTTTACAAAAAAAAAATTAAAAAAAAGGAAATCAAACTAATTCAAATTATACTTATTAAAATAGGGGGAAAAGTGAAAACATTATTTACCAAAATGCTGTTTTAAAAAACATAGGCTGTTAATGTCTTCGTCTGATAATTGCGTACAATTGGAAAATTGAAACACAAACTGGAGTGAATTGGTATGTGGTTCTGCGTAACAGTATGGTCGTTTTAGCTTGTTGCTATGTCATGTAGTGTGCGATTCTGTGTAACAGAACGTACTGTGTAACGTCCTGGCAATTCCTTATGTGTTTTTCGTATTTTGATATTTTGAAAGCAACTTCTTTTTTTCGTATTTTGAAAGTCATTTGAATCTGAAAAGGCAATAAGAAAACTTCTTCAAGTTCTTTTTTGTTTTTCGTATTTTGAAAGTCATTTGTATTGGAAAAGGCAATAAGAAAAACAAAAAATTACGAAAAAAAAAAACAATTTCCGTTTTCGGTTATTTTTTTTTTGGGAATAAGTGTAACATAACCAGTAAAAACGTTGCAGTCGGATAAACCGACTGATATATACCCTCACCCTCAGTAAAAACATACAAGTCTCTATTCCAAAGTACCGGAAAGTCAAGCGTGGCTACTATCATTGGATGTAACCTCTGATGAAATGTCATAATAGCAATCTCAAAATACCGAATGTTACAGACTTCCAAGTTTTTGTCCAAGATTTAGTCTAACTATACGTATACTAAATACAAAATTTGGGCAAGATGTCGTTGGGTATATTGGTGTTATTACACGATTTCTATGGTAGGCGGGATGGTACATTTGTATGGGAGGTACCAGAAGGGGAGTTGCCAGACTGTCAAGTTTTTGTCCAAAACTTAGTCTAACTATAGGCGGGATTGGTACATTTGTATGGGAGGTACCAGAAGGGGAGTTGCCAGATTTCCAACTTTTTGTCCAAAACTTAGTCTAACTATACGTTTACTAACTACAAAATTTGGGCAAGATCGCGTTGGATATATTGGTGTTATTACACGATTTCTAAGGTAGGCGGGATGGTACATTTGTATGGCAGGTACCAGAAGGGGAGTGGACAGACTTCCAAGTTTTTGTCCAAGATTTAGTCTAACTATACGTATACTAAATACAAAATTTGGGCAAAATGTCGTTGGGCATATTGGTGTTATTACACGATTTCTAAGGTAGGCAGGATGGTACATTTGCATGGCAGGTACCAGAAGGGGAGTTGCCAGACTTCCAAGTTTTTGTCCAAGATTTAGTCTAACTATACGTATACTAAATACAAAATTTGGGCAAGATGTCGTTGGGTATATTGGTGTTATTACACGATTTCTAAGGTATGCGGGATGGTACATTTGTATGGGAGGTACCAGAAGGGGAGTTGCCAGACTGCCAAGTTTTTGTCCAAAACTTAGTCTAACTATACGTTTACTAAATACAAAATTTGGACAAGATCGCGTTGGGTATATTGGTGTTATTACACGATTTCTAAGGTAGGCGGGATGGTACATTTGTATGGGAGGTACCAGAAGGGGAGTTGCCAGACTGCCAAGTTTTTGTCCAAAACATAGTGCAGTTATACCTTTACTAAATACGGAATTTGGGGAAGATCGCGTGAGTCATGTTGATAGTATTACACGGTTTATAGGGGGCGGGATGGTACATTTGTATGGCAGGTACCAGAAGGGGAGTGGACAGACTTCCAAGTTTTTGTCCAAGATTTAGTCTAACTATACGTATACTAAATACAAAATTTGGGCAAAATGTCGTTGGGCATATTGGTGTTATTACACGATTTCTAAGGTAGGCAGGATGGTACATTTGCATGGCAGGTACCAGAAGGGGAGTTGCCAGACTTCCAAGTTTTTGTCCAAGATTTAGTCTAACTATACGTATACTAAATACAAAATTTGGGCAAGATGTCGTTGGGTATATTGGTGTTATTACACGATTTCTAAGGTATGCGGGATGGTACATTTGTATGGGAGGTACCAGAAGGGGAGTTGCCAGACTGCCAAGTTTTTGTCCAAAACTTAGTCTAACTATACGTTTACTAAATACAAAATTTGGACAAGATCGCGTTGGGTATATTGGTGTTATTACACGATTTCTAAGGTAGGCGGGATGGTACATTTGTATGGGAGGTACCAGAAGGGGAGTTGCCAGACTGCCAAGTTTTTGTCCAAAACATAGTGCAGTTATACCTTTACTAAATACGGAATTTGGGGAAGATCGCGTGAGTCATGTTGATAGTATTACACGGTTTATAGGGGGCGGGATGGTACATTTGTATGGCAGGTACCAGAAGGGGAGTTGCCAGACTTCCAAGTTTTTGTCCAAAACTTAGTCTAACTATACGTTTACTAACTACAAAATTTGGGCAAGATCTCGTTGGGTATATTGGTGTTATTACACGATTTCTAAGGTAGACAGGATGGTACATTTGTATGGCAGGTACCAGAAGGGGAGTGGACAGACTTCCAAGTTTTTGTCCAAGATTTAGTCTAACTATACGTATACTAAATACAAAATTTGGGCAAGATGTCGTTGGGTATATTGGTGTTATTACACGATTTCTAAGGTAGGCGGGATGGTACATTTGTATGGCAGGTACCAGAAGGGGAGTTGCCAGACTGCCAAGTTTTTGTCCAAAACATAGTGCAGTTATACCTTTACTAAATACAGAATTTGGCCAAGATCGAAGTGAGCGTATTGATATTATTACACGATTTCTAAAGTGGGCGAAATTGCAGATTTGTATGGGAGGTACCCGAAGGGGTGTGGCCATATAGCCCATATGCAATCCCATAAGCATTTTTGGGAAAATATTAAGCCATGCCAAATTTCAGAGTGATTGCTTAACTGTTTCGAAAGTTATCGTGCGTACCAGCAGGACAGACGAACGGACAGACGGACATGGCTCAAACGATTTAGAAATTTATGAATCGAATTTGGTCCAAAGAGACTTGGGTTCTAAAGTGATTATTTCTAGGTGTTACACTTTTGATCCTTATCAAATGATATATACCCTCCTACCCGTAGGGTGAGGGTATACAAATATTACATAAGGTCCATCGAATGTGTTGTCTCGGCGTAAGCGGATAAATGAAGATCACATCTAAAGGGCATTGAAGATGATTTTAAATGCCTAACCATATGAAGCTGCCCTCACAGCAATGATATTCAAAGCGATAGGCGAATGGATGGAAAGCCATCACAGATCATAACATCAAAAACTAACTGAGCATCAGTACCGGATAGAATACATGTAACATCAGTAGTGGTTGAGTGTAAAACCCTAATACCGGACATACAATCTCAAAGCTTATCTCCTCCTCCTCCTCAAAGCTTATCTGATTAACGGCCCTTTAGCATTCTCCCAGCCCTATCAAAACTGTTGGAAGTACTTTGTGTTCACCTTAAATGGCTCCATTATCGAAAATGTTGGGTGTTTAAAGATCTTGGGATTTCATATTGATGATAATCTGAAGTTTGATTATCACATAAATAATGTTGTCTCGAAGATAGTTTCTGGCTCTTCCTATTAAGGTACGAAAACGAGTTGCGGAAACTTTACTAATGCCACATATATAATACGGCTTGGTGGTATTTTCGGGGACATGCGCGGGAAATCTCAACCGCTTCAAGATGTGCTTTAACCGCATAGTCCGTTATGTGTACAATTTGAAGATTTATGATCATGTTACTCCCAATGCTGTTGAGTTTTTAGGTAGCAGTTTTGAAATATTTATTGATATCAGATTAATTTTACTTTTTTTTATAGAACTACTAGCTGACCCGGCGAACTTCGTACCGCCTAACAGTCGATTCTTCAATTTTTTTTAAGGTATTATGTCAACAATGACATTATGTCAAAAATTAAAAATTATAAAACACTCAAAATTCTTTCAATAGTCCATAAAAAATCACAATGAAAAACATTATGATACGTAGTTATTATATTTTATTGTATTTTTACTTATTCTAAATTAAGTTTAATTTTTATTGTAGTACTTTATGGTACACGATATTTTTTGTTTGATTGCCTGGCGCGAAAACAAACAGAGCAGATGGTTTTCCAACACGGGAACAGGCAACATACAATTGACCATGGGAGAAACATGGGTTTTATAAATTAATACCACAAACACTTAATGACTGCCCCTGGGATTTGTTTATAGTCATAGCGAAAGCAAGCCGTACTGGAAACTGCAGTCGTTTAAACTGGAATGGTACGTCAGTCGGAATCATGGATGCGGGGTATCAAAACGTCCAAATCGGTCCAACCGTTCTCAAGTTTTGCGCTTAGCAACACATTCAGCGACTTATTTTTATATTATAGATATTCTTTAAAAAGTGTATGGAATGTGTTCCTATTCCTGAAACCTATGAGTACAATGGCTCTGGAGGTGGAAGCAATGGTATCAATTTCACCTTTCCATTTGCGCAACACAATCTATTGGCTTCATTTTTATATTTCAATGCCTTACAATATTGGCAAACTGAGTTCATAGGCCCAATTGCAACACAGTTGTAGGCACTGTAATCAATTGACATATCGTAACAGAAAGCAGCTCGATTCAAACTTGCACCATTATTAGTCGAATGCCGCGCTTCACGGGTCTGTCTTAACCTAATTCTTTCACTTTCATTGCGATCTTCACGTTCCTGGGCAGTACGATTAGATTGATAATTAATTTGATTCGTTGCATTTCGGGTTCTTCTGCCTAAATTTGTCCGCCGCCTTATAGGAGGCATATTTAGTAAGTCAGAAACACACAACACTTTTTTAATTTTATAGAAACTTGTGGCTTTTAGATTTAGTAATATTATAGATGCACAGCAAAGAGACGTTTTTGATAAAAAAATAAATTTTTACTTTTTAGTATTATTACAATGTCGGAACACGTGATTCTTTAGTTTATCTAAAATCTTGTAACCACTTATCTATCTTTCTATGACAGTTTGTTATCTACAAACCAGTGCTGCTCACACTTACAGCAACTACATCCAAACAACTGTTTGAGTCAAAGCTGTTACTTTTTTTGTTGATTTCAGAACCTGTATTTATTTTTTCCACCTTAACATCGTTCAAAAGTATGGAATCATGCGATAAAATGCCAAATTTCGTCGAAATTTTGTGTTTTTTTTTAAATTTTTTGCGTTTTTCGAGTTTTCCACTAATTTTTTTTATTTTTCCATTTGAAAAGCCATTCCGGAACAATTTCATACAAACGTCCATGTTCTGCAAAACAAATCAATGTAAAAGTGGAATCTTTTCGAGAAATCAGTGATGCGCAATTCATTTCAGAAGAAAGTTTTTAGATGCACAAATCTTCAAATATTGACAGCTAATGTATTGTGCTGGCATATCACATATGAGCAAAATTGGGAAAAATACCATTTTCGAATTCCAGTTTAGTGTAGACACAAACCTTTGCAATATGCAATTACTTTAGGGGTGAATAAAATGTTGAGCAAAATCGGAGTTCACTTAGAGTACTATTCAGTTATGTATTGTGCTACATTTCACTAAAACAAATGACTTCTATTTATTTCTTCACCTTATGTTATAACGTATTCTACGTTTACATTTACGGCCGCGTCTCTGACGCAGCCTACTGTGTGTTTTTTTTTTGGTTTTTTTTTATTTATTTTTAAACCCCGTACTGAGAAAATACCTTTCTAACAAAGTACAAACCATCAAAATCGGTTTGGCTAATCTCGAGTAGATGAAAAAGGAAAATTGAAAACAATCGAAAAAAAACCTGTCGTAACACGCTGTGTGGTAAAAATAAGACATTTTGAAATTTTGATTTTTTAACGTTTTTTTTTTTTACTTCTTTTTTTTTTAAAAAACCCGTACTGAGAAAATACCTTTCTAACAAAGTATAAATCATAAAAATCGGTTTGGCCAATCTCGAGTAAATGAAAAAAGAAAATTGAAAAAAATCGAAAATAAACCTGTCTAAAAACGCTGGGTGGTAAAAATCAGACATTTTCAAATTTTGATATTTTGAAGTTCTTTTTTTATGTTTTTTTTAAAACCCGTGCTGAGAAAATACCTTTCCAACAAAGTACAAATCATCCCAATCTCGAGTTATGGGATTACATCGCTTCGGACACTTTCTTTTATATATATAGATGAAATTTAGAAAGCCTTTCTATTTAGTTTCAAAATTTGGTGTTGGTAATTCGGAGAGGACGCATTCCTTATTGGTCCCTAGTTTGAGACATTGATGATGCAAAGGTCATTTCAGGTAAGGGTGGTAAGAATATGGTACAACAGAATTCCATATGAGCACCGGCATTTTTCGTTATCATGTAATAAATTTAAAGAATTAATGATGACTAATTTATAAGACTCTCCAGGAATCGCACATGTTAATGGTAAATTTTTGCTAGCACTGCCTCCATCCATACTCGTGTTAAATATAAATTTAAGACTTTCAAATATGATATTATATTATGTTATTATGTTACTCATAAGTTAGTAAAAACTGTCTCTAAGTAGTAGTACTTTATAATCGATTTGGCTATTGAAGGCTTACATATTATGTTAAATAAATGAAATGAAATAAAATCTTGGATTGATGGAACCCTAGAGCAGATACAAGCTGGAAATTGCTGTTAGGCAGATGGTCCGAAACAAGGAAAAATGACGGGGCTGGTAACAACCGGGAACCGAACTTTTAGTCCGCCTGCCAGGCCATAACATAGGACTACAGGCGGAAATACAATAATTACAGAATGTTTGAGCTGGCTTTGAGCAAACACAAGAAAAACAAATGTAAATATTTTTACAGATAGCCAAATGGCTATTAAGGCAATAACGTCTAAAACGGTAAAATCAAGGACAGTTTTATATTGTAAAATGGCGATTAACTCTTACTCTATATATGACAATATGCATCATATGGGTGCCTGGTCATCACAGAGTAAGATGAAACGAGAAAACCCATGCCTTGGCCCTACTCTCCAGGCACTTGCAATAAACCAAGAGACAATAAACCTAGAGACTGTGAAATCTTTCGGAGCTACGCATCCTGAGCTAAAAAGATGGGCGACAGACTCCCATATCACGCTATGAAATAGTGAAACCTTTGGGAAAACGACAAGAATCTTGTGGGGTGAACCAAACGAGAATAAAACCAAAACTAAGCAACAGAGAACCTAGTAAGATCATGGTTATCCGTACAGGGCATATAGGCTTACAAGCGTATCTACACGAAATAGGAGTAGTAGACAACAGCGTCTGTAGGGCATGCGGAGAGGATGACGACACTTTGGAGCATTTCATTTGCCATTGCCCAGCGTTCGCAAACAATAGATTCCGTGGGAAATTATTCTGTAACTGACTTATCTCAACTCAGGGACGCAGACTGGAAAATAATTAAGGATTATGTCAATAGTACAGAGTTCATAAAATAACTTATCTGTACAAATCCGTGAAACCGTTACAGCGAATAACAAGCCGAATACTGGATTACGTTTAAGGACATAACTGACATAAGATGAGTCCACATACCTTATTTTTGGTTATTCAAGGGTTGTGAACTAGTGTTACGTCAGTTGAGATTCAGTGTGGAAAGTTGTGAGGTCGACCGAGACTTCTTAATAATGATGCAGGTTTTGTTGCACCACTCGCAGCCTTGTAGGTCTTTTCAGGTTTCGAGAGCCTAAACCGAAGTACACTACACCCTCGCTAAATCTCTATCCCTTCCCAGGCCATTGAATCTACAAGCCATTACAAGCCATTGAATCTACTAACTTCCATTGGCATGTAAGTAGCTCCTCATTCTGCTTCTCCAATACTCAAGATGAATAAAATTAAAATAAAAATCAGTGCTCCACCAATTTGGCTGTTTTACCCGGAACTATATAACATTACATCATGATCGACGTCAGCTTATCAACTTGTAGCTCTAGTTGTTTATCCACTTCCACGAACATATCTCTTCCCAGAGATCGATTTGTGCTTCTCGGATTTTTATTATAAACCTGTTATGGTTAGAAAAGGAACAGTCCGGAGTCACCCTCGACTTTTCCACTAGATGACTCTTGATAGTCAGTGTCAGATCTATAACCGTCTCCCTGTCTCTAATATGAAACGCCGGCGTATTGCCCTTGTTACAGATTATAAGGTATAAAACCGATTCACCCCTCTTATTGACTTCTCTGCTTCGCCATTGACAGTGATGGGCATTAAGCTGAGGCCAATAGTAACATAGATTTGCCATGCTTACTACCATGTGTCACCAGAGCTAAAATTGTGAGTCATGACTAGATTAAGCTCAGTATTAGCTCCACTGCGGGTCATAACTTTTTCATCCCCAGAAGGAGAGAAACGGATAAAACCTTTGGCACTAAGTCCGCATCCATTATTTGTTGTTATCCAAGGCTCCTGGACTAGTGTCACTTCAGTGAGAAATGTGGTGAGGTCGGCCGAGGCTGCTTCACAATGATGCAGGTTTATTTGCACCACTCCCAACCTTGTAGGTCCTTTCAGATTTCGGGATGTTACTACCTTAATCTATGTTCACTACAATCTCAATCTGGAATGTAATTTCAAATCCACAACGAATCCGAAATCCTAATCTACTACATTTAATTGGCTTGTAAAGATCTCCTCATTTTGCTTCTCCTATACTCAAGATGAATAAAAGCAGAAACAAAACAGTTTCATAAAAGAAGCAATTTTAATATCGATTATCAAATAGAAACTTCTAATGATTTGTCCTTTTTTTATATTCATTGTCTGGAATACTGAATAAATCAATACCTATAATCCGATCGAATATCTCCTAATTAAAATAGCTCAACCATGTTTCATTTACTTAGTACTTCTTTCTCGTGACATACCAAGCCGCGCAAGGTATAATTTTTATACACCCTAACTAGGACCTTCTGTTTACGCCGGCATCAAACTGTTAATGCTTTTTCTTGAAATCGACATCGTTGGTGCTATCACACCAAATACGCTGATTATTGACACCCAAATATTACAGGTAGCCTCCTAATAAACTTTAAATTTCAGTAATTTTTTACCCTTGATACCAATTTAATAAATTCTATGAATTGGTACACGCATTGATAAACAATGTAACAAAAATAATAACTATAATTAAGAACATAAAGATTTTTGTTTATGGTTAGAAAATTCTCATTAACTAATATTGAATTTTAACTTACGACTAAGTTCACGTCATACAATTATTTATATTATTATAAAAAACTGGACTACACAATTAATAAACAATCATATAAATTATTAACCGCCCGGTAGGAGAGTTGGTAGCGTGCTTACCTATCAGCGTGGGGGTAGTGGGCTATATTCCTACCAGACGCTTTGGTATGTCGCTGCAATAATCTAGCCATATGATCTCTGTCATCCGGTTTACCCTTGGACCCAAAATTAGAATAAAAATGTACTTTGTATTAATTATTAGTAAGAATAAATCTCTCTATATATCTATAAATAAAAATTAATTGACGCATGTATGTTACTTAATAACTCGAGAACGCCTGGACGAATTTGGCTACTCTTTACGTTTGTAGTCGTAGTTTCAACGACAAGGTTTGTATTAAATAAAATTTGCAAACCCCATTTAAAAAAATGCGATAAATCAAAATATTATTTTTGTATTGAATTTCATTTCTGAATGACGAAAAATGGAAAAATTGCTGTGAAAAACTCAGACAATTCAAAAAACGATTGACTTGACGTTCCAATTCAAGCGCGTCCAGTTTACAGTCGCCTTCAATTCGCAATGACGACGATTTTCCTTGATTTTTACATTGACATGCTCGACAGTCGGTAAATCAGGAAAGACGAAAAAGGTGGTTTATCAAGCTATGTGATTATTGCATTTAAATCATAAGCAACGTTTAAAAAAAGAAATTCCAATTTGTTTCTTTCCAAGAAATTGACTATCTATTCAATGCACGTAACTATTTTTCTATACATTTAAACAGCTACAGGTTTAAATGTACAGCTATGCGAGGATCAGCAACGCGGGCCGGGTCAGCTAAGTCAACTTTTTTGACTGCCACCCCATAGTTACGTCAACGTTTTTTCCCTTTCGTACATCGGCTTCATGTTAAGGAAGTCTAACTCCAAGGAATTTAAGAAACTTTATAGAGGGGACCGAATTCCTAACGTAAGAAAAAGGGGAAGGGAATTGAAGAAGAAACCAGGAGCGCACAACAGGCCGAATTGCTGGCCTAGGTGTATGTCAGTGACATGAGACGGTCATGATACATGACCGATCCTCCATTCAACCTAACCTAACCTAACTCCAAGCGTTCGTTTTGTTCCACCGACGTATACTTTATTGTACTTTTCCTTGTCATTCCCTTTGCATGTTATTTCATACACAACGTCGGTGACTTTAAGTCTCTCAGTAAACTAAATTAAACTATTTGTGATGCAATAAGCCATCGTGATAATTATTATTTTGTCTATTTATTTTGCCAGTTTTCGCTTTATACTGTATATTACACAAAATATTAATACAAATATATGCTAGTAAACTACTGTTTTTGCGGTTTAATATATTTACAGTAAAACAATGGACGCTATTCAAAACGGTTGGTATAGTGAAATTCAAAATGAATTATGGCCAGGACAGAGTTTTTCTCTAAAAGTTAAGAATACTGTTCACCGAGAAACATCGAAATATCAAGACATACAAATCATAGAGACGTAAGATATATTATTTCCTATTGAAAAATCGATCACTTCATATTATTATGAAACTTAATATACAATTTTACACATACATACATCAAAACGGTAAGATTTTTCGGATATGAACTATTCGAAATATTGTTTATTCCTCTACGGCAAATTTTTACCTCTTAATTAGATTTTGAGATAAAAATCAAAAAACACAAAAGCTGTGAAAAAATCGTATTTTGTACCTATTTAAAAAACCATAGCATTTTTAATGTCGATAAACGTGTTGAAAGTGATTTCTTGGTCCTTTATTGAATTTTTGATGAATTTGTGGGGCTATAACTAGAGTTGGGTATTTCCCGAAAAAATTCCAATCTCGAGATTCGTGATTTCCCGAAATGACGTAAACTAAAAATAGTCTTAAAAAATCTAAAATCAGTGTAAAAGCAAGGAATTTCATAAAATATTCTTTTTATTTATTTTCATTTAAGTATAAATAACATGAAAAAAAAAATCTGAAAATATTACTATTTCAAAAAAAAAAAAATAGTTTACCAAAAAAGTGATTGAAAACATTGTTTACCAAAATACTGTTTTAAAAAACATAGGCTGTTAATGGCTTCGTCTGATAATGGCGTACAAATTGAAACACAAACTGGTGGGAATTGGTATGTGGTTCTGCGTAACAGTATGGTCGGTTTAGTTTGTTGCTATGACATGTAGTGTGAGATTCTGTGTAACAGAATGGCCGTTACAGTTTGGTGTTTCCAGGGATTAATCATATGTGTATTCTCTTACTTGCAAACTTAAGATTCTATTACTTTGTCTCAATTCACACCAGGCAATTTTAATTATCTCAATTCTAAGTTTGTTGGAAAGACAGGTAAGGGGAATGGAAATGGAAAAAACATGCTCGTACTGGCAATTCTTTATGTGTTTTTCGTATTTTGATATTTTGAAAGCAACTTCTTTTTTTTCGTATTTTGAAAGTCATTTGTATCTGAAAAGGCAATAAGAAAACTTTTTCTTCCTCAATTTTTGTTTTTGTTTTTCATATTTTGAAAGTCATTTGTATTGGAAAAGGCAATAAGAAAAACAAAATATTGCCAAAAAAAACAATTTCCGTGTGTGAACACAAGAGGCAAATTCAAAAAGGAATCGTAAAAATTGCCTAGTGTGAATCGGGACTATAAAAGAATTGTTTTTCTTTTAATATTTGTCAACAAAAAAAATGTTTAAAAGAAAATGGATATCTCGAGAAATCTTGAGATATTCTCGAGATCGAGATTTCCCGAAATGTTAAAAATTTCAATGCTCGACATTCGGGCTAGAAAAATCTGGAAAATTTCCCCAGAATTCCAGTCGGGAAATTCCCGAAGCCCAACTCTTGATATAACTATGTGAGGAGTCATTATATAAAATTGCCTTGTTAAGGATAGTTGTTTGTTTTGATTTCGGTTATTTTTTTGCAATATATTGTCTAGCAATATATGTCCGAGTTCGTAGCAATTTCTGAAATATGTGTAAAAAATCATAGAAAAATATGACGACATTTTGAGTAAGATGCTGTTTTTATCTCAAGGCAAAATTTGTAGATTTAGCTTAGAGCTAAAAATTTTCAGAAGAGGAATAAGCAATATCTCCAATAGTTCACGTGTTTCACATTTTTTTTCAAAATTGTAATAAAATCCACCCCAGTCGAAAACTTCAAACATGAATTAAAAAAAAACCTTAGCTAATAGTTCAAAAGCGATTTTCTTCCAAGATTTAAGATTTTGGGGATCTCAATTTGATCAAGATTTTAGTGTTGCACTGTGCTATTAATCAATCTATGCCATTTAACGGCCTCATATTGATAGAAAATACAATTCAGAAAAATATTATAGTTATCTAATACGTATAATATACGTATAATATACATCAAATAAAACCTAAACCAAAAATCCCTAACAAACTATTTTTCTATAAATAGTGACACCCTAAGAAATGAACTAAGTGCGAATCATAATCAACACGGCATATATCGCCATACAAATATCTCATTACTCATGTTGGCTACGTTCCGGAATAAATTTCCACGCCATATAGAATGTGAGGCATTAGTATTGCATGTGCTAACATATACATAGCGTTTACACTAGGCAATAGTCAAAAAGCAATGGGAATATGTATTAGTTGTCAAAAAAGAGAAAAATTATTTGTGTGAAGTAGGCGTCCACATAATTATGAAGACAATTCACTTTTCAGCAACCGTCGGTCGTATCATTTCGTGCTCTACTTTTGTTTTGTTTATATTCTGCTGATATCTGTAATACATTTAATTTCAGTGAAATCAAATTTATATTTTGTGTTGAACTTTTTCCACTTTTAAACTCTTTTCCGATTGTTTTGTTTTCTTTTTTGACATATTACAACGAAACTTCATCGAGATGGCGGTCTATATCAAACAAATTGCAGAATTTACTGTTTTCAAAAAATCAGAGACAGCGACGAAGGCAATGAGATATGTGTTAGTGAAAAAGTGTCAATGTATTGCGATTGACTTTGCAAATCAGTTTCGTGTAAACCCCGGGTAACAACATCTAAGCTATATATGGTTCTTAAGGCCAGATTAATTTTAGAGCAAATATTTTTGAACTTTAAATCATTATCTAATTAAAAACGAAACATGAAATTAAACTCCAAGAATTATCTACGTTATTTTGCACACAAATGTTCTAAGAAGATGCGATACCGCACACAAACACTTTGTTTTGTTAACATTGATTTAAATATTGTTGTCGCAATCTAAATGCCTAATGCAGTGGTTCTTAACCTTTTTGGATCGCGACCCAAAGAACGAATATATTTGAAGTACCCTAATCTAATTTTTTATTTTATATTCCAGTGACTGGTACTAAAATGATATATTATGTAATTTTATAGGATGTAGTTGTAAAATTAGTAATAAACTTTATTTAAATGTTCTGTATTAAAATCAGACAATTCAATATTAAAACAGTTAAAAAATTTACAGCAAAATAATTAGTGATTACCCGCACACCGCATGTCATGCTGAGGATTAAACCTACTCCTGTAATTATTCTTCATAACAGCAAGGCATGAAAATCCTGCTTCACATAAATAAGTAGTTGGGAAAGGTAGCAGGGCTTTTTCAGCTTCATTGCTCAAATTGCCCAGATAATTGTGCCCAAAATTTTGTCAGACTCGTTCTGGCAAATCTCTCTTTTAAAACTGCATCACCTTGCATTTCGAGCAATTCTTCTTGTAATCCAGCTGAATCGTTTTCAACGCCCATTACATCTACTTCAAATGGATTTCTTACCCAACTGTATTTTACGATATGGACATTTTGTGGAATATATCTTTCCATTTCGTTTTCAAGTTTTGTCAAATGTTCTAAAAAAATAGGCATGGTCTCCACGAAAATACGGTTGCCATTAAGATTAAGATCTTCCAAAAACAAGTTTAATGTTGGAAACGCTGCCAATTGACATTGAGCAATTTTATTTTGCCAAAGTTTTATTTTGTTTTTAAAAACAGTAATTTTTTCATAAATGTCTACTACAGTGCGATTTTGACCTTGCATTTCTGTGTTCAACTGATTCAGGTGGTGGAAAATATCACCTAAATATGCCAATTTAGCCATCCATTTGTTGTCACTGAAGCGATCAGCATATTCGTGTCTTTTATCTGTCAAAATATTTCTATTTCTGTTTTAAGAGAAAGAACTCTAGCTAGAATCTTTCCGCGGGATAGCCAGCGGATATACGAATGGTATAATAAATTCTGGTGATCTGAACCCATTTCTTCGCACATCAGTCGAAATATCCGAGAGTTCATAGCGCGCGCCTTTATGAAATTTATAATTTGTATTACGTCCTTTAACACCTGATGTAGATCTGGCTGCATATCACGTGTAGCCAAGTTTTCTCGATGTAAAAAGCAGTGTATTAAAACATCGTCTGGATTTCGTTCCTTGACTTTGGCACAAAACCCGATGCGACTCCCTATCATTGCCGGTGCTCCATCTGTACAGACTGCGAGACAATTGTCGCACAGTAATTGGTGTTCCACAAAGAACTTGTCTATTAAAAGAAATATATCAGCCCCAGTTCTAGTTCCAGAGAGCTTTTCACAAAACAGGAACTCTTCATTGAAATTTTGAGGAGTTCTGTATCTTACGTACACCAACAGCTGTGGGAAATCTTCAATATCAACTGATTCGTCGATTTGAATTGAAAATTTAATGGCTTTCTTGAGATCCGTTATTAATTGTTCTAAAATATCTAATGACATTAAATCTATTCTCTTTTTCACAGTATCGTTTGAAATTGGCACCATTTGCAGCTTCTTCGCAATTTCATCTCCACAGACAGTTCTTGCCATGGCTATTGCAGTTGGTTTAATCAACTGCTCAGCAATACTAAGGGGTTTTTTACATTGAGCTACTTTTAAAGCTACTTCAAAAGAAGCGTAGGTAGTTTTTGCTGAACTTGATGGTGCATCAAGTCTCATGCGCTTTGCTTGTGTTTCTTTTTCTTTCCAAAAAGCAAGCGGTTTATTTGCGTATGTTGGATGGACTTTTTCGAGATGTCTCTTCAATTTGTTTATTTTTAGCGATTCATTTGAAAGAAGTTGCATGCAAACCACGCATTGTGGACGTGGCACACCAGAACTATCTTTTATTTCAATGAATCCTGAGGCTAAAAAATCTTGCTTGTATGTTAACATGCGTTTCGCCATGACTGTCCACCATTCGAAAGACTTACTTACTGAAACAAAACGACAAATTATAGTAAACTATAATTATTACAACACCTAAAATATTAAATATACTATTCTATTCGTTCATCGTCGAATTGTAGGCTAACAATGTCATTTATTGGAAAAATATTTTACCTTCTTTCGATAACAGCAATTTTGTAGCACTGTTTATCTGTACTTGTCAACAAAGAGTGTTATGCAGTCAAGTATAAACGTAATTCACGTAAAACAGTATGAAGAACGAACGTGCAATCGTAAACAAACTCGCTAGCAAACTGACCGAGACGAGAACAGTCTGCTGGAGAACACACGCACGAACATTGTTCTCAATCATTTATGTATACTCCCTGTACATACATACACTCGAAGTATTTTCGTTTACTTCTAAGTGAAATACGTCATCAAACCAATGTGTGTGAAGTTTTTAAAGTAACCAACAACAACCGACACTCGCAACCATTTCACTTCATACATGATGGGTATGTGGAAGTGTTACTCATTGATTGTTGCTACTTGTATTTGTTTTTTGAAAAACACTTTAAGTGTACTCTAAAGAGGAATTTTGTTATTCTCTGGTATGGATGTGTGTGCAGTGTTGCCATTTTTTTGCTGAGCAAAAGCACCAAAATTGATCGAAAAACGCGTAAAAGCACACATATTTTTTTCAGAAATACTTTTTGCGTTTTTTTTTATCTGGAAATATTCTCAATTAAAAACGTGAAGTTTTACCACTTCTTTAAAGTCGTTTGGGGGATTTCCGCGACCCGAATTTGGGTCGCGACCCGAGGTTAAGAACCACTGGCCTAATGCAATCTCTAATAGAGGAAGAATGGCAGGAGTTAAACAACTGAATATCATCAGCATATATATTTAACATGCATTCAAGCACGAACGAATATCATTAACATACATTATGAACAGAATGGGGCCTAATATGGACCTTTCGGAACACCAGAGGAAATACGACATACATCAGATCTATTGCAAATAACATATTAAGAAAGACTGCAAAGAATGTCATGATTGACCCCTGGCTTAAGTCTAATATTGCAGTAATGCCATGATGTTGTACGTCTCACGTTCTCTGTAAGATGAAGCGTCAGCTACGTCATGCGATGATGATTCCGGAAACCATATTGACACTGTTTACAGATTTGAGCTGGCGGAGTCGATATGTGGCGGCAGTGATACCGTTTAGCAACTAATGTCGCAATTTGCAATTTGTTTTGCCGGTCTATGACTTTATATGTCTACATTGCGATAGATAAATTTAAGAAAATCAAAACTATTTGCTACGTGTTAAATTTCATATTGATTTTTTTTTAATTTTCTAGCGACTTTAACTTTTTTCTAATTATATATTGTTCTTATGTCTTTACATGACTTAAGACTTAAACTGAACCGGGGTTAAAAAATGTTTCTGTTAGACCAATGTATCTCATATTCATTTTTATAAGTCTAAACTATTATTCACGTAATAAAGTAGGGATAATGAACTGTAAATAAAAACTTGGCGGAAGCTAAAATTTTTGTGACAACTTTGAACCTTGTAGCTCATTTCTGGTTCGGCCGAGTAGTTTCATCGTCCAGACTTAGACAAGAACACATTTTACCTATGCTTGAATTTCAATTGACCTCGCAAATAATACATTAAAAGTAAAACTTGAGAGTCTATTTTATCTGAACTAAATTGGACAGATAAAAGACTGAACACCAAATGAAGTGTTTTCTGGAATCACATTGTGAGACTATTTTTTGATGAATTTCCTTTACAACTGCTAACAGGAATTCATAAAAAAGCAGTTGTAATAAAATATCGCTTTTCACGTTATTCGAGAGAATACGCCAAATAAGCAAAAAAGCAGAAACGAAGTTTCACAAAATAAAATTACCAGTCATAAGAATTGTGATCATTTAATGAAGCAAGTGGTTTAAAAAATAAGAAAAAACTTTATAACACGGCTAGGAATTGTGTAAACACCTATAGCTTTAGACTTAATTGCACTGCAAAGTTCATAGTCCTAGAGTTTCGATTTTCTAAGAATGTGTAGCTGGCTCTAGACGCAGACTGAGATAATACTGATTTAAAAAATAAACCAGTGAAAAAGTTGCAGTCGGGTAAACCGTCTTATATATACCCTCACCCTCAGTAAAAACATACAAGTCTCATATTCCATAATAGCAACCTCAAAATAACGCATGTTAAAGAAAAATATTGTAGATTTTTTTCTCGAAAATTTTATGTAAGTACCAGAAGCGAAGTTGCCAGACTTCCATGTTTTTGTCCAAAACTTTGTCTAGCTTTAGATTTATTAAATGCAAAGTTTGGGCAAGGTCGCGTTGGGCATATTGATATTATTACACGATTTCTAAAGTGGGCGAACTAGACGATTTGTATGGGAGGTACCCGAAGGTAGATATATAGCCCATCTGCAATCCCATAAGCAGTTTTGGGAAAATATTAACTCATGCCAAATTTCAAAGCGATTGTTTAACTCTTTCGAAAGTTATCGTGCGTACCAGCAGGACAGACATGGCTCAAACGATTTCACAAATTTAGTTACTTCAGGTACATGTGTCTCAGATAGATCATGCAATAAAATGTTAATGAATAATAACAGCACATGTGAAAATAAAATTGGTTACAACAAATTATGTCACTTTCTATGCTTACTAAAGAATAATCTATTTATAGAGTATTGTAATTAATCTTATATAAATAAAAATGAATGGACACATGTATGTTACATAATAACTCGAGAACGCCTAATTCCTTTACTGTTGTATTCGTGGTTTCCAAGGTTTGTATGAAATAAAGTTTTGACAAAGCACATCGTATTGAATTTCATTTCTGAATGACGAAAAATGGGAAAATCCTAGTAAAAAACTGAGAGTATTCAAAAAACGCGAATAAACTTCGTAAGTTTAGGTTAGGTTGAATGGAGGATCGGTCATGTACCAAAACCGTCTCATGTCACTGACATACACCTAGGCCAGCAATTCGACCTGTTGTGCGCTCCTGGTTTCTTCTACGAATTCCCCTTCCCCTTTTTCCTACGTTAGGAATTCGGTCCCCTCTATAAAGTTCCTTAAATTCCTTATGTCTATTGCTTTGACGGCCGATAGGTCATCTAAGGTGTCCTCTCCTAACTGGACTTGCCTGACCTGCGAGAAAGCAGGGCAATGGCACAGGAAGTGTTCCGCCGTCTCGGCGTCCTCTCCTCATGCCCTGCATTCGTCGCTCTGGGGACATCCTATTCTAAATAGGTGTGCCCTTAGGCTAGTGTGTCCTGTGATGACCCCAACTAGCTTACTCAGTTCATTTTTGTTAAACCCGAGTATTCTCTTTGTTTTATTGTAATCGAGGTTTCCCCAGGTTTCCTTTGTGGTTCTTCGCACCTAGCCACCTTAAGGCATGGGTCGTCTTCATCCATTCCCTCAACTCATTTTTTGTCTCTAGAAAAGGTTTAGACAGTTGCAGAGTATTTTGGTTGGATTCCCTTCCTATTTTAGCCAGTTCGTCAGCCCTGACATTGCCTGGAAACCCTTGGTGGCCTGGTATCCAGTTTATAACTATGTCGTTATTTCTCGATACGTCATTTATCGTTTCCTTACAGTACATGAGTGTCCTTGATTTGACATTATCATCTCTGATGGATCTAATTGCGTTTTGACTGACTGTGAAAATACAGATAGTTTTTCCTGTGATTCTGTTCCGCAGCCATTCTAGGCATTCTGTGATGGCCTTGATCTCTGCTTGTAGAATCGTTGAGTACTTTTGTATTTGGTATACTAATTCAGTCCTCGGATTGTGGATGTTGATCCCTATGCCTACTCCTAACTCTGATTTGGATGCGTCTGTGTAGCACTCCACTATTCCCCATCTTGGGTGTATGTGTCGTGTTCTTGTCCGCGTCTATCTTCTATTATTGTCGTGCAGTTCGCAACCACGGGTTTTTCTGAGATGCGCTCTGTCTGACAGTTTGTTGTCAGGAACCATGCTAAGTGTTCCAATATTCTCTGATGTTGTGTTTGAGGTTTATCCTCAATCCACTCATTCAATGCCCTTACTCTCCTTTCTGAGATCGCTGCTCAGATTTGATTTGGATATCTATTGGGTGGATGTATATCAAAATTTCGAGGGCGCTCGTCGGCGCGGTCCTCATTGCTCCGCATATTCCTACGCAGTAAATTCTTTGAATCCCTTGTAGTTTCTTCACGTTACATTTCTTTGTCATTGCCGTCCACCATACTATTGACGAATAAGTTATAATCGGCCTTATTACGCTTTTGTATAGCCAGTGCAACATGCTTGGGCGGATGCCCCATGTGGAGCCAATTGCTCTGCGGCATATTGACCAGCATCTGAGAGCTTTTTCGGCTCTGCTGTTGATGTGATCTTTCCAGTTTAGTTTTCTGTCCAGAATTACTCCCAGATATTTGACGTTCGTGTTTATTTCTATGCTCTTGTTCCTGAAGCAAGGTTTGACGTATTGTGCAATTTTTGTCTTCCTTGTGAACATACATAGTTCTGTTTTGTCCGGATTGACTTTCAGTCCCCTAGGCTTCGCCCAGTTGTATGCCAGAGTTAGCACTTTTTCGGCTTATCTGCATAATTTGTTCGGATCTTTCCCCTTCAAAAGTATCGCAACGTCGTCTGCATAGCAGACTGGCTTGAATCCTTCATCAGTCAGCATCCTTAGGAGATCCTTTATTGTAGTCACCAACAGGAGTGGTGATTACATACCTCCCTGTGGTGTCCCTCTGTGTACTCTCTCCCTTATATTTATGCCGTGGGATCCGCAATTAATCCATCTATGCCTAAGCATATAGCTGACCCAGTCGATTATCGACCTGTTCAATCTAAACTGATCTAAGGAGTGGATTAACGTCTGCGTGCTCACGTTATTGAAGGCCCCTTCTATGCCGATAAAACACCAAGTCTGTATATTTTATCGTCGAAAGAGCTTTCTATAAGATGCACTACCTAATGTAGGGCTGTCTCTACTGATTTTCCCTTGGCATAGGCGTGTTGTTGAAATTTTAGCTGATCACTCGGGATCTGTCTTTTAACCAGATTAATCTATTAATGTCTCATTAGTTTTTAATAAGAAGGATGTATGGGTTTATAAGCCTTACACATCGCGTAGCTTTCCTTCCCCGGTTTTGGTATGAAAACAACTCGTGCTTCTTGCCAGTTCCTGGGGATATAGGCTAGTCTGAGGTATGATGCAAAGATATCTGCCAGGTGTTTTCCCACTATATCTATGCTCCTTTGTAGAAGCGCCGGGAATATGCCATCTGGTCCAGCCGCCTTAAACGGAGAGAAGCTTTTAACTGCTTCTATAACTATTTCTGGCGTGATGGTCTTAGGTATATGTTGTACTTCCCTGGTCGGACTAAGTTCCTATATTGGGTCTTCTGTACCCGTGATGAAATGTGTGTTTATTGACAATTTGATTGATTGTTCTAACGTTTCTGTTTTATTTCCGTCTTTGTCCACTAAGGCTTCCACCTTCGCAGAACAGTCTCCACGACCCTCGTTTCGCCGTTCTTAGTAAACGTTATGCGGTTTTTAAAAAAATTGGTATAAAACCGCACAAAATTTTGTCAAAATAATATTTTTTTAACACGTTATTTTGCTCAGTAGGTGACTTTGGTTAGTTATTTTTTATTGGTTAAATGAGGCGTAGAAATATTGATCGGCGTACACGCTCAGCAATCCAACGACATAATCGGAAAGCAAATGAGACTGACGATGACCCTAGTCAGATTTTGGAGGGAAATTGCATGCAAAATTTTCCAGCGCGATACATTATGACTCCAGAACAGAGAATCCACAGTGCAATGCCCTAAAATTTCGACACCAAATGCTCCTGCTGCACTGATGGAAAGGTCGTATTGTCACAATTTCAGCTACGTATAACGTCTACGTCTAACGACATTATTTGTTATTAAATTTACAGATTCAAGAACAAATTCACCATCGTGTAGGAACATTGCTGCTAGTGAATGCTCATCAGAAGGTTCTTTCTTTGAAAACTCTAATGATAAAAAAATCAGTGTCTTACATAAAGGGCAAGAAACTAACAACAAGGTCATCTGAATCATTTGGTGATTCGAGGAGAATCAAATATTGAAATGTCGCAAGCATCAATTCTATATTGGTATATAAAAATCAAAATGGAATGTTTAAAAAATTGCATTCTGCAGAAGGAAATGCAAACAATGTTGGCCGACTTACCATTTTGCTAGAGACGTATGTTGGAAACCCTAGGTAATGGAAGATTTACGCCATATCGTAGTATTAACCGCCAATACTTTAATATTGCCACTTATTTCACTTGACATTCCATGAAGGAACCGACAGGGATCTTCTCTCGAGTCAGAGAGCTGTGAGCGATACAATTGTGTGTACTTACTGACCGGGACCTACTGCTTAAAGCCGGCTCCGAACGGCTAATGCTTTTCTCGAGAAGTTTTACATAGCTTAGAGATTGCTCACTTACTCGTAAAGTCACCAGCATTTAGGAAAAAAGCGGCTGAGAAATATTCAATAATTTTACTCGGTTTTGAACCTGGGTTTACTTGTGTGATAGTCGCACACACTACCTATCTCACCAGATACACAAACTAGCTTAAAGAATCGCTAGCCTAAATAATATAATAGCATAATTTGTACGGACAGCTAAGCCATATTAAGATGGCAATACATAGCCAGCATAAAAACTAATAAAATGCTAATATCCAATAGTGCCAAATGAACAAAGATATCATTCATTGTGAACTAATAATTTAGAAGAAGAAGAAAATAAGTACAACATTTTATAGAAAATAATGGACGAATGAGTAGAATATAGTTTATTTATAGTTATATTTATCACAACACTTACTTATTATAAATATTTTTTTAGATTTTAATGAAAATGTACTACCATTTTTACAGAATGCCGACTTATATATACCCTCACCCTCAGTAAAAACATACTCATAAAAAAGTCTCATATCCCAAAGTATCGGAAAGTCAAAAGTGAGCATGGCTGCTACCATTGGATGTAACTTATGATGAAATGTCATAATAGCATCCTAAAATACCGAATGTTATAGAAAAATATTGTATTACACGTTTTACACAAAGGACGGAATATAAAGAAGATTTTTTTGAAAATTGTATGTAGTTAAAGCTTTACTAAATATTGAATTTCGGAAAGATTCGTTGAGCGAATTTATATAATTACGCGATTTCTAAAGTGGGTGCAATGGTACATTTGTATGGGAGGTACCAGAAGGAGAGTTGCCAGACTTCCAAGATTTTGTCCAAATCTTTGCCTGGCTATAGATTTACCAAATATAAAATTTGGGCAAGAACTCGTTGGGCATATTGATAATATTACACGGCTTATAAGGGGCGGGATGGTACATTTGTATGGGAGGTACCAGAAGAGGAGTTGCCAGACTTCCAAGTTTTTGTCCAAAACTTTTTCTAGCTATAGATTTACTAAATACAAAATTTGGGCAATATATAGTTGGTCATACTGGTAGTATTAGACGGATGGTACATTTGTGTGAGAGGTACCAGAAGGAGAGTTGCCCGACTTCCAAGTTTTTGTCCAAAAATTTGTCGAACTATACGTTTACTAAATACAAAATTTAGGCAAGATCGCGTTGGTCATATTGGTATTATTACACGATTTCTCAGGTAGGCGGGATGGTACATTTGTGTAGGAGGTACCAGAAGGGGAGTTGCCAGACTGCCAAGTTTTTGTCCGAAACTTTGTGCAGTTATATATTTAGTAAATACGGAATTTGGGCAAGATCGCGTTGGTCATATTGATAGTATTACCCGGTTTATAAGAGGCCGGATGGTACATTTGTATGGCAGGTACCAGAAGAGGAGTTGCCAGACTTCCAAGTTTTTGTCCAAAAATTTGCCGAACTATACGTTTACTAAATAAAAAATTTGGGCAAGATCGCGTTGGCCATATTGATATTATTACACGATTTCTAATGGGGCTGGATGTTACATTTGTATGGGAGGTACCAGAAGGGGTGTGGCCATATAGCCCATATGCAATCCCATAAGCAGTTTTGTGAAAATATTAAGCCATGCCAAATTTCAGAGTGATTGCTTAACTCTTTCGAAAGTTATCGTGCGTACCCATGCAAAATTGCAAAGCGATTGTTTAACTCTTTCGAAAGTTATCGTGCGTACCAGCAGGACAGACGGACGGACAGACGGACATGGCTCAAACGATTCAGAAAGTCATGAATCGAATTTGGTTCAAAGACACCTGGGTTCTAGTGTGGATATTTCTATGTGTTACACTTTTGAGTCGTATCAAATGATATATACGCTCCTACACGTAGGGTGAGGGTATAAATATACCCTCCTACCCGTAGGGTGAGGGTACAAATATTGTATAACACGTTTTTAGAAAAAGGACGGAATATAAAGCCGAGTTTTGTCTTGGAAATTGTAAGTAGTTAAAACTTTACTAAATATAGAATTTTGGAAAGATTCGTTGAGCGAATTTATATAATTACAAGATTTCTAAAGTGCGTGGAATGGTACATTTGTATGGGAGGTACCAGAAGGGGAGTTGCCAGACTTCCAAGTTTTTGTCCAAATCTTTGACTAGCTATAGCTTTACTAAATACAAAATATGGGCAATATATAGTTGGTCATACTGGTAGTATTAGACGGATGGTAGATTTGTGTGAGAGGTACCAGAAGGAGAGTTGCCCGACTTCCAAGTTTTTGTCCAAAAATTTGTCGAACTATACGTTTACTAAATACAAAATTTGGTCATATTGGTATTATTACACGATTTCCCAGGTAGGCGGGATGGTACATTTGTGTGGGAGGTACCAGAAGGGGAGTTGCCAGACTGCCAAGTTTTTGTCCGAAACTTTGTGCAGTTATATCTTTAGTAAATACGGAATTTGGGCAAGATCGCGTTGGTCATATTGATAGTATTACCCGGTTTATAAGAGGCCGGATGGTACATTTGTATGGCAGGTACCAGAAGAGGAGTTGCCAGACTTCCAAGTTTTGTCCAAAACTTTGACTAGCTATAGATTTACTAAATACAGAATTTGGGCAAGATCGCGTTGGGCATATTGGTGTTATTACACGATTTCTAAGGTAGGCGGGATGGTACATTTGTATGGGATGTACCCGAAGGGGTGTGGCTATATAGCCCATATGCAATCCCATAAGCAGTTTTGGGAAAATATTAAGCCATGCCAAATTTCAGAGTGATTGCTTAACTCTTTCGAAAGTTATCGTGCGTACCAGCAGGACAGACGGACAGACGGACATGGCTCAAACGATTCAGAAAGTCATGAATCGAATTTGGTTCAAAGACACCTGGGGTCTAATGTGAATATTTCTAGGTGTTACACTTTTGGGTCGTATCAAATGATATATACCCTCCTACTTGTAGGGTGAGGGTATAATTAATGGATTAATAAATAAATATTGTTGTCTTACACATAATTAGAAATGTGACAGCCGTAAAACTGCATCTGAAATTCTTGTCTTTGACTCCATATACATTGTATGTATATTAAACGTTTTTGAATTTTGTATGTCCCTTAAAACTTTAAAGTGCTTTTAAAAGTGAGTACAATGAAATTCAGCAACGTGTTAGCGTATATTAATGTATTATATGTTTTTACTGAGGGTGAGGGTATATATAAGTCGGTTTACCCGACTGCAACTTTTTCACTGGTTTTTTTTTCTTTTAATATTAAACATGTACAAAATTAAAATTTAACTTGACCAAATTCATGACTACATTGTCCTTTAATGTGATAGAAGTTTATGTAACTACATAAGTATATAAGTATAAAAAACTATTTAAAAATTTCGATATTAGCGTCCTTCTCAGGTAAACCGTATACCGTATGCTTATGAATAGTATTGGTATCGCGACAAAGTGTCCAACAATACTCTGCCAACATATGGCAAGTATTTTTTCCTTGGAAGCGATTTTCAATTGTGGTAAGATCTTGGTGAAATCGTTCACCATGCTCGTCACTAAAATCACCTAAGTTGCTTGGGAAAAAATCAATGTGACTATCCAAAAAATGTATTTTAAGTGACACCCATTCACCAAAACTACGGACCATTTTACGAACAATCTCCTTATAATTTTCAGATTTGTTATTGCCCAAAAAATTTGTTGTTACATCCTTGAAGAAATACCACGCTTTTTTTCACTGTTGTTAGAAAATTCGGAAACTCCTTACAATTTATCAATTTCTTTAATTGTGGTCCGTTAAGTACACCTAAAGAAATAAGTATTTTTCGCTTTTAAGTTTATATGTACATTAGAGCGTACCAGGTTACAAGTAAAAAAAAAAAAGTTCGCCGTACACCTTCGAATATGAAGTATTATTGAAAGGTAGTTTCAAAAATTTTTTTTTTTATTTTTTTATGCCGAACGTAGGGGTCGCGCTTTTACATTTTTCTATATAACTTCTGCATTTATAAACGGATTTTAAAGTGTGATACATCGATGTTTTTGTATGGTTTTTGGCCGATTTTTTTGTCTTTGAAGTCATTGAGCTCAAGCACCCCCTTCTGGCACTTACCCATCATATCTCAGTTGCTACTACCCTAATGTACCACTCTAATATCAGAAAATTAAAGCTCGCATAAAATCATGAAACTCTTCCTAAGGAAGTATGTCGATTTTCCCAGCAGAAAAAGTGTTAAACTAGTTGTTTTCTTATTTTACCGAGAGCATTGCATGTATTTATAAGTTGTTCTTTGTATCTTCGATGTTTACTGTCGGTTGTCAAAGTGTAATACATATATTGGTGTTTTTGTCCCGCAGATACCAGGTTTTCAGTTTTTAAAGTCGTTGACCTCAACAACCCCCTTCTACTATTTACGCATCATATTTCAATTCTTAGAACAATAAATATAAAAATTAAGGTACAATTTAAAATTTTTATCAATCATATTTCGACGCGGTTCAAGTTGGGTGTATTTTTGGCGGCTCTCAAGTTTAGAAAAGATGTGGCCCATGCGTTGCTCATCGGTGACCGCAATAGCTGATTCATGCACAACATGAACAAAACGCTCGGTGTTTTGAGAATGGCATGGATAATCTGTGAAAATAAATGAGTTCAGCAAAGAAAGCAATTAAATTAAGTTTTTCTTGTGCTAACCTGGTAAATCGATAATTTCTTCTGAAAATTGGAATGCTTCTAACTGTTCTGGAGAAAAAAGCTGCAAGCATGGCGGCTCAGTCAATTCAAATTGTTTCCAATCGATCATATTGAAATATGAGTCACTATCAAAATTGATAAAATTATGAACTGGTGGACCGAACATTTGTCGAATGCTTCCCGTGGCTTCATTGCGGGCTGATAAAATCTTATCATAGGCATCTGAACGCACTAGTGGATCTGGGTCTGTTATCATCGATAACAAAATATTTTCAGGATGAAAAAAATATCCGTTATTTTCAATGAACGGACGGATGACCTCTTGAATATCTTTTGGCAACTGACAACATTTTCTTCAAATTCTAGCTCTTCATCGCTGCCTGGTTGATACCCAATACTGTTGGACTCGGTATATACCGCTTTTGATGGTGCAACAATTGAGCACGTTTGAACACCGCAATTTTTCATCGACATCATATGATAAACATTATCCAAAGTCATCAGCCGTGGACCCCATTGATCGATGAAAAAGTCTTTCGTATCGTCTGGGATTTTATCAGAGGCGGTGCAACTGCATGGAACATTTCTTTCTATGCGACACTTACAACGCTAAATTGAGAACAATTTATTCCACTCATTTACATTGCATTTCAATGGACTTTTAACCAATTTATAGTAATCGTCTAGAAGTTTATCTAACCGTTTACGAACACCTGATACCGATATAATTGGAATGCCTGCCCGCTCCCATAAAAGGGTAATGCTTCTGAAAGCTTCTTGTTTAAAAGCACTCAATTTTCTATTGGGATTAGTGTTATGCCTCAGATACAAGAAATAATTAATAACATCGTACTTAGTCGGTAACATAGTGTTGTTTAATGCACTGATCGTAAAAGACATTTTTTTAGTTTTTTTACCGTTGTATAATGGAAATTGAAATATTTAATAATGCTTTGTTGAGCTACCAACGCCTTATTACTGAACTAATTTCTTCTATTGTTAAAATAAAATATAGACCGTTACTTCACAGGTAAAACGATTTGCAATAGGGAAACAATGTTACAAAGTAGTTTTGCTCATGTTGTGCATGAATCAGCTATGGCGGTCACCGATGAGCAACGCATGGGCCAAAAACACCAATATATGTATTACACTTTGACAACCGACTGTAAACATCGAAGATACAAAGAACAACTTATAAATACATGCAATGCTCTCGGTAAAATAAGAAAAAAACTAGTTTAACACTTTTTCTGCTGGGAAAATCGACATACTTCCTTAGGAAGAGTTTCATGATTTTATGCGAGCTTTAATTTTCTGATATTAGAGTGGTACATTAGGGTAGTAGCAACTGAGATATGATGGGTAAGTACCAGAAGGGGGTGCTTGAGCTCAATGACTTCAAAGACAAAAAATCGGCCTCGTCGAGACAAAAACATCGATGTATCACACACAATCCGTTTATAAATGCAGAAGTTATATAGAAAAATGTAAAAGCGCGACCCCTACGTTCGGCATAAAAAAATAAAAAAAATTTTTTTGAAACTACCTTTCAATAATACTTCATATTCGAAGGTGTACGGCGAACTTTTTTTTTGAGGTACGCCCTAATGTACATACCTATTTAACTTACCAGCATCAATTTTGACATTGCTTAATTTTGGGAAAATTGTCTTAAGGTGCATCATGGCTTCTCCTTCACGAGGCAGAGCGCGAATAAAATTTCGAATAAGCCCCAATTTTATATGAAGGGGTGGGAGAATAACCTTCGACGAAGGCACTAGAGCAGCGTTCGGCAAACACATACTACTTTATTATTATTTATTTTGTGTTTGTATTAGTGAGATGCTCTCTCAATGCACTGAAAGAAATTGGTGTGTAATTTTTTCATGCCCTTGTTTGAAAATGAGAAGTAAAGATAAAATAAAAATAAACAACAGAATTCAAATCTGAATTCAATTCCTGGTAAAACTTCCCATCATACATTGGACGGCAACGTATCCCAAGCGCCATAGCGATAGCATATGATGCCTTTCTTTTTAATAAACATTCATTCATTGCTTTATTTTCCATTTTAGATTTTTCAAAATCTGGAATAATTTTTTCATAAAATGGTTTTTTTTAAATGTATTATTAATAATTCCCTTGCCCTATTTGTAACATTAGTATATTGCCTATGACATTGTAAATAATGCCTCTGCAAATAATATTGCCGTAAACGTGGCAATGTACGCTGACAAAGTAAGCATTCAGCTTTACCGAAAAAATTTTCTGCAAAAAAAAATCATATTCCCATTTGATATCAAACATTTTGGTAAGTGTATCGCTTGTAGCACGCGACTGCACAACCTCTTCCATCGAATGCTCAAGCGAGACTAAATGAAATTTGGTTTTTGTTTTCAATACATGAGAGAGCGTACATGTGAGAGAGATGCCCATGGGCGGGTGTTTGCCGATGCCTTCACTAGAGGCATATGATCAATGCTATTTTCTCCAAGCTTATGGGTTATGCGAGGCTGCCATTCGTGATCAGTATAGTGTAATTCACGATGTCTACCTTCCCAGAGACACAAGAAACATTGATGCTTTGAAAATCCTTTTTTAAGCCCTGTTATAATAGCAACCACTTTGAGATCACAACAAATCACCCATCCATGGCTGTCATAATTAATTAATTTAAGAATATTGCGCATATTTTCATATGTTTCCTTTACATCGGTACCATAAACGATAGGCACTGATGGAAAGGCGTTACCGTTATGTAGTAAAACGCCTTTAAGACTCTTCACAGAACCATCTATAAAAAGGCGCCACTCATCCGGATTATAGGGGTGACCGATGATTTCAAAAAGATTTTCAATATCTACTGCATACGTAATCCCACTTTGATCATCAACTTTAAAGCATTCATCAAAAGACAGTTGTTTTGAGCGCTTTCGGGAAGAAGTTACGCGAAAATCTTCAGAAACCAGTCTCCATTGTTGTAAACGGGATGCTAAAATTTCGGAATTGGTTTTTGTTAAACCAATATCACGCACGAGATCATCAAAATCGGCCTGTGTTATGAAATGACGAGGAGCAAAGCCGAACTCGCTGTTTATCGGTTGATATTCCGAGATATCTTCAATATCAGTTTTATGTGTATATCCATTTGTTCATGTGTTAGATTTTATTTTAAAAAAAAATTGGTTAATATTAGGGAGTTACGTATATATATTTTTTTTATAGTACATTTTGAAATTATTTGTACACTAAACTAACAACAATTCAGCAACGTGTTCGCGTATATTAATGTCCTTAACATATATTTTTTCTGGATGAAATGGTTGGAAATTCTCAAGGATATTAAAGGACAAAATTTTGAAAGGACTTGAATAAGGTCCTTTTGTCCTGATATAACAACACAAATATTTTTGCCAAATCGAGGGGAGTTTCCTCTTTCATTTGCTTTTTATCTCAGCATCGTAGGATGAGTAGAAATATATAAAATATTTTTTTCTATTTAAATGTCCTTTAAAACTTTAAAGTCCTCTAAAAAGGACAAATGACCAGAGAATGAAAAACTGTAAACGCAGTTTTACTCCAGAGAGCCTCTAGTTTCACGTGTATAAGGTCTTGCTCATGTGTTAAAAAAAATTGAAATTTGTCTTACGGTGTAATGAGTCCGGAATGACAATATCAGAATAATTATCAAAGATATTCTCTGTACCCTCTTAAAAAGGGTTGTATAAGTCGACTCTACTTCATTTTAGTGAAAAATTAAGTAGTCTTTTTTAGTTTAATTGAAGATATTGAAAAATGTATGATACAAATCCACTAATATAAATATGCTAGAACACATTAATTTTACTACTTCGAGTACATCGTTGACCTTTAGACAATCGCCCTGCTTGATCAAATTTCGGTCATCACCATTTTTTTACAATGCCCCGCTACAAAAGTAATGTTACGCCGCCACCATTGCCATTAGCTGAAATTTAGCCACCTTCGACAGGTTTGAATTTTCAAATATAATTAATTACTTTGCCTATTTAATAATTAGTAGATAACAACCTTCAAAGCAGAACTCAACCTAATATCGAATTTAAAATTCAGTATCTAAAAAGCATCTACAATTCTTTTTTAAAAAGTATTTATCAAAATCTGAACTAAATTTCGTTACCATTTTACTGGCCATAAAAAATCTACACTTTTATGAAACTAAACATTAAAAATATGCTCGGTTCTTCGATCGATTGAACTGGATATTGAGCCCTAACCGCGAAAAAGAAGTATACGCCAAAGTTTTACAGGAGAGGAATTTTTTGTGGTCACTCAAAAAGTCGTGTTGCGCTTATGATACAATTGTAACTCTTTATGTTTCGTATACCATAAAAGGCATTGAATTGCTTTTATTACAAATTTTTGTTAAGTTTTAAACTTAACATTGTTTGTATTTTGTCCGTTAATAGAAAAAAATCAAGGGTTTTTTTTACTTACAATAAAAAGGACTTCGGATAACTGAATCTTCTTTCATTTGAGCGAAATGAGTATGTACTTTTGAATTTGTTCTATCAAACGAAGATAGCAACTTGTGGCACATTTATTAAAATACATCTATGTACAATTTAAATTCAGTATTAATGAGCTTGAATGGTAATAGTCACATATTTTCATTTAAGTTAAGTTAAATGTGATGGACAGATAATTGGTTTTGACCGTTTTTGTCGCCGTTCATTCATCATGTTTCTCTTAAGCGGTGTTCGTATCATAAAAGTTTACATTAAAAATGTGTTTCATAAACGATTTTTCAATTAATCGGATTTTCGTGTAAGCGAACAGTGCATGGAAAATCGTCCAGAACAATCATTACTAATATTTATTTTCAATTAAACGATTTTTTCAATTAAAAGGCCTGAGATTATCCGAATTCGACTGTATTTTGTTTTTATTTTCAAATAGGAAGTCGCAAATTCAACTTTAATCGACTTTAAATCCAAAAAAGTCCATAAATTGACTGTTTAAATTTAAGGAAAAGTCAAAAGGTCGACCTTTGCTTGAAACTATGTAACCCTACTATGAAACGCACCTATATCCTCATCCAAATAAAAGTAGATGCAAAGCGAATGCAAGAGAAAATACGATGGCGACGGAGGAAGATAAGTGAGCAAATCGTTTATGTTTTCTTTTTATAATGTTTACAGCAATTTTGAGGATGGAGTTTCCCTGTTCTCACAAATATAATAAATTTTCCAATAAAATATGTTCTTCCTCCTTTGTTCGCTTTATTATGAATGATACAACGCATATAAATGTTCCTAAACGATTTCAGTGTTGCAAAGTATATAAATGCAACGTATTAAAAAAGTAACTACACAATGTATCAACTCGGTTTAATTACTGTATTTATACATTGTTAATATACGTTTAGGAAGTCAGCCATATACCAATAATAAACTCAATAAACAAAGACTCCACAACTCTCAGACCGAAAAACTACCTTGAACTTTAATCATCATTGCGTACAACGACATATCCAGGGTATAGTCGCATCCTTAACTCCAGGAGTTTTCCTGGATGCGTCTGCTGGTCCTGTGCCGACTGTTTCGGGAGAGTCAACCTTTAGGAGGCCCTTGGTGGAGCCGTAATTTTTTTCAAATTTCCTGACATCCCTCCGGAATAGAGAAAGGTGGTGCTGTTTTTAGCCCAACACCTACCATAGACAGATATGTGAACCTTCCATTAAACAAATTTAAAAGTACTTAAAAAGAACATAAGTCTGAGTTATACATGAAAATAATGTACGAATTTGTTTTGATTAGGTCCTGCATTGGAAAACTTATAAAAGTTACGTATTGGTGACAACAACCTAAAACACAGGTGCTTCTCCAACCAACCTCACTGAGGTGACGATACATATGAGCAAAAGTTCACCCGAAAAAAAAACTCATCGGGTGTTACGTTCAGTTTGGATGAACACCTAAAACCAAACCCCGGAAAACGTGGCAACACGTATAAAATTACAAATACAAATGTATATGTAAGCATGTCAAGTCTCTACACCAGGCTAATAGCAAAAAATAACTAAAATTTTCAGTATTTATACAAAAAAAAAAACCCATAAAGAATTAACCCATAAAATGATCAATGATAGCATAAAATTATAAAATATGAAAAAACGATATCTTATGAAATGACCGATCGGAATAAAGAAAAAAAAAAATAATGTTGTATATACCTAAATTGAGATTTATTTGTTATATATTAATGATATATGTTGAAGTTTAAAATTTAGTTAGGAAATAGGTTTATTTAATTTTGTAAATTATAAGACTACTGAAAGTTTATTTGGATTTTCATTCCTGTAGTTTATTGCATTAATTTGACCATAAAATTTAATAAAATTTATGTTGTCGTGAATGAAAAGTATGTGTTGCTGAAATTTGAAAATGGTTTAAAATACAGAGGACACATGTGATTCAGCGAGTTAACGCAGGGGTACTTTCTACCATAGTATTCCCGGCACATGAAAGTACCATGGACAGCTGATAAAGTCATAAGCGGTGTGGGAAGCCGAAAGGGACAATATCACCATTCGAGTGCGAATTATGAAGTAGTGCGAAAGCAAAAATTCGTACATAGTCCGCCTGTATTGATTTTCGTTTCCTATAGTTTGATTTTTGTAACGAGATTAATTTATTTGTTTGATAATTTCAATATCTACGGCACAACCATAAATTGTAATATGGGTAAGCCGCACCCACCATCATCGTGCATTTCCGCGAGACTAAGCAGAGGTCTGTCACATAATTTTGTTTTAAAGTTTTTATAATTAAAGTTTAAAACACGATTTTGTCGTTTTTATTTCATATAATTTGTATACCCTCATCCTAAAGTGTAACACATAAAGTGTAACACTTTCTGAATCGTTTCAGCCATGTACGTCTGTCAGTCCTGCTGGTACGCACGATAACTTTCGAAAGAGTTATACAATCACTCTGATATTTGGCATGGCTTAATATTTTCCCAAAACTTCTTATGGGATTGCATATGGGCTATATGGCCACACACCTTCTGGTACCTCCCATACAAATGTACCATCCCGCCTACATTAGAAATCGTGTAATAATATCAATATTCCCAACGTGATCTTGCCCAAATTTTGTCTTTAGTAAATCTATATCTAGACAAAGTTTTGGACAAAACTTGGAATTCTGGCAACTCTCCTTCTGGTACCTCCCATACAAATCTGCTATTTCGCCCACTTTAGAAATCGTGTAATAATATCAGTACGCCTAGTTCGATCTTGGCCAAATTCTGTATTTAGTAAAGGTATGGCTGAAATCTTGAAAGTCTAGCAACTCCCCTTCTGTTAATTCCCATACAAATGTACCATCCCGTCCCTTATAAACCGTGTAATATTATCAATATGCCCAACGCGATCTTGCCCAAATTCTGTATTTACTAAAGCCATGACTGCAAAAACTTTCGGACAAAAAATGGAAAGTCTGGCAACCATTCTTCAGGTACCTCTCATACATTTGTACCATCCCGCTCTTAGAAATCGTGTAATAATACCAACATGCGCAACGCATGTCTACAGATAGATTAGTAAATCTATCTGTAGACAAAGTTTTGGACAAAAACTTGGAAGTCTGGTGTAGTGCCTGCGTAGCTATTCGCAATCAAACGCATTATTTCAGTGTTAAGTACCAAGTGATTTCATTTATTAAATAAAGGGAACGATAAAGCATAAAGGAGATAGAATTACTTAAATGTATAACAGTTTGATAAGAGTATTTCAGGGTTGCCACTATACCTCCCTTTTATAAAAATGAAAATGTTCTACGATTATCTTTAAAATTAAAGTACATAATTGCGTTAGTAATTATAAAATTAGGTAGATACATATACCTCCCTTTTATAAAAAAAATACTTAATATAACTTAACAATTAAGGTGACCACGCTTAATTAACTAAAAGAATATTATAAATATATATCTAGAAATATGTATTTAAAAATATATTTAAAAATTATATTTTTAATGTTCTTTTGTTTCATAATTTAATAATAATAATTTTGTTTTTTTTTTGTTAAGAATTCTTATTTGTATATATATATATTTTTTTAATTGAAAGCAGATTGGATTATAATTAAATATTTTTTTTTTATTAATATTTCCTAATTCTGTTTTTATGAACAGTTTTTTCTTTGCCTGTTGATTTATTGTAAACTAGTAACTTGTAATGCGCCTATGGCGCCCGTTGAAATATGGAAAAAAAATTTTGTTGAAAAAAAAAAAATTTGGTGGAAAAAAAAAATTGTGTTGAAAAAAAAATTTTTGTTGAAAATAAAATTTTTTCTTGAAAAAAAAAATTTTCTCTTGAAAAAAAAAATTTTGGTTAAAAAAAAAATTTTGTTGAAAAAAAAATTTTTGGGGAAAAAAAAAATGTTGTGGAAAAAAAAAATTTTGTTGAAAAAAAAAATTTTGTAAAAAAAAAATTTTTTAAAAAAAAAAAATTGTAAAAAAAAAATTTTGGTAAAAAAAAATTTGGGGAATCACAATTTCTGTACAAAAAAAAATATTATTTTTTTTTATTATTATTATTTATAGAATTATAGAATGCCTATTTAAATTCCTACGTACTGCGTGACAGAGTCAGTGTATCAGTGAATCAGTGTCGAGGGTAAATATATATTAAGATTGTTACATTGACACCATTTATATTTTTTACAATATATGGACCATCGTAAATGTTTCCATGTTTATTATATGGTTCTTTTTGCAGTAAAACACTATCATTAATTTTCATTGATATAGGTTTGGCATGTTTATCATACAAAATTTTGTTAATCTTTTTATGTTTATCAATTAAATTTTTTGCAAGAATATGAGTTTTTTGCAATCTGTATTTAACTATCCAAATTATAAAGTGGATCTAATTTTGAGTTTATTTCATTTGGCATGATTATTTTTTTTCCAAAAACTAATTCAAAAGGTGTAAACTTGTTGTCAAAGACAGTATTCGGAGTGGTGTTCTGATAAACTTGTGAAATACTTCAGATATGTGTCCCAATCAGACAAGTTTTCATTCAAGTAAGCTCTAACATATTCATTAAAAACTCGATGATTACCTTCTACTGTGCCGATGCTTTGGTGATGATATGCACTTGACAATTTTAGCTCAATCTTTAAAAATTTACACAATTCGCAAAAAATTTCGTTCAAAAATTCGGTTCCGCGATCAGACTTTATAGTATTCATTTTTCCGTAAATCAATATAAAATTTTCAAAAATTGCCCTGGCAACAGTACGAGCAGATTTGTCGGGAATTGCCATAACAACCAAATATTTTGACAAGTCGCACATCAAAGTTAAAGCGTATTTATTTCCGTAAGCAGAAATGGGTAACGGACCAATGGTGTCCAAAACTACCACGTCGAATGCCTTAGTTGGTGTTGGGGTTAGAACTAGTTCTTCAACATTACCTGGTCTGACTTTATTCAAATTACATGCAGGACAACTTTTAACAAATCCTGATATGTCTCTTGTCATTCTTTTCCAGTAATATTTTGTTCGAATTTTCGCATATAATTTCTTTTGACCACAATGTCCACCTAGGACAGGATCATTGTGATACATTTACATCAATTTCAGTTTTTCATCTTCGTTAGTTACAATTTCAATTGGATCAGTAAGAATTATCTCCAATGTTTTCAATATCGTAATTCCATGATTTTTTAAATTCTGAGTCGAAAATTTTTTAAAAAACACATCATTCTTTGGCCATTCTGCTCTGAATATTTTTTGATTATTGGCTTCCTTCTGGAGCCTCGAAAGCATATAGTCTAAACTAATTGTTTCGTTAATAATCTTAAAATCAACAGATAGCAGTCTTTTAAATTTATTATACATATTTATGCGCATGTTCTCAAGTCTCTCATTGTTATAACGCTGGCTAAACATGTAAAGGCTCTAAGTCCATATTTTACAAATGTTCAGGAGAGACAAAAAACAATCAAACTTTTTTTTGAATAAACATTTTTGAAATCTGTAAATGCAATTTGTTTTTGTATTTTTTTTGTTTTTTTATTTGCGTAAAAGCAAAATGAAAAAATATGTGTTTCCCGAGATTAAAGCTTTTTTGGACTTAGAGCCTTTTCTGTTGTTTAGTTTGTATGTTTTCATGGACTTAGAGCTTTTTCTTAAAACTTGTCTCTAATTACATTTCTTTCTTACTGCAATGAAAGTGTACTTTTGTTCCTTTTTTATTTTGTGGGTATACACATGATGTAAAAAGTAAAGATTGTTTTGATTATTGTAAATAAAGAAATTATATTCAAAAATATGAATAACATTATTATTGTAATTTAAATGATATTAGTATTAAAAATTTCATTTAAATTTCGATATTTGTATACACTTATACATAGTGAAAACAAAAATTATTCAGTCTTATTTCATTGCTGTTATAAAAAATTAATATTAATTAAAATTTTTAATAGACTTAAAAGTAAGATGACTATTTTTATTCGTATGGCAAATCGTCATAAAATTTATGGTGTTTTGTAGGCAAAGTGGATTTAAGATATTGTAAGTCTTCGAACTTTCTAGTCTTTATTTTTATTCTTTCTTGATGAAGTTGGTGTAAATCCGACCACTCCAGTGCGACAACGTTTTTATTTATTTTTTGGGGGAGATTTTTCCATTCATCAGGAAATCTAAGTTTGAAATTAATTTCACCATTTGGTGTGTATTGTATTCCTCGAATGTCCGTCACTTTGGAATCGCCTTTTCCACGGCCAGGGCGAATATTTTTACAAAATTGTACATTGTTAAATTTTTTAAAAAACGAATGATCCAAATAAGTAACATTATAAGGTTCAGGCTTTCTCCTAGCTGCTTTACACTATCCGCTTCCATTTGTGTATGACCAATTTCCAATATTTTTTGCTTAATTGTTACTTTATGTTTGACAGCTGTATTAAGCAAGGCATTGCTCATCACACAATTGCGGTTCTGGTATGTGCAACCGTCACTATAAAATATTATTTTCACGGGATTATTATTTTCACTGAGAATTTTTTTAATGTCATGAATGTCAACGGTGTTGATACTCAAAACAACGAGAGTGTGGGCAAAGAGAAAAAATATTATGTCAGTTGGTGGGACTCTCAGACTATTCCGCTTGAAACAGTTGATATGACAATATTGGAAGAAGTGAGATATTACACAAAAATGTGATAAATTGGACTTAGCGCCTTTACTCATCACTACAAAACAACAACAAAAAATGAGATAACTTTTTTTTTTTTTTTTTTATCGATGTATTTTCACATATTGAACATAACTGCATCAAAATCTCAATTTCCAAAAAAAGTGGACTTAGAGCCTTTACATGTTTAGCCAGCGATAAGTCATTTCTGTTTTAATTTTTGCAATTTTCTTATCGAAATTGTGTGAGAATTTATCGTAAATTTTTAGGTCAATATCCGGTTCATTTAATTCAATTTTTGTATTCTGTTTCCGCTCAGACATCGCCCGAGTTGTTACAGAAAATACATTCTTGTTAATATTTTTTAATTCATCGAGGGAAATTCTTGATAAAGCATCCGCGCCGACATTATCTTTACCTTTTAAATATTCAACTATAAAGTCGTATTCAGAAAGTTCCAATCTGATTCTAGTTAGTTTTGAAGAGGGATCTTTTATATTGAATAAATAAACCAAAGGTCGATGATCTGATCGTACAGTAAATGTTGTCCCATAGACATATGGTCGAAACTGAGTAATAGCAAAATGGATTGCCAAAAGTTCGAGCTCTATTATAGTTTTCTTTTGCTCCGACCGATTAAATGCTTTGGAAGCAAAATGAATTGGTTGATCACTACCATCAAAGTCTTGACTCAATATTGCTCCACAACCAGTCTTCGAAGCATCTACTGTTATTAAAAATGATTTCGTAAAGTCAGGGTACTGAAGTACTTTTGGAGATAATAAAGCCATTTTCAATCTCTCGAAAGAATTTTGACATCGTTCATTCCAGTCGAATTGTACATTTTTTCTTGTTAAGAAATTTAAAGGTGTTGCCAAAGTAACAAAATTTGGTATAAATTTTCTATAATAATTGGCGAAAGCCACAAAACGTCGAACTGCATTTTTATCAGCCGGAACTGTGTGATTTCTAATAACATCGGTTTTCGAATCATCAGGCAAGAGACCATCCGCAGTACACTTATGACCAAGAAATGTTACTTCCTGTCGAAAAAAATTTTATTTGTACGTATTAACTTTCAAATTATGCTTTCTCAAAATCTCAAATACGTCCTTTAAATTGTTCAAATGGTGTCTCTTACTACAACCGATGATAATGATGTCGTCGATATAAAGAAATGCTTCGTTAGGTTCAAGACCTGAAAATGCCATTGACATCATTCTTGAAAAAGAGTTCGGGGCCACATTTAGACCAAAAGGCAAAACCTTCCAACGAAAAGCACCACTGCCCGTGCTAAATGAGGTAATGTCCCGAGAATCTGAATGTAAAGGTATCTGATGGAACCCAGAAAATAAATCTATTATTGAAAAATGTTTCGCACATCCCAGATTATCTAAGATATCGTCAATGCGCGGTAAGAGAAATTTATCCGCAATTAATTTCTTGTTAACACCTCTATAATCAACGCACATTCGGTAAGTCTTTCGATTGTCTGGACTTTTCTTGGGTACCAAAATCAATGGGCTATTATAATTTGAAATACTTGGTTCAATCAAATCGTTTTCCAACAACTTCTCAACTTGCCTATCTATCTCAAGTCTTTGTGTATGAGCAAGACGGTAGTTCTTCATATATACCGGCGAAGAATCACTCAGTCTCAATTTTTGCTCATAACAATTATTAGTTGTCATCTTATCGTTCTTAAGGGCGAACATATCAGCGAATTCTTCACAAAGAGGCATTAAATCGTTGTTAACATCTTTTGGCATTTGATTCTGAAGTATTTTCTTCAGCTTCGAAATACGTTCATCACAAGCTTTATTCTCATTTATAGAATAGATAAAAAAAAATTGTACCTTTTCAGCAGTAATATGACAATTTTGTATACATTTAATCTCATCAGTTGTGTTAACCACTCTCAATACAGGATTCCCCGAATCAACTATACCTTTTCCTACAAACACTCCATTCCCAACTTCCTGTGAGTCGACAAACATTGGTTCTGTAAGATTATTGAATCTAAAAATTCTGTATACTTCACATCTAGGTGGAATAATACAGGTATCATTATTTATACCATGCATAATTGGTACATTAAATTTCGAACAGAAAATTATATCGTCATACTCTCGTAATCGATTTTCCATTTATTGTTCTTCAGGAAATCTTTCCCAAGTATGCCACTTGAAGGAATGTTAAAATCGTCACAGACAACATGAAAGGTCTGTGGGATTGAAAAATTAAACATATCTATGTTAGTGTAAATTGTTCCTAATGTTGATACAGCTGTTGTCGTTATACCCGTTATGCTTATTATTTCACTCACATCTAAATTGATATTAGGGGTAAGACTTGAAACTTTTATGAGTGATATATCAGCTTGTGTATCAACAAGAAATGTACATGTCTTATTCGTATCAGTTAAATTTAAATTAATAAAATCAGCATAATTTAGGTTTAAACTATAAACTGATTTGCAAAAGTCAGGATTAATTAATTTTGATCTTCTTCCCCCAACAACAGTGTCTGTTGAGGGACTTCCACGTTTAAAGACCGAACAGAAGCCTTTTGATTATCTGCGTTGCGATTATTGCTATATCGATTATTATTTCGATAATTATAGTGGGAAGAGTCGTTATACCCATTCCTACGAAAACTTCCCCTGTGATAATTGCTACCACGAAAATTTCCTTGGTTATTACCCCGATAAAAGTTGTTGCCGCCACGATGATTAAAGTTATTTCTTCCACGATAATTAGGATTATATTTCCTACTATTATTATTGTTATTATTTCTAAAAGCAAGTACTTGATGTTCCATTTTTTCCGTTGACTGTTCGACTACCAATTTCGCAACAACTTCCTTCGGATCCAAAAAAATGGAAGATGCTAAAATCGATTTAACTAAATCTGACTTTGAATTCATACGACAAACGCTGACTGTCTGTTCTATCGCCATTTCGTGCGCTTTAACTTTCGTTATACCTTCAATCACCAATGAACGCACAAGTGCGTCAGCAAGCTTTTCGGCTTGTTTAGAAAATTCAGCGTAATTATTATTTCTTACACTAAGAGCCGCAATTCTGCCCGCTATAACCTTCGAGTTATCCGGTCTGATTCTATTTCGCAAAGCGTTTTTAATTTGTTCCAGGGAACTAACATTCTCCGGGAGTGCTTCTCTAGCCTTACCTTCAAGTTTTAATGTAATGAAAGACAAAAGGGTAGACTCTAAATTCGCATCAGTTAGATCCTCAATCAAATTCATTTTATCTAAAAATGAATCTAATCCCAATGGATTACCATTAAAGTTATCATTAATAACAGATGCACACATCCCAATGTATGTTCTCTTCTGCTCAGCTGTAGCCATTTCGCTTTCTATTTTTACTTCTTCTTCTTTATCAATATCATTCACGTTTTCCACTTGACTAACTTTTGAATTGCTTCTGTTTTCTATTTGAACTTTTTCCTCTTTAACAATATCTTCTTCACTATATATTTCACTATCTGGTTGATTATCATCTGAATTCCTTTCACCACCTATCATAACGTCTCTATTTACTAATTCAAATGATTTAACATCTTCGGGTACCTTTACATTGCATTTAAGTTTACCAAAACAACTAACCAAAAGCTCTCGACGGTGTGTTACTTTACTAAAAATTTGTATCGCAGTTTCAACAGGTATACTTTCAAAATGTTCTTTTAAATATTGTAAAATTGAATTATAATTCTCAATCAGCAGTTCAATATATTCATTAATTTTATTTTCATCAACTGATACTGGTCTTTTCTGTAGAACTCTTTTCTTTACATTATTAAAATTATTAATTAGTTTTTTAAATTTTCCAAATTCAGACATTTGTTATTTACAAAAAAAAATTCAATAATTTCTCATATTTTTCATAATTTTTAAATATTTTATACCATTGTTTTCCTAGCTTACTTATTTAGATATTTGTTTTCTTTTTTATTTTATGTCATTTCATAGCATTAATAAAATAATTTTTTTTTCCTTTCGTTTTGTTTTAGTTTTGCTTTGATTTTGTTTCTTTTTATACTTTCAAATGGTTCAAAAGGAGTACATAAAATTTTTTTTTTTTTTGTTTTGAATCAAAAAAAAAAAAAATAATGCAACAAAGTATATTTTAATATAATTTGTATAATAGTAAACTTTTTATTGACATTTTATTTACATTTTTATTTTATAGAAATATTTATTTTATATAATTTCTTTAGTTTAATAATTCAGATTTATATAAAATACATGTTAAATTTTGTAATTGAAGTAGGTTAAGATAATAATCACGAAGGAGAATAGTAAGAACATGCAAAAGAATAAAAAAACTATGTATGAGGAAGAATAAGAAAAAGCTTTTTTTTTTTATAACTACGCTGTTAGCTAGTATAAAAATAACATTCAAATTTGTATAACACTTGGCAGTGATAACTGACAGAGATTTGCTTTGTTTGTCTTAAGAGCTCCCATTGTATGTTGATAACATGATGTGATGTTTATTTTCTCTTAAATGTTGGATATTTCATCTCTTTTGATAGTGAAGTGAGTTTCTCTTAAATGTTGAATATTTCATCTCTTCGTATCACTCTCTTGTACAGCAGTGTGGCTGATATCTATGGATGACGGCAGAATATATTTGAACATTTGACAAAAAATAGTAACGGTGTTGTTTTTTTTTGTTGTATTTGCATGATTTGATGTTGCTGCCTATTTTTCTGTTTTTTTCTTTTCTTTTTGGACGAACTTGATGTCATACATTTATAACGTTATATCAGATTTTTATGCTCGTTTCATTTCCAATTTTTATGCACTGTTTTTTGGGTTCTTTTTTTTAGATTTGTTCACGTTTTTCTTGATAATTTCGTATAATACGTGTTCTTAATATATGTAGTTCTATTAAATTTTTCGTTGTTTTTTTTTTGTATTAATTTTTAGATTTTTTTATAATTGTTCACGTTTTTTTTTTTATAGTTTCGAATAATATTATCACGTATTCTTAATATAGTTAGTTTTATTAACTTTATTGTTCTTTCTTCCAATTTAATTTTTTAGTATTTTGCATCAATTTTACACAATTTACTTCTTTTTTATAAATTTCAATAGTTGGTTTTCCATATTTTGATATTGGCTCAATTGAATTTCTTTAGAAATAAATTAAATTATTTCTGATTTGCATGTTTTTATACTTTGGCACAGGTGTACATTTTATAAATTTATTTATACCCTCACCCTACGGGTAGGAGGGTATATATCATTTGATACGACCCAAAAGTGTAACACCTAGAAATATTCACATTAGACCCCAGGTGTCTTTGAACCAAATTCGATTCATGACGTTCTGAATCGTTTGAGCCATGTCCGTCTGTCCGTCTGTCCTGCTGGTACGCACGATAACTTTCGAAAGAGTTAAGCAATCACTCTGAAATTTGGCATGGCTTAATATTTTCCCAAAACTGCTTATGGGATTGCATATGGGCTATATAGACACACCCCTTCGGGTACATCCCATACAAATGTACCATCCCGCCTACATTAGAAATCGTGTAATAACACCAATATACCCAACGCGATCTTGCCCAAATTCTGTATTTAGTAAATCTACAGCTAGACAAAGTTTTGGACAAAAACTTGGAAGTCTGGCAACTCCCCTTCTGGTACCTCCCGTACAAATGAGCCATCCCGCCTATCTTAGAAATCGTGTAATAATACCAATATGCCCAACGCGATCTTGCCCAAATTCTGTATTTAGTGAAGGTATAACTAAACAAAGTTTCGGACAAAAACTTGGAAGTCTGGCAACTCCCCTTCTGGTACCTCCCATACAAATGTACCATCCCGCCTACCTTAGAAATAGTGTAATAACACCAATATGCCCAACGCGATACTGCCCAAATTTTGTACTTAGTAAACCTATAGCTAGACAAAGTTTTGGAGAAAAACTTGGAAGTCTGGCAACTCCCCTTCTGGTACCTACCGTACAAATGAGCCATCCCGCCTATCTTAGAAATCGTGTAATAATACCAATATGCCCAACGCGATCTTGCCCAAATTCTGTATTTAGTAAATCTATAGCTAGACAAAGTTTTGGACAAAAACTTGGAAGTCTGGCAACTCCCCTTCTGGTACCTCCCGTACAAATGAGCCATCCCGCCTATCTTAGAAATCGTGTAATAATACCAATATGCCCAACGCGATCTTGCTCAAATTCTGTATTTAGTAAAGGTATAACTGAACAAAGTTTCGGACAAAAACTTGGAAGTCTGGCAACTCTCCTTCTGATACCTCCCATACAAATGTACCATTCCACCCACTTTAGAAATCTAGTAATTATATAATTTCGCTCAACGAATCTTTCCGAAATTCTATATTTAGTAAAGCTTTTGCTATATAAAATTTTCTAGTAAAAACTCTGCTTTATATTCCGCCCGTTTTGTAAAAACGTGTAATACAATATTTTTCTATAACATTCGGTATTTTGAGGTTGCTATTATGGTATATGAGACTTATTGCCTGTTTCCATAAAACGAATTTGTTCGTTCGTTACAAATCGTCAATTTTGAAAGCGTTATAAAATGGATGTGAGACATTATTGAATTGTGATTTTCAGATATATTTTAGATATCGACATATGGAACACAATCCCACACGAAGATGCTCTCATCACTGCTAAAAATCCATTTTATTGGGCATTTAATTTTGACAATTTGCAACGAACGAACAAATTCGATTTATGGAAACAGGGAGTTATATGTTTTTACTGAGGTATATATAAGTCGGTTTACCCGACTGCAACTTTTTCACTGTTTTTTTTTTTAAATTTTCACCAATGTGGTACATTGTCACATGTTACATGTTTTTTAAACTCCGTCACGGTCGCCATGTAGTGCCTGCGTAGCTATTCGCAATCAAACGCATTATTTCAGTGTTAAGTACCAAGTGAATTCATTTATTAAATAAAGGGAACGATAAAGCATAAAGGAGATAGAATTACTTAAATGTATAACAGTTTGATAATACTCCCTTCTGGTAATTCCCATACAAATGTACCAACCCATCTCTTATAAACCGTGAAATATTATTAATATTTCAACGCTATCTTGCCCAAATTCTGTTCTTAGTAAAGCTATGGCTAGAAAATTAATAATGAATAATTCTTCTATAGAAAAATAATGGAGATTTCAACGTCCCATCTGTGTCAATTGCTATGAAGTGTGTTGTGTTGCTAACGATGTTGCGTTCGTCTATTGGCATTATTTGTATTTGTGGACTTTTGTTGTTGCACAACATGTTTTCGTTGAAAGGAATTATAAAATTTTCGAAAGCTACAAAAATGTCGTCAAACTTTGAGATATATCTGATAATTTTTTTTTTTGGGCCCATTCGTTACATTTTATTCCAACATTTGATGAATTTTTAGCATATTTACGAAATATTTCGCATACCAATATTTTTGTTGAAATTTAAAGGTTGTCTTTTTTTCTGTGTATAAAATGCAGTATTTCGAGGATGCAATTATGGAATATGAGACTTGTATGCTTTTACTGAGGTTGAGGGTATATATAAGTCGGTTTACCCGACTGCAACTTTTTCACTGGTTATTTACAGTATTCTGGCTAGAATATGCCACTTTTTAATAGCTCGATGCAAATAGTAGGAGTACGACTTCAATACTGACATGAAGTTATCATCTGTGAAACTACGTAACACCAAAAATTATAATTGGATGATGACTCAAAACCAAATATAAAAATTAAGCATGATTGAGCGTGCACATGCAGGATCTATCATGGTTTTCGTATTCTCTATTCTGTCATACGCTACCGTACGTACATAGAGCGAGTAAACATACATGATTGTGCAAGATCGACCATATTTAAATCAAATTCTATACAAGATGCGTACAGTTAAGAAAAGCATGAAAGTGCATATCCAATCATGAAAGTCGTTGTCGGGTGATAGTTATATATACACAAAAAATGGATGGTCCCTCGAGAAATACATCTAATCGGTCCCATTGTATGCGCACGCATACACATACATATATTTATATCCTCACCCTACGGGTAGGAGGGTATATATCATTTGATACGGCTCAAAAGTGTAACACCTACAAATATTCACATTAGAACCCAAGCGTCTTTGAACCAAATTCGATTCATGACTTTCTAAATCGTTTGAGCCATGTCCGTCTGTCTGTCCTGTTGGTACGCACGATAACTTTCGAAAGAGTTTTTCACAAAACTGCTTATGGAATTGCATATGTGCTATATGGCCACACCCCTTCGGGTACCTTCCATAAAAATCGTCAATTTCACTCACTTTAGAAATCCTGTAATAATATCAATATGACCAACGCGATCTTGCCCAAATTTTGTATTTAGTAAAGCTATTGCTAGACAAAGTTTCGGACAAAAACATGGAAGTCTGGCAACTCCCCTTCTGGTACTTACATACAATTTTCGAGAAAAAACTCTACAATATTTTTTCTATGCTTTTAATTTTCACTGGTTTTAATTGTAAAAAGCTAAAACTAACAACCATATATGTTTTGTGATTTTTTATGTTTATTATATTGTTTACTATCATATTAATACATTTCAACTTCATAAAGGTAGATTTAGAATGAGATTAAAATTAGAATATTACATATATTAGAAAAAACCAGTGCAAAAGTTGCAGTCGGGTAAACCGACTTATATTAATGTGGCACCCTGTCACATTGTACTGATTAACGATTATCATCAATAACCAGTAGTCACACAAACACACACCACCAGACATGCACATGCATGCTTGCAGTTTTTGATTTCTTTCTGTTTGCTGTGTGCTTCTGGTAACATCACATCGTCTCTTATAAAATATACCTAAATCGTAGTTTGTAGTCTTGTAAATAAAATATATTTTAAGTATTTTATTAAGAAATACCACAAGACTTTTTATTATTGGGAATCTAGACATCATCATATTCCCCAAATTGGTGACCCCGACGTGATCTTGTGGTATTTCGCAAAATAGCAATAAACTACAAACAACAACGACGCGTCCAAAAGGAAACACCGTTTATCCGACATTTTGTGTGCTGTAAGTCATAACCTTCAACATGACCGAGAAAGACTTATCGATGGCGTCTACAGTGGAAATGCAGAATGATGGTGACGTCGATCAATTACATCCAGCCAGCAGCAATCGTACCGTCTCAGCCATATACGCTAGATTGCCGTTTCCGGAAATGTGCAGTTCCAACATTGAGGCCTGGTTCACTACGATGGACTTTTGGTTTGCAGCATCGGGCATAACCTCCGACAAACAAAAGGCTGCCACCGTAATTGCTGCTTTGAATCCAAACATCGTAGCCCAACTCACCGATGTCATCACGTCCCTGCCAGCCTCCGATCGATTCGAATACGTCAAGCGCCGGATAATCGACCATTTTGCAGACAGCGAACAGCGACGACTTAACAGGCTTCTATCGGAGATGCCTCTAGGTGACAAGAAGCCCTCGGAGTTGTTCTTTGAGATGAGGCGTGTTGCAGGTACCACTCTTGGAGAAGCAGCCTTGAAAGGCCTGTGGACAAAACGATTGCCGGAGTTTGCTCAGCCCGTCGTAGCAGCATCAACAGGTACAGCAGCAGAGTTTACGAAGATCGCCGATTCAATTGTGGATGCTGTGTCACTAAGCGAAATCCGCCATATTGGTAAAGCCCCGGCCAATGACATAAATGAACTTCGAGCTGCCATCGTATAATTGGGTAAGAAGTTTGACCAATTTTCCACACGTTCACGTTCTCGATCTCGTCATCCTAACGTCCCTCGACCTCGTTCCAAACATCGTGACGCCAGAAACAATTCAGACATCAATGATGAGTGTTTGTATCACAAGAAGTATGGACGTGATGCCCGAAAGTGTCGCAGCCCTTGCAAGCATAAGCATGTGCGCACTATCACAAACGAATCATCGAAGTGACTTCATACGCCGGTGGAGGAGTCCAGCGAAAATTCCTTCACTAATTGCCAAATTTTTCGCCTTCAAGTCACAGATAAATTTTCGCAGCAGACGTTTTTGGTTGATAGTGGTGCTGATGTTTCTGTCCTTCCTCTCACTTGGAAAGCATCTGATGTCCGTCCTACTGCTGTTTCACTGTATGCTGCAAACGGAACGCCCATTAAAGTCATCGGTGAGAAACAGATCAAACTGGATCTTGGCCTCAAAAGAAATTTTTATTGGTCTTTCATCATTGCTGATGTTACAACACCTATAATTGGCTCCGACTTTATTAAAGTACATGACCTTTTAATTAACCTCAGGCGCAATCGACTTATTGACAACACCACCGGCCTCAACTCTCAGCTTTCCTCACCTAAGATCACCGACATTGCCGTCATTAAAACTTTTAACGTATGCGATCCGATCGCTGACCTTGTATTAGAATTCAACGACTTAACCAAACTTTCGCCATATGGTTCCAGAACGAAGTCAACGATTTTTCACAGAATTGAAACAACAAGTCAACCTGTGTTCTGTCGACCCCGACGTCTTCCACCTGAAAAACTGGCCGCCGCCAAAAAGGAATTTGATTTCCTCATCGAAGCTGGAATTTGTCAGCCTTCTAAAAGCAATTGGTCTAGTCCATTGCACTTGGTAAAGAAAAGTGATGGATCGTGGAGACCTTGCGGTGACTACCGTGCTTTGAATGCACAGACGCTGCCAGATCGATATCCACTGCCGTATTTAACTGATTTCACGAACAATTTGCAAGGTAAGAAAATATTTTCAAAAATTGACCTGCAAAAAGCGTTCCACCAGATACCGATACACCCAGAGGATATTCCGAAGACGGCCATAAGTACACCGTTTGGATTATTTGAATTCAAATTTATGACTTTTGGCTTATGCAACGCTGCTCAGACTTTTCAGCGTCTTATAAATGAAGTGTGCAGAGGTATGGATTTCGTTTTCCCTTACATCGATGACATCATCGTTGCCTCAGAGACATTGGAACAAATGATGAAGCCTTACAGGACCTGCTTCAAAACTCAGGTACGCAAGCAAATTCACTAATATTAAAACATTTGTATGTTTTAGGCTGCGATGAGCTAATCGTATGCGATACATCAACTTCCCGAGTAAGACCTTATGTTCCAAAGGAGTTTCGTCACCAAGTACTGAAGTCAATACACGACTTGGCTCATCCTGGTAACCGTGCTACAACCAAATTAGTGACATCGAGATTTTGCTGGCCTGGAATGAGAAAAGACATATTAAATTTCGTCAGGAGATGCCTGTCAGCGATCGAAGATACAACGTCATATGAAATCCACTCCGGACAGGTACGAACCACCACATGAACGGTTTTCGCATATAAACATAGATATCGTTGGTCCATTTCCACTGTGCGAGGGACAACGATACTGTTTAACCATCATCGACCGTTTTACCCGCTGGCCAGAAGCTGTTCCGATGACTGACATGTCAGCTGAGGCAGTTGCAAAAGCACTCTTGACTCAATGGATATCACGATTTGGCGTTCCACTGCGCATTACATCGGATAGAGGTAGACAATTCGAGTCTTTGATTTTTTCAGAGCTGATGCAAACCATTGGTGCTACACATTTGCGTACAACGCCATATCATCCACAGTCTAATTGCATCATAGAAAGATGGCATCGGACATTAAAAACGGCAATCTTATGCCACGACTCATCGAAATGGGTACACCATCTACCAACTATTCTGTTTGGCCTTCGAGTTGTCTTCGAACCGGACATCAACGCATCACCAGCAGAGCTAGTTTATGGCACAACGTTGAGAATCCCGGGAGAGTTTTTCTTTAATGTCAATTCTAAAGAACCTAGCAGCGACTTCATAGCTGAATTCCGGACCTCAATGAAAAATCTTCGACCTACGCAGACATCGCATCATACACCACATGCAACTTTTTTGTCTAAGGACCTTCAGACGACATCGCACGTGTTCGTTCGGAACGACTCCACACGCCCTTCATTAACACATCCGTACGATGGACCATATGTAGTGTTTAAACGATTTCCAAAATATTTTACTTTGATTATGCGTGGTCGTAAATCAAATATTAGTATCGATCGTTTAAAGCCTTGTTTTCTTCCAGTGTCTGAGTTTTCTCATCCAACACTGGCAACCGACACTACACCAGAACATGTGTCACCTGATTCCCGGCCTATAATTGAAGAAGACAGTCTTGGCAATAACCCGACTTCCGAGGTACCTAGTCAAGACGATCTCAGTTCATCATCGGAATACCCCGGCTCAAATGATCCACCTAAAGATGATCCTAGAACAATAAGTGGAAGACTTGTGAAACTTCCAGTAAGATTTAGATGACCTTGCTCCAGCGGGGGGAGTGATGTGGCACCCTGTCACATTGTACTGATTAACGATTATCATCAATAACCAGTAGTCACACAAACACACACCACCAGACATGCACATGCATGCTTGCAGTTTTTGATTTCTTTCTGTTTGCTGTGTGCTTCTGGTAACATCACATCGTCTCTTATAAAATATACCTAAATCGTAGTTTGTAGTCTTGTAAATAAAATATATTTTAAGTATTTTATTAAGAAATACCACAAGACTTTTTATTATTAGGGAATCTAGACATCATCATATTCCCCAAATGTATATACCCTCAGTAAAACATACAAGTCTCATTTTCCAAAGTATCGGAAAGTCCAAAGTCCAAGCCACCATTGGATGTAACATCTGTTGAAATGTCATAATAGCAAACTGAAAATACCGAATGTTATAGAAAACCAGTGAAAAAGTTCCAGCCGGGTAAACCGACTTATATATACCCTCACCGTCAGTATAAACATACAAGTCTCATATTTCAACGTATCGGAAAGTCAAAAGTGAGCGTGGCTACCACCATTGGATGTAACATCGGATGAAATGTCATATAGCAAAATACCGAATGTTACAGAAAAAAATGTTGTATTAAATGTTTTTACAAAAAAGGCAGAATATAAAGCAGAGTTTTTTCTCGAAAATTGTATGTAAATTTAACTTTACTAAATATAGAATTTCGGAAAGATTCGATGAGCGATTTCTAAAGTTGGTGGAATGGTACATTTGTATGGGAGGTACTCGACGGGGTGTGGCCATATTGCCCATATTCAATCCCATAAGCATTCTTAGGAAAATATTAACTCTTGCCAAATTTCAAAGCGATTGCTCTCTTTCAAAAGTTATCGTCCGTACCAGCAGGACAGACAGACGGACAGGGCTCAAACGATTTAGAAAGTCATGAATCGAATTTGGTTCAAAGACACCTGGAGTGTAATGTGAATATTTCGATGTGTTACACTTTTGAGCCGTATTAAATGATATATATCTTCCTACCCGTAGGGTATGGTATAAAAATAATGTTTTACTTTTTTCAATTATTTGTACATTTTTCGCATAAATTGAAATTATGTTCAGCACAAATGAAATTTCTACACTTTTCACAGCGTGTAGCAAAAAGATTTTTGTTATTTTTATATGTGCAGATGTAGTATCGGCCTCGTTTTGATGTACTTGGTAAATGGCGAATTTCCCGAATTCTTTATACGTTTAGTGATCTGTTTTTCAACAACATTCAATCCAAGCTCCTCGATAAAAAGGCGACGACGAATATTATAGTTCGCTTTATAATTTTTCCAATTCTGGAACAATGCAATGAACGTCACGAATGCATTCAACGCACTAATATCAAACATATTACGAAATTCTGACATTGTCACACGTTAAATTTCTGTCAGAAAGTCCTTCCACCAAATCCAAAACAACACGCTATCGGAGATTGCGTTCACGAGTGGCATTACGATTCCGACCAACGAAAATTTGTGTGTATGGATACAACCAGCTTTTTGAGTCGCATAGCACCCAAATTTTGATGCCATATTTCACCGGCTTGAGTGGAATATACTGACGAAAGTCCTTCCACCAAATCCAAAACAACACGCTATCGGAGATTGCGTTCACGAGTGGCATTACGATTCCGACCAACGAAAATTTGTGTGTATGGATACAACCAGCTTTTTGAGTCGCATAGCACCCAAATTTTGATGCCATATTTCACCGGCTCAAGTGGAATATACTGACGAAGCGGACATCGCACACAATACGGAACTAAATGTTCATCTGCGGTAATGATTTTTCCTGGTGTGTATTCAGCTTTCAAATTATGATTCCATTTATCGTATTATATCGTATATTCCATTTATTAATGTTTTCCCATTCGTCTTTGTACTTTCGCACACCATATAAATTCGTTATGTTCAAAATAATATTCTCAACCGGTCCAAGGAACATGTGAAATGCAGACGAAACATCAACTATATTATCAGCTGCTAATGATTTTGGACCTGAATTATAACAAAAATGAAACATATAATGAACATGAACCCATAACAAAGAGGGTATATTTTAACCTGAAGTGAAATTTTCTCCACGTTGAAATGAATTTCTTCAATTTATTTCAAATGGTTGCGATGAATATTCAATTTTTTTATTTTTTGAAAAATATTTATTTTCAGGATTTGCAAAACGTTTTTTTTTTTGGTGTTCAGGCAAAATAATTCTACAAACTTTGTGGTTTGTTCGAGTTACTACATGATCATTGTCCAATCTACAGTAACGTTTCTTACCCTTTTTTTCTCTCCTCTCTCATGTTCTAGATAGACCTTTGAATTTCACAGTCCTCGTCATCTTGATTTAATTCAGCCACTGAATTCTCCTTTAATTTAGTAATTCGTTCTTTTATTTTCGGATAATCTTCCGAATTTATTAGACCATTTCGGATGGTATTATTGTAGAATATGACTGCCATACAATTGTTTTCTTCTACAGTATCAGTGTCTATGTCGGGGTCATGTCTAAGTCCCCTTTTCCACAGGCAAATTGTTATTTGGCAAATTTTTTGTTTTCTCTTTTGAAATTTTCGCTTGCTTTTCCACTAGCAAATTTTTCTTTGCCAAATTTGCGAATCAAAATACAAAAGAAAGAAAGAAACGTCAAAAGTGTTTACATTTTAAAGAATTTTTCGAAGAAGTGTATACATAATTTAAAATCGGTGCAAAAATGGACAAGGAGTGTAAACATAATTTAATAAAAGAGATTTTGGATTGTACAAAATCCGCGTTTGATATGGAGTCAGCCGGCTGTGTGTCAGTAAAACGAATAGGTTAAAAAGGAAATGTCAACAAAATTGTTTGCAACGAACAGAGCAAAGCAGAATTTGCGTGTACCGCAAATTCTGAACAGGCAAAGTTTTGTTTCTCTTCCTCGCACCCCTCTCGCCTACAAACTCAGAATTTGCCAAATAAAAATTTGCCTGTGGAAAAGGGGACTAAGAAGGCCAATATGATCGTCCATGGTATTATGTAGACGTTCAACGTCTGCATTCGACAAATGATGTGAAATGAATATCAATATTTCTCTCTCGCAAAAATTCGGTCAAAGGCAATGCTTTAAAGCCTAATTCATTGTCAGTTATGATTTTCATAATGTCACCTACAGCACCTAAATGTTGAATAAGGACTTTCTTAAATTCCACATATTTTGAATTTGTATTGCTTGGGCAAACTTACAGAATTCAGAATTTTCAAAAACAATGTTTTATTCAGACTGTAAACAACCTGACCTGGTCTATTGGGGGTTTCTGTTATTTTATAAATCTGTTTTATTGGGTTACAGTCGTATTTCTCCATATTAAATATGTTACAATTTTTAATAAATTGGTGAATTCTCAATTTCAATATTCGTATTTTAAGCTGTTCAAAATTTTCATTAATACCGCGATTGTTGTTTCTACACGCGTCATTTTTAAATGTTTACACACGAATGCGTGTTTGGATTCTGTAGCAAGTAAAGCTTATTTCTTTCTACACACAGCCTATTTGGATGTAAATATAACTCGGTTGCTAATAATATTACATATTTGTGAATAAGCAATAGAGTGTTTGGGAAAAACAGACAACGTACTTATTAAATTCAACAAAGTACAACATTTGAGTGCGAATAAGTGTGTATTTGCAGCTGTTTTAGTAACTTTTTGTTTTGTATCTACGATCTTTAATATAAATGCAATAACCGAGAGAATGAGATGAATTGTTATATAGGAATTTACATATATATTTGATATTAATCACCTACAAACAAGTTATTGTTTGTGATATGGAAAAATATATATATATGTTTGATGCGAATTTGTTTGCTGAAATTTGTTAAAATGGCCATGTAAGTGTTCGTTATTAATGTGTTCATGGACAATGACATTTAGAAATTTACTGCGTCTTGAAATTCTGAGTAGACAATTTCCATGAAACAGTCCTTTCGAAAACTTCGTAAATACTATTATCTTCTATAAAAATTCGCTTTTGTAGGATGGGAGAATTTCTTCAGTATCTCCACGCTAAAAAAATGGTAATTTTAACAAATTTTTGCAAACAAATTATGCATCAACCATATATATATTTGCCCGAACCACAAATATTAACTTGTTTATAGGTTTCTACGAAGTGAGCATATACTTACGTCTAACAAACATTACTTACTTATTCAGAAGTATATACGTATTTCTTCCCCATTCACGTACACGCTCTCGTAGAAGCACATGCATATTTCCTTGCAAACATGCAGTTGATTAAGTGTAAGAACGTGCATGTTGCTGAGCAAATATGCATGTACTTATGAGAAAGTACTCGTTTATAATATAAATATTATTTATTATTGCACATTTGATAGTAATAATACATGCATTAGTATTTATACGTATAAATCTAGTTGTTAAAAAAAAATAAACAATAAGTAATGAGTTTTCATTTCAATAAATGACATCTTGTCATCAGTTCGAGTTTCTTCATTTAACGCCGCGATTTGCTTAAATGTAAATTGTATTAGTTTACAAAACTCATATATATGTAAATCTAATTATGTATATATTTAGTACTCCCGTATGAATCGATGCACACATCTATTGGCAAAATAAGTTGTAAAGGGCAATAAAACGATTTTGGTAACAAACAAAAAGGGTTCAATATTTTATTATGGTTGCGTTGCAATTTCCCTACTTTTATTACGGTCGCTTGTTGTGAATCGATGTGCGCAAATGCATTGGGCTTGGAATTTCGTGGGATTGTGTGTTGTCTATGGAGACTGCGGTATTGGAGAACATTCTGGAAATAAAACGATGTGTTGTTATACACACAAAATTCACTTAAATTATTACAAATATTTTTGTCTGTGGCGCAAAATCTCGTACATTGTATGCTGATGAACATAAATGGGTTCTGTGTTTATATGGAGAGTAATTATTGACGAGTGCTTAACGTGTTCATAAAAATTAATATCTCGATGCCGACGTTAGGCTTCAACTCTGTAAATACAAAATGTTCAACATCTACGTATTAATCATTGAACGAATTATCTACGAAGGTCCAAGGAACTGCATAAAAACTCACTGCCAACCAATTGTATCTGCCCAAACTGTCACTATTTCATTGAGTTTCTTATTTGTTGCTTCTACGTTTTTTCACTGAAAGGAACAGATTATTTTACATGCCAAACTCATTCATACTTACTGACGGTTTTTCATTAACATGATTTTACATTTTATGCAAAAAAAATTCTAACACTTTCCGCACATTCAGGACTATGCAGCACAACTACGGATTGATGACTGAACGTTAGAAAACAAAAGTCAATAAATCAAAAAATAAGAATATGTACATCAGGGATGAGAAATTTCTTCGTTTTGTACTTTCCGTTCATTGACTGTACTTTTTGATGCGATAGTACCAAAATCAAAAAAGTTATTTTGCTTTTTTTATTCAAATAAAAAGACATATGTATGTACATAAACATTTTATTTAATGTTTGGGTACTCTGCAAACAGTGCTTTCGTCTATTGCCAGTGAATAATAATTTCTTTGGCAAAAGTTGGAAAATTGCTTGCAGTTTACACAATATTTATAGGCCTTTAAAACCTTATTTTACCCTCATATTCAATCTAGAACTGTAATTCGAATATTATAATGAACAACAAATGCGCAGAGAATAATTTCCATTTCTGATTCAGTCACGACATTGGCTGAAAAGTTCTTATTTTTATTTTTTACCTGAGACTCTCACATAGCACGTCTTAGTGTGACATTAACGACATCTTATTGGAATATCTTTGTTACATTCCATTTCACAATATATATATTTGCTCTTTGCATAGCTTTTCTTCAAGTTATTAACAAAAAAACAACAGATACGAACATTTGTAAATTGAATTAAATTAGGCCCAAAAGAGTGATACAGCTCTTTTCGATCACGAAAACGTACCAAAAAGTACAATTGTACCATTTTTTACATCTCTGATGTACATGCATCAGAGAAAAGATTGAGACTATTCGTTTTTATTCCGCATTCATACAATCGTTGCTTTTGCCATGCTATTGCTATCATTCGTTGTTTTTGTTGATTGTCTTATGCACACTCATAGAACCAATCGCACCATTCGCTTAGTATTCGTTGCTCTGGTGTGTTTATAAGTATGCAGTGTGAAGAAATTTTGGCAAAACTTAAGGCTTTACTTTATTTTCCAATTTTTGTTTTTGTTGTTGTTTTAACCGAAAATATATCAAAATGTTCCATTTATTGTTTTATTTGGTTTTATTTCACAAGTTTGATCTTCGTATTTATGTCAAAAAAAAAAACGTTTTTTTCAATATGCATGCAGACCATTCGTACCAATCGTTCTATATTCGTTGCTTTTGCGATTGGTATGAATGATAAGCAGAAGGCAAGCAATGCAATGCATGGAATTCGTCATACTCACATTTTCTGAATGGTATCATGAGTTGCTTTACTATAATGATGTCTATTGACAACAATATGCATATATTTTGTGATTGCATTCAAAGGCATTAAATATGCCAATCAAACCGTTCTCTGACATGCATTGACAAAATTGCACACATACATCAGGTATGAAAAATCAGTTACTTCGTTTTGTACTTTCCGTTCTTTGAAATTGTACTTGTTTATCCCGATGGTACCAAAATCAAAAAAGATATTAGAATCAATTTTATTAAAGTAAAAAGACGTATGTACATACAAATTCTATTAAATTTGTTGCACACTGCAATCGGTGCTTTTGTCTATTGCCAGTGAATAATAATTTCTTTCGCAAAAGTTGACAATTTGCTTGCAGTTTTCACAATATTTATTGCCCTTTAAAAGCTTATTATATTCAAGTAATCTAGAGCTGTGGTTCGAATATTATGTTCAGCTACAAATGCGCTCAGTATAATTCCCATTTCTGATTCATCCACGAGAGATCTCACGACATTGGCCGAAATGTTATTTTTTTATTTTGTACCTTAGATTCTCGCAGAGCACGTCTCTTAATGTGACATTAACGACATGTTATTGGAACATCTTTGTTACATTCCATTTCACAATATATAGATTTGCACTTTACACAGCTTGTCTTCAAATTACTGACAAAAAACAATAGATACGAAAATCTGTAAACTGTATTAAATTAGGCCCAAAAGTGCTGTATCATGGTACTTTCGATGGTGAAAATGTACCAAAACAGTACAATTGTATAATCTTTTACATCCCTGATGTACATGCATTGTGCATGTGTGTATAAAATGGTGTGTTACTCCTTTTTGTGTTATCTCTCTGTGAATTTATCTTATTCTCTTGGTTATTATAACTCATAGAACAGTCCGTTTATATAATAAGTTTCATACCAAAAAGGGTGGGGGCGAACATATGTAACAGCCCATACGACCGCCAACATTTCCTTCTCCACCGTGCTGTAATTGATTTCGTGTTGATTTAGCGTTCTGCTAGCATAACAAATAGGGCGGTTGTCCTGCGATAGTACAGCCCCAATGCGAAATTACTTGCATCTGTATTCACTACAAATTGTTTGTTGGAATTAGGGTAAACTAATATTGATCGTTAATAAGTAGCAATTTAGGCGTTTTAAAACTTTTTAGATTTTCTTCTATTCCATTCTTAACTTAGCGTCTTTGCTAAGATATTTCGTCATAGGTTTTTCGATTCCCGCATAGTCCTTCATGAACTTGCTGTAATATCCACTGAGTCCTAAAATTTTTTTTATTTGTTAGGGTGACTTGGGAAGACGGTAATCCGCAACACATTAAGCCTTCTTTGGGTTCCGTTTTATTCCATATTTAGTAACAACGTGACCTATGAATTCCGCTTGTCTTTTAAAAACTCGCATTTATCACCTTGAATTTTCAGATTGACATCTTTGACTAACATTTACGTGTTCTTGAATAGAAGTAGAATATACTATAATATCGTCTAAGTACACTAAGCAAACCTTGTTCACCAAATCATCTAGAATACCATTCATGAGACGTTGAAATGTGGCCGGTGCCGTTTTGAGTGCAAAAAGGCATCCTAAGTAACTCGTAACGTCCACCTTTGACAGAAAACGCGGTTTTATGGATATCCCTCTCATCAATTTCCACTTGGTGGAAACCCTTTGCCAGACCCAATGTAGTAAAATACATTCACCTGCATAGCTTATCCAAAATATCTTCAATGTTAGGAATAGGGAAACGGTCATCTATGGTATTTTCATTAAGTTTTCTGTAATCGACAACGAGTCGCAATTTCTTCAATCCGCTAGCATCGTCTTTTTTTGGAACAATCTATATAGGTGCAGGATATGGAGTTTTCGAAGGCCTTATTATCCCAAATGGTAATTATCAGGGGTAACTGGCTTCGATCTAGTCCTATTAAGATTTATTAGATCTGGACATTTAGCAAGGTCTTTAACTCAACATTAAAATTTTGCGCGTTATAATTAACTTCATGAATTATAATCTCGCAACTACAGTTACGGTGCTCTGCAATGTGAATTAATCCAAATTCCACATTGGTGATAAACTTAACTGTCTGGAATTGTGTAAATAGCAGAGGGACAATCCTATTGTTTATTATTAGTTGGTTCTTACGTTAATCTATAACCGCTTTGTAATACCGTAAAATGTCATTACCTACGATTGCATCAGAATCATCGTGGAATTTACATTCAATCAAAAATATATTGTCATTGCTATCTCCTAGTTCTGCAAACATAGGGACTCGATAAATAGTATTCGCCATAATTTCGTTCTGCACAGTCTTTAAAGCAGTGGTCGGCAAAGAGCGGGCGCCGCGCCCGTTCGTTTTCTCTTTGCTGACGTACATGTGCACACACATTGTAGAGAACAAAACAACATTAATCAGTCTCGCTTGAGCATTCAAGAAGGCAGGTTGTGTAGTCGGATGTTTCTCAAAAAACAGTGTTGCCACAAAATAAATGCTCCATATCAGTATGTTCAACGGGGAATATGAATTAATTTATTTATTTTCAGAAAATTATTTTGGCAAACCAGAATGTTTGGTGTGCCAACGTGCGTTGTCACGTATAAAAAAATACGATATGCAAAGGCATTATAATACATTCCACGAAGAATATGAAATTATTACTGGTGATGCAAGAGAAGCCCTTATTATTGAACTTAAAAAAAGTTTTTATGAAAAATTTATGGTAGATGCAAGTAGATGCAATTACATCAATAAAGAAACAGTCGAGATTTGTTTAAAAAGAAAAGCATCTTTTGTTGTTGCTGCGTGTCTTGCTAAACGTTGCCGCCCTTTTGAAGATGGCGAATTTTTCAAGGAGCTAAGCAATGATGTTTTGAAATGTTTTGGCGAAAAGTCTGAAGAAATGCGGAAAATTATTAATGATATTCCCCTGTCCTCTCGCACAATTGTTCGACGGACGGAAAATATCAGTGCGTTTATATTTGCAAGCATTAAGAAAATAATGCTTAACTGCAATTTTTTTTCTATATGCCTGGATGAATCCACAGATATGAACGACATATGTCAACTAATTATTTATATAAGATCTGTAAATGAAAATTTTGACGTACACGACGAAATGTTTTCTCTGTATGGCTTACACAACAGTGTAACAGGAAAACTTATTTTTGATATTGTAAACGAAAATGTTCTTTCTTTTACAGATAAGAATAAGTTTTGTTCTGTATGTACGGATGGTGCCAATGTAATGGCGTGCAAAAAAGATGGTTTTGTTGGAAATTTGATGAAAAGTAATTTATATATATATAATTTTCATTGCATTATTCACCAACAAGCCTTATTTTCAAAAAGCTTGAACGTAACGAATACAATGAAAATTGTGGTCAAAATTGTAAACAAAATAAGAGGAGGTCATAACGCCTTAACTCATAGAAAATTTAAAGATTTTCTTGAAGCCGTCCATGCAGAATATGGAGATTTGATTATGCATACCGAAATAAGGTGGCTGAGCAAAGGTCGTTGCCTTCAAAGACTTTTTAGCCTTCGTGAAGAAGTGATTAATTTTTTCGACGACAATATAACAACTGAAACTAAGTCGTTGTCAGAACATTTGAAAAACAAAGAATTTTTATTAGATTTTGCGTTTCTGACTGATGTAACTGAATTTGTCAATCAACTTAATATTCAGTTGCAAGGAAAAGCCAAAACAATTTTTGACCTATATTCTGCAATTAAACAGTTTATTAGGAAAACTGAAACTTTAATACAAAACCTTAAAGATAACAATCTTACCAGTTTAAAAAGAACACTCGAAATTTATAGTGAAAGCACAAATAGCAATAGCAAACTAAGTGAGTATGTAAATGTGCTCCAAACTCTAATAACTAATTACAACAAACGTTTTAATGACATTAAAAAAATTGAGAATTTGATTGAAATTCATAACAATCCCTTGTCATGTAATATTGAGCAGCAACGCCACGATTTAAAAGCAGAAATAATTAAAATGAGGGAAGATCTAACTTTACCCTTTACTAATGGAATAGATTTTTGGAGGAATATTTCTAGAGATATATACCCAATAGTAAAAAATGAAATGTTAAAATTGTATTCAATGTTTGGATCGACCTACATTTGTGAGGCAACGTTTTCTACATTAAAACATATTCAAAGTAAAACTAGAAATCGTTTGACAGATACACATTTAGAAAACTTACTACGCATAAAATCTTGTCCATACGAAATAAATATTGACGATGTAATGGAATACCACGACTGATTTCAATTTGTTTCAATCACAGCTGTGGTTTCTCTACAAAATTAACATTTGTTTCGATTTTATTTATATTCTCGAAATAAACATTTTCCAATATTTGAATTAGTTTTTTTCTTTATTTAATTTTTCCCTGCATAATTGAAATAAACGGGTTAAAAAATTTTTTCTAATAATTTTTCTTGACATAAAATTTTATTTCATCAGAAAAATAAAATAGACTAAAAGTCTATTTTTATTTTCAAAATAAATAAAATAAAACAGTTTTCCCAATAATTTTGGGAAATTTGTTTGTGGTATGCAGCTATAATTTCAACAAATTATATCAAAAATGAGTGTTATATTGGAGATTTTTATTTTTAAATTGGGTCTTTCATATGAAATCTTACTGGCAACACCGGTTTATGGTGAGTGCGAGAATTCATATAACGCATACAATCGCAAAGTGCATTAGTATAGGTTGCCGACCACTGCTTTAAAGCCAAAGTTTAAGAATATATTTGGATCGCATAATCCTGGATTTGCAATTGAGTGAGTGGCACCAGTATCCATTATAAATTTCAGATTATTTTTAAGTACTATATGCGGTAACACTCCGGAAAGGCCGGTAAAAGAATATTTTGTGCTATTTCAGACTCCTCTGCAGCAACTTGATGACTAGAATTCAGAAAATAATTAGAATTATCGACATGGTTCGAGTCTTGCGGCATTTGTAAGTTTTCTCTTTGAATTCTCTTTTAGAATTTTCGGACCTATAAAGATTTCTTGACGGGGACGGTTGATTGCTATACGGATTCTGGTAAAATGGATCTAACAAATTCCGTGGAATATCTGCGCGTGTTATGTTGTGTGGTATTGGCACATTAGAATTACGGATTATATTGATATCCATTGGCTCCGGGGGAGTTTGATTTCGGTACTGACTCTGTTTTGTTCGTTATTAAGATTATAATGGCCGGTATTTCGGTTAATGTTATTGTGGCCGAAACGGGCACTTGGTTGTTGGTATCTGTCGTTATTATTTGGCCTATTTGAACTATGTTGGTTTCATCGTTCGTCGTTTCCACAATGACCTGAGCGATCATTGCCGCGGTCATGGCTGTTATTCTGATAACTTTCATTGTTTCTATAATTTACGTTCGTATTGTTTCTATTTCTATTTGAGTCGTTAACATTTTCGAATCTACCATTATTATTCGTAAGTCTATTATACTTGTTCGTATGCCCATAGCTATCATACACTGATGTGAAGAGGATATCCATCGCATCATTAAGGGTGTCTGAATTTCTACAATCCAATATGGTTTTCATTGGCTCTAGTATCTTTTCTTTAAATACATTAAGAGCAGTACAGAAGAAAATAGATCAAAGAGATATTGGAATAGGTTAAAATAATGTATGTGTGTGTATAAATGTAAATGTAAAAGCAACATATATCGATCAAACATTTAAACAGCACTTATTACTAAAGGGTGTTTTTTATTGAGGTATAGAACTTCGAATTGAAATAAAACACAAGAAAATCGTTTTAATGTCCATCAATTTGGCTTTATTGGAAGGATAATTTTATGCCATTAATGTTTAAATATGATTTCGGGCATGTGGCCGCCGCGGCTGGCTCGAATAAAGCCAATTCTACAGGTCCAATTTTCAAATTGTGATGAAAATCAGCATCGAGATGAATCTCATTTTCGGCCCATACACCCAAATCACGACGCATTGCATGGTCTCGCGGCTTTAATTCTTGCACAAACTGGATCTTGTAAGGTCGCAAGCCAAGATCTTTGCGCAAAATCTTCCATAAAGTTGATGGACAAAGCTCCAATTGCTGTGCACGGTGGCGAATCGATTCATTCGGACGGAGCTTGCGGTGAACTTCGCGAACTGAACCATTACTTTCGAAATAAATTTGCACGATTTGCAAGCGTTGTTCTTTTGTCAACGTGTTCATGATGAAATGGCAAACCAAACAAAATATTAATCACTTGACAGCTGACAAAATGGCCGCCAGTTAAAAAAGTGATGCCAACTTAAAGTTCTATACCCCAATAAAAAACACCCTTTACTTTGTTTTCCGCATCAGCATGGACATCAATTTTACTGGTTTTCTTCTAAACGCTTACTTCCATTGGTGGTCGTCTTCAGCTTTTGGCTATTGAGTTACTTCCAGTTCAGTCAATGATTAATTTCTTTGGGTTTGTTTTTTTATTTATTTGAATTTGGTGTCGTATTTCAATACACAACATTCTTCTCTTTTTTAAACTTGTTCTTTTTTTGTATATCAAAATTATTGTTCCTTTTTCTTGGAACTTAGGGTTTTTTCGTATTTCAAAATTTTTGTTGTATTTTCGAACTTCAAAATTGTTATTAGTGTTTTGGAAAATTCCTGTTCTTTATATTTGGTAGCATTAGAATAGTATTTTTTGCAAATTTATAAAAAGGTTTTTTAATTTATTAAGTTTCACAACATTTTTTCCACATTTTTTATTTGTTGAATGAAATATAAATATTGCCCAATTTTGTTTTATAGTTTTCATAATTAAATTTTAAAATTTGTCGTTTTTATTTCATATAATTTTATTTGCAGTATTTGGTATATTCTATAACTTTTTAATGGCTCGCTGCAAATAGTAGCAGTACCACTTCTGGTAAGAGGGTGGAATGGTACATTTGTATGGGAGAAACCAGAAGGGGAGTTGCCAGACTTCCAAGTTTTTGTCCAAAACTTTGTCTAGCCATAGATTTACTAAATACAAAATTTGGACAAGATCGCGTTGAGCTAATAGATATTATTACACGATTTCTAATGGGGCGGGATGGTACATTTGTATGGGAGCTACCAGAAGGGGAGTTGCCAGACTTCCATGTTTTTGTCCGAAACTTTGTCTAGCAATAGATTTAATAAATACAAAATTTGTGGCAAGATCTCGTTGAGCTAATACATATATATTATTACACGATTTCTAATGGGGCGGGATGGTACATTTGCGTGAAAGGTACCAGAAGGGGATTTGCCGGACTTCCAATTTTTTTGTCCGAAACTTTGCCTAGCTATAAATTTTCTAAATACAGAATATGGGCAAGATCGCTATGCAGCGCATCGTGGAATACAGTTACGCATAAAATAAGCTGAGAGATATTTTTTTCTTTTTATAACGCAAAGTGCATTAGTATAGGTTGCCGACCACTGCTTTAAAGCCAAAGTTTAAGAATATATTTGGATCGCATAATCCTGGATTTGCAATTGAGTGAGTGGCACCAGTATCCATTATAAATTTCAGATTATTTTTAAGTACTATATGCGGTAACACTCCGGAAAGGCCGGTAAAAGAATATTTTGTGCTATTTCAGACTCCTCTGCAGCAACTTGATGACTAGAATTCAGAAAATAATTAGAATTATCGACATGGTTCGAGTCTTGCGGCATTTGTAAGTTTTCTCTTTGAATTCTCTTTTAGAATTTTCGGACCTATAAAGATTTCTTGACGGGGACGGTTGATTGCTATACGGATTCTGGTAAAATGGATCTAACAAATTCCGTGGAATATCTGCGCGTGTTATGTTGTGTGGTATTGGCACATTAGAATTACGGATTATATTGATATCCATTGGCTCCGGGGGAGTTTGATTTCGGTACTGACTCTGTTTTGTTCGTTATTAAGATTATAATGGCCGGTATTTCGGTTAATGTTATTGTGGCCGAAACGGGCACTTGGTTGTTGGTATCTGTCGTTATTATTTGGCCTATTTGAACTATGTTGGTTTCATCGTTCGTCGTTTCCACAATGACCTGAGCGATCATTGCCGCGGTCATGGCTGTTATTCTGATAACTTTCATTGTTTCTATAATTTACGTTCGTATTGTTTCTATTTCAATTTGAGTCGTTAACATTTTCGAATCTACCATTATTATTCGTAAGTCTATTATACTTGTTCGTATGCCCATAGCTATCATACACTGATGTGAAGAGGATATCCATCGCATCATTAAGGGTGTCTGAATTTCTACAATCCAATATGGTTTTCATTGGCTCTAGTATCTTTTCTTTAAATACATTAAGAGCAGTACAGAAGAAAATAGATCAAAGAGATATTGGAATAGGTTAAAATAATGTATGTGTGTGTATAAATGTAAATGTAAAAGCAACATATATCGATCAAACATTTAAACAGCACTTATTACTAAAGGGTGTTTTTTATTGAGGTATAGAACTTCGAATTGAAATAAAACACAAGAAAATCGTTTTAATGTCCATCAATTTGGCTTTATTGGAAGGATAATTTTATGCCATTAATGTTTAAATATGATTTCGGGCATGTGGCCGCCGCGGCTGGCTCGAATAAAGCCAATTCTACAGGTCCAATTTTCAAATTGTGATGAAAATCAGCATCGAGATGAATCTCATTTTCGGCCCATACACCCAAATCACGACGCATTGCATGGTCTCGCGGCTTTAATTCTTGCACAAACTGGATCTTGTAAGGTCGCAAGCCAAGATCTTTGCGCAAAATCTTCCATAAAGTTGATGGACAAAGCTCCAATTGCTGTGCACGGTGGCGAATCGATTCATTCGGACGGAGCTTGCGGTGAACTTCGCGAACTGAACCATTACTTTCGAAATAAATTTGCACGATTTGCAAGCGTTGTTCTTTTGTCAACGTGTTCATGATGAAATGGCAAACCAAACAAAATATTAATCACTTGACAGCTGACAAAATGGCCGCCAGTTAAAAAAGTGATGCCAACTTAAAGTTCTATACCCCAATAAAAAACACCCTTTACTTTGTTTTCCGCATCAGCATGGACATCAATTTTACTGGTTTTCTTCTAAACGCTTACTTCCATTGGTGGTCGTCTTCAGCTTTTGGCTATTGAGTTACTTCCAGTTCAGTCAATGATTAATTTCTTTGGGTTTGTTTTTTTATTTATTTGAATTTGGTGTCGTATTTCAATACACAACATTCTTCTCTTTTTTAAACTTGTTCTTTTTTTGTATATCAAAATTATTGTTCCTTTTTCTTGGAACTTAGGGTTTTTTCGTATTTCAAAATTTTTGTTGTATTTTCGAACTTCAAAATTGTTATTAGTGTTTTGGAAAATTCCTGTTCTTTATATTTGGTAGCATTAGAATAGTATTTTTTGCAAATTTATAAAAAGGTTTTTTAATTTATTAAGTTTCACAACATTTTTTCCACATTTTTTATTTGTTGAATGAAATATAAATATTGCCCAATTTTGTTTTATAGTTTTCATAATTAAATTTTAAAATTTGTCGTTTTTATTTCATATAATTTTATTTGCAGTATTTGGTATATTCTATAACTTTTTAATGGCTCGCTGCAAATAGTAGCAGTACCACTTCTGGTAAGAGGGTGGAATGGTACATTTGTATGGGAGAAACCAGAAGGGGAGTTGCCAGACTTCCAAGTTTTTGTCCAAAACTTTGTCTAGCCATAGATTTACTAAATACAAAATTTGGACAAGATCGCGTTGAGCTAATAGATATTATTACACGATTTCTAATGGGGCGGGATGGTACATTTGTATGGGAGCTACCAGAAGGGGAGTTGCCAGACTTCCATGTTTTTGTCCGAAACTTTGTCTAGCAATAGATTTAATAAATACAAAATTTGTGGCAAGATCTCGTTGAGCTAATACATATATATTATTACACGATTTCTAATGGGGCGGGATGGTACATTTGCGTGAAAGGTACCAGAAGGGGATTTGCCGGACTTCCAATTTTTTTGTCCGAAACTTTGCCTAGCTATAAATTTTCTAAATACAGAATATGGGCAAGATCGCTATGCAGCGCATCGTGGAATACAGTTACGCATAAAATAAGCTGAGAGATATTTTTTTCTTTTTATAACGTTTCGCACTATAATAGGTGAAGGAGATCATGTTTTTCGAAATTTTGCGTTATTATTATAATATTCTACATATATGTGACGTTATAACTTTGTTAATTTTTCGTCAATTTTCTATTATTTTCGTTGTTATAGAACTTTGTAGTTAAAATTATAAACTGCATAAAATAAGGTGAGAGCCCCTGTACGCAGAGCTTCTATACAGGATACATACAGTTAAGCCAAAATATAAAAAGAAAAGCATGAATGTAAATCAATCATGATCTTCGTCGTCAAGTGAAAAAATTATATATACACCTAATTCTGTTTTTACGCGATAGATACGTTCCTCAAAAACTCGCGTAAAAAAAAATCGCGTAAAAAAAGACAAGGGGCCCATGTAAAACGGGGGCATTGGTTCCACATATTAAATATTAGCTAAAATACGGCGAATAAAGTGTAATTCAAACTCATATTTTATTTAAACAAAAAATAATAGAAAAAACAGTTCATTTTAAAACACAAATCATAAAACTTAAATCTATATATATAAAAGAAAGTGTCCGAAGCGATGTAATCCCATAACTCGAGATTGGCCAAACCGATTTTGATGATTTGTACTTTGTTGGAAAGGTATTTTCTCAGCACGGGTTTTAAAAAAAGAACTTCAAAATATCAAAATTTGAAAATGTCTGATTTTTACCACCCAGCGTGTTTAGACAGGTTTATTTTCGATTTTTTCTTTTTTCATTTACTCGAGATTGGCCAAACCGATTTTGATGATTTATACTTTGTTAGAAAGGTATTTTCTCAGTACGGGGTTTAAAAAAAAATAAAAAAAAAAAAACAACAAAAAAACACACAGTAGGCTGCGTCAGAGACGCGGCCGTAAATGTAAACGTAGAATACGTTATAACATAAGGTGAAGAAATAAATAGAAGTCATTTGTTTTAGTGAAATGTAGCACAATACATAACTGAATAGTACTCTAAGTGAACTCCGATTTTGCTCAACATTTTGTTCACCCCTAAAGTATGCAATTAAAAAGGTTTGTGTCTACACTAAACTGGAATTTGAAAATGGTATTTTTCCCAATTTTGCTCATATGTGATATGCCAGCACAATACATTAGCTGTCAATATTTGAAGATTTGTGCATCTAAAAACTTTCTTCTGAAATGAATTGCACATCACGGATTTCTCGGAAAGATTCCACTTTTACATTGATTTGTTTTGCAGAACATGGACGTTTGTATGAAATGTTGTATGGAATTGTTCCGGAATGGCTTTTCAAATGGAAAAATAAAAAAAAATTAGTGGAAAACTCGAAAAACGCAAAAAATTTAAAAAAACACAAAATTTCGACGAAATTTTGCGTTTTATCGCATGATTCCATGCTTTTGAACGATGTTAAGGTGGAAAAAATAAATACAGGTTCTGAAATCAACAAAAAAAGTAACAGCTTTGACAGTTGTTTGGATGTAGTTGCTGTAAGTGTGAGCAGCACTGGTTTGTAGATAACAAACTGTCATAGAAAGATAGATAAGTGGTTACAAGATTTTAGATAAACTAAAGAATCACGTGTTCCGACATTGTAATAATACTAAAAAGTAAAAATTTATTTTTTGATCAAAAACGTCTCTTTGCTGTGCATCTATAATATTACTAAATCTAAAAGCCACAAGTTTCTATAAAATTAAAAAAGTGTTGTGTGTTTCTGACTTACTAAATATGCCTCCTATAAGGCGGCGGACAAATTTAGGCAGAAGAACCCGAAATGCAACGAATCAAATTAATTATCAATCTAATCGTACTGCCCAGGAACGTGAAAGAATTAAGTTAAGACAGACCCGTGAAGCGCGGCATTCGACTAATAATGGTGCAAGTTTGAATCGAGCTGCTTTCTGTTACGATATGTCAATTGATTACAGTGCCTACAACTGTGTTGCAATTGGGCCTATGAACTCAGTTTGCCAATATTGTAAGGCATTGAAATATAAAAATGAAGCCAATGGATTGTTTTGCGCAAATGGAAAGGTGAAATTGATACCATTGCTTCCACCTCCAGAGCCATTGTACTCATAGGTTTCAGGAATAGGAACACATTCCATACACTTTTTAAAGAATATCTATAATATAAAAATAAGTCGCTGAATGTGTTGCTAAGCGCAAAACTCGAGAACGGTTGGACCGATTTGGACGTTTTGATACCCCGCATCCATGATTCCGACTGACGTACCATTCCAGTTTAAACGACTGCAGTTTCCAGTACGGCTTGCTTTCGCTATGACTATAAACAAATCCCAGGGGCAGTCATTAAGTGTTTGTGGTATTAATTTATAAAACCCATGTTTCTCCCATGGTCAATTGAATGTTGCCTGTTCCCGTGTTGGAAAACCATCTGCTCTGTTTGTTTTCGCGCCAGGCAATCAAACAAAAAATATCGTGTACCATAAAGTACTACAATAAAAATTAAACTTAATTTAGAATAAGTAAAAATACAATAAAATATAATAACTACGTATCATAATGTTTTTCATTGTGATTTTTTATGGACTATTGAAAGAATTTTGAGTGTTTTATAATTTTTAATTTTTCACATAATGTCATTGTTGACATATTACCTTAAAAAAAAAAACAAAATTGAAGAATCGACTGTTAGGCGGTACGAAGTTCGCCGGGTCAGCTAGTTATTTACAAAGAAAGGTTTTAATCAGTATCACTTTCTGATAAACGGATTCGTTTACGATGGACTTCGACATTACTATCATCGCTAGAAATATTTTGAAATTCATGCTCAATTGGTGGTGATGGTTCAGTGATTTTAGTTGCAAATTCCGTTATCAATCGTTGGCTTCCAGTTTTGATAAGACTTTTATGCAATTCACGATAATTACCCATTAATAATTTTAGATCACATTGAAATTTTGCGGCTCTTTCCTCATTGGGATCATGTTTTCGAAAATGGTCTCCCAATTTAGTTGCCATTTGCAGGCCTTCTTTAATTATGGATGCAGTGAGGGTAGGAACCTCTTCGTCATTTTCCCTAATTTCTTTTGTAACCGGTGTCTTAAGCGCTAAATCAATGATTTCATTATCGCTAAGTGCCTTATCGACCAATAATTCGTCGATATCTGCAGATGATAAATCATCAAAGCCCTCTCCGCCTACATCATGAGCTAAGGCTATGATGTTAGAATATTCATCCGTAGTAGAGGATACTGGGCTGTTAGTTTTAACGCATTCTGGCCAAACTGCTCTCCAACATGCATTTAACGTCGATTCCTTTAATTCTGAAAACGCTAATCCAGCATGTTTGATACAGTCATTAATAGAAAAACTTTTCCACGCGTCTGTGACTTTTAAATTGTTATCATTCCTTAATTGGTCTAAAATGTACCTGAATGTTTGCTTCACATAGTAGGTCTTAAAAGTTGCAATGATGCCTTGGTCCAGCGGCTGTATTAGCGAGGTTGTATTTGGAGGCTGAAAACAAAATTGGACATTCGGGTGCTTTAAATGTGCATGACCTGGTGCATTGTCTATAATCAATAGAACTTTAAAGTCAAGGCCTTTATCGCTCATATAGCGCCGAACTTCTGGAACAAAATATTTAAGAAACCACTAGGTAAAAAGCTCAAAACCTGTCAACCAACCTGTACTGGCAGAAAATTCAAATTTCTTATCTTTACGAACTGATGTTTGCGGCTCCTTCTCTTTTATCTGGCTATAAAATGCCATCTGTTTTATGGTATTTCCGTCAACTGGAATACGTTTTTGTGAGCTCTCCTCAATCCATATTACAAGAGCTTTCTCCATTTTCTCTTTTACAATGTCTCTTGTGTATGACCACTTAATTTTGTCCCAGCAATTACAGATTGTCTAATAGAATCTTCATTTTTTTTTATAGTCCTTATGGTAGATTCGCTCAAACTAATACTTTTTCCTACTGAAGTGGCACCTTCTCCATCGGCTAGACGATCTAACATTTTGATTTTATCTTCCAATGAAATAGCTTTTCTTTTAGTTTGTTTTGTAGCGGACATTCTAAGTAAATTGTGATTTGTTAGCCTATAAAAATAAATAATTTGCACTTTATAAATGAATGCATAGCCAATTATTTATTGATTACCGTCTTTTGAATTCTGAAATATTTATATGCGAATAATTTTTTATTATATCCGCCTTTAAATTTGAATACACTCTTGCACTGAACTTTCACCCGAACTAATTAGAAACAAATAAGGGAAATCCCTTGTTTTGATAGTAGTAAATTTTTTCGTACCACACGATTTGGAGTGCTGCCACTTAATTGTTCGTACCACCATGGAGTACCACCATGCTCTCTTTAAAAATGGTCCTTTTACCAGGGGGCTCTGGACGTCATGACATAGAGTAAATTTCCCTTGTTTCTTTTATTCTTTCATAAATCTAAATGCAATACAAAGAATAGTTGAAATTGTGTGGTATTTCATGTACCAATGTATTTTGTACCAAACGATTTTCAGTATTGCTAACTATATACATATTTAATTTAAATTCCTCTAAATCCGGTGAAAACATAAGATTTTCGAATAAAAAATTTAACATTTTTAAACCGCGTTAAATTAAATAAATTCGCGTAAAAACAGAATGCAGCGGTATTTTGGAATCGCGTTAAATCAAATTCGCGTAAAAACAGAATTAGGTGTACACACAAAATAGAGATGCGAAAAGGGACAAAACGCATTAAAGGTAACGTTGATGTTGGCAACTGATAAATAGTCTGGTGCAAAACAATACGGGCATTCCAAATGTATACATAGTATACATGTATACACGCTGAAAAATCCGTCATTTTTAAATTTTGTACAGAAGTAAAACGCGTGTTTAGAACAGGCAAGTAAAGCTTATTTCGTTGTACACAAAGCTTATTTCAATGTAAATATAACTCATTTGCTCTTAATATTACGTATTCGGATATACGCAATAGTGTGTTTGAAAAATCCACGAAATGGACGTGTTAAATTCTACTAAGTACAATATTCGCGTTCAAATATTTAAGTATTTGTATCTCTGTTCTATGAGTTATAATAACCAAGAGAATAAGATAAATTCACAGAGAGAGAATACAAAAATTAGTAACACACCATTTTATACACACATGCACAATGCATGTACATCAGGGATGCAAAAGATGATACAATTGTACTATTTTGGTACATTTTCGCCATCGAAAGTACCATGATACAGCACTTTTGGGCCTAATTTAATACAGTTTACAGATTTTCGTATCTATTGTTTTTTGTCAGTAATTTGAAGACAAGCTGTGTAAAGTGCAAATTTATATATTGTGAAATGGAATGTAACAAAGATGTTCCAATAACATGTCGTTAATGTCACATTAAGAGACGTTCTCTGCGAGAATCTAAGGTACAAAATAAAAAAATAACATTTCGGCCAATGTCGTGAGATCTCTCGTGGATAAATCAGAAATGGGAATTATACTGAGCGCATTTGTAGCTGAACATAATATTCGAACTACAGCTCTAGATTACTTGAATATAATAAGCTTTTAAAGGGCAATAAATATTGTGAAAACTGCAAGCAAATTGTCAGCTTTTGGGAAAGAAATTATTATTCACTGACCGATTGCAGTGTACAAATAAATTTAATAGAATTTTTATGTACATACGTCTTTTTACTTTAATAAAATTGATTCTAATATCTTTTTTGATTTTGGTACCATCGGGATAAACAAGCACAATTTCAAAGAACGGAAAGTACAAAACGAAGTAACTGATTTTTTATACCTGATGTATGTGTGCAATTTTTTCAATGCATGTACATCAGAGATGTAAAAAATGGTACAATTGTACTTTTTGGTACGTTTTCGTGATCGAAAAGAGCTGTATCACTCTTTTGGGCCTAATTTAATACAATTTACAAATGTTCGTATCTGTTGTTTTTATACCTTCACCCTACGGGTAGGAGGGTATATATCATATGATACGGCTCAAAAATGTAACACCTAGAAATATTCACTTTTGAACCCAAGTCTATTTGGACCAAATTCGATTCATGACTTTCTAAATCGTTTGAGGCATGTCCGTCTGTCCTGCTGGTACGCACGATAACTTTCGAAAGAGTTAAGCAATCACTCTGAAATTTGGCATGGCTTAATATTTTCTGCTTATGTGATTGCATATGGGATATATGGCCACACCCCTTCGGGTACCTCCCATACAAATCTGCTATTTCGCACACTTTAGAAATCGTGTAATAATATCAATACGCCCACTTCGATCTTGCCCAAATTCCGTATTTAGTAAAGGTATAACTGCACTATGTTTTGGACAAAAACTTGGCAGTCTGGCAACTTCCCTTCTGGTACCTCCCATACAAATGTACCATCCCGCCTACCTTAGAAATCGTGTAATAACACCAATATGCCCAACGAAATCTTTCCCAAATTTTGTGTTTAGTAAACGTATAGTTAGACTAAGTATTGAACAAAAACTTGGAAGTCTGGCAACTCCCCTTCTGGTACCTCCCATACAAATGTACCATCCCGCTCCATTAAAAACCATGTAATAATATTAATATGCCAAACGGGATCTTGCCCAAATTTGGTAGTAATAATGCTATGGCTGGAAAAAGTTTCGGACAAAAAGTTGGAAGTCTGGCAACTCCCCTTCAGTTACCTCGCATACAAATGAACCATCACGCCTACCTTAGAAATCGTGTTATAATATCAATATGCCTAACGCAATCTTACCCAAATTCTGTATTTAGTAAAGCTATATATAAAGTTATATATATAGACAAAGTTTTGGAGAAAAACTTGTAAGTCTGGCAACTCCCCTTCTGGTACCTCCCATACAAATTTACCATTCCACCAACTTTAGAAATCGTGAAATTATATAAATTCGCTCAACGAATCTTCGCTCAACGAATTCTATATTTAGTAAAGCTCTAACAACATACAATTTTCGAGAAAAAACTCTGCTTTATATTCCGCCCTTTCTGTAAAAATGTGTAATACAATATTTTTCTATAACATTCGGTATTTTGAGGTTGCTATTATGGAATATGAGACTTGTATATTTTTACTGAGGGTGAGGGTATATATAAGTCGGTTTACCCGACTGGAACTTTTTCATTTTGTTAATAATTTGAAGAAAAGCTATGCAAAGAGCAAATTTATATATTGTGAAATGGAATGTAACAAAGATATTCCAATAAGATGTCGTTAATGTCACACTAAGACGTGCTATGTGAGAATCTCTGGTAAAAAATAAAAATAAGAACTTTTCAGCCAATGTCGTGACTGAATCAGAAATGGAAATTATTCTCTGCGCATTTGTTGTTCATTATAATATTCGAATTACAGTTCTAGATTGAATATGACGGTAAAATAAGGGTTTAAAGGCTAATAAATATTGTGTAAACTGCAAGCAATTTTCCAACTTTTGCCAAAGAAATTATTATTCACTGGCAATAGACGAAAGCACTGTTTGCAGAGTACCAAACATTAAATAGAATGTTTATGTACATATGTCTTTTTACTTGAATAAAAAAAGCAAAATAACTTTTTTGATTTTGGTACCATCGCATCAAAAAGTACAGTCAATGAACGGAAAGTACAAAATACAATATTCTTCTTTTTTGATTTATTGACTTTTGTTTTCTAACGTTCAGTCGTCAATCAGTAGTTGTGCATAGTCCTGAATGTGCGGAAAGTGTTTTTTGCATAAAATTTAAAATCATGTTATAGCCTTTTCACATTTACTGCGTTTCAGCTGAAACGCCGGCGTTTCGCTCTCTTGAAATAGTTTGAAACCATGGTGTTCACATTATGCTTTTTTAAACTACTGTGGTTTCATGTGACATTTCTCATTTCTCTTTTGTGTTTTCTGTACTGAGTGTAAACAAAACAAACAAACAAAGATAAAATAATATCAAAATGAAAATGAAAAAATGAATTTAATTTGTACAATATTAGAGTTTATATCATTGTATGATAAAGCAGCGAATGCTTTTAAAGAAATAAATGATTATTACACTAATACAATGGAATTGTATCGAAGGAGAAATTTGCAAAACAAAACAAACTAGAAGAAACAAACAAACAGCTTTTTTTCCCCTCATTTTCCTGACATTTGCTTTCAACAGGGATGCAAACTTTTTCATTTTATTCCTTTTTTTAACTACTATTGGAGTACAGCACTGGGCTCTCTCTCATTTTTACTGTGGTTTCAAACAAACCACAGCAAAAAGAGCGTAATTCCTGCGATTTGTTTTGTATGGAAATTTAAGTGTGTTTCGCGAAATTCATCGAAAGAGAGCGAAACGCCGGCGTTTCAGCTGAAACGCAGTAAATGTGAAAAGGCTATTAAGGAAAAACCGTCAGTAAGTATGAATGAGTTTGGCAAATAAGGTAATCTGTTCCTTTTAGTGAAAAAAACGTAGAAGCAACAAATAAGAAACTCAATAGTGACAGTTTGGGCAAATACAATTGGTTGGCAGTGAGATTTTATGCAGTTCCTTGGACGTTCGTAAGTAATTCGTGCAATGATTAATACGTACATGTTGAACATTTTGTATTTACAGAGTTGAAGCCTAACGTCGGCATCGAGATATTAATTTTTATGAACACGTTAAGCACTCGTCAATAATTACTCTCCATATAAACACAGAACCCATTTATGTTCATCAGCATACAATGTACGAGATTTTGCGCAACAGACAAAAATATTTGTCATAATTTATGTGAATTTTGTGTGTATAACAACACATCGTTTTATTTCCAGAATGTTCTCAAATACCGACGGAGTCGCCATAGACAACACACATTCCCACAAAAATCCAAGCCCAATGCATTTGCGCACATCGATACACAACAAGCGACGTAATAAAAGTTGGGAAATTGCAACGCAACCGTAATAAAATATTGAACCCTTTTTGTTTGTTACCAAAATCATTTTATTGCCCTTCATAACCTATTTTGCCAATAGATGTATGCATTGATTCATACGGGAGTACTAAATATATACATAATTAGATTTACATATACTTGAGTTTTGTAAACTAATACAATTTACATTTAAGCAAATCGCGGCGTTAAATGAAGAAACTCGAACTGATGACAAGATGCCATTTATTGAAATGAAAACTCATTACTTATTGCTTTTTTTAACAACTAGATTTATACGTATAAATACTAATGCATGTATTGTTACTATTAAATGTACAATAATAAACAATATTTATATTATAAACGAGTACTTTCTCAGAAGTACATGCATGTATGCTCAGCAACATGTACGTGCATACACTTAATTAATTGCATGTTTGCAATAAAATATGCATGTGCTTCTACTAGAGCGTGTACGTGATTGGGGGAAATACGTATATACTACCGAGTATGTAAGTAATGTTCATTCATAAATGCTCATTCCGTAGAATACAAACATGTATTTACAACCTATAAACAAGTTAATATTTGTGGTCCGGGCAAATATATATATGGTTGATGCATAATTTGTTTGCAAAAATTTGTTAAAATGGCCTTTTTTTAGCGTGCATATATATGTATATTAGGGTGGAGTGATATTCAAAAAAAAAGTTAACCTCGGAAAGAGATGTAGTCTGGGGTCCTAATGAGGGGAAAAATAAAGAACAAAATTTTTAGGGGTCGCGCCACTCCCTCGAAATTTGGAAATTATCGCTATTTTGGCGTTGATTTTAGAAAAATTCTCTTTCCGAGGTTAACTTTTTCAAATTAAAAAAAAGCATGTTTTCACTCCACCCTAATGTATATATACATATAAGTCCCCCATCGTTTGATTGAGGCTCCATCCGCATCTTCTATTTTCAGAATTTGAATTTCTAAACAGTCTTAGTTAGGCAAAATTTATATATAAATTAAAGTAGTCCAAAGTTTGTGGGTTTTATTTAGGATTAGCTCTCGCTTAATCCTTCTTTATTTGACCGGTATGACCGAGTTCTTTGAGTTCCGTTAGTAAACTAAAGATAACCCTAGCTTAAATATTGTCTCGAAGATATCGCTGCCCATTGCCGTTGCTACTATGTGAATCAGGCAGAATGCCTGACGTAGCTACTCGTGTGTGGTGTCGTGTTGCCTTAACATAAAGATGTTGCTGCCCGTTGCCGTTGTTACTATGGAAGCAGCCAGCATGCTTGACGTTGTTGTTCGTGTGTGGTGTAGAGTTGCTCGAGAGGCCGCAGACATGGTGTCAGCAAAATAACGGTGGGAATGCAAATTAATAAAATCACGGAGTTAACTGTAGCGTGTTAACTCCTCCCTCGCTTAAGCGAGAGCCGTCCTCGGATCTTCCGAAACTGTCAATGGCAGCTTGGATGGCACAGCTCTGCAGATCCCTCTCTCGTCTCCGGCGTAATTTGGCGAAGCAATATACGATCACAGCCGCCACCATTATGAGGGTGAACGTAGCTGGACCCGCGATCAGCGTATTTTTAATATTCCCGATGATTCTCAAGTTCTCTACGCTTAACCTTTTGAGATACGGCAGACTTAATAATTCCTCATGGCCAGTTATGTTGATACTCGTAATCGCTGCTGAGCCAGGTATTTTAAATGGCAACCCCTTTGTATTTTCATAGGTGGTTCCATTAATTTGGATCTCACCCTCGAAGGTAATTAAGAACGTTCCCGTGATTGTTTTTGGTGTTTTCTGTGGTTCTTACTCTGGCAGTGTTGTCGTTGACTATGATGATGCCGTCGTCGACGACGACGACTGGCTCGAGGTGGCTAGGTCGGGTAGTGCAGTGAGCTAGGCGGCCGGAGTGAACTTGTTGGGCACATGAGGGATGGGGCAGCTCTCTACAGAATGTTGACGTGAGTGTGGCAGTACAATGCCCTATCGCAAGTATTTCGTTCTCGCAATCGGCAACGGTGTTCTCGTCAAAGTGCAGGACCTTTTCGTTATGTTGAACTGGAAACAATATTATTTTCTTACATACTATTCTTGGTCTAGGGTACTTAATTAGGAAATGTAGGAAATCATTATCTAATAAGACCTTAACGTATGAAGACTCCATTATATCTGTTACAGTTGTGTTAGTAGAATATCGGTACATAATTTTTCTTAAGTCTTCAGAATCTAAAAGTAAAGGATTTATAATCCCTATCTTTGCAAGGGTGACGGACAACAGCAATGTCTCGATTTCCGAAATAATAATCCTATTTCTGGCCAATAGTGTTTCATACAAATGGCCCGTATCGATCTGTCCTTTTCCTGATTCTCTTATTATATTATTAACAGCATCTGTCAGCCTATTTATCTGGTCCTGCGTCTTTGTATTTATGGCTATCTGCGTATTTTCCGCATTTATTAGTTCTTGCTGTTTGAATTTCAGATTCTCAAAGTCGTCAAAATCTGGTGTCCCGGCGATCACTTTAAGGGCCGTACCTAATACATTAATGCTTCTAGCGTGCCTGTGGTGGACGTTTAGTGACGCCAAAAGATTCACTATGTGTTGTACATCGGACACCATTAGTCTCTTCATGTGGGATAGGGGAAAATGGTCTGTGAGTCGTGTCGTTTCCTCAGCTATCTCTGCGTACCTGGTCAAGTTCGAACTATGTCTTAGGTAGTCGAAGTCCCGCCAAATGATGACACTACCGTCCATAATGGGAATGTAGTCCGAGTTAGTGTAGTTCGTTAATTTTGGTGTCGTTGGCCATATGAGTACTGTCACGGTCAAAATCCTAAAAGATGAAGTTAGAAACAAAATAGTCATAAACGAGGAAACGATGGTAGGATGACTTCTTTATCTCAAGTTGTCCTTATGGACCACCCTCCCTTTAATAAGAACCGTAGTTCCCAAGTCTGCTTCTACTTTTTCTTCAGAATATAGTGGGGTAAGTTTATTTCCTAACCTCCTGTTGTTTTTGACCAATACAGACTCTCCCAATTGAAACGTTCTATTCTGCCTGGAAGTATTGTTTCTTTCCAATAACGCCCGTTGAGCCTCTGTTATTCTTTCTCTTATCTCCTCCCTAATGTCAGAAGATGCGGAGTATATTACGTCAATCGGTCTTTTTTTCGTCACAGAGTGAATTGTCCGATTATACTGTACCGTTGCAAGAAAAATGATTTCAACCGTGCTGTCGATCTTCTTTTCCAATTTAAGGCACCTTGCGATCTCCAGAAGAGTGCTGTGGAACCGCTCGACTTGTCCGTTCGAAGTGCTATGAAGGGGGGGCGCGTTTGCAACCGAAACACCAAACTGGTTCCGTAGCATGGACGTAATAGTTTCGGATTTTAGTGATGGTTCATTGTCGCAGTAAATATTTTTTGTGTCCGGGAAAAAATTCATTAACTGTATAATTGGGGGCGTCAAATCTACAATAGTGCGCGAAGGAATTACCTGAACCACAGCGAATTTAGAAAACTTGTCAATACACGTGAGAAAGTATTTTTTGTCGGTGGAAAATATATCAATGTGTAGCATTTCCCCCGGATAAGATGGTATAGGGGTTGCACCAATCTCTTGTCTACACGGGTGCCTATCGTATTTCGCCTTTGTACAGATCCTACAATTTGCCACGACCTCGCTTGTTAACTTAGACATTCTCGGAAAGTAATAGTCAAGGAGAATTTGCTTGACATTTTCTTGAGCCGCCCTGTGAGCTCGGTTATGTTCCGTATTGACTATTTCTGTCTGCTCATTTTTGTCGAAAATGTCCAACACCATTTTCTTACAGTACCAGAATTTGGTAGATGGGAAGCATCTAACCAGTTCGTGTTGAATGGTAGCCAACGTTGGCAAATCGCAATGTATTGCGTTCACCACGTTTGGGTTCACTGCCAGTTTGGCCTCTTCGATAAGAGCGTTCTTATCCGAGAATTCGATGACATGTCGAGTTTTTTCAGAGAATAAAATGAAGTTTTTCTTTCTCGCGAATAGTGCTTCTTCCAAGACTATTTGGTTTCTGAAACAGTTTAGGGGTTTGTCCGTCGTTTCGATCGTGTATGTAAAGGAACCCTCGCTGTGAACGGTCGCAACATCGGAATGTGTTTCCTGTTCCAAGGTATGGATATTCTGACGTGACAAAGCGTCCGCGACGTAATTCTCCTTACCAGGTTTGTAGAAAATCTTTGCATTTTGTTCGTCTATAAATGCTTTCCAGCGCTTAATCTTAGCGTTAGGGTTTCGTTCTGAAACTGCAAACGTAAGTGGCTGGTGGTCCGTATAAATATTCAAGTCTCTCACGCCATAGAGATAGTTCCTAAGTTTCCCCAGTGCCCACACTATGGCCAGCAATTCGCGTTCATTTGTAGCGAAGTTCAGTTCTCTGTCTTTAAGTGTTCTGGAGATCATGGTGATCGGTCTACCCCTTTGTGACAGAACTGCCCCCAAACCCAATGAAGAAGCATCTGTAGTCAAATCGAATGGCTTCTTAAAGTCTGGGTAAAGGAGTAAAACATCCTCGGAGGCTAACATCTCCCTTAGCTTGTCAAAAGCCTGAGCTTGACTCCCATTAAAATCCACCCGGATTTTCTTGGACTGATGGGCACTGACTTTGCCATTTTCACCCTTCAATATATCGGTAAGAGGCTTTGCTATTGAGGCAAAATTCTTAATGAAACACCTGTAATAACTTGCTAATCCTAAAAACGATCTTACGTTGAACAGCGTCGTTGGGCGTTCATAGTTACGGATTGCATTCACCTTATCGGGACTCGTCCTGATGCCATCTCTGGATACGACAAATCCGAGGTATTCGACACTTTTCTTAAAAAAATGTGACTTTTCCCTAGAGACCCTCATATTTGCCTCATACAGTCGACGCAGTACCCATCCAACATGTCTGACATGCTCATCTTCGTTTTCCGAGAAAATTATCACATCGTCCACGTAGACGTAGCATGTTCTCCCTATCTGCTCCCTAAGGACGTCGTCAATTGCTCTCTGAAAAATACTGGGAGCATTTTTCAAGCCGAAAGGCAATCTGCAGAATTCGTATTTCCCGTTTCCAACGGAAAATGCAGTCTTCTCCCTATCCTGTTCTGCGAGAGATATTTGATGGAACCCGGATTTTAAATCAAGAGTGGTGAAATATCTAGCCCTGCCCAGGTTTGACAGAATAACCGCCACATCCGGAATAGGGTATTTGTCGTCAACGGTCTTTTGATTTAATTTCCTAAAGTCGATGACGAGCCGTTTCTTGGCATTGCCATATTCATCCTTGCCTTTCTTATCGACCACCCAGACCGGGTTGTTATATGGCGACCTAGATGGCCTGATTATGCCATTTTTCAGTAAGTCCCGCACCTCGCCATTAACGAAGTCAGCCACGCCCATTGGGTAGGGATACAATTTTGAGTAGATCGGTTCGTCATTTTCAGTGCGGATAGTTGCCACGACATTCGTATTATAAGGCAGCGCCTCGTTAGGATTCGCAAAAACTCCTAAAACATTTTTCATCATTTGTTGAAAATTTTTGGCAACGGTTTGAGGCACTATTATGTCCTCCACCTGTGTAAAGTTCACATTGGCACATTTCAAAAATTTAATCTCTTCTGAACCAAATTTTGTCTGGATTTCCTTGTTCTTAAAATCTAACTTTGCACTTGTCTGCGTTAGCAAATCAAGGCCAATTATACCATCGAAGGTTGAAAGTGACGGCAATATGAAAAATGCAGTATTTGTATTAAATAAGTTGATAGTACACTTCTTATTGACCGTGTTGAAACCATGGATTGATTTCACTAGGAATGGTTTGTCTACCGGAACTATATTACCAAGTTCCTTTAGGGGTTTTATGTAGTTCTTGGATGCCCCTGTGTCAATTAATAATCTAATAGTTCTCCCTGCGACTGTCCTTTCTATGAACGGTAGCAGAGAGTTTTGTCTAAAAAATTAATCTGGTCGAAATCTTCTTCATCATCTATCTCTGATGCCACCGACTCCGCTTTCTCCTGATATTCGTTTGGATCCTGTTCGTCTGTTTCCTGCGAAACAAAATTGATCCTTTGCTGTTTAGGACCTGTGAATCTAGCAGAGCCATTATGTTGTCTCTTCAACGCTTGTCCGGAGGCCTCATTATTAAAATACTGAGCCCGCGATGGTTCAGCGTGTTGTCCCCGCACTTCGTTGTCATGGTACGGTAAGTGAGATGGACGACTATTGCCCGCCCGGAATTTTGTCGATTGCCTAAATCGTACAGAATCATCAACATCCATTGGTTGGACGGGATCCTCCCTCTGGGGAGAATTGTTGCGATAGCCCTGACGTTTTGAAAAATGTGGATTTTTAACCGCTTGGCCACCTGAAAAATTGTTCCTATTCTGTCGTTTCTCCTCAAGGGATTTTGCGTAGTTGGTAGCAAAAATGTATCTCTCGTGATTAGACTCAACCTCCTGCGCTAATGCCAGAGCCGAAGGTAAATCGTTCGGCCGGGCCGAAAAAAGGACATCACTCAACCCCTTTTTAGTTCCAGATATAAACACCCGGAGTGCATCCATTCTATACTTCTCATTTATGGATGCCGCAGTGGACCTGTCATATGTCATGATGGTCTTGTTCGTCAAAAGAGTAAGTTTTTTCTCGACCTCATCGTAAAATTGCAACAGAGTCATATTCCCTTGACGGAGAATGGAAAGCTCCTGTTCAATCAAATAAATAGGGCGTTTGTCAGAGTACGTGAAATCAAGGCGATCAATGATTGCCTTGAAGTTAAGGACTGTGTTAAAGGACGACAGTATCATATCAGCTGGTCCCTTTATCTTATTCCGAATTATGGCAACCGCCTGGTAGTGTTTGGAGCTACCATCAAAATTTTCAAAAATTTTATAGGCGGTATGTGCCGCCTGACGCCACGAGACATACGTTTCCTGCTTCCCTTCAAAGTCCGGCAAAGATTTCACTATGTCCAGTGGTTCGTCGCATTGTCGCCCTGCAACTATTTCTATTTCTTGATAAGGTTCCACCTGAGGAGTCGTAAGTACAACCTGGTTAAACCGCTGGTTCACTTCTTCTAGTTGTTTCTCAAATGCGGTCTTTTGCGTCCTTAAGGCTGTGGAAATAGCAACCTCCATCATAACCCTAATTTGGTCCGGTGTCATCGCCATTGTGCTTCCGTTCCACCAATTGTCCTGCCTAGAGTCACTTACTTTCCTATCCACCGTCAATTTGCCAAGGCCCTCGACTACTTCTTCCAACACAGATTGTTCCCTACTCATGAACTACGGCCCTTGCAAAGATTTACAATGTTGTCATATTTTTAAGTAATTCTACTTACACAATAATATAATCTATCATTATTCCTTGATGCCGTTGTTGCCTTTGATGCTGTTGTTGCTTTTGATGTTGTTGTTGCCTTTGATATGCTGTTGTTGCTTTTGATTCCGTTGTTGCTTTTGATGCTGTTGTTGCTTTTGATGCTGTTGTTGCTTTTGATTCCGTTGTTGCTTTTGATTCCGTTGTTGTTTTTGATGCTGTTGTTGCTTTTGATGTTGTTTTGTTGCTTTTGATGCTGTTGTTGCTTTTATTTTTATTCTTGTCTTTCAAAGGTAAAGGTTTTACACTTTTTTGAATTTTGTCCTTGATAATCAATCACTTCACTGTTGTTCAACAATAATATGATCTATCATTACTCTTTGAAGCTGTTGTTGCTTTTATTTTTACTCTTGTCTTTCAAAGGTAAAGGTTTTAGTTGACCTTTTTTTAATTTTTGTTCTTGGTAATCAACCACTTCACTGTTGTTCACTAAAACTTTTCACTAAAGCCCCACGTTGGGCGCCAATTAAAGTAGTCCAAAGTTTGTGGGTTTTATTTAGGATTAGCTCTCGCTTAATCCTTCTTTATTTGACCGGTATGACCGAGTTCTTTGAGTTCCGTTAGTAAACTAAAGATAACCCTAGCTTAAATATTGTCTCGAAGATATCGCTGCCCATTGCCGTTGCTACTATGTGAATCAGGCAGAATGCCTGACGTAGCTACTCGTGTGTGGTATCGTGTTGCCTTAACATAAAGATGTTGCTGCCCGTTGCCGTTGTTACTATGGAAGCAGCCAGCATGCTTGACGTTGTTGTTCGTGTGTGGTGTAGAGTTGCTCGAGAGGCCGCAGACATGGTGTCAGCAAAATAACGGTGGGAATGCAAATTAATAAAATCACGGAGTTAACTGTAGCGTGTTAACTTATACATATGTATATGAAAGTTAACAACAAACACATTTAAATACCTGTTGCAATCACACATGTGCCGTTATCAAGTGTTATTGCAACATACCTAAATTCTGGTGGGAACAAACGTGCAGATGCAGCGACTTCGCGCAAAACGGTGGTTACAATAACCCCTTCAGTGTATTTGTCGAATATATTCGACAATTCATATGATTTTTAGAACGTCAATAAAAAATTTTTGCGACTGAGAGGGTTAGGGGTTGAATTAGAATTAAAGTTTGTGTTTTAGTTTTGAAGATAAGACGTGTTGACAACACGCTGCCTTTTTAAAGAAGGTAATTAAATTAATGTTTCATTAACGGGCGCCCGTTAACTAAACTAAAAAATACCGCAAAAAAAATCGTGAATTATTTTTTTAAAGAAATTGTGAATTAAACACACAAAATTATTAAAAGTAATAATAAGAAAGAAATGTTATAAAAAATTATTTCTGATAATTAATTTAAAAACCTGTGAAAAAGTTGCAGTCGGGTGAACCGACTTATAAACGTACAAGTTGCCAGAGTTTTTTTTATAGCAACATCAAAATACCGCATGTTATAGAAAAATATTGTAGAGTTTTTTCTCGAAAATTGTATGTATGTACCAGAAGGGGAGTTGCCAGAATTCCATGTTTTTGTCCAAAACTTTGTCTGGCTATAGCTTTACTAAATACAAAATTTGGGCATGATCCCGATGGTCATATTGATAACATTACACGGCTTATAAGAGGCGGAATGGTACATTTGTATGGGAGGTACCAGAAGGGGAGTTGCCAGACTTCCAAGTTTTTGTCCAATACTTTAGCTTTATCTTTACTAAATACAAAATTTGGGCAAGATCGCGTTGGTCACATTGATAGTATTACAGGATTTCTAAAGTGGGCGAAATAGACGATTTGTTTGGGAAGTACCCGAAGGTGTGTGGCCATATAGCCCATAAGCAAACCCATAAGCAGTTTTGTGAAAATATTAACCCATGCCAAATTTCAAAGCGATTGTTTAACTCTTTTGAAAGTTATTGTGCGTACCACCAGACAGACGGACATGGCTCAAACGATTTAGAAAGTCATGAATCGAGTTTGGTTCAAAGACTTTTGGGTTCTAATGTGAATATTTGTAGGTGTTACACTTTTGGGTCGTATCAAATGATATATACCCTCCTACCAGTACGGTGAGGGTATAATGATATGTAAAAAATCAATTAATCAAAGACAAATTGTGCAAGACTAAAAAACAGTACTCATTTGATCTTTTATCAAACATAAAAGTGACAATAAATGTAGGAAATTCATAAAAATATAAAAATTAAGTTTAAAATTAGCTTGTGAAATCAAATTTTAAATGACAAAGACCTTTCCGTCATATTTTTGGTAAGCGACATTCATATGATTTGAGTTGAGAGTAAACAAAAATTTAAAAAAAAACCCTATCCATTTTCCAATTCTAAACTGCCGGACAAAATAGAGGACATAACAAACAAATTCAAAGATTCCCTTAATCTCGGACAGGGATCTTCTTCAATTATGAATAGTGTTATTAGTATATTTACTTCTGCGCAAAGGGAAGAAATGAGGGCAATATTTACTGGGTTTTCCCGTCAGCAGACGGATGACGAAGGCGGAGATCAGCCTATTGGAACAATAAGAATAGATGAACTAGACAAAATTCCAGACATTGTAAAATCCTTAAGGGAATGTTCTGGGAATGCAGATGAATTTGGTTCTTGGAGTAAGTCGGTAGAAATAATTTTGGACTTGTTCGATGGTATCAAAGGCACAGATCACTGCTATGCAATTTTGCATACTATAAGAACGAATATAGTTGGGAAGCGGACACCGCTCTAGATTCTTATAAAGGGTGTTTTTTATTGGGGTATAGAACTTTAAGTTGGCATCACTTTTTAACTGGCGGCCATTTTGTCAGCTGTCAAGTGATTAATATTTAGTTTGGTTTGCCATTTCATCATGAACAGGTTGACAAAAGAACAACGCTTGCAAATCGTGCAAATTTATTTCAAAAGTAATGGTTCAGTTCGCGAAGTTCACCGCAAGCTCCGTCCATTTTATGCCATTACATCCACAAAAACTGACTGTTTGGTGTGCTCTATGGGCTGGTGGAGTCATTGGGCCATACTTCTTCCGAAATAATGCTGGAGAGTCAGTTACCGTTAATAGAGACCGGTATAGAGCCATGATAACCGACTATTTTGTTCCCGAATTGGATGGCATGAATGTGGATGAGTTGTGGTTCCAACAAGTGGTTGAAAATTGGACCTGTAGAATTGGCTTTATTCGAGCCAGCCGCGGCGGCCACATGCCTTCACGATGACAAATATCCAAGCGTTACACATATGTTTAAATTAGACAACATGACCTACCGCATGCATCATGCCCCGGGCAGGTGCAAAGATCTAACGTATACTGGGTTAATAATTTTCCTAATTCGTCAACAGGGGTGAGAACGAATTTTTACCCGGAACTTGCCTCCATGGCATGTCAAAGACCTAAATTGCCACCTCGCCCATTTCCTAAACCGACGTACGATCAGAATTTCCAACACCGATCTGTGAGTCGCCCATATTTTCACCAGAACCATTATGGACATCCCCACATTAACCCACAAATATAGCACAGGTCCGAACCCATGGAATTTGACCGTTCTTTTCAAACACGTAAGGCGAATTATATGAATAGACCACAATTTAACCCGGCACAAAAGAGAGGCTAAACTAAATTTTCATTGAAAACTACGGGTGAAGCCTGGCACGAATATCCATCAGACGGCCATGACCATCTTGAAGGCGCACTAGGAAGTAACTATGAAGTTGAAGGTTATGATAATATTGCGAAGAACGAAGGAGTTGACGAGATCTTAGCTGATCAAAATATTTAGCATAATGAACAACTGGAGGAACACTCGGTTGAGGATTTTAATAGAGAACTTTTTTTGGCTACATAGTTCATCGTTGCCTTATTTTAAAGGTAGAACGAGGGACGGAACAATTCTAAAATGGATAAAAGGATACAGGTAGCAACACAAATTATATTAAGACGAATTTAGTCGAGACCCCTTTAAAAAAAATCAGGACCCCGATCGAAATCAATTTCTAGAGATGTGGAAATTACACACCATACACTGTTAAATATTTTCGGCCCTAACAACAAACCTATAAAATTGTAACTTTTACCAGGACTAAGGACATTTGATGGAATTCTAAGCAACGATACTATGATAAAGCTCTCTGCCATAATTATTTTACAGTAAAAGGATGGGAGAAAATACCCATATACCAGGGTATTTCTCAAGACGTTAAAAATATACAGATAAGTATGGGTCATCTTACGTAACAACAATAAACATCATTACTAGATATTGTAAACGGAAATAAACAACTTTTTGCGGATCCTGATGATGTGAGATCCGGACAACTTCTGAGAAAAGTTTTTCTCCTGATATTTGAAGTAAGGGAACGGCGTGTCTCTTTTTAAAGCCATCCATCGCTTGCATTGAATTCGGCTATTCCTTTGTCTCTCATTTTCAAAAACCATCGGTATAATGCATTCTCCATTTTTGTATACACGGATGGCGGCACAGTTTTTTCCAGGTCCAATAAACGTACTGTTATAACATTTGTATTAGAGCATTTTTAGTTTTTTTATTCCACGTATTGTAGATTTTTTTCACCCCAAATTTATTCGCTAAATATGTAACATTTACTTACTTACTTATTTCCCTTAACATTCCATGCAGCAACAGACGGGGAACTTCTCTCGAATCAGTTAGCTGTGTACGATTCAATTTGTATACTCACTAACCGAGACCTACTGTTTAAAGCCGGCTCCGAACGGCTTACACTTTTCTAGAGAAGTTTTACATGGCTTAGAGATTTACATGGCTTAGAGGTGGAAACAGCCGCTGAAAAATGTTTGATAGTCTTACCCGGTGTCGAACTCGGGTTCTTCTGTGCGATAATCGCTCGTACTACCTACCATACCACGGTCGTCCACTTGTAACATTTGGACCTTTTCATAAATGCTCAGAAATTAATTTTAAATTCAAAAAGTAACTTTTACTTTAAATTTATATAACAGTAGTTTTCCGATCCGACCATCGGTATAAGGAATTTGGGATTTAAGGAACAGCTAAAAATTTAACATTGAGTATCATATTTTACGAACTCTATAACAAATTGCGTACTCGGTACAACGAACAAATGAAAAAAAATACAAAAAGAGGTAGAGAATGACAAAATGCAAAGAGATCACAAATTCATAAAAATGATTTGTTTGTTATTATTTTTTTGTACGCACAAATTTAAAGCGCGATCTCAATACACATACAAATTCATATGAATAGATTTTATTTTATTATTGACTTTATGTTAAATTAAAATTTAAAAATGCATTGTCCACATTATATATGAGTTGTTGTTTCAATAGTTTTGGGTTAATCAACGTTTTTATAAATAGTAATCTGTTTAGCGAATTTTTCGATATAACGAACAGTGCTGACAATATATAGTTCGTTAAATCGAAAAACTACTGTATTTATATTGTGAGCAATTATTAAAACGTGTATGTACGAAATATTGATTGACAGGTGAAGACAATTAAAAAGCAAACAACTAGTACCTCAATTATAATACATTTGAGTTATAATTTAACAACTACCCAGTTGCTTTAGATTTCAATACTGTGTAGGTAGATAAAATCCGTTTAAAAACCAGTGAAAATATACCCTCACCCGCATTAAAAACATACAAGTCTCTATTCCAAAGTATCGGAAAGTCAAAAGTGAGCGTGGCTAAGATGAGTTGCCAGACTTTCATATTTTTGTCCAAAACTTTGTCTAGCTATAGATTTACTAAGTACAAAAATTTAGGCAAGATCTCGTTGGTCATATTGACAACATTACACGGCTTATAAGGGGCGCAATGGCACATTTGTAAGGGAGATACCAGAAGGGGAGTTGCCAGACTTCCAAGTTTTTGTTGAAAACTTTGTCTTGCAATAGCTTTACTAAATACAAAATTGGTATTAATACACGATTTCTGATGGTGCGGGATGATACATTTGTATGGAAGGTACCAGAAGGGGAGTTGGCAGACTTGCATGTTTTTGTCCAATACTTTGTCTAGCTTTATCTTTACTAAATACAAAATTCGGGAAAGATCGCTTTGGGCATATTGGTATTAGTATACGATTTAAAATGGGACTGGATGGTACATTTGTATGGGAGGTACCAGAAGGGGAGTTGCCAGACTTCCAACTTTTTGTCCGAAACTTTGCCTAGCTATAAATTTACTAAATACATAATTTGGGCAAGATCGCGTTGGTCATATTGATATTATTACACGATTTCTAAAGTGGGCGAAATAGACGATTTGTATGGGAGGTACCCGCAGGGGTGTGGCCATATAGCCCATATGCAATCCCGTATGCAGTTTTGGGAAAATATTAACTCTTGCCAAATTTCAAAGCGATTGTTTAATTCTTTCGAAAGTTATCGTGCGTACCAGCACGACAGACAGACGGACATGGCTCAAACGATATAGAAAGTCATAAATCGAATTTGTTTCAAAGACACCTGGGTTCTAATCTGAATATTCCTATTTGATACACTTTTGAGCCGTATCAAATGATATATACCCTTCTACCCGTAGGGTGAGGGTATAATGAGCTTTTCATACTTTAAAGTTTTTCCCTGAGTTCATATTTTAGAGTAGCGAATTGAAGAAACAAAATGTTCATATTTTCGGGTGTTCCTATATGTTTATATTATCGCGAGAGCACTGTACTTTTGAAATTTTCAATGTTGTTTGATTACACAGAGCACCAACGAAAATGCAATGAAACCAATTGCAAATGAAAGTTCAAATTTTAATTCATTGTGAGATTTTTTTTTCACGCATTAGAAGTTGGGGATTTTGGAACGCTATCAAACAAGAAAATATCATTGAAAGGTTGGTATAACAATGCTTATTTATTACTATTATCCAAGAAAGTTGTCGTATATTACTGTTTTTGGGGTCGAGGAATTAATTTTTTATTTTTACCTAAAACTCACGATACTAATGGTGCTATTTCTTGTAGATTTTTATAGAACAGTGTATCTACTTTTTGAAGCTGAAAAATAAATTTTTGATGTTGGGTTCATTGTAAACCATTTATTTATTTATTAATTACAACACAAAGTAATTTTATATTCTAATTTTGGGTTAAATGTTAAACCGGGTGACACAGACCATATGGCTAGATTTTTGCAGCGACAAAACCAAAGTCTCTATGGGGAATCGAACCCACAACCTTCACGCTGACAAGCAAGCACGCTACCAACTCGCCTACCGGGTGCTTGATTGTATAACATGTTTCTAATAATATTACGAAGTCGATTTTATTATTCTCAGTACATTTCTAATACAAAAATGAAATTTTTATGGAAACAATTTGCGTTTTTTTCATTAGTTCGATTTTGAATCACTGTGTTATTTTTGTTTTTGGTTGAAGTATATTTTTCTCAATGGAACTTATTGTCAAGACTGTTACTAATGTTAGGGAATGTCTTAATTATAATTAAAAATAATAATTTTAATTCTTCTATGGTGTTTAAAAAGAAATTAACGAATCTGCCGGAAGTAGGTGGTTTTTTGTACCAATATATTTTAATCTTGTTATTATCTGTAATTATTACGGTTATAAATGTGGTAATTTTTCATTGACTTTTTTCTATTGTGAACTTAATTTTTCGGCTCTGAATCAACATTCTAAACGGTATTGATTAGCGATAGTAAAAATACACATAATCACCCTGAAAATATTTGGATGATGTTTTGTGTTTTTTTCGTTCTGTTTGGAAAACAAAGAAAATATTTGTTTTTTAAATTAAAAACTTAATGGAGGGCAGTGAAGTGGTAAAATTTCACATAAAAAAATTTCAGTAAAAAGTGTAAAACTTTTCTATGAAAAAACATTAGCCGTTCGGAGTCGGCTTTGACCAGTAAGTCCCGGTCAGTGGGAAGACACATTATATCGTGCACAGCAGAATGAAAAGTAGATGATTAAATATTTTTGTATTTTAATTGCATTCGAACGCTTCGGCGAATTGCATTCGAATCTTCTTTGCAAATCGCGGCGCAGAGCCAACTACTCACACCGGCGATTTGCAAATGATTCTCAGATGACAATCGCCGCGATTTGTGGGCGTTTCGTAGCTTTTCCTTGCTGGGATATATAGCGTAGACTTCGCATTACTTCCAGGAACAATTGTTGCCGTCCCCAGCAGTAAACAACAATACAATGTTGCCGTATACCACATATTGTCCGTCCGAAGAATTCTTTACTGACAATAATGCACAAAATTAATACGAAACAAGTGGACAAATAGTAAGTTCGGCCGGGCCGAATCTTATATACCCTCCATCATGGATCCTTAAAAAGTCAATAAATAAGAAAACTAACTGAGTTTTTGGGATGCTCGTGACCCTATAGTCCCAGGAACCCGATCACAAATTTTATCCAAATCATGAAAATAAATGCATATTTGGGTTCGCAAGAAAATTTCGTTGCATTTCGATACCCATATGTCCATGTTTGTCAAGGGACGGTTTTTGGGCCGCTGGTGACCCGATAGTCCCAAAAACCGGATCAAAAAATTTAGGCAAATCATGAAAATAAAGGCATATTTGGGTTCGTGAGTAAATTTCGTTGCACTTCGATACCCATATGCGCATGTTTATCATGGGCCCTTTTTTGGGCCCCAAGGGTCCACGGAACCCATGAGCACGCCCATTTTTGGGATTTTTTTCCCATCTATAAATTATATAAACTTAGAACTTAGATGTAGTGAAAAAAAATATTTGAAAAATTTGATTATGGCCGGAATATATTTAGTCCCGTAAAGGGGAACTTTTTCCCCTTTGGTCCGATATGGCCCATTCTCGAACTTAACCTGCTTATGGGCAAAAAACATCTTCCTACAAAATTTCAGCTTTTTAGCGTTGGTCGTTCGCACTCTATCGTGATTTCAACAGACAACAGACGGACGGACGGACGGGCGGACAGACGGACATCGCTAGAATGTCTTAGAATGTTACACTGACCAATAATATATATACTTTATAGGGTCGCAGATCACTCTTTCGAGGTGTTGCAAACGGAATGACAAACTTAGTATATACTCCATCCTATGATGGAGTGTATAAAAAAGTGAAAATACAATAAATTGACACAAAAAATGTGTTGGGTAAGTGGGCGGAATTTTTTTCTCGAACACTATATCTACTTAAAGCTTTACTAAATACAGAATTTCTTCAAGATTTTTTCTGTAGAACTTTATATGTTTATAGATTTATCAAATAAGGAATTTGGGTAAGATAGCATAGAGTGTAGTACTATTACTGCACTATTTCTGAAGTGGGCGGAATGGTTCATTTGTACAGGAGGTACTAGAAGGGCCATACCTCCAAGTTTTTATCCGAAACTTTATCCAGTTATAGCTTTACTAAAAACTGAATTTGGACAAGGTCGAGTTGGGCGTATTGATATTGTTACACTATTTCCAAAGTTGGCGAAATAGACGATTTGTATGGGAGGTATCCGAAGGTGTTTGGCCAACCCCATAAGTAGTTTTGGACAAATATTATCTTATGTAAAATTTCAACGCGATCGTTTAACTCTTTCGAAAGACGTACAAACGGACATGGCTCAAACGATTTAGAAAGGCATGAAGCGAATTTAGTTCAAAGACAGTTGGGTTCTAATGTTGTTCTGTTACACTTTTGATATATACCCTCCTACCTCTCTCCGTAGGGTGAGGGTATAAAAATGTGAGCGTGTTGAGTTTTTCGAAAAAAATCCTCGAAACAAAAAGTGAAATCCACAAAAACTGGAGACATCACAAAATCAATAGAACAAATCGGCAAACATCATTACTGAAGGTGAATATTTTGGGAATTATATTTAGTGATACTACAGCGTTGTTTTTAGAATATAATTTAACATGAAGGGTTAATATATTGCGAGTTGTATTTAGATATACCACAACATTGTTTTTACCATTTCAATTACTAAGCATACAATTTGCAAAGTGTCGAACTACTCTTGAAACGTTGAAGAAGGATAACTTGGGGTAGCCGCACGCCTCCCGAGTGTGATGCTTTGGGCACACCATAGAACAATACAATCCATTCGCATACTATACAACGGTAATTCGATTTATTTCAACGTTAATCGCATTGATAAGACATTCCCACAATTCCCTCCAAAGAGTTGTCCACAATATTTTTTCACATACGAACTCGTTTACCACAATACCGTCTTAGAAAACCCACCGTCGCATTCCAGTTTTTTAGTTTTCGGAGTGTACCGAATGCTTCTGGGTCTACCAGTGGCCTCCACGGCTCTTCCTCTTCTATGACTATACTGCGGAGAGCTGATCGTGCAATATGGGGTTTCACATTCACTTGCGACGTCGGCAAATTTAAATGCTATTTCTGCCGGTCAAACAACGAACTGGCGCTCAGACCTTAACAAAATTTCGGACTGAATTGACTTTGTATAATAAAAAATTTATGTCTGATTAAACCAATACTTATTTGAAGCTTTAATCGAGAAACCAAGAATGATTATGGACACTGAAATCCTCAGCAACTACAACTACGGATAATATTCTAATATTTGCGAAATGGAGTCGGAAATAACGTCGAAGCCATTTAGGGTAGCCTCCTTTTCCAAATTTGGACTTCTTTAAAGAAACTAGAAACGTAAAGTGTGTGGTCCGATCCTTAACTCAACCAAAAGTGAGTTAAATTCTGGATGTTTTGATCTCAAATGTTGCTGACTCAGGAACACAATACCATTACGTATATAAACCACAAGGAAAGAATGTAGCAATGAATGTGAAAATCCTGAGGGTCTCGCATAAAGCAAAGATGCCCGGCGTGAGACTATATCGCAACAAAATTGCTCTCAGCCCACGTTTGTTACGAAAGCAAAACCCACAATATATATTTTCCACACAACTGGCTGCCACTCGGATATACATACATATATATATAAAGAGTGATTTGTTAAGAGCTTGACAACTTTTTTTTTAAAAAAAACGCATAAAATTTGCAAAATCTCATCGGTTCTTTATTTGAAACGTTAGATTGGTCCATGACATTTACTTTTTGAAGATAATTTCATTTAAATGTTGACCGCGGCTGCGGCTTAGGTGGTCCATTCGGAAAGTCCAATTTTGGGCAACTTTTTCGAGCATTTCGGCCGGAATAGCCCGAATTTCTTCTGAAATGTTGTCTTCCAAAGCTGGAATAGTTGCTGGCTTATTTCTGTAGACTTTAGACTTGACGTAGCCCCACAAAAAATAGTCTAAAGGCGTCAAATCGCATGATCTTGGTGGCCAACTTACCGGTCCATTTCTTGAGATGAATTGTTCTCCGAAGTTTTCCCTCAAAATGGCCATAGAATCGCGAGCTGTGTGGCATGTAGCGCCATCTTGTTGAAACCACATGTCAACCAAGTTCAGTTCTTCCATTTTTGGCAACAAAAAGTTTGTTAGCATCGAACGATAGCGATCGCCATTCACCGTAACGTTGCGTCCAACAGCATCTTTGAAAAAATACGGTCCAATGATTCCACCAGCGTACAAACCACACCAAACAGTGCATTTTTCGGGATGCATGGGCAGTTCTTGAACGGCTTCTGGTTGCTCTTCACTCCAAATGCGGCAATTTTGCTTATTTACGTAGCCATTCAACCAGAAATGAGCCTCATCGCTGAACAAAATTTGTCGATAAAAAAACGGATTTTCTGCCAACTTTTCTAGGGCCCATTCACTGAAAATTCGACGTTGTGGCAGATCGTTCGGCTTCATGATGAAATGTCAAAGCATACTGAGCATCTTTCTCTTTGACACCATGTCTGAAATCCCACGTGATCTGTCAAATACTAATGCATGAAAATCCTAACCTCAAAAAAATCACCCTTTATATAGTAAAGGAAGTATATATATATATAGAATTAGAGTTATCAATATTTTCGTCTGCGGGTTTGTACGGTTTTAGGATCTGTAATATTTTTCACTGATTCAATAGGTTGTGCAGTTTCTGTTTTTTCGTTCGGTATTTCCTGTGGTAATTCTGGAATATCAATTTCAGGCCTATTTTAATGTTACCCAAATATTGAGTATAAGATTCTATGTATTTTCTGATCGAATCATCAGTACTGTTTTCGGATTTCACTTCACTAACGCTTATATCAGTTTCCAATTAATGACGGTATTCATCGTTATATTGTATGGTAGTCGCGAATCTATCTATAGTACTACGACCAGTAACAATATTGTGAGAAAAGTGATATGCCTTTTGTTATCCTTGTGTATATGCAATTTTTCAAACTTGTGTCGAAATTGAGGAAACGATAACATTTAACATGTGTTCTGATAAGATACAACTACCTCTCTTTTAATAGCAATTCCCGTTTCATATAAAGATAATGCTAATAAAATAATTATATTTTTAGGGAAACGTACGGAACATGTCTCATATTGGATGGAATAATCCAATGCACGTCGAGGGATGAATTTTCATATCAAGAGATGATCTCCTTTTTACCTCTTTGTAGTCATCCGAATCCTGAAAAGGTACTTATTGTTGGTGGTGGTGACGGCGGAGTTGCACGTGAAGTTGTAAAACATCCACTAGTAAAGGAAGTATATCAAGTCGAAATCGATGAACGCGTGGTGGAACTTTCCAAGCAATATCTTCCTACCATGGCAGAAGGATTTAAAAGTCCTAAGATGACACTGATAATTGGAGATGGAGTCGACTACATGAAGAATCACAAAAATGAATTTGACGTTATTATAACGGACAGTTCGGACCCTGTCGGGCCAGCTGTTGATTTGTTTAACGAGAACTATTTTGGACTTATGCATGCTGCACTACGTGATGGGGGTATAGTATGTTCCCAAGCAGGAAGTTTCTGGCTGGATTGTGTTCACATTAAGAAAGTTATTACCGGTTGTAAAGCACATTTTCCTAATGTGTCATTTGCGGTAACTTCCACGCCATCATATCCATGTGGACATATTGGATTCGTTATTGGAAGTTTGGATAAAACACGTGCATTGGAGATCCCTTCAAAAGTGTTTGCTTCTAAAGATATTGATCAGATGGACTTAAAATACTACACTAGCTCAACACATACAGCTTCATTCGTTCTTCCCCGTTGGGTTCACAAGTATTTATACGAAATGAAATAATTCTATGTCGCTATGTAGTAGAAAAACGAAAATTCGGCAAAATGTTAAGAAAATAAATCATACTCTGCAGTTATATATAGAGACTTGTAGCATTATTTCACTGAACTTAAGTAAGTTAACTGGATACATTTTTTTTAGTGCGTACCTTAACACATTTTTTGCTCCAAATGTTTATAAAACGGTTCATCACCTCGCATAAATGCTTCATCACAAAGGCTGCTTTAATTTTTTAGGGAGTTGAGCCATTTATAATGGAAAAAATTACTAAAATTGCTGTTATGTACCAGAGTGAGCAATTAGTACGTAATGTATAGTAAAATTTGAATTTATACATTTATTTTAGGAAAGTGATTTTATAACCACCGATTTTTTTTAAATTGCGCATAAATTTGTGACGGTACATGCCACACCAGTCTTATGCTGTCATTTATCGCGAACTATTATATTCTGAGTACTCATACTCCAAATATTACAGTAAACACAAAAGAATTGTTAGCAAAGAACAATAGCATAGAGAAGTGTGAATGAGATAATCATGATGGACAGAGATTCGAATCAAAAACATAAAGCTAACGAAATCCGGTTTAAAATATTGCAAACAAACGATTAAGATGATACTTTTAGTGAAGACGAAGAAAAATCGAAGTAATGTAGGGTAATAATTTCTGCAATTGTCATGGTTGCATCACATAGTTTTAAAAGTGTCTACAAACTTATTGCAATAGAGTCCTCTTGGAAAATACTGTTTAGTTCGCCTATATTAAAAACAAAACAAAAATACCAGTATAAAAACAAAAAAATAGCACGGGCCCATGAAAAAATTTGGAACTTACGCCCAAATTTTTTTAATGACTAACACTCAGGGGATGCCCCCTATACATGCAATGTACTGTGTTAGCGATAGGAAGGATGGTTATTTGAGGGGGGATTGATGGAGCAGTATTGACGTTGGCCTTGAATTTGATAATGACATAACAGGCAGGAAAAAAAGTGCAGGAAGATTATTCCACATACGAACAGTCCGGCTGAAGAACGCATTTTCTCTATAGTGCGTCGTCTGGTCAACCGGCCATTTGACAATGAACGGATGAGACTCCCTGGATAGACGTATATTCCCGCTAAATGTTCTAACTTCAGGGACCAGACGACGGATATCTAACGAGCAGATACCGTTAAAATATCTATGAAATGAAATATCTATGTCAATGAAAATGATAGAGAAGGAGAGAGGACAGAGCCTTGTGGCACTCCTGCGGTCAACCAAAGCTCGTTGGATGAGACCCCATCTATAACAACTCGTATAGAGCGATCCCTGAGAAAACTCGATATGAATCGAGAAATCTATTACCGACACCAAATGCAATAAGTTTTGATATGAGTGCTCCGTGCCAGACCCTATCGAACGCCTTGGAAATATCCAGAGCCACGACCTTGCTTTCACCAAGGCGGTGAATGGATCGACTCCATCGCTCCGTAAGGAACGCCATCATGTCTCCACTAGATCGATTTCTACGGAAGCCATACTGTCGATCATTCAGGAGGCGGTTAGACTCTAGATACCTTACAAGTTGGTGATTAACCATGCTCTCCATAACATTCGAGAGCGCAGAACATAGTGCAATTGGACGGTAATCCGCAGGATTTGTAGCCTCACCTTTCTTGGGTATCGGGTAAACATTGGAAACTTTTCAACAAGAAGGGTAAATAACAGCACGGTACGACATGTTGAAAAGATTCCGCAATGGACGAGCTAGCGTCGAAGAGCACTTACATAGGACAAGAGCTGAAATACCATCCGGGACCGGAGTTTTATTTACGTTGACATCTGTAAGAACCCTTTTAACGCCACGTGTCAGTGGATATCTGGTCACCGTTAACAAGGGTTGAAATAGAAGATGAAGAATTGTTCTTTACCCTTTTAACGAATGACCAAAAGCTCGTAGTTCCCCTGGGAGACGAAAGAACTTTAGCACGAAGGATCTGTTCGTGGAGAAGTTTTTCGCGCCTAAGCACTCTGGCACAATTAGATCTTACCTGCTTGCGTAGCAGCTCAGTAGTGACGTTTTTATTCAAACGCCAGTTTTTAAACGTTTCCTCTTTGGATCTGACAGCTTCTTTGCATGTCTGATTAAACGAACAATTTTTTGGAGGTTTAATCGAAGTTGTCTTTTTTTTTTTTTGGACTCACACTCAGGGGATGCCCCCTATAAATGCAATGCACTGTGTTAGCGATGGGAAATAAGGGTATTGGAGGGAGGAAAGAGGGAGTAGTGTTTGTTGACGTTGGCCTTGAATTTGGTAATGTCGTAGCAGGCAGGAAAAACACTTGCAGGAAGATTATTCCACAAACGAACAGTCCGGCTGAAGAACGAATTTTCTCTATAGTGCGTCGTCCGGTCAACCGGCCATTTGACAATGAACGGATGAGAGACCCTGGATAGCCGAGTATTCCGGATAAATGTTCTAACGTCAGGGACCAGACGACGGATATCTTCAGAACAGATACCATTAAAATATCTATAGAATAGCGATACACAACCCACATTTCGGCGATGCTGTAGGGAGACAATAGAGCTGGATACCCTACCATCCCCTATCAACACCACCGCTCTCCTCTGTACACGGTCCAGGAGCTTCAAAGATGTTAATGGACCTCCTGCCCGTATATGGGAGTTATATTCCATTTTAGGCCGGATGTATGTGGTGTAAATATTTACGAGGTCAGATGGGGTGAAGTATTTCTTGCACCGCTTTAAAAAGCCTAAACACTTGAATGCTTCTTTCGACACTTCGAATATGTGGCTAGCCCAGCGAGCATCACCCTGTATCTTCATGCCCAGAACATCAAGAGTGTCTGATTCGTCGATATCCACACCACCCATAGATATTGACGGCGATGCTGGATCAGTGGAACGTTTGTGTGACAACAAACAGCACTGGGTCTTTTGTGCATTAAAATCTACACTGTTCATTTGGCCCCACTCACAAATCGTCGCCAAATCGCGGTTAAGTGAGTCGTTCATCGTTCGCCTTTTTCCCCCGACTTCCAGAGGACCTGGTCGATGATCAAATGAATACGAATGACAGAGGTTGCTGTCATCCGCAAAGGAGTAGATTGGGTTCACAGTCTGCCCCAACAGGTCGTCAATGAAAATAAGAAATAGAGAAGGAGAGAGGACAGAGCCTTGTGGCACTCCTGCGGTCAACCTATGCTCGTTGGATGAGACACCATCTATAACAACTCGTATAGAGCGATCCCTGAGAAAACTCGATATGAATCGAGAGAAGGTATTACCGACACCAAATGCAATAAGTTTTGATATGAGTGCTCCGTGCCAGACCCTATCGAACGTCTTGGAAATATCCAGAGCCACGACCTTACTTTCACCAAGGCGGTGAATGGATCGACTCCATCGCTCCGTAAGGAACGCCATCAGGTCTCCAGTATATCGATTTCTACGGAAGCCATACTGTCTATCATTCAGAAGGCCGTTAGACTCTAGATACCTTACAAGATGGTGATTAACCATGCTCTCCATGACCTTCGAGAGCGCAGAACATATTTCAATTGGACGGTAATTCGCAGGATTAGTAGCCTCACCTTTCTTGGGGATCGGCTGAACATTGGCAACTTTCCAACGTGAAGGGTAAATACCAGCACGGTACGACATGTTGAAAAGATTGCGCAATGGACGCTCTAGCGTCGAAGAGCACTTACATAGGACAAGTGCGGAAATACCATCCGGGCCCGGAGTTTTATTTACGTTGAGATCTGTAAGAACCCTTTTAACGCCACGTGTTCGAAAAAATATCTGAGGCATCGAACTAGATACGTTCTCGATCACGGGGAGTGGTTGACTGCTGTCTGGCAAAGATGAAATCTTTGCAAAAATTTCAGCCATAAGGTTAGCTTTGTCAACCGGGTCAGTGAATATCTGGTCACCGTTAACGAGGGTTGAAATAGAAGATGAAGAATTGTTCCTTACCCTTTTAACGAATGACCAAAAGCTCTTACTTCCCCTGGGAGAAGAAAGAACTTTTGCACGAAGACGCTGTTCGTGAAGAAGTTTTTCGCGCCTAAGTACTCTGGCACAATTTGATCTTGCCTGCTTGCGTAGCAGTTCAGTAGTGGTATTTTTATTTAAACGCCATTTTCTGAATGCTTCCTCTTTGGATCTGACAGCTTCCCTGCATGTCTGATTAAACCAACAGTTCTTTGAAGGTTTAATCTTCGAGGGAATAAATGTTTTTATGCCAAGAAGAACGATTTTCTCGACCATTTCAGCAGCAGCATCGACATTGTTGTCTAGGATACATAATTTCCAATTAAATTGCTGATAGAAATTGTTGAGCTCTGCCCAACGTGCCTTGTCGTATATGTACATTGTCCGCTTCGTGACTGGTTTAGAAGTGGATCGAAGAACGAAAAGGATGCTGAAATGGTGCAATGATCCGAGTTACCAAGAGGTGCAAGAATGTTAACCTCATACTTTTCAGGGTGTGAGGTTAAGAAGAGGTCAAGAATATTTTGCTGTTGCCCTTCAACACGCGGAATGTGTGTTGGTTCATTCACTAATTGCGCCAAGTCATTGTGCGGTGCAAATAACTCAGCGTACTTACCCTCCGGAGATGTATGGCTCGAATGGGAAAGCCAAGAATTATTATGGACATTGAAATCACCAGCAACTGCAATTTCACTATCCGGATAATCTTCTAAAATTTTTGAAATGGAATCGGAAAGGGCGGCGAAGACATTTATGGTAGCCTCCCTTTCCAAACTTGGGCTTCTGTAAATAAACCCGAAATGCAAAGTGTGTGATCCAATCCTGAATTTAACCCAAAGGGAGTTTGGATCTTGTGAGTTTAAATATTGCTGACTCTGAAACACCACACCATTACGTATATAAACCACAAGACCTCTGTGAGAAAAAAAGAGGATAGCGTGTAAAAACCAGGAATGTGAAAATCCTGTGGATCAGAATACTCACATACCTTGGTCCCACATAGAGCGAGGACATCTGCTCTATGGAAGTTAATGTGCGAGTATACCGCAAAAAAATTCGTCCTAAGCCCACAAATATTCGTAAAGTGAATTTTATACTTGCCACTACCAAAAAACAAGACAACATCAAAGCAGAATCACAAATAATGCTGCACCCCTCCCGCCGCTGTTATTTCTGTTAGTTGTTCAGTGTTATGCCTACAACAACGAACAGAACAGCGACAAGAAGAATGCAGAACTAGTTGTGATTTGCGAAAGGGTAGAGGGAGGGGGAAAACAAGTGCAAGACAACGAGGGGGGCATAAAAAAGCCCTTAGTGTTGTCTTTTTTGTGTTGACTTTTTTCTGTTGATGCGAATTACGTTGTTCCGCTTCAGGGTAACAACGAGTATGAAAAATAACAAAGACGAATGAATTTAGATTTTCCGGTCTTTATTAATTAACATTGGTCTTAATACTAAATTAAAATGATCTTATTCTAGATACTTATAGTAGATCTTACATTCTGGTTTTCCATAAGCAGCGACGATGCAGAGGCATCGTTTGTTGCTTTGGGTGTTCTACAAAACCAGCGACAATGTGAGTGGCATTGTTGGTGTTTTTGTAGATTTTGTTTACATATTGGTTTATGGATGGTCTACATATGGATTTGGGTTACGTTTGAGTTTATGTATTTATTTAATTGACAAATGGGCGGCAATAACTAGTGAAGTAAATGGAAGTAGGTTTTTGGGTTTCGTTTAGTTGACATTTAATGAACATGTAATTTTAGTTTAAGTGGATTTTTGGGTTTGCAAATGTAGTTCAGTGTTTCATATATTTTTGGACTATGATATTAATATCGTTGTTGTCTGCAATGGTAATTGGTTCGGGTTGACTGTGGGGCAAGTACGTAACTCCTCCCCCTTTTGATATGGGATTCTCCTGAATTCTGTTGATTTTTATATAGCCATTGTTATGCTTAGAATTATTATTATAGCTATTAAGCTTGTGTCTGAAATTAAGTTTCTTATTTTTAATTCCCGTATTTCTTTAATATTCTCAATCAATTCAATTCATTCTTTATTTCATAATATTAAAGTACATTACAATTGTGCTATTCAACGAGAGTTTAGGTTACATGTAAATACCTGTTCTGCTCTATTATTAGTTTTGTATTTTTATTATTTAATGTGCGTTTAAGAATATTTTAAGTTTAAGGAAAATTTTCAAAAAACCTCTATACAGCAAAAAAAAAAAAAAAAGATTTTATATTTTAAATAAAATCGCAAGATTGTTAGAGTATTAAAAAAAAATGTAAATGTTATGTGACTAGTTCGTTCACGTGGTTGAATTCTGATGCTAGACATTTAGTAACGAATCTATTTCTAAGACAGTTTGCTCTATCTTGAACCAATTCGATATTATCGAATCCATGTAATCTTAGAGTAGAGAAATAACGTGGCAGATTATATATCATTTTCAGCACCTTGTTCTGTTCAATTTGTAGTCGTTTGATGTGACAGCTTGCTATGTTACTCCACACTGGGGCAGCGTATAATAATATCGATTGAAAAATTACTTTAAATATTATAATCTTATTTCCGAGGCAGAGGCGAGAGTTTCGGTTTATAAAAGGATATAAAATCCTGATAGTACGCTTGACTTTATCAACAACATAGGAAATGTGACATTTAAAAGTTACTCTTGTGTCTAGTATCATTCCGAGGTATTTGACTTTTTCTGCCCAAAGAATTTCATTGTTGCCGGAACGAATGCACCTTTGAGGAATATAACAAGCCTTCCTTTTCCTAGTGAAGTATATTGCTTGAGTTTTTTTCCGCATTCAGCCCAATATTCCATTTTGAGAAATAATTTTTAACAATAACAAGCGCAGATTCAAGGTTAGATATAACATCCTCCGCGTATACATCGGAATTCAGAATTGCGGTATCGTCAGCAAATATAGAGAAGATGCAGTTGTCAACCTGGGGGAAATCTGAAGTGAATATATTATATAGGATCGGAGATAAACATGAGCCTTGAGGACAGCCAGCTTTAACATGGATGATGTCGGACGATGTGGTTCCTATATGTACTTTATATGATCGGTGATTTAAAAAACTGTTTATAATGTTTATAAGGGCAATTGGAAAATTGAGTTGAATCATTTTATAAACGAGTGCCTTATGCCAAACAGAGTCAAATGCAGCTCTTATGTCAAGAAGTATCATGCCAGTAGAGTTTCCCCGTGAAAAACTTGATTTTATGATATTCTTTATCCTTGGTAAGGGATGCAATGTGCTTAGACCGGGTCTAAAACCGAATTGTTGGGGAGGCAGAATGTTATTATCATATGTATACTCTTCAAGTTTATCCTTCAAAACTTTTTCCAAAAGTTTGCTAAGAGAAGACAAAAGACTAATAGGCCTATATGAAGAAGGTGAGTCTGCAGGTTTATTGGGTTTACATATGGGTAACACTTTTGCTTCCTTTCATATTTTGGGGAAATAACAAGACTTCAAACATGAATTAATAATTAGTTTTAAAACAACTAATCCATTTTTTGGGAAATTTTTAAGGCATTTGTTGGTAATACCGTCCAATCCAGGAGTTTTTTTAGATTTCAACGATTTTATTACTTGTTTGATGTAATTATCTGATACAAGATAATCGTCTGTTATAAAAATCTCTGTCGAAGACAAAAAATTTGAAACTGTACTTTCTACATCGGAAACAGTGTAGAAGTCGCTCAAGTTACTAGACTGTACATGATTTAACTCAAATGTCTTCGCCAAAATATTACATTTCTTGTGTATCTTTGATCATTGAGTTTTAATGTTGGCATTGTTTTCGTTTTCTTCTTTAATACTTTCGTTATGTTCCAAAACGGAGGAGAACCTTTGTTAAGAGTTTGTAAGAGAGCGCTCCAACTGTCGTTTCGAAATTTGCTAATCTCTTCAGCTATTACTTTGTTGATTCTCTTAAATTCAAATTGATCACATCTGTTTCTATACCGTATCCATTGCATACGGTAGTAGTTACGCGCTGTTATCATTCTCTTTATCCTATGCGGTAATTCATTGTGCCGATGTCTGATTCTCTTTTTTGGAACGCTGAAGTCAATTGAATGTGCGACGGCGTTGTTAAGAGAAGTAATCATGTGATCAATCAAGATTGGATCAGCTGTAACATCAAAGTGTGTTTCTCTAAGTATGTTATTTAAAAGCAGCGCGAAGTTTCTCCAGTTTGCTTTAGAGAAGTCATATCTGTAGCATTCCTGATTTTCAGTTTGTTTGTCAAGAATAATTTGGACTGGCACATGGTCTGAGCTTAGATCATTAATTGTAATTGGACTAGACAAAAACGTGGGGATATTAGTTAAATAAACATCAAGTATGGATGCTGAACTTCTTGAGCTGCTTGGTATATATGTTGGATCGGAAGGGTATTTCATATAAATGTTACCAGTTGCCAGTTTGTTATCCAAAATGTTGCCCCAACAGTTCGCACTTGTGCAGCCCCAAGACTGGTTTCTGCTATTAAGGTCGCCTCCAAGTATGTATTCCCTACTATCATTACATAAAAGTTCAATGTCAGAAGCAAATTGTCTCTTCTTAGTTCCATCTGAGCCGGCGGCTCCACCAGGAAAGTAGCATGAAAATATGTCTAGTTGTCCAGCAGCAGTGAAAACTCGTATTCCTATGTTCTCAATAACACTGGTGTTAATAACAGGTAAAAGTTGATGGCGCAAAGATTTTTTAACTATGACTGCAACACCACCACCTCTGGAATTAACTCTATCGCATCTGTAGCAGTTGAAGGAGTTATGCTTTATAGAAACACCTGCATCCAGCCATGTTTCGGATAAAAGACATATGTGAATATTGTTGCCGACCAAAAATTGGAAAAGTTCATCCTTTTTACGCCTTACACCTCTGGCATTCCACGTTATTATTTTAATTTTATGAATCATTTTGATAATAATTTAAATGCAAGGCTGGTAATTACCTCAAATTGGTCAGCCTTAGTTCTACAATTTTGTAAATTTGTTATCAACTCAAATGTTAAAGATTTCAATTCATCAAATGAAAATAAATTATTATTTGTAGTTGGTTGCTGATGCAACCATTGGGGTTGTGTTGCTTCTTGGCGAAGGCTGTTGGGAAAGTTGGAGGAGTAGTTTGTGGTAATATTGGGGTTGGAGGACCTATTTTGAGGTCTAGAATTCGATTTCGTCGAAGCTATTCGTTTTTGATATCTATATATCTGATGCGGCTGGGACAATCTGACGACATAGCAGTGTGTGGTCCATTGCAATTAGCACATTTTATTTGCTCGCAAATGCAATCTGCAGTCAAGTGGTTACCTGCACATTTAGCGCAAAACGTTTTAACTTTGCAGTGTGATGATCCGTGTCCAAACATCTGGCAGTTGAAACATTGGGTGATTTTATTTTTGCTGACACGTTGATGTTCCCACCTGACTCTCAAATAGTCAATGTTGCAATATGTTGTTCTTAAATCTTTTAAGGTTATGGTATGACGTTTGAAGTAAACAACATACATAATTTGGTCTTGTCTTCCTTCGTTAGTTTTGTGTACAAGCTTCACTTTAAGGCATGATAAACCTAATTCAACCAGCTTTGATTTAATAGTCAATGGATCGGATTTATCCATTCCTAGGAGTAGTGCCTTAAAAGGCCGATCATGTTTTGGTGGATGAGAGAAAGACTCGAATTTGTCACCCAGAAGTGTGATGACATTGTCAAGATCAGCTTGTGTTTTGCAGAACAATTTATGTCCAATTTCTCTCTATTCTCTATTTCTCTATTATCTATTCAATTTATGTCCAATTTCTCTCTATTTCTTTTATTATGATTTCTTTGAATGATGGCTTGTTTGTAAAGTTATAATTTGTGTTTGTTTTATCTTCGTAGTATTTTTGGATGTATATAAGTTAACACCAAACATATTCCAACATTCCAACATATCATGTTAACATCAAACATATTCCAACATATCACTCATACATTCAAACCTCCACAACCTAAAGGTGTAACTTTGCTGAATTGCAAGTTCCCATCAAATATTCAAAGACGCTGACAACGCAGGCTGCCAATATTGCAACACCTCAGTACTGACGATCGCGTTGTGCCAACACGCGCAGGCATCAGATATCACCAAACGTGCAAAACTGAAGGTATAAGTTTAGGGTAGATATTAAGTTAATTGCTTTTTGTTTTGTGTACTCGAATAAAGAACGTTGCTTGTGGAGCTCGCGCCCACAGCAGACATATATTTTTTTAACAAATAAATTTGTTTAAATTTCATTGGCGCCCGACCAGGGACCTGTTGTAAATAACAGGTACGGTCGATACAACAATTCAAAAAGTCAAGCCTTTGGAAGGGTTCCCTAGTAGTTTAAGTACAAACCGGAGTGCACGTTAAGTCACAGCCCCCAAAGCCCGCGGCGCGGTAACTAGTAATAAATAAATTAAGTTAATTAAGAAAAATCTGAAAATTGAAATAAAAGAATACAAGTGAAAAAAAAGAACTATTAAGTGAAAAAAAAAGAAAAAAACTAAGACAATATAAAGAAAAATAAATAAATTAAGTTAATTAAGAAAAATCTTTGTGTGAAATCAGCCGTAAAAATTTGGAAAGCAGAGAAGCAGCATCATCAATCAACATCCCCATCTACAATGCTGATCATACTATAAGAATTATTAATAAGTAATATTGTAATTAAATCTATTGAAACATTGTTTAATTTTTGAAAACCACTCAAAATAGATTGTATAAATTAAATTCCAACTTTCGAAATGCCTGAGACATTAGAGCAACTAACTGAAAGAATGAATAAGACACTGACCTTAGGTCAAACTACTTCCAGTCCCTCGGGGCTCAGTGAAGTTCAACGAAACGAAATTAAGAAAATTGTAAGTGACGTTTTATTAGGACAAGATACTTTGACCGACGAAGGGACCGACCAACCAATAGGGACACTGTCCACAAGATTAGAGGAATTAGAAAAGGTTCCGGACATTGTCAAGTCTCTCACAGAATTCTCGGGTAAGCCTGGAGAATTTGGATCATGGCGAAAGTCTGTCGACAGAGTATTAGAATTATACAAAAGTTTAAAAGGAACTGGTAGATATTATGCAATTCTGCATACCATTCGCACAAAAATTACGGGAGAAGCTGATACTGCATTAGAGTCCTATAGGACTCCATTGGATTGGCCAAGGATACGAAAGTGTCTAATGGTTCATTATTCTGACAAAAGGGATATTGGTACTCTGGAGTACCAAATGAATGTCCTGTGTCAAGGACAAAAATCTGTAATGGAGTTTTATCAGAATATTTATCAAATATTATCCTTAATACTAGACAAACTCTCATGTCTAGATTTAGATGAAGGAAGCCTTCGTGCAATGACAATTGCATACAGAGAAAAAGCTCTTGATACATTTATAAGGGGCTTGAACGAAGACTTACCTAAACTCTTGAGTGTGTCCCGACCCAAGTCTTTACCAGAAGCACTTCACATTTGTCTTAGTCTTAGTAACATGTCGTTTAAAAGAGAGTATGCTCATAACAGAACTCCAAAGAACGATATGCGAAATTCAATACATAATACGGGAACAAGGCCGAAATTTCACCCAGAATTAGTTAATATTCCATCATACGGAAATAGAACTACATTTACTCCTCAAAATTACTTTTCAAATCCACAAGTTCGGCAAGGCCAACCTCAACAATATTGGAGGTCACAATTCAGTCAACCTCCTCAAATTTCAGGACCGCAATTCACACAACGTTCCCAGCCACAACACTTCCAGCGTGCTCAATTTGGAGGACAGCCAAATATTCAGGTTCGCCCAGAACCTATGGATGTCGATAGGTCTATGCAAATGAGACCCGCGCAAAACACTTCCTTCAAGAGACCTGCACAATTTTCAGTACAGGCTCCGGTAAATAAGGTTCAACGAAACTTCCATCTCAATACTTGTAATATGACCAATTATGATGTTCCAATTGTTGATAACGAGATAGAAGAGGCAAGCGCTTGAACAAATTGTGGGAAATCATTGTAGTCTCTTCGCAGATCCAGATGAAAAGTTAACTTACACCACTGTAGTAGTCGGGGAGATTCGGACAGATAATGATTCTCCAAATGCTATAGTTTCTCATGTTAATTCCCTAACACCAACACAGCATAGCGCAGATATTTCATCAACCTAATATCAAGTATAGAAACTCCTATCAATGTTTTTAGAAATCAACTTCTTTTAAATATTGACATTACGTCTACATATCAATTTAAAATTATTTTCCCTGGAACTCATCGCCATATAATTACCGAACCATACTACGATGAACAGAAATTACGGGACATCTTAAGGAGATATTTAAATCCATCGGTCATTAATGGTATAAAAACTCCAGAATCGGTAATGGGAAAGATTCAGATTCTTTATCCAGACCATTTTTCCTCCTATAAATGCCGATTTACTCAATTGATGGTAGAGGATATCAATTCCGAAAATGACCAAGAGAATATTATTATTGAAACTCACAATAGGGCACATCGGAGCGAAAGGGAAAATAAAATTCAGATATTGGAAAAATACTATTTTCCTTCGATGTCGAAAAAAATCAAAAGGGTAATTAAAATCTGTTCCACGTGCAAGAAGAATAAATATGAGCGACACCCTAATGATCCTCAGTTAGGAGAAACACCTATTCCCACATACCCAGGACATACCATTCACATTGATATATTTTCTACTGACAAAATGTTAATATTAACTTCAATAGACAAATTTTCAAAATATGCTCAAGTGAGATTATTGAATGGAAAGTCTATAGAAGACGTCAGAAAACCTCTTAGGGAAATATTATTCTTCTATGGAGTTCCAAAGAACGTTGTAATGGATAATGAGCCATCATTAAATTCTGCTTCTATATTGTTCATGATGAAGGACGAGTTGAAGATAAACGTTTTTACTACTCCTATCTATAGAAGTGAGGTAAATGGGCAAGTGGAACGTTTTCATTCAACACTTGCAGAAATAATGAGATGCTTAAAAGGTGACGGTACATCAAGAAATCTGGAAGAATTAATCGAAAGATCCGTCAACGAATACAATCATTCGGTTCATTCGACGGTGAATAGGAAACCAGTGGATCTGTACTTCGGCAGAACCGTTGACTTTTCCCCACAGGATTATGAAACAACTAGAAAGAAAAATAAATAAATTAAGTTAATTAAGAAAAACCTGAGAATTGAAATCAAAGAATATAAGTGAAAAAAAAAAAAACTAAGACAACTAAGACAATATAAAGAAAAAATCCTCAAGAAACAAAGAAAATAAATTAAGAACAATTTGTGTGAAATCAGCCGTAAAAATTTGGAAAGCAGAGAAGCAGCATCATCAATCAACATCCCCATCTACAATGCTGATCATACTGTAAGAATTATTAATAAGTAATATTGTAATTAAATCTATTGAAACATTGTTTAATTTTTGAAAACCACTCAAAATAGATTGTATAAATTAAATTCCAACTTTCGAAATGCCTGAGACATTAGAGCAACTAACTGAAAGAATGAATAAGACACTGACCTTAGGTCAAACTACTTCCAGTCCCTCGGGGCTCAGTGAAGTTCAACGAAACGAAATTAAGAAAATTGTAAGTGACGTTTTATTAGGACAAGATACTTTGACCGACGAAGGGACCGACCAACCAATAGGGACACTGTCCACAAGATTAGAGGAATTAGAAAAGGTTCCGGACATTGTCAAGTCTCTCACAGAATTCTCGGGTAAGCCTGGAGAATTTGGATCATGGCGAAAGTCTGTCGACAGAGTATTAGAATTATACAAAAGTTTAAAAGGAACTGGTAGATATTATGCAATTCTGCATACCATTCGCACAAAAATTACGGGAGAAGCTGATACTGCATTAGAGTCCTATAGGACTCCATTGGATTGGCCAAGGATACGAAAGTGTCTAATGGTTCATTATTCTGACAAAAGGGATATTGGTACTCTGGAGTACCAAATGAATGTCCTGTGTCAAGGACAAAAATCTGTAATGGAGTTTTATCAGAATATTTATCAAATATTATCCTTAATACTAGACAAACTCTCATGTCTAGATTTAGATGAAGGAAGCCTTCGTGCAATGACAATTGCATACAGAGAAAAAGCTCTTGATACATTTATAAGGGGCTTGAACGAAGACTTACCTAAACTCTTGAGTGTGTCCCGACCCAAGTCTTTACCAGAAGCACTTCACATTTGTCTTAGTCTTAGTAACATGTCGTTTAAAAGAGAGTATGCTCATAACAGAACTCCAAAGAACGATATGCGAAATTCAATACATAATACGGGAACAAGGCCGAAATTTCACCCAGAATTAGTTAATATTCCATCATACGGAAATAGAACTACATTTACTCCTCAAAATTACTTTTCAAATCCACAAGTTCGGCAAGGCCAACCTCAACAATATTGGAGGTCACAATTCAGTCAACCTCCTCAAATTTCAGGACCGCAATTCACACAACGTTCCCAGCCACAACACTTCCAGCGTGCTCAATTTGGAGGACAGCCAAATATTCAGGTTCGCCCAGAACCTATGGATGTCGATAGGTCTATGCAAATGAGACCCGCGCAAAACACTTCCTTCAAGAGACCTGCACAATTTTCAGTACAGGCTCCGGTAAATAAGGTTCAACGAAACTTCCATCTCAATACTTGTAATATGACCAATTATGATGTTCCAATTGTTGATAACGAGATAGAAGAGGCAAGCGGAATTACAAACGATGAAACCGCTGTTGAATACTTCCAACAATATCCTGATGATAATAATACCAAGTATAGAAACTCCTATCAATGTTTTTAGAAATCAACTTCTCTTAAATATTGACATTACGTCTACATATCAATTTAAAACTATTTTCCCTGGAACTCATCGCCATATAATTACCGAACCATACTACGATGAACAGAAATTACGGGACATCTTAAGGAGATATTTAAATCCATCGGTCATTAATGGTATAAAAACTCCAGAATCGGTAATGGGAAAGATTCAGATTCTTTATCCAGACCATTTTTCCTCCTATAAATGCCGATTTACTCAATTGATGGTAGAGGATATCAATTCCGAAAATGACCAAGAGAATATTATTATTGAAACTCACAATAGGGCACATCGGAGCGAAAGGGAAAATAAAATTCAGATATTGGAAAAATACTATTTTCCTTCGATGTCGAAAAAAATCAAAAGGGTAATTAAAATCTGTTCCACGTGCAAGAAGAATAAATATGAGCGACACCCTAATGATCCTCAGTTAGGATAACACCTATTCCCACATACCCAGGACATACCATTCACATTGATATATTTTCTACTGACAAAATGTTAATATTAACTTCAATAGACAAATTTTCAAAATATGCTCAAGTGAGATTATTGAATGGAAAGTCTATAGAAGACGTCAGAAAACCTCTTAGGGAAATATTATTCTTCTATGGAGTTCCAAAGAACGTTGTAATGGATAATGAGCCATCATTAAATTCTGCTTCTATATTGTTCATGATGAAGGACGAGTTGAAGATAAACGTTTTTACTACTCCTATCTATAGAAGTGAGGTAAATGGGCAAGTGGAACGTTTTCATTCAACACTTGCAGAAATAATGAGATGCTTAAAAGGTGACGGTACATCAAGAAATCTGGAAGAATTAATCGAAAGATCCGTCAACGAATACAATCATTCGGTTCATTCGACGGTGAATAGGAAACCAGTGGATCTGTACTTCGGCAGAACCGTTGACTTTTCCCCACAGGATTATGAAACAACTAGAAAGAAAAATAAATAAATTAAGTTAATTAAGAAAAACCTGAGAATTGAAATCAAAGAATATAAGTGAAAAAAAAAAAACTAAGACAACTAAGACAATATAAAGAAAAAATCCTCAAGAAACAAAGAAAATAAATTAGGAACAATTTGTGTGAAATCAGCCGTAAAAATTTGGAAAGCAGAGAAGCAGCATCATCAATCAACATCCCCATCTACAATGCTGATCATACTGTAAGAATTATTAATAAGTAATATTGTAATTAAATCTATTGAAACATTGTTTAATTTTTGAAAACCACTCAAAATAGATTGTATAAATTAAATTCCAACTTTCGAAATGCCTGAGACATTAGAGCAACTAACTGAAAGAATGAATAAGACACTGACCTTAGGTCAAACTACTTCCAGTCCCTCGGGGCTCAGTGAAGTTCAACGAAACGAAATTAAGAAAATTGTAAGTGACGTTTTATTAGGACAAGATACTTTGACCGACGAAGGGACTGACCAACCAATAGGGACACTGTCCACAAGATTAGAGGAATTAGAAAAGGTTCCGGACATTGTCAAGTCTCTCACAGAATTCTCGGGTAAGCCTGGAGAATTTGGATCATGGCGAAAGTCTGTCGACAGAGTATTAGAATTATACAAAAGTTTAAAAGGAACTGGTAGATATTATGCAATTCTGCATACCATTCGCACAAAAATTACGGGAGAAGCTGATACTGCATTAGAGTCCTATAGGACTCCATTGGATTGGCCAAGGATACGAAAGTGTCTAATGGTTCATTATTCTGACAAAAGGGATATTGGTACTCTGGAGTACCAAATGAATGTCCTGTGTCAAGGACAAAAATCTGTAATGGAGTTTTATCAGAATATTTATCAAATATTATCCTTAATACTAGACAAACTCTCATGTCTAGATTTAGATGAAGGAAGCCTTCGTGCAATGACAATTGCATACAGAGAAAAAGCTCTTGATACATTTATAAGGGGCTTGAACGAAGACTTACCTAAACTCTTGAGTGTGTCCCGACCCAAGTCTTTACCAGAAGCACTTCACATTTGTCTTAGTCTTAGTAACATGTCGTTTAAAAGAGAGTATGCTCATAACAGAACTCCAAAGAACGATATGCGAAATTCAATACATAATACGGGAACAAGGCCGAAATTTCACCCAGAATTAGTTAATATTCCATCATACGGAAATAGAACTACATTTACTCCTCAAATTACTTTTCAAATCCACAAGTTCGGCAAGGCCAACCTCAACAATATTGGAGGTCACAATTCAGTCAACCTCCTCAAATTTCAGGACCGCAATTCACACAACGTTCCCAGCCACAACACTTCCAGCGTGCTCAATTTGGAGGACAGCCAAATATTCAGGTTCGCCCAGAACCTATGGATGTCGATAGGTCTATGCAAATGAGACCCGCGCAAAACACTTCCTTCAAGAGACCTGCACAATTTTCAGTACAGGCTCCGGTAAATAAGGTTCAACGAAACTTCCATCTCAATACTTGTAATATGACCAATTATGATGTTCCAATTGTTGATAACGAGATAGAAGAGGCAAGCGGAATTACAAACGATGAAACCGCTGTTGAATACTTCCAACAATATCCTGATGATAATAATACCAAGTATAGAAACTCCTATCAATGTTTTTAGAAATCAACTTCTTTTAAATATTGACATTACGTCTACATATCAATTTAAAATTATTTTCCCTGGAACTCATCGCCATATAATTACCGAACCATACTACGATGAACAGAAATTACGGGACATCTTAAGGAGATATTTAAATCCATCGGTCATTAATGGTATAAAAACTCCAGAATCGGTAATGGGAAAGATTCAGATTCTTTATCCAGACCATTTTTCCTCCTATAAATGCCGATTTACTCAATTGATGGTAGAGGATATCAATTCTGAAAATGACCAAGAGAATATTATTATTGAAACTCACAATAGGGCACATCGGAGCGAAAGGGAAAATAAAATTCAGATATTGGAAAAATACTATTTTCCTTCGATGTCGAAAAAAATCAAAAGGGTAATTAAAATCTGTTCCACGTGCAAGAAGAATAAATATGAGCGACACCCTAATGATCCTCAGTTAGGAGAAACACCTATTCCCACATACCCAGGACATACCATTCACATTGATATATTTTCTACTGACAAAATGTTAATATTAACTTCAATAGACAAATTTTCAAAATATGCTCAAGTGAGATTATTGAATGGAAAGTCTATAGAAGACGTCAGAAAACATCTTAGGGAAATATTATTCTTCTATGGAGTTCCAAAGATCGTTGTAATGGATAATGAGCCATCATTAAATTCTGCTTCTATATTGTTCATGATGAAGGACGAGTTGAAGATAAACGTTTTTACTACTCCTATCTATAGAAGTGAGGTAAATGGGCAAGTGGAACGTTTTCATTCAACACTTGCAGAAATAATGAGATGCTTAAAAGGTGACGGTACATCAAGAAATCTGGAAGAATTAATCGAAAGATCCGTCAACGAATACAATCATTCGGTTCATTCGACGGTGAATAGGAAACCAGTGGATCTGTACTTCGGCAGAACCGTTGACTTTTCCCCACAGGATTATGAAACAACTAGAAAGAAAAATAAATAAATTAAGTTAATTAAGAAAAACCTGAGAATTGAAATCAAAGAATATAAGTGAAAAAAAAAAAAAAAACTAAGATAATATAAAGAAAAAATCCTCAAGAAACAAAGAAAATAAATTAAGAACAATTTGTGTGAAATCAGCCGTAAAAATTTGGAAAGCAGAGAAGCAGCATCATCAATCAACATCCCCATCTACAATGCTGATCATACTGAAAGAATTATTAATAAGTAATATTGTAATTAAATCTATTGAAACATTGTTTAATTTTTGAAAACCACTCAAAATAGATTGTATAAATTAAATTCCAACTTTCGAAATGCCTGAGACATTAGAGCAACTAACTGAAAGAATGAATAAGACACTGACCTTAGGTCAAACTACTTCCAGTCCCTCGGGGCTCAGTGAAGTTCAACGAAACGAAATTAAGAAAATTGTAAGTGACGTTTTATTAGGACAAGATACTTTGACCGACGAAGGGACCGACCAACCAATAGGGACACTGTCCACAAGATTAGAGGAATTAGAAAAGGTTCCGGACATTGTCAAGTCTCTCACAGAATTCTCGGGTAAGCCTGGAGAATTTGGATCATGGCGAAAGTCTGTCGACAGAGTATTAGAATTATACAAAAGTTTAAAAGGAACTGGTAGATATTATGCAATTCTGCATACCATTCGCACAAAAATTACGGGAGAAGCTGATACTGCATTAGAGTCCTATAGGACTCCATTGGATTGGCCAAGGATACGAAAGTGTCTAATGGTTCATTATTCTGACAAAAGGGATATTGGTACTCTGGAGTACCAAATGAATGTCCTGTGTCAAGGACAAAAATCTGTAATGGAGTTTTATCAGAATATTTATCAAATATTATCCTTAATACTAGACAAACTCTCATGTCTAGATTTAGATGAAGGAAGCCTTCGTGCAATGACAATTGCATACAGAGAAAAAGCTCTTGATACATTTATAAGGGGCTTGAACGAAGACTTACCTAAACTCTTGAGTGTGTCCCGACCCAAGTCTTTACCAGAAGCACTTCACATTTGTCTTAGTAACATGTCGTTTAAAAGAGAGTATGCTCATAACAGAACTCCAAAGAACGATATGCGAAATTCAATACATAATACGGGAACAAGGCCGAAATTTCACCCAGAATTAGTTAATATTCCATCATACGGAAATAGAACTACATTTACTCCTCAAAATTACTTTTCAAATCCACAAGTTCGGCAAGGCCAACCTCAACAATATTGGAGGTCACAATTCAGTCAACCTCCTCAAATTTCAGGACCGCAATTCACACAACGTTCCCAGCCACAACACTTCCAGCGTGCTCAATTTGGAGGACAGCCAAATATTCAGGTTCGCCCAGAACCTATGGATGTCGATAGGTCTATGCAAATGAGACCCGCGCAAAACACTTCCTTCAAGAGACCTGCACAATTTTCAGTACAGGCTCCGGTAAATAAGGTTCAACGAAACTTCCATCTCAATACTTGTAATATGACCAATTATGATGTTCCAATTGTTGATAACGAGATAGAAGAGGCAAGCGGAATTACAAACGATGAAACCGCTGTTGAATACTTCCAACAATATCCTGATGATAATAATACCAAGTATAGAAACTCCTATCAATGTTTTTAGAAATCAACTTCTTTTAAATATTGACATTACGTCTACATATCAATTTAAAATTATTTTCCCTGGAACTCATCGCCATATAATTACCGAACCATACTACGATGAACAGAAATTACGGGACATCTTAAGGAGATATTTAAATCCATCGGTCATAAATGGTATAAAAACTCCAGAATCGGTAATGGGAAAGATTCAGATTCTTTATCCAGACCATTTTTCCTCCTATAAATGCCGATTTACTCAATTGATGGTAGAGGATATCAATTCCGAAAATGACCAAGAGAATATTATTATTGAAACTCACAATAGGGCACATCGGAGCGAAAGGGAAAATAAAATTCAGATATTGGAAAAATACTATTTTCCTTCGATGTCGAAAAAAATCAAAAGGGTAATTAAAATCTGTTCCACGTGCAAGAAGAATAAATATGAGCGACACCCTAATGATCCTCAGTTAGGAGAAACACCTATTCCCACATACCCAGGACATACCATTCACATTGATATATTTTCTACTGACAAAATGTTAATATTAACTTCAATAGACAAATTTTCAAAATATGCTCAAGTGAGATTATTGAATGGAAAGTCTATAGAAGACGTCAGAAAACCTCTTAGGGAAATATTATTCTTCTATGGAGTTCCAAAGAACGTTGTAATGGATAATGAGCCATCATTAAATTCTGCTTCTATATTGTTCATGATGAAGGACGAGTTGAAGATAAACGTTTTTACTACTCCTATCTATAGAAGTGAGGTAAATGGGCAAGTGGAACGTTTTCATTCAACACTTGCAGAAATAATGAGATGCTTAAAAGGTGACGGTACATCAAGAAATCTGGAAGAATTAATCGAAAGATCCGTCAACGAATACAATCATTCGGTTCATTCGACGGTGAATAGGAAACCAGTGGATCTGTACTTCGGCAGAACCGTTGACTTTTCCCCACAGGATTATGAAACAACTAGTCGAACCAATATGGAAAAGATCAGCCAAAAACAGCAGAAAGATTTAGCTTATCATAATAAGAAACGGCATCCTATTAAAGATGATGTTCCTGGCCAACTTGTATATGTGAAAACCAATAAACGATTGGGTACAAAGTTAAGCGAACGTTTTAAAGAGGAAACGGTACAGGAAAACAGAAATACCACCATACTTACTGAAAACGGACGAGTTATACACAAGAAACATATAAGAAATTAATTTGAAAAATTTTGATTACAGATTGCTTTTTGGAACTGCTTTGGCAGACTTCAATATTCTGGACTATTCTAATGCGAGACTTATAACAATTCAAAAGGGGACAGCAACAAGACAAAACGGAACATTTAAAGTAATACACTCCATTGACATTGAACAATACAGAATACTTACGCTACAGATAGAATCTTTCCTTGATACGAATCTTACTTACAACCATCCGATCCGTCCGTTTATAAAACAACAAATCGTAGACATCCGAGGACTTTTGAGGCGACTTAGTCCCAGTAAGGGAAAAAGATCGATAGACTTTATCGGAAGCGCCTGGAAATGGATTGCCGGTAATCCGGATAGTCACGATTTCCAAATCTTAGAACAAAAAATAAATAATGTTTTGGCAAATAACAACAGACAACTTATTATAAATAAATTATTATTTAATAGAATTTCTCTGATAACAAATATGACAAATGAAATAACTAAGGCAAAGAGAGAAGGTTGGAATAATGAATTGGCAAACAGTCTCGAGAAAAAATTGACACTAATTGAAAAAGAATTGGAGAATATTGAATATGCTATTCAATGGGCTAAGGCCAATATTGTTAACTCTTTTATACTTTCGAAAACTGAAATTGAAAATGTGAATAATATACTCGAAAATTACAATATTCCTGTTTACAATATAGATGAATTGTTGTCATTTGGTTCCGTAAAAATTGTAACTAATAACAAAGAAATTTTGTATATATTAAGTATTTCGATTACTCGAAATGATATTTGTATAGTATACTTAGCAAAAGCTGTCAAAAATGGACATTTGATAGATAAAATAGAACACAATAAAATTCTTGAATGTAATACAGAACTATTTGCCATAAAAAAAGATTGTGATTTAACAATATGCGATAAAGCCAATTTGATAGAATTGAGTAATAAAGATTGTATAACAGGTTTATTTAGAAACAGAGTAGGGAACTGCGTAAAAATAAACAACGAGCACATACCAACGGTCGAAGAAATTGAACCAGATCTGCTACTACTGAATCAATATGCGGGCACAATAAGCGTGAATAACGAGGACATCAAATTAAATGGGACATATTTGGTCAAATACTACAATAACACCATCCAAGTTGACGGGCGTGAATATTTCTCCAAAGAGATCAGTGGCAGCAAACTCCTTCCTGCTTTTCTACAACCCAAAACTAAGGAGGAAAGAATTGAAGAAATCGTATCCTTAGAACGTCTCAACAAACTAAACATAAAAAACATCGAAAGCCTAGAATACCTGGAACTCAAAAGCAAGGTAATAATCGGATCCAGCGGACTCGTCATGGCTATCATTCTAATCATTGTTGTTTGGCTATTTCGAAAGACGATCTTCAACAAAAAAGTAAAAACATCTCAAGATATGGGAGAAACTTCAAGGAAATGTGAAGAAGCAAATTCTATTGATAACGGTAATAAATCTGGAGATGAAGAAGAAAAGATCACCAAGTCTCTACAATCTCTATCCATTATGAGCAATCGGGACGTGAAGAAGAAAGAATCATCAAGTCTCTACAACCTTTATCCATTATGAGCAATCGGGACGATTGCATTTAAAAGGGGAAGAGTTAACACCAAACATATTCCAACATTCCAACATATCATGTTAACATCAAACATATTCCAACATATCACTCATACATTCAAACCTCCACAACCTAAAGGTGTAACTTTGCTGAATTGGAAGTTCCCATCAAATATTCAAAGACGCTGACAACGCCAATATTGCAACACCTCAGTACTGACGATCGCGTTGTGCCAACACGCGCAGGCATCAGATATCACCAAACGTGCAAAACTGAAGGTATAAGTTTAGGGTAGATATTAAGTTAATTGCTTTTTGTTTTGTGTACTCGAATAAAGAACGTTGCTTGTGGAGCTCGCGCCCACAGCAGACATATATTTTTTTAACAAATAAATTTGTTTAAATTTAATTTATATCCTGTTTGTTTGAGTACTGTTTGTCTTCGAATGAGACCGTACAGTTTACAAATTCTATGAGAGTATTGTTTTGTATTTTATAAGTTGTTTCTGTTTCGTTACATTTTGTATTTATTGATATTACTTCTGAATTTTGTATTAGCAATGTGCCATCGTTCACTATTTCTACTCTATTATCAAAATCTAAAATTAGGTTACAATTATTCTTAGTTATGCAGTTGTTGCTTAGTTTGAGTTCATTAAGCATTTTATTTTCTACAAAAGAGTATGTTTTATTTTGTATTTCTATAATGTTTTCTATTGTTTCATCTATTTTCAAATGGTTTTGGTTCGTAATTGGTATAATTGTGTATTGTGTTACTTGTATGGTATTGGTTGGTAGCTTAATTGCTAATATTATTGAGTCGTTATACATCATGACTCCTATCCTACTAAGTTTTATTTTCAAAAAATCAATTTGGTATTTATTAACTTCCTCTGCCGTTAATATGGATGGATGTAAAGTGTTGTATTTTGCTGAGGCTATGTCGTCGAGTATTTCGTCTACTTTATTTTCTAGGTATTGTAGTTTAAGCAGTTGGTCGTGGTACGTTAGTCTACTGTTTATGTCGTTGTTATGTGTTTGTATATTGTTTACGAATTGTAGAATTTCGTTTCTGTCGTCTAGTATTGTGTTTTTAAGTATTGTAATTGATTCGTTAAAGTTGGTATTTATTTCGACTTGTTTGTTTATTGTCTGTAGATTGTTAATTGTGTTGGTGGTAAGACGTTGTTCAATTTGTTGTCTGTCGTCGTCGTTCATGGTTCCAAACAACCATTTTTGGGCGTCTCCCACCATATTCAAAATACCTCGTTTTTGTCTTGTGCTATTTGGTGTTATGGAATCTGATTTTCGCTTTTATTGTTTCTATTTGGGTTATTAGATGTTGTTTTGTATCTATTGATAATGTTATTATATTTTCCTGTATATCGTTCAATAATTTGCTTAATTCACGTGGTTGTATTATGTGTAATATTACACTAGTCTCGTTGACTATTTCCACGGTTTTTGTTGGTAACATGCAATATCCGTTAGTTGCAGAGATTGGTGTTAGGGTTATCGATGCTGTAGTTAGGGGAATTGTCATCGTTAGCATTACACAGTGTTACAAAAAATAGATTTTTTTCTGTCCTATGAACCAAATGCACATATTCGGAAAGAGGGGAAAAAATAAAAATACACGTTTAGCGGCGATTTTCATGTACATGTCAGAATTTTTTTTTTTTAAGTTTGAAGTATATAGCTCGTAGTGGTCTGTGTGAAAGCCTTTGGACCGATTTTTAACGTTTTTTCAGTGATCCAATCGATCTGATTTTTGGCAGGCAGACTCGTGGAAATGTCTGTATCACGTCAAATTTTTTAAAAACAATTTTTATCAATTTTCAGATTTTCCCCAATTTTTATTATTTTTGAAAAAAAATATTTTTTTCACTTTTCTTAGCATAACTTGAAGAGACTCCAAAATTTTAAACTACTTCAGCGTTACGAAAAAAAATGTTTTTTGACTGAAACCTTAAAAAAAATAATAACCACTTAGAAAAAAAAAATTTAGGAAAACCTGAGAATTGATAAAAATCTATTTTTTAAAAAAAAAATCAGCTCGATTGGATCACTGTAACACGGTATTAGTAAGAGTAGTACCTGCGAATTTGGATGGTCGTTTTATATTGTTGGTATGGATATTTTGTAAATTTGCTTTTCTATATTTTGGCTGTTCCTTATGCCTAACATTTTTATAGTTTTTGATAAATCCGATGTCCCTGTCCTTATTATATGTTTCCCTTCTTGCGTTAGCTTTTTCTAACCTCTTTAATTTTATTGTTTCTAGTCTTTGGAAAATAGTGTTATGGTCCACTTTAAAATTCTGTACATCGAGTGGTGAGCATTTTATAGTGCTGTGGAAGTTACTATTGTAAAGTGTTACAGCTTTGTTAATTTGTGTTATTATTGGTAATTTCTCTTCGAGGCTGAGTGTTCTGATTTTTTCTGTTAGTGTGTTATTGAGTCTTTCTATGTCGCTATTACCAGTGTGACTGTTTGGTTTAGGTGAATGGTGAATACATTGCTGTTGTAGAAAGTCTTTTATTGTTGCTATATTGAATTCGTTATCAAACACAACAAAAATAAACTCCTGAATTTTGTTTTCAAACGTTCTTGGGTTTCTGTCGGGCAGATGAAAACAAGTGGCATGTTTTGAAAATTTGTCTATGAAAACGATAAATGAATGCTTGCTATTTACATAAGTATCTACGTGAATTATTTCATTTATTGTGTGTGGTGTCTCTGTTAAATAATATTTGTTTTTGATCAGATTTCGATCATATTTTCCACCATTGCATATATCGCAATTGTTAATAATTTTGTAGATTTGCGTTTTTAGGTCTGGGTTATATATGAGTAACTTAAGTTTCTCATATGTTTTTTTTTTTTTTTTTTTTTTTTAAGGCCAACACTCAGGGGATGCCCCCTATAAATGCTATGCATTGTGTTAGCAGAAGGAAATTAGGGTATCGGAAGGAGGAAAGAGGGAGTAGTGTTTGTTGACATTTGTTTTGAATTTCTGAATGTCACAACTGGCAGGAAATACATTTGCTGGAAGATTATTCCACATACGAACGGTTCGGCTAAAGAACGAATTTTCTCTATAGTGCGTCGTCCGGTCAACCGGCCATTTCACAATGAACGGATGAGAGACCCTGGATAGCCGTGTATTCCGACTAAATGTTCTAACGTCAGGGACCAGACGACGGATATCTTCTGAACAGATACCATTAAAATATCTATAGAATAGCGATACACAACCCACATTTCGGCGATGCTGTAGGGAGACAATAGAGCTGGATACCCTACCATCCCCTATCATCACCACCGCTCTCCTCTGTACACGGTCCAGAAGCTTCAAAGATGTTAATGGAGCCCCTGCCCATATATGCGAGTTGTATTCCATTTTAGGCCGGATGTAAGTGGTGTAAATATTTACGAGATCAGATGGAGTGAAGTGTTTCTTGCACCGCTTCAAAAAGCCTAAACACTTGAATACTTCTTTCGACACTTCGAATATATGGCTAGCCCAGCGAGCATCACCCTGTATCTTCATGCCCAGAACATCAAGAGTGTCTGATTCGTCGATATCCACACCACCCATAGAAATTGACGACGATGCTGGATCTGGTGAACGTTTGTGTGACAACAAACAGCACTGGATCTTTTGCGCATTAAAATCTACTCTATTCATTTGGCCCCAATCACAAATCGTCGCCAAATCGCGGTTAAGTGAGTTATTCATCATTCGCCTTTTGCCCTCGACCTCCAGAGGACCTGGCCGATGATCAAATGAGTATGAATGACATAGGTTACTGTCATCCGCAAAGGAGTAGATCGGGTTCACAGTCTGACCCAACAAGTCGTAAATGAAAATAAGAAATAGAGAGGGAGAGAGGACAGAGCCTTGTGGAACTCCTGCGGTCAACCTATGCTCGTTGGATGAGACCCCATCTATAACAACTCGTATAGAGCGATCCCTGAGGAAACTCGATATGAATCGAGAGAAGATATTACCGACACCAAAAGCAATAAGTTTTGATATGAGTGCTCCGTGCCAGACCCTATCGAACGCCTTGGAAATATCCAGAGCCACGACCACTTTCACCAAGGGCGTGAATAGATCGACTCCATCGCTCCGAAAGGAACGCCATCAGATCTCCAGTAGATCGATTTCTACGGAAGCCATACTGTCGATCATTTAGAAGGCCGTTAGACTCTAAATACTTAACAAGATGGTGGTTAACCATGCTCTCCATAACCTTCGAGAGCGCAGAACATATTGCAATTGGACGGTAATTCGCAGGATTAGTAGCCTTTCTTGGGGATCGGCTGAACATTGGCAACTTTCCAACGTGAAGGGTAAATACCAGCACAGTACGACATGTTGAAAAGATTGCGCAATGGACGAGCTAGCGTCGAAGAGCACTTACATAGGACAAGTGCTGAAATGCCATCCGGGCCCGGAGTTTTGTTTACATTGAGATCTGCAAGGTCTTTTATTAGTATTATTTGTGTTTTAAATCTATTAACGACTGTCTCTAGAATAGGTACATTATAACCTGAGTCCTCCTCTTGAGAATAGACGGTTTGTACTTCTATTGATGCATTGTCGTTATCTTCTTGCTCTTCTGAGGCTTCTTAGCGATATATTTCATGTACTCCATGGTGTATTTCGTCGATTTTTATCCTGCTTAAGAAATCAGCTATACTATTGGCTTTTCCTTTTATGTATTCAAGTGAAAAGTTGTATTCCCCTAGGCTTATGAGCCATCTTTGGAGTCTTGGATTTATATATTTTCCTGTGTGTTTTGTCATTAGCCATTTGAGTGGTTGGTGGTCACTTTCTAGATCGAACTCTCTGCCAAATAAGTATGGTCTAAAGTATTTAACTGCCCACACGATTGCTAGTAATTCCTTTTCGACTGTTGCGTAATTACATTCGTGTTTATTTAGGGTTCGTGTTGCATATGCGATTGGGTGTCCCTCTTTCGAGAGTACTGCTCCTATTGCAAAATTACTTGCATCAGTTGTTACTTTAAATTTGTTGTTAAAATCGGGGTATCCAAATATTGGTGAGTTTGTCACTAGATCTTTAAGTTTTTCGAATGCCACCAGATATGCTGGATCATTAGTGTTAATCCTTTGGTCCTTTTTCAGGCACTTGGACATGGGGTACGCGATTTTTGCATAATCTCTCACGAATTTTCTGTAAAAGCCAGTCATTCCTAAGAGAGATTTTATCTGCTTTGCGGTTGTTGGTATTTTTAGTTTTTGTATAACTGAGACTTTATTAGGGTTCGGTCGAATACCCTGGGGGGTGAGGACATGACCCAGGAATTGAGTTTCCTTCTTCAGAAAGTCGCATTTATCAATTTGGATCTTTAACTTTGCCTTTCTCAGAAGTTCTAGTATTTTCCCTAAGGTAGTTATGTGTTCCTGTAAGGATGTGCTGAATATAAGGATGTCATCCATATAAACGACACATGTTTTGTTGATGTGATCCCTGAGGACTTCGTTCATTAACCTCTGGAAGGTGGAAGGGGAGTTCTTCAATCTGAATGGCATTCGGATAAATTCATAGTGTCCTGATGGGGTTGAAAAAGATGTTTTCTTCCTATCCTCTTCTCTGACCAGTATCTGATGAAAGCCTTTGGCCAGATCAAGGGTGGTGAAGTATTGTGATCTGCCAAGTTTGTCCAGCAAAGAGTTTAAATTTGGAATTGGATATTTGTCATCTACCGTGAATTGGTTAAGTTTACGATAGTCGATGACGAGCCGATACTTCTTTGTACCCGAATTATCCAACTTCTTCTCTACAATCGACAATGGGCTATTGTAGGGCGAGTTGCTTTTTTTTATTATATTTTGTTGAATCATTTCCTTGATTTGCCGGCTTATTTCCGCTACGTGTACTTGGGGATAGCTATATATCTTTGAATATAGAGGTTTATCGATTGTTGTTATGATTTCATGGCGTATCTTATTTGTTGATGAGAGGATGTCGCCCTCTTTAAAAAAAAGATCATTGCATTTTAGAAGAAATCTTTTTGCCGCTTCGCTCTCCTCCAAATTGAGGTGGTCGAGGTTAAAGTTTTTTATTGTTCCATTATTATTTTTTGGTAGTAATTCTAGTGTACAGATATTTTCAAATTCAGTTGGGTAATTGTATTCTTCGAACAACAATTTTGTTCCTAATATGTTTAGATATTGTTTTTGCAATAGATTTTTATCCCTAATGCTTTCAAAAAATTTTGTCCGATTATGCCCGAAAAGAGGGGGTTAGAAAAGTCTATTAGTTTCCATTTAAGGGTCCCTGGGCATTTGAATTCTTTTGGAAATGGAGTGGTCACAACGTATTTCACTTCGTTTAACCCGTTGAGAGTTCTACAATATTGAGGTTTTTCTAATTTTGTTTCAGGGAATTGCCCTGTTAGTATATTAGTTTTTAATATACTAGTTGTAGAGCCTCTATCAATTAGGCATCTGATGTTTTGCTTGCCTATCGTGAGACCTACTATCGGGAGTCTTGATTTCGAGGCAACGCTAGAAAACTTACGTCTTCTGTATCAGACTCAACTTCCTGAAATGTGTCGATCTCCATATACGTAGGTTGACGTGTATCAACGCTCATATGGGATAACCTAGTTTGTGTTGAATTCTTCTTATAATTGCTGTTATTTCCATATTTATTTTTTTTATATTCTTGGGGTTAAGTGCCCCGGTAGGCGAGTTGGTAGCGTGCTTGTCTATCAGCGTGGGGGTTGTGGGTTCGATTCCCACCAGAGGCTTTGGTCTGTCGCTGCAAAAATCTAAAACATATGGTCTGTGTCACCCGGTTTACCCTTGGACCCAAAAATTAGAATATAAATTTACTTTGTATTGTAATTAATAATAAATAAATAAATATTCTTGGGGTTGCTGTTGTTTGTCATTGTTGTATTGTTTTTGCTGCGGTTTGTTATTACCGTATTGAGTTTGTTCTGGTTTGTTATTATTGTAGTGTGTCTGTGGGTTTCTTTTCCTCTGATGGTAGTGTATAGTCCTAGGATCGTCTAGAGCCTTAATCCTAGTGTATCTTGTTATGATCTCATTTAGTGTATCGTTTTGGTTGCTATGGCATCTTAATGGTACATCAATCTTTTCTATTAACCCTTTGACGACCAATGGGACATATATGTCCCATATGAACTTTTTACTGTTTAGGAAACATTTTTAGACCGATTTTTGTAAGACTTGTTTCCGTCGATACAAAACACATGAGGCTTTTAGTAAGTTCTCTAAAATCTGTGCTAAGTTCTTAGAAAATCGTTCAAGGTCATCCCAAAGTCAAAATTTTAAGATTTTTTTTTTGACAATTTTCGATGTGCTGTATCTTTACTGTTATCTAATAAATAATCAGAAACTTTTTGTCACATGGTGTATCAATCTCTTATGTTGACAGACATAAATAGACATTTTAAATTAGTTATTACCCTTTTTTGTAGATCCTTGAAATCTGATGGGACATATGTGTCCCATTGGTCGTCAAAGGTAAAACTTTACTTGATATTTTCAAATAGCTTTTATTAGTTTTTAGAAGGAATTTATTGGAAATAAGCGAAAAAACACAAACTAAAAACAGATTCATTGAACAAAAGAACACAAAAAACATAAAGATAACCAAAAAAACAAAGTACCGCACATAACACAGAAGTTATTCATGATAACTTTCAAAACAATTTCTATTTTTCGTAAAACAAAATGGCTTTTCACAAATGGAGCAAACTGTATTTGTTCGATTTTCTTTGCCATTTTTAGTGCAAACAACACATCGTTTTCTCATTCCATCAGCCATTCTGGTAACTTGATGTCCAGTTAACGAGAGATTAGCAGTCATCCTTGAACGTTTGGGCCCTTCTCGTGATGTTGAGCTAACAGCATATTTTCGGCTCGTAAAAGAACCGCAACTTGCAAAATCACTTCAAATACAATGACAATATATTATTATCTATCTATTTATCTATCTATCTATCTTCTATATATATATATAAATAGATGTGTGTATGTATGTAACGTATGGACTCGAAAACGGCTAGACCGATTTTGATGAAATTTTCAGGGAATCTTCCGAATAACCCCGCGAGTAACATAGGCTACACATTGTTTGGATTTATCTACATTTAGGGGGTGAAAATGGCAAAAGGGATAAAAACTCCCCTTTCCTATATAAATATGTGTAATACAACACTAATGTTTGCTTAGGGCCAGCAACGCGGACCGGGTCAGCTAGTATATTATAAATAAAACTCCAAGCTTAAAAAAAGACTGTTCTCATTAACCGCGAGACGCAAACAAATTGATTTACAACCAACAACGAAAAAAACTGGTTTTATCGTTTAGAATTCCTAGCAAAAACAAAGAAAACGGTAAAATTATCACTTGCTTGGATCATGATATTTGTTTGCAAGTAATGACCGTTAACGACCAATGGGACATATATGTCCCATAGTTTTTTTCAATGATGGAGTTAACAAAAAAATATTTCACAAAAACTTTTGTATAGAAATGTCCTATTCCTCATCATGAATTTCCAAAAAAAATTTAAAATTTTCCAGTGGTTCCCAATTGGTCGTCAAAGGGTTAATATATAAACTAGATCCTTATCTACACGACTTGGCTCATACATTTCTGGCCTTGTGTCATCATACATATACATTTTATTTAAATCTGCTTTGGATTTTTCAAAATAAAAAAAAAGCTCTCTTACGTTACTCACTTTGATATTTCTGCACTTGCTAAATATGTCTGCATATGTTGTCTTCGGCCTGAAGTGGTCCTTGAGTTTTTCTTTGATTTGTTCCCACGTTGCGTTTGTTCCCAATCCCCGTATATAGTCGCCTGCATCTCCGCTGATCTTTTCATTCTTGATTATGGCTATAGCTAGATCCAGTGATGCTATAAAAGATGTTGCATCCTGGTCCTTGTCTAGGTTTTTTAACTGACGGAACTGTGTTAGTAATTCTACAGGTGTTAGCAGTAAGCCCTGTTGTAGTTGGCCTTGTATTTGCTGTTGGTGGAGTTGCTGTTGCAACTGGTGAATCGCTGCCTCTTGTCTCCTGATAACCTCGTTGAGTTCATTGTCAGGCATGAACTCCCCAGAAGGGGAGTGGACAGACTTCCAAGTATTTGTCCAAGATTTAGTCTAACTATACGTATACTAAATACAAAATTTGGGCAAGATGTCGTTGGGTATATTGGTGTTATTACACGATTTCTAAGGTAGGCGGGATGGTACATTTGTATGGCAGGTACCAGAAGGGGAGTTGCCAGACTGCCAAGTTTTTGTCCAAAACTTAGTCTAACTATACGTTTACTAAATACAAAATTTGGACAAGATCGCGATGGGTATATTGGTGTTATTACACGATTTCTAAGGTAGGCAGGATGGTACATTTGTATGGCAGGTACCAGAAGGGGAGTTGCCAGACTGCCAAGTTTTTGTCCAAAACATAGTGCAGTTATACCTTTACTAAATACGGAATTTGGGGAAGATCCGGTGAGTCATGTTGATAGTATTACACGGTTTATAGGGGACGGGATGGTACATTTGTATGGCAGGTACCAGAAGGGGAGTAGCCAGACTTCCAAGTTTTTGTCTAAAACTTAGTCTAACTATACGATTACCAACTACAAAATTTGGGCAAGATCGCGTTGGGTATATTGGTGTTATTACACGATTTCTAAGGTAGGCAGGATGGTACATTTGTATGGCAGGTACCAGAAGGGGACTGGACAGACTTCCAACTTTTTGTCCAAGATTAAGTATAACTATACGTATACTAAATACAAAATATGGGCAAGATGTCGTCGGGCATATTGGTGTTATTACACGATTTCTAAGGTAGGCGGGATGGTACATTTGTATGGCAGGTACCAGAAGGGAGTTGCCAGACTTCCAAGTTTTTGTCCAAAACTTAGTCTGACTATACGTTTACTAAATACGGAATTTGGCCAAGATCGAAGTGGGCGTATTGATATTATTACACGATTTCTAAAGTGGGCGAAATAGCAGATTTGTATGGGAGGTACCCGAATGGGTGTGGCCATATAGCCCATATGCAATCCCATAAGCAGTTTTGGGAAAATATTAAGCCATGCCAAATTTCAGAGTGATTGCTTAACTCTTTCGAAAGTTATCGTGCGTACCAGCAGGACAGACGGACGGACATGGCTCAAACGATTTAGAAAGTCATGAATCGAAAGTCATAAAGTGAATATTTCTAGGTGTTACACTTTTGAGCCGTATCAAATGATATATAACCTCCTACCCGTAGGGTGAGGGTATAAATATTGTATTACATGTTTTTACAAAATGGACGGAATATAAGGCAGAGTTTTTACAAGAAAATTTTATGTAGTTAAAGCTTTACTAAATATAGAATTTCGGAAAGATTCGTTGAGCGAGTTTATATAATTACACGATTTCTAAATTGGGTACAATGGTACATTTGTATGGCAGGTACCAGAAGGGGAGTGGACAGACTTCCAAGTTTTTGTCCAAGATTTAGTCTAACTATACGTATACTAAATACAAAATTTGGGCAAGATGTCGTTGGGCATATTGGTGTTATTACACGATTTCTAAGGAAGGCAGGATGGTACATTTGTATGGCAGGTACCAGAAGGGGAGTGGACAGACTTCCAAGTTTTTGTCCAAAACATAGTGCGGTTATTCCTTTAGTAAATACGGAATTTGGGGAAGATTCATGTTGATAGTATTACACAGTTTATAGGGGGCGGGATGGTACATTTGTATGGCAGGTACCAGAAGGGGAGTTGCCAGACTTCCAAGTACCAGAAGGGGGGTGGACAGACTGCCAAGTTTTTGTCCAAAACATAGTGCAGTTATACCTTTACTAAATACGGAATTTGGGGAAGATCGCGTTAGTCATGTTGATAGTATTACACGGTTTATAAGATCGCGTTGGGTATATTGGTGTTATTACACGATTTCTAAGGTAGGCGGGATGGTACATTTGTATGGGAGGTACCAGAAGGGGAGTTGCCAGACTGCCAAGTTTTTGTCCACAACATAGTGCAGTTATACCTTTACTAAATACGGAATTTGGGGAAGATAGCGTTAGTCATGTTGATAGTATTACACGGTTTATAGGGGGCGGGATGGTACATTTGTATGGCAGGTACCAGAAGGGGAGTTGCCAGACTTCCAAGTTTTTGTCTAAAACTTAGTCTAGCTATACGATTACTAACTACAAAATTTGGGCAAGATCGCGTTGGGTATATTGGTGTTATTACACGATTTCTAAGGTAGGCAGGATGGTACATTTGTATGGCAGGTACCAGAAGGGGACTGGACAGACTTCCAAGTTTTTGTCCACAACATAGTGCAGTTATACCTTTACTAAATACGGAATTTGGGGAAGATAGTGTTAGTCATGTTGATAGTATTACACGGTTTATAGGGGGCGGGATGGTACATTTGTATGGCAGGTACCAGAAGGGGAGTTGCCAGACTGCCAAGTTTTTGTCCACAACATAGTGCAGTTATACCTTTACTAAATACGGAATTTGGGAAGATAGCGTTAGTCATGTTGATAGTATTACACGGTTTATAGGGGGCGGGATGGTACATTTGTATGGCAGGTACCAGAAGGGGAGTTGCCAGACTTCCAAGTTCTTGTCTAAAACTTAGTCTAGATATACGATTACTAACTACAAAATTTGGGCAAGATCGCATTGGGTATATTGGTGTTATTACACGATTTCTAAGGTAGGCAGGATGGTACATTTGTATGGCAGGTACCAGAAGGGGACTGGACAGACTTCCAAGTTTTTGTCCGAGATTAAGTCTAACTATACGTATACTAAATACAAAATTTGGGCAAGATGTCGTTGGGTATATTGGTGTTATTACACGATTTCTAAGGTAGGCGGGATGGTACATTTGTATGGTAGGTACCAGAAGGGGAGTTGCCAGACTGCCAAGTTTTTGTCCAAAACATAGTGCAGTTATACCTTTACTAAATACGGAATTTGGGGAAGATCGCGTTAGCCATGTTGATAGTATTACACGGTTTATAAGATCGCGTTGGGTATATTGGTGCTATTACACGATTTCTAAGGTATGCGGGATGGTACATTTGTATGGGAGATACCAGAAGTGGAGTTGCCAGACTGCCAAGTTTTTATCCACAACATAGTGCAGTTATACCTTTACTAAATACGGAATTTGGGGAAGATAGCGTTAGTCATGTTGATAGTATTACACGGTTTATAGGGGGCGGGATGGTACATTTGTATGGCAGGTACCAGAAGGGGAGTTGCCAGACTTCCAAGTTTTTGTCTAAAACTTAGTCTAGCTATACGATTACTAACTACAAAATTTGGGCAAGATCGCGTTGGGTATATTGGTGTTAATACACGATTTCTAAGGTAGGCAGGATGGTACATTTGTATGGCAGGTACCAGAAGGGGACTGGACAGACTTCCAAGTTTTTGTCCAAGATTAAGTCTAACTATACGTATACTAAATACAAAATTTGGGCAAGATGTCGTTGGGTATATTGGTGTTATTACACGATTTCTAAGGTAGGCGGGATGGTACATTTGTATGGCAGGTACCAGAAGGGGAGTTGCCAGACTGCCAAGTTTTTGTCCACAACATAGTGCAGTTATACCTTTACTAAATACGGAATTTGGGGAAGATAGCGTTAGTCATGTTGATAGTATTACACGGTTTATAGGGGGCGGGATGGTACATTTGTATGGCAGGTACCAGAAGGGGAGTTGCCAGACTTCCAAGTTTTTGTCTAAAACTTAGTCTAGCTATACGATTACTAACTACAAAATTTGGGCAAGATCGCGTTGGGTATATTGGTGTTATTACACGATTTCTAAGGTAGGCAGGATGGTACATTTGTATGGCAGGTACCAGAAGGGGACTGGACAGACTTCCAAGTTTTTGTCCACAACATAGTGCAGTTATACCTTTACTAAATACGGAATTTGGGGAAGATAGCGTTAGTCATATTGATAGTATTACACGGTTTATAGGGGGCGGGATGGTACATTTGTATGGCAGGTACCAGAAGGGGAGTTGCCAGACTGCCAAGTTTTTGTCCACAACATAGTGCAGTTATACCTTTACTAAATACGGAATTTGGGAAGATAGCGTTAGTCATGTTGATAGTATTACACGGTTTATAGGGGGCGGGATGGTACATTTGTATGGCAGGTACCAGAAGGGGAGTTGCCAGACTTCCAAGTTCTTGTCTAAAACTTAGTCTAGATATACGATTACTAACTACAAAATTTGGGCAAGATCGCGTTGGGTATATTGGTGTTATTACACGATTTCTAAGGTAGGCAGGATGGTACATTTGTATGGCAGGTACCAGAAGGGGACTGGACAGACTTCCAAGTTTTTGTCCGAGATTAAGTCTAACTATACGTATACTAAATACAAAATTTGGGCAAGATGTCGTTGGGTATATTGGTGTTATTACACGATTTCTAAGGTAGGTGGGATGGTACATTTGTATGGTAGATACCAGAAGGGGAGTTGCCAGACTGCCAAGTTTTTGTCCAAAACATAGTGCAGTTATACCTTTACTAAATACGGAATTTGGGGAAGATCGCGTTAGTCATGTTGATAGTATTACACGGTTTATAAGATCGCGTTGGGTATATTGGTGCTATTACACGATTTCTAAGGTAGGCGGGATGGTACATTTGTATGGGAGATACCAGAAGTGGAGTTGCCAGACTGCCCAGTTTTTGTCCACAACATAGTGCAGTTATACCTTTACTAAATACGGAATTTGGGGAAGATAGCGTTAGTCATGTTGATAGTATTACACGGTTTATAGGGGGCGGGATGGTACATTTGTATGGCAGGTACCAGAAGGGGAGTTGCCAGACTTCCAAGTACATTTGTATGGCAGGTACCAGAAGGGGAGTGGACAGACTTCCAAGTTTTTGTCCAAGATTTAGTCTAACTATACGTATACTAAATACAAAATTTGGGCAAGATGTCGTTGGGCATATTGGTGTTATTACACGATTTCTAAGGAAGGCAGGATGGTACATTTGTATGGCAGGTACCAGAAGGGGAGTGAACAGACTTCCAAGTTTTTGTCCAAAACATAGTGCGGTTATACCTTTAGTAAATACGGAATTTGGGGAAGATTCATGTTGATAGTATTACACAGTTTATAGGGGGCGGGATGGTACATTTGTATGGCAGGTACCAGAAGGGGAGTTGCCAGACTTCCAAGTACCAGAAGGGGGGTGGACAGACTGCCAAGTTTTTGTCCAAAACATAGTGCAGTTATACCTTTACTAAATACGGAATTTGGGGAAGATCGCGTTAGTCATGTTGATAGTATATATTGGGTAAATTGGCGTTGGGTATATTGGTGTTATTACACGATTTCTAAGGTAGGCGGGATGGTACATTTGTATGGTAGGTACCAGAAGGGGAGTTGCCAGACTGCCAAGTTTTTGTCCAAAACATAGTGCAGTTATACCTTTACTAAATACGGAATTTGGGGAAGATCGCGTTAGTCATGTTGATAGTATTACACGGTTTATAAGATCGCGTTGGGTATATTGGTGCTATTACACGATTTCTAAGGTAGGCGGGATGGTACATTTGTATGGCAGGTACCAGAAGGGGAGTTGCCAGACTTCCAAGTTTTTGTCTAAAACTTAGTCTAACTATACGATTACTAACTACAAAATTTGGGCAAGATCGCGTTGGGTATATTGGTGTTATTACACGATTTCTAAGGTAGGCAGGATGGTACATTTGTATGGCAGGTACCAGAAGGGGACTGGACAGACTTCCAAGTTTTTGTCCAAGATTAAGTCTAACTATACGTATACTAAATACAAAATTTGGGCAAGATGTCGTTGGGTATATTGGTGTTATTACACGATTTCTAAGGTAGGCGGGATGGTACATTTGTATGGGAGATACCAGAAGTGGAGTTGCCAGACTGCCAAGTTTTTGTCCACAACATAGTGCAGTTATACCTTTACTAAATACGGAATTTGGGGAAGATAGCGTTAGTCATGTTGATAGTATTACACGGTTTATAGGGGGCGGGATGGTACATTTGTATGGCAGGTACCAGAAGGGGAGTTGCCAGACTTCCAAGTTTTTGTCTAAAACTTAGTCTAGCTATACGATTACTAACTATAAAATTTGGGCAAGATGTCGTTGGGTATATTGGTGTTATTACACGATTTCTAAGGTAGGCGGGATGGTACATTTGTATGGCAGGTACCAGAAGGGGAGTTGCCAGACTGCCAAGTTTTTGTCCACAACATAGTGCAGTTATACCTTTACTAAATACGGAATTTGGGGAAGATAGCGTTAGTCATGTTGATAGTATTACACGGTTTATAGGGGGCGGGATGGTACATTTGTATGGCAGGTACCAGAAGGGGAGTTGCCAGACTGCCAAGTTTTTGTCCACAACATAGTGCAGTTATACCTTTACTAAATACGGAATTTGGGAAGATAGCGTTAGTCATGTTGATAGTATTACACGGTTTATAGGGGGCGGGATGGTACATTTGTATGGCAGGTACCAGAAGGGGAGTTGCCAGACTTCCAAGTTCTTGTCTAAAACTTAGTCTAGATATACGATTACTAACTACAAAATTTGGGCAAGATCGCGTTGGGTATATTGGTGTTATTACACGATTTCTAAGGTAGGCAGGATGGTACATTTGTATGGCAGGTACCAGAAGGGGACTGGACAGACTTCCAAGTTTTTGTCCGAGATTAAGTCTAACTATACGTATACTAAATACAAAATTTGGGCAAGATGTCGTCGGGTATATTGGTGTTATTACACGATTTCTAAGTTAGGTGGGATGGTACATTTGTATGGTAGGTACCAGAAGGGGAGTTGCCAGACTGCCAAGTTTTTGTCCAAAACATAGTGCAGTTATACCTTTACTAAATACGGAATTTGGGGAAGATCGCGTTAGTCATGTTGATAGTATTACACGGTTTATAAGATCGCGTTGGGTATATTGGTGCTATTACACGATTTCTAAGGTAGGCGGGATGGTACATTTGTATGGGAGATACCAGAAGTGGAGTTGCCAGACTGCCAAGTTTTTGTCCACAACATAGTGCAGTTATACCTTTACTAAATACGGAATTTGGGGAAGATAGCGTTAGTCATGTTGATAGTATATATTGGGTATATTGGCGTTGGGTATATTGGTGTTATTACACGATTTCTAAGGTAGGCGGGATGGTACATTTGTATGGCAGGTACCAGAAGGGGAGTTGCCAGACTTCCAAGTTTTTGTCCAAAACTTAGTCTAACTATACGTTTACTAAATACAAAATTTGGACAAGATCGCGTTGGGTATATTGGTGTTATTACACGATTTCTAAGGTAGGCGGGATGGTACATTTGTATGGCAGGTACCAGAAGGGGAGTCGCCAGACTTCCAAGTTTTTGTCTTAAACTCAGTCTAACTATACGTTTACTAACTACAAAATTTGGGCAAGATGTCGTTGGGTATATTGGTGTTATTACACGATTTCTAAGGTAGGCGGGATGGTACATTTGTATGGTAGGTACCATAAGGGGAGTTGCCAGACTGCCAAGTTTTTGTCCAAAACATAGTGCAGTTATACCTTTACTAAATACGGAATTTGGGGAAGATCGCGTTAGTCATGTTGATAGTATTACACGGTTTATAAGATCGCGTTGGGTATATTGGTGCTATTACACGATTTCTAAGGTAGGCGGGATGGTACATTTGTATGGGAGATACCAGAAGTGGAGTTTCCAGACTGCCAAGTTTTTGTCCACAACATAGTGCAGTTATACCTTTACTAAATACGGAATTTGGGGAAGATAGCGTTAGTCATGTTGATAGTATTACACGGTTTATAGGGGGCGGGATGGTACATTTGTATGGCAGGTACCAGAAGGGGAGTTGCCAGACTTCCAAGTTTTTGTCTAAAACTTAGTCTAACTATACGATTACTAACTAAAAAATTTGGGCAAGATCGCGTTGGGTATATTGGTGTTATTACACGATTTCTAAGGTAGGCAGGATGGTACATTTGTATGGCAGGTACCAGAAGGGGACTCGACAGACTTCCAAGTTTTTGTCCAAGATTAAGTCTAACTATACGTATACTAAGTACAAAATTTGGGCAAGATCACGTTGGGTATATTGGTGTTATTACACGATTTCTAAGGTAGGCGGGATGGTACATTTGTATGGCAGGTACCAGAAGGGGAGTCGCCAGACTTCCAAGTTTTTGTCTAAAACTTAGTCTAACTATACGATTACTAACTAAAAAATTTGGGCAAGATCGCGTTGGGTATATTGGTGTTATTACACGATTTCTAAGGAAGGCAGGATGGTACATTTGTATGGCAGGTACCAGAAGGGGAGTTGCCAGACTTCCAAGTTTTTGTCCAAAACTTAATCTAACTATACGTTTACTAAATACAAAATTTGGACAAGATCACGTTGGGTATATTGGTGTTATTACACGATTTCTAAGGTAGGCGGGATGGTACATTTGTATGGCAGGTACCAGAAGGGGAGTCGCCAGACTTCCAAGTTTTTGTCTAAAACTTAGTCTAACTATACGTTTACTAACTACAAAATTTGGGCAAGATGTCGTTGGGTATATTGGTGTTATTACACGATTTCTAAGGTAGGCGGGATGGTACATTTGTATGGTAGGTACCAGAAGGGGAGTTGCCAGACTGCCAAGTTTTTGTCCAAAACATAGTGCAGTTATACCTTTACTAAATACGGAATTTGGGGAAGATCGCGTTAGTCATGTTGATAGTATTACACGGTTTATAAGATCGCGTTGGGTATATTTGTGCTATTACACGATTTCTAAGGTAGGCGGGATGGTACATTTGTATGGGAGATACCAGAAGTGGAGTTGCCAGACTTCCAAGTTTTTGTCTAAAACTTAGTCTAACTATACGATTACTAACTACAAAATTTGGACAAGATCACGTTGGGTATATTGGTGTTATTAAACGATTTCTAAGGTAGGCGGGATGGTACATTTGTATGGCAGGTACCAGAAGGGGAGTTGCCAGACTTCCAAGTTTTTGTTCAAAACTTAGTCTAACTATACGTTTACTAACTACAAAATTTGGGCAAGATGTCGTTGGGTATATTGATGTTATTACACGATTTCTAAGATAGGCGGGATGGTACATTTGTATGGGAGGTACCAGAAGGGGAGTTGCCAGACTGCCAAGTTTTTGTCCAAAACATAGTGTAGTTATACCTTTACTAAATACGGAATTTGGGGAAGATCGCGTGAGTCATGTTGATAGTATTACACGGTTTATAGGGGACGGGATGGTACATTTGTATGGCAGGTACCAGAAGGGGAGTTGCCAGACTTCCAAGTTTTTGTTCACAACTTAGTCTAACTATACGTTTACTAACTACAAAATTTGGGCAAGATGTCGTTGGGTATATTGGTGTTATTACACGATTTCTAAGGTAGGCAGGATGGTACATTTGTATGGCAGGTACCAGAAGGGGAGTGGACAGACTTCCAAGTTTTTGTCCAAGATTTAGTCTAACTCTACGTATACTAAATACAAAATTTGGGCAAGATGTCGTTGGGTATATTGGTGTTATTACACGATTTCTAAGGTAGGCGGGATGGTACATTTGTATGGCAGGTACCAGAAGGGGAGTGGACAGACTTCCAAGTTGTTGTCCAAAACTTAGTCTAACTATACGTATACTAAATACAAAATTTGGGCAAGATGTCGTCGGGCATATTGGTGTTATTACACGATTTCTAAGGTAGGCGGCATGGTACATTTGTAAGGCAGGTACCAGAAGGGAGTTGCCAGACTTCCAAGTTTTTGTCCAAAACTTAGTCTGACTATACGTTTACTAAATACGGAATTTGGCCAAGATCGAAGTGGGCGTATTGATATTATTATACGATTTCTAAAGTGGGCGAAATAGCAGATTTGTATGGGAGGTACCCGAATGGGTGTGGCCATATAGCCCATATGCAATCCCATAAGCAGTTTTGGGAAAATATTAAGCCATGCCAAATTTCAGAGTGATTGCTTAACTCTTTCGAAAGTTATCGTGCGTACCAGCAGGACAGACGGACATGGCTCAAACGATTTAGAAAGTGATGAATCGAAAGTCATAAAGTGAATATTTCTAGGTGTTACACTTTTGAGCCGTATCAAATGATATATAACCTCCTACCCGTAGGGTGAGGGTATAAATATTGTATTACATGTTTTTACAAAATGGACGGAATATAAGGCAGAGTTTTTACTATAAAATTGTATGCAGTTAAAGCTTTACTAAATATAGAATTTCGGAAAGATTCGTTGAGCGAGTTTATATAATTACACGATTTCTAAAGTGGGTACAATGGTACATTTGTATGGCAGGTACCAGAAGGGGAGTTGCCAGACTGCCAAGTTTTTATCCAAAACTTAGTCTAACTATACGTATACTAAATACAAAATTTGGACAAGATCGCGTTGGGTATATTGGTGTTATTACACGATTTCTAAGGTAGGCGGGATGGTACATTTGTATGGCAGGTACCAGAAGGGGAGTCGCCAGACTTCCAAGTTTTTGTCTAAAACTTAGTCTAACTATACGATTACTAACTACAAAATTTGGACAAGATCACGTTGGGTATATTGGTGTTATTAAACGATTTCTAAGGTAGGCGGGATGGTACATTTGTATGGCAGGTACCAGAAGGGGAGTTGCCAGACTTCCAAGTTTTTGTCTAAAACTTAGTCTAACTATACGATTACTAACTACAAAATTTGGACAAGATCGCGTTGGGTATATTGGTGTTATTACACGATTTCTAAGGTAGGCGGGATGGTACATTTGTATGGCAGGTACCAGAAGGGGAGTCGCCAGACTTCCAAGTTTTTGTCTAAAACTTAGTCTAACTATACGTTTACTAACTACAAAATTTGGGCAAGATGTCGTTGGGTATATTGATGTTATTACACGATTTCTAAGGTAGGCGGAATGGTACATTTGTATGGGAGGTACCAGAAGGGGAGTTGCCAGACTGCCAAGTTTTTGTCCAAAACATAGTGTAGTTATACCTTTACTAAATACGGAATTTGGAAGATCGCGTGAGTCATGTTGATAGTATTACACGGTTAATAGGGGGCGGGATGGTACATTTGTATGGCAGGTACCAGAAGGGGAGTTGCCAGACTTCCAGGTTTTTGTCTAAAACTTAGTCTAACTATACGTTTACTAACTACAAAATTTGGGCAAGATGTCGTTGGGTATATTGGTGTTATTACACGATTTCTAAGGTAGGCAGGATGGTACATTTGTATGGCAGGTACCAGAAGGGGAGTGGACAGACTTCCAAGTTTTTGTCCAAGATTTAGTCTAACTCTACGTATACTAAATACAAAATTTGGGCAAGATGTCGTTGGGTATATTGGTGTTATTACACGATTTCTAAGGTAGGCGGGATGGTACATTTGTATGGCAGGTACCAGAAGGGGAGTGGACAGACTTCCAAGTTGTTGTCCAAAACTTAGTCTAACTATACGTTTACTAAATACAAAATTTGGACAAGATCGCGTTGGGTATATTGGTGTTATTACACGATTTCTAAGGTAGGCAGGATGGTACATTTGTATGGCAGGTACCAGAAGGGGACTGGACAGACTTCCAAGTTTTTGCCCAAGATTAAGTCTAACTATACGTATACTAAATACGGAATTTGGCCAAGATCGAAGTGGGCGTATTGATATTATTATACGATTTCTAAAGTGGGCGAAATAGCAGATTTGTATGGGAGGTACCCGAATGGGTGTGGCCATATAGCCCATATGCAATCCCATAAGCAGTTTTGGGAAAATATTAAGCCATGAGGGTATAAATATTGTATTACATGTTTTTACAAAATGGACGGAATATAAGGCAGAGTTTTTACTATAAAATTGTATGCAGTTAAAGCTTTACTAAATATAGAATTTCGGAAAGATTCGTTGAGCGAGTTTATATAATTACACGATTTCTAAAGTGGGTACAATGGTACATTTGTATGGCAGGTACCAGAAGGGGAGTTGCCAGACTTCCAAGTTTTTGTCCAAAACTTAGTCTAACTATACGTTTACTAAATACAAAATTTGGACAAGATCGCGTTGGGTATATTGGTGTTATTACACGATTTCTAAGGTAGGCGGGATGGTACATTTGTATGGCAGGTACCAGAAGGGGAGTCGCCAGACTTCCAAGTTTTTGTCTTAAACTCAGTCTAACTATACGTTTACTAACTACAAAATTTGGGCAAGATGTCGTTGGGTATATTGGTGTTATTACACGATTTCTAAGGTAGGCGGGATGGTACATTTGTATGGTAGGTACCATAAGGGGAGTTGCCAGACTGCCAAGTTTTTGTCCAAAACATAGTGCAGTTATACCTTTACTAAATACGGAATTTGGGGAAGATCGCGTTAGTCATGTTGATAGTATTACACGGTTTTTAAGATCGCGTTGGGTATATTGGTGCTATTACACGATTTCTAAGGTAGGCGGGATGGTACATTTGTATGGGAGATACCAGAAGTGGAGTTTCCAGACTGCCAAGTTTTTGTCCACAACATAGTGCAGTTATACCTTTACTAAATACGGAATTTGGGGAAGATAGCGTTAGTCATGTTGATAGTATTACACGGTTTATAGGGGGCGGGATGGTACATTTGTATGGCAGGTACCAGAAGGGGAGTTGCCAGACTTCCAAGTTTTTGTCTAAAACTTAGTCTAACTATACGATTACTAACTAAAAAATTTGGGCAAGATCGCGTTGGGTATATTGGTGTTATTACACGATTTCTAAGGTAGGCGGGATGGTACATTTGTATGGCAGGTACCAGAAGGGGAGTTGCCAGACTTCCAAGTTTTTGTCCAAAACTTAGTCTAACTATACGTTTACTAAATACAAAATTTGGACAAGATCGCGTTGGGTATATTGGTGTTATTACACGATTTCTAAGGTAGGCGGGATGGTACATTTGTATGGCAGGTACCAGAAGGGGAGTCGCCAGACTTCCAAGTTTTTGTCTTAAACTCAGTCTAACTATACGTTTACTAACTACAAAATTTGGGCAAGATGTCGTTGGGTATATTGGTGTTATTACACGATTTCTAAGGTAGGCGGGATGGTACATTTGTATGGTAGGTACCATAAGGGGAGTTGCCAGACTGCCAAGTTTTTGTCCAAAACATAGTGCAGTTATACCTTTACTAAATACGGAATTTGGGGAAGATCGCGTTAGTCATGTTGATAGTATTACACGGTTTATAAGATCGCGTTGGGATTATTGGTGCTATTACACGATTTCTAAGGTAGGCGGGATGGTACATTTGTATGGGAGATACCAGAAGTGGAGTTTCCAGACTGCCAAGTTTTTGTCCACAACATAGTGCAGTTATACCTTTACTAAATACGGAATTTGGGGAAGATAGCGTTAGTCATGTTGATAGTATTACACGGTTTATAGGGGGCGGGATGGTACATTTGTATGGCAGGTACCAGAAGGGGAGTTGCCAGACTTCCAAGTTTTTGTCTAAAACTTAGTCTAACTATACGATTACTAACTAAAAAATTTGGGCAAGATCGCGTTGGGTATATTGGTGTTATTACACGATTTCTAAGGTAGGCAGGATGGTACATTTGTATGGCAGGTACCAGAAGGGGACTCGACAGACTTCCAAGTTTTTGTCCAAGATTAAGTCTAACTATACGTATACTAAGTACAAAATTTGGGCAAGATCACGTTGGGTATATTGGTGTTATTACACGATTTCTAAGGTAGGCGGGATGGTACATTTGTATGGCAGGTACCAGAAGGGGAGTCGCCAGACTTCCAAGTTTTTGTCTAAAACTTAGTCTAACTATACGATTACTAACTAAAAAATTTGGGCAAGATCGCGTTGGGTATATTGGTGTTATTACACGATTTCTAAGGAAGGCAGGATGGTACATTTGTATGGCAGGTACCAGAAGGGGAGTTGCCAGACTTCCAAGTTTTTGTCCAAAACTTAATCTAACTATACGTTTACTAAATACAAAATTTGGACAAGATCACGTTGGGTATATTGGTGTTATTACACGATTTCTAAGGTAGGCGGGATGGTACATTTGTATGGCAGGTACCAGAAGGGGAGTCGCCAGACTTCCAAGTTTTTGTCTAAAACTTAGTCTAACTATACGTTTACTAACTACAAAATTTGGGCAAGATGTCGTTGGGTATATTGGTGTTATTACACGATTTCTAAGGTAGGCGGGATGGTACATTTGTATGGTAGGTACCAGAAGGGGAGTTGCCAGACTGCCAAGTTTTTGTCCAAAACATAGTGCAGTTATACCTTTACTAAATACGGAATTTGGGGAAGATCGCGTTAGTCATGTTGATAGTATTACACGGTTTATAAGATCGCGTTGGGTATATTTGTGCTATTACACGATTTCTAAGGTAGGCGGGATGGTACATTTGTATGGGAGATACCAGAAGTGGAGTTGCCAGACTTCCAAGTTTTTGTCTAAAACTTAGTCTAACTATACGATTACTAACTACAAAATTTGGACAAGATCACGTTGGGTATATTGGTGTTATTAAACGATTTCTAAGGTAGGCGGGATGGTACATTTGTATGGCAGGTACCAGAAGGGGAGTTGCCAGACTTCCAAGTTTTTGTTCAAAACTTAGTCTAACTATACGTTTACTAACTACAAAATTTGGGCAAGATGTCGTTGGGTATATTGATGTTATTACACGATTTCTAAGATAGGCGGGATGGTACATTTGTATGGGAGGTACCAGAAGGGGAGTTGCCAGACTGCCAAGTTTTTGTCCAAAACATAGTGTAGTTATACCTTTACTAAATACGGAATTTGGGGAAGATCGCGTGAGTCATGTTGATAGTATTACACGGTTTATAGGGGACGGGATGGTACATTTGTATGGCAGGTACCAGAAGGGGAGTTGCCAGACTTCCAAGTTTTTGTTCAAAACTTAGTCTAACTATACGTTTACTAACTACAAAATTTGGGCAAGATGTCGTTGGGTATATTGGTGTTATTACACGATTTCTAAGGTAGGCAGGATGGTACATTTGTATGGCAGGTACCAGAAGGGGAGTGGACAGACTTCCAAGTTTTTGTCCAAGATTTAGTCTAACTCTACGTATACTAAATACAAAATTTGGGCAAGATGTCGTTGGGTATATTGGTGTTATTACACGATTTCTAAGGTAGGCGGGATGGTACATTTGTATGGCAGGTACCAGAAGGGGAGTGGACAGACTTCCAAGTTGTTGTCCAAAACTTAGTCTAACTATACGTATACTAAATACAAAATTTGGGCAAGATGTCGTCGGGCATATTGGTGTTATTACACGATTTCTAAGGTAGGCGGCATGGTACATTTGTAAGGCAGGTACCAGAAGGGAGTTGCCAGACTTCCAAGTTTTTGTCCAAAACTTAGTCTGACTATACGTTTACTAAATACGGAATTTGGCCAAGATCGAAGTGGGCGTATTGATATTATTATACGATTTCTAAAGTGGGCGAAATAGCAGATTTGTATGGGAGGTACCCGAATGGGTGTGGCCATATAGCCCATATGCAATCCCATAAGCAGTTTTGGGAAAATATTAAGCCATGCCAAATTTCAGAGTGATTGCTTAACTCTTTCGAAAGTTATCGTGCGTACCAGCAGGACAGACGGACATGGCTCAAACGATTTAGAAAGTGATGAATCGAAAGTCATAAAGTGAATATTTCTAGGTGTTACACTTTTGAGCCGTATCAAATGATATATAACCTCCTACCCGTAGGGTGAGGGTATAAATATTGTATTACATGTTTTTACAAAATGGACGGAATATAAGGCAGAGTTTTTACTATAAAATTGTATGCAGTTAAAGCTTTACTAAATATAGAATTTCGGAAAGATTCGTTGAGCGAGTTTATATAATTACACGATTTCTAAAGTGGGTACAATGGTACATTTGTATGGCAGGTACCAGAAGGGGAGTTGCCAGACTGCCAAGTTTTTATCCAAAACTTAGTCTAACTATACGTATACTAAATACAAAATTTGGACAAGATCGCGTTGGGTATATTGGTGTTATTACACGATTTCTAAGGTAGGCGGAATGGTACATTTGTATGGGAGGTACCAGAAGGGGAGTTGCCAGACTGCCAAGTTTTTGTCTAAAACTTAGTCTAACTATACGATTACTAACTACAAAATTTGGACAAGATCGCGTTGGGTATATTGGTGTTATTACACGATTTCTAAGGTAGGCGGGATGGTACATTTGTATGGCAGGTACCAGAAGGGGAGTCGCCAGACTTCCAAGTTTTTGTCTAAAACTTAGTCTAACTATACGTTTACTAACTACAAAATTTGGGCAAGATGTCGTTGGGTATATTGATGTTATTACACGATTTCTAAGGTAGGCGGAATGGTACATTTGTATGGGAGGTACCAGAAGGGGAGTTGCCAGACTGCCAAGTTTTTGTCCAAAACATAGTGTAGTTATACCTTTACTAAATACGGAATTTGGAAGATCGCGTGAGTCATGTTGATAGTATTACACGGTTAATAGGGGGCGGGATGGTACATTTGTATGGCAGGTACCAGAAGGGGAGTTGCCAGACTTCCAGGTTTTTGTCTAAAACTTAGTCTAACTATACGTTTACTAACTACAAAATTTGGGCAAGATGTCGTTGGGTATATTGGTGTTATTACACGATTTCTAAGGTAGGCAGGATGGTACATTTGTATGGCAGGTACCAGAAGGGGAGTGGACAGACTTCCAAGTTTTTGTCCAAGATTTAGTCTAACTCTACGTATACTAAATACAAAATTTGGGCAAGATGTCGTTGGGTATATTGGTGTTATTACACGATTTCTAAGGTAGGCGGGATGGTACATTTGTATGGCAGGTACCAGAAGGGGAGTGGACAGACTTCCAAGTTGTTGTCCAAAACTTAGTCTAACTATACGTATACTAAATACAAAATTTGGGCAAGATGTCGTCGGGCATATTGGTGTTATTACACGATTTCTAAGGTAGGCGGCATGGTACATTTGTAAGGCAGGTACCAGAAGGGAGTTGCCAGACTTCCAAGTTTTTGTCCAAAACTTAGTCTGACTATACGTTTACTAAATACGGAATTTGGCCAAGATCGAAGTGGGCGTATTGATATTATTATACGATTTCTAAAGTGGGCGAAATAGCAGATTTGTATGGGAGGTACCCGAATGGGTGTGGCCATATAGCCCATATGCAATCCCATAAGCAGTTTTGGGAAAATATTAAGCCATGCCAAATTTCAGAGTGATTGCTTAACTCTTTCGAAAGTTATCGTGCGTACCAGCAGGACAGACGGACATGGCTCAAACGATTTAGAAAGTGATGAATCGAAAGTCATAAAGTGAATATTTCTAGGTGTTACACTTTTGAGCCGTATCAAATGATATATAACCTCCTACCCGTAGGGTGAGGGTATAAATATTGTATTACATGTTTTTACAAAATGGACGGAATATAAGGCAGAGTTTTTACTATAAAATTGTATGCAGTTAAAGCTTTACTAAATATAGAATTTCGGAAAGATTCGTTGAGCGAGTTTATATAATTACACGATTTCTAAAGTGGGTACAATGGTACATTTGTATGGCAGGTACCAGAAGGGGAGTTGCCAGACTGCCAAGTTTTTATCCAAAACTTAGTCTAACTATACGTATACTAAATTCAAAATTTGGACAAGATCGCGTTGGGTATATTGGTGTTATTACACGATTTCTAAGGTAGGCGGGATGGTACATTTGTATGGCAGGTACCAGAAGGGGAGTCGCCAGACTTCCAAGTTTTTGTCTAAAACTTAGTCTAACTATACGATTACTAACTACAAAATTTGGACAAGATCACGTTGGGTATATTGGTGTTATTAAACGATTTCTAAGGTAGGCGGGATGGTACATTTGTATGGCAGGTACCAGAAGGGGAGTTGCCAGACTTCCAAGTTTTTGTCTAAAACTTAGTCTAACTATACGATTACTAACTACAAAATTTGGACAAGATCGCGTTGGGTATATTGGTGTTATTACACGATTTCTAAGGTAGGCGGGATGGTACATTTGTATGGCAGGTACCAGAAGGGGAGTCGCCAGACTTCCAAGTTTTTGTCTAAAACTTAGTCTAACTATACGTTTACTAACTACAAAATTTGGGCAAGATGTCGTTGGGTATATTGATGTTATTACACGATTTCTAAGGTAGGCGGAATGGTACATTTGTATGGGAGGTACCAGAAGGGGAGTTGCCAGACTGCCAAGTTTTTGTCCAAAACATAGTGTAGTTATACCTTTACTAAATACGGAATTTGGAAGATCGCGTGAGTCATGTTGATAGTATTACACGGTTAATAGGGGGCGGGATGGTACATTTGTATGGCAGGTACCAGAAGGGGAGTTGCCAGACTTCCAGGTTTTTGTCTAAAACTTAGTCTAACTATACGTTTACTAACTACAAAATTTGGGCAAGATGTCGTTGGGTATATTGGTGTTATTACACGATTTCTAAGGTAGGCAGGATGGTACATTTGTATGGCAGGTACCAGAAGGGGAGTGGACAGACTTCCAAGTTTTTGTCCAAGATTTAGTCTAACTCTACGTATACTAAATACAAAATTTGGGCAAGATGTCGTTGGGTATATTGGTGTTATTACACGATTTCTAAGGTAGGCGGGATGGTACATTTGTATGGCAGGTACCAGAAGGGGAGTGGACAGACTTCCAAGTTGTTGTCCAAAACTTAGTCTAACTATACGTTTACTAAATACAAAATTTGGACAAGATCGCGTTGGGTATATTGGTGTTATTACACGATTTCTAAGGTAGGCAGGATGGTACATTTGTATGGCAGGTACCAGAAGGGGACTGGACAGACTTCCAAGTTTTTGCCCAAGATTAAGTCTAACTATACGTATACTAAATACGGAATTTGGCCAAGATCGAAGTGGGCGTATTGATATTATTATACGATTTCTAAAGTGGGCGAAATAGCAGATTTGTATGGGAGGTACCCGAATGGGTGTGGCCATATAGCCCATATGCAATCCCATAAGCAGTTTTGGGAAAATATTAAGCCATGAGGGTATAAATATTGTATTACATGTTTTTACAAAATGGACGGAATATAAGGCAGAGTTTTTACTATAAAATTGTATGCAGTTAAAGCTTTACTAAATATAGAATTTCGGAAAGATTCGTTGAGCGAGTTTATATAATTACACGATTTCTAAAGTGGGTACAATGGTACATTTGTATGGCAGGTACCAGAAGGGGAGTTGCCAGACTGCCAAGTTTTTGTCCAAAACTTAGTCTAACTATACGTATACTAAATACAAAATTTGGACAAGATCGCGTTGGGTATATTGGTGTTATTACACGATTTCTAAGGTAGGCAGGATGGTACATTTGTATGGCAGGTACCAGAAGGGGACTGGACAGACTTCCAAGTTTTTGTCCAAGATTAAGTCTAACTATACGTATACTAAATACAAAATTTGGGCAAGATGTCGTTGGGTATATTGGTGTTATTACACGATTTCTAAGGTAGGCGGGATGGTACATTTGTATTTTAGGTACCAGAAGGGGAGTTGCCAGACTGCCAAGTTTTTGTCCAAAACATAGTGCAGTTATACCTTTACTAAATACGGAATTTGGGGAAGATAGCGTTAGTCATGTTGATAGTATTACACGGTTTATAGGGGGCGGGATGGTACATTTGTATGGCAGGTACCAGAAGGGGAGTTGCCAGACTTCCAAGTTTTTGTCTAAAACTTAGTCTAGCTATACGATTACTAAATACAAAATTTGGACAAGATCGCGTTGGGTATATTGGTGTTATTACACGATTTCTAAGGTAGGCAGGATGGTACATTTGTATGGCAGGTACCAGAAGGGGACTGGACAGACTTCCAAGTTTTTGTCCAAGATTAAGTCTAACTATACGTATACTAAATACAAAATTTGGGCAAGATGTCGTTGGGTATATTGGTGTTATTACACGATTTCTAAGGTAGGCGGGATGGTACATTTGTATGGCAGGTACCAGAAGGGGAGTTGCCAGACTTCCAAGTTTTTGTCCAAAACTTAGTCTAACTATACGTTTACTAAATACAAAATTTGGACAAGATAGCGTTGGGTATATTGGTGTTATTACACGATTTCTAAGGTAGGCGGGATGGTACATTTGTATGGCAGGTACCAGAAGGGGAGTCGCCAGACTTCCAAGTTTTTGTCTTAAACTCAGTCTAACTATACGTTTAATAACTACAAAATTTGGGCAAGATGTCGTTGGGTATATTGGTGTTATTACACGATTTCTAAGGTAGGCGGGATGGTACATTTGTATGGTAGGTACCAGAAGGGGAGTTGCCAGACTGCCAAGTTTTTGTCCAAAACATAGTGCAGTTATACCTTTACTAAATACGGAATTTGGGGAAGATCGCGTTAGTCATGTTGATAGTATTACACGGTTTATAAGATCGCGTTGGGTATATTGGTGCTATTACACGATTTCTAAGGTAGGCGGGATGGTACATTTGTATGGGAGATACCAGAAGTGGAGTTTCCAGACTGCCAAGTTTTTGTCCACAACATAGTGCAGTTATACCTTTACTAAATACGGAATTTGGGGAAGATAGCGTTAGTCATGTTGATAGTATTACACGGTTTATAGGGGGCGGGATGGTACATTTGTATGGCAGGTACCAGAAGGGGAGTTGCCAGACTTCCAAGTTTTTGTCTAAAACTTAGTCTAACTATACGATTACTAACTAAAAAATTTGGGCAAGATCGCGTTGGGTATATTGGTGTTATTACACGATTTCTAAGGTAGGCAGGATGGTACATTTGTATGGCAGGTACCAGAAGGGGACTGGACAGACTTCCAAGTTTTTGTCCAAGATTAAGTCTAACCATACGTATACTAAATACAAAATTTGGGCAAGATGTCGTTGGGTATATTGGTGTTATTAAACGATTTCTAAGGTAGGCGGGATGGTACATTTGTATGGCAGGTACCAGAAGGGGAGTTGCCAGACTTCCAAGTTTTTGTCCAAAACTTAATCTAACTATACGTTTACTAAATACAAAATTTGGACAAGATCACGTTGGGTATATTGGTGTTATTACACGATTTCTAAGGTAGGCAGGATGGTACATTTGTATGGCAGGTATCAGAAGGGGACTGGACAGACTTCCAAGTTTTTGTCCAAGATTAAGTCTAACTATACGTATACTAAATACAAAATTTGGGCAAGATGTCGTTGGGTATATTGGTGTTATTACACGATTTCTAAGGTAGGCGGGATGGTACATTTGTATGGTAGGTACCAGAAGGGGAGTTGCCAGACTGCCAAGTTTTTGTCCAAAACATAGTGCAGTTATACCTTTACTAAATACGGAATTTGGGGAAGATCGCGTTAGTCATGTTGATAGTATTACACGGTTTATAAGATCGCGTTGGGTATATTGGTGCTATTACACGATTTCTAAGGTAGGCGGGATGGTACATTTGTATGGGAGATACCAGAAGTGGAGTTGCCAGACTGCCAAGTTTTTGTCCACAACATAGTGCAGTTATACCTTTACTAAATACGGAATTTGGGGAAGATAGCGTTAGTCATGTTGATAGTATTACACGGTTTATAGGGGGCGGGATGGTACATTTGTATGGCAGGTACCAGAAGGGGAGTTGCCAGACTTCCAAGTTTTTGTCTAAAACTTAGTCTAGCTATACGATTACTAACTACAAAATTTGGGCAAGATCGCGTTGGGTATATTGGTGTTATTACACGATTTCTAAGGTATGTAGGATGGTACATTTGTATGGCAGGTACCAGAAGGGGACTGGACAGACTTCCAAGTTTTTGTCCAAGATTAAGTCTAACTATACGTATACTAAATACAAAATTTGGGCAAGATGGCGTCGGGTATATTGGTGTTATTACACGATTTCTAAGGTAGGCGGGATGGTACATTTGTATGGCAGGTACCAGAAGGGGAGTTGCCAGACTTCCAAGTTTTTGTCCAAAACTTAGTCTAACTATACGTTTACTAAATACAAAATTTGGACAAGATCGCGTTGGGTATATTGGTGTTATTACACGATTTCTAAGGTAGGCGGGATGGTACATTTGTATGGCAGGTACCAGAACGGGAGTCGCCAGACTTCCAAGTTTTTGTCTTAAACTCAGTCTAACTATACGTTTACTAACTACAAAATTTGGGCAAGATGTCGTTGGGTATATTGGTGTTATTACACGATTTCTAAGGTAGGCGGGATGGTACATTTGTATGGTAGGTACCAGAAGGGGAGTTGCCAGACTGCCAAGTTTTTGTCCAAAACATAGTGCAGTTATACCTTTACTAAATACGGAATTTGGGGAAGATCGCGTTAGTCATGTTGATAGTATTACACGGTTTATAAGATCGCGTTGGGTATATTGGTGCTATTACACGATTTCTAAGGTAGGCGGGATGGTACATTTGTATGGGAGATACCAGAAGTGGAGTTTCCAGACTGCCAAGTTTTTGTCCACAACATAGTGCAGTTATACCTTTACTAAATACGGAATTTGGGGAAGATAGCGTTAGTCATGTTGATAGTATTACACGGTTTATAGGGGGCGGGATGGTACATTTGTATGGCAGGTACCAGAAGGGGAGTTGCCAGACTTCCAAGTTTTTGTCTAAAACTTAGTCTAACTATACGATTACTAACTAAAAAATTTGGGCAAGATCGCGTTGGGTATATTGGTGTTATTACACGATTTATAAGGTAGGCAGGATGGTACATTTGTATGGCAGGTACCAGAAGGGGACTGGACAGACTTCCAAGTTTTTGTCCAAGATTAAGTCTAACTATACGTATACTAAATACAAAATTTGGGCAAGATGTCGTTGGGTATATTGGTGTTATTACACGATTTCTAAGGTAGGCGGGATGGTACATTTGTATGGCAGGTACCAGAAGGGGAGTTGCCAGACTTCCAAGTTTTTGTCCAAAACTTAGTCTAACTATACGTTTACTAAATACAAAATTTGGACAAGATCGCGTTGGGTATATTGGTGTAATTACACGATTTCTAAGGTAGGCGGGATGGTACATTTGTATGGCAGGTACCAGAAGGGGAGTCGCCAGACTTCCAAGTTTTTGTCCTAAACTCAGTCTAACTATACGTTTACTAACTACAAAATTTGGGCAAGATGTCGTTGGGTATATTGGTGTTATTACACGATTTCTAAGGTAGGCGGGATGGTACATTTGTATGGTAGGTACCAGAAGGGGAGTTGCCAGACTGCCAAGTTTTTGTCCAAAACATAGTGCAGTTATACCTTTACTAAATACGGAATTTGGGGAAGATCGCGTTAGTCATGTTGATAGTATTACACGGTTTATAAGATCGCGTTGGGTATATTGGTGCTATTACACGATTTCTAAGGTAGGCGGGATGGTACATTTGTATGGGAGATACCAGAAGTGGAGTTTCCAGACTGCCAAGTTTTTGTCCAAAACATAGTGTAGTTATACCTTTACTAAATACGGAATTTGGGGAAGATCGCGTGAGTCATGTTGATAGTATTACACGGTTAATAGGGGGCGGGATGGTACATTTGTATGGCAGGTACCAGAAGGGGAGTTGCCAGACTTCCAGGTTTTTGTCCAAAACTTAGTCTAACTATACGTTTACTAAATACAAAATTTGGACAAGATCGCGTTGGGTATATTGGTGTTATTACACGATTTCTAAGGTAGGCGGGATGGTACATTTGTATGGTAGGTACCAGAAGGGGAGTTGCCAGACTGCCAAGTTTTTGTCCAAAACATAGTGCAGTTATACCTTTACTAAATACGGAATTTGGGGAAGATCGCGTTAGTCATGTTGATAGTATTACACGGTTTATAAGATCGCGTTGGGTATATTGGTGCTATTACACGATTTCTAAGGTAGGCGGGATGGTACATTTGTATGGGAGATACCAGAAGTGGAGTTTCCAGACTGCCAAGTTTTTGTCCAAAACATAGTGTAGTTATACCTTTACTAAATACGGAATTTGGGGAAGATCGCGTGAGTCATGTTGATAGTATTACACGATTAATAGGGGGCGGGATGGTACATTTGTATGGCAGGTACCAGAAGGGGAGTTGCCAGACTTCCAGGTTTTTGTCTAAAACTTAGTCTAACTATACGTTTACTAACTACAAAATTTGGGCAAGATGTCGTTGGGTATATTGGTGTTATTACACGATTTCTAAGGTAGGCAGGATGGTACATTTGTATGGCAGGTACCAGAAGGGGAGTGGACAGACTTCCAAGTTTTTGTCTAAAACTTAGTCTAACTATACGTTTACTAACTACAAAATTTGGGCAAGATGTCGTTGGGTATATTGGTGTTATTACACGATTTCTAAGGAAGGCGGGATGGTACATTTGTATGGTAGGTACCAGAAGGGGAGTTGCCAGACTGCCAAGTTTTTGTCCAAAACATAGTGGAGTTATACCTTTACTAAATACGGAATTTGGGGAAGATCGCGTGAGTCATGTTGATAGTATTAATAGGGGGCGGGATGGTACATTTGTATGGCAGGTACCAGAAGGGGAGTTGCCAGACTTCCAGGTTTTTGTCTAAAACTTAGTCTAACTATACGTTTACTAACTACAAAATTTGGACAAGATCGCGTTGGGTATATTGGTGTTATTACACGATTTCTAAGGTACTGGACAGACTTCCAAGTTTTTGCCCAGGATGGTACATTTGTATGGCAGGTACCAGAAGGGGAGTGGACAGACTTCCAAGTTTTTGTCCGAGATTTAGTCTAACTCTACGTATACTAAATACAAAATTTGGGCAAGATGTCGTTGGGTATATTGGGGTTATTACACGATTTCTAAGGTAGGCGGGATGGTACATTTGTATGGCAGGTACCAGATGGGGACTGGACAGACTTCCAAGTTGTTGTCCAAAACTTAGTCTAACTATACGTTTACTAAATACAAAATTTGGACAAGATCGCGTTGGGTATATTGGTGTTATTACACGATTTCTAATGTAGGCAGGATGGTACATTTGTATGGCAGGTACCAGAAGGGGACTGGACAGACTTCCAAGTTTTTGCCCAAGATTAAGTCTAACTATACGTATACTAAATACAAAATTTGGGCAAGATGTCGTCGGGTATATTGGTGTTATTACAGGATTTCTAAGGTAGGCGGGATGGTACATTTGTATGGCAGGTACCAGAAGGGGAGTTGCCAGACTGCCAAGTTTTTGTCCAAAACTTAGTCTAACTATACGTTTACTAACTACAAAATTTGGGCAAGATGTCGTTGGGTATATTGGTGTTATTACACGATTTCTAAGGTAGGCGGGATGGTACATTTGTATGGCAGGTACCAGAAGGGAGTTGCCAGACTTCCAAGTTTTTGTCCAAAACTTAGTCTGACTATACGTTTACTAAATACAAAATTTGGACAAGATCGCGTTGGGTATATTTGTGTTATTACACGATTTCTAAGGTAGGCGGGATGGTACATTTGTATGGTAGGTACCAGAAGGGGAGTTGCCAGACTGCCAAGTTTTTGTCCAAAACATAGTGCAGTTATACCTTTACTAAATACGGAATTTGGGGAAGATCGCGTTAGTCATGTTGATAGTATTACACGGTTTATAAGATCGCGTTGGGTATATTGGTGCTATTACACGATTTCTAAGGTAGGCGGGATGGTACATTTGTATGGGAGATACCAGAAGTGGAGTTTCCAGACTGCCAAGTTTTTGTCCAAAACATAGTGTAGTTATACCTTTACTAAATACGGAATTTGGGGAAGATCGCGTGAGTCATGTTGATAGTATTACACGGTTAATAGGGGGCGGGATGGTACATTTGTATGGCAGGTACCAGAAGGGGAGTTGCCAGACTTCCAGGTTTTTGTCTAAAACTTAGTCTAACTATACGTTTACTAACTACAAAATTTGGGCAAGATGTCGTTGGGTATATTGGTGTTATTACACGATTTCTAAGGTAGGCAGGATGGTACATTTGTATGGCAGGTACCAGAAGGGGAGTGGACAGACTTCCAAGTTTTTGTCTAAAACTTAGTCTAACTATACGTTTACTAACTACAAAATTTGGGCAAGATGTCGTTGGGTATATTGGTGTTATTACACGATTTCTAAGGTAGGCGGGATGGTACATTTGTATGGTAGGTACCAGAAGGGGAGTTGCCAGACTGCCAAGTTTTTGTCCAAAACATAGTGCAGTTATACCTTTACTAAATACGGAATTTGGGGAAGATCGCGTTAGTCATGTTGATAGTATTACACGGTTTATAAGATCGCGTTGGGTATATTGGTGCTATTACACGATTTCTAAGGTAGGCGGGATGGTACATTTGTATGGGAGATACCAGAAGTGGAGTTGCCAGACTGCCAAGTTTTTGTCCACAACATAGTGCAGTTATACCTTTACTAAATACGGAATTTGGGGAAGATAGCGTTAGTCATGTTGATAGTATTACACGGTTTATAGGGGGCGGGATGGTACATTTGTATGGCAGGTACCAGAAGGGGAGTTGCCAGACTTCCAAGTTTTTGTCTAAAACTTAGTCTAGCTATACGATTACTAACTACAAAATTTGGGCAAGATCGCGTTGGGTATATTGGTGTTATTACACGATTTCTAAGGTATGTAGGATGGTACATTTGTATGGCAGGTACCAGAAGGGGACTGGACAGACTTCCAAGTTTTTGTCCAAGATTAAGTCTAACTATACGTATACTAAATACAAAATTTGGGCAAGATGTCGTCGGGTATATTGGTGTTATTACACGATTTCTAAGGTATGTAGGATGGTACATTTGTATGGCAGGTACCAGAAGGGGACTGGACAGACTTCCAAGTTTTTGTCCAAGATTAAGTCTAACTATACGTATACTAAATACAAAATTTGGGCAAGATGTCGTCGGGTATATTGGTGTTATTACACGATTTCTAAGGAAGGCGGGATGGTACATTTGTATGGTAGGTACCAGAAGGGGAGTTGCCAGACTGCCAAGTTTTTGTCCAAAACATAGTGGAGTTATACCTTTACTAAATACGGAATTTGGGGAAGATCGCGTGAGTCATGTTGATAGTATTAATAGGGGGCGGGATGGTACATTTGTATGGCAGGTACCAGAAGGGGAGTTGCCAGACTTCCAGGTTTTTGTCTAAAACTTAGTCTAACTATACGTTTACTAACTACAAAATTTGGACAAGATCGCGTTGGGTATATTGGTGTTATTACACGATTTCTAAGGTACTGGACAGACTTCCAAGTTTTTGCCCAGGATGGTACATTTGTATGGCAGGTACCAGAAGGGGAGTGGACAGACTTCCAAGTTTTTGTCCGAGATTTAGTCTAACTCTACGTATACTAAATACAAAATTTGGGCAAGATGTCGTTGGGTATATTGGGGTTATTACACGATTTCTAAGGTAGGCGGGATGGTACATTTGTATGGCAGGTACCAGATGGGGACTGGACAGACTTCCAAGTTGTTGTCCAAAACTTAGTCTAACTATACGTTTACTAAATACAAAATTTGGACAAGATCGCGTTGGGTATATTGGTGTTATTACACGATTTCTAATGTAGGCAGGATGGTACATTTGTATGGCAGGTACCAGAAGGGGACTGGACAGACTTCCAAGTTTTTGCCCAAGATTAAGTCTAACTATACGTATACTAAATACAAAATTTGGGCAAGATGTCGTCGGGTATATTGGTGTTATTACAGGATTTCTAAGGTAGGCGGGATGGTACATTTGTATGGCAGGTACCAGAAGGGGAGTTGCCAGACTGCCAAGTTTTTGTCCAAAACTTAGTCTAACTATACGTTTACTAACTACAAAATTTGGGCAAGATGTCGTTGGGTATATTGGTGTTATTACACGATTTCTAAGGTAGGCGGGATGGTACATTTGTATGGCAGGTACCAGAAGGGAGTTGCCAGACTTCCAAGTTTTTGTCCAAAACTTAGTCTGACTATACGTTTACTAAATACAAAATTTGGACAAGATCGCGTTGGGTATATTTGTGTTATTACACGATTTCTAAGGTAGGCGGGATGGTACATTTGTATGGTAGGTACCAGAAGGGGAGTTGCCAGACTGCCAAGTTTTTGTCCAAAACATAGTGCAGTTATACCTTTACTAAATACGGAATTTGGGGAAGATCGCGTTAGTCATGTTGATAGTATTACACGGTTTATAAGATCGCGTTGGGTATATTGGTGCTATTACACGATTTCTAAGGTAGGCGGGATGGTACATTTGTATGGGAGATACCAGAAGTGGAGTTTCCAGACTGCCAAGTTTTTGTCCAAAACATAGTGTAGTTATACCTTTACTAAATACGGAATTTGGGGAAGATCGCGTGAGTCATGTTGATAGTATTACACGGTTAATAGGGGGCGGGATGGTACATTTGTATGGCAGGTACCAGAAGGGGAGTTGCCAGACTTCCAGGTTTTTGTCTAAAACTTAGTCTAACTATACGTTTACTAACTACAAAATTTGGGCAAGATGTCGTTGGGTATATTGGTGTTATTACACGATTTCTAAGGTAGGCAGGATGGTACATTTGTATGGCAGGTACCAGAAGGGGAGTGGACAGACTTCCAAGTTTTTGTCTAAAACTTAGTCTAACTATACGTTTACTAACTACAAAATTTGGGCAAGATGTCGTTGGGTATATTGGTGTTATTACACGATTTCTAAGGTAGGCGGGATGGTACATTTGTATGGTAGGTACCAGAAGGGGAGTTGCCAGACTGCCAAGTTTTTGTCCAAAACATAGTGCAGTTATACCTTTACTAAATACGGAATTTGGGGAAGATCGCGTTAGTCATGTTGATAGTATTACACGGTTTATAAGATCGCGTTGGGTATATTGGTGCTATTACACGATTTCTAAGGTAGGCGGGATGGTACATTTGTATGGGAGATACCAGAAGTGGAGTTGCCAGACTGCCAAGTTTTTGTCCACAACATAGTGCAGTTATACCTTTACTAAATACGGAATTTGGGGAAGATAGCGTTAGTCATGTTGATAGTATTACACGGTTTATAGGGGGCGGGATGGTACATTTGTATGGCAGGTACCAGAAGGGGAGTTGCCAGACTTCCAAGTTTTTGTCTAAAACTTAGTCTAGCTATACGATTACTAACTACAAAATTTGGGCAAGATCGCGTTGGGTATATTGGTGTTATTACACGATTTCTAAGGTATGTAGGATGGTACATTTGTATGGCAGGTACCAGAAGGGGACTGGACAGACTTCCAAGTTTTTGTCCAAGATTAAGTCTAACTATACGTATACTAAATACAAAATTTGGGCAAGATGTCGTCGGGTATATTGGTGTTATTACACGATTTCTAAGGTAGGCGGGATGGTACATTTGTATGGCAGGTACCAGAAGGGGAGTTGCCAGACTTCCAAGTTTTTGTCCAAAACTTAGTCTAACTATACGTTTACTAAATACAAAATTTGGACAAGATCGCGTTGGGTATATTGGTGTTATTACACGATTTCTAAGGTAGGCGGGATGGTACATTTGTATGGCAGGTACCAGAACGGGAGTCGCCAGACTTCCAAGTTTTTGTCTTAAACTCAGTCTAACTATACGTTTACTAACTACAAAATTTGGGCAAGATGTCGTTGGGTATATTGGTGTTATTACACGATTTCTAAGGTAGGCGGGATGGTACATTTGTATGGTAGGTACCAGAAGGGGAGTTGCCAGACTGCCAAGTTTTTGTCCAAAACATAGTGCAGTTATACCTTTACTAAATACGGAATTTGGGGAAGATCGCGTTAGTCATGTTGATAGTATTACACGGTTTATAAGATCGCGTTGGGTATATTGGTGCTATTACACGATTTCTAAGGTAGGCGGGATGGTACATTTGTATGGGAGATACCAGAAGTGGAGTTTCCAGACTGCCAAGTTTTTGTCCACAACATAGTGCAGTTATACCTTTACTAAATACGGAATTTGGGGAAGATAGCGTTAGTCATGTTGATAGTATTACACGGTTTATAGGGGGCGGGATGGTACATTTGTATGGCAGGTACCAGAAGGGGAGTTGCCAGACTTCCACGTTTTTGTCTAAAACTTAGTCTAACTATACGATTACTAACTAAAAAATTTGGGCAAGATCGCGTTGGGTATATTGGTGTTATTACACGATTTATAAGGTAGGCAGGATGGTACATTTGTATGGCAGGTACCAGAAGGGGACTGGACAGACTTCCAAGTTTTTGTCCAAGATTAAGTCTAACTATACGTATACTAAATACAAAATTTGGGCAAGATGTCGTTGGGTATATTGGTGTTATTACACGATTTCTAAGGTAGGCGGGATGGTACATTTGTATGGCAGGTACCAGAAGGGGAGTTGCCAGACTTCCAAGTTTTTGTCCAAAACTTAGTCTAACTATACGTTTACTAAATACAAAATTTGGACAAGATCGCGTTGGGTATATTGGTGTAATTACACGATTTCTAAGGTAGGCGGGATGGTACATTTGTATGGCAGGTACCAGAAGGGGAGTCGCCAGACTTCCAAGTTTTTGTCCTAAACTCAGTCTAACTATACGTTTACTAACTACAAAATTTGGGCAAGATGTCGTTGGGTATATTGGTGTTATTACACGATTTCTAAGGTAGGCGGGATGGTACATTTGTATGGTAGGTACCAGAAGGGGAGTTGCCAGACTGCCAAGTTTTTGTCCAAAACATAGTGCAGTTATACCTTTACTAAATACGGAATTTGGGGAAGATCGCGTTAGTCATGTTGATAGTATTACACGGTTTATAAGATCGCGTTGGGTATATTGGTGCTATTACACGATTTCTAAGGTAGGCGGGATGGTACATTTGTATGGGAGATACCAGAAGTGGAGTTTCCAGACTGCCAAGTTTTTGTCCAAAACATAGTGTAGTTATACCTTTACTAAATACGGAATTTGGGGAAGATCGCGTGAGTCATGTTGATAGTATTACACGGTTAATAGGGGGCGGGATGGTACATTTGTATGGCAGGTACCAGAAGGGGAGTTGCCAGACTTCCAGGTTTTTGTCCAAAACTTAGTCTAACTATACGTTTACTAAATACAAAATTTGGACAAGATCGCGTTGGGTATATTGGTGTTATTACACGATTTCTAAGGTAGGCGGGATGGTACATTTGTATGGTAGGTACCAGAAGGGGAGTTGCCAGACTGCCAAGTTTTTGTCCAAAACATAGTGCAGTTATACCTTTACTAAATACGGAATTTGGGGAAGATCGCGTTAGTCATGTTGATAGTATTACACGGTTTATAAGATCGCGTTGGGTATATTGGTGCTATTACACGATTTCTAAGGTAGGCGGGATGGTACATTTGTATGGGAGATACCAGAAGTGGAGTTTCCAGACTGCCAAGTTTTTGTCCAAAACATAGTGTAGTTATACCTTTACTAAATACGGAATTTGGGGAAGATCGCGTGAGTCATGTTGATAGTATTACACGGTTAATAGGGGGCGGGATGGTACATTTGTATGGCAGGTACCAGAAGGGGAGTTGCCAGACTTCCAGGTTTTTGTCTAAAACTTAGTCTAACTATACGTTTACTAACTACAAAATTTGGGCAAGATGTCGTTGGGTATATTGGTGTTATTACACGATTTCTAAGGTAGGCAGGATGGTACATTTGTATGGCAGGTACCAGAAGGGGAGTGGACAGACTTCCAAGTTTTTGTCTAAAACTTAGTCTAACTATACGTTTACTAACTACAAAATTTGGGCAAGATGTCGTTGGGTATATTGGTGTTATTACACGATTTCTAAGGAAGGCGGGATGGTACATTTGTATGGTAGGTACCAGAAGGGGAGTTGCCAGACTGCCAAGTTTTTGTCCAAAACATAGTGGAGTTATACCTTTACTAAATACGGAATTTGGGGAAGATCGCGTGAGTCATGTTGATAGTATTAATAGGGGGCGGGATGGTACATTTGTATGGCAGGTACCAGAAGGGGAGTTGCCAGACTTCCAGGTTTTTGTCTAAAACTTAGTCTAACTATACGTTTACTAACTACAAAATTTGGACAAGATCGCGTTGGGTATATTGGTGTTATTACACGATTTCTAAGGTACTGGACAGACTTCCAAGTTTTTGCCCAGGATGGTACATTTGTATGGCAGGTACCAGAAGGGGAGTGGACAGACTTCCAAGTTTTTGTCCGAGATTTAGTCTAACTCTACGTATACTAAATACAAAATTTGGGCAAGATGTCGTTGGGTATATTGGGGTTATTACACGATTTCTAAGGTAGGCGGGATGGTACATTTGTATGGCAGTTACCAGATGGGGACTGGACAGACTTCCAAGTTGTTGTCCAAAACTTAGTCTAACTATACGTTTACTAAATACAAAATTTGGACAAGATCGCGTTGGGTATATTGGTGTTATTACACGATTTCTAATGTAGGCAGGATGGTACATTTGTATGGCAGGTACCAGAAGGGGACTGGACAGACTTCCAAGTTTTTGCCCAAGATTAAGTCTAACTATACGTATACTAAATACAAAATTTGGGCAAGATGTCGTCGGGTATATTGGTGTTATTACAGGATTTCTAAGGTAGGCGGGATGGTACATTTGTATGGCAGGTACCAGAAGGGGAGTTGCCAGACTGCCAAGTTTTTGTCCAAAACTTAGTCTAACTATACGTTTACTAACTACAAAATTTGGGCAAGATGTCGTTGGGTATATTGGTGTTATTACACGATTTCTAAGGTAGGCGGGATGGTACATTTGTATGGCAGGTACCAGAAGGGAGTTGCCAGACTTCCAAGTTTTTGTCCAAAACTTAGTCTGACTATACGTTTACTAAATACAAAATTTGGACAAGATCGCGTTGGGTATATTTGTGTTATTACACGATTTCTAAGGTAGGCGGGATGGTACATTTGTATGGTAGGTACCAGAAGGGGAGTTGCCAGACTGCCAAGTTTTTGTCCAAAACATAGTGCAGTTATACCTTTACTAAATACGGAATTTGGGGAAGATCGCGTTAGTCATGTTGATAGTATTACACGGTTTATAAGATCGCGTTGGGTATATTGGTGCTATTACACGATTTCTAAGGTAGGCGGGATGGTACATTTGTATGGGAGATACCAGAAGTGGAGTTTCCAGACTGCCAAGTTTTTGTCCAAAACATAGTGTAGTTATACCTTTACTAAATACGGAATTTGGGGAAGATCGCGTGAGTCATGTTGATAGTATTACACGATTAATAGGGGGCGGGATGGTACATTTGTATGGCAGGTACCAGAAGGGGAGTTGCCAGACTTCCAGGTTTTTGTCTAAAACTTAGTCTAACTATACGTTTACTAACTACAAAATTTGGGCAAGATGTCGTTGGGTATATTGGTGTTATTACACGATTTCTAAGGTAGGCAGGATGGTACATTTGTATGGCAGGTACCAGAAGGGGAGTGGACAGACTTCCAAGTTTTTGTCTAAAACTTAGTCTAACTATACGTTTACTAACTACAAAATTTGGGCAAGATGTCGTTGGGTATATTGGTGTTATTACACGATTTCTAAGGAAGGCGGGATGGTACATTTGTATGGTAGGTACCAGAAGGGGAGTTGCCAGACTGCCAAGTTTTTGTCCAAAACATAGTGGAGTTATACCTTTACTAAATACGGAATTTGGGGAAGATCGCGTGAGTCATGTTGATAGTATTAATAGGGGGCGGGATGGTACATTTGTATGGCAGGTACCAGAAGGGGAGTTGCCAGACTTCCAGGTTTTTGTCTAAAACTTAGTCTAACTATACGTTTACTAACTACAAAATTTGGACAAGATCGCGTTGGGTATATTGGTGTTATTACACGATTTCTAAGGTACTGGACAGACTTCCAAGTTTTTGCCCAGGATGGTACATTTGTATGGCAGGTACCAGAAGGGGAGTGGACAGACTTCCAAGTTTTTGTCCGAGATTCAGTCTAACTCTACGTATACTAAATACAAAATTTGGGCAAGATGTCGTTGGGTATATTGGGGTTATTACACGATTTCTAAGGTAGGCGGGATGGTACATTTGTATGGCAGGTACCAGAAGGGGACTGGACAGACTTCCAATTTGTTGTCCAAAACTTAGTCTAACTATACGTTTACTAAATACAAAATTTGGACAAGATCGCGTTGGGTATATTGGTGTTATTACACGATTTCTAAGGTAGGCAGGATGGTACATTTGTATGGCAGGTACCAGAAGGGGACTGGACAGACTTCCAAGTTTTTGCCCAAGATTAAGTCTAACTATACGTATACTAAATACATAATTTGGGCAAGATGTCGTCGGGTATATTGGTGTTATTACAGGATTTCTAAGGTAGGCGGGATGGTACATTTGTATGGCAGGTACCAGAAGGGGAGTTGCCAGACTGCCAAGTTTTTGTCCAAAACTTAGTCTAACTATACGTTTACTAACTACAAAATTTGGGCAAGATGTCGTTGGGTATATTGGTGTTATTACACGATTTCTAAGGTAGGCGGGATGGTACATTTGTATGGCAGGTACCAGAAGGGAGTTGCCAGACTTCCAAGTTTTTGTCCAAAACTTAGTCTGACTATACGTTTACTAAATACAAAATTTGGACAAGATCGCGTTGGGTATATTTGTGTTATTACACGATTTCTAAGGTATGCGGGATGGTACATTTGTATGGGAGGTACCAGAAGGGGAGTTGCCAGACTGCCAAGTTTTTGTCCAAAACATAGTGCAGTTATACCTTTTCTAAATACGGAATTTGGCCAAGATCGAAGTGGGCGTATTGATATTATTACACGATTTCTAAAGTGGGCGAAATAGCAGATTTGTATGGGAGGTACACGAATGGGTGTGGCCATATAGCCCATATGCAATCCCATAAGCAGTTTTGGGAAAATATTAAGCCATGCCAAATTTCAGAGTGATTGCTTAACTCTTTCGAAAGTTATCGTGCGTACCAGCAGGACAGACGGACATGGCTCAAACGATTTAGAAAGTCATGAATCGAAAGTCATAAAGTGAATATTTCTAGGTGTTACACTTTTGAGCCGTATCAAATGATATATAACCTCCTACCCGTAGGGTGAGGGTATAAATATTGTATTACATGTTTTTACAAAATGGACGGAATATAAGGCAGAGTTTTTACTATAAAATTGTATGCAGTTAAAGCTTTACTAAATATAGAATTTCGGAAAGATTCGTTGAGCGAGTTTATATAATTACACGATTTCTAAAGTGGGTACAATGGTAGATTTGTATGGCAGGTACCAGAAGGGGAGTTGCCAGACTGCCAAGTTTTTGTCCAAAACTTAGTCTAACTATACGTATACTAAATACAAAATTTGGACAAGATCGCGTTGGGTATATTGGTGTTATTACACGATTTCTAAGGTAGGCGGGATGGTACATTTGTATGGCAGGTACCAGAAGGGGAGTCGCCAGACTTCCAAGTTTTTGTCTTAAACTCAGTCTAACTATACGTTTACTAACTACAAAATTTGGGCAAGATGTCGTTGGGTATATTGGTGTTATTACACGATTTCTAAGGTAGGCGGGATGGTACATTTGTATGGTAGGTACCAGAAGGGGAGTTGCCAGACTGCCAAGTTTTTGTCCAAAACATAGTGCAGTTATACCTTTACTAAATACGGAATTTGGGGAAGATCGCGTTAGTCATGTTGATAGTATTACACGGTTTATAAGATCGCGTTGGGTATATTGGTGCTATTACACGATTTCTAAGGTAGGCGGGATGGTACATTTGTATGGGAGATACCAGAAGTGGAGTTTCCAGACTGCCAAGTTTTTGTCCAAAACATAGTGTAGTTATACCTTTACTAAATACGGAATTTGGGGAAGATCGCGTGAGTCATGTTGATAGTATTACACGGTTAATAGGGGGCGGGATGGTACATTTGTATGGCAGGTACCAGAAGGGGAGTTGCCAGACTTCCAGGTTTTTGTCTAAAACTTAGTCTAACTATACGTTTACTAACTACAAAATTTGGGCAAGATGTCGTTGGGTATATTGGTGTTATTACACGATTTCTAAGGTAGGCAGGATGGTACATTTGTATGGCAGGTACCAGAAGGGGAGTGGACAGACTTCCAAGTTTTTGTCTAAAACTTAGTCTAACTATACGTTTACTAACTACAAAATTTGGGCAAGATGTCGTTGGGTATATTGGTGTTATTACACGATTTCTAAGGAAGGCGGGATGGTACATTTGTATGGTAGGTACCAGAAGGGGAGTTGCCAGACTGCCAAGTTTTTGTCCAAAACATAGTGGAGTTATACCTTTACTAACTACAAAATTTGGGCAAGATGTCGTTGGGTATATTGGTGTTATTACACGATTTCTAATGTAGGCGGGATGGTACATTTGTATGGCAGGTACCAGAAGGGGAGTCGCCAGACTTCCAAGTTTTTGTCTAAAACTTAGTCTAACTATACGTTTACTAACTACAAAATTTGGGCAAGATGTCGTTGGGTATATTGGTGTTATTACACGATTTCTAAGGTAGGCGGGATGGTACATTTGTATGGGATGTACCAGAAGGGGAGTTGCCAGACTGCCAAGTTTTTGTCCAAAACTTAGTCTGACTATACGTTTACTAAATACAAAATTTGGACAAGATCGCGTTGGGTATATTGGTGTTATTACACGATTTCTAATGTAGGCGGGATGGTACATTTGTATGGCAGGTACCAGAAGGGGAGTCGCCAGACTTCCAAGTTTTTGTCTAAAACTTAGTCTAACTATACGTTTACTAACTACAAAATTTGGGCAAGATGTCGTTGGGTATATTGGTGTTATTACACGATTTCTAAGGTAGGCGGGATGGTACATTTGTATGGTAGGTACCAGAAGGGGAGTTGCCAGACTGCCAAGATTTTGTCCAAAACATAGTGCAGTTATACCTTTACTAAATACGGAATTTGGGGAAGATCGGGTGAGTCATGTTGATAGTATTACACGGTGTATAGGGGGCGGGATGGTACATTTGTATGGCAGGTACCAGAAGGGGAGTTGACAGACTTCCAAGTTATTGTCCAAAACTTAGTCTGACTATACGTTTACTAAATACAAAATTTGGACAAGATCGCGTTTTGTATATTGGTGTTATTACACGATTTCTAAGGTAGGCGGGATGGTACATTTGTATGGGAGGTACCAGAAGGGGAGTTGCCAGACTGCCAAGTTTTTGTCCAAAACATAGTGCAGTTATACCTTTACTAAATACGGAATTTGGGGAAGATCGCGTGAGTCATGTTGATAGTATTACACGGTTTATAGGGGGCGGGATGGTACATTTGTATGGCAGGTACCAGAAGGGGAGTGGACAGACTTCCAAGTTGTTATCCAAAACTTAGTCTAACTATACGTTTACTAACTACAAAATTTGGGCAAGATCGCGTTGGGTATATTGGTGTTATTACACGATTTCTAAGGTAGGCAGGATGGTACATTTGTATGGCAGGTACCAGAAGGGGACTGGACAGACTTCCAAGTTTTTGCCCAAGATAAAGTCTAACTATACGTATACTAAATACAAAATTTGGGCAAGATGTCGTCGGGTATATTGGTGTTATTACAGGATTTCTAAGGTAGGCGGGATGGTACATTTGTATGGCAGGTACCAGAAGGGGAGTTGTCAGACTGCCAAATTTGTGTCCAAAACATAGTGCAGTTATACCTGTACTAAATTTGGGGAAGATCGCGTGAGTCATGTTGATAGTATTACACGGTTTATAGGGGGCGGGATGGTACATTTGTATGGCAGGTACCAGAAGGGGAGTGGACAGACTTCCAAGTTGTTATCCAAAACTTAGTCTAACTATACGTTTACTAACTACAAAATTTGGGCAAGATCGCGTTGGGTATATTGGTGTTATTACACGATTTCTAAGGTAGGCAGGATGGTACATTTGTATGGCAGGTACCAGAAGGGGACTGGACAGACTTCCAAGTTTTTGTCCAAGATTAAGTCTAACTATACGTATACTAAATACAAAATTTGGGCAAGATGTCGTCGGGTATATTGGTGTTATTACACGATTTCTAAGGTAGGCGGGATGGTACATTTGTATGGCAGGTACCAGAAGGGGAGTTGCCAGACTTCCAAGTTTTTGTCCAAAACTTAGTCTGACTATACGTTTACTAAATACAAAATTTGGACAAGATCGCGTTGGGTATATTTGTGTTATTACACGATTTCTAAGGTATGCGGGATGGTACATTTGTATGGGAGGTACCAGAAGGGGAGTTGCCAGACTGCCAAGTTTTTGTCCAAAACATAGTGCAGTTATACCTTTACTAAATACGGAATTTGGCCAAGATCGAAGTGGGCGTATTGATATTATTACACGATTTCTAAAGTGGGCGAAATAGCTGATTTGTATGGGAGGTACCCGAATGGGTGTGGCCATATAGCCCATATGGGAAATATTAAGCCATGCCAAATTTCAGAGTGATTGCTTAACTCTTTCGAAAGTTATCGTGCGTACCAGCAGGACAGACGGACATGGCTCAAACGATTTAGAAAGTCATGAATCGAAAGTCATAAAGTGAATATTTCTAGGTGTTACACTTTTGAGCCGTATCAAATGATATATAACCTCCTACCCGTAGGGTGAGGGTATAAATATTGTATTACATGTTTTTACAAAATGGACGGAATATAAGGCAGAGTTTTTACTATAAAATTGTATGCAGTTAAAGCTTTACTAAATATAGAATTTCGGAAAGATTCGTTGAGCGAGTTTATATAATTACACGATTTCTAAAGTGGGTACAATGGTAGATTTGTATGGCAGGTACCAGAAGGGGAGTTGCCAGACTGCCAAGTTTTTGTCCAAAACTTAGTCTAACTATACGTATACTAAATACAAAATTTGGACAAGATCGCGTTGGGTATATTGGTGTTATTACACGATTTCTAAGGTAGGCGGGATGGTACATTTGTATGGGAGGTACCAGAAGGGGAGTTGCCAGACTGCCAAGTTTTTGTCCAAAACTTAGTCTGACTATACGTTTACTAAATACAAAATTTGGGCAAGATCGCGTTGGGTATATTGGTGTTATTACACGATTTCTAAGGTAGGCAGGATGGTACATTTGTATGGCAGGTACCAGAAGGGGACTGGACAGACTTCCAAGATTTTGTCCAAAACATAGTGCAGTTATACCTTTACTAAATACGGAATTTGGGGAAGATCGGGTGAGTCATGTTGATAGTATTACACGGTGTATAGGGGGCGGGATGGTACATTTGTATGGCAGGTACCAGAAGGGGAGTTGACAGACTTCCAAGTTTTTGTCTAAAACTTTGTCTAACTATACGTTTACTAACTACAAAATTTGGGCAAAATCGCGTTTTGTATATTGGTGTTATTACACGATTTCTAAGGTAGGCGGGATGGTACATTTGTATGGGAGGTACCAGAAGGGGAGTTGCCAGACTGCCAAGTTTTTGTCCAAAACATAGTGCAGTTATACCTTTACTAAATACGGAATTTGGGGAAGATCGCGTGAGTCATGTTGATAGTATTACACGGTTTATAGGGGGCGGGATGGTACATTTGTATGGCAGGTACCAGAAGGGGAGTGGACAGACTTCCAAGTTGTTATCCAAAACTTAGTCTAACTATACGTTTACTAACTACAAAATTTGGGCAAGATCGCGTTGGGTATATTGGTGTTATTACACGATTTCTAAGGTAGGCAGGATGGTACATTTGTATGGCAGGTACCAGAAGGGGACTGGACAGACTTCCAAGTTTTTGCCCAAGATAAAGTCTAACTATACGTATACTAAATACAAAATTTGGGCAAGATGTCGTCGGGTATATTGGTGTTATTACAGGATTTCTAAGGTAGGCGGGATGGTACATTTGTATGGCAGGTACCAGAAGGGGAGTTGTCAGACTGCCAAATTTGTGTCCAAAACATAGTTCAGTTATACCTGTACTAAATTTGGGGAAGATCGCGTGAGTCATGTTGATAGTATTACACGGTTTATAGGGGGCGGGATGGTACATTTGTATGGCAGGTACCAGAAGGGGAGTGGACAGACTTCCAAGTTGTTATCCAAAACTTAGTCTAACTATACGTTTACTAACTACAAAATTTGGGCAAGATCGCGTTGGGTATATTGGTGTTATTACACGATTTCTAAGGTAGACAGGATGGTACATTTGTATGGCAGGTACCAGAAGGGGACTGGACAGACTTCCAAGTTTTTGTCCAAGATTAAGTCTAACTATACGTATACTAAATACAAAATTTGGGCAAGATGTCGTCGGGTATATTGGTGTTATTACACGATTTCTAAGGTAGGCGGGATGGTACATTTGTATGGCAGGTACCAGAAGGGGAGTTGCCAGACTTCCAAGTTTTTGTCCAAAACTTAGTCTGACTATACGTTTACTAAATACAAAATTTGGACAAGATCGCGTTGGGTATATTTGTGTTATTACACGATTTCTAAGGTATGCGGGATGGTACATTTGTATGGGAGGTACCAGAAGGGGAGTTGCCAGACTGCCAAGTTTTTGTCCAAAACATAGTGCAGTTATACCTTTACTAAATACGGAATTTGGCCAAGATCGAAGTGGGCGTATTGATATTATTACACGATTTCTAAAGTGGGCGAAATAGCTGATTTGTATGGGAGGTACCCGAATGGGTGTGGCCATATAGCCCATATGGGAAATATTAAGCCATGCCAAATTTCAGAGTGATTGCTTAACTCTTTCGAAAGTTATCGTGCGTACCAGCAGGACAGACGGACGGACAGACGGACATGGCTCAAACGATTTAGAAAGTCATGAATCGAAAGTCATAAAGTGAATATTTCTAGGTGTTACACTTTTGAGCCGTATCAAATGATATATAACCTCCTACCCGTAGGGTGAGGCTATAAATATTGTATTACATGTGTCTACGCTGGGCACCCTAGTTGTAAGTTTAGTTCTAAGATTATTGTGAATATACATGAGATACAACACTGAATTATAACGAAGAAGAAAAGATCCAAAAAGGACACGAAAACAGCCAACTTCAGGCACAACAAAATAGAAAACATTACAAACCCGAAGGTACGTTTGTAATAAAACCCCGAATTTTAAGAATTTAAGAAAAAACTAATTTGTTGTTTTTTTCTCATTTGTTTGGGTAAAATTATTTTATTCACCCCCCGCATATTTATTGGACCTTCGAACCGGATTTTCGAGCCGTTGTTCAATTCATAAAATAAAATAAATTTTACCCGAACACTTTTTTACAGATCCCGACTAATTTGCAGTTTTGGATACCCGTAATAAAAAGGTTGTAACCATCCCCTAAACCCCGTACAAAAAATACCCAACAAAAAACAAGGTAGGTTTTTTGAAACAAAATAATAAATATCAGTGCAGTGCGCGTTGTTAAAATTGTTTCTTTGTTGTTTCGCGTTTCGTTTTGCGTATAAACGTACATTTTACAACAACAAAACTCGAAGTCTCTATTACTCGGTTTGATCCCCACTTAGTGCGTACGTAGTTTGTGTGTGCAGCGTTATCCACCACCAAATCATAAATAACAACAACAACAGGTACACTCTGTTCGTTTTGTTATTCTCGTTATTTCTAACATTTGTTTTGTGCACAGTGGGCCCGTAGTGACAAAAAACTGGTCGATGTAATTTATTAACAATTTAATCGGAAATTGGTAATAACGCAATTAATAAGCACTCGGAATATTAATACTGATATTTATTTTTGTTTTCACACAATTTCATAGCGCAATAAATTGTTTTCGAACTATATTCGATACTTTCGACCCGGTATAAAAAAGTGATTTTTCTTGCACACTGTAACGTGTTTTATATAGCACAGTGGTGTTGGTTGGGCACAATTGTGAAAATATTTTCTTTCACAGTTGTCGATTTTTATTTACATAAATAAAATATATAATATTTATTTCGTTTTTGGTTGCTTTTTTTATTTTGATTTCGAATTTTAAATTTAATATTGATTTCGACCCTATAAATACATACTTAGAAATTCAATTTGTGGAATTTTTAGGTATCGTTTTCGTATTTAATAGCGATTTTGATAAGTTTCTACAACTTTTACATCGCGTTTGCTCTCAAATCCGTCTAAAGTCCGTTGAATTTTTGTCCAAATCGAAAGGGAACAGTTATTTTTCCAGAGAATTTTTCTATTATCGTTTTTTTTTGAATATTTCAACGCCCGTTATAGCAAACAAAGATGTCTGCTCTAACTACCCTAATTAGAAGCGGCGACCGTATCGTCGATTTTGAGTTCTTAGTAACTTCTATGAAAGACGAAGAGCACACAGTTCATTCTCTCAACACCCATAAGAAAGAAATGGAACGTTTGTGGGAAACTTTCCGCAATTGTTATAAAGAATTATCGGATTCTTTAGACAAAAAGGCCTCAAATATTGCGGAAATTAAAAATAATTATATTTCGATATATAAAACATATTCCCGTGCATTAGCGTATATAGAAGATCATATTGAAAAGATCAACGCTAAGAAAAGGTCGAATAGTTCGCACATTCCCATCAATCTTCCCCCTTGTGACACCGACGTTTTTTCCGGTGATTATAAAAAATGGCCAACGTTTAGAGACATGTTTTCAGCTATTTACAAAGAAAACACCCACATCAGTGACATTCAAAAAATGTATTATCTGATGCAGAAAACTGAGGGTGAAGCCCGAGATATTATAAAAACTTGTCCGATGACAAATGATGGCTTCGCCATGGCCTGGCAAAACTTAGTTGACAGATATGAGAATAAGCGAATTCTGGTTAACGCTCAATTTAAGACGTTATTTAATTTAGCTCCTATCGTGAAAGAATCTGGTCCCACTCTAAAGAAATTGCAACGTACGTTGAACGATTGCATCACGAATCTTGCTTTGCTTGGCATTGAAACTACGAACTGGAATGCAATTTTTGTATTCATCTGTTCGACACGACTTCCTGAAGTCACTCTCGGACTTTGGGAACAAAGCCAAGGCACAAGTTCTGATCTTCCAAAATGGGCAAACATGGACAAATTTCTAACTTCGAGATATCAAACTCTTGAATCGGTATTCGACATTAGAGGAGCTCATAACCCGGCATTTTCTCCTAACACGACACCCTATAAAAAGCCCATCGGTCAAAAGGTAAATTCGAATGATAGTAGGAAGTTCAAAAGCTTCACCACCACTATCCCCGCTCAACCAAACAAAACTAAATGTCCTTTATGTTCTGATTCTCATCCGTTGAGATTATGTGCCGAATTTCAAAAACTATCTATACAAGAACGTCTGGAAGCGGTAAAAAGATTTAAATGCTGCTCGAATTGTTTAGCGACCGGTCACACATATAGTAATTGTACGAGTTCTAATGTGTGCTATTTCTGCAAACAGAAACACCATTCGATGTTGCATCGAAAAGATATTTCGACGCAACGGAACTCGTACACCCATGTTTCTAATAACACACCCTTTAACTTCTCGTCAAATTCAGACCCTCGATCCTCTCACCGACAATCGAATTTAAATGATGATGGCGCTTCTACATCGACTGGTACCCGCTCTTTTCAGACTTTTGCAACCCAAATGCAATCTGGTATGTACCCCACGGTCCTTTTAGGGACAACCGTAGTGGATATGTGCGTACATAAACTTAGATGTTCTGCAAGAGCTCTAATTGACCCAGCATCTCAAGCGACTTTCATTTCGCGAAAGTTACAAAGAAAACTTTCCTTACCAATATTTAGTGCTCCTACAGCCGAAATTATTGGCCTTAATGATGCTATTGCAGCAAGATCGACTAAGATATGCCGAATTTCTATTGGTTCTCCCATTGACCCCCAATTTGAAGTGACCACCGAAGCTTATGTTCTCGAAAAGCTCACTGGTAGTCTACCAACATATTCGTTGGCCCAATTTTTAGATTCTCATTTACCCGAAATATCCATGAACGATCTAAAATGTTCTCATATGGATTTGCTATTAGGTGGAGACATATACTCCAAAATTATGCTCACCGATGTTCACAAACATCCTAGCGGCGACCTTATCGCACAGAAAACCGTGTTCGGCTGGATAGTCACCGGTAAGATCTCCCAACCCAAACCATTACAATCTGTCGTGACATTTTACAACCATCTGGAGTTGAATGACACACTGTCTCGCTTTTTGGAGATTGAAGAAGTGCCCAAGGTGAGAATTCTTTCAGACGAAGATAACTTCTGCGAAAAGTTATATCGTGACACCACATACCGAAATTCGGATGGTAGATACGTTGTTTCTCTCCCTTTTAAACGTGAATACCCCTTAGAGCTACAGTTAGCTCAATCTCGAAAGGGTGCTGTTTCCCAATTTATGAGAAATGAAACCCGATTGTTGAAAACCCCCGCCCTCAAGGCTCAATATGACTCTGTCATACAAGAATATTATTCTTTAGGACAGATGTCCAAAGTAGAAAATGAAAACCCAACGCCTTCGAGACCTATATACTATCTACCACATCACGCTGTTTTGAAGCCTGACAGTTTAACAACCAAACTTCGAGTAGTTTTTAATGCCTCGTACCCAACTTCTAATGGCATAAGTTTAAATAATGTATTGTACACCGGACCCGTATTACAATCAGATTTAATGATTTTGATTCTCCGCTGGAGACTCTTCCGGTATGTTTTCAATGCCGATATTGAAAAAATGTACAGGCAAATCCTGGTACACCCAGATCAAACAGCATATCAGCGATTAGTTTTCCGCAAGGACCCGAAACATGAAATTTGCGATTTCGAATTGAACACAGTCACTTTTGGAGTGAATTGTGCCCCGTACTTAGCTATTAGAACTTTGATCCAGATAGCTGATGATTCCGAAACGCAATATCCTCTAGCAGCCCAGATTATTAAATCACAAATGTACGTCGATGACGTCTTGGCCGGAGCTCATAGCATCGTAGAAGCGACCAGAGGTCGCGATCAACTTATTACAGTTCTATCTTCTGCTGGAATGAGTCTGCGAAAATGGACTGCGAACAGTCAAAATCTGCTAGAGGATTTATCCGCTGACTATTTATTAGATTCTGAATTTCTGAAAATTTCGGATGCTAGTACTGCCAAAACTTTGGGTTTGCGTTGGAACGCTGGAAAAGATGTTTTCTTTTTCAAGCTTGATTCCACGCCCGATAAATCTGTCGTCACCAAACGAGCCGTCTTATCTGAAATTGCTAAGTTGTTTGATCCAGCAGGATGGCTGGCCCCGAAAATTATCGTTGCAAAGATAATAATGCAGCAAATCTGGAAGGATAAGATTGGTTGGGACGACTGTTTGAAACCCTTGACTCTAAACAGATGGCTGGCCTTCTTGGATGATTATTCTGAGATAGAAAGGATTGAGATCCCCCGATGGGTTGGTTTTAATCCTGACCATGAAGTCGAACTTCATGCGTTTTGTGATGCATCTGAAAGTGCATACGCGGCCACTCTGTATATTCGAATCCAGAACCCGATTGGTGATATCACCACCCGTTAAATTGCTGCAAAAACCAAAGTGGCGCCAATTAAGGTTGAATCCTTACCCAGATTAGAGCTGTGTGGTGCAACTCTACTTGCCGAAATGGTGCATACGCTTCGCGAAGAGATGTGTCTCAACTCGCTGGAAGTGTTTTATTGGACAGATTCGACAATTGTCTTATCTTGGCTTCAAAAGCCCCCGTGTACTTGGCCCACTTTTGTAGCTAACAGAGTCTCTAAAATTCAGAATAAAGTTGGTACTGAAAACTGGCATCATGTCGTCTCCCACGGCAACCCGGCTGATATTGCATCTCGTGGTATTTTAGCACGAGATTTAAAATCACACAACCTTTGGTGGAAAGGTCCCAATTGGTTATGCCTTCCTCGCACGGAATGGCCCAAACAGACATTCAGAATCATGACAAATCTGGAAACCCGTTCTGTGAAAGTGCATACGACTCAGGTATCCTTTACAGAAGGTATTTTAACTCGATTTTCCAGTCTCCCTCGAGGGTGATATCGTATATTTTCCGTTTTTACCACCTATCGTTATCAAAATTCAAGTCGACCCACTCGCATTCTACCTTGGAACTTGGTAAAGGTGAAATCAATTTCGTAAAAGGTCGTTTGGTAATTTTGTGCCAACGAACACATTTTCCCGAATACTCCTTCCTCGAGCAAGGAGTTGAAGTCTCCCGTAAAAGCCCCCTTTTGTGTTTTAACACCTTTATAGATTCGAATGGCTTTCTACGAATGAATGGCAGATTAAGCCGATCTCAGACGATTACGTACGATGAGCGTTTCCCGAAAATTCTCCCATATAACGGTCGATTCACAAAACTCTACTTAGAATATGTTCATCAGTACTCTATACATGGAGAAAACTCGTTAATGTTACGACTTATGCGACTCGAATTTTGGGTCCCAAAACTAAAAAATCTAGTGCGAACTGTGATACACAATTGTCGTGAGTGTGTCCTGCAGAAAAAGAAATCTGCCGAGCAGATTATGGCCGCTCTTCCCCCTGAGAGAACTTCATTATCTCGTCCTTTTACTTGCACCGGCGTTGACTTTGCAGGACCTTTTGAAATAAAATCCTATATCGGCAGAGGTTGTCGAATCACAAAGGGATACGTTTTGGTCTTTGTCTGTTTCGCAACAAAGGCTATACATCTTGAAGCCACAAATGATTTGTCGACAAATTGCTTCATTGCTGCGTTTACCCGTTTTTTCTCTCGTCGAGGCTGCCCCTCGAAAATGTTTTCTGATAATGGAACTACCTTTGTTGGAGCGTCCAATATTTTCAAAAAAGATCAGACCCAATTTCTCCTCGACGTAAAACTCCAAATCTTAAATCTCAATGCTTTTCAATTGATGGAATGGCTTTTTATTCCACCCGGAGCTCCACATATGGGTGGTCTCTGGGAAGCTGGAGTCAAAAGCTTCAAAACTCATCTAAAAAAGGTTTCCAATGCCCAAAGATTCACCTTTGAAGAATTTAGTACCATGTTAGCAAGAATCGAAGCATGTTTGAATTCCAGGCCCCTTAGTCCGATGAATGATGATCCGAGTGATTTGAACCCGTTGACTCCTGGACACTTTTTGATAGGAAATGCTTTGCTTTCTCCCCCAGAACCTGATGTTAACTCAGAAAAGTTAAGTTACCAAAACCGTTGGCAAAAACTGAAGGTTCTACATCAGTTTTTCGCTAGAAGATGGAAAGATGAGTATTTAGTCGAACTCCACAAACGGAATAAGTGGAAGTACCATCAGCGCGATATAGCTGTAAATGATTTGGTCGGCATTAAAAAAGACAATTTGCCTCCAAATGAGTGGAATATAGGCAGGGTCGTAAAAGTTTATATAGGATCAGATTCCAAGGTACGAGTGGCTGATGTACGGACCGCAAACGGCGTCCTCTCTCGGCCAGTAGTGAATCTCGTACTGCTACCCAACCCCGAACACCACTAACTCGTTTTTTTCCTTTTCGTTGTTGTTTCTTTTCCTAGAACGATGTCAGCCCAACCCCTGCTGGATCCCCTGCTAAGGTGTTGTCGGAGTCAGCCGCCCGTTGTCGCATCTGCTTGCAAAAGCACGTGTTGCGACGATGCCCCCGATTCCGAGCTATGGACCCAAAAAAGCGACTGGCTGCAGTGCAGCAGCACAAATACTGCATAAACTGCTTGGCCCAGTCGCATTTTGTTAGGGACTGCCGAAGTCGGAACAGATGCAGGGAGTGTCTGTCGGAGCATCACACTATGCTTCACCAGCCTCACCATATGAGGCAGCGAGGAACCGACAGCACTTCCCACCGTCGAAACCGGAACCCGCATCGTCGCAACCGCGACACCGGCAACACCAGGAGCGACGCCAATAGACCCAGCAACAGGAGGAGCGTCCAAACCAACAGCGACACCCACAACCGGGACAACAAACGGCGGCGTGGTCGCAACATCCAACTTGGCGACAACCACCGCAACAACAACAGCAGCAACAACCGACGCGACAACAACAGTCGCCGCAACAATGGCGGATTGCCACCCAATATTAACATTACTGTTAATTGTTAAGCACCCGAACCCCCTCTTTATCTTTTCAATGATTTTTTTCCTGCCCAGACTAGCTCCTGCCTCTCCTTGATTTGCATTCCTGCAAGGGGGGCGGGATGTCTACGCTGGGCACCCTAGTTGTAAGTTTAGTTCTAAGATTATTGTGAATATACATGAGATACAACACTGAATTATAACGAAGAAGAAAAGATCCAAAAAGGACACGAAAACAGCCAACTTCAGGCACAACAAAATAGAAAACATTACAAACCCGAAGAATAACCCGAAGGTACGTTTTTAATAAAACCCCGAATTTTAAGAATTTAAGAAAAAACTAATTTGTTGTTTTTTTTCTCATTTGTTTGGGTAAAATTATTTTATTCACCCCCCGCATATTTAACATGTTTTTACAAAATGGACGGAATATAAGGCAGAGTTTTTACTAGAAAATTGTATGTAGTTAAAGCTTTACTAAATATAGAATTTCGGAAAGATTCGTTGAGCGAGTTTATATAATTACACGATTTCTAAAGTGGGTACAATGGTACATTTGTATGGCAGGTACCAGAAGGGGAGTGGACAGACTTCCAAGTTTTTGTCCAAGATTTAGTCTAACTATACGTATACTAAATACAAAATTTGGGCAAGATGTCGTTGGGTATATTGGTGTTATTACACGATTTCTAAGGTAGGCGGGATGGTACATATGTATGACAGGTACCAGAAGGGGAGTCGCCAGACTTCCAAGTTTTTGTCCAAAACTTAGTCTAACTATACGTATACAGAAGGGGAGTTGCCAGACTTCCAAGTTTTTGTCTAAAACTTAGTCTAACTATACGTTTACTAACTACAAAATTTGGGCAAGATCGCGGTGGGTATATTGGTGTTATTACACGATTTCTAAGGTAGGCAGGGTGGTACATTTGTATGGCAGGTACCAGAAGGGGAGTGGACAGACTTCCAAGTTTTTGTCCAAGATTTAGTCTAACTATACGTATACTAAAAACAATATTTGGGCAAGATGTCGTTGGGTATATTGGTGTTATTACACGATTTCTAAGGTAGGCGGGATGGTACATTTGTATGGCAGGTACCAGAAGGGGAGTTGCCAGACTGCCAAGTTTTTGTCCGAAACAAAGTGCAGTTATACCTTTACTAAATACGGAATTTGGGGAAGATCGCGTGAGTCATGTTGATAGTATTACAGAAGGGGAGTTGCCAGACTTCCAAGTTTTTGTCTAAAACTTAGTCTAACTATACGATTACTAACTACAAAATTTGCTTGCAAAAGCACGTGTTGCGACGATGCCCCCGATTCCGAGCTATGGACCCAAAAAAGCGACTGGCTGCAGTGCAGCAGCACAAATACTGCATAAACTGCTTGGCCCAGTCGCATTTTGTTAGGGACTGCCGAAGTCGGGACAGATGCAGGGAGTGTCTGTCGGAGCATCACACTATGCTTCACCAGCCTCACCATATGAGGCAGCGAGGAACCGACAGCACTTCCCACCGTCGAAACCGGAACCCGCATCGTCGCAACCGCGACACCGGCAACACCAGGAGCGACGCCAATAGACCCAGCAACAGGAGGAGCGTCCAAACCAACAGCGACACCCACAACCGGGACAACAAACGGCGGCGTGGTCGCAACATCCAACTTGGCGACAACCACCGCAACAACAACAGCAGCAACAACCGACGCGACAACAACAGTCGCCGCAACAATGGCGGATTGCCACCCAATATTAACATTACTGTTAATTGTTAAGCACCCGAACCCCCTCTTTATCTTTTCAATGATTTTATTCCTGCCCAGACTAGCTCCTGCCTCTCCTTGATTTGCATTCCTGCAAGGGGGGCGGGATGTCTACGCTGGGCACCCTAGTTGTAAGTTTAGTTCTAAGATTATTGTGAATATACATGAGATACAACACTGAATTATAACGAAGAAGAAAAGATCCAAAAAGGACACGAAAACAGCCAACTTCAGGCACAACAAAATAGAAAACATTACAAACCCGAAGAATAACCCGAAGGTACGTTTTTAATAAAACCCCGAATTTTAAGAATTTAAGAAAAAACTAATTTGTTGTTTTTTTTCTCATTTGTTTGGGTAAAATTATTTTATTCACCCCCCGCATATTTAACATGTTTTTACAAAATGGACGGAATATAAGGCAGAGTTTTTACTAGAAAATTGTATGTAGTTAAAGCTTTACTAAATATAGAATTTCGGAAAGATTCGTTGAGCGAGTTTATATAATTACACGATTTCTAAAGTGGGTACAATGGTACATTTGTATGGCAGGTACCAGAAGGGGAGTGGACAGACTTCCAAGTTTTTGTCCAAGATTTAGTCTAACTATACGTATACTAAATACAAAATTTGGGCAAGATGTCGTTGGGTATATTGGTGTTATTACACGATTTCTAAGGTAGGCGGGATGGTACATATGTATGACAGGTACCAGAAGGGGAGTCGCCAGACTTCCAAGTTTTTGTCCAAAACTTAGTCTAACTATACGTATACAGAAGGGGAGTTGCCAGACTTCCAAGTTTTTGTCTAAAACTTAGTCTAACTATACGTTTACTAACTACAAAATTTGGGCAAGATCGCGGTGGGTATATTGGTGTTATTACACGATTTCTAAGGTAGGCAGGGTGGTACATTTGTATGGCAGGTACCAGAAGGGGAGTGGACAGACTTCCAAGTTTTTGTCCAAGATTTAGTCTAACTATACGTATACTAAAAACAAAATTTGGGCAAGATGTCGTTGGGTATATTGGTGTTATTACACGATTTCTAAGGTAGGCGGGATGGTACATTTGTATGGCAGGTACCAGAAGGGGAGTTGCCAGACTGCCAAGTTTTTGTCCGAAACAAAGTGCAGTTATACCTTTACTAAATACGGAATTTGGGGAAGATCGCGTGAGTCATGTTGATAGTATTACAGAAGGGGAGTTGCCAGACTTCCAAGTTTTTGTCTAAAACTTAGTCTAACTATACGATTACTAACTACAAAATTTGCTTGCAAAAGCACGTGTTGCGACGATGCCCCCGATTCCGAGCTATGGACCCAAAAAAGCGACTGGCTGCAGTGCAGCAGCACAAATACTGCATAAACTGCTTGGCCCAGTCGCATTTTGTTAGGGACTGCCGAAGTCGGGACAGATGCAGGGAGTGTCTGTCGGAGCATCACACTATGCTTCACCAGCCTCACCATATGAGGCAGCGAGGAACCGACAGCACTTCCCACCGTCGAAACCGGAACCCGCATCGTCGCAACCGCGACACCGGCAACACCAGGAGCGACGCCAATAGACCCAGCAACAGGAGGAGCGTCCAAACCAACAGCGACACCCACAACCGGGACAACAAACGGCGGCGTGGTCGCAACATCCAACTTGGCGACAACCACCGCAACAACAACAGCAGCAACAACCGACGCGACAACAACAGTCGCCGCAACAATGGCGGATTGCCACCCAATATTAACATTACTGTTAATTGTTAAGCACCCGAACCCCCTCTTTATCTTTTCAATGATTTTATTCCTGCCCAGACTAGCTCCTGCCTCTCCTTGATTTGCATTCCTGCAAGGGGGGCGGGATGTCTACGCTGGGCACCCTAGTTGTAAGTTTAGTTCTAAGATTATTGTGAATATACATGAGATACAACACTGAATTATAACGAAGAAGAAAAGATCCAAAAAGGACACGAAAACAGCCAACTTCAGGCACAACAAAATAGAAAACATTACAAACCCGAAGAATAACCCGAAGGTACGTTTTTAATAAAACCCCGAATTTTAAGAATTTAAGAAAAAACTAATTTGTTGTTTTTTTCTCATTTGTTTGGGTAAAATTATTTTATTCACCCCCCGCATATTTAACATGTTTTTACAAAATGGACGGAATATAAGGCAGAGTTTTTACTAGAAAATTGTATGTAGTTAAAGCTTTACTAAATATAGAATTTCGGAAAGATTCGTTGAGCGAGTTTATATAATTACACGATTTCTAAAGTGGGTACAATGGTACATTTGTATGGCAGGTACCAGAAGGGGAGTGGACAGACTTCCAAGTTTTTGTCCAAGATTTAGTCTAACTATACGTATACTAAATACAAAATTTGGGCAAGATGTCGTTGGGTATATTGGTGTTATTACACGATTTCTAAGGTAGGCGGGATGGTACATATGTATGACAGGTACCAGAAGGGGAGTCGCCAGACTTCCAAGTTTTTGTCCAAAACTTAGTCTAACTATACGTATACAGAAGGGGAGTTGCCAGACTTCCAAGTTTTTGTCTAAAACTTAGTCTAACTATACGTTTACTAACTACAAAATTTGGGCAAGATCGCGGTGGGTATATTGGTGTTATTACACGATTTCTAAGGTAGGCAGGGTGGTACATTTGTATGGCAGGTACCAGAAGGGGAGTGGACAGACTTCCAAGTTTTTGTCCAAGATTTAGTCTAACTATACGTATACTAAAAACAAAATTTGGGCAAGATGTCGTTGGGTATATTGGTGTTATTACACGATTTCTAAGGTAGGCGGGATGGTACATTTGTATGGCAGGTACCAGAAGGGGAGTTGCCAGACTGCCAAGTTTTTGTCCGAAACAAAGTGCAGTTATACCTTTACTAAATACGGAATTTGGGGAAGATCGCGTGAGTCATGTTGATAGTATTACACGGTTTATAGGGGGCGGGATGGTACATTTGTATGGCAGGTACCAGAAGGGGAGTTGCCAGACTTCCAAGTTTTTGTCTAAAACTTAGTCTAACTATACGATTACTAACTACAAAATTTGGGCAAGATCGCGTTGGGTATATTGGTGTTATTACACGATTTCTAAGGTAGGCAGGATGGTACATTTGTATGGCAGGTACCAGAAGGGGACTGGACAGACTTCCAAGTTTTTGTCCAAGATTAAGTCTAACTATACGTATACTAAATACAAAATTTGGGCAAGATGTCGTTGGGTATATTGGTGTTATTACACGATTTCTAAGGTAGGCGGGATGGTACATTTGTATGGCAGGTACCAGAAGGGGAGTTGCCAGACTTCCAGGTTTTTGTCCAAATCTTAATCTAACTATACGTATAGAGAAGGGGAGTTGCCAGACTTCCATGTTTTTGTCTAAAACTTAGTCTAACTATACGTTTACTAACTACAAAATTTGGGCAAGATCGCGGTGGGTATATTGGTGTTATTACACGATTTCTAAGGTAGGCAGGGTGGTACATTTGTATGGCAGGTACCAGAAGGGGAGTTGCCAGACTTCCAAGTTTTTGTCTAAAACTTAGTCTAACTATACGATTACTAACTACAAAATTTGGGCAAGATCGCGTTGGGTATATTGGTGTTATTACACGATTTCTAAGGTAGGCAGGATGGTACATTTGTATGGCAGGTACCAGAAGGGGACTGGACAGACTTCCAAGTTTTTGTCCAAGATTAAGTCTAACTATACGTATACTAAATACAAAATTTGGGCAAGATGTCGTTGGGTATATTGGTGTTATTACACGATTTCTAAGGTAGGCGGGATGGTACATTTGTATGGCAGGTACCAGAAGGGGAGTTGCCAGACTTCCAAGTTTTTGTCCAAATCTTAATCTAACTATACGTATAGAGAAGGGGAGTTGCCAGACTTCCAAGTTTTTGTCCAAAACTTAGTCTAACTATACGTTTACTAAATACAAAATTTGGACAAGATCGCGTTGGGTATATTGGTGTTATTACACGATTTCTAAGGTAGGCGGGATGGTACATTTGTATGGCAGGTACCAGAAGGGGAGTCGCCAGACTTCCAAGTTTTTGTCTAAAACTTAGTCTAACTATACGTTTACTAACTACAAAATTTGGACAAGATCGCGTTGGGTATATTGGTTGCCAGACTGCCAAGTTTTTGTCCAAAACATAGTGCAGTTATACCTTTACTGAATACGGAATTTGGGGAAGATCGCGTTAGTCATGTTGATAGTATTACACGGTTTATAGGGGGCGGGATGGTACATTTGTATGGCAGGTACCAGAAGGGGAGTTGCCAGACTTCCAGGTTTTTGTCTAAAACTTAGTCTAACTATACGTTTACTAACTACAAAATTTGGACAAGATCGCGTTGGGTATATTGGTGTTATTACACGATTTCTAAGGTAGGCAGGATGGTACATTTGTATGGCAGGTACCAGAAGGGGAGTGGACAGACTTCCAAGTTTTTGTCCAAGATTTAGTCTAACTCTACGTATACTAAATACAAAATTTGGGCAAGATGGCGTTGGGTATATTGGTGTTATTACACGATTTCTAAGGTAGGCGGGATGGTACATTTGTATGGCAGGTACCAGAAGGGGAGTTGCCAGACTTCCAAGATTTTGTCTAAAACTTAGTCTGACTATACGATTACTAACTACAAAATTTGGACAAGATCGCGTTGGGTATATTGGTGTTATTACACGATTTCTAAGTTAGGCACTATGGTACATTTGTATGGCAGGTACTAGAAGGGGAGTGGACAGACTTCCAAGTTTTTGTCCAAGATTTAGTCTAACTCTACGTATACTAAATACAAAATTTGGGCAAGATGTCGTTGGGTATATTGGTGTTATTACACGATTTCTAAGGTAGGCGGGATGGTACATTTGTATGGCAGTTACCAGAAGGGGAGCTGCCAGACTTCCAAAATTTTGTCTAAAACTTAGTCTGACTATACGATTACTAACTACAAAATTTGGACAAGATCGCGTTGGGTATATTGGTGTTATTACACGATTTCTAAGTTAGGCAGGATGGTACATTTGTATGGCAGGTACTAGAAGGGGAGTGGACAGACTTCCAAGTTTTTGTCCAAGATTTAGACTAACTCTACGTATACTAAATACAAAATTTGGGCAAGATGTCGTTGGGTATATTGGTGTTATTACACGATTTCTAAGGTAGGCGGGATGGTACATTTGTATGGCAGTTACCAGAAGGGGAGTTGCCAGACTTCCAAGTTTTTGTCTAAAACTTAGTCTAACTATACGATTACTAACTACAAAATTTGGGCAAGATCGCGTTGGGTATATTGGTGTTATTACACGATTTCTAAGGTAGGCGGGATGGTACATTTGTATGGCAGGTACCAGAAGGGGAGTTGCCAGACTTCCAAGTTTTTGTCCAAAACTTAGTCTAACTATACGTTTACTAAATACAAAATTTGGACAAGATCGCGTTGGGTATATTGGTGTTATTACACGATTTCTAAGGTAGGCGGGATGGTACATTTGTATGGCAGGTACCAGAAGGGGACTGGACAGACTTCCAAGTTTTTGTCGAAGATTAAGTCTAACTATACGTATACTAAATACAAAATTTGGGCAAGATGTCGTTGGGTATATTGGTGTTATTACACGATTTCTAAGGTAGGCGGGATGGTACATTTGTATGGCAGGTACCAGAAGGGGAGTTGCCAGACTTCCAAGTTTTTGTCCAAAACTTAGTCTAACTATACGTTTACTAAATACAAAATTTGGACAAGATCGCGTTGGGTATATTGGTGTTATTACACGATTTCTAAGGTAGGCGGGATGGTACATTTGTATGGCAGGTACCAGAAGGGGAGTCGCCAGACTTCCAAGTTTTTGTCTAAAACTTAGTCTAACTATACGTTTACTAACTACAAAATTTGGACAAGATGTCGTTGGGTATATTGGTGTTATTACACGATTTCTAAGGTAGGCGGGATGATACATTTGTATGGTAGGTACCAGAAGGGGAGTTGCCAGACTGCCAAGTTTTTGTCCAAAACATAGTGCAGTTATACCTTTACTAAATACGGAATTTGGGGATGATCGCGTGAGTCATGTTGATAGTATTACACGGTTTATAGTGGGCGGGATGGTACATTTGTATGGCAGGTACCAGAAGGGGAGTTGCCAGACTTCCAGGTTTTTGTCTAAAACTTAGTCTAACTATACGTTTACTAACTACAAAATTTGGACAAGATCGCGTTGGGTATATTGGTGTTATTACACGATTTCTAAGGTAGGCAGGATGGTACATTTGTATGGCAGGTACCAGAAGGGGACTGGACAGACTTCCAAGTTTTTGTCCAAGATTAAGTGTAACTATACGTATACTAAATACAAAATTCGGGCAAGATGTCGTCGGGTATATTGGTGTTATTACACGATTTCTAAGGTAGGCGGGATGGTACATTTGTATGGCAGGTACCAGAAGGGGAGTTGCCAGACTTCCAAGTTTTTGTCCAAAACTTTGTCTGACTATACGTTTACTAAATACAAAATTTGGACAAGATCGCGTTGGGTATATTTGTGTTATTACACGATTTCTAAGGTAGGCGGGATGGTACATTTGTATGGGAGGTACCAGAAGGGGAGTTGCCAGACTTCCAATTTTTTGTCTAAAACTTAGTCTAACTATACGATTACTAACTACAAAATTTGGGCAAGATCGCGTTGGGTATATTGGTGTTATTACACGATTTATAAGGTAGGCAGATGGTACATTTGTATGGCAGGTACCAGAAGGGGACTGGACAGACTTCCAAGTTTTTGTCCTAGATTAAGTCTAACTATACGTATACTAAAAATAACTATTCGGGTAACATTTGGGCAAGATGTCGTCGGGTATATTGGTGTTATTACACGATTTCTAAGGTAGGCGGGATGGTACATTTGTATGGCAGGTGCCAGAAGGGGAGTTGCCAGACTTCCAAGTTTTTGTCTAAAACTTAGTCTAACTATACGATTACTAACTACAAAATTTGGACAAGATCGCGTTGGGTATATTTGTGTTATTACACGATTTCTAAGGTAGGCGGGATGGTACATTTGTATGGGAGGTACCAGAAGGGGAGTTGCCAGACTTCCAATTTTTTGTCTAAAACTTAGTCTAACTATACGATTACTAACTACAACGTAACTATACGTATACTAAAAATAACTATTCGGGTAACATTTGGGCAAGATGTCGTCGGGTATATTGGTGTTATTACACGATTTCTAAGGTAGGCGGGATGGTACATTTGTATGGCAGGTGCCAGAAGGGGAGTTGCCAGACTTCCAAGTTTTTGTCTAAAACTTAGTCTAACTATACGATTACTAACTACAAAATTTGGGCACGATCGCGTTGGGTATATTGGTGTTATTACACGATTTCTAAGGTAGGCAGGATGGTACATTTGTATGGCAGGTACCAGAAGGGGACTGGACAGACTTCCAAGTTTTTGTCCAAGATTAAGTCTAACTATACGTATACTAAAAATAACTATTCGGGTAAAATTTGGGCAAGATGTCGTCGGGTATATTGGTGTTATTACACGATTTCTAAGGTAGGCGGGATGGTACATTTGTATGGCAGGTACCAGAAGGGGAGTTGCCAGACTGCCAAGTTTTTGTCCAAAACATAGTGCAGTTATACCTTTACTAAATACGGAATTTGGGGAAGATCGCGTTAGTCATGTTGATAGTATTACACGGTTTATAGGGGGCGGGATGGTACATTTGTATGGCAGGTACCAGAAGGGGAGTTGCCAGACTTCCAAGTTTTTGTCTAAAACTTAGTCTAACTATACGATTACTAACTACAAAATTTGGGCAAGATCGCGTTGGGTATATTGGTGTTATTACACGATTTCTAAGGTAGGCAGGATGGTACATTTGTATGGCAGGTACCAGAAGGGGACTGGACAGACTTCCAAGTTTTTGTCCAAGATTAAGTCTAACTATACGTATACTAAATACAAAATTTGGGAAAGATGTCGTTGGGTATATTGGTGTTATAACACGATTTCTAAGGTAGGCGGGATGGTACATTTGTATGGCAGGTACCAGAAGGGGAGTTGCCAGACTTCCAAGATTTTGTCTAAAACTTAGTCTGACTATACGATTACTAACTACAAAATTTGGGCAAGATCGCGTTGGGTATATTGGTGTTATTACACGATTTCTAAGGTAGGCAGGATGGTACATTTGTATGGCAGGTACCAGAAGGGGAGTTGCCAGACTTCCAAGATTTTGTCTAAAACTTAGTCTGACTATACGATTACTAACTACAAAATTTGGACAAGATCGCGTTGGGTATATTGGTGTTATTACACGATTTCTAAGGTAGGCAGATGGTACATTTGTATGGCAGGTACCAGAAGGGGACTGGACAGACTTCCAAGTTTTTGTCCTAGATTAAGTCTAACTATACGTATACTAAAAATAACTATTCGGGTAAAATTTGGGCAAGATGTCGTCGGGTATATTGGTGTTATTACACGATTTCTAAGGTAGGCGGGATGGTACATTTGTATGGCAGGTACCAGAAGGGGAGTTGCCAGACTTCCAAGATTTTGTCTAAAACTTAGTCTGACTATACGATTACTAACTACAAAATTTGGACAAGATCGCGTTGGGTATATTGGTGTTATTACACGATTTATAAGGTAGGCAGGATGGTACATTTGTATGGCAGGTACCAGAAGGGGACTGGACAGACTTCCAAGTTTTTGTCCAAGATTAAGTCTAACTATACGTATACTAAATACAAAATTTGGGCAAGATGTCGTTGGGTATATTGGTGTTATTACACGATTTCTAAGGTAGGCGGGATGGTACATTTGTATGGCAGGTACCAGAAGGGGAGTTGCCAGACTTCCAAGATTTTGTCTAAAACTTAGTCTGACTATACGATTACTAACTACAAAATTTGGACAAGATCGCGTTGGGTATATTGGTGTTATTACACGATTTATAAGGTAGGCAGGATGGTACATTTGTATGGCAGGTACCAGAAGGGGACTGGACAGACTTCCAAGTTTTTGTCCAAGATTAAGTCTAACTATACGTATACTAAATACAAAATTTGGGCAAGATGTCGTTGGGTATATTGGTGTTATTACACGATTTCTAAGGTAGGCGGGATGGTACATTTGTATGGCAGGTACCAGAAGGGGAGTGGACAGACTTCCAAGTTTTTGTCCAAGATTTAGTCTAACTCTACGTATACTAACTACAAAATTTGGGCAAGATCGCGTTGGGTATATTGGTGTTATTACACGATTTCTAAGGTAGGCAGGATGGTACATTTGTATGGCAGGTACCAGAAGGGGACTGGACAGACTTCCAAGTTTTTGTCCAAGATTAAGTCTAACTATACGTATACTAAATACAAAATTCGGGCAAGATGTCGTTTGGTATATTGGTGTTATTACACGATTTCTAAGGTAGGCAGGATGGTACATTTGTATGGCAGGTACCAGAAGGGGACTGGACAGACTTCCAAGTTTTTGTCCAAGATTAAGTCTAACTATACGTATACTAAAAATAACTATTCGGGTAACATTTGGGCAAGATGTCGTCGGGTATATTGGTGTTATTACACGATTTCTAAGGTAGGCAGGATGGTACATTTGTATGGCAGGTACCAGAAGGGGACTGGACAGACTTACAAGTTTTTGTCCAAGATTAAGTCTAACAATACGTATACTAAAAATAACTATTCGGGTAAAATTTGGGCAAGATGTCGTCGCGTATATTGGTGTTATTACACGATTTCTAAGGTAGGCGGGATGGTAAATTTGTATGGCAGGTACCAGAAGGGGAGTTGCCAGACTTCCAAGTTTTTGTCTAAAACTTAGTCTAACTATACGATTACTAACTACAAAATTTGGGCAAGATCGCGTTGGGTATATTGGTGTTATTACACGATTTCTAAGGTAGGCAGATGGTACATTTGTATGGCAGGTACCAGAAGGGGACTGGACAGACTTCCAAGTTTTTGTCCTAGATTAAGTCTAACTATACGTATACTAAAAATAACTATTCGGGTAAAATTTGGGCAAGATGTCGTCGGGTATATTGGTGTTATTACACGATTTCTAAGGTAGGCGGGATGGTACATTTGTATGGCAGGTACCAGAAGGGGAGTTGCCAGACTTCCAAGATTTTGTCTAAAACTTAGTCTGACTATACGATTACTAACTACAAAATTTGGGCAAGATCGCGTTGGGTATATTGGTGTTATTACACGATTTCTAAGGTAGGCAGGATGGTACATTTGTATGACAGGTACCAGAAGGGGACTGGACAGACTTCCAAGTTTTTGTCCAAGATTAAGTCTAACTATACGTATACTAAATACAAAATTTGGGCAAGATGTCGTTGGGTATATTGGTGTTATAACACGATTTCTAAGGTAGGCGGGATGGTACATTTGTATGGCAGGTACCAGAAGGGGAGTTGCCAGACTTCCAAGATTTTGTCTAAAACTTAGTCTGACTATACGATTACTAACTACAAAATTTGGGCAAGATCGCGTTGGGTATATTGGTGTTATTACACGATTTCTAAGGTACCAGAAGGGGACTGGACAGACTTCCAAGTTTTTGTCCAAGATTAAGTCTAACTATACGTATACTAAATACAAAATTTGGGCAAGATGTCGTTGGGTATATTGGTGTTATTACACGATTTCTAAGGTAGGCGGGATGGTACATTTGTATGGCAGGTACCAGAAGGGGAGTTGCCAGACTTCCAAGATTTTGTCTAAAACTTAGTCTGACTATACGATTACTAACTACAAAATTTGGACAAGATCGCGTTGGGTATATTGGTGTTATTACACGATTTCTAAGGTAGGCAGGATGGTACATTTGTATGGCAGGTACCAGAAGGGGAGTTGCCAGACTTCCAATTTTTTGTCTAAAACTTAGTCTAACTATACGATTACTAACTACAAAATTTCGGCACGATCGCGTTGGGTGTATTGGTGTTATTACACGATTTCCAAGGTAGGCGGGATGGTACATTTGTATGGCAGGTACCAGAAGGGGAGTGGACAGACTTCCAAGTTTTTGTCCAAGATTTAGTCTAACTCTACGTATACTAACTACAAAATTTGGGCAAGATCGCGTTGGGTATATTGGTGTTATTACACGATTTCTAAGGTAGGCAGGATGGTACATTTGTATGGCAGGTACCAGAAGGGGACTGGACAGACTTCCAAGTTTTTGTCCAAGATTAAGTCTAACTATACGTATACTAAATACAAAATTCGGGCAAGATGTCGTGGGGTATATTGGTGTTATTACACGATTTCTAAGGTAGGCGGGATGGTACATTTGTATGGCAGGTACCAGAAGGGGAGTTGCCAGACTTCCAAGTTTTTGTCCAAAACTTAGTCTGACTATACGTTTACTAAATACAAAATTTGGACAAGATCGCGTTGGGTATATTTGTGTTATTACACGATTTCTAAGGTAGGCGGGATGGTACATTTGTATGGGAGGTACCAGAAGGGGAGTTGCCAGACTTCCAAGTTTTTGTCTAAAACTTAGTCTAACTATACGATTGCTAACTACAAAATTTGGGCAAGATCGCGTTGGGTATATTGGTGTTATTACACGATTTCTAAGGTAGGCAGATGGTACATTTGTATGGCAGGTACCAGAAGGGGACTGGACAAACTTCCAAGTTTTTGTCCTAGATTAAGTCTAACTATACGTATACTAAAAATAACTATTCGGGTAACATTTGGGCAAGATGTCGTCGGGTATATTGGTGTTATTACACGATTTCTAAGGTAGGCGGGATGGTACATTTGTATGGCAGGTACCAGAAGGGGAGTTGCCAGACTTCCAAGTTTTTGTCTAAAACTTAGTCTAACTATACGATTACTAACTACAAAATGTGGGCACGATCGCGTTGGGTATATTGGTGTTATTACACGATTTCTAAGGTAGGCAGGATGGTACATTTGTATGGCAGGTACCAGAAGGGGACTGGACAGACTTCCAAGTTTTTGTCCAAGATTAAGTCTAACTATACGTATACTAAAAATAACTATTCGGGTAAAATTTGGGCAAGATGTCGTCGGGTATATTGGTGTTATTACACGATTTCTAAGGTAGGCGGGATGGTACATTTGTATGGCAGGTACCAGAAGGGGAGTTGCCAGACTTCCAAGTTGTTGTCTAAAACTTAGTCTAACTATACGATTACTAACTACAAAATTTGGGCAAGATCGCGTTGGGTATATTGGTGTTATTACACGATTTCTAAGGTAGGCAGATGGTACATTTGTATGGCAGGTACCAGAAGGGGACTGGACAGACTTCCAAGTTTTTGTCCTAGATTAAGTCTAACTATACGTATACTAAAAATAACTATTCGGGTAAAATTTGGGCAAGATGTCGTCGGGTATATTGGTGTTATTACACGATTTCTAAGGTAGGCGGGATGGTACATTTGTATGGCAGGTACCAGAAGGGGAGTTGCCAGACTCCCAAGTTTTTGTCCGAAACAAAGTGCAGTTATACCTTTACTAAATTTTTGTCCAAGATTAAGTCTAACTATACGTATACTAAATACAAAATTTGGGCAAGATGTCGTTGGGTATATTGGTGTTATTACACGATTTCTAAGGTAGGCGGGATGGTACATTTGTATGGCAGGTACCAGAAGGGGAGTTGCCAGACTTCCAAGATTTTGTCTAAAACTTAGTCTGACTATACGATTACTAACTACAAAATTTGGACAAGATCGCGTTGGGTATATTGGTGTTATTACACGATTTATAAGGTAGGCAGGATGGTACATTTGTATGGCAGGTACCAGAAGGGGACTGGACAGACTTCCAAGTTTTTGTCCAAGATTAAGTCTAACTATACGTATACTAAATACAAAATTTGGGCAAGATGTCGTTGGGTATATTGGTGTTATTACACGATTTCTAAGGTAGGCGGGATGGTACATTTGTATGGCAGGTACCAGAAGGGGAGTGGACAGACTTCCAAGTTTTTGTCCAAGATTTAGTCTAACTCTACGTATACTAACTACAAAATTTGGGCAAGATCGCGTTGGGTATATTGGTGTTATTACACGATTTCTAAGGTAGGCAGGATGGTACATTTGTATGGCAGGTACCAGAAGGGGACTGGACAGACTTCCAAGTTTTTGTCCAAGATTAAGTCTAACTATACGTATACTAAATACAAAATTCGGGCAAGATGTCGTTTGGTATATTGGTGTTATTACACGATTTCTAAGGTAGGCAGGATGGTACATTTGTATGGCAGGTACCAGAAGGGGACTGGACAGACTTCCAAGTTTTTGTCCAAGATTAAGTCTAACTATACGTATACTAAAAATAACTATTCGGGTAACATTTGGGCAAGATGTCGTCGGGTATATTGGTGTTATTACACGATTTCTAAGGTAGGCAGGATGGTACATTTGTATGGCAGGTACCAGAAGGGGACTGGACAGACTTACAAGTTTTTGTCCATGATTAAGTCTAACAATACGTATACTAAAAATAACTATTCGGGTAAAATTTGGGCAAGATGTCGTCGCGTATATTGGTGTTATTACACGATTTCTAAGGTAGGCGGGATGGTAAATTTGTATGGCAGGTACCAGAAGGGGAGTTGCCAGACTTCCAAGTTTTTGTCTAAAACTTAGTCTAACTATACGATTACTAACTACAAAATTTGGGCAAGATCGCGTTGGGTATATTGGTGTTATTACACGATTTCTAAGGTAGGCAGATGGTACATTTGTATGGCAGGTACCAGAAGGGGACTGGACAGACTTCCAAGTTTTTGTCCTAGATTAAGTCTAACTATACGTATACTAAAAATAACTATTCGGGTAAAATTTGGGCAAGATGTCGTCGGGTATATTGGTGTTATTACACGATTTCTAAGGTAGGCGGGATGGTACATTTGTATGGCAGGTACCAGAAGGGGAGTTGCCAGACTTCCAAGATTTTGTCTAAAACTTAGTCTGACTATACGATTACTAACTACAAAATTTGGGCAAGATCGCGTTGGGTATATTGGTGTTATTACACGATTTCTAAGGTAGGCAGGATGGTACATTTGTATGACAGGTACCAGAAGGGGACTGGACAGACTTCCAAGTTTTTGTCCAAGATTAAGTCTAACTATACGTATACTAAATACAAAATTTGGGCAAGATGTCGTTGGGTATATTGGTGTTATAACACGATTTCTAAGGTAGGCGGGATGGTACATTTGTATGGCAGGTACCAGAAGGGGAGTTGCCAGACTTCCAAGATTTTGTCTAAAACTTAGTCTGACTATACGATTACTAACTACAAAATTTGGGCAAGATCGCGTTGGGTATATTGGTGTTATTACACGATTTCTAAGGTACCAGAAGGGGACTGGACAGACTTCCAAGTTTTTGTCCAAGATTAAGTCTAACTATACGTATACTAAATACAAAATTTGGGCAAGATGTCGTTGGGTATATTGGTGTTATTACACGATTTCTAAGGTAGGCGGGATGGTACATTTGTATGGCAGGTACCAGAAGGGGAGTGGACAGACTTCCAAGTTTTTGTCCAAGATTTAGTCTAACTCTACGTATACTAACTACAAAATTTGGGCAAGATCGCGTTGGGTATATTGGTGTTATTACACGATTTCTAAGGTAGGCAGGATGGTACATTTGTATGGCAGGTACCAGAAGGGGACTGGACAGACTTCCAAGTTTTTGTCCAAGATTAAGTCTAACTATACGTATACTAAATACAAAATTCGGGCAAGATGTCGTTTGGTATATTGGTGTTATTACACGATTTCTAAGGTAGGCAGGATGGTACATTTGTATGGCAGGTACCAGAAGGGGACTGGACAGACTTCCAAGTTTTTGTCCAAGATTAAGTCTAACTATACGTATACTAAAAATAACTATTCGGGTAACATTTGGGCAAGATGTCGTCGGGTATATTGGTGTTATTACACGATTTCTAAGGTAGGCAGGATGGTACATTTGTATGGCAGGTACCAGAAGGGGACTGGACAGACTTACAAGTTTTTGTCCAAGATTAAGTCTAACAATACGTATACTAAAAATAACTATTCGGGTAAAATTTGGGCAAGATGTCGTCGCGTATATTGGTGTTATTACACGATTTCTAAGGTAGGCGGGATGGTAAATTTGTATGGCAGGTACCAGAAGGGGAGTTGCCAGACTTCCAAGTTTTTGTCTAAAACTTAGTCTAACTATACGATTACTAACTACAAAATTTGGGCAAGATCGCGTTGGGTATATTGGTGTTATTACACGATTTCTAAGGTAGGCAGATGGTACATTTGTATGGCAGGTACCAGAAGGGGACTGGACAGACTTCCAAGTTTTTGTCCTAGATTAAGTCTAACTATACGTATACTAAAAATAACTATTCGGGTAAAATTTGGGCAAGATGTCGTCGGGTATATTGGTGTTATTACACGATTTCTAAGGTAGGCGGGATGGTACATTTGTATGGCAGGTACCAGAAGGGGAGTTGCCAGACTTCCAAGATTTTGTCTAAAACTTAGTCTGACTATACGATTACTAACTACAAAATTTGGGCAAGATCGCGTTGGGTATATTGGTGTTATTACACGATTTCTAAGGTAGGCAGGATGGTACATTTGTATGACAGGTACCAGAAGGGGACTGGACAGACTTCCAAGTTTTTGTCCAAGATTAAGTCTAACTATACGTATACTAAATACAAAATTTGGGCAAGATGTCGTTGGGTATATTGGTGTTATAACACGATTTCTAAGGTAGGCGGGATGGTACATTTGTATGGCAGGTACCAGAAGGGGAGTTGCCAGACTTCCAAGATTTTGTCTAAAACTTAGTCTGACTATACGATTACTAACTACAAAATTTGGGCAAGATCGCGTTGGGTATATTGGTGTTATTACACGATTTCTAAGGTACCAGAAGGGGACTGGACAGACTTCCAAGTTTTTGTCCAAGATTAAGTCTAACTATACGTATACTAAATACAAAATTTGGGCAAGATGTCGTTGGGTATATTGGTGTTATTACACGATTTCTAAGGTAGGCGGGATGGTACATTTGTATGGCAGGTACCAGAAGGGGAGTTGCCAGACTTCCAAGATTTTGTCTAAAACTTAGTCTGACTATACGATTACTAACTACAAAATTTGGACAAGATCGCGTTGGGTATATTGGTGTTATTACACGATTTCTAAGGTAGGCAGGATGGTACATTTGTATGGCAGGTACCAGAAGGGGAGTTGCCAGACTTCCAATTTTTTGTCTAAAACTTAGTCTAACTATACGATTACTAACTACAAAATTTCGGCACGATCGCGTTGGGTGTATTGGTGTTATTACACGATTTCTAAGGTAGGCGGGATGGTACATTTGTATGGCAGGTACCAGAAGGGGAGTGGACAGACTTCCAAGTTTTTGTCCAAGATTTAGTCTAACTCTACGTATACTAACTACAAAATTTGGGCAAGATCGCGTTGGGTATATTGGTGTTATTACACGATTTCTAAGGTAGGCAGGATGGTACATTTGTATGGCAGGTACCAGAAGGGGACTGGACAGACTTCCAAGTTTTTGTCCAAGATTAAGTCTAACTATACGTATACTAAATACAAAATTCGGGCAAGATGTCGTGGGGTATATTGGTGTTATTACACGATTTCTAAGGTAGGCGGGATGGTACATTTGTATGGCAGGTACCAGAAGGGGAGTTGCCAGACTTCCAAGTTTTTGTCCAAAACTTAGTCTGACTATACGTTTACTAAATACAAAATTTGGACAAGATCGCGTTGGGTATATTTGTGTTATTACACGATTTCTAAGGTAGGCGGGATGGTACATTTGTATGGGAGGTACCAGAAGGGGAGTTGCCAGACTTCCAAGTTTTTGTCTAAAACTTAGTCTAACTATACGATTGCTAACTACAAAATTTGGGCAAGATCGCGTTGGGTATATTGGTGTTATTACACGATTTCTAAGGTAGGCAGATGGTACATTTGTATGGCAGGTACCAGAAGGGGACTGGACAAACTTCCAAGTTTTTGTCCTAGATTAAGTCTAACTATACGTATACTAAAAATAACTATTCGGGTAACATTTGGGCAAGATGTCGTCGGGTATATTGGTGTTATTACACGATTTCTAAGGTAGGCGGGATGGTACATTTGTATGGCAGGTACCAGAAGGGGAGTTGCCAGACTTCCAAGTTTTTGTCTAAAACTTAGTCTAACTATACGATTACTAACTACAAAATGTGGGCACGATCGCGTTGGGTATATTGGTGTTATTACACGATTTCTAAGGTAGGCAGGATGGTACATTTGTATGGCAGGTACCAGAAGGGGACTGGACAGACTTCCAAGTTTTTGTCCAAGATTAAGTCTAACTATACGTATACTAAAAATAACTATTCGGGTAAAATTTGGGCAAGATGTCGTCGGGTATATTGGTGTTATTACACGATTTCTAAGGTAGGCGGGATGGTACATTTGTATGGCAGGTACCAGAAGGGGAGTTGCCAGACTTCCAAGTTGTTGTCTAAAACTTAGTCTAACTATACGATTACTAACTACAAAATTTGGGCAAGATCGCGTTGGGTATATTGGTGTTATTACACGATTTCTAAGGTAGGCAGATGGTACATTTGTATGGCAGGTACCAGAAGGGGACTGGACAGACTTCCAAGTTTTTGTCCTAGATTAAGTCTAACTATACGTATACTAAAAATAACTATTCGGGTAAAATTTGGGCAAGATGTCGTCGGGTATATTGGTGTTATTACACGATTTCTAAGGTAGGCGGGATGGTACATTTGTATGGCAGGTACCAGAAGGGGAGTTGCCAGACTCCCAAGTTTTTGTCCGAAACAAAGTGCAGTTATACCTTTACTAAATACTTAATTTGGGGAAGATCGCGTGAGTCATGTTGATAGTATTACACGGTTTATAAGATCGCGTTGGGTATATTGGTGCTATTACACGATTTCTAAGGTAGGCGGGATGGTACATTTGTATGGGAGATACCAGAAGTGGAGTTGCCAGACTGCCAAGTTTTTGTCCAAAACATAGTGCAGTTATACCTTTACTAAATACGGAATTTGGGGAAGATCGCGTTAGTCATGTTGATAGTATTACACGGTTTATAGGGGGCGGGATGGTACATTTGTATGGCAGGTACCAGAAGGGGAGTTGCCAGACTTCCAATTTTTTGTCTAAAACTTAGTCTAACTATACGATTACTAACTACAAAATTTGGGCACGATCGCGTTGGGTATATTGGTGTTATTACACGATTTCTAAGGTAGGCAGGATGGTACATTTGTATGGCAGGTACCAGAAGGGGACTGGACAGACTTCCAAGTTTTTGTCCAAAATTAAGTCTAACTATACGTATACTAAAAATAACTATTCGGGTAAAATTTGGGCAAGATGTCGTCGGGTATATTGGTGTTATTACACGATTTCTAAGGTAGGCGGGATGGTACATTTGTATGGCAGGTACCAGAAGGGGAGTTGCCAGACTCCCAAGTTTTTGTCCGAAACAAAGTGCAGTTATACCTTTACTAAATACTTAATTTGGGGAAGATCGCGTGAGTCATGTTGATAGTATTACACGGTTTATAAGATCGCGTTGGGTATATTGGTGCTATTACACGATTTCTAAGGTAGGCGGGATGGTACATTTGTATGGGAGATACCAGAAGTGGAGTTGCCAGACTGCCAAGTTTTTGTCCAAAACATAGTGCAGTTATACCTTTACTAAATACGGAATTTGGGGAAGATCGCGTTAGTCATGTTGATAGTATTACACGGTTTATAGGGGGCGGGATGGTACATTTGTATGGCAGGTACCAGAAGGGGAGTTGCCAGACTTCCAAGTTTTTGTCTAAAACTTAGTCTAACTATACGATTACTAACTACAAAATTTGGGCAAGATCGCGTTGGGTATATTGGTGTTATTACACGATTTCTAAGGTAGGCAGGATGGTACATTTGTATGGCAGGTACCAGAAGGGGACTGGACAGACTTCCAAGTTTTTGTCCAAGATTAAGTCTAACTATACGTATACTAAATACAAAATTTGGGCAAGATGTCGTTGGGTATATTGGTGTTATAACACGATTTCTAAGGTAGTCGGGATGGTACATTTGTATGGCAGGTACCAGAAGGGGAGTTGCCAGACTTCCAAGATTTTGTCTAAAACTTAGTCTGACTATACGATTACTAACTACAAAATTTGGGCAAGATCGCGTTGGGTATATTGGTGTTATTACACGATTTCTAAGGTAGGCAGGATGGTACATTTGTATGGCAGGTACCAGAAGGGGACTGGACAGACTTCCAAGTTTTTGTTCAAGATTAAGTCTAACTATACGTATACTAAATACAAAATTTGGGCAAGATGTCGTTGGGTATATTGGTGTTATTACACGATTTCTAAGGTAGGCGGGATGGTACATTTGTATGGCAGGTACCAGAAGGGGACTGGACAGACTTCCAAGTTTTCGTCCAAGATTAAGTCTAACTATACGTATACTAAATACAAAATTTGGGCAAGATGTCGTTGGGTATATTGGTGTTATTACACGATTTCTAAGGTAGGCGGGATGGTACATTTGTATGGCAGGTACCAGAAGGGGAGTGGACAGACTTCCAAGTTTTTGTCCAAAACTTAGTCTGACTATACGTTTACTAAATACAAAATTTGGACAAGATCGCGTTGGGTATATTTGTGTTATTACACGATTTCTAAGGTAGGCGGGATGGTACATTTGTATGGGAGGTACCAGAAGGGGAGTTGCCAGACTTCCAAGTTTTTGTCTAAAACTTAGTCTAACTATACGATTGCTAACTACAAAATTTGGGCAAGATCGCGTTGGGTATATTGGTGTTATTACACGATTTCTAAGGTAGGCAGATGGTACATTTGTATGGCAGGTACCAGAAGGGGACTGGACAGACTTCCAAGTTTTTGTCCAAGATTAAGTCTAACTATACGTATACTAAATACAAAATTTGGGCAAGATGTCGTTGGGTATATTGGTGTTATTACACGATTTCTAAGGTAGGCGGGATGGTACATTTGTATGGCAGGTACCAGAAGGGGAGTGGACAGACTTCCAAGTTTTTGTCCAAAACTTAGTCTGACTATACGATTGCTAACTACAAAATTTGGGCAAGATCGCGTTGGGTATATTGGTGTTATTACACGATTTCTAAGGTAGGCAGATGGTACATTTGTATGGCAGGTACCAGAAGGGGAGTTGCCAGACTTCCAAGATTTTGTCTAAAACTTAGTCTGACTATACGATTACTAACTACAAAATTTGGGCAAGATCGCGTTGGGTATATTGGTGTTATTACACGATTTCTAAGGTAGGCAGGATGGTACATTTGTATGGCAGGTACCAGAAGGGGACTGGACAGACTTCCAAGTTTTTGTCCAAGATTAAGTCTAACTATACGTATACTAAATACAAAATTTGGGCAAGATGTCGTTGGGTATATTGGTGTTATTACACGATTTCTAAGGTAGGCGGGATGGTACATTTGTATGGCAGGTACCAGAAGGGGACTGGACAGACTTCCAAGTTTTTGTCCAAGATTAAGTCTAACTCTACGTATACTAACTACAAAATTTGGGCAAGATCGCGTTGGGTATATTGGTGTTATTACACGATTTCTAAGGTAGGCAGGATGGTACATTTGTATGGCAGGTACCAGAAGGGGACTGGACAGACTTCCAAGTTTTTGTCCAAGATTAAGTCTAACTATACGTATACTAAATACAAAATTCGGGCAAGATGTCGTCGGGTATATTGGTGTTATTACACGATTTCTAAGGTAGGCGGGATGGTACATTTGTATGGCAGGTACCAGAAGGGGAGTTGCCAGACTTCCAAGTTTTTGTCCAAAACTTAGTCTGACTATACGTTTACTAAATACAAAATTTGGACAAGATCGCGTTGGGTATATTTGTGTTATTACACGATTTCTAAGGTAGGCGGGATGGTACATTTGTATGGGAGGTACCAGAAGGGGAGTTGCCAGACTTCCAAGTTTTTGTCTAAAACTTAGTCTAACTATACGATTGCTAACTACAAAATTTGGGCAAGATCGCGTTGGGTATATTGGTGGTATTACACGATTTCTAAGGTAGGCAGATGGTACATTTGTATGGCAGGTACCAGAAGGGGACTGGACAGACTTCCAAGTTTTTGTCCTAGATTAAGTCTAACTATACGTATACTAAAAATAACTATTCGGGTAACATTTGGGCAAGATGTCGTCGGGTATATTGGTGTTATTACACGATTTCTAAGGTAGGCGGGATGGTACATTTGTATGGCAGGTACCAGAAGGGGAGTTGCCAGACTTCCAAGTTTTTGTCTAAAACTTAGTCTAACTATACGATTACTAACTACAAAATTTGGGCAAGATCGCGTTGGGTATATTGGTGTTATTACACGATTTCTAAGGTAGGCAGGATGGTACATTTGTATGGCAGGTACCAGAAGGGGACTGGACAGACTTCCAAGTTTTTGTCCAAGATTAAGTCTAACTATACGTATACTAAATACAAAATTTGGGCAAGATGTCGTTGGGTATATTGGTGTTATTACACGATTTCTAAGGTAGGCGGGATGGTACATTTGTATGGCAGGTACCAGAAGGGGAATGGACAGACTTCCAAGTTTTTGTCCAAGATTTAGTCTAACTCTACGTATACTAACTACAAAATTTGGGCAAGATCGCGTTGGGTATATTGGTGTTATTACACGATTTCTAAGGTAGGCAGGATGGTACATTTGTATGGCAGGTACCAGAAGGGGACTGGACAGACTTCCAAGTGTTTGTCCAAGATTAAGTCTAACTATACGTATACTAAATACAAAATTCGGGCAAGATGTCGTGGGGTATATTGGTGTTATTACACGATTTCTAAGGTAGGCGGGATGGTACATTTGTATGGCAGGTACCAGAAGGGGAGTTGCCAGACTTCCAAGTTTTTTGTCCAAAACTTAGTCTGACTATACGTTTACTAAATACAAAATTTGGACAAGATCGCGTTTTGTATATTTGTGTTATTACACGATTTCTAAGGTAGGCGGGATGGTACATTTGTATGGGAGGTACCAGAAGGGGAGTTGCCAGACTTCCAAGTTTTTGTCTAAAACTTAGTCTATCTATACGATTGCTAACTACAAAATTTGGGCAAGATCGCGTTGGGTATATTGGTGTTATTACACGATTTCTAAGGTAGGCAGATGGTACATTTGTATGGCAGGTACCAGAAGGGGACTGGACAGACTTCCAAGTTTTTGTCCTAGATTAAGTCTAACTATACGTATACTAAAAATAACTATTCGGGTAACATTTGGGCAAGATGTCGTCGGGTATATTGGTGTTATTACACGATTTCTAAGGTAGGCGGGATGGTACATTTGTATGGCAGGTACCAGAAGGGGAGTTGCCAGACTGCCAAGTTTTTGTCCGAAACAAAGTGCAGTTATACCTTTACTAAATACTTAATTTGGGGAAGATCGCGTGAGTCATGTTGATAGTATTACACGGTTTATAAGATCGCGTTGGGTATATTGGTGCTATTACACGATTTCTAAGGTAGGCGGGATGGTACATTTGTATGGGAGATACCAGAAGTGGAGTTGCCAGACTGCCAAGTTTTTGTCCAAAACATAGTGCAGTTATACCTTTACTAAATACGGAATTTGGGGAAGATCGCGTTAGTCATGTTGATAGTATTACACGGTTTATAGGGGGCGGGATGGTACATTTGTATGGCAGGTACCAGAAGGGGAGTTGCCAGACTTCCAATTTTTTGTCTAAAACTTAGTCTAACTATACGATTACTAACTAAAAAATTTGGGCACGATCGCGTTGGGTATATTGGTGTTATTACACGATTTCTAAGGTAGGCAGGATGGTACATTTGTATGGCAGGTACCAGAAGGGGACTGGACAGACTTCCAAGTTTTTGTCCAAGATTAAGTCTAACTATACGTATACTAAAAATAACTATTCGGGTAAAATTTGGGCAAGATGTCGTCGGGTATATTGGTGTTATTACACGATTTCTAAGGTAGGCGGGATGGTACATTTGTATGGCAGGTACCAGAAGGGGAGTTGCCAGACTTCCAAGTTTTTGTCCGAAACAAAGTGCAGTTATACCTTTACTAAATACTTAATTTGGGGAAGATCGCGTGAGTCATGTTGATAGTATTACACGGTTTATAAGATCGCGTTGGGTATATTGGTGCTATTACACGATTTCTAAGGTAGGCGGGATGGTACATTTGTATGGGAGATACCAGAAGTGGAGTTGCCAGACTGCCAAGTTTTTGTCCAAAACATAGTGCAGTTATACCTTTACTAAATACGGAATTTGGGGAAGATCGCGTTAGTCATGTTGATAGTATTACACGGTTTATAGGGGGCGGGATGGTACATTTGTATGGCAGGTACCAGAAGGGGAGTTGCCAGACTTCCAAGTTTTTGTCTAAAACTTAGTCTAACTATACGATTACTAACTACAAAATTTGGGCAAGATCGCGTTGGGTATATTGGTGTTATTACACGATTTCTAAGGTAGGCAGGATGGTACATTTGTATGGCAGGTACCAGAAGGGGACTGGACAGACTTCCAAGTTTTTGTCCAAGATTAAGTCTAACTATACGTATACTAAATACAAAATTTGGGCAAGATGTCGTTGGGTATATTGGTGTTATAACACGATTTCTAAGGTAGGCGGGATGGTACATTTGTATGGCAGGTACCAGAAGGGGAGTTGCCAGACTTCCAAGATTTTGTCTAAAACTTAGTCCGACTATACGATTACTAACTACAAAATTTGGGCAAGATCGCGTTGGGTATATTGGTGTTATTACACGATTTCTAAGGTAGGCAGGATGGTACATTTGTATGGCAGGTACCAGAAGGGGACTGGACAGACTTCCAAGTTTTTGTCCAAGATTAAGTCTAACTATACGTATACTAAATACAAAATTTGGGCAAGATGTCGTTGGGTATATTGGTGTTATTACACGATTTCTAAGGTAGGCAGGATGGTACATTTGTATGGCAGGTACCAGAAGGGGACTGGACAGACTTCCAAGTTTTTGTCCAAGATTAAGTCTAACTATACGTATACTAAATACAAAATTCGGGCAAGATGTCGTGGGGTATATTGGTGTTATTACACGATTTCTAAGGTAGGCGGGATGGTACATTTGTATGGCAGGTACCAGAAGGGGACTGGACAGACTTCCATGTTTTTGTCCAAGATTAAGTCTAACTATACGTATACTAAATACAAAATTCGGGCAAGATGTCGTGGGGTATATTGGTGTTATTACACGATTTCTAAGGTAGGCGGGATGGTACATTTGTATGGCAGGTACGAGAAGGGGAGTTGCCAGACTTCCAAGTTTTTGTCCAAAACTTAGTCTAACTATACGATTGCTAACTACAAAATTTGGGCAAGATCGCGTTGGGTATATTGGTGTTATTACACGATTTCTAAGGTAGGCAGATGGTACATTTGTATGGCAGGTACCAGAAGGGGACTGGACAGACTTCCAAGTTTTTGTCCTAGATTAAGTCTAACTATACGTATACTAAAAATAACTATTCGGGTAACATTTGGGCAAGATGTCGTCGGGTATATTGGTGTTATTACACGATTTCTAAGGTAGGCGGGATGGTACATTTGTATGGCAGGTACCAGAAGGGGAGTTGCCAGACTTCCAAGTTTTTGTCTAAAACTTACTCTAACTATACGATTACTAACTACAAAATTTGGGCAAGATCGCGTTGGGTATATTGGTGTTATTACACGATTTCTAAGGTAGGCAGGATGGTACATTTGTATGGCAGGTACCAGAAGGGGACTGGACAGACTTCCAAGTTTTTGTCCAAGATTAAGTCTAACTATACGTATACTAAATACAAAATTCGGGCAAGATGTCGTGGGGTATATTGGTGTTATTACACGATTTCTAAGGTAGGCGGGATGGTACATTTGTATGGCAGGTACCAGAAGGGGACTGGACAGACTTCCATGTTTTTGTCCAAGATTAAGTCTAACTATACGTTTACTAAATACAAAATTTGGACAAGATCGCGTTGGGTATATTTGTGTTATTACACGATTTCTAAGGTAGGCGGGATGGTACATTTGTATGGGAGGTACCAGAAGGGGAGTTGCCAGACTTCCAAGTTTTTGTCTAAAACTTAGTCTAACTATACGATTGCTAACTACAAAATTTGGGCAAGATCGCGTTGGGTATATTGGTGTTATTACACGATTTCTAAGGTAGGCAGATGGTACATTTGTATGGCAGGTACCAGAAGGGGACTGGACAGACTTCCAAGTTTTTGTCCTAGATTAAGTCTAACTATACGTATACTAAAAATAACTATTCGGGTAACATTTGGGCAAGATGTCGTCGGGTATATTGGTGTTATTACACGATTTCTAAGGTAGGCGGGATGGTACATTTGTATGGCAGGTACCAGAAGGGGAGTTGCCAGACTTCCAAGTTTTTGTCTAAAACTTACTCTAACTATACGATTACTAACTACAAAATTTGGGCACGATCGCGTTGGGTATATGGGTGTTATTACACGATTTCTAAGGTAGGCAGGATGGTACATTTGTATGGCAGGTACCAGAAGGGGACTGGACAGACTTCCAAGTTTTTGTCCAAGATTAAGTCTAACTATACGTATACTAAAAATAACTATTCGGGTAAAATTTGGGCAAGATGTCGTCGGGTATATTGGTGTTATTACACGATTTCTAAGGTAGGCGGGATGGTACATTTGTATGGCAGGTACCAGAAGGGGAGTTGCCAGACTTCCAAGTTTTTGTCTAAAACTTAGTCTAACTATACGATTACTAACTACAAAATTTGGGCAAGATCGCGTTGGGTATATTGGTGTTATTACACGATTTCTAAGGTAGGCAGATGGTACATTTGTATGGCAGGTACCAGAAGGGGACTGGACAGACTTCCAAGTTTTTGTCCTAGATTAAGTCTAACTATACGTATACTAAAAATAACTATTCGGGTAAAATTTGGGCAAGATGTCGTCGGGTATATTGGTGTTATTACACGATTTCTAAGGTAGGCGGGATGGTACATTTGTATGGCAGGTACCAGAAGGGGAGTTGCCAGACTGCCAAGTTTTTGTCCGAAACAAAGTGCAGTTATACCTTTACTAAATACTTAATTTGGGGAAGATCGCGTGAGTCATGTTGATAGTATTACACGGTTTATAAGATCGCGTTGGGTATATTGGTGCTATTACACGATTTCTAAGGTAGGCGGGATGGTACATTTGTATGGGAGATACCAGAAGTGGAGTTGCCAGACTGCCAAGTTTTTGTCCAAAACATAGTGCAGTTATACCTTTACTAAATACGGAATTTGGGGAAGATCGCGTTAGTCATGTTGATAGTATTACACGGTTTATAGGGGGCGGGATGGTACATTTGTATGGCAGGTACCAGAAGGGGAGTTGCCAGACTTCCAAGTTTTTGTCTAAAACTTAGTCTAACTATACGATTACTAACTACAAAATTTGGGCACGATCGCGTTGGGTATATTGGTGTTATTACACGATTTCTAAGGTAGGCAGGATGGTACATTTGTATGGCAGGTACCAGAAGGGGACTGGACAGACTTCCAAGTTTTTGTCCAAGATTAAGTCTAACTATACGTATACTAAAAATAACTATTCGGGTAAAATTTGGGCAAGATGTCGTCGGGTATATTGGTGTTATTACACGATTTCTAAGGTAGGCGGGATGGTACATTTGTATGGCAGGTACCAGAAGGGGAGTTGCCAGACTCCCAAGTTTTTGTCCGAAACAAAGTGCAGTTATACCTTTACTAAATACTTAATTTGGGGAAGATCGCGTGAGTCATGTTGATAGTATTACACGGTTTATAAGATCGCGTTGGGTATATTGGTGCTATTACACGATTTCTAAGGTAGGCGGGATGGTACATTTGTATGGGAGATACCAGAAGTGGAGTTGCCAGACTGCCAAGTTTTTGTCCAAAACATAGTGCAGTTATACCTTTACTAAATACGGAATTTGGGGAAGATCGCGTTAGTCATGTTGATAGTATTACACGGTTTATAGGGGGCGGGATGGTACATTTGTATGGCAGGTACCAGAAGGGGAGTTGCCAGACTTCCAAGTTTTTGTCTAAAACTTAGTCTAACTATACGATTACTAACTACAAAATTTGGGCAAGATCGCGTTGGGTATATTGGTGTTATTACACGATTTCTAAGGTAGGCAGGATGGTACATTTGTATGGCAGGTACCAGAAGGGGACTGGACAGACTTCCAAGTTTTTGTCCAAGATTAAGTCTAACTATACGTATACTAAATACAAAATTTGGGCAAGATGTCGTTGGGTATATTGGTGTTATAACACGATTTCTAAGGTAGGCGGGATGGTACATTTGTATGGCAGGTACCAGAAGGGGAGTTGCCAGACTTCCAAGATTTTGTCTAAAACTTAGTCCGACTATACGATTACTAACTACAAAATTTGGGCAAGATCGCGTTGGGTATATTGGTGTTATTACACGATTTCTAAGGTAGGCAGGATGGTACATTTGTATGGCAGGTACCAGAAGGGGACTGGACAGACTTCCAAGTTTTTGTCCAAGATTAAGTCTAACTATACGTATACTAAATACAAAATTTGGGCAAGATGTCGTTGGGTATATTGGTGTTATTACACGATTTCTAAGGTAGGCAGGATGGTACATTTGTATGGCAGGTACCAGAAGGGGACTGGACAGACTTCCAAGTTTTTGTCCAAGATTAAGTCTAACTATACGTATACTAAATACAAAATTCGGGCAAGATGTCGTGGGGTATATTGGTGTTATTACACGATTTCTAAGGTAGGCGGGATGGTACATTTGTATGGCAGGTACCAGAAGGGGACTGGACAGACTTCCATGTTTTTGTCCAAGATTAAGTCTAACTATACGTATACTAAATACAAAATTTGGGCAAGATGTCGTTGGGTATATTGGTGTTATTACACGATTTCTAAGGTAGGCAGGATGGTACATTTGTATGGCAGGTACCAGAAGGGGACTGGACAGACTTCCAAGTTTTTGTCCAAAACTTAGTCTGACTATACGTTTACTAAATACAAAATTTGGACAAGATCGCGTTGGGTATATTTGTGTTATTACACGATTTCTAAGGTAGGCGGGATGGTACATTTGTATGGGAGGTACCAGAAGGGGAGTTGCCAGACTTCCAAGTTTTTGTCTAAAACTTAGTCTAACTATACGATTGCTAACTACAAAATTTGGGCAAGATCGCGTTGGGTATATTGGTGTTATTACACGATTTCTAAGGTAGGCAGATGGTACATTTGTATGGCAGGTACCAGAAGGGGACTGGACAGACTTCCAAGTTTTTGTCCAAGATTAAGTCTAACTATACGTATACTAAAAATAACTATTCGGGTAAAATTTGGGCAAGATGTCGTCGGGTATATTGGTGTTATTACACGATTTCTAAGGTAGCAGGTACCAGAAGGGGAGTTGCCAGACTTCCAAGTTTTTGTCTAAAACTTAGTCTAACTATACGATTACTAACTACAAAATTTGGGCACGATCGCGTTGGGTATATTGGTGTTATTACACGATTTCTAAGGTAGGCAGGATGGTACATTTGTATGGCAGGTACCAGAAGGGGACTGGACAGACTTCCAAGTTTTTGTCCAAGATTAAGTCTAACTATACGTATACTAAAAATAACTATTCGGGTAAAATTTGGGCAAGATGTCGTCGGGTATATTGGTGTTATTACACGATTTCTAAGGTAGGCGGGATGGTACATTTGTATGGCAGGTACCAGAAGGGGAGTTGCCAGACTTCCAAGTTTTTGTCTAAAACTTAGTCTAACCATACGATTACTAACTACAAAATTTGGGCAAGATCGCGTTGGGTATATTGGTGTTATTACACGATTTCTAAGGTAGGCAGATGGTACATTTGTATGGCAGGTACCAGAAGGGGACTGGACAGACTTCCAAGTTTTTGTCCTAGATTAAGTCTAACTATACGTATACTAAAAATAACTATTCGGGTAAAATTTGGGCAAGATGTCGTCGGGTATATTGGTGTTATTACACGATTTCTAAGGTAGGCGGGATGGTACATTTGTATGGCAGGTACCAGAAGGGGAGTTGCCAGACTGCCCAGTTTTTGTCCGAAACAAAGTGCAGTTATACCTTTACTAAATACTTAATTTGGGGAAGATCGCGTGAGTCATGTTGATAGTATTACACGGTGTATAAGATCGCGTTGGGTATATTGGTGCTATTACACGATTTCTAAGGTAGGCGGGATGGTACATTTGTATGGGATATACCAGAAGTGGAGTTGCCAGACTGCCAAGTTTTTGTCCAAAACATAGTGCAGTTATACCTTTACTAAATACGGAATTTGGGGAAGATCGCGTTAGTCATGTTGATAGTATTACACGTTTTATAGGGGGCGGGATGGTACATTTGTATGGCAGGTACCAGAAGGGGAGTTGCCAGACTTCCAAGTTTTTGTCTAAAACTTAGTCTAACTATACGATTACTAACTACAAAATTTTGGCAAGATCGCGTTGGGTATATTGGTGTTATTACACGATTTCTAAGGTAGGCAGGATGGTACATTTGTATGGCAGGTACCAGAAGGGGACTGGACAGACTTCCAAGTTTTTGTCCAAGATTAAGTCTAACTATACGTATACTAAATACAAAATTTGGGCAAGATGTCGTTGGGTATATTGGTGTTATTACACGATTTCTAAGGTAGGCGGGATGGTACATTTGTATGGCAGGTACCAGAAGGGGAGTTGCCAGACTTCCAAGATTTTGTCTAAAACTTAGTCTGACTATACTATTACTAACTACAAAATTTGGACAAGATCGCGTTGGGTATATTTGTGTTATTTCACGATTTCTAAGGTAGGCAGGATGGTACATTTGTATGGCAGGTACCAGAAGGGGAGTGGACAGACTTCCAAGTTTTTGTCCAAGATTTAGTCTAACTCTACGTATACTAAATACAAAATTTGGGCAAGATGTCGTTGGGTATATTGGTGTTATTACATGATTTCTAAGGTAGGCGGGATGGTACATTTGTATGGCAGGTACCAGAAGGGGAGTTGCCAGACTTCCAAGATTTTGTCTAAAACATAGTCTGACTATACGATTACTAACTACAAAATTTGGACAAGATCGCGCTGGGTATATTGGTGTTATTACACGATTTCTAAGGTAGGCAGGATGGTACATTTGTATGGCAGGTACCAGAAGGGGACTGGACAGACTTCCAAGTTTTTGTCCAAGATTAAGTCTAACTATACGTATACTAAATACAAAATTTGGGCAAGATGTCGTTATGTATATTGGTGTTATTACACGATTTCTAAGGTAGGCGGGATGGTACATTTGTATGGCAGGTACCAGAAGGGGAGTTGCCAGACTTCCAAGATTTTGTCTAAAACTTAGTCTGACTATACGATTACTAACTACAAAATTTGGACAAGATCGCGTTGGGTATATTGGTGTTATTACACGATTTCTAAGGTAGCCAGGATTGTACATTTGTATGGCAGGTACCAGAAGGGGAGTTGCCAGACTTCCAAGATTTTGTCTAAAACTTAGTCTGACTATACGATTACTAACTACAAAATTTGGACAAGATCGCGTTGGGTATATTGGTGTTATTACACGATTTCTAAGGTAGGCAGGATGGTACATTTGTATGGCAGGTACCAGAAGGGGAGTGGACAGACTTCCAAGTTTTTGTCCAAGATTTAGTCTAACTCTACGTATACTAACTACAAAATTTGGGCAAGATCGCGTTGGGTATATTGGTGTTATTACACGATTTCTAAGGTAGGCAGGATGGTACATTTGTATGGCAGGTACCAGAAGGGGACTGGACAGACTTCCAAGTTTTTGTCCAAGATTAAGTCTAACTATACGTATACTAAATACAAAATTTGGGCAAGATGTCGTTGGGTATATTGGTGTTATTACACGATTTCTAAGGTAGGCGGGATGGTACATTTGTATGGCAGGTACCAGAAGGGGAGTGGACAGACTTCCAAGTTTTTGTCCAAGATTTAGTCTAACTCTACGTATACTAAATACAAAATTTGGGCAAGATGTCGTTGGGTATATTGGTGTTATTACACGATTTCTAAGGTAGGCGGGATGGTACATTTGTATGGCAGGTACCAGAAGGGGAGTTGCCAGACTTCCAAGATTTTGTCTAAAACATAGTCTGACTATAGGATTACTAACTACAAAATTTGGACAAGATCGCGTTGGGTATATTGGTGTTATTACACGATTTCTAAGGTAGGCAGGATGGTACATTTGTATGGCAGGTACCAGAAGGGGAGTGGACAGACTTCTACGTATACTAAATACAAAATTTGGGCAAGATGTCGTTGGGTATATTGGTGTTATTACACGATTTCTAAGGTAGGCGGGATGGTACATTTGTATGGCAGGTACCAGAAGTGGAGTTGCCAGATTGCCAAGTTTTTGTCCAAAACATAGTGCAGTTATACCTTTACTAAATACGGAATTTGGGGAAGATCGCGTTAGTCATGTTGATAGTATTACACGGTTTATAGGGGGCGGGATGGTACATTTGTATGGCAGGTACCAGAAGGGGAGTTGCCAGACTTCCAAGTTTTTGTCTAAAACTTAGTCTAACTATTCGATTACTAACTACAAAATTTGGGCAAGATCGCGTTGGGTATATTGGTGTTATTACACGATTTCTAAGGTAGGCAGGATGGTACATTTGTATGGCAGGTACCAGAAGGGGACTGGACAGACTTCCAAGTTTTTGTCCAAGATTAAGTCTGACTATACGATTACTAACTACAAAATTTGGGCAAGATCGCGTTGGGTATATTGGTGTTATTACACGATTTCTAAGGTAGGCAGGATGGTACATTTGTATGGCAGGTACCAGAAGGGGAGTGGACAGACTTCTACGTATACTAAATACAAAATTTGGGCAAGATGTCGTTGGGTATATTGGTGTTATTACACGATTTCTAAGGTAGGCGGGATGGTACATTTGTATGGCAGGTACCAGAAGGGGAGTTGCCAGACTTCCAAGATTTTGTCTAAAACTTAGTCTGACTATACGATTACTAACTACAAAATTTGGACAAGATCGCGTTGGGTATATTGGTGTTATTACACGATTTCTAAGGTAGGCAGGATGGTACATTTGTATGGCAGGTACCAGAAGGGGAGTTTCCAGACTTCCAAGATTTTGTCTAAAACTTAGTCTGACTATACGATTACTAACTACAAAATTTGGACAAGATCGCGTTGGGTATATTTGTGTTATTTCACGATTTCTAAGGTAGGCAGGATGGTACATTTGTATGGCAGGTACCAGAAGGGGAGTGGACAGACTTCCAAGTTTTTGTCCAAGATTTAGTCTAACTCTACGTATACTAAATACAAAATTTGGGCAAGATGTCGTTGGGTATATTGGTGTTATTACACGATTTCTAAGGTAGGCGGGATGGTACATTTGTATGGCAGGTACCAGAAGGGGAGTTGCCAGACTTCCAAGATTTTGTCTAAAACATAGTCTGACTATACGATTACTAACTACAAAATTTGGACAAGATCGCGCTGGGTATATTGGTGTTATTACACGATTTCTAAGGTAGGCAGGATGGTACATTTGTATGGCAGGTACCAGAAGGGGACTGGACAGACTTCCAAGTTTTTGTCCAAGATTAAGTCTAACTATACGTATACTAAATACAAAATTTGGGCAAGATGTCGTTGGGTATATTGGTGTTATTACACGATTTCTAAGGTAGGCGGGATGGTACATTTGTATGGCAGGTACCAGAAGGGGAGTTGCCAGACTTCCAAGATTTTGTCTAAAACTTAGTCTGACTATACGATTACTAACTACAAAATTTGGACAAGATCGCGTTGGGTATATTGGTGTTATTACACGATTTCTAAGGTAGCCAGGATTGTACATTTGTATGGCAGGTACCAGAAGGGGAGTTGCCAGACTTCCAAGATTTTGTCTAAAACTTAGTCTGACTATACGATTACTAACTACAAAATTTGGACAAGATCGCGTTGGGTATATTGGTGTTATTACACGATTTCTAAGGTAGGCAGGATGGTACATTTGTATGGCAGGTACCAGAAGGGGAGTGGACAGACTTCCAAGTTTTTGTCCAAGATTTAGTCTAACTCTACGTATACTAACTACAAAATTTGGGCAAGATCGCGTTGGGTATATTGGTGTTATTACACGATTTCTAAGGTAGGCAGGATGGTACATTTGTATGGCAGGTACCAGAAGGGGACTGGACAGACTTCCAAGTTTTTGTCCAAGATTAAGTCTAACTATACGTATACTAAATACAAAATTTGGGCAAGATGTCGTTGGGTATATTGGTGTTATTACACGATTTCTAAGGTAGGCGGGATGGTACATTTGTATGGCAGGTACCAGAAGGGGAGTTGCCAGACTTCCAAGATTTTGTCCAAAACTTAGTCTGACTATACTATTACTAACTACAAAATTTGGACAAGATCGCGTTGGGTATATTTGTGTTATTTCACGATTTCTAAGGTAGGCAGGATGGTACATTTGTATGGCAGGTACCAGAAGGGGAGTGGACAGACTTCCAAGTTTTTGTCCAAGATTTAGTCTAACTCTACGTATACTAAATACAAAATTTGGGCAAGATGTCGTTGGGTATATTGGTGTTATTACACGATTTCTAAGGTAGGCGGGATGGTACATTTGTATGGCAGGTACCAGAAGGGGAGTTGCCAGACTTCCAAGATTTTGTCTAAAACTTAGTCTGACTATACGATTACTAACTACAAAATTTGGACAAGATCGCGTTGGGTATATTGGTGTTATTACACGATTTCTAAGGTAGCCAGGATTGTACATTTGTATGGCAGGTACCAGAAGGGGAGTTGCCAGACTTCCAAGATTTTGTCTAAAACTTAGTCTGACTATACGATTACTAACTACAAAATTTGGACAAGATCGCGTTGGGTATATTGGTGTTATTACACGATTTCTAAGGTAGGCAGGATGGTACATTTGTATGGCAGGTACCAGAAGGGGAGTGGACAGACTTCCAAGTTTTTGTCCAAGATTTAGTCTAACTCTACGTATACTAACTACAAAATTTGGGCAAGATCGCGTTGGGTATATTGGTGTTATTACACGATTTCTAAGGTAGGCAGGATGGTACATTTGTATGGCAGGTACCAGAAGGGGACTGGACAGACTTCCAAGTTTTTGTCCAAGATTAAGTCTAACTATACGTATACTAAATACAAAATTTGGGCAAGATGTCGTTGGGTATATTGGTGTTATTACACGATTTCTAAGGTAGGCGGGATGGTACATTTGTATGGCAGGTACCAGAAGGGGAGTTGCCAGACTTCCAAGATTTTGTCCAAAACTTAGTCTGACTATACTATTACTAACTACAAAATTTGGACAAGATCGCGTTGGGTATATTTGTGTTATTTCACGATTTCTAAGGTAGGCAGGATGGTACATTTGTATGGCAGGTACCAGAAGGGGAGTGGACAGACTTCCAAGTTTTTGTCCAAGATTTAGTCTAACTCTACGTATACTAAATACAAAATTTGGGCAAGATGTCGTTGGGTATATTGGTGTTATTACACGATTTCTAAGGTAGGCGGGATGGTACATTTGTATGGCAGGTACCAGAAGGGGAGTTGCCAGACTTCCAAGATGTTGTCTAAAACATAGTCTGACTATACGATTACTAACTACAAAATTTGGACAAGATCGCGTTGGGTATATTGGTGTTATTACACGATTTCTAAGGTAGGCAGGATGGTACATTTGTATGGCAGGTACCAGAAGGGGAGTGGACAGACTTCTACGTATACTAAATACAAAATTTGGGCAAGATGTCGTTGGGTATATTGGTGTTATTACACGATTTCTAAGGTAGGCGGGATGGTACATTTGTATGGCAGGTACCAGAAGTGGAGTTGCCAGATTGCCAAGTTTTTGTCCAAAACATAGTGCAGTTATACCTTTACTAAATACGGAATTTGGGGAAGATCGCGTTAGTCATGTTGATAGTATTACACGGTTTATAGGGGGCGGGATGGTACATTTGTATGGCAGGTACCAGAAGGGGAGTTGCCAGACTTCCAAGTTTTTGTCTAAAACTTAGTCTAACTATTCGATTACTAACTACAAAATTTGGGCAAGATCGCGTTGGGTATGTTGGTGTTATTACACGATTTCTAAGGTAGGCAGGATGGTACATTTGTATGGCAGGTACCAGAAGGGGACTGGACAGACTTCCAAGTTTTTGTCCAAGATTAAGTCTGACTATACGATTACTAACTACAAAATTTGGGCAAGATCGCGTTGGGTATATTGGTGTTATTACACGATTTCTAAGGTAGGCAGGATGGTACATTTGTATGGCAGGTACCAGAAGGGGACTGGACAGACTTCCAAGTTTTTGTCCAAGATTAAGTCTAACTATACGTATACTAAATACAAAATTTGGGCAAGATGTCGTTGGGTATATTGGTGTTATTACACGATTTCTAAGGTAGGCGGGATGGTACATTTGTATGGCAGGTACCAGAAGGGGAGTTGCCAGACTTCCAAGATTTTGTCTAAAACTTAGTCTGACTATACGATTACTAACTACAAAATTTGGACAAGATCGCGTTGGGTATATTGGTGTTATTACACGATTTCTAAGGTAGGCAGGATGGTACATTTGTATGGCAGGTACCAGAAGGGGAGTTTCCAGACTTCCAAGATTTTGTCTAAAACTTAGTCTGACTATACGATTACTAACTACAAAATTTGGACAAGATCGCGTTGGGTATATTGGTGTTATTACACGATTTCTAAGGTAGGCAGGATGGTACATTTGTATGGCAGGTACCAGAAGGGGACTGGACAGACTTCCAAGTTTTTTTTACGATTACTAACTACAAAATTTGGACAAGATCGCGTTGGGTATATTGGTGTTATTACACGATTTCTAAGTTAGGCAGGATGGTACATTTGTATGGCAGGTACCAGAAGGGGACTGGACAGACTTCCAAGTTTTTGTCCAAGATTAAGTCTAACTATACGTATACTAAATACAAAATTTGGGCAAGATGTCGTTGGGTATATTGGTGTTATTACACGATTTCTAAGGTAGGCGGGATGGTACATTTGTATGGCAGGTACCAGAAGGGGAGTTGCCAGACTTCCAAGATTTTGTCTAAAACTTAGTCTGACTATACGATTACTAACTACAAAATTTGGACAAGATCGCGTTGGGTATATTGGTGTTATTACACGATTTCTAAGGTAGGCAGGATTGTACATTTGTATGGCAGGTACCAGAAGGGGAGTTGCCAGACTTCCAAGATTTTGTCTAAAACTTAGTCTGACTATACGATTACTAACTACAAAATTTGGACAAGATCGCGTTGGGTATATTGGTGTTATTACACGATTTCTAAGGTAGGCAGGATGGTACATTTGTATGGCAGGTACCAGAAGGGGAGTGGACAGACTTCCAAGTTTTTGTCCAAGATTTAGTCTAACTCTACGTATACTAACTACAAAATTTGGGCAAGATCGCGTTGGGTATATTGGTGTTATTACACGATTTCTAAGGTAGGCAGGATGGTACATTTGTATGGCAGGTACCAGAAGGGGACTGGACAGACTTCCAAGTTTTTGTCCAAGATTAAGTCTAACTATACGTATACTAAATACAAAATTCGGGCAAGATGTCGTCGGGTATATTGGTGTTATTACACGATTTCTAAGGTAGGCGGGATGGTACATTTGTATGGCAGGTACCAGAAGGGGAGTTGCCAGACTTCCAAGTTTTTGTCAAAAACTTAGTCTAACTATACGTTTACTAAATACAAAATTTGGACAAGATCGCGTTGGGTATATTTGTGTTATTACACGATTTCTAAGGTAGGCGGGATGGTACATTTGTATGGGTGGTTCCAGAAGGGGAGTTGCCAGACTTCCAAGTTTTTGTCTAAAACTTAGACTAACTATACGATTGCTAACTACAAAATTTGGGCAAGATCGCCTTGGGTATATTGGTGTTATTACACGATTTCTAAGGTAGGCAGATGGTACATTTGTATGGCAGGTACCAGAAGGGGACTGGACAGACTTCCAAGTTTTTGTCCTAGATTAAGTCTAACTATACGTATACTAAAAATAACTATTCGGGTAACATTTGGGCAAGATGTCGTCGGGTATATTGGTGTTATTACACGATTTCTAAGGTAGGCGGGATGGTACATTTGTATGGCAGGTACCAGAAGGGGAGTTGCCAGACTTCCAAGTTTTTGTCTAAAACTTAGTCTAACTATACGATTACTAACTACAAAATTTGGGCAAGATCGCCTTGGGTATATTGGTGTTATTACACGATTTCTAAGGTAGGCAGATGGTACATTTGTATGGCAGGTACCAGAAGGGGACTGGACAGACTTCCAAGTTTTTGTCCTAGATTAAGTCTAACTATACGTATACTAAAAATAACTATTCGGGTAACATTTGGGCAAGATGTCGTCGGGTATATTGGTGTTATTACACGATTTCTAAGGTAGGCGGGATGGTACATTTGTATGGCAGGTACCAGAAGGGGAGTTGCCAGACTTCCAAGTTTTTGTCTAAAACTTAGTCTAACTATACGATTACTAACTACAAAATTTGGGCAAGATCAGGTTGGGTATATTGGTGTTATTACACGATTTCTAAGCTAGGCAGATGGTACATTTGTATGGCAGGTACCAGAAGGGGACTGGACAGACTTCCAAGTTTTTGTCCTAGATTAAGTCTAACTATACGTATACTAAAAATAACTATGCGGGTAAAATTTGGGCTAGATGTCGTCGGGTATATTGGTGTTATTACACGATTTCTAAGGTAGGCGGGATGGTACATTTGTATGGCAGGTACCAGAAGGGGAGTTGCCAGACTGCCAAGTTTTTGTCCGAAACAAAGTGCAGTTATACCTTTACTAAATACTTAATTTGGGGAAGATCGCGTGAGTCATGTTGATAGTATTACACGGTTTATAAGATCGCTTTGGGTATATTGGTGCTATTACACGATTTCTAAGGTAGGCAGGATGGTACATTTGTATGGGAGATACCAGAAGTGGAGTTGCCAGACTGCCAAGTTTTTGTCCAAGATTAAGTCTAACTATACGTATACTAAATACAAAATTTGGGCAAGATGTCGTTGGGTATATTGGTGTTATTACACGATTTCTAAGGTAGGCGGGATGGTACATTTGTATGGCAGGTACCAGAAGGGGAGTTGCCAGACTTCCAAGATTTTGTCTAAAACTTAGTCTGACTATACTATTACTAACTATAAAATTTGGACAAGATCGCGTTGGGTATATTTGTGTTATTTCACGATTTCTAAGGTAGGCAGGATGGTACATTTGTATGGCAGGTACCAGAAGGGGAGCGGACAGACTTCCAAGTTTTTGTCCAAGATTTAGTCTACCTCTACGTATACTAAATACAAAATTTGGGCAAGATGTCGTTGGGTATATTGGTGTTATTACACGATTTCTAAGGTAGGCGGGATGGTACATTTGTATGGCAGGTACCAGAAGGGGAGTTGCCAGACTTCCAAGATTTTGTCTAAAACTTAGTCTGACTATACGATTACTAACTACAAAATTTGGACAAGATCGCGTTGGGTATATTGGTGTTATTACACGATTTCTAAGGTAGGCAGGATGGTACATTTGTATGGCAGGTACCAGAAGGGGAGTGGACAGACTTCTACGTATACTAAATACAAAATTTGGGCAAGATGTCGTTGGGTATATTGGTGTTATTACACGATTTCTAAGGTAGGCGGGATGGTACATTTGTATGGCAGGTACCAGAAGGGGAGTTGCCAGACTTCCAAGATTTTGTCTAAAACTTAGTCTGACTATACGATTACTAACTACAAAATTTGGACAAGATCGCGTTGGGTATATTGGTGTTATTACACGATTTCTAAGGTAGGCAGGATGGTACATTTGTATGGCAGGTACCAGAAGGGGAGTGGACAGACTTCCAAGTTTTTGTCCACGATTTAGTCTAACTCTACGTATACTAACTACAAAATTTGGGCAAGATCGCGTTGGGTATATTGGTGTTATTACACGATTTCTAAGGTAGGCAAGATGGTACATTTGTATGGCAGGTACCAGAAGGGGAGTGGACAGACTTCCAAGTTTTTGTCCACGATTTAGTCTAACTCTACGTATACTAACTACAAAATTTGGGCAAGATCGCGTTGGGTATATTGGTGTTATTACACGATTTCTAAGGTAGGCAGGATGGTACATTTGTATGGCAGGTACCAGAAGGGGACTGGACAGACTTCCATGTTTTTGTCCAAGATTAAGTCTAACTATACGATTACTAACTACAAAATTTGGACAAGATCGCGTTGGGTATATTGGTGTTATTACACGATTTCTAAGGTAGGCAGATGGTACATTTGTATGGCAGGTACCAGAAGGGGACTGGACAGACTTCCAAGTTTTTGTCCTAGATTAAGTCTAACTATACGTATACTAAAAATAACTATTCGGGTAACATTTGGGCAAGATGTCGTCGGGTATATTGGTGTTATTACACGATTTCTAAGGTAGGCGGGATGGTACATTTGTATGGCAGGTACCAGAAGGGGAGTTGCCAGACTGCCAAGTTTTTTTCCGAAACAAAGTGCAGTTATACCTTTACTAAATACGGAATTTGGGGAAGATCGCGTGAGTCATGTTGATAGTATTACACGGTTTATAGGGGGCGGGATGGTACATTTGTATGGCAGGTACCAGAAGGGGAGTTGCCAGACTTCCAAGTTTTTGTCTAAAACTTAGTCTAACTATACGATTACTAACTACAAAATTTGGGCAAGATCGCGTTGGGTATATTGGTGTTATTACACGATTTCTAAGGTAGGCAGGATGGTACATTTGTATGGCAGGTACCAGAAGGGGAGTGGACAGACTTTCAAGTTTTTGTCCAAGATTAAGTCTAACTATACGTATACTAAATACAAAATTTGGGCAAGATGTCGTCGGGTATATTGGTGTTATTACACGATTACTAAGGTAGGCGGGATGGTACATTTGTATGGCAGGTACCAGAAGGGGAGTTGCCAGACTGCCAAGTTTTTGTCCGAAACAAAGTGCAGTTATACCTTTACTAAATACGGAATTTGGGGAAGATCGCGTGAGTCATGTTGATAGTATTACACGGTTTATAAGATCGCGTTGGGTATATTGGTGCTATTACACGATTTCTAAGGTAGGCAGGATGGTACATTTGTATGGGAGATACCAGAAGTGGAGTTGCCAGACTGCCAAGTTTTTGTCCAAAACATAGTGCAGTTATACCTTTACTAAATACGGAATTTGGGGAAGATCGCGTTAGTCATGTTGATAGTATTACACGGTTTATAGGGGGCGGGATGGTACATTTGTATGGCAGGTACCAGAAGGGGAGTTGCCAGACTTCCAAGTTTTTGTCTAAAACTTAGTCTAACTATACGATTACTAACTACAAAATTTGGGCAAGATCGCGTTGGGTATATTGGTGTTATTACACGATTTCTAAGGTAGGCAGGATGGTACATTTGTATGGCAGGTACCAGAAGGGGACTGGACAGACTTCCAAGTTTTTGTCCAAGATTAAGTCTAACTATACGTATACTAAATACAAAATTTGGGAAAGATGTCGTTGGGTATATTGGTGTTATTACACGATTTCTAAGGTAGGCGGGATGGTACATTTGTAAGGCAGGTACCAGAAGGGGAGTTGCCAGACTGCCAAGTTTTTGTCCGAAACAAAGTGCAGTTATACCTTTACTAAATACGGAATTTGGGGAAGATCGCGTGAGTCATGTTGATAGTATTACACGGTTTATAAGATCGCGTTGGGTATATTGGTGCTATTACACGATTTCTAAGGTAGGCGGGATGGTACATTTGTATGGGAGATACCAGAAGGGGACTGGACAGACTTCCAAGTTTTTGTCCAAGATTTAGTCTACCTCTACGTATACTAAATACAAAATTTGGGCAAGATGTCGTTGGGTATATTGGTGTTATTACACGATTTCTAAGGTAGGCGGGATGGTACATTTGTATGGCAGGTACCAGAAGGGGAGTGGACAGACTTCCAAGTTTTTGTCCAAGATTTAGTCTACCTCTACGTATACTAAATACAAAATTTGGGCAAGATGTCGTTGGGTATATTGGTGTTATTACACGATTTCTAATTTGTATGGCAGGTACCAGAAGGGGAGTTGCCAGACTTCCAAGATTTTGTCTAAAACTTAGTCTGACTATACTATTACTAACTATAAAATTTGGACAAGATCGCGTTGGGTATATTTGTGTTATTTCACGATTTCTAAGGTAGGCAGGATGGTACATTTGTATGGCAGGTACCAGAAGGGGAGTGGACAGACTTCCAAGTTTTTGTCCAAGATTTAGTCTACCTCTACGTATACTAAATACAAAATTTGGGCAAGATGTCGTTGGGTATATTGGTGTTATTACACGATTTCTAAGGTAGGCGGGATGGTACATTTGTATGGCAGGTACCAGAAGGGGAGTTGCCAGACTTCCAAGATTTTGTCTAAAACTTAGTCTGACTATACGATTACTAACTACAAAATTTGGACAAGATCGCGTTGGGTATATTGGTGTTATTACACGATTTCTAAGGTAGGCAGGATGGTACATTTGTATGGCAGGTACCAGAAGGGGAGTGGACAGACTTCTACGTATACTAAATACAAAATTTGGGCAAGATGTCGTTGGGTATATTGGTGTTATTACACGATTTCTAAGGTAGGCGGGATGGTACATTTGTATGGCAGGTACCAGAAGGGGAGTTGCCAGACTTCCAAGATTTTGTCTAAAACTTAGTCTGACTATACGATTACTAACTACAAAATTTGGACAAGATCGCGTTGGGTATATTGGTGTTATTACACGATTTCTAAGGTAGGCAGGATGGTACATTTGTATGGCAGGTACCAGAAGGGGAGTGGACAGACTTCCAAGTTTTTGTCCACGATTTAGTCTAACTCTACGTATACTAACTACAAAATTTGGGCAAGATCGCGTTGGGTATATTGGTGTTATTACACGATTTCTAAGGTAGGCAAGATGGTACATTTGTATGGCAGGTACCAGAAGGGGAGTGGACAGACTTCCAAGTTTTTGTCCACGATTTAGTCTAACTCTACGTATACTAACTACAAAATTTGGGCAAGATCGCGTTGGGTATATTGGTGTTATTACACGATTTCTAAGGTAGGCAGGATGGTACATTTGTATGGCAGGTACCAGAAGGGGACTGGACAGACTTCCATGTTTTTGTCCAAGATTAAGTCTAACTATACGATTACTAACTACAAAATTTGGACAAGATCGCGTTGGGTATATTGGTGTTATTACACGATTTCTAAGGTAGGCAGATGGTACATTTGTATGGCAGGTACCAGAAGGGGACTGGACAGACTTCCAAGTTTTTGTCCTAGATTAAGTCTAACTATACGTATACTAAAAATAACTATTCGGGTAACATTTGGGCAAGATGTCGTCGGGTATATTGGTGTTATTACACGATTTCTAAGGTAGGCGGGATGGTACATTTGTATGGCAGGTACCAGAAGGGGAGTTGCCAGACTGCCAAGTTTTTTTCCGAAACAAAGTGCAGTTATACCTTTACTAAATACGGAATTTGGGGAAGATCGCGTGAGTCATGTTGATAGTATTACACGGTTTATAGGGGGCGGGATGGTACATTTGTATGGCAGGTACCAGAAGGGGAGTTGCCAGACTTCCAAGTTTTTGTCTAAAACTTAGTCTAACTATACGATTACTAACTACAAAATTTGGGCAAGATCGCGTTGGGTATATTGGTGTTATTACACGATTTCTAAGGTAGGCAGGATGGTACATTTGTATGGCAGGTACCAGAAGGGGAGTGGACAGACTTTCAAGTTTTTGTCCAAGATTAAGTCTAACTATACGTATACTAAATACAAAATTTGGGCATGATGTCGTCGGGTATATTGGTGTTATTACACGATTACTAAGGTAGGCGGGATGGTACATTTGTATGGCAGGTACCAGAAGGGGAGTTGCCAGACTGCCAAGTTTTTGTCCGAAACAAAGTGCAGTTATACCTTTACTAAATACGGAATTTGGGGAAGATCGCGTGAGTCATGTTGATAGTATTACACGGTTTATAAGATCGCGTTGGGTATATTGGTGCTATTACACGATTTCTAAGGTAGGCAGGATGGTACATTTGTATGGGAGATACCAGAAGTGGAGTTGCCAGACTGCCAAGTTTTTGTCCAAAACATAGTGCAGTTATACCTTTACTAAATACGGAATTTGGGGAAGATCGCGTTAGTCATGTTGATAGTATTACACGGTTTATAGGGGGCGGGATGGTACATTTGTATGGCAGGTACCAGAAGGGGAGTTGCCAGACTTCCAAGTTTTTGTCTAAAACTTAGTCTAACTATACGATTACTAACTACAAAATTTGGGCAAGATCGCGTTGGGTATATTGGTGTTATTACACGATTTCTAAGGTAGGCAGGATGGTACATTTGTATGGCAGGTACCAGAAGGGGACTGGACAGACTTCCAAGTTTTTGTCCAAGATTAAGTCTAACTATACGTATACTAAATACAAAATTTGGGAAAGATGTCGTTGGGTATATTGGTGTTATTACACGATTTCTAAGGTAGGCGGGATGGTACATTTGTAAGGCAGGTACCAGAAGGGGAGTTGCCAGACTGCCAAGTTTTTGTCCGAAACAAAGTGCAGTTATACCTTTACTAAATACGGAATTTGGGGAAGATCGCGTGAGTCATGTTGATAGTATTACACGGTTTATAAGATCGCGTTGGGTATATTGGTGCTATTACACGATTTCTAAGGTAGGCGGGATGGTACATTTGTATGGGAGATACCAGAAGGGGACTGGACAGACTTCCAAGTTTTTGTCCAAGATTAAGTCTAACTATACGTATACTAAATACAAAATTTGGGCAAGATGTCGTTGGGTATATTGGTGTTATTACACGATTTCTAAGGTAGGCGGGATGGTACATTTGTAAGGCAGGTACCAGAAGGGGAGTTGCCAGACTTCCAAGTTTTTGTCTAAAACTTAGTCTAACTATACGATTACTAACTACAAAATTTGGGCAAGATCGCGTTGGGTATATTGGTGTTATTACACGATTTCTAAGGTAGGCAGGATGGTACATTTGTATGGCAGGTACCAGAAGGGGACTGGACAGACTTCCAAGTTTTTGTCCAAGATTAAGTCTAACTATACGTATACTAAATACAAAATTTGGGCAAGATGTCGTTGGGTATATTGGTGTTATTACACGATTACTAAGGTAGGCGGGATGGTACATTTGTATGGCAGGTACCAGAAGGGGAGTTGCCAGACTGCCAAGTTTTTGTCCGAAACAAAGTGCAGTTATACCTTTACTAAATACGGAATTTGGGGAAGATCGCGTGAGTCATGTTGATAGTATTACACGGTTTATAAGATCGCGTTGGGTATATTGGTGCTATTACACGATTTCTAAGGTAGGCGGGATGGTACATTTGTATGGGAGATACCAGAAGTGGAGTTGCCAGACTGCCAAGTTTTTGTCCAAAACATAGTGCAGTTATACCTTTACTAAATACGGAATTTGGGGAAGATCGCGTTAGTCATGTTGATAGTATTACACGGTTTATAGGGGGCGGGATGGTACATTTGTATGGCAGGTACCAGAAGGGGAGTTGCCAGACTTCCAAGTTTTTGTCTAAAACTTAGTCTAACTATACGATTACTAACTACAAAATTTGGGCAAGATCGCGTTGGGTATATTGGTGTTATTACACGATTTCTAAGGTAGGCAGGATGGTACATTTGTATGGCAGGTACCAGAAGGGGACTGGACAGACTTCCAAGTTTTTGTCCAAGATTAAGTCTAACTATACGTATACTAAATACAAAATTTGGGCAAGATGTCGTTGGGTATATTGGTGTTATTACACGATTTCTAAGGTAGGCGGGATGGTACATTTGTAAGGCAGGTACCAGAAGGGGAGTTGCCAGACTTCCAAGATTTTGTCTAAAACTTAGTCTGACTATACTTTTACTAACTACAAAATTTGGACAAGATCGCGTTGGGTATATTGGTGTTATTACACGATTACTAAGGTAGGCGGGATGGTACATTTGTATGGCAGGTACCAGAAGGGGAGTTGCCAGACTGCCAAGTTTTTGTCCGAAACAAAGTGCAGTTATACCTTTACTAAATACGGAATTTGGGGAAGATCGCGTGAGTCATGTTGATAGTATTACACGGTTTATAAGATCGCGTTGGGTATATTGGTGCTATTACACGATTTCTAAGGTAGGCGGGATGGTACATTTGTATGGGAGATACCAGAAGTGGAGTTGCCAGACTGCCAAGTTTTTGTCCAAAACATAGTGTAGTTATACCTTTACTAAATACGGAATTTGGGGAAGATCGCGTTAGTCATGTTGATAGTATTACACGGTTTATAGGGGGCGGGATGGTACATTTGTAAGGCAGGTACCAGAAGGGGAGTTGCCAGACTTCCAAGATTTTGTCTAAAACTTAGTCTGACTATACTTTTACTAACTACAAAATTTGGGCAAGATCGCGTTGGGTATATTGGTGTTATTACACGATTTCTAAGGTAGGCAGGATGGTACATTTGTATGGCAGGTACCAGAAGGGGACTGGACAGACTTCCAAGTTTTTGTCCAAGATTAAGTCTAACTATACGTATACTAAATACAAAATTTGGGCAAGATGTCGTTGGGTATATTGGTGTTATTACACGATTTCTAAGGTAGGCGGGATGGTACATTTGTAAGGCAGGTACCAGAAGGGGAGTTGCCAGACTTCCAAGATTTTGTCTAAAACTTAGTCTGACTATACTTTTACTAACTACAAAATTTGGACAAGATCGCGTTGGGTATATTGGTGTTATTACACGATTTCTAAGGTAGGCGGGATGGTACATTTGTAAGGCAGGTACCAGAAGGGGAGTTGCCAGACTTCCAAGATTTTGTCTAAAACTTAGTCTGACTATACTTTTACTAACTACAAAATTTAGACAAGATCGCGTTGGGTATATTGGTGTTATTTCACGATTTCTAAGGTAGGCGGGATGGTACATTTGTAAGGCAGGTACCAGAAGGGGAGTTGCCAGACTTCCAAGATTTTGTCTAAAACTTAGTCTGACTATACTTTTACTAACTACAAAATTTGGACAAGATCGCGTTGGGTATATTGGTGTTATTTCACGATTTCTAAGGTAGGCAGGATGGTACATTTGTATGGCAGGTACCAGAAGGGGACTGGACAGACTTCCAAGTTTTTGTCCAAGATTAAGTCTAACTATACGTATACTAAATACAAAATTTGGGCAAGATCGCGTTGGGTATATTGGTGTTATTACACGATTTCTAAGGTAGGCGGGATGGTACATTTGTATGGCAGGTACCAGAAGGGGAGTTGCCAGACTTCCAAGTTTTTGTCCAAAACTTAGTCTGACTATACGTTTACTAAATACAAAATTTGGACAAGATCGCGTTGGGTATATTTGTGTTATTACACGATTTCTAAGGTAGGCGGGATGGTACATTTGTATGGGAGGTACCAGAAGGGGAGTTGCCAGACTTCCAAGTTTTTGTCTAAAACTTAGTCTAACTATACGATTACTAACTACAAAATTTGGGCAAGATCGCGTTGGGTATATTGGTGTTATTACACGATTTCTAAGGTAGGCAGGATGGTACATTTGTATGACAGGTACCAGAAGGGGACTGGACAGACTTCCAAGTTTTTGTCCTAGATTAAGTCTAACTATATATAAAAATAACTATTCGGGTAAAATTTGGGCAAGATGTCGTCGGGTATATTGGTGTTATTACACGATTTCTAAGGTAGGCGGGATGGTACATTTGTATGGCAGGTACCAGAAGGGGAGTTGCCAGACTTCCAAGTTTTTGTCTAAAACTTAGTCTAACTATACGATTACTAACTACAAAATTTGGGCACGATCGCGTTGGGTATATTGGTGTTATTACACGATTTCTAAGGTAGGCAGGATGGTACATGTGTATGGCAGGTACCAGAAGGGGACTGGACAGACTTCCAAGTTTTTGTCCAAGATTAAGTCTAACTATACGTATACTAAATACAAAATTTGAGCAAGATGTCGTTGGGTATATTGGTGTTATTACACGATTTCTAAGGTAGGCGGGATGGTACATTTGTATGGCAGGTACCAGAAGGGGAGTTGCCAGACTGCCAAGTTTTTGTCCGAAACAAAGTGCAGTTATACCTTTACTAAATACGGAATTTGGGGAAGATCGCGTGAGTCATGTTGATAGTATTACACGGTTTATAAGATCGCGTTGGGTATATTGGTGCTATTACACGATTTCTAAGGTAGGCGGGATGGTACATATGTATGGGAGATACCAGAAGTGGAGTTGCCAGACTGCCAAGTTTTTGTCCAAAACATAGTGCAGTTATACCTTTACTAAATACGGAATTTGGGGAAGATCGCGTTAGTCATGTTGATAGTATTACACGGTTTATAGGGGGCGGGATGGTACATTTGTATGGCAGGTACCAGAAGGGGAGTTGCCAGACTTCCAAGTTTTTGTCTAAAACTTAGTCTAACTATACGATTACTAACTACAAAATTTGGGCAAGATCGCGTTGGGTATATTGGTGTTATTACACGATTTCTAATGTAGACAGGATGGTACATTTGTATGGCAAGTACCAGAAGGGGACTGGACAGACTTCCAAGTTTTTGTCCAAGATTAAGTCTAACTATACGTATACTAAATACAATATTTGGGCAAGATGTCGTTGGGTATATTGGTGTTATTACACGATTTCTAAGGTAGGCGGGATGGTACATTTTTATGGCAGGTACAAGAAGGGGAGTTGCCAGACTTCCAAGATTTTGTCTAAAACTTAGTCTAACTATACGTTTACTAACTACAAAATTTGGGCAAGATCGCGTTTTGTATATTGGTGTTATTACACGATTTCTAAGGTATGCGGGATGGTACTAACTACAAAATTTGGGCAAGATCGCGTTGGGTATATTGGTGTTATTACACGATTTCTAAGGTAGGCAGGATGGTACATTTGTATGGCAGGTACCAGAAGGGGACTGGACAGACTTCCAAGTGTTTGTCCAAGATTAAGTCTAACTATACGTATACTAAATACAAAATTTGGGCAAGATGTCGTTGGGTATATTGGTGTTATTACACGATTTCTAAGGTAGGCAGGATGGTACATTTGTATGGCAGGTACCAGAAGGGGAGTGGACAGACTTCCAAGTTTTTGTCCAAGATTTAGTCTAACTCTACGTATACTAACTACAAAATTTGGGCAAGATCGCGTTGGGTATATTGGTGTTATTACACGATTTCTAAGGTAGGCAGGATGGTACATTTGTATGGCAGGTACCAGAAGGGGACTGGACAGACTTCCAAGTTTTTGTCTAAAACTTAGTCTAACTATACGATTACTAACTACAAAATTTGGGCAAGATCGCGTTGGGTATATTGGTGTTATTACACGATTTCTAAGGTAGGCAGGATTGTACATTTGTATGACAGGTACCAGAAGGGGACTGGACAGACTTCCAAGTTTTTGTCCTAGATTAAGTCTAACTATATATAAAAATAACTATTCGGGAAAAAATTTGGGCAAGATGTCGTCGGGTATATTGGTGTTATTACACGATTTCTAAGGTAGGCGGGATGGTACATTTGTATGGCAGGTACCAGAAGGGGAGTTGCCAGACTTCCAAGTTTTTGTCTAAAACTTAGTCTAACTATACGATTACTAACTACAAAATTTGGTGTTATTACACGATTTCTAAGGTAGGCAGGATGGTACATGTGTATGGCAGGTACCAGAAGGGGACTGGACAGACTTCCAAGTTTTTGTCCAAGATTAAGTCTAACTATACGTATACTAAATACAAAATTTGAGCAAGATGTCGTTGGGTATATTGGTGTTATTACACGATTTCTAAGGTAGGCGGGATGGTACATTTGTATGGCAGGTACCAGAAGGGGAGTTGCCAGACTGCCAAGTTTTTGTCCGAAACAAAGTGCAGTTATACCTTTACTAAATACGGAATTTGGGGAAGATCGCGTGAGTCATGTTGATAGTATTACACGGTTTATAAGATCGCGTTGGGTATATTGGTGCTATTACACGATTTCTAAGGTAGGCGGGATGGTACATATGTATGGGAGATACCAGAAGTGGAGTTGCCAGACTGCCAAGTTTTTGTCCAAAACATAGTGCAGTTATACCTTTACTAAATACGGAATTTGGGGAAGATCGCGTTAGTCATGTTGATAGTATTACACGGTTTATAGGGGGCGGGATGGTACATTTGTATGGCAGGTACCAGAAGGGGAGTTGCCAGACTTCCAAGTTTTTGTCTAAAACTTAGTCTAACTATACGATTACTAACTACAAAATTTGGGCAAGATCGCGTTGGGTATATTGGTGTTATTACACGATTTCTAATGTAGACAGGATGGTACATTTGTATGGCAGGTACCAGAAGGGGACTGGACAGACTTCCAAGTTTTTGTCCAAGATTAAGTCTAACTATACGTATACTAAATACAATATTTGGGCAAGATCGCGTTGGGTATATTTGTGTTATTACACGATTTCTAAGGTAGGCGGGATGGTACATTTGTATGGGAGGTACCAGAAGGGGAGTTGCCAGACTTCCAAGTTTTTGTCTAAAACTTAGTCTAACTATACGATTACTAACTACAAAATTTGGGCAAGATCGCGTTGGGTATATTGGTGTTATTACACGATTTCTAAGGTAGGCAGGATGGTACATTTGTATGACAGGTACCAGAAGGGGACTGGACAGACTTCCAAGTTTTTGTCCTAGATTAAGTCTAACTATATATAAAAATAACTATTCGGGTAAAATTTGGGCAAGATGTCGTCGGGTATATTGGTGTTATTACACGATTTCTAAGGTAGGCGGGATGGTACATTTGTATGGCAGGTACCAGAAGGGGAGTTGCCAGACTTCCAAGATTTTGTCTAAAACTTAGTCTGACTATACGATTACTAACTACAAAATTTGGACAAGATCGCGTTGGGTATATTGGTGTTATTTCACGATTTCTAAGGTAGGCAGGATGGTACATTTGTATGGCAGGTACAAGAAGGGGAGTTGCCAGACTTCCAAGTTTTTGTCTAAAACTTAGTCTAACTATACGTTTACTAACTACAAAATTTGGGCAAGATCGCGTTTTGTATATTGGTGTTATTACACGATTTCTAAGGTATGCGGGATGGTACTAACTACAAAATTTGGGCAAGATCGCGTTGGTTATATTGGTGTTATTACACGATTTCTAAGGTAGGCAGGATGGTACATTTGTATGGCAGGTACCAGAAGGGGACTGGTCAGACTTCCAAGTGTTTGTCCAAGATTAAGTCTAACTATACGTATACTAAATACAAAATTTGGGCAAGATGTCGTTGGGTATATTGGTGTTATTACACGATTTCTAAGGTAGGCGGGATGGTACATTTGTATGGCAGGTACCAGAAGGGGAGTTGCCAGACTTCCAAGATTTTGTCTAAAACTTAGTCTGACTATACGATTACTAACTACAAAATTTGGACAAGATCGCGTTGGGTATATTGGTGTTATTTCACGATTTCTAAGGTAGGCAGGATGGTACATTTGTATGGCAGGTACCAGAAGGGGAGTGGACAGACTTCCAAGTTTTTGTCCAAGATTTAGTCTAACTCTACGTATACTAACTACAAAATTTGGGTATATTGGTGTTATTACACGATTTCTAAGGTAGGCAGAATGGTACATTTGTATGGCAGGTACCAGAAGGGGAGTTGCCAGACTTCCAAGATTTTGTCTAAAACTTAGTCTGACTATACGATTACTAACTACAAAATTTGGACAAGATCGCGTTGGGTATATTGGTGTTATTTCACGATTTCTAAGGTAGGCAGGATGGTACATTTGTATGGCAGGTACCAGAAGGGGAGTTGCCAGACTTCCAAATTTTTATCCAAAACTTAGTCTGACTATACGTTTACTAAATACAAAATTTGGACAAGATCGCGTTGGGTATATTTGTGTTATTACACGATTTCTAAGGTAGGCGGGATGGTACATTTGTATGGGAGGTACCAGAAGGGGAGTTGCCAGACTTCCAAGTTTTTGTCTAAAACTTAGTCTAACTATACGATTACTAACTACAAAATTTGGGCAAGATCGCGTTGGGTATATTGGTGTTATTACACGATTTCTAAGGTAGGCAGGATGGTACATTTGTATGACAGGTACCAGAAGGGGACTGGACAGACTTCCAAGTTTTTGTCCTAGATTAAGTCTAACTATATATAAAAATAACTATTCGGGTAAAATTTGGGCAAGATGTCGTCGGGTATATTGGTGTTATTACACGATTTCTAAGGTAGGCGGGATGGTACATTTGTATGGCAGGTACCAGAAGGGGAGTTGCCAGACTTCCAAGTTTTTGTCTAAAACTTAGTCTAACTATACGATTACTAACTACAAAATTTGGGCACGATCGCGTTGGGTATATTGGTGTTATTACACGATTTCTAAGGTAGGCAGGATGGTACATGTGTATGGCAGGTACCAGAAGGGGACTGGACAGACTTCCAAGTTTTTGTCCAAGATTAAGTCTAACTATACGTATACTAAATACAAAATTTGAGCAAGATGTCGTTGGGTATATTGGTGTTATTACACGATTTCTAAGGTAGGCGGGATGGTACATATGTATGGCAGGTACCAGAAGGGGAGTTGCCAGACTGCCAAGTTTTTGTCCGAAACAAAGTGCAGTTATACCTTTACTAAATACGGAATTTGGGGAAGATCGCGTGAGTCATGTTGATAGTATTACACGGTTTATAAGATCGCGTTGGGTATATTGGTGCTATTACACGATTTCTAAGGTAGGCGGGATGGTACATATGTATGGGAGATACCAGAAGTGGAGTTGCCAGACTGCCAAGTTTTTGTCCAAAACATAGTGTAGTTATACCTTTACTAAATACGGAATTTGGGGAAGATCGCGTTAGTCATGTTGATAGTATTACACGGTTTATAGGGGGCGGGATGGTACATTTGTATGGCAGGTACCAGAAGGGGAGTTGCCAGACTTCCAAGTTTTTGTCTAAAACTTAGTCTAACTATACGATTACTAACTACAAAATTTGGGCAAGATCGCGTTGGGTATATTGGTGTTATTACACGATTTCTAATGTAGACAGGATGCTACATTTGTATGGCAAGTACCAGAAGGGGACTGGACAGACTTCCAAGTTTTTGTCCAAGATTAAGTCTAACTATACGTATACTAAATACAATATTTGGGCAAGATGTCGTTGGGTATATTGGTGTTATTACACGATTTCTAAGGTAGGCGGGATGGTACATTTTTATGGCAGGTACAAGAAGGGGAGTTGCCAGACTTCCAAGTTTTTGTCTAAAACTTAGTCTAACTATACGTTTACTAACTACAAAATTTGGGCAAGATCGCGTTTTGTATATTGGTGTTATTACACGATTTCTAAGGTATGCGGGATGGTACTAACTACAAAATTTGGGCAAGATCGCGTTGGGTATATTGGTGTTATTACACGATTTCTAAGGTAGGCAGGATGGTACATTTGTATGGCAGGTACCAGAAGGGGACTGGACAGACTTCCAAGTGTTTGTCCAAGATTAAGTCTAACTATACGTATACTAAATACAAAATTTGGGCAAGATGTCGTTGGGTATATTGGTGTTATTACACGATTTCTAAGGTAGGCAGGATGGTACATTTGTATGGCAGGTACCAGAAGGGGAGTGGACAGACTTCCAAGTTTTTGTCCAAAATTTAGTCTAACTCTACGTATACTAACTACAAAATTTGGGCAAGATCGCGTTGGGTATATTGGTGTTATTACACGATTTCTAAGGTAGGCAGGATGGTACATTTGTATGGCAGGTACCAGAAGGGGAGTGGACAGACTTCCAAGTTTTTGTCCAAGATTTAGTCTAACTCTACGTATACTAACTACAAAATTTGGGTATATTGGTGTTATTACACGATTTCTAAGGTAGGCAGAATGGTACATTTGTATGGCAGGTACCAGAAGGGGAGTTGCCAGACTTCCAAGATTTTGTCTAAAACTTAGTCTGACTATACGATTACTAACTACAAAATTTGGACAAGATCGCGTTGGGTATATTGGTGTTATTTCACGATTTCTAAGGTAGGCAGGATGGTACATTTGTATGGCAGGTACCAGAAGGGGAGTTGCCAGACTTCCAAATTTTTATCCAAAACTTAGTCTGACTATACGTTTACTAAATACAAAATTTGGACAAGATCGCGTTGGGTATATTTGTGTTATTACACGATTTCTAAGGTAGGCAGGATGGTACATTTGTATGGCAGGTACCAGAAGGGGAGTGGACAGACTTCCAAGTTTTTGTCCAAGATTTAGTCTAACTCTACGTATACTAACTACAAAATTTGGGCAAGATCGCGTTGGGTATATTGGTGTTATTACACGATTTCTAAGGTAGGCAGAATGGTACATTTGTATGGCAGGTACCAAAAGGGGAGTTGCCAGACTTCCAAGATTTTGTCTAAAACTTAGTCTGACTATACGATTACTAACTACAAAATTTGGACAAGATCGCGTTGGGTATATTGGTGTTATTTCACGATTTCTAAGGTAGGCAGGATGGTACATTTGTATGGCAGGTACCAGAAGGGGAGTTGCCAGACTTCCAAGTTTTTGTCTAAAACTTAGTCTAACTATACGATTACTAACTACAAAATTTGGGCAAGATCGCGTTGGGTATATTGGTGTTATTACACGATTTCTAATGTAGACAGGATGGTACATTTGTATGGCAGGTACCAGAAGGGGACTGGACAGACTTCCAAGTTTTTGTCCAAGATTAAGTCTAACTATACGTATACTAAATACAATATTTGGGCAAGATGTCGTTGGGTATATTGGTGTTATTACACGATTTCTAAGGTAGGCGGGATGGTACATTTGTATGGCAGGTACAAGAAGGGGAGTTGCCAGACTTCCAAGTTTTTGTCTAAAACTTAGTCTAACTATACGTTTACTAACTACAAAATTTGGGCAAGATCGCGTTTTGTATATTGGTGTTATTACACGATTTCTAAGGTATGCGGGATGGTACTAACTACAAAATTTGGGCAAGATCGCGTTGGTTATATTGGTGTTATTACACGATTTCTAAGGTAGGCAGGATGGTACATTTGTATGGCAGGTACCAGAAGGGGACTGGACAGACTTCCAAGTGTTTGTCCAAGATTAAGTCTAACTATACGTATACAAAATACAAAATTTGGGCAAGATGTCGTTGGGTATATTGGTGTTATTACACGATTTCTAAGGTAGGCGGGATGGTACATTTGTATGGCAGGTACCAGAAGGGGAGTTGCCAGACTTCCAAGATTTTGTCTAAAACTTAGTCTGACTATACGATTACTAACTACAAAATTTGGACAAGATCGCGTTGGGTATATTGGTGTTATTTCACGATTTCTAAGGTAGGCAGGATGGTACATTTGTATGGCAGGTACCAGAAGGGGAGTGGACAGACTTCCAAGTTTTTGTCCAAGATTTAGTCTAACTCTACGTATACTAACTACAAAATTTGGGCAAGATCGCGTTGGGTATATTGGTGTTATTACACGATATCTAAGGTAGGCAGAATGGTACATTTGTATGGCAGGTACCAGAAGGGGAGTTGCCAGACTTCCAAGATTTTGTCTAAAACTTAGTCTAACTATACGATTACTAACTACAAAATTTGGACAAGATCGCGTTGGGTATATTGGTGTTATTACACGATTTCTAAGGTAGGCAGGATTGTACATTTGTATGGCAGGTACCAGAAGGGGACTGGACAGACTTCCAAGTTTTTGTCCAAAACATAGTGCAGTTATTCCTTTACTAAATACGGAATTTGGGGAAGATCGCGTTAGTCATGTTGATAGTATTACACGGTTTATAGGGGGCGGGATGGTACATTTGTATGGCAGGTACCAGAAGGGGAGTTGCCAGACTTCCAAGATTTTGTCTAAAACTTAGTCTGACTATACGATTACTAACTACAAAATTTGGACAAGATCGCGTTGGGTATATTGGTGTTATTTCACGATTTCTAAGGTAGGCAGGATGGTACATTTGTATGGCAGGTACCAGAAGGGGAGTTGCCAGACTTCCAAATTTTTGTCCAAAACTTAGTCTGACTATACGTTTACTAAATACAAAATTTGGACAAGATCGCGTTGGGTATATTTGTGTTATTACACGATTTCTAAGGTAGGCGGGATGGTACATTTGTATGGGAGGTACCAGAAGGAGAGTTGCCAGACTTCCAAGTTTTTGTCTAAAACTTAGTCTAACTATACGATTACTAACTACAAAATTTGGGCAAGATCGCGTTGGGTATATTGGTGTTATTACACGATTTCTAAGGTAGGCAGAATGGTACATTTGTATGGCAGGTACCAGAAGGGGAGTTGCCAGACTTCCAAATTTTTGTCCAAAACTTAGTCTAACTATACGATTACTAACTACAAAATTTGGGCACGATCGCGTTGGGTATATTGGTGTTATTACACGATTTCTAAGGTAGGCAGGATGGTACATGTGTATGGCAGGTACCAGAAGGGGACTGGACAGACTTCCAAGTTTTTGTCCAAGATTAAGTCTAACTATACGTATACTAAATACAAAATTTGAGCAAGATGTCGTTGGGTATATTGGTGTTATTACACGATTTCTAAGGTAGGCGGGATGGTACATTTGTATGGCAGGTACCAGAAGGGGAGTTGCCAGACTGCCAAGTTTTTGTCCGAAACAAAGTGCAGTTATACCTTTACTAAATACGGAATTTGGGGAAGATCGCGTGAGTCATGTTGATAGTATTACACGGTTTATAAGATCGCGTTGGGTATATTGGTGCTATTACACGATTTCTAAGGTAGGCGGGATGGTACATATGTATGGGAGATACCAGAAGTGGAGTTGCCAGACTGCCAAGTTTTTGTCCAAAACATAGTGCAGTTATACCTTTACTAAATACGGAATTTGGGGAAGATCGCGTTAGTCATGTTGATAGTATTACACGGTTTATAGGGGGCGGGATGGTACATTTGTATGGCAGGTACCAGAAGGGGAGTTGCCAGACTTCCAAGTTTTTGTCTAAAACTTAGTCTAACTATACGATTACTAACTACAAAATTTGGGCAAGATCGCGTTGGGTATATTGGTGTTATTACACGATTTCTAATGTAGACAGGATGGTACATTTGTATGGCAGGTACCAGAAGGGGACTGGACAGACTTCCAAGTTTTTGTCCAAGATTAAGTCTAACTATACGTATACTAAATACAATATTTGGGCAAGATGTCGTTGGGTATATTGGTGTTATTACACGATTTCTAAGGTAGGCGGGATGGTACATTTGTATGGCAGGTACAAGAAGGGGAGTTGCCAGACTTCCAAGTTTTTGTCTAAAACTTAGTCTAACTATACGTTTACTAACTACAAAATTTGGGCAAGATCGCGTTTTGTATATTGGTGTTATTACACGATTTCTAAGGTATGCGGGATGGTACTAACTACAAAATTTGGGCAAGATCGCGTTGGTTATATTGGTGTTATTACACGATTTCTAAGGTAGGCAGGATGGTACATTTGTATGGCAGGTACCAGAAGGGGACTGGACAGACTTCCAAGTGTTTGTCCAAGATTAAGTCTAACTATACGTATACAAAATACAAAATTTGGGCAAGATGTCGTTGGGTATATTGGTGTTATTACACGATTTCTAAGGTAGGCGGGATGGTACATTTGTATGGCAGGTACCAGAAGGGGAGTTGCCAGACTTCCAAGATTTTGTCTAAAACTTAGTCTGACTATACGATTACTAACTACAAAATTTGGACAAGATCGCGTTGGGTATATTGGTGTTATTTCACGATTTCTAAGGTAGGCAGGATGGTACATTTGTATGGCAGGTACCAGAAGGGGAGTGGACAGACTTCCAAGTTTTTGTCCAAGATTTAGTCTAACTCTACGTATACTAACTACAAAATTTGGGCAAGATCGCGTTGGGTATATTGGTGTTATTACACGATATCTAAGGTAGACAGAATGGTACATTTGTATGGCAGGTACCAGAAGGGGAGTTGCCAGACTTCCAAGATTTTGTCTAAAACTTAGTCTAACTATACGATTACTAACTACAAAATTTGGACAAGATCGCGTTGGGTATATTGGTGTTATTACACGATTTCTAAGGTAGGCAGGATTGTACATTTGTATGGCAGGTACCAGAAGGGGACTGGACAGACTTCCAAGTTTTTGTCCAAAACATAGTGCAGTTATTCCTTTACTAAATACGGAATTTGGGGAAGATCGCGTTAGTCATGTTGATAGTATTACACGGTTTATAGGGGGCGGGATGGTACATTTGTATGGCAGGTACCAGAAGGGGAGTTGCCAGACTTCCAAGATTTTGTCTAAAACTTAGTCTGACTATACGATTACTAACTACAAAATTTGGACAAGATCGCGTTGGGTATATTGGTGTTATTTCACGATTTCTAAGGTAGGCAGGATGGTACATTTGTATGGCAGGTACCAGAAGGGGAGTTGCCAGACTTCCAAATTTTTGTCCAAAACTTAGTCTGACTATACGTTTACTAAATACAAAATTTGGACAAGATCGCGTTGGGTATTTTTGTGTTATTACACGATTTCTAAGGTAGGCGGGATGGTACATTTGTATGGGAGGTACCAGAAGGAGAGTTGCCAGACTTCCAAGTTTTTGTCTAAAACTTAGTCTAACTATACGATTACTAACTACAAAATTTGGGCAAGATCGCGTTGGGTATATTGGTGTTATTACACGATTTCTAAGGTAGGCAGAATGGTACATTTGTATGGCAGGTACCAGAAGGGGAGTTGCCAGACTTCCAAGATTTTGTCTAAAACTTAGTCTGACTATACGATTACTAACTACAAAATTTGGACAAGATCGCGTTGGGTATATTGGTGTTATTTCACGATTTCTAAGGTAGGCAGGATGGTACATTTGTATGGCAGGTACCAGAAGGGGAGTTGCCAGACTTCCAAATTTTTGTCCAAAACTTAGTCTGACTATACGTTTACTAAATACAAAATTTGGACAAGATCGCGTTGGGTATATTTGTGTTATTACACGATTTCTAAGGTAGGCGGGATGGTACATTTGTATGGGAGGTACCAGAAGGGGAGTTGCCAGACTTCCAAGTTTTTGTCTAAAACTTAGTCTAACTATACGATTACTAACAACAAAATTTGGGCACGATCGCGTTGGGTATATTGGTGTTATTACACGATTTCTAAGGTAGGCAGGATGGTACATGTGTATGGCAGGTACCAGAAGGGGACTGGACAGACCTCCAAGTTTTTGTCCAAGATTAAGTCTAACTATACGTATACTAAATACAAAATTTGAGCAAGATGTCGTTGGGTATATTGGTGTTATTACACGATTTCTAAGGTAGGCGGGATGGTACATTTGTATGGCAGGTACCAGAAGGGGAGTCGCCAGACTGTCAAGTTTTTGTCCGAAACAAAGTGCAGTTATACCTTTACTAAATACGGAATTTGGGGAAGATCGCGTGAGTCATGTTGATAGTATTACACGGTTTATAAGATCGCGTTGGGTATATTGGTGCTATTACACGATTTCTAATGTAGACAGGATGGTACATTTGTATGGCAGGTACCAGAAGGGGACTGGACAGACTTCCAAGTTTTTGTCCAAGATTAAGTCTAACTATACGTATACTAAATACAATATTTGAGCAAGATGTCGTTGGGTATATTGGTGTTATTACACGATTTCTAAGGTAGGCGGGATGGTACATTTGTATGGCAGGTACAAGAAGGGGAGTTGCCAGACTTCCAAGTTTTTGTCCAAAACTTAGTCTAACTATACGTTTACTAAATACAAAATTTGGACAAGATGTCGTTGGGTATATTGGTGTTATTACACGATTTCTAAGGTAGGCGGGATGGTACATTTGTATGGCAGGTACCAGAAGGGGAGTTGCCAGACTTCCAAGATTTTGTCTAAAACTTAGTCTGACTATACGATTACTAACTACAAAATTTGGGCAAGATCGCGTTTTGTATATTGGTGTTATTACACGATTTCTAAGGTAGGCGGGATGGTACTAACTACAAAATTTGGGCAAGATCGCGTTGGGTATATTGGTGTTATTACACGATTTCTAAGGTAGGCAGGATGGTACATTTGTATGGCAGGTACCAGAAGGGGAGTTGCCAGACTTCCAGGTTTTTGTCTAAAACTTATTCTAACTATACGTTTACTAACTACAAAATTTGGGCAAGATCGCGTTTTGTATATTGGTGTTATTACACGATTTCTAAGGTAGGCGGGATGGTACTAACTACAAAATTTGGGCAAGATCGCGTTGGGTATATTGGTGTTATTACACGATTTCTAAGGTAGGCAGGATGGTACATTTGTATGGCAGGTACCAGAAGGGGACTGGACAGACTTCCAAGTGTTTTTCCAAGATTAAGTCTAACTATACGTATACTAAATACAAAATTTGGGCAAGATGTCGTTGGGTATATTGGTGTTATTACACGATTTCTAAGGTAGGCGGGATGGTACATTTGTATGGCAGGTACCAGAAGGGGAGTTGCCAGACTTCCAAGATTTTGTCTAAAACTTAGTCTGACTATACGATTACTAACTACAAAATTTGGACAAGATCGCGTTGGGTATATTGGTGTTATTTCACGATTTCTAAGGTAGGCAGGATGGTACATTTGTATGGCAGGTACCAGAAGGGGAGTGGACAGACTTCCAAGTTTTTGTCCAAGATTTAGTCTAACTCTACGTATACTAACTACAAAATTTGGGCAAGATCGCGTTGGGTATATTGGTGTTATTACACGATTTCTAAGGTAGGCAGGATGGTACATTTGTATGGCAGGTACCAGAAGGGGACTGGACAGACTTCCAAGTTTTTGTCCAAGATTAAGTCTAACTATACGTATACTAAATACAAAATTCGGGCAAGATGTCGTCCGGTATATTGGTGTTATTATATGATTTCTAAGGTAGGCGGGATGGTACATTTGTATGGCAGGTACCAGAAGGGGAGTTGCCAGACTTCCAAGTTTTTGTCCAAAACTTAGTCTGACTATACGTTTACTAAATACAAAATTTGTACAAGATCGCGTTGGGTATATTTGTGTTATTACACGATTTGGTGTTATTACACGATTTCTAAGGTAGGCGGGATGGTACATTTGTATGCCAGGTACCAGAATGGGAGTTGCCAGACTTCCAAGTTTTTGTCTAAAACTTAGTCTAACTATACGATTACTAACTACAAAATTTGGGCACGATCGCTTAGGGTATATTGGTGTTATTACACGATTTCTAAGGTAGGCAGGATGGTACATGTGTATGGCAGGTACCAGAAGCGGACTGGACAGACTTCCAAGTTTTTGTCCAAGATTAAGTCTAACTATATGTATACTAAATACAAAATTTGAGCAAGATGTCGTTGGGTATATTGGTGTTATTACACGATTTCTAAGGTAGGCAGGATGGTACATTTGTATGGCAGGTACCAGAAGGGGAGTTGCCAGACTGCCAAGTTTTTGTCCGAAACAAAGTGCAGTTATACCTTTACTAAATACGGAATTTGGGGAAGATCGCGTGAGTCATGTTGATAGTATTACACGGTTTATAAGATCGCGTTGGGTATATTGGTGCTATTACACGATTTCTAAGGTAGGCGGGATGGTACATTTGTATGGCAGGTACCAGAAGTGGAGTTGCCAGACTGCCAAGTTTTTGTCCAAAACATAGTGCAGTTATACCTTTACTAAATACGGAATTTGGGGAAGATCGCGAGAGTCATGTTGATAGTATTACACGGTTTATAGGGGGCGGGATGGTACATTTGTATGGCAGGTACCAGAAGGGGAGTTGCCAGACTTCCAAGTTTTTGTCTAAAACTTAGTCTAACTATACGATTACTAACTACAAAATTTGGGCAAGATCGCGTTGGGTATATTGGTGTTATTACACGATTTCTAAGGTAGGCAGGATGGGACATTTGTATGGCAGGTACCAGAAGGGGACTGGACAGACTTCCAAGTTTTTGTCCAAGATTAAGTCTAACTATACGTATACTAAATACAAAATTTGGGCAAGATGTCGTTGGGTATATTGGTGTTTTTACACGATTTCTAAGGTAGGCGGGATGGTACATTTGTATGGCAGGTACCAGAAGGCAGTTGCCAGACTTCCAAGTTTTTGTCCAAAACTTAGTCTAACTATACGTATAGAGAAGGGGAGTTGCCTGACTTCCAAGTTTTTGTCTAAAACTTAGTCTAACTATACGATTACTAACTACAAAATTTGGGCAAGATCGCGTTGGGTATATTGGTGTTATTACACGATTTCTAAGGTAGGCAGGATGGTACATTTGTATGGCAGGTACCAGAAGGGGACTGGACAGACTTCCAAGTTTTTGTCCAAGATTAAGTCTAACTATACGTATACTAAATACAATATTTGGGCAAGATGTCGTTGGGTATATTGGTGTTATTATACGATTTCTAAGGTAGGCGGGATGGTACATTTGTATGGCAGGTACCAGAAGGGGAGTTGCCAGACTTCCAAGTTTTTGTCCAAAACTTAGTCTAACTATACGTTTACTAAATACAAAATTTGGACAAGATCGCGTTGGGTGTATTTGTGTTATTACACGATTTCTAAGGTAGGCGGGATGGTACATTTGTATGGCAGGTACCAGAAGGGGAGTCGCCAGACTTCCAAGTTTTTGTCTAAAACTTAGTCTAACTATAAGTTTACTAACTACAAAATTTGGACAAGATGTCGTTGGGTATATTGGTGTTATTACACGATTTCTAAGGTAGGCGGGATGGTACATTTGTATGGTAGGTACCAGAAGGGGAGTTGCCAGACTGCCAAGTTTTTGTCCAAAACATAGTGCAGTTATACCTTTACTAAATACGGAATTTGGGGAAGATCGCGTGAGTCATGTTGATAGTATTACACGGTTTATAGTGGGCGGGATGGTACAATTGTATGGCAGGTACCAGAAGGGGAGTTGCCAGACTTCCAGGTTTTTGTCTAAAACTTATTCTAACTATACGTTTACTAACTACAAAATTTGGGCAAGATCGCGTTTTGTATATTGGTGTTATTACACGATTTCTAAGGTAGGCGGGATGGTTCTAACTACAAAATTTGGGCAAGATCGCGTTGGGTATATTGGTGTTATTACACGATTTCTAAGGTAGGCAGGATGGTACATTTGTATGGCAGGTACCAGAAGGGGACTGGACAGACTGCCAAGTGTTTGTCCAAGATTAAGTCTAACTATACGTATACTAAATACAAAATTTGGGCAAGATGTCGTTGGGTATATTGGTGTTATTACACGATTTCTAAGGTAGGCGGGATGGTACATTTGTATGGCAGGTACCAGAAGGGGAGTTGCCAGACTTCCAAGATTTTGTCTAAAACTTAGTCTGACTATACGATTACTAACTACAAAATTTGGACAAGATCGCGTTGGGTATATTGGTGTTATTTCACGATTTCTAAGGTAGGCAGGATGGTACATTTGTATGGCAGGTACCAGAAGGGGAGTTGCCAGACTTCCAAGTTTTTGTCTAAAACTTAGTCTAACTATACGATTACTAACTACAAAATTTGGGCAAGATCGCGTTGGGTATATTGGTGTTATTACACGATTTCTAAGGTAGGCAGGATGGTACATTTGTATGGCAGGTACCAGAAGGGGACTGGACAGACTTCCAAGTTTTTGTCCAAGATTAAGACTAACTATACGTATACTAAATACAAAATTTGGGCAAGATCGCGTTGGGTATATTGGTGTTATTACACGATTTCTAAGGTAGGCGGGATGGTACATTTGTATGGCAGGTACCAGAAGGGGAGTTGCCAGACTTCCAAGATTTTGTCCTAGATTAAGTCTAACTATATATAAAAATAACTATTCGGGTAAAATTTGGGCAAGATGTCGTCGGGTATATTGGTGTTATTACACGATTTCTAAGGTAGGCGGGATGGTACATTTGTATGGCAGGTACCAGAAGGGGAGTTGCCAGACTTCCAAGTTTTTGTCTAAAACTTAGTCTAACTATACGATTACTAACTACAAAATTGGGGAACGATCGCGTTGGGTATATTGGTGTTATTACACGATTTCTAAGGTAGGCAGGATGGTACATGTGTATGGCAGGTACCAGAAGGGGACTGGACAGACTTCCAAGTTTTTGTCCAAGATTAAGTCTAACTATACGTATACTAAATACAAAATTTGAGCAAGATGTCGTTGGGTATATTGGTGTTATTACACGATTTCTAAGGTAGGCGGGATGGTACATTTGTATGGCAGGTACCAGAAGGGGAGTTGCCAGACTGCCAAGTTTTTGTCCGAAACAAAGTGCAGTTATACCTTTACTAAATACGGAATTTGGGGAAGATCGCGTGAGTCATGTTGATAGTATTACACGGTTTATAAGATCGCGTTGGGTATATTGGTGCTATTACACGATTTCTAAGGTAGGCGGGATGGTACATATGTATGGGAGATACCAGAAGTGGAGTTGCCAGACTGCCAAGTTTTTGTCCAAAACATAGTGCAGTTATACCTTTACTAAATACGGAATTTGGGGAAGATCGCGTTAGTCATGTTGATAGTATTACACGGTTTATAGGGGGCGGGATGGTACATTTGTATGGCAGGTACCAGAAGGGGAGTTGCCAGACTGCCAAGTTTTTGTCCAAAACATAGTGCAGTTATACCTTTACTAAATACGGAATTTGGGGAAGATCGCGAGAGTCATGTTGATAGTATTACACGGTTTATAGTGGGCGGGATGGTACAATTGTATGGCAGGTACCAGAAGGGGAGTTGCCAGACTTCCAGGTTTTTGTCTAAAACTTAGTCTAACTATACGTTTACTATACAGTTATACCTTTACTAAATACGGAATTTGGGGAAGATCGCGTGAGTCATGTTGATAGTATTACACGGTTTATAAGATCGCGTTGGGTATATTGGTGCTATTACACGATTTCTAAGGTAGGCGGGATGGTACATATGTATGGGAGATACCAGAAGTGGAGTTGCCAGACTGCCAAGTTTTTGTCCAAAACATAGTGCAGTTATACCTTTACTAAATACGGAATTTGGGGAAGATCGCGTTAGTCATGTTGATAGTATTACACGGTTTATAGGGGGCGGGATGGTACATTTGTATGGCAGGTACCAGAAGGGGAGTTGCCAGACTTCCAAGTTTTTGTCTAAAACTTAGTCTAACTATACGATTACTAACTACAAAATTTGGGCAAGATCGCGTTGGGTATATTGGTGTTATTACACGATTTCTAATGTAGACAGGATGGTACATTTGTATGGTAGGTACCAGAAGGGGACTGGACAGACTTCCAAGTTTTTGTCCAAGATTAAGTCTAACTATACGTATACTAAATACAATATTTGGGCAAGATGTCGTTGGGTATATTGGTGTTATTACACGATTTCTAAGGTAGGCGGGATGGTACATTTGTATGGCAGGTACAAGAAGGGGAGTTGCCAGACTTCCAAGTTTTTGTCCAAAACTTAGTCTAACTATACGTTTACTAAATACAAAATTTGGACAAGATCGCGTTGGGTATATTTGTGTTATTACACGATTTCTAAGGTAGGCGGGATGGTACATTTGTATGGCAGGTACCAGAAGGGGAGTCGCCAGACTTCCAAGTTTTTGTCTAAAACTTAGTCTAACTATACGTTTACTAACTACAAAATTTGGACAAGATGTCGTTGGGTATATTGGTGTTATTACACGATTTCTAAGGTAGGCGGGATGGTACATTTGTATGGTAGGTACCAGAAGGGGAGTTGCCAGACTGCCAAGTTTTTGTCCAAACATAGTGCAGTTATACCTTTACTAAATACGGAATTTGGGGAAGATCGGGTGAGTCATGTTGATAGTAGTACACGGTTTATAGGGGGCGGGATGGTACATTTGTATGACAGGTACCAGAAGGGGAGTTGCCAGACTTCCAGGTTTTTGTCTAAAACTTATTCTAACTATACGTTTACTAACTACAAAATTTGGGCAAGATCGCGTTTTGTATATTGGTGTTATTACACGATTTCTAAGGTAGGCGGGATGGTACTAACTACAAAATTTGGGCAAAATCGCGTTGGGTATATTGGTGTTATTACACGATTTCTAAGGTAGGCAGGATGGTACATTTGTATGGCAGGTACCAGAAGGGGACTGGACAGACTTCCAAGTGTTTGTCCAAGATTAAGTCTAACTATACGTATACTAAATACAAAATTTGGGCAAGATGTCGTTGGGTATATTGGTGTTATTACACGATTTCTAAGGTAGGCGGGATGGTACATTTGTATGGCAGGTACCAGAAGGGGAGTTGCCAGACTTCCAAGATTTTGTCTAAAACTTAGTCTGACTATACGATTACTAACTACAAAATTTGGACAAGATCGCGTTGGGTATATTGGTGTTATTTCACGATTTCTAAGGTAGGCAGGATGGTACATTTGTATGGCAGGTACCAGAAGGGGAGTTGCCAGACTTCCAAGTTTTTGTCTAAAACTTAGTCTAACTATACGATTACTAACTACAAAATTTGGGCAAGATCGCGTTGGGTATATTGGTGTTATTACACGATTTCTAAGGTAGGCAGGATGGTATATTTGTATGGCAGGTACCAGAAGGGGACTGGACAGACTTCCAAGTTTTTGTCCAAGATTAAGTCTGACTATACTATTACTAACTACAAAATTTGGACAAGATCGCGTTGGGTATATTGGTGTTATTTCACGATTTCTAAGGTAGGCAGGATGGTACATTTGTATGGCAGGTACCAGAAGGGGACTGGACAGACTTCCAAGTTTTTGTCCAAGATTAAGTCTAACTATACGTATACTAAATACAAAAATTTGGGCAAGATCGCGTTGGGTATATTGGTGTTATTACACGATTTCTAAGGTAGGCGGGATGGTACATTTGTATGGCAGGTACCAGAAGGGGAGTTGCCAGACTTCCAAGTTTTTGTCCAAAACTTAGTCTGACTATACGTTTACTAAATACAAAATTTGGACAAGATCGCGTTGGGTATATTTGTGTTATTACACGATTTCTAAGGTAGGCGGGATGGTACATTTGTATGGGAGGTACCAGAAGGGGAGTTGCCAGACTTCCAAGTTTTTGTCTAAAACTTAGTCTAACTATACGATTACTAACTACAAAATTTGGGCAAGATCGCGTTGGGTATATTGGTGTTATTACACGATTTCTAAGGTAGGCAGGATGGTACATTTGTATGACAGGTACCAGAAGGGGACTGGACAGACTTCCAAGTTTTTGTCCAAGATTAAGACTAACTATACGTATACTAAATACAAAATTTGGGCAAGATCGCGTTGGGTATATTGGTGTTATTACACGATTTCTAAGGTAGGCGGGATGGTACATTTGTATGGCAGGTACCAGAAGGGGAGTTGCCAGACTTCCAAGATTTTGTCCTAGATTAAGTCTAACTATATATAAAAATAACTATTCGGGTAAAATTTGGGCAAGATGTCGTCGGGTATATTGGTGTTATTACACGATTTCTAAGGTAGGCGGGATGGTACATTTGTATGGCAGGTACCAGAAGGGGAGTTGCCAGACTTCCAAGTTTTTGTCTAAAACTTAGTCTAACTATACGATTACTAACTACAAAATTGGGGAACGATCGCGTTGGGTATATTGGTGTTATTACACGATTTCTAAGGTAGGCAGGATGGTACATGTGTATGGCAGGTACCAGAAGGGGACTGGACAGACTTCCAAGTTTTTGTCCAAGATTAAGTCTAACTATACGTATACTAAATACAAAATTTGAGCAAGATGTCGTTGGGTATATTGGTGTTATTACACGATTTCTAAGGTAGGCGGGATGGTACATTTGTATGGCAGGTACCAGAAGGGGAGTTGCCAGACTGCCAAGTTTTTGTCCGAAACAAAGTGCAGTTATACCTTTACTAAATACGGAATTTGGGGAAGATCGCGTGAGTCATGTTGATAGTATTACACGGTTTATAAGATCGCGTTGGGTATATTGGTGCTATTACACGATTTCTAAGGTAGGCGGGATGGTACATATGTATGGGAGATACCAGAAGTGGAGTTGCCAGACTGCCAAGTTTTTGTCCAAAACATAGTGCAGTTATACCTTTACTAAATACGGAATTTGGGGAAGATCGCGTTAGTCATGTTGATAGTATTACACGGTTTATAGGGGGCGGGATGGTACATTTGTATGGCAGGTACCAGAAGGGGAGTTGCCAGACTGCCAAGTTTTTGTCTAAAACTTAGTCTAACTATACGATTACTAACTACAAAATTTGGGCAAGATCGCGTTGGGTATATTGGTGTTATTACACGATTTCTAATGTAGACAGGATGGTACATTTGTATGGTAGGTACCAGAAGGGGACTGGACAGACTTCCAAGTTTTGTCCAAGATTAAGTCTAACTATACGTATACTAAATACAATATTTGGGCAAGATGTCGTTGGGTATATTGGTGTTATTACACGATTTCTAAGGTAGGCGGGATGGTACATTTGTATGGCAGGTACAAGAAGGGGAGTTGCCAGACTTCCAAGTTTTTGTCCAAAACTTAGTCTAACTATACGTTTACTAAATACAAAATTTGGACAAGATCGCGTTGGGTATATTTGTGTTATTACACGATTTCTAAGGTAGGCGGGATGGTACATTTGTATGGCAGGTACCAGAAGGGGAGTCGCCAGACTTCCAAGTTTTTGTCTAAAACTTAGTCTAACTATACGTTTACTAACTACAAAATTTGGACAAGATGTCGTTGGGTATATTGGTGTTATTACACGATTTCTAAGGTAGGCGGGATGGTACATTTGTATGGTAGGTACCAGAAGGGGAGTTGCCAGACTGCCAAGTTTTTGTCCAAACATAGTGCAGTTATACCTTTACTAAATACGGAATTTGGGGAAGATCGGGTGAGTCATGTTGATAGTAGTACACGGTTTATAGGGGGCGGGATGGTACATTTGTATGACAGGTACCAGAAGGGGAGTTGCCAGACTTCCAGGTTTTTGTCTAAAACTTATTCTAACTATACGTTTACTAACTACAAAATTTGGGCAAGATCGCGTTTTGTATATTGGTGTTATTACACGATTTCTAAGGTAGGCGGGATGGTACTAACTACAAAATTTGGGCAAGATCGCGTTGGGTATATTGGTGTTATTACACGATTTCTAAGGTAGGCAGGATGGTACATTTGTATGGCAGGTACCAGAAGGGGACTGGACAGACTTCCAAGTGTTTGTCCAAGATTAAGTCTAACTATACGTATACTAAATACAAAATTTGGGCAAGATGTCGTTGGGTATATTGGTGTTATTACACGATTTCTAAGGTAGGCGGGATGGTACATTTGTATGGCAGGTACCAGAAGGGGAGTTGCCAGACTTCCAAGATTTTGTCTAAAACTTAGTCTGACTATACGATTACTAACTACAAAATTTGGACAAGATCGCGTTGGGTATATTGGTGTTATTTCACGATTTCTAAGGTAGGCAGGATGGTACATTTGTATGGCAGGTACCAGAAGGGGAGTTGCCAGACTTCCAAGTTTTTGTCTAAAACTTAGTCTAACTATACGATTACTAACTACAAAATTTGGGCAAGATCGCGTTGGGTATATTGGTGTTATTACACGATTTCTAAGGTAGGCAGGATGGTATATTTGTATGGCAGGTACCAGAAGGGGACTGGACAGACTTCCAAGTTTTTGTCCAAGATTAAGTCTGACTATACTATTACTAACTACAAAATTTGGACAAGATCGCGTTGGGTATATTGGTGTTATTTCACGATTTCTAAGGTAGGCAGGATGGTACATTTGTATGGCAGGTACCAGAAGGGGAGTGGACAGACTTCCAAGTTTTTGTCCAAGATTTAGTCTAACTCTACGTATACTAACTACAAAATTTGGGCAAGATCGCGTTGGGTATATTGGTGTTATTACACGATTTCTAAGGTAGGCAGGATGGTACATTTGTATGGCAGGTACCAGAAGGGGACTGGACAGACTTCCAAGTTTTTGTCCAAGATTAAGTCTAACTATACGTATACTAAATACAAAAATTTGGGCAAGATCGCGTTGGGTATATTGGTGTTATTACACGATTTCTAAGGTAGGCGGGATGGTACATTTGTATGGCAGGTACCAGAAGGGGAGTTGCCAGACTTCCAAGTTTTTGTCCAAAACTTAGTCTGACTATACGTTTACTAAATACAAAATTTGGACAAGATCGCGTTGGGTATATTTGTGTTATTACACGATTTCTAAGGTAGGCGGGATGGTACATTTGTATGGGAGGTACCAGAAGGGGAGTTGCCAGACTTCCAAGTTTTTGTCTAAAACTTAGTCTAACTATACGATTACTAACTACAAAATTTGGGCAAGATCGCGTTGGGTATATTGGTGTTATTACACGATTTCTAAGGTAGGCAGGATGGTACATTTGTATGACAGGTACCAGAAGGGGACTGGACAGACTTCCAAGTTTTTGTCCTAGATTAAGTCTAACTATATATAAAAATAACTATTCGGGTAAAATTTGGGAAAGATGTCGTCGGGTATATTGGTGTTATTACACGATTTCTAAGGTAGGCGGGATGGTACATTTGTATGGCAGGTACCAGAAGGGGAGTTGCCAGACTTCCAAGTTTTTGTCTAAAACTTAGTCTAACTATACGATTACTAACTACAAAATTTGGGCACGATCGCGTTGGGTATATTGGTGTTATTACACGATTTCTAAGGTAGGCAGGATGGTACATGTGTATGGCAGGTACCAGAAGGGGACTGGACAGACTTCCAAGTTTTTGTTTAAGATTAAGTCTAACTATACGTATACTAAATACAAAATTTGAGCAAGATGTCGTTGGGTATATTGGTGTTATTACACGATTTCTAAGGTAGGCGGGATGGTACATTTGTATGGTAGGTACCAGAAGGGGAGTTGCCAGACTGCCAAGTTTTTGTCCAAACATAGTGCAGTTATACCTTTACTAAATACGGAATTTGGGGAAGATCGGGTGAGTCATGTTGATAGTAGTACACGGTTTATAGGGGGCGGGATGGTACATTTGTATGACAGGTACCAGAAGGGGAGTTGCCAGACTTCCAGGTTTTTGTCTAAAACTTATTCTAACTATACGTTTACTAACTACAAAATTTGGGCAAGATCGCGTTTTGTATATTGGTGTTATTACACGATTTCTAAGGTAGGCGGGATGGTACTAACTACAAAATTTGGGCAAGATCGCGTTGGGTATATTGGTGTTATTACACGATTTCTAAGGTAGGCAGGATGGTACATTTGTATGGCAGGTACCAGAAGGGGACTGGACAGACTTCCAAGTGTTTGTCCAAGATTAAGTCTAACTATACGTATACTAAATACAAAATTTGGGCAAGATGTCGTTGGGTATATTGGTGTTATTACACGATTTCTAAGGTAGGCGGGATGGTACATTTGTATGGCAGGTACCAGAAGGGGAGTTGCCAGACTTCCAAGATTTTGTCTAAAACTTAGTCTGACTATACGATTACTAACTACAAAATTTGGACAAGATCGCGTTGGGTATATTGGTGTTATTTCACGATTTCTAAGGTAGGCAGGATGGTACATTTGTATGGCAGGTACCAGAAGGGGAGTTGCCAGACTTCCAAGTTTTTGTCTAAAACTTAGTCTAACTATACGATTACTAACTACAAAATTTGGGCAAGATCGCGTTGGGTATATTGGTGTTATTACACGATTTCTAAGGTAGGCAGGATGGTATATTTGTATGGCAGGTACCAGAAGGGGACTGGACAGACTTCCAAGTTTTTGTCCAAGATTAAGCCTGACTATACTATTACTATACTATTACTAACTACAAAATTTGGACAAGATCGCGTTGGGTATATTGGTGTTATTTCACGATTTCTAAGGTAGGCAGGATGGTACATTTGTATGGCAGGTACCAGAAGGGGAGTGGACAGACTTCCAAGTTTTTGTCCAAGATTTAGTCTAACTCTACGTATACTAACTACAAAATTTGGGCAAGATCGCGTTGGGTATATTGGTGTTATTACACGATTTCTAAGGTAGGCAGGATGGTACATTTGTATGGCAGGTACCAGAAGGGGACTGGACAGACTTCCAAGTTTTTGTCCAAGATTAAGTCTAACTATACGTATACTAAATACAAAAATTTGGGCAAGATCGCGTTGGGTATATTGGTGTTATTACACGATTTCTAAGGTAGGCGGGATGGTACATTTGTATGGCAGGTACCAGAAGGGGAGTTGCCAGACTTCCAAGTTTTTGTCCAAAACTTAGTCTGACTATACGTTTACTAAATACAAAATTTGGACAAGATCGCGTTGGGTATATTTGTGTTATTACACGATTTCTAAGGTAGGCGGGATGGTACATTTGTATGGGAGGTACCAGAAGGGGAGTTGCCAGACTTCCAAGTTTTTGTCTAAAACTTATTCTAACTATACGATTACTAACTACAAAATTTGGGCAAGATCGCGTTGGGTATATTGGTGTTATTACACGATTTCTAAGGTAGGCAGGATGGTACATTTGTATGACAGGTACCAGAAGGGGACTGGACAGACTTCCAAGTTTTTGTCCTAGATTAAGTCTAACTATATATAAAAATAACTATTCGGGTAAAATTTGGGCAAGATGTCGTCGGGTATATTGGTGTTATTACACGATTTCTAAGGTAGGCGGGATGGTACATTTGTATGGCAGGTACCAGAAGGGGAGTTGCCAGACTTCCAAGTTTTTGTCTAAAACTTAGTCTAACTATACGATTACTAACTACAAAATTTGGGCACGATCGCGTTGGGTATATTGGTGTTATTACACGATTTCTAAGGTAGGCAGGATGGTACATGTGTATGGCAGGTACCAGAAGGGGACTGGACAGACTTCCAAGTTTTTGTTTAAGATTAAGTCTAACTATACGTATACTAAATACAAAATTTGAGCAAGATGTCGTTGGGTATATTGGTGTTATTACACGATTTCTAAGGTAGGCGGGATGGTACATTTGTATGGGAGATACCAGAAGGGGAGTTGCCAGACTGCCAAGTTTTTGTCCGAAACAAAGTGCAGTTATACCTTTACTAAATACGGAATTTGGGGAAGATCGCGTGAGTCATGTTGATAGTATTACACGGTTTATAAGATCGCGTTGGGTATATTGGTGCTATTACACGATTTCTAAGGTAGGCGGGATGGTACATTTGTATGGCAGGTACAAGAAGGGGAGTTGCCAGACTTCCAAGTTTTTGTCCAAAACTTAGTCTAACTATACGTTTACTAAATACAAAATTTGGACAAGATCGCGTTGGGTATATTTGTGTTATTACACGATTTCTAAGGTAGGCGGGATGGTACATTTGTATGGCAGGTACCAGAAGGGGAGTCGCCAGACTTCCAAGTTTTTGTCTAAAACTTAGTCTAACTATACGTTTACTAACTACAAAATTTGGACAAGATGTCGTTGGGTATATTGGTGTTATTACACGATTTCTAAGGTAGGCGGGATGGTACATTTGTATGGTAGGTACCAGAAGGGGAGTTGCCAGACTGCCAAGTTTTTGTCCAAACATAGTGCAGTTATACCTTTACTAAATACGGAATTTGGGGAAGATCGGGTGAGTCATGTTGATAGTAGTACACGGTTTATAGGGGGCGGGATGGTACATTTGTATGACAGGTACCAGAAGGGGAGTTGCCAGACTTCCAGGTTTTTGTCTAAAACTTATTCTAACTATACGTTTACTAACTACAAAATTTGGGCAAGATCGCGTTTTGTATATTGGTGTTATTACACGATTTCTAAGGTAGGCGGGATGGTACTAACTACAAAATTTGGGCAAGATCGCGTTGGGTATATTGGTGTTATTACACGATTTCTAAGGTAGGCAGGATGGTACATTTGTATGGCAGGTACCAGAAGGGGACTGGACAGACTTCCAAGTGTTTGTCCAAGATTAAGTCTAACTATACGTATACTAAATACAAAATTTGGGCAAGATGTCGTTGGGTATATTGGTGTTATTACACGATTTCTAAGGTAGGCGGGATGGTACATTTGTATGGCAGGTACCAGAAGGGGAGTTGCCAGACTTCCAAGATTTTGTCTAAAACTTAGTCTGACTATACGATTACTAACTACAAAATTTGGACAAGATCGCGTTGGGTATATTGGTGTTATTTCACGATTTCTAAGGTAGGCAGGATGGTACATTTGTATGGCAGGTACCAGAAGGGGAGTTGCCAGACTTCCAAGTTTTTGTCTAAAACTTAGTCTAACTATACGATTACTAACTACAAAATTTGGGCAAGATCGCGTTGGGTATATTGGTGTTATTACACGATTTCTAAGGTAGGCAGGATGGTATATTTGTATGGCAGGTACCAGAAGGGGACTGGACAGACTTCCAAGTTTTTGTCCAAGATTAAGTCTGACTATACTATTACTAACTACAAAATTTGGACAAGATCGCGTTGGGTATATTGGTGTTATTTCACGATTTCTAAGGTAGGCAGGATGGTACATTTGTATGGCAGGTACCAGAAGGGGAGTGGACAGACTTCCAAGTTTTTGTCCAAGATTTAGTCTAACTCTACGTATACTAACTACAAAATTTGGGCAAGATCGCGTTGGGTATATTGGTGTTATTACACGATTTCTAAGGTAGGCAGGATGGTACATTTGTATGGCAGGTACCAGAAGGGGACTGGACAGACTTCCAAGTTTTTGTCCAAGATTAAGTCTAACTATACGTATACTAAATACAAAAATTTGGGCAAGATCGCGTTGGGTATATTGGTGTTATTACACGATTTCTAAGGTAGGCGGGATGGTACATTTGTATGGCAGGTACCAGAAGGGGAGTTGCCAGACTTCCAAGTTTTTGTCCAAAACTTAGTCTGACTATACGTTTACTAAATACAAAATTTGGACAAGATCGCGTTGGGTATATTTGTGTTATTACACGATTTCTAAGGTAGGCGGGATGGTACATTTGTATGGGAGGTACCAGAAGGGGAGTTGCCAGACTTCCAAGTTTTTGTCTAAAACTTAGTCTAACTATACGATTACTAACTACAAAATTTGGGCAAGATCGCGTTGGGTATATTGGTGTTATTACACGATTTCTAAGGTAGGCAGGATGGTACATTTGTATGACAGGTACCAGAAGGGGACTGGACAGACTTCCAAGTTTTTGTCCTAGATTAAGTCTAACTATATATAAAAATAACTATTCGGGTAAAATTTGGGCAAGATGTCGTCGGGTATATTGGTGTTATTACACGATTTCTAAGGTAGGCGGGATGGTACATTTGTATGGCAGGTACCAGAAGGGGAGTTGCCAGACTTCCAAGTTTTTGTCTAAAACTTAGTCTAACTATACGATTACTAACTACAAAATTTGGGCACGATCGCGTTGGGTATATTGGTGTTATTACACGATTTCTAAGGTAGGCAGGATGGTACATGTGTATGGCAGGTACCAGAAGGGGACTGGACAGACTTCCAAGTTTTTGTTTAAGATTAAGTCTAACTATACGTATACTAAATACAAAATTTGAGCAAGATGTCGTTGGGTATATTGGTGTTATTACACGATTTCTAAGGTAGGCGGGATGGTACATTTGTATGGTAGGTACCAGAAGGGGAGTTGCCAGACTGCCAAGTTTTTGTCCAAACATAGTGCAGTTATACCTTTACTAAATACGGAAATTGGGGGAAGATCGGGTGAGTCATGTTGATAGTAGTACACGGTTTATAGGGGGCGGGATGGTACATTTGTATGACAGGTACCAGAAGGGGAGTTGCCAGACTTCCAAGTTTTTGTCTAAAACTTAGTCTAACTATACGATTACTAACTACAAAATTTGGGCAAGATCGCGTTGGGTATATTGGTGTTATTACACGATTTCTAAGGTAGGCAGGATGGTACATTTGTATGACAGGTACCAGAAGGGGACTGGACAGACTTCCAAGTTTTTGTCCTAGATTAAGTCTAACTATATATAAAAATAACTATTCGGGTAAAATTTGGGCAAGATGTCGTCGGGTATATTGGTGTTATTACACGATTTCTAAGGTAGGCGGGATGGTACATTTGTATGGCAGGTACCAGAAGGGGAGTTGCCAGACTTCCAAGTTTTTGTCTAAAACTTAGTCTAACTATACGATTACTAACTACAAAATTTGGGCACGATCGCGTTGGGTATATTGGTGTTATTACACGATTTCTAAGGTAGGCAGGATGGTACATGTGTATGGCAGGTACCAGAAGGGGACTGGACAGACTTCCAAGTTTTTGTTTAAGATTAAGTCTAACTATACGTATACTAAATACAAAATTTGAGCAAGATGTCGTTGGGTATATTGGTGTTATTACACGATTTCTAAGGTAGGCGGGATGGTACATTTGTATGGTAGGTACCAGAAGGGGAGTTGCCAGACTGCCAAGTTTTTGTCCAAACATAGTGCAGTTATACCTTTACTAAATACGGAAATTGGGGGAAGATCGGGTGAGTCATGTTGATAGTAGTACACGGTTTATAGGGGGCGGGATGGTACATTTGTATGACAGGTACCAGAAGGGGAGTTGCCAGACTTCCAGGTTTTTGTCTAAAACTTATTCTAACTATACGTTTACTAACTACAAAATTTGGGCAAGATCGCGTTTTGTATATTGGTGTTATTACACGATTTCTAAGGTAGGCGGGATGGTACTAACTACAAAATTTGGGCAAGATGTCGTTGGGTATATTGGTGTTATTACACGATTTCTAAGGTAGGCGGGATGGTACATTTGTATGGCAGGTACCAGAAGGGGAGTTGCCAGACTTCCAAGATTTTGTCTAAAACTTAGTCTGACTATACGATTACTAACTACAAAATTTGGACAAGATCGCGTTGGGTATATTGGTGTTATTTCACGATTTCTAAGGTAGGCAGGATGGTACATTTGTATGGCAGGTACCAGAAGGGGAGTTGCCAGACTTCCAAGTTTTTGTCTAAAACTTAGTCTAACTATACGATTACTAACTACAAAATTTGGGCAAGATCGCGTTGGGTATATTGGTGTTATTACACGATTTCTAAGGTAGGCAGGATGGTATATTTGTATGGCAGGTACCAGAAGGGGACTGGACAGACTTCCAAGTTTTTGTCCAAGATTAAGCCTGACTATACTATTACTATACTATTACTAACTACAAAATTTGGACAAGATCGCGTTGGGTATATTGGTGTTATTTCACGATTTCTAAGGTAGGCAGGATGGTACATTTGTATGGCAGGTACCAGAAGGGGAGTGGACAGACTTCCAAGTTTTTGTCCAAGATTTAGTCTAACTCTACGTATACTAACTACAAAATTTGGGCAAGATCGCGTTGGGTATATTGGTGTTATTACACGATTTCTAAGGTAGGCAGGATGGTACATTTGTATGGCAGGTACCAGAAGGGGACTGGACAGACTTCCAAGTTTTTGTCCAAGATTAAGTCTAACTATACGTATACTAAATACAAAAATTTGGGCAAGATCGCGTTGGGTATATTGGTGTTATTACACGATTTCTAAGGTAGGCGGGATGGTACATTTGTATGGCAGGTACCAGAAGGGGAGTTGCCAGACTTCCAAGTTTTTGTCCAAAACTTAGTCTGACTATACGTTTACTAAATACAAAATTTGGACAAGATCGCGTTGGGTATATTTGTGTTATTACACGATTTCTAAGGTAGGCGGGATGGTACATTTGTATGGGAGGTACCAGAAGGGGAGTTGCCAGACTTCCAAGTTTTTGTCTAAAACTTATTCTAACTATACGATTACGAACTACAAAATTTGGGCAAGATCGCGTTGGGTATATTGGTGTTATTACACGATTTCTAAGGTAGGCAGGATGGTACATTTGTATGACAGGTACCAGAAGGGGACTGGACAGACTTCCAAGTTTTTGTCCTAGATTAAGTCTAACTATATATAAAAATAACTATTCGGGTAAAATTTGGGCAAGATGTCGTCGGGTATATTGGTGTTATTACACGATTTCTAAGGTAGGCGGGATGGTACATTTGTATGGCAGGTACCAGAAGGGGAGTTGCCAGACTTCCAAGTTTTTGTCTAAAACTTAGTCTAACTATACGATTACTAACTACAAAATTTGGGCACGATCGCGTTGGGTATATTGGTGTTATTACACGATTTCTAAGGTAGGCAGGATGGTACATGTGTATGGCAGGTACCAGAAGGGGACTGGACAGACTTCCAAGTTTTTGTTTAAGATTAAGTCTAACTATACGTATACTAAATACAAAATTTGAGCAAGATGTCGTTGGGTATATTGGTGTTATTACACGATTTCTAAGGTAGGCGGGATGGTACATTTGTATGGGAGATACCAGAAGGGGAGTTGCCAGACTGCCAAGTTTTTGTCCGAAACAAAGTGCAGTTATACCTTTACTAAATACGGAATTTGGGGAAGATCGCGTGAGTCATGTTGATAGTATTACACGGTTTATAAGATCGCGTTGGGTATATTGGTGCTATTACACGATTTCTAAGGTAGGCGGGATGGTACATATGTATGGGAGATACCAGAAGTGGAGTTGCCAGACTGCCAAGTTTTTGTCCAAAACATAGTGCAGTTATACCTTTACTAAATACGGAATTTGGGGAAGATCGCGTTAGTCATGTTGATAGTATTACACGGTTTATAGGGGGCGGGATGGTACATTTGTATGGCAGGTACCAGAAGGGGAGTTGCCAGACTTCCAAGTTTTTGTCTAAAACTTAGTCTAACTATACGATTACTAAATACAAAATTTGGACAAGATGTCGTTGGGTATATTGGTGTTATTACACGATTTCTAAGGTAGGCGGGATGGTACATTTGTATTTTAGGTACCAGAAGGGGAGTTGCCAGACTGCCAAGTTTTTGTCCAAAACATAGTGCAGTTATACCTTTACTAAATACGGAATTTGGGGAAGATCGGGTGAGTCATGTTGATAGTAGTACACGGTTTATAGGGGGCGGGATGGTACATTTGTATGGCAGGTACCAGAAGGGGAGTTGCCAGACTTCCAAGTTTTTGTCCAAAACTTAGTCTAACTATACGTTTACTAAATACAAAATTTGGACAAGATCGCGTTGGGTATATTTGTGTTATTACACGATTTCTAAGGTAGGCGCGATGGTACATTTGTATGGCAGGTACCAGAAGGGGAGTCGCCAGACTTCCAAGTTTTTGTCTAAAACTTAGTCTAACTATACGTTTACTAACTACAAAATTTGGACAAGATGTCGTTGGGTATATTGGTGTTATTACACGATTTCTAAGGTAGGCGGGATGGTGCATTTGTATGGTAGGTACCAGAAGGGGAGTTGCCAGACTGCCAAGTTTTTGTCCAAACATAGTGCAGTTATACCTTTACTAAATACGGAATTTGGGGAAGATCGGGTGAGTCATGTTGATAGTAGTACACGGTTTATAGGGGGCGGGATGGTACATTTGTATGGCAGGTACCAGAAGGGGAGTTGCCAGACTTCCAGGTTTTTGTCTAAAACTTATTCTAACTATACGTTTACTAACTACAAAATTTGGGCAAGATCGCGTTTTGTATATTGGTGTTATTACACGATTTCTAAGGTAGGCGGGATGGTACTAACTACAAAATTTGGGCAAGATCGCGTTGGGTATATTGGTGTTATTACACGATTTCTAAGGTAGGCAGGATGGTACATTTGTATGGCAGGTACCAGAAGGGGACTGGACAGACTTCCAAGTGTTTGTCCAAGATTAAGTCTAACTATACGTATACTAAATACAAAATTTGGGCAAGATGTCGTTGGGTATATTGGTGTTATTACACGATTTCTAAGGTAGGCGGGATGGTACATTTGTATGGCAGGTACCAGAAGGGGAGTTGCCAGACTTCCAAGTTTTTGTCCAAAACTTAGTCTGACTATACGTTTACTAAATACAAAATTTGGACAAGATCGCGTTGGGTATATTTGTGTTATTACACGATTTCTAAGGTAGGCGGGATGGTACATTTGTATGGGAGGTACCAGAAGGGGAGTTGCCAGACTTCCAAGTTTTTGTCCAAGATTTAGTCTAACTCTACGTATACTAACTACAAAATTTGGGCAAGATCGCGTTGGGTATATTGGTGTTATTACACGATTTCTAAGGTAGGCGGGATGGTACTAACTACAAAATTTGGGCAAGATCGCGTTGGGTATATTGGTGTTATTACACGATTTCTAAGGTAGGCAGGATGGTACATTTGTATGGCAGGTACCAGAAGGGGACTGGACAGACTTCCAAGTGTTTGTCCAAGATTAAGTCTAACTATACGTATACTAAATACAAAATTTGGGCAAGATGTCGTTGGGTATATTGGTGTTATTACACGATTTCTAAGGTAGGCGGGATGGTACATTTGTATGGGAGGTACCAGAAGGGGAGTTGCCAGACTTCCAAGTTTTTGTCCAAGATTTAGTCTAACTCTACGTATACTAACTACAAAATTTGGGCAAGATCGCGTTGGGTATATTGGTGTTATTACACGATTTCTAAGGTAGGCGGGATGGTACTAACTACAAAATTTGGGCAAGATCGCGTTGGGTATATTGGTGTTATTACACGATTTCTAAGGTAGGCAGGATGGTACATTTGTATGGCAGGTACCAGAAGGGGACTGGACAGACTTCCAAGTGTTTGTCCAAGATTAAGTCTAACTATACGTATACTAAATACAAAATTTGGGCAAGATGTCGTTGGGTATATTGGTGTTATTACACGATTTCTAAGGTAGGCGGGATGGTACATTTGTATGGCAGGTACCAGAAGGGGAGTTGCCAGACTTCCAAGTTTTTGTCTAAAACTTAGTCTAACTATACGATTACTAACTACAAAATTTGGGCAAGATCGCGTTGGGTATATTGGTGTTATTACACGATTTCTAAGGTAGGCAGGATGGTACATTTGTATGGCAGGTACCAGAAGGGGACTGGACAGACTTCCAAGTTTTTGTCCAAGATTAAGTCTGACTATACTATTACTAACTACAAAATTTGGACAAGATCGCGTTGGGTATATTGGTGTTATTTCACGATTTCTAAGGTAGGCAGGATGGTACATTTGTATGGCAGGTACCAGAAGGGGAGTGGACAGACTTCCAAGTTTTTGTCCAAGATTTAGTCTAACTCTACGTATACTAACTACAAAATTTGGGCAAGTTCGCGTTGGGTATATTGGTGTTATTACACGATTTCTAAGGTAGACAGGATGGTACATTTGTATGGCAGGTACCAGAAGGGGACTGGACAGACTTCCAAGTTTTTGTCCAAGATTAAGTCTAACTATACGTATACTAAATACAAAATTTGGGCAAGATGTCGTTGGGTATATTGGTGTTATTACACGATTTCTAAGGTAGGCGGGATGGTACATTTGTATGGCAGGTACCAGAAGGGGAGTTGCCAGACTTCCAAGTTTTCGTCCAAAACTTAGTCTGACTATACGTTTACTAAATACAAAATTTGGACAAGATCGCGTTGGGTATATTTGTGTTATTACACGATTTCTAAGGTAGGCGGGATGGTATATTTGTATGGGAGGTACCAGAAGGGGAGTTGCCAGACTTCCAAGTTTTTGTCTAAAACTTAGTCTAACTATACGATTACTAACTACAAAATTTGGGCAAGATCGCGTTGGGTATATTGGTGTTATTACACGATTTCTAAGGTAGGCAGGATGGTACATTTGTATGACAGGTACCAGAAGGGGACTGGACAGACTTCCAAGTTTTTGTCCTAGATTAAGTCTAACTATATATAAAAATAACTATTCGGGTAAAATTTGGGCAAGATGTCGTCGGGTATATTGGTGTTATTACACGATTTCTAAGGTAGGCGGGATGGTACATTTGTATGGCAGGTACCAGAAGGGGAGTTGCCAGACTTCCAAGTTTTTGTCTAAAACTTAGTCTAACTATACGATTACTAACTACAAAATTTGGGCAAGATCGCGTTGGGTATATTGGTGTTATTACACGATTTCTAATGTAGACAGGATGGTACATTTGTATGGCAGGTACCAGAAGGGGACTGGACAGAATTCCAAGTTTTTGTCCAAGATTAAGTCTAACTATACGTATACTAAATACAATATTTGGGCAAGATGTCGTTGGGTATATTGGTGTTATTACACGATTTCTAAGGTAGGCGGGATGGTACATTTGTATGGCAGGTACAAGAAGGGGAGTTGCCAGACTTCCAAGTTTTTGTCCAAAACTTAGTCTAACTATACGTTTACTAAATACAAAATTTGGACAAGATGTCGTTGGGTATATTGGTGTTATTACACGATTTCTAAGGTAGGCGGGATGGTACATTTGTATGGTAGGTACCAGAAGGGGAGTTGCCAGACTGCCAAGTTTTTGTCCAAAACATAGCGCAGTTATACCTTTACTAAATACGGAATTTGGGGAAGATCGGGTGAGTCATGTTGATAGTAGTACACGGTTTATAGGGGGCGGGATGGTACATTTGTATGGCAGGTACCAGAAGGGGAGTCGCCAGACCTCCAAGTTTTTGTCTAAAACTTAGTCTAACTATACGTTTACTAACTACAAAATTTGGACAAGATGTCGTTGGGTATATTGGTGTTATTACACGATTTCTAAGGTAGGCGGGATGGTACATTTGTATGGTAGGTACCAGAAGGGGAGTTGCCAGACTGCCAAGTTTTTGTCCAAAACATAGTGCAGTTATACCTTTACCAAATACGGAATTTGGGGAAGATCGGGTGAGTCATGTTGATAGTAGTACACGGTTTATAGGGGGCGGGATGGTACATTTGTATGGCAGGTACCAGAAGGGGAGTTGCCAGACTTCCAGGTTTTTGTCTAAAACTTATTCTAACTATACGTTTACTAACTACAAAATTTGGGCAAGATCGCGTTTTGTATATTGGTGTTATTACACGATTTCTAAGGTAGGCGAGATGGTACTAACTACAAAATTTGGGCAAGATCGCGTTGGGTATATTGGTATTATTACACGATTTCTAAGGTAGGCAGGATGGTACATTTGTATGGCAGGTACCAGAAGGGGACTGGACAGACTTCCAAGTGTTTGTCCAAGATTAAGTCTAACTATACGTACACTAAATACAAAATTTGGGCAAGATGACGTTGGGTATATTGGTGTTATTACACGATTTCTAAGGTAGGCGGGATGGTACATTTGTATGGCAGGTACCAGAAGGGGAGTTGCCAGACTTCCAAGATTTTGTCTAAAACTTAGTCTGACTATACGATTACTAACTACAAAATTTGGACAAGATCGCGTTGGGTATATTGGTGTTATTACACGATTTCTAAGGTAGGCAGGATGGTACATTTGTATGGCAGGTACCAGAAGGGGACTGGACAGACTTCCAAGTTTTTGTCCAAGATTAAGTCTAACTATACTTATACTAAATACAAAATTCGGGCAAGATGTCGTTGGGTATATTGGTGTTATTATACGATTTCTAAGGTAGGCGGGATGGTACATTTGTATGGCAGGTACCAGAAGGGGAGTTGCCAGACTTCCAAGTTTTTGTCCAAAACTTAGTCTGACTATACGTTTACTAAATACAAAATTTGGACAAGATCGCGTTGGGTATATTTGTGTTATTACACGATTTCTAAGGTTGTATGGGAGGTACCAGAAGGGGAGTTGCCAGACTTCCAAGTTTTTGTCTAAAACTTAGTCTAACTATACGATTACTAACTACAAAATTTGGGCACGATCGCTTAGGGTATATTGGTGTTATTACACGATTTCTAAGGTAGGCAGGATGGTACATGTGTATGGCAGGTACCAGAAGCGGACTGGACAGACTTCCAAGTTTTTGTCCAAGATTAAGTCTAACTATATGTATACTAAATACAAACTTTGAGCAAGATGTCGTTGGGTATATTGGTGTTATTACACGATTTCTAAGGTAGGCAGGATGGTACATTTGTATGGCAGGTACCAGAAGGGGAGTTGCCAGACTGCCAAGTTTTTGTCCGAAACAAAGTGCAGTTATACCTTTACTAAATACGGAATTTGGGGAAGATCGCGTGAGTCATGTTGATAGTATTACACGGTTTATAAGATCGCGTTGGGTATATTGGTGCTATTACACGATTTCTAAGGTAGACGGGATGGTACATTTGTATGGCAGGTACCAGAAGTGGAGTTGCCAGACTGCCAAGTTTTTGTCCAAAACATAGTGCAGTTATACCTTTACTAAATACGGAATTTGGGGAAGATCGCGTTAGTCATGTTGATAGTATTACACGGTTTATAGGGGGCGGGATGGTACATTTGTATGGCAGGTACCAGAAGGGGAGTTGCCAGACTTCCAAGTTTTTGTCTAAAACTTAGTCTAACTATACAATTACTAACTACAAAATTTGGGCAAGATCGCGTTGGGTATATTGGTGTTATTACACGATTTCTAAGGTAGGCAGGATGGTACATTTGTATGGCAGGTACCAGAAGGGGACTGGACAGACTTCCAAGTTTTTGTCCAAGATTAAGTCTAACTATACGTATACTAAATACAAAATTTGGGCAAGATGTCGTTGGGTATATTGGTGTTATTACACGATTTCTAAGGTAGGCGGGATGGTACATTTGTATGGTAGGTACCAGAAGGGGAGTTGCCAGACTGCCAAGTTTTTGTCCAAAACATAGTCTAACTATACGTATACTAAATACAAAATTTGGGCAAGATGTCGTTGGGTATATTGGTGTTATTACACGATTTCTAAGGTAGGCGGGATGGTACATTTGTATGGTAGGTACCAGAAGGGGAGTTGCCAGACTGCCAAGTTTTTGTCCAAAACATAGTGCAGTTATACCTTTACTAAATACGGAATTTGGGGAAGATCGCGTTAGTCATGTTGATAGTATTACACGGTTTATAAGATCGCGTTGGGTATATTGGTGCTAATACACGATTTCTAAGGTAGGCGGGATGGTACATTTGTATGGGAGGTACCAGAAGGGGAGTTGCCAGACTTCCAAGTTTTTGTCTAAAACTTAGTCTAACTATACGATTACTAACTACAAAATTTGGGCAAGATCGCGTTGGGTATATTGGTGTTATTACACGATTTCTAAGGTAGGCGGGATGGTACATTTGTATGGCAGGTACCAGAAGGGGAGTGGACAGACTTCCAAGTTTTTGTCCAAAACATAGTGCAGTTATACCTTTACTAAATACGGAATTTGGGGAAGATCGCGTTAGTCATGTTGATAGTATTACACGGTTTATAGGGGGCGGGATGGTACATTTGTATGGCAGGTACCAGAAGGGGAGTTGCCAGACTTCCCAGTTTTTGTCTAAAACTTAGTCTAACTATACGTATACTAAATACAAAATTTGGGCAATATGTCGTTGGGTATATTGGTGTTATTACACGATTTCTAAGGAAGGCGGGATGGTACATTTGTATGGTTGGTACCAGAAAGGGAGTTGCCAGACTGACAAGTTTTTGTCCAAAATATAGTGCAGTTATACCTTTACTAAATACGGAATTTGGGGAAGATGTCGTTGGGTATATTGGTGTTATTACACGATTTCTAAGGTAGGCGGGATGGTACATTTGTATGGGAGGTACCAGAAGGGGAGTTGCCAGACTTCCAAGTTTTTGTCTAAAACTTAGTCTAACTATACGTCGACTAACTACAAAATTTGGGCAAGATCGCGGTGGGTGTATTGGTGTTATTACACGATTTCTAAGCTAGGCAGGATGGTACATTTGTATGACAGGTACCAGAAGGGGAGTTGCCAGACTTCCAAGATTTTGTCTAAAACTTAGTCTGACTATACGATTACTAACTACAAAATTTGGACAAGATCGCGTTGGGTATATTGGTGTTATTTCACGATTTCTAAGGTAGGCAGGATGGTACATTTGTATGGCAGGTACCAGAAGGGGAGTGGACAGACTTCCAAGTTTTTGTCCAAGATTTAGTCTAACTCTACGTATACTAACTACAAAATTTGGGCAAGATCGGGTATATTGGTGTTATTATACGATTTCTAAGGTAGGCGGGATGGTACATTTGTATGGCAGGTACCAGAAGGGGAGTTGCCAGACTTCCAAGATTTTGTCTAAAACTTAGTCTGACTATACGATTACTAACTACAAAATTTGGACAAGATCGCGTTGGGTATATTGGTGTTATTTCACGATTTCTAAGGTAGGCAGGATGGTACATTTGTATGGCAGGTACCAGAAGGGGAGTGGACAGACTTCCAAGTTTTTGTCCAAGATTTAGTCTAACTCTACGTATACTAACTACAAAATTTGGGCAAGATCGCGTTGGGTATATTGGTGTTATTACACGATTTCTAAGGTAGGCAGGATGGTACATTTGTATGGCAGGTACCAGAAGGGGACTGGACAGACTTCCAAGTTTTTGTCCAAGATTAAGTCTAACTATACGTATACTAAATACAAAATTCGGGCAAGATGTCGTCGGGTATATTGGTGTTATTATACGATTTCTAAGGTAGGCGGGATGGTACATTTGTATGGCAGGTACCAGAAGGGGAGTTGCCAGACTTCCAAGTTTTTGTCCAAAACTTAGTCTGACTATACGTTTACTAAATACAAAATTTGGACAAGATCGCGTTGGGTATATTTGTGTTATTACACGATTTCTAAGGTTGTATGGGAGGTACCAGAAGGGGAGTTGCCAGACTTCCAAGTTTTTGTCTAAAACTTAGTCTAACTATACGATTACTAACTACAAAACTTGGGCAAGATCGCGTTGGGTATATTGGTGTTATTACACGATTTCTAAGGTAGGCAGGATGATACATTTGTATGACAGGTACCAGAAGGGGACTGGACAGACTTCCAAGTTTTTGTCCTAGATTAAGTCTAACTATACGTATACTAAAAATAACTATTCGGGTAAAATTTGGGCAAGATGTCGTCGGGTATATTGGTGTTATTACACGATTTCTAAGGTAGGCGGGATGGTACATTTGTATGCCAGGTACCAGAATGGGAGCTGCCAGACTTCCAAGTTTTTGTCTAAAACTTAGTCTAACTATACGATTACTAACTACAAAATTTGGGCACGATCGCTTAGGGTATATTGGTGTTATTACACGATTTCTAAGGTAGGCAGGATGGTACATGTGTATGGCAGGTACCAGAAGCGGACTGGACAGACTTCCAAGTTTTTGTCCAAGATTAAGTCTAACTATATGTATACTAAATACAAAATTTGAGCAAGATGTCGTTGGGTATATTGGTGTTATTACACGATTTCTAAGGTAGGCAGGATGGTACATTTGTATGGCAGGTACCAGAAGGGGAGTTGCCAGACTGCCAAGTTTTTGTCCGAAACAAAGTGCAGTTATACCTTTACTAAATACGGAATTTGGGGAAGATTGCGTGAGTCATGTTGATAGTATTACACGGTTTATAAGATCGCGTTGGGTATATTGGTGCTATTACACGATTTCTAAGGTAGGCGGGATGGTACATTTGTATGGCAGGTACCAGAAGTGGAGTTGCCAGACTGCCAAGTTTTTGTCCAAAACATAGTGCAGTTATACCTTTACTAAATACGGAATTTGGGGAAGATCGCGTTAGTCATGTTGATAGTATTACACGGTTTATAGGGGGCGGGATGGTACATTTGTATGGCAGGTACCAGAAGGGGAGTCGCCAGACTTCCAAGTTTTTGTCTAAAACTTAGTCTAACTATACGTTTACTAACTACAAAATTTGGGCAAGATCGCGTTGGGTATATTGGTGTTATTACACGATTTCTAAGGTAGGCAGGATGGTACATTTGTATGGCAGGTACCAGAAGGGGACTGGACAGACTTCCAAGTTTTTGTCCAAGATTAAGTCTAACTATACGTATACTAAATACAAAATTTGGGCAAGATGTCGTTGTGTATATTGGTGTTTTTACACGATTTCTAAGGTAGGCGGGATGGTACATTTGTATGGCAGGTACCAGAAGGGGAGTTGCCAGACTTCCAAGTTTTTGTCCAAAACTTAGTCTAACTATACGTATAGAGAAGGGGAGTTGCCAGACTTCCAGGTTTTTGTCTGAAACTTAGTCTAACTATACGTTTACTAACTACAAAATTTGGACAAGATCGCGTTGGGTATATTGGTGTTATTACACGATTTCTAAGGTAGCAGGATGGTACATTTGTATGGCAGGTACCAGAAGGGGAGTGGACAGACTTCCAAGATTTTGTCCAAGATTTAGTCTAACTATACGTATACTAAATACAAAATTTGGGCAAGATGTCGTTGGGTATATTGGTGTTATTACACGATTTCTAAGGTAGGCGGGATGGTACATTTGTATGGTAGGTACCAGAAGGGGAGTTGCCAGACTGCCAAGTTTTTGTACAAAACTTAGTCTGACTATACGTTTACTAAATACAAAATTTGGACAAGATCGCGTTGGGTATATTTGTGTTATTACACGATTTCTAAGGTTGTATGGGAGGTACCAGAAGGGGAGTTGCCAGACTTCCAAGTTTTTGTCTAAAACTTAGTCTAACTATACGTATACTAACTACAAAATTTGGGCAAGATCGCGTTGGGTATATTGGTGTTATTACACGATTTCTAAGGTAGGCAGGATGGTACATTTGTATGGCAGGTACCAGAAGGGGACTGGACAGACTTCCAAGTTTTTGTCCAAGATTAAGTCTAACTATACGTATACTAAATACAAAATTCGGGCAAGATGTCGTCGGGTATATTGGTGTTATTATACGATTTCTAAGGTAGGCGGGATGGTACATTTGTATGGCAGGTACCAGAAGGGGAGTTGCCAGACTTCCAAGTTTTTGTCCAAAACTTAGTCTGACTATACGTTTACTAAATACAAAATTTGGACAAGATCGCGTTGGGTATATTTGTGTTATTACACGATTTCTAAGGTTGTATGGGAGGTACCAGAAGGGGAGTTGCCAGACTTCCAAGTTTTTGTCTAAAACTTAGTCTAACTATACGATTACTAACTACAAAACTTGGGCAAGATCGCGTTGGGTATATTGGTGTTATTACACGATTTCTAAGGTAGGCAGGATGGTACATTTGTATGACAGGTACCAGAAGGGGACTGGACAGACTTCCAAGTTTTTGTCCTAGATTAAGTCTAACTATACGTATACTAAAAATAACTATTCGGGTAAAATTTGGGCAAGATGTCGTCGGGTATATTGGTGTTATTACACGATTTCTAAGGTAGGCGGGATGGTACATTTGTATGCCAGGTACCAGAATGGGAGCTGCCAGACTTCCAAGTTTTTGTCTAAAACTTAGTCTAACTATACGATTACTAACTACAAAATTTGGGCACGATCGCTTAGGGTATATTGGTGTTATTACACGATTTCTAAGGTAGGCAGGATGGTACATGTGTATGGCAGGTACCAGAAGCGGACTGGACAGACTTCCAAGTTTTTGTCCAAGATTAAGTCTAACTATATGTATACTAAATACAAAATTTGAGCAAGATGTCGTTGGGTATATTGGTGTTATTACACGATTTCTAAGGTAGGCAGGATGGTACATTTGTATGGCAGGTACCAGAAGGGGAGTTGCCAGACTGCCAAGTTTTTGTCCGAAACAAAGTGCAGTTATACCTTTACTAAATACGGAATTTGGGGAAGATCGCGTGAGTCATGTTGATAGTATTACACGGTTTATAAGATCGCGTTGGGTATATTGGTGCTATTACACGATTTCTAAGGTAGGCGGGATGGTACATTTGTATGGCAGGTACCAGAAGTGGAGTTGCCAGACTGCCAAGTTTTTGTCCAAAACATAGTGCAGTTATACCTTTACTAAATACGGAATTTGGGGAAGATCGCGTTAGTCATGTTGATAGTATTACACGGTTTATAGGGGGCGGGATGGTACATTTGTATGGCAGGTACCAGAAGGGGAGTCGCCAGACTTCCAAGTTTTTGTCTAAAACTTAGTCTAACTATACGTTTACTTACTACAAAATTTGGGCAAGATCGCGTTGGGTATATTGGTGTTATTACACGATTTCTAAGGTAGGCAGGATGGTACATTTGTATGGCAGGTACCAGAAGGGGACTGGACAGACTTCCAAGTTTTTGTCCAAGATTAAGTCTAACTATACGTATACTAAATACAAAATTTGGGCAAGATGTCGTTGGGTATATTGGTGTTATTATACGATTTCTAAGGTAGGCGGGATGGTACATTTGTATGGCAGGTACCAGAAGGGGAGTTGCCAGACTTCCAAGTTTTTGTCCAAAACTTAGTCTAACTATACGTATAGAGAAGGGGAGTTGCCAGACTTCCAGGTTTTTGCCTGAAACTTAGTCTAACTATACGTTTACTAACTACAAAATTTGGACAAGATCGCGTTGGGTATATTGGTGTTATTACACGATTTCTATGGTACATTTGTATGGCAGGTACCAGAAGGGGAGTGGACAGACTTCCAAGTTTTTGTCCAAGATTTAGTCTAACTATACGTATACTAAATACAAAATTTGGACAAGATGTCGTTGGGTATATTGGTGTTATTACACGATTTCTAAGGTAGGCGGGATGGTACATTTGTATGGTAGGTACCAGAAGGGGAGTTGCCAGACTGCCAAGTTTTTGTACAAAACTTAGTCTGACTATACGTTTACTAAATACAAAATTTGGACAAGATCGCGTTGGGTATATTTGTGTTATTACACGATTTCTAAGGTTGTATGGGAGGTACCAGAAGGGGAGTTGCCAGACTTCCAAGTTTTTGTCTAAAACTTAGTCTAACTATACGTATACTAACTACAAAATTTGGGCAAGATCGCGTTGGGTATATTGGTGTTATTACACGATTTCTAAGGTAGGCAGGATGGTACATTTGTTTGGCAGGTACCAGAAGGGGACTGGACAGACTTCCAAGTTTTTGTCCAAGATTAAGTCTAACTATACGTATACTAAATACAAAATTCGGGCAAGATGTCGTCGGGTATATTGGTGTTATTATACGATTTCTAAGGTAGGCGGGATGGTACATTTGTATGGCAGGTACCAGAAGGGGAGTTGCCAGACTTCCAAGTTTTTGTCCAAAACTTAGTCTGACTATACGTTTACTAAATACAAAATTTGGACAAGATCGCGTTGGGTATATTTGTGTTATTACACGATTTCTAAGGTTGTATGGGAGGTACCAGAAGGGGAGTTGCCAGACTTCCAAGTTTTTGTCTAAAACTTAGTCTAACTATACGATTACTAACTACAAAACTTGGGCAAGATCGCGTTGGGTATATTGGTGTTATTACACGATTTCTAAGGTAGGCAGGATGGTACATTTGTATGACAGGTACCAGAAGGGGACTGGACAGACTTCCAAGTTTTTGTCCTAGATTAAGTCTAACTATACGTATACTAAAAATAACTATTCGGGTAAAATTTGGGCAAGATGTCGTCGGGTATATTGGTGTTATTACACGATTTCTAAGGTAGGCGGGATGGTACATTTGTATGCCAGGTACCAGAATGGGAGCTGCCAGACTTCCAAGTTTTTGTCTAAAACTTAGTCTAACTATACGATTACTAACTACAAAATTTGGGCACGATCGCTTAGGGTATATTGGTGTTATTACACGATTTCTAAGGTAGGCAGGATGGTACATGTGTATGGCAGGTACCAGAAGCGGACTGGACAGACTTCCAAGTTTTTGTCCAAGATTAAGTCTAACTATATGTATACTAAATACAAAATTTGAGCAAGATGTCGTTGGGTATATTGGTGTTATTACACGATTTCTAAGGTAGGCAGGATGGTACATTTGTATGGCAGGTACCAGAAGGGGAGTTGCCAGACTGCCAAGTTTTTGTCCGAAACAAAGTGCAGTTATACCTTTACTAAATACGGAATTTGGGGAAGATCGCGTGAGTCATGTTGATAGTATTACACGGTTTATAAGATCGCGTTGGGTATATTGGTGCTATTACACGATTTCTAAGGTAGGCGGGATGGTACATTTGTATGGCAGGTACCAGAAGTGGAGTTGCCAGACTGCCAAGTTTTTGTCCAAAACATAGTGCAGTTATACCTTTACTAAATACGGAATTTGGGGAAGATCGCGTTAGTCATGTTGATAGTATTACACGGTTTATAGGGGGCGGGATGGTACATTTGTATGGCAGGTACCAGAAGGGGAGTCGCCAGACTTCCAAGTTTTTGTCTAAAACTTAGTCTAACTATACGTTTACTAACTACAAAATTTGGGCAAGATCGCGTTGGGTATATTGGTGTTATTACACGATTTCTAAGGTAGGCAGGATGGTACATTTGTATGGCAGGTACCAGAAGGGGACTGGACAGACTTCCAAGTTTTTGTCCAAGATTAAGTCTAACTATACGTATACTAAATACAAAATTTGGGCAAGATGTCGTTGTGTATATTGGTGTTTTTACACGATTTCTAAGGTAGGCGGGATGGTACATTTGTATGGCAGGTACCAGAAGGGGAGTTGCCAGACTTCCAAGTTTGTGTCCAAAACTTAGTCTAACTATACGTATAGAGAAGGGGAGTTGCCAGACTTCCATTTTTTTGTCTGAAACTTAGTCTAACTATACGTTTACTAACTACAAAATTTGGACAAGATCGCGTTGGGTATATTGGTGTTATTACACGATTTCTAAGGTAGCAGGATGGTACATTTGTATGGCAGGTACCAGAAGGGGAGTGGACAGACTTCCAAGTTTTTGTCCAAGATTTAGTCTAACTATACGTATACTAAATACAAAATTTGGGCAAGATGTCGTTGGGTATATTGGTGTTATTACACGATTTCTAAGGTAGGCGGGATGGTACATTTGTATGGTAGGTACCAGAAGGGGAGTTGCCAGACTGCCAAGTTTTTGTACAAAACATAGTGCAGTTATACCTTTACTAAATACGGAATTTGGGGAAGATCGCGTGAGTCATGTTGATAGTATTACTCGGTTTATAGGGGGCGGGATGGTACATTTGTATGGCAGGTACCAGAAGGGGAGTTGCCAGACTTCCAGGTTTTTGTCTAAAACTTAGTCTAACTATACGTTTACTAACTACAAAATTTGGGCAAGATCGCGTTTTGTATATTGGTGTTATTACACGATTTCTAAGGTAGGCAGGATGGTACATTTGTATGGCAGGTACCAGAAGGGGAGTTGCCAGACTGCCAAGTTTTTGTCCGAAACAAAGTGCAGTTATACCTTTACTAAATACGGAATTTGGGGAAGATCGCGTGAGTCATGTTGATAGTATTACACGGTTTATAAGATCGCGTTGGGTATATTGGAGCTATTACACGATTTCTAAGGTAGGCGGGATGGTACATTTGTATGGGAGATACCAGAAGTGGAGTTGCCAGACTGCCAAGTTTTTGTCCAAAACATAGTGCAGTTATACCTTTACTAAATACGGAATTTGGGGAAGATCGCGTTAGTCATGTTGATAGTATTACACGGTTTATAGGGGGCGGGATGGTACATTTGTATGGCAGGTACCAGAAGGGGAGTTGCCAGACTTCCAAGTTTTTGTCTAAAACTTAGTCTAACTATACGATTACTAACTACAAAATTTGGGCAAGATCGCGTTGGGTATATTGGTGTTATTACACGATTTCTAAGGTAGACAGGATGGTACATTTGTATGGCAGGTACCAGAAGGGGACTGGACAGACTTCCAAGTTTTTGTCCAAGATTAAGTCTAACTATACGTATACTAAATACAAAATTTGGGCAAGATGTCGTTGGGTATATTGGTGTTATTACACGACTTCTAAGGTAGGCGGGATGGTACATTTGTATGGCAGGTACCAGAAGGGGAGTTGCCAGACTTCCAAGTTTTTGTACAAAACATAGTGCAGTTATACCTTTACTAAATACGGAATTTGGGGAAGATCGCGTGAGTCATGTTGATAGTATTACACGGTTTATAGGGGGCGGGATGGTACATTTGTATGGCAGGTACCAGAAGGGGAGTTGCCAGACTTCCAGGTTTTTGTCTAAAACTTAGTCTAACTATACGTTTACTAACTACAAAATTTGGGCAAGATCGCGTTTTGTATATTGGTGTTATTACACGATTTCTAAGGTAGGCAGGATGGTACATTTGTATGGCAGGTACCAGAAGGGGAGTTGCCAGACTGCCAAGTTTTTGTCCGAAACAAAGTGCAGTTATACCTTTACTAAATACGGAATTTGGGGAAGATCGCGTGAGTCATGTTGATAGTATTACACGGTTTATAAGATCGCGTTGGGTATATTGGTGCTATTACACGATTTCTAAGGTAGGCGGGATGGTACATTTGTATGGGAGATACCAGAAGTGGAGTTGCCAGACTGCCAAGTTTTTGTCCAAAACATAGTGCAGTTATACCTTTACTAAATACGGAATTTGGGGAAGATCGCGTTAGTCATGTTGATAGTATTACACGGTTTATAGGGGGCGGGATGGTACATTTGTATGGCAGGTACCAGAAGGGGAGTTGCCAGACTTCCAAGTTTTTGTCTAAAACTTAGTCTAACTATACGATTACTAACTACAAAATTTGGGCAAGATCGCGTTGGGTATATTGGTGTTATTACACGATTTCTAAGGTAGACAGGATGGTACATTTGTATGGCAGGTACCAGAAGGGGACTGGACAGACTTCCAAGTTTTTGTCCAAGATTAAGTCTAACTATACGTATACTAAATACAAAATTTGGGCAAGATGTCGTTGGGTATATTGGTGTTATTACACGACTTCTAAGGTAGGCGGGATGGTACATTTGTATGGCAGGTACCAGAAGGGGAGTTGCCAGACCTCCAAGTTTTTGTCCAAAACTTAGTCTAACTATACGTATACAGAAGGGGAGTTGCCAGACTTCCAAGTTTTTGTCTAAAACTTAGTCTAACTATACGTTTACTAACTACAAAATTTGGGCAAGATCGCGGTGGGTATATTGGTGTTATTACACGATTTCTAAGGTAGGCAGGGTGGTACATTTGTATGGCAGGTACCAGAAGGGGAGTGGACAGACTTCCAAGTTTTTGTCCAAGATTTAGTCTAACTATACGTATACTAAATACAAAATACAGTTATACCTTTACTAAATACGGAATTTGGGGAAGATCGCGTGAGTCATGTTGATAGTATTACACGGTTTATAAGATCGCGTTGGGTATATTGGTGCTATTACACGATTTCTAAGGTAGGCGGGATGGTACATTTGTATGGGAGATACCAGAAGTGGAGTTGCCAGACTGCCAAGTTTTTGTCCAAAACATAGTGCAGTTATACCTTTACTGAATACGGAATTTGGGGAAGATCGCGTTAGTCATGTTGATAGTATTACACGGTTTATAGGGGGCGGGATGGTACATTTGTATGGCAGGTACCAGAAGGGGAGTTGCCAGACTTCCAAGTTTTTGTCTAAAACTTAGTCTAACTATACGATTACTAACTACAAAATTTGGGCAAGATCGCGTTGGGTATATTGGTGTTATTACACGATTTCTAAGGTAGGCAGGATGGTACATTTGTATGGCAGGTACCAGAAGGGGACTGGACAGACTTCCAAGTTTTTGTCCAAGATTAAGATTAACTATACGTATACTAAATACAATATTTGGGCAAGATGTCGTTGGGTATATTGGTGTTATTACACGATTTCTAAGGTAGGCGGGATGGTACTTTTGTATGGCAGGTACCAGAAGGGGAGTTGCCAGACTTCCAAGTTTTTGTCCAAAACTTAGTCTAACTATACGTTTACTAAATACAAAATTTGGGCAAGATGTCGTTGTGTATATTGGTGTTTTTACACGATTTCTAAGGTAGGCGGGATGGTACATTTGTATGGCAGGTACCAGAAGGGGAGTTGCCAGACTTCCAAGTTTGTGTCCAAAACTTAGTCTAACTATACGTATAGAGAAGGGGAGTTGCCAGACTTCCATTTTTTTGTCTGAAACTTAGTCTAACTATACGTTTACTAACTACAAAATTTGGACAAGATCGCGTTGGGTATATTGGTGTTATTACACGATTTCTAAGGTAGCAGGATGGTACATTTGTATGGCAGGTACCAGAAGGGGAGTGGACAGACTTCCAAGTTTTTGTCCAAGATTTAGTCTAACTATACGTATACTAAATACAAAATTTGGGCAAGATGTCGTTGGGTATATTGGTGTTATTACACGATTTCTAAGGTAGGCGGGATGGTACATTTGTATGGTAGGTACCAGAAGGGGAGTTGCCAGACTGCCAAGTTTTTGTACAAAACATAGTGCAGTTATACCTTTACTAAATACGGAATTTGGGGAAGATCGCGTGAGTCATGTTGATAGTATTACTCGGTTTATAGGGGGCGGGATGGTACATTTGTATGGCAGGTACCAGAAGGGGAGTTGCCAGACTTCCAGGTTTTTGTCTAAAACTTAGTCTAACTATACGTTTACTAACTACAAAATTTGGGCAAGATCGCGGTGGGTATATTGGTGTTATTACACGATTTCTAAGGTAGGCAGGATGGTACATTTGTATGGCAGGTACCAGAAGGGGAGTGGACAGACTTCCAAGTTTTTGTCCAAGATTTAGTCTAACTATACGTATACTAAATACAAAATACAGTTATACCTTTACTAAATACGGAATTTGGGGATGATCGCGTGAGTCATGTTGATAGTATTACACGGTTTATAAGATCGCGTTGGGTATATTGGTGCTATTACACGATTTCTAAGGTAGGCGGGATGGTACATTTGTATGGGAGATACCAGAAGTGGAGTTGCCAGACTGCCAAGTTTTTGTCCAAAACATAGTGCAGTTATACCTTTACTGAATACGGAATTTGGGGAAGATCGCGTTAGTCATGTTGATAGTATTACACGGTTTATAGGGGGCGGGATGGTACATTTGTATGGCAGGTACCAGAAGGGGAGTTGCCAGACTTCCAAGTTTTTGTCTAAAACTTAGTCTAACTATACGTATAGAGAAGGGGAGTTGCCAGACTTCCAGGTTTTTGTCTGAAACTTAGTCTAACTATACGTTTACTAACTACAAAATTTGGACAAGATCGCGTTGGGTATATTGGTGTTATTACACGATTTCTAAGGTAGCAGGATGGTACATTTGTATGGCAGGTACCAGAAGGGGAGTGGACAGACTTCCAAGTTTTTGTCCAAGATTTAGTCTAACTATACGTATACTAAATACAAAATTTGGGCAAGATGTCGTTGGGTATATTGGTGTTATTACACGATTTCTAAGGTAGGCGGGATGGTACATTTGTATGGTAGGTACCAGAAGGGGAGTTGCCAGACTGCCAAGTTTTTGTACAAAACATAGTGCAGTTATACCTTTACTAAATACGGAATTTGGGGAAGATCGCGTGAGTCATGTTGATAGTATTACACGGTTTATAGGGGGCGGGATGGTACATTTGTATGGCAGGTACCAGAAGGGGAGTTGCCAGACTTCCAGGTTTTTGTCTAAAACTTAGTCTAACTATACGTTTACTAACTACAAAATTTGGGCAAGATCGCGTTTTGTATATTGGTGTTATTACACGATTTCTAAGGTAGGCAGGATGGTACATTTGTATGGCAGGTACCAGAAGGGGAGTTGCCAGACTGCCAAGTTTTTGTCCGAAACAAAGTGCAGTTATACCTTTACTAAATACGGAATTTGGGGAAGATCGCGTGAGTCATGTTGATAGTATTACACGGTTTATAAGATCGCGTTGGGTATATTGGTGCTATTACACGATTTCTAAGGTAGGCGGGATGGTACATTTGTATGGGAGATACCAGAAGTGGAGTTGCCAGACTGCCAAGTTTTTGTCCAAAACATAGTGCAGTTATACCTTTACTAAATACGGAATTTGGGGAAGATCGCGTTAGTCATGTTGATAGTATTACACGGTTTATAGGGGGCGGGATGGTACATTTGTATGGCAGGTACCAGAAGGGGAGTTGCCAGACTTCCAAGTTTTTGTCTAAAACTTAGTCTAACTATACGATTACTAACTACAAAATTTGGGCAAGATCGCGTTGGGTATATTGGTGTTATTACACGATTTCTAAGGTAGACAGGATGGTACATTTGTATGGCAGGTACCAGAAGGGGACTGGACAGACTTCCAAGTTTTTGTCCAAGATTAAGTCTAACTATACGTATACTAAATACAAAATTTGGGCAAGATGTCGTTGGGTATATTGGTGTTATTACACGACTTCTAAGGTAGGCGGGATGGTACATTTGTATGGCAGGTACCAGAAGGGGAGTTGCCAGACCTCCAAGTTTTTGTCCAAAACTTAGTCTAACTATACGTATACAGAAGGGGAGTTGCCAGACTTCCAAGTTTTTGTCTAAAACTTAGTCTAACTATACGTTTACTAACTACAAAATTTGGGCAAGATCGCGGTGGGTATATTGGTGTTATTACACGATTTCTAAGGTAGGCAGGGTGGTACATTTGTATGGCAGGTACCAGAAGGGGAGTGGACAGACTTCCAAGTTTTTGTCCAAGATTTAGTCTAACTATACGTATACTAAATACAAAATACAGTTATACCTTTACTAAATACGGAATTTGGGGAAGATCGCGTGAGTCATGTTGATAGTATTACACGGTTTATAAGATCGCGTTGGGTATATTGGTGCTATTACACGATTTCTAAGGTAGGCGGGATGGTACATTTGTATGGGAGATACCAGAAGTGGAGTTGCCAGACTGCCAAGTTTTTGTCCAAAACTTAGTGCAGTTATACCTTTACTGAATACGGAATTTGGGGAAGATCGCGTTAGTCATGTTGATAGTATTACACGGTTTATAGGGGGCGGGATGGTACATTTGTATGGCAGGTACCAGAAGGGGAGTTGCCAGACTTCCAAGTTTTTGTCTAAAACTTAGTCTAACTATACGATTACTAACTACAAAATTTGGGCAAGATCGCGTTGGGTATATTGGTGTTATTACACGATTTCTAAGGTAGGCAGGATGGTACATTTGTATGGCAGGTACCAGAAGGGGACTGGACAGACTTCCAAGTTTTTGTCCAAGATTAAGATTAACTATACGTATACTAAATACAATATTTGGGCAAGATGTCGTTGGGTATATTGGTGTTATTACACGATTTCTAAGGTAGGCGGGATGGTACTTTTGTATGGCAGGTACCAGAAGGGGAGTTGCCAGACTTCCAAGTTTTTGTCCAAAACTTAGTCTAACTATACGTTTACTAAATACAAAATTTGGGCAAGATGTCGTTGTGTATATTGGTGTTTTTACACGATTTCTAAGGTAGGCGGGATGGTACATTTGTATGGCAGGTACCAGAAGGGGAGTTGCCAGACTTCCAAGTTTGTGTCCAAAACTTAGTCTAACTATACGTATAGAGAAGGGGAGTTGCCAGACTTCCATTTTTTTGTCTGAAACTTAGTCTAACTATACGTTTACTAACTACAAAATTTGGACAAGATCGCGTTGGGTATATTGGTGTTATTACACGATTTCTAAGGTAGCAGGATGGTACATTTGTATGGCAGGTACCAGAAGGGGAGTGGACAGACTTCCAAGTTTTTGTCCAAGATTTAGTCTAACTATACGTATACTAAATACAAAATTTGGGCAAGATGTCGTTGGGTATATTGGTGTTATTACACGATTTCTAAGGTAGGCGGGATGGTACATTTGTATGGTAGGTACCAGAAGGGGAGTTGCCAGACTGCCAAGTTTTTGTACAAAACATAGTGCAGTTATACCTTTACTAAATACGGAATTTGGGGAAGATCGCGTGAGTCATGTTGATAGTATTACTCGGTTTATAGGGGGCGGGATGGTACATTTGTATGGCAGGTACCAGAAGGGGAGTTGCCAGACTTCCAGGTTTTTGTCTAAAACTTAGTCTAACTATACGTTTACTAACTACAAAATTTGGGCAAGATCGCGTTTTGTATATTGGTGTTATTACACGATTTCTAAGGTAGGCAGGATGGTACATTTGTATGGCAGGTACCAGAAGGGGAGTTGCCAGACTGCCAAGTTTTTGTCCGAAACAAAGTGCAGTTATACCTTTACTAAATACGGAATTTGGGGAAGATCGCGTGAGTCATGTTGATAGTATTACACGGTTTATAAGATCGCGTTGGGTATATTGGAGCAATTACACGATTTCTAAGGTAGGCGGGATGGTACATTTGTATGGGAGATACCAGAAGTGGAGTTGCCAGACTGCCAAGTTTTTGTCCAAAACATAGTGCAGTTATACCTTTACTAAATACGGAATTTGGGGAAGATCGCGTTAGTCATGTTGATAGTATTACACGGTTTATAGGGGGCGGGATGGTACATTTGTATGGCAGGTACCAGAAGGGGAGTTGCCAGACTTCCAAGTTTTTGTCTAAAACTTAGTCTAACTATACGATTACTAACTACAAAATTTGGGCAAGATCGCGTTGGGTATATTGGTGTTATTACACGATTTCTAAGGTAGACAGGATGGTACATTTGTATGGCAGGTACCAGAAGGGGACTGGACAGACTTCCAAGTTTTTGTCCAAGATTAAGTCTAACTATACGTATACTAAATACAAAATTTGGGCAAGATGTCGTTGGGTATATTGGTGTTATTACACGACTTCTAAGGTAGGCGGGATGGTACATTTGTATGGCAGGTACCAGAAGGGGAGTTGCCAGACTTCCAAGTTTTTGTCCAAAACTTAGTCTAACTATACGTATACAGAAGGGGAGTTGCCAGACTTCCAAGTTTTTGTCTAAAACTTAGTCTAACTATACGTTTACTAACTACAAAATTTGGGCAAGATCGCGGTGGGTATATTGGTGTTATTACACGATTTCTAAGGTAGGCAGGATGGTACATTTGTATGGCAGGTACCAGAAGGGGAGTGGACAGACTTCCAAGTTTTTGTCCAAGATTTAGTCTAACTATACGTATACTAAATACAAAATACAGTTATACCTTTACTAAATACGGAATTTGGGGAAGATCGCGTGAGTCATGTTGATAGTATTACACGGTTTATAAGATCGCGTTGGGTATATTGGTGCTATTACACGATTTCTAAGGTAGGCGGGATGGTACATTTGTATGGGAGATACCAGAAGTGGAGTTGCCAGACTGCCAAGTTTTTGTCCAAAACATAGTGCAGTTATACCTTTACTGAATACGGAATTTGGGGAAGATCGCGTTAGTCATGTTGATAGTATTACACGGTTTATAGGGGGCGGGATGGTACATTTGTATGGCAGGTACCAGAAGGGGAGTTGCCAGACATCCAAGTTTTTGTCTAAAACTTAGTCTAACTATACGTATAGAGAAGGGGAGTTGCCAGACTTCCAGGTTTTTGTCTGAAACTTAGTCTAACTATACGTTTACTAACTACAAAATTTGGACAAGATCGCGTTGGGTATATTGGTGTTATTACACGATTTCTAAGGTAGCAGGATGGTACATTTGTATGGCAGGTACCAGAAGGGGAGTGGACAGACTTCCAAGTTTTTGTCCAAGATTTAGTCTAACTATACGTATACTAAATACAAAATTTGGGCAAGATGTCGTTGGGTATATTGGTGTTATTACACGATTTCTAAGGTAGGCGGGATGGTACATTTGTATGGTAGGTACCAGAAGGGGAGTTGCCAGACTGCCAAGTTTTTGTACAAAACATAGTGCAGTTATACCTTTACTAAATACGGAATTTGGGGAAGATCGCGTGAGTCATGTTGATAGTATTACACGGTTTATAGGGGGCGGGATGGTACATTTGTATGGCAGGTACCAGAAGGGGAGTTGCCAGACTTCCAGGTTTTTGTCTAAAACTTAGTCTAACTATACGTTTACTAACTACAAAATTTGGGCAAGATCGCGTTTTGTATATTGGTGTTATTACACGATTTCTAAGGTAGGCAGGATGGTACATTTGTATGGCAGGTACCAGAAGGGGAGTTGCCAGACTGCCAAGTTTTTGTCCGAAACAAAGTGCAGTTATACCTTTACTAAATACGGAATTTGGGGAAGATCGCGTGAGTCATGTTGATAGTATTACACGGTTTATAAGATCGCGTTGGGTATATTGGTGCTATTACACGATTTCTAAGGTAGGCGGGATGGTACATTTGTATGGCAGGTACCAGAAGGGGACTGGACAGACTTCCAAGTTTTTGTCCAAGATTAAGTCTAACTATACGTATACTAAATACAAAATTTGGGCAAGATGTCGTTGGGTATATTGGTGTTATTACACGACTTCTAAGGTAGGCGGGATGGTACATTTGTATGGCAGGTACCAGAAGGGGAGTTGCCAGACTTCCAAGTTTTTGTCCAAAACTTAGTCTAACTATACGTATACAGAAGGGGAGTTGCCAGACTTCCAAGTTTTTGTCTAAAACTTAGTCTAACTATACGTTTACTAACTACAAAATTTGGGCAAGATCGCGGTGGGTATATTGGTGTTATTACACGATTTCTAAGGTAGGCAGGATGGTACATTTGTATGGCAGGTACCAGAAGGGGAGTGGACAGACTTCCAAGTTTTTGTCCAAGATTTAGTCTAACTATACGTATACTAAATACAAAATACAGTTATACCTTTACTAAATACGGAATTTGGGGAAGATCGCGTGAGTCATGTTGATAGTATTACACGGTTTATAAGATCGCGTTGGGTATATTGGTGCTATTACACGATTTCTAAGGTAGGCGGGATGGTACATTTGTATGGGAGATACCAGAAGTGGAGTTGCCAGACTGCCAAGTTTTTGTCCAAAACATAGTGCAGTTATACCTTTACTGAATACGGAATTTGGGGAAGATCGCGTTAGTCATGTTGATAGTATTACACGGTTTATAGGGGGCGGGATGGTACATTTGTATGGCAGGTACCAGAAGGGGAGTTGTCAGACTTCCAAGTTTTTGTACAAAACATAGTGCAGTTATACCTTTACTAAATACGGAATTTGGGGAAGATCGCGTGAGTCATGTTGATAGTATTACACGGTTTATAGGGGGCGGGATGGTACATTTGTATGGCAGGTACCAGAAGGGGAGTTGCCAGACTTCCAGGTTTTTGTCTAAAACTTAGTCTAACTATACGTTTACTAACTACAAAATTTGGGCAAGATCGCGTTTTGTATATTGGTGTTATTACACGATTTCTAAGGTAGGCAGGATGGTACATTTGTATGGCAGGTACCAGAAGGGGAGTTGCCAGACTGCCAAGTTTTTGTCCGAAACAAAGTGCAGTTATACCTTTACTAAATACGGAATTTGGGGAAGATCGCGTGAGTCATGTTGATAGTATTACACGGTTTATAAGATCGCGTTGGGTATATTGGTGCTATTACACGATTTCTAAGGTAGGCGGGATGGTACATTTGTATGGGAGATACCAGAAGTGGAGTTGCCAGACTGCCAAGTTTTTGTCCAAAACATAGTGCAGTTATACCTTTACTAAATACGGAATTTGGGGAAGATCGCGTTAGTCATGTTGATAGTATTACACGGTTTATAGGGGGCGGGATGGTACATTTGTATGGCAGGTACCAGAAGGGGAGTTGCCAGACTTCCAAGTTTTTGTCTAAAACTTAGTCTAACTATACGATTACTAACTACAAAATTTGGGCAAGATCGCGTTGGGTATATTGGTGTTATTACACGATTTCTAAGGTAGACAGGATGGTACATTTGTATGGCAGGTACCAGAAGGGGACTGGACAGACTTCCAAGTTTTTGTCCAAGATTAAGTCTAACTATACGTATACTAAATACAAAATTTGGGCAAGATGTCGTTGGGTATATTGGTGTTATTACACGACTTCTAAGGTAGGCGGGATGGTACATTTGTATGGCAGGTACCAGAAGGGGAGTTGCCAGACCTCCAAGTTTTTGTCCAAAACTTAGTCTAACTATACGTATACAGAAGGGGAGTTGCCAGACTTCCAAGTTTTTGTCTAAAACTTAGTCTAACTATACGTTTACTAACTACAAATTTTGGGCAAGATCGCGGTGGGTATATTGGTGTTATTACACGATTTCTAAGGTAGGCAGGGTGGTACATTTGTATGGCAGGTACCAGAAGGGGAGTGGACAGACTTCCAAGTTTTTGTCCAAGATTTAGTCTAACTATACGTATACTAAATACAAAATACAGTTATACCTTTACTAAATACGGAATTTGGGGAAGATCGCGTGAGTCATGTTGATAGTATTACACGGTTTATAAGATCGCGTTGGGTATATTGGTGCTATTACACGATTTCTAAGGTAGGCGGGATGGTACATTTGTATGGGAGATACCAGAAGTGGAGTTGCCAGACTGCCAAGTTTTTGTCCAAAACATAGTGCAGTTATACCTTTACTGAATACGGAATTTGGGGAAGATCGCGTTAGTCATGTTGATAGTATTACACGGTTTATAGGGGGCGGGATGGTACATTTGTATGGCAGGTACCAGAAGGGGAGTTGCCAGACTTCCAAGTTTTTGTCTAAAACTTAGTCTAACTATACGATTACTAACTACAAAATTTGGGCAAGATCGCGTTGGGTATATTGGTGTTATTACACGATTTCTAAGGTAGGCAGGATGGTACATTTGTATGGCAGGTACCAGAAGGGGACTGGACAGACTTCCAAGTTTTTGTCCAAGATTAAGATTAACTATACGTATACTAAATACAATATTCGGGCAAGATGTCGTTGGGTATATTGGTGTTATTACACGATTTCTAAGGTAGGCGGGATGGTACTTTTGTATGGCAGGTACCAGAAGGGGAGTTGCCAGACTTCCAAGTTTTTGTCCAAAACTTAGTCTAACTATACGTTTACTAAATACAAAATTTGGACAAGATCGCGTTGGGTATATTTGTGTTATTACACGATTTCTAAGGTAGGCGGGATGGTACATTTGTATGGCAGGTACCAGAAGGGGAGTCGCCAGACTTCCAAGTTTTTGTTTAAAACTTAGTCTAACTATACGTTTACTAACTACAAAATTTGGACAAGATGTCGTTGGGTATATTGGTGTTATTACACGATTTCTAAGGTAGGCGGGATGGTACATTTGTATGGTAGGTACCAGAAGGGGAGTTGCCAGACTGCCAAGTTTTTGTCCAAAACATAGTGCAGTTATACCTTTACTAAATACGGAATTTGGGGAAGATCGGGTGAGTCATGTTGATAGTATTACACGGTTTATAGGGGGCGGGATGGTACATTTGTATGGCAGGTACCAGAAGGGGAGTTGCCAGACTTCCAGGTTTTTGTCTAAAACTTAGTCTAACTATACGTTTACTAACAACAAAATTTGGGCAAGATCGCGTTTTGTATATTGGTGTTATTACACGATTTCTAAGGTAGGCGGGATGGTACATTTGTATGGGAGGTACCAGAAGGGGAGTTGTTACAAAAGTTACAAAATTTGGGCAAGATGTTGTTGGGTATATTGGTGTTATTACACGATTTCTAAGGTAGGCGGGATGGTACATTTGTATGGCAGGTACCAGAAGGGGAGTTGCCAGACTTCCAAGATTTTGTCTAAAACTTAGTCTGACTATACGATTACTAACTACAAAATTTGGACAAGACCGCGTTGGGTATATTGGTGTTTTACACGATTTCTAAGGTAGGCAGGATGGTACATTTGTATGGCAGGTACCAGAAGGGGACTGGACAGACTTCCAAGTTTTTGTCCAAGATTAAGCCTAACTATAAGTATACTAAATACAAAATTCGGGCAAGATGTCGTCGGGTATATTGGTGTTATTACACGATTTCTAAGGTAGGCGGGATGGTACATTTGTATGGCAGGTACCAGAAGGGGAGTTGCCAGACTTCCAGGTTTTTGTCTAAAACTTAGTCTAACTATACGTTTACTAACTACAAAATTTGGGCAAGATCGCGTTTTGTATATTGGTGTTATTACACGATTTCTAAGGTAGGCGGGATGGTACATTTGTATGGGAGGTACCAGAAGGGGAGTTGCCAGACTGCCAAGTTTTTGTCCAAAACATAGTGCAGTTATACCTTTACTAAATACGGAATTTGGGGAAGATCGCGTGAGTCATGTTGATAGTATTACACGGTTTATAGTGGGCGGGATGGTACATTTGTATGGCAGGTACCAGAAGGGGAGTTGCCAGACTTCCAGGTTTTTGTCTAAAACTTAGTCTAACTATACGTTTACTAACTACAAAATTTGGACAAGATCGCGTTGGGTATATTGATGTTATTACACGATTTCTAAGGTAGGCAGGATGGTACATTTGTATGGCAGGTACCAGAAGGGGAGTGGACAGACTTCCAAGTTTTTGTCCAAGATTAAGTCTAACTATACGTATACTAAAAATAACTATTCGGGTAAAATTTGGGCAAGATGTCGTCGGGTATATTGGCGTTATTACACGATTTCTAAGGTAGGCGGGATGGTACATTTGTATGGCAGGTACCAGAAGGGGAGTGGACAGACTTCCAAGTTTTTGTCCAAGATTTAGTATAACTCTACGTATACTAAATACAAAATTTGGGCAAGATGTCCTTGGGTATATTGGTGTTATTACACGATTTCTAAGGTAGGCGGGATGGTACATTTGTATGGCAGGTACCAGAAGGGGAGTTGCCAGACTTCCAAGATTTTGTCTAAAACTTAGTCTGACTATACGATTACTAACTACAAAATTTGGGCAAGATCGCGTTGGGTATATTGGTGTTATTACACGATTTCTAAGGTAGGCAGGATGGTACATTTGTATGGCAGGTACCAGAAGGGGACTGGCCAGACTTCCAAGTTTTTGTCCAAGATTAAGTCTATCTATACGTATACTAAATACAAAATTCCGGCAAGATGTCGTCGGGTATATTGGTGTTATTACACGATTTCTAAGGTAGGCGGGATGGTACATTTGTATGGGAGGTACCAGAAGGGGAGTTGCCAGACTGCCAAGTTTTTGTCCAAAACATAGTGCAGTTATACCTTTACTAAATACGGAATTTGGGGAAGATCGCGTGAGTCATGTTGATAGTATTACACGGTTTATAGGGGGCGGGATGGTACATTTGTATGGCAGGTACCAGAAGGGGAGTTGCCAGACTTCCAAGTTTTTGTACAAAACTTAGTCTGACTATACGTTTACTAAATACAAAATTTAGACAAGATCGCGTTGGGTATATTGGTGTTATTACACGATTTCTAAGGTAGGCAGGATGGTACATTTGTATGGCAGTTACCAGAAGGGGACTGGACAGACTTCCAAGTTTTTGTCCAAGATTAAGTCTAACTATACGTATACTAAAAATAACTATTCGGGTAAAATTTGGGCAAGATGTCGTCGGGTATATTGGCGTTATTACACGATTTCTAAGGTAGGCGGGATGGTACATTTGTATGGCAGGTACCAGAAGGGGAGTGGACAGACTTCCAAGTTTTTGTCCAAGATTTAGTCTAACTCTACGTATACTAAATACAAAATTTGGGCAAGATGTTGTTGGGTATATTCGTGTTATTACACGATTTCTAAGGTAGGCAGGATGGTACATTTGTATGGCAGGTACCAGAAGGGGACTGGACAGACTTCCAAGTTTTTGTCCAAGATTAAGCCTAACTATACGTATACTAACTACAAAATTTGGGCAAGATGTCGTCGGGTATATTGGCGTTATTACACGATTTCTAAGGTAGGCGGGATGGTACATTTGTATGGCAGGTACCAGAAGGGGAGTTGCCAGACTTCCAAGATTTTGTCTAAAACTTAGTCTGACTATACGATTACTAACTACAAAATTTGGACAAGATCGCGTTGGGTATATTGGTGTTATTACACGATTTCTGAGGTAGGCAGGATGGTACATTTGTATGGCAGGTACCAGAAGGGGAGTGGACAGACTTCCAAGTTTTTGTCCAAGATTTAGTCTAACTCTACGTATACTAACTACAAAATTTGGGCAAGATCGCGTTGGGTATATTGGTGTTATTACACGATTTCTAAGGTAGGCAGGATGGTACATTTGTATGGCAGGTACCAGAAGGGGACTGGACAGACTTCCAAGTTTTTGTCCAAGATTAAGCCTAACTATACGTATACTAAATACAAAATTCGGGCAAGATGTCGTCGGGTATATTGGTGTTATTACACGATTTCTAAGGTAGGCGGGATGGTACATTTGTATGGAAGGTACCAGAAGGGGAGTTGCCAGACTGCCAAGTTTTTGTCCAAAACATAGTGCAGTTATACCTTTACTAAATACGGAATTTGGGGAAGATCGCGTGAGTCATGTTGATAGTATTACACGGTTTATAGGGGGCGGGATGGTACATTTGTATGGCAGGTACCAGAAGGGGAGTTGCCAGACTTCCAAGTTTTTGTACAAAACTTAGTCTGACTATACGTTTACTAAATACAAAATTTAGACAAGATCGCGTTGGGTATATTGGTGTTATTACACGATTTCTAAGGTAGGCAGGATGGTACATTTGTATGGCAGTTACCAGAAGGGGACTGGACAGACTTCCAAGTTTTTGTCCAAGATTAAGTCTAACTATACGTATACTAAAAATAACTATTCGGGTAAAATTTGGGCAAGATGTCGTCGGGTATATTGGCGTTATTACACGATTTCTAAGGTAGGCGGGATGGTACATTTGTATGGCAGGTACCAGAAGGGGAGTGGACAGACTTCCAAGTTTTTGTCCAAGATTTAGTCTAACTCTACGTATACTAAATACAAAATTTGGGCAAGATGTTGTTGGGTATATTGGTGTAATTACACGATTTCTAAGGTAGGCGGGATGGTACATTTGTATGGCAGGTACCAGAAGGGGAGTTGCCAGACTTCCAAGATTTTGTCTAAAACTTAGTCTGACTATACGATTACTAACTACAAAATTTGGACAAGATCGCGTTGGGTATATTGGTGTTATTACACGATTTCTGAGGTAGGCAGGATGGTACATTTGTATGGCAGGTACCAGAAGGGGAGTGGACAGACTTCCAAGTTTTTGTCCAAGATTTAGTCTAACTCTACGTATACTAACTACAAAATTTGGGCAAGATCGCGTTGGGTATATTGGTGTTATTACATGATTTCTAAGGTAGGCAGGATGGTACATTTGTATGGCAGGTACCAGAAGGGGACTGGACAGACTTCCAAGTTTTTGTCCAAGATTAAGCCTAACTATACGTATACTAAATACAAAATTCGGGCAAGATGTCGTCGGGTATATTGGTGTTATTACACGATTTCTAAGGTAGGCGGGATGGTACATTTGTATGGAAGGTACCAGAAGGGGAGTTGCCAGACTGCCAAGTTTTTGTCCAAAACATAGTGCAGTTATACCTTTACTAAATACGGAATTTGGGGAAGATCGCGTGAGTCATGTTGATAGTATTACACGGTTTATAGTGGGCGGGATGGTACATTTGTATGGCAGGTACCAGAAGGGGAGTTGCCAGACTTCCAGGTTTTTGTCTAAAACTTAGTCTAACTATACGTTTACTAACTACAAAATTTGGACAAGATCGCGTTGGGTATATTGGTGTTATTACACGATTTCTAAGGTAGGCGGGATGGTACATTTGTATGGCAGGTACCAGAAGGGGAGTTGCCAGACTTCCAAGATTTTGTCTAAAACTTAGTCTGACTATACGATTACTAACTACAAAATTTGGACAAGATCGCGTTGGGTATATTGGTGTTATTACACGATTTCTAAGGTAGGCAGGATGGTACATTTGTATGACAGGTACCAGAAGGGGAGTGGACAGACTTCCAAGTTTTTGTCCAAGATTTAGTCTAACTCTACGTATACTAACTACAAAATTTGGGCAAGATCGCGTTGGGTATATTGGTGTTATTACACGATTTCTAAGGTAGGCAGGATGGTACATTTGTATGGCAGGTACCAGAAGGGGACTGGACAGACTTCCAAGTTTTTGTCCAAGATTAAGTCTAACTATACGTATACTAAATACAAAATTCGGGCAAGATGTCGTCGGGTATATTGGTGTTATTACACGATTTCTAAGGTAGGCAGGATGGTACATTTGTATGGCAGGTACCAGAAGGGGACTGGACAGACTTCCAAGTTTTTGTCCAAGATTAAGTCTAACTATACGTATACTAAAAATAACTATTCGGGTAAAATTTGGGCAAGATGTCGTCGGGTATATTGGTGTTATTACACGATTTCTAAGGTAGGCGGGATGGTACATTTGTATGGCAGGTACCAGAAGGGGAGTGGACAGACTTCCAAGTTTTTGTCCAAGATTTAGTCTAACTCTACGTATACTAAATACAAAATTTGGGCAAGATCGCGTTGGGTATATTGGTGTTATTACACGATTTCTAAGGTAGGCAGGATGGTACATTTGTATGGCAGGTACCAGAAGGGGACTGGACAGACTTCCAAGTTTTTGTCCAAGATTAAGCCTAACTATACGTATACTAAATACAAAATTCGTGCAAGATGTCGTCGGGTATATTGGTGTTATTACACGATTTCTAAGGTAGGCGGGATGGTACATTTGTATGGCAGGTACCAGAAGGGGAGTTGCCAGACTTCTAAGTTTTTGTCTAAAACTTAGTCTAACTATACGATTACTAACTACAAAATTTGGGCAAGATCGCGTTTTGTATATTGGTGTTATTACACGATTTCTAAGGTAGGCGGGATGGTACATTTGTATGGGAGGTACCAGAAGGGGAGTTGCCAGACTGCCAAGTTTTTGTCCAAAACATAGTGCAGTTATACCTTTACTAAATACGGAATTTGGGGAAGATCGCGTGAGTCATGTTGATAGTATTACACGGTTTATAGGGGGCGGGATGGTACATTTGTATGGCAGGTCCCAGAAGGGGAGTTGCCAGACTTCCAGGTTTTTGTCTAAAACTTAGTCTAACTATACGTTTACTAACTACAAAATTTGGGCAAGATCGCGTTTTGTATATTGGTGTTATTACACGATTTCTAAGGTAGGCGGGATGGTACATTTGTATGGGAGGTACCAGAAGGGGAGTTGCCAGACTGCCAAGTTTTTGTCCAAGATTAAGTCTAACTATACGTATACTAAATACAAAATTCGGGCAAGATGTCGTCGGGTATATTGGTGTTATTACACGATTTCTAAGGTAGGCGGGATGGTACATTTGTATGGGAGGTACCAGAAGGGGAGTTGCCAGACTTCCAAGTTTTTGTCTAAAACTTAGTCTAACTCTACGTATACTAAATACAAAATTTGGGCAAGATGTTGTTGGGTATATTGGTGTTATTACACGATTTCTAAGGTAGGCGGGATGGTACATTTGTATGGCAGGTACCAGAAGGGGACTGGACAGACTTCCAAGTTTTTGTCCAAGATTAAGTCTAACTATACGTATACTAAAAATAACTATTCGGGTAAATTTTGGGCAAGATGTCGTCGGGTATATTGGTGTTATTACCCGATTTCTAAGGTAGGCAGGATGGTACATTTGTATGGCAGGTACCAGAAGGGGACTGGACAGACTTCCAAGTTTTTGTCCAAGATTAAGTCTAACTATACGTATACTAAAAATAACTATTCGGGTAAAATTTGGGCAAGATGTCGTCGGGTATATTGGTGTTATTACACGATTTCTAAGGTAGGCGGGATGGTACATTTGTATGGCAGGTACCAGAAGGGGAGTGGACAGACTTCCAAGTTTTTGTCCAAGATTTAGTCTAACTCTACGTATACTAAATACAAAATTTGGGCAAGATCGCGTTGGGTATATTGGTGTTATTACACGATTTCTAAGGTAGGCAGGATGGTACATTTGTATGGCAGGTACCAGAAGGGGACTGGACAGACTTCCAAGTTTTTGTCCAAGATTAAGCCTAACTATACGTATACTAAATACAAAATTCGTGCAAGATGTCGTCGGGTATATTGGTGTTATTACACGATTTCTAAGGTAGGCGGGATGGTACATTTGTATGGCAGGTACCAGAAGGGGAGTTGCCAGACTTCTAAGTTTTTGTCTAAAACTTAGTCTAACTATACGATTACTAACTACAAAATTTGGGCAAGATCGCGTTTTGTATATTGGTGTTATTACACGATTTCTAAGGTAGGCGGGATGGTACATTTGTATGGGAGGTACCAGAAGGGGAGTTGCCAGACTGCCAAGTTTTTGTCCAAAACATAGTGCAGTTATACCTTTACTAAATACGGAATTTGGGGAAGATCGCGTGAGTCATGTTGATAGTATTACACGGTTTATAGGGGGCGGGATGGTACATTTGTATGGCAGGTCCCAGAAGGGGAGTTGCCAGACTTCCAGGTTTTTGTCTAAAACTTAGTCTAACTATACGTTTACTAACTACAAAATTTGGGCAAGATCGCGTTTTGTATATTGGTGTTATTACACGATTTCTAAGGTAGGCGGGATGGTACATTTGTATGGGAGGTACCAGAAGGGGAGTTGCCAGACTGCCAAGTTTTTGTCCAAGATTAAGTCTAACTATACGTATACTAAATACAAAATTCGGGCAAGATGTCGTCGGGTATATTGGTGTTATTACACGATTTCTAAGGTAGGCGGGATGGTACATTTGTATGGGAGGTACCAGAAGGGGAGTTGCCAGACTTCCAAGTTTTTGTCTAAAACTTAGTCTAACTCTACGTATACTAAATACAAAATTTGGGCAAGATGTTGTTGGGTATATTGGTGTTATTACACGATTTCTAAGGTAGGCGGGATGGTACATTTGTATGGCAGGTACCAGAAGGGGACTGGACAGACTTCCAAGTTTTTGTCCAAGATTAAGTCTAACTATACGTATACTAAAAATAACTATTCGGGTAAATTTTGGGCAAGATGTCGTCGGGTATATTGGTGTTATTACCCGATTTCTAAGGTAGGCAGGATGGTACATTTGTATGGCAGGTACCAGAAGGGGACTGGACAGACTTCCAAGTTTTTGTCCAAGATTAAGCCTAACTATACGTATACTAAATACAAAATTCGGGCAAGATGTCGTCGGGTATATTGGTGTTATTACACGATTTCTAAGGTAGGCGGGATGGTACATTTGTATGGAAGGTACCAGAAGGGGAGTTGCCAGACTGCCAAGTTTTTGTCCAAAACATAGTGCAGTTATACCTTTACTAAATACGGAATTTGGGGAAGATCGCGTGAGTCATGTTGATAGTATTACACGGTTTATAGGGGGCGGGATGGTACATTTGTATGGCAGGTACCAGAAGGGGAGTTGCCAGACTTCCAAGTTTTTGTACACAACTTAGTCTGACTATACGTTTACTAAATACAAAATTTAGACAAGATCGCGTTGGGTATATTGGTGTTATTACACGATTTCTAAGGTAGGCAGGATGGTACATTTGTATGGCAGTTACCAGAAGGGGACTGGACAGACTTCCAAGTTTTTGTCCAAGATTAAGTCTAACTATACGTATACTAAAAATAACTATTCGGGTAAAATTTGGGCAAGATGTCGTCGGGTATATTGGCGTTATTACACGATTTCTAAGGTAGGCGGGATGGTACATTTGTATGGCAGGTACCAGAAGGGGAGTGGACAGACTTCCAAGTTTTTGTCCAAGATTTAGTCTAACTCTACGTATACTAAATACAAAATTTGGGCAAGATGTTGTTGGGTATATTGGTGTTATTACACGATTTCTAAGGTAGGCGGGATGGTACATTTGTATGGCAGGTACCAGAAGGGGAGTTGCCAGACTTCCAAGATTTTGTCTAAAACTTAGTCTGACTATACGATTACTAACTACAAAATTTGGACAAGATCGCGTTGGGTATATTGGTGTTATTACACGATTTCTGAGGTAGGCAGGATGGTACATTTGTATGGCAGGTACCAGAAGGGGAGTGGACAGACTTCCAAGTTTTTGTCCAAGATTTAGTCTAACTCTACGTATACTAACTACAAAATTTGGGCAAGATCGCGTTGGGTATATTGGTGTTATTACACGATTTCTAAGGTAGGCAGGATGGTACATTTGTATGGCAGGTACCAGAAGGGGACTGGACAGACTTCCAAGTTTTTGTCCAAGATTAAGCCTAACTATACGTATACTAAATACAAAATTCGGGCAAGATGTCGTCGGGTATATTGGTGTTATTACACGATTTCTAAGGTAGGCGGGATGGTACATTTGTATGGAAGGTACCAGAAGGGGAGTTGCCAGACTGCCAAGTTTTTGTCCAAAACATAGTGCAGTTATACCTTTACTAAATACGGAATTTGGGGAAGATCGCGTGAGTCATGTTGATAGTATTACACGGTTTATAGTGGGCGGGATGGTACATTTGTATGGCAGGTACCAGAAGGGGAGTTGCCAGACTTCCAGGTTTTTGTCTAAAACTTAGTCTAACTATACGTTTACTAACTACAAAATTTGGACAAGATCGCGTTGGGTATATTGGTGTTATTACACGATTTCTAAGGTAGGCAGGATGGTACATTTGTATGGCAGGTACCAGAAGGGGAGTGGACAGACTTCCAAGTTTTTGTCCAAGATTTAGTATAACTCTACGTATACTAAATACAAAATTTGGGCAAGATGTCCTTGGGTATATTGGTGTTATTACACGATTTCTAAGGTAGGCGGGATGGTACATTTGTATGGCAGGTACCAGAAGGGGAGTTGCCAGACTTCCAAGATTTTGTCTAAAACTTAGTCTGACTATACGATTACTAACTACAAAATTTGGACAAGATCGCGTTGGGTATATTGGTGTTATTACACGATTTCTAAGGTAGGCAGGATGGTACATTTGTATGACAGGTACCAGAAGGGGAGTGGACAGACTTCCAAGTTTTTGTCCAAGATTTAGTCTAACTCTACGTATACTAACTACAAAATTTGGGCAAGATCGCGTTGGGTATATTGGTGTTATTACACGATTTCTAAGGTAGGCAGGATGGTACATTTGTATGGCAGGTACCAGAAGGGGACTGGACAGACTTCCAAGTTTTTGTCCAAGATTAAGTCTAACTATACGTATACTAAATACAAAATTCGGGCAAGATGTCGTCGGGTATATTGGTGTTATTACACGATTTCTAAGGTAGGCGGGATGGTACATTTGTATGGCAGGTACCAGAAGGGAAGTTGCCAGGCTTCCAAGTTTTTGTCCAAAACTTAGTCTGACTATACGTTTACTAAATACAAAATTTAGACAAGATCGCGTTGGGTATATTTGTGTTATTACACGATTTCTAAGGTAGGCGGGATGGTACATTTGTATGGGAGGTACCAGAAGGGGAGTTGCCAGACTTCCAAGTTTTTGTCCAAGATTTAGTCTAACTCTACGTATACTAAATACAAAATTTGGGCAAGATGTTGTTGGGTATATTGGTGTTATTACACGATTTCTAAGGTAGGCGGGATGGTACATTTGTATGGCAGGTACCAGAAGGGGACTGGACAGACTTCCAAGTTTTTGTCCAAGATTAAGTCTAACTATACGTATACTAAAAATAACTATTCGGGTAAAATTTGGGCAAGATGTTGTTGGGTATATTGGTGTTATTACACGATTTCTAAGGTAGGCGGGATGGTACATTTGTATGGCAGGTACCAGAAGGGGACTGGACAGACTTCCAAGTTTTTGTCCAAGATTAAGTCTAACTATACGTATACTAAAAATAACTATTCGGGTAAAATTTGGGCAAGATGTCGTCGGGTATATTGGTGTTATTACACGATTTCTAAGGTAGGCGGGATGGTACATTTGTATGGCAGGTACCAGAAGGGGAGTGGACAGACTTCCAAGTTTTTGTCCAAGATTTAGTCTAACTCTACGTATACTAAATACAAAATTTGGACAAGATCGCGTTGGGTATATTGGTGTTATTACACGATTTCTAAGGTAGGCAGGATGGTACATTTGTATGGCAGGTACCAGAAGGGGAGTGGACAGACTTCCAAGTTTTTGTCCAAGATTTAGTCTAACTCTACGTATACTAACTACAAAATTTGGGCAAGATCGCGTTGGGTATATTGGTGTTATTACACGATTTCTAAGGTAGGCAGGATGGTACATTTGTATGGCAGGTACCAGAAGGGGACTGGACAGACTTCCAAGTTTTTGTCCAAGATTAAGCCTAACTATACGTATACTAAATACAAAATTCGGGCAAGATGTCGTCGGGTATATTGGTGTTATTACACGATTTCTAAGGTAGGCGGGATGGTACATTTGTATGGCAGGTACCAGAAGGGGAGTGGACAGACTTCCAAGTTTTTGTCCAAGATTTAGTCTAACTCTACGTATACTAAATACAAAATTTGGGCAAGATCGCGTTGGGTATATTGGTGTTATTACACGATTTCTAAGGTAGGCAGGATGGTACATTTGTATGGCAGGTACCAGAAGGGGACTGGACAGACTTCCAAGTTTTTGTCCAAGATTAAGCCTAACTATACGTTTACTAACTACAAAATTTGGGCAAGATCGCGTTTTGTATATTGGTGTTATTACACGATTTCTAAGGTAGGCGGGATGGTACATTTGTATGGGAGGTACCAGAAGGGGAGTTGCCAGACTGCCAAGTTTTTGTCCAAGATTAAGTCTAACTATACGTATACTAAATACAAAATTCGGGCAAGATGTCGTCGGGTATATTGGTGTTATTACACGATTTCTAAGGTAGGCGGGATGGTACATTTGTATGGGAGGTACCAGAAGGGGAGTTGCCAGACTTCCAAGTTTTTGTCTAAAACTTAGTCTAACTCTACGTATACTAAATACAAAATTTGGGCAAGATGTTGTTGGGTATATTGGTGTTATTACACGATTTCTAAGGTAGGCGGGATGGTACATTTGTATGGCAGGTACCAGAAGGGGACTGGACAGACTTCCAAGTTTTTGTCCAAGATTAAGTCTAACTATACGTATACTAAAAATAACTATTCGGGTAAATTTTGGGCAAGATGTCGTCGGGTATATTGGTGTTATTACCCGATTTCTAAGGTAGGCAGGATGGTACATTTGTATGGCAGGTACCAGAAGGGGACTGGACAGACTTCCAAGTTTTTGTCCAAGATTAAGCCTAACTATACGTATACTAAATACAAAATTCGGGCAAGATGTCGTCGGGTATATTGGTGTTATTACACGATTTCTAAGGTAGGCGGGATGGTACATTTGTATGGCAGGTACCAGAAGGGAAGTTGCCAGACTTCCAAGTTTTTGTCCAAGATTTAGTCTAACTCTACGTATACTAACTACAAAATTTGGGCAAGATTGCGTTGGGTATATTGGTGTTATTACCCGATTTCTAAGGTAGGCAGGATGGTACATTTGTATGGCAGGTACCAGAAGGGGACTGGACAGACTTCCAAGTTTTTGTCCAAGATTAAGCCTAACTATACGTATACTAAATACAAAATTCGGGCAAGATGTCGTCGGGTATATTGGTGTTATTACACGATTTCTAAGGTAGGCGGGATGGTACATTTGTATGGCAGGTACCAGAAGGGGAGTTGCCAGACTTCCAAGTTTTTGTCCAAAACATAGTGCAGTTATACCTTTACTAAATACGGAATTTGGGGAAGATCGCGTGAGTCATGTTGATAGTATTACACGGTTTATAGGGGGCGGGATGGTACATTTGTATGGCAGGTACCAGAAGGGGAGTTGCCAGACTTCCAGGTTTTTGTCTAAAACTTAGTCTAACTATACGTTTACTAACTACAAAGTTTGGGCAAGATCGCGTTTTGTATATTGGTGTTATTACACGATTTCTAAGGTAGGCGGGATGGTACATTTGTATGGGAGGTACCAGAAGGGGAGTTGCCAGACTGCCAAGTTTTTGTCCAAAACATAGTGCAGTTATACCTTTACTAAATACGGAATTTGGGGAAGATCGCGTGAGTCATGTTGATAGTATTACACGGTTTATAGGGGGCGGGATGGTACATTTGTATGGCAGGTACCAGAAGGGGAGTTGCCAGACTTCCAGGTTTATGTCTAAAACGTAGTCTATCTATACGTTTACTAACTAGAAAATTTGGGCAAGATCGCGTTTTGTATATTGGTGTTATTACACGATTTCTAAGGTAGGCGGGATGGTACATTTGTATGGGAGGTACCAGAAGGGGAGTTGCCAGACTGCCAAGTTTTTGTCCAAGATTAAGTCTAACTATACGTATACTAAATACAAAATTCGGGCAAGATGTCGTCGGGTATATTGGTGTTATTACACGATTTCTAAGGTAGGCGGGATGGTACATTTGTATGGCAGGTACCAGAAGGGAAGTTGCCAGACTTCCAAGTTTTTGTCCAAGATTTAGTATAACTCTACGTATACTAAATACAAAATTTAGACAAGATTGCGTTGGGTATATTTGTGTTATTACACGATTCCTAAGGTAGGCGGGATGGTACATTTGTATGGCAGGTACCAGAAGGGGAGTTGCCAGACTTCCAAGATTTTGTCTAAAACTAAGTCTGACTATACGATTACTAACTACAAAATTTGGACAAGATCGCGTTGGGTATATTGGTGTTATTACACGATTTCTATGGTAGGCAGGATGGTACATTTGTATGGCAGGTACCAGAAGGGGAGTGGACAGACTTCCAAGTTGTTGTCCAAGATTTAGTCTAACTCTACGTATACTAAATACAAAATTTGGACAAGATCGCGTTGGGTATATTGGTGTTATTACACGATTTCTAAGGTAGGCAGGATGGTACATTTGTATGGCAGGTACCAGAAGGGGAGTGGACAGACTTCCAGGTTTTTGTCCAAAATTTAGTCTAACTCTACGTATACTAACTACAAAATTTGGGCAAGATCGCGTTGGGTATATTGGTGTTATTACACGATTTCTAAGGTAGGCAGGATGGTACATTTGTATGGCAGGTACCAGAAGGGGACTGGACAGACTTGCAAGTTTTTGTCCAAGATTTAGCCTAACTATACGTATACTAAATACAAAATTCGGGCAAGATGTCGTCGGGTATATTGGTGTTATTACACGATTTCTAAGGTAGGCGGGATGGTACATTTGTATGGCAGGTACCAGAAGGGGAGTTGCCAGACTTCCAAGTTTTTGTCTAAAACTTAGTCTAACTATACGATTACTAACTACAAAATTTGGGCAAGATCGCGTTTTGTATATTGGTGTTATTACACGATTTCTAAGGTAGGCGGGATGGTACATTTGTATGGGAGGTACCAGAAGGGGAGTTGCCAGACTGCCAAGTTTTTGTCCAAAACATAGTGCAGTTATACCTTTACTAAAAACGGAATTTGGGGAAGATCGCGTGAGTCATGTTGATAGTATTACACGGTTTATAGGGGGCGGGATGGTACATTTGTATGGCAGGTACCAGAAGGGGAGTTCCCAGACTGCCAAGTTTTTGTCCAAGATTTAGTCTAACTCTACGTATAATAACTACAAAATTTGGGCAAGATCGCGTTGGGTATATTGGTGTTATTACACGATTTCTAAGGTAGGCAGGATGGTACATTTGTATGGCAGGTACCAGAAGGGGACTGGACAGACTTCCAAGTTTTTGTCCAAGATTAAGTCTAACTATACGTATACTAAATACAAAATTCGGGCAAGATGTCGTCGGGTATATTGGTGTTATTACACGATTTCTAAGGTAGGCGGGATGGTACATTTGTATGGCAGGTACCAGAAGGGGAGTTGCCAGACTTCCAAGTTTTTGCCCAAAACTTAGTCTGACTATACGATTACTAACTACAAAATTTGGGCAAGATCGCGTTGGGTATATTGGTGTTATTACACGATTTCTAAGGTAGGCAGGATGGTACATTTGTATGGCAGGTACCAGAAGGGGAGTGGACAGACTTCCAAGTTTTTGTCCAAGATTTAGTATAACTCTAAGTATACTAAATACAAAATTTGGGCAAGATGTCCTTGGGTATATTGGTGTTATTACACGATTTCTAAGGTAGGCGGGATGGTACATTTGTATGGCAGGTACCAGAAGGGGAGTTGCCAGACTTCCAAGATTTTGTCTAAAACTTAGTCTGACTATACGATTACTAACTACAAAATTTGGGCAAGATCGCGTTTTGTATATTGGTGTTATTACACGATTTCTAAGGTAGGCGGGATGGTACATTTGTATGGGAGGTACCAGAAGGGGAGTTGCCAGACTGCCAAGTTTTTGTCCAAAACATAGTGCAGTTATACCTTTACTAAATACGGAATTTGGGGAAGATCGCGTGAGTCATGTTGATAGTATTACACGGTTTATAGTGGGCGGGATGGTACATTTGTATGGCAGGTACCAGAAGGGGAGTTGCCAGACTTCCAGGTTTTTGTCTAAAACTTAGTCTAACTATACGTTTACTAACTACAAAATTTGGACAAGATCGCGTTGGGTATATTGATGTTATTACACGATTTCTAAGGTAGGCAGGATGGTACATTTGTATGTCAGGTACCAGAAGGGGAGTGGACAGACTTCCAAGTTTTTGTCCAAGATTTAGTATAACTCTACGTATACTAAATACAAAATTTGGGCAAGATGTCCTTGGGTATATTGGTGTTATTACACGATTTCTAAGGTAGGCGGGATGGTACATTTGTATGGCAGGTACCAGAAGGGGAGTTGCCAGACTTCCAAGATTTTGTCTAAAACTTAGTCTGACTATACGATTACTAACTACAAAATTTGGGCAAGATCGCGTTGGGTATATTGGTGTTATTACACGATTTCTAAGGTAGGCAGGATGGTACATTTGTATGGCAGGTACCAGAAGGGGACTGGCCAGACTTCCAAGTTTTAGTCCAAGATTAAGTCTAACTATACGTATACTAAATACAAAATTCGGGGACTGGACAGACTTCCAAGTTTTTGTCCAAGATTAAGTCTAACTATACGTATACTAAAAATAACTATTCGGGTAAAATTTGGGCAAGATGTCGTCGGGTATATTGGTGTTATTACACGATTTCTGAGGTAGGCAGGATGGTACATTTGTATGGCAGGTACCAGAAGGGGAGTGGACAGACTTCCAAGTTTTTGTCCAAGATTTAGTCTAACTCTACGTATACTAAATACAAAATTTGGACAAGATCGCGTTGGGTATATTGGTGTTATTACACGATTTCTGAGGTAGGCAGGATGGTACATTTGTATGGCAGGTACCAGAAGGGGAGTGGACAGACTTCCAAGTTTTTGTCCAAGATTTAGTCTAACTCTACGTATACTAAATACAAAATTTGGGCAAGATCGCGTTGGGTATATTGGTGTTATTACACGATTTCTAAGGTAGGCAGGATGGTACATTTGTATGACAGGTACCAGAAGGGGAGTGGACAGACTTCCAAGTTTTTGTCCAAGATTTAGTATAACTCTACGTATACTAAATACAAAATTTGGGCAAGATGTCCTTGGGTATATTGGTGTTATTACACGATTTCTAAGGTAGGCGGGATGGTACATTTGTATGGCAGGTACCCGAAGGGGAGTTGCCAGACTTCCAAGATTTTGTCTAAAACTTAGTCTGACTATACGATTACTAACTACAAAATTTGGACAAGATCGCGTTGGGTATATTGGTGTTATTACACGATTTCTAAGGTAGGCAGGATGGTACATTTGTATGGCAGGTACCAGAAGGGGAGTGGACAGACTTCCAAGTTTTGGTCCAAGATTTAGTATAACTCTACGTATACTAAATACAAAATTTGGGCAAGATGTCCTTGGGTATATTGGTGTTATTACACGATTTCTAAGGTAGGCGGGATGGTACATTTGTATGGCTTAGTCTAAAACTTAGTCTAACTATACGTTTACTAACTACAAAATTTGGGCAAGATCGCGTTTTGTATATTGGAGTTATTACACGATTTCTAAGGTAGGCGGGATGGTACATTTGTATGGGAGGTACCAGAAGGGGAGTTGCCAGACTGCCAAGTTTTTGTCCAAAACATAGTGCAGTTATACCTTTACTAAATACGGAATTTGGGGAAGATCGCGTGAGTCATGTTGATAGTATTACACGGTTTATAGTGGGCGGGATGGTACATTTGTATGGCAGGTACCAGAAGGGGAGTTGCCAGACTTCCAGGTTTTTGTCTAAAACTTAGTCTAACTATACGTTTACTAACTACAAAATTTGGACAAGATCGCGTTGGGTATATTGATGTTATTACACGATTTCTAAGGTAGGCAGGATGGTACATTTGTATGGCAGGTACCAGAAGGGGAGTGGACAGACTTCCAAGTTTTTGTCCAAGATTTAGTATAACTCTACGTATACTAAATACAAAATTTGGGCAAGATGTCCTTGGGTATATTGGTGTTATTACACGATTTCTAAGGTAGGCGGGATGGTACATTTGTATGGCAGGTACCAGAAGGGGAGTTGCCAGACTTCCAAGATTTTGTCTAAAACTTAGTCTGACTATACGATTACTAACTACAAAATTTGGGCAAGATCGCGTTGGGTATATTGGTGTTATTACACGATTTCTAAGGTAGGCAGGATGGTACATTTGTATGGGAGGTACCAGAAGGGGAGTTGCCAGACTGCCAAGTTTTTGTCCAAAACATAGTGCAGTTATACCTTTACTAAATACGGAATTTGGGGAAGATCGCGTGAGTCATGTTGATAGTATTACACGGTTTATAGTGGGCGGGATGGTACATTTGTATGGCAGGTACCAGAAGGGGAGTTGCCAGACTTCCAGGTTTTTGTCTAAAACTTAGTCTAACTATACGTTTACTAACTACAAAATTTGGACAAGATCGCGTTGGGTATATTGATGTTATTACACGATTTCTAAGGTAGGCAGGATGGTACATTTGTATGGCAGGTACCAGAAGGGGAGTGGACAGACTTCCAAGTTTTTGTCCAAGATTTAGTATAACTCTACGTATACTAAATACAAAATTTGGGCAAGATGTCCTTGGGTATATTGGTGTTATTACACGATTTCTAAGGTAGGCGGGATGGTACATTTGTATGGCAGGTACCAGAAGGGGAGTTGCCAGACTTCCAAGATTTTGTCTAAAACTTAGTCTGACTATACGATTACTAACTACAAAATTTGGGCAAGATCGCGTTGGGTATATTGGTGTTATTACACGATTTCTAAGGTAGGCAGGATGGTACATTTGTATGGCAGGTACCAGAAGGGGACTGGACAGACTTCCAAGTTTTTGTCCAAGATTAAGCCTAACTATACGTATACTAAATACAAAATTCGGGCAAGATGTCGTCGGGTATATTGGTGTTATTACACGATTTCTAAGGTAGGCGGGATGGTACATTTGTATGGGAGGTACCAGAAGGGGAGTTGCCAGACTGCCAAGTTTTTGTCCAAAACATAGTGCAGTTATACCTTTACTAAATACGGAATTTGGGGAAGATCGCGTGAGTCATGTTGATAGTATTACACGGTTTATAGGGGGCGGGATGGTACATTTGTATGGCAGGTACCAGAAGGGGAGTTGCCAGACTTCCAAGTTTTTGTCCAAAACTTAGTCTGGCTATACGTTTACTAAATACAAAATTTAGACAAGATCGCGTTGGGTATATTGGTGTTATTACACGATTTCTAAGGTAGGCAGGATGGTACATTTGTATGGCAGTTACCAGAAGGGGACTGGACAGACTTCCAAGTTTTTGTCCAAGATTAAGTCTAACTATACGTATACTAAAAATAACTATTCGGGTAAAATTTGGGCAAGATGTCGTCGGGTATATTGGCGTTATTACACGATTTCTAAGGTAGGCGGGATGGTACATTTGTATGGCAGGTACCAGAAGGGGAGTGGACAGACTTCCAAGTTTTTGTCCAAGATTTAGTCTAACTCTACGTATACTAAATACAAAATTTGGGCAAGATGTTGTTGGGTATATTGGTGTTATTACACGATTTCTAAGGTAGGCGGGATGGTACATTTGTATGGCAGGTACCAGAAGGGGAGTTGCCAGACTTCCAAGATTTTGTCTAAAACTTAGTCTGACTATACGATTACTAACTACAAAATTTGGACAAGATCGCGTTGGGTATATTGGTGTTATTACACGATTTCTGAGGTAGGCAGGATGGTACATTTGTATGGCAGGTACCAGAAGGGGAGTGGACAGACTTCCAAGTTTTTGTCCAAGATTTAGTCTAACTCTACGTATACTAAATACAAAATTTGGACAAGATCGCGTTGGGTATATTTGTGTTATTACACGATTTCTAAGGTAGGCAGGATGGTACATTTGTATGGCAGGTACCAGAAGGGGAGTGGACTGACTTCCAAGTTTTTGTCCAAGATTTAGTCTAACTCTACGTATACTAACTACAAAATTCGGGCAAGATGTCGTCGGGTATATTGGTGTTATTACACGATTTCTAAGGTAGGCGGGATGGTACATTTGTATGGAAGGTACCAGAAGGGGAGTTGCCAGACTGCCAAGTTTTTGTCCAAAACATAGTGCAGTTATACCTTTACTAAATACGGAATTTGGGGAAGATCGCGTGAGTCATGTTGATAGTATTACACGGTTTATAGTGGGCGGGATGGTACATTTGTATGGCAGGTACCAGAAGGGGAGTTGCCAGACTTCCAGGTTTTTGTCTAAAACTTAGTCTAACTATACGTTTACTAACTACAAAATTTGGACAAGATCGCGTTGGGTATATTGGTGTTATTACACGATTTCTAAGGTAGGCAGGATGGTACATTTGTATGGCAGGTACCAGAAGGGGAGTGGACAGACTTCCAAGTTTTTGTCCAAGATTTAGTATAACTCTACGTATACTAAATACAAAATTTGGGCAAGATGTCCTTGGGTATATTGGTGTTATTACACGATTTCTAAGGTAGGCGGGATGGTACATTTGTATGGCAGGTACCAGAAGGGGAGTTGCCAGACTTCCAAGATTTTGTCTAAAACTTAGTCTGACTATACGATTACTAACTACAAAATTTGGACAAGATCGCGTTGGGTATATTGGTGTTATTACACGATTTCTAAGGTAGGCAGGATGGTACATTTGTATGACAGGTACCAGAAGGGGAGTGGACAGACTTCCAAGTTTTTGTCCAAGATTTAGTCTAACTCTACGTATACTAACTACAAAATTTGGGCAAGATCGCGTTGGGTATATTGGTGTTATTACACGATTTCTAAGGTAGGCAGGATGGTACATTTGTATGGCAGGTACCAGAAGGGGACTGGACAGACTTCCAAGTTTTTGTCCAAGATTAAGTCTAACTATACGTATACTAAATACAAAATTCGGGCAAGATGTCGTCGGGTATATTGGTGTTATTACACGATTTCTAAGGTAGGCGGGATGGTACATTTGTATGGCAGGTACCGGAAGGGAAGTTGCCAGGCTTCCAAGTTTTTGTCCAAAACTTAGTCTGACTATACGTTTACTAAATACAAAATTTAGACAAGATCGCGTTGGGTATATTTGTGTTATTACACGATTTCTAAGGTAGGCGGGATGGTACATTTGTATGGGAGGTACCAGAAGGGGAGTTGCCAGACTTCCAAGTTTTTGTCTAAAACTTAGTCTAACTCTACGTATACTAAATACAAAATTTGGGCAAGATGTTGTTGGGTATATTGGTGTTATTACACGATTTCTAAGGTAGGCGGGATGGTACATTTGTATGGCAGGTACCAGAAGGGGACTGGGCAGACTTCCAAGTTTTTGTCCAAGATTAAGTCTAACTATACGTATACTAAAAATAACTATTCGGGTAAAATTTGGGCAAGATGTCGTCGGGTATATTGGTGTTATTACACGATTTCTAAGGTAGGCGGGATGGTACATTTGTATGGCAGGTACCAGAAGGGGACTGGACAGACTTCCAAGTTTTTGTCCAAGATTTAGTCTAACTCTACGTATACTAAATACAAAATTTGGACAAGATCGCGTTGGGTATATTGGTGTTATTACACGATTTCTAAGGTAGGCAGGATGGTACATTTGTATGGCAGGTACCAGAAGGGGAGTGGACAGACTTCCAAGTTTTTGTCCAAGATTTAGTCTAACTCTACGTATACTAAATACAAAATTTGGACAAGATCGCGTTGGGGATATTGGTGTTATTACACGATTTCTAAGGTAGGCAGGATGGTACATTTGTATGGCAGGTACCAGAAGGGGAGTGGACAGACTTCCAAGTTTTTGTCCAAGATTTAGTCTAACTCTACGTATACTAACTACAAAATTTGGGCAAGATCGCGTTGGGTATATTGGTGTTATTACACGATTTCTAAGGTAGGCAGGATGGTACATTTGTATGGCAGGTACCAGAAGGGGACTGGACAGACTTCCACGTTTTTGTCCAAGATTAAGCCTAACTATACGTATACTAAATACAAAATTCGGGCAAGATGTCGTCGGGTATATTGGTGTTATTACACGATTTCTAAGGTAGGCGGGATGGTACATTTGTATGGCAGGTACCAGAAGGGGAGTTGCCAGACTTCCAAGTTTTTGTCTAAAACTTAGTCTAACTATACGATTACTAACTACAAAATTTGGGCAAGATCGCGTTTTGTATATTGGTGTTATTACACGATTTCTAAGGTAGGCGGGATGGTACATTTGTATGGGAGGTACCAGAAGGGGAGTTGCCAGACTGCCAAGTTTTTGTCCAACATTAAGTCTAACTATACGTATACTAAATACAAAATTCGGGCAAGATGTCGTCGGGTATATTGGTGTTATTACACGATTTCTAAGGTAGGCGGGATGGTACATTTGTATGGGAGGTACCAGAAGGGGAGTTGCCAGACTTCCAAGTTTTTGTCTAAAACTTAGTCTAACTCTACGTATACTAAATACAAAATTTGGGCAAGATGTTGTTGGGTATATTGGTGTTATTACACGATTTCTAAGGTAGGCGGGATGGTACATTTGTATGGCAGGTACCAGAAGGGGACTGGACAGACTTCCAAGTTTTTGTCCAAGATTAAGTCTAACTATACGTATACTAAAAATAACTATTCGGGTAAAATTTGGGCAAGATGTCGTCGGGTATATTGGTGTTATTACACGATTTCTAAGGTAGGCGGGATGGTACATTTGTATGGCAGGTACCAGAAGGGGAGTGGACAGACTTCCAAGATTTAGTCTAACTCTACGTATACTAAATACAAAATTTGGACAAGATCGCGTTGGGTATATTGGTGTTATTACACGATTTCTAAGGTAGGCAGGATGGTACATTTGTATGGCAGGTACCAGAAGGGGAGTGGACAGACTTCCAAATTTTTGTCCAAGATTTAGTCTAACTCTACGTATACTAACTACAAAATTTGGGCAAGATCGCGTTGGGTATATTGGTGTTATTACACGATTTCTAAGGTAGGCGGGATGGTACATTTGTATGGCAGGTACCAGAAGGGGAGTGGACAGACTTCCAAGTTTTTGTCCAAGATTTAGTCTAACTCTACGTATACTAAATACAAAATTTGGACAAGATCGCGTTGGGTATATTGGTGTTATTACACGATTTCTAAGGTAGGCAGGATGGTACATTTGTATGGCAGGTACCAGAAGGGGAGTGGACAGACTTCCAAGTTTTTGTCCAAGATTTAGTCTAACTCTACGTATACTAACTACAAAATTTGGGCAAGATCGCGTTGGGTATATTGGTGTTATTACACGATTTCTAAGGTAGGCAGGATGGTACATTTGTATGGCAGGTACCAGAAGGGGACTGGACAGACTTCCAAGTTTTTGTCCAAGATTAAGCCTAACTATACGTATACTAAATACAAAATTCGGGCAAGATGTCGTCGGGTATATTGGTGTTATTACACGATTTCTAAGGTAGGCGGGATGGTACATTTGTATGGCAGGTACCAGAAGGGGAGTTGCCAGACTTCCAAGTTTTTGTCCAAAACATAGTGCAGTTATACCTTTACTAAATACGGAATTTGGGGAAGATCGCGTAAGTCATGTTGATAGTATTACACGGTTTATAGGGGGCGGGATGGTACATTTGTATGGCAGGTACCAGAAGGGGAGTTGCCAGACTTCCAGGTTTTTGTCTAAAACTTAGTCTAACTATACGTTTACTAACTACAAAATTTGGGCAAGATCGCGTTTTGTATATTGGTGTTATTACACGATTTCTAAGGTAGGCGGGATGGTACATTTGTATGGGAGGTACCAGAAGGGGAGTTGCCAGACTGCCAAGTTTTTGTCCAAGATTAAGTCTAACTATACGTATACTAAATACAAAATTCGGGCAAGATGTCGTCGGGTATATTGGTGTTATTACACGATTTCTAAGGTAGGCGGGATGGTACATTTGTATGGCAGGTACCAGAAGGGAAGTTGCCAGACTTCCAAGTTTTTGTCCAAGATTTAGTATAACTCTACGTATACTAAATACAAAATTTAGACAAGATTGCGTTGGGTATATTTGTGTTATTACACGATTCCTAAGGTAGGCGGGATGGTACATTTGTATGGTAGGTACCAGAAGGGGAGTTGCCAGACTTCCAAGATTTTGTCTAAAACTAAGTCTGACTATACGATTACTAACTACAAAATTTGGACAAGATCGCGTTGGGTATATTGGTGTTATTACACGATTTCTAAGGTACGATTACACGATTTCTAAGGTAGGCAGGATGGTACATTTGTATGGCAGGTACCAGAAGGGGACTGGACAGACTTCCAAGTTTTTGTCCAAGATTAAGCCTAACTATACGTATACTAAATACAAAATTCGGGCAAGATGTCGTCGGGTATATTGGTGTTATTACACGATTTCTAAGGTAGGCGGGATGGTACATTTGTATGGCAGGTACCAGAAGGGGAGTTGCCAGACTTCCAAGTTTTTGTCTAAAACTTAGTCTAACTATACGATTACTAACTACAAAATTTGGGCAAGATCGCGTTTTGTATATTGGTGTTATTACACGATTTCTAAGGTAGGCGGGATGGTACATTTGTATGGGAGGTACCAGAAGGGGAGTTGCCAGACTGCCAAGTTTTTGTCCAACATTAAGTCTAACTATACGTATACTAAATACAAAATTCGGGCAAGATGTCGTCGGGTATATTGGTGTTATTACACGATTTCTAAGGTAGGCGGGATGGTACATTTGTATGGGAGGTACCAGAAGGGGAGTTGCCAGACTTCCAAGTTTTTGTCTAAAACTTAGTCTAACTCTACGTATACTAAATACAAAATTTGGGCAAGATGTTGTTGGGTATATTGGTGTTATTACACGATTTCTAAGGTAGGCGGGATGGTACATTTGTATGGCAGGTACCAGAAGGGGACTGGACAGACTTCCAAGTTTTTGTCCAAGATTAAGTCTAACTATACGTATACTAAAAATAACTATTCGGGTAAAATTTGGGCAAGATGTCGTCGGGTATATTGGTGTTATTACACGATTTCTAAGGTAGGCGGGATGGTACATTTGTATGGCAGGTACCAGAAGGGGAGTGGACAGACTTCCAAGATTTAGTCTAACTCTACGTATACTAAATACAAAATTTGGACAAGATCGCGTTGGGTATATTGGTGTTATTACACGATTTCTAAGGTAGGCAGGATGGTACATTTGTATGGCAGGTACCAGAAGGGGAGTGGACAGACTTCCAAATTTTTGTCCAAGATTTAGTCTAACTCTACGTATACTAACTACAAAATTTGGGCAAGATCGCGTTGGGTATATTGGTGTTATTACACGATTTCTAAGGTAGGCGGGATGGTACATTTGTATGGCAGGTACCAGAAGGGGAGTGGACAGACTTCCAAGTTTTTGTCCAAGATTTAGTCTAACTCTACGTATACTAAATACAAAATTTGGACAAGATCGCGTTGGGTATATTGGTGTTATTACACGATTTCTAAGGTAGGCAGGATGGTACATTTGTATGGCAGGTACCAGAAGGGGAGTGGACAGACTTCCAAGTTTTTGTCCAAGATTTAGTCTAACTCTACGTATACTAACTACAAAATTTGGGCAAGATCGCGTTGGGTATATTGGTGTTATTACACGATTTCTAAGGTAGGCAGGATGGTACATTTGTATGGCAGGTACCAGAAGGGGACTGGACAGACTTCCAAGTTTTTGTCCAAGATTAAGCCTAACTATACGTATACTAAATACAAAATTCGGGCAAGATGTCGTCGGGTATATTGGTGTTATTACACGATTTCTAAGGTAGGCGGGATGGTACATTTGTATGGCAGGTACCAGAAGGGGAGTTGCCAGACTTCCAAGTTTTTGTCCAAAACATAGTGCAGTTATACCTTTACTAAATACGGAATTTGGGGAAGATCGCGTAAGTCATGTTGATAGTATTACACGGTTTATAGGGGGCGGGATGGTACATTTGTATGGCAGGTACCAGAAGGGGAGTTGCCAGACTTCCAGGTTTTTGTCTAAAACTTAGGGGAGTTGCCAGACTGCCAAGTTTTTGTCCAAGATTAAGTCTAACTATACGTATACTAAATACAAAATTCGGGCAAGATGTCGTCGGGTATATTGGTGTTATTACACGATTTCTAAGGTAGGCGGGATGGTACATTTGTATGGCAGGTACCAGAAGGGAAGTTGCCAGACTTCCAAGTTTTTGTCCAAGATTTAGTATAACTCTACGTATACTAAATACAAAATTTAGACAAGATTGCGTTGGGTATATTTGTGTTATTACACGATTCCTAAGGTAGGCGGGATGGTACATTTGTATGGTAGGTACCAGAAGGGGAGTTGCCAGACTTCCAAGATTTTGTCTAAAACTAAGTCTGACTATACGATTACTAACTACAAAATTTGGACAAGATCGCGTTGGGTATATTGGTGTAATTACACGATTTCTAAGGTACGATTACACGATTTCTAAGGTAGGCAGGATGGTACATTTGTATGGCAGGTACCAGAAGGGGACTGGACAGACTTCCAAGTTTTTGTCCAAGATTAAGCCTAACTATACGTATACTAAATACAAAATTCGGGCAAGATGTCGTCGGGTATATTGGTGTTATTACACGATTTCTAAGGTAGGCGGGATGGTACATTTGTATGGCAGGTACCAGAAGGGGAGTTGCCAGACTTCCAAGTTTTTGTCTAAAACTTAGTCTAACTATACGATTACTAACTACAAAATTTGGGCAAGATCGCGTTTTGTATATTGGTGTTATTACACGATTTCTAAGGTAGGCGGGATGGTACATTTGTATGGGAGGTACCAGAAGGGGAGTTGCCAGACTGCCAAGTTTTTGTCCAACATTAAGTCTAGCTATACGTATACTAAATACAAAATTCGGGCAAGATGTCGTCGGGTATATTGGTGTTATTACACGATTTCTAAGGTAGGCGGGATGGTACATTTGTATGGGAGGTACCAGAAGGGGAGTTGCCAGACTTCCAAGTTTTTGTCTAAAACTTAGTCTAACTCTACGTATACTAAATACAAAATTTGGGCAAGATGTTGTTGGGTATATTGGTGTTATTACACGATTTCTAAGGTAGGCGGGATGGTACATTTGTATGGCAGGTACCAGAAGGGGACTGGACAGACTTCCAAGTTTTTGTCCAAGATTAAGTCTAACTATACGTATACTAAAAATAACTATTCGGGTAAAATTTGGGCAAGATGTCGTCGGGTATATTGGTGTTATTACACGATTTCTAAGGTAGGCGGGATGGTACATTTGTATGGCAGGTACCAGAAGGGGAGTGGACAGACTTCCAAGATTTAGTCTAACTCTACGTATACTAAATACAAAATTTGGACAAGATCGCGTTGGGTATATTGGTGTTATTACACGATTTCTAAGGTAGGCAGGATGGTACATTTGTATGGCAGGTACCAGAAGGGGAGTGGACAGACTTCCAAATTTTTGTCCAAGATTTAGTCTAACTCTACGTATACTAACTACAAAATTTGGGCAAGATCGCGTTGGGTATATTGGTGTTATTACACGATTTCTAAGGTAGGCGGGATGGTACATTTGTATGGCAGGTACCAGAAGGGGAGTGGACAGACTTCCAAGTTTTTGTCCAAGATTTAGTCTAACTCTACGTATACTAAATACAAAATTTGGACAAGATCGCGTTGGGTATATTGGTGTTATTACACGATTTCTAAGGTAGGCAGGATGGTACATTTGTATGGCAGGTACCAGAAGGGGACTGGACAGACTTCCAAGTTTTTGTCCAAGATTAAGCCTAACTATACGTATACTAAATACAAAATTCGGGCAAGATGTCGTCGGGTATATTGGTGTTATTACACGATTTCTAAGGTAGGCGGGATGGTACATTTGTATGGCAGGTACCAGAAGGGGAGTTGCCAGACTTCCAAGTTTTTGTCCAAAACATAGTGCAGTTATACCTTTACTAAATACGGAATTTGGGGAAGATCGCGTAAGTCATGTTGATAGTATTACACGGTTTATAGGGGGCGGGATGGTACATTTGTATGGCAGGTACCAGAAGGGGAGTTGCCAGACTTCCAGGTTTTTGTCTAAAACTTAGTCTAACTATACGTTTACTAACTACAAAATTTGGGCAAGATCGCGTTTTGTATATTGGTGTTATTACACGATTTCTAAGGTAGGCGGGATGGTACATTTGTATGGGAGGTACCAGAAGGGGAGTTGCCAGACTGCCAAGTTTTTGTCCAAGATTAAGTCTAACTATACGTATACTAAATACAAAATTCGGGCAAGATGTCGTCGGGTATATTGGTGTTATTACACGATTTCTAAGGTAGGCGGGATGGTACATTTGTATGGCAGGTACCAGAAGGGAAGTTGCCAGACTTCCAAGTTTTTGTCCAAGATTTAGTATAACTCTACGTATACTAAATACAAAATTTAGACAAGATTGCGTTGGGTATATTTGTGTTATTACACGATTCCTAAGGTAGGCGGGATGGTACATTTGTATGGTAGGTACCAGAAGGGGAGTTGCCAGACTTCCAAGATTTTGTCTAAAACTAAGTCTGACTATACGATTACTAACTACAAAATTTGGACAAGATCGCGTTGGGTATATTGGTGTTATTACACGATTTCTAAGGTACGATTACACGATTTCTAAGGTAGGCAGGATGGTACATTTGTATGGCAGGTACCAGAAGGGGACTGGACAGACTTCCAAGTTTTTGTCCAAGATTAAGCCTAACTATACGTATACTAAATACAAAATTCGGGCAAGATGTCGTCGGGTATATTGGTGTTATTACACGATTTCTAAGGTAGGCGGGATGGTACATTTGTATGGCAGGTACCAGAAGGGGAGTTGCCAGACTTCCAAGTTTTTGTCTAAAACTTAGTCTAACTATACTATTACTAACTACAAAGTTTGGGCAAGATCGCGTTTTGTATATTGGTGTTATTACACGATTTCTAAGGTAGGCGGGATGGTACATTTGTATGGGAGGTACCAGAAGGGGAGTTGCCAGACTGCCAAGTTTTTGTCCAAAACATAGTGCAGTTATACCTTTACTAAATACGGAATTTGGGGAAGATCGCGTGAGTCATGTTGATAGTATTACACGGTTTATAGGGGGCGGGATGGTACATTTGTATGGCAGGTACCAGAAGGGGAGTTGCCAGACTTCCAGGTTTTTGTCTAAAACTTAGTCTAACTATACGTTTACTAACTACAAAATTTGGGCAAGATCGCGTTTTGTATATTGGTGTTATTACACGATTTCTAAGGTAGGCGGGATGGTACATTTGTATGGGAGGTACCAGAAGGGGAGTTGCCAGACTGCCAAGTTTTTGTCCAAGATTTAGTCTAACTCTACGTATACTAACTGCAAAATTTGGGCAAGATCGCGTTGGGTATATTGGTGTTATTACACGATTTCTAAGGTAGGCAGGATGGTACATTTGTATGGCAGGTACCAGAAGGGGACTGGACAGACTTCCAAGTTTTTGTCCAAGATTAAGTCTAACTATACGTATACTAAATACAAAATTCGGGCAAGATGTCGTCGGGTATATTGGTGTTATTACACGATTTCTAAGGTAGGCGGGATGGTACATTTGTATGGCAGGTACCAGAAGGGGAGTTGCCAGACTTCCAAGTTTTTGCCCAAAACTTAGTCTGACTATACGATTACTAACTACAAAATTTGGGCAAGATCGCGTTGGGTATATTTGTGTTATTACACGATTTCTAAGGTAGGCAGGATGGTACATTTGTATGGCAGGTACCAGAAGGGGAGTGGACAGACTTCCAAGTTTTTGTCCAAGATTAAGTCTAACTATACGTATACTACATACAAAATTTGGGCAAGATGTCCTTGGGTATATTGGTGTTATTACACGATTTCTAAGGTAGGCGGGATGGTACATTTGTATGGGAGGTACCAGAAGGGGAGTTGCCAGACTGCCAAGTTTTTGTCCAAGATTTAGTCTAACTCTACGTATACTAACTACAAAATTTGGGCAAGATCGCGTTGGGTATATTGGTGTTATTACACGATTTCTAAGGTAGGCAGGATGGTACATTTGTATGGCAGGTACCAGAAGGGGACTGGACAGACTTCCAAGTTTTTGTCCAAGATTAAGTCTAACTATACGTATACTAAATACAAAATTCGGGCAAGATGTCGTCGGGTATATTGGTGTTATTACACGATTTCTAAGGTAGGCGGGATGGTACATTTGTATGGCAGGTACCAGAAGGGGAGTTGCCAGACTTCCAAGTTTTTGCCCAAAACTTAGTCTGACTATACGATTACTAACTACAAAATTTGGGCAAGATCGCGTTGGGTATATTGGTGTTATTACACGATTTCTAAGGTAGGCAGGATGGTACATTTGTATGGCAGGTACCAGAAGGGGAGTGGACAGACTTCCAAGTTTTTGTCCAAGATTAAGTCTAACTATACGTATACTACATACAAAATTTGGGCAAGATGTCCTTGGGTATATTGGTGTTATTACACGATTTCTAAGGTAGGCGGGATGGTACATTTGTATGGGAGGTACCAGAAGGGGAGTTGCCAGACTGCCAAGTTTTTGTCCAAGATTTAGTCTAACTCTACGTATACTAACTACAAAATTTGGGCAAGATCGCGTTGGGTATATTGGTGTTATTACACGATTTCTAAGGTAGGCGGGATGGTACATTTGTATGGCAGGTACCAGAAGGGGTCTGGACAGACTTCCAAGTTTTTGTCCAAGATTAAGTCTAACTATACGTATACTAAATACAAAATTCGGGCAAGATGTCGTCGGGTATATTGGTGTTATTACACGATTTCTAAGGTAGGCGGGATGGTACATTTGTATGGCAGGTACCAGAAGGGGAGTTGCCAGACTTCCAAGTTTTTGCCCAAAACTTAGTCTGACTATACGATTACTAACTACAAAATTTGGGCAAGATCGCGTTGGGTATATTGGTGTTATTACACGATTTCTAAGGTAGGCAGGATGGTACATTTGTATGGCAGGTACCAGAAGGGGAGTGGACAGACTTCCAAGTTTTTGTCCAAGATTAAGTCTAACTATACGTATACTACATACAAAATTTGGGCAAGATGTCCTTGGGTATATTGGTGTTATTACACGATTTCTAAGGTAGGCGGGATGGTACATTTGTATGGGAGGTACCAGAAGGGGAGTTGCCAGACTGCCAAGTTTTTGTCCAAGATTTAGTCTAACTCTACGTATACTAACTACAAAATTTGGGCAAGATCGCGTTGGGTATATTGGTGTTATTACACGATTTCTAAGGTAGGCGGGATGGTACATTTGTATGGCAGGTACCAGAAGGGGTCTGGACAGACTTCCAAGTTTTTGTCCAAGATTAAGTCTAACTATACGTATACTAAATACAAAATTCGGGCAAGATGTCGTCGGGTATATTGGTGTTATTACACGATTTCTAAGGTAGGCGGGATGGTACATTTGTATGGCAGGTACCAGAAGGGGAGTTGCCAGACTTCCAAGTTTTTGCCCAAAACTTAGTCTGACTATACGATTACTAACTACAAAATTTGGGCAAGATCGCGTTGGGTATATTGGTGTTATTACACGATTTCTAAGGTAGGCAGGATGGTACATTTGTATGGCAGGTACCAGAAGGGGAGTGGACAGACTTCCAAGTTTTTGTCCAAGATTAAGTCTAACTATACGTATACTAAATACAAAATTTGGGCAAGATGTCCTTGGGTATATTGGTGTTATTACACGATTTCTAAGGTAGGCGGGATGGTACATTTGTATGGCAGGTACCAGAAGGGGAGTGGACAGACTTCCAAGTTTTTGTCCAAGATTCAGTCTAACTCTACGTATACTAACTACAAAATTTGGGCAAGATCGCGTTGGGTATATTGGTGTTATTACACGATTTCTAAGGTAGGCAGGATGGTACATTTGTATGGCAGGTACCAGAAGGGGACTGGACAGACTTCCAAGTTTTTGTCCAAGATTAAGCCTAACTATACGTATACTAAATACAAAATTCGGGCAAGATGTCGTCGGGTATATTGGTGTTATTACACGATTTCTAAGGTAGGCGGGATGGTACATTTGTATGGCAGGTACCAGAAGGGGAGTTGCCAGACTTCCAAGTTTTTGTCCAAAACATAGTGCAGTTATACCTTTACTAAATACGGAATTTGGGGAAGATCGCGTGAGTCATGTTGATAGTATTACACGGTTTATAGGGGGCGGGATGGTACATTTGTATGGCAGGTACCAGAAGGGGAGTTGCCAGACTTCCAGGTTTTTGTCTAAAACTTAGTCTAACTATACGTTTACTAACTACAAAATTTGGGCAAGATCGCGTTTTGTATATTGGTGTTATTACACGATTTCTAAGGTAGGCGGGATGGTACATTTGTATGGGAGGTACCAGAAGGGGAGTTGCCAGACTGCCAAGTTTTTGTCCAAGATTAAGTCTAACTATACGTATACTAAATACAAAATTCGGGCAAGATGTCGTCGGGTATATTGGTGTTATTACACGATTCCTAAGGTAGGCGGGATGGTACATTTGTATGGTAGGTACCAGAAGGGGAGTTGCCAGACTTCCAAGATTTTGTCTAAAACTAAGTCTGACTATACGATTACTAACTACAAAATTTGGACAAGATCGCGTTGGGTATATTGGTGTTATTACACGATTTCTAAGGTACGATTACACGATTTCTAAGGTAGGCGGGATGGTACATTTGTATGGCAGGTACCAGAAGGGGAGTTGCCAGACTTCCAAGTTTTTGTCTAAAACTTAGTCTAACTATACGATTACTAACTACAAAGTTTGGGCAAGATCGCGTTTTGTATATTGGTGTTATTACACGATTTCTAAGGTAGGCGGGATGGTACATTTGTATGGGAGGTACCAGAAGGGGAGTTGCCAGACTGCCAAGTTTTTGTCCAAAACATAGTGCAGTTATACCTTTACTAAATACGGAATTTGGGGAAGATCGCGTGAGTCATGTTGATAGTATTACACGGTTTATAGGGGGCGGGATGGTACATTTGTATGGCAGGTACCAGAAGGGGAGTTGCCAGACTTCCAGGTTTTTGTCTAAAACTTAGTCTAACTATACGTTTACTAACTACAAAATTTGGGCAAGATCGCGTTTTGTATATTGGTGTTATTACACGATTTCTAAGGTAGGCGGGATGGTACATTTGTATGGGAGGTACCAGAAGGGGAGTTGCCAGACTGCCAAGTTTTTGTCCAAGATTTAGTCTAACTCTACGTATACTAACTACAAAATTTGGGCAAGATCGCGTTGGGTATATTGGTGTTATTACACGATTTCTAAGGTAGGCAGGATGGTACATTTGTATGGCAGGTACCAGAAGGGGACTGGACAGACTTCCAAGTTTTTGTCCAAGATTAAGTCTAACTATACGTATACTAAATACAAAATTCGGGCAAGATGTCGTCGGGTATATTGGTGTTATTACACGATTTCTAAGGTAGGCGGGATGGTACATTTGTATGGCAGGTACCAGAAGGGGAGTTGCCAGACTTCCAAGTTTTTGCCCAAAACTTAGTCTGACTATACGATTACTAACTACAAAATTTGGGCAAGATCGCGTTGGGTATATTGGTGTTATTACACGATTTCTAAGGTAGGCAGGATGGTACATTTGTATGGCAGGTACCAGAAGGGGAGTGGACAGACTTCCAAGTTTTTGTCCAAGATTAAGTCTAACTATACGTATACTACATACAAAATTTGGGCAAGATGTCCTTGGGTATATTGGTGTTATTACACGATTTCTAAGGTAGGCGGGATGGTACATTTGTATGGGAGGTACCAGAAGGGGACTGGACAGACTTCCAAGTTTTTGTCCAAGATTAAGTCTAACTATACGTATACTAAATACAAAATTTGGGCAAGATCGCGTTGGGTATATTGGTGTTATTACACGATTTCTAAGGTAGGCAGGATGGTACATTTGTATGGCAGGTACCAGAAGGGGACTGGACAGACTTCCAAGTTTTTGTCCAAGATTAAGTCTAACTATACGTATACTAAATACAAAATTCGGGCAAGATGTCGTCGGGTATATTGGTGTTATTACACGATTTCTAAGGTAGGCGGGATGGTACATTTGTATGGCAGGTACCAGAAGGGGAGTTGCCAGACTTCCAAGTTTTTGCCCAAAACTTAGTCTGACTATACGATTACTAACTACAAAATTTGGGCAAGATCGCGTTGGGTATATTGGTGTTATTACACGATTTCTAAGGTAGGCAGGATGGTACATTTGTATGGCAGGTACCAGAAGGGGAGTGGACAGACTTCCAAGTTTTTGTCCAAGATTAAGTCTAACTATACGTATACTAAATACAAAATTTGGGCAAGATGTCCTTGGGTATATTGGTGTTATTACACGATTTCTAAGGTAGGCGGGATGGTACATTTGTATGGCAGGTACCAGAAGGGGAGTTGCCAGACTTCCAAGATTTTGTCTAAAACTTAGTCTGACTATACGATTACTAACTACAAAATTTGGGCAAGATCGCGTTTTGTATATTGGTGTTATTACACGATTTCTAAGGTAGGCGGGATGGTACATTTGTATGGGAGGTACCAGAAGGGGAGTTGCAAGACTGCCAAGTTTTTGTCCAAAACATAGTGCAGTTATACCTTTACTAAATACGGAATTTGGGGAAGATCGCGTGAGTCATGTTGATAGTATTACACGGTTTATAGTGGGCGGGATGGTACATTTGTATGGCAGGTACCAGAAGGGGAGTTGCCAGACTTCCAGGTTTTTGTCTAAAACTTAGTCTAACTATACGTTTACTAACTACAAAATTTGGACAAGATCGCGTTGGGTATATTGATGTTATTACACGATTTCTAAGGTAGGCAGGATGGTACATTTGTATGGCAGGTACCAGAAGGGGAGTGGACAGACTTCCAAGTTTTTGTCCAAGATTTAGTATAACTCTACGTATACTAAATACAAAATTTGGGCAAGATGTCCTTGGGTATATTGGTGTTATTACACGATTTCTAAGGTAGGCGGGATGGTACATTTGTATGGCAGGTACCAGAAGGGGAGTTGCCAGACTTCCAAGATTTTGTCTAAAACTTAGTCTGACTATACGATTACTAACTACAAAATTTGGGCAAGATCGCGTTTTGTATATTGGTGTTATTACACGATTTCTAAGGTAGGCGGGATGGTACATTTGTATGGGAGGTACCAGAAGGGGAGTTGCAAGACTGCCAAGTTTTTGTCCAAAACATAGTGCAGTTATACCTTTACTAAATACGGAATTTGGGGAAGATCGCGTGAGTCATGTTGATAGTATTACACGGTTTATAGTGGGCGGGATGGTACATTTGTATGGCAGGTACCAGAAGGGGAGTTGCCAGACTTCCAGGTTTTTGTCTAAAACTTAGTCTAACTATACGTTTACTAACTACAAAATTTGGACAAGATCGCGTTGGGTATATTGATGTTATTACACGATTTCTAAGGTAGGCAGGATGGTACATTTGTATGGCAGGTACCAGAAGGGGACTGGCCAGACTTCCAAGTTTTAGTCCAAGATTAAGTCTAACTATACGTATACTAAATACAAAATTTGGGCAAGATGTCCTTGGGTATATTGGTGTTATTACACGATTTCTAAGGTAGGCGGGATGGTACATTTGTATGGCAGGTACCAGAAGGGGAGTTGCCAGACTTCCAAGATTTTGTCTAAAACTTAGTCTGACTATACGATTACTAACTACAAAATTTGGGCAAGATCGCGTTTTGTATATTGGTGTTATTACACGATTTCTAAGGTAGGCGGGATGGTACATTTGTATGGGAGGTACCAGAAGGGGAGTTGCCAGACTGCCAAGTTTTTGTCCAAAACATAGTGCAGTTATACCTTTACTAAATACGGAATTTGGGGAAGATCGCGTGAGTCATGTTGATAGTATTACACGGTTTATAGGGGGCGGGATGGTACATTTGTATGGCAGGTACCAGAAGGGGTGTTGCCAGACTTCCAGGTTTTTGTCTAAAACTTAGTCTAACTATACGTTTACTAACTACAAAATTTGGGCAAGATCGCGTTTTGTATATTGGTGTTATTACACGATTTCTAAGGTAGGCGGGATGGTACATTTGTATGGGAGGTACCAGAAGGGGAGTTGCCAGACTGCCAAGTTTTTGTCCAAGATTTAGTCTAACTCTACGTATACTAACTACAAAATTTGGGCAAGATCGCGTTGGGTATATTGGTGTTATTACACGATTTCTAAGGTAGGCAGGATGGTACATTTGTATGGCAGGTACCAGAAGGGGACTGGACAGACTTCCAAGTTTTTGTCCAAGATTAAGTCTAACTATACGTATACTAAATACAAAATTCGGGCAAGATGTCGTCGGGTATATTGGTGTTATTACACGATTTCTAAGGTAGGCGGGATGGTACATTTGTATGGCAGGTACCAGAAGGGGAGTTGCCAGACTTCCAAGTTTTTGCCCAAAACTTAGTCTGACTATACGATTACTAACTACAAAATTTGGGCAAGATCGCGTTGGGTATATTGGTGTTATTACACGATTTCTAAGGTAGGCAGGATGGTACATTTGTATGGCAGGTACCAGAAGGGGAGTGGACAGACTTCCAAGTTTTTGTCCAAGATTAAGTCTAACTATACGTATACTAAATACAAAATTTGGGCAAGATGTCCTTGGGTATATTGGTGTTATTACACGATTTCTAAGGTAGGCGGGATGGTACATTTGTATGGCAGGTACCAGAAGGGGAGTTGCCAGACTTCCAAGATTTTGTCTAAAACTTAGTCTGACTATACGATTACTAACTACAAAATTTGGGCAAGATCGCGTTGGGTATATTGGTGTTATTACACGATTTCTAAGGTAGGCAGGATGGTACATTTGTATGGCAGGTACCAGAAGGGGAGTGGACAGACTTCCAAGTTTTTGTCCAAGATTAAGTCTAACTATACGTATACTAAATACAAAATTTGGGCAAGATGTCCTTGGGTATATTGGTGTTATTACACGATTTCTAAGGTAGGCGGGATGGTACATTTGTATGGCAGGTACCAGAAGGGGAGTTGCCAGACTTCCAAGATTTTGTCTAAAACTTAGTCTGACTATACGATTACTAACTACAAAATTTGGGCAAGATCGCGTTTTGTATATTGGTGTTATTACACGATTTCTAAGGTAGGCGGGATGGTACATTTGTATGGGAGGTACCAGAAGGGGAGTTGCAAGACTGCCAAGTTTTTGTCCAAAACATAGTGCAGTTATACCTTTACTAAATACGGAATTTGGGGAAGATCGCGTGAGTCATGTTGATAGTATTACACGGTTTATAGTGGGCGGGATGGTACATTTGTATGGCAGGTACCAGAAGGGGAGTTGCCAGACTTCCAGGTTTTTGTCTAAAACTTAGTCTAACTATACGTTTACTAACTACAAAATTTGGACAAGATCGCGTTGGGTATATTGATGTTATTACACGATTTCTAAGGTAGGCAGGATGGTACATTTGTATGGCAGGTACCAGAAGGGGAGTGGACAGACTTCCAAGTTTTTGTCCAAGATTTAGTATAACTCTACGTATACTAAATACAAAATTTGGGCAAGATGTCCTTGGGTATATTGGTGTTATTACACGATTTCTAAGGTAGGCGGGATGGTACATTTGTATGGCAGGTACCAGAAGGGGAGTTGCCAGACTTCCAAGATTTTGTCTACAACTTAGTCTGACTATACGATTACTAACTACAAAATTTGGGCAAGATCGCGTTGGGTATATTGGTGTTATTACACGATTTCTAAGGTAGGCAGGATGGTACATTTGTATGGCAGGTACCAGAAGGGGACTGGCCAGACTTCCAAGTTTTAGTCCAAGATTAAGTCTAACTATACGTATACTAAATACAAAATTTGGGCAAGATATCCTTGGGTATATTGGTGTTATTACACGATTTCTAAGGTAGGCGGGATGGTACATTTGTATGGCAGGTACCAGAAGGGGAGTTGCCAGACTTCCAAGATTTTGTCTAAAACTTAGTCTGACTATACGATTACTAACTACAAAATTTGGGCAAGATCGCGTTTTGTATATTGGTGTTATTACACGATTTCTAAGGTAGGCGGGATGGTACATTTGTATGGGAGGTACCAGAAGGGGAGTTGCCAGACTGCCAAGTTTTTGTCCAAAACATAATGCAGTTATACCTTTACTAAATACGGAATTTGGGGAAGATCGCGTGAGTCATGTTGATAGTATTACACGGTTTATAGGGGGCGGGATGGTACATTTGTATGGCAGGTACCAGAAGGGGAGTTGCCAGACTTCCAGGTTTTTGTCTAAAACTTAGTCTAACTATACGTTTACTAACTACAAAATTTGGGCAAGATCGCGTTTTGTATATTGGTGTTATTACACGATTTCTAAGGTAGGCGGGATGGTACATTTGTATGGGAGGTACCAGAAGGGGAGTTGCCAGACTGCCAAGTTTTTGTCCAAGATTAAGTCTAACTATACGTATACTAAATACAAAATTCGGGCAAGATGTCGTCGGGTATATTGGTGTTATTACACGATTTCTAAGGTAGGCGGGATGGTACATTTGTATGGGAGGTACCAGAAGGGGAGTTGCCAGACTTCCAAGTTTTTGTCTAAAACTTAGTCTAACTCTACGTATACTAAATACAAAATTTGGGCAAGATGTTGTTGGGTATATTGGTGTTATTACACGATTTCTAAGGTAGGCGGGATGGTACATTTGTATGGCAGGTACCAGAAGGGGACTGGACAGACTTCCAAGTTTTTGTCCAAGATTAAGTCTAACTATACGTATACTAAAAATAACTATTCGGGTAAAATTTGGGCAAGATGTCGTCGGGTATATTGGTGTTATTACACGATTTCTAAGGTAGGCGGGATGGTACATTTGTATGGCAGGTACCAGAAGGGGAGTGGACAGACTTCCAAGATTTAGTCTAACTCTACGTATACTAAATACAAAATTTGGACAAGATCGCGTTGGGTATATTGGTGTTATTACACGATTTCTAAGGTAGGCAGGATGGTACATTTGTATGGCAGGTACCAGAAGGGGAGTGGACAGACTTCCAAATTTTTGTCCAAGATTTAGTCTAACTCTACGTATACTAACTACAAAATTTCTAAGGTAGGCAGGATGGTACATTTGTATGGCAGGTACCAGAAGGGGACTGGACAGACTTCCAAGTTTTTGTCCAAGAGTAAGCCTAACTATACGTATACTAAATACAAAATTCGGGCAAGATGTTGTTGGGTATATTGGTGTTATTACACGATTTCTAAGGTAGGCGGGATGGTACATTTGTATGGCAGGTACCAGAAGGGGACTGGACAGACTTCCAAGTTTTTGTCCAAGATTAAGTCTAACTATACGTATACTAAAAATAACTATTCGGGTAAAATTTGGGCAAGATGTCGTCGGGTATATTGGTGTTATTACACGATTTCTAAGGTAGGCGGGATGGTACATTTGTATGGCAGGTACCAGAAGGGGAGTGGACAGACTTCCAAGATTTAGTCTAACTCTACGTATACTAAATACAAAATTTGGACAAGATCGCGTTGGGTATATTGGTGTTATTACACGATTTCTAAGGTAGGCGGGATGGTACATTTGTATGGCAGGTACCAGAAGGGGAGTTGCCAGACTTCCAAGATTTTGTCTAAAACTTAGTCTGACTATACGATTACTAACTACAAAATTTGGGCAAGATCGCGTTTTGTATATTGGTGTTATTACACGATTTCTAAGGTAGGCGGGATGGTACATTTGTATGGGAGGTACCAGAAGGGGAGTTGCAAGACTGCCAAGTTTTTGTCCAAAACATAGTGCAGTTATACCTTTACTAAATACGGAATTTGGGGAAGATCGCGTGAGTCATGTTGATAGTATTACACGGTTTATAGTGGGCGGGATGGTACATTTGTATGGCAGGTACCAGAAGGGGAGTTGCCAGACTTCCAGGTTTTTGTCTAAAACTTAGTCTAACTATACGTTTACTAACTACAAAATTTGGACAAGATCGCGTTGGGTATATTGATGTTATTACACGATTTCTAAGGTAGGCAGGATGGTACATTTGTATGGCAGGTACCAGAAGGGGAGTGGACAGACTTCCAAGTTTTTGTCCAAGATTTAGTATAACTCTACGTATACTAAATACAAAATTTGGGCAAGATGTCCTTGGGTATATTGGTGTTATTACACGATTTCTAAGGTAGGCGGGATGGTACATTTGTATGGCAGGTACCAGAAGGGGAGTTGCCAGACTTCCAAGATTTTGTCTACAACTTAGTCTGACTATACGATTACTAACTACAAAATTTGGGCAAGATCGCGTTGGGTATATTGGTGTTATTACACGATTTCTAAGGTAGGCAGGATGGTACATTTGTATGGCAGGTACCAGAAGGGGACTGGCCAGACTTCCAAGTTTTAGTCCAAGATTAAGTCTAACTATACGTATACTAAATACAAAATTTGGGCAAGATATCCTTGGGTATATTGGTGTTATTACACGATTTCTAAGGTAGGCGGGATGGTACATTTGTATGGCAGGTACCAGAAGGGGAGTTGCCAGACTTCCAAGATTTTGTCTAAAACTTAGTCTGACTATACGATTACTAACTACAAAATTTGGGCAAGATCGCGTTTTGTATATTGGTGTTATTACACGATTTCTAAGGTAGGCGGGATGGTACATTTGTATGGGAGGTACCAGAAGGGGAGTTGCCAGACTTCCAAGTTTTAGTCCAAGATTAAGTCTAACTATACGTATACTAAATACAAAATTTGGGCAAGATATCCTTGGGTATATTGGTGTTATTACACGATTTCTAAGGTAGGCGGGATGGTACATTTGTATGGCAGGTACCAGAAGGGGAGTTGCCAGACTTCCAAGATTTTGTCTAAAACTTAGTCTGACTATACGATTACTAACTACAAAATTTGGGCAAGATCGCGTTTTGTATATTGGTGTTATTACACGATTTCTAAGGTAGGCGGGATGGTACATTTGTATGGGAGGTACCAGAAGGGGAGTTGCCAGACTGCCAAGTTTTTGTCCAAAACATAATGCAGTTATACCTTTACTAAATACGGAATTTGGGGAAGATCGCGTGAGTCATGTTGATAGTATTACACGGTTTATAGGGGGCGGGATGGTACATTTGTATGGCAGGTACCAGAAGGGGAGTTGCCAGACTTCCAGGTTTTTGTCTAAAACTTAGTCTAACTATACGTTTACTAACTACAAAATTTGGGCAAGATCGCGTTTTGTATATTGGTGTTATTACACGATTTCTAAGGTAGGCGGGATGGTACATTTGTATGGGAGGTACCAGAAGGGGAGTTGCCAGACTGCCAAGTTTTTGTCCAAGATTAAGTCTAACTATACGTATACTAAATACAAAATTCGGGCAAGATGTCGTCGGGTATATTGGTGTTATTACACGATTTCTAAGGTAGGCGGGATGGTACATTTGTATGGGAGGTACCAGAAGGGGAGTTGCCAGACTTCCAAGTTTTTGTCTAAAACTTAGTCTAACTCTACGTATACTAAATACAAAATTTGGGCAAGATGTTGTTGGGTATATTGGTGTTATTACACGATTTCTAAGGTAGGCGGGATGGTACATTTGTATGGCAGGTACCAGAAGGGGACTGGACAGACTTCCAAGTTTTTGTCCAAGATTAAGTCTAACTATACGTATACTAAAAATAACTATTCGGGTAAAATTTGGGCAAGATGTCGTCGGGTATATTGGTGTTATTACACGATTTCTAAGGTAGGCGGGATGGTACATTTGTATGGCAGGTACCAGAAGGGGAGTGGACAGACTTCCAAGATTTAGTCTAACTCTACGTATACTAAATACAAAATTTGGACAAGATCGCGTTGGGTATATTGGTGTTATTACACGATTTCTAAGGTAGGCAGGATGGTACATTTGTATGGCAGGTACCAGAAGGGGAGTGGACAGACTTCCAAATTTTTGTCCAAGATTTAGTCTAACTCTACGTATACTAACTACAAAATTTCTAAGGTAGGCAGGATGGTACATTTGTATGGCAGGTACCAGAAGGGGACTGGACAGACTTCCAAGTTTTTGTCCAAGAGTAAGCCTAACTATACGTATACTAAATACAAAATTCGGGCAAGATGTTGTTGGGTATATTGGTGTTATTACACGATTTCTAAGGTAGGCGGGATGGTACATTTGTATGGCAGGTACCAGAAGGGGACTGGACAGACTTCCAAGTTTTTGTCCAAGATTAAGTCTAACTATACGTATACTAAAAATAACTATTCGGGTAAAATTTGGGCAAGATGTCGTCGGGTATATTGGTGTTATTACACGATTTCTAAGGTAGGCGGGATGGTACATTTGTATGGCAGGTACCAGAAGGGGAGTGGACAGACTTCCAAGATTTAGTCTAACTCTACGTATACTAAATACAAAATTTGGACAAGATCGCGTTGGGTATATTGGTGTTATTACACGATTTCTAAGGTAGGCGGGATGGTACATTTGTATGGCAGGTACCAGAAGGGGAGTTGCCAGACTTCCAAGATTTTGTCTAAAACTTAGTCTGACTATACGATTACTAACTACAAAATTTGGGCAAGATCGCGTTTTGTATATTGGTGTTATTACACGATTTCTAAGGTAGGCGGGATGGTACATTTGTATGGGAGGTACCAGAAGGGGAGTTGCAAGACTGCCAAGTTTTTGTCCAAAACATAGTGCAGTTATACCTTTACTAAATACGGAATTTGGGGAAGATCGCGTGAGTCATGTTGATAGTATTACACGGTTTATAGTGGGCGGGATGGTACATTTGTATGGCAGGTACCAGAAGGGGAGTTGCCAGACTTCCAGGTTTTTGTCTAAAACTTAGTCTAACTATACGTTTACTAACTACAAAATTTGGGCAAGATATCCTTGGGTATATTGGTGTTATTACACGATTTCTAAGGTAGGCGGGATGGTACATTTGTATGGCAGGTACCAGAAGGGGAGTTGCCAGACTTCCAAGATTTTGTCTAAAACTTAGTCTGACTATACGATTACTAACTACAAAATTTGGGCAAGATCGCGTTTTGTATATTGGTGTTATTACACGATTTCTAAGGTAGGCGGGATGGTACATTTGTATGGGAGGTACCAGAAGGGGAGTTGCCAGACTTCCAAGTTTTAGTCCAAGATTAAGTCTAACTATACGTATACTAAATACAAAATTTGGGCAAGATATCCTTGGGTATATTGGTGTTATTACACGATTTCTAAGGTAGGCGGGATGGTACATTTGTATGGCAGGTACCAGAAGGGGAGTTGCCAGACTTCCAAGATTTTGTCTAAAACTTAGTCTGACTATACGATTACTAACTACAAAATTTGGGCAAGATCGCGTTTTGTATATTGGTGTTATTACACGATTTCTAAGGTAGGCGGGATGGTACATTTGTATGGGAGGTACCAGAAGGGGAGTTGCCAGACTGCCAAGTTTTTGTCCAAAACATAATGCAGTTATACCTTTACTAAATACGGAATTTGGGGAAGATCGCGTGAGTCATGTTGATAGTATTACACGGTTTATAGGGGGCGGGATGGTACATTTGTATGGCAGGTACCAGAAGGGGAGTTGCCAGACTTCCAGGTTTTTGTCTAAAACTTAGTCTAACTATACGTTTACTAACTACAAAATTTGGGCAAGATCGCGTTTTGTATATTGGTGTTATTACACGATTTCTAAGGTAGGCGGGATGGTACATTTGTATGGGAGGTACCAGAAGGGGAGTTGCCAGACTGCCAAGTTTTTGTCCAAGATTAAGTCTAACTATACGTATACTAAATACAAAATTCGGGCAAGATGTCCTTGGGTATATTGGTGTTATTACACGATTTCTAAGGTAGGCGGGATGGTACATTTGTATGGCAGGTACCAGAAGGGGAGTTGCCAGACTTCCAAGATTTTGTCTACAACTTAGTCTGACTATACGATTACTAACTACAAAATTTGGGCAAGATCGCGTTTTGTATATTGGTGTTATTACACGATTTCTAAGGTAGGCGGGATGGTACATTTGTATGGGAGGTACCAGAAGGGGAGTTGCCAGACTTCCAAGTTTTAGTCCAAGATTAAGTCTAACTATACGTATACTAAATACAAAATTTGGGCAAGATATCCTTGGGTATATTGGTGTTATTACACGATTTCTAAGGTAGGCGGGATGGTACATTTGTATGGCAGGTACCAGAAGGGGAGTTGCCAGACTTCCAAGATTTTGTCTAAAACTTAGTCTGACTATACGATTACTAACTACAAAATTTGGGCAAGATCGCGTTTTGTATATTGGTGTTATTACACGATTTCTAAGGTAGGCGGGATGGTACATTTGTATGGGAGGTACCAGAAGGGGAGTTGCCAGACTGCCAAGTTTTTGTCCAAAACATAATGCAGTTATACCTTTACTAAATACGGAATTTGGGGAAGATCGCGTGAGTCATGTTGATAGTATTACACGGTTTATAGGGGGCGGGATGGTACATTTGTATGGCAGGTACCAGAAGGGGAGTTGCCAGACTTCCAGGTTTTTGTCTAAAACTTAGTCTAACTATACGTTTACTAACTACAAAATTTGGGCAAGATCGCGTTTTGTATATTGGTGTTATTACACGATTTCTAAGGTAGGCGGGATGGTACATTTGTATGGGAGGTACCAGAAGGGGAGTTGCCAGACTGCCAAGTTTTTGTCCAAGATTAAGTCTAACTATACGTATACTAAATACAAAATTCGGGCAAGATGTCCTTGGGTATATTGGTGTTATTACACGATTTCTAAGGTAGGCGGGATGGTACATTTGTATGGCAGGTACCAGAAGGGGAGTTGCCAGACTTCCAAGATTTTGTCTACAACTTAGTCTGACTATACGATTACTAACTACAAAATTTGGGCAAGATCGCGTTGGGTATATTGGTGTTATTACACGATTTCTAAGGTAGGCAGGATGGTACATTTGTATGGCAGGTACCAGAAGGGGAGTGGACAGACTTCCAAGTTTTTGTCCAAGATTTAGTATAACTCTACGTATACTAAATACAAAATTTGGGCAAGATGTCCTTGGGTATATTGGTGTTATTACACGATTTCTAAGGTAGGCGGGATGGTACATTTGTATGGCAGGTACCAGAAGGGGAGTTGCCAGACTTCCAAGATTTTGTCTACAACTTAGTCTGACTATACGATTACTAACTACAAAATTTGGGCAAGATCGCGTTGGGTATATTGGTGTTATTACACGATTTCTAAGGTAGGCAGGATGGTACATTTGTATGGCAGGTACCAGAAGGGGACTGGCCAGACTTCCAAGTTTTAGTCCAAGATTAAGTCTAACTATACGTATACTAAATACAAAATTTGGGCAAGATATCCTTGGGTATATTGGTGTTATTACACGATTTCTAAGGTAGGCGGGATGGTACATTTGTATGGCAGGTACCAGAAGGGGAGTTGCCAGACTTCCAAGATTTTGTCTAAAACTTAGTCTGACTATACGATTACTAACTACAAAATTTGGGCAAGATCGCGTTTTGTATATTGGTGTTATTACACGATTTCTAAGGTAGGCGGGATGGTACATTTGTATGGGAGGTACCAGAAGGGGAGTTGCCAGACTTCCAAGTTTTAGTCCAAGATTAAGTCTAACTATACGTATACTAAATACAAAATTTGGGCAAGATATCCTTGGGTATATTGGTGTTATTACACGATTTCTAAGGTAGGCGGGATGGTACATTTGTATGGCAGGTACCAGAAGGGGAGTTGCCAGACTTCCAAGATTTTGTCTAAAACTTAGTCTGACTATACGATTACTAACTACAAAATTTGGGCAAGATCGCGTTTTGTATATTGGTGTTATTACACGATTTCTAAGGTAGGCGGGATGGTACATTTGTATGGGAGGTACCAGAAGGGGAGTTGCCAGACTGCCAAGTTTTTGTCCAAAACATAATGCAGTTATACCTTTACTAAATACGGAATTTGGGGAAGATCGCGTGAGTCATGTTGATAGTATTACACGGTTTATAGGGGGCGGGATGGTACATTTGTATGGCAGGTACCAGAAGGGGAGTTGCCAGACTTCCAGGTTTTTGTCTAAAACTTAGTCTAACTATACGTTTACTAACTACAAAATTTGGGCAAGATCGCGTTTTGTATATTGGTGTTATTACACGATTTCTAAGGTAGGCGGGATGGTACATTTGTATGGGAGGTACCAGAAGGGGAGTTGCCAGACTGCCAAGTTTTTGTCCAAGATTAAGTCTAACTATACGTATACTAAATACAAAATTCGGGCAAGATGTCGTCGGGTATATTGGTGTTATTACACGATTTCTAAGGTAGGCGGGATGGTACATTTGTATGGGAGGTACCAGAAGGGGAGTTGCCAGACTTCCAAGTTTTTGTCTAAAACTTAGTCTAACTCTACGTATACTAAATACAAAATTTGGGCAAGATGTTGTTGGGTATATTGGTGTTATTACACGATTTCTAAGGTAGGCGGGATGGTACATTTGTATGGCAGGTACCAGAAGGGGACTGGACAGACTTCCAAGTTTTTGTCCAAGATTAAGTCTAACTATACGTATACTAAAAATAACTATTCGGGTAAAATTTGGGCAAGATGTCGTCGGGTATATTGGTGTTATTACACGATTTCTAAGGTAGGCGGGATGGTACATTTGTATGGCAGGTACCAGAAGGGGAGTGGACAGACTTCCAAGATTTAGTCTAACTCTACGTATACTAAATACAAAATTTGGACAAGATCGCGTTGGGTATATTGGTGTTATTACACGATTTCTAAGGTAGGCAGGATGGTACATTTGTATGGCAGGTACCAGAAGGGGAGTGGACAGACTTCCAAATTTTTGTCCAAGATTTAGTCTAACTCTACGTATACTAACTACAAAATTTATAAGGTAGGCAGGATGGTACATTTGTATGGCAGGTACCAGAAGGGGACTGGACAGACTTCCAAGTTTTTGTCCAAGAGTAAGCCTAACTATACGTATACTAAATACAAAATTCGGGCAAGATGTCGTCGGGTATATTGGTGTTATTACACGATTTCTAAGGTAGGCGGGATGGTACATTTGTATGGCAGGTACCAGAAGGGGAGTGGACAGACTTCCAGGTTTTTGTCCAAGATTTAGTCTAACTCTACGTATACTAACTACAAAATTTGGGCAAGATCGCGTTGGGTATATTGGTGTTATTACACGATTTCTAAGGTAGGCGGGATGGTACATTTGTATGGCAGGTACCAGAAGGGGAGTGGACAGACTTCCAAGTTTTTGTCCAAGATTTAGTCTAACTCTACGTATACTAAATACAAAATTTGGACAAGATCGCGTTGGGTATATTGGTGTTATTACACGATTTCTAAGGTAGGCAGGATGGTACATTTGTATGGCAGGTACCAGAAGGGGAGTGGACAGACTTCCAAGTTTTTGTCCAAGATTTAGTCTAACTCTACGTATACGTTGGGTATATTTGTGTTATTACACGATTTCTAAGGTAGGCGGGATGGTACATTTGTATGGGAGGTACCAGAAGGGGAGTTGCCAGACTTCCAAGTTTTTGTCTAAAACTTAGTCTAACTCTACGTATACTAAATACAAAATTTGGGCAAGATGTTGTTGGGTATATTGGTGTTATTACACGATTTCTAAGGTAGGCGGCATGGTACATTTGTATGGCAGGTACCAGAAGGGGACTGGACAGACTTCCAAGTTTTTGTCCAAGATTAAGTCTAACTATACGTATACTAAAAATAACTATTCGGGTAAAATTTGGGCAAGATGTCGTCGGGTATATTGGTGTTATTACACGATTTCTAAGGTAGGCGGGATGGTACATTTGTATGGCAGGTACCAGAAGGGGAGTTGCCAGACTGCAAAGTTTTTGTCCAAGATTTAGTCTAACTCTACGTATACTAACTACAAAATTTGGGCAAGATCGCGTTGGGTATATTGGTGTTATTACACGATTTCTAAGGTAGGCAGGATGGTACATTTGTATGGCAGGTACCAGAAGGGGACTGGACAGACTTCCAAGTTTTTGTCCAAGATTAAGTCTAACTATACGTATACTAAATACAAAATTCGGGCAAGATGTCGTCGGGTATATTGGTGTTATTACACGATTTCTAAGGTAGGCGGGATGGTACATTTGTATGGCAGGTACCAGAAGGGGAGTTGCCAGACTTCCAAGTTTTTGCCAAAAACTTAGTCTGACTATACGATTACTAACTACAAAATTTGGGCAAGATCGCGTTGGGTATATTGGTGTTATTACACGATTTCTAAGGTAGGCAGGATGGTACATTTGTATGGCAGGTACCAGAAGGGGAGTGGACAGACTTCCAAGTTTTTGTCCAAGATTAAGTCTAACTATACGTATACTAAATACAAAATTTGGGCAAGATGTCCTTGGGTATATTGGTGTTATTACACGATTTCTAAGGTAGGCGGGATGGTACATTTGTATGGCAGGTACCAGAAGGGGAGTTGCCAGACTTCCAAGATTTTGTCTAAAACTTAGTCTGACTATACGATTACTAACTACAAAATTTGGGCAAGATCGCGTTTTGTATATTGGTGTTATTACACGATTTCTAAGGTAGGCGGGATGGTACATTTGTATGGGAGGTACCAGAAGGGGAGTTGCCAGACTGCCAAGTTTTTGTCCAAAACATAGTGCAGTTATACCTTTACTAAATACGGAATTTGGGGAAGATCGCGTGAGTCATGTTGATAGTATTACACGGTTTATAGTGGGCGGGATGGTACATTTGTATGGCAGGTACCAGAAGGGGAGTTGCCAGACTTCCAGGTTTTTGTCTAAAACTTAGTCTAACTATACGTTTACTAACTACAAAATTTGGACAAGATCGCGTTGGGTATATTGATGTTATTACACGATTTCTAAGGTAGGCAGGATGGTACATTTGTATGGCAGGTACCAGAAGGGGAGTGGACAGACTTCCAAGTTTTTGTCCAAGATTTAGTATAACTCTACGTATACTAAATACAAAATTTGGGCAAGATGTCCTTGGGTATATTGGTGTTATTACACGATTTCTAAGGTAGGCGGGATGGTACATTTGTATGGCAGGTACCAGAAGGGGAGTTGCCAGACTTCCAAGATTTTGTCTAAAACTTAGTCTGACTATACGATTACTAACTACAAAATTTGGGCAAGATCGCGTTGGGTATATTGGTGTTATTACACGATTTCTAAGGTAGGCAGGATGGTACATTTGTATGGCAGGTACCAGAAGTGGACTGGCCAGACTTCCAAGTTTTAGTCCAAGATTAAGTCTAACTATACGTATACTAAATACAAAATTCGGGGACTGGACAGACTTCCAAGTTTTTGTCCAAGATTAAGTCTAACTATACGTATACTAAAAATAACTATTCGGGTAAAATTTGGGCAAGATGTCGTCGGGTATATTGGTGTTATTACACGATTTCTGAGGTAGGCAGGATGGTACATTTGTATGGCAGGTACCAGAAGGGGAGTGGACAGACTTCCAAGTTTTTGTCCAAGATTTAGTCTAACTCTACGTATACTAAATACAAAATTTGGACAAGATCGCGTTGGGTATATTGGTGTTATTACACGATTTCTGAGGTAGGCAGGATGGTACATTTGTATGGCAGGTACCAGAAGGGGAGTGGACAGACTTCCAAGTTTTTGTCCAAGATTTAGTCTAACTCTACGTATACTAAATACAAAATTTGGGCAAGATCGCGTTGGGTATATTGGTGTTATTACACGATTTCTAAGGTAGGCGGGATGGTACATTTGTATGGCAGGTACCAGAAGGGGAGTTGCCAGACTTCCAAGATTTTGTCTAAAACTTAGTCTGACTATACGATTACTAACTACAAAATTTGGACAAGATCGCGTTGGGTATATTGGTGTTATTACACGATTTCTAAGGTAGGCAGGATGGTACATTTGTATGACAGGTACCAGAAGGGGAGTGGACAGACTTCCAAGTTTTTGTCCAAGATTTAGTATAACTCTACGTATACTAAATACAAAATTTGGGCAAGATGTCCTTGGGTATATTGGTGTTATTACACGATTTCTAAGGTAGGCGGGATGGTACATTTGTATGGCAGGTACCAGAAGGGGAGTTGCCAGACTTCCAAGATTTTGTCTAAAACTTAGTCTGACTATACGATTACTAACTACAAAATTTGGACAAGATCGCGTTGGGTATATTGGTGTTATTACACGATTTCTAAGGTAGGCAGGATGGTACATTTGTATGGCAGGTACCAGAAGGGGAGTGGACAGACTTCCAAGTTTTTGTCCAAGATTAAGTCTAACTATACGTATACTAAATACAAAATTTGGGCAAGATGTCCTTGGGTATATTGGTGTTATTACACGATTTCTAAGGTAGGCGGGATGGTACATTTGTATGGCAGGTACCAGAAGGGGAGTTGCCAGACTTCCAAGATTTTGTCTAAAACTTAGTCTGACTATACGATTACTAACTACAAAATTTGGGCAAGATCGCGTTGGGTATATTGGTGTTATTACACGATTTCTAAGGTAGGCAGGATGGTACATTTGTATGGCAGGTACCAGAAGTGGACTGGCCAGACTTCCAAGTTTTAGTCCAAGATTAAGTCTAACTATACGTATACTAAATACAAAATTCGGGGACTGGACAGACTTCCAAGTTTTTGTCCAAGATTAAGTCTAACTATACGTATACTAAAAATAACTATTCGGGTAAAATTTGGGCAAGATGTCGTCGGGTATATTGGTGTTATTACACGATTTCTGAGGTAGGCAGGATGGTACATTTGTATGGCAGGTACCAGAAGGGGAGTGGACAGACTTCCAAGTTTTTGTCCAAGATTTAGTCTAACTCTACGTATACTAAATACAAAATTTGGACAAGATCGCGTTGGGTATATTGGTGTTATTACACGATTTCTGAGGTAGGCAGGATGGTACATTTGTATGGCAGGTACCAGAAGGGGAGTGGACAGACTTCCAAGTTTTTGTCCAAGATTTAGTCTAACTCTACGTATACTAAATACAAAATTTGGGCAAGATCGCGTTGGGTATATTGGTGTTATTACACGATTTCTAAGGTAGGCGGGATGGTACATTTGTATGGCAGGTACCAGAAGGGGAGTTGCCAGACTTCCAAGATTTTGTCTAAAACTTAGTCTGACTATACGATTATTAACTACAAAATTTGGACAAGATCGCGTTGGGTATATTGGTGTTATTACACGATTTCTAAGGTAGGCAGGATGGTACATTTGTATGACAGGTACCAGAAGGGGAGTGGACAGACTTCCAAGTTTTTGTCCAAGATTTAGTATAACTCTACGTATACTAAATACAAAATTTGGGCAAGATGTCCTTGGGCATATTGGTGTTATTACACGATTTCTAAGGTAGGCGGGATGGTACATTTGTATGGCAGGTACCAGAAGGGGAGTTGCCAGACTTCCAAGATTTTGTCTAAAACTTAGTCTGACTATACGATTACTAACTACAAAATTTGGACAAGATCGCGTTGGGTATATTGGTGTTATTACACGATTTCTAAGGTAGGCAGGATGGTACATTTGTATGGCAGGTACCAGAAGGGGAGTGGACAGACTTCCAAGTTTTTGTCCAAGATTTAGTATAACTCTACGTATACTAAATACAAAATTTGGGCAAGATGTCCTTGGGTATATTGGTGTTATTACACGATTTCTAAGGTAGGCGGGATGGTACATTTGTATGGCAGGTACCAGAAGGGAAGTTGCCAGACTTCCAAGTTTTTGTCCAAAACTTAGTCTGACTATACGTTTACTAAATACAAAATTTAGACAAGATCGCGTTGGGTATATTTGTGTTATTACACGATTTCTAAGGTAGGCGGGATGGTACATTTGTATGGGAGGTACCAGAAGGGGAGTTGCCAGACTTCCAAGTTTTTGTCTAAAACTTAGTCTAACTCTACGTATACTAAATACAAAATTTGGGCAAGATGTTGTTGGGTATATTGGTGTTATTACACGATTTCTAAGGTAGGCGGGATGGTACATTTGTATGGCAGGTACCAGAAGGGGACTGGACAGACTTCCAAGTTTTTGTCCAAGATTAAGTCTAACTATACGTATACTAAAAATAACTATTCGGGTAAAATTTGGGCAAGATGTCGTCGGGTATATTGGTGTTATTACACGATTTCTAAGGTAGGCGGGATGGTACATTTGTATGGCAGGTACCAGAAGGGGAGTGGAGAGACTTCCAAGTTTTTGTCCAAGATTTAGTCTAACACTACGTATACTAAATACAAAATTTGGACAAGATCGCGTTGGGTATATTGGTATTATTACACGATTTCTAAGGTAGGCAGGATGGTACATTTGTATGGCAGGTACCAGAAGGGGAGTGGACAGACTTCCAAGTTTTTGTCCAAGATTTAGTCTAACTCTACGTATACTAAATACAAAATTTGGACAAGATCGCGTTGGGTATATTGGTGTTATTACACGATTTCTAAGGTAGGCAGGATGGTACATTTGTATGGCAGGTACCAGAAGGGGACTGGACAAACTTCCAAGTTTTTGTCCAAGATTAAGTCTAACTATACGTATACTAAAAATAACTATTCGGGTAAAATTTGGCCAAGATCGCGTTGGGTATATTGGTGTTATTACACGATTTCTAAGGTAGGCGGGATGGTACATTTGTATGGCAGGTACCAGAAGGGGAATGGACAGACTTCCAAGTTTTTGTCCAAGATATAGTCTAACTCTACGTATACTAAATACAAAATTTGGACAAGATCGCGTTGGGTATATTGGTATTATTACACGATTTCTAAGGTAGGCAGGATGGTACATTTGTATGGCAGGTACCAGAAGGGGAGTGGACAGACTTCCAAGTTTTTGTCCAAGATTTAGTCTAACTCTACGTATACTAAATACAAAATTTGGACAAGATCGCGTTGGGTATATTGGTGTTATTACACGATTTCTAAGGTAGGCAGGATGGTACATTTGTATGGCAGGTACCAGAAGGGGAGTTGCCAGACTTCCAGGTTTTTGTCTAAAACTTAGTCTAACTATACGTTTACTAACTACAAAATTTGGGCAAGATCGCGTTTTGTATATTGGTGTTATTACACGATTTCTAAGGTAGGCGGGATGGTACATTTGTATGCGAGGTACCAGAAGGGGAGTTGCCAGACTGCCAAGTTTTTGTCCAAGATTAAGTCTAACTATACGTATACTAACTACAAAATTTGGGCAAGATCGCGTTGGGTATATTGGTGTTATTACACGATTTCTAAGGTAGGCAGGATGGTACATTTGTATGGCAGGTACCAGAAGGGGACTGGACAGACTTCCAAGTTTTTGTCCAAGATGAAGCCTAACTATACGTATACTAAATACAAAATTCGGGCAAGATGTCGCCGGGTATATTGGTGTTATTACACGATTTCTAAGGTAGGCGGGATGGTACATTTGTATGGCAGGTACCAGAAGGGGAGTTGCCAGACTTCCAAGTTTTTGTCTAAAACTTAGTCTAACTATGCGATTATTAACTACAAAATTTGGGCAAGATCGCGTTTTGTATATTGGTGTTATTACACGATTTCTAAGGTAGGCGGGATGGTACATTTGTATGTGAGGTACCAGAAGGGGAGTTGCCAGACTGCCAAGTTTTTGTCCAAAACATAGTGCAGTTATACCTTTACTAAATACGGAATTTGGGGAAGATCGCGTGAGACATGTTGATAGTATTACACGGTTTATAGGGGGCGGGATGGTACATTTGTATGGCAGGTACCAGAAGGGGAGTTGCCAGACTGCCAAGTTTTTGTCCAAGATTAAGTCTAACTATACGTATACTAAATACAAAATTCGGGCAAGATGTCGTCGGGTATATTGGTGTTATTACACGATTTCTAAGGTAGGCGGGATGGTACATTTGTATGGCAGGTACCAGAAGGGAAGTTGCCAGACTTCCAAGTTTTTGTCCAAAACTTAGTCTGACTATACGTTTACTAAATACAAAATTTAGACAAGATTGCGTTGGGTATATTTGTGTTATTACGCGATTTCTAAGGTAGGCGGGATGGTACATTTGTATGGGAGGTACCAGAAGGGGAGTTGCCAGACTTCCAAGTTTTTGTCTAAAACTTAGTCTAACTCTACGTATACTAAATACAAAATTTGGGCAAGATTTTGTTGGGTATATTGGTGTTATTACACGATTTCTAAGGTAGGCGGGATGGTACATTTGTATGGCAGGTACCAGAAGGGGAGTTGCCAGACTTCCAAGATTTTGTCTAAAACTAAGTCTGACTATACGATTACTAACTACAAAATTTGGACAAGATCGCGTTGGGTATATTGGTGTTATTACACGATTTCTAAGGTAGGCGGGATGGTACATTTGTATGGCAGGTACCAGAAGGGGACTGGACAGACTTCCAAGTTTTTGTCCAAGATTAAGTCTAACTATACGTATACTAAAAATAACTATTCGGGTAAAATTTGGGCAAGATGTCGTCGGGTATATTGGTGTTATTACACGATTTCTAAGGTAGGCGGGATGGTACATTTGTATGACAGGTACCAGAAGGGGAGTGGACAGACTTCCAAGTTTTTGTCCAAGATTTAGTATAACTCTACGTATACTAAATACAAAATTTGGGCAAGATGTTGTTGGGTATATTGGTGTTATTACACGATTTCTAAGGTAGGCGGGATGGTACATTTGTATGGGAGGTACCAGAAGGGGAGTTGCCAGACTTCCAAGTTTTTGTCTAAAACTTAGTCTAACTCTACGTATACTAAATACAAAATTTGGGCAAGATTTTGTTGGGTATATTGGTGTTATTACACGATTTCTAAGGTAGGCGGGATGGTACATTTGTATGGCAGGTACCAGAAGGGAAGTTGCCAGACTTCCAAGTTTTTGTCCAAAACTTAGTCTGACTATACGTTTACTAAATACAAAATTTAGACAAGATTGCGTTGGGTATATTTGTGTTATTACACGATTTCTAAGGTAGGCGGGATGGTACATTTGTATGGCAGGTACCAGAAGGGGACTGGACAGACTTCCAAGTTTTTGTCCAAGATTAAGTCTAACTATACGTATACTAAAAATAACTATTCGGGTAAAATTTGGGCAAGATGTCGTCGGGTATATTGGTGTTATTACACGATTTCTAAGGTAGGCGGGATGGTACATTTGTATGGCAGGTACCAGAAGGGGAGTGGACAGACTTCCAAGTTTTTGTCCAAGATTTAGTATAACTCTACGTATACTAAATACAAAATTTGGGCAAGATGTTGTTGGGTATATTGGTGTTATTACACGATTTCTAAGGTAGGCGGGATGGTACATTTGTATGGCAGGTACCAGAAGGGGAGTGGACAGACTTCCAAGTTTTTGTCTAAGATTTAGTCTAACTCTACGTATACTAAATCCAAAATTTGGACAAGATCGCGTTGGGTATATTGGTGTTATTACACGATTTCTAAGGTAGGCAGGATGGTACATTTGTATGGCAGGTACCAGAAGGGGAGTGGACAGACTTCCAAGTTTTTGTCCAAGATTTAGTCTAACTCTACGTATACTAACTACAAAATTTGGGCAAGATCGCGTTGGGTATATTGGTGTTATTACACGATTTCTAAGGTAGGCAGGATGGTACATTTGTATGGCAGGTACCAGAAGGGGACTGGACAGACTTCCAAGTTTTTGTCCAAGATTAAGCCTAACTATACGTATACTAAATACAAAATTCGGGCAAGATGTCGTCGGGTATATTGGTGTTATTACACGATTTCTAAGGTAGGCGGGATGGTACATTTGTATGGCAGGTACCAGAAGGGGAGTTGCCAGACTTCCAAGTTTTTGTCTAAAACTTAGTCTAACTATACGATTACTAACTACAAAATTTGGGCAAGATCGCGTTTTGTATATTGGTGTTATTACACGATTTCTAGGGTAGGCGGGATGGTACATTTGTATGGGAGGTACCAGAAGGGGAGTTGCCAGACTGCCAAGTTTTTGTCCAAAACATAGTGCAGTTATACCTTTACTAAATACGGAATTTGGGGAAGATCGCGTGAGTCATGTTGATAGTATTACACGGTTTATAGTGGGCGGGATGGTACATTTGTATGGCAGGTACCAGAAGGGGAGTTGCCAGACTTCCAGGTTTTTGTCTAAAACTTAGTCTAACTATACGTTTACTAACTACAAAATTTGGACAAGATCGCGTTGGGTATATTGGTGTTATTACACGATTTCTAAGGTAGGCAGGATGGTACATTTGTATGGCAGGTACCAGAAGGGGAGTGGACAGACTTCCAAGTTTTTGTCCAAGATTTAGTCTAACTCTACGTATACTAACTACAAAATTTGGGCAAAATCGCGTTGGGTATATTGGTGTTATTACACGATTTCTAAGGTAGGCAGGATGGTACATTTGTATGGCAGGTACCAGAAGGGGACTGGACAGACTTCCAAGTTTTTGTCCAAGATTAAGTCTAACTATACGTATACTAAATACAAAATTCGGGCAAGATGTCGTCGGGTATATTGGTGTTATTACACGATTTCTAAGGTAGGCGGGATGGTACATTTGTATGGCAGGTACCAGAAGGGAAGTTGCCAGACTTCCAAGTTTTTGTCCAAAACTTAGTCTGACTATACGTTTACTAAATACAAAATTTAGACAAGATTGCGTTGGGTATATTTGTGTTATTACAAGATTTCTAAGGTAGGCGGGATGGTACATTTGTATGGCAGGTACCAGAAGGGAAGTTGCCAGACTTCCAAGTTTTTGTCTAAAACTTAGTCTAACTCTACGTATACTAAATACAAAATTTGGGCAAGATTTTGTTGGGTATATTGGTGTTATTACACGATTTCTAAGGTAGGCGGGATGGTACATTTGTATGGCAGGTACCAGAAGGGAAGTTGCCAGACTTCCAAGTTTTTGTCCAAAACTTAGTCTGACTATACGTTTACTAAATACAAAATTTAGACAAGATTGCGTTGGGTATATTTGTGTTATTACACGATTTCTAAGGTAGGCGGGATGGTACATTTGTATGGCAGGTACCAGAAGGGGACTGGACAGACTTCCAAGTTTTTGTCCAAGATTAAGTCTAACTATACGTATACTAAAAATAACTATTCGGGTAAAATTTGGGCAAGATGTCGTCGGGTATATTGGTGTTATTACACGATTTCTAAGGTAGGCGGGATGGTACATTTGTATGGCAGGTACCAGAAGGGGAGTGGACAGACTTCCAAGTTTTTGTCCAAGATTTAGTATAACTCTACGTATACTAAATACAAAATTTGGGCAAGATGTTGTTGGGTATATTGGTGTTATTACACGATTTCTAAGGTAGGCAGGATGGTACATTTGTATGGCAGGTACCAGAAGGGGAGTGGACAGACTTCCAAGTTTTTGTCCAAGATTTAGTCTAACTCTACGTATACTAACTACAAAATTTGGGCAAGATCGCGTTGGGTATATTGGTGTTATTACACGATTTCTAAGGTAGGCAGGATGGTACATTTGTATGGCAGGTACCAGAAGGGGACTGGACAGACTTCCAAGTTTTAGTCCAAGATTAAGCCTAACTATACGTATACTAAATACAAAATTCGGGCAAGATGTCGTCGGGTATATTGGTGTTATTACACGATTTCTAAGGTAGGCGGGATGGTACATTTGTATGGCAGGTACCAGAAGGGGAGTTGCCAGACTGCCAAGTTTTTGTCCAAGATTAAGTCTAACTATACGTATACTAAATACAAAATTCGGGCAAGATGTCGTCGGGTATATTGGTGTTATTACACGATTTCTAAGGTAGGCGGGATGGTACATTTGTATGGCAGGTACCAGAAGGGAAGTTGCCAGACTTCCAAGTTTTTGTCCAAAACTTAGTCTGACTATACGTTTACTAAATACAAAATTTAGACAAGATTGCGTTGGGTATATTTGTGTTATTACGCGATTTCTAAGGTAGGCGGGATGGTACATTTGTATGGGAGGTACCAGAAGGGGAGTTGCCAGACTTCCAAGTTTTTGTCTAAAACTTAGTCTAACTCTACGTATACTAAATACAAAATTTGGGCAAGATTTTGTTGGGTATATTGGTGTTATTACACGATTTCTAAGGTAGGCGGGATGGTACATTTGTATGGCAGGTACCAGAAGGGGAGTTGCCAGACTTCCAAGATTTTGTCTAAAACTAAGTCTGACTATACGATTACTAACTACAAAATTTGGACAAGATCGCGTTGGGTATATTGGTGTTATTACACGATTTCTAAGGTAGGCGGGATGGTACATTTGTATGGCAGGTACCAGAAGGGGACTGGACAGACTTCCAAGTTTTTGTCCAAGATTAAGTCTAACTATACGTATACTAAAAATAACTATTCGGGTAAAATTTGGGCAAGATGTCGTCGGGTATATTGGTGTTATTACACGATTTCTAAGGTAGGCGGGATGGTACATTTGTATGGCAGGTACCAGAAGGGGAGTGGACAGACTTCCAAGTTTTTGTCCAAGATTTAGTATAACTCTACGTATACTAAATACAAAATTTGGGCAAGATGTTGTTGGGTATATTGGTGTTATTACACGATTTCTAAGGTAGGCGGGATGGTACATTTGTATGGGAGGTACCAGAAGGGGAGTTGCCAGACTTCCAAGTTTTTGTCTAAAACTTAGTCTAACTCTACGTATACTAAATACAAAATTTGGGCAAGATTTTGTTGGGTATATTGGTGTTATTACACGATTTCTAAGGTAGGCGGGATGGTACATTTGTATGGCAGGTACCAGAAGGGAAGTTGCCAGACTTCCAAGTTTTTGTCCAAAACTTAGTCTGACTATACGTTTACTAAATACAAAATTTAGACAAGATTGCGTTGGGTATATTTGTGTTATTACACGATTTCTAAGGTAGGCGGGATGGTACATTTGTATGGCAGGTACCAGAAGGGGACTGGACAGACTTCCAAGTTTTTGTCCAAGATTAAGTCTAACTATACGTATACTAAAAATAACTATTCGGGTAAAATTTGGGCAAGATGTCGTCGGGTATATTGGTGTTATTACACGATTTCTAAGGTAGGCGGGATGGTACATTTGTATGGCAGGTACCAGAAGGGGAGTGGACAGACTTCCAAGTTTTTGTCCAAGATTTAGTATAACTCTACGTATACTAAATACAAAATTTGGGCAAGATGTTGTTGGGTATATTGGTGTTATTACACGATTTCTAAGGTAGGCGGGATGGTACATTTGTATGGCAGGTACCAGAAGGGGAGTGGACAGACTTCCAAGTTTTTGTCTAAGATTTAGTCTAACTCTACGTATACTAAATCCAAAATTTGGACAAGATCGCGTTGGGTATATTGGTGTTATTACACGATTTCTAAGGTAGGCAGGATGGTACATTTGTATGGCAGGTACCAGAAGGGGAGTGGACAGACTTCCAAGTTTTTGTCCAAGATTTAGTCTAACTCTACGTATACTAACTACAAAATTTGGGCAAGATCGCGTTGGGTATATTGGTGTTATTACACGATTTCTAAGGTAGGCAGGATGGTACATTTGTATGGCAGGTACCAGAAGGGGACTGGACAGACTTCCAAGTTTTTGTCCAAGATTAAGCCTAACTATACGTATACTAAATACAAAATTCGGGCAAGATGTCGTCGGGTATATTGGTGTTATTACACGATTTCTAAGGTAGGCGGGATGGTACATTTGTATGGCAGGTACCAGAAGGGGAGTTGCCAGACTTCCAAGTTTTTGTCTAAAACTTAGTCTAACTATACGATTACTAACTACAAAATTTGGGCAAGATCGCGTTTTGTATATTGGTGTTATTACACGATTTCTAAGGTAGGCGGGATGGTACATTTGTATGGGAGGTACCAGAAGGGGAGTTGCCAGACTGCCAAGTTTTTGTCCAAAACATAGTGCAGTTATACCTTTACTAAATACGGAATTTGGGGAAGATCGCGTGAGTCATGTTGATAGTATTACACGGTTTATAGTGGGCGGGATGGTACATTTGTATGGCAGGTACCAGAAGGGGAGTTGCCAGACTTCCAGGTTTTTGTCTAAAACTTAGTCTAACTATACGTTTACTAACTACAAAATTTGGACAAGATCGCGTTGGGTATATTGGTGTTATTACACGATTTCTAAGGTAGGCAGGATGGTACATTTGTATGGCAGGTACCAGAAGGGGAGTGGACAGACTTCCAAGTTTTTGTCCAAGATTTAGTCTAACTCTACGTATACTAACTACAAAATTTGGGCAAAATCGCGTTGGGTATATTGGTGTTATTACACGATTTCTAAGGTAGGCAGGATGGTACATTTGTATGGCAGGTACCAGAAGGGGACTGGACAGACTTCCAAGTTTTTGTCCAAGATTAAGTCTAACTATACGTATACTAAATACAAAATTCGGGCAAGATGTCGTCGGGTATATTGGTGTTATTACACGATTTCTAAGGTAGGCGGGATGGTACATTTGTATGGCAGGTACCAGAAGGGAAGTTGCCAGACTTCCAAGTTTTTGTCCAAAACTTAGTCTGACTATACGTTTACTAAATACAAAATTTAGACAAGATTGCGTTGGGTATATTTGTGTTATTACACGATTTCTAAGGTAGGCGGGATGGTACATTTGTATGGCAGGTACCAGAAGGGAAGTTGCCAGACTTCCAAGTTTTTGTCTAAAACTTAGTCTAACTCTACGTATACTAAATACAAAATTTGGGCAAGATTTTGTTGGGTATATTGGTGTTATTACACGATTTCTAAGGTAGGCGGGATGGTACATTTGTATGGCAGGTACCAGAAGGGAAGTTGCCAGACTTCCAAGTTTTTGTCCAAAACTTAGTCTGACTATACGTTTACTAAATACAAAATTTAGACAAGATTGCGTTGGGTATATTTGTGTTATTACACGATTTCTAAGGTAGGCGGGATGGTACATTTGTATGGCAGGTACCAGAAGGGGACTGGACAGACTTCCAAGTTTTTGTCCAAGATTAAGTCTAACTATACGTATACTAAAAATAACTATTCGGGTAAAATTTGGGCAAGATGTCGTCGGGTATATTGGTGTTATTACACGATTTCTAAGGTAGGCGGGATGGTACATTTGTATGGCAGGTACCAGAAGGGGAGTGGACAGACTTCCAAGTTTTTGTCCAAGATTTAGTATAACTCTACGTATACTAAATACAAAATTTGGGCAAGATGTTGTTGGGTATATTGGTGTTATTACACGATTTCTAAGGTAGGCAGGATGGTACATTTGTATGGCAGGTACCAGAAGGGGAGTGGACAGACTTCCAAGTTTTTGTCCAAGATTTAGTCTAACTCTACGTATACTAACTACAAAATTTGGGCAAGATGTCGTCGGGTATATTGGTGTTATTACACGATTTCTAAGGTAGGCGGGATGGTACATTTGTATGGCAGGTACCAGAAGGGGAGTTGCCAGACTTCCAAGTTTTTGTCTAAAACTTAGTCTAACTATACGATTACTAACTACAAAATTTGGGCAAGATCGCGTTTTGTATATTGGTGTTATTACACGATTTCTAAGGTAGGCGGGATGGTACATTTGTATGGGAGGTACCAGAAGGGGAGTTGCCAGACTGCCAAGTTTTTGTCCAAAACATAGTGCAGTTATACCTTTACTAAATACGGAATTTGGGGAAGATCGCGTGAGTCATGTTGATAGTATTACACGGTTTATAGGGGGCGGGATGGTACATTTGTATGGCAGGTACCAGAAGGGGAGTTGCCAGACTTCCAGGTTTTTGTCTAAAACTTAGTCTAACTATACGTTTACTAACTACAAAATTTGGGCAAGATCGCGTTTTGTATATTGGTGTTATTACACGATTTCTAAGGTAGGCGGGATGGTACATTTGTATGGGAGGTACCAGAAGGGGAGTTGCCAGACTGCCAAGTTTTTGTCCAAAACATAGTGCAGTTATACCTTTACTAAATACGGAATTTGGGGAAGATCGCGTGAGTCATGTTGATAGTATTACACGGTTTATAGTGGGCGGGATGGTACATTTGTATGGCAGGTACCAGAAGGGGAGTTGCCAGACTTCCAGGTTTTTGTCTAAAACTTAGTCTAACTATACGTTTACTAACTACAAAATTTGGACAAGATCGCGTTGGGTATATTGGTGTTATTACACGATTTCTAAGGTAGGCAGGATGGTACATTTGTATGGCAGGTACCAGAAGGGGAGTTGCCAGACTTCCAGGTTTTTGTCTAAAACTTAGTCTAACTATGCGTTTACTAACTACAAAATTTGGACAAGATCGCGTTGGGTATATTGGTATTATTACACGATTTCTAAGGTAGGCAGGATGGTACATTTGTATGGCAGGTACCAGAAGGGGAGTGGACAGACTTCCAAGTTTTTGTCCAAGATTTAGTCTAACTCTACGTATACTAAATACAAAATTTGGACAAGATCGCGTTGGGTATATTGGTGTTATTACACGATTTCTAAGGTAGGCAGGATGGTACATTTGTATGGCAGGTACCAGAAGGGGAGTTGCCAGACTTCCAAGTTTTTGTCTAAAACTTAGTCTAACTATACGTTTACTAACTACAAAATTTGGGCAAGATCGCGTTTTGTATATTGGTGTTATTACACGATTTCTAAGGTAGGCGGGATGGTACATTTGTATGCGAGGTACCAGAAGGGGAGTTGCCAGACTGCCAAGTTTTTGTCCAAGATTAAGTCTAACTATACGTATACTAACTACAAAATTTGGGCAAGATCGCGTTGGGTATATTGGTGTTATTACACGATTTCTAAGGTAGGCAGGATGGTACATTTGTATGGCAGGTACCAGAAGGGGACTGGACAGACTTCCAAGTTTTTGTCCAAGATGAAGCCTAACTATACGTATACTAAATACAAAATTCGGGCAAGATGTCGCCGGGTATATTGGTGTTATTACACGATTTCTAAGGTAGGCGGGATGGTACATTTGTATGGAGGTACCAGAAGGGGAGTTGCCAGACTTCCAAGTTTTTGTCTAAAACTTAGTCTAACTATGCGATTATTAACTACAAAATTTGGGCAAGATCGCGTTTTGTATATTGGTGTTATTACACGATTTCTAAGGTAGGCGGGATGGTACATTTGTATTGGAGGTACCAGAAGGGGAGTTGCCAGACTGCCAAGTTTTTGTCCAAAACATAGTGCAGTTATACCTTTACTAAATACGGAATTTGGGGAAGATCGCGTGAGACATGTTGATAGTATTACACGGTTTATAGGGGGCGGGATGGTACATTTGTATGGCAGGTACCAGAAGGGGAGTTGCCAGACTGCCAAGTTTTTGTCCAAGATTAAGTCTAACTATACGTATACTAAATACAAAATTCGGGCAAGATGTCGTCGGGTATATTGGTGTTATTACACGATTTCTAAGGTAGGCGGGATGGTACATTTGTATGGCAGGTACCAGAAGGGAAGTTGCCAGACTTCCAAGTTTTTGTCCAAAACTTAGTCTGACTATACGTTTACTAAATACAAAATTTAGACAAGATTGCGTTGGGTATATTTGTGTTATTACGCGATTTCTAAGGTAGGCGGGATGGTACATTTGTATGGGAGGTACCAGAAGGGGAGTTGCCAGACTTCCAAGTTTTTGTCTAAAACTTAGTCTAACTCTACGTATACTAAATACAAAATTTGGGCAAGATTTTGTTGGGTATATTGGTGTTATTACACGATTTCTAAGGTAGGCGGGATGGTACATTTGTATGGCAGGTACCAGAAGGGGAGTTGCCAGACTTCCAAGATTTTGTCTAAAACTAAGTCTGACTATACGATTACTAACTACAAAATTTGGACAAGATCGCGTTGGGTATATTGGTGTTATTACACGATTTCTAAGGTAGGCGGGATGGTACATTTGTATGGCAGGTACCAGAAGGGGACTGGACAGACTTCCAAGTTTTTGTCCAAGATTAAGTCTAACTATACGTATACTAAAAATAACTATTCGGGTAAAATTTGGGCAAGATGTCGTCGGGTATATTGGTGTTATTACACGATTTCTAAGGTAGGCGGGATGGTACATTTGTATGGCAGGTACCAGAAGGGGAGTGGACAGACTTCCAAGTTTTTGTCCAAGATTTAGTATAACTCTACGTATACTAAATACAAAATTTGGGCAAGATGTTGTTGGGTATATTGGTGTTATTACACGATTTCTAAGGTAGGCGGGATGGTACATTTGTATGGGAGGTACCAGAAGGGGAGTTGCCAGACTTCCAAGTTTTTGTCTAAAACTTAGTCTAACTCTACGTATACTAAATACAAAATTTGGGCAAGATTTTGTTGGGTATATTGGTGTTATTACACGATTTCTAAGGTAGGCGGGATGGTACATTTGTATGGCAGGTACCAGAAGGGAAGTTGCCAGACTTCCAAGTTTTTGTCCAAAACTTAGTCTGACTATACGTTTACTAAATACAAAATTTAGACAAGATTGCGTTGGGTATATTTGTGTTATTACACGATTTCTAAGGTAGGCGGGATGGTACATTTGTATGGCAGGTACCAGAAGGGGACTGGACAGACTTCCAAGTTTTTGTCCAAGATTAAGTCTAACTATACGTATACTAAAAATAACTATTCGGGTAAAATTTGGGCAAGATGTCGTCGGGTATATTGGTGTTATTACACGATTTCTAAGGTAGGCGGGATGGTACATTTGTATGGCAGGTACCAGAAGGGGAGTGGACAGACTTCCAAGTTTTTGTCCAAGATTTAGTATAACTCTACGTATACTAAATACAAAATTTGGGCAAGATGTTGTTGGGTATATTGGTGTTATTACACGATTTCTAAGGTAGGCGGGATGGTACATTTGTATGGCAGGTACCAGAAGGGGAGTGGACAGACTTCCAAGTTTTTGTCTAAGATTTAGTCTAACTCTACGTATACTAAATCCAAAATTTGGACAAGATCGCGTTGGGTATATTGGTGTTATTACACGATTTCTAAGGTAGGCAGGATGGTACATTTGTATGGCAGGTACCAGAAGGGGAGTGGACAGACTTCCAAGTTTTTGTCCAAGATTTAGTCTAACTCTACGTATACTAACTACAAAATTTGGGCAAGATCGCGTTGGGTATATTGGTGTTATTACACGATTTCTAAGGTAGGCAGGATGGTACATTTGTATGGCAGGTACCAGAAGGGGACTGGACAGACTTCCAAGTTTTTGTCCAAGATTAAGCCTAACTATACGTATACTAAATACAAAATTCGGGCAAGATGTCGTCGGGTATATTGGTGTTATTACACGATTTCTAAGGTAGGCGGGATGGTACATTTGTATGGCAGGTACCAGAAGGGGAGTTGCCAGACTTCCAAGTTTTTGTCTAAAACTTAGTCTAACTATACGATTACTAACTACAAAATTTGGGCAAGATCGCGTTTTGTATATTGGTGTTATTACACGATTTCTAAGGTAGGCGGGATGGTACATTTGTATGGGAGGTACCAGAAGGGGAGTTGCCAGACTGCCAAGTTTTTGTCCAAAACATAGTGCAGTTATACCTTTACTAAATACGGAATTTGGGGAAGATCGCGTGAGTCATGTTGATAGTATTACACGGTTTATAGTGGGCGGGATGGTACATTTGTATGGCAGGTACCAGAAGGGGAGTTGCCAGACTTCCAGGTTTTTGTCTAAAACTTAGTCTAACTATACGTTTACTAACTACAAAATTTGGACAAGATCGCGTTGGGTATATTGGTGTTATTACACGATTTCTAAGGTAGGCAGGATGGTACATTTGTATGGCAGGTACCAGAAGGGGAGTGGACAGACTTCCAAGTTTTTGTCCAAGATTTAGTCTAACTCTACGTATACTAACTACAAAATTTGGGCAAAATCGCGTTGGGTATATTGGTGTTATTACACGATTTCTAAGGTAGGCAGGATGGTACATTTGTATGGCAGGTACCAGAAGGGGACTGGACAGACTTCCAAGTTTTTGTCCAAGATTAAGTCTAACTATACGTATACTAAATACAAAATTCGGGCAAGATGTCGTCGGGTATATTGGTGTTATTACACGATTTCTAAGGTAGGCGGGATGGTACATTTGTATGGCAGGTACCAGAAGGGAAGTTGCCAGACTTCCAAGTTTTTGTCCAAAACTTAGTCTGACTATACGTTTACTAAATACAAAATTTAGACAAGATTGCGTTGGGTATATTTGTGTTATTACACGATTTCTAAGGTAGGCGGGATGGTACATTTGTATGGCAGGTACCAGAAGGGAAGTTGCCAGACTTCCAAGTTTTTGTCTAAAACTTAGTCTAACTCTACGTATACTAAATACAAAATTTGGGCAAGATTTTGTTGGGTATATTGGTGTTATTACACGATTTCTAAGGTAGGCGGGATGGTACATTTGTATGGCAGGTACCAGAAGGGAAGTTGCCAGACTTCCAAGTTTTTGTCCAAAACTTAGTCTGACTATACGTTTACTAAATACAAAATTTAGACAAGATTGCGTTGGGTATATTTGTGTTATTACACGATTTCTAAGGTAGGCGGGATGGTACATTTGTATGGCAGGTACCAGAAGGGGACTGGACAGACTTCCAAGTTTTTGTCCAAGATTAAGTCTAACTATACGTATACTAAAAATAACTATTCGGGTAAAATTTGGGCAAGATGTCGTCGGGTATATTGGTGTTATTACACGATTTCTAAGGTAGGCGGGATGGTACATTTGTATGGCAGGTACCAGAAGGGGAGTGGACAGACTTCCAAGTTTTTGTCCAAGATTTAGTATAACTCTACGTATACTAAATACAAAATTTGGGCAAGATGTTGTTGGGTATATTGGTGTTATTACACGATTTCTAAGGTAGGCGGGATGGTACATTTGTATGGGAGGTACCAGAAGGGGAGTTGCCAGACTTCCAAGTTTTTGTCTAAAACTTAGTCTAACTCTACGTATACTAAATACAAAATTTGGGCAAGATTTTGTTGGGTATATTGGTGTTATTACACGATTTCTAAGGTAGGCGGGATGGTACATTTGTATGGCAGGTACCAGAAGGGAAGTTGCCAGACTTAAAAGTTTTTGTCCAAAACTTAGTCTGACTATACGTTTACTAAATACAAAATTTAGACAAGATTGCGTTGGGTATATTTGTGTTATTACACGATTTCTAAGGTAGGCGGGATGGTACATTTGTATGGCAGGTACCAGAAGGGGACTGGACAGACTTCCAAGTTTTTGTCCAAGATTAAGTCTAACTATACGTATACTAAAAATAACTATTCGGGTAAAATTTGGGCAAGATGTCGTCGGGTATATTGGTGTTATTACACGATTTCTAAGGTAGGCGGGATGGTACATTTGTATGGCAGGTACCAGAAGGGGAGTGGACAGACTTCCAAGTTTTTGTCCAAGATTTAGTATAACTCTACGTATACTAAATACAAAATTTGGGCAAGATGTTGTTGGGTATATTGGTGTTATTACACGATTTCTAAGGTAGGCGGGATGGTACATTTGTATGGCAGGTACCAGAAGGGGAGTGGACAGACTTCCAAGTTTTTGTCTAAGATTTAGTCTAACTCTACGTATACTAAATCCAAAATTTGGACAAGATCGCGTTGGGTATATTGGTGTTATTACACGATTTCTAAGGTAGGCAGGATGGTACATTTGTATGGCAGGTACCAGAAGGGGAGTGGACAGACTTCCAAGTTTTTGTCCAAGATTTAGTCTAACTCTACGTATACTGACTACAAAATTTGGGCAAGATCGCGTTGGGTATATTGGTGTTATTACACGATTTCTAAGGTAGGCAGGATGGTACATTTGTATGGCAGGTACCAGAAGGGGACTGGACAGACTTCCAAGTTTTTGTCCAAGATTAAGCCTAACTATACGTATACTAAATACAAAATTCGGGCAAGATGTCGTCGGGTATATTGGTGTTATTACACGATTTCTAAGGTAGGCGGGATGGTACATTTGTATGGCAGGTACCAGAAGGGGAGTTGCCAGACTTCCAAGTTTTTGTCTAAAACTTAGTCTAACTATACGATTACTAACTACAAAATTTGGGCAAGATCGCGTTTTGTATATTGGTGTTATTACACGATTTCTAAGGTAGGCGTGATGGTACATTTGTATGGGAGGTACCAGAAGGGGAGTTGCCAGACTGCCAAGTTTTTGTCCAAAACATAGTGCAGTTATACCTTTACTAAATACGGAATTTGGGGAAGATCGCGTGAGTCATGTTGATAGTATTACACGGTTTATAGTGGGCGGGATGGTACATTTGTATGGCAGGTACCAGAAGGGGAGTTGCCAGACTTCCAGGTTTTTGTCTAAAACTTAGTCTAACTATACGTTTACTAACTACAAAATTTGGACAAGATCGCGTTGGGTATATTGGTGTTATTACACGATTTCTAAGGTAGGCAGGATGGTACATTTGTATGGCAGGTACCAGAAGGGGAGTGGACAGACTTCCAAGTTTTTGTCCAAGATTTAGTCTAACTCTACGTATACTAACTACAAAATTTGGGCAAAATCGCGTTGGGTATATTGGTGTTATTACACGATTTCTAAGGTAGGCAGGATGGTACATTTGTATGGCAGGTACCAGAAGGGGACTGGACAGACTTCCAAGTTTTTGTCCAAGATTAAGTCTAACTATACGTATACTAAATACAAAATTCGGGCAAGATGTCGTCGGGTATATTGGTGTTATTACACGATTTCTAAGGTAGGCGGGATGGTACATTTGTATGGCAGGTACCAGAAGGGAAGTTGCCAGACTTCCAAGTTTTTGTCCAAAACTTAGTCTGACTATACGTTTACTAAATACAAAATTTAGACAAGATTGCGTTGGGTATATTTGTGTTATTACACGATTTCTAAGGTAGGCGGGATGGTACATTTGTATGGCAGGTACCAGAAGGGAAGTTGCCAGACTTCCAAGTTTTTGTCTAAAACTTAGTCTAACTCTACGTATACTAAATACAAAATTTGGGCAAGATTTTGTTGGGTATATTGGTGTTATTACACGATTTCTAAGGTAGGCGGGATGGTACATTTGTATGGCAGGTACCAGAAGGGAAGTTGCCAGACTTCCAAGTTTTTGTCCAAAACTTAGTCTGACTATACGTTTACTAAATACAAAATTTAGACAAGATTGCGTTGGGTATATTTGTGTTATTACACGATTTCTAAGGTAGGCGGGATGGTACATTTGTATGGCAGGTACCAGAAGGGGACTGGACAGACTTCCAAGTTTTTGTCCAAGATTAAGTCTAACTATACGTATACTAAAAATAACTATTCGGGTAAAATTTGGGCAAGATGTCGTCGGGTATATTGGTGTTATTACACGATTTCTAAGGTAGGCGGGATGGTACATTTGTATGGCAGGTACCAGAAGGGGAGTGGACAGACTTCCAAGTTTTTGTCCAAGATTTAGTATAACTCTACGTATACTAAATACAAAATTTGGGCAAGATGTTGTTGGGTATATTGGTGTTATTAAACGATTTCTAAGGTAGGCGGGATGGTACATTTGTATGGCAGGTACCAGAAGGGGAGTGGACAGACTTCCAAGTTTTTGTCCAAGATTTAGTCTAACTCTACGTATACTAAATCCAAAATTTGGACAAGATCGCGTTGGGTATATTGGTGTTATTACACGATTTCTAAGGTAGGCAGGATGGTACATTTGTATGGCAGGTACCAGAAGGGGAGTGGACAGACTTCCAAGTTTTTGTCCAAGATTTAGTCTAACTCTACGTATACTAACTACAAAATTTGGGCAAGATCGCGTTGGGTATATTGGTGTTATTACACGATTTCTAAGGTAGGCAGGATGGTACATTTGTATGGCAGGTACCAGAAGGGGACTGGACAGACTTCCAAGTTTTTGTCCAAGATTAAGCCTAACTATACGTATACTAAATACAAAATTCGGGCAAGATGTCGTCGGGTATATTGGTGTTATTACACGATTTCTAAGGTAGGCGGGATGGTACATTTGTATGGGAGGTACCAGAAGGGGAGTTGCCAGACTGCCAAGTTTTTGTCCAAAACATAGTGCAGTTATACCTTTACTAAATACGGAATTTGGGGAAGATCGCGTGAGTCATGTTGATAGTATTACACGGTTTATAGGGGGCGGGATGGTACATTTGTATGGCAGGTACCAGAAGGGGAGTTGCCAGACTTCCAGGTTTTTGTCTAAAACTTAGTCTAACTATACGTTTACTAACTACAAAATTTGGGCAAGATCGCGTTTTGTATATTGGTGTTATTACACGATTTCTAAGGTAGGCGGGATGGTACATTTGTATGGGAGGTACCAGAAGGGGAGTTGCCAGACTGCCAAGTTTTTGTCCAAAACATAGTGCAGTTATACCTTTACTAAATACGGAATTTGGGGAAGATCGCGTGAGTCATGTTGATAGTATTACACGGTTTATAGTGGGCGGGATGGTACATTTGTATGGCAGGTACCAGAAGGGGAGTTGCCAGACTTCCAGGTTTTTGTCTAAAACTTAGTCTAACTATACGTTTACTAACTACAAAATTTGGACAAGATCGCGTTGGGTATATTGGTGTTATTACACGATTTCTAAGGTAGGCAGGATGGTACATTTGTATGGCAGGTACCAGAAGGGGAGTTGCCAGACTTCCAGGTTTTTGTCTAAAACTTAGTCTAACTATACGTTTACTAACTACAAAATTTGGACAAGATCGCGTTGGGTATATTGGTGTTATTACACGATTTCTAAGGTAGGCAGGATGGTACATTTGTATGGCAGGTACCAGAAGGGGACTGGACAGACTTCCAAGTTTTTGTCCAAGATTAAGTCTAACTATACGTATACTAAATACAAAATTTAGGCAAGATGTCGTTGGGTATATTGGTGTTATTACACGATTTCTAAGGTAGGCGGGATGGTACATTTGTATGGCAGGTACCAGAAGGGGAGTTGCCAGACTTCCAAGTTTTTGTCTAAAACTTAGTCTAACTATACGATTACTAACTACAAAATTTGGACAAGATCGCGTTGGGTATATTGGTGTTATTACACGATTTCTAAGGTAGGCAGGATGGTACATTTGTATGGCAGGTACCAGAAGGGGACTGGACAGACTTCCAAGTTTTTGTCCAAGATTAAGTCTAACTATACGTATACTAAATACAAAATTTAGGCAAGATGTCGTTGGGTATATTGGTGTTATTACACGATTTCTAAGGTAGGCAGGATGGTACATTTGTATGGCAGGTACCAGAAGGGGAGTTGCCAGACTTCCAAGTTTTTGTCTAAAACTTAGTCTAACTATACGATTACTAACTACAAAATTTGGACAAGATCGCGTTGGGTATATTGGTGTTATTACACGATTTCTAAGGTAGGCGGGATGGTACATTTGTATGGCAGGTACCAGAAGGGGAGTTGCCAGACTTCCAAGTTTTTGTCTAAAACTTAGTCTAACTATACGATTACTAACTACAAAATTTGGACAAGATCGCGTTGGGTATATTGGTGTTATTACACGATTTCTAAGGTAGGCAGGATGGTACATTTGTATGGCAGGTACCAGAAGGGGAGTTGCCAGACTTCCAAGTTTTTGTCTAAAACTTAGTCTAACTATACGATTACTAACTACAAAATTTGGACAAGATCGCGTTGGGTATATTGGTGTTATTACACGATTTCTAAGGTAGGCAGGATGGTACATTTGTATGGGAGGTACCAGAAGGGGACTGGACAGACTTCCAAGTTTTTGTCCAAGATTAAGTCTAACTATACGTATACTAAATACAAAATTTAGGCAAGATGTCGTTGGGTATATTGGTGTTATTACACGATTTCTAAGGTAGGCGGGATGGTACATTTGTATGGCAGGTCCCAGAAGGGGAGTTGCCAGACTTCCAAGTTTTTGTCCAAAACTTAGTCTAACTATACGTTTACTAAATACAAAATTTGGACAAGATCGCGTTGGGTATATTGGTGTTATTACACGATTTCTAAGGTAGGCAGGATGGTACATTTGTATGGCAGGTACCAGAAGGGGACTGGACAGACTTCCAAGTTTTTGTCCAAGATTAAGTCTAACTATACGTATACTAAATACAAAATTTAGGCAAGATGTCGTTGGGTATATTGGTGTTATTACACGATTTCTAAGGTAGGCGGGATGGTACATTTGTATGGCAGGTCCCAGAAGGGGAGTTGCCAGACTTCCAAGTTTTTGTCCAAAACTTAGTCTAACTATACGCTTACTAAATACAAAATTTGGACAAGATCGCGTTTTGTATATTGGTGTTATTACACGATTTCTAAGGTAGGCGTGATGGTACATTTGTATGGCAGGTACCAGAAGGGAAGTTGCCAGACTTAAAAGTTTTTGTCCAAAACTTAGTCTGACTATACGTTTACTAAATACAAAATTTAGACAAGATTGCGTTGGGTATATTTGTGTTATTACACGATTTCTAAGGTAGGCGGGATGGTACATTTGTATGGCAGGTACCAGAAGGGGACTGGACAGACTTCCAAGTTTTTGTCCAAGATTAAGTCTAACTATACGTATACTAAAAATAACTATTCGGGTAAAATTTGGGCAAGATGTCGTCGGGTATATTGGTGTTATTACACGATTTCTAAGGTAGGCGGGATGGTACATTTGTATGGCAGGTACCAGAAGGGGAGTGGACAGACTTCCAAGTTTTTGTCCAAGATTTAGTATAACTCTACGTATACTAAATACAAAATTTGGGCAAGATGTTGTTGGGTATATTGGTGTTATTACACGATTTCTAAGGTAGGCGGGATGGTACATTTGTATGGCAGGTACCAGAAGGGGAGTGGACAGACTTCCAAGTTTTTGTCTAAGATTTAGTCTAACTCTACGTATACTAAATCCAAAATTTGGACAAGATCGCGTTGGGTATATTGGTGTTATTACACGATTTCTAAGGTAGGCAGGATGGTACATTTGTATGGCAGGTACCAGAAGGGGAGTGGACAGACTTCCAAGTTTTTGTCCAAGATTTAGTCTAACTCTACGTATACTGACTACAAAATTTGGGCAAGATCGCGTTGGGTATATTGGTGTTATTACACGATTTCTAAGGTAGGCAGGATGGTACATTTGTATGGCAGGTACCAGAAGGGGACTGGACAGACTTCCAAGTTTTTGTCCAAGATTAAGCCTAACTATACGTATACTAAATACAAAATTCGGGCAAGATGTCGTCGGGTATATTGGTGTTATTACACGATTTCTAAGGTAGGCGGGATGGTACATTTGTATGGCAGGTACCAGAAGGGGAGTTGCCAGACTTCCAAGTTTTTGTCTAAAACTTAGTCTAACTATACGATTACTAACTACAAAATTTGGGCAAGATCGCGTTTTGTATATTGGTGTTATTACACGATTTCTAAGGTAGGCGTGATGGTACATTTGTATGGGAGGTACCAGAAGGGGAGTTGCCAGACTGCCAAGTTTTTGTCCAAAACATAGTGCAGTTATACCTTTACTAAATACGGAATTTGGGGAAGATCGCGTGAGTCATGTTGATAGTATTACACGGTTTATAGTGGGCGGGATGGTACATTTGTATGGCAGGTACCAGAAGGGGAGTTGCCAGACTTCCAGGTTTTTGTCTAAAACTTAGTCTAACTATACGTTTACTAACTACAAAATTTGGACAAGATCGCGTTGGGTATATTGGTGTTATTACACGATTTCTAAGGTAGGCAGGATGGTACATTTGTATGGCAGGTACCAGAAGGGGAGTGGACAGACTTCCAAGTTTTTGTCCAAGATTTAGTCTAACTCTACGTATACTAACTACAAAATTTGGGCAAAATCGCGTTGGGTATATTGGTGTTATTACACGATTTCTAAGGTAGGCAGGATGGTACATTTGTATGGCAGGTACCAGAAGGGGACTGGACAGACTTCCAAGTTTTTGTCCAAGATTAAGTCTAACTATACGTATACTAAATACAAAATTCGGGCAAGATGTCGTCGGGTATATTGGTGTTATTACACGATTTCTAAGGTAGGCGGGATGGTACATTTGTATGGCAGGTACCAGAAGGGAAGTTGCCAGACTTCCAAGTTTTTGTCCAAAACTTAGTCTGACTATACGTTTACTAAATACAAAATTTAGACAAGATTGCGTTGGGTATATTTGTGTTATTACACGATTTCTAAGGTAGGCGGGATGGTACATTTGTATGGCAGGTACCAGAAGGGAAGTTGCCAGACTTCCAAGTTTTTGTCCAAGATTTAGTCTAACTCTACGTATACTAAATCCAAAATTTGGACAAGATCGCGTTGGGTATATTGGTGTTATTACACGATTTCTAAGGTAGGCAGGATGGTACATTTGTATGGCAGGTACCAGAAGGGGAGTGGACAGACTTCCAAGTTTTTGTCCAAGATTTAGTCTAACTCTACGTATACTAACTACAAAATTTGGGCAAGATCGCGTTGGGTATATTGGTGTTATTACACGATTTCTAAGGTAGGCAGGATGGTACATTTGTATGGCAGGTACCAGAAGGGGACTGGACAGACTTCCAAGTTTTTGTCCAAGATTAAGCCTAACTATACGTATACTAAATACAAAATTCGGGCAAGATGTCGTCGGGTATATTGGTGTTATTACACGATTTCTAAGGTAGGCGGGATGGTACATTTGTATGGGAGGTACCAGAAGGGGAGTTGCCAGACTGCCAAGTTTTTGTCCAAAACATAGTGCAGTTATACCTTTACTAAATACGGAATTTGGGGAAGATCGCGTGAGTCATGTTGATAGTATTACACGGTTTATAGGGGGCGGGATGGTACATTTGTATGGCAGGTACCAGAAGGGGAGTTGCCAGACTTCCAGGTTTTTGTCTAAAACTTAGTCTAACTATACGTTTACTAACTACAAAATTTGGGCAAGATCGCGTTTTGTATATTGGTGTTATTACACGATTTCTAAGGTAGGCGGGATGGTACATTTGTATGGGAGGTACCAGAAGGGGAGTTGCCAGACTGCCAAGTTTTTGTCCAAAACATAGTGCAGTTATACCTTTACTAAATACGGAATTTGGGGAAGATCGCGTGAGTCATGTTGATAGTATTACACGGTTTATAGTGGGCGGGATGGTACATTTGTATGGCAGGTACCAGAAGGGGAGTTGCCAGACTTCCAGGTTTTTGTCTAAAACTTAGTCTAACTATACGTTTACTAACTACAAAATTTGGACAAGATCGCGTTGGGTATATTGGTGTTATTACACGATTTCTAAGGTAGGCAGGATGGTACATTTGTATGGCAGGTACCAGAAGGGGAGTTGCCAGACTTCCAGGTTTTTGTCTAAAACTTAGTCTAACTATACGTTTACTAACTACAAAATTTGGACAAGATCGCGTTGGGTATATTGGTGTTATTACACGATTTCTAAGGTAGGCAGGATGGTACATTTGTATGGCAGGTACCAGAAGGGGACTGGACAGACTTCCAAGTTTTTGTCCAAGATTAAGTCTAACTATACGTATACTAAATACAAAATTTAGGCAAGATGTCGTTGGGTATATTGGTGTTATTACACGATTTCTAAGGTAGGCGGGATGGTACATTTGTATGGCAGGTACCAGAAGGGGAGTTGCCAGACTTCCAAGTTTTTGTCTAAAACTTAGTCTAACTATACGATTACTAACTACAAAATTTGGACAAGATCGCGTTGGGTATATTGGTGTTATTACACGATTTCTAAGGTAGGCAGGATGGTACATTTGTATGGCAGGTACCAGAAGGGGACTGGACAGACTTCCAAGTTTTTGTCCAAGATTAAGTCTAACTATACGTATACTAAATACAAAATTTAGGCAAGATGTCGTTGGGTATATTGGTGTTATTACACGATTTCTAAGGTAGGCGGGATGGTACATTTGTATGGCAGGTACCAGAAGGGGAGTTGCCAGACTTCCAAGTTTTTGTCTAAAACTTAGTCTAACTATACGATTACTAACTACAAAATTTGGACAAGATCGCGTTGGGTATATTGGTGTTATTACACGATTTCTAAGGTAGGCGGGATGGTACATTTGTATGGCAGGTACCAGAAGGGGAGTTGCCAGACTTCCAAGTTTTTGTCTAAAACTTAGTCTAACTATACGATTACTAACTACAAAATTTGGACAAGATCGCGTTGGGTATATTGGTGTTATTACACGATTTCTAAGGTAGGCAGGATGGTACATTTGTATGGCAGGTACCAGAAGGGGAGTTGCCAGACTTCCAAGTTTTTGTCTAAAACTTAGTCTAACTATACGATTACTAACTACAAAATTTGGACAAGATCGCGTTGGGTATATTGGTGTTATTACACGATTTCTAAGGTAGGCAGGATGGTACATTTGTATGGGAGGTACCAGAAGGGGACTGGACAGACTTCCAAGTTTTTGTCCAAGATTAAGTCTAACTATACGTATACTAAATACAAAATTTAGGCAAGATGTCGTTGGGTATATTGGTGTTATTACACGATTTCTAAGGTAGGCGGGATGGTACATTTGTATGGCAGGTCCCAGAAGGGGAGTTGCCAGACTTCCAAGTTTTTGTCCAAAACTTAGTCTAACTATACGTTTACTAAATACAAAATTTGGACAAGATCGCGTTGGGTATATTGGTGTTATTACACGATTTCTAAGGTAGGCAGGATGGTACATTTGTATGGCAGGTACCAGAAGGGGACTGGACAGACTTCCAAGTTTTTGTCCAAGATTAAGTCTAACTATACGTATACTAAATACAAAATTTAGGCAAGATGTCGTTGGGTATATTGGTGTTATTACACGATTTCTAAGGTAGGCGGGATGGTACATTTGTATGGCAGGTCCCAGAAGGGGAGTTGCCAGACTTCCAAGTTTTTGTCCAAAACTTAGTCTAACTATACGCTTACTAAATACAAAATTTGGACAAGATCGCGTTGGGTATATTTGTGTTATTACACGATTTCTAAGGTAGGCGGGATGGTACATTTGTATGGGAGGTACCAGAAGGGGACTGGACAGACTTCCAAGTTTTTGTCCAAGATTAAGTCTAACTATACGTATACTAAATACAAAATTTAGGCAAGATGTCGTTGGGTATATTGGTGTTATTACACGATTTCTAAGGTAGGCGGGATGGTACATTTGTATGGCAGGTCCCAGAAGGGGAGTTGCCAGACTTCCAAGTTTTTGTCCAAAACTTAGTCTAACTATACGTTTACTAAATACAAAATTTGGACAAGATCGCGTTGGGTATATTGGTGTTATTACACGATTTCTAAGGTAGGCAGGATGGTACATTTGTATGGCAGGTACCAGAAGGGGACTGGACAGACTTCCAAGTTTTTGTCCAAGATTAAGTCTAACTATACGTATACTAAATACAAAATTTGGGCAAGATGTCGTCGGGTATATTGGTGTTATTACACGATTTCTAAGGTAGGCGGGATTGTACATTTGTATGGCAGGTACCAGAAGGGGACTGGACAGACTTCCAAGTTTTTGTCCAAGATTAAGTCTGACTATACGTTTACTAAATACAAAATTTGGACAAGATCGCGTTGGGTATATTTGTGTTATTACACGATTTCTAAGGTAGGCGGGATGGTACATTTGTATGGGAGGTACCAGAAGGGGACTGGACAGACTTCCAAGTTTTTGTCCAAGATTAAGTCTAACTATACGTATACTAAATACAAAATTTGGGCAAGATGTCGTTGGGTATATTGGTGTTATTACACGATTTCTAAGGTAGGCGGGATGGTACATTTGTATGGCAGGTCCCAGAAGGAGTTGCCAGACTTCCAAGATTTTGTCCAAGATTTAGTCTAACTCTACGTATACTAAATACAAAATTTGGACAAGATCGCGTTGGGTATATTGGTGTTATTACATGATTGCTGAGGTAGGCAGGATGGTACATTTGTATGGCAGGTACCAGAAGGGGAGTGGACAGACTTCCAAGTTTTTGTCCAAGATTTAGTCTAACTATACGTTTACTAAATACAAAATTTGGACAAGATCGCGTTGGGTATATTGGTGTTATTACACGATTTCTAAGGTAGGCGGGATGGTACATTTGTATGGGAGGTACCAGAAGGGGACTGGACAGACTTCCAAGTTTTTGTCCAAAACTTAGTCTAACTATACGTTTACTAAATACAAAATTTGGACAAGATCGCGTTGGGTATATTGGTGTTATTACACGATTTCTAAGGTAGGCGGGATGGTACATTTGTATGGGAGGTACCAGAAGGGGAGTTGCCAGACTGCCAAGTTTTTGTCCAAAACATAGTGCAGTTATACCTTTACTAAATACGGAATTTGGCCAAGATCGAAGTGGGCGTATTGATATTATTACACGATTTCTAAAGTGGGCGAAATAGCAGATTTGTATGGGAGGTACCCGAATGGGTGTGGCCATATAGCCCATATGCAATCCCATAAGCAGTTTTGGGAAAATATTAAGCCATGCCAAATTTCAGAGTGATTGCTTAACTGTTTCGAAAGTTATCGTGCGTACCAGCAGGACAGACGGACGGACAGACGGACATGGCTCAAACGATTTAGAAAGTCATGAATCGAAAGTCATAAAGTGAATATTTCTAGGTGTTACACTTTTGAGCCGTATCAAATGATATATAACCTCCTACCCGTAGGGTGAGGGTATAAATATTGTATTACATGTTTTTACAAAATGAACGGAATATAAGGCAGAGTTTTTACTAGAAAATTGTATGTAGTTAAAGCTTTACTAAATATAGAATTTCGGAAAGATTCGTTGAGCGAGTTTATATAATTACACGATTTCTAAAGTGGGTACAATGGTACATTTGTATGGCAGGTACCAGAAGGGGAGTGGACAGACTTCCAAGTTTTTGTCCAAGATTTAGTCTAACTCTACGTATACTAAATACAAAATTTGGGCAAGATGTTGTTGGGTATATTGGTGTTATTACACGATTTCTAAGGTAGGCGGGATGGTTCATTTGTATGGCAGGTACCAGAAGGGGAGTTGCCAGACTTCCAAGATTTTGTCTAAAACTTAGTCTGACTATACGATTACTAACTACAAAATTTGGACAAGATCGCGTTGGGTATATTGGTGTTATTACACGATTTCTGAGGTAGGCAGGATGGTACATTTGTATGGCAGGTACCAGAAGGGGAGTGGACAGACTTCCAAGTTTTTGTCTAAAACTTAGTCTGACTATACGATTACTAACTACAAAATTTGGACAAGATCGCGTTGGGTATATTGGTGTTATTACACGATTTCTAAGGTAGGCGGGATGGTACATTTGTATGGCAGGTACCAGAAGGGAAGTTGCCAGACTTCCAAGTTTTTGTCAAAAACTTAGTCTGACTATACGTATACTAACTACAAAATTTGGGCAAGATCGCGTTGGGTATATTGGTGTTATTACACGATTTCTAAGGTAGGCGGGATGGTACATTTGTATGGCAGGTACCAGAAGGGGAGTTGCCAGACTTCCAAGATTTTGTATAAAACTTAGTCTGACTATACGATTACTAACTACAAAATTTGGGCAAGATCGCGTTGGGTATATTGGTGTTATTACACGATTTCTAAGGTAGGCAGGATGGTACATTTGTATGGCAGGTACCAGAAGGGGACTGGACAGACTTCCAAGTTTTTGTCCAAGATTAAGTCTAACTATACGTATACTATAAATAACTATTCGGGTAAAATTTGGGCAAGATGTCGTCGGGTATATTGGCGTTATTACACGATTTCTAAGGTAGGCGGGATGGTACATTTGTATGGCAGGTACCAGAAGGGGACTGGACAGACTTCCAAGTTTTTGTCCAAGATTTAGTCTAACTCTACGTATACTAAATACAAAATTTGGGCAAGATGTTGTTGGGTATATTGGTGTTATTACACGATTTCTAAGGTAGGCGGGATGGTACATTTGTATGGCAGGTACCAGAAGGGGAGTTGCCAGACTTCCAAGATTTTGTCCAAGATTTAGTCTAACTCTACGTATACTAAATACAAAATTTGGACAAGATCGCGTTGGGTATATTGGTGTTATTACATGATTGCTGAGGTAGGCAGGATGGTACATTTGTATGGCAGGTACCAGAAGGGGAGTGGACAGACTTCCAAGTTTTTGTCCAAGATTTAGTCTAACTCTACGTATACTAAATACAAAATTTGGACAAGATCGCGTTGGGTATATTGGTGTTATTACACGATTTCTAAGGTAGGCAGGATGGTACATTTGTATGACAGGTACCAGAAGGGGAGTGGACAGACTTCCAAGTTTTTGTCCAAGATTTAGTCTAACTCTACGTATACTAACTACAAAATTTAGGCAAGATGTCGTTGGGTATATTGGTGTTATTACACGATTTCTAAGGTAGGCGGGATGGTACATTTGTAAACGGGACTGGACAGACTTCCAAGTTTTTGTCCAAAACTTAGTCTAACTATACGCTTACTAAATACAAAATTTGGACAAGATCGCGTTGGGTATATTTGTGTTATTACACGATTTCTAAGGTAGGCGGGATGGTACATTTGTATGGGAGGTACCAGAAGGGGACTGGACAGACTTCCAAGTTTTTGTCCAAGATTAAGTCTAACTATACGTATACTAAATACAAAATTTAGGCAAGATGTCGTTGGGTATATTGGTGTTATTACACGATTTCTAAGGTAGGCGGGATGGTACATTTGTATGGCAGGTCCCAGAAGGGGAGTTGCCAGACTTCCAAGTTTTTGTCCAAAACTTAGTCTAACTATACGTTTACTAAATACAAAATTTGGACAAGATCGCGTTGGGTATATTGGTGTTATTACACGATTTCTAAGGTAGGCAGGATGGTACATTTGTATGGCAGGTACCAGAAGGGGACTGGACAGACTTCCAAGTTTTTGTCCAAGATTAAGTCTAACTATACGTATACTAAATACAAAATTTGGGCAAGATGTCGTCGGGTATATTGGTGTTATTACACGATTTCTAAGGTAGGCGGGATTGTACATTTGTATGGCAGGTACCAGAAGGGGACTGGACAGACTTCCAAGTTTTTGTCCAAGATTAAGTCTGACTATACGTTTACTAAATACAAAATTTGGACAAGATCGCGTTGGGTATATTTGTGTTATTACACGATTTCTAAGGTAGGCGGGATGGTACATTTGTATGGGAGGTACCAGAAGGGGACTGGACAGACTTCCAAGTTTTTGTCCAAGATTAAGTCTAACTATACGTATACTAAATACAAAATTTGGGCAAGATGTCGTTGGGTATATTGGTGTTATTACACGATTTCTAAGGTAGGCGGGATGGTACATTTGTATGGCAGGTCCCAGAAGGAGTTGCCAGACTTCCAAGATTTTGTCCAAGATTTAGTCTAACTCTACGTATACTAAATACAAAATTTGGACAAGATCGCGTTGGGTATATTGGTGTTATTACATGATTGCTGAGGTAGGCAGGATGGTACATTTGTATGGCAGGTACCAGAAGGGGAGTGGACAGACTTCCAAGTTTTTGTCCAAGATTTAGTCTAACTATACGTTTACTAAATACAAAATTTGGACAAGATCGCGTTGGGTATATTGGTGTTATTACACGATTTCTAAGGTAGGCGGGATGGTACATTTGTATGGGAGGTACCAGAAGGGGACTGGACAGACTTCCAAGTTTTTGTCCAAAACTTAGTCTAACTATACGTTTACTAAATACAAAATTTGGACAAGATCGCGTTGGGTATATTGGTGTTATTACACGATTTCTAAGGTAGGCGGGATGGTACATTTGTATGGGAGGTACCAGAAGGGGAGTTGCCAGACTGCCAAGTTTTTGTCCAAAACATAGTGCAGTTATACCTTTACTAAATACGGAATTTGGCCAAGATCGAAGTGGGCGTATTGATATTATTACACGATTTCTAAAGTGGGCGAAATAGCAGATTTGTATGGGAGGTACCCGAATGGGTGTGGCCATATAGCCCATATGCAATCCCATAAGCAGTTTTGGGAAAATATTAAGCCATGCCAAATTTCAGAGTGATTGCTTAACTGTTTCGAAAGTTATCGTGCGTACCAGCAGGACAGACGGACGGACAGACGGACATGGCTCAAACGATTTAGAAAGTCATGAATCGAAAGTCATAAAGTGAATATTTCTAGGTGTTACACTTTTGAGCCGTATCAAATGATATATAACCTCCTACCCGTAGGGTGAGGGTATAAATATTGTATTACATGTTTTTACAAAATGAACGGAATATAAGGCAGAGTTTTTACTAGAAAATTGTATGTAGTTAAAGCTTTACTAAATATAGAATTTCGGAAAGATTCGTTGAGCGAGTTTATATAATTACACGATTTCTAAAGTGGGTACAATGGTACATTTGTATGGCAGGTACCAGAAGGGGAGTGGACAGACTTCCAAGTTTTTGTCCAAGATTTAGTCTAACTCTACGTATACTAAATACAAAATTTGGGCAAGATGTTGTTGGGTATATTGGTGTTATTACACGATTTCTAAGGTAGGCGGGATGGTTCATTTGTATGGCAGGTACCAGAAGGGGAGTTGCCAGACTTCCAAGATTTTGTCTAAAACTTAGTCTGACTATACGATTACTAACTACAAAATTTGGACAAGATCGCGTTGGGTATATTGGTGTTATTACACGATTTCTGAGGTAGGCAGGATGGTACATTTGTATGGCAGGTACCAGAAGGGGAGTGGACAGACTTCCAAGTTTTTGTCTAAAACTTAGTCTGACTATACGATTACTAACTACAAAATTTGGACAAGATCGCGTTGGGTATATTGGTGTTATTACACGATTTCTAAGGTAGGCGGGATGGTACATTTGTATGGCAGGTACCAGAAGGGAAGTTGCCAGACTTCCAAGTTTTTGTCCAAAACTTAGTCTGACTATACGTATACTAACTACAAAATTGGGGCAAGATCGCGTTGGGTATATTGGTGTTATTACACGATTTCTAAGGTAGGCGGGATGGTACATTTGTATGGCAGGTACCAGAAGGGGAGTTGCCAGACTTCCAAGATTTTGTATAAAACTTAGTCTGACTATACGATTACTAACTACAAAATTTGGGCAAGATCGCGTTGGGTATATTGGTGTTATTACACGATTTCTAAGGTAGGCAGGATGGTACATTTGTATGGCAGGTACCAGAAGGGGACTGGACAGACTTCCAAGTTTTTGTCCAAGATTAAGTCTAACTATACGTATACTATAAATAACTATTCGGGTAAAATTTGGGCAAGATGTCGTCGGGTATATTGGCGTTATTACACGATTTCTAAGGTAGGCGGGATGGTACATTTGTATGGCAGGTACCAGAAGGGGACTGGACAGACTTCCAAGTTTTTGTCCAAGATTTAGTCTAACTCTACGTATACTAAATACAAAATTTGGGCAAGATGTTGTTGGGTATATTGGTGTTATTACACGATTTCTAAGGTAGGCGGGATGGTACATTTGTATGGCAGGTACCAGAAGGGGAGTTGCCAGACTTCCAAGATTTTGTCCAAGATTTAGTCTAACTCTACGTATACTAAATACAAAATTTGGACAAGATCGCGTTGGGTATATTGGTGTTATTACATGATTGCTGAGGTAGGCAGGATGGTACATTTGTATGGCAGGTACCAGAAGGGGAGTGGACAGACTTCCAAGTTTTTGTCCAAGATTTAGTCTAACTCTACGTATACTAAATACAAAATTTGGACAAGATCGCGTTGGGTATATTGGTGTTATTACACGATTTCTAAGGTAGGCAGGATGGTACATTTGTATGACAGGTACCAGAAGGGGAGTGGACAGACTTCCAAGTTTTTGTCCAAGATTTAGTCTAACTCTACGTATACTAACTACAAAATTTAGGCAAGATGTCGTTGGGTATATTGGTGTTATTACACGATTTCTAAGGTAGGCGGGATGGTACATTTGTAAACGGGACTGGACAGACTTCCAAGTTTTTGTCCAAGATTAAGTCTAACTATACGTATACTAAAAATAACTATTCGGGTAAAATTTGGGCAAGATGTCGTCGGGTATATTGGTGTTATTACACGATTTCTAAGGTAGGCGGGATGGTACATTTGTATGGCAGGTACCAGAAGGGGAGTGGACAGACTTCCAAGTTTTTGTCCAAGATTTAGTATAACTCTACGTATACTAAATACAAAATTTGGGCAAGATGTTGTTGGGTATATTGGTGTTATTACACGATTTCTAAGGTAGGCGGGATGGTACATTTGTATGGCAGGTACCAGAAGGGGAGTTGCCAGACTTCCAAGATTTTGTCTAAAACTTAGTCTGACTATACGATTACTAACTACAAAATTTGGACAAGATCGCGTTGGGTATATTGGTGTTATTACACGATTTCTGAGGTAGGCAGGATGGTACATTTGTATGGCAGGTACCAGAAGGGGAGTTGCCAGACTTCCAGGTTTTTGTCCAAGATTTAGTATAACTCTACGTATACTAAATACAAAATTTGGGCAAGATGTCCTTGGGTATATTGGTGTTATTACACGATTTCTAAGGTAGGCGGGATGGTACATTTGTATGGCAGGTACCAGAAGGGGAGTTGCCAGACTTCCAAGATTTTGTCTAAAACTTAGTCTGACTATACGATTACTAACTACAAAATTTGGGCAAGATCGCGTTGGGTATATTGGTGTTATTACACGATTTCTAAGGTAGGCAGGATGGTACATTTGTATGGCAGGTACCAGAAGGGGACTGGCCAGACTTCCAAGTTTTAGTGCAAGATTAAGTCTAACTATACGTATACTAAATACATGATTGCTGAGGTAGGCAGGATGGTACATTTGTATGGCAGGTACCAGAAGGGGAGTTGCCAGACTTCCAGGTTTTTGTCTAAAACTTAGTCTAACTATACGTTTACTAACTACAAAATTTGGGCAAGATCGCGTTTTGTATATTGGTGTTATTACACGATTTCTAAGGTAGGCGGGATGGTACATTTGTATGGGAGGTACCAGAAGGGGAGTTGCCAGACTGCCAAGTTTTTGTCCAAAACATAGTGCAGTTATACCTTTACTAAATACGGAATTTGGTGAAGATCGCGTGAGTCATGTTGATAGTATTACACGGTTTATAGTGGGCGGGATGGTACATTTGTATGGCAGGTACCAGAAGGGGAGTTGCCAGACTTCCAGGTTTTTGTCTAAAACTTAGTCTAACTATACGTTTACTAACTACAAAATTTGGACAAGATCGCGTTGGGTATATTGATGTTATTACACGATTTCTAAGGTAGGCAGGATGGTACATTTGTATGGCAGGTACCAGAAGGGGAGTGGACAGACTTCCAAGTTTTTGTCCAAGATTTAGTATAACTCTACGTATACTAAATACAAAATTTGGGCAAGATGTCCTTGGGTATATTGGTGTTATTACACGATTTCTAAGGTAGGCGGGATGGTACATTTGTATGGCAGGTACCAGAAGGGGAGTTGCCAGACTTCCAAGATTTTGTCTAAAACTTAGTCTGACTATACGATTACTAACTACAAAATTTGGGCAAGATCGCGTTGGGTATATTGGTGTTATTACACGATTTCTAAGGTAGGCAGGATGGTACATTTGTATGGCAGGTACCAGAAGGGGACTGGCCAGACTTCCAAGTTTTAGTGCAAGATTAAGTCTAACTATACGTATACTAAATACAAAATTCGGGCAAGATGTCGTCGGGTATATTGGCGTTATTACACGATTTCTAAGGTAGGCGGGATGGTACATTTGTATGGCAGGTACCAGAAGGGGAGTGGACAGACTTCCAAGTTTTTGTCCAAGATTTAGTCTAACTCTACGTATACTAAATACAAAATTTGGGCAAGATGTTGTTGGGTATATTGGTGTTATTACACGATTTCTAAGGTAGGCGGGATGGTACATTTGTATGGCAGGTACCAGAAGGGGAGTTGCCAGACTTCCAAGATTTTGTCCAAGATTTAGTCTAACTCTACGTATACTAAATACAAAATTTGGACAAGATCGCGTTGGGTATATTGGTGTTATTACATGATTGCTGAGGTAGGCAGGATGGTACATTTGTATGGCAGGTACCAGAAGGGGAGTGGACAGACTTCCAAGTTTTTGTCCAAGATTTAGTCTAACTCTACGTATACTAAATACAAAATTTGGACAAGATCGCGTTGGGTATATTGGTGTTATTACACGATTTCTAAGGTAGGCAGGATGGTACATTTGTATGACAGGTACCAGAAGGGGAGTGGACAGACTTCCAAGTTTTTGTCCAAGATTTAGTCTAACTCTACGTATACTAACTACAAAATTTAGGCAAGATGTCGTTGGGTATATTGGTGTTATTACACGATTTCTAAGGTAGGCGGGATGGTACATTTGTAAACGGGACTGGACAGACTTCCAAGTTTTTGTCCAAGATTAAGTCTAACTATACGTATACTAAAAATAACTATTCGGGTAAAATTTGGGCAAGATGTCGTCGGGTATATTGGTGTTATTACACGATTTCTAAGGTAGGCGGGATGGTACATTTGTATGGCAGGTACCAGAAGTGGAGTGGACAGACTTCCATGTTTTTGTCCAAGATTTAGTATAACTCTACGTATACTAAATACAAAATTTGGGCAAGATGTCGTCGGGTATATTGGCGTTATTACACGATTTCTAAGGTAGGCGGGATGGTACATTTGTATGGCAGGTACCAGAAGGGGACTGGACAGACTTCCAAGTTTTTGTCCAAGATTAAGTCTAACTATACGTATACTAAATACAAAATTTGGGCAAGATGTCGTTGGGTATATTGGTGTTATTACACGATTTCTAAGGTAGGCGGGATGGTACATTTGTATGGCAGGTCCCAGAAGGAGTTGCCAGACTTCCAAGATTTTGTCCAAGATTTAGTCTAACTCTACGTATACTAAATACAAAATTTGGACAAGATCGCGTTGGGTATATTGGTGTTATTACATGATTGCTGAGGTAGGCAGGATGGTACATTTGTATGGCAGGTACCAGAAGGGGAGTGGACAGACTTCCAAGTTTTTGTCCAAGATTTAGTCTAACTATACGTTTACTAAATACAAAATTTGGACAAGATCGCGTTGGGTATATTGGTGTTATTACACGATTTCTAAGGTAGGCGGGATGGTACATTTGTATGGCAGGTACCAGAAAGGGAGTTGCCAGACTTCCAAGATTTTGTATAAAACTTAGTCTGACTATACGATTACTAACTACAAAATTTGGGCAAGATCGCGTTGGGTATATTGGTGTTATTACACGATTTCTAAGGTAGGCAGGATGGTACATTTGTATGGCAGGTACCAGAAGGGGACTGGACAGACTTCCAAGTTTTTGTCCAAGATTAAGTCTAACTATACGTATACTAAAAATAACTATTCGGGTAAAATTTGGGCAAGATGTCGTCGGGTATATTGGCGTTATTACACGATTTCTAAGGTAGGCGGGATGGTACATTTGTATGGCAGGTACCAGAAGGGGAGTGGACAGACTTCCAAGTTTTTGTCCAAGATTTAGTCTAACTCTACGTATACTAAATACAAAATTTGGGCAAGATGTTGTTGGGTATATTGGTGTTATTACACGATTTCTAAGGTAGGCGGGATGGTACATTTGTATGGCAGGTACCAGAAGGGGAGTTGCCAGACTTCCAAGATTTTGTCCAAGATTTAGTCTAACTCTACGTATACTAAATACAAAATTTGGACAAGATCGCGTTGGGTATATTGGTGTTATTACATGATTGCTGAGGTAGGCAGGATGGTACATTTGTATGGCAGGTACCAGAAGGGGAGTGGACAGACTTCCAAGTTTTTGTCCAAGATTTAGTCTAACTCTACGTATACTAAATACAAAATTTGGACAAGATCGCGTTGGGTATATTGGTGTTATTACACGATTTCTAAGGTAGGCAGGATGGTACATTTGTATGACAGGTACCAGAAGGGGAGTGGACAGACTTCCAAGTTTTTGTCCAAGATTTAGTCTAACTCTACGTATACTAACTACAAAATTTAGGCAAGATGTCGTTGGGTATATTGGTGTTATTACACGATTTCTAAGGTAGGCGGGATGGTACATTTGTAAACGGGACTGGACAGACTTCCAAGTTTTTGTCCAAGATTAAGTCTAACTATACGTATACTAAAAATAACTATTCGGGTAAAATTTGGGCAAGATGTCGTCGGGTATATTGGTGTTATTACACGATTTCTAAGGTAGGCGGGATGGTACATTTGTATGGCAGGTACCAGAAGGGGAGTGGACAGACTTCCAAGTTTTTGTCCAAGATTTAGTATAACTCTACGTATACTAAATACAAAATTTGGGCAAGATGTTGTTGGGTATATTGGTGTTATTACACGATTTCTAAGGTAGGCGGGATGGTACATTTGTATGGCAGGTACCAGAAGGGGAGTTGCCAGACTTCCAAGATTTTGTCTAAAACTTAGTCTGACTATACGATTACTTGTTGGGTATATTGGTGTTATTACACGATTTCTAAGGTAGGCGGGATGGTTCATTTGTATGGCAGGTACCAGAAGGGGAGTTGCCAGACTTCCAAGATTTTGTCTAAAACTTAGTCTGACTATACGATTACTAACTACAAAATTTGGACAAGATCGCGTTGGGTATATTGGTGTTATTACACGATTTCTGAGGTAGGCAGGATGGTACATTTGTATGGCAGGTACCAAAAGGGGAGTGGACAGACTTCCACGTTTTTGTCTAAAACTTAGTCTGACTATACGATTACTAACTACAAAATTTGGACAAGATCGCGTTGGGTATATTGGTGTTATTACACGATTTCTAAGGTAGGCGGGATGGTACATTTGTATGGCAGGTACCAGAAGGGAAGTTGCCAGACTTCCAAGTTTTTGTCAAAAACTTAGTCTGACTATACGTATACTAACTACAAAATTTGGGCAAGATCGCGTTGGGTATATTGGTGTTATTACACGATTTCTAAGGTAGGCGGGATGGTACATTTGTATGGCAGGTACCAGAAGGGGAGTTGCCAGACTTCCAAGATTTTGTATAAAACTTAGTCTGACTATACGATTACTAACTACAAAATTTGGGCAAGATCGCGTTGGGTATATTGGTGTTATTACACGATTTCTAAGGTAGGCAGGATGGTACATTTGTATGGCAGGTACCAGAAGGGGAGTTGCCAGACTTCCAAGATTTTGTCCAAGATTTAGTCTAACTCTACGTATACTAAATACAAAATTTGGACAAGATCGCGTTGGGTATATTGGTGTTATTACATGATTGCTGAGGTAGGCAGGATGGTACATTTGTATGGCAGGTACCAGAAGGGGAGTGGACAGACTTCCAAGTTTTTGTCCAAGATTTAGTCTAACTCTACGTATACTAAATACAAAATTTGGGCAAGATGTTGTTGGGTATATTGGTGTTATTACACGATTTCTAAGGTAGGCGGGATGGTACATTTGTATGGCAGGTACCAGAAGGGGACTGGACAGACTTCCAAGTTTTTGTCCAAGATTTAGTCTAACTCTACGTATACTAAATACAAAATTTGGGCAAGATGTTGTTGGGTATATTGGTGTTATTACACGATTTCTAAGGTAGGCGGGATGGTACATTTGTAAACGGGACTGGACAGACTTCCAAGTTTTTGTCCAAGATTAAGTCTAACTATACGTATACTATAAATAACTATTCGGGTAAAATTTGGGCAAGATGTCGTCGGGTATATTGGCGTTATTACACGATTTCTAAGGTAGGCGGGATGGTACATTTGTATGGCAGGTACCAGAAGGGGACTGGACAGACTTCCAAGTTTTTGTCCAAGATTTAGTCTAACTCTACGTATACTAAATACAAAATTTGGGCAAGATGTTGTTGGGTATATTGGTGTTATTACACGATTTCTAAGGTAGGCGGGATGGTACATTTGTATGGCAGGTACCAGAAGGGGAGTTGCCAGACTTCCAAGATTTTGTCCAAGATTTAGTCTAACTCTACGTATACTAAATACAAAATTTGGACAAGATCGCGTTGGGTATATTGGTGTTATTACATGATTGCTGAGGTAGGCAGGATGGTACATTTGTATGGCAGGTACCAGAAGGGGAGTGGACTTAGTCTAACTATACGTTTACTAAATACAAAATTTGGACAAGATCGCGTTGGGTATATTGGTGTTATTACACGATTTCTAAGGTAGGCGGGATGGTACATTTGTATGGGAGGTACCAGAAGGGGAGTTGCCAGACTGCCAAGTTTTTGTCCAAAACATAGTGCAGTTATACCTTTACTAAATACGGAATTTGGCCAAGATCGAAGTGGGCGTATTGATATTATTACACGATTTCTAAAGTGGGCGAAATAGCAGATTTGTATGGGAGGTACCCGAATGGGTGTGGCCATATAGCCCATATGCAATCCCATAAGCAGTTTTGGGAAAATATTAAGCCATGCCAAATTTCAGAGTGATTGCTTAACTGTTTCGAAAGTTATCGTGCGTACCAGCAGGACAGACGGACGGACAGACGGACATGGCTCAAACGATTTAGAAAGTCATGAATCGAAAGTCATAAAGTGAATATTTCTAGGTGTTACACTTTTGAGCCGTATCAAATGATATATAACCTCCTACCCGTAGGGTGAGGGTATAAATATTGTATTACATGTTTTTACAAAATGAACGGAATATAAGGCAGAGTTTTTACTAGAAAATTGTATGTAGTTAAAGCTTTACTAAATATAGAATTTCGGAAAGATTCGTTGAGCGAGTTTATATAATTACACGATTTCTAAAGTGGGTACAATGGTACATTTGTATGGCAGGTACCAGAAGGGGAGTGGACAGACTTCCAAGTTTTTGTCCAAGATTTAGTCTAACTCTACGTATACTAAATACAAAATTTGGGCAAGATGTTGTTGGGTATATTGGTGTTATTACACGATTTCTAAGGTAGGCGGGATGGTTCATTTGTATGGCAGGTACCAGAAGGGGAGTTGCCAGACTTCCAAGATTTTGTCTAAAACTTAGTCTGACTATACGATTACTAACTACAAAATTTGGACAAGATCGCGTTGGGTATATTGGTGTTATTACACGATTTCTGAGGTAGGCAGGATGGTACATTTGTATGGCAGGTACCAGAAGGGGAGTGGACAGACTTCCAAGTTTTTGTCTAAAACTTAGTCTGACTATACGATTACTAACTACAAAATTTGGACAAGATCGCGTTGGGTATATTGGTGTTATTACACGATTTCTAAGGTAGGCGGGATGGTACATTTGTATGGCAGGTACCAGAAGGGAAGTTGCCAGACTTCCAAGTTTTTGTCAAAAACTTAGTCTGACTATACGTATACTAACTACAAAATTTGGGCAAGATCGCGTTGGGTATATTGGTGTTATTACACGATTTCTAAGGTAGGCAGGATGGTACATTTGTATGGCAGGTACCAGAAGGGGAGTTGCCAGACTTCCAAGATTTTGTCTAAAACTTAGTCTGACTATACGATTACTAACTACAAAATTTGGGCAAGATCGCGTTGGGTATATTGGTGTTATTACACGATTTCTAAGGTAGGCAGGATGGTACATTTGTATGGCAGGTACCAGAAGGGGACTGGACAGACTTCCAAGTTTTTGTCCAAGATTTAGTCTAACTCTACGTATACTAAATACAAAATTTGGGCAAGATGTTGTTGGGTGTATTGGTGTTATTACACGATTTCTAAGGTAGGCGGGATGGTACATTTGTATGGCAGGTACCAGAAGGGGAGTTGCCAGACTTCCAAGATTTTGTCCAAGATTTAGTCTAACTCTACGTATACTAAATACAAAATTTGGACAAGATCGCGTTGGGTATATTGGTGTTATTACATGATTGCTGAGGTAGGCAGGATGGTACATTTGTATGGCAGGTACCAGAAGGGGAGTGGACAGACTTCCAAGTTTTTGTCCAAGATTTAGTCTAACTCTACGTATACTAAATACAAAATTTGGGCAAGATGTTGTTGGGTATATTGGTGTTATTACACGATTTCTAAGGTAGGCGGGATGGTACATTTGTATGGCAGGTACCAGAAGGGGACTGGACAGACTTCCAAGTTTTTGTCCAAGATTTAGTCTAACTCTACGTATACTAAATACAAAATTTGGGCAAGATGTTGTTGGGTATATTGGTGTTATTACACGATTTCTAAGGTAGGCGGGATGGTACATTTGTATGGCAGGTACCAGAAGGGGAGTTGCCAGACTTCCAAGATTTTGTATAAAACTTAGTCTGACTATACGATTACTAACTACAAAATTTGGGCAAGATCGCGTTGGGTATATTGGTGTTATTACATGATTGCTGAGGTAGGCAGGATGGTACATTTGTATGGCAGGTACCAGAAGGGGACTGGACAGACTTCGAAGTTTTTGTCCAAGATTTAGTCTAACTCTACGTATACTAAATACAAAATTTGGGCAAGATGTTGTTGGGTATATTGGTGTTATTACACGATTTCTAAGGTAGGCGGGATGGTACATTTGTATGGCAGGTACCAGAAGGGGACTGGACAGACTTCCAAGTTTTTGTCCAAGATTTAGTCTAACTCTACGTATACTAAATACAAAATTTGGGCAAGATGTTGTTGGGTATATTGGTGTTATTACACGATTTCTAAGGTAGGCGGGATGGTACATTTGTATGGCAGGTACCAGAAGGGGAGTTGCCAGACTTCCAAGATTTTGTCCAAGATTTAGTCTAACTCTACGTATACTAAATACAAAATTTGGACAAGATCGCGTTGGGTATATTGGTGTTATTACATGATTGCTGAGGTAGGCAGGATGGTACATTTGTATGGCAGGTACCAGAAGGGGACTGGACAGACTTCCAAGTTTTTGTCCAAGATTTAGTCTAACTCTACGTATACTAAATACAAAATTTGGGCAAGATGTTGTTGGGTATATTGGTGTTATTACACGATTTCTAAGGTAGGCGGGATGGTACATTTGTATGGCAGGTACCAGAAGGGGAGTTGCCAGACTTCCAAGATTTTGTCCAAGATTTAGTCTAACTCTACGTATACTAAATACAAAATTTGGACAAGATCGCGTTGGGTATATTGGTGTTATTACATGATTGCTGAGGTAGGCAGGATGGTACATTTGTATGGCAGGTACCAGAAGGGGACTGGACAGACTTCCAAGTTTTTGTCCAAGATTAAGTCTAACTATACGTATACTATAAATAACTATTCGGGTAAAATTTGGGCAAGATGTCGTCGGGTATATTGGCGTTATTACACGATTTCTAAGGTAGGCGGGATGGTACATTTGTATGGCAGGTACCAGAAGGGGACTGGACAGACTTCCAAGTTTTTGTCCAAGATTTAGTCTAACTCTACGTATACTAAATACAAAATTTGGGCAAGATGTTGTTGGGTATATTGGTGTTATTACACGATTTCTAAGGTAGGCGGGATGGTACATTTGTATGGCAGGTACCAGAAGGGGAGTTGCCAGACTTCCAAGATTTTGTCCAAGATTTAGTCTAACTCTACGTATACTAAATACAAAATTTGGACAAGATCGCGTTGGGTATATTGGTGTTATTACATGATTGCTGAGGTAGGCAGGATGGTACATTTGTATGGCAGGTACCAGAAGGGGAGTGGACAGACTTCCAAGTTTTTGTCCAAGATTTAGTCTAACTCTACGTATACTAAATACAAAATTTGGACAAGATCGCGTTGGGTATATTGGTGTTATTACACGATTTCTAATGTAGGCAGGATGGTACATTTGTATGACAGGTACCAGAAGGGGAGTGGACAGACTTCCAAGTTTTTGTCCAAGATTTAGTCTAACTCTACGTATACTAACTACAAAATTTAGGCAAGATGTCGTTGGGTATATTGGTGTTATTACACGATTTCTAAGGTAGGCGGGATGGTACATTTGTAAACGGGACTGGACAGACTTCCAAGTTTTTGTCCAAAACTTAGTCTAACTATACGCTTACTAAATACAAAATTTGGACAAGATCGCGTTGGGTATATTTGTGTTATTACACGATTTCTAAGGTAGGCGGGATGGTACATTTGTATGGGAGGTACCAGAAGGGGACTGGACAGACTTCCAAGTTTTTGTCCAAGATTAAGTCTAACTATACGTATACTAAATACAAAATTTAGGCAAGATGTCGTTGGGTATATTGGTGTTATTACACGATTTCTAAGGTAGGCGGGATGGTACATTTGTATGGCAGGTCCCAGAAGGGGAGTTGCCAGACTTCCAAGTTTTTGTCCAAAACTTAGTCTAACTATACGTTTACTAAATACAAAATTTGGACAAGATCGCGTTGGGTATATTGGTGTTATTACACGATTTCTAAGGTAGGCAGGATGGTACATTTGTATGGCAGGTACCAGAAGGGGACTGGACAGACTTCCAAGTTTTTGTCCAAGATTAAGTCTAACTATACGTATACTAAATACAAAATTTGGGCAAGATGTCGTCGGGTATATTGGTGTTATTACACGATTTCTAAGGTAGGCGGGATTGTACATTTGTATGGCAGGTACCAGAAGGGGACTGGACAGACTTCCAAGTTTTTGTCCAAGATTAAGTCTGACTATACGTTTACTAAATACAAAATTTGGACAAGATCGCGTTGGGTATATTTGTGTTATTACACGATTTCTAAGGTAGGCGGGATGGTACATTTGTATGGGAGGTACCAGAAGGGGACTGGACAGACTTCCAAGTTTTTGTCCAAGATTAAGTCTAACTATACGTATACTAAATACAAAATTTGGGCAAGATGTCGTTGGGTATATTGGTGTTATTACACGATTTCTAAGGTAGGCGGGATGGTACATTTGTATGGCAGGTCCCAGAAGGAGTTGCCAGACTTCCAAGATTTTGTCCAAGATTTAGTCTAACTCTACGTATACTAAATACAAAATTTGGACAAGATCGCGTTGGGTATATTGGTGTTATTACATGATTGCTGAGGTAGGCAGGATGGTACATTTGTATGGCAGGTACCAGAAGGGGAGTGGACAGACTTCCAAGTTTTTGTCCAAGATTTAGTCTAACTATACGTTTACTAAATACAAAATTTGGACAAGATCGCGTTGGGTATATTGGTGTTATTACACGATTTCTAAGGTAGGCGGGATGGTACATTTGTATGGGAGGTACCAGAAGGGGACTGGACAGACTTCAAAGTTTTTGTCCAAAACTTAGTCTAACTATACGTTTACTAAATACAAAATTTGGACAAGATCGCGTTGGGTATATTGGTGTTATTACACGATTTCTAAGGTAGGCGGGATGGTACATTTGTATGGGAGGTACCAGAAGGGGAGTTGCCAGACTGCCAAGTTTTTGTCCAAAACATAGTGCAGTTATACCTTTACTAAATACGGAATTTGGCCAAGATCGAAGTGGGCGTATTGATATTATTACACGATTTCTAAAGTGGGCGAAATAGCAGATTTGTATGGGAGGTACCCGAATGGGTGTGGCCATATAGCCCATATGCAATCCCATAAGCAGTTTTGGGAAAATATTAAGCCATGCCAAATTTCAGAGTGATTGCTTAACTGTTTCGAAAGTTATCGTGCGTACCAGCAGGACAGACGGACGGACAGACGGACATGGCTCAAACGATTTAGAAAGTCATGAATCGAAAGTCATAAAGTGAATATTTCTAGGTGTTACACTTTTGAGCCGTATCAAATGATATATAACCTCCTACCCGTAGGGTGAGGGTATAAATATTGTATTACATGTTTTTACAAAATGAACGGAATATAAGGCAGAGTTTTTACTAGAAAATTGTATGTAGTTAAAGCTTTACTAAATATAGAATTTCGGAAAGATTCGTTGAGCGAGTTTATATAATTACACGATTTCTAAAGTGGGTACAATGGTACATTTGTATGGCAGGTACCAGAAGGGGAGTGGACAGACTTCCAAGTTTTTGTCCAAGATTTAGTCTAACTCTACGTATACTAAATACAAAATTTGGGCAAGATGTTGTTGGGTATATTGGTGTTATTACACGATTTCTAAGGTAGGCGGGATGGTTCATTTGTATGGCAGGTACCAGAAGGGGAGTTGCCAGACTTCCAAGATTTTGTCTAAAACTTAGTCTGACTATACGATTACTAACTACAAAATTTGGACAAGATCGCGTTGGGTATATTGGTGTTATTACACGATTTCTGAGGTAGGCAGGATGGTACATTTGTATGGCAGGTACCAGAAGGGGAGTGGACAGACTTCCAAGTTTTTGTCTAAAACTTAGTCTGACTATACGATTACTAACTACAAAATTTGGACAAGATCGCGTTGGGTATATTGGTGTTATTACACGATTTCTAAGGTAGGCGGGATGGTACATTTGTATGGCAGGTACCAGAAGGGAAGTTGCCAGACTTCCAAGTTTTTGTCCAAAACTTAGTCTAACTATACGTTTACTAAATACAAAATTTGGACAAGATCGCGTTGGGTATATTGGTGTTATTACACGATTTCTAAGGTAGGCGGGATGGTACATTTGTATGGCAGGTCCCAGAAGGAGTTGCCAGACTTCCAAGATTTTGTCCAAGATTTAGTCTAACTCTACGTATACTAAATACAAAATTTGGACAAGATCGCGTTGGGTATATTGGTGTTATTACATGATTGCTGAGGTAGGCAGGATGGTACATTTGTATGGCAGGTACCAGAAGGGGAGTGGACAGACTTCCAAGTTTTTGTCCAAGATTTAGTCTAACTATACGTTTACTAAATACAAAATTTGGACAAGATCGCGTTGGGTATATTGGTGTTATTACACGATTTCTAAGGTAGGCGGGATGGTACATTTGTATGGGAGGTACCAGAAGGGGACTGGACAGACTTCCAAGTTTTTGTCCAAAACTTAGTCTAACTATACGTTTACTAAATACAAAATTTGGACAAGATCGCGTTGGGTATATTGGTGTTATTACACGATTTCTAAGGTAGGCGGGATGGTACATTTGTATGGGAGGTACCAGAAGGGGAGTTGCCAGACTGCCAAGTTTTTGTCCAAAACATAGTGCAGTTATACCTTTACTAAATACGGAATTTGGCCAAGATCGAAGTGGGCGTATTGATATTATTACACGATTTCTAAAGTGGGCGAAATAGCAGATTTGTATGGGAGGTACCCGAATGGGTGTGGCCATATAGCCCATATGCAATCCCATAAGCAGTTTTGGGAAAATATTAAGCCATGCCAAATTTCAGAGTGATTGCTTAACTGTTTCGAAAGTTATCGTGCGTACCAGCAGGACAGACGGACGGACAGACGGACATGGCTCAAACGATTTAGAAAGTCATGAATCGAAAGTCATAAAGTGAATATTTCTAGGTGTTACACTTTTGAGCCGTATCAAATGATATATAACCTCCTACCCGTAGGGTGAGGGTATAAATATTGTATTACATGTTTTTACAAAATGAACGGAATATAAGGCAGAGTTTTTACTAGAAAATTGTATGTAGTTAAAGCTTTACTAAATATAGAATTTCGGAAAGATTCGTTGAGCGAGTTTATATAATTACACGATTTCTAAAGTGGGTACAATGGTACATTTGTATGGCAGGTACCAGAAGGGGAGTGGACAGACTTCCAAGTTTTTGTCCAAGATTTAGTCTAACTCTACGTATACTAAATACAAAATTTGGGCAAGATGTTGTTGGGTATATTGGTGTTATTACACGATTTCTAAGGTAGGCGGGATGGTTCATTTGTATGGCAGGTACCAGAAGGGGAGTTGCCAGACTTCCAAGATTTTGTCTAAAACTTAGTCTGACTATACGATTACTAACTACAAAATTTGGACAAGATCGCGTTGGGTATATTGGTGTTATTACACGATTTCTGAGGTAGGCAGGATGGTACATTTGTATGGCAGGTACCAGAAGGGGAGTGGACAGACTTCCAAGTTTTTGTCTAAAACTTAGTCTGACTATACGATTACTAACTACAAAATTTGGACAAGATCGCGTTGGGTATATTGGTGTTATTACACGATTTCTAAGGTAGGCGGGATGGTACATTTGTATGGCAGGTACCAGAAGGGAAGTTGCCAGACTTCCAAGTTTTTGTCCAAAACTTAGTCTGACTATACGTATACTAACTACAAAATTTGGGCAAGATCGCGTTGGGTATATTGGTGTTATTACACGATTTCTAAGGTAGGCGGGATGGTACATTTGTATGGCAGGTACCAGAAGGGAAGTTGCCAGACTTCCAAGTTTTTGTCCAAAACTTAGTCTGACTATACGTATACTAACTACAAAATTTGGGCAAGATCGCGTTGGGTATATTGGTGTTATTACACGATTTCTAAGGTAGGCAGGATGGTACATTTGTATGGCAGGTACCAGAAGGGGACTGGACAGACTTCCAAGTTTTTGTCCAAGATTAAGTCTAACTATACGTATACTATAAATAACTATTCGGGTAAAATTTGGGCAAGATGTCGTCGGGTATATTGGCGTTATTACACGATTTCTAAGGTAGGCGGGATGGTACATTTGTATGGCAGGTACCAGAAGGGGACTGGACAGACTTCCAAGTTTTTGTCCAAGATTTAGTCTAACTCTACGTATACTAAATACAAAATTTGGGCAAGATGTTGTTGGGTATATTGGTGTTATTACACGATTTCTAAGGTAGGCGGGATGGTACATTTGTATGGCAGGTACCAGAAGGGGAGTTGCCAGACTTCCAAGATTTTGTCCAAGATTTAGTCTAACTCTACGTATACTAAATACAAAATTTGGACAAGATCGCGTTGGGTATATTGGTGTTATTACATGATTGCTGAGGTAGGCAGGATGGTACATTTGTATGGCAGGTACCAGAAGGGGAGTGGACAGACTTCCAAGTTTTTGTCCAAGATTTAGTCTAACTCTACGTATACTAAATACAAAATTTGGACAAGATCGCGTTGGGTATATTGGTGTTATTACACGATTTCTAAGGTAGGCAGGATGGTACATTTGTATGACAGGTACCAGAAGGGGAGTGGACAGACTTCCAAGTTTTTGTCCAAGATTTAGTCTAACTCTACGTATACTAACTACAAAATTTAGGCAAGATGTCGTTGGGTATATTGGTGTTATTACACGATTTCTAAGGTAGGCGGGATGGTACATTTGTAAACGGGACTGGACAGACTTCCAAGTTTTTGTCCAAGATTAAGTCTAACTATACGTATACTAAAAATAACTATTCGGGTAAAATTTGGGCAAGATGTCGTCGGGTATATTGGTGTTATTACACGATTTCTAAGGTAGGCGGGATGGTACATTTGTATGGCAGGTACCAGAAGGGGAGTGGACAGACTTCCAAGTTTTTGTCCAAGATTTAGTATAACTCTACGTATACTAAATACAAAATTTGGGCAAGATGTTGTTGGGTATATTGGTGTTATTACACGATTTCTAAGGTAGGCGGGATGGTACATTTGTATGGCAGGTACCAGAAGGGGAGTTGCCAGACTTCCAAGATTTTGTCTAAAACTTAGTCTGACTATACGATTACTAACTACAAAATTTGGACAAGATCGCGTTGGGTATATTGGTGTTATTACACGATTTCTGAGGTAGGCAGGATGGTACATTTGTATGGCAGGTACCAGAAGGGGAGTTGCCAGACTTCCAGGTTTTTGTCCAAGATTTAGTATAACTCTACGTATACTAAATACAAAATTTGGGCAAGATGTCCTTGGGTATATTGGTGTTATTACACGATTTCTAAGGTAGGCGGGATGGTACATTTGTATGGCAGGTACCAGAAGGGGAGTTGCCAGACTTCCAAGATTTTGTCTAAAACTTAGTCTGACTATACGATTACTAACTACAAAATTTGGGCAAGATCGCGTTGGGTATATTGGTGTTATTACACGATTTCTAAGGTAGGCAGGATGGTACATTTGTATGGCAGGTACCAGAAGGGGACTGGCCAGACTTCCAAGTTTTAGTGCAAGATTAAGTCTAACTATACGTATACTAAATACATGATTGCTGAGGTAGGCAGGATGGTACATTTGTATGGCAGGTACCAGAAGGGGAGTTGCCAGACTTCCAGGTTTTTGTCTAAAACTTAGTCTAACTATACGTTTACTAACTACAAAATTTGGGCAAGATCGCGTTTTGTATATTGGTGTTATTACACGATTTCTAAGGTAGGCGGGATGGTACATTTGTATGGGAGGTACCAGAAGGGGAGTTGCCAGACTGCCAAGTTTTTGTCCAAAACATAGTGCAGTTATACCTTTACTAAATACGGAATTTGGTGAAGATCGCGTGAGTCATGTTGATAGTATTACACGGTTTATAGTGGGCGGGATGGTACATTTGTATGGCAGGTACCAGAAGGGGAGTTGCCAGACTTCCAGGTTTTTGTCTAAAACTTAGTCTAACTATACGTTTACTAACTACAAAATTTGGACAAGATCGCGTTGGGTATATTGATGTTATTACACGATTTCTAAGGTAGGCAGGATGGTACATTTGTATGGCAGGTACCAGAAGGGGAGTGGACAGACTTCCAAGTTTTTGTCCAAGATTTAGTATAACTCTACGTATACTAAATACAAAATTTGGGCAAGATGTCCTTGGGTATATTGGTGTTATTACACGATTTCTAAGGTAGGCGGGATGGTACATTTGTATGGCAGGTACCAGAAGGGGAGTTGCCAGACTTCCAAGATTTTGTCTAAAACTTAGTCTGACTATACGATTACTAACTACAAAATTTGGGCAAGATCGCGTTGGGTATATTGGTGTTATTACACGATTTCTAAGGTAGGCAGGATGGTACATTTGTATGGCAGGTACCAGAAGGGGACTGGCCAGACTTCCAAGTTTTAGTGCAAGATTAAGTCTAACTATACGTATACTAAATACAAAATTCGGGCAAGATGTCGTCGGGTATATTGGCGTTATTACACGATTTCTAAGGTAGGCGGGATGGTACATTTGTATGGCAGGTACCAGAAGGGGAGTGGACAGACTTCCAAGTTTTTGTCCAAGATTTAGTCTAACTCTACGTATACTAAATACAAAATTTGGGCAAGATGTTGTTGGGTATATTGGTGTTATTACACGATTTCTAAGGTAGGCGGGATGGTACATTTGTATGGCAGGTACCAGAAGGGGAGTTGCCAGACTTCCAAGATTTTGTCCAAGATTTAGTCTAACTCTACGTATACTAAATACAAAATTTGGACAAGATCGCGTTGGGTATATTGGTGTTATTACATGATTGCTGAGGTAGGCAGGATGGTACATTTGTATGGCAGGTACCAGAAGGGGAGTGGACAGACTTCCAAGTTTTTGTCCAAGATTTAGTCTAACTCTACGTATACTAAATACAAAATTTGGACAAGATCGCGTTGGGTATATTGGTGTTATTACACGATTTCTAAGGTAGGCAGGATGGTACATTTGTATGACAGGTACCAGAAGGGGAGTGGACAGACTTCCAAGTTTTTGTCCAAGATTTAGTCTAACTCTACGTATACTAACTACAAAATTTAGGCAAGATGTCGTTGGGTATATTGGTGTTATTACACGATTTCTAAGGTAGGCGGGATGGTACATTTGTAAACGGGACTGGACAGACTTCCAAGTTTTTGTCCAAGATTAAGTCTAACTATACGTATACTAAAAATAACTATTCGGGTAAAATTTGGGCAAGATGTCGTCGGGTATATTGGTGTTATTACACGATTTCTAAGGTAGGCGGGATGGTACATTTGTATGGCAGGTACCAGAAGTGGAGTGGACAGACTTCCATGTTTTTGTCCAAGATTTAGTATAACTCTACGTATACTAAATACAAAATTTGGGCAAGATGTCGTCGGGTATATTGGCGTTATTACACGATTTCTAAGGTAGGCGGGATGGTACATTTGTATGGCAGGTACCAGAAGGGGAGTGGACAGACTTCCAAGTTTTTGTCCAAGATTTAGTCTAACTCTACGTATACTAAATACAAAATTTGGGCAAGATGTTGTTGGGTATATTGGTGTTATTACACGATTTCTAAGGTAGGCGGGATGGTACATTTGTATGGCAGGTACCAGAAGGGGAGTTGCCAGACTTCCAAGTTTTTGTCCAAGATTTAGTCTAACTCTACGTATACTAAATACAAAATTTGGGCAAGATGTTGTTGGGTATATTGGTGTTATTACACGATGTCTAAGGTAGGCGGGATGGTACATTTGTATGGCAGGTACCAGAAGGGAAGTTGCCAGACTTCCAAGTTTTTGTCCAAAACTTAGTCTGACTATACGTATACTAACTACAAAATTTGGGCAAGATCGCTTTGGGTATATTGGTGTTATTACACGATTTCTAAGGTAGGCGGGATGGTACATTTGTATGGCAGGTACCAGAAGGGGAGTTGCCAGACTTCCAAGATTTTGTATAAAACTTAGTCTGACTATACGATTACTAACTACAAAATTTGGGCAAGATCGCGTTGGGTATATTGGTGTTATTACACGATTTCTAAGGTAGGCAGGATGGTACATTTGTATGACAGGTACCAGAAGGGGACTGGACAGACTTCCAAGTTTTTGTCCAAGATTAAGTCTAACTATACGTATACTAAAAATAACTATTCGGGTAAAATTTGGGCAAGATGTCGTCGGGTATATTGGCGTTATTACACGATTTCTAAGGTAGGCGGGATGGTACATTTGTATGGCAGGTACCAGAAGGGGAGTGGACAGACTTCCAAGTTTTTGTCCAAGATTTAGTCTAACTCTACGTATACTAAATACAAAATTTGGGCAAGATGTTGTTGGGTATATTGGTGTTATTACACGATTTCTAAGGTAGGCGGGATGGTACATTTGTATGGCAGGTACCAGAAGGGGAGTTGCCAGACTTCCAAGATTTTGTCCAAGATTTAGTCTAACTCTACGTATACTAAATACAAAATTTGGACAAGATCGCGTTGGGTATATTGGTGTTATTACATGATTGCTGAGGTAGGCAGGATGGTACATTTGTATGGCAGGTACCAGAAGGGGAGTGGACAGACTTCCAAGTTTTTGTCCAAGATTTAGTCTAACTCTACGTATACTAAATACAAAATTTGGACAAGATCGCGTTGGGTATATTGGTGTTATTACACGATTTCTAAGGTAGGCAGGATGGTACATTTGTATGACAGGTACCAGAAGGGGAGTGGACAGACTTCCAAGTTTTTGTCCAAGATTTAGTCTAACTCTACGTATACTAACTACAAAATTTAGGCAAGATGTCGTTGGGTATATTGGTGTTATTACACGATTTCTAAGGTAGGCGGGATGGTACATTTGTAAACGGGACTGGACAGACTTCCAAGTTTTTGTCCAAGATTAAGTCTAACTATACGTATACTAAAAATAACTATTCGGGTAAAATTTGGGCAAGATGTCGTCGGGTATATTGGTGTTATTACACGATTTCTAAGGTAGGCGGGATGGTACATTTGTATGGCAGGTACCAGAAGGGGAGTGGACAGACTTCCAAGTTTTTGTCCAAGATTTAGTATAACTCTACGTATACTAAATACAAAATTTGGGCAAGATGTTGTTGGGTATATTGGTGTTATTACACGATTTCTAAGGTAGGCGGGATGGTACATTTGTATGGCAGGTACCAGAAGGGGAGTTGCCAGACTTCCAAGATTTTGTCTAAAACTTAGTCTGACTATACGATTACTAACTACAAAATTTGGACAAGATCGCGTTGGGTATATTGGTGTTATTACACGATTTCTGAGGTAGGCAGGATGGTACATTTGTATGGCAGGTACCAGAAGGGGAGTGGACAGACTTCCAAGTTTTTGTCTAACACTTAGTCTGACTATACGATTACTAACTACAAAATTTGGACAAGATCGCGTTGGGTATATTGGTGTTATTACACGATTTCTGAGGTAGGCAGGATGGTACATTTGTATGGCAGGTACCAGAAGGGGAGTTGCCAGACTTCCAGGTTTTTGTCTAAAACTTAGTCTAACTATACGTTTACTAACTACAAAATTTGGGCAAGATCGCGTTTTGTATATTGGTGTTATTACACGATTTCTAAGGTAGGCGGGATGGTACATTTGTATGGGAGGTACCAGAAGGGGAGTTGCCAGACTGCCAAGTTTTTGTCCAAAACATAGTGCAGTTATACCTTTACTAAATACGGAATTTGGGGAAGATCGCGTGAGTCATGTTGATAGTATTACACGGTTTATAGTGGGCGGGATGGTACATTTGTATGGCAGGTACCAGAAGGGGAGTTGCCAGACTTCCAGCTTTTTGTCTAAAACTTAGTCTAACTATACGTTTACTAACTACAAAATTTGGACAAGATCGCGTTGGGTATATTGATGTTATTACACGATTTCTAAGGTAGGCAGGATGGTACATTTGTATGGCAGGTACCAGAAGGGGAGTGGACAGACTTCCAAGTTTTTGTCCAAGATTTAGTATAACTCTACGTATACTAAATACAAAATTTGGGCAAGATGTCCTTGGGTATATTGGTGTTATTACACGATTTCTAAGGTAGGCGGGATGGTACATTTGTATGGCAGGTACCAGAAGGGGAGTTGCCAGACTTCCAAGATTTTGTCTAAAACTTAGTCTGACTATACGATTACTAACTACAAAATTTGGGCAAGATCGCGTTGGGTATATTGGTGTTATTACACGATTTCTAAGGTAGGCAGGATGGTACATTTGTATGGCAGGTACCAGAAGGGGAGTGGGCAGACTTCCAAGTTTTTGTCCAAGATTTAGTCTAACTCTACGTATACTAAATACAAAATTTGGGCAAGATGTTGTTGGGTATATTGGTGTTATTACACGATTTCTAAGGTAGGCGGGATGGTACATTTGTATGGCAGGTACCAGAAGGGGAGTTGCCAGACTTCCAAGATTTTGTCCAAGATTTAGTCTAACTCTACGTATACTAAATACAAAATTTGGACAAGATCGCGTTGGGTATATTGGTGTTATTACACGATTTCTAAGGTAGGCAGGATGGTACATTTGTATGGCAGGTACCAGAAGGGGAGTTGCCAGACTTCCAAGATTTTGTCTAAAACTTAGTCTGACTATACGATTACTAACTACAAAATTTGGACAAGATCGCGTTGGGTATATTGGTGTTATTACACGATTTCTGAGGTAGGCAGGATGGTACATTTGTATGGCAGGTACCAGAAGGGGAGTTGCCAGACTTCCAAGTTTTTGTCTAAAACTTAGTCTAACTATACGATTACTAACTACAAAATTTGGACAAGATCGCGTTGGGTATATTGGTGTTATTACACGATTTCTAAGGTAGGCAGGATGGTACATTTGTATGGCAGGTACCAGAAGGGGACTGGACAGACTTCCAAGTTTTTGTCCAAGATTAAGTCTAACTATACGTATACTAAATACAAAATTTAGGCAAGATGTCGTTGGGTATATTGGTGTTATTACACGATTTCTAAGGTAGGCGGGATGGTACATTTGTATGGCAGGTCCCAGAAGGGGAGTTGCCAGACTTCCAAGTTTTTGTCCAAAACTTAGTCTAACTATACGTTTACTAAATACAAAATTTGGACAAGATCGCGTTGGGTATAATGGTGTTATTACACGATTTCTAAGGTAGGCAGGATGGTACATTTGTATGGCAGGTACCAGAACGGGACTGGACAGACTTCCAAGTTTTTGTCCAAGATTAAGTCTAACTATACGTATACTAAATACAAAATTTAGGCAAGATGTCGTTGGGTATATTGGTGTTATTACACGATTTCTAAGGTAGGCGGGATGGTACATTTGTATGGCAGGTACCAGAAGGGGAGTTGCCAGACTTCCAAGTTTTTGTCTAAAACTTAGTCTAACTATACGATTACTAACTACAAAATTTGGACAAGATCGCGTTGGGTATATTGGTGTTATTACACGATTTCTAAGGTAGGCAGGATGGTACATTTGTATGGCAGGTACCAGAAGGGGACTGGACAGACTTCCAAGTTTTTGTCCAAGATTAAGTCTAACTATACGTATACTAAATACAAAATTTAGGCAAGATGTCGTTGGGTATATTGGTGTTATTACACGATTTCTAAGGTAGGCGGGATGGTACATTTGTATGGGAGGTACCAGAAGGGGACTGGACAGACTTCCAAGTTTTTGTCCAAGATTAAGTCTAACTATACGTATACTAAATACAAAATTTAGGCAAGATGTCGTTGGGTATATTGGTGTTATTACACGATTTCTAAGGTAGGCGGGATGGTACATTTGTATGGCAGGTCCCAGAAGGGGAGTTGCCAGACTTCCAAGTTTTTGTCCAAAACTTAGTCTAACTATACGTTTACTAAATACAAAATTTGGACAAGATCGCGTTGGGTATATTGGTGTTATTACACGATTTCTAAGGTAGGCAGGATGGTACATTTGTATGGCAGGTACCAGAAGGGGACTGGACAGACTTCCAAGTTTTTGTCCAAGATTAAGTCTAACTATACGTATACTAAAAATAACTATTCGGGTAAAATTTGGGCAAGATGTCGTCGGGTATATTGGTGTTATTACACGATTTCTAAGGTAGGCGGGATTGTACATTTGTATGGCAGGTACCAGTAGGGGACTGGACAGACTTCCAAGTTTTTGTCCAAAACTTAGTCTAACTATACGCTTACTAAATACAAAATTTGGACAAGATCGCGTTGGGTATATTTGTGTTATTACACGATTTCTAAGGTAGGCGGGATGGTACATTTGTATGGGAGGTACCAGAAGGGGACTGGACAGACTTCCAAGTTTTTGTCCAAGATTAAGTCTAACTATACGTATACTAAATACAAAATTTAGGCAAGATGTCGTTGGGTATATTGGTGTTATTACACGATTTCTAAGGTAGGCGGGATGGTACATTTGTATGGCAGGTCCCAGAAGGGGAGTTGCCAGACTTCCAAGTTTTTGTCCAAAACTTAGTCTAACTATACGTTTACTAAATACAAAATTTGGACAAGATCGCGTTGGGTATATTGGTGTTATTACACGATTTCTAAGGTAGGCAGGATGGTACATTTGTATGGCAGGTACCAGAAGGGGACTGGACAGACTTCCAAGTTTTTGTCCAAGATTAAGTCTAACTATACGTATACTAAATACAAAATTTGGGCAAGATGTCGTCGGGTATATTGGTGTTATTACACGATTTCTAAGGTAGGCGGGATTGTACATTTGTATGGCAGGTACCAGAAGGGGACTGGACAGACTTCCAAGTTTTTGTCCAAGATTAAGTCTGACTATACGTTTACTAAATACAAAATTTGGACAAGATCGCGTTGGGTATATTTGTGTTATTACACGATTTCTAAGGTAGGCGGGATGGTACATTTGTATGGGAGGTACCAGAAGGGGACTGGACAGACTTCCAAGTTTTTGTCCAAGATTAAGTCTAACTATACGTATACTAAATACAAAATTTGGGCAAGATGTCGTTGGGTATATTGGTGTTATTACACGATTTCTAAGGTAGGCGGGATGGTACATTTGTATGGCAGGTCCCAGAAGGAGTTGCCAGACTTCCAAGATTTTGTCCAAGATTTAGTCTAACTCTACGTATACTAAATACAAAATTTGGACAAGATCGCGTTGGGTATATTGGTGTTATTACATGATTGCTGAGGTAGGCAGGATGGTACATTTGTATGGCAGGTACCAGAAGGGGAGTGGACAGACTTCCAAGTTTTTGTCCAAGATTTAGTCTAACTATACGTTTACTAAATACAAAATTTGGACAAGATCGCGTTGGGTATATTGGTGTTATTACACGATTTCTAAGGTAGGCGGGATGGTACATTTGTATGGGAGGTACCAGAAGGGGACTGGACAGACTTCCAAGTTTTTGTCCAAAACTTAGTCTAACTATACGTTTACTAAATACAAAATTTGGACAAGATCGCGTTGGGTATATTGGTGTTATTACACGATTTCTAAGGTAGGCGGGATGGTACATTTGTATGGGAGGTACCAGAAGGGGAGTTGCCAGACTGCCAAGTTTTTGTCCAAAACATAGTGCAGTTATACCTTTACTAAATACGGAATTTGGCCAAGATCGAAGTGGGCGTATTGATATTATTACACGATTTCTAAAGTGGGCGAAATAGCAGATTTGTGTGGGAGGTACCAGAATGGGTGTGGCCATATTGCCCATATGCAATCCCATAAGCAGTTTTGGGAAAATATTAAGCCATGCCAAATTTCAGAGTGATTGCTTAACTGTTTCGAAAGTTATCGTGCGTACCAGCAGGACAGACGGACGGACAGACGGACATGGCTCAAACGATTTAGAAAGTCATGAATCGAAAGTCATAAAGTGAATATTTCTAGGTGTTACACTTTTGAGCCGTATCAAATGATATATAACCTCCTACCCGTAGGGTGAGGGTATAAATATTGTATTACATGTTTTTACAAAATGAACGGAATATAAGGCAGAGTTTTTACTAGAAAATTGTATGTAGTTAAAGCTTTACTAAATATAGAATTTCGGAAAGATTCGTTGAGCGAGTTTATATAATTACACGATTTCTAAAGTGGGTACAATGGTACATTTGTATGGCAGGTACCAGAAGGGGAGTGGACAGACTTCCAAGTTTTTGTCCAAGATTTAGTCTAACTCTACGTATACTAAATACAAAATTTGGGCAAGATGTTGTTGGGTATATTGGTGTTATGACACGATTTCTAAGGTAGGCGGGATGGTTCATTTGTATGGCAGGTACCAGAAGGGGAGTTGCCAGACTTCCAAGATTTTGTCTAAAACTTAGTCTGACTATACGATTACTAACTACAAAATTTGGACAAGATCGCGTTGGGTATATTGGTGTTATTACACGATTTCTAAGGTAGGCAGGATGGTACATTTGTATGGCAGGTACCAGAAGGGGACTGGACAGACTTCCAAGTTTTTGTCCAAGATTAAGTCTAACTATACGTATACTATAAATAACTATTCGGGTAAAATTTGGGCAAGATGTCGTCGGGTATATTGGCGTTATTACACGATTTCTAAGGTAGGCGGGATGGTACATTTGTATGGCAGGTACCAGAAGGGGAGTGGACAGACTTCCAAGTTTTTGTCCAAGATTTAGTCTAACTCTACGTATACTAAATACAAAATTTGGGCAAGATGTTGTTGGGTATATTGGTGTTATTACACGATTTCTAAGGTAGGCGGGATGGTACATTTGTATGGCAGGTACCAGAAGGGAAGTTGCCAGACTTCCAAGTTTTTGTCCAAAACTTAGTCTGACTATACGTATACTAACTACAAAATTTGGGCAAGATCGCGTTGGGTATATTGGTGTTATTACACGATTTCTAAGGTAGGCGGGATGGTACATTTGTATGGCAGGTACCAGAAGGGGAGTTGCCAGACTTCCAAGATTTTGTATAAAACTTAGTCTGACTATACGATTACTAACTACAAAATTTGGGCAAGATCGCGTTGGGTATATTGGTGTTATTACACGATTTCTAAGGTAGGCAGGATGGTACATTTGTATGGCAGGTACCAGAAGGGGACTGGACAGACTTCCAAGTTTTTGTCCAAGATTAAGTCTAACTATACGTATACTATAAATAACTATTCGGGTAAAATTTGGGCAAGATGTCGTCGGGTATATTGGCGTTATTACACGATTTCTAAGGTAGGCGGGATGGTACATTTGTATGGCAGGTACCAGAAGGGGAGTGGACAGACTTCCAAGTTTTTGTCCAAGATTTAGTCTAACTCTACGTATACTAAATACAAAATTTGGGCAAGATGTTGTTGGGTATATTGGTGTTATTACACGATTTCTAAGGTAGGCGGGATGGTACATTTGTATGGCAGGTACCAGAAGGGGAGTTGCCAGACTTCCAAGATTTTGTCCAAGATTTAGTCTAACTCTACGTATACTAAATACAAAATTTGGACAAGATCGCGTTGGGTATATTGGTGTTATTACATGATTGCTGAGGTAGGCAGGATGGTACATTTGTATGGCAGGTACCAGAAGGGGAGTGGACAGACTTCCAAGTTTTTGTCCAAGATTTAGTCTAACTCGACGTATACTAAATACAAAATTTGGACAAGATCGCGTTGGGTATATTGGTGTTATTACACGATTTCTAAGGTAGGCAGGATGGTACATTTGTATGACAGGTACCAGAAGGGGAGTGGACAGACTTCCAAGTTTTTGTCCAAGATTTAGTCTAACTCTACGTATACTAACTACAAAATTTAGGCAAGATGTCGTTGGGTATATTGGTGTTATTACACGATTTCTAAGGTAGGCGGGATGGTACATTTGTAAACGGGACTGGACAGACTTCCAAGTTTTTGTCCAAGATTAAGTCTAACTATACGTATACTAAAAATAACTATTCGGGTAAAATTTGGGCAAGATGTCGTCGGGTATATTGGTGTTATTACACGATTTCTAAGGTAGGCGGGATGGTACATTTGTATGGCAGGTACCAGAAGGGGAGTGGACAGACTTCCAAGTTTTTGTCCAAGATTTAGTATAACTCTACGTATACTAAATACAAAATTTGGGCAAGATGTTGTTGGGTATATTGGTGTTATTACACGATTTCTAAGGTAGGCAGGATGGTACATTTGTATGGCAGGTACCAGAAGGGGAGTGGACAGACTTCCAAGTTTTTGTCCAAGATTTAGTATAACTCTACGTATACTAAATACAAAATTTGGGCAAGATGTCCTTGGGTATATTGGTGTTATTACACGATTTCTAAGGTAGGCGGGATGGTACATTTGTATGGGAGGTACCAGAAGGGGAGTTGCCAGACTGCCAAGTTTTTGTCCAAAACATAGTGCAGTTATACCTTTACTAAATACGGAATTTGGGGAAGATCGCGTGAGTCATGTTGATAGTATTACACGGTTTATAGTGGGCGGGATGGTACATTTGTATGGCAGGTACCAGAAGGGGAGTTGCCAGACTTCCAGGTTTTTGTCTAAAACTTAGTCTAACTATACGTTTACTAACTACAAAATTTGGACAAGATCGCGTTGGGTATATTGGTGTTATTACACGATTTCTAAGGTAGGCAGGATGGTACATTTGTATGACAGGTACCAGAAGGGGAGTGGACAGACTTCCAAGTTTTTGTCCAAGATTTAGTCTAACTCTACGTATACTAACTACAAAATTTAGGCAAGATGTCGTTGGGTATATTGGTGTTATTACACGATTTCTAAGGTAGGCGGGATGGTACATTTGTAAACGGGACTGGACAGACTTCCAAGTTTTTGTCCAAGATTAAGTCTAACTATACGTATACTAAAAATAACTATTCGGGTAAAATTTGGGCAAGATGTCGTCGGGTATATTGGTGTTATTACACGATTTCTAAGGTAGGCGGGATGGTACATTTGTATGGCAGGTACCAGAAGGGGAGTGGACAGACTTCCAAGTTTTTGTCCAAGATTTAGTATAACTCTACGTATACTAAATACAAAATTTGGGCAAGATGTTGTTGGGTATATTGGTGTTATTACACGATTTCTAAGGTAGGCGGGATGGTACATTTGTATGGCAGGTACCAGAAGGGGAGTTGCCAGACTTCCAAGATTTTGTCTAAAACTTAGTCTGACTATACGATTACTAACTACAAAATTTGGACAAGATCGCGTTGGGTATATTGGTGTTATTACACGATTTCTGAGGTAGGCAGGATGGTACATTTGTATGGCAGGTACCAGAAGGGGAGTGGACAGACTTCCAAGTTTTTGTCTAAAACTTAGTCTGACTATACGATTACTAACTACAAAATTTGGACAAGATCGCGTTGGGTATATTGGTGTTATTACACGATTTCTGAGGTAGGCGGGATGGTACATTTGTATGGCAGGTACCAGAAGGGGAGTGGACAGACTTCCAAGTTTTGGTCCAAGATTTAGTCTAACTCTACGTATACTAAATACAAAATTTGGGCAAGATGTTGTTGGGTATATTGGTGTTATTACACGATTTCTAAGGTAGGCAGGATGGTACATTTGTATGGCAGGTACCAGAAGGGGAGTGGACAGACTTCCAAGTTTTTGTCCAAGATTTAGTATAACTCTACGTATACTAAATACAAAATTTGGGCAAGATGTCCTTGGGTATATTGGTGTTATTACACGATTTCTAAGGTAGGCGGGATGGTACATTTGTATGGGAGGTACCAGAAGGGGAGTTGCCAGACTGCCAAGTTTTTGTCCAAAACATAGTGCAGTTATACCTTTACTAAATACGGAATTTGGGGAAGATCGCGTGAGTCATGTTGATAGTATTACACGGTTTATAGTGGGCGGGATGGTACATTTGTATGGCAGGTACCAGAAGGGGAGTTGCCAGACTTCCAGGTTTTTGTCTAAAACTTAGTCTAACTATACGTTTACTAACTACAAAATTTGGACAAGATCGCGTTGGGTATATTGATGTTATTACACGATTTCTAAGGTAGGCAGGATGGTACATTTGTATGGCAGGTACCAGAAGGGGAGTGGACAGACTTCCAAGTTTTTGTCCAAGATTTAGTATAACTCTACGTATACTAAATACAAAATTTGGGCAAGATGTCCTTGGGTATATTGGTGTTATTACACGATTTCTAAGGTAGGCGGGATGGTACATTTGTATGGCAGGTACCAGAAGGGGAGTTGCCAGACTTCCAAGATTTTGTCTAAAACTTAGTCTGACTATACGATTACTAACTACAAAATTTGGGCAAGATCGCGTTGGGTATATTGGTGTTATTACACGATTTCTAAGGTAGGCAGGATGGTACATTTGTATGGCAGGTACCAGAAGGGTACTGGCCAGACTTCCAAGTTTTAGTGCAAGATTAAGTCTAACTATACGTATACTAAATACAAAATTCGGGCAAGATGTCGTCGGGTATATTGGCGTTATTACACGATTTCTAAGGTAGGCGGGATGGTACATTTGTATGGCAGGTACCAGAAGGGGAGTGGACAGACTTCCAAGTTTTTGTCCAAGATTTAGTCTAACTCTACGTATACTAAATACAAAATTTGGGCAAGATGTTGTTGGGTATATTGGTGTTATTACACGATTTCTAAGGTAGGCGGGATGGTACATTTGTATGGCAGGTACCAGAAGGGGAGTTGCCAGACTTCCAAGATTTTGTCCAAGATTTAGTCTAACTCTACGTATACTAAATACAAAATTTGGACAAGATCGCGTTGGGTATATTGGTGTTATTACATGATTGCTGAGGTAGGCAGGATGGTACATTTGTATGGCAGGTACCAGAAGGGGAGTGGACAGACTTCCAAGTTTTTGTCCAAGATTTAGTCTAACTCTACGTATACTAAATACAAAATTTGGACAAGATCGCGTTGGGTATATTGGTGTTATTACACGATTTCTAAGGTAGGCAGGATGGTACATTTGTATGACAGGTACCAGAAGGGGAGTGGACAGACTTCCAAGTTTTTGTCCAAGATTTAGTCTAACTCTACGTATACTAACTACAAAATTTAGGCAAGATGTCGTTGGGTATATTGGTGTTATTACACGATTTCTAAGGTAGGCGGGATGGTACATTTGTAAACGGGACTGGACAGACTTCCAAGTTTTTGTCCAAGATTAAGTCTAACTATACGTATACTAAAAATAACTATTCGGGTAAAATTTGGGCAAGATGTCGTCGGGTATATTGGTGTTATTACACGATTTCTAAGGTAGGCGGGATGGTACATTTGTATGGCAGGTACCAGAAGTGGAGTGGACAGACTTCCAAGTTTTTGTCCAAGATTTAGTATAACTCTACGTATACTAAATACAAAATTTGGGCAAGATGTCGTCGGGTATATTGGCGTTATTACACGATTTCTAAGGTAGGCGGGATGGTACATTTGTATGGCAGGTACCAGAAGGGGAGTGGACAGACTTCCAAGTTTTTGTCCAAGATTTAGTCTAACTCTACGTATACTAAATACAAAATTTGGGCAAGATGTTGTTGGGTATATTGGTGTTATTACACGATTTCTAAGGTAGGCGGGATGGTACATTTGTATGGCAGGTACCAGAAGGGGAGTTGCCAGACTTCCAAGTTTTTGTCCAAGATTTAGTCTAACTCTACGTATACTAAATACAAAATTTGGGCAAGACGTTGTTGGGTATATTGGTGTTATTACACGATGTCTAAGGTAGGCGGGATGGTACATTTGTATGGCAGGTACCAGAAGGGAAGTTGCCAGACTTCCAAGTTTTTGTCCAAAACTTAGTCTGACTATACGTATACTAACTACAAAATTTGGGCAAGATCGCTTTGGGTATATTGGTGTTATTACACGATTTCTAAGGTAGGCGGGATGGTACATTTGTATGGCAGGTACCAGAAGGGGAGTTGCCAGACTTCCAAGATTTTGTATAAAACTTAGTCTGACTATACGATTACTAACTACAAAATTTGGGCAAGATCGCGTTGGGTATATTGGTGTTATTACACGATTTCTAAGGTAGGCAGGATGGTACATTTGTATGGCAGGTACCAGAAGGGGACTGGACAGACTTCCAAGTTTTTGTCCAAGATTAAGTCTAACTATACGTATACTAAAAATAACTATTCGGGTAAAATTTGGGCAAGATGTCGTCGGGTATATTGGCGTTATTACACGATTTCTAAGGTAGGCGGGATGGTACATTTGTATGGCAGGTACCAGAAGGGGAGTGGACAGACTTCCAAGTTTTTGTCCAAGATTTAGTCTAACTCTACGTATACTAAATACAAAATTTGGGCAAGATGTTGTTGGGTATATTGGTGTTATTACACGATTTCTAAGGTAGGCGGGATGGTACATTTGTATGGCAGGTACCAGAAGGGGAGTTGCCAGACTTCCAAGTTTTTGTCCAAGATTTAGTCTAACTCTACGTATACTAAATACAAAATTTGGACAAGATCGCGTTGGGTATATTGGTGTTATTACACGATTTCTAAGGTAGGCAGGATGGTACATTTGTATGACAGGAACCAGAAGGGGAGTGGACAGACTTCCAAGTTTTTGTCCAAGATTTAGTCTAACTCTACGTATACTAACTACAAAACTTAGGCAAGATGTCGTTGGGTATATTGGTGTTATTACACGATTTCTAAGGTAGGCGGGATGGTACATTTGTAAACGGGACTGGACAGACTTCCAAGTTTTTGTCCAAGATTAAGTCTAACTATACGTATACTAAAAATAACTATTCGGGTAAAATTTGGGCAAGATGTCGTCGGGTATATTGGTGTTATTACACGATTTCTAAGGTAGGCGGGATGGTACATTTGTATGGCAGGTACCAGAAGGGGAGTGGACAGACTTCCAAGTTTTTGTCCAAGATTTAGTATAACTCTACGTATACTAAATACAAAATTTGGGCAAGATGTTGTTGGGTATATTGGTGTTATTACACGATTTCTAAGGTAGGCGGGATGGTACATTTGTATGGCAGGTACCAGAAGGGGAGTTGCCAGACTTCCAAGATTTTGTCTAAAACTTAGTCTGACTATACGATTACTAACTACAAAATTTGGACAAGATCGCGTTGGGTATATTGGTGTTATTACACGATTTCTGAGGTAGGCAGGATGGTACATTTGTATGGCAGGTACCAGAAGGGGAGTGGACAGACTTCCAAGTTTTTGTCTAAAACTTAGTCTGACTATACGATTACTAACTACAAAATTTGGACAAGATCGCGTTGGGTATATTGGTGTTATTACACGATTTCTGAGGTAGGCAGGATGGTACATTTGTATGGCAGGTACCAGAAGGGGAGTTGCCAGACTTCCAGGTTTTTGTCTAAAACTTAGTCTAACTATACGTTTACTAACTACAAAATTTGGGCAAGATCGCGTTGGGTATATTGGTGTTATTACACGATTTCTAAGGTAGGCGGGATGGTACATTTGTATGGGAGGTACCAGAAGGGGAGTTGCCAGACTGCCAAGTTTTTGTCCAAAACATAGTGCAGTTATACCTTTACTAAATACGGAATTTGGGGAAGATCGCGTGAGTCATGTTGATAGTATTACACGGTTTATAGTGGGCGGGATGGTACATTTGTATGGCAGGTACCAGAAGGGGAGTTGCCAGACTTCCAGCTTTTTGTCTAAAACTTAGTCTAACTATACGTTTACTAACTACAAAATTTGGACAAGATCGCGTTGGGTATATTGATGTTATTACACGATTTCTAAGGTAGGCAGGATGGTACATTTGTATGGCAGGTACCAGAAGGGGAGTGGACAGACTTCCAAGTTTTTGTCCAAGATTTAGTATAACTCTACGTATACTAAATACAAAATTTGGGCAAGATGTCCTTGGGTATATTGGTGTTATTACACGATTTCTAAGGTAGGCGGGATGGTACATTTGTATGGCAGGTACCAGAAGGGGAGTTGCCAGACTTCCAAGATTTTGTCTAAAACTTAGTCTGACTATACGATTACTAACTACAAAATTTGGGCAAGATCGCGTTGGGTATATTGGTGTTATTACACGATTTCTAAGGTAGGCAGGATGGTACATTTGTATGGCAGGTACCAGAAGGGGACTGGCCAGACTTCCAAGTTTTAGTCCAAGATTAAGTCTAACTATACGTATACTAAATACAAAATTCGGGCAAGATGTCGTCGGGTATATTGGCGTTATTACACGATTTCTAAGGTAGGCGGGATGGTACATTTGTATGGCAGGTACCAGAAGGGGAGTTGCCAGACTTCCAAGATTTTGTCTAAAACTTAGTCTGACTATACGATTACTAACTACAAAATTTGGGCAAGATCGCGTTGGGTATATTGGTGTTATTACACGATTTCTAAGGTAGGCAGGATGGTACATTTGTATGGCAGGTACCAGAAGGGGACTGGCCAGACTTCCAAGTTTTTGTCCAAGATTTAGTATAACTCTACGTATACTAAATACAAAATTTGGGCAAGATGTCCTTGGGTATATTGGTGTTATTACACGATTTCTAAGGTAGGCGGGATGGTACATTTGTATGGCAGGTACCAGAAGGGGAGTTGCCAGACTTCCAAGATTTTGTCTAAAACTTAGTCTGACTATACGATTACTAACTACAAAATTTGGGCAAGATCGCGTTGGGTATATTGGTGTTATTACACGATTTCTAAGGTAGGCAGGATGGTACATTTGTATGGCAGGTACCAGAAGGGGACTGGCCAGACTTCCAAGTTTTAGTCCAAGATTAAGTCTAACTATACGTATACTAAATACAAAATTCGGGCAAGATGTCGTCGGGTATATTGGCGTTATTACACGATTTCTAAGGTAGGCGGGATGGTACATTTGTATGGCAGGTACCAGAAGGGGAGTGGACAGACTTCCAAGTTTTTGTCCAAGATTTAGTCTAACTCTACGTATACTAAATACAAAATTTGGGCAAGATGTCGTCGGGTATATTGGTGTTATTACACGATTTCTAAGGTAGGCGGGATGGTACATTTGTATGGCAGGTACCAGAAGTGGAGTGGACAGACTTCCAAGTTTTTGTCCAAGATTTAGTATAACTCTACGTATACTAAATACAAAATTTGGGCAAGATGTCGTCGGGTATATTGGCGTTATTACACGATTTCTAAGGTAGGCGGGATGGTACATTTGTATGGCAGGTACCAGAAGGGGAGTGGACAGACTTCCAAGTTTTTGTCCAAGATTTAGTCTAACTCTACGTATACTAAATACAAAATTTGGGCAAGATGTTGTTGGGTATATTGGTGTTATTACACGATTTCTAAGGTAGGCGGGATGGTACATTTGTATGGCAGGTACCAGAAGGGGAGTTGCCAGACTTCCAAGTTTTTGTCCAAGATTTAGTCTAACTCTACGTATACTAAATACAAAATTTGGGCAAGACGTTGTTGGGTATATTGGTGTTATTACACGATGTCTAAGGTAGGCGGGATGGTACATTTGTATGGCAGGTACCAGAAGGGAAGTTGCCAGACTTCCAAGTTTTTGTCCAAAACTTAGTCTGACTATACGTATACTAACTACAAAATTTGGGCAAGATCGCTTTGGGTATATTGGTGTTATTACACGATTTCTAAGGTAGGCGGGATGGTACATTTGTATGGCAGGTACCAGAAGGGGAGTTGCCAGACTTCCAAGATTTTGTATAAAACTTAGTCTGACTATACGATTACTAACTACAAAATTTGGGCAAGATCGCGTTGGGTATATTGGTGTTATTACACGATTTCTAAGGTAGGCAGGATGGTACATTTGTATGGCAGGTACCAGAAGGGGACTGGACAGACTTCCAAGTTTTTGTCCAAGATTAAGTCTAACTATACGTATACTAAAAATAACTATTCGGGTAAAATTTGGGCAAGATGTCGTCGGGTATATTGGCGTTATTACACGATTTCTAAGGTAGGCGGGATGGTACATTTGTATGGCAGGTACCAGAAGGGGAGTGGACAGACTTCCAAGTTTTTGTCCAAGATTTAGTCTAACTCTACGTATACTAAATACAAAATTTGGGCAAGATGTTGTTGGGTATATTGGTGTTATTACACGATTTCTAAGGTAGGCGGGATGGTACATTTGTATGGCAGGTACCAGAAGGGGAGTTGCCAGACTTCCAAGTTTTTGTCCAAGATTTAGTCTAACTCTACGTATACTAAATACAAAATTTGGACAAGATCGCGTTGGGTATATTGGTGTTATTACACGATTTCTAAGGTAGGCAGGATGGTACATTTGTATGACAGGAACCAGAAGGGGAGTGGACAGACTTCCAAGTTTTTGTCCAAGATTTAGTCTAACTCTACGTATACTAACTACAAAACTTAGGCAAGATGTCGTTGGGTATATTGGTGTTATTACACGATTTCTAAGGTAGGCGGGATGGTACATTTGTAAACGGGACTGGACAGACTTCCAAGTTTTTGTCCAAGATTAAGTCTAACTATACGTATACTAAAAATAACTATTCGGGTAAAATTTGGGCAAGATGTCGTCGGGTATATTGGTGTTATTACACGATTTCTAAGGTAGGCGGGATGGTACATTTGTATGGCAGGTACCAGAAGGGGAGTGGACAGACTTCCAAGTTTTTGTCCAAGATTTAGTATAACTCTACGTATACTAAATACAAAATTTGGGCAAGATGTTGTTGGGTATATTGGTGTTATTACACGATTTCTAAGGTAGGCGGGATGGTACATTTGTATGGCAGGTACCAGAAGGGGAGTTGCCAGACTTCCAAGATTTTGTCTAAAACTTAGTCTGACTATACGATTACTAACTACAAAATTTGGACAAGATCGCGTTGGGTATATTGGTGTTATTACACGATTTCTGAGGTAGGCAGGATGGTACATTTGTATGGCAGGTACCAGAAGGGGAGTGGACAGACTTCCAAGTTTTTGTCTAAAACTTAGTCTGACTATACGATTACTAACTACAAAATTTGGACAAGATCGCGTTGGGTATATTGGTGTTATTACACGATTTCTGAGGTAGGCAGGATGGTACATTTGTATGGCAGGTACCAGAAGGGGAGTTGCCAGACTTCCAGGTTTTTGTCTAAAACTTAGTCTAACTATACGTTTACTAACTACAAAATTTGGGCAAGATCGCGTTTTGTATATTGGTGTTATTACACGATTTCTAAGGTAGGCGGGATGGTACATTTGTATGGGAGGTACCAGAAGGGGAGTTGCCAGACTGCCAAGTTTTTGTCCAAAACATAGTGCAGTTATACCTTTACTAAATACGGAATTTGGGGAAGATCGCGTGAGTCATGTTGATAGTATTACACGGTTTATAGTGGGCGGGATGGTACATTTGTATGGCAGGTACCAGAAGGGGAGTTGCCAGACTTCCAGCTTTTTGTCTAAAACTTAGTCTAACTATACGTTTACTAACTACAAAATTTGGACAAGATCGCGTTGGGTATATTGATGTTATTACACGATTTCTAAGGTAGGCAGGATGGTACATTTGTATGGCAGGTACCAGAAGGGGAGTGGACAGACTTCCAAGTTTTTGTCCAAGATTTAGTATAACTCTACGTATACTAAATACAAAATTTGGGCAAGATGTCCTTGGGTATATTGGTGTTATTACACGATTTCTAAGGTAGGCGGGATGGTACATTTGTATGGCAGGTACCAGAAGGGGAGTTGCCAGACTTCCAAGATTTTGTCTAAAACTTAGTCTGACTATACGATTACTAACTACAAAATTTGGGCAAGATCGCGTTGGGTATATTGGTGTTATTACACGATTTCTAAGGTAGGCAGGATGGTACATTTGTATGGCAGGTACCAGAAGGGGACTGGCCAGACTTCCAAGTTTTAGTCCAAGATTAAGTCTAACTATACGTATACTAAATACAAAATTCGGGCAAGATGTCGTCGGGTATATTGGCGTTATTACACGATTTCTAAGGTAGGCGGGATGGTACATTTGTATGGCAGGTACCAGAAGGGGAGTGGACAGACTTCCAAGTTTTTGTCCAAGATTTAGTCTAACTCTACGTATACTAAATACAAAATTTGGGCAAGATGTTGTTGGGTATATTGGTGTTATTACACGATTTCTAAGGTAGGCGGGATGGTACATTTGTATGGCAGGTACCAGAAGGGGAGTTGCCAGACTTCCAAGATTTTGTCCAAGATTTAGTCTAACTCTACGTATACTAAATACAAAATTTGGACAAGATCGCGTTGGGTATATTGGTGTTATTACATGATTGCTGAGGTAGGCAGGATGGTACATTTGTATGGCAGGTACCAGAAGGGGAGTGGACAGACTTCCAAGTTTTTGTCCAAGATTTAGTCTAACTCTACGTATACTAAATACAAAATTTGGACAAGATCGCGTTGGGTATATTGGTGTTATTACACGATTTCTAAGGTAGGCAGGATGGTACATTTGTATGACAGGTACCAGAAGGGGAGTGGACAGACTTCCAAGTTTTTGTCCAAGATTTAGTCTAACTCTACGTATACTAACTACAAAATTTAGGCAAGATGTCGTTGGGTATATTGGTGTTATTACACGATTTCTAAGGTAGGCGGGATGGTACATTTGTAAACGGGACTGGACAGACTTCCAAGTTTTTGTCCAAGATTAAGTCTAACTATACGTATACTAAAAATAACTATTCGGGTAAAATTTGGGCAAGATGTCGTCGGGTATATTGGTGTTATTACACGATTTCTAAGGTAGGCGGGATGGTACATTTGTATGGCAGGTACCAGAAGTGGAGTGGACAGACTTCCAAGTTTTTGTCCAAGATTTAGTATAACTCTACGTATACTAAATACAAAATTTGGGCAAGATGTCGTCGGGTATATTGGCGTTATTACACGATTTCTAAGGTAGGCGGGATGGTACATTTGTATGGCAGGTACCAGAAGGGGAGTGGACAGACTTCCAAGTTTTTGTCCAAGATTTAGTCTAACTCTACGTATACTAAATACAAAATTTGGGCAAGATGTTGTTGGGTATATTGGTGTTATTACACGATTTCTAAGGTAGGCGGGATGGTACATTTGTATGGCAGGTACCAAAAGGGGAGTTGCCAGACTTCCAAGTTTTTGTCCAAGATTTAGTCTAACTCTACGTATACTAAATACAAAATTTGGGCAAGATGTTGTTGGGTATATTGGTGTTATTACACGATTTCTAAGGTAGGCGGGATGGTTCATTTGTATGGCAGGTACCAGAAGGGGAGTTGCCAGACTTCCAAGATTTTGTCTAAAACTTAGTCTGACTATACGATTACTAACTACAAAATTTGGACAAGATCGCGTTGGGTATATTGGTGTTATTACACGATTTCTGAGGTAGGCAGGATGGTACATTTGTATGGCAGGTACCAGAAGGGGAGTGGACAGACTTCCAAGTTTTTGTCTAAAACTTAGTCTGACTATACGATTACTAACTACAAAATTTGGACAAGATCGCGTTGGGTATATTGGTGTTATTACACGATTTCTAAGGTAGGCGGGATGGTACATTTGTATGGCAGGTACCAGAAGGGAAGTTGCCAGACTTCCAAGTTTTTGTCCAAAACTTAGTCTGACTATACGTATACTAAATACAAAATTTGGGCAAGATGTCCTTGGGTATATTGGTGTTATTACACGATTTCTAAGGTAGGCGGGATGGTACATTTGTATGGCAGGTACCAGAAGGGGAGTTGCCAGACTTCCAAGATTTTGTCTAAAACTTAGTCTGACTATACGATTACTAACTACAAAATTTGGGCAAGATCGCGTTGGGTATATTGGTGTTATTACACGATTTCTAAGGTAGGCAGGATGGTACATTTGTATGGCAGGTACCAGAAGGGGACTGGCCAGACTTCCAAGTTTTAGTCCAAGATTAAGTCTAACTATACGTATACTAAATACAAAATTCGGGCAAGATGTCGTCGGGTATATTGGCGTTATTACACGATTTCTAAGGTAGGCGGGATGGTACATTTGTATGGCAGGTACCAGAAGGGGAGTGGACAGACTTCCAAGTTTTTGTCCAAGATTTAGTCTAACTCTACGTATACTAAATACAAAATTTGGGCAAGATGTTGTTGGGTATATTGGTGTTATTACACGATTTCTAAGGTAGGCGGGATGGTACATTTGTATGGCAGGTACCAGAAGGGGAGTTGCCAGACTTCCAAGATTTTGTCCAAGATTTAGTCTAACTCTACGTATACTAAATACAAAATTTGGACAAGATCGCGTTGGGTATATTGGTGTTATTACATGATTGCTGAGGTAGGCAGGATGGTACATTTGTATGGCAGGTACCAGAAGGGGAGTGGACAGACTTCCAAGTTTTTGTCCAAGATTTAGTCTAACTCTACGTATACTAAATACAAAATTTGGACAAGATCGCGTTGGGTATATTGGTGTTATTACACGATTTCTAAGGTAGGCAGGATGGTACATTTGTATGACAGGTACCAGAAGGGGAGTGGACAGACTTCCAAGTTTTTGTCCAAGATTTAGTCTAACTCTACGTATACTAACTACAAAATTTAGGCAAGATGTCGTTGGGTATATTGGTGTTATTACACGATTTCTAAGGTAGGCGGGATGGTACATTTGTAAACGGGACTGGACAGACTTCCAAGTTTTTGTCCAAGATTAAGTCTAACTATACGTATACTAAAAATAACTATTCGGGTAAAATTTGGGCAAGATGTCGTCGGGTATATTGGTGTTATTACACGATTTCTAAGGTAGGCGGGATGGTACATTTGTATGGCAGGTACCAGAAGTGGAGTGGACAGACTTCCAAGTTTTTGTCCAAGATTTAGTATAACTCTACGTATACTAAATACAAAATTTGGGCAAGATGTCGTCGGGTATATTGGCGTTATTACACGATTTCTAAGGTAGGCGGGATGGTACATTTGTATGGCAGGTACCAGAAGGGGAGTGGACAGACTTCCAAGTTTTTGTCCAAGATTTAGTCTAACTCTACGTATACTAAATACAAAATTTGGGCAAGATGTTGTTGGGTATATTGGTGTTATTACACGATTTCTGAGGTAGGCAGGATGGTACATTTGTATGGCAGGTACCAGAAGGGGAGTGGACAGACTTCCAAGTTTTTGTCTAAAACTTAGTCTGACTATACGATTACTAACTACAAAATTTGGACAAGATCGCGTTGGGTATATTGGTGTTATTACACGATTTCTGAGGTAGGCAGGATGGTACATTTGTATGGCAGGTACCAGAAGGGGAGTTGCCAGACTTCCAGGTTTTTGTCTAAAACTTAGTCTAACTATACGTTTACTAACTACAAAATTTGGGCAAGATCGCGTTTTGTATATTGGTGTTATTACACGATTTCTAAGGTAGGCGGGATGGTACATTTGTATGGGAGGTACCAGAAGGGGAGTTGCCAGACTGCCAAGTTTTTGTCCAAAACATAGTGCAGTTATACCTTTACTAAATACGGAATTTGGGGAAGATCGCGTGAGTCATGTTGATAGTATTACACGGTTTATAGTGGGCGGGATGGTACATTTGTATGGCAGGTACCAGAAGGGGAGTTGCCAGACTTCCAGCTTTTTGTCTAAAACTTAGTCTAACTATACGTTTACTAACTACAAAATTTGGACAAGATCGCGTTGGGTATATTGATGTTATTACACGATTTCTAAGGTAGGCAGGATGGTACATTTGTATGGCAGGTACCAGAAGGGGAGTGGACAGACTTCCAAGTTTTTGTCCAAGATTTAGTATAACTCTACGTATACTAAATACAAAATTTGGGCAAGATGTCCTTGGGTATATTGGTGTTATTACACGATTTCTAAGGTAGGCGGGATGGTACATTTGTATGGCAGGTACCAGAAGGGGAGTTGCCAGACTTCCAAGATTTTGTCTAAAACTTAGTCTGACTATACGATTACTAACTACAAAATTTGGGCAAGATCGCGTTGGGTATATTGGTGTTATTACACGATTTCTAAGGTAGGCAGGATGGTACATTTGTATGGCAGGTACCAGAAGGGGACTGGCCAGACTTCCAAGTTTTAGTCCAAGATTAAGTCTAACTATACGTATACTAAATACAAAATTCGGGCAAGATGTCGTCGGGTATATTGGCGTTATTACACGATTTCTAAGGTAGGCGGGATGGTACATTTGTATGGCAGGTACCAGAAGGGGAGTGGACAGACTTCCAAGTTTTTGTCCAAGATTTAGTCTAACTCTACGTATACTAAATACAAAATTTGGGCAAGATGTTGTTGGGTATATTGGTGTTATTACACGATTTCTAAGGTAGGCGGGATGGTACATTTGTATGGCAGGTACCAGAAGGGGAGTTGCCAGACTTCCAAGATTTTGTCCAAGATTTAGTCTAACTCTACGTATACTAAATACAAAATTTGGACAAGATCGCGTTGGGTATATTGGTGTTATTACATGATTGCTGAGGTAGGCAGGATGGTACATTTGTATGGCAGGTACCAGAAGGGGAGTGGACAGACTTCCAAGTTTTTGTCCAAGATTTAGTCTAACTCTACGTATACTAAATACAAAATTTGGACAAGATCGCGTTGGGTATATTGGTGTTATTACACGATTTCTAAGGTAGGCAGGATGGTACATTTGTATGACAGGTACCAGAAGGGGAGTGGACAGACTTCCAAGTTTTTGTCCAAGATTTAGTCTAACTCTACGTATACTAACTACAAAATTTAGGCAAGATGTCGTTGGGTATATTGGTGTTATTACACGATTTCTAAGGTAGGCGGGATGGTACATTTGTAAACGGGACTGGACAGACTTCCAAGTTTTTGTCCAAGATTAAGTCTAACTATACGTATACTAAAAATAACTATTCGGGTAAAATTTGGGCAAGATGTCGTCGGGTATATTGGTGTTATTACACGATTTCTAAGGTAGGCGGGATGGTACATTTGTATGGCAGGTACCAGAAGTGGAGTGGACAGACTTCCAAGTTTTTGTCCAAGATTTAGTATAACTCTACGTATACTAAATACAAAATTTGGGCAAGATGTCGTCGGGTATATTGGCGTTATTACACGATTTCTAAGGTAGGCGGGATGGTACATTTGTATGGCAGGTACCAGAAGGGGAGTGGACAGACTTCCAAGTTTTTGTCCAAGATTTAGTCTAACTCTACGTATACTAAATACAAAATTTGGGCAAGATGTTGTTGGGTATATTGGTGTTATTACACGATTTCTAAGGTAGGCGGGATGGTACATTTGTATGGCAGGTACCAAAAGGGGAGTTGCCAGACTTCCAAGTTTTTGTCCAAGATTTAGTCTAACTCTACGTATACTAAATACAAAATTTGGGCAAGATGTTGTTGGGTATATTGGTGTTATTACACGATTTCTAAGGTAGGCGGGATGGTTCATTTGTATGGCAGGTACCAGAAGGGGAGTTGCCAGACTTCCAAGATTTTGTCTAAAACTTAGTCTGACTATACGATTACTAACTACAAAATTTGGACAAGATCGCGTTGGGTATATTGGTGTTATTACACGATTTCTGAGGTAGGCAGGATGGTACATTTGTATGGCAGGTACCAGAAGGGGAGTGGACAGACTTCCAAGTTTTTGTCTAAAACTTAGTCTGACTATACGATTACTAACTACAAAATTTGGACAAGATCGCGTTGGGTATATTGGTGTTATTACACGATTTCTAAGGTAGGCGGGATGGTACATTTGTATGGCAGGTACCAGAAGGGAAGTTGCCAGACTTCCAAGTTTTTGTCCAAAACTTAGTCTGACTATACGTATACTAAATACAAAATTTGGGCAAGATGTCCTTGGGTATATTGGTGTTATTACACGATTTCTAAGGTAGGCGGGATGGTACATTTGTATGGCAGGTACCAGAAGGGGAGTTGCCAGACTTCCAAGATTTTGTCTAAAACTTAGTCTGACTATACGATTACTAACTACAAAATTTGGGCAAGATCGCGTTGGGTATATTGGTGTTATTACACGATTTCTAAGGTAGGCAGGATGGTACATTTGTATGGCAGGTACCAGAAGGGGACTGGCCAGACTTCCAAGTTTTAGTCCAAGATTAAGTCTAACTATACGTATACTAAATACAAAATTCGGGCAAGATGTCGTCGGGTATATTGGCGTTATTACACGATTTCTAAGGTAGGCGGGATGGTACATTTGTATGGCAGGTACCAGAAGGGGAGTGGACAGACTTCCAAGTTTTTGTCCAAGATTTAGTCTAACTCTACGTATACTAAATACAAAATTTGGGCAAGATGTTGTTGGGTATATTGGTGTTATTACACGATTTCTAAGGTAGGCGGGATGGTACATTTGTATGGCAGGTACCAGAAGGGGAGTTGCCAGACTTCCAAGATTTTGTCCAAGATTTAGTCTAACTCTACGTATACTAAATACAAAATTTGGACAAGATCGCGTTGGGTATATTGGTGTTATTACATGATTGCTGAGGTAGGCAGGATGGTACATTTGTATGGCAGGTACCAGAAGGGGAGTGGACAGACTTCCAAGTTTTTGTCCAAGATTTAGTCTAACTCTACGTATACTAAATACAAAATTTGGACAAGATCGCGTTGGGTATATTGGTGTTATTACACGATTTCTAAGGTAGGCAGGATGGTACATTTGTATGACAGGTACCAGAAGGGGAGTGGACAGACTTCCAAGTTTTTGTCCAAGATTTAGTCTAACTCTACGTATACTAACTACAAAATTTAGGCAAGATGTCGTTGGGTATATTGGTGTTATTACACGATTTCTAAGGTAGGCGGGATGGTACATTTGTAAACGGGACTGGACAGACTTCCAAGTTTTTGTCCAAGATTAAGTCTAACTATACGTATACTAAAAATAACTATTCGGGTAAAATTTGGGCAAGATGTCGTCGGGTATATTGGTGTTATTACACGATTTCTAAGGTAGGCGGGATGGTACATTTGTATGGCAGGTACCAGAAGTGGAGTGGACAGACTTCCAAGTTTTTGTCCAAGATTTAGTATAACTCTACGTATACTAAATACAAAATTTGGGCAAGATGTCGTCGGGTATATTGGCGTTATTACACGATTTCTAAGGTAGGCGGGATGGTACATTTGTATGGCAGGTACCAGAAGGGGAGTGGACAGACTTCCAAGTTTTTGTCCAAGATTTAGTCTAACTCTACGTATACTAAATACAAAATTTGGGCAAGATGTTGTTGGGTATATTGGTGTTATTACACGATTTCTAAGGTAGGCGGGATGGTACATTTGTATGGCAGGTACCAAAAGGGGAGTTGCCAGACTTCCAAGTTTTTGTCCAAGATTTAGTCTAACTCTACGTATACTAAATACAAAATTTGGGCAAGATGTTGTTGGGTATATTGGTGTTATTACACGATTTCTAAGGTAGGCGGGATGGTTCATTTGTATGGCAGGTACCAGAAGGGGAGTTGCCAGACTTCCAAGATTTTGTCTAAAACTTAGTCTGACTATACGATTACTAACTACAAAATTTGGACAAGATCGCGTTGGGTATATTGGTGTTATTACACGATTTCTGAGGTAGGCAGGATGGTACATTTGTATGGCAGGTACCAGAAGGGGAGTGGACAGACTTCCAAGTTTTTGTCTAAAACTTAGTCTGACTATACGATTACTAACTACAAAATTTGGACAAGATCGCGTTGGGTATATTGGTGTTATTACACGATTTCTAAGGTAGGCGGGATGGTACATTTGTATGGCAGGTACCAGAAGGGAAGTTGCCAGACTTCCAAGTTTTTGTCCAAAACTTAGTCTGACTATACGTATACTAACTACAAAATTTGGGCAAGATCGCTTTGGGTATATTGGTGTTATTACACGATTTCTAAGGTAGGCGGATGGTACATTTGTATGGCAGGTACCAGAAGGGGAGTTGCCAGTCTTCCAAGATTTTGTCTAAAACTTAGTCTGACTATACGATTACTAACTGCAAAATTTGGGCAAGATCGCGTTGGGTATATTGGTGTTATTACACGATTTCTAAGGTAGGCAGGATGGTACATTTGTATGGCAGGTACCAGAAGGGGAGTGGACAGACTTCCAAGTTTTTGTCCAAGATTTAGTATAACTCTACGTATACTAAATACAAAATTTGGGCAAGATGTCCTTGGGTATATTGGTGTTATTACACGATTTCTAAGGTAGGCGGGATGGTACATTTGTATGGCAGGTACCAGAAGGGGAGTTGCCAGACTTCCAAGATTTTGTCTAAAACTTAGTCTGACTATACGATTACTAACTGCAAAATTTGGGCAAGATCGCGTTGGGTATATTGGTGTTATTACACGATTTCTAAGGTAGGCAGGATGGTACATTTGTATGGCAGGTACCAGAAGGGGACTGGCCAGACTTCCAAGTTTTAGTCCAAGATTAAGTCTAACTATACGTATACTAAATACAAAATTCGGGCAAGATGTCGTCGGGTATATTGGCGTTATTACACGATTTCTAAGGTAGGCGGGATGGTACATTTGTATGGCAGGTACCAGAAGGGGAGTTGCCAGACTTCAAAGATTTTGTCCAAGATTTAGTCTAACTCTACGTATACTAAATACAAAATTTGGACAAGATCGCGTTGGGTATATTGGTGTTATTACATGATTGCTGAGGTAGGCAGGATGGTACATTTGTATGGCAGGTACCAGAAGGGGAGTTGCCAGACTTCCAAGATTTTGTCTAAAACTTAGTCTGACTATACGATTACTAACTGCAAAATTTGGGCAAGATCGCGTTGGGTATATTGGTGTTATTACACGATTTCTAAGGTAGGCAGGATGGTACATTTGTATGGCAGGTACCAGAAGGGGACTGGCCAGACTTCCAAGTTTTAGTCCAAGATTTAGTCTAACTCTACGTATACTAAATACAAAATTTGGGCAAGATGTTGTTGGGTATATTGGTGTTATTACACGATTTCTAAGGTAGGCGGGATGGTACATTTGTATGGCAGGTACCAGAAGGGGACTGGCCAGACTTCCAAGTTTTAGTCCAAGATTTAGTCTAACTCTACGTATACTAAATACAAAATTTGGGCAAGATGTTGTTGGGTATATTGGTGTTATTACACGATTTCTAAGGTAGGCGGGATGGTACATTTGTATGGCAGGTACCAGAAGGGGAGTTGCCAGACTCCCAAGATTTTGTCTAAAACTTAGTCTGACTATACGATTACTAACTGCAAAATTTGGGCAAGATCGCGTTGGGTATATTGGTGTTATTACACGATTTCTAAGGTAGGCAGGATGGTACATTTGTATGGCAGGTACCAGAAGGGGACTGGCCAGACTTCCAAGTTTTAGTCCAAGATTTAGTCTAACTCTACGTATACTAAATACAAAATTTGGGCAAGATGTTGTTGGGTATATTGGTGTTATTACACGATTTCTAAGGTAGGCGGGATGGTACATTTGTATGGCAGGTACCAGAAGGGGAGTTGCCAGACTTCCAAGATTTTGTCCAAGATTTAGTCTAACTCTACGTATACTAAATACAAAATTTGGACAAGATCGCGTTGGGTATATTGGTGTTATTACATGATTGCTGAGGTAGGCAGGATGGTACATTTGTATGGCAGGTACCAGAAGGGGAGTGGACAGACTTCCAAGTTTTTGTCCAAGATTTAGTATAACTCTACGTATACTAAATACAAAATTTGGGCAAGATCGCGTTTTGTATATTGGTGTTATTACACGATTTCTAAGGTAGGCGGGATGGTACATTTGTATGGGAGGTACCAGAAGGGGAGTGGACAGACTTCCAAGTTTTTGTCTAAAACTTAGTCTGACTATACGATTACTAACTACAAAATTTGGACAAGATCGCGTTGGGTATATTGGTGTTATTACACGATTTCTGAGGTAGGCAGGATGGTACATTTGTATGGCAGGTACCAGAAGGGGAGTTGCCAGACTTCCAGGTTTTTGTCTAAAACTTAGTCTAACTATACGTTTACTAACTACAAAATTTGGGCAAGATCGCGTTTTGTATATTGGTGTTATTACACGATTTCTAAGGTAGGCGGGATGGTACATTTGTATGGGAGGTACCAGAAGGGGAGTTGCCAGACTGCCAAGTTTTTGTCCAAGATTTAGTCTAACTCTACGTATACTAAATACAAAATTTGGACAAGATCGCGTTGGGTATATTGGTGTTATTACATGATTGCTGAGGTAGGCAGGATGGTACATTTGTATGGCAGGTACCAGAAGGGGAGTGGACAGACTTCCAAGTTTTTGTCCAAGATTTAGTATAACTCTACGTATACTAAATACAAAATTTGGGCAAGATCGCGTTTTGTATATTGGTGTTATTACACGATTTCTAAGGTAGGCGGGATGGTACATTTGTATGGGAGGTACCAGAAGGGGAGTGGACAGACTTCCAAGTTTTTGTCTAAAACTTAGTCTGACTATACGATTACTAACTACAAAATTTGGACAAGATCGCGTTGGGTATATTGGTGTTATTACACGATTTCTAAGGTAGGCGGGATGGTACATTTGTATGGCAGGTACCAGAAGGGAAGTTGCCAGACTTCCAAGTTTTTGTCCAAAACTTAGTCTGACTATACGTATACTAACTACAAAATTTGGGCAAGATCGCTTTGGGTATATTGGTGTTATTACACGATTTCTAAGGTAGGCGGATGGTACATTTGTATGGCAGGTACCAGAAGGGGAGTTGCCAGTCTTCCAAGATTTTGTCTAAAACTTAGTCTGACTATACGATTACTAACTGCAAAATTTGGGCAAGATCGCGTTGGGTATATTGGTGTTATTACACGATTTCTAAGGTAGGCAGGATGGTACATTTGTATGGCAGGTACCAGAAGGGGAGTGGACAGACTTCCAAGTTTTTGTCCAAGATTTAGTATAACTCTACGTATACTAAATACAAAATTTGGGCAAGATGTCCTTGGGTATATTGGTGTTATTACACGATTTCTAAGGTAGGCGGGATGGTACATTTGTATGGCAGGTACCAGAAGGGGAGTTGCCAGACTTCCAAGATTTTGTCTAAAACTTAGTCTGACTATACGATTACTAACTGCAAAATTTGGGCAAGATCGCGTTGGGTATATTGGTGTTATTACACGATTTCTAAGGTAGGCAGGATGGTACATTTGTATGGCAGGTACCAGAAGGGGACTGGCCAGACTTCCAAGTTTTAGTCCAAGATTAAGTCTAACTATACGTATACTAAATACAAAATTCGGGCAAGATGTCGTCGGGTATATTGGCGTTATTACACGATTTCTAAGGTAGGCGGGATGGTACATTTGTATGGCAGGTACCAGAAGGGGAGTTGCCAGACTTCAAAGATTTTGTCCAAGATTTAGTCTAACTCTACGTATACTAAATACAAAATTTGGACAAGATCGCGTTGGGTATATTGGTGTTATTACATGATTGCTGAGGTAGGCAGGATGGTACATTTGTATGGCAGGTACCAGAAGGGGAGTTGCCAGACTTCCAAGATTTTGTCTAAAACTTAGTCTGACTATACGATTACTAACTGCAAAATTTGGGCAAGATCGCGTTGGGTATATTGGTGTTATTACACGATTTCTAAGGTAGGCAGGATGGTACATTTGTATGGCAGGTACCAGAAGGGGACTGGCCAGACTTCCAAGTTTTAGTCCAAGATTTAGTCTAACTCTACGTATACTAAATACAAAATTTGGGCAAGATGTTGTTGGGTATATTGGTGTTATTACACGATTTCTAAGGTAGGCGGGATGGTACATTTGTATGGCAGGTACCAGAAGGGGACTGGCCAGACTTCCAAGTTTTAGTCCAAGATTTAGTCTAACTCTACGTATACTAAATACAAAATTTGGGCAAGATGTTGTTGGGTATATTGGTGTTATTACACGATTTCTAAGGTAGGCGGGATGGTACATTTGTATGGCAGGTACCAGAAGGGGAGTTGCCAGACTCCCAAGATTTTGTCTAAAACTTAGTCTGACTATACGATTACTAACTGCAAAATTTGGGCAAGATCGCGTTGGGTATATTGGTGTTATTACACGATTTCTAAGGTAGGCAGGATGGTACATTTGTATGGCAGGTACCAGAAGGGGACTGGCCAGACTTCCAAGTTTTAGTCCAAGATTTAGTCTAACTCTACGTATACTAAATACAAAATTTGGGCAAGATGTTGTTGGGTATATTGGTGTTATTACACGATTTCTAAGGTAGGCGGGATGGTACATTTGTATGGCAGGTACCAGAAGGGGAGTTGCCAGACTTCCAAGATTTTGTCCAAGATTTAGTCTAACTCTACGTATACTAAATACAAAATTTGGACAAGATCGCGTTGGGTATATTGGTGTTATTACATGATTGCTGAGGTAGGCAGGATGGTACATTTGTATGGCAGGTACCAGAAGGGGAGTGGACAGACTTCCAAGTTTTTGTCCAAGATTTAGTATAACTCTACGTATACTAAATACAAAATTTGGGCAAGATCGCGTTTTGTATATTGGTGTTATTACACGATTTCTAAGGTAGGCGGGATGGTACATTTGTATGGGAGGTACCAGAAGGGGAGTGGACAGACTTCCAAGTTTTTGTCTAAAACTTAGTCTGACTATACGATTACTAACTACAAAATTTGGACAAGATCGCGTTGGGTATATTGGTGTTATTACACGATTTCTGAGGTAGGCAGGATGGTACATTTGTATGGCAGGTACCAGAAGGGGAGTTGCCAGACTTCCAGGTTTTTGTCTAAAACTTAGTCTAACTATACGTTTACTAACTACAAAATTTGGGCAAGATCGCGTTTTGTATATTGGTGTTATTACACGATTTCTAAGGTAGGCGGGATGGTACATTTGTATGGGAGGTACCAGAAGGGGAGTTGCCAGACTGCCAAGTTTTTGTCCAAAACATAGTGCAGTTATACCTTTACTAAATACGGAATTTGGGGAAGATCGCGTGAGTCATGTTGATAGTATTACACGGTTTATAGTGGGCGGGATGGTACATTTGTATGGCAGGTACCAGAAGGGGAGTTGCCAGACTTCCAGGTTTTTGTCTAAAACTTAGTCTAACTATACGTTTACTAACTACAAAATTTGGACAAGATCGCGTTGGGTATATTGATGTTATTACACGATTTCTAAGGTAGGCAGGATGGTACATTTGTATGTCAGGTACCAGAAGGGGAGTGGACAGACTTCCAAGTTTTTGTCCAAGATTTAGTATAACTCTACGTATACTAAATACAAAATTTGGGCAAGATGTCCTTGGGTATATTGGTGTTATTACACGATTTCTAAGGTAGGCGGGATGGTACATTTGTATGGCAGGTACCAGAAAGGGAGTTGCCAGACTTCCAAGATTTTGTCTAAAACTTAGTCTGACTATACGATTACTAACTACAAAATTTGGGCAAGATCGCGTTGGGTATATTGGTGTTATTACACGATTTCTAAGGTAGGCAGGATGGTACATTTGTATGGCAGGTACCAGAAGGGGACTGGCCAGACTTCCAAGTTTTAGTCCAAGATTAAGTCTAACTATACGTATACTAAATACAAAATTCGGGCAAGATGTCGTCGGGTATATTGGTGTTATTACACGATTTCTAAGGTAGGCGGGATGGTACATTTGTATGGGAGGTACCAGAAGGGGAGTTGCCAGACTTCCAAGTTTTTGTCCAAAACTTAGTCTGACTATACGTTTACTAAATACGAAATTTAGACAAGATCGCGTTGGGTGTATTTGTGTTATTACACGATTTCTAAGGTAGGCGGGATGGTACATTTGTATGGGAGGTACCAGAAGGGGAGTTGCCAGACTTCCAAGTTTTTGTCTAAAACTTAGTCTAACTATACGATTACTAACTACAAAATTTGGGCAAGATCGCGTTGGGTATATTGGTGTTATTACACGATTTCTAAGGTAGGCAGGATGGTACATTTGTATGGCAGGTACCAGAAGGGGACTGGACAGACTTCCAAGTTTTTGTCCAAGATTAAGTCTAACTATACGTATACTAAAAATAACTATTCGGGTAAAATTTGGGCAAGATGTCGTCGGGTATATTGGCGTTATTACACGATTTCTAAGGTAGGCGGGATGGTACATTTGTATGGCAGGTACCAGAAGGGGAGTGGACAGACTTCCAAGTTTTTGTCCAAGATTTAGTCTAACTCTACGTATACTAAATACAAAATTTGGGCAAGATGTTGTTGGGTATATTGGTGTTATTACACGATTTCTAAGGTAGGCGGGATGGTACATTAGTATGGCAGGTACCAGAAGGGGAGTTGCCAGACTTCCAAGATTTTGTCTAAAACTTAGTCTGACTATACGATTACTAACTACAAAATTTGGACAAGATCGCGTTGGGTATATTGGTGTTATTACACGATTTCTGAGGTAGGCAGGATGGTACATTTGTATGGCAGGTACCAGAAGGGGAGTGGACAGACTTCCAAGTTTTTGTCTAAAACTTAGTCTGACTATACGATTACTAACTACAAAATTTGGACAAGATCGCGTTGGGTATATTGGTGTTATTACACGATTTCTGAGGTAGGCAGGATGGTACATTTGTATGGCAGGTACCAGAAGGGGAGTTGCCAGACTTCCAGGTTTTTGTCTAAAACTTAGTCTAACTATACGTTTACTAACTACAAAATTTGGGCAAGATCGCGTTTTGTATATTGGTGTTATTACACGATTTCTAAGGTAGGCGGGATGGTACATTTGTATGGGAGGTACCAGAAGGGGAGTTGCCAGACTGCCAAGTTTTTGTCCAAAACATAGTGCAGTTATACCTTTACTAAATACGGAATTTGGGGAAGATCGCGTGAGTCATGTTGATAGTATTACACGGTTTATAGTGGGCGGGATGGTACATTTGTATGGCAGGTACCAGAAGGGGAGTTGCCAGACTTCCAGGTTTTTGTCTAAAACTTAGTCTAACTATACGTTTACTAACTACAAAATTTGGACAAGATCGCGTTGGGTATATTGATGTTATTACACGATTTCTAAGGTAGGCAGGATGGTACATTTGTATGGCAGGTACCAGAAGGGGAGTGGACAGACTTCCAAGTTTTTGTCCAAGATTTAGTATAACTCTACGTATACTAAATACAAAATTTGGGCAAGATGTCCTTGGGTATATTGGTGTTATTACACGATTTCTAAGGTAGGCGGGATGGTACATTTGTATGGCAGGTACCAGAAGGGGAGTTGCCAGACTTCCAAGATTTTGTCTAAAACTTAGTCTGACTATACGATTACTAACTACAAAATTTGGGCAAGATCGCGTTGGGTATATTGGTGTTATTACACGATGTCTAAGGTAGGCAGGATGGTACATTTGTATGGCAGGTACCAGAAGGGGACTGGCCAGACTTCCAAGTTTTAGTCCAAGATTAAGTCTAACTATACGTATACTAAATACAAAATTCGGGCAAGATGTCGTCGGGTATATTGGTGTTATTACACGATTTCTAAGGTAGGCGGGATGGTACATTTGTATGGGAGGTACCAGAAGGGGAGTTGCCAGACTGCCAAGTTTTTGTCCAACACATAATGCAGTTATACCTTTACTAAATACGGAATTTGGGGAAGATCGCGTGAGTCATGTTGATAGTATTATACGGTTTATAGGGGGCGGGATGGTACATTTGTATGGCAGGTACCAGAAGGGGAGTTGCCAGACTTCCAAGTTTTTGTCCAAAACTTAGTCTGACTATACGTTTACTAAATACAAAATTTAGACAAGATCGCGTTGGGTGTATTTGTGTTATTATACGATTTCTAAGGTAGGCGGGATGGTACATTAGTATGGCAGGTACCAGAAGGGGAGTTGCCAGACTTCCAAGATTTTGTCTAAAACTTAGTCTGACTATACGATTACTAACTACAAAATTTGGACAAGATCGCGTTGGGTATATTGGTGTTATTACATGATTGCTGAGGTAGGCAGGATGGTTCATTTGTATGGCAGGTACCAGAAGGGGAGTGGACAGACTTCCAAGTTTTTGTCGAAGATTTAGTCTAACTCTACGTATACTAACTACAAAATTTGGGCAAGATCGCGTTGGGTATATTGGTGTTATTACACGATTTCTAAGGTAGGCGGGATGGTACATTTGTATGGCAGGTACCAGAAGGGGAGTTGCCAGACTTCCAAGATTTTGTCTAAAACTTAGTCTGACTATTCGATTACTAACTACAAAATTTGGACAAGATCGCGTTGGGTATATTGGTGTTATTACACGATTTCTAAGGTAGGCAGGATGGTACATTTGTATGGCAGGTACCAGAAGGGGACTGGACAGACTTCCAAGTTTTTGTCCAAGATTAAGTCTAACTATACGTATACTAAAAATAACTATTCGGGTAAAATTTGGGCAAGATGTCGTCGGGTATATTGGCGTTATTACACGATTTCTAAGGTAGGCGGGATGGTACATTTGTATGGCAGGTACCAGAAGGGGAGTGGACAGACTTCCAAGTTTTTGTCCAAGATTTAGTCTAACTCTACGTATACTAAATACAAAATTTGGGCAAGATGTCCTTGGGTATATTGGTGTTATTACACGATTTCTAAGGTAGGCGGGATGGTACATTTGTATGACAGGTACCAGAAGGGGAGTTGCCAGACTTCCAAGATTTTGTCTAAAACTTAGTCTGACTATACGATTACTAACTACAAAATTTGGGCAAGATCGCGTTGGGTATATTGGTGTTATTACACGATTTCTAAGGTAGGCGGGATGGTACATTTGTATGGCAGGTACCAGAAGGGGAGTTGCCAGACTTCCAAGATTTTGTCTAAAACTTAGTCTGACTATACGATTACTAACTACAAAATTTGGACAAGATCGCGTTGGGTATATTGGTGTTATTACACGATTTCTAAGGTAGGCAGGATGGTACATTTGTATGACAGGTACCAGAAGGGGAGTGGACAGACTTCCAAGTTTTTGTCCAAGATTTAGTATAACTCTACGTATACTAAATACAAAATTTGGGCAAGATGTCCTTGGGTATATTGGTGTTATTACACGATTTCTAAGGTAGGCGGGATGGTACATTTGTATGACAGGTACCAGAAGGGGAGTTGCCAGACTTCCAAGATTTTGTCTAAAACTTAGTCTGACTATACGATTACTAACTACAAAATTTGGACAAGATCGCGTTGGGTATATTGGTGTTATTACACGATTTCTAAGGTAGGCAGGATGGTACATTTGTATGACAGGTACCAGAAGGGGAGTGGACAGACTTCCAAGTTTTTGTCCAAGATTTAGTATAACTCTACGTATACTAAATACAAAATTTGGGCAAGATGTCCTTGGGTATATTGGTGTTATTACACGATTTCTAAGGTAGGCGGGATGGTACATTTGTATGGCAGGTACCAGAAGGGGAGTTGCCAGACTTCCAAGATTTTGTCTAAAACTTAGTCTGACTATACGATTACTAACTACAAAATTTGGACAAGATCGCGTTGGGTATATTGGTGTTATTACACGATTTCTAAGGTAGGCAGGATGGTACATTTGTATGGCAGGTACCAGAAGGGGAGTGGACAGACTTCCAAGTTTTTGTCCAAGATTTAGTATAACTCTACGTATACTAAATACAAAATTTGGGCAAGATGTCCTTGGGTATATTGGTGTTATTACACGATTTCTAAGGTAGGCGGGATGGTACATTTGTATGGCAGGTACCAGAAGGGGAGTGGACAGACTTCCAAGTTTTTGTCCAAGATTTAGTATAACTCTACGTATACTAAATACAAAATTTGGGCAAGATGTCCTTGGGTATATTGGTGTTATTACACGATTTCTAAGGTAGGCGGGATGGTACATTTGTATGGCAGGTACCAGAAGGGGAGTTGCCAGACTTCCAAGATTTTGTCTAAAACTTAGTCTGACTATACGATTACTAACTACAAAATTTGGACAAGATCGCGTTGGGTATATTGGTGTTATTACACGATTTCTAAGGTAGGCAGGATGGTACATTTGTATGACAGGTACCAGAAGGGGAGTGGACAGACTTCCAAGTTTTTGTCCAAGATTTAGTCTAACTCTACGTATACTAACTACAAAATTTGGGCAAGATCGCGTTGGGTATATTGGTGTTATTACACGATTTCTAAGGTAGGCAGGATGGTACATTTGTATGGCAGGTACCAGAAGGGGACTGGACAGACTTCCAAGTTTTTGTCCAAGATTAAGTCTAACTATACGTATACTAAATACAAAATTCGGGCAAGATGTCGTCGGGTATATTGGTGTTATTACACGATTTCTAAGGTAGACGGGATGGTACATTTGTATGGAAGGTACCAGAAGGGGACTGGACAGACTTCCAAGTTTTTGTCCAAGATTAAGTCTAACTATACGTATACTAAAAATAACTATTCGGGTAAAATTTGGGCAAGATGTCGTCGGGTATATTGGTGTTATTACACGATTTCTAAGGTAGGCGGGAGGGTACATTTGTATGGCAGGTACCAGAAGGGGACTGGACAGACTTCCAAGTTTTTGTCCAAGATTAAGTCTAACTATACGTATACTAAAAATAACTATTCGGGTAAAATTTGGGCAAGATGTCGTCGGGTATATTGGTGTTATTACACGATTTCTAAGGTAGGCGGGAGGGTACATTTGTATGGCAGGTACCAGAAGGGGAGTGGACAGACTTCCAAGTTTTTGTCCAAGATTTAGTCTAACTCTACGTATACTAAATACAAAATTTGGACAAGATCGCGTTGGGTATATTGGTGTTATTACACGATTTCTAAGGTAGGCAGGATGGTACATTTGTATGGCAGGTACCAGAAGGGGAGTTGCCAGACTTCCAAGTTTTTGTCCAAAACTTAGTCTGACTATACGTTTACTAAATACAAAATTTAGACAAGATCGCGTTGGGTATATTGGTGTTATTACACGATTTCTAAGGTAGGCGGGATGGTACATTTGTATGGCAGGTACCAGAAGGGGACTGGACAGACTTCCAAGTTTTTGTCCAAGATTAAGTCTAACTATACGTATACTAAAAATAACTATTCGGGTAAAATTTGGGCAAGATGTCGTCGGGTATATTGGTGTTATTACACGATTTCTAAGGTAGGCGGGAGGGTACATTTGTATGGCAGGTACCAGAAGGGGAGTGGACAGACTTCCAAGTTTTTGTCCAAGATTTAGTCTAACTCTACGTATACTAAATACAAAATTTGGACAAGATCGCGTTGGGTATATTGGTGTTATTACACGATTTCTAAGGTAGGCAGGATGGTACATTTGTATGGCAGGTACCAGAAGGGGAGTGGACAGACTTCCAAGTTTTTGTCCAAGATTTAGTCTAACTCTACGTATACTAACTACAAAATTTGGGCAAGATGTCCTTGGGTATATTGGTGTTATTACACGATTTCTAAGGTAGGCGGGATGGTACATTTGTATGGGAGGTACCAGAAGGGGAATTGCCAGACTGCCAAGTTTTTGTCTAAAACTTAGTCTAACTATACGATTATTAACTACAAAATTTGGGCAAGATCGCGTTTTGTACATTGGTGTTATTACACGATTTCTAAGGTAGGCGGGATGGTACATTTGAATGGGAGGTACCAGAAGGGGAGTTGCCAGACTGCCAAGTTTTTGTCCAAAACATAGTGCAGTTATATATATGTATATATTTGTATATTGGTGTTATTACACGATTTCTAAGGTAGGCGGGATGGTACATTTGTATGGCAGGTACCAGAAGGGGAGTTGCCAGACTTCCAAGATTTTGTCTAAAACTTAGTCTGACTATACGATTACTAACTACAAAATTTGGACAAGATCGCGTTGGGTATATTGGTGTTATTACATGATTGCTGAGGTAGGCAGGATGGTACATTTGTATGGCAGGTACCAGAAGGGGAGTGGACAGACTTCCAAGTTTTTGTCCAAGATTTAGTCTAACTCTACGTATACTAAATACAAAATTTGGACAAGATCGCGTTTTGTATATTGGTGTTATTACACGATTTCTAAGGTAGGCAGGATGGTACATTTGTATGACAGGTACCAGAAGGGGAGTGGACAGACTTCCAAGTTCTTGTCCAAGATTTAGTCTAACTCTACGTATACTAACTACAAAATTTGGGCAAGATCGCGTTGGGTATATTGGTGTTATTACACGATTTCTAAGGTAGGCGGGATGGTACATTTGTATGGCAGGTACCAGAAGGGGAGTTGCCAGACTTCCAAGATTTTGTCTAAAACTTAGTCTGACTATACGATTACTAACTACAAAATTTGGACAAGATCGCGTTGGGTATATTGGTGTTATTACACGATTTCTAAGGTAGGCAGGATGGTACATTTGTATGGCAGGTACCAGAAGGGGACTGGACAGACTTCCAAGTTTTTGTCCAAGATTAAGTCTAACTATACGTATACTAAAAATAACTATTCGGGTAAAATTTGGGCAAGATGTCGTCGGGTATATTGGCGTTATTACACGATTTCCAAGGTAGGCGGGATGGTACATTTGTATGGCAGGTACCAGAAGGGGAGTGGACAGACTTCCAAGATTTTGTCTAAAACTTAGTCTGACTATACGATTACTAACTACAAAATTTGGGCAAGATCGCGTTGGGTATATTGGTGTTATTACACGATTTCTAAGGTAGGCGGGATGGTACATTTGTATGGCAGGTACCAGAAGGGGAGTTGCCAGACTTTCAAGATTTTGTCTAAAACTTAGTCTGACTATACGATTACTAACTACAAAATTTGGGCAAGATGTCGTCGGGTATATTGGCGTTATTACACGATTTCCAAGGTAGGCGGGATGGTACATTTGTATGGCAGGTACCAGAAGGGGAGTGGACAGACTTCCAAGTTTTTGTCCAAGATTTAGTCTAACTCTACGTATACTAAATACAAAATTTGGGCAAGATGTCCTTGGGTATATTGGTGTTATTACACGATTTCTAAGGTAGGCGGGATGGTACATTTGTATGGCAGGTACCAGAAGGGGAGTTGCCAGACTTCCAAGATTTTGTCTAAAACTTAGTCTGACTATACGATTACTAACTACAAAATTTGGGCAAGATCGCGTTGGGTATATTGGTGTTATTACACGATTTCTAAGGTAGGCAGGATGGTACATTTGTATGACAGGTACCAGAAGGGGAGTGGACAGACTTCCAAGTTTTTGTCCAAGATTTAGTATAACTCTACGTATACTAAATACAAAATTTGGGCAAGATGTCTTTGGGTATATTGGTGTTATTACACGATTTCTAAGGTAGGCGGGATGGTACATTTGTATGACAGGTACCAGAAGGGGAGTTGCCAGACTTCCAAGATTTTGTCTAAAACTTAGTCTGACTATACGATTACTAACTACAAAATTTGGACAAGATCGCGTTGGGTATATTGGTGTTATTACACGATTTCTAAGGTAGGCAGGATGGTACATTTGTATGACAGGTACCAGAAGGGGAGTGGACAGACTTCCAAGTTTTTGTCCAAGATTTAGTATAACTCTACGTATACTAAATACAAAATTTGGGCAAGATGTCCTTGGGTATATTGGTGTTATTACACGATTTCTAAGGTAGGCGGGATGGTACATTTGTATGGCAGGTACCAGAAGGGGAGTGGACAGACTTCCAAGATTTTGTCCAAGATTAAGTCTAACTATACGTATACTAAAAATAACTATTCGGGTAAAATTTGGGCAAGATGTCGTCGGGTATATTGGCGTTATTACACGATTTCCAAGGTAGGCGGGATGGTACATTTGTATGGCAGGTACCAGAAGGGGAGTGGACAGACTTCCAAGATTTTGTCTAAAACTTAGTCTGACTATACGATTACTAACTACAAAATTTGGGCAAGATCGCGTTGGGTATATTGGTGTTATTACACGATTTCTAAGGTAGGCAGGATGGTACATTTGTATGACAGGTACCAGAAGGGGAGTGGACAGACTTCCAAGTTTTTGTCCAAGATTTAGTATAACTCTACGTATACTAAATACAAAATTTGGGCAAGATGTCTTTGGGTATATTGGTGTTATTACACGATTTCTAAGGTAGGCGGGATGGTACATTTGTATGACAGGTACCAGAAGGGGAGTTGCCAGACTTCCAAGATTTTGTCTAAAACTTAGTCTGACTATACGATTACTAACTACAAAATTTGGACAAGATCGCGTTGGGTATATTGGTGTTATTACACGATTTCTAAGGTAGGCAGGATGGTACATTTGTATGACAGGTACCAGAAGGGGAGTGGACAGACTTCCAAGTTTTTGTCCAAGATTTAGTATAACTCTACGTATACTAAATACAAAATTTGGGCAAGATGTCCTTGGGTATATTGGTGTTATTACACGATTTCTAAGGTAGGCGGGATGGTACATTTGTATGGCAGGTACCAGAAGGGGAGTGGACAGACTTCCAAGATTTTGTCCAAGATTAAGTCTAACTATACGTATACTAAAAATAACTATTCGGGTAAAATTTGGGCAAGATGTCGTCGGGTATATTGGCGTTATTACACGATTTCCAAGGTAGGCGGGATGGTACATTTGTATGGCAGGTACCAGAAGGGGAGTGGACAGACTTCCAAGATTTTGTCTAAAACTTAGTCTGACTATACGATTACTAACTACAAAATTTGGGCAAGATCGCGTTGGGTATATTGGTGTTATTACACGATTTCTAAGGTAGGCGGGATGGTACATTTGTATGGCAGGTACCAGAAGGGGAGTTGCCAGACTTTCAAGATTTTGTCTAAAACTTAGTCTGACTATACGATTACTAACTACAAAATTTGGGCAAGATCGCGTTGGGTATATTGGTGTTATTACACGATTTCTAAGGTAGGCAGGATGGTACATTTGTATGACAGGTACCAGAAGGGGAGTGGACAGACTTCCAAGTTTTTGTCCAAGATTTAGTATAACTCTACGTATACTAAATACAAAATTTGGGCAAGATGTCTTTGGGTATATTGGTGTTATTACACGATTTCTAAGGTAGGCGGGATAGTACATTTGTATGACAGGTACCAGAAGGGGAGTTGCCAGACTTCCAAGATTTTGTCTAAAACTTAGTCTGACTATACGATTACTAACTACAAAATTTGGACAAGATCGCGTTGGGTATATTGGTGTTATTACACGATTTCTAAGGTAGGCAGGATGGTACATTTGTATGACAGGTACCAGAAGGGGAGTGGACAGACTTCCAAGTTTTTGTCCAAGATTTAGTATAACTCTACGTATACTAAATACAAAATTTGGGCAAGATGTCCTTGGGTATATTGGTGTTATTACACGATTTCTAAGGTAGGCGGGATGGTACATTTGTATGGCAGGTACCAGAAGGGGAGTTGCCAGACTTCCAAGATTTTGTCTAAAACTTAGTCTGACTATACGATTACTAACTACAAAATTTGGACAAGATCGCGTTGGGTATATTGGTGTTATTACACGATTTCTAAGGTAGGCAGGATGGTACATTTGTATGGCAGGTACCAGAAGGGGAGTGGACAGACTTCCAAGTTTTTGTCCAAGATTTAGTATAACTCTACGTATACTAAATACAAAATTTGGGCAAGATGTCCTTGGGTATATTGGTGTTATTACACGATTTCTAAGGTAGGCGGGATGGTACATTTGTATGGCAGGTACCAGAAGGGGAGTGGACAGACTTCCAAGTTTTTGTCCAAGATTTAGTATAACTCTACGTATACTAAATACAAAATTTGGGCAAGATGTCCTTGGGTATATTGGTGTTATTACACGATTTCTAAGGTAGGCGGGATGGTACATTTGTATGGCAGGTACCAGAAGGGGAGTTGCCAGACTTCCAAGATTTTGTCTAAAACTTAGTCTGACTATACGATTACTAACTACAAAATTTGGACAAGATCGCGTTGGGTATATTGGTGTTATTACACGATTTCTAAGGTAGGCAGGATGGTACATTTGTATGACAGGTACCAGAAGGGGAGTGGACAGACTTCCAAGTTTTTGTCCAAGATTTAGTCTAACTCTACGTATACTAACTACAAAATTTGGGCAAGATCGCGTTGGGTATATTGGTGTTATTACACGATTTCTAAGGTAGGCAGGATGGTACATTTGTATGGCAGGTACCAGAAGGGGACTGGACAGACTTCCAAGTTTTTGTCCAAGTTTAAGTCTAACTATACGTATACTAAATACAAAATTCGGGCAAGATGTCGTCGGGTATATTGGTGTTATTACACGATTTCTAAGGTAGGCGGGATGGTACATTTGTATGGAAGGTACCAGAAGGGAAGTTGCCAGACTTCCAAGTTTTTGTCCAAAACTTAGTCTGACTATACGTTTACTAAATACAAAATTTAGACAAGATCGCGTTGGGTATATTGGTGTTATTACACGATTTCTAAGGTAGGCGGGATGGTACATTTGTATGGCAGGTACCAGAAGGGGACTGGACAGACTTCCAAGTTTTTGTCCAAGATTAAGTCTAACTATACGTATACTAAAAATAACTATTCGGGTAAAATTTGGGCAAGATGTCGTCGGGTATATTGGTGTTATTACACGATTTCTAAGGTAGGCGGGAGGGTACATTTGTATGGCAGGTACCAGAAGGGGAGTGGACAGACTTCCAAGTTTTTGTCCAAGATTTAGTCTAACTCTACGTATACTAAATACAAAATTTGGACAAGATCGCGTTGGGTATATTGGTGTTATTACACGATTTCTAAGGTAGGCAGGATGGTACATTTGTATGGCAGGTACCAGAAGGGGAGTGGACAGACTTCCAAGTTTTTGTCCAAGATTTAGTCTAACTCTACGTATACTAACTACAAAATTTGGGCAAGATCGCGTTGGGTATATTGGTGTTATTACACGATTTCTAAGGTAGGCGGGATGGTACATTTGTATGGCAGGTACCAGAAGGGGAGTGGACAGACTTCCAAGTTTTTGTCCAAGATTTAGTCTAACTCTACGTATACTAAATACAAAATTTGGACAAGATCGCGTTGGGTATATTGGTGTTATTACACGATTTCTAAGGTAGGCAGGATGGTACATTTGTATGGCAGGTACCAGAAGGGGAGTGGACAGACTTCCAAGTTTTTGTCCAAGATTTAGTCTAACTCTACGTATACTAAATACAAAATTTGGACAAGATCGCGTTGGGTATATTGGTGTTATTACACGATTTCTAAGGTAGGCAGGATGGTACATTTGTATGCAGGTACCAGAAGGGGAGTGGACAGACTTCCAAGTTTTTGTCCAAGATTTAGTCTAACTCTACGTATACTAACTACAAAATTTGGGCAAGATCGCGTTGGGTATATTGGTGTTATTACACGATTTCTAAGGTAGGCAGGATGGTACATTTGTATGGCAGGTACCAGAAGGGGACTGGACAGACTTCCAAGTTTTTGTCCAAGATTAAGCCTAACTATACGTATACTAAATACAAAATTCGGGCAAGATGTCGTCGGGTATATTGGCGTTATTACACGATTTCTAAGGTAGGCGGGATGGTACATTTGTATGGCAGGTACCAGAAGGGGAGTTGCCAGACTTCCAAGTTTTTGTCTAAAACTTAGTCTAACTATACGATTATTAACTACAAAATTTGGGCAAGATCGCGTTTTGTATATTGGTGTTATTACACGATTTCTAAGGTAGGCGGGATGGTACATTTGTATGGGAGGTACCAGAAGGGGAGTTGCCAGACTGCCAAGTTTTTGTCCAAAACATAATGCAGTTATACCTTTACTAAATACGGAATTTGGGGAAGATCGCGTGTGTCATGTTGATAGTATTACACGGTTTATAGGGACAGACTTCCAAGTTTTTGTCCAAGATTTAGTCTAACTCTACGTATACTAAATACAAAATTTGGACAAGATCGCGTTGGGTATATTGGTGTTATTACACGATTTCTAAGGTAGGCAGGATGGTACATTTGTATGCAGGTACCAGAAGGGGAGTGGACAGACTTCCAAGTTTTTGTCCAAGATTTAGTCTAACTCTACGTATACTAACTACAAAATTTGGGCAAGATCGCGTTGGGTATATTGGTGGTATTACACGATTTCTAAGGTAGGCAGGATGGTACATTTGTATGGCAGGTACCAGAAGGGGAGTGGACAGACTTCCAAGTTTTTGTCCAAGATTTAGTCTAACTCTACGTATACTAACTACAAAATTTGGGCAAGATGTCCTTGGGTATATTGGTGTTATTACACGATTTCTAAGGTAGGCGGGATGGTACATTTGTATGGGAGGTACCAGAAGGGGAGTTGCCAGACTGCCAAGTTTTTGTCTAAAACTTAGTCTAACTATACGATTATTAACTACAAAATTTGGGCAAGATCGCGTTTTGTACATTGGTGTTATTACACGATTTCTAAGGTAGGCGGGATGGTACATTTGAATGGGAGGTACCAGAAGGGGAGTTGCCAGACTGCCAAGTTTTTGTCCAAAACATAGTGCAGTTATATATATGTATATATTTGTATATTGGTGTTATTACACGATTTCTAAGGTAGGCGGGATGGTACATTTGTATGGCAGGTACCAGAAGGGGAGTTGCCAGACTTCCAAGATTTTGTCTAAAACTTAGTCTGACTATACGATTACTAACTACAAAATTTGGACAAGATCGCGTTGGGTATATTGGTGTTATTACATGATTGCTGAGGTAGGCAGGATGGTACATTTGTATGGCAGGTACCAGAAGGGGAGTGGACAGACTTCCAAGTTTTTGTCCAAGATTTAGTCTAACTATACGTATACTAAAAATAACTATTCGGGTAAAATTTGGGCAAGATGTCGTCGGGTATATTGGCGTTATTACACGATTTCCAAGGTAGGCGGGATGGTACATTTGTATGGCAGGTACCAGAAGGGGAGTGGACAGACTTCCAAGTTCTTGTCCAAGATTTAGTCTAACTCTACGTATACTAACTACAAAATTTGGGCAAGATCGCGTTGGGTATATTGGTGTTATTACACGATTTCTAAGGTAGGCGGGATGGTACATTTGTATGGCAGGTACCAGAAGGGGAGTTGCCAGACTTCCAAGATTTTGTCTAAAACTTAGTCTGACTATACGATTACTAACTACAAAATTTGGACAAGATCGCGTTGGGTATATTGGTGTTATTACACGATTTCTAAGGTAGGCAGGATGGTACATTTGTATGGCAGGTACCAGAAGGGGACTGGACAGACTTCCAAGTTTTTGTCCAAGATTAAGTCTAACTATACGTATACTAAAAATAACTATTCGGGTAAAATTTGGGCAAGATGTCGTCGGGTATATTGGCGTTATTACACGATTTCCAAGGTAGGCGGGATGGTACATTTGTATGGCAGGTACCAGAAGGGGAGTGGACAGACTTCCAAGTTTTTGTCCAAGATTTAGTCTAACTCTACGTATACTAAATACAAAATTTGGGCAAGATGTCCTTGGGTATATTGGTGTTATTACACGATTTCTAAGGTAGGCGGGATGGTACATTTGTATGACAGGTACCAGAAGGGGAGTTGCCAGACTTCCAAGATTTTGTCTAAAACTTAGTCTGACTATACGATTACTAACTACAAAATTTGGGCAAGATCGCGTTGGGTATATTGGTGTTATTACACGATTTCTAAGGTAGGCGGGATGGTACATTTGTATGGCAGGTACCAGAAGGGGAGTTGCCAGACTTCCAAGATTTTGTCTAAAACTTAGTCTGACTATACGATTACTAACTACAAAATTTGGGCAAGATCGCGTTGGGTATATTGGTGTTATTACTCGATTTCTAAGGTAGGCAGGATGGTACATTTGTATGACAGGTACCAGAAGGGGAGTGGACAGACTTCCAAGTTTTTGTCCAAGATTTAGTATAACTCTACGTATACTAAATACAAAATTTGGGCAAGATGTCTTTGGGTATATTGGTGTTATTACACGATTTCTAAGGTAGGCGGGATGGTACATTTGTATGACAGGTACCAGAAGGGGAGTTGCCAGACTTCCAAGATTTTGTCTAAGACTTAGTCTGACTATACGATTACTAACTACAAAATTTGGACAAGATCGCGTTGGGTATATTGGTGTTATTACACGATTTCTAAGGTAGGCAGGATGGTACATTTGTATGACAGGTACCAGAAGGGGAGTGGACAGACTTCCAAGTTTTTGTCCAAGATTTAGTATAACTCTACGTATACTAAATACAAAATTTGGGCAAGATGTCCTTGGGTATATTGGTGTTATTACACGATTTCTAAGGTAGGCGGGATGGTACATTTGTATGGCAGGTACCAGAAGGGGAGTTGCCAGACTTCCAAGATTTTGTCTAAAACTTAGTCTGACTATACGATTACTAACTACAAAATTTGGACAAGATCGCGTTGGGTATATTGGTGTTATTACACGATTTCTAAGGTAGGCAGGATGGTACATTTGTATGGCAGGTACCAGAAGGGGAGTGGACAGACTTCCAAGTTTTTGTCCAAGATTTAGTATAACTCTACGTATACTAAATACAAAATTTGGGCAAGATGTCCTTGGGTATATTGGTGTTATTACACGATTTCTAAGGTAGGCGGGATGGTACATTTGTATGGCAGGTACCAGAAGGGGAGTGGACAGACTTCCAAGTTTTTGTCCAAGATTTAGTATAACTCTACGTATACTAAATACAAAATTTGGGCAAGATGTCCTTGGGTATATTGGTGTTATTACACGATTTCTAAGGTAGGCGGGATGGTACATTTGTATGGCAGGTACCAGAAGGGGAGTTGCCAGACTTCCAAGATTTTGTCTAAAACTTAGTCTGACTATACGATTACTAACTACAAAATTTGGACAAGATCGCGTTGGGTATATTGGTGTTATTACACGATTTCTAAGGTAGGCAGGATGGTACATTTGTATGACAGGTACCAGAAGGGGAGTGGACAGACTTCCAAGTTTTTGTCCAAGATTTAGTCTAACTCTACGTATACTAACTACAAAATTTGGGCAAGATCGCGTTGGGTATATTGGTGTTATTACACGATTTCTAAGGTAGGCAGGATGGTACATTTGTATGGCAGGTACCAGAAGGGGACTGGACAGACTTCCAAGTTTTTGTCCAAGTTTAAGTCTAACTATACGTATACTAAATACAAAATTCGGGCAAGATGTCGTCGGGTATATTGGTGTTATTACACGATTTCTAAGGTAGGCGGGATGGTACATTTGTATGGAAGGTACCAGAAGGGAAGTTGCCAGACTTCCAAGTTTTTGTCCAAAACTTAGTCTGACTATACGTTTACTAAATACAAAATTTAGACAAGATCGCGTTGGGTATATTGGTGTTATTACACGATTTCTAAGGTAGGCGGGATGGTACATTTGTATGGCAGGTACCAGAAGGGGACTGGACAGACTTCCAAGTTTTTGTCCAAGATTAAGTCTAACTATACGTATACTAAAAATTACTATTCGGGTAAAATTTGGGCAAGATGTCGTCGGGTATATTGGTGTTATTACACGATTTCTAAGGTAGGCGGGAGGGTACATTTGTATGGCAGGTACCAGAAGGGGAGTGGACAGACTTCCAAGTTTTTGTCCAAGATTTAGTCTAACTCTACGTATACTAAATACAAAATTTGGACAAGATCGCGTTGGGTATATTGGTGTTATTACACGATTTCTAAGGTAGGCAGGATGGTACATTTGTATGGCAGGTACCAGAAGGGGAGTGGACAGACTTCCAAGTTTTTGTCCAAGATTTAGTCTAACTCTACGTATACTAACTACAAAATTTGGGCAAGATCGCGTTGGGTATATTGGTGTTATTACACGATTTCTAAGGTAGGCGGGATGGTACATTTGTATGGCAGGTACCAGAAGGGGAGTGGACAGACTTCCAAGTTTTTGTCCAAGATTTAGTCTAACTCTACGTATACTAAATACAAAATTTGGACAAGATCGCGTTGGGTATATTGGTGTTATTACACGATTTCTAAGGTAGGCAGGATGGTACATTTGTATGGCAGGTACCAGAAGGGGAGTGGACAGACTTCCAAGTTTTTGTCCAAGATTTAGTCTAACTCTACGTATACTAAATACAAAATTTGGACAAGATCGCGTTGGGTATATTGGTGTTATTACACGATTTCTAAGGTAGGCAGGATGGTACATTTGTATGCAGGTACCAGAAGGGGAGTGGACAGACTTCCAAGTTTTTGTCCAAGATTTAGTCTAACTCTACGTATACTAACTACAAAATTTGGGCAAGATCGCGTTGGGTATATTGGTGTTATTACACGATTTCTAAGGTAGGCAGGATGGTACATTTGTATGGCAGGTACCAGAAGGGGACTGGACAGACTTCCAAGTTTTTGTCCAAGATTAAGCCTAACTATACGTATACTAAATACAAAATTCGGGCAAGATGTCGTCGGGTATATTGGTGTTATTACACGATTTCTAAGGTAGGCGGGATGGTACATTTGTATGGCAGGTACCAGAAGGGGAGTTGCCAGACTTCCAAGTTTTTGTCTAAAACTTAGTCTAACTATACGATTATTAACTACAAAATTTGGGCAAGATCGCGTTTTGTATATTGGTGTTATTACACGATTTCTAAGGTAGGCGGGATGGTACATTTGTATGGGAGGTACCAGAAGGGGAGTTGCCAGACTGCCAAGTTTTTGTCCAAAACATAATGCAGTTATACCTTTACTAAATACGGAATTTGGGGAAGATCGCGTGAGTCATGTTGATAGTATTACACGGTTTATAGGGGGCGGGATGGTACATTTGTATGGCAGGTACCAGAAGGGGAGTTGCCAGACTTCCAGGTTTTTGTCTAAAACTTAGTCTAACTATACGATTATTAACTACAAAATTTGGGCAAGATCGCGATTTGTATATTGGTGTTATTACACGATTTCTAAGGTAGGCGGGATGGTACATTTGTATGGGAGGTACCAGAAGGGGAGTTGCCAGACTGCCAAGTTTTTGTCTAAAACTTAGTCTAACTATACGATTATTAACTACAAAATTTGGGCAAGATCGCGTTTTGTATATTGGTGTTATTACACGATTTCTAAGGTAGGCGGGATGGTACATTTGAATGGGAGGTACCAGAAGGGGAGTTGCCAGACTGCCAAGTTTTTGTCCAAAACATAGTGCAGTTATACCTTTACTAAATACGGAATTTGGGGAAGATCGCGTGAGTCATGTTGATAGTATTACACGGTTTATAGGGGGCGGGATGGTACAATTGTATGGCAGGTACCAGAAGGGGAGTTGCCAGACTTCCAGGTTTTTGTCTAAAACTTAGTCTAACTATACGTTTACTAACTACAAAATTTGGGCAAGATCGCGTTTTGTATGTTGGTGTTATTACACGATTTCTAAGGTAGGCGGGATGGTACATTTGTATGCGAGGTACCAGAAGGGGAGTTGCCAGACTGCCAAGTTTTTGTCCAAGATTAAGTCTAACTATACGTATACTAAATACAAAATTCGGGCAAGATGTCGTCGGGAATATTGGTGTTATTACACGATTTCTAAGGTAGGCGGGATGGTACATTTGTATGCCAGGTACCAGAAGGGAAGTTGCCAGACTTCCAAGTTTTTGTCCAAAACTTAGTCTGACTATACGTTTACTAAATACAAAATTTAGACAAGATTGCGTTGGGTATTTTTGTGTTATTACACGATTTCTAAGGTAGGCGGGATGGTACATTTGTATGGGAGGTACCAGAAGGGGAGTGGACAGACTTCCAAGTTTTTGTCCAAGATTTAGTCTAACTCTACGTATACTAAATACAAAATTTGGACAAGATCGCGTTGGGTATATTGGTGTTATTACACGATTTCTAAGGTAGGCAGGATGGTACATTTGTATGGCAGGTACCAGAAGGGGAGTGGACAGACTTCCAAGTTTTTGTCCAAGATTTAGTCTAACTCTACGTATACTAAATACAAAATTTGGACAAGATCGCGTTGGGTATATTGGTGTTATTACACGATTTCTAAGGTAGGCAGGATGGTACATTTGTATGGCAGGTACCAGAAGGGGACTGGACAGACTTCCAAGTTTTTGTCCAAGATTAAGCCTAACTATACGTATACTAAATACAAAATTCGGGCAAGATGTCGTCGGGTATATTGGTGTTATTACACGATTTCTAAGGTAGGCGGGATGGTACATTTGTATGGCAGGTACCAGAAGGGGAGTTGCCAGACTTCAAGATCGCGTTGGGTATATTGGTGTTATTACACGATTTCTAAGGTAGGCAGGATGTTACATTTGTATGGCAGGTACCAGAAGGGGAGTGGACAGACTTCCAAGTTTTTGTCCAAGATTTAGTATAACTCTACGTATACTAAATACAAAATTTGGGCAAGATGTCCTTGGGTATATTGGTGTTATTACACGATTTCTAAGGTAGGCGGGATGGTACATTTGTATGGCAGGTACCAGAAGGGGAGTGGACAGACTTCCAAGTTTTTGTCCAAGATTTAGTATAACTCTACGTATACTAAATACAAAATTTGGGCAAGATGTCCTTGGGTATATTGGTGTTATTACACGATTTCTAAGGTAGGCGGGATGGTACATTTGTATGGCAGGTACCAGAAGGGGAGTTGCCAGACTTCCAAGATTTTGTCTAAAACTTAGTCTGACTATACGATTACTAACTACAAAATTTGGACAAGATCGCGTTGGGTATATTGGTGTTATTACACGATTTCTAAGGTAGGCAGGATGGTACATTTGTATGACAGGTACCAGAAGGGGAGTGGACAGACTTCCAAGTTTTTTTTTTTTTTTTTTTTTTTTTTCTAAGGTAGGCAGGATGGTACATTTGTATGGCAGGTACCAGAAGGGGACTGGACAGACTTCCAAGTTTTTGTCCAAGATTAAGCCTAACTATACGTATACTAAATACAAAATTCGGGCAAGATGTCGTCGGGTATATTGGTGTTATTACACGATTTCTAAGGTAGGCGGGATGGTACATTTGTATGGCAGGTACCAGAAGGGGAGTTGCCAGACTTCAAGATCGCGTTGGGTATATTGGTGTTATTACACGATTTCTAAGGTAGGCAGGATGGTACATTTGTATGGCAGGTACCAGAAGGGGAGTGGACAGACTTCCAAGTTTTTGTCCAAGATTTAGTATAACTCTACGTATACTAAATACAAAATTTGGGCAAGATGTCCTTGGGTATATTGGTGTTATTACACGATTTCTAAGGTAGGCAGGATGGTACATTTGTATGGCAGGTACCAGAAGGGGACTGGACAGACTTCCAAGTTTTTGTCCAAGATTAAGTCTAACTATACGTATACTAAATACAAAATTCGGGCAAGATGTCGTCGGGTATATTGGTGTTATTACACGATTTCTAAGGTAGGCGGGATGGTACATTTGTATGGAAGGTACCAGAAGGGAAGTTGCCAGACTTCCAAGTTTTTGTCCAAAACTTAGTCTGACTATACGTTTACTAAATACAAAATTTGGGCAAGATCGCGTTGGGTATATTGGTGTTATTACACGATTTCTAAGGTAGGCGGGAGGGTACATTTGTATGGCAGGTACCAGAAGGGGAGTGGACAGACTTCCAAGTTTTTGTCCAAGATTTAGTCTAACTCTACGTATACTAAATACAAAATTTGGACAAGATCGCGTTGGGTATATTGGTGTTATTACACGATTTCTAAGGTAGGCAGGATGGTACATTTGTATGGCAGGTACCAGAAGGGGAGTGGACAGACTTCCAAGTTTTTGTCCAAGATTTAGTCTAACTCTACGTATACTAACTACAAAATTTGGGCAAGATCGCGTTGGGTATATTGGTGTTATTACACGATTTCTAAGGTAGGCGGGATGGTACATTTGTATGGCAGGTACCAGAAGGGGAGTGGACAGACTTCCAAGTTTTTGTCCAAGATTTAGTCTAACTCTACGTATACTAAATACAAAATTTGGACAAGATCGCGTTGGGTATATTGGTGTTATTACACGATTTCTAAGGTAGGCAGGATGGTACATTTGTATGGCAGGTACCAGAAGGGGAGTGGACAGACTTCCAAGTTTTTGTCCAAGATTTAGTCTAACTCTACGTATACTAAATACAAAATTTGGACAAGATCGCGTTGGGTATATTGGTGTTATTACACGATTTCTAAGGTAGGCAGGATGGTACATTTGTATGCAGGTACCAGAAGGGGAGTGGACAGACTTCCAAGTTTTTGTCCAAGATTTAGTCTAACTATACGTATACTAAATACAAAATTCGGGCAAGATGTCGTCGGGTATATTGGTGTTATTACACGATTTCTAAGGTAGGCGGGATGGTACATTTGTATGGCAGGTACCAGAAGGGGAGTTGCCAGACTTCCAAGTTTTTGTCTAAAACTTAGTCTAACTATTCGATTATTAACTACAAAATTTGGGCAAGATCGCGTTTTGTATATTGGTGTTATTACACGATTTCTAAGGTAGTCGGGATGGTACATTTGTATGGGAGGTACCAGAAGGGGAGTTGCCAGACTGCCAAGTTTTTGTCCAAAACATAGTGCAGTTATACCTTTACTAAATACGGAATTTGGGCAGGTACCAGAAGGGGAGTTGCCAGACTTCCAGGTTTTTGTCTAAAACTTAGTCTAACTATACGATTATTAACTACAAAATTTGGGCAAGATCGCGTTTTGTATATTGGTGTTATTACACGATTTCTAAGGTAGGCGGGATGGTACATTTGTATGGGAGGTACCAGAAGGGGAGTTGCCAGACTGCCAAGTTTTTGTCTAAAACTTAGTCTAACTATACGATTATTAACTACAAAATTTGGGCAAGATCGCGTTTTGTATATTGGTGTTATTACACGATTTCTAAGGTAGGCGGGATGGTACATTTGAATGGGAGGTACCAGAAGGGGAGTTGCCAGACTGCCAAGTTTTTGTCCAAAACATAGTGCAGTTATACCTTTACTAAATACGGAATTTGGGGAAGATCGCGTGAGTCATGTTGATAGTATTACACGGTTTATAGGGGGCGGGATGGTACATTTGTATGGCAGGTACCAGAAGGGGAGTTGCCAGACTTCCAGGTTTTTGTCTAAAACTTAGTCTAACTATACGTTTACTAACTACAAAATTTGGGCAAGATCGCGTTTTGTATATTGGTGTTATTACACGATTTCTAAGGTAGGCGGGATGGTACATTTGTATGCGAGGTACCAGAAGGGGAGTTGCCAGACTGCCAAGTTTTTGTCCAAGATTAGTGGACAGACTTCCAAGTTTTTGTCCAAGATTTAGTCTAACTCTACGTATACTAAATACAAAATTTGGACAAGATCGCGTTGGGTATATTGGTGTTATTACACGATTTCTAAGGTAGGCAGGATGGTACATTTGTATGGCAGGTACCAGAAGGGGAGTGGACAGACTTCCAAGTTTTTGTCCAAGATTTAGTCTAACTCTACGTATACTAAATACAAAATTTGGACAAGATCGCGTTGGGTATATTGGTGTTATTACACGATTTCTAAGGTAGGCAGGATGGTACATTTGTATGCAGGTACCAGAAGGGGAGTGGACAGACTTCCAAGTTTTTGTCCAAGATTTAGTCTAACTCTACGTATACTAACTACAAAATTTGAGCAAGATCGCGTTGGGTATATTGGTGTTATTACACGATTTCTAAGGTAGGCAGGATGGTACATTTGTATGGCAGGTACCAGAAGGGGACTGGACAGACTTCCAAGTTTTTGTCCAAGATTAAGCCTAACTATACGTATACTAAATACAAAATTCGGGCAAGATGTCGTCGGGCATATTGGTGTTATTACACGATTTCTAAGGTAGGCGGGATGGTACATTTGTATGGCAGGTACCAGAAGGGGAGTTGCCAGACTTCCAAGTTTTTGTCTAAAACTTAGTCTAACTATACGATTATTAACTACAAAATTTGGGCAAGATCGCGTTTTGTATATTGGTGTTATTACACGATTTCTAAGGTAGGCGGGATGGTACATTTGTATGGGAGGTACCAGAAGGGGAGTTGCCAGACTGCCAAGTTTTTGTCCAAAACATAGTGCAGTTATACCTTTACTAAATACGGAATTTGGGGAAGATCGCGTGAGTCATGTTGATAGTATTACACGGTTTATAGGGGGCGGGATGGTACATTTGTATGGCAGGTACCAGAAGGGGAGTTGCCAGACTTCCAGGTTTATGTCTAAAACTTAGTCTAACTATACGATTATTAACTACAAAATTTGGGCAAGATCGCGTTTTGTATATTGGTGTTATTACACGATTTCTAAGGTAGGCGGGATGGTACATTTGTATGGGAGGTACCAGAAGGGGAGTTGTCAGACTGCCAAGTTTTTGTCTAAAACTTAGTCTAACTATACGATTATTAACTACAAAATTTGGGCAAGATCGCGTTTTGTATATTGGTGTTATTACACGATTTCTAAGGTAGGCGGGATGGTACATTTGAATGGGAGGTACCAGAAGGGGAGTTGCCAGACTGCCAAGTTTTTGTCCAAAACATAGTGCAGTTATACCTTTACTAAATACGGAATTTGGGGAAGATCGCGTGAGTCATGTTGATAGTATTACACGGTTTATAGGGGGCGGGATGGTACATTTGTATGGCAGGTACCAGAAGGGGAGTTGCCAGACTTCCAGGTTTTTGTCTAAAACTTAGTCTAACTATACGTTTACTAACTACAAAATTTGGGCAAGATCGCGTTTTGTATATTGGTGTTATTACACGATTTCTAAGGTAGGCGGGATGGTACATTTGTATGGCAGGTACCAGAAGGGGAGTTGCCAGACTTCCAAGATTTTGTCTAAAACTTAGTCTGACTATACGATTACTAACTACAAAATTTGGACAAGATCGCGTTGGGTATATTGGTGTTATTACACGATTTCTTAGGTAGGCAGGATGGTACATTTGTATGACAGGTACCAGAAGGGGAGTGGACAGACTTCCAAGTTTTTTTCTTTTCTTTTTTTTTTTTTCTAAGGTAGGCAGGATGGTACATTTGTATGGCAGGTACCAGAAGGGGACTGGACAGACTTCCAAGTTTTTGTCCAAGATTAAGCCTAACTATACGTATACTAAATACAAAATTCGGGCAAGATGTCGTCGGGTATATTGGTGTTATTACACGATTTCTAAGGTAGGCGGGATGGTACATTTGTATGGCAGGTACCAGAAGGGGAGTTGCCAGACTTCAAGATCGCGTTGGGTATATTGGTGTTATTACACGATTTCTAAGGTAGGCAGGATGGTACATTTGTATGGCAGGTACCAGAAGGGGAGTGGACAGACTTCCAAGTTTTTGTCCAAGATTTAGTATAACTCTACGTATACTAAATACAAAATTTGGGCAAGATGTCCTTGGGTATATTGGTGTTATTACACGATTTCTAAGGTAGGCAGGATGGTACATTTGTATGGCAGGTACCAGAAGGGGACTGGACAGACTTCCAAGTTTTTGTCCAAGATTAAGTCTAACTATACGTATACTAAATACAAAATTCGGGCAAGATGTCGTCGGGTATATTGGTGTTATTACACGATTTCTAAGGTAGGCGGGATGGTACATTTGTATGGAAGGTACCAGAAGGGAAGTTGCCAGACTTCCAAGTTTTTGTCCAAAACTTAGTCTGACTATACGTTTACTAAATACAAAATTTAGACAAGATCGCGTTGGGTATATTGGTGTTATTACACGATTTCTAAGGTAGGCGGGATGGTACATTTGTATGGCAGGTACCAGAAGGGGACTGGACAGACTTCCAAGTTTTTGTCCAAGATTTAGTATAACTCTACGTATACTAAATACAAAATTTGGGCAAGATGTCCTTGGGTATATTGGTGTTATTACACGATTTCTAAGGTAGGCAGGATGGTACATTTGTATGGCAGGTACCAGAAGGGGAGTGGACAGACTTCCAAGTTTTTGTCCAAGATTTAGTCTAACTCTACGTATACTAACTACAAAATTTGGGCAAGATCGCGTTGGGTATATTGGTGTTATTACACGATTTCTAAGGTAGGCGGGATGGTACATTTGTATGGCAGGTACCAGAAGGGGAGTGGACAGACTTCCAAGTTTTTGTCCAAGATTTAGTCTAACTCTACGTATACTAAATACAAAATTTGGACAAGATCGCGTTGGGTATATTGGTGTTATTACACGATTTCTAAGGTAGGCAGGATGGTACATTTGTATGGCAGGTACCAGAAGGGGAGTGGACAGACTTCCAAGTTTTTGTCCAAGATTTAGTCTAACTCTACGTATACTAAATACAAAATTTGGACAAGATCGCGTTGGGTATATTGGTGTTATTACACGATTTCTAAGGTAGGCAGGATGGTACATTTGTATGCAGGTACCAGAAGGGGAGTGGACAGACTTCCAAGTTTTTGTCCAAGATTTAGTCTAACTATACGTATACTAAATACAAAATTCGGGCAAGATGTCGTCGGGTATATTGGTGTTATTACACGATTTCTAAGGTAGGCGGGATGGTACATTTGTATGGCAGGTACCAGAAGGGGAGTTGCCAGACTTCCAAGTTTTTGTCTAAAACTTAGTCTAACTATACGATTATTAACTACAAAATTTGGGCAAGATCGCGTTTTGTATATTGGTGTTATTACACGATTTCTAAGGTAGTCGGGATGGTACATTTGTATGGGAGGTACCAGAAGGGGAGTTGCCAGACTGCCAAGTTTTTGTCCAAAACATAGTGCAGTTATACCTTTACTAAATACGGAATTTGGGCAGGTACCAGAAGGGGAGTTGCCAGACTTCCAGGTTTTTGTCTAAAACTTAGTCTAACTATACGATTATTAACTACAAAATTTGGGCAAGATCGCGTTTTGTATATTGGTGTTATTACACGATTTCTAAGGTAGGCGGGATGGTACATTTGTATGGGAGGTACCAGAAGGGGAGTTGCCAGACTGCCAAGTTTTTGTCTAAAACTTAGTCTAACTATACGATTATTAACTACAAAATTTGGGCAAGATCGCGTTTTGTATATTGGTGTTATTACACGATTTCTAAGGTAGGCGGGATGGTACATTTGAATGGGAGGTACCAGAAGGGGAGTTGCCAGACTGCCAAGTTTTTGTCCAAAACATAGTGCAGTTATACCTTTACTAAATACGGAATTTGGGGAAGATCGCGTGAGTCATGTTGATAGTATTACACGGTTTATAGGGGGCGGGATGGTACATTTGTATGGCAGGTACCAGAAGGGGAGTTGCCAGACTTCCAGGTTTTTGTCTAAAACTTAGTCTAACTATACGTTTACTAACTACAAAATTTGGGCAAGATCGCGTTTTGTATATTGGTGTTATTACACGATTTCTAAGGTAGGCGGGATGGTACATTTGTATGCGAGGTACCAGAAGGGGAGTTGCCAGACTGCCAAGTTTTTGTCCAAGATTAGTGGACAGACTTCCAAGTTTTTGTCCAAGATTTAGTCTAACTCTACGTATACTAAATACAAAATTTGGACAAGATCGCGTTGGGTATATTGGTGTTATTACACGATTTCTAAGGTAGGCAGGATGGTACATTTGTATGGAAGGTACCAGAAGGGGAGTGGACAGACTTCCAAGTTTTTGTCCAAGATTTAGTCTAACTCTACGTATACTAAATACAAAATTTGGACAAGATCGCGTTGGGTATATTGGTGTTATTACACGATTTCTAAGGTAGGCAGGATGGTACATTTGTATGCAGGTACCAGAAGGGGAGTGGACAGACTTCCAAGTTTTTGTCCAAGATTTAGTCTAACTCTACGTATACTAACTACAAAATTTGAGCAAGATCGCGTTGGGTATATTGGTGTTATTACACGATTTCTAAGGTAGGCAGGATGGTACATTTGTATGGCAGGTACCAGAAGGGGACTGGACAGACTTCCAAGTTTTTGTCCAAGATTAAGCCTAACTATACGTATACTAAATACAAAATTCGGGCAAGATGTCGTCGGGTATATTGGTGTTATTACACGATTTCTAAGGTAGGCGGGATGGTACATTTGTATGGCAGGTACCAGAAGGGGAGTTGCCAGACTTCCAAGTTTTTGTCTAAAACTTAGTCTAACTATACGATTATTAACTACAAAATTTGGGCAAGATCGCGTTTTGTATATTGGTGTTATTACACGATTTCTAAGGTAGGCGGGATGGTACATTTGTATGGGAGGTACCAGAAGGGGAGTTGCCAGACTGCCAAGTTTTTGTCCAAAACATAGTGCAGTTATACCTTTACTAAATACGGAATTTGGGGAAGATCGCGTGAGTCATGTTGATAGTATTACACGGTTTATAGGGGGCGGGATGGTACATTTGTATGGCAGGTACCAGAAGGGGAGTTGCCAGACTTCCAGGTTTTTGTCTAAAACTTAGTCTAACTATACGATTATTAACTACAAAATTTGGGCAAGATCGCGTTTTGTATATTGGTGTTATTACACGATTTCTAAGGTAGGCGGGATGGTACATTTGTATGGGAGGTACCAGAAGGGGAGTTGCCAGACTGCCAAGTTTTTGTCTAAAACTTAGTCTAACTATACGATTATTAACTACAAAATTTGGGCAAGATCGCGTTTTGTATATTGGTGTTATTACACGATTTCTAAGGTAGGCGGGATGGTACATTTGAATGGGAGGTACCAGAAGGGGAGTTGCCAGACTGCCAAGTTTTTGTCCAAAACATAGTGCAGTTATACCTTTACTAAATACGGAATTTGGGGAAGATCGCGTGAGTCATGTTGATAGTATTACACGGTTTATAGGGGGCGGGATGGTACATTTGTATGGCAGGTACCAGAAGGGGAGTTGCCAGACTTCCAGGTTTTTGTCTAAAACTTAGTCTAACTATACGTTTACTAACTACAAAATTTGGGCAAGATCGCGTTTTGTATATTGGTGTTATTACACGATTTCTAAGGTAGGCGGGATGGTACATTTGTATGCGAGGTACCAGAAGGGGAGTTGCCAGACTGCCAAGTTTTTGTCCAAGATTAGTGGACAGACTTCCAAGTTTTTGTCCAAGATTTAGTCTAACTCTACGTATACTAAATACAAAATTTGGACAAGATCGCGTTGGGTATATTGGTGTTATTACACGATTTCTAAGGTAGGCAGGATGGTACATTTGTATGGCAGGTACCAGAAGGGGAGTGGACAGACTTCCAAGTTTTTGTCCAAGATTTAGTCTAACTCTACGTATACTAAATACAAAATTTGGACGTTGGGTATATTGGTGTTATTACACGATTTCTAAGGTAGGCAGGATGGTACATTTGTATGCAGGTACCAGAAGGGGAGTGGACAGACTTCCAAGTTTTTGTCCAAGATTTAGTCTAACTCTACGTATACTAACTACAAAATTTGGGCAAGATCGCGTTGGGTATATTGGTGTTATTACACGATTTCTAAGGTAGGCAGGATGGTACATTTGTATGGCAGGTACCAGAAGGGGACTGGACAGACTTCCAAGTTTTTGTCCAAGATTAAGCCTAACTATACGTATACTAAATACAAAATTCGGGCAAGATGTCGTCGGGTATATTGGTGTTATTACACGATTTCTAAGGTAGGCGGGATGGTACATTTGTATGGCAGGTACCAGAAGGGGAGTTGCCAGACTTCCAAGTTTTTGTCTAAAACTTAGTCTAACTATACGATTATTAACTACAAAATTTGGGCAAGATCGCGTTTTGTATATTGGTGTTATTACACGATTTCTAAGGTAGGCGGGATGGTACATTTGTATGGGAGGTACCAGAAGGGGAGTTGCCAGACTGCCAAGTTTTTGTCCAAAACATAGTGCAGTTATACCTTTACTAAATACGGAATTTGGGCAGGTACCAGAAGGGGAGTTGCCAGACTTCCAGGTTTTTGTCTAAAACTTAGTCTAACTATACGATTATTAACTACAAAATTTGGGCAAGATCGCGTTTTGTATATTGGTGTTATTACACGATTTCTAAGGTAGGCGGGATGGTACATTTGTATGGGAGGTACCAGAAGGGGAGTTGCCAGACTGCCAAGTTTTTGTCTAAAACTTAGTCTAACTATACGATTATTAACTACAAAATTTGGGCAAGATCGCGTTTTGTATATTGGTGTTATTACACGATTTCTAAGGTAGGCGGGATGGTACATTTGAATGGGAGGTACCAGAAGGGGAGTTGCCAGACTGCCAAGTTTTTGTCCAAAACATAGTGCAGTTATACCTTTACTAAATACGGAATTTGGGGAAGATCGCGTGAGTCATGTTGATAGTATTACACGGTTTATAGGGGGCGGGATGGTACATTTGTATGGCAGGTACCAGAAGGGGAGTTGCCAGACTTCCAGGTTTTTGTCTAAAACTTAGTCTAACTATACGTTTACTAACTACAAAATTTGGGCAAGATCGCGTTTTGTATATTGGTGTTATTACACGATTTCTAAGGTAGGCGGGATGGTACATTTGTATGCGAGGTACCAGAAGGGGAGTTGCCAGACTGCCAAGTTTTTGTCCAAGATTAGTGGACAGACTTCCAAGTTTTTGTCCAAGATTTAGTCTAACTCTACGTATACTAAATACAAAATTTGGACAAGATCGCGTTGGGTATATTGGTGTTATTACACGATTTCTAAGGTAGGCAGGATGGTACATTTGTATGGCAGGTACCAGAAGGGAAGTGGACAGACTTCCAAGTTTTTGTCCAAGATTTAGTCTAACTCTACGTATACTAAATACAAAATTTGGACAAGATCGCGTTGGGTATATTGGTGTTATTACACGATTTCTAAGGTAGGCAGGATGGTACATTTGTATGCAGGTACCAGAAGGGGAGTGGACAGACTTCCAAGTTTTTGTCCAAGATTTAGTCTAACTCTACGTATACTAACTACAAAATTTGAGCAAGATCGCGTTGGGTATATTGGTGTTATTACACGATTTCTAAGGTAGGCAGGATGGTACATTTGTATGGCAGGTACCAGAAGGGGACTGGACAGACTTCCAAGTTTTTGTCCAAGATTAAGCCTAACTATACGTATACTAAATACAAAATTCGGGCAAGATGTCGTCGGGTATATTGGTGTTATTACACGATTTCTAAGGTAGGCGGGATGGTACATTTGTATGGCAGGTACCAGAAGGGGAGTTGCCAGACTTCCAAGTTTTTGTCTAAAACTTAGTCTAACTATACGATTATTAACTACAAAATTTGAGCAAGATCGCGTTTTGTATATTGGTGTTATTACACGATTTCTAAGGTAGGCGGGATGGTACATTTGTATGGGAGGTACCAGAAGGGGAGTTGCCAGACTGCCAAGTTTTTGTCCAAAACATAGTGCAGTTATACCTTTACTAAATACGGAATTTGGGGAAGATCGCGTGAGTCATGTTGATAGTATTACACGGTTTATAGGGGGCGGGATGGTACATTTGTATGGCAGGTACCAGAAGGGGAGTTGCCAGACTTCCAGGTTTTTGTCTAAAACTTAGTCTAACTATACGATTATTAACTACAAAATTTGGGCAAGATCGCGTTTTGTATATTGGTGTTATTACACGATTTCTAAGGTAGGCGGGATGGTACATTTGTATGGGAGGTACCAGAAGGGGAGTTGCCAGACAGCCAAGTTTTTGTCTAAAACTTAGTCTAACTATACGATTATTAACTACAAAATTTGGGCAAGATCGCGTTTTGTATATTGGTGTTATTACACGATTTCTAAGGTAGGCGGGATGGTACATTTGAATGGGAGGTACCAGAAGGGGAGTTGCCAGACTGCCAAGTTTTTGTCCAAAACATAGTGCAGTTATACCTTTACTAAATACGGAATTTGGGGAAGATCGCGTGAGTCATGTTGATAGTATTACACGGTTTATAGGGGGCGGGATGGTACATTTGTATGGCAGGTACCAGAAGGGGAGTTGCCAGACTTCCAGGTTTTTGTCTAAAACTTAGTCTAACTATACGTTTACTAACTACAAAATTTGGGCAAGATCGCGTTTTGTATATTGGTGTTATTACACGATTTCTAAGGTAGGCGGGATGGTACATTTGTATGCGAGGTACCAGAAGGGGAGTTGCCAGACTGCCAAGTTTTTGTCCAAGATTAGTGGACAGACTTCCAAGTTTTTGTCCAAGATTTAGTCTAACTCTACGTATACTAAATACAAAATTTGGACAAGATCGCGTTGGGTATATTGGTGTTATTACACGATTTCTAAGTTAGGCAGGATGGTACATTTGTATGGCAGGTACCAGAAGGGGAGTGGACAGACTTCCAAGTTTTTGTCCAAGATTTAGTCTAACTCTACGTATACTAAATACAAAATTTGGACAAGATCGCGTTGGGTATATTGGTGTTATTACACGATTTCTAAGGTAGGCAGGATGGTACATTTGTATGCAGGTACCAGAAGGGGAGTGGACAGACTTCCAAGTTTTTGTCCAAGATTTAGTCTAACTCTACGTATACTAACTACAAAATTTGAGCAAGATCGCGTTGGGTATATTGGTGTTATTACACGATTTCTAAGGTAGGCAGGATGGTACATTTGTATGGCAGGTACCAGAAGGGGACTGGACAGACTTCCAAGTTTTTGTCCAAGATTAAGCCTAACTATACGTATACTAAATACAAAATTCGGGCAAGATGTCGTCGGGTATATTGGTGTTATTACACGATTTCTAAGGTAGGCGGGATGGTACATTTGTATGGCAGGTACCAGAAGGGGAGTTGCCAGACTTCCAAGTTTTTGTCTAAAACTTAGTCTAACTATACGATTATTAACTACAAAATTTGGGCAAGATCGCGTTTTGTATATTGGTGTTATTACACGATTTCTAAGGTAGGCGGGATGGTACATTTGTATGGGAGGTACCAGAAGGGGAGTTGCCAGACTGCCAAGTTTTTGTCCAAAACATAGTGCAGTTATACCTTTACTAAATACGGAATTTGGGGAAGATCGCGTGAGTCATGTTGATAGTATTACACGGTTTATAGGGGGCGGGATGGTACATTTGTATGGCAGGTACCAGAAGGGGAGTTGCCAGACTTCCAGGTTTTTGTCTAAAACTTAGTCTAACTATACGACTATTAACTACAAAATTTGGGCAAGATCGCGTTTTGTATATTGGTGTTATTACACGATTTCTAAGGTAGGCGGGATGGTACATTTGTATGGGAGGTACCAGAAGGGGAGTTGCCAGACTGCCAAGTTTTTGTCTAAAACTTAGTCTAACTATACGATTATTAACTACAAAATTTGGGCAAGATCGCGTTTTGTATATTGGTGTTATTACACGATTTCTAAGGTAGGCGGGATGGTACATTTGAATGGGAGGTACCAGAAGGGGAGTTGCCAGACTGCCAAGTTTTTGTCCAAAACATAGTGCAGTTATACCTTTACTAAATACGGAATTTGGGGAAGATCGCGTGAGTCATGTTGATAGTATTACACGGTTTATAGGGGGCGGGATGGTACATTTGTATGGCAGGTACCAGAAGGGGAGTTGCCAGACTTCCAGGTTTTTGTCTAAAACTTAGTCTAACTATACGTTTACTAACTACAAAATTTGGGCAAGATCGCGTTTTGTATATTGGTGTTATTACACGATTTCTAAGGTAGGCGGGATGGTACATTTGTATGCGAGGTACCAGAAGGGGAGTTGCCAGACTGCCAAGTTTTTGTCCAAGATTAAGTCTAACTATACGTATACTAAATACAAAATTCGGGCAAGATGTCGTCGGGTATATTGGTGTTATTACACGATTTCTAAGGTAGGCGGGATGGTACATTTGTATGCCAGGTACCAGAAGGGAAGTTGCCAGACTTCCAAGTTTTTGTCCAAAACTTAGTCTGACTATACGTTTACTAAATACAAAATTTAGACAAGATTGCGTTGGGTATATTTGTGTTATTACACGATTTCTAAGGTAGGCGGGATGGTACATTTGTATGGGAGGTACCAGAAGGGGAGTTGCCAGACTTCCAAGTTTTTGTCTAAAACTTAGTCTAACTCTACGTATACTAAATACAAAATTTGGGCAAGATTTTGTTGGGTATATTGGTGTTATTACACGATTTCTAAGGTAGGCGGGATGGTACATTTGTATGGCAGGTACCAGAAGGGGACTGGACAGACTTCCAAGTTTTTGTCCAAGATTAAGCCTAACTATACGTATACTAAAAATAACTATTCGGGTAAAATTTGGGCAAGATGTCGTCGGGTATATTGGTGTTATTACACGATTTCTAAGGTAGGCGGGATGGTACATTTGTATGGCAGGTACCAGAAGGGGAGTGGACAGACTTCCAAGTTTTTGTCCAAGATTTAGTCTAACTCTACGTATACTAAATACAAAATTTGGACAAGATCTCGTTGGGTATATTGGTGTTATTACACGATTTCTAAGGTAGGAAGGATGGTACATTTGTATGGCAGGTACCAGAAGGGGAGTGGACAGACTTCCAAGTTTTTGTCCAAGATTTAGTCTAACTCTACGTATACTAACTACAAAATTTGGGCAAGATCGCGTTGGGTATATTGGTGTTATTACACGATTTCTAAGGTAGGCGGGATGGTACATTTGTATGGCAGGTACCAGAAGGGGAGTGGACAGACTTCCAAGTTTTTGTCCAAAATTTAGTCTAACTCTACGTATACTAAATACAAAATTTGGACAAGATCGCGTTGGGTATATTGGTGTTATTACACGATTTCTAAGGTAGGCAGGATGGTACATTTGTATGGCAGGTACCAGAAGGGGAGTGGACAGACTTCCAAGTTTTTGTCCAAGATTTAGTCTAACTCTACGTATACTAAATACAAAATTTGGACAAGATCGCGTTGGGTATATTGGTGTTATTACACGATTTCTAAGGTAGGCAGGATGGTACATTTGTATGCAGGTACCAGAAGGGGAGTGGACAGACTTCCAAGTTTTTGTCCAAGATTTAGTCTAACTCTACGTATACTAACTACAAAATTTGGGCAAGATCGCGTTGGGTATATTGGTGTTATTACACGATTTCTAAGGTAGGCAGGATGGTACATTTGTATGGCAGGTACCAGAAGGGGACTGGACAGACTTCCAAGTTTTTGTCCAAGATTAAGCCTAACTATACGTATACTAAATACAAAATTCGGGCAAGATGTCGTCGGGTATATTGGTGTTATTACACGATTTCTAAGGTAGGCGGGATGGTACATTTGTATGGCAGGTACCAGAAGGGGAGTTGCCAGACTTCCAAGTTTTTGTCTAAAACTTAGTCTAACTATACGATTATTAACTACAAAATTTGGGCAAGATCGCGTTTTGTATATTGGTGTTATTACACGATTTCTAAGGTAGGCGGGATGGTACATTTGTATGGGAGGTACCAGAAGGGGAGTTGCCAGACTGCCAAGTTTTTGTCCAAAACATAGTGCAGTTATACCTTTACTAAATACGGAATTTGGGGAAGATCGCGTGAGTCATGTTGATAGTATTACACGGTTTATAGGGGGCGGGATGGTACATTTGTATGGCAGGTACCAGAAGGGGAGTTGCCAGACTTCCAGGTTTTTGTCTAAAACTTAGTCTAACTATACGTTTACTAACTACAAAATTTGGGCAAGATCGCGTTTTGTATATTGGTGTTATTACACGATTTCTAAGGTAGGCGGGATGGTACATTTGTATGCGAGGTACCAGAAGGGGAGTTGCCAGACTGCCAAGTTTTTGTCCAAGATTAAGTCTAACTATACGTATACTAAATACAAAATTCGGGCAAGATGTCGTCGGGTATATTGGTGTTATTACACGATTTCTAAGGTAGGCGGGATGGTACATTTGTATGCCAGGTACCAGAAGGGAAGTTGCCAGACTTCCAAGTTTTTGTCCAAAACTTAGTCTGACTATACGTTTACTAAATACAAAATTTAGACAAGATTGCGTTGGGTGTATTTGTATTACACGATTTCTAAGGTAGGCGGGATGGTACATTTGTATGGGAGGTACCAGAAGGGGAGTTGCCAGACTTCCAAGTTTTTGTCTAAAACTTAGTCTAACTCTACGTATACTAAATACAAAATTTGGGCAAGATTTTGTTGGGTATATTGGTGTTATTACACGATTTCTAAGGTAGGCGGGATGGTACATTTGTATGGCATTTACCAGAAGGGGACTGGACAGACTTCCAAGTTTTTGTCCAAGATTAAGCCTAACTATACGTATACTAAAAATAACTATTCGGGTAAAATTTGGGCAAGATGTCGTCGGGTATATTGGTGTTATTACACGATTTCTAAGGTAGGCGGGATGGTACATTTGTATGGCATTTACCAGAAGGGGAGTGGACAGACTTCCAAGTTTTTGTCCAAGATTTAGTCTAACTCTACATATACTAACTACAAAATTTGGGCAAGATCGCGTTGGGTATATTGGTGTTATTACACGATTTCTAAGGTAGGCGGGATGGTACATTTGTATGGCATTTACCAGAAGGGGACTGGACAGACTTCCAAGTTTTTGTCCAAGATTAAGCCTAACTATACGTATACTAAAAATAACTATTCGGGTAAAATTTGGGCAAGATGTCGTCGGGTATATTGGTGTTATTACACGATTTCTAAGGTAGGCGGGATGGTACATTTGTATGGCAGGTACCAGAAGGGGAGTTGCCAGACTTCCAAGTTTTTGTCTAAAACTTAGTCTAACTATACGATTATTAACTACAAAATTTAGACAAGATTGCGTTGGGTGTATTTGTATTACACGATTTCTAAGGTAGGCGGGATGGTACATTTGTATGGGAGGTACCAGAAGGGGAGTTGCCAGACTTCCAAGTTTTTGTCTAAAACTTAGTCTAACTCTACGTATACTAAATACAAAATTTGGGCAAGATTTTGTTGGGTATATTGGTGTTATTACACGATTTCTAAGGTAGGCGGGATGGTACATTTGTATGGCATTTACCAGAAGGGGAGTGGACAGACTTCCAAGTTTTTGTCCAAGATTTAGTCTAACTCTACATATACTAACTACAAAATTTGGGCAAGATCGCGTTGGGTATATTGGTGTTATTACACGATTTCTAAGGTAGGCAGGATGGTACATTTGTATGGCAGGTACCAGAAGGGGAGTGGACAGACTTCCAAGTTTTTGTCCAAGATTTAGTCTAACTCTACGTATACTAAATACAAAATTTGGACAAGATCGCGTTGGGTATATTGGTGTTATTACACGATTTCTAAGGTAGGCAGGATGGTACATTTGTATGCAGGTACCAGAAGGGGAGTGGACAGACTTCCAAGTTTTTGTCCAAGATTTAGTCTAACTCTACGTATACTAACTACAAAATTTGGGCAAGATCGCGTTGGGTATATTGGTGTTATTACACGATTTCTAAGGTAGGCAGGATGGTACATTTGTATGGCAGGTACCAGAAGGGGACTGGACAGACTTCCAAGTTTTTGTCCAAGATTAAGCCTAACTATACGTATACTAAATACAAAATTCGGGCAAGATGTCGTCGGGTATATTGATGTTATTACACGATTTCTAAGGTAGGCGGGATGGTACATTTGTATGGCAGGTACCAGAAGGGGAGTTGCCAGACTTCCAAGTTTTTGTCTAAAACTTAGTCTAACTATACGATTATTAACTACAAAATTTGGGCAAGATCGCGTTTTGTATATTGGTGTTATTACACGATTTCTAAGGTAGGCGGGATGGTACATTTGTATGGGAGGTACCAGAAGGGGAGTTGCCAGACTGCCAAGTTTTTGTCCAAGATTAAGTCTAACTATACGTATACTAAATACAAAATTCGGGCAAGATGTCGTCGGGTATATTGGTGTTATTACACGATTTCTAAGGTAGGCGGGATGGTACATTTGTATGGCAGGTACCAGAAGGGAAGTTGCCAGACTTCCAAGTTTTTGTCTAAAACTTAGTCTAACTCTACGTATACTAAATACAAAATTTAGACAAGATTGCGTTGGGTATATTTGTGTTATTACACGATTTCTAAGGTAGGCGGGATGGTACATTTGTATGGCAGGTACCAGAAGGGGACTGGACAGACTTCCAAGTTTTTGTCCAAGATTAAGTCTAACTATACGTATACTAAAAATAACTATTCGGGTAAAATTTGGGCAAGATGTCGTCGGGTATATTGGTGTTATTACACGATTTCTAAGGTAGGCGGGATGGTACATTTGTATGGCAGGTACCAGAAGGGGAGTGGACAGACTTCCAAGTTTTTGTCCAAGATTTAGTATAACTCTACGTATACTAAAAATAACTATTCGGGTAAAATTTGGGCAAGATGTCGTCGGGTATATTGGTGTTATTACACGATTTCTAAGGTAGGCGGGATGGTACATTTGTATGGCAGGTACCAGAAGGGGAGTGGACAGACTTCCAAGTTTTTGTCCAAGATTTAGTATAACTATACGTATACTAAATACAAAATTCGGGCAAGATGTCGTCGGGTATATTGGTGTTATTACACGATTTCTAAGGTAGGCGGGATGGTACATTTGTAGGCAGGTACCAGAAGGGAAGTTGCCAGACTTCCAAGTTTTTGTCCAAAACTTAGTCTGACTATACGTTTACTAAATACAAAATTTAGACAAGATTGCGTTGGGTATATTTGTGTTATTACACGATTTCTAAGGTAGGCGGGATGGTACATTTGTATGGCAGGTACCAGAAGGGGAGTTGCCAGACTTCCAAGTTTTTGTCCAAGATTTAGTCTAACTCTACGTATACTAACTACAAAATTTGGGCAAGATCGCGTTGGGTATATTGGTGTTATTACACGATTTCTAAGGTAGGCAGGATGGTACATTTGTATGGCAGGTACCAGAAGGGGACTGGACAGACTTCCAAGTTTTTGTCCAAGATTAAGCCTAACTATACGTATACTAAAAATAACTATTCGGGTAAAATTTGGGCAAGATTTTGTTGGGTATATTGGTGTTATTACACGATTTCTAAGGTAGGCGGGATGGTACATTTGTATGGCATTTACCAGAAGGGGACTGGACAGACTTCCAAGTTTTTGTCCAAGATTAAGCCTAACTATACGTATACTAAAAATAACTATTCGGGTAAAATTTGGGCAAGATGTCGTCGGGTATATTGGTGTTATTACACGATTTCTAAGGTAGGCGGGATGGTACATTTGTATGGCAGGTACCAGAAGGGGAGTGGACAGACTTCCAAGTTTTTGTCCAAGATTTAGTCTAACTCTACGTATACTAACTACAAAATTTGGGCAAGATCGCGTTGGGTATATTGGTGTTATTACACGATTTCTAAGGTAGGCGGGATGGTACATTTGTATGCGAGGTACCAGAAGGGGAGTTGCCAGACTGCCAAGTTTTTGTCCATGATTAAGTCTAACTATACGTATACTAAATACAAAATTTAGACAAGATTGCGTTGGGTATATTGGTGTTATTACACGATTTCTAAGGTAGGCGGGATGGTACATTTGTATGGCAGGTACCAGAAGGGGAGTTGCCAGACTTCCAGGTTTTTGTCTAAAACTTAGTCTAACTATACGTTTACTAACTACAAAATTTGGGCAAGATCGCGTTTTGTATATTGGTGTTATTACACGATTTCTAAGGTAGGCGGGATGGTACATTTGTATGGCATTTACCAGAAGGGGACTGGACAGACTTCCAAGTTTTTGTCCAAGATTAAGCCTAACTATACGTATACTAAAAATAACTATTCGGGTAAAATTTGGGCAAGATGTCGTCGGGTATATTGGTGTTATTACACGATTTCTAAGGTAGGCGGGATGGTACATTTGTATGGCAGGTACCAGAAGGGGAGTGGACAGACTTCCAAGTTTTTGTCCAAGATTTAGTCTAACTCTACGTATACTAACTACAAAATTTGGGCAAGATCGCGTTGGGTATATTGGTGTTATTACACGATTTCTAAGGTAGGCAGGATGGTACATTTGTATGGCAGGTACCAGAAGGGGAGTGGACAGACTTCCAAGTTTTTGTCCAAGATTTAGTCTAACTCTACGTATACTAAATACAAAATTTGGACAAGATCGCGTTGGGTATATTGGTGTTATTACACGATTTCTAAGGTAGGCAGGATGGTACATTTGTATGCAGGTACCAGAAGGGGAGTGGACAGACTTCCAAGTTTTTGTCCAAGATTTAGTCTAACTCTACGTATACTAACTACAAAATTTGGGCAAGATCGCGTTGGGTATATTGGTGTTATTACACGATTTCTAAGGTAGGCAGGATGGTACATTTGTATGGCAGGTACCAGAAGGGGACTGGACAGACTTCCAAGTTTTTGTCCAAGATTAAGCCTAACTATACGTATACTAAATACAAAATTCGGGCAAGATGTCGTCGGGTATATTGGTGTTATTACACGATTTCTAAGGTAGGCGGGATGGTACATTTGTATGGCAGGTACCAGAAGGGGAGTTGCCAGACTTCCAAGTTTTTGTCTAAAACTTAGTCTAACTATACGATTATTAACTACAAAATTTGGGCAAGATCGCGTTTTGTATATTGGTGTTATTACACGATTTCTAAGGTAGGCGGGATGGTACATTTGTATGGGAGGTACCAGAAGGGGAGTTGCCAGACTGCCAAGTTTTTGTCCAAAACTTAGTCTGACTATACGTTTACTAAATACAAAATTTAGACAAGATTGCGTTGGGTATATTTGTGTTATTACACGATTTCTAAGGTAGGCGGGATGGTACATTTGTATGGCAGGTACCAGAAGGGGAGTTGCCAGACTTCCAGGTTTTTGTCTAAAACTTAGTCTAACTATACGTTTACTAACTACAAAATTTGGGCAAGATCGCGTTTTGTATATTGGTGTTATTACACGATTTCGAAGGTAGGCGGGATGGTACATTTGTATGCGAGGTACCAGAAGGGGAGTTGCCAGACTGCCAAGTTTTTGTCCAAGATTAAGTCTAACTATACGTATACTAAATACAAAATTCGGGTAAGATGTCGTCGGGTATATTGGTGTTATTACACGATTTCTAAGGTAGGCGGGATGGTACATTTGTATGGCAGGTACCAGAAGGGAAGTTGCCAGACTTCCAAGTTTTTGTCCAAAACTTAGTCTGACTATACGTTTACTAAATACAAAATTTAGACAAGATTGCGTTGGGTATATTTGTGTTATTACACGATTTCTAAGGTAGGCGGGATGGTACATTTGTATGGCAGGTACCAGAAGGGGAGTTGCCAGACTTCCAGGTTTTTGTCTAAAACTTAGTCTAACTATACGTTTACTAACTACAAAATTTGGGCAAGATCGCGTTTTGTATATTGGTGTTATTACACGATTTCTAAGGTAGGCGGGATGGTACATTTGTATGGGAGGTACCAGAAGGGGAGTTGCCAGACTGCCAAGTTTTTGTCCAAGATTAAGTCTAACTATACGTATACTAAATACAAAATTCGGGCAAGATGTCGTCGGGTATATTGGTGTTATTACACGATTTCTAAGGTAGGCGGGATGGTACATTTGTATGGCAGGTACCAGAAGGGAAGTTGCCAGACTTCCAAGTTTTTGTCTAAAACTTAGTCTAACTCTACGTATACTAAATACAAAATTTAGACAAGATTGCGTTGGGTATATTTGTGTTATTACACGATTTCTAAGGTAGGCGGGATGGTACATTTGTATGGCAGGTACCAGAAGGGGACTGGACAGACTTCCAAGTTTTTGTCCAAGATTAAGTCTAACTATACGTATACTAAAAATAACTATTCGGGTAAAATTTGGGCAAGATGTCGTCGGGTATATTGGTGTTATTACACGATTTCTAAGGTAGGCGGGATGGTACATTTGTATGGCAGGTACCAGAAGGGGAGTGGACAGACTTCCAAGTTTTTGTCCAAGATTTAGTATAACTCTACGTATACTAAAAATAACTATTCGGGTAAAATTTGGGCAAGATGTCGTCGGGTATATTGGTGTTATTACACGATTTCTAAGGTAGGCGGGATGGTACATTTGTATGGCAGGTACCAGAAGGGGAGTGGACAGACTTCCAAGTTTTTGTCCAAGATTTAGTATAACTATACGTATACTAAATACAAAATTCGGGCAAGATGTCGTCGGGTATATTGGTGTTATTACACGATTTCTAAGGTAGGCGGGATGGTACATTTGTATGGCAGGTACCAGAAGGGAAGTTGCCAGACTTCCAAGTTTTTGTCCAAAACTTAGTCTGACTATACGTTTACTAAATACAAAATTTAGACAAGATTGCGTTGGGTATATTTGTGTTATTACACGATTTCTAAGGTAGGCGGGATGGTACATTTGTATGGCAGGTACCAGAAGGGGAGTTGCCAGACTTCCAGGTTTTTGTCTAAAACTTAGTCTAACTATACGTTTACTAACTACAAAATTTGGGCAAGATCGCGTTTTGTATATTGGTGTTATTACACGATTTCTAAGGTAGGCGGGATGGTACATTTGTATGCGAGGTACCAGAAGGGGAGTTGCCAGACGGCCAAGTTTTTGTCCAAGATTAAGTCTAACTATACGTATACTAAATACAAAATTCGGGCAAGATGTCGTCGGGTATATTGGTGTTATTACACGATTTCTAAGGTAGGCGGGATGGTACATTTGTATGCCAGGTACCAGAAGGGAAGTTGCCAGACTTCCAAGTTTTTGTCCAAAACTTAGTCTGACTATACGTTTACTAAATACAAAATTTAGACAAGATTGCGTTGGGTGTATTTGTGTTATTACACGATTTCTAAGGTAGGCGGGATGGTACATTTGTATGGGAGGTACCAGAAGGGGAGTTGCCAGACTTCCAAGTTTTTGTCTAAAACTTAGTCTAACTCTACGTATACTAAATACAAAATTTGGGCAAGATTTTGTTGGGTATATTGGTGTTATTACACGATTTCTAAGGTAGGCGGGATGGTACATTTGTATGGCATTTACCAGAAGGGGACTGGACAGACTTCCAAGTTTTTGTCCAAGATTAAGCCTAACTATACGTATACTAAAAATAACTATTCGGGTAAAATTTGGGCAAGATGTCGTCGGGTATATTGGTGTTATTACACGATTTCTAAGGTAGGCGGGATGGTACATTTGTATGGCAGGTACCAGAAGGGGAGTGGACAGACTTCCAAGTTTTTGTCCAAGATTTAGTCTAACTCTACGTATACTAACTACAAAATTTGGGCAAGATCGCGTTGGGTATATTGGTGTTATTACACGATTTCTAAGGTAGGCAGGATGGTACATTTGTATGGCAGGTACCAGAAGGGGAGTGGACAGACTTCCAAGTTTTTGTCCAAGATTTAGTCTAACTCTACGTATACTAAATACAAAATTTGGACAAGATCGCGTTGGGTATATTGGTGTTATTACACGATTTCTAAGGTAGGCAGGATGGTACATTTGTATGCAGGTACCAGAAGGGGAGTGGACAGACTTCCAAGTTTTTGTCCAAGATTTAGTCTAACTCTACGTATACTAACTACAAAATTTGGGCAAGATCGCGTTGGGTATATTGGTGTTATTACACGATTTCTAAGGTAGGCAGGATGGTACATTTGTATGGCAGGTACCAGAAGGGGACTGGACAGACTTCCAAGTTTTTGTCCAAGATTAAGCCTAACTATACGTATACTAAATACAAAATTCGGGCAAGATGTCGTCGGGTATATTGGTGTTATTACACGATTTCTAAGGTAGGCGGGATGGTACATTTGTTTGGCAGGTACCAGAAGGGGAGTTGCCAGACTTCCAAGTTTTTGTCTAAAACTTAGTCTAACTATACGATTATTAACTACAAAATTTGGGCAAGATCGCGTTTTGTATATTGGTGTTATTACACGATTTCTAAGGTAGGCGGGATGGTTCATTTGTATGGGAGGTACCAGAAGGGGAGTTGCCAGACTGCCAAGTTTTTCTCCAAAACTTAGTCTGACTATACGTTTACTAAATACAAAATTTAGACAAGATTGCGTTGGGTATATTTGTGTTATTACACGATTTCTAAGGTAGGCGGGATGGTACATTTGTATGGCAGGTACCAGAAGGGGAGTTGCCAGACTTCCAGGTTTTTGTCTAAAACTTAGTCTAACTATACGTTTACTAACTACAAAATTTGGGCAAGATCGCGTTTTGTATATTGGTGTTATTACACGATTTCTAAGGTAGGCGGGATGGTACATTTGTATGCGAGGTACCAGAAGGGGAGTTGCCAGACTGCCAAGTTTTTGTCCAAGATTAAGTCTAACTATACGTATACTAAATACAAAATTCGGGCAAGATGTCGTCGGGTATATTGGTGTTATTACACGATTTCTAAGGTAGGCGGGATGGTACATTTGTATGGCAGGTACCAGAAGGGAAGTTGCCAGACTTCCAAGTTTTTGTCCAAAACTTAGTCTGACTATACGTTTACTAAATACAAAATTTAGACAAGATTGCGTTGGGTATATTTGTGTTATTACACGATTTCTAAGGTAGGCGGGATGGTACATTTGTATGGCAGGTACCAGAAGGGGAGTTGCCAGACTTCCAGGTTTTTGTCTAAAACTTAGTCTAACTATACGTTTACTAACTACAAAATTTGGGCAAGATCGCGTTTTGTATATTGGTGTTATTACACGATTTCTAAGGTAGGCAGGATGGTACATTTGTATGGCAGGTACCAGAAGGGGAGTGGACAGACTTCCAAGTTTTTGTCCAAGATTTAGTCTAACTCTACGTATACTAAATACAAAATTTGGACAAGATCGCGTTGGGTATATTGGTGTTATTACACGATTTCTAAGGTAGGCAGGATGGTACATTTGTATGCAGGTACCAGAAGGGGAGTGGACAGACTTCCAAGTTTTTGTCCAAGATTTAGTCTAACTCTACGTATACTAACTACAAAATTTGGGCAAGATCGCGTTGGGTATATTGGTGTTATTACACGATTTCTAAGGTAGGCAGGATGGTACATTTGTATGGCAGGTACCAGAAGGGGACTGGACAGACTTCCAAGTTTTTGTCCAAGATTAAGCCTAACTATACGCATACTAAATACAAAATTCGGGCAAGATGTCGTCGGGTATATTGGTGTTATTACACGATTTCTAAGGTAGGCGGGATGGTACATTTGTATGGCAGGTACCAGAAGGGGAGTTGCCAGACTTCCAAGTTTTTGTCTAAAACTTAGTCTAACTATACGATTATTAACTACAAAATTTGGGCAAGATCGCGTTTTGTATATTGGTGTTATTACACGATTTCTAAGGTAGGCGGGATGGTACATTTGTATGGGAGGTACCAGAAGGGGAGTTGCCAGACTGCCAAGTTTTTGTCCAAAACTTAGTCTGACTATACGTTTACTAAATACAAAATTTAGACAAGATTGCGTTGGGTATATTTGTGTTATTACACGATTTCTAAGGTAGGCGGGATGGTACATTTGTATGGCAGGTACCAGAAGGGGAGTTGCCAGACTTCCAGGTTTTTGTCTAAAACTTAGTCTAACTATACGTTTACTAACTACAAAATTTGGGCAAGATCGCGTTTTGTATATTGGTGTTATTACACGATTTCTAAGGTAGGCGGGATGGTACATTTGTATGCGAGGTACCAGAAGGGGAGTTGCCAGACTGCCAAGTTTTTGTCCAAGATTAAGTCTAACTATACGTATACTAAATACAAAATTCGGGCAAGATGTCGTCGGGTATATTGGTGTTATTACACGATTTCTAAGGTAGGCGGGATGGTACATTTGTATGGCAGGTACCAGAAGGGAAGTTGCCAGACTTCCAAGTTTTTGTCCAAAACTTAGTCTGACTATACGTTTACTAAATACAAAATTTAGACAAGATTGCGTTGGGTATATTTGTGTTATTACACGATTTCTAAGGTAGGCGGGATGGTACATTTGTATGGCAGGTACCAGAAGGGGAGTTGCCAGACTTCCAGGTTTTTGTCTAAAACTTAGTCTAACTATACGTTTACTAACTACAAAATTTGGGCAAGATCGCGTTTTGTATATTGGTGTTATTACACGATTTCTAAGGTAGGCGGGATGGTACATTTGTATGCGAGGTACCAGAAGGGGAGTTGCCAGACTGCCAAGTTTTTGTCCAAGATTAAGTCTAACTATACGTATACTAAATACAAAATTCGGGCAAGATGTCGTCGGGTATATTGGTGTTATTACACGATTTCTAAGGTAGGCGGGATGGTACATTTGTATGGCAGGTACCAGAAGGGAAGTTGCCAGACTTCCAAGTTTTTGTCCAAAACTTAGTCTGACTATACGTTTACTAAATACAAAATTTAGACAAGATTGCGTTGGGTATATTGGTGTTATTACACGATTTCTAAGGTAGGCGGGATGGTACATTTGTATGGCAGGTACCAGAAGGGAAGTTGCCAGACTTCCAAGTTTTTGTCCAAAACTTAGTCTGACTATACGTTTACTAAATACAAAATTTAGACAAGATTGCGTTGGGTATATTTGTGTTATTACACGATTTCTAAGGTAGGCGGGATGGTACATTTGTATGGGAGGTACCAGAAGGGGACTGGACAGACTTCCAAGTTTTTGTCCAAGATTAAGCCTAACTATACGTATACTAAATACAAAATTTAGACAAGATTGCGTTGGGTATATTTGTGTTATTACACGATTTCTAAGGTAGGCGGGATGGTACATTTGTATGGCAGGTACCAGAAGGGGAGTTGCCAGACTTCCAGGTTTTTGTCTAAAACTTAGTCTAACTATACGTTTACTAACTACAAAATTTGGGCAAGATCGCGTTTTGTATATTGGTGTTATTACACGATTTCTAAGGTAGGCGGGATGGTACATTTGTATGCGAGGTACCAGAAGGGGAGTTGCCAGACTGCCAAGTTTTTGTCCAAGATTAAGTCTAACTATACGTATACTAAATACAAAATTCGGGCAAGATGTCGTCGGGTATATTGGTGTTATTACACGATTTCTAAGGTAGGCGGGATGGTACATTTGTATGCGAGGTACCAGAAGGGGAGTTGCCAGACTGCCAAGTTTTTGTCCAAGATTAAGCCTAACTATACGTATACTAAATACAAAATTCGGGCAAGATGTCGTCGGGTATATTGGTGTTATTACACGATTTCTAAGGTAGGCAGGATGGTACATTTGTATGGCAGGTACCAGAAGGGGACTGGACAGACTTCCAAGTTTTTGTCCAAGATTAAGCCTAACTATACGTATACTAACTACAAAATTTGGGCAAGATCGCGTTGGGTATATTGGTGTTATTACACGATTTCTAAGGTAGGCAGGATGGTACATTTGTATGGCAGGTACCAGAAGGGGAGTGGACAGACTTCCAAGTTTTTGTCCAAGATTTAGTCTAACTCTACGTATACTAAATACAAAATTTGGACAAGATCGCGTTGGGTATATTGGTGTTATTACACGATTTCTAAGGTAGGCAGGATGGTACATTTGTATGCAGGTACCAGAAGGGGAGTGGACAGACTTCCAAGTTTTTGTCCAAGATTTAGTCTAACTCTACGTATACTAACTACAAAATTTGGGCAAGATCGCGTTGGGTATATTGGTGTTATTACACGATTTCTAAGGTAGGCAGGATGGTACATTTGTATGGCAGGTACCAGAAGGGGACTGGACAGACTTCCAAGTTTTTGTCCAAGATTAAGCCTAACTATACGTATACTAAATACAAAATTCGGGCAAGATGTCGTCGGGTATATTGGTGTTATTACACGATTTCTAAGGTAGGCGGGATGGTACATTTGTTTGGCAGGTACCAGAAGGGGAGTTGCCAGACTTCCAAGTTTTTGTCTAAAACTTAGTCTAACTATACGATTATTAACTACAAAATTTGGGCAAGATCGCGTTTTGTATATTGGTGTTATTACACGATTTCTAAGGTAGGCGGGATGGTTCATTTGTATGGGAGGTACCAGAAGGGGAGTTGCCAGACTGCCAAGTTTTTGTCCAAAACTTAGTCTGACTATACGTTTACTAAATACAAAATTTAGACAAGATTGCGTTGGGTATATTTGTGTTATTACACGATTTCTAAGGTAGGCGGGATGGTACATTTGTATGGCAGGTACCAGAAGGGGAGTTGCCAGACTTCCAGGTTTTTGTCTAAAACTTAGTCTAACTATACGTTTACTAACTACAAAATTTGGGCAAGATCGCGTTTTGTATATTGGTGTTATTACACGATTTCTAAGGTAGGCGGGATGGTACATTTGTATGCGAGGTACCAGAAGGGGAGTTGCCAGACTGCCAAGTTTTTGTCCAAGATTAAGTCTAACTATACGTATACTAAATACAAAATTCGGGCAAGATGTCGTCGGGTATATTGGTGTTATTACACGATTTCTAAGGTAGGCGGGATGGTACATTTGTATGGCAGGTACCAGAAGGGAAGTTGCCAGACTTCCAAGTTTTTGTCCAAAACTTAGTCTGACTATACGTTTACTAAATACAAAATTTAGACAAGATTGCGTTGGGTATATTTGTGTTATTACACGATTTCTAAGGTAGGCGGGATGGTACATTTGTATGGCAGGTACCAGAAGGGGAGTTGCCAGACTTCCAGGTTTTTGTCTAAAACTTAGTCTAACTATACGTTTACTAACTACAAAATTTGGGCAAGATCGCGTTTTGTATATTGGTGTTATTACACGATTTCTAAGGTAGGCAGGATGGTACATTTGTATGGCAGGTACCAGAAGGGGAGTGGACAGACTTCCAAGTTTTTGTCCAAGATTTAGTCTAACTCTACGTATACTAAATACAAAATTTGGACAAGATCGCGTTGGGTATATTGGTGTTATTACACGATTTCTAAGGTAGGCAGGATGGTACATTTGTATGCAGGTACCAGAAGGGGAGTGGACAGACTTCCAAGTTTTTGTCCAAGATTTAGTCTAACTCTACGTATACTAACTACAAAATTTGGGCAAGATCGCGTTGGGTATATTGGTGTTATTACACGATTTCTAAGGTAGGCAGGATGGTACATTTGTATGGCAGGTACCAGAAGGGGACTGGACAGACTTCCAAGTTTTTGTCCAAGATTAAGCCTAACTATACGTATACTAAATACAAAATTCGGGCAAGATGTCGTCGGGTATATTGGTGTTATTACACGATTTCTAAGGTAGGCGGGATGGTACATTTGTATGGCAGGTACCAGAAGGGGAGTTGCCAGACTTCCAAGTTTTTGTCTAAAACTTAGTCTAACTATACGATTATTAACTACAAAATTTGGGCAAGATCGCGTTTTGTATATTGGTGTTATTACACGATTTCTAAGGTAGGCGGGATGGTACATTTGTATGGGAGGTACCAGAAGGGGAGTTGCCAGACTGCCAAGTTTTTGTCCAAAACTTAGTCTGACTATACGTTTACTAAATACAAAATTTAGACAAGATTGCGTTGGGTATATTTGTGTTATTACACGATTTCTAAGGTAGGCGGGATGGTACATTTGTATGGCAGGTACCAGAAGGGGAGTTGCCAGACTTCCAGGTTTTTGTCTAAAACTTAGTCTAACTATACGTTTACTAACTACAAAATTTGGGCAAGATCGCGTTTTGTATATTGGTGTTATTACACGATTTCTAAGGTAGGCGGGATGGTACATTTGTATGCGAGGTACCAGAAGGGGAGTTGCCAGACTGCCAAGTTTTTGTCCAAGATTAAGTCTAACTATACGTATACTAAATACAAAATTCGGGCAAGATGTCGTCGGGTATATTGGTGTTATTACACGATTTCTAAGGTAGGCGGGATGGTACATTTGTATGGCAGGTACCAGAAGGGAAGTTGCCAGACTTCCAAGTTTTTGTCCAAAACTTAGTCTGACTATACGTTTACTAAATACAAAATTTAGACAAGATTGCGTTGGGTATATTTGTGTTATTACACGATTTCTAAGGTAGGCGGGATGGTACATTTGTATGGCAGGTACCAGAAGGGGAGTTGCCAGACTTCCAGGTTTTTGTCTAAAACTTAGTCTAACTATACGTTTACTAACTACAAAATTTGGGCAAGATCGCGTTTTGTATATTGGTGTTATTACACGATTTCTAAGGTAGGCGGGATGGTACATTTGTATGCGAGGTACCAGAAGGGGAGTTGCCAGACTGCCAAGTTTTTGTCCAAGATTAAGTCTAACTATACGTATACTAAATACAAAATTCGGGCAAGATGTCGTCGGGTATATTGGTGTTATTACACGATTTCTAAGGTAGGCGGGATGGTACATTTGTATGGCAGGTACCAGAAGGGAAGTTGCCAGACTTCCAAGTTTTTGTCCAAAACTTAGTCTGACTATACGTTTACTAAATACAAAATTTAGACAAGATTGCGTTGGGTATATTTGTGTTATTACACGATTTCTAAGGTAGGCGGGATGGTACATTTGTATGGCAGGTACCAGAAGGGGAGTTGCCAGACTTCCAGGTTTTTGTCTAAAACTTAGTCTAACTATACGTTTACTAACTACAAAATTTGGGCAAGATCGCGTTTTGTATATTGGTGTTATTACGCGATTTCTAAGGTAGGCGGAATGGTACATTTGTATGGGAGGTACCAGAAGGGGAGTTGCCAGACTGCCAAGTTTTTGTCCAAGATTAAGTCTAACTATACGTATACTAAATACAAAATTCGGGCAAGATGTCGTCGGGTATATTGGTGTTATTACACGATTTCTAAGGTAGGCGGGATGGTACATTTGTATGGCAGGTACCAGAAGGGAAGTTGCCAGACTTCCAAGTTTTTGTCCAAAACTTAGTCTGACTATACGTTTACTAAATACAAAATTTAGACAAGATTGCGTTGGGTATATTTGTGTTATTACACGATTTGTAAGGTAGGCGGGATGGTACATTTGTATGGGAGGTACCAGAAGGGGAGTTGCCAGACTTCCAAGTTTTTGTCTAAAACTTAGTCTAACTCTACGTATACTAAATACAAAATTTGGGCAAGATTTTGTTGGGTATATTGGTGTTATTACACGATTTCTAAGGTAGGCGGGATGGTACATTTGTATGGCAGGTACCAGAAGGGGACTGGACAGACTTCCAAGTTTTTGTCCAAGATTAAGTCTAACTATACGTATACTAAAAATAACTATTCGGGTAAAATTTGGGCAAGATGTCGTCGGGTATATTGGTGTTATTACACGATTTCTAAGGTAGGCGGGATGGTACATTTGTATGGCAGGTACCAGAAGGGGAGTGGACAGACTTCCAAGTTTTTGTCCAAGATTTAGTATAACTCTACGTATACTAAAAATAACTATTCGGGTAAAATTTGGGCAAGATGTCGTCGGGTATATTGGTGTTATTACACGATTTCTAAGGTAGGCGGGATGGTACATTTGTATGGCAGGTACCAGAAGCGGAGTGGACAGACTTCCAAGTTTTTGTCCAAGATTTAGTATAACTATACGTATACTAAATACAAAATTCGGGCAAGATGTCGTCGGGTATATTGGTGTTATTACACGATTTCTAAGGTAGGCGGGATGGTACATTTGTATGGCAGGTACCAGAAGGGAAGTTGCCAGACTTCCAAGTTTTTGTCCAAAACTTAGTCTGACTATACGTTTACTAAATACAAAATTTAGACAAGATTGCGTTGGGTATATTTGTGTTATTACACGATTTCTAAGGTAGGCGGGATGGTACATTTGTATGGCAGGTACCAGAAGGGGAGTTGCCAGACTTCCAGGTTTTTGTCTAAAACTTAGTCTAACTATACGTTTACTAACTACAAAATTTGGGCAAGATCGCGTTTTGTATATTGGTGTTATTACACGATTTCTATGGTAGGCGGGATGGTACATTTGTATGCGAGGTACCAGAAGGGGAGTTGCCAGACTGCCAAGTTTTTGTCCATGATTAAGTCTAACTATACGTATACTAAATACAAAATTCGGGCAAGATGTCGTCGGGTATATTGGTGTTATTACACGATTTCTAAGGTAGGCGGGATGGTACATTTGTATGGCAGGTACCAGAAGGGAAGTTGCCAGACTTCCAAGTTTTTGTCCAAAACTTAGTCTGACTATACGTTTACTAAATACAAAATTTAGACAAGATTGCGTTGGGTATATTTGTGTTATTACACGATTTCTAAGGTAGGCGGGATGGTACATTTGTATGGGAGGTACCAGAAGGGGAGTTGCCAGACTTCCAAGTTTTTGTCTAAAACTTAGTCTAACTCTACGTATACTAAATACAAAATTTGGGCAAGATTTTGTTGGGTATATTGGTGTTATTACACGATTTCTAAGGTAGGCGGGATGGTACATTTGTATGGCAGGTACCAGAAGGGGACTGGACAGACTTCCAAGTTTTTGTCCAAGATTAAGTCTAACTATACGTATACTAAAAATAACTATTCGGGTAAAATTTGGGCAAGATGTCGTCGGGTATATTGGTGTTATTACACGATTTCTAAGGTAGGCGGGATGGTACATTTGTATGGCAGGTACCAGAAGGGGAGTGGACAGACTTCCAAGTTTTTGTCAAAGATTTAGTATAACTCTACGTATACTAAATACAAAATTTGGGCAAGATGTTGTTGGGTATATTGGTGTTATTACACGATTTCTAAGGTAGGCGGGATGGTACATTTGTATGGCAGGTACCAGAAGGGGAGTTGCCAGACTTCCAAGATTTTGTCTAAAACTAAGTCTGACTATACGATTACTAACTACAAAATTTGGACAAGATCGCGTTGGGTATATTGGTGTTATTACACGATTTCTAAGGTAGGCAGGATGGTACATTTGTATGGCAGGTACCAGAAGGGGAGTGGACAGACTTCCAAGTTTTTGTCCAAGATTTAGTCTAACTCTACGTATACTAAATACAAAATTTGGACAAGATCGCGTTGGGTATATTGGTGTTATTACACGATTTCTAAGGTAGGCAGGATGGTACATTTGTATGGAAGGTACCAGAAGGGGAGTGGACAGACTTCCAAGTTTTTGACCAAGATTTAGTCTAACTCTACGTATACTAACTACAAAATTTGGGCAAGATCGCGTTGGGTATATTGGTGTTATTACACGATTTCTAAGGTAGGCAGGATGGTACATTTGTATGGCAGGTACCAGAAGGGGACTGGACAGACTTCCAAGTTTTTGTCCAAGATTAAGCCTAACTATACGTATACTAAATACAAAATTCGGGCAAGATGTCGTCGGGTATATTGGTGTTATTACACGATTTCTAAGGTAGGCGGGATGGTACATTTGTATGGCAGGTGCCAGAAGGGGAGTTGCCAGACTTCCAAGTTTTCGTCTAAAACTTAGTCTAACTATACGATTACTAACTACAAAATTTGGACAAGATCGCGTTGGGTATATTGGTGTTATTACACGATTTCTAAGGTAGGCAGGATGGTACATTTGTATGGCAGGTACCAGAAGGGGACTGGACAGACTTCCAAGTTTTTGTCCAAGATTAAGTCTAACTATACGTATACTAAATACAAAATTTGGGCAAGATGTCGTCGGGTATATTGGTGTTATTACACGATTTCTAAGGTAGGCGGGATTGTACATTTGTATGGCAGGTACCAGTAGGGGACTGGACATACTTCCAAGTTTTTGTCCAAAACTTAGTCTAACTATACGTTTACTAAATACAAAATTTGGACAAGATCGCGTTGGGTATATTTGTGTTATTACACGATTTCTAAGGTAGGCGGGATGGTACATTTGTATGGGAGGTACCAGAAGGGGACTGGACAGACTTCCAAGTTTTTGTCCAAGATTAAGTCTAACTATACGTATACTAAATACAAAATTTAGGCAAGATGTCGTTGGGTATATTGGTGTTATTACACGATTTCTAAGGTAGGCGGGATGGTACATTTGTATGGCAGGTCCCAGAAGGGGAGTTGCCAGACTTCCAAGTTTTTGTCCAAAACTTAGTCTAACTATACGTTTACTAAATACAAAATTTGGACAAGATCGCGTTGGGTATATTGGTGTTATTACACGATTTCTAAGGTAGGCAGGATGGTACATTTGTATGGCAGGTACCAGAAGGGGACTGGACAGACTTCCAAGTTTTTGTCCAAGATTAAGTCTAACTATACGTATACTAAATACAAAATTTGGGCAAGATGTCGTCGGGTATATTGGTGTTATTACACGATTTCTAAGGTAGGCGGGATTGTACATTTGTATGGCAGGTACCAGAACGGGACTGGACAGACTTCCAAGTTTTTGTCCAAGATTAAGTCTGACAGTACGTTTACTAAATACAAAATTTGGACAAGATCGCGTTGGGTATATTTGTGTTATTACACGATTTCTAAGGTAGGCGGGATGGTACATTTGTATGGGAGGTACCAGAAGGGGACTGGTCAGACTTCCAAGTTTTTGTCCAAGATTAAGCCTAACTATACGTGTACTAAATACAAAATTTGGGCAAGATGTCGTTGGGTATATTGGTGTTATTACACGATTTCTAAGGTAGGCGGGATGGTACATTTGTATGGCAGGTCCCAGAAGGGGAGTTGCCAGACTTCCAAGTTTTTGTCCAAAACTTAGTCTAACTATACGTTTACTAAATACAAAATTTGGACAAGATCGCGTTGGGTATATTGGTGTTATTACACGATTTCTAAGGTAGGCGGGATGGTACATTTGTATGGGAGGTACCAGAAGGGGAGTTGCCATACTGCCAAGTTTTTGTCCAAAACATAGTGCAGTTATACCTTTACTAAATACGGAATTTGGCCAAGATCGAAGTGGGCGTATTGATATTATTACACGATTTCTAAAGTGGGCGAAATAGCAGATTTGTATGGGAGGTACCAGAAGGGGACTGGACAGACTTCCAAGTTTTTGTCCAAGATTAAGTCTAACTATACGTATACTAAAAATAACTATTCGGGTAAAATTTGGGCAAGATGTCGTCGGGTATATTGGTGTTATTACACGATTTCTAAGGTAGGCGGGATGGTACATTTGTATGGCAGGTACCAGAAGGGGAGTGGACAGACTTCCAAGTTTTTGTCCAAGATTTAGTATAACTATACGTATACTAAATACAAAATTCGGGCAAGATGTCGTCGGGTATATTGGTGTTATTACACGATTTCTAAGGTAGGCGGGATGGTACATTTGTATGGCAGGTACCAGAAGGGAAGTTGCCAGACTTCCAAGTTTTTGTCAAAGATTTAGTATAACTCTACGTATACTAAATACAAAATTTGGGCAAGATGTTGTTGGGTATATTGGTGTTATTACACGATTTCTAAGGTAGGCGGGATGGTACATTTGTATGGCAGGTACCAGAAGGGGAGTTGCCAGACTTCCAAGATTTTGTCTAAAACTAAGTCTGACTATACGATTACTAACTACAAAATTTGGACAAGATCGCGTTGGGTATATTGGTGTTATTACACGATTTCTAAGGTAGGCAGGATGGTACATTTGTATGGCAGGTACCAGAAGGGGAGAGGACAGACTTCCAAGTTTTTGTCCAAGATTTAGTCTAACTCTACGTATACTAAATACAAAATTTGGACAAGATCGCGTTGGGTATATTGGTGTTATTACACGATTTCTAAGGTAGGCAGGATGGTACATTTGTATGGAAGGTACCAGAAGGGGAGTGGACAGACTTCCAAGTTTTTGACCAAGATTTAGTCTAACTCTACGTATACTAACTACAAAATTTGGGCAAGATCGCGTTGGGTATATTGGTGTTATTACACGATTTCTAAGGTAGGCAGGATGGTACATTTGTATGGCAGGTACCAGAAGGGGACTGGACAGACTTCCAAGTTTTTGTCCAAGATTAAGTCTAACTATACGTATACTAAATACAAAATTTGGGCAAGATGTCGTCGGGTATATTGGTGTTATTACACGATTTCTAAGGTAGGCGGGATTGTACATTTGTATGGCAGGTACCAGTAGGGGACTGGACAGACTTCCAAGTTTTTGTCCAAAACTTAGTCTAACTATACGTTTACTAAATACAAAATTTGGACAAGATCGCGTTGGGCATATTTGTGTTATTACACGATTTCTAAGGTAGGCGGGATGGTACATTTGTATGGGAGGTACCAGAAGGGGACTGGACAGACTTCCAAGTTTTTGTCCAAGATTAAGTCTAACTATACGTATACTAAATACAAAATTTAGGCAAGATGTCGTTGGGTATATTGGTGTTATTACACGATTTCTAAGGTAGGCGGGATGGTACATTTGTATGGCAGGTCCCAGAAGGGGAGTTGCCAGACTTCCAAGTTTTTGTCCAAAACTTAGTCTAACTATACGTTTACTAAATACAAAATTTGGACACGATCGCGTTGGGTATATTGGTGTTATTACACGATTTCTAAGGTAGGCAGGATGGTACATTTGTATGGCAGGTACCAGAAGGGGACTGGACAGACTTCCAAGTTTTTGTCCAAGATTAAGTCTAACTATACGTATACTAAATACAAAATTTGGGCAAGATGTCGTCGGGTATATTGGTGTTATTACACGATTTCTAAGGTAGGCGGGATTGTACATTTGTATGGCAGGTACCAGAAGGGGACTGGACAGACTTCCAAGTTTTTGTCCAAGATTAAGTCTGACAATACGTTTACTAAATACAAAATTTGGACAAGATCGCGTTGGGTATATTTGTGTTATTACACGATTTCTAAGGTAGGCGGGATGGTACATTTGTATGGCAGGTCCCAGAAGGGGAGTTGCCAGACTTCCAAGTTTTTGTCCAAAACTTAGTCTAACTATACGCATACTAAATACAAAATTTGGGCAAGATCGCGTTGGGTATATTGGTGTTATTACACGATTTCTAAGGTAGACAGGATGGTACATTTGTATGGCAGGTACCAGAAGGGGACTGGACAGACTTCCAAGTTTTTGTCCAAGATTAAGCCTAACTATACGTATACTAAATACAAAATTCGGGCAAGATGTCGTCGGGTATATTGGTGTTATTACACGATTTCTAAGGTAGGCGGGATTGTACATTTGTATGGCAGGTACCAGAAGGGGAGTTGCCAGACTTCCAAGTTTTTGTCTAAAACTTAGTCTAACTATACGATTACTAACTACAAAATTTGGGCAAGATCGCGTTTTGTATATTGGTGTTATTACACGATTTCTAAGGTAGGCGGGATGGTACATTTGTATGGGAGGTACCAGAAGGGGAGTTGCCAGACTGCCAAGTTTTTGTCCAAAACATAGTGCAGTTATACCTTTACTAAATACGGAATTTGGGGAAGATCGCGTGAGTCATGTTGATAGTATTACACGGTTTATAGGCGGCGGGATGGTACATTTGTATGGCAGGTACCAGAAGGGGAGTTGCCCCTTATTACACGATTTCTAAGGTAGGCGGGATGGTACATTTGTATGGCAGGTACCAGAAGGGGAGTGGACAGACTTCCAAGTTTTTGTCCAAGATTTAGTATAACTCTACGTATACTAAATACAAAATTTGGGCAAGATGTTGTTGGGTATATTGGTGTTATTACACGATTTCTAAGGTAGGCGGGATGGTACATTTGTATGGCAGGTACCAGAAGGGGAGTTGCCAGACTTCCAAGATTTTGTCTAAAACTAAGTCTGACTATACGATTACTAACTACAAAATTTGGACAAGATCGCGTTGGGTATATTGGTGTTATTACACGATTTCTAAGGTAGGCAGGATGGTACATTTGTATGGCAGGTACCAGAAGGGGAGTGGACAGACTTCCAAGATTTTGTCTAAAACTAAGTCTGACTATACGATTACTAACTACAAAATTTGGACAAGATCGCGTTGGGTATATTGGTGTTATTACACGATTTCTAAGGTAGGCAGGATGGTACATTTGTATGGCAGGTACCAGAAGGGGAGTGGACAGACTTCCAAGTTTTTGTCCAAGATTTAGTCTAACTCTACGTATACTAAATACAAAATTTGGACAAGATCGCGTTGGGTATATTGGTGTTATTACACGATTTCTAAGGTAGGCAGGATGGTACATTTGTATGGCAGGTACCAGAAGGGGAGTGGACAGACTTCCAAGTTTTTGACCAAGATTTAGTCTAACTCTACGTATACTAACTACAAAATTTGGGCAAGATCGCGTTGGGTATATTGGTGTTATTACACGATTTCTAAGGTAGGCAGGATGGTACATTTGTATGGCAGGTACCAGAAGGGGACTGGACAGACTTCCAAGTTTTTGTCCAAGATTAAGCCTAACTATACGTATACTAAATACAAAATTCGGGCAAGATGTCGTCGGGTATATTGGTGTTATTACACGATTTCTAAGGTAGGCGGGATGGTACATTTGTATGGCAGGTACCAGAAGGGGAGTTGCCAGACTTCCAAGTTTTTGTCCAAAACTTAGTCTAACTATACGATTACTAACTACAAAATTTGGGCACGATCGCGTTGGGTATATTGGTGTTATTACACGATTTCTAAGGTAGGCAGGATGGTACATTTGTATGGCAGGTACCAGAAGGGGACTGGACAGACTTCCAAGTTTTTGTCCAAGATTAAGTCTAACTATACGTATACTAAATACAAAATTTGGGCAAGATGTCGTCGGGTATATTGGTGTTATTACACGATTTCTAAGGTAGGCGGGATTGTACATTTGTATGGCAGGTACCAGTAGGGGACTGGACAGACTTCCAAGTTTTTGTCCAAAACTTAGTCTAACTATACGTTTACTAAATACAAAATTTGGACAAGATCGCGTTGGGTATATTTGTGTTATTACACGATTTCTAAGGTAGGCGGGATGGTACATTTGTATGGGAGGTACCAGAAGGGGACTGGACAGACTTCCAAGTTTTTGTCCAAGATTAAGTCTAACTATACGTATACTAAATACAAAATTTAGGCAAGATGTCGTTGGGTATATTGGTGTTATTACACGATTTCTAAGGTAGGCGGGATGGTACATTTGTATGGCAGGTCCCAGAAGGGGAGTTGCCAGACTTCCAAGTTTTTGTCCAAAACTTAGTCTAACTATACGTTTACTAAATACAAAATTTGGACAAGATCGCGTTGGGTATATTGGTGTTATTACACGATTTCTAAGGTAGGCAGGATGGTACATTTGTATGGCAGGTACCAGAAGGGGACTGGACAGACTTCCAAGTTTTTGTCCAAGATTAAGCCTAACTATACGTATACTAAATACAAAATTCGGGCAAGATGTCGTCGGGTATATTGGTGTTATTACATGATTTCTAAGGTAGGCGGGATGGTACATTTGTATGGCAGGTACCAGAAGGGGAATTGCCAGACTTCCAAGTTTTTGTCTAAAACTTAGACTAACTATACGATTATTATCTACAAAATTTGGGCAAGATCGCGTTTTGTATATTGGTGTTATTACACGATTTCTAAGGTAGGCGGGATGGTACATTTGTATGGGAGGTACCAGAAGGGGAGTTGCCAGACTGCCAAGTTTTTGTCCAAAACATAGTGCAGTTATACCTTTACTAAATACGGAATTTGGGGAAGATCGCGTGAGTCATGTTGATAGTATTACACGGTTTATAGGGGGCGGGATGGTACATTTGTATGGCAGGTACCAGAAGGGGAGTTGCCAGACTTCCAGGTTTTTGTCTAAAACTTAGTCTAACTATACGATTATTAACTACAAAATTTGGGCAAGATCGCGTTTTGTATATTGGTGTTATTACACGATTTCTAAGGTAGGCGGGATGGTACATTTGTATGGGAGGTACCAGAAGGGGAGTTGCCAGACTGCCAAGTTTTTGTCTAAAACTTAGTCTAACTATACGATTATTAACTACAAAATTTGGGCAAGATCGCGTTTTGTATATTGGTGTTATTACACGATTTCTAAGGTAGGCGGGATGGTACATTTGAATGGGAGGTACCAGAAGGGGAGTTGCCAGACTGCCAAGTTTTTGTCCAAAACATAGTGCAGTTATACCTTTACTAAATACGGAATTTGGGGAAGATCGCGTGAGTCATGTTGATAGTATTACACGGTTTATAGGGGGCGGGATGGTACATTTGTATGGCAGGTACCAGAAGGGGAGTTGCCAGACTTCCAGGTTTTTGTCTAAAACTTAGTCTAACTATACGTTTACTAACTACAAAATTTGGGCAAGATCGCGTTTTGTATATTGGTGTTATTACACGATTTCTAAGGTAGGCGGGATGGTACATTTGTATGCGAGGTACCAGAAGGGGAGTTGCCAGACTGCCAAGTTTTTGTCCAAGATTAAGTCTAACTATACGTTTACTAAATACAAAATTTAGACAAGATTGCGTTGGGTATATTTGTGTTATTACACGATTTCTAAGGTAGGCGGGATGGTACATTTGTATGGGAGGTACCAGAAGGGGAGTTGCCAGACTTCCAAGTTTTTGTCTAAAACTTAGTCTAACTCTACGTATACTAAATACAAAATTTGGGCAAGATTTTGTTGGGTATATTGGTGTTATTACACGATTTCTAAGGTAGGCGGGATGGTACATTTGTATGGCAGGTACCAGAAGGGGACTGGACAGACTTCCAAGTTTTTGTCCAAGACTAAGCCTAACTATACGTATACTAAAAATAACTATTCGGGTAAAATTTGGGCAAGATGTCGTCGGGTATATTGGTGTTATTACACGATTTCTAAGGTAGGCGGGATGGTACATTTGTATGGCAGGTACCAGAAGGGGAGTGGACAGACTTCCAAGTTTTTGTCCAAGATTTAGTCTAACTCTACGTATACTAAATACAAAATTTGGACAAGATCGCGTTGGGTATATTGGTGTTATTACACGATTTCTAAGGTAGGCAGGATGGTACATTTGTATGGCAGGTACCAGAAGGGGAGTGGACAGACTTCCAAGTTTTTGTCCAAGATTTAGTCTAACTCTACGTATACTAACTACAAAATTTGGGCAAGATCGCGTTGGGTATATTGGTGTTATTACACGATTTCTAAGGTAGGCGGGATGGTACATTTGTATGGCAGGTACCAGAAGGGGAGTGGACAGACTTCCATGTTTTTGTCCAAAATTTAGTCTAACTATACGTATACTAAATACAAAATTTGGACAAGATCGCGTTGGGTATATTGGTGTTATTACACGATTTCTAAGGTAGGCAGGATGGTACATTTGTATGGCAGGTACCAGAAGGGGAGTGGACAGACTTCCAAGTTTTTGTCCAAGATTTAGTCTAACTCTACGTATACTAAATACAAAATTTGGACAATATCGCGTTGGGTATATTGGTGTTATTACACGATTTCTAAGGTAGGCAGGATGGTACATTTGTATGCAGGTACCAGAAGGGGAGTGGACAGACTTCCAAGTTTTTGTCCAAGATTTAGTCTAACTCTACGTATACTAACTACAAAATTTGGGCAAGATCGCGTTGGGTATATTGGTGTTATTACACGATTTCTAAGGTAGGCAGGATGGTACATTTGTATGGCAGGTACCAGAAGGGGACTGGACAGACTTCCAAGTTTTTGTCCAAGATTAAGCCTAACTATACGTATACTAAATACAAAATTCGGGCAAGATGTCGTCGGGTATATTGGTGTTATTACACGATTTCTAAGGTAGGCGGGATGGTACATTTGTATGGCAGGTACCAGAAGGGGAGTTGCCAGACTGCCAAGTTTTTGTCCAAAACTTAGTCTAACTATACGTATACTAAATAAAAAATTTGGACAAGATCGCGTTGGGTATATTGGTGTTATTACACGATTTCTAAGGTAGGCGGGATGGTACATTTGTATGGGAGGTACCAGAAGGGGAGTTGCCAGACTGCCAAGTTTTTGTCCAAAACATAGTGCAGTTATACCTTTACTAAATACGGAATTTGGGGAAGATCGCGTGAGTCATGTTGATAGTATTACACGATTTCTAAGGTAGGCGGGATGGTACATTTGTATGGCAGGTACCAGAAGGGGAGTTGCCAGACTTCCAGGTTTTTGTCTAAAACTTAGTCTAACTATACGTTTACTAACTACAAAATTTGGGCAAGATCTCGTTTTGTATATTGGTGTTATTACACGATTTCTAAGGTAGGCGGGATGGTACATTTGTATGCGAGGTACCAGAAGGGGAGTTGCCAGACTGCCAAGTTTTTGTCCAAGATTAAGTCTAACTATACGTATACTAAATACAAAATTCGGGCAAGATGTCGTCGGGTATATTGGTGTTATTACACGATTTCTAAGGTAGGCGGGATGGTACATTTGTATGCCAGGTACCAGAAGGGAAGTTGCCAGACTTCCAAGTTTTTGTCCAAAACTTAGTCTGACTATATGTTTACTAAATACAAAATTTAGACAAGATTGCGTTGGGTATATTTGTGTTATTACACGATTTCTAAGGTAGGCGGGATGGTACATTTGTATGGGAGGTACCAGAAGGGGAGTTGCCAGACTTCCAAGTTTTTGTCTAAAACTTAGTCTAACTCTACGTATACTAAATACAAAATTTGGGCAAGATTTTGTTGGGTATATTGGTGTTATTACACGATTTCTAAGGTAGGCGGGATGGTACATTTGTATGGCAGGTACCAGAAGGGGACTGGACAGACTTCCAAGTTTTTGTCCAAGACTAAGCCTAACTATACGTATACTAAAAATAACTATTCGGGTAAAATTTGGGCAAGATGTCGTCGGGTATATTGGTGTTATTACACGATTTCTAAGGTAGGCGGGATGGTACATTTGTATGGCAGGTACCAGAAGGGGAGTGGACAGACTTCCAAGTTTTTGTCCAAGATTTAGTCTAACTCTACGTATACTAAATACAAAATTTGGACAAGATCGCGTTGGGTATATTGGTGTTATTACACGATTTCTAAGGTAGGCAGGATGGTACATTTGTATGGCAGGTACCAGAAGGGGAGTGGACAGACTTCCAAGTTTTTGTCCAAGATTTAGTCTAACTCTACGTATACTAACTACAAAATTTGGGCAAGATCGCGTTGGGTATATTGGTGTTATTACACGATTTCTAAGGTAGACGGGATGGTACATTTGTATGGCAGGTACCAGAAGGGGAGTGGACAGACTTCCAAGTTTTTGTCCAAGATTTAGTCTAACTCTACGTATACTAACTACAAAATTTGGGCAAGATCGCGTTGGGTATATTGGTGTTATTACACGATTTCTAAGGTAGGCGGGATGGTACATTTGTATGGCAGGTACCAGAAGGGGAGTGGACAGACTTCCAAGTTTTTGTCCAAAATTTAGTCTAACTATACGTATACTAAATACAAAATTTGGACAAGATCGCGTTGGGTATATTGGTGTTATTACACGATTTCTAAGGTAGGCAGGATGGTACATTTGTATGGCAGGTACCAGAAGGGGAGTGGACAGACTTCCAAGTTTTTGTCCAAGATTTAGTCTAACTCTACGTATACTAAATACAAAATTTGGACAAGATCGCGTTGGGTATATTGGTGTTATTACACGATTTCTAAGGTAGGCAGGATGGTACATTTGTATGCAGGTACCAGAAGGGGAGTTGCCAGACTGCCAAGTTTTTGTCCAAGATTAAGTCTAACTATACGTAAACCAAATACAAAATTCGGGCAAGATGTCGTCGGGTATATTGGTGTTATTACACGATTTCTAAGGTAGGCGGGATGGTACATTTGTATGCCAGGTACCAGAAGGGAAGTTGCCAGACTTCCAAGTTTTTGTCCAAAACTTAGTCTGACTATACGTTTACTAAATACAAAATTTAGACAAGATTGCGTTGGGTATATTTGTGTTATTACACGATTTCTAAGGTAGGCGGGATGGTACATTTGTATGGGAGGTACCAGAAGGGGAGTTGCCAGACTTCCAAGTTTTTGTCTAAAACTTAGTCTAACTCTACGTATACTAAATACAAAATTTGGGCAAGATTTTGTTGGGTATATTGGTGTTATTACACGATTTCTAAGGTAGGCGGGATGGTACATTTGTATGGCATTTACCAGAAGGGGACTGGACAGACTTCCAAGTTTTTGTCCAAGATTAAGCCTAACTATACGTATACTAAAAATAACTATTCGGGTAAAATTTGGGCAAGATGTCGTCGGGTATATTGGTGTTATTACACGATTTCTAAGGTAGGCGGGATGGTACATTTGTATGGCAGGTACCAGAAGGGGAGTGGACAGACTTCCAAGTTTTTGTCCAAGATTTAGTCTAACTCTACGTATACTAACTACAAAATTTGGGCAAGATCGCGTTGGGTATATTGGTGTTATTACACGATTTCTAAGGTAGGCAGGATGGTACATTTGTATGGCAGGTACCAGAAGGGGAGTGGACAGACTTCCAAGTTTTTGTCCAAGATTTAGTCTAACTCTACGTATACTAAAGGCAAAATTTGGACAAGATCGCGTTGGGTATATTGGTGTTATTACACGATTTCTAAGGTAGGCAGGATGGTACATTTGTATGCAGGTACCAGAAGGGGAGTGGACAGACTTCCAAGTTTTTGTCCAAGATTTAGTCTAACTCTACGTATACTAACTACAAAATTTGGGCAAGATCGCGTTGGGTATATTGGTGTTATTACACGATTTCTAAGGTAGGCAGGATGGTACATTTGTATGGCAGGTACCAGAAGGGGACTGGACAGACTTCCAAGTTTTTGTCCAAGATTAAGCCTAACTATACGTATACTAAATACAAAATTCGGGCAAGATGTCGTCGGGTATATTGGTGTTATTACACGATTTCTAAGGTAGGCGGGATGGTACATTTGTATGGGAGGTACCAGAAGCGGAGTTGCCAGACTGCCAAGTTTTTGTCCAAAACATAGTGCAGTTATACCTTTACTAAATACGGAATTTGGGGAAGATCGCGTGAGTCATGTTGATAGTATTACACGGTTTATAGGGGGCGGGATGGTACATTTGTATGGCAGGTACCAGAAGGGGAGTTGCCAGACTTCCAGGTTTTTGTCTAAAACTTAGTCTAACTATACGTTTACTAACTACAAAATTTGGGCAAGATCGCGTTTTGTATATTGGTGTTATTACACGATTTCTAAGGTAGGCGGGATGGTACATTTGTATGCGAGGTACCAGAAGGGGAGTTGCCAGACTGCCAAGTTTTTGTCCAAGATTAAGTCTAACTATACGTATACTAAATACAAAATTCGGGCAAGATGTCGTCGGGTATATTGGTGTTATTACACGATTTCTAAGGTAGGCGGGATGGTACATTTGTATGGCAGGTACCAGAAGGGAAGTTGCCAGACTTCCAAGTTTTTGTCCAAAACTTAGTCTGACTATACGTTTACTAAATACAAAATTTAGACAAGATTGCGTTGGGTATATTTGTGTTATTACACGATTTCTAAGGTAGGCGGGATGGTACATTTGTATGGCAGGTACCAGAAGGGGAGTTGCCAGACTTCCAGGTTTTTGTCTAAAACTTAGTCTAACTATACGTTTACTAACTACAAAATTTGGGCAAGATCGCGTTTTGTATATTGGTGTTATTACACGATTTCTAAGGTAGGCGGGATGGTACATTTGTATGGGAGGTACCAGAAGGGGAGTTGCCAGACTGCCAAGTTTTTGTCCAAGATTAAGTCTAACTATACGTATACTAAATACAAAATTCGGGCAAGATGTCGTCGGGTATATTGGTGTTATTACACGATTTCTAAGGTAGGCGGGATGGTACATTTGTATGGCAGGTACCAGAAGGGAAGTTGCCAGACTTCCAAGTTTTTGTCCAAAACTTAGTCTGACTATACGTTTACTAAATACAAAATTTAGACAAGATTGCGTTGGGTATATTTGTGTTATTACACGATTTCTAAGGTAGGCGGGATGGTACATTTGTATGGGAGGTACCAGAAGGGGAGTTGCCAGACTTCCAAGTTTTTGTCTAAAACTTAGTCTAACTCTACGTATACTAAATACAAAATTTGGGCAAGATTTTGTTGGGTATATTGGTGTTATTACACGATTTCTAAGGTAGGCGGGATGGTACATTTGTATGGCAGGTACCAGAAGGGGACTGGACAGACTTCCAAGTTTTTGTCCAAGATTAAGTCTAACTATACGTATACTAAAAATAACTATTCGGGTAAAATTTGGGCAAGATGTCGTCGGGTATATTGGTGTTATTACACGATTTCTAAGGTAGGCAGGATGGTACATTTGTATGGCAGGTACCAGAAGGGGAGTGGACAGACTTCCAAGTTTTTGTCCAAGATTTAGTCTAACTCTACGTATACTAACTACAAAATTTGGGCAAGATCGCGTTGGGTATATTGGTGTTATTACACGATTTCTAAGGTAGGCGGGATGGTACATTTGTATGGCAGGTACCAGAAGGGGAGTGGACAGACTTCCAAGTTTTTGTCCAAAATTTAGTCTAACTCTACGTATACTAAATACAAAATTTGGACAAGATCGCGTTGGGTATATTGGTGTTATTACACGATTTCTAAGGTAGGCAGGATGGTACATTTGTATGGCAGGTACCAGAAGGGGAGTGGACAGACTTCCAAGTTTTTGTCCAAGATTTAGTCTAACTCTACGTATACTAAATACAAAATTTGGACAAGATCGCGTTGGGTATATTGGTGTTATTACACGATTTCTAAGGTAGGCAGGATGGTACATTTGTATGCAGGTACCAGAAGGGGAGTGGACAGACTTCCAAGTTTTTGTCCAAGATTTAGTCTAACTCTACGTATACTAACTACAAAATTTGGGCAAGATCGCGTTGGGTATATTGGTGTTATTACACGATTTCTAAGGTAGGCAGGATGGTACATTTGTATGGCAGGTACCAGAAGGGGACTGGACAGACTTCCAAGTTTTTGTCCAAGATTAAGCCTAACTACACGTATACTAAATACAAAATTCGGGCAAGATGTCGTCGGGTATATTGGTGTTATTACACGATTTCTAAGGTAGGCGGGATGGTACATTTGTATGGGAGGTACCAGAAGCGGAGTTGCCAGACTGCCAAGTTTTTGTCCAAAACATAGTGCAGTTATACCTTTACTAAATACGGAATTTGGGGAAGATCGCGTGAGTCATGTTGATAGTATTACACGGTTTATAGGGGGCGGGATGGTACATTTGTATGGCAGGTACCAGAAGGGGAGTTGCCAGACTTCCAGGTTTTTGTCTAAAACTTAGTCTAACTATACGTTTACTAACTACAAAATTTGGGCAAGATCGCGTTTTGTATATTGGTGTTATTACACGATTTCTAAGGTAGGCGGGATGGTACATTTGTATGCGAGGTACCAGAAGGGGAGTTGCCAGACTGCCAAGTTTTTGTCCAAGATTAAGTCTAACTATACGTATACTAAATACAAAATTCGGGCAAGATGTCGTCGGGTATATTGGTGTTATTACACGATTTCTAAGGTAGGCGGGATGGTACATTTGTATGGCAGGTACCAGAAGGGAAGTTGCCAGACTTCCAAGTTTTTGTCCAAAACTTAGTCTGACTATACGTTTACTAAATATAAAATTTAGACAAGATTGCGTTGGGTATATTTGTGTTATTACACGATTTCTAAGGTAGGCGGGATGGTACATTTGTATGGCAGGTACCAGAAGGGGAGTTGCCAGACTTCCAGGTTTTTGTCTAAAACTTAGTCTAACTATACGTTTACTAACTACAAAATTTGGGCAAGATCGCGTTTTGTATATTGGTGTTATTACACGATTTCTAAGGTAGGCGGGATGGTACATTTGTATGGGAGGTACCAGAAGGGGAGTTGCCAGACTGCCAAGTTTTTGTCCAAGATTAAGTCTAACTATACGTATACTAAATACAAAATTCGGGCAAGATGTCGTCGGGTATATTGGTGTTATTACACGATTTCTAAGGTAGGCGGGATGGTACATTTGTATGGCAGGTACCAGATGGGAAGTTGCCAGACTTCCAAGTTTTTGTCCAAAACTTAGTCTGACTATACGTTTACTAAATACAAAATTTAGACAAGATTGCGTTGGGTATATTTGTGTTATTACACGATTTCTAAGGTAGGCGGGATGGTACATTTGTATGGGAGGTACCAGAAGGGGAGTTGCCAGACTTCCAAGTTTTTGTCTAAAACTTAGTCTAACTCTACGTATACTAAATACAAAATTTGGGCAAGATTTTGTTGGGTATATTGGTGTTATTACACGATTTCTAAGGTAGGCGGGATGGTACATTTGTATGGCAGGTACCAGAAGGGGACTGGACAGACTTCCAAGTTTTTGTCCAAGATTAAGTCTAACTATACGTATACTAAAAATAACTATTCGGGTAAAATTTGGGCAAGATGTCGTCGGGTATATTGGTGTTATTACACGATTTCTAAGGTAGGCAGGATGGTACATTTGTATGGCAGGTACCAGAAGGGGAGTGGACAGACTTCCAAGTTTTTGTCCAAGATTTAGTCTAACTCTACGTATACTAACTACAAAATTTGGGCAAGATCGCGTTGGGTATATTGGTGTTATTACACGATTTCTAAGGTAGGCGGGATGGTACATTTGTATGGCAGGTACCAGAAGGGGAGTGGACAGACTTCCAAGTTTTTGTCCAAAATTTAGTCTAACTCTACGTATACTAAATACAAAATTTGGACAAGATCGCGTTGGGTATATTGGTGTTATTACACGATTTCTAAGGTAGGCAGGATGGTACATTTGTATGGCAGGTACCAGAAGGGGAGTGGACAGACTTCCAAGTTTTTGTCCAAGATTTAGTCTAACTCTACGTATACTAAATACAAAATTTGGACAAGATCGCGTTGGGTATATTGGTGTTATTACACGATTTCTAAGGTAGGCAGGATGGTACATTTGTATGCAGGTACCAGAAGGGGAGTGGACAGACTTCCAAGTTTTTGTCCAAGATTTAGTCTAACTCTACGTATACTAACTACAAAATTTGGGCAAGATCGCGTTGGGTATATTGGTGTTATTACACGATTTCTAAGGTAGGCAGGATGGTACATTTGTATGGCAGGTACCAGAAGGGGACTGGACAGACTTCCAAGTTTTTGTCCAAGATTAAGCCTAACTACACGTATACTAAATACAAAATTCGGGCAAGATGTCGTCGGGTATATTGGTGTTATTACACGATTTCTAAGGTAGGCGGGATGGTACATTTGTATGGGAGGTACCAGAAGCGGAGTTGCCAGACTGCCAAGTTTTTGTCCAAAACATAGTGCAGTTATACCTTTACTAAATACGGAATTTGGGGAAGATCGCGTGAGTCATGTTGATAGTATTACACGGTTTATAGGGGGCGGGATGGTACATTTGTATGGCAGGTACCAGAAGGGGAGTTGCCAGACTTCCAGGTTTTTGTCTAAAACTTAGTCTAACTATACGTTTACTAACTACAAAATTTGGGCAAGATCGCGTTTTGTATATTGGTGTTATTACACGATTTCTAAGGTAGGCGGGATGGTACATTTGTATGCGAGGTACCAGAAGGGGAGTTGCCAGACTGCCAAGTTTTTGTCCAAGATTAAGTCTAACTATACGTATACTAAATACAAAATTCGGGCAAGATGTCGTCGGGTATATTGGTGTTATTACACGATTTCTAAGGTAGGCGGGATGGTACATTTGTATGGCAGGTACCAGAAGGGAAGTTGCCAGACTTCCAAGTTTTTGTCCAAAACTTAGTCTGACTATACGTTTACTAAATATAAAATTTAGACAAGATTGCGTTGGGTATATTTGTGTTATTACACGATTTCTAAGGTAGGCGGGATGGTACATTTGTATGGCAGGTACCAGAAGGGGAGTTGCCAGACTTCCAGGTTTTTGTCTAAAACTTAGTCTAACTATACGTTTACTAACTACAAAATTTGGGCAAGATCGCGTTTTGTATATTGGTGTTATTACACGATTTCTAAGGTAGGCGGGATGGTACATTTGTATGGGAGGTACCAGAAGGGGAGTTGCCAGACTGCCAAGTTTTTGTCCAAGATTAAGTCTAACTATACGTATACTAAATACAAAATTTAGACAAGATTGCGTTGGGTATATTTGTGTTATTACACGATTTCTAAGGTAGGCGGGATGGTACATTTGTATGGGAGGTACCAGAAGGGGAGTTGCCAGACTTCCAAGTTTTTGTCTAAAACTTAGTCTAACTCTACGTATACTAAATACAAAATTTGGGCAAGATTTTGTTGGGTATATTGGTGTTATTACACGATTTCTAAGGTAGGCGGGATGGTACATTTGTATGGCAGGTACCAGAAGGGGACTGGACAGACTTCCAAGTTTTTGTCCAAGATTAAGTCTAACTATACGTATACTAAAAATAACTATTCGGGTAAAATTTGGGCAAGATGTCGTCGGGTATATTGGTGTTATTACACGATTTCTAAGGTAGGCGGGATGGTACATTTGTATGGCAGGTACCAGAAGGGGAGTGGACAGACTTCCAAGTTTTTGTCCAAGATTTAGTATAACTCTACGTATACTAAAAATAACTATTCGGGTAAAATTTGGGCGAGATGTCGTCGGGTATATTGGTGTTATTACACGATTTCTAAGGTAGGCGGGATGGTACATTTGTATGGCAGGTACCAGAAGGGGAGTGGACAGACTTCCAAGTTTTTGTCCAAGATTTAGTATAACTATACGTATACTAAATACAAAATTCGGGCAAGATGTCGTCGGGTATATTGGTGTTATTACACGATTTCTAAGGTAGGCGGGATGGTACATTTGTATGGCAGGTACCAGAAGGGAAGTTGCCAGACTTCCACGTTTTTGTCCAAAACTTAGTCTGACTATACGTTTACTAAATACAAAATTTAGACAAGATTGCGTTGGGAATATTTGTGTTATTACACGATTTCTAAGGTAGGCGGGATGGTACATTTGTATGGCAGGTACCAGAAGGGGAGTTGCCAGACTTCCAGGTTTTTGTCTAAAACTTAGTCTAACTATACGTTTACTAACTACAAAATTTGGGCAAGATCGCGTTTTGTATATTGGTGTTATTACACGATTTCTAAGGTAGGCGGGATGGTACATTTGTATGCGAGGTACCAGAAGGGGAGTTGCCAGACTGCCAAGTTTTTGTCCAAGATTAAGTCTAACTATACGTATACTAAATACAAAATTCGGGCAAGATGTCGTCGGGTATATTGGTGTTATTACACGATTTCTAAGGTAGGCGGGATGGTACATTTGTATGGCAGGTACCAGAAGGGAAGTTGCCAGACTTCCAAGTTTTTGTCCAAAACTTAGTCTGACTATACGTTTACTAAATACAAAATTTAGACAAGATTGCGTTGGGTATATTTGTGTTATTACACGATTTCTAAGGTAGGCGGGATGGTACATTTGTATGGGAGGTACCAGAAGGGGAGTTGCCAGACTTCCAAGTTTTTGTCTAAAACTTAGTCTAACTCTACGTATACTAAATACAAAATTTGGGCAAGATTTTGTTGGGTACATTGGTGTTATTACACGATTTCTAAGGTAGGCGGGATGGTACATTTGTATGGCAGGTACCAGAAGGGGACTGGACAGACTTCCAAGTTTTTGTCCAAGATTAAGTCTAACTATACGTATACTAAAAATAACTATTCGGGTAAAATTTGGGCAAGATGTCGTCGGGTATATTGGTGTTATTACACGATTTCTAAGGTAGGCGGGATGGTACATTTGTATGGCAGGTACCAGAAGGGGAGTGGACAGACTTCCAAGTTTTTGTCCAAGATTTAGTATAACTCTACGTATACTAAATACAAAATTTGGGCAAGATGTTGTTGGGTATATTGGTGTTATTACACGATTTCTAAGGTAGGCGGGATGGTACATTTGTATGGCAGGTACCAGAAGGGGAGTTGCCAGACTTCCAAGATTTTGTCTAAAACTAAGTCTGACTATACGATTACTAACTACAAAATTTGGACAAGATCGCGTTGGGTATATTGGTGTTATTACACGATTTCTAAGGTAGGCAGGATGGTACATTTGTATGGCAGGTACCAGAAGGGGAGTGGACAGACTTCCAAGTTTTTGTCCAAGATTTAGTCTAACTCTACGTATACTAAATACAAAATTTGGACAAGATCGCGTTGGGTATATTGGTTATTACACGATTTCTAAGGTAGGCAGGATGGTACATTTGTATGGCAGGTACCAGAAGGGGAGTGGACAGACTTCCAAGTTTTTGACCAAGATTTAGTCTAACTCTACGTATACTAACTACAAAATTTGGGCACGATCGCGTTGGGTATATTGGTGTTTTTACACGATTTCTAAGGTAGGCAGGATGGTACATTTGTATGGCAGGTACCAGAAGGGGACTGGACAGACTTCCAAGTTTTTGTCCAAGATTAAGCCTAACTATACGTATACTAAATACAAAATTCGGGCAAGATGTCGTCGGGTATATTGGTGTTATTACACGATTTCTAAGGTAGGCGGGATGGTACATTTGTATGGCAGGTACCAGAAGGGGAGTTGCCAGACTTCCAAGTTTTTGTCTAAAACTTAGTCTAACTATACGATTACTAACTACAAAATTTGGGCACGATCGCGTTGGGTATATTGGTGTTATTACACGATTTCTAAGGTAGGCAGGATGGTACATTTGTATGGCAGGTACCAGAAGGGGAATGGACAGACTTCCAAGTTTTTGTCCAAGATTAAGTCTAACTATACGTATACTAAATACAAAATTTGGGCAAGATGTCGTCGGGTATATTGGTGTTATTACACGATTTCTAAGGTAGGCGGGATTGTACATTTGTATGGCAGGTACCAGTAGGGGACTGGACAGACTTCCAAGTTTTTGTCCAAAACTTAGTCTAACTATACGTTTACTAAATACAAAATTTGGACAAGATCGCGTTGGGTATATTTGTGTTATTACACGATTTCTAAGGTAGGCGGGATGGTACATTTGTATGGGAGGTACCAGAAGGGGACTGGACAGACTTCCAAGTTTTTGTCCAAGATTAAGTCTAACTATACGTATACTAAATACAAAATTTAGGCAAGATGTCGTTGGGTATATTGGTGTTATTACACGATTTCTAAGGTAGGCGGGATGGTACATTTGTATGGCAGGTCCCAGAAGGGGAGTTGCCAGACTTCCAAGTTTTTGTCCAAAACTTAGTCCAACTATACGTTTACTAAATACAAAATTTGGACAAGATCGCGTTGGGTATATTGGTGTTATTACACGATTTCTAAGGTAGGCAGGATGGTACATTTGTATGGCAGGTACCAGAAGGGGACTGGACAGACTTCCAAGTTTTTGTCCAAGATTAAGTCTAACTATACGTATACTAAATACAAAATTTGGGCAAGATGTCGTCGGGTATATTGGTGTTATTACACGATTTCTAAGGTAGGCGGGATTGTACATTTGTATGGCAGGTACCAGAAGGGGACTGGACAGACTTCCAAGTTTTTGTCCAAGATTAAGTCTGACTATACGTTTACTAAATACAAAATTTGGACAAGATCGCGTTGGGTATATTTGTGTTATTACACGATTTCTAAGGTAGGCGGGATGGTACATTTGTATGGGAGGTACCAGAAGGGGACTGGACAGACTTCCAAGTTTTTGTCCAAGATTAAGTCTAACTATACGTATACTAAATACAAAATTTGGGCAAGATGTCGTTGGGTATATTGGTGTTATTACACGATTTCTAAGGTAGGCGGGATGGTACATTTGTATGGCAGGTCCCAGAAGGGGAGTTGCCAGACTTCCAAGTTTTTGTCCAAAACTTAGTCTAACTATACGTTTACTAAATACAAAATTTGGACAAGATCGCGTTGGGTATATTGGTGTTATTACACGATTTCTAAGGTAGGCGGGATGGTACATTTGTATGGGAGGTACCAGAAGGGGAGTTGCCAGACTGCCAAGTTTTTGTCCAAAACTTAGTCTAACTATACGTATACTAAATACAAAATTTGGGCAAGATCGCGTTGGGTATATTGGTGTTATTACACGATTTCTAAGGTAGACAGGATGGTACATTTGTATGGCAGGTACCAGAAGGGGACTGGACAGACTTCCAAGTTTTTGTCCAAGATTAAGCCTAACTATACGTATACTAAATACAAAATTCGGGCAAGATGTCGTCGGGTATATTGGTGTTATTACACGATTTCTAAGGTAGGCGGGATTGTACATTTGTATGGCAGGTACCAGAAGGGGAGTTGCCAGACTTCCAAGTTTTTGTCTAAAACTTAGTCTAACTATACGATTACTAACTACAAAATTTGGGCAAGATCGCGTTTTGTATATTGGTGTTATTACACGATTTCTAAGGTAGGCGGGATGGTACATTTGTATGGGAGGTACCAGAAGGGGAGTTGCCAGACTGCCAAGTTTTTGTCCAAAACATAGTGCAGTTATACCTTTACTAAATACGGAATTTGGGAAGATCGCGTGAGTCATGTTGATAGTATTACACGGTTTATAGGCGGCGGGATGGTACATTTGTATGGCAGGTACCAGAAGGGGAGTTGCCAGACTTCCAGATTTTTGTCTAAAACTTAGTCTAACTATACGTTTACTAACTACAAAATTTGGGCAAGATCGCGTTTTGTATATTGGTGTTATTACACGATTTCTAAGGTAGGCGGGATGGTACATTTGTATGGCAGGTACCAGAAGGGGAGTGGACAGACTTCCAAGTTTTTGTCCAAGATTTAGTATAACTCTACGTATACTAAATACAAAATTTGGGCAAGATGTCCTTGGGTATATTGGTGTTATTACACGATTTCTAAGGTAGGCGGGATGGTACATTTGTATGGCAGGTACCAGAAGGGGAGTTGCCAGACTTCCAAGATTTTGTCTAAAACTTAGTCTGACTATACGATTACTAACTACAAAATTTGGACAAGATCGCGTTGGGTATATTGGTGTTATTACACGATTTCTAAGGTAGGCAGGATGGTACATTTGTATGACAGGTACCAGAAGGGGAGTGGACAGACTTCCAAGTTTTTGTCCAAGATTTAGTCTAACTCTACGTATACTAACTACAAAATTTGGGCAAGATCGCGTTGGGTATATTGGTGTTATTACACGATTTCTAAGGTAGGCAGGATGGTACATTTGTATGGCAGGTACCAGAAGGGGACTGGACAGACTTCCAAGTTTTTGTCCAAGATTAAGTCTAACTATACGTATACTAAAAATAACTATTCGGGTAAAATTTGGGCAAGATGTCGTCGGGTATATTGGTGTTATTACACGATTTCTAAGGTAGGCGGGATGGTACATTTGTATGGCAGGTACCAGAAGGGGAGTGGCCAGACTTCCAAGTTTTTGTCTAAAACTTAGTCTAACTATACGATTACTAACTACAAAATTTGGGCACGATCGCGTTGGGTATATTGGTGTTATTACACGATTTCTAAGGTAGGCAGGATGGTACATTTGTATGGCAGGTACCAGAAGGGGACTGGACAGACTTCCAAGTTTTTGTCCAAGATTAAGTCTAACTATACGTATACTAAATACAAAATTTGGGCAAGATGTCGTCGGGTATATTGGTGTTATTACACGATTTCTAAGGTAGGCGGGATGGTACATTTGTATGGCAGGTACCAGTAGGGGAGTTGCCAGACTTCAAAATTTTTGTCCAAAACTTAGTCTGACTATACGTTTACTAAATACAAAATTTGGACAAGATCGCGTTGGGTATATTTGTGTTATTACACGATTTCTAAGGTAGGCAGGATGGTACATTTGTATGGGAGGTACCAGAAGGGGACTGGACAGACTTCCAAGTTTTTGTCCAAGATTAAGTCTAACTATACGTATACTAAATACAAAATTTGGGCAAGATGTCGTTGGGTATATTGGTGTTATTACACGATTTCTAAGGTAGGCGGGATGGTACATTTGTATGGCAGGTCCCAGAAGGGGAGTTGCCAGACTTCCAAGTTTTTGTCCAAAACTTAGTCTAACTATACGTTTACTAAATACAAAATTTGGACAAGATCGCGTTGGGTATATTGGTGTTATTACACGATTTCTAAGGTAGGCGGGATGGTACATTTGTATGGGAGGTACCAGAAGGGGAGTCGCCAGACTTCCAAGTTTTTGTCCAAAACTTAGTCTAACGTATACCAAATACAAAGTTTGGGCAATATGTCGTCGGGTATATTGGTGTTATTACACGATTTCTAAGGTAGGCGGGATGGTACATTTGTATGGCAGGTACCAGAAGGGGAGTGGACAGACTTCCAAGTTTTTGTCCAAGATTTAGTATAACTCTACGTATACTAAATACAAAATTTGGGCAAGATGTTGTTGGGTATATTGGTGTTATTACACGATTTCTAAGGTAGGCGGGATGGTACATTTGTATGGCAGGTACCAGAAGGGGAGTTGCCAGACTTCCAAGATTTTGTCTAAAACTAAGTCTGACTATACGATTACTAACTACAAAATTTGGACACGATCGCGTTGGGTATATTGGTGTTATTACACGATTTCTAAGGTAGGCAGGATGGTACATTTGTATGGCAGGTACCAGAAGGGGAGTGGACAGACTTCCAAGTTTTTGTCCAAGATTTAGTCTAACTCTACGTATACTAAATACAAAATTTGGACAAGATCGCGTTGGGTATATTGGTGTTATTACACGATTTCTAAGGTAGGCAGGATGGTACATTTGTATGGCAGGTACCAGAAGGGGAGAGGACAGACTTCCAAGTTTTTGACCAAGATTTAGTCTAACTCTACGTATACTAACTACAAAATTTGGGCAAGATCGCGTTGGGTATATTGGTGTTATTACACGATTTCTAAGGTAGGCAGGATGGTACATTTGTATGGCAGGTACCAGAAGGGGACTGGACAGACTTCCAAGTTTTTGTCCAAGATTAAGCCTAACTATACGTATACTAAATACAAAATTCGGGCAAGATGTCGTCGGGTATATTGGTGTTATTACACGATTTCTAAGGTAGGCGGGATGGTACATTTGTATGGCAGGTACCAGAAGGGGAGTTGCCAGACTTCCAAGTTTTTGTCTAAAACTTAGTCTAACTATACGATTACTAACTACAAAATTTGGACAAGATCGCGTTGGGTATATTGGTGTTATTACACGATTTCTAAGGTAGGCAGGATGGTACATTTGTATGGCAGGTACCAGAAGGGGACTGGACAGACTTCCAAGTTTTTGTCCAAGATTAAGTCTAACTATACGTATACTAAATACAAAATTTGGGCAAGATGTCGTCGGGTATATTGGTGTTATTACACGATTTCTAAGGTAGGCGGGATTGTACATTTGTATGGCAGGTACCAGTAGGGGAGTTGCCAGACTTCCAAGTTTTTGTCCAAAACTTAGTCTAACTATACGTTTACTAAATACAAAATTTGGACAAGATCGCGTTGGGTATATTGGTGTTATTACACGATTTCTAAGGTAGGCAGGATGGTACATTTGTATGGCAGGTACCAGAAGGGGACTGGACAGACTTCCAAGTTTTTGTCCAAGATTAAGTCTAACTATACGTAAACTAAATACAAAATTTGGGCAAGATGTCGTCGGGTATATTGGTGTTATTACACGATTTCTAAGGTAGGCGGGATTGTACATTTGTATGGCAGGTACCAGAAGGGGACTGGACAGACTTCCAAGTTTTTGTCCAAGATTAAGTCTGACTATACGTTTACTAAATACAAAATTTGGACAAGATCGCGTTGGGTATATTTGTGTTATTACACGATTTCTAAGGTAGGCGGGATGGTAAATTTGTATGGGAGGTACCAGAAGGGGACTGGACAGACTTCCAAGTTTTTGTCCAAGATTAAGTCTAACTATACGTATACTAAATACAAAATTTGGGCAAGATGTCGTTGGGTATATTGGTGTTATTACACGATTTCTAAGGTAGGCGGGATGGTACATTTGTTTTTCAGGTCCCAGAAGGGGAGTTGCCAGACTTCCAAGTTTTTGTCCAAAACTTAGTCTAACTATACGTTTACTAAATACAAAATTTGGACAAGATCGCGTTGGGTATATTGGTGTTATTACACGATTTCTAAGGTAGGCAGGATGGTACATTTGTATGGCAGGTCCCAGAAGGGGAGTTGCCAGACTTCCAAGTTTTTGTCCAAAACTTAGTCTAACTATACGTTTACTAAATACAAAATTTGGACAAGATCGCGTTGGGTATATTGGTGTTATTACACGATTTCTAAGGTAGGCAGGATGGTACATTTGTATGGCAGGTACCAGAAGGGGAGTGGACAGACTTCCAAGTTTTTGACCAAGATTTAGTCTAACTCTACGTATACTAACTACAAAATTTGGGCAAGATCGCGTTGGGTATATTGGTGTTATTACACGATTTCTAAGGTAGGCAGGATGGTACATTTGTATGGCAGGTACCAGAAGGGGACTGGACAGACTTCCAAGTTTTTGTCCAAGATTAAGCCTAACTATACGTATACTAAATACAAAATTCGGGCAAGATGTCGCCGGGTATATTGGTGTTATTACACGATTTCTAAGGTAGGCGGGATGGTACATTTGTATGGCAGGTACCAGAAGGGGAGTTGCCAGACTTCCAAGTTTTTGTCCAAGATTAAGTCTAACTATACGTATACTAAATACAAAATTTGGGCACGATCGCGTTGGGTATATTGGTGTTATTACACGATTTCTAAGGTAGGCAGGATGGTACATTTGTATGGCAGGTACCAGAAGGGGACTGGACAGACTTCCAAGTTTTTGTCCAAGATTAAGTCTAACTATACGTATACTAAATACAAAATTTGGGCAAGGTGTCGTCGGGTATATTGGTGTTATTACACGATTTCTAAGGTAGGCGGGATTGTACATTTGTATGGCAGGTACCAGTAGGGGACTGGACAGACTTCCAAGTTTTTGTCCAAAACTTAGTCTAACTATACGTTTACTAAATACAAAATTTGCACAAGATCGCGTTGGGTATATTTGTGTTATTACACGATTTCTAAGGTAGGCGGGATGGTACATTTGTATGGGAGGTACCAGAAGGGGACTGGACAGACTTCCAAGTTTTTGTCCAAGATTAAGTCTAACTATACGTATACTAAATACAAAATTTAGGCAAGATGTCGTTGGGTATATTGGTGTTATTACACGATTTCTAAGGTAGGCGGGATGGTACATTTGTATGGCAGGTCCCAGAAGGGGAGTTGCCAGACTTCCAAGTTTTTGTCCAAAACTTAGTCTAACTATACGTTTACTAAATACAAAATTTGGACAAGATCGCGTTGGGTATATTGGTGTTATTACACGATTTCTAAGGTAGGCAGGATGGTACATTTGTATGGCAGGTACCAGAAGGGGACTGGACAGACTTCCAAGTTTTTGTCCAAGATTAAGTCTAACTATACGTAAACCAAATACAAAATTTGGGCAAGATGTCGTCGGGTATATTGGTGTTATTACACGATTTCTAAGGTAGGCGGGATTGTACATTTGTATGGCAGGTACCAGAAGGGGACTGGACAGACTTCCAAGTTTTTGTCCAAGATTAAATCTGACTATACGTTTACTAAATACAAAATTTGGACAAGATCGCGTTGGGTATATTTGTGTTATTACACGATTTCTAAGGTAGGCGGGATGGTACATTTGTATGGGAGGTACCAGAAGGGGACTGGACAGACTTCCAAGTTTTTGTCCAAGATTAAGTCTAACTATACGTATACTAAATACAAAATTTGGGCAAGATGTCGATGGGTATATTGGTGTTATTACACGATTTCTAAGGTAGGCGGGATGGTACATTTGTATGGCAGGTCCCAGAAGGGGAGTTGCCAGACTTCCAAGTTTTTGTCCAAAACTTAGTCTAACTATACGTTTACTAAATACAAAATTTGGACAAGATCGCGTTGGGTATATTGGTGTTATTACACGATTTCTAAGGTAGGCAGGATGGTACATTTGTATGGCAGGTACCAGAAGGGGACTGGACAGACTTCCAAGTTTTTGTCCAAGATTAAGTCTAACTATACGTAAACTAAATACAAAATTTGGGCAAGATGTCGTCGGGTATATTGGTGTTATTACACGATTTCTAAGGTAGGCGGGATTGTACATTTGTATGGCAGGTACCAGAAGGGGACTGGACAGACTTCCAAGTTTTTGTCCAAGATTAAGTCTGACTATATGTTTACTAAATACAAAATTTGGACAAGATCGCGTTGGGTATATTTGTGTTATTACACGATTTCTAAGGTAGGCGGGATGGTACATTTGTATGGCAGGTACCAGAAGGGGACTGGACAGACTTCCAAGTTTTTGTCCAAGATTAAGTCTGACTATACGTTTACTAAATACAAAATTTGGACAAGATCGCGTTGGGTATATTTGTGTTATTACACGATTTCTAAGGTAGGCGGGATGGTACATTTGTATGGGAGGTACCAGAAGCGGACTGGACAGACTTCCAAGTTTTTGTCCAAGATTAAGTCTAACTATACGTATACTAAATACAAAATTTGGGCAAGATGTCGTTGGGTATATTGGTGTTATTACACGATTTCTAAGGTAGGCGGGATGGTACATTTGTATGGCAGGTCCCAGAAGGGGAGTTGCCAGACTTCCAAGTTTTTGTCCAAAACTTAGTCTAACTATACGTTTACTAAATACAAAATTTGGACAAGATCGCGTTGGGTATATTGGTGTTATTACACGATTTCTAAGGTAGGCGGGATGGTACATTTGTATGGGAGGTACCAGAAGGGGAGTTGCCAGACTGCCAAGTTTTTGTCCAAAACATAGTGCAGTTATACCTTTACTAAATAAGGAAGATCGAAGTGGGCGTATTGATATTATTACACGATTTCTAAAGTGGGCGAAATAGCAGATTTGTATGGGAGGTACCCGAATGGGTGTGGCCATATAGCCCATATGCAATCCCATAAGCAGTTTTGGGAAAATATTAAGCCATGCCAAATTTCAGAGTGATTGCTTAACTGTTTCGAAAGTTATCGTGCGTACCAGCAGGACAGACGGACGGACAGACGGACATGGCTCAAACGATTTAGAAAGTCATGAATCGAAAGTCATAAAGTGAATATTTCTAGGTGTTACACTTTTGAGCCGTATCAAATGATATATAACCTCCTACCCGTAGGGTGAGGGTATAAATATTGTATTACATGTTTTTACAAAATGAACGGAATATAAGGCAGAGTTTTTACTAGAAAATTGTATGTAGTTAAAGCTTTACTAAATATAGAATTTCGGAAAGATTCGTTGAGCGAGTTTATATAATTACACGATTTCTAAAGTGGGTACAATGGTACATTTGTATGGCAGGTACCAGAAGGGGACTGGACAGACTTCCAAGTTTTTGTCCAAGATTTAGTCTAACTATACGTATACTAAATACAAAATTTGGACAAGATCGCGTTGGGTATATTGGTGTTATTACACGATTTCTAAGGTAGGCGGGATGGTACATTTGTATGGGAGGTACCAGAAGGGGAGTTGCCAGACTGCCAAGTTTTTGTCCAAAACTTAGTCTAACTATACGTATACTAAATACAAAATTTGGGCAAGATCGCGTTGGGTATATTGGTGTTATTACACGATTTCTAAGGTAGACAGGATGGTACATTTGTATGGCAGGTACCAGAAGGGGACTGGACAGACTTCCAAGTTTTTGTCCAAGATTAAGCCTAACTATACGTATACTAAATACAAAATTCGGGCAAGATGTCGTTGGGTATATTGGTGTTATTACACGATTTCTAAGGTAGGCGGGATTGTACATTTGTATGGCAGGTATCAGAAGGGGAGTTGCCAGACTTCCAAGTTTTTGTCTAAAACTTAGTCTAACTATACGATTACTAACTACAAAATTTGGGCAAGATCGCGTTTTGTATATTGGTGTTATTACACGATTTCTAAGGTAGGCGGGATGGTACATTTGTATGGGAGGTACCAGAAGGGGAGTTGCCAGACTGCCAAGTTTTTGTCCAAAACATAGTGCAGTTATACCTTTACTAAATACGGAATTTGGGAAGATCGCGTGAGTCATGTTGATAGTATTACACGGTTTATAGGCGGCGGGATGGTACATTTGTATGGCAGGTACCAGAAGGGGAGTTGCCAGACTTCCAGATTTTTGTCTAAAACTTAGTCTAACTATACGTTTACTAACTACAAAATTTGGGCAAGATTGCGTTTTGTATATTGGTGTTATTACACGATTTCTAAGGTAGGCGGGATGGTACATTTGTATGGCAGGTACCAGAAGGGGAGTGGACAGACTTCCAAGTTTTTGTCCAAGATTTAGTATAACTCTACGTATACTAAATACAAAATTTGGGCAAGATGTCCTTGGGTATATTGGTGTTATTACACGATTTCTAAGGTAGGCGGGATGGTACATTTGTATGGCAGGTACCAGAAGGGGAGTTGCCAGACTTCCAAGATTTTGTCTAAAACTTAGTCTGACTATACGATTACTAACTACAAAATTTGGACAAGATCGCGTTGGGTATATTGGTGTTATTACACGATTTCTAAGGTAGGCAGGATGGTACATTTGTATGACAGGTACCAGAAGGGGAGTGGACAGACTTCCAAGTTTTTGTCCAAGATTTAGTCTAACTCTACGTATACTAACTACAAAATTTGGGCAAGATCGCGTTGGGTATATTGGTGTTATTACACGATTTCTAAGGTAGGCAGGATGGTACATTTGTATGGCAGGTACCAGAAGGGGACTGGACAGACTTCCAAGTTTTTGTCCAAGATTAAGTCTAACTATACGTATACTAAAAATAACTATTCGGGTAAAATTTGGGCAAGATGTCGTCGGGTATATTGGTGTTATTACACGATTTCTAAGGTAGGCGGGATGGTACATTTGTATGGCAGGTACCAGAAGGGGAGTGGCCAGACTTCCAAGTTTTTGTCTAAAACTTAGTCTAACTATACGATTACTAACTACAAAATTTGGGCACGATCGCGTTGGGTATATTGGTGTTATTACACGATTTCTAAGGTAGGCAGGATGGTACATTTGTATGGCAGGTACCAGAAGGGGACTGGACAGACTTCCAAGTTTTTGTCCAAGATTAAGTCTAACTATACGTATACTAAATACAAAATTTGGGCAAGATGTCGTCGGGTATATTGGTGTTATTACACGATTTCTAAGGTAGGCGGGATGGTACATTTGTTTGGCAGGTACCAGTAGGGGAGTTGCCAGACTTCAAAATTTTTGTCCAAAACTTAGTCTGACTATACGTTTACTAAATACAAAATTTGGACAAGATCGCGTTGGGTATATTTGTGTTATTACACGATTTCTAAGGTAGGCAGGATGGTACATTTGTATGGGAGGTACCAGAAGGGGACTGGACAGACTTCCAAGTTTTTGTCCAAGATTAAGTCTAACTATACGTATACTAAATACAAAATTTGGGCAAGATGTCGTTGGGTATATTGGTGTTATTACACGATTTCTAAGGTAGGCGGGATGGTACATTTGTATGGCAGGTCCCAGAAGGGGAGTTGCCAGACTTCCAAGTTTTTGTCCAAAACTTAGTCTAACTATACGTTTACTAAATACAAAATTTGGACAAGATCGCGTTGGGTATATTGGTGTTATTACACGATTTCTAAGGTAGGCGGGATGGTACATTTGTATGGGAGGTACCAGAAGGGGAGTCGCCAGACTTCCAAGTTTTTGTCCAAAACTTAGTCTAACGTATACCAAATACAAAGTTTGGGCAATATGTCGTCGGGTATATTGGTGTTATTACACGATTTCTAAGGTAGGCGGGATGGTACATTTGTATGGCAGGTACCAGAAGGGGAGTGGACAGACTTCCAAGTTTTTGTCCAAGATTTAGTATAACTCTACGTATACTAAATACAAAATTTGGGCAAGATGTTGTTGGGTATATTGGTGTTATTACACGATTTCTAAGGTAGGCGGGATGGTACATTTGTATGGCAGGTACCAGAAGGGGAGTTGCCAGACTTCCAAGATTTTGTCTAAAACTAAGTCTGACTATACGATTACTAACTACAAAATTTGGACAAGATCGCGTTGGGTATATTGGTGTTATTACACGATTTCTAAGGTAGGCAGGATGGTACATTTGTATGGCAGGTACCAGAAGGGGAGTGGACAGACTTCCAAGTTTTTGTCCAAGATTTAGTCTAACTCTACGTATACTAAATACAAAATTTGGACAAGATCGCGTTGGGTATGTTGGTGTTATTACACGATTTCTAAGGTAGGCAGGATGGTACATTTGTATGGCAGGTACCAGAAGGGGAGTGGACAGACTTCCAAGTTTTTGACCAAGATTTAGTCTAACTCTACGTATACTAAATACAAAATTTGGGCAAGATCGCGTTGGGTATATTGGTGTTATTACACGATTTCTAAGGTAGGCAGGATGGTACATTTGTATGGCAGGTACCAGAAGGGGACTGGACAGACTTCCAAGTTTTTGTCCAAGATTAAGCCTAACTATACGTATACTAAATACAAAATTCGGGCAAGATGTCGTCGGGTATATTGGTGTTATTACACGATTTCTAAGGTAGGCGGGATGGTACATTTGTATGGCAGGTACCAGAAGGGGAGTTGCCAGACTTCCAAGTTTTTGTCTAAAACTTAGTCTAACTATACGATTACTAACTACAAAATTTGGGCACGATCGCGTTGGGTATATTGGTGTTATTACACGATTTCTAAGGTAGGCAGGATGGTACATTTGTATGGCAGGTACCAGAAGGGGACTGGACAGACTTCCAAGTTTTTGTCCAAGATTAAGTCTAACTATACGTATACTAAATACAAAATTTGGGCAAGATGTCGTCGGGTATATTGGTCTTATTACACGATTTCTAAGGTAGGCGGGATTGTACATTTGTATGGCAGGTACCAGTAGGGGACTGGACAGACTTCCAAGTTTTTGTCCAAAACTTAGTCTAACTATACGTTTACTAAATACAAAATTTGGACAAGATCGCGTTGGGTATATTTGTGTTATTACACGATTTCTAAGGTAGGCGGGATGGTACATTTGTATGGGAGGTACCAGAAGGGGACTGGACAGACTTCCAAGTTTTTGTCCAAGATTAAGTCTAACTATACGTATACTAAATACAAAATTTAGGCAAGATGTCGTTGGGTATATTGGTGTTATTACACGATTTCTAAGGTAGGCGGGATGGTACATTTGTATGGCAGGTCCCAGAAGGGGAGTTGCCAGACTTCCAAGTTTTTGTCCAAAACTTAGTCTAACTATACGTTTACTAAATACAAAATTTGGACAAGATCGCGTTGGGTATATTGGTGTTATTACACGATTTCTAAGGTAGGCAGGATGGAACATTTGTATGGCAGGTACCAGAAGGGGACTGGACAGACTTCCAAGTTTTTGTCCAAGATTAAGTCTAACTATACGTAAACTAAATACAAAATTTGGGCAAGATGTCGTCGGGTATATTGGTGTTATTACACGATTTCTAAGGTAGGCGGGATTGTACATTTGTATGGCAGGTACCAGAAGGGGACTGGACAGACTTCCAAGTTTTTGTCCAAGATTAAGTCTGACTACACGTTTACTAAATACAAAATTTGGACAAGATCGCGTTGGGTATATTTGTGTTATTACACGATTTCTAAGGTAGGCGGGATGGTACATTTGTATGGGAGGTACCAGAAGGGGACTGGACAGACTTCCAAGTTTTTGTCCAAGATTAAGTCTAACTATACGTATACTAACTACAAAATTTGGGCAAGATCGCGTTGGGTATATTGGTGTTATTACACGATTTCTAAGGTAGGCAGGATGGTACATTTGTATGGCAGGTACCAGAAGGGGACTGGACAGACTTCCAAGTTTTTGTCCAAGATTAAGCCTAACTATACGTATACTAAATACAAAATTCGGGCAAGATGTCGTCGGGTATATTGGTGTTATTACACGATTTCTAAGGTAGGCGGGATGGTACATTTGTATGGCAGGTACCAGAAGGGGAGTTGCCAGACTTCCAAGTTTTTGTCTAAAACTTAGTCTAACTATACGATTACTAACTACAAAATTTGGGCACGATCGCGTTGGGTATATTGGTGTTATTACACGATTTCTAAGGTAGGCAGGATGGTACATTTGTATGGCAGGTACCAGAAGGGGACTGGACAGACTTCCAAGTTTTTGTCCAAGATTAAGTCTAACTATACGTATACTAAATACAAAATTTGGGCAAGATGTCGTCGGGTATATTGGTCTTATTACACGATTTCTAAGGTAGGCGGGATTGTACATTTGTATGGCAGGTACCAGTAGGGGACTGGACAGACTTCCAAGTTTTTGTCCAAAACTTAGTCTAACTATACGTTTACTAAATACAAAATTTGGACAAGATCGCGTTGGGTATATTTGTGTTATTACACGATTTCTAAGGTAGGCGGGATGGTACATTTGTATGGGAGGTACCAGAAGGGGATTGGACAGACTTCCAAGTTTTTGTCCAAGATTAAGTCTAACTATACGTATACTAAATACAAAATTTAGGCAAGATGTCGTTGGGTATATTGGTGTTATTACACGATTTCTAAGGTAGGCGGGATGGTACATTTGTATGGCAGGTCCCAGAAGGGGAGTTGCCAGACTTCCAAGTTTTTGTCCAAAACTTAGTCTAACTATACGTTTACTAAATACAAAATTTGGACAAGATCGCGTTGGGTATATTGGTGTTATTACACGATTTCTAAGGTAGGCAGGATGGAACATTTGTATGGCAGGTACCAGAAGGGGACTGGACAGACTTCCAAGTTTTTGTCCAAGATTAAGTCTAACTATACGTAAACTAAATACAAAATTTGGGCAAGATGTCGTCGGGTATATTGGTGTTATTACACGATTTCTAAGGTAGGCGGGATTGTACATTTGTATGGCAGGTACCAGAAGGGGACTGGACAGACTTCCAAGTTTTTGTCCAAGATTAAGTCTGACTACACGTTTACTAAATACAAAATTTGGACAAGATCGCGTTGGGTATTATTGTGTTATTACACGATTTCTAAGGTAGGCGGGATGGTACATTTGTATGGGAGGTACCAGAAGGGGACTGGACAGACTTCCAAGTTTTTGTCCAAGATTAAGTCTAACTATACGTATACTAAATACAAAATTTGGGCAAGATGTCGTTGGGTATATTGGTGTTATTACACGATTTCTAAGGTAGGCGGGATGGTACATTTGTATGGCAGGTCCCAGAAGGGGAGTTGCCAGACTTCCAAGTTTTTGTCCAAAACTTAGTCTAACTATACGTTTACTAAATACAAAATTTGGACAAGATCGCGTTGGGTATATTGGTGTTATTACACGATTTCTAAGGTAGGCGGGATGGTACATTTGTATGGGAGGTACCAGAAGGGGAGTTGCCAGACTGCCAAGTTTTTGTCCAAAACATAGTGCAGTTATACCTTTACTAAATACGGAATTTGGCCAAGATCGAAGTGGGCGTATTGATATTATTACACGATTTCTAAAGTGGGCGAAATAGCAGATTTGTATGGGAGGTACCCGAATGGGTGTGGCCATATAGCCCATATGCAATCCCATAAGCAGTTTTGGGAAAATATTAAGCCATGCCAAATTTCAGAGTGATTGCTTAACTGTTTCGAAAGTTATCGTGCGTACCAGCAGGACAGACGGACGGACAGACGGACATGGCTCAAACGATTTAGAAAGTCATGAATCGAAAGTCATAAAGTGAATATTTCTAGGTGTTACACTTTTGAGCCGTATCAAATGATATATAACCTCCTACCCGTAGGGTGAGGGTATAAATATTGTATTACATGTTTTTACAAAATGAACGGAATATAAGGCAGAGTTTTTACTAGAAAATTGTATGTAGTTAAAGCTTTACTAAATATAGAATTTCGGAAAGATTCGTTGAGCGAGTTTATATAATTACACGATTTCTAAAGTGGGTACAATGGTACATTTGTATGGCAGGTACCAGAAGGGGACTGGACAGACTTCCAAGTTTTTGTCCAAGATTAAGCCTAACTATACGTATACTAAATACAAAATTCGGGCAAGATGTCGTCGGGTATATTGGTGTTATTACACGATTTCTAAGGTAGGCGGGATTGTACATTTGTATGGCAGGTACCAGAAGGGGAGTTGCCAGACTTCCAAGTTTTTGTCTAAAACTTAGTCTAACTATACGATTACTAACTACAAAATTTGGGCAAGATCGCGTTTTGTATATTGGTGTTATTACACGATTTCTAAGGTAGGCGGGATGGTACATTTGTATGGGAGGTACCATAAGGGGAGTTGCCAGACTGCCAAGTTTTTGTCGAAAACATAGTGCAGTTATACCTTTACTAAATACGGAATTTGGATCGCGTGAGTCATGTTGATAGTATTACACGGTTTATAGGCGGCGGGATGGTACATTTGTATGGCAGGTACCAGAAGGGGAGTTGCCAGACTTCCAGATTTTTGTCTAAAACTTAGTCTAACTATACGTTTACTAACTACAAAATTTGGGCAAGATCGCGTTTTGTATATTGGTGTTATTACACGATTTCTAAGGTAGGCGGGATGGTACATTTGTATGGCAGGTACCAGAAGGGGAGTGGACAGACTTCCAAGTTTTTGTCCAAGATTTAGTATAACTCTACGTATACTAAATACAAAATTTGGGCAAGATGTCCTTGGGTATATTGGTGTTATTACACGATTTCTAAGGTAGGCGGGATGGTACATTTGTATGGCAGGTACCAGAAGGGGAGTTGCCAGACTTCCAAGATTTTGTCTAAAACTTAGTCTGACTATACGATTACTAACTACAAAATTTGGACAAGATCGCGTTGGGTATATTGGTGTTATTACACGATTTCTAAGGTAGGCAGGATGGTACATTTGTATGACAGGTACCAGAAGGGGAGTGGACAGACTTCCAAGTTTTTGTCCAAGATTTAGTCTAACTCTACGTATACTAACTACAAAATTTGGGCAAGATCGCGTTGGGTATATTGGTGTTATTACACGATTTCTAAGGTAGGCAGGATGGTACATTTGTATGGCAGGTACCAGAAGGGGACTGGACAGACTTCCAAGTTTTTGTCCAAGATTAAGTCTAACTATACGTATACTAAAAATAACTATTCGGGTAAAATTTGGGCAAGATGTCGTCGGGTATATTGGTGTTATTACACGATTTCTAAGGTAGGCGGGATGGTACATTTGTATGGCAGGTACCAGAAGGGGAGTGGCCAGACTTCCAAGTTTTTGTCTAAAACTTAGCCTAACTATACGATTACTAACTACAAAATTTGGGCACGATCGCGTTGGGTATATTGGTGTTATTACACGATTTCTAAGGTAGGCAGGATGGTACATTTGTATGGCAGGTACCAGAAGGGGACTGGACAGACTTCCAAGTTTTTGTCCAAGATTAAGTCTAACTATACGTATACTAAATACAAAATTTGGGCAAGATGTCGTCGGGTATATTGGTGTTATTACACGATTTCTAAGGTAGGCGGGATGGTACATTTGTATGGCAGGTACCAGTAGGGGAGTTGCCAGACTTCAAAATTTTTGTCCAAAACTTAGTCTGACTATACGTTTACTAAATACAAAATTTGGACAAGATCGCGTTGGGTATATTTGTGTTATTACACGATTTCTAAGGTAGGCAGGATGGTACATTTGTATGGGAGGTACCAGAAGGGGACTGGACAGACTTCCAAGTTTTTGTCCAAGATTAAGTCTAACTATACGTATACTAAATACAAAATTTGGGCAAGATGTCGTTGGGTATATTGGTGTTATTACACGATTTCTAAGGTAGGCGGGATGGTACATTTGTATGGCAGGTCCCAGAAGGGGAGTTGCCAGACTTCCAAGTTTTTGTCCAAAACTTAGTCTAACTATACGTTTACTAAATACAAAATTTGGACAAGATCGCGTTGGGTATATTGGTGTTATTACACGATTTCTAAGGTAGGCGGGATGGTACATTTGTATGGGAGGTACCAGAAGGGGAGTCGCCAGTTTTTGTCCAAGATTAAGCCTAACTATACGTATACTAAATACAAAATTCGGGCAAGATGTCGTCGGGTATATTGGTGTTATTACACGATTTCTAAGGTAGGCGGGATTGTACATTTGTATGGCAGGTACCAGAAGGGGAGTTGCCAGACTTCCAAGTTTTTGTCTAAAACTTAGTCTAACTATACGATTACTAACTACAAAATTTGGGCAAGATCGCGTTTTGTATATTGGTGTTATTACACGATTTCTAAGGTAGGCGGGATGGTACATTTGTATGGGAGGTACCAGAAGGGGAGTTGCCAGACTGCCAAGTTTTTGTCCAAAACATAGTGCAGTTATACCTTTACTAAATACGGAATTTGGGGAAGATCGCGTGAGTCATGTTGATAGTATTACACGGTTTATAGGCGGCGGGATGGTACATTTGTATGGCAGGTACCAGAAGGGGAGTTGCCCCTTATTACACGATTTCTAAGGTAGGCGGGATGGTACATTTGTATGGCAGGTACCAGAAGGGGAGTGGACAGACTTCCAAGTTTTTGTCCAAGATTTAGTATAACTCTACGTATACTAAATACAAAATTTGGGCAAGATGTTGTTGGGTATATTGGTGTTATTACACGATTTCTAAGGTAGGCGGGATGGTACATTTGTATGGCAGGTACCAGAAGGGGAGTTGCCAGACTTCCAAGATTTTGTCTAAAACTAAGTCTGACTATACGATTACTAACTACAAAATTTGGACAAGATCGCGTTGGGTATATTGGTGTTATTACACGATTTCTAAGGTAGGCAGGATGGTACATTTGTATGGCAGGTACCAGAAGGGGAGTGGACAGACTTCCAAGTTTTTGTCCAAGATTTAGTCTAACTCTACGTATACTAAATACAAAATTTGGACAAGATCGCGTTGGGTATATTGGTGTTATTACACGATTTCTAAGGTAGGCAGGATGGTACATTTGTATGGCAGGTACCAGAAGGGGAGTGGACAGACTTCCAAGTTTTTGACCAAGATTTAGTCTAACTCTACGTATACTAACTACAAAATTTGGGCAAGATCGCGTTGGGTATATTGGTGTTATTACACGATTTCTAAGGTAGGCAGGATGGTACATTTGTATGGCAGGTACCAGAAGGGGACTGGACAGACTTCCAAGTTTTTGTCCAAGATTAAGCCTAACTATACGTATACTAAATACAAAATTCGGGCAAGATGTCGTCGGGTATATTGGTGTTATTACACGATTTCTAAGGTAGGCGGGATGGTACATTTGTATGGCAGGTACCAGAAGGGGAGTTGCCAGACTTCCAAGTTTTTGTCTAAAACTTAGTCTAACTATACGATTACTAACTACAAAATTTGGACAAGATCGCGTTGGGTATATTTGTGTTATTACACGATTTCTAAGGTAGGCGGGATGGTACATTTGTATGGGAGGTACCAGAAGGGGACTGGACAGACTTCCAAGTTTTTGTCCAAGATTAAGTCTAACTATACGTATACTAAATACAAAATTTAGGCAAGATGTCGTTGGGTATATTGGTGTTATTACACGATTTCTAAGGTAGGCGGGATGGTACATTTGTATGGCAGGTCCCAGAAGGGGAGTTGCCAGACTTCCAAGTTTTTGTCCAAAACTTAGTCTAACTATACGTTTACTAAATACAAAATTTGGACAAGATCGCGTTGGGTATATTGGTGTTATTACACGATTTCTAAGGTAGGCAGGATGGTACATTTGTATGGCAGGTACCAGAAGGGGACTGGACAGACTTCCAAGTTTTTGTCCAAGATTAAGCCTAACTATACGTATACTAAATACAAAATTCGGGCAAGATGTCGTCGGGTATATTGGTGTTATTACATGATTTCTAAGGTAGGCGGGATGGTACATTTGTATGGCAGGTACCAGAAGGGGAATTGCCAGACTTCCAAGTTTTTGTCTAAAACTTAGTCTAACTATACGATTATTATCTACAAAATTTGGGCAAGATCGCGTTTTGTATATTGGTGTTATTACACGATTTCTAAGGTAGGCGGGATGGTACATTTGTATGGGAGGTACCAGAAGGGGAGTTGCCAGACTGCCAAGTTTTTGTCCAAAACATAGTGCAGTTATACCTTTACTAAATACGGAATTTGGGGAAGATCGCGTGAGTCATGTTGATAGTATTACACGGTTTATAGGGGGCGGGATGGTACATTTGTATGGCAGGTACCAGAAGGGGAGTTGCCAGACTTCCAGGTTTTTGTCTAAAACTTAGTCTAACTATACGATTATTAACTACAAAATTTGGGCAAGATCGCGTTTTGTATATTGGTGTTATTACACGATTTCTAAGGTAGGCGGGATGGTACATTTGTATGGGAGGTACCAGAAGGGGAGTTGCCAGACTGCCAAGTTTTTGTCTAAAACTTAGTCTAACTATACGATTATTAACTACAAAATTTGGGCAAGATCGCGTTTTGTATATTGGTGTTATTACACGATTTCTAAGGTAGGCGGGATGGTACATTTGAATGGGAGGTACCAGAAGGGGAGTTGCCAGACTGCCAAGTTTTTGTCCAAAACATAGTGCAGTTATACCTTTACTAAATACGGAATTTGGGGAAGATCGCGTGAGTCATGTTGATAGTATTACACGGTTTATAGGGGGCGGGATGGTACATTTGTATGGCAGGTACCAGAAGGGGAGTTGCCAGACTTCCAGGTTTTTGTCTAAAACTTAGTCTAACTATACGTTTACTAACTACAAAATTTGGGCAAGATCGCGTTTTGTATATTGGTGTTATTACACGATTTCTAAGGTAGGCGGGATGGTACATTTGTATGCGAGGTACCAGAAGGGGAGTTGCCAGACTGCCAAGTTTTTGTCCAAGATTAAGTCTAACTATACGTTTACTAAATACAAAATTTAGACAAGATTGCGTTGGGTATATTTGTGTTATTACACGATTTCTAAGGTAGGCGGGATGGTACATTTGTATGGGAGGTACCAGAAGGGGAGTTGCCAGACTTCCAAGTTTTTGTCTAAAACTTAGTCTAACTCTACGTATACTAAATACAAAATTTGGGCAAGATTTTGTTGGGTATATTGGTGTTATTACACGATTTCTAAGGTAGGCGGGATGGTACATTTGTATGGCAGGTACCAGAAGGGGACTGGACAGACTTCCAAGTTTTTGTCCAAGACTAAGCCTAACTATACGTATACTAAAAATAACTATTCGGGTAAAATTTGGGCAAGATGTCGTCGGGTATATTGGTGTTATTACACGATTTCTAAGGTAGGCGGGATGGTACATTTGTATGGCAGGTACCAGAAGGGGACTGGACAGACTTCCAAGTTTTTGTCCAAGATTTAGTCTAACTCTACGTATACTAAATACAAAATTTGGACAAGATCGCGTTGGGTATATTGGTGTTATTACACGATTTCTAAGGTAGGCAGGATGGTACATTTGTATGGCAGGTACCAGAAGGGGAGTGGACAGACTTCCAAGTTTTTGTCCAAGATTTAGTCTAACTCTACGTATACTAACTACAAAATTTGGGCAAGATCGCGTTGGGTATATTGGTGTTATTACACGATTTCTAAGGTAGGCGGGATGGTACATTTGTATGGCATGTACCAGAAGGGGAGTGGACAGACTTCCAAGTTTTTGTCCAAAATTTAGTCTAACTATACGTATACTAAATACAAAATTTGGACAAGATCGCGTTGGGTATATTGGTGTTATTACACGATTTCTAAGGTAGGCAGGATGGTACATTTGTATGGCAGGTACCAGAAGGGGAGTGGACAGACTTCCAAGTTTTTGTCCAAGATTTAGTCTAACTCTACGTATACTAAATACAAAATTTGGACAATATCGCGTTGGGTATATTGGTGTTATTACACGATTTCTAAGGTAGGCAGGATGGTACATTTGTATGCAGGTACCAGAAGGGGAGTGGACAGACTTCCAAGTTTTTGTCCAAGATTTAGTCTAACTCTACGTATACTAACTACAAAATTTGGGCAAGATCGCGTTGGGTATATTGGTGTTATTACACGATTTCTAAGGTAGGCAGGATGGTACATTTGTATGGCAGGTACCAGAAGGGGACTGGACAGACTTCCAAGTTTTTGTCCAAGATTAAGCCTAACTCTACGTATACTAAATACAAAATTCGGGCAAGATGTCGTCGGGTATATTGGTGTTATTACACGATTTCTAAGGTAGGCGGGATGGTACATTTGTATGCAGGTACCAGAAGGGGAGTGGACAGACTTCCAAGTTTTTGTCCAAGATTTAGTCTAACTCTACGTATACTAAATACAAAATTCGGGCAAGATGTCGTCGGGTATATTGGTGTTATTACACGATTTCTAAGGTAGGCGGGATGGTACATTTGTATGGCAGGTACCAGAAGGGGAGTTGCCAGACTGCCAAGTTTTTGTCCAAAACTTAGTCTAACTATACGTATACTAAATAAAAAATTTGGACAAGATCGCGTTGGGTATATTGGTGTTATTACACGATTTCTAAGGTAGGCGGGATGGTACATTTGTATGGGAGGTACCAGAAGGGGAGTTGCCAGACTGCCAAGTTTTTGTCCAAAACATAGTGCAGTTATACCTTTACTAAATACGGAATTTGGGGAAGATCGCGTGAGTCATGTTGATAGTATTACACGGTTTATAGGGGGCGGGATGGTACATTTGTATGGCAGGTACCAGAAGGGGAGTTGCCAGACTTCCAGGTTTTTGTCTAAAACTTAGTCTAACTATACGTTTACTAACTACAAAATTTGGGCAAGATCTCGTTTTGTATATTGGTGTTATTACACGATTTCTAAGGTAGGCGGGATGGTACATTTGTATGCGAGGTACCAGAAGGGGAGTTGCCAGACTGCCAAGTTTTTGTCCAAGATTAAGTCTAACTATACGTATACTAAATACAAAATTCGGGCAAGATGTCGTCGGGTATATTGGTGTTATTACACGATTTCTAAGGTAGGCGGGATGGTACATTTGTATGCCAGGTACCAGAAGGGAAGTTGCCAGACTTCCAAGTTTTTGTCCAAAACTTAGTCTGACTATACGTTTACTAAATACAAAATTTAGACAAGATTGCGTTGGGTATATTTGTGTTATTACACGATTTCTAAGGTAGGCGGGATGGTACATTTGTATGGGAGGTACCAGAAGGGGAGTTGCCAGACTTCCAAGTTTTTGTCTAAAACTTAGTCTAACTCTACGTATACTAAATACAAAATTTGGGCAAGATTTTGTTGGGTATATTGGTGTTATTACACGATTTCTAAGGTAGGCGGGATGGTACATTTGTATGGCAGGTACCAGAAGGGGACTGGACAGACTTCCAAGTTTTTGTCCAAGACTAAGCCTAACTATACGTATACTAAAAATAACTATTCGGGTAAAATTTGGGCAAGATGTCGTCGGGTATATTGGTGTTATTACACGATTTCTAAGGTAGGCGGGATGGTACATTTGTATGGCAGGTACCAGAAGGGGAGTGGACAGACTTCCAAGTTTTTGTCCAAGATTTAGTCTAACTCTACGTATACTAAATACAAAATTTGGACAAGATCGCGTTGGGTATATTGGTGTTATTACACGATTTCTAAGGTAGGCAGGATGGTACATTTGTATGGCAGGTACCAGAAGGGGAGTGGACAGACTTCCAAGTTTTTGTCCAAGATTTAGTCTAACTCTACGTATACTAACTACAAAATTTGGGCAAGATCGCGTTGGGTATATTGGTGTTATTACACGATTTCTAAGGTAGGCGGGATGGTACATTTGTATGGCAGGTACCAGAAGGGGAGTGGACAGACTTCCAAGTTTTTGTCCAAGATTTAGTCTAACTCTACGTATACTAACTACAAAATTTGGGCAAGATCGCGTTGGGTATATTGGTGTTATTACACGATTTCTAAGGTAGGCGGGATGGTACATTTGTATGGCAGGTACCAGAAGGGGAGTGGACAGACTTCCAAGTTTTTGTCCAAAATTTAGTCTAACTATACGTATTCTAAATACAAAATTTGGACAAGATCGCGTTGGGTATATTGGTGTTATTACACGATTTCTAAGGTAGGCAGGATGGTACATTTGTATGGCAGGTACCAGAAGGGGAGTGGACAGACTTCCAAGTTTTTGTCCAAGATTTAGTCTAACTCTACGTATACTAAATACAAAATTTGGACAAGATCGCGTTGGGTATATTGGTGTTATTACACGATTTCTAAGGTAGGCAGGATGGTACATTTGTATGCAGGTACCAGAAGGGGAGTTGCCAGACTGCCAAGTTTTTGTCCAAGATTAAGTCTAACTATACGTATACTAAATACAAAATTCGGGCAAGATGTCGTCGGGTATATTGGTGTTATTACACGATTTCTAAGGTAGGCGGGATGGTACATTTGTATGCCAGGTACCAGAAGGGAAGTTGCCAGACTTCCAAGTTTTTGTCCAAAACTTAGTCTGACTATACGTTTACTAAATACAAAATTTAGACAAGATTGCGTTGGGTATATTTGTGTTATTACACGATTTCTAAGGTAGGCGGGATGGTACATTTGTATGGGAGGTACCAGAAGGGGAGTTGCCAGACTTCCAAGTTTTTGTCTAAAACTTAGTCTAACTCTACGTATACTAAATACAAAATTTGGGCAAGATTTTGTTGGGTATATTGGTGTTATTACACGATTTCTAAGGTAGGCGGGATGGTACATTTGTATGGCATTTACCAGAAGGGGACTGGACAGACTTCCAAGTTTTTGTCCAAGATTAAGCCTAACTATACGTATACTAAAAATAACTATTCGGGTAAAATTTGGGCAAGATGTCGTCGGGTATATTGGTGTTATTACACGATTTCTAAGGTAGGCGGGATGGTACATTTGTATGGCAGGTACCAGAAGGGGAGTGGACAGACTTCCAAGTTTTTGTCCAAGATTTAGTCTAACTCTACGTATACTAAATACAAAATTTGGACAAGATCGCGTTGGGTATATTGGTGTTATTACACGATTTCTAAGGTAGGCAGGATGGTACATTTGTATGCAGGTACCAGAAGGGGAGTGGACAGACTTCCAAGTTTTTGTCCAAGATTTAGTCTAACTCTACGTATACTAACTACAAAATTTGGGCAAGATCGCGTTGGGTATATTGGTGTTATTACACGATTTCTAAGGTAGGCAGGATGGTACATTTGTATGGCAGGTACCAGAAGGGGACTGGACAGACTTCCAAGTTTTTGTCCAAGATTAAGCCTAACTATACGTATACTAAATACAAAATTCGGGCAAGATGTCGTCGGGTATATTGGTGTTATTACACGATTTCTAAGGTAGGCGGGATGGTACATTTGTATGGGAGGTACCAGAAGCGGAGTTGCCAGACTGCCAAGTTTTTGTCCAAAACATAGTGCAGTTATACCTTTACTAAATACGGAATTTGGGGAAGATCGCGTGAGTCATGTTGATAGTATTACACGGTTTATAGGGGGCGGGATGGTACATTTGTATGGCAGGTACCAGAAGGGGAGTTGCCAGACTTCCAGGTTTTTGTCTAAAACTTAGTCTAACTATACGTTTACTAACTACAAAATTTGGGCAAGATCGCGTTTTGTATATTGGTGTTATTACACGATTTCTAAGGTAGGCGGGATGGTACATTTGTATGCGAGGTACCAGAAGGGGAGTTGCCAGACTGCCAAGTTTTTGTCCAAGATTAAGTCTAACTATACGTATACTAAATACAAAATTCGGGCAAGATGTCGTCGGGTATATTGGTGTTATTACACGATTTCTAAGGTAGGCGGGATGGTACATTTGTATGGCAGGTACCAGAAGGGAAGTTGCCAGACTTCCAAGTTTTTGTCCAAAACTTAGTCTGACTATACGTTTACTAAATACAAAATTTAGACAAGATTGCGTTGGGTATATTTGTGTTATTACACGATTTCTAAGGTAGGCGGGATGGTACATTTGTATGGCAGGTACCAGAAGGGGAGTTGCCAGACTTCCAGGTTTTTGTCTAAAACTTAGTCTAACTATACGTTTACTAACTACAAAATTTGGGCAAGATCGCGTTTTGTATATTGGTGTTATTACACGATTTCTAAGGTAGGCGGGATGGTACATTTGTATGGGAGGTACCAGAAGGGGAGTTGCCAGACTGCCAAGTTTTTGTCCAAGATTAAGTCTAACTATACGTATACTAAATACAAAATTCGGGCAAGATGTCGTCGGGTATATTGGTGTTATTACACGATTTCTAAGGTAGGCGGGATGGTACATTTGTATGGCAGGTACCAGAAGGGAAGTTGCCAGACTTCCAAGTTTTTGTCCAAAACTTAGTCTGACTATACGTTTACTAAATACAAAATTTAGACAAGATTGCGTTGGGTATATTTGTGTTATTACACGATTTCTAAGGTAGGCGGGATGGTACATTTGTATGGGAGGTACCAGAAGGGGAGTTGCCAGACTTCCAAGTTTTTGTCTAAAACTTAGTCTAACTCTACGTATACTAAATACAAAATTTGGGCAAGATTTTGTTGGGTATATTGGTGTTATTACACGATTTCTAAGGTAGGCGGGATGGTACATTTGTATGGCAGGTACCAGAAGGGGACTGGACAGACTTCCAAGTTTTTGTCCAAGATTAAGTCTAACTATACGTATACTAAAAATAACTATTCGGGTAAAATTTGGGCAAGATGTCGTCGGGTATATTGGTGTTATTACACGATTTCTAAGGTAGGCAGGATGGTACATTTGTATGGCAGGTACCAGAAGGGGAGTGGACAGACTTCCAAGTTTTTGTCCAAGATTTAGTCTAACTCTACGTATACTAACTACAAAATTTGGGCAAGATCGCGTTGGGTATATTGGTGTTATTACACGATTTCTAAGGTAGGCGGGATGGTACATTTGTATGGCAGGTACCAGAAGGGGAGTGGACAGACTTCCAAGTTTTTGTCCAAAATTTAGTCTAACTCTACGTATACTAAATACAAAATTTGGACAAGATCGCGTTGGGTATATTGGTGTTATTACACGATTTCTAAGGTAGGCAGGATGGTACATTTGTATGGCAGGTACCAGAAGGGGAGTGGACAGACTTCCAAGTTTTTGTCCAAGATTTAGTCTAACTCTACGTATACTAAATACAAAATTTGGACAAGATCGCGTTGGGTATATTGGTGTTATTACACGATTTCTAAGGTAGGCAGGATGGTACATTTGTATGCAGGTACCAGAAGGGGAGTGGACAGACTTCCAAGTTTTTGTCCAAGATTTAGTCTAACTCTACGTATACTAACTACAAAATTTGGGCAAGATCGCGTTGGGTATATTGGTGTTATTACACGATTTCTAAGGTAGGCAGGATGGTACATTTGTATGGCAGGTACCAGAAGGGGACTGGACAGACTTCCAAGTTTTTGTCCAAGATTAAGCCTAACTACACGTATACTAAATACAAAATTCGGGCAAGATGTCGTCGGGTATATTGGTGTTATTACACGATTTCTAAGGTAGGCGGGATGGTACATTTGTATGGGAGGTACCAGAAGCGGAGTTGCCAGACTGCCAAGTTTTTGTCCAAAACATAGTGCAGTTATACCTTTACTAAATACGGAATTTGGGGAAGATCGCGTGAGTCATGTTGATAGTATTACACGGTTTATAGGGGGCGGGATGGTACATTTGTATGGCAGGTACCAGAAGGGGAGTTGCCAGACTTCCAGGTTTTTGTCTAAAACTTAGTCTAACTATACGTTTACTAACTACAAAATTTGGGCAAGATCGCGTTTTGTATATTGGTGTTATTACACGATTTCTAAGGTAGGCGGGATGGTACATTTGTATGCGAGGTACCGGAAGGGGAGTTGCCAGACTGCCAAGTTTTTGTCCAAGATTAAGTCTAACTATACGTATACCAAATACAAAATTCGGGCAAGATGTCGTCGGGTATATTGGTGTTATTACACGATTTCTAAGGTAGGCGGGATGGTACATTTGTATGGCAGGTACCAGAAGGGAAGTTGCCAGACTTCCAAGTTTTTGTCCAAAACTTAGTCTGACTATACGTTTACTAAATATAAAATTTAGACAAGATTGCGTTGGGTATATTTGTGTTATTACACGATTTCTAAGGTAGGCGGGATGGTACATTTGTATGGCAGGTACCAGAAGGGGAGTTGCCAGACTTCCAGGTTTTTGTCTAAAACTTAGTCTAACTATACGTTTACTAACTACAAAATTTGGGCAAGATCGCGTTTTGTATATTGGTGTTATTACACGATTTCTAAGGTAGGCGGGATGGTACATTTGTATGGGAGGTACCAGAAGGGGAGTTGCCAGACTGCCAAGTTTTTGTCCAAGATTAAGTCTAACTATACGTATACTAAATACAAAATTCGGGCAAGATGTCGTCGGGTATATTGGTGTTATTACACGATTTCTAAGGTAGGCGGGATGGTACATTTGTATGGCAGGTACCAGAAGGGAAGTTGCCAGACTTCCAAGTTTTTGTCCAAAACTTAGTCTGACTATACGTTTACTAAATACAAAATTTAGACAAGATTGCGTTGGGTATATTTGTGTTATTACACGATTTCTAAGGTAGGCGGGATTTTACATTTGTATGGGAGGTACCAGAAGGGGAGTTGCCAGACTTCCAAGTTTTTGTCTAAAACTTAGTCTAACTCTACGTATACTAAATACAAAATTTGGGCAAGATTTTGTTGGGTATATTGGTGTTATTACACGATTTCTAAGGTAGGCGGGATGGTACATTTGTATGGCAGGTACCAGAAGGGGACTGGACAGACTTCCAAGTTTTTGTCCAAGATTAAGTCTAACTATACGTATACTAAAAATAACTATTCGGGTAAAATTTGGGCAAGATGTCGTCGGGTATATTGGTGTTATTACACGATTTCTAAGGTAGGCGGGATGGTACATTTGTATGGCAGGTACCAGAAGGGGAGTGGACAGACTTCCAAGTTTTTGTCCAAGATTTAGTATAACTCTACGTATACTAAAAATAACTATTCGGGTAAAATTTGGGCGAGATGTCGTCGGGTATATTGGTGTTATTACACGATTTCTAAGGTAGGCGGGATGGTACATTTGTATGGCAGGTACCAGAAGGGGAGTGGACAGACTTCCAAGTTTTTGTCCAAGATTTAGTATAACTATACGTATACTAAATACAAAATTCGGGCAAGATGTCGTCGGGTATATTGGTGTTATTACACGATTTCTAAGGTAGGCGGGATGGTACATTTGTATGGCAGGTACCAGAAGGGAAGTTGCCAGACTTCCACGTTTTTGTCCAAAACTTAGTCTGACTATACGTTTACTAAATACAAAATTTAGACAAGATTGCGTTGGGAATATTTGTGTTATTACACGATTTCTAAGGTAGGCGGGATGGTACATTTGTATGGCAGGTACCAGAAGGGGAGTTGCCAGACTTCCAGGTTTTTGTCTAAAACTTAGTCTAACTATACGTTTACTAACTACAAAATTTGGGCAAGATCGCGTTTTGTATATTGGTGTTATTACACGATTTCTAAGGTAGGCGGGATGGTACATTTGTATGCGAGGTACCAGAAGGGGAGTTGCCAGACTGCCAAGTTTTTGTCCAAGATTAAGTCTAACTATACGTATACTAAATACAAAATTCGGGCAAGATGTCGTCGGGTATATTGGTGTTATTACACGATTTCTAAGGTAGGCGGGATGGTACATTTGTATGGCAGGTACCAGAAGGGAAGTTGCCAGACTTCCAAGTTTTTGTCCAAAACTTAGTCTGACTATACGTTTACTAAATACAAAATTTAGACAAGATTGCGTTGGGTATATTTGTGTTATTACACGATTTCTAAGGTAGGCGGGATGGTACATTTGTATGGGAGGTACCAGAAGGGGAGTTGCCAGACTTCCAAGTTTTTGTCTAAAACTTAGTCTAACTCTACGTATACTAAATACAAAATTTGGGCAAGATTTTGTTGGGTACATTGGTGTTATTACACGATTTCTAAGGTAGGCGGGATGGTACATTTGTATGGCAGGTACCAGAAGGGGACTGGACAGACTTCCAAGTTTTTGTCCAAGATTAAGTCTAACTATACGTATACTAAAAATAACTATTCGGGTAAAATTTGGGCAAGATGTCGTCGGGTATATTGGTGTTATTACACGATTTCTAAGGTAGGCGGGATGGTACATTTGTATGGCAGGTACCAGAAGGGGAGTGGACAGACTTCCAAGTTTTTGTCCAAGATTTAGTATAACTCTACGTATACTAAATACAAAATTTGGGCAAGATGTTGTTGGGTATATTGGTGTTATTACACGATTTCTAAGGTAGGCGGGATGGTACATTTGTATGGCAGGTACCAGAAGGGGAGTTGCCAGACTTCCAAGATTTTGTCTAAAACTAAGTCTGACTATACGATTACTAACTACAAAATTTGGACAAGATCGCGTTGGGTATATTGGTGTTATTACACGATTTCTAAGGTAGGCAGGATGGTACATTTGTATGGCAGGTACCAGAAGGGGAGTGGACAGACTTCCAAGTTTTTGTCCAAGATTTAGTCTAACTCTACGTATACTAAATACAAAATTTGGACAAGATCGCGTTGGGTATATTGGTTATTACACGATTTCTAAGGTAGGCAGGATGGTACATTTGTATGGCAGGTACCAGAAGGGGAGTGGACAGACTTCCAAGTTTTTGACCAAGATTTAGTCTAACTCTACGTATACTAACTACAAAATTTGGGCAAGATCGCGTTGGGTATATTGGTGTTATTACACGATTTCTAAGGTAGGCAGGATGGTACATTTGTATGGCAGGTACCAGAAGGGGACTGGACAGACTTCCAAGTTTTTGTCCAAGATTAAGCCTAACTATACGTATACTAAATACAAAATTCGGGCAAGATGTCGTCGGGTATATTGGTGTTATTACACGATTTCTAAGGTAGGCGGGATGGTACATTTGTATGGCAGGTACCAGAAGGGGAGTTGCCAGACTTCCAAGTTTTTGTCTAAAACTTAGTCTAACTATACGATTACTAACTACAAAATTTGGGCACGATGTCGTCGGGTATATTGGTGTTATTACACGATTTCTAAGGTAGGCGGGATTGTACATTTGTATGGCAGGTACCAGTAGGGGACTGGACAGACTTCCAAGTTTTTGTCCAAAACTTAGTCTAACTATACGTTTACTAAATACAAAATTTGGACAAGATCGCGTTGGGTATATTTGTGTTATTACACGATTTCTAAGGTAGGCGGGATGGTACATTTGTATGGGAGGTACCAGAAGGGGACTGGACAGACTTCCAAGTTTTTGTCCAAGATTAAGTCTAACTATACGTATACTAAATACAAAATTTAGGCAAGATGTCGTTGGGTATATTGGTGTTATTACACGATTTCTAAGGTAGGCGGGATGGTACATTTGTATGGCAGGTCCCAGAAGGGGAGTTGCCAGACTTCCAAGTTTTTGTCCAAAACTTAGTCTAACTATACGTTTACTAAATACAAAATTTGGACAAGATCGCGTTGGGTATATTGGTGTTATTACACGATTTCTAAGGTAGGCAGGATGGTACATTTGTATGGCAGGTACCAGAAGGGGACTGGACAGACTTCCAAGTTTTTGTCCAAGATTAAGTCTAACTATACGTATACTAAATACAAAATTTGGGCAAGATGTCGTCGGGTATATTGGTGTTATTACACGATTTCTAAGGTAGGCGGGATTGTACATTTGTATGGCAGGTACCAGAAGGGGACTGGACAGACTTCCAAGTTTTTGTCCAAGATTAAGTCTGACTATACGTTTACTAAATACAAAATTTGGACAAGATCGCGTTGGGTATATTTGTGTTATTACACGATTTCTAAGGTAGGCGGGATGGTACATTTGTATGGGAGGTACCAGAAGGGGACTGGACAGACTTCCAAGTTTTTGTCCAAGATTAAGTCTAACTATACGTATACTAAATACAAAATTTGGGCAAGATGTCGTTGGGTATATTGGTGTTATTACACGATTTCTAAGGTAGGCGGGATGGTACATTTGTATGGCAGGTCCCAGAAGGGGAGTTGCCAGACTTCCAAGTTTTTGTCCAAAACTTAGTCTAACTATACGTTTACTAAATACAAAATTTGGACAAGATCGCGTTGGGTATATTGGTGTTATTACACGATTTCTAAGGTAGGCGGGATGGTACATTTGTATGGGAGGTACCAGAAGGGGAGTTGCCAGACTGCCAAGTTTTTGTCCAAAACTTAGTCTAACTATACGTATACTAAATACAAAATTTGGGCAAGATCGCGTTGGGTATATTGGTGTTATTACACGATTTCTAAGGTAGACAGGATGGTACATTTGTATGGCAGGTACCAGAAGGGGACTGGACAGACTTCCAAGTTTTTGTCCAAGATTAAGCCTAACTATACGTATACTAAATACAAAATTCGGGCAAGATGTCGTCGGGTATATTGGTGTTATTACACGATTTCTAAGGTAGGCGGGATTGTACATTTGTATGGCAGGTACCAGAAGGGGAGTTGCCAGACTTCCAAGTTTTTGTCTAAAACTTAGTCTAACTATACGATTACTAACTACAAAATTTGGGCAAGATCGCGTTTTGTATATTGGTGTTATTACACGATTTCTAAGGTAGGCGGGATGGTACATTTGTATGGGAGGTACCAGAAGGGGAGTTGCCAGACTGCCAAGTTTTTGTCCAAAACATAGTGCAGTTATACCTTTACTAAATACGGAATTTGGGAAGATCGCGTGAGTCATGTTGATAGTATTACACGGTTTATAGGCGGCGGGATGGTACATTTGTATGGCAGGTACCAGAAGGGGAGTTGCCAGACTTCCAGATTTTTGTCTAAAACTTAGTCTAACTATACGTTAACTAACTACAAAATTTGGGCAAGATCGCGTTTTGTATATTGGTGTTATTACACGATTTCTAAGGTAGGCGGGATGGTACATTTGTATGGCAGGTACCAGAAGGGGAGTGGACAGACTTCCAAGTTTTTGTCCAAGATTTAGTATAACTCTACGTATACTAAATACAAAATTTGGGCAAGATGTCCTTGGGTATATTGGTGTTATTACACGATTTCTAAGGTAGGCGGGATGGTACATTTGTATGGCAGGTACCAGAAGGGGAGTTGCCAGACTTCCAAGATTTTGTCTAAAACTTAGTCTGACTATACGATTACTAACTACAAAATTTGGACAAGATCGCGTTGGGTATATTGGTGTTATTACACGATTTCTAAGGTAGGCAGGATGGTACATTTGTATGACAGGTACCAGAAGGGGAGTGGACAGACTTCCAAGTTTTTGTCCAAGATTTAGTCTAACTCTACGTATACTAACTACAAAATTTGGGCAAGATCGCGTTGGGTATATTGGTGTTATTACACGATTTCTAAGGTAGGCAGGATGGTACATTTGTATGGCAGGTACCAGAAGGGGACTGGACAGACTTCCAAGTTTTTGTCCAAGATTAAGTCTAACTATACGTATACTAAAAATAACTATTCGGGTAAAATTTGGGCAAGATGTCGTCGGGTATATTGGTGTTATTACACGATTTCTAAGGTAGGCGGGATGGTACATTTGTATGGCAGGTACCAGAAGGGGAGTGGCCAGACTTCCAAGTTTTTGTCTAAAACTTAGTCTAACTATACGATTACTAACTACAAAATTTGGGCACGATCGCGTTGGGTATATTGGTGTTATTACACGATTTCTAAGGTAGGCAGGATGGTACATTTGTATGGCAGGTACCAGAAGGGGACTGGACAGACTTCCAAGTTTTTGTCCAAGATTAAGTCTAACTATACGTATACTAAATACAAAATTTGGGCAAGATGTCGTCGGGTATATTGGTGTTATTACACGATTTCTAAGGTAGGCGGGATGGTACATTTGTATGGCAGGTACCAGTAGGGGAGTTGCCAGACTTCAAAATTTTTGTCCAAAACTTAGTCTGACTATACGTTTACTAAATACAAAATTTGGACAAGATCGCGTTGGGTATATTTGTGTTATTACACGATTTCTAAGGTAGGCAGGATGGTACATTTGTATGGGAGGTACCAGAAGGGGACTGGACAGACTTCCAAGTTTTTGTCCAAGATTAAGTCTAACTATACGTATACTAAATACAAAATTTGGGCAAGATGTCGTTGGGTATATTGGTGTTATTACACGATTTCTAAGGTAGGCGGGATGGTACATTTGTATGGCAGGTCCCAGAAGGGGAGTTGCCAGACTTCCAAGTTTTTGTCCAAAACTTAGTCTAACTATACGTTTACTAAATACAAAATTTGGACAAGATCGCGTTGGGTATATTGGTGTTATTACACGATTTCTAAGGTAGGCGGGATGGTACATTTGTATGGGAGGTACCAGAAGGGGAGTCGCCAGACTTCCAAGTTTTTGTCCAAAACTTAGTCTAACGTATACCAAATACAAAGTTTGGGCAATATGTCGTCGGGTATATTGGTGTTATTACACGATTTCTAAGGTAGGCGGGATGGTACATTTGTATGGCAGGTACCAGAAGGGGAGTGGACAGACTTCCAAGTTTTTGTCCAAGATTTAGTATAACTCTACGTATACTAAATACAAAATTTGGGCAAGATGTTGTTGGGTATATTGGTGTTATTACACGATTTCTAAGGTAGGCGGGATGGTACATTTGTATGGCAGGTACCAGAAGGGGAGTTGCCAGACTTCCAAGATTTTGTCTAAAACTAAGTCTGACTATACGATTACTAACTACAAAATTTGGACACGATCGCGTTGGGTATATTGGTGTTATTACACGATTTCTAAGGTAGGCAGGATGGTACATTTGTATGGCAGGTACCAGAAGGGGAGTGGACAGACTTCCAAGTTTTTGTCCAAGATTTAGTCTAACTCTACGTATACTAAATACAAAATTTGGACAAGATCGCGTTGGGTATATTGGTGTTATTACACGATTTCTAAGGTAGGCAGGATGGTACATTTGTATGGCAGGTACCAGAAGGGGAGAGGACAGACTTCCAAGTTTTTGACCAAGATTTAGTCTAACTCTACGTATACTAACTACAAAATTTGGGCAAGATCGCGTTGGGTATATTGGTGTTATTACACGATTTCTAAGGTAGGCAGGATGGTACATTTGTATGGCAGGTACCAGAAGGGGACTGGACAGACTTCCAAGTTTTTGTCCAAGATTAAGCCTAACTATACGTATACTAAATACAAAATTCGGGCAAGATGTCGTCGGGTATATTGGTGTTATTACACGATTTCTAAGGTAGGCGGGATGGTACATTTGTATGGCAGGTACCAGAAGGGGAGTTGCCAGACTTCCAAGTTTTTGTCTAAAACTTAGTCTAACTATACGATTACTAACTACAAAATTTGGACAAGATCGCGTTGGGTATATTGGTGTTATTACACGATTTCTAAGGTAGGCAGGATGGTACATTTGTATGGCAGGTACCAGAAGGGGACTGGACAGACTTCCAAGTTTTTGTCCAAAATTAAGTCTAACTATACGTATACTAAATACAAAATTTGGGCAAGATGTCGTCGGGTATATTGGTGTTATTACACGATTTCTAAGGTAGGCGGGATTGTACATTTGTATGGCAGGTACCAGTAGGGGAGTTGCCAGACTTCCAAGTTTTTGTCCAAAACTTAGTCTAACTATACGTTTACTAAATACAAAATTTGGACAAGATCGCGTTGGGTATATTGGTGTTATTACACGATTTCTAAGGTAGGCAGGATGGTACATTTGTATGGCAGGTACCAGAAGGGGACTGGACAGACTTCCAAGTTTTTGTCCAAGATTAAGTCTAACTATACGTAAACTAAATACAAAATTTGGGCAAGATGTCGTCGGGTATATTGGTGTTATTACACGATTTCTAAGGTAGGCGGGATTGTACATTTGTATGGCAGGTACCAGAAGGGGACTGGACAGACTTCCAAGTTTTTGTCCAAGATTAAGTCTGACTATACGTTTACTAAATACAAAATTTGGACAAGATCGCGTTGGGTATATTTGTGTTATTACACGATTTCTAAGGTAGGCGGGATGGTACATTTGTATGGGAGGTACCAGAAGGGGACTGGACAGACTTCCAAGTTTTTGTCCAAGATTAAGTCTAACTATACGTATACTAAATACAAAATTTGGGCAAGATGTCGTTGGGTATATTGGTGTTATTACACGATTTCTAAGGTAGGCGGGATGGTACATTTGTATGGCAGGTCCCAGAAGGGGAGTTGCCAGACTTCCAAGTTTTTGTCCAAAACTTAGTCTAACTATACGTTTACTAAATACAAAATTTGGACAAGATCGCGTTGGGTATATTGGTGTTATTACACGATTTCTAAGGTAGGCAGGATGGTACATTTGTATGGCAGGTCCCAGAAGGGGAGTTGCCAGACTTCCAAGTTTTTGTCCAAAACTTAGTCTAACTATACGTTTACTAAATACAAAATTTGGACAAGATCGCGTTGGGTATATTGGTGTTATTACACGATTTCTAAGGTAGGCTGGATGGTACATTTGTATGGCAGGTACCAGAAGGGGAGTGGACAGACTTCCAAGTTTTTGACCAAGATTTAGTCTAACTCTACGTATACTAACTACAAAATTTGGGCAAGATCGCGTTGGGTATATTGGTGTTATTACACGATTTCTAAGGTAGGCAGGATGGTACATTTGTATGGCAGGTACCAGAAGGGGACTGGACAGACTTCCAAGTTTTTGTCCAAGATTAAGCCTAACTATACGTATACTAAATACAAAATTCGGGCAAGATGTCGCCGGGTATATTGGTGTTATTACACGATTTCTAAGGTAGGCGGGATGGTACATTTGTATGGCAGGTACCAGAAGGGGAGTTGCCAGACTTCCACGTTTTTGTCCAAGATTAAGTCTAACTATACGTATACTAAATACAAAATTTGGGCACGATCGCGTTGGGTATATTGGTGTTATTACACGATTTCTAAGGTAGGCAGGATGGTACATTTGTATGGCAGGTACCAGAAGGGGACTGGACAGACTTCCAAGTTTTTGTCCAAGATTAAGTCTAACTATACGTATACTAAATACAAAATTTGGGCAAGGTGTCGTCGGGTATATTGGTGTTATTACACGATTTCTAAGGTAGGCGGGATTGTACATTTGTATGGCAGGTACCAGTAGGGGACTGGACAGACTTCCAAGTTTTTGTCCAAAACTTAGTCTAACTATACGTTTACTAAATACAAAATTTGCACAAGATCGCGTTGGGTATATTTGTGTTATTACACGATTTCTAAGGTAGGCGGGATGGTACATTTGTATGGGAGGTACCAGAAGGGGACTGGACAGACTTCCAAGTTTTTGTCCAAGATTAAGTCTAACTATACGTATACTAAATACAAAATTTAGGCAAGATGTCGTTGGGTATATTGGTGTTATTACACGATTTCTAAGGTAGGCGGGATGGTACATTTGTATGGCAGGTCCCAGAAGGGGAGTTGCCAGACTTCCAAGTTTTTGTCCAAAACTTAGTCTAACTATACGTTTACTAAATACAAAATTTGGACAAGATCGCGTTGGGTATATTGGTGTTATTACACGATTTCTAAGGTAGGCAGGATGGTACATTTGTATGGCAGGTACCAGAAGGGGACTGGACAGACTTCCAAGTTTTTGTCCAAGATTAAGTCTAACTATACGTAAACCAAATACAAAATTTGGGCAAGATGTCGTCGGGTATATTGGTGTTATTACACGATTTCTAAGGTAGGCGGGATTGTACATTTGTATGGCAGGTACCAGAAGGGGACTGGACAGACTTCCAAGTTTTTGTCCAAGATTAAATCTGACTATACGTTTACTAAATACAAAATTTGGACAAGATCGCGTTGGGTATATTTGTGTTATTACACGATTTCTAAGGTAGGCGGGATGGTACATTTGTATGGGAGGTACCAGAAGGGGACTGGACAGACTTCCAAGTTTTTGTCCAAGATTAAGTCTAACTATACGTATACTAAATACAAAATTTGGGCAAGATGTCGATGGGTATATTGGTGTTATTACACGATTTCTAAGGTAGGCGGGATGGTACATTTGTATGGCAGGTCCCAGAAGGGGAGTTGCCAGACTTCCAAGTTTTTGTCCAAAACTTAGTCTAACTATACGTTTACTAAATACAAAATTTGGACAAGATCGCGTTGGGTATATTGGTGTTATTACACGATTTCTAAGGTAGGCAGGATGGTACATTTGTATGGCAGGTACCAGAAGGGGACTGGACAGACTTCCAAGTTTTTGTCCAAGATTAAGTCTAACTATACGTAAACTAAATACAAAATTTGGGCAAGATGTCGTCGGGTATATTGGTGTTATTACACGATTTCTAAGGTAGGCGGGATTGTACATTTGTATGGCAGGTACCAGAAGGGGACTGGACAGACTTCCAAGTTTTTGTCCAAGATTAAGTCTGACTATACGTTTACTAAATACAAAATTTGGACAAGATCGCGTTGGGTATATTTGTGTTATTACACGATTTCTAAGGTAGGCGGGATGGTACATTTGTATGGCAGGTACCAGAAGGGGACTGGACAGACTTCCAAGTTTTTGTCCAAGATTAAGTCTGACTATACGTTTACTAAATACAAAATTTGGACAAGATCGCGTTGGGTATATTTGTGTTATTACACGATTTCTAAGGTAGGCGGGATGGTACATTTGTATGGGAGGTACCAGAAGGGGACTGGACAGACTTCCAAGTTTTTGTCCAAGATTAAGTCTAACTATACGTATACTAAATACAAAATTTGGGCAAGATATCGTTGGGTATATTGGTGTTATTACACGATTTCTAAGGTAGGCGGGATGGTACATTTGTATGGCAGGTCCCAGAAGGGGAGTTGCCAGACTTCCAAGTTTTTGTCCAAAACTTAGTCTAACTATACGTTTACTAAATACAAAATTTGGACAAGATCGCGTTGGGTATATTGGTGTTATTACACGATTTCTAAGGTAGGCGGGATGGTACATTTGTATGGGAGGTACCAGAAGGGGAGTTGCCAGACTGCCAAGTTTTTGTCCAAAACATAGCAGTTATACCTTTACTAAATAAGGAAGATCGAAGTGGGCGTATTGATATTATTACACGATTTCTAAAGTGGGCGAAATAGCAGATTTGTATGGGAGGTACCCGAATGGGTGTGGCCATATAGCCCATATGCAATCCCATAAGCAGTTTTGGGAAAATATTAAGCCATGCCAAATTTCAGAGTGATTGCTTAACTGTTTCGAAAGTTATCGTGCGTACCAGCAGGACAGACGGACGGACAGACGGACATGGCTCAAACGATTTAGAAAGTCATGAATCGAAAGTCATAAAGTGAATATTTCTAGGTGTTACACTTTTGAGCCGTATCAAATGATATATAACCTCCTACCCGTAGGGTGAGGGTATAAATATTGTATTACATGTTTTTACAAAATGAACGGAATATAAGGCAGAGTTTTTACTAGAAAATTGTATGTAGTTAAAGCTTTACTAAATATAGAATTTCGGAAAGATTCGTTGAGCGAGTTTATATAATTACACGATTTCTAAAGTGGGTACAATGGTACATTTGTATGGCAGGTACCAGAAGGGGAGTGGACAGACTTCCAAGTTTTTGTCCAAGATTTAGTCTAACTATACGTATACTAAATACAAAATTTGGACAAGATCGCGTTGGGTATATTGGTGTTATTACACGATTTCTAAGGTAGGCGGGATGGTACATTTGTATGGGAGGTACCAGAAGGGGAGTTGCCAGACTGCCAAGTTTTTGTCCAAAACTTAGTCTAACTATACGTATACTAAATACAAAATTTGGGCAAGATCGCGTTGGGTATATTGGTGTTATTACACGATTTCTAAGGTAGACAGGATGGTACATTTGTATGGCAGGTACCAGAAGGGGACTGGACAGACTTCCAAGTTTTTGTCCAAGATTAAGCCTAACTATACGTATACTAAATACAAAATTCGGGCAAGATGTCGTTGGGTATATTGGTGTTATTACACGATTTCTAAGGTAGGCGGGATTGTACATTTGTATGGCAGGTATCAGAAGGGGAGTTGCCAGACTTCCAAGTTTTTGTCTAAAACTTAGTCTAACTATACGATTACTAACTACAAAATTTGGGCAAGATCGCGTTTTGTATATTGGTGTTATTACACGATTTCTAAGGTAGGCGGGATGGTACATTTGTATGGGAGGTACCAGAAGGGGAGTTGCCAGACTGCCAAGTTTTTGTCCAAAACATAGTGCAGTTATACCTTTACTAAATACGGAATTTGGGAAGATCGCGTGAGTCATGTTGATAGTATTACACGGTTTATAGGCGGCGGGATGGTACATTTGTATGGCAGGTACCAGAAGGGGAGTTGCCAGACTTCCAGATTTTTGTCCAAAACTTAGTCTAACTATACGTTTACTAACTACAAAATTTGGGCAAGATTGCGTTTTGTATATTGGTGTTATTACACGATTTCTAAGGTAGGCGGGATGGTACATTTGTATGGCAGGTACCAGAAGGGGAGTGGACAGACTTCCAAGTTTTTGTCCAAGATTTAGTATAACTCTACGTATACTAAATACAAAATTTGGGCAAGATGTCCTTGGGTATATTGGTGTTATTACACGATTTCTAAGGTAGGCGGGATGGTACATTTGTATGGCAGGTACCAGAAGGGGAGTTGCCAGACTTCCAAGATTTTGTCTAAAACTTAGTCTGACTATACGATTACTAACTACAAAATTTGGACAAGATCGCGTTGGGTATATTGGTGTTATTACACGATTTCTAAGGTAGGCAGGATGGTACATTTGTATGACAGGTACCAGAAGGGGAGTGGACAGACTTCCAAGTTTTTGTCCAAGATTTAGTCTAACTCTACGTATACTAACTACAAAATTTGGGCAAGATCGCGTTGGGTATATTGGTGTTATTACACGATTTCTAAGGTAGGCAGGATGGTACATTTGTATGGCAGGTACCAGAAGGGGACTGGACAGACTTCCAAGTTTTTGTCCAAGATTAAGTCTAACTATACGTATACTAAAAATAACTATTCGGGTAAAATTTGGGCAAGATGTCGTCGGGTATATTGGTGTTATTACACGATTTCTAAGGTAGGCGGGATGGTACATTTGTATGGCAGGTACCAGAAGGGGAGTGGCCAGACTTCCAAGTTTTTGTCTAAAACTTAGTCTAACTATACGATTACTAACTACAAAATTTGGACAAGATCGCGTTGGGTATATTGGTGTTATTACACGATTTCTAAGGTAGGCGGGATGGTACATTTGTATGGGAGGTACCAGAAGGGGAGTCGCCAGACTTCCAAGTTTTTGTCCAAAACTTAGTCTAACGTATACCAAATACAAAGTTTGGGCAATATGTCGTCGGGTATATTGGTGTTATTACACGATTTCTAAGGTAGGCGGGATGGTACATTTGTATGGCAGGTACCAGAAGGGGAGTTGCCAGACTTCCAAGATTTTGTCTAAAACTAAGTCTGACTATACGATTACTAACTACAAAATTTGGACAAGATCGCGTTGGGTATATTGGTGTTATTACACGATTTCTAAGGTAGGCAGGATGGTACATTTGTATGGCAGGTACCAGAAGGGGACTGGACAGACTTCCAAGTTTTTGTCCAAGATTAAGTCTAACTATACGTATACTAAAAATAACTATTCGGGTAAAATTTGGGCAAGATGTCGTCGGGTATATTGGTGTTATTACACGATTTCTAAGGTAGGCGGGATGGTACATTTGTATGGCAGGTACCAGAAGGGGACTGGACAGACTTCCAAGTTTTTGTCCAAGATTAAGTCTAACTATACGTATACTAAAAATAACTATTCGGGTAAAATTTGGGCAAGATGTCGTCGGGTATATTGGTGTTATTACACGATTTCTAAGGTAGGCGGGATGGTACATTTGTATGGCAGGTACCAGAAGGGGACTGGACAGACTTCCAAGTTTTTGTCCAAGATTAAGTCTAACTATACGTATACTAAAAATAACTATTCGGGTAAAATTTGGGCAAGATGTCGTCGGGTATATTGGTGTTATTACACGATTTCTAAGGTAGGCAGGATGGTACATTTGTATGGCAGGTACCAGAAGGGGACTGGACAGACTTCCAAGTTTTTGTCCAAGATTAAGTCTAACTATACGTATACTAAAAATAACTATTCGGGTAAAATTTGGGCAAGATGTCGTCGGGTATATTGGTGTTATTACACGATTTCTAAGGTAGGCGGGATGGTACATTTGTATGGCAGGTACCAGAAGGGGACTGGACAGACTTCCAAGTTTTTGTCCAAGATTAAGTCTAACTATACGTATACTAAATACAAAATTTGGGCAAGATGTCGTCGGGTATATTGGTGTTATTACACGATTTCTAAGGTAGGCGGGATGGTACATTTGTTTGGCAGGTACCAGTAGGGGAGTTGCCAGACTTCAAAATTTTTGTCCAAAACTTAGTCTGACTATACGTTTACTAAATACAAAATTTGGACAAGATCGCGTTGGGTATATTTGTGTTATTACACGATTTCTAAGGTAGGCAGGATGGTACATTTGTATGGGAGGTACCAGAAGGGGACTGGACAGACTTCCAAGTTTTTGTCCAAGATTAAGTCTAACTATACGTATACTAAATACAAAATTTGGGCAAGATGTCGTTGGGTATATTGGTGTTATTACACGATTTCTAAGGTAGGCGGGATGGTACATTTGTATGGCAGGTCCCAGAAGGGGAGTTGCCAGACTTCCAAGTTTTTGTCCAAAACTTAGTCTAACTATACGTTTACTAAATACAAAATTTGGACAAGATCGCGTTGGGTATATTGGTGTTATTACACGATTTCTAAGGTAGGCGGGATGGTACATTTGTATGGGAGGTACCAGAAGGGGAGTCGCCAGACTTCCAAGTTTTTGTCCAAAACTTAGTCTAACGTATACCAAATACAAAGTTTGGGCAATATGTCGTCGGGTATATTGGTGTTATTACACGATTTCTAAGGTAGGCGGGATGGTACATTTGTATGGCAGGTACCAGAAGGGGAGTTGCCAGACTTCCAAGATTTTGTCTAAAACTAAGTCTGACTATACGATTACTAACTACAAAATTTGGACAAGATCGCGTTGGGTATATTGGTGTTATTACACGATTTCTAAGGTAGGCAGGATGGTACATTTGTATGGCAGGTACCAGAAGGGGAGTTGCCAGACTTCCAAGATTTTGTCTAAAACTAAGTCTGACTATACGATTACTAACTACAAAATTTGGACAAGATCGCGTTGGGTATATTGGTGTTATTACACGATTTCTAAGGTAGGCAGGATGGTACATTTGTATGGCAGGTACCAGAAGGAGAGTGGACAGACTTCCAAGTTTTTGTCCAAGATTTAGTCTAACTCTACGTATACTAAATACAAAATTTGGACAAGATCGCGTTGGGTATGTTGGTGTTATTACACGATTTCTAAGGTAGGCAGGATGGTACATTTGTATGGCAGGTACCAGAAGGGGAGTGGACAGACTTCCAAGTTTTTGTCCAAAACTTAGTCTAACTATACGTTTACTAAATACAAAATTTGGACAAGATCGCGTTGGGTATATTTGTGTTATTACACGATTTCTAAGGTAGGCGGGATGGTACATTTGTATGGCAGGTACCAGAAGGGGAGTTGCCAGACTTCCAAGATTTTGTCTAAAACTAAGTCTGACTATACGATTACTAACTACAAAATTTGGACAAGATCGCGTTGGGTATATTGGTGTTATTACACGATTTCTAAGGTAGGCAGGATGGTACATTTGTATGGCAGGTACCAGAAGGGGAGTGGACAGACTTCCAAGTTTTTGTCCAAGATTTAGTCTAACTCTACGTATACTAAATACAAAATTTGGACAAGATCGCGTTGGGTATGTTGGTGTTATTACACGATTTCTAAGGTAGGCAGGATGGTACATTTGTATGGCAGGTACCAGAAGGGGAGTGGACAGACTTCCAAGTTTTTGTCCAAAACTTAGTCTAACTATACGTTTACTAAATACAAAATTTGGACAAGATCGCGTTGGGTATATTGGTGTTATTACACGATTTCTAAGGTAGGCGGGATTGTACATTTGTATGGCAGGTACCAGAAGGGGACTGGACAGACTTCCAAGTTTTTGTCCAAGATTAAGTCTGACTACACGTTTACTAAATACAAAATTTGGACAAGATCGCGTTGGGTATATTTGTGTTATTACACGATTTCTAAGGTAGGCGGGATGGTACATTTGTATGGCAGGTCCCAGAAGGGGAGTTGCCAGACTTCCAAGTTTTTGTCCAAAACTTAGTCTAACTATACGTTTACTAAATACAAAATTTGGACAAGATCGCGTTGGGTATATTGGTGTTATTACACGATTTCTAAGGTAGGCGGGATGGTACATTTGTATGGGAGGTACCAGAAGGGGAGTTGCCAGACTGCCAAGTTTTTGTCCAAAACATAGTGCAGTTATACCTTTACTAAATACGGAATTTGGCCAAGATCGAAGTGGGCGTATTGATATTATTACACGATTTCTAAAGTGGGCGAAATAGCAGATTTGTATGGGAGGTACCCGAATGGGTGTGGCCATATAGCCCATATGCAATCCCATAAGCAGTTTTGGGAAAATATTAAGCCATGCCAAATTTCAGAGTGATTGCTTAACTGTTTCGAAAGTTATCGTGCGTACCAGCAGGACAGACGGACGGACAGACGGACATGGCTCAAACGATTTAGAAAGTCATGAATCGAAAGTCATAAAGTGAATATTTCTAGGTGTTACACTTTTGAGCCGTATCAAATGATATATAACCTCCTACCCGTAGGGTGAGGGTATAAATATTGTATTACATGTTTTTACAAAATGAACGGAATATAAGGCAGAGTTTTTACTAGAAAATTGTATGTAGTTAAAGCTTTACTAAATATAGAATTTCGGAAAGATTCGTTGAGCGAGTTTATATAATTACACGATTTCTAAAGTGGGTACAATGGTACATTTGTATGGCAGGTACCAGAAGGGGACTGGACAGACTTCCAAGTTTTTGTCCAAGATTAAGCCTAACTATACGTATACTAAATACAAAATTCGGGCAAGATGTCGTCGGGTATATTGGTGTTATTACACGATTTCTAAGGTAGGCGGGATTGTACATTTGTATGGCAGGTACCAGAAGGGGAGTTGCCAGACTTCCAAGTTTTTGTCTAAAACTTAGTCTAACTATACGATTACTAACTACAAAATTTGGGCAAGATCGCGTTTTGTATATTGGTGTTATTACACGATTTCTAAGGTAGGCGGGATGGTACATTTGTATGGAAGGTACCATAAGGGGAGTTGCCAGACTGCCAAGTTTTTGTCCAAAACATAGTGCAGTTATACCTTTACTAAATACGGAATTTGGATCGCGTGAGTCATGTTGATAGTATTACACGGTTTATAGGCGGCGGGATGGTACATTTGTATGGCAGGTACCAGAAGGGGAGTTGCCAGACTTCCAGATTTTTGTCTAAAACTTAGTCTAACTATACGTTTACTAACTACAAAATTTGGGCAAGATCGCGTTTTGTATATTGGTGTTATTACACGATTTCTAAGGTAGGCGGGATGGTACATTTGTATGGCAGGTACCAGAAGGGGAGTGGACAGACTTCCAAGTTTTTGTCCAAGATTTAGTATAACTCTACGTATACTAAATACAAAATTTGGGCAAGATGTCCTTGGGTATATTGGTGTTATTACACGATTTCTAAGGTAGGCGGGATGGTACATTTGTATGGCAGGTACCAGAAGGGGAGTTGCCAGACTTCCAAGATTTTGTCTAAAACTTAGTCTGACTATACGATTACTAACTACAAAATTTGGACAAGATCGCGTTGGGTATATTGGTGTTATTACACGATTTCTAAGGTAGGCAGGATGGTACATTTGTATGACAGGTACCAGAAGGGGAGTGGACAGACTTCCAAGTTTTTGTCCAAGATTTAGTCTAACTCTACGTATACTAACTACAAAATTTGGGCAAGATCGCGTTGGGTATATTGGTGTTATTACACGATTTCTAAGGTAGGCAGGATGGTACATTTGTATGGCAGGTACCAGAAGGGGACTGGACAGACTTCCAAGTTTTTGTCCAAGATTAAGTCTAACTATACGTATACTAAAAATAACTATTCGGGTAAAATTTGGGCAAGATGTCGTCGGGTATATTGGTGTTATTACACGATTTCTAAGGTAGGCGGGATGGTACATTTGTATGGCAGGTACCAGAAGGGGAGTGGCCAGACTTCCAAGTTTTTGTCTAAAACTTAGCCTAACTATACGATTACTAACTACAAAATTTGGGCACGATCGCGTTGGGTATATTGGTGTTATTACACGATTTCTAAGGTAGGCAGGATGGTACATTTGTATGGCAGGTACCAGAAGGGGACTGGACAGACTTCCAAGTTTTTGTCCAAGATTAAGTCTAACTATACGTATACTAAATACAAAATTTGGGCAAGATGTCGTCGGGTATATTGGTGTTATTACACGATTTCTAAGGTAGGCGGGATGGTACATTTGTATGGCAGGTACCAGTAGGGGAGTTGCCAGACTTCAAAATTTTTGTCCAAAACTTAGTCTGACTATACGTTTACTAAATACAAAATTTGGACAAGATCGCGTTGGGTATATTTGTGTTATTACACGATTTCTAAGGTAGGCAGGATGGTACATTTGTATGGGAGGTACCAGAAGGGGACTGGACAGACTTCCAAGTTTTTGTCCAAGATTAAGTCTAACTATACGTATACTAAATACAAAATTTGGGCAAGATGTCGTTGGGTATATTGGTGTTATTACACGATTTCTAAGGTAGGCGGGATGGTACATTTGTATGGCAGGTCCCAGAAGGGGAGTTGCCAGACTTCCAAGTTTTTGTCCAAAACTTAGTCTAACTATACGTTTACTAAATACAAAATTTGGACAAGATCGCGTTGGGTATATTGGTGTTATTACACGATTTCTAAGGTAGGCGGGATGGTACATTTGTATGGGAGGTACCAGAAGGGGAGTCGCCAGACCTCCAAGTTTTTGTCCAAAACTTAGTCTAACTATACGTATACAGAAGGGGAGTTGCCAGACTTCCAAGTTTTTGTCTAAAACTTAGTCTAACTATACGTTTACTAACTACAAAATTTGGGCAAGATCGCGGTGGGTATATTGGTGTTATTACACGATTTCTAAGGTAGGCGGGATGGTATATTTGTATGGCAGGTACCAGAAGGGGAGTCGCCAGACTTCCAAGTTTTTGTCCAAAACTTAGTCTAACTATACGTATACTAAATACAAAGTTTGGGCAATATGTCGTTGGGTATATTGGTGTTATTACACGATTTCTAAGGTAGGCGGGATGGTACATTTGTATGGTAGGTACAAGAAGGGGAGTTGCCAGACTGCCAAGTTTTTGTCCAAAACATAGTGCAGTTATACCTTTACTAAATACGGAATTTGGGGAAGATCGCGTGAGTCATGTTGATAGTATTACACGGTTTATAAGATCGCGTTGGGTATATTGGTGCTATTACACGATTTCTAAGGTAGGCGGGATGGTACATTTGTATGGGAGATACCAGAAGTGGAGTTGCCAGACTGCCAAGTTTTTGTCCAAAACTTAGTCTAACTATACGTATACTAAATACAAAATTTGGGCAAGATGTCGTTGGGTATATTGGTGTTATTACACGATTTCTAAGGTAGGCGGGATGGTACATTTGTATGGTAGGTACCAGAAGGGGAGTTGCCAGACTGCCAAAACATAGTGCAGTTATACCTTTACTAAATACGGAATTTGGGGAAGATCGCGTGAGTCATGTTGATAGTATTACACGGTTTATAAGATCGCGTTGGGTATATTGGTGTTATTACACGATTTCTAAGGTAGGCGGGATGGTACATTTGTAAGGGAGGTACCAGAAGTGGAGTTGCCAGACCGCCAAGTTTTTGTCCAAAACATAGTGCAGTTATACCTTTACTAAATACGGAATTTGGGGAAGATCGCGTTAGTCATGTTGATAGTATTACACGGTTTATAGGGGGCGGGATGGTACATTTGTATGGCAGGTACCAGAAGGGGACTGGACAGACTTCCAAGTTTTTGTCCAAGATTTAGTCTAACTATACGTATACTAAATACAAAATTTGGGCAAGATGTCGTTGGGTATATTGGTGTTATTACACGATTTCTAAGGTAGGCGGGATGGTACATTTGTATGGCAGGTCCCAGAAGGAGAGTTGCCAGACTTCCAAGTTTTTGTCCAAGATTAAGTCTAACTATACGTATACTAAATACAAAATTTGGGCAAGATGTCGTTGGGTATATTGGTGTTATTACACGATTTCTAAGGTAGGCGGGATGGTACATTTGTATGGCAGGTCCCAGAAGAGGAGTTGCCAGACTTCCAAGTTTTTGTCCAAGATTAAGTCTAACTATACGTATACTAAATACAAAATTTGGGCAAGATGTCGTTGGGTATATTGGTGTTATTACACGATTTCTAAGGTAGGCGGGATGGTACATTTGTATGGCAGGTCCCAGAAATGGAATTGCCAGACTTCCAAGTTTTTGTCTAAAACTTAGTCTAACTATACGTTTACTAACTACAAAATTTGGGCAAGATCGCGGTGGGTATATTGGTGTTATTACACGATTTCTAAGGTAGGCAGGGTGGTACATTTGTATGGCAGGTACCAGAAGGGGAGTGGACAGACTTCCAAGTTTTTGTCCAAGATTTAGTCTAACTATACGTATACTAAATACAAAATTTGGGCAAGATGTCGTTGGGTATATTGGTGTTATTACACGATTTCTAAGGTAGGCGGGATGGTATATTTGTATGGCAGGTACCAGAAGGGGAGTCGCCAGACTTCCAAGTTTTTGTCCAAAACTTAGTCTAACGTATACCAAATACAAAGTTTGGGCAATATGTCGTTGGGTATATTGGTGTTATTACACGATTTCTAAGGTAGGCGGGATGGTACATTTGTATGGTAGGTACCAGAAGGGGAGTTGCCAGACTGCCAAGTTTTTGTCCAAAACATAGTGCAGTTATACCTTTACTAAATACGGAATTTGGGGAAGATCGCGTGAGTCATGTTGATAGTATTACACGGTTTATAAGATCGCGTTGGGTATATTGGTGTTATTACACGATTTCTAATGTAGGCAGGATGGTACATTTGTATGGCAGGTACCAGAAGGGGACTGGACAGACTTCCAAGTTTTTGTCCAAGATTAAGTCTAACTATACGTATACTAAATACAAAATTTGGGCAAGATGTCGTTGGGTATATTGGTGTTATTACACGATTTCTAAGGTAGGCGGGATGGTACATTTGTATGGCAGGTACCAGAAGGGGAGTTGCCAGACTTCCAAGTTTTTGTCCAAAACTTAGTCTAACTATACGTTTACTAAATACAAAATGTGGACAAGATCGCGTTGGGTATATTGGTGTTATTACACGATTTCTAAGGTAGGCGGTATGGTACATTTGTATGGCAGGTACCAGAAGGGGAGTTGCCAGACTTCCAAGTTTTTGTCCAAAACTTAGTCTAACTATACGTTTACTAAATACAAAATTTGGACAAGATCGCGTTGGGTATATTGGTGTTATTACACGATTTCTAAGGTAGGCGGGATGGTACATTTGTATGGCAGGTACCAGAAGGGGACTGGACAGACTTCCAAGTTTTTGTCCAAGATTAAGTCTAACTATACGTATACTAAATACAAAATTTGGGCAAGATGTCGTTGGGTATATTGGTGTTATTACACGATTTCTAAGGTAGGCGGGATGGTACATTTGTATGGCAGGTCCCAGAAGGTGAGTTGCCAGACTTCCAAGTTTTTGTCCAAGATTAAGTCTAACTATACGTATACTAAATACAAAATTTGGGCAAGATGTCGTTGGGTATATTGGTGTTATTACACGATTTCTAAGGTAGGCGGGATGGTACATTTGTATGGCAGGTCCCAGAAGGGGAATTGCCAGACTTCCAAGTTTTTGTCTAAAACTTAGTCTAACTATACGTTTACTAACTACAAAATTTGGGCAAGATCGCGGTGGGTATATTGGTGTTATTACACGATTTCTAAGGTAGGCAGGGTGGTACATTTGTATGGCAGGTACCAGAAGGGGAGTGGACAGACTTCCAAGTTTTTGTCCAAGATTTAGTCTAACTATACGTATACTAAATACAAAATTTGGGCAAGATGTCGTTGGGCATATTGGTGTTATTACACGATTTCTAAGGTAGGCGGGATGGTATATTTGTATGGCAGGTACCAGAAGGGGAGTCGCCAGACTTCCAAGTTTTTGTCCAAAACTTAGTCTAACGTATACCAAATACAAAGTTTGGGCAATATGTCGTTGGGTATATTGGTGTTATTACACGATTTCTAAGGTAGGCGGGATGGTACATTTGTATGGTAGGTACCAGAAGGGGAGTTGCCAGACTGCCAAGTTTTTGTCCAAAACATAGTGCAGTTATACCTTTACTAAATACGGAATTTGGGGAAGATCGCGTGAGTCATGTTGATAGTATTACACGGTTTATAAGATCGCGTTGGGTATATTGGTGTTATTACACGATTTCTAAGGTAGGCAGGATGGTACATTTGTATGGCAGGTCCCAGAAGGGGAGTTGCCAGACTTCCAAGTTTTTGTCCAAAACTTAGTCTAACTATACGTTTACTAAATACAAAATTTGGACAAGATCGCGTTGGGTATATTGGTGTTATTACACGATTTCTAAGGTAGGCGGGATGGTACATTTGTATGGGAGGTACCAGAAGGGGAGTCGCCAGACTTCCAAGTTTTTGTCCAAAACTTAGTCTAACGTATACCAAATACAAAGTTTGGGCAATATGTCGTCGGGTATATTGGTGTTATTACACGATTTCTAAGGTAGGCGGGATGGTACATTTGTATGGCAGGTACCAGAAGGGGAGTGGACAGACTTCCAAGTTTTTGTCCAAGATTTAGTATAACTCTACGTATACTAAATACAAAATTTGGGCAAGATGTTGTTGGGTATATTGGTGTTATTACACGATTTCTAAGGTAGGCGGGATGGTACATTTGTATGGCAGGTACCAGAAGGGGAGTTGCCAGACTTCCAAGATTTTGTCTAAAACTAAGTCTGACTATACGATTACTAACTACAAAATTTGGACAAGATCGCGTTGGGTATATTGGTGTTATTACACGATTTCTAAGGTAGGCAGGATGGTACATTTGTATGGCAGGTACCAGAAGGGGAGTGGACAGACTTCCAAGTTTTTGTCCAAGATTTAGTCTAACTATACGTATACTAAATACAAAATTTGGGCAAGATGTCGTTGGGTATATTGGTGTTATTACACGATTTCTAAGGTAGGCGGGATGGTATATTTGTATGGCAGGTACCAGAAGGGGAGTCGCCAGACTTCCAAGTTTTTGTCCAAAACTTAGTCTAACTATACGTATACTAAATACAAAGTTTGGGCAATATGTCGTTGGGTATATTGGTGTTATTACACGATTTCTAAGGTAGGCAGGATGGTACATTTGTATGGCAGGTACCAGAAGGGGAGTGGACAGACTTCCAAGTTTTTGTCCAAGATTTAGTCTAACTATACGTATACTAAATACAAAATTTGGGCAAGATGTCGTTGGGTATATTGGTGTTATTACACGATTTCTAAGGTAGGCAGGATGGTACATTTGTATGGCAGGTACCAGAAGGGGAGTGGACAGACTTCCAAGTTTTTGTCCAAAACTTAGTCTAACTATACGTATACAGAAGGGGAGTTGCCAGACTTCCAAGTTTTTGTCTAAAACTTAGTCTAACTATACGTTTACTAACTACAAAATTTGGGCAAGATCGCGGTGGGTATATTGGTGTTATTACACGATTTCTAAGGTAGGCAGGGTGGTACATTTGTATGGCAGGTACCAGAAGGGGAGTGGACAGACTTCCAAGTTTTTGTCCAAGATTTAGTCTAACTATACGTATACTAAATACAAAATTTGGGCAAGATGTCGTTGGGTATATTGGTGTTATTACACGATTTCTAAGGTAGGCGGGATGGTATATTTGTATGGCAGGTACCAGAAGAGGAGTCACCAGACTTCCAAGTTTTTGTCCAAAACTTAGTCTAACTATACGTATACTAAATACAAAGTTTGGGCAATATGTCGTTGGGTATATTGGTGTTATTTCACGATTTCTAAGGTAGGCGGGATGGTACATTTGTATGGTAGGTACAAGAAGGGGAGTTGCCAGACTGCCAAGTTTTTGTCCAAAACATAGTGCAGTTATACCTTTACTAAATACGGAATTTGGGGAAGATCGCGTGAGTCATGTTGATAGTATTACACGGTTTATAAGATCGCGTTGGGTATATTGGTGCTATTACACGATTTCTAAGGTAGGCGGGATGGTACATTTGTATGGGAGATACCAGAAGTGGAGTTGCCAGACTGCCAAATTTTTGTCCAAAACATAGTCTAACTATACGTATACTAAATACAAAATTTGGGCAAGATGTCGTTGGGTATATTGGTGTTATTACACGATTTCTAAGGTAGGCGGGATGGTACATTTGTATGGTAGGTACCAGAAGGGGAGTTGCCAGACTGCCAAAACATAGTGCAGTTATACCTTTACTAAATACGGAATTTGGGGAAGATCGCGTGAGTCATGTTGATAGTATTACACGGTTTATAAGATCGCGTTGGGTATATTGGTGTTATTACACGATTTCTAAGGTAGGCGGGATGGTACATTTGTAAGGGAGGTACCAGAAGTGGAGTTGCCAGACCGCCAAGTTTTTGTCCAAAACATAGTGCAGTTATACCTTTACTAAATACGGAATTTGGGGAAGATCGCGTTAGTCATGTTGATAGTATTACACGGTTTATAGGGGGCGGGATGGTACATTTGTATGGCAGGTACCAGAAGGGGACTGGACAGACTTCCAAGTTTTTGTCCAAGATTTAGTCTAACTATACGTATACTAAATACAAAATTTGGGCAAGATGTCGTTGGGTATATTGGTGTTATTACACGATTTCTAAGGTAGGCGGGATGGTACATTTGTATGGCAGGTCCCAGAAGGAGAGTTGCCAGACTTCCAAGTTTTTGTCCAAGATTAAGTCTAACTATACGTATACTAAATACAAAATTTGGGCAAGATGTCGTTGGGTATATTGGTGTTATTACACGATTTCTAAGGTAGGCGGGATGGTACATTTGTATGGCAGGTACCAGAAGGGGACTGGACAGACTTCCAAGTTTTTGTCCAAGATTAAGTCTAACTATACGTATACTAAATACAAAATTTGGGCAAGATGTCGTTGGGTATATTGGTGTTATTACACGATTTCTAAGGTAGGCGGGATGGTACATTTGTATGGCAGGTCCCAGAAGGGGAATTGCCAGACTTCCAAGTTTTTGTCTAAAACTTAGTCTAACTATACGTTTACTAACTACAAAATTTGGGCAAGATCGCGGTGGGTATATTGGTGTTATTACACGATTTCTAAGGTAGGCAGGGTGGTACATTTGTATGGCAGGTACCAGAAGGGGAGTGGACAGACTTCCAAGTTTTTGTCCAAGATTTAGTCTAACTATACGTATACTAAATACAAAATTTGGGCAAGATGTCGTTGGGTATATTGGTGTTATTACACGATTTCTAAGGTAGGCGGGATGGTATATTTGTATGGCAGGTACCAGAAGGGGAGTCGCCAGACTTCCAAGTTTTTGTCCAAAACTTAGTCTAACGTATACCAAATACAAAGTTTGGGCAATATGTCGTTGGGTATATTGGTGTTATTACACGATTTCTAAGGTAGGCGGGATGGTACATTTGTATGGTAGGTACCAGAAGGGGAGTTGCCAGACTGCCAAGTTTTTGTCCAAAACATAGTGCAGTTATACCTTTACTAAATACGGAATTTGGGGAAGATCGCGTGAGTCATGTTGATAGTATTACACGGTTTATAAGATCGCGTTGGGTATATTGGTGTTATTACACGATTTCTAATGTAGGCAGGATGGTACATTTGTATGGCAGGTACCAGAAGGGGACTGGACAGACTTCCAAGTTTTTGTCCAAGATTAAGTCTAACTATACGTATACTAAATACAAAATTTGGGCAAGATGTCGTTGGGTATATTGGTGTTATTACACGATTTCTAAGGTAGGCGGGATGGTACATTTGTATGGCAGGTACCAGAAGGGGAGTTGCCAGACTTCCAAGTTTTTGTCCAAAACTTAGTCTAACTATACGTTTACTAAATACAAAATGTGGACAAGATCGCGTTGGGTATATTGGTGTTATTACACGATTTCTAAGGTAGGCGGTATGGTACATTTGTATGGCAGGTACCAGAAGGGGAGTTGCCAGACTTCCAAGTTTTTGTCCAAAACTTAGTCTAACTATACGTTTACTAAATACAAAATTTGGACAAGATCGCGTTGGGTATATTGGTGTTATTACACGATTTCTAAGGTAGGCGGGATGGTACATTTGTATGGCAGGTCCCAGAAGGGGAGTTGCCAGACTTCCAAGTTTTTGTCCAAGATTAAGTCTAACTATACGTATACTAAATACAAAATTTGGGCAAGATGTCGTTGGGTATATTGGTGTTATTACACGATTTCTAAGGTAGGCGGGATGGTACATTTGTATGGCAGGTCCCAGAAGGGGAATTGCCAGACTTCCAAGTTTTTGTCTAAAACTTAGTCTAACTATACGTTCACTAACTACAAAATTTGGGCAAGATCGCGGTGGGTATATTGGTGTTATTACACGATTTCTAAGGTAGGCGGGATGGTACATTTGTATGGCAGGTCCCAGAAGGGGAATTGCCAGACTTCCAAGTTTTTGTCTAAAACTTAGTCTAACTATACGTTTACTAAATACAAAATTTGGACAAGATCGCGTTGGGTATATTGGTGTTATTACACGATTTCTAAGGTAGGCGGGATGGTACATTTGTATGGCAGGTATCAGAAGGGGAGTTGCCAGACTTCCAAGTTTTTGTCCAAAACTTAGTCTAACTATACGTTTACTAAATACAAAATGTGGACAAGATCGCGTTGGGTATATTGGTGTTATTACACGATTTCTAAGGTAGGCGGTATGGTACATTTGTATGGCAGGTACCAGAAGGGGAGTTGCCAGACTTCCAAGTCTTTGTCCAAAACTTAGTCTAACTATACGTTTACTAAATACAAAATTTGGACAAGATCGCGTTGGGTATATTGGTGTTATTACACGATTTCTAAGGTAGGCGGGATGGTACATTTGTATGGCAGGTACCAGAAGGGGACTGGACAGACTTCCAAGTTTTTGTCCAAGATTAAGTCTAACTATACGTATACTAAATACAAAATTTGGGCAAGATGTCGTTGGGTATATTGGTGTTATTACACGATTTCTAAGGTAGGCGGGATGGTACATTTGTATGGCAGGTCCCAGAAGGGGAGTTGCCAGACTTCCAAGTTTTTGTCCAAATTTAAGTCTAACTATACGTATACTAAATACAAAATTTGGGCAAGATGTCGTTGGGTATATTGGTGTTATTACACGATTTCTAAGGTAGGCGGGATGGTCCCAGAAGGGGAATTGCCAGACTTCCAAGTTTTTGTCTAAAACTTAGTCTAACTATACGTTTACTAACTACAAAATTTGGGCAAGATCGCGGTGGGTATATTGGTGTTATTACACGATTTCTAAGGTAGGCAGGGTGGTACATTTGTATGGCAGGTACCAGAAGGGGAGTGGACAGACTTCCAAGTTTTTGTCCAAGATTTAGTCTAACTATACGTATACTAAATACAAAATTTGGGCAAGATGTCGTTGGGTATATTGGTGTTATTACACGATTTCTAAGGTAGGCGGGATGGTATATTTGTATGGCAGGTACCAGAAGGGGAGTCGCCAGACTTCCAAGTTTTTGTCCAAAACTTAGTCTAACGTATACCAAATACAAAGTTTGGGCAATATGTCGTTGGGTATATTGGTGTTATTACACGATTTCTAAGGTAGGCGGGATGGTACATTTGTATGGTAGGTACCAGAAGGGGAGTTGCCAGACTGCCAAGTTTTTGTCCAAAACATAGTGCAGTTATACCTTTACTAAATACGGAATTTGGGGAAGATCGCGTGAGTCATGTTGATAGTATTACACGGTTTATAAGATCGCGTTGGGTATATTGGTGTTATTACACGATTTCTAAGGTAGGCAGGATGGTACATTTGTATGACAGGTACCAGAAGGGGAGTGGACAGACTTCCAAGTTTTTGCCCAAGATTAAGTCTAACTATACGTATACTAAATACAAAATTTGGGCAAGATGTCGTTGGGTATATTGGTGTTATTACACGATTTCTAAGGTAGGCGGGATGGTACATTTGTATGGCAGGTACCAGAAGGGGAGTTGCCAGACTTCCAAGTTTTTGTCCAAAACTTAGTCTAACTATACGTTTACTAAATACAAAATGTGGACAAGATCGCGTTGGGTATATTGGTGTTATTACACGATTTCTAAGGTAGGCGGTATGGTACATTTGTATGGCAGGTACCAGAAGGGGAGTCGCCAGACTTCCAAGTTTTTGTCCAAAACTTAGTCTAACTATACGTATACTAAATACAAAATTTGGGCAAGATGTCGTTGGGTATATTGGTGTTATTACACGATTTCTAAGGTAGGCGGGATGGTACATTTGTATGGTAGGTACCAGAAGGGGAGTTGCCAGACTGCCAAAACATAGTGCAGTTATACCTTTACTAAATACGGAATTTGGGGAAGATCGCGTGAGTCATGTTGATAGTATTATACGGTTTATAAGATCGCGTTGGGTATATTGGTGTAATTACACGATTTCTAAGGTAGGCGGGATGGTACATTTGTAAGGGAGGTACCAGAAGTGGAGTTGCCAGACTGCCAAGTTTTTGTCCAAAACATAGTGCAGTTATACCTTTACTAAATACGGAATTTGGGGAAGATCGCGTTAGTCATGTTGATAGTATTACACTGTTTAAAGGGGGCGGGATGGTACATTTGTATGGCAGGTACCAGAAGGGGACTGGACAGACTTCCAAGTTTTTGTCCAAGATTAAGTCTAACTATACGTATACTAAATACAAAATTTGGGCAAGATGTCGTTGGGTATATTGATGTTATTACACGATTTCTAAGGTAGGCGGGATGGTACATTTGTATGGCAGGTCCTAGAAGGGGAGTTGCCAGACTTCCAAGTTTTTGTCCAAAACTTAGTCTAACTATACGTTTACTAAATGCAAAATTTGGACAAGATCGCGTTGGGTATATTGGTGTTATTACACGATTTCTAAGGTAGGCGGGATGGTACATTTGTATGGGAGGTACCAGAAGGGGAGTTGCCAGACTGCCAAGTTTTTGTCCAAAACATAGTGCAGTTATACCTTTACTAAATACGGAATTTGGGGAAGATCGCGTGAGTCATGTTGATAGTATTATACGGTTTATAAGATCGCGTTGGGTATATTGGTGCTATTACACGATTTCTAAGGAGGTACCAGAAGGGGAGTCGCCAGACTTCCAAGTTTTTGTTCAAAACTTAGTCTAACTATACGTATACAGAAGGGGAGTTGCCAGACTTCCAAGTTTTTGTCTAAAACTTAGTCTAACTATACGTTTACTAACTACAAAATTTGGGCAAGATCGCGGTGGGTATATTGGTGTTATTACACGATTTCTAAGGTAGGCAGGGTGGTACATTTGTATGGCAGGTACCAGAAGGGGAGTGGACAGACTTCCAAGTTTTTGTCCAAGATTTAGTCTAACTATACGTATACTAAATACAAAATTTGGGCAAGATGTCGTTGGGTATATTGGTGTTATTACACGATTTCTAAGGTAGGAGGGATGGTATATTTGTATGGCAGGTACCAGAAGGGGAGTCGCCAGACTTCCAAGTTTTTGTAAAACTTAGTCTAACGTATACCAAATACAAAGTTTGGGCAATATGTCGTTGGGTATATTGGTGTTATTACACGATTTCTAAGGTAGGCGGGATGGTACATTTGTATGGTAGGTACCAGAAGGGGAGTTGCCAGACTGCCAAGTTTTTGTCCAAAACATAGTGCAGTTATACCTTTACTAAATACGGAATTTGGGGAAGATCGCGTGAGTCATGTTGATAGTATTACACGGTTTATACGATCGCGTTGGGTATATTGGTGTTATTACACGATTTCTAAGGTAGGCAGGATGGTACATTTGTATAGCAGGTACCAGAAGGGGACTGGACAGACTTCCAAGTTTTTGTCCAAGATTAAGTCTAACTATACGTATACTAAATACAAAATTTGGGCAAGATGTCGTTGGGTATATTGGTGTTATTACACGATTTCTAAGGTAGGCGGGATGGTACATTTGTATGGCAGGTACCAGAAGGGGAGTTGCCAGACTTCCAAGTTTTTGTCCAAAACTTAGTCTAACTATACGTTTACTAAATACAAAATGTGGACAAGATCGCGTTGGGTATATTGGTGTTATTACACGATGTCTAAGGTAGGCGGTATGGTACATTTGTATGGCAGGTACCAGAAGGGGAGTCGCCAGACTTCCAAGTTTTTGTCCAAAACTTAGTCTAACTATACGTATACTAAATACAAAATTTGGGCAAGATGTCGTTGGGTATATTGGTGTTATTACACGATTTCTAAGGTAGGCGGGATGGTACATTTGTATGGTAGGTACCAGAAGGGGAGTTGCCAGACTGCCAAAACATAGTGCAGTTATACCTTTACTAAATACGGAATTTGGGGAAGATCGCGTGAGTCATGTTGATAGTATTACACGGTTTATAAGATCGCGTTGGGTATATTGGTGTTATTACACGATTTCTAAGGTAGGCGGGATGGTACATTTGTAAGGGAGGTACCAGAAGTGGAGTTGCCAGACTGCCAAGTTTTTGTCCAAAACATAGTGCAGTTATACCTTTACTAAATACGGAATTTGGGGAAGATCGCGTTAGTCATGTTGATAGTATTACACGGTTTATAGGGGGCGGGATGGTACATTTGTATGGCAGGTACCAGAAGGGGACTGGACAGACTTCCAAGTTTTTGTCCAAGATTAAGTCTAACTATACGTATACTAAATACAAAATTTGGGCAAGATGTCGTTGGGTATATTGGTGTTATTACACGATTTCTAAGGTAGGCGGGATGGTATATTTGTATGGCAGGTCCCAGAAGGGGAGTTGCCAGACTTCCAAGTTTTTGTCCAAAACTTAGTCTAACTATACGTTTACTAAATACAAAATTTGGACAAGATCGCGTTGGGTATATTGGTGATATTACACGATTTCTAAGGTAGGCGGGATGGTACATTTGTATGGGAGGTACCAGAAGGGGAGTTGCCAGACTGCCAAGTTTTTGTCCAAAACATAGTGCAGTTATACCTTTACTAAATACGGAATTTGGCCAAGATCGAAGAGGGCGTATTGATATTATTACACGATTTCTAAAGTGGGCGAAATAGAAGATTTGTATGGGAGGTACCCGAATGGGTGTGGCCATATAGCCCATATGCAATCCCATAAGCAGTTTTGGGAAAATATTAAGCCATGCCAAATTTCAGAGTGATTGCTTAACTCTTTCGAAAGTTATCGTTACCAGCAGGACAGACGGACGGACAGACGGACATGGCTCAAACGATTTAGAAAGTCATGAATCGAAAGTCATAAAGTGAATATTTCTAGGTGTTACACTTTTGAGCCGTATCAAATGATATATACCCTCCTACCCGTAGGGTGAGGGTATAAATATTGTATTACATGTTTTTACAAAATGGACGGAATATAAGGCAGAGTTTTTACTAGAAAATTGTATGTAGTTAAAGCTTTACTAAATATAGAATTTCGGAAAGATTCGTTGAGCGAGTTTATATAATTACACGATTTCTAAAGTGGGTACAATGGTACATTTGTATGGCAGGTACCAGAAGGGGAGTGGACAGACTTCCAAGTTTTTGTCCAAGATTTAGTCTAACTATACGTATACTAAATACAAAATTTGGACAAGATCGCGTTGGGTATATTGGTGTTATTACACGATTTCTAAGGTAGGCGGGATGGTACATTTGTATGGGAGGTACCAGAAGGGGAGTTGCCAGACTGCCAAGTTTTTGTCCAAAACTTAGTCTAACGATACGTATACTAAATACAAAATTTGGACAAGATCGCGTTGGGTATATTGGTGTTATTACACGATTTCTAAGGTAGGCGGGATGGTACATTTGTATGGGAGGTACCAGAAGGGGAGTTGCCAGACTGCCAAGTTTTTGTCCAAAACATAGTGCAGTTATACCTTTACTAAATACTGAATTTGGGGAAGATCGCGTGAGTCATGTTGATAGTATTATACGGTTTATAAGATCGCGTTGGGTATATTGGTGCTATTACACGATTTCTAAGGTAGGCGGGATGGTACATTTGTATGGGAGGTACCAGAAGGGGAGTTGCCTGACTGCCAAGTTTTTGTCCAAAACATAGTGCAGTTATACCTTTACTAAATACGGAATTTGGGGAAGATCGCGTGAGTCATGTTGATAGTATTACACGGTTTATAGGGGGCGGGATGGTACATTTGTATGGCAGGTACCAGAAGGGGAGTTGCCAGATTTCCAAGTTTTTGTCTAAACCTTAGTCTAACTATACGTTGACTAACTACAAAATTTGGGCAAGATCGCGGTGGGTGTATTGGTGTTATTACACGATTTCTAAGCTAGGCAGGATCGTACATTTGTATGACAGGTACCAGAAGGGGAGTGGACAGACTTCCAAGTTTTTGTCCAAGATTTAGTCTAACTATACGTATACTAAATACAAAATTTGGGCAAGATGTCGTTGGGTATATTGGTGTTATTACACGATTTCTAAGGTAGGCGGGATGGTACATTTGTATGGCAGGTACCAGAAGGGGAGTCGCCAGACTTCCAAGTTTTTGTCCAAAACTTAGTCTAACTATACGTATACTAAATACAAAATTTGGGCAAGATGTCGTTGGGTATATTGGTGTTATTACACGATTTCTAAGGTAGGCGGGATGGTACATTTGTATGGGAGGTACCAGAAGGGGAGTTGCCAGACTGCCAAGTTTTTGTCCAAAACATAGTGCAGTTATACCTTTACTAAATACGGAATTTGGCCAAGATCGAAGTGGGCGTATTGATATTATTACACGATTTCTAAAGTGGGCGAAATAGAAGATTTGTATGGGAGGTACCCGAATGGGTGTGGCCATATAGCCCATATGCAATCCCATAAGCAGTTTTGGGAAAATATTAAGCCATGCCAAATTTCAGAGTGATTGCTTTCGAAAGTTATCGTTACCAGCAGGACAGACGGACGGACAGACGGACATGGCTCAAACGATTTAGAAAGTCATGAATCGAAAGTCATAAAGTGAATATTTCTAGGTGTTACACTTTTGAGCCGTATCAAATGATATATACCCTCCTACCCGTAGGGTGAGGGTATAAATATTGTATTACATGTTTTTACAAAATGGACGGAATATAAGGCAGAGTTTCTACTAGAAAATTGTATGTAGTTAAAGCTTTACTAAATATAGAATTTCGGAAAGATTCGTTGAGCGAGTTTATATAATTACACGATTTCTAAAGTGGGTACAATGGTACATTTGTATGGCAGGTACCAGAAGGGGAGTTGCCAGACTGCCAAGTTTTTGTCCAAAACTTAGTCTAACTATACGTATACTAAATAAAAAATTTGGACAAGATCGCGTTGGGTATATTGGTGTTATTACACGATTTCTAAGGTAGGCGGGATGGTACATTTGTATGGGAGGTACCAGAAGGGGAGTTGCCAGACTGCCAAGTTTTTGTCCAAAACATAGTGCAGTTATACCTTTACTAAATACGGAATTTGGGGAAGATCACGTGAGTCATGTTGATAGTATTATACGGTTTATAAGATCGCGTTGGGTATATTGGTGCTATTACACGATTTCTAAGGTAGGCGGGATGGTACATTGGTATGGGAGGTACCAGAAGGGGAGTTGCCTGACTGCCATGTTTTTGTCCAAAACTTAGTCTAACTATACGTATACTAAATACAAAATTTGGGCAAGATGTCGTTGGGTATATTGGTGTTATTACACGATTTCTAAGGTAGGCGGGATGGTACATTTGTATGGCAGGTACCAGAAGGGGAGTCGCCAGACTTCCAAGTTTTTGTCCAAAACTTAGTCTAACTATACGTATACTAAATACAAAATTTGGGCAAGATGTCGTTGGGTATATTGGTGTTATTACACGATTTCTAAGGTAGGCGGGATGGTACATTTGTATGGTAGGTACCAGAAGGGGAGTTGTCAGACTGCCAAAACATAGTGCAGTTATACCTTTACTAAATACGGAATTTGGGGAAGATCGCGTGAGTCATGTTGATAGTATTACACGGTTTATAAGATCGCGTTGGGTATATTGGTGTTATTACACGATTTCTAAGGTAGGCGGGATGGTACATTTGTATGGCAGGCACCAGAAGGGGAGTCGCCAGACTTCCAAGTTTTTGTCCAAAACTTAGTCTAACTATACGTATACTAAATACAAAATTTGGGCAAGATGTCGTTGGGTATATTGGTGTTATTACACGATTTCTAAGGTAGGCGGGATGGTACATTTGTATGGGAGGTACCAGAAGGGGAGTTGCCAGACTGCCAAGTTTTTGTCCAAAACATAGTGCAGTTATACCTTTACTAAATACGGAATTTGGCCAAGATCGAAGTGGGCGTATTGATATTATTACACGATTTCTAAAGTGGGCGAAATAGAAGATTTGTATGGGAGGTACCCGAATGGGTGTGGCCATATAGCCCATATGCAATCCCATAAGCAGTTTTGGGAAAATATTAAGCCATGCCAAATTTCAGAGTGATTGCTTAACTCTTTCGAAAGTTATCGTTACCAGCAGGACAGACGGACATGGCTCAAACGATTTAGAAAGTCATGAATCGAAAGTCATAAAGTGAATATTTCTAGGTGTTACACTTTTGAGCCGTATCAAATGATATATACCCTCCTACCCGTAGGGTGAGGGTATAAATATTGTATTACATGTTTTTACAAAATGGACGGAATATAAGGCAGAGTTTTTACTAGAAAATTGTATGTAGTTAAAGCTTTACTAAATATAGAATTTCGGAAAGATTCGTTGAGCGAGTTTATATAATTACACGATTTCTAAAGTGGGTACAATGGTACATTTGTATGGCAGGTACCAGAAGGGGAGTTGCCAGACTGCCAAGTTTTTGTCCAAAACATAGTGCAGTTATACCCTTACTAAATACGGAATTTGGGGAAGATCACGTGAGTCATGTTGATAGTATTATACGGTTTATAAGATCGCGTTGGGTATATTGGTGCTATTACACGATTTCTAAGGTAGGCGGGATGGTACATTTGTATGGGAGGTACCAGAAGGGGAGTTGCCTGACTGCCATGTTTTTGTCCAAAACTTAGTCTAACTATACGTATACTAAATACAAAATTTGGGCAAGATGTCGTTGGGTATATTGGTGTTATTACACGATTTCTAAGGTAGGCGGGATGGTACATTTGTATGGTAGGTACCAGAAGGGGAGTTGTCAGACTGCCAAAACATAGTGCAGTTATACCTTTACTAAATACGGAATTTGGGGAAGATCGCGTGAGTCATATTGATAGTATTACACGGTTTATAAGATCGCGTTGGGTATATTGGTGTTATTACACGATTTCTAAGGTAGGCGGGATGGTACATTTGTATGGGAGGTACCAGAAGTGGAGTTGCCAGACTGCCAAGTTTTTGTCCAAAACATAGTGCAGTTATACATTTACTAAATACGGAATTTGGGGAAGATCGCGTTAGTCATGTTGATAGTATTACACGGTTTATAGGGGGCGGGATGGTACATTTGTATGGCAGGTACCAGAAGGGGACTGGACAGACTTCCAAGTTTTTGTCCAAGATTAAGTCTAACTATACGTATACTAAATACAAAATTTGGGCAAGATGTCGTTGGTGTTATTACACGATTTCTAAGGTAGGCGGGATGGTACATTTGTATGGCAGGTCCCAGAAGGGGAGTTGCCAGACTTCCAAGTTTTTGTCCAAAACTTAGTCTAACTATACGTTTACTAAATACAAAATTTGGACAAGATCGCGTTGGGTATATTGGTGTTATTACACGATTTCTAAGGTAGGCGGGATGGTACATTTATATGGGAGGTACCAGAAGGGGAGTTGCCAGACTGCCAAGTTTTTGTCCAAAACATAGTGCAGTTATACCTTTACTAAATACGGAATTTGGCCAAGATCGAAGTGGGCGTATTGATATTATTACACGATTTCTAAAGTGGGCGAAATAGCAGATTTGTATGGGAGGTACCCGAATGGGTGTGGCCATATTTTTTTTTTTTTTTTTTTGAAGACTAACACTCAGGGGATGCCCCCTATGAATGCAATGCACTGTTTTAGCGATTGGAAGTAAGGGTATTGGAGGGAGGAAAGATGGAGTAGTGTTTGTTGACATTTGTTTTGAACTTGAGAATGTCATAACAGGCAGGAAAAACACTTGCTGGAAGATTATTCCACATACGAGCAGTTCGGCTGAAGAACGAATTTTTTCTATAGTGCGTCGTCCGGTCAACCGGCCATTTGACAATGAACGGATGAGATTCCCTGGATAGCCGAGTATTCCGGCTAAATGTTCTAACGTCAGGGACCAGACGACGGATATCTTCTGAACAGATACCATTAAAATATCTATAGAATAGCGATACACAACCCACATTTCGGCGATGCTGTAGGGAGACAATAGAGCTGGATACCCTACCATCCCCTATCATCACCACCGCTCTCCTCTGTACACGGTCCAGAAGCTTCAAAGATGTTAATGGAGCCCCTGCCCATATATGCGAGTTGTATTCCATTTTAGGCCCGATGTAGGTGGTGTAAATATTTACGAGATCAGATGGAGTGAAGTATTTCTTGCACCGCTTCAAAAAGCCTAAACACTTGAATGCTTCTTTCGACACTTCGAATATATGGCTAGCCCAGCGAGCATCACCCTGTATCTTCATGCCCAGAACATCAAGAGTGTCTGATTCGTCGATATCCACAACACCCATAGAAATTGACGACGATGCTGGATCTGGTGAACGTTTGTGTGACAACAAACAGCACTGGGTCTTTTGTGGATTAAAATCTACTCTATTCATTTGGCCCCACTCACAAATCGTCGCCAAATCGCGGTTAAGTGAGTCGTTCATCGTTCGCCTTTTTCCCTCGACTTCCAGAGGACCTGGTCGATGATCAAATGAATACGAATGACAGAGGTTGCTGTCATCCGCAAAGGAGTAGATTGGGTTCACAGTCTGCCCCAACAGGTCGTCAATGAAAATAAGAAATAGAGAAGGAGAGAGGACAGAGCCTTGTGGCACTCCTGCGGTCAACCTATGCTCGTTGGATGAGACACCATCTATAACAACTCGTATAGAGCGATCCCTGAGAAAACTCGATATGAATCGAGAGAAGGTATTACCGACACCAAATGCAATAAGTTTTGATATGAGTGCTCCGTGCCAGACCCTATCGAACGCCTTGGAAATATCCAGAGCCACGACCTTGCTTTCGCCAAGTCGGTGAATGGATCGACTCCATCGTTCCGAAAGGAACGCCATCAGGTCTCCAGTAGATCGATTTCTACGGAAGCCATACTGTCGATTAGGGATGTAACGAATGTGTGTTTAGCGAAAGCGAATGCGAAAGCGAATGGTAAAAATTTTTTTTAGCGAATGCGGATGCGAAAGCGAATGCGTAAGCCAATAGTAAAAATTACTTTTAGCTAATGTAAATATTACAAGGAATCGTTTAACGAATGCGAAAATCTTTGGGAATGTCAGAGTCAATTATGCAGTACTTATTTCCAGTAATATTTATTTCAAAGTAACAAAAACTTATTTCAAAGTAACAAAAATGTATTTCAAAGTAACAAACATTTATTTCAAAGTAACAAAAATTTATTTCAAAGTAACAAAAATTTAACAAAAAAATTTTGCCAGATTGGAAAACTAGTAGTTTAAATGACTTGGCCTAAATGTTTCCGCGAATGCGAATGTGGAACTAGTTTTTTTGCGAATGCGAATGCGAGAGCGAATAATAAAATAATGTTTTTTGCGAGTGCGAATGCGGTTGCGAATGTCTAAAATGAATGCGAATTTCGTTATAACCCTACTGTCATCATTGAGAAGGCCGTTAGACTCTAAATATTTGACAAGATGGTGGTTAACCATGCTCTCCATAACCTTCGAGAGCGCAGAACATATTGCAATTGGACGGTAATTCGCAGGATTGGTAGCCTCACCTTTCTTGGGGATCGGCTGAACATTGGCAACTTTCCAACGTGAAGGGTAAATACCAGCACGGTACGACATGTTGAAAAGATTGCGCAATGGACGCGCTAGCGTCGAAGAGCACTTACATAGGACAAGTGCTGAAATACCATCCGGGCCCGGAGTTTTGTTTACATTGAGATCTGCAAGAACCCTTTTAACGCCACGTGTTCGAAAAAATATCTGAGGCATCGAACTAGATACGTTCTCGATCACGGGGAGTGGTTGACTGCTGTCTGGCAAAGATGAATTCTTTGCAAAAATTTCAGCCATAAGGTTAGCTTTGTCAACCGGGTCAGTGAATATCTGGTCACCGTTAACGAGGGTTGAAATAGAAGATGAAGAATTGTTCCTTACCCTTTTAACGAATGACCAAAAGCTCTTACTTCCCCAGGGAGAACGGACATGGCTCAAACGATTTAGAAAGTCATGAATCGAAAGTCATAAAGTGAATATTTCTAGGTGTTACACTTTTGAGCCGTATCAAATGATATATACCCTCCTACCCGTAGGGTGAGGGTATACAAAATATTGGATGGTACATTTGTATGGGAGGTACCAGAAGGGGAGTTGCCAGACTTCCTAGTTTTTGTCCAAAACATAGTGCAGTTCTACCTTTACTAAATACGGAATTTGGGGAAGATCACGTGAGTCATGTTGATAGTATTATACGGTTTATAAGATCGCGTTGGGTATATTGGTGCTATTACACAATTTCTAAGGTAGGCGGGATGGTACATTTGTATGGGAGGTACCAGAAGGGGAGTTGCCAGACTGCCAAGTTTTTGTCCAAAACATAGTGCAGTTATACCTTTACTAAATACGGAATTTGGCCAAGATCGAAGTGGGCGTATTGATATTATTACACGATTTCTAAAGTGGGCGAAATAGCAGATTTGTATGGGAGGTACCAGAATGGGTGTGGCCATATAGCCCATATGCAATCCCATAAGCAGTTTTGGGAAAATATTAAGCCATGCCAAATTTCAGAGTGATTGCTTAACTCTTTCGAAAGTTATCGTTACCAGCAGGACAGACGGACGGACAGACGGACATGGCTCAAACGATTAGAAAGTCATGAAAAGAAAGTCATAAAGTGAATATTTCTAGGTGTTACACTTTTGAGCCGTATCAAATGATATATACCCTCCTACCCGTAGGGTGAGGGTATAAATATTGTATTACATCTTTTTACAAAATGGACGGAATATAAGGCAGAGTTTTAACTAGAAAATTGTATGTAGTTAAAGCTTTACTAAATATAGAATTTCGGAAAGATTCGTTGAGCGAGTTTATATAATTACACGATTTCTAAGGTAGGCGGGATGGTACATTTGTATGGGAGGTACCAGAAGGGGAGTTGCCAGACTGCCAAGTTTTTGTCCAAAACTTAGTCTAACTATACGTATACTAAATACAAAATTTGGACAAGATCGCGTTGGGTATATTGGTGTTATTACACGATTTCTAAGGTAGGCGGGATGGTACATTTGTATGGGAGGTACCAGAAGGGGAGTTGCCTGACTGCCAAGTTTTTGTCCAAAACATAGTGCAGTTATACCTTTACTAAATACGGAATTTGGGGAAGATCGCGTGAGTCATGTTGATAGTATTACACGGTTTATAGGGGGCGAGATGGTACATTTGTATGGCAGGTACCAGAAGGGGAGTTGCCAGACTTCCAAGTTTTTGTCTAAAACTTAGTCTAACACTACTTTTACTAACTACAAAATTTGGGCAAGATCGCGGTGGGTATATTGGTGTTATTACACGATTTCTAAGGTAGGCAGGATGGTACATTTGTATGGCAGGTACCAGAAGGGGAGTGGACAGACTTCCAAGTTTTTGTCCAAGATTTAGTCTAACTATACGTTTACTAAATACAAAATTTGGACAAGATCGCGTTGGGTATATTGGTGTTATTACACGATTTCTAAGGTAGGCGGGATGGTACATTTGTATGGCAGGTACCAGAAGGGGAGTCGCCAGACTTCCAAGTTTTTGTCCAAAACTTAGTCTAACTATACGTATACTAAATACAAAATTTGGGCAAGATGTCGTTGGGTATATTGGTGTTATTACACAATTTCTAAGGTAGGCGGGATGGTACATTTGTATGGCAGGTACCAGAAGGGGAGTCGCCAGACTTCCAAGTTTTTGTCCAACACTTAGTCTAACTATACGTATACTAAATACAAAATTTGGGCAATATGTCGTTGGGTATATTGGTGTTATTACACGATTTCTAAGGTAGGCGGGATGGTACATTTGTTTGGTAGGTACCAGAAGGGGAGTTGCCAGACTGCCAAGTTTTTGTCCAAAACATAGTGCAGTTATACCTTTACTAAATACGGAATTTGGGGAAGATCGCGTGAGTCATGTTGATAGTATTACACGGTTTATAAGATCGCGTTGGGTATATTGGTGTTATTACACGATTTCTAAGGTAGGCGGGATGGTACATTTGTATGGGAGATACCAGAAGTGGAGTTGCCAGACTGCCAAGTTTTTGTCCAAAACATAGTGCAGTTATACCTTTACTAAATACGGAATTTGGGGAAGATCGCGTTAGTCATGTTGATAGTATTACACGGTTTATAGGGGGCGGGATGGTACATTTGTATGGCAGGTACCAGAAGGGGAGTTTCCAGACTTCCAACTTTTTGTCTAAAACTTAGTCTAACTATACGATTACTAACTACAAAATTTGGGCAAGATCGCGTTGGGTATATTGGTGTTATTACACGATTTCTAAGGTAGGCAGGATGGTACATTTGTATGGCAGGTACCAGAAGGGGACTGGACAGACTTCCAAGTTTTTGTCCAAGATTAAGTCTAACTATACGTATACTAAATACAAAATTTGGGCAAGATGTCGTTGGGTATATTGGTGTTATTACACGATTTCTAAGGTAGGCGGGATGGTACATTTGTATGGCAGGTACCAGAAGGGGAGTCGCCAGACTTCCATTTTTTTGTCCGAAACTTAGTCTAACTATACGTATACTAAATACAAAATTTGGGCAAGATGTCGTTGGGTATATTGGTGTTATTACACGATTTCTAAGGTAGGAGGGATGGTACATTTGTATGGTAGGTACCAGAAGGGGAGTTGCCAGACTGCCAAGTTTTTGTCCAAAACATAGTGCAGTTATACCTTTACTAAATACCGAATTTGGGGAAGATCGCGTGAGTCATGTTGATAGTATTACACGGTTTATAAGATCGCGTTGGGTATATTGGTGTTATTACACGATTTCTAAGGTAGGCGGGATGGTACATTTGTATGGGAGATACCAGAAGTGGAGTTGCCAGACTGCCAAGTTTTTGTCCAAAACTTAGTCTAACTATACGTATACTAAATACAAAATTTGGACAAGATCGCGTTGGGTATATTGGTGTTATTACACGATTTCTAAGGTAGGCGGGATGGTAAATTTGTATGGCAGGTTTGGGCAATATGTCGTTGGGTATATTGGTGTTATTACACGATTTCTAAGGTAGGCGGGATGGCACATTTGTATGGCAGGTACCAGAAGGGGAGTTGCCAGACTTCCAAGTTTTTGTCCAAAACTTAGTCTAACTATACGTTTACTAAATACAAAATTTGGGCAAGATGTCGTTGGGTATATTGGTGTTATTACACGATTTCTAAGGTAGGCGGGATGGTACATTTGTATGGCAGGTACCAGAAGGGGAGTCGCCAGACTTCCAAGTTTTTGTCCAAAACTTAGTCTAACTATACGTATACTAAATACAAAATTTGGGCAATATGTCGTTGGGTATATTGGTGTTATTACACGATTTCTATGGTAGGCGGGATGGTACATTTGTTTGGTAGGTATCAGAAGGGGAGTTGCCAGACTGCCAAGTTTTTGTCCAAAACATAGTGCAGTTATACCTTTACTAAATACGGAATTTGGGGAAGATCGCGTGAGTCATGTTGATAGTATTACACGGTTTATAAGATCGCGTTGGGTATATTGGTGCTATTACACGATTTCTAAGGTAGGCGGGATGGTACATTTGTATGGGAGATACCAGAAGTGGAGTTGCCAGACTGCGAAGTTTTTGTCCAAAACATAGTGCAGTTATACCTTTACTAAATACGGAATTTGGGGAAGATCGCGTTAGTCATGTTGATAGTATTACACGGTTTATAAGATCGCGTTGGGTATATTGGTGCTATTACACGATTTCTAAGGTAGGCGGGATGGTACATTTGTATGGGAGGTACCAGAAGGGGAGTTGCCTGACTGCCAAGTTTTTGTCCAAAACATAGTGCAGTTATACCTTTACTAAATACGGAATTTGGGGAAGATCGCGTGAGTCATGTTGATAGTATTACACGGTTTATAGGGGGCGTGATGGTACATTTGTATGGCAGGTACCAGAAGGGGAGTTGCCAGACTTCCAAGTTTTTGTCTAAAACTTAGTCTAACACTACTTTTACTAACTACAAAATTTGGGCAAGATCGCGGTGGGTATATTGGTGTTATTACACGATTTCTAAGGTAGGCATGATGGTACATTTGTATGGCAGGTACCAGAAGGGGAGTGGACAGACTTCCAAGTTTTTGTCCAAGATTTAGTCTAACTATACGTTTACTAAATACAAAATTTGGACAAGATCGCGTTGGGTATATTGGTGTTATTACACGATTTCTAAGGTAGGCGGGATGGTACATTTGTATGGCAGGTACCAGAAGGGGAGTCGCCAGACTTCCAAGTTTTTGTCCAAAACTTAGTCTAACTATACGTATACTAAATACAAAATTTGGGCAAGATGTCGTTGGGTATATTGGTGTTATTACACAATTTCTAAGGTAGGCGGGATGGTACATTTGTATGGCAGGTACCAGAAGGGGAGTCGCCAGACTTCCAAGTTTTTGTCCAAAACTTAGTCTAACTATACGTTTACTAAATACAAAATTTGGACAAGATCGCGTTGGGTATGTTGGTGTTATTACACGATTTCTAAGGTAGGCGGGATGGTACATTTGTATGGCAGGTACCAGAAGGGGAGTCGCCAGACTTCCAAGTTTTTGTCCAAAACTTAGTCTAACTATACGTATACTAAATACAAAATTTGGGCAATATGTCGTTGGGTATATTGGTGTTATTACACGATTTCTAAGGTAGGCGGGATGGTACATTTGTTTGGTAGGTACCAGAAGGGGAGTTGCCAGACTGCCAAATTTTTGTCTAAAACTTAGTCTAACACTACTTTTACTAACTACAAAATTTGGGCAAGATCGCGGTGGGTATATTGGTGTTATTACACGATTTCTAAGGTAGGCAGGATGGTACATTTGTATGGCAGGTACCAGAAGGGGAGTTGCCAGACTTCCAAGTTTTTGTCTAAAACTTAGTCTAACACTACTTTTACTAACTACAAAATTTGGGCAAGATGTCGTTGGGTATATTGGTGTTATTACACAATTTCTAAGGTAGGCGGGATGGTACATTTGTATGGCAGGTACCAGAAGGGGAGTCGCCAGACTTCCAAGTTTTTGTCCAACACTTAGTCTAACTATACGTATACTAAATACAAAATTTGGGCAATATGTCGTTGGGTGTATTGGTGTTATTACACGATTTCTAAGGTAGGCGGGATGGTACATTTGTTTGGTAGGTACCAGAAGGGGAGTTGCCAGACTGCCAAGTTTTTGTCCAAAACATAGTGCAGTTATACCTTTACTAAATACGGAATTTGGGGAAGATCGCGTGAGTCATGTTGATAGTATTACACGGTTTATAGGGGGCGGGATGGTACATTTGTATGGCAGGTACCAGAAGGGGAGTTTCCAGACTTCCAACTTTTTGTCTAAAACTTAGTCTAACTATACGATTACTAACTACAAAATTTGGGCAAGATCGCGTTGGGTATATTGGTGTTATTACACGATTTCTAAGGTAGGCAGGATGGTACATTTGTATGGCAGGTACCAGAAGGGGACTGGACAGACTTCCAAGTTTTTGTCCAAGATTAAGTCTAACTATACGTATACTAAATACAAAATTTGGGCAAGATGTCGTTGGGTATATTGGTGTTATTACACGATTTCTAAGGTAGGCGGGATGGTACATTTGTATGGCAGGTACCAGAAGGGGAGTCGCCAGACTTCCATTTTTTTGTCCGAAACTTAGTCTAACTATACGTATACTAAATACAAAATTTGGGCAAGATGTCGTTGGGTATATTGATGTTATTACACGATTTCTAAGGTAGGAGGGATGGTACATTTGTATGGTAGGTACCAGAAGGGGAGTTGCCAGACTGCCAAGTTTTTGTCCAAAACATAGTGCAGTTATACCTTTACTAAATACCGAATTTGGGGAAGATCGCGTGAGTCATGTTGATAGTATTACACGGTTTATAAGATCGCGTTGGGTATATTGGTGTTATTACACGATTTCTAAGGTAGGCGGGATGGTACATTTGTATGGGAGATACCAGAAGTGGAGTTGCCAGACTGCCAAGTTTTTGTCCAAAACTTAGTCTAACTATACGTATACTAAATACAAAATTTGGACAAGATCGCGTTGGGTATATTGGTGTTATTACACGATTTCTAAGGTAGGCGGGATGGTAAATTTGTATGGCAGGTTTGGGCAATATGTCGTTGGGTATATTGGTGTTATTACACGATTTCTAAGGTAGGCGGGATGGCACATTTGTATGGCAGGTACCAGAAGGGGAGTTGCCAGACTTCCAAGTTTTTGTCCAAAACTTAGTCTAACTATACGTTTACTAAATACAAAATTTGGACAAGATCGCGTTGGGTATATTGGTGTTATTACACGATTTCTAAGGTAGGCGGGATGGTACATTTGTATGGCAGGTACCAGAAGGGGAGTCGCCAGACTTCCAAGTTTTTGTCCGAAACTTAGTCTAACTATACGTATACTAAATACAAAATTTGGGCAAGATGTCGTTGGGTATATTGGTGTTATTACACGATTTCTAAGGTAGGCGGGATGGTACATTTGTATGGCAGGTACCAGAAGGGGAGTCGCCAGACTTCCAAGTTTTTGTCCAAAACTTAGTCTAACTATACGTATACTAAATACAAAATTTGGGCAATATGTCGTTGGGTATATTGGTGTTATTACACGATTTCTAAGGTAGGCGGGATGGTACATTTGTTTGGTAGGTATCAGAAGGGGAGTTGCCAGACTGCCAAGTTTTTGTCCAAAACATAGTGCAGTTATACCTTTACTAAATACGGAATTTGGGGAAGATCGCGTGAGTCATGTTGATAGTATTACACGGTTTATAAGATCGCGTTGGGTATATTGGTGCTATTACACGATTTCTAAGGTAGGCGGGATGGTACATTTGTATGGGAGATACCAGAAGTGGAGTTGCCAGACTGCCAAGTTTTTGTCCAAAACATAGTGCAGTTATACCTTTACTAAATACGGAATTTGGGGAAGATCGCGTTAGTCATGTTGATAGTATTACACGGTTTATAAGATCGCGTTGGGTATATTGGTGCTATTACACGATTTCTAAGGTAGGCGGGATGGTACATTTGTATGGGAGGTACCAGAAGGGGAGTTGCCTGACTGCCAAGTTTTTGTCGCGGTGGGTATATTGGTGTTATTACACGATTTCTAAGGTAGGCATGATGGTACATTTGTATGGCAGGTACCAGAAGGGGAGTGGACAGACTTCCAAGTTTTTGTCCAAGATTTAGTCTAACTATACGTTTACTAAATACAAAATTTGGACAAGATCGCGTTGGGTATATTGGTGTTATTACACGATTTCTAAGGTAGGCGGGATGGTACATTTGTATGGCAGGTACCAGAAGGGGAGTCGCCAGACTTCCAAGTTTTTGTCCAAATCTTAGTCTAACTATACGTATACTAAATACAAAATTTGGGCAAGATGTCGTTGGGTATATTGGTGTTATTACACAATTTCTAAGGTAGGCGGGATGGTACATTTGTATGGCAGGTACCAGAAGGGGAGTCGCCAGACTTCCAAGTTTTTGTCCAAAACTTAGTCTAACTATACGTTTACTAAATACAAAATTTGGACAAGATCGCGTTGGGTATGTTGGTGTTATTACACGATTTCTAAGGTAGGCGGGATGGTACATTTGTATGGCAGGTACCAGAAGGGGAGTCGCCAGACTTCCAAGTTTTTGTCCAAAACTTAGTCTAACTATACGTATACTAAATACAAAATTTGGGCAATATGTCGTTGGGTATATTGGTGTTATTACACGATTTCTAAGGTAGGCGGGATGGTACATTTGTTTGGTAGGTACCAGAAGGGGAGTTGCCAGACTGCCAAATTTTTGTCTAAAACTTAGTCTAACACTACTTTTACTAACTACAAAATTTGGGCAAGATCGCGGTGGGTATATTGGTGTTATTACACGATTTCTAAGGTAGGCAGGATGGTACATTTGTATGGCAGGTACCAGAAGGGGAGTTGCCAGACTTCCATGTTTTTGTCTAAAACTTAGTCTAACACTACTTTTACTAACTACAAAATTTGGGCAAGATCGCGGTGGGTATATTGGTGTTATTACACAATTTCTAAGGTAGGCGGGATGGTACATTTGTATGGCAGGTACCAGAAGGGGAGTCGCCAGACTTCCAAGTTTTTGTCCAAAACTTAGTCTAACTATACGTTTACTAAATACAAAATTTGGACAAGATCGCGTTGGGTATGTTGGTGTTATTACACGATTTCTAAGGTAGGCGGGATGGTACATTTGTATGGCAGGTACCAGAAGGGGAGTCGCCAGACTTCCAAGTTTTTGTCCAAAACTTAGTCTAACTATACGTATACTAAATACAAAATTTGGGCAATATGTCGTTGGGTATATTGGTGTTATTACACGATTTCTAAGGTAGGCGGGATGGTACATTTGTTTGGTAGGTACCAGAAGGGGAGTTGCTAGACTGCCAAGTTTTTGTCCAAAACATAGTGCAGTTATACCTTTACTAAATACGGAATTTGGGGAAGATCGCGTGAGTCATGTTGATAGTATTACACGGTTTATAAGATCGCGTTGGGTATATTGGTGCTATTACACGATTTCTAAGGTAGACGGGATGGTACATTTGTATGGGAGATACCAGAAGTGGAGTTGCCAGACTGCCAAGTTTTTGTCCAAAACATAGTGCAGTTATACCTTTACTAAATACGGAATTTGGGGAAGATCGCGTTAGTCATGTTGATAGTATTACACGGTTTATAGGGGGCGGGATGGTACATTTGTATGGCAGGTACCAGAAGGGGAGTTGCTAGACTTCCAACTTTTTGTCTAAACTTAGTCTAACTATACGATTACTAACTACAAAATTTGGGCAAGATCGCGTTGGGTATATTGGTGTTATTACACGATTTCTAAGGTAGGCAGGATGGTACATTTGTATGGCAGGTACCAGAAGGGGACTGGACAGACTTCCAAGTTTTTGTCCAAAACTTAGTCTAACTATACGTTTACTAAATACAAAATTTGGGCAATATGTCGTTGGGTATATTGGTGTTATTACACGATTTCTAAGGTAGGCGGGATGGTACATTTGTTTGGTAGGTACCAGAAGGGGAGTTGCTAGACTGCCAAGTTTTTGTCCAAAACATAGTGCAGTTATACCTTTACTAAATACGGAATTTGGGGAAGATCGCGTTAGTCATGTTGATAGTATTACACGGTTTATAGGGGGCGGGATGGTACATTTGTATGGCAGGTACCAGAAGGGGAGTTGCTAGACTTCCAACTTTTTGTCTAAACTTAGTCTAACTATACGATTACTAACTACAAAATTTGGGCAAGATCGCGTTGGGTATATTGGTGTTATTACACGATTTCTAAGGTAGGCAGGATGGTACATTTGTATGGCAGGTACCAGAAGGGGACTGGACAGACTTCCAAGTTTTTGTCCAAAACTTAGTCTAACTATACGTTTACTAAATACAAAATTTGGACAAGATCGCGTTGGGTATGTTGGTGTTATTACACGATTTCTAAGGTAGGCGGGATGGTACATTTGTATGGCAGGTACCAGAAGGGGAGTTGCCAGACTTCCAAGTTTTTGTCTAAAACTTAGTCTAACACTACTTTTACTAACTACAAAATTTGGGCAAGATCGCGGTGGGTATATTGGTGTTATTACACGATTTCTAAGGTAGGCAGGATGGTACATTTGTATGGCAGGTACCAGAAGGGGAGTGGACAGACTTCCAAGTTTTTGTCCAAGATTTAGTCTAACTATACGTTTACTAAATACAAAATTTGGACAAGATCGCGTTGGGTATATTGGTGTTATTACACGATTTCTAAGGTAGTCGGGATGGTACATTTGTATGGCAGGTACCAGAAGGGGAGTCGCCAGACTTCCAAGTTTTTGTCCAAAACTTAGTCTAACTATACGTATACTAAATACAAAATTTGGGCAAGATGTCGTTGGGTATATTGGTGTTATTACACAATTTCTAAGGTAGGCGGGATGGTACATTTGTATGGCAGGTACCAGAAGGGGAGTCGCCAGACTTCCAAGTTTTTGTCCAAAACTTAGTCTAACTATACGTATACTAAATACAAAATTTGGGCAATATGTCGTTGGGTATATTGGTGTTATTACACGATTTCTAAGGTAGGCGGGATGGTACATTTGTTTGGTAGGTACCAGAAGGGGAGTTGCCCGACTGCCAAGTTTTTGTCCAAAACATAGTGCAGTTATACCTTTACTAAATACGGAATTTGGGAAAGATCGCGTGAGTCATGTTGATAGTATTACACGGTTTATAAGATCGCGTTGGGTATATTGGTGTTATTACACGATTTCTAAGGTAGGCGGGATGGTACATTTGTATGGGAGATACCAGAAGTGGAGTTGCCAGACTGCCAAGTTTTTGTCCAAAACATAGTGCAGTTATACCTTTACTAAATACGGAATTTGGGGAAGATCGCGTTAGTCATGTTGATAGAATTACACGGTTTATAGGGGGCGGGATGGTACATTTGTATGGCAGGTACCAGAAGGGGAGTTTCCAGACTTCCAACTTTTTGTCTAAAACTTAGTCTAACTATACGATTACTAACTACAAAATTTGGGCAAGATCGCGTTGGGTATATTGGTGTTATTACACGATTTCTAAGGTAGGCAGGATGGTACATTTGTATGGCAGGTACCAGAAGGGGACTGGACAGACTTCCAAGTTTTTGTCCAAGATTAAGTCTAACTATACGTATACTAAATACAAAATTTGGGCAAGATGTCGTTGGGTATATTGGTGTTATTACACGATTTCTAAGGTAGGCGGGATGGTACATTTGTATGGCAGGTACCAGAAGGGGAGTCGCCAGACTTCCATTTTTTGTCCGAAACTTAGTCTAACTATACGTATACTAAATACAAAATTTGGGCAAGATGTCGTTGGGTATATTGGTGTTATTACACGATTTCTAAGGTAGGAGGGATGGTACATTTGTATGGTAGGTACCAGAAGGGGAGTTGCCAGACTGCCAAGTTTTTGTCCAAAACATAGTGCAGTTATACCTTTACTAAATACCGAATTTGGGGAAGATCGCGTGAGTCATGTTGATAGTATTACACGGTTTATAAGATCGCGTTGGGTATATTGGTGTTATTACACGATTTCTAAGGTAGGCGGGATGGTACATTTGTATGGGAGATACCAGAAGTGGAGTTGCCAGACTGCCAAGTTTTTGTCCAAAACTTAGTCTAACTATACGTATACTAAATACAAAATTTGGACAAGATCGCGTTGGGTATATTGGTGTTATTACACGATTTCTAAGGTAGGCGGGATGGTAAATTTGTATGGCAGGTTTGGGCAATATGTCGTTGGGTATATTGGTGTTATTACACGATTTCTAAGGTAGGCGGGATGGCACATTTGTATGGCAGGTACCAGAAGGGGAGTTGCCAGACTTCCAAGTTTTTGTCCAAAACTTAGTCTAACTATACGTTTACTAAATACAAAATTTGGACAAGATCGCGTTGGGTATATTGGTGTTATTACACGATTTCTAAGGTAGGCGGGATGGTACATTTGTATGGCAGGTACCAGAAGGGGAGTCGCCAGACTTCCAAGTTTTTGTCCGAAACTTAGTCTAACTATACGTATACTAAATACAAAATTTGGGCAAGATGTCGTTGGGTATATTGGTGTTATTACACGATTTCTAAGGTAGGCGGGATGGTACATTTGTATGGCAGGTACCAGAAGGGGAGTCGCCAGACTTCCAAGTTTTTGTCCAAAACTTAGTCTAACTATACGTATACTAAATACAAAATTTGGGGAAGATCGCGTGAGTCATGTTGATAGTATTACACGGTTTATAAGATCGCGTTGGGTATATTGGTGCTATTACACGATTTCTAAGGTAGGCGGGATGGTACATTTGTATGGGAGACACCAGAAGTGGAGTTGCCAGACTGCCAAGTTTTTGTCCAAAACATAGTGCAGTTATACCTTTACTAAATACGGAATTTGGGGAAGATCGCGTTAGTCATGTTGATAGTATTACACGGTTTATAAGATCGCGTTGGGTATATTGGTGCTATTACACGATTTCTAAGGTAGGCGGGATGGTACATTTGTATGGGAGGTACCAGAAGGGGAGTTGCCTGACTGCCAAGTTTTTGTCCAAAACATAGTGCAGTTATACCTTTACTAAATACGGAATTTGGGGAAGATCGCGTGAGTCATGTTGATAGTATTACACGGTTTATAGGGGGCGTGATGGTACATTTGTATGGCAGGTACCAGAAGGGGAGTTGCCAGACTTCCAAGTTTTTGTCTAAAACTTAGTCTAACACTACTTTTACTAACTACAAAATTTGGGCAAGATGTCGTTGGGTATATTGGTGTTATTACACAATTTCTAAGGTAGGCGGGATGGTACATTTGTATGGCAGGTACCAGAAGGGGAGTCGCCAGACTTCCAAGTTTTTGTCCAAAACTTAGTCTAACTATACGTTTACTAAATACAAAATTTGGACAAGATCGCGTTGGGTATGTTGGTGTTATTACACGATTTCTAAGGTAGGCGGGATGGTACATTTGTATGGCAGGTACCAGAAGGGGAGTCGCTAGACTTCCAAGTTTTTGTCCAAAACTTAGTCTAACTATACGTATACTAAATACAAAATTTGGGCAATATGTCGTTGGGTATATTGGTGTTATTACACGATTTCTAAGGTAGGCGGGATGGTACATTTGTTTGGTAGGTACCAGAAGGGGAGTTGCCAGACTGCCAAGTTTTTGTCTAAAACTTAGTCTAACACTACTTTTACTAACTACAAAATTTGGGCAAGATCGCGGTGGGTATATTGGTGTTATTACACGATTTCTAAGGTAGGCAGGATGGTACATTTGTATGGCAGGTACCAGAAGGGGAGTTGCCAGACTTCCAAGTTTTTGTCTAAAACTTAGTCTAACACTACTTTTACTAACTACAAAATTTGGGCAAGATCGCGGTGGGTATATTGGTGTTATTACACGATTTCTAAGGTAGGCAGGATGGTACATTTGTATGGCAGGTACCAGAAGGGGAGTGGACAGACTTCCAAGTTTTTGTCCAAGATTTAGTCTAACTATACGTTTACTAAATACAAAATTTGGACAAGATCGCGTTGGGTATATTGGTGTTATTACACGATTTCTAAGGTAGGCGGGATGGTACATTTGTATGGCAGGTACCAGAAGGGGAGTCGCCAGACTTCCAAGTTTTTGTCCAAAACTTAGTCTAACTATACGTATACTAAATACAAAATTTGGGCAATATGTCGTTGGGTATATTGGTGTTATTACACGATTTCTAAGGTAGGCGGGATGGTACATTTGTTTGGTAGGTACCAGAAGGGGAGTTGCTAGACTGCCAAGTTTTTGTCCAAAACATAGTGCAGTTATACCTTTACTAAATACGGAATTTGGGGAAGATCGCGTTAGTCATGTTGATAGTATTACACGGTTTATAGGGGGCGGGATGGTACATTTGTATGGCAGGTACCAGAAGGGGAGTTGCTAGACTTCCAACTTTTTGTCTAAAACTTAGTCTAACTATACGATTACTAACTACAAAATTTGGGCAAGATCGCGTTGGGTATATTGGTGTTATTACACGATTTCTAAGGTAGGCAGGATGGTACATTTGTATGGCAGGTACCAGAAGGGGACTGGACAGACTTCCAAGTTTTTGTCCAAGATTTAGTCTAACTATACGTTTACTAAATACAAAATTTGGACAAGATCGCGTTGGGTATATTGGTGTTATTACACGATTTCTAAGGTAGGCGGGATGGTACATTTGTATGGCAGGTACCAGAAGTGGAGTCGCCAGACTTCCAAGTTTTTGTCCAAGATTTAGTCTAACTATACGTTTACTAAATACAAAATTTGGACAAGATCGCGTTGGGTATATTGGTGTTATTACACGATTTCTAAGGTAGGCGGGATGGTACATTTGTATGGGAGATACCAGAAGTGGAGTTGCCAGACTGCCAAGTTTTTGTCCAAAACATAGTGCAGTTATACCTTTACTAAATACGGAATTTGGGGAAGATCGCGTTAGTCATGTTGATAGTATTGCACGGTTTATAGGGGGCGGGATGGTACATTTGTATGGCAGGTACCAGAAGGGGAGTTGCTAGACTTCCAACTTTTTGTCTAAAACTTAGTCTAACTATACGATTACTAACTACAAAATTTGGGCAAGATCGCGTTGGGTATATTGGTGTTATTACACGATTTCTAAGGTAGGCAGGATGGTACATTTGTATGGCAGGTACCAGAAGGGGACTGGACAGACTTCCAAGTTTTTGTCCAAAACTTAGTCTAACTATACGTTTACTAAATACAAAATTTGGACAAGATCGCGTTGGGTATGTTGGTGTTATTACACGATTTCTAAGGTAGGCGGGATGGTACATTTGTATGGCAGGTACCAGAAGGGGAGTCGCCAGACTTCCAAGTTTTTGTCCAAAACTTAGTCTAACTATACGTATACTAAATACAAAATTTGGGCAAGATCGCGTTGGGTATATTGGTGTTATTACACGATTTCTAAGGTAGGCGGGATGGTACATTTGTATGGCAGGTACCAGAAGGGGAGTCGCCAGACTTCCAAGTTTTTGTCCAAAACTTAGTCTAACTATACGTTTACTAAATACTTTACTAAATAAGGTAGGCGGGATTGTACATTTGTATGGCAGGTACCAGAAGGGGAGTTGCCAGACTTCCAAGTTTTTGTCCAAGATTTAGTCTAACTATACGTTTACTAAATACAAAATTTGGACAAGATCGCGTTGGGTATATTGGTGTTATTACACGATTTCTAAGGTAGGCGGGATGGTACATTTGTATGGCAGGTACCAGAAGGGGAGTCGCCAGACTTCCAAGTTTTTGTCCAAAACTTAGTCTAACTATACGTATACTAAATACAAAATTTGGGCAAGATGTCGTTGGGTATATTGGTGTTATTACACAATTTCTAAGGTAGGCGGGATGGTACATTTGTATGGGAGATACCAGAAGTGGAGTTGCCAGACTGCCAAGTTTTTGTCCAAAACATAGTGCAGTTATACCTTTACTAAATACGGAATATGGGGAAGATCGCGTGAGTCATGTTGATAGTATTACACGGTTTATAGGGGGCGTGATGGTACATTTGTATGGCAGGTACCAGAAGGGGAGTTGCCAGACTTCCAAGTTTTTGTCTAAAACTTAGTCTAACACTACTTTTACTAACTACAAAATTTGGGCAAGATCGCGGTGGGTATATTGGTGTTATTACACGATTTCTAAGGTAGGCAGGATGGTACATTTGTATGGCAGGTACCAGAAGGGGAGTGGACAGACTTCCAAGTTTTTGTCCAAGATTTAGTCTAACTATACGTTTACTAAATACAAAATTTGGACAAGATCGCGTTGGGTATATTGGTGTTATTACACGATTTCTAAGGTAGGCGGGATGGTACATTTGTATGGCAGGTACCAGAAGGGGAGTCGCCAGACTTCCAAGTTTTTGTCCAAAACTTAGTCTAACTATACGTATACTAAATACAAAATTTGGGCAATATGTCGTTGGGTATATTGGTGTTATTACACGATTTCTAACGTAGGCGGGATGGTACATTTGTTTGGTAGGTACCAGAAGGGGAGTTGCTAGACTGCCAAGTTTTTGTCCAAAACATAGTGCAGTTATACCTTTACTAAATACGGAATTTGGGGAAGATCGCGTTAGTCATGTTGATAGTATTACACGGTTTATAGGGGGCGGGATGGTACATTTGTATGGCAGGTACCAGAAGGGGAGTTGCTAGACTTCCAACTTTTTGTCTAAAACTTAGTCTAACTATACGATTACTAACTACAAAATTTGGGCAAGATCGCGTTGGGTATATTGGTGTTATTACACGATTTCTAAGGTAGGCAGGATGGTACATTTGTATGGCAGGTACCAGAAGGGGACTGGACAGACTTCCAAGTTTTTGTCCAAGATTTAGTCTAACTATACGTTTACTAAATACAAAATTTGGACAAGATCGCGTTGGGTATATTGGTGTTATTACACGATTTCTAAGGTAGGCGGGATGGTACATTTGTATGGCAGGTACCAGAAGGGGAGTCGCCAGACTTCCAAGTTTTTGTCCAAGATTTAGTCTAACTATACGTTTACTAAATACAAAATTTGGACAAGATCGCGTTGGGTATATTGGTGTTATTACACGATTTCTAAGGTAGGCGGGATGGTACATTTGTATGGGAGATACCAGAAGTGGAGTTGCCAGACTGCCAAGTTTTTGTCCAAAACATAGTGCAGTTATACCTTTACTAAATACGGAATTTGGGGAAGATCGCGTTAGTCATGTTGATAGTATTACACGGTTTATAGGGGGCGGGATGGTACATTTGTATGGCAGGTACCAGAAGGGGAGTTGCTAGACTTCCAACTTTTTGTCTAAAACTTAGTCTAACTATACGATTACTAACTACAAAATTTGGGCAAGATCGCGTTGGGTATATTGGTGTTATTACACGATTTCTAAGGTAGGCAGGATGGTACATTTGTATGGCAGGTACCAGAAGGGGACTGGACAGACTTCCAAGTTTTTGTCCAAAACTTAGTCTAACTATACGTTTACTAAATACAAAATTTGGACAAGATCGCGTTGGGTATGTTGGTGTTATTACACGATTTCTAAGGTAGGCGGGATGGTACATTTGTATGGCAGGTACCAGAAGGGGAGTCGCCAGACTTCCAAGTTTTTGTCCAAAACTTAGTCTAACTATACGTATACTAAATACAAAATTTGGGCAAGATGTCGTTGGGTATATTGGTGTTATTACACAATTTCTAAGGTAGGCGGGATGGTACATTTGTATGGCAGGTACCAGAAGGGGAGTCGCCAGACTTCCAAGTTTTTGTCCAAAACTTAGTCTAACTATACGTTTACTAAATACTTTACTAAATAAGGTAGGCGGGATTGTACATTTGTATGGCAGGTACCAGAAGGGGAGTCGCCAGACTTCCAAGTTTTTGTCCAAAACTTAGACTAACTATACGTATACTAAATACAAAATTTGGACAAGATCGCGTTGGGTATATTGGTGTTATTACACGATTTCTAAGGTAGGCGGGATGGTACATTTGTGTGGCAGGTACCAGAAGGGGAGTCGCCAGACTTCCAAGTTTTTGTCCAAAACTTAGTCTAACTATACGTATACTAAATACAAAATTTGGGCAAGATGTCGTTGGGTATATTGGTGTTATTACACAATTTCTAAGGTAGGCGGGATGGTACATTTGTATGGGAGATACCAGAAGTGGAGTTGCCAGACTTCCAAGTTTTTGTCTAAAACTTAGTCTAACACTACTTTTACTAACTACAAAATTTGGGCAAGATCGCGGTGGGTATATTGGTGTTATTACACGATTTCTAAGGTAGGCAGGATGGTACATTTGTATGGCAGGTACCAGAAGGGGAGTGGACAGACTTCCAAGTTTTTGTCCAAGATTTAGTCTAACTATACGTTTACTAAATACAAAATTTGGACAAGATCGCGTTGGGTATATTGGTGTTATTACACGATTTCTAAGGTAGGCAGGATGGTACATTTGTATGGCAGGTACCAGAAGGGGACTGGACAGACTTCCAAGTTTTTGTCCAAGATTAAGTCTAACTATACGTATACTAAATACAAAATTTGGGCAAGATGTCGTTGGGTATATTGGTGTTATTACACGATTTCTAAGGTAGGCGGGATGGCACATTTGTATGGCAGGTACCAGAAGGGGAGTTGCCAGACTTCCAAGTTTTTGTCCAAAACTTAGTCTAACTATACGTTTACTAAATACAAAATTTGGGCAAGATGTCGTTGGGTATATTGGTGTTATTACACGATTTCTAAGGTAGGCGGGATGGTACATTTGTATGGCAGGTACCAGAAGGGGAGTCGCCAGACTTCCAAGTTTTTGTCCAACACTTAGTCTAACTATACGTATACTAAATACAAAATTTGGGCAATATGTCGTTGGGTATATTGGTGTTATTACACGATTTCTAAGGTAGGCGGGATGCTACATTTGTATGGTAGGTACCAGAAGGGGAGTCGCCAGACTGCCAAGTTTTTGTCCAAAACATAGTGCTAACTATACGTATACTAAATACAAAATTTGGGCAATATGTCGTTGGGTATATTGGTGTTATTACACGATTTCTAAGGTAGGCGGGATGGTACATTTGTTTGGTAGGTACCAGAAGGGGAGTTGCCAGACTGCCAAGTTTTTGTCTAAAACTTAGTCTAACACTACTTTTACTAACTACAAAATTTGGGCAAGATCGCGGTGGGTATATTGGTGTTATTACACGATTTCTAAGGTAGGCAGGATGGTACATTTGTATGGCAGGTACCAGAAGGGGAGTTGCCAGACTTCCAAGTTTTTGTCTAAAACTTAGTCTAACACTACTTTTACTAACTACAAAATTTGGGCAAGATCGCGGTGGGTATATTGGTGTTATTACACGATTTCTAAGGTAGGCAGGATGGCACATTTGTATGGCAGGTACCAGAAGGGGAGTGGACAGACTTCCAAGTTTTTGTCCAAGATTTAGTCTAACTATACGTTTACTAAATACAAAATTTGGACAAGATCGCGTTGGGTATATTGGTGTTATTACACGATTTCTAAGGTAGGCGGGATGGTACATTTGTATGGCAGGTACCAGAAGGGGAGTCGCCAGACTTCCAAGTTTTTGTCCAAAACTTAGTCTAACTATACGTATACTAAATACAAAATTTGGGCAATATGTCGTTGGGTATATTGGTGTTATTACACGATTTCTAAGGTAGGCGGGATGGTACATTTGTTTGGTAGGTACCAGAAGGGGAGTTGCTAGACTGCCAAGTTTTTGTCCAAAACATAGTGCAGTTATACCTTTACTAAATACGGAATTTGGGGAAGATCGCGTGAGTCATGTTGATAGTATTACACGGTTTATAAGATCGCGTTGGGTATATTGGTGCTATTACACGATTTCTAAGGTAGACGGGATGGTACATTTGTATGGGAGATACCAGAAGTGGAGTTGCCAGACTGCCAAGTTTTTGTCCAAAACATAGTGCAGTTATACCTTTACTAAATACGGAATTTGGGGAAGATCGCGTGAGTCATGTTGATAGTATTACACGGTTTATAGGGGGCGTGATGGTACATTTGTATGGCAGGTACCAGAAGGGGAGTTGCCAGACTTCCAACTTTTTGTCTAAAACTTAGTCTAACTATACGATTACTAACTACAAAATTTGGGCAAGATCGCGTTGGGTATATTGGTGTTATTACACGATTTCTAAGGTAGGCAGGATGGTACATTTGTATGGCAGGTACCAGAAGGGGAGTGGACAGACTTCCAAGTTTTTGTCCAAGATTTAGTCTAACTATACGTTTACTAAATACAAAATTTGGACAAGATCGCGTTGGGTATATTGGTGTTATTACACGATTTCTAAGGTAGGCGGGATGGTACATTTGTATGGCAGGTACCAGAAGGGGAGTTGCTAGACTTCCAACTTTTTGTCTAAAACTTAGTCTAACTATACGATTACTAACTACAAAATTTGGGCAAGATCGCGTTGGGTATATTGGTGTTATTACACGATTTCTAAGGTAGGCAGGATGGTACATTTGTATGGCAGGTACCAGAAGGGGACTGGACAGACTTCCAAGTTTTTGTCCAAAACTTAGTCTAACTATACGTTTACTAAATACAAAATTTGGACAAGATCGCGTTGGGTATGTTGGTGTTATTACACGATTTCTAAGGTAGGCGGGATGGTACATTTGTATGGCAGGTACCAGAAGGGGAGTCGCCAGACTTCCAAGTTTTTGTCCAAAACTTAGTCTAACTATACGTATACTAAATACAAAATTTGGGCAAGATCGCGTTGGGTATATTGGTGTTATTACACGATTTCTAAGGTAGGCGGGATGGTACATTTGTATGGCAGGTACCAGAAGGGGAGTCGCCAGACTTCCAAGTTTTTGTCCAAAACTTAGTCTAACTATACGTTTACTAAATACTTTACTAAATAAGGTAGGCGGGATTGTACATTTGTATGGCAGGTACCAGAAGGGGAGTTGCCAGACTTCCAAGTTTTTGTCCAAGATTTAGTCTAACTATACGTTTACTAAATACAAAATTTGGACAAGATCGCGTTGGGTATATTGGTGTTATTACACGATTTCTAAGGTAGGCGGGATGGTACATTTGTATGGCAGGTACCAGAAGGGGAGTCGCCAGACTTCCAAGTTTTTGTCCAAAACTTAGTCTAACTATACGTATACTAAATACAAAATTTGGGCAAGATGTCGTTGGGTATATTGGTGTTATTACACAATTTCTAAGGTAGGCGGGATGGTACATTTGTATGGGAGATACCAGAAGTGGAGTTGCCAGACTGCCAAGTTTTTGTCCAAAACATAGTGCAGTTATACCTTTACTAAATACGGAATATGGGGAAGATCGCGTGAGTCATGTTGATAGTATTACACGGTTTATAGGGGGCGTGATGGTACATTTGTATGGCAGGTACCAGAAGGGGAGTTGCCAGACTTCCAAGTTTTTGTCTAAAACTTAGTCTAACACTACTTTTACTAACTACAAAATTTGGGCAAGATCGCGGTGGGTATATTGGTGTTATTACACGATTTCTAAGGTAGGCAGGATGGTACATTTGTATGGCAGGTACCAGAAGGGGAGTGGACAGACTTCCAAGTTTTTGTCCAAGATTTAGTCTAACTATACGTTTACTAAATACAAAATTTGGACAAGATCGCGTTGGGTATATTGGTGTTATTACACGATTTCTAAGGTAGGCAGGATGGTACATTTGTATGGCAGGTACCAGAAGGGGACTGGACAGACTTCCAAGTTTTTGTCCAAGATTAAGTCTAACTATACGTATACTAAATACAAAATTTGGGCAAGATGTCGTTGGGTATATTGGTGTTATTACACGATTTCTAAGGTAGGCGGGATGGCACATTTGTATGGCAGGTACCAGAAGGGGAGTTGCCAGACTTCCAAGTTTTTGTCCAAAACTTAGTCTAACTATACGTTTACTAAATACAAAATTTGGGCAAGATGTCGTTGGGTATATTGGTGTTATTACACGATTTCTAAGGTAGGCGGGATGGTACATTTGTATGGCAGGTACCAGAAGGGGAGTCGCCAGACTTCCAAGTTTTTGTCCAACACTTAGTCTAACTATACGTATACTAAATACAAAATTTGGGCAATATGTCGTTGGGTATATTGGTGTTATTACACGATTTCTAAGGTAGGCTGGATGGTACATTTGTATGGTAGGTACCAGAAGGGGAGTCGCCAGACTGCCAAGTTTTTGTCCAAAACATAGTGCTAACTATACGTATACTAAATACAAAATTTGGGCAATATGTCGTTGGGTATATTGGTGTTATTACACGATTTCTAAGGTAGGCGGGATGGTACATTTGTTTGGTAGGTACCAGAAGGGGAGTTGCCAGACTGCCAAGTTTTTGTCTAAAACTTAGTCTAACACTACTTTTACTAACTACAAAATTTGGGCAAGATCGCGGTGGGTATATTGGTGTTATTACACGATTTCTAAGGTAGGCAGGATGGTACATTTGTATGGCAGGTACCAGAAGGGGAGTTGCCAGACTTCCAAGTTTTTGTCTAAAACTTAGTCTAACACTACTTTTACTAACTACAAAATTTGGGCAAGATCGCGGTGGGTATATTGGTGTTATTACACGATTACTAAGGTAGGCAGGATGGTACATTTGTATGGCAGGTACCAGAAGGGGAGTGGACAGACTTCCAAGTTTTTGTCCAAGATTTAGTCTAACTATACGTTTACTAAATACAAAATTTGGACAAGATCGCGTTGGGTATATTGGTGTTATTACACGATTTCTAAGGTAGGCGGGATGGTACATTTGTATGGCAGGTACCAGAAGGGGAGTCGCCAGACTTCCAAGTTTTTGTCCAAAACTTAGTCTAACTATACGTATACTAAATACAAAATTTGGGCAATATGTCGTTGGGTATATTGGTGTTATTACACGATTTCTAAGGTAGGCGGGATGGTACATTTGTTTGGTAGGTACCAGAAGGGGAGTTGCTAGACTGCCAAGTTTTTGTCCAAAACATAGTGCAGTTATACCTTTACTAAATACGGAATTTGGGGAAGATCGCGTGAGTCATGTTGATAGTATTACACGGTTTATAAGATCGCGTTGGGTATATTGGTGCTATTACACGATTTCTAAGGTAGACGGGATGGTACATTTGTATGGGAGATACCAGAAGTGGAGTTGCCAGACTGCCAAGTTTTTGTCCAAAACATAGTGCAGTTATACCTTTACTAAATACGGAATTTGGGGAAGATCGCGTGAGTCATGTTGATAGTATTACACGGTTTATAGGGGGCGTGATGGTACATTTGTATGGCAGGTACCAGAAGGGGAGTTGCCAGACTTCCAACTTTTTGTCTAAAACTTAGTCTAACTATACGATTACTAACTACAAAATTTGGGCAAGATCGCGTTGGGTATATTGGTGTTATTACACGATTTCTAAGGTAGGCAGGATGGTACATTTGTATGGCAGGTACCAGAAGGGGAGTGGACAGACTTCCAAGTTTTTGTCCAAGATTTAGTCTAACTATACGTTTACTAAATACAAAATTTGGACAAGATCGCGTTGGGTATATTGGTGTTATTACACGATTTCTAAGGTAGGCGGGATGGTACATTTGTATGGCAGGTACCAGAAGGGGAGTCGCCAGACTTCCAAGTTTTTGTCCAAAACTTAGTCTAACTATACGTATACTAAATACAAAATTTGGGCAAGATCGCGTTGGGTATATTGGTGTTATTACACGATTTCTAAGGTAGGCAGGATGGTACATTTGTATGGCAGGTACCAGAAGGGGAGTGGACAGACTTCCAAGTTTTTGTCCAAGATTTAGTCTAACTATACGTTTACTAAATACAAAATTTGGACAAGATCGCGTTGGGTATATTGGTGTTATTACACGATTTCTAAGGTAGGCGGGATGGTACATTTGTATGGCAGGTACCAGAAGGGGAGTCGCCAGACTTCCAAGTTTTTGTCCAAAACTTAGTCTAACTATACGTATACTAAATACAAAATTTGGGCAAGATGTCGTTGGGTATATTGGTGTTATTACACAATTTCTAAGGTAGGCGGGATGGTACATTTGTATGGCAGGTACCAGAAGGGGAGTCGCCAGACTTCCAAGTTTTTGTCCAAAACTTAGTCTAACTATACGTTTACTAAATACTTTACTAAATAAGGTAGGCGGGATGGTACATTTGTATGGCAGGTACCAGAAGGGGAGTTGCCAGACTTCCAAGTTTTTGTCCAAGATTTAGTCTAACTATACGTTTACTAAATACAAAATTTGGACAAGATCGCGTTGGGTATATTGGTGTTATTACACGATTTCTAAGGTAGGCGGGATGGTACATTTGTATGGCAGGTACCAGAAGGGGAGTCGCCAGACTTCCAAGTTTTTGTCCAAAACTTAGTCTAACTATACGTATACTAAATACAAAATTTGGGCAAGATGTCGTTGGGTATATTGGTGTTATTACACAATTTCTAAGGTAGGCGGGATGGTACATTTGTATGGCAGGTACCAGAAGTGGAGTTGCCAGACTGCCAAGTTTTTGTCCAAAACATAGTGCAGTTATACCTTTACTAAATACGGAATTTGGGGAAGATCGCGTGAGTCATGTTGATAGTATTACACGGTTTATAGGGGGCGTGATGGTACATTTGTATGGCAGGTACCAGAAGGGGAGTTGCCAGACTTCCAAGTTTTTGTCTAAAACTTAGTCTAACACTACTTTTACAAACTACAAAATTTGGGCAAGATCGCGGTGGGTATATTGGTGTTATTACACGATTTCTAAGGTAGGCAGGATGGTACATTTGTATGGCAGGTACCAGAAGGGGAGTGGACAGACTTCCAAGTTTTTGTCCAAGATTTAGTCTAACTATACGTTTACTAAATACAAAATTTGGACAAGATCGCGTTGGGTATATTGGTGTTATTACACGATTTCTAAGGTAGGCAGGATGGTACATTTGTATGGCAGGTACCAGAAGGGGACTGGACAGACTTCCAAGTTTTTGTCCAAGATTAAGTCTAACTATACGTATACTAAATACAAAATTTGGGCAAGATGTCGTTGGGTATATTGGTGTTATTACACGATTTCTAAGGTAGGCGGGATGGCACATTTGTATGGCAGGTACCAGAAGGGGAGTCGCCAGACTTCCAAGTTTTTGTCCAAAACTTAGTCTAACTATACGTTTACTAAATACTTTACTAAATAAGGTAGGCGGGATTGTACATTTGTATGGCAGGTACCAGAAGGGGAGTTGCCAGACTTCCAAGTTTTTGTCCAAGATTTAGTCTAACTATACGTTTACTAAATACAAAATTTGGACAAGATCGCGTTGGGTATATTGGTGTTATTACACGATTTCTAAGGTAGGCGGGATGGTACATTTGTATGGCAGGTACCAGAAGGGGAGTCGCCAGACTTCCAAGTTTTTGTCCAAAACTTAGTCTAACTATACGTATACTAAATACAAAATTTGGGCAAGATGTCGTTGGGTATATTGGTGTTATTACACAATTTCTAAGGTAGGCGGGATGGTACATTTGTATGGGAGATACCAGAAGTGGAGTTGCCAGACTGCCAAGTTTTTGTCCAAAACATAGTGCAGTTATACCTTTACTAAATACGGAATATGGGGAAGATCGCGTGAGTCATGTTGATAGTATTACACGGTTTATAGGGGGCGTGATGGTACATTTGTATGGCAGGTACCAGAAGGGGAGTTGCCAGACTTCCAAGTTTTTGTCTAAAACTTAGTCTAACACTACTTTTACTAACTACAAAATTTGGGCAAGATCGCGGTGGGTATATTGGTGTTATTACACGATTTCTAAGGTAGGCAGGATGGTACATTTGTATGGCAGGTACCAGAAGGGGAGTGGACAGACTTCCAAGTTTTTGTCCAAGATTTAGTCTAACTATACGTTTACTAAATACAAAATTTGGACAAGATCGCGTTGGGTATATTGGTGTTATTACACGATTTCTAAGGTAGGCAGGATGGTACATTTGTATGGCAGGTACCAGAAGGGGAGTTGCCAGACTTCCAACTTTTTGTCTAAAACTTAGTCTAACTATACGATTACTAACTACAAAATTTGGGCAAGATCGCGTTGGGTATATTGGTGTTATTACACGATTTCTAAGGTAGGCAGGATGGTACATTTGTATGGCAGGTACCAGAAGGGGAGTGGACAGACTTCCAAGTTTTTGTCCAAGATTTAGTCTAACTATACGTTTACTAAATACAAAATTTGGACAAGATCGCGTTGGGTATATTGGTGTTATTACACGATTTCTAAGGTAGGCGGGATGGTACATTTGTATGGCAGGTACCAGAAGGGGAGTCGCCAGACTTCCAAGTTTTTGTCCAAAACTTAGTCTAACTATACGTATACTAAATACAAAATTTGGGCAAGATCGCGTTGGGTATATTGGTGTTATTACACGATTTCTAAGGTAGGCAGGATGGTACATTTGTATGGCAGGTACCAGAAGGGGAGTGGACAGACTTCCAAGTTTTTGTCCAAGATTTAGTCTAACTATACGTTTACTAAATACAAAATTTGGACAAGATCGCGTTGGGTATATTGGTGTTATTACACGATTTCTAAGGTAGGCGGGATGGTACATTTGTATGGCAGGTACCAGAAGGGGAGTCGCCAGACTTCCAAGTTTTTGTCCAAAACTTAGTCTAACTATACGTATACTAAATACAAAATTTGGGCAAGATGTCGTTGGGTATATTGGTGTTATTACACAATTTCTAAGGTAGGCGGGATGGTACATTTGTATGGCAGGTACCAGAAGGGGAGTCGCCAGACTTCCAAGTTTTTGTCCAAAACTTAGTCTAACTATACGTTTACTAAATACTTTACTAAATAAGGTAGGCGGGATGGTACATTTGTATGGCAGGTACCAGAAGGGGAGTTGCCAGACTTCCAAGTTTTTGTCCAAGATTTAGTCTAACTATACGTTTACTAAATACAAAATTTGGACAAGATCGCGTTGGGTATATTGGTGTTATTACACGATTTCTAAGGTAGGCGGGATGGTACATTTGTATGGCAGGTACCAGAAGGGGAGTCGCCAGACTTCCAAGTTTTTGTCCAAAACTTAGTCTAACTATACGTATACTAAATACAAAATTTGGGCAAGATGTCGTTGGGTATATTGGTGTTATTACACAATTTCTAAGGTAGGCGGGATGGTACATTTGTATGGCAGGTACCAGAAGGGGAGTGGACAGACTTCCAAGTTTTTGTCCAAGATTTAGTCTAACTATACGTTTACTAAATACAAAATTTGGACAAGATCGCGTTGGGTATATTGGTGTTATTACACGATTTCTAAGGTAGGCAGGATGGTACATTTGTATGGCAGGTACCAGAAGGGGAGTGGGCAGACTTCCAAGTTTTTGTCCAAGATTTAGTCTAACTATACGTATACTAAATACAAAATTTAGGCAAGATGTCGTTGGGTATATTGGTGTTATTACACGATTTCTAAGGTAGGCGGAATGGTACATTTGTATGGCAGGTACCAGAAGGGGAGTGGACAGACTTCCAAGTTTTTGTCCAAGATTTAGTCTAACTATACGTTTACTAACTCCAAATTTGGGAAAGATCGCGTTGGGTATATTGGTGTTATTACACGATTTCTAAGGTAGGCAGGATGGTACATTTGTATGGCAGGTACCAGAAGGGGAGTGGACAGACTTCCAAGTTTTTGTCCAAGATTTAGTCTAACTATATGTATACTAAATACAAAATGTGGGCAAGATGTCGTTGGGTATATTGGTGTTATTACACGATTTCTAAGGTAGGCGGGATGGTATATTTGTATGGCAGGTACCAGAAGGGGAGTTGCCAGACTTCCAAGTTTTTGTCCAAAACTTAGTCTAACTACACGTTTACTAACTACAAAATTTGGGCAAGATCGCGTTTTGTATATTGGTGTTATTACACGATTTCTAAGGTAGGCAGGATGGTACATTTGTATGGTAGGTACCAGAAGGGGACTTGCCAGACTTCCAAGTTTTTGTCCAAAACTTAGTCTAACTATACATTTACTAAATACAAAATTTGGGCAAGATGTCGTTGAGTATATTGGTGTTATTACACGATTTCTAAGGTAGGCAGGATGGTACATTTGTGTGGCAGGTACCAGAAGGGGACTTGCCAGACTTCCAAGTTTTTGTCCAAAACTTAGTCTAACTATACGTTTACTAAATACAAAATTTGGGCAAGATGTCGTTGAGTATATTGGTGTTATTACACGATTTCTAAGGTAGGCGGGATGGTACATTTGTATGGCAGGTACCAGAAGGGGAGTTGCCAGACTTCCAAGTTTTGTCCAAAACTTTGTCTAACTATACGTTTACTAAATACAAAATTTGGGCAAGATGTCGTTGGGTATATTGGTGTTATTACACGATTTCTAAGGTAGGCGGGATGGTATATTTGTATGGCAGGTACCAGAAGGGGAGTTGCCAGACTTCCAAGTTTTTGTCCAAGATTTAGTCTAACTATACGTATACTAAATACAAAATTTGGGCAAGATGTCGTTGGGTATATTGGTGTTATTACACGATTTCTAAGGTAGGCGGGATGGTATATTTGTATGGCAGGTACCAGAAGGGGAGTTGCCAGACTTCCAAGTTTTTGTCCGAAAGTTAGTCTAACTATACGTTTACTAAATACAAAATTTGGGCAAGATGTTGTTGGGTGTATTGGTGTTATTACACGATTTCTAAGGTAGGCAGGATGGTACATTTGTATGGCAGGTACCAGACTTCCAAGTTTTTGTCCAAAACATAGTGCGGTTATACCTTTAGTAAATACGGAATTTGGGAAGATCGCGTGAGTCATGTTGATAGTATTACACGGTTTATAGGGGGCGGGATGGTACATTTGTATGGGAGCTACCAGAAGGGGAGTGGACAGACTTCCAAGTTTTTGTCCAAGATTTAGTCTAACTATATGTATACTAAATACAAAATGTGGGCAAGATAGCGTTGGGTATATTGGTGTTATTACACGATTTCTAAGGTAGGCGGGATGGTATATTTGTATGGCAGGTACCAGAAGGGGAGTTGCCAGACTTCCAAGTTTTTGTCCAAAACTTAGTCTAACTATACGTTTACTAACTACAAAATTTGGGCAAGATCGCGTTGGGTATATTGGTGTTATTACACGATTTCTAAGGTAGGCAGGATGGTACATTTGTATGGTAGGTACCAGAAGGGGACTTGCCAGACTTCCAAGTTTTTGTCCAAAACTTAGTCTAACTATACGTTTACTAAATACAAAATTTGGGCAAGATGTCGTTGAGTATATTGGTGTTATTACACGATTTCTAAGGTAGGCAGGATGGTACATTTGTGTGGCAGGTACCAGAAGGGGACTTGCCAGACTTCCAAGTTTTTGTCCAAAACTTAGTCTAACTATACGTTTACTAAATACAAAATTTGGGCAAGATGTCGTTGAGTATATTGGTGTTATTACACGATTTCTAAGGTAGGCGGGATGGTACATTTGTATGGCAGGTACCAGAAGGGGAGTTGCCAGACTTCCAAGTTTTGTCCAAAACTTTGTCTAACTATACGTTTACTAAATACAAAATTTGGGCAAGATGTCGTTGGGTATATTGGTGTTATTACACGATTTCTAAGGTAGGCGGGATGGTATATTTGTATGGCAGGTACCAGAAGGGGAGTTGCCAGACTTCCAAGTTTTTGTCCAAGATTTAGTCTAACTATACGTATACTAAATACAAAATTTGGGCAAGATGTCGTTGGGTATATTGGTGTTATTACACGATTTCTAAGGTAGGCGGGATGGTATATTTGTATGGCAGGTACCAGAAGGGGAGTTGCCAGACTTCCAAGTTTTTGTCCGAAAGTTAGTCTAACTATACGTTTACTAAATACAAAATTTGGGCAAGATGTTGTTGGGTGTATTGGTGTTATTACACGATTTCTAAGGTAGGCAGGATGGTACATTTGTATGGCAGGTACCAGACTTCCAAGTTTTTGTCCAAAACATAGTGCGGTTATACCTTTAGTAAATACGGAATTTGGGAAGATCGCGTGAGTCATGTTGATAGTATTACACGGTTTATAGGGGGCGGGATGGTACATTTGTATGGGAGCTACCAGAAGGGGAGTTGCCAGACTTCCAAGTTTTTGTCCAAAACTTAGTCTAACTATACGTTTACTAAATACAAAATTTGGGCAAGATATCGTTGGGTATATTGGTGTTATTACACGATTTCTAAGGTAGGCAGGATGGTACATTTGTGTGTGGCAGGTCCCAGAAGGGGAGTTGCCAGACTTCCAAGTTTTTGTCCAAAACTTAGTCTAACTATACGTTTACTAACTACAAAATTTGGGCAAGATCGCGTTGGGTATATTGGTGTTATTACACGATTTCTAAGGTAGGCAGGATGGTACATTTGTATGGCTGGTACCAGAAGGGGAGTGGACAGACTTCCAAGTTTTTGTCCAAGATTTAGTCTAACTATACGTATACTAAATACAAAATTTAGGCAAGATGTCGTTGGGTATATTGGTGTTATTACACGATTTCTAAGGTAGGCGGAATGGTACATTTGTATGGCAGGTACCAGAAGGGGAGTGGACAGACTTCCAAGTTTTTGTCCAAGATTTAGTCTAACTATACGTTTACTAACTCCAAATTTGGGAAAGATCGCGTTGGGTATATTGGTGTTATTACACGATTTCTAAGGTAGGCAGGATGGTACATTTGTATGGCAGGTACCAGAAGGGGAGTGGACAGACTTCCAAGTTTTTGTCCAAGATTTAGTCTAACTATATGTATACTAAATACAAAATGTGGGCAAGATGTCGTTGGGTATATTGGTGTTATTACACGATTTCTAAGGTAGGCGGGATGGTATATTTGTATGGCAGGTACCAGAAGGGGAGTTGCCAGACTTCCAAGTTTTTGTCCAAAACTTAGTCTAACTATACGTTTACTAACTACAAAATTTGGGCAAGATCGCGTTGGGTATATTGGTGTTATTACACGATTTCTAAGGTAGGCAGGATGGTACATTTGTATGGTAGGTACCAGAAGGGGACTTGCCAGACTTCCAAGTTTTTGTCCAAAACTTAGTCTAACTATACGTTTACTAAATACAAAATTTGGGCAAGATGTCGTTGAGTATATTGGTGTTATTACACGATTTCTAAGGTAGGCAGGATGGTACATTTGTGTGGCAGGTACCAGAAGGGGACTTGCCAGACTTCCAAGTTTTTGTCCAAAACTTAGTCTAACTATACGTTTACTAAATACAAAATTTGGGCAAGATGTCGTTGAGTATATTGGTGTTATTACACGATTTCTAAGGTAGGCGGGATGGTACATTTGTATGGCAGGTACCAGAAGGGGAGTTGCCAGACTTCCAAGTTTTGTCCAAAACTTTGTCTAACTATACGTTTACTAAATACAAAATTTGGGCAAGATGTCGTTGGGTATATTGGTGTTATTACACGATTTCTAAGGTAGGCGGGATGGTATATTTGTATGGCAGGTACCAGAAGGGGAGTTGCCAGACTTCCAAGTTTTTGTCCGAAAGTTAGTCTAACTATACGTTTACTAAATACAAAATTTGGGCAAGATGTTGTTGGGTGTATTGGTGTTATTACACGATTTCTAAGGTAGGCAGGATGGTACATTTGTATGGCAGGTACCAGACTTCCAAGTTTTTGTCCAAAACATAGTGCGGTTATACCTTTAGTAAATACGGAATTTGGGAAGATCGCGTGAGTCATGTTGATAGTATTACACGGTTTATAGGGGGCGGGATGGTACATTTGTATGGGAGCTACCAGAAGGGGAGTTGCCAGACTTCCAAGTTTTTGTCCAAAACTTAGTCTAACTATACGTTTACTAACTACAAAATTTGGGCAAGATCGCGTTGGGTATATTGGTGTTATTACACGATTTCTAAGGTAGGCAGGATGGTACATTTGTATGGTAGGTACCAGAAGGGGACTTGCCAGACTTCCAAGTTTTTGTCCAAAACTTAGTCTAACTATACGTTTACTAACTACAAAATTTGGGCAAGATGTCGTTGAGTATATTGGTGTTATTACACGATTTCTAAGGTAGGCGGGATGGTACATTTGTATGGCAGGTACCAGAAGGGGAGTTGCCAGACTTCCAAGTTTTGTCCAAAACTTTGTCTAACTATACGTTTACTAAATACAAAATTTGGGCAAGATGGCGTTGGGTATATTGGTGTTATTACACGATTTCTAAGGTAGGCGGGATGGTATATTTGTATGGCAGGTACCAGAAGGGGAGTTGCCAGACTTCCAAGTTTTTGTCCAAGATTTAGTCTAACTATACGTATACTAAATACAAAATTTGGGCAAGATGTCGTTGGGTATATTGGTGTTATTACACGATTTCTAAGGTAGGCGGGATGGTATATTTGTATGGCAGGTACCAGAAGGGGAGTTGCCAGACTTCCAAGTTTTTGTCCGAAAGTTAGTCTAACTATACGTTTACTAAATACAAAATTTGGGCAAGATGTTGTTGGGTGTATTGGTGTTATTACACGATTTCTAAGGTAGGCAGGATGGTACATTTGTATGGCAGGTACCAGACTTCCAAGTTTTTGTCCAAAACATAGTGCGGTTATACCTTTAGTAAATACGGAATTTGGGAAGATCGCGTGAGTCATGTTGATAGTATTACACGGTTTATAGGGGGCGGGATGGTACATTTGTATGGGAGCTACCAGAAGGGGAGTTGCCAGACTTCCAAGTTTTTGTCCAAAACTTAGTCTAACTATACGTTTACTAAATACAAAATTTGGGCAAGATAGCGTTGGGTATATTGGTGTTATTACACGATTTCTAAGGTAGGCAGGATGGTACATTTGTGTGTGGCAGGTCCCAGAAGGGGACTTGCCAGACTTCCAAGTTTTTGTCCAAAACTTAGTCTAACTATACGTTTACTAAATACAAAATTTGGGCAAGATGTCGTTGAGTATATTGGTGTTATTACACGATTTCTAAGGTAGGCAGGATGGTACATTTGTATGGTAGGTACCAGAAGGGGACTTGCCAGACTTCCAAGTTTTTGTCCAAAACTTAGTCTAACTATACGTTTACTAAATACAAAATTTGGGCAAGATGTCGTTGAGTATATTGGTGTTATTACACGATTTCTAAGGTAGGCAGGATGGTACATTTGTGTGGCAGGTACCAGAAGGGGACTTGCCAGACTTCCAAGTTTTTGTCCAAAACTTAGTCTAACTATACGTTTACTAAATACAAAATTTGGGCAAGATGTCGTTGAGTATATTGGTGTTATTACACGATTTCTAAGGTAGGCAGGATGGTACATTTGTATGGTAGGTACCAGAAGGGGACTTGCCAGACTTCCAAGTTTTTGTCCAAAACTTAGTCTAACTATACGTTTACTAAATACAAAATTTGGGCAAGATGTCGTTGAGTATATTGGTGTTATTACACGATTTCTAAGGTAGGCAGGATGGTACATTTGTATGGTAGGTACCAGAAGGGGACTTGCCAGACTTCCAAGTTTTTGTCCAAAACTTAGTCTAACTATACGTTTACTAAATACAAAATTTGGGCAAGATGTCGTTGAGTATATTGGTGTTATTACACGATTTCTAAGGTAGGCGGGATGGTACATTTGTATGGCAGGTACCAGAAGGGGAGTTGCCAGACTTCCAAGTTTTGTCAAAAACTTTGTCTAACTATACGTTTACTAAATACAAAATTTGGGCAAGATGTCGTTGGGTATATTGGTGTTATTACACGATTTCTAAGGTAGGCGGGATGGTATATTTGTATGGCAGGTACCAGAAGGGGAGTTGCCAGACTTCCAAGTTTTTGTCCAAGATTTAGTCTAACTATACGTATACTAAATACAAAATTTGGGCAAGATGTCGTTGGGTATATTGGTGTTATTACACGATTTCTAAGGTAGGCGGGATGGTATATTTGTATGGCAGGTACCAGAAGGGGAGTTGCCAGACTTCCAAGTTTTTGTCCGAAAGTTAGTCTAACTATACGTTTACTAAATACAAAATTTGGGCAAGATGTTGTTGGGTGTATTGGTGTTATTACACGATTTCTAAGGTAGGCAGGATGGTACATTTGTATGGCAGGTACCAGACTTCCAAGTTTTTGTCCAAAACATAGTGCGGTTATACCTTTAGTAAATACGGAATTTGGGAAGATCGCGTGAGTCATGTTGATAGTATTACACGGTTTATAGGGGGCGGGATGGTACATTTGTATGGGAGCTACCAGAAGGGGAGTTGCCAGACTTCCAAGTTTTTGTCCAAAACTTAGTCTAACTATACGTTTACTAAATACAAAATTTGGGCAAGATAGCGTTGGGTATATTGGTGTTATTACACGATTTCTAAGGTAGGCAGGATGGTACATTTGTGTGTGGCAGGTCCCAGAAGGGGAGTTGCCAGACTTCCAAGTTTTTGTCCAAAACTTAGTCTAACTATACGTTTACTAACTACAAAATTTGGGCAATATCGCGTTGGGTATATTGGTGTTATTACACGATTTCTAAGGTAGGCAGGATGGTACATTTGTGTGGCAGGTACCAGAAGGGGAGTTGCCAGACTTCCAAGTTTTTGTCCAAAACTTTGTCTAACTATACGTTTGCTAAATACAAAATTTGGGCAAGATGTCGTTGAGTATATTGGTGTTATTACACGATTTCTAAGGTAGGCGGGATGGTACATTTGTATGGCAGGTACCAGCAGGGGAGTGGACAGACTTCCAAGTTTTTGTCCAAAACTTAGTCTAACTATACGTTTACTAACTACAAAATTTGGGCAAGATCGCGTTGGGTGTATTGGTGTTATTACACGATTTCTAAGGTAGGCAGGATGGTACATTTGTGTGGCAGGTACCAGAAGGGGAGTTGCCAGACTTCCACGTTTTTGTCCAAAACTAACAACAAAATTTGGGCAAGATGTCGTTGAGTATATTGGTGTTATTACACGATTTCTAAGGTAGGCGGGATGGTATATTTGTATGGCAGGTACCAGAAGGGGAGTTGCCAGACTTCCAAGTTTTTGTCCGAAAGTTAGTCTACATTTGTATGGCAGGTATCAGAAGGGGAGTGGACAGACTTCCAAGTTTTTGTCCAAGATTTAGTCTAACTATACGTATACTAAATACAAAATTTGGGCAAGATGTCGTTGGGTATATTGGTGTTATTACACGATTTCTAAGGTAGGCAGGATGGTACATTTGTATGGCAGGTACCAGAGGGGGAGTTGCCAGACTTCCAAGTTTTTGTCCAAAAGTTAGTCTAACTATACGTTTACTAACTACAAAATTTGGGCAAGATGGCGTTGGGTATATTGGTGTTATTACACGATTTCTAAGGTAGGCAGGATGGTACATTTGTGTGGCAGGTACCAGAAGGGGACTTGCCAGACTTCCAAGTTTTTGTCCAAAACTTTGTCTAACTATACGTTTACTAAATACAAAATTTGGGCAAGATGTCGTTGGGTATATTGGTGTTATTACACGATTTCTAAGGTAGGCGGGATGGTATATTTGTATGGCAGGTACCAGAAGGGGAGTTGCCAGACTTCCAAGTTTTTGTCCGAAAGTTAGTCTAACTATACGTTTACTAAATACAAAATTTGGGCAAGATGTTGTTGGGTGTATTGGTGTTATTACACGATTTCTAAGGTAGGCAGGATGGTACATTTGTATGGCAGGTACCAGACTTCCAAGTTTTTGTCCAAAACATAGTGCGGTTATACCTTTAGTAAATACGGAATTTGGGAAGATCGCGTGAGTCATGTTGATAGTATTACACGGTTTATAGGGGGCGGGATGGTACATTTGTATGGGAGCTACCAGAAGGGGAGTTGCCAGACTTCCAAGTTTTTGTCCAAAAGTTAGTCTAACTATACGTTTAATAACTACAAAATTTGGGCAAGATGTCGTTGGGTATATTGGTGTTATTACACGATTTCTAAGGTAGGCGGGATGGTATATTTGTATGGCAGGTACCAGAAGGGGAGTGGACAGACTTCCAAGTTTTTGTCCAAGATTTAGTCTAACTATACGTATACTAAATACAAAATTTGGGCAAGATGTCGTTGGGTATATTGGTGTTATTACACGATTTCTAAGGTAGGCGGGATGGTATATTTGTATGGCAGGTACCAGAAGGGGAGTTGCCAGACTTCCAAGTTTTTGTCCGAAAGTTAGTCTAACTATACGTTTACTAAATACAAAATTTGGGCAAGATGTTGTTGGGTGTATTGGTGTTATTACACGATTTCTAAGGTAGGCAGGATGGTACATGTGTATGGCAGGTACCAGACTTCCAAGTTTTTGTCCAAAACATAGTGCGGTTATACCTTTAGTAAATACGGAATTTGGGAAGATCGCGTGAGTCATGTTGATAGTATTACACGGTTTATAGGGGGCGGTATGGTACATTTGTATGGGAGCTACCAGAAGGGGAGTTGCCAGACTTCCAAGTTTTTGTCCAAAACTTAGTCGAACTATACGTTTACTAAATACAAAATTTGGGCAAGATAGCGTTGGGTATATTGGTGTTATTACACGATTTCTAAGGTAGGCAGGATGGTACATTTGTGTGGCAGGTACCAGAAGGGGAGTTGCCAGACTTCCAAGTTTTTGTCCAAAACTTAGTCTAACTATACGTTTACTAACTACAAAATTTGGGCAATATCGCGTTGGGTATATTGGTGTTATTACACGATTTCTAAGGTAGGCAGGATGGTACATTTGTGTGGCAGGTACCAGAAGGGGAGTTGCCAGACTTCCAAGTTTTTGTTCAAAAGTTTGTCTAACTATACGTTTACTAAATACAAAATTTGGGCAAGATTGCGTTGGGTGTATTGGTGTTATTACACGATTTCTAAGGTAGGCGGGATGGTACATTTGTGTGGCAGGTACCAGAAGGGGAGTTGCCAGACTTCCACGTTTTTGTCCAAAACTTAGTCTAACTATACGTTTACTAACTACAAAATTTGGGCAAGATGTCGTTGAGTATATTGGTGTTATTACACGATTTCTAAGGTAGGCGGGATGGTATATTTGTATGGCAGGTACCAGAAGGGGAGTTGCCAGACTTCCAAGTTTTTGTCCGAAAGTTAGTCTACATTTGTATGGCAGGTATCAGAAGGGGAGTGGACAGACTTCCAAGTTTTTGTCCAAGATTTAGTCTAACTATACGTATACTAAATACAAAATTTGGGCAAGATGTCGTTGAGTATATTGGTGTTATTACACGATTTCTAAGGTAGGCGGGATGGTATATTTGTATGGCAGGTACCAGAAGGGGAGTTGCCAGACTTCCAAGTTTTTGTCCGAAAGTTAGTCTACATTTGTATGGCAGGTATCAGAAGGGGAGTGGACAGACTTCCAAGTTTTTGTCCAAGATTTAGTCTAACTATACGTATACTAAATACAAAATTTGGGCAAGATGTCGTTGGGTATATTGGTGTTATTACACGATTTCTAAGGTAGGCAGGATGATACATTTGTATGGCAGGTACCAGAGGGGGAGTTGCCAGACTTCCAAGTTTTTGTCCAAAAGTTAGTCTAACTATACGTTTACTAACTACAAAATTTGGGCAAGATGGCGTTGGGTATATTGGTGTTATTACACGATTTCTAAGGTAGGCGGGATGGTACATTTGTATGGGAGGAACCAGAAGGGGAGTTGCCAGACTTCCAAGTTTTTGTCCAAAACTTAGTCTAACTATACGTTTACTAACTACAAAATTTGGGCAAGATCGCGTTGGGTATATTGGTGTTATTACACGATTTCTAAGGTAGGCAGGATGGTACATTTGTGTGGCAGGAACCAGAAGGGGACTTGCCAGACTTCCAAGTTTTTGTCCAAAACTTTGTCTAACTATACGTATACTAAATACAAAATTTGGGCAAGATGTCGTTGGGTATATTGGTGTTATTACACGATTTCTAAGGTAGGCGGGATGGTATATTTGTATGGCAGGTACCAGAAGGGGAGTGGACAGACTTCCAAGTTTTTGTCCAAGATTTAGTCTAACTATACGTATACTAAATACAAAATTTGGGCAAGATGTCGTTGGGTATATTGGTGTTATTACACGATTTCTAAGGTAGGCGGGATGGTATATTTGTATGGCAGGTACCAGAAGGGGAGTTGCCAGACTTCCAAGTTTTTGTCCGAAAGTTAGTCTAACTATACGTTTACTAAATACAAAATTTGGGCAAGATGTTGTTGGGTGTATTGGTGTTATTACACGATTTCTAAGGTAGGCAGGATGGTACATTTGTATGGCAGGTACCAGACTTCCAAGTTTTTGTCCAAAACATAGTGCGGTTATACCTTTAGTAAATACGGAATTTGGGAAGATCGCGTGAGTCATGTTGATAGTATTACACGGTTTATAGGGGGCGGGATGGTACATTTGTATGGGAGCTACCAGAAGGGGAGTTGCCAGACTTCCAAGTTTTTGTCCAAAACTTAGTCGAACTATACGTTTACTAAATACAAAATTTGGGCAAGATAGCGTTGGGTATATTGGTGTTATTACACGATTTCTAAGGTAGGCAGGATGGTACATTTGTGTGGCAGGTACCAGAAGGGGAGTTGCCAGACTTCCAAGTTTTTGTCCAAAACTTAGTCTAACTATACGTTTACTAACTACAAAATTTGGGCAATATCGCGTTGGGTATATTGGTGTTATTACACGATTTCTAAGGTAGGCAGGATGGTACATTTGTGTGGCAGGTACCAGAAGGGGAGTTGCCAGACTTCCACGTTTTTGTCCAAAACTTAGTCTAACTATACGTTTACTAACTACAAAATTTGGGCAAGATGTCGTTGAGTATATTGGTGTTATTACACGATTTCTAAGGTAGGCGGGATGGTATATTTGTATGGCAGGTACCAGAAGGGGAGTTGCCAGACTTCCAAGTTTTTGTCCGAAAGTTAGTCTACATTTGTATGGCAGGTATCAGAAGGGGAGTGGACAGACTTCCAAGTTTTTGTCCAAGATTTAGTCTAACTATACGTATACTAAATACAAAATTTGGGCAAGATGTCGTTGGGTATATTGGTGTTATTACACGATTTCTAAGGTAGGCGGGATGGTATATTTGTATGGCAGGTACCAGAAGGGGAGTTGCCAGACTTCCAAGTTTTTGTCCAAAACTTAGTCGAACTATACGTTTACTAACTACAAAATTTGGGCAAGATGTCGTTGAGTATATTGGTGTTATTACACGATTTCTAAGGTAGGCGGGATGGTATATTTGTATGACAGGTACCAGAAGGGGAGTTGCCAGACTTCCAAGTTTTTGTCCGAAAGTTAGTCTACATTTGTATGGCAGGTATCAGAAGGGGAGTGGACAGACTTCCAAGTTTTTGTCCAAGATTTAGTCGAACTATACGTTTACTAAATACAAAATTTGGGCAAGATTGCGTTGGGTGTATTGGTGTTATTACACGATTTCTAAGGTAGGCAGGATGGTACATTTGTGTGGCAGGTACCAGAAGGGGAGTTGCCAGACTTCCACGTTTTTGTCCAAAACTTAGTCTAACTATACGTTTACTAACTACAAAATTTGGGCAAGATGTCGTTGAGTATATTGGTGTTATTACACGATTTCTAAGGTAGGCAGGATGGTACATTTGTATGGCAGGTACCAGACTTCCAAGTTTTTGTCCAAAACATAGTGCGGTTATACCTTTAGTAAATTCGGAATTTGGGGAAGATCGCGTGAGTCATGTTGATAGTAGTACACGGTTTATAGGGGGCGGGATGGTACATTTGTATGGGAGGTACCAGAAGGGGAGTTGCCAGACTTCCAAGTTTCTGTCCAAAACTTAGTCTAACTATACGTTTACTAAATACAAAATTTGGGCAAGATAGCGTTGGGTATATTGGTGTTATTACACGATTTCTAAGGTAGGCGGGATGGTACATTTGTATGGCAGGTACCAGCAGGGGAGTGGACAGACTTCCAAGTTTTTGTCCGAAAGTTAGTCTACATTTGTATGGCAGGTATCAGAAGGGGAGTGGACAGACTTCCAAGTTTTTGTCCAAGATTTAGTCTAACTATACGTATACTAAATACAAAATTTGGGCAAGATGTCGTTGGGTATATTGGTGTTATTACACGATTTCTAAGGTAGGCGGGATGGTATATTTGTATGGCAGGTACCAGAAGGGGAGTTGCCAGACTTCCAAGTTTTTGTCCGAAAGTTAGTCTACATTTGTATGGCAGGTATCAGAAGGGGAGTGGACAGACTTCCAAGTTTTTGTCCAAGATTTAGTCTAACTATACGTATACTAAATACAAAATTTGGGCAAGATGTCGTTGGGTATATTGGTGTTATTACACGATTTCTAAGGTAGGCAGGATGGTACATTTGTGTGGCAGGTACCAGAAGGGGAGTTGCCAGACTTCCACGTTTTTGTCCAAAACTTAGTCTAACTATACGTTTACTAACTACAAAATTTGGGCAAGATGTCGTTGAGTATATTGGTGTTATTACACGATTTCTAAGGTAGGCGGGATGGTATATTTGTATGGCAGGTACCAGAAGGGGAGTTGCCAGACTTCCAAGTTTTTGTCCGAAAGTTAGTCTACATTTGTATGGCAGGTATCAGAAGGGGAGTGGACAGACTTCCAAGTTTTTGTCCAAGATTTAGTCTAACTATACGTATACTAAATACAAAATTTGGGCAAGATGTCGTTGGGTATATTGGTGTTATTACACGATTTCTAAGGTAGGCGGGATGGTATATTTGTATGGCAGGTACCAGAACGGGAGTTGCCAGACTTCCAAGTTTTTGTCCGAAAGTTAGTCTAACTATACGTTTACTAAATACAAAATTTGGGCAAGATGTTGTTGGGTGTATTGGTGTTATTACACGATTTCTAAGGTAGGCAGGATGGTACATTTGTATGGCAGGTACCAGACTTCCAAGTTTTTGTCCAAAACATAGTGCGGTTATACCTTTAGTAAATTCGGAATTTGGGGAAGATCGCGTGAGTCATGTTGATAGTAGTACACGGTTTATAGGGGGCGGGATGGTACATTTGTATGGGAGGTACCAGAAGGGGAGTTGCCAGACTTCCAAGTTTCTGTCCAAAACTTAGTCTAACTATACGTTTACTAAATACAAAATTTGGGCAAGATGTCGTTGAGTATATTGGTGTTATTACACGATTTCTAAGGTAGGCGGGATGGTACATTTGTATGGCAGGTACCAGCAGGGGAGTGGACAGACTTCCAAGTTTTTGTCCAAAATTTTGTCTAACTATACGTTTACTAAATACAAAATTTGGGCAAGATGTCGTTGAGTATATTGGTGTTATTACACGATTTCTAAGGTAGGCGGGATGGTACATTTGTATGGCAGGTACCAGAAGGGGAGTTGCCAGACTTCCAAGTTTTTGTCCAAACCTTTGTCTAACTATACGTTTACTAAATACAAAATTTGGGCAAGATGTCGTTGAGTATATTGGTGTTATTACACGATTTCTAAGGTAGGCGGGATGGTACATTTGTATGGCAGGTACCAGCAGGGGAGTGGACAGACTTCCAAGTTTTTGTCCAAAACTTAGTCTAACTATACGTTTACTAACTACAAAATTTGGGAAAGATCGCGTTGGGTATATTGGAGTTATTACACGATTTCTAAGGTAGGCGGGATGGTATATTTGTATGGCAGGTACCAGAAGGGGAGTTGCCAGACTTCTAAGTTTTTGTCCAAGATTTAGTCTAACTATACGTATACTAAATACAAAATTTGGGCAAGATGTCGTTGGGTATATTGGTGTTATTACACGATTTCTAAGGTAGGCGGGATGGTATATTTGTATGGCAGGTACCAGAACGGGAGTTGCCAGACTTCCAAGTTTTTGTCCGAAAGTTAGTCTAACTATACGTTTACTAAATACAAAATTTGGGCAAGATGTTGTTGGGTGTATTGGTGTTATTACACGATTTCTAAGGTAGGCAGGATGGTACATTTGTATGGCAGGTACCAGACTTCCAAGTTTTTGTCCAAAACATAGTGCGGTTATACCTTTAGTAAATTCGGAATTTGGGGAAGATCGCGTGAGTCATGTTGATAGTAGTACACGGTTTATAGGGGGCGGGATGGTACATTTGTATGGGAGGTACCAGAAGGGGAGTTGCCAGACTTCCAAGTTTCTGTCCAAAACTTAGTCTCACTATACGTTTACTAAATACAAAATTTGGGCAAGATAGCGTTGGGTATATTGGTGTTATTACACGATTTCTAAGGTAGGCGGGATGGTACATTTGTATGGCAGGTACCAGAAGGGGAGTTGCCAGACTTCCAAGTTTTTGTCCAAAACTTAGTGTAACTATACGTTTACTAACTACAAAATTTGGCAAGATGTTGTTGGGTGTATTGGTGTTATTACACGATTTCTAAGGTAGGCAGGATGGTACATTTGTATGGCAGGTACCAGACATCCAAGTTTTTGTCCAAAACATAGTGCGGTTATACCTTTAGTAAATACGGAATTTGGGGAAGATCGCGTGAGTCATGTTGATAGTATTACACGGTTTATAGGGGGCGGGATGGTACATTTGTATGGGAGGTACCAGAAGGGGAGTTGCCAGACTTCCAAGTTTCTGTCCAAAACTTAGTCTAACTATACGTTTACTAAATACAAAATTTGGGCAAGATAGCGTTGGGTATATTGGTGTTATTACACGATTTCTAAGGTAGGCGGGATGGTACATTTGTATGGCAGGTACCAGAAGGGGAGTTGCCAGACTTCCAAGTTTTTGTCCAAAACTTTGTCTAACTATACGTTTACTAACTACACAATTTGGGCAAAATCGCGTTGGGTGTATTGGTGTTATTACACGATTTCTAAGGTAGGCGGGATGGTACATTTGTATGGCAGGTACCAGAAGGGGAGTTGCCAGACTTCCAAGTTTTGTCCAAAACTTAGTCTAACTATACGTTTACTAACTACAAAATTTGGGCAAGATGTTGTTGGGTGTATTGGTGTTATTACACGATTTCTAAGGTAGGCAGGATGGTACATTTGTATGGCAGGTACCAGACTTCCAAGTTTTTGTCCAAAACATAGTGCGGTTATACCTTTAGTAAATACGGAATTTGGGAAGATCGCGTGAGTCATGTTGATAGTATTACACGGTTTATAGGGGGCGGGATGACACATTTGTATGGGAGCTACCAGAAGGGGAGTTGCCAGACTTCCAAGTTTTTGTCCAAAACTTAGTCGAACTATACGTTTACTAAATACAAAATTTGGGCAAGATAGCGTTGGGTATATTGGTGTTATTACACGATTTCTAAGGTAGGCAGGATGGTACATTTGTGTGGCAGGTACCAGAAGGGGAGTTGCCAGACTTCCACGTTTTTGTCCAAAACTTAGTCTAACTATACGTTTACTAACTACAAAATTTGGGCAATATCGCGTTGGGTATATTGGTGTTATTACACGATTTCTAAGGTAGGCAGGATGGTACATTTGTGTGGCAGGTACCAGAAGGGGAGTTGCCAGACTTCCAAGTTTTTGTCCAAAAGTTTGTCTAACTATACGTTTACTAAATACAAAATTTGGGCAAGATTGCGTTGGGTGTATTGGTGTTATTACACGATTTCTAAGGTAGGCAGGATGGTACATTTGTGTGGCAGGTACCAGAAGGGGAGTTGCCAGACTTCCACGTTTTTGTCCAAATCTTAGTCTAACTATACGTTTACTAACTACAAAATTTGGGCAAGATGTAGTTGAGTATATTGGTGTTATTACACGATTTCTAAGGTAGGCGGGATGGTATATTTGTATGGCAGGTACCAGAAGGGGAGTTGCCAGACTTCCAAGTTTTTGTCCGAAAGTTAGTCTACATTTGTATGGCAGGTATCAGAAGGGGAGTGGACAGACTTCCAAGTTTTTGTCCAAGATTTAGTCTAACTATACGTATACTAAATACAAAATTTGGGCAAGATGTCGTTGGGTATATTGGTGTTATTACACGATTTCTAAGGTAGGCGGGATGGTATATTTGTATGGCAGGTACCAGAAGGGGAGTTGCCAGACTTCCAAGTTTTTGTCCTAAAGTTAGTCTAACTATACGTTTACTAAATACAAAATTTGGGCAAGATGTTGTTGAGTGTATTGGTGTTATTACACGATTTCTAAGGTAGGCAGGATGGTACATTTGTATGGCAGGTACCAGACTTCCAAGTTTTTGTCCAAAACATAGTGCGGTTATACCTTTAGTAAATTCGGAATTTGGGGAAGATCGCGTGAGTCATGTTGATAGTAGTACACGGTTTATAGGGGGCGGGATGGTACATTTGTATGGGAGGAACCAGAAGGGGAGTTGCCAGACTTCCAAGTTTCTGTCCAAAACTTAGTCTAACTATACGTTTACTAAATACAAAATTTGGGCAAGATAGCTTTGGGTATATTGGTGTTATTACACGATTTCTAAGGTAGGCGGGATGGTACATTTGTATGGCAGGTACCAGCAGGGGAGTGGACAGACTTCCAAGTTTTTGTCCAAAACTTTGTCTAACTATACGTTTACTAAATACAAAATTTGGGCAAGATGTCGTTGAGTATATTGGTGTTATTACACGATTTCTAAGGTAGGCGGGATGGTACATTTGTATGGCAGGTACCAGAAGGGGAGTCGCCAGACTTCCAAGTTTTTGTCCAAAACTTAGTCGAACTATACGTTTACTAAATACAAAATTTGGGCAAGATCGCGTTGGGTGTATTGGTGTTATTACACGATTTCTAAGGTAGGCAGGATGGTACATTTGTGTGGCAGGTACCAGAAGGGGAGTTGCCAGACTTCCACGTTTTTGTCCAAAACTTAGTCTAACTATACGTTTACTAACTACAAAATTTGGGCAAGATGTCGTTGAGTATATTGGTGTTATTACACGATTTCTAAGGTAGGCGGGATGGTACATGTGTATGGCAGGTACCAGAAGGGGAGTGGACAGACTTCCAAGTTTTTGTCCAAGATTTAGTCTAACTATACGTTTACTAACTACAAAATTTGGGAAAGATCGCGTTGGGTATATTGGAGTTATTACACGATTTCTAAGGTAGGCGGGATGGTATATTTGTATGGCAGGTACCAGAACGGGAGTTGCCAGACTTCCAAGTTTTTGTCCGAAAGTTAGTCTAACTATACGTTTACTAAATGCAAAATTTGGGCAAGATGTTGTTGGGTGTATTGGTGTTATTACACGATTTCTAAGGTAGGCAGGATGGTACATTTGTATGGCAGGTACCAGACTTCCAAGTTTTTGTCCAAAACATAGTGCGGTTATACCTTTAGTAAATTCGGAATTTGGGGAAGATCGCGTGAGTCATGTTGATAGTAGTACACGGTTTATAGGGGGCGGGATGGTACATTTGTATGGGAGGTACCAGAAGGGGAGTTGCCAGACTTCCAAGTTTCTGTCCAAAACTTAGTCTAACTATACGTTTACTAAATACAAAATTTGGGCAAGATAGCGTTGGGTATATTGGTGTTATTACACGATTTCTAAGGTAGGCGGGATGGTACATTTGTATGGCAGGTACCAGAAGGGGAGTTGCCAGACTTCCAAGTTTTTGTCCAAAACTTTGTCTAACTATACGTTTACTAACTACAAAATTTGGGCAAAATCGCGTTGGGTGTATTGGTGTTATTACACGATTTCTAAGGTAGGCGGGATGGTACATTTGTATGGCAGGTACCAGAAGGGGAGTTGCCAGACTTCCAAGTTTTGTCCAAAACTTAGTCTAACTATACGTTTACTAACTACAAAATTTGGGCAAGATGTCGTTGGGTATATTGGTGTTATTACACGATTTCTAAGGTAGGCGGGATGGTATATTTGTATGGCAGGTACCAGAAGGGGAGTTGCCAGACTTCCAAGTTTTGTCCAAAACTTAGTCTAACTATACGTTTACTAAATACAAAATTTGGGCAAGATGTCGTTGGGTATGTTGGTGTTATTACACGATTTCTAAGGTAGGCGGGATGGTATATTTGTATGGCAGGTACCAGAAGGGGAGTTGCCAGACTTCCAAGTTTTTGTCCGAAAGTTAGTCTAACTATACGTTTACTAAATACAAAATTTGGGCAAGATGTTGTTGGGTGTATTGGTGTTATTACACGATTTCTAAGGTAGGCAGGATGGTACATTTGTGTGGCAGGTACCAGAAGGGGAGTTGCCAGACTTCCAAGTTTTTGTCCAAAACTTAGTGCGGTTATACCTTTAGTAAATACGGAATTTGGGGAAGATCGCGTGAGTCATGTTGATAGTATTACACGGTTTATAGGGGGCGGGATGGTATATTTGTATGGCAGGTACCAGAAGGGGAGTTGCCAGACTTCCAAGTTTTTGTCCGAAAGTTAGTCTAACTATACGTTTACTAACTACAAAATTTGGGCAAGATGTCGTTGAGTATATTGGTGTTATTACACGATTTCTAAGGTAGGCGGGATGGTATATTTGTATGGCAGGTACCAGAAGGGGAGTTGCCAGACTTCCAAGTTTTCGTCCAAAACTTGGTGCGGTTATACCTTTAGTAAATACGGAATTTGGGGAAGATCGCGTGAGTCATGTTGATAGTATTACACGGTTTATAGGGGGCGGGATGGTACATTTGTATGGGAGGTACCAGAAGGGGAGTTGCCAGACTTCCAAGTTTTTGTCCAAAACTTAGTCTAACTATACGTTTACTAAATACAAAATTTGGGCAAGATAGCGTTGGGTATATTGGTGTTATTACACGATTTCTAAGGTAGGCAGGATGGTACATTTGTGTGGCAGGTACCAGAATGGGAGTTGCCAGACTTCCACGTTTTTGTCCAAAACTTAGTCTAACTATACCTTTACTAACTACAAAATTTGGGCAAGATGTCGTTGAGTATATTGGTGTTATTACACGATTTCTGAGGTAGGCGGGATGGTATATTTGTATGGCAGGTACCAGAAGGAGAGTTGCCAGACTTCCAAGTTTTTGTCCGAAAGTTAGTCTAACTATACGTTTACTAACTACAAAATTTGGGCAAGATGTCGTTGAGTATATTGGTGTTATTACACGATTTCTAAGGTAGGCGGGATGGTATATTTGTATGGCAGGTACCAGAAGGAGAGTTGCCAGACTTCCAAGTTTTTGTCCAAGATTTAGTCTAACTATACGTATACTAAATACAAAATTTGGGCAAGATGTCGTTGGGTATATTGGTGTTATTACACGATTTCTAAGGAAGACAGGATGGTACATTTGTATGGCAGGTACCAGAAGGGGAGTGGACAGACTTCCAAGTTTTTGTCTAAGATTTAGTCTAACTATACGTATACTAAATACAAAATTTGGGCAAGATGTCGTTGGGTGTATTGGTGTTATTACACGATTTCTAAGGTAGGCAGGATGGTACATTTGTATGGCAGGTACCAGAGGGGGAGTTGCCAGACTTCCAAGTTTTTGTCCAAAAGTTAGTCTAACTATACGTTTACTAACTACAAAATGTGGACAAGATGGCGTTGGGTATATTGGTGTTATTACACGATTTCTAAGGTAGGCGGGATGGTACATTTGTATGGGAGGTACCAGAAGGGGAGTTGCCAGACTTCCAAGTTTTGTCCAAAACTTAGTCTAACTATACGTATACTATATACAAAATTTGGGCAAGATGTCGTTGGGTGTATTGGTGTTATTACACGATTTCTAAGGTAGGCAGGATGGTACATTTGTATGGCAGGTACCAGACTTCCAAGTTTTTGTCCAAAACATAGTGCGGTTATACCTTTAGTAAATTCGGAATTTGGGGAAGATCGCGTGAGTCATGTTGATAGTAGTACACGGTTTATAGGGGGCGGGATGGTACATTTGTATGGGAGGTACCAGAAGGGGAGTTGCCAGACTTCCAAGTTTCTGTCCAAAACTTAGTCTAACTATACGTTTACTAAATACAAAATTTGGGCAAGATAGCGTTGGGTATATTGGTGTTATTACACGATTTCTAAGGTAGGCGGGATGGTACATTTGTATGGCAGGTACCAGAAGGGGAGTTGCCAGACTTCCAAGTTTTTGTCCAAAACTTTGTCTAACTATACGTTTACTAACTACAAAATTTGGGCAAAATCGCGTTGGGTGTATTGGTGTTATTACACGATTTCTAAGGTAGGCGGGATGGTACATTTGTATGGCAGGTACCAGAAGGGGAGTTGCCAGACTTCCAAGTTTTGTCCAAAACTTAGTCTAACTATACGTTTACTAACTACAAAATTTGGGCAAGATGTCGTTGGGTATATTGGTGTTATTACACGATTTCTAAGGTAGGCAGGATGGTATATTTGTATGGCAGGTACCAGAAGGGGAGTTGCCAGACTTCCAAGTTTTTGTCCAAGATTTAGTCTAACTATACGTATACTAAATACAAAATTTGGGCAAGATGTGGTTGGGTATGTTGGTGTTATTACACGATTTCTAAGGTAGGCGGGATGGTATATTTGTATGGCAGGTACCAGAAGGGGAGTTGCCAGACTTCCAAGTTTTTGTCCGAAAGTTAGTCTAACTATACGTTTACTAAATACAAAATTTGGGCAAGATGTTGTTGGGTGTATTGGTGTTATTACACGATTTCTAAGGTAGGCAGGATGGTACATTTGTGTGGCAGGTACCAGAAGGGGAGTTGCCAGACTTCCAAGTTTTTGTCCAAAACTTAGTGCGGTTATACCTTTAGTAAATACGGAATTTGGGGAAGATCGCGTGAGTCATGTTGATAGTATTACACGGTTTATAGGGGGCGGGATGGTACATTTGTATGGGAGGTACCAGAAGGGGAGTTGCCAGACTTCCAAGTTTTTGTCCAAAACTTAGTCTAACTATACGTTTACTAAATACAAAATTTGGGCAAGATAGCGTTGGGTATATTGGTGTTATTACACGATTTCTAAGGTAGGCAGGATGGTACATTTGTGTGGCAGGTACCAGAATGGGAGTTGCCAGACTTCCACGTTTTTGTCCAAAACTTAGTCTAACTATACCTTTACTAACTAAAAAATTTGGGCAAGATGTCGTTGAGTATATTGGTGTTATTACACGATTTCTGAGGTAGGCGGGATGGTATATTTGTATGGCAGGTACCAGAAGGAGAGTTGCCAGACTTCCAAGTTTTTGTCCGAAAGTTAGTATAACTATACGTTTACTAACTACAAAATTTGGGCAAGATGTCGTTGAGTATATTGGTGTTATTACACGATTTCTAAGGTAGGCGGGATGGTATATTTGTATGGCAGGTACCAGAAGGAGAGTTGCCAGACTTCCAAGTTTTTGTCCAAGATTTAGTCTAACTATACGTATACTAAATACAAAATTTGGGCAAGATGTCGTTGGGTATATTGGTGTTATTACACGATTTCTAAGGAAGACAGGATGGTACATTTGTATGGCAGGTACCAGAAGGGGAGTGGACAGACTTCCAAGTTTTTGTCTAAGATTTAGTCTAACTATACGTATACTAAATACAAAATTTGGGCAAGATGTCGTTGGGTGTATTGGTGTTATTACACGATTTCTAAGGTAGGCAGGATGGTACATTTGTATGGCAGGTACCAGAGGGGGAGTTGCCAGACTTCCAAGTTTTTGTCCAAAAGTTAGTCTAACTATACGTTTACTAACTACAAAATGTGGGCAAGATGGCGTTGGGTATATTGGTGTTATTACACGATTTCTAAGGTAGGCGGGATGGTACATTTGTATGGGAGGTACCAGAAGGGGAGTTGCCAGACTTCCAAGTTTTGTCCAAAACTTAGTCTAACTATACGTATACTATATACAAAATTTGGGCAAGATGTCGTTGGGTGTATTGGTGTTATTACACGATTTCTAAGGTAGGCAGGATGGTACATTTGTATGGCAGGTATCAGAAGGGGAGTGGACAGACTTCCAAGTTTTTGTCCAAGATTTAGTCTAACTATACGTATACTAAATACAAAATTTGGGCAAGATGTCGTTGGGTATATTGGTGTTATTACACTATTTCTAAGGTAGGCGGGATGGTACATGTGTATGGCAGGTATCAGAAGGGGAGTGGACAGACTTCCAAGTTTTTGTCCAAGATTTAGTCTAACTATACGTATACTAAATACAAAATTTGGGCAAGATGTCGTTGGGTATATTGGTGTTATTACACGATTTCTAAGGAAGACAGGATGGTACATTTGTATGGCAGGTATCAGAAGGGGAGTGGACAGACTTCCAAGTTTTTGTCTAAGATTTAGTCTAACTATACGTATACTAAATACAAAATTTGGGCAAGATGTCGTTGGGTGTATTGGTGTTATTACACGATTTCTAAGGTAGGCAGGATGGTACATTTGTATGGCAGGTACCAGAGGGGGAGTTGCCAGACTTCCAAGTTTTTGTCCAAAAGTTAGTCTAACTATACGTTTACTAACTACAAAATGTGGGCAAGATGGCGTTGGGTATATTGGTGTTATTACACGATTTCTAAGGTAGGCGGGATGGTACATTTGTATGGGAGGTACCAGAAGGGGAGTTGCCAGACTTCCAAGTTTTGTCCAAAACTTAGTCTAACTATACGTATACTATATACAAAATTTGGGCAAGATGTCGTTGGGTATATTGGTGTTATTACACGATTTCTAAGGTAGGCAGGATGGTACATTTGTATGGCAGGTATCAGAAGGGGAGTGGACAGACTTCCAAGTTTTTGTCCAAGATTTAGTCTAACTATACGTATACTAAATACAAAATTTGGGCAAGATGTCGTTGGGTATATTGGTGTTATTACACTATTTCTAAGGTAGGCGGGATGGTACATGTGTATGGCAGGTACCAGAAGGGGAGTGGACAGACTTCCAAGTTTTTGTCCAAGATTTAGTCTAACTATACGTATACTAAATACAAAATTTGGGCAAGATGTCGTTGGGTATGTTGGTGTTATTACACGATTTCTAAGGTAGGCGGGATGGTATATTTGTATGGCAGGTACCAGAAGGGGAGTTGCCAGACTTCCAAGTTTTTGTCCGAAAGTTAGTCTAACTATACGTTTACTAAATACAAAATTTGGGCAAGATGTTGTTGGGTGTATTGGTGTTATTACACGATTTCTAAGGTAGGCAGGATGGTACATTTGTATGGGAGGTACCAGAAGGGGAGTTGCCAGACTTCCAAGTTTTGTCCAAAACTTAGTCTAACTATACGTATACTATATACAAAATTTGGGCAAGATGTCGTTGGGTGTATTGGTGTTATTACACGATTTCTAAGGTAGGCAGGATGGTACATTTGTATGGCAGGTATCAGAAGGGGAGTGGACAGACTTCCAAGTTTTTGTCCAAGATTTAGTCTAACTATACGTATACTAAATACAAAATTTGGGCAAGATGTCGTTGGGTATATTGGTGTTATTACAGTATTTCTAAGGTAGGCGGGATGGTACATGTGTATGGCAGGTATCAGAAGGGGAGTGGACAGACTTCCAAGTTTTTGTCCAAGATTTAGTCTAACTATACGTATACTAAATACAAAATTTGGGCAAGATGTCGTTGGGTATATTGGTGTTATTACACGATTTCTAAGGAAGACAGGATGGTACATTTGTATGGCAGGTATCAGAAGGGGAGTGGACAGACTTCCAAGTTTTTGTCTAAGATTTAGTCTAACTATACCTTTACTAACTACAAAATTTGGGCAAGATGTCGTTGAGTATATTGGTGTTATTACACGATTTCTGAGGTAGGCGGGATGGTATATTTGTATGGCAGGTACCAGAAGGAGAGTTGCCAGACTTCCAAGTTTTTGTCCGAAAGTTAGTCTAACTATACGTTTACTAACTACAAAATTTGGGCAAGATGTCGTTGAGTATATTGGTGTTATTACACGATTTCTAAGGTAGGCGGGATGGTATATTTGTATGGCAGGTACCAGAAGGAGAGTTGCCAGACTTCCAAGTTTTTGTCCAAGATTTAGTCTAACTATACGTATACTAAATACAAAATTTGGGCAAGATGTCGTTGGGTATATTGGTGTTATTACACGATTTCTAAGGAAGACAGGATGGTACATTTGTATGGCAGGTACCAGAAGGGGAGTGGACAGACTTCCAAGTTTTTGTCTAAGATTTAGTCTAACTATACGTATACTAAATACAAAATTTGGGCAAGATGTGGTTGGGTATATTGGTGTTATTACACGATTTCTAAGGTAGGCGGGATGGTACATTTGTATGGCAGGTACCAGAAGGGGAGTTGCCAGACTTCCAAGTTTTTGTCCAAAACTTTGTCTAACTATACGTTTACTAACTACAAAATTTGGGCAAAATCGCGTTGGGTGTATTGGTGTTATTACACGATTTCTAAGGTAGGCGGGATGGTACATTTGTATGGCAGGTACCAGAAGGGGAGTTGCCAGACTTCCAAGTTTTGTCCAAAACTTAGTCTAACTATACGTTTACTAACTACAAAATTTGGGCAAGATGTCGTTGGGTATATTGGTGTTATTACACGATTTCTAAGGTAGGCAGGATGGTATATTTGTATGGCAGGTACCAGAAGGGGAGTTGCCAGACTTCCAAGTTTTTGTCCAAGATTTAGTCTAACTATACGTATACTAAATACAAAATTTGGGCAAGATGTGGTTGGGTATGTTGGTGTTATTACACGATTTCTAAGGTAGGCGGGATGGTATATTTGTATGGCAGGTACCAGAAGGGGAGTTGCCAGACTTCCAAGTTTTTGTCCGAAAGTTAGTCTAACTATACGTTTACTAAATACAAAATTTGGGCAAGATGTTGTTGGGTGTATTGGTGTTATTACACGATTTCTAAGGTAGGCAGGATGGTACATTTGTGTGGCAGGTACCAGAAGGGGAGTTGCCAGACTTCCAAGTTTTTGTCCAAAACTTAGTGCGGTTATACCTTTAGTAAATACGGAATTTGGGGAAGATCGCGTGAGTCATGTTGATAGTATTACACGGTTTATAGGGGGCGGGATGGTACATTTGTATGGGAGGTACCAGAAGGGGAGTTGCCAGACTTCCAAGTTTTTGTCCAAAACTTAGTCTAACTATACGTTTACTAAATACAAAATTTGGGCAAGATAGCTTTGGGTATATTGGTGTTATTACACGATTTCTAAGGTAGGCAGGATGGTACATTTGTGTGGCAGGTACCAGAATGGGAGTTGCCAGACTTCCACGTTTTTGTCCAAAACTTAGTCTAACTATACCTTTACTAACTAAAAAATTTGGGCAAGATGTCGTTGAGTATATTGGTGTTATTACACGATTTCTGAGGTAGGCGGGATGGTATATTTGTATGGCAGGTACCAGAAGGAGAGTTGCCAGACTTCCAAGTTTTTGTCCGAAAGTTAGTATAACTATACGTTTACTAACTACAAAATTTGGGCAAGATGTCGTTGAGTATATTGGTGTTATTACACGATTTCTAAGGTAGGCGGGATGGTATATTTGTATGGCAGGTACCAGAAGGAGAGTTGCCAGACTTCCAAGTTTTTGTCCAAGATTTAGTCTAACTATACGTATACTAAATACAAAATTTGGGCAAGATGTCGTTGGGTATATTGGTGTTATTACACGATTTCTAAGGAAGACAGGATGGTACATTTGTATGGCAGGTACCAGAAGGGGAGTGGACAGACTTCCAAGTTTTTGTCTAAGATTTAGTCTAACTATACGTATACTAAATACAAAATTTGGGCAAGATGTCGTTGGGTGTATTGGTGTTATTACACGATTTCTAAGGTAGGCAGGATGGTACATTTGTATGGCAGGTACCAGAGGGGGAGTTGCCAGACTTCCAAGTTTTTGTCCAAAAGTTAGTCTAACTATACGTTTACTAACTACAAAATGTGGGCAAGATGGCGTTGGGTATATTGGTGTTATTACACGATTTCTAAGGTAGGCGGGATGGTACATTTGTATGGGAGGTACCAGAAGGGGAGTTGCCAGACTTCCAAGTTTTGTCCAAAACTTAGTCTAACTATACGTATACTATATACAAAATTTGGGCAAGATGTCGTTGGGTGTATTGGTGTTATTACACGATTTCTAAGGTAGGCAGGATGGTACATTTGTATGGCAGGTATCAGAAGGGGAGTGGACAGACTTCCAAGTTTTTGTCCAAGATTTAGTCTAACTATACGTATACTAAATACAAAATTTGGGCAAGATGTCGTTGGGTATATTGGTGTTATTACACTATTTCTAAGGTAGGCGGGATGGTACATGTGTATGGCAGGTATCAGAAGGGGAGTGGACAGACTTCCAAGTTTTTGTCCAAGATTTAGTCTAACTATACGTATACTAAATACAAAATTTGGGCAAGATGTCGTTGGGTATATTGGTGTTATTACACGATTTCTAAGGAAGACAGGATGGTACATTTGTATGGCAGGTATCAGAAGGGGAGTGGACAGACTTCCAAGTTTTTGTCTAAGATTTAGTCTAACTATACGTATACTAAATACAAAATTTGGGCAAGATGTCGTTGGGTGTATTGGTGTTATTACACGATTTCTAAGGTAGGCAGGATGGTACATTTGTATGGCAGGTACCAGAGGGGGAGTTGCCAGACTTCCAAGTTTTTGTCCAAAAGTTAGTCTAACTATACGTTTACTAACTACAAAATGTGGGCAAGATGGCGTTGGGTATATTGGTGTTATTACACGATTTCTAAGGTAGGCGGGATGGTACATTTGTATGGGAGGTACCAGAAGGGGAGTTGCCAGACTTCCAAGTTTTGTCCAAAACTTAGTCTAACTATACGTATACTATATACAAAATTTGGGCAAGATGTCGTTGGGTATATTGGTGTTATTACACGATTTCTAAGGTAGGCAGGATGGTACATTTGTATGGCAGGTATCAGAAGGGGAGTGGACAGACTTCCAAGTTTTTGTCCAAGATTTAGTCTAACTATACGTATACTAAATACAAAATTTGGGCAAGATGTCGTTGGGTATATTGGTGTTATTACACTATTTCTAAGGTAGGCGGGATGGTACATGTGTATGGCAGGTACCAGAAGGGGAGTGGACAGACTTCCAAGTTTTTGTCCAAGATTTAGTCTAACTATACGTATACTAAATACAAAATTTGGGCAAGATGTCGTTGGGTATGTTGGTGTTATTACACGATTTCTAAGGTAGGCGGGATGGTATATTTGTATGGCAGGTACCAGAAGGGGAGTTGCCAGACTTCCAAGTTTTTGTCCGAAAGTTAGTCTAACTATACGTTTACTAAATACAAAATTTGGGCAAGATGTTGTTGGGTGTATTGGTGTTATTACACGATTTCTAAGGTAGGCAGGATGGTACATTTGTATGGGAGGTACCAGAAGGGGAGTTGCCAGACTTCCAAGTTTTGTCCAAAACTTAGTCTAACTATACGTATACTATATACAAAATTTGGGCAAGATGTCGTTGGGTGTATTGGTGTTATTACACGATTTCTAAGGTAGGCAGGATGGTACATTTGTATGGCAGGTATCAGAAGGGGAGTGGACAGACTTCCAAGTTTTTGTCCAAGATTTAGTCTAACTATACGTATACTAAATACAAAATTTGGGCAAGATGTCGTTGGGTATATTGGTGTTATTACAGTATTTCTAAGGTAGGCGGGATGGTACATGTGTATGGCAGGTATCAGAAGGGGAGTGGACAGACTTCCAAGTTTTTGTCCAAGATTTAGTCTAACTATACGTATACTAAATACAAAATTTGGGCAAGATGTCGTTGGGTATATTGGTGTTATTACACGATTTCTAAGGAAGACAGGATGGTACATTTGTATGGCAGGTATCAGAAGGGGAGTGGACAGACTTCCAAGTTTTTGTCTAAGATTTAGTCTAACTATACCTTTACTAACTACAAAATTTGGGCAAGATGTCGTTGAGTATATTGGTGTTATTACACGATTTCTGAGGTAGGCGGGATGGTATATTTGTATGGCAGGTACCAGAAGGAGAGTTGCCAGACTTCCAAGTTTTTGTCCGAAAGTTAGTCTAACTATACGTTTACTAACTACAAAATTTGGGCAAGATGTCGTTGAGTATATTGGTGTTATTACACGATTTCTAAGGTAGGCGGGATGGTATATTTGTATGGCAGGTACCAGAAGGAGAGTTGCCAGACTTCCAAGTTTTTGTCCAAGATTTAGTCTAACTATACGTATACTAAATACAAAATTTGGGCAAGATGTCGTTGGGTGTATTGGTGTTATTACACGATTTCTAAGGTAGGCGGGATGGTACATTTGTATGGGAGGTACCAGAAGGGGAGTTGCCAGACTTCCAAGTTTTGTCCAAAACTTAGTCTAACTATACGTATACTATATACAAAATTTGGGCAAGATGTCGTTGGGTATATTGGTGTTATTACACGATTTCTAAGGTAGGCAGGATGGTACATTTGTATGGCAGGTATCAGAAGGGGAGTGGACAGACTTCCAAGTTTTTGTCCAAGATTTAGTCTAACTATACGTATACTAAATACAAAATTTGGGCAAGATGTCGTTGGGTATATTGGTGTTATTACACTATTTCTAAGGTAGGCGGGATGGTACATGTGTATGGCAGGTACCAGAAGGGGAGTGGACAGACTTCCAAGTTTTTGTCCAAGATTTAGTCTAACTATACGTATACTAAATACAAAATTTGGGCAAGATGTCGTTGGGTATGTTGGTGTTATTACACGATTTCTAAGGTAGGCGGGATGGTATATTTGTATGGCAGGTACCAGAAGGGGAGTTGCCAGACTTCCAAGTTTTTGTCCGAAAGTTAGTCTAACTATACGTTTACTAAATACAAAATTTGGGCAAGATGTTGTTGGGTGTATTGGTGTTATTACACGATTTCTAAGCTAGGCAGGATGGTACATTTGTGTGGCAGGTACCAGAAGGGGAGTTGCCAGACTTCCAAGTTTTTGTCCAAAACTTAGTGCGGTTATACCTTTAGTAAATACGGAATTTGGGGAAGATCGCGTGAGTCATGTTGATAGTATTACACGGTTTATAGGGGGCGGGATGGTACATTTGTATGGGAGGTACCAGAAGGGGAGTTGCCAGACTTCCAAGTTTTTGTCCAAAACTTAGTCTAACTATACGTTTACTAAATACAAAATTTGGGCAAGATAGCGTTGGGTATATTGGTGTTATTACACGATTTCTAAGGTAGGCAGGATGGTACATTTGTGTGGCAGGTACCAGAATGGGAGTTGCCAGACTTCCACGTTTTTGTCCAAAACTTAGTCTAACTATACCTTTACTAACTACAAAATTTGGGCAAGATGTCGTTGAGAATATTGGTGTTATTACACGATTTCTGAGGTAGGCGGGATGGTATATTTGTATGGCAGGTACCAGAAGGAGAGTTGCCAGACTTCCAAGTTTTTGTCCGAAAGTTAGTCTAACTATACGTTTACTAACTACAAAATTTGGGTAAGATGTCGATGAGTATATTGGTGTTATTACACGATTTCTAAGGTAGGCGGGATGGTATATTTGTATGGCAGGTACCAGAAGGGGAGTGGACAGACTTCCAAGTTTTTGTCTAAGATTTAGTCTAACTATACGTTTACTAACTACAAAATGTGGGCAAGATGGCGTTGGGTATATTGGTGTTATTACACGATTTCTAAGGTAGGCAGGATGGTACATTTGTATGGCAGGTACCAGAGGGGGAGTTGCCAGACTTCCAAGTTTTGTCCAAAACTTAGTCTAACTATACGTATACTATATACAAAATTTGGGCAAGATGTCGTTGGGTGTATTGGTGTTATTACACGATTTCTAAGGTAGGCAGGATGGTACATTTGTATGGCAGGTATCAGAAGGGGAGTGGACAGACTTCCAAGTTTTTGTCCAAGATTTAGTCTAACTATACCTTTACTAACTACAAAATTTGGGCAAGATGTCGTTGAGAATATTGGTGTTATTACACGATTTCTGAGGTAGGCGGGATGGTATATTTGTATGGCAGGTACCAGAGGGGGAGTTGCCAGACTTCCAAGTTTTTGTCCAAAAGTTAGTCTAACTATACGTTTACTAACTACAAAATGTGGGCAAGATGGCGTTGGGTATATTGGTGTTATTACACGATTTCTAAGGTAGGCGGGATGGTACATTTGTATGGGAGGTACCAGAAGGGGAGTTGCCAGACTTCCAAGTTTTGTCCAAAACTTAGTCTAACTATACGTATACTATATACAAAATTTGGGCAAGATGTCGTTGGGTGTATTGGTGTTATTACACGATTTCTAAGGTAGGCAGGATGGTACATTTGTATGGCAGGTATCAGAAGGGGAGTGGACAGACTTCCAAGTTTTTGTCCAAGATTTAGTCTAACTATACGTATACTAAATACAAAATTTGGGCAAGATGTCGTTGGGTATATTGGTGTTATTACACTATTTCTAAGGTAGGCGGGATGGTACATGTGTATGGCAGGTATCAGAAGGGGAGTGGACAGACTTCCAAGTTTTTGTCCAAGATTTAGTCTAACTATACGTATACTAAATACAAAATTTGGGCAAGATGTCGTTGGGTATATTGGTGTTATTACACGATTTCTAAGGAAGACAGGATGGTACATTTGTATGGCAGGTACCAGAAGGGGAGTGGACAGACTTCCAAGTTTTTGTCTAAAAATTAGTCTAACTATACCTTTACTAACTACAAAATTTGGGCAAGATGTCGTTGAGTATATTGGTGTTATTACACGATTTCTGAGGTAGGCGGGATGGTATATTTGTATGGCAGGTACCAGAAGGAGAGTTGCCAGACTTCCAAGTTTTTGTCCGAAAGTTAGTCTAACTATACGTTTACTAACTACAAAATTTGGGCAAGATGTCGTTGAGTATATTGGTGTTATTACACGATTTCTAAGGTAGGCGGGATGGTACATTTGTATGGCAGGTATCAGAAGGGGAGTGGACAGACTTCCAAGTTTTTGTCCAAGATTTAGTCTAACTATACGTATACTAAATACAAAATTTGGGCAAGATGTCGTTGGGTATATTGGTGTTATTACACGATTTCTAAGGAAGACAGGATGGTACATTTGTATGGCAGGTACCAGAAGGGGAGTGGACAGACTTCCAAGTTTTTGTCTAAGATTTAGTCTAACTATACGTATACTAAATACAAAATTTGGGCAAGATGTCGTTGGGTATGTTGGTGTTATTACACGATTTCTAAGGTAGGCGGGATGGTATATTTGTATGGCAGGTACCAGAAGGGGAGTTGCCAGACTTCCAAGTTTTTGTCCGAAAGTTAGTCTAACTATACGTTTACTAAATACAAAATTTGGGCAAGATGTTGTTGGGTGTATTGGTGTTATTACACGATTTCTAAGGTAGGCAGGATGGTACATTTGTGTGGCAGGTACCAGAAGGGGAGTTGCCAGACTTCCAAGTTTTTGTCCAAAACTTAGTCTAACTATACGTTTACTAAATACAAAATTTGGGCAAGATAGCGTTGGGTATATTGGTGTTATTACACGATTTCTAAGGTAGGCAGGATGGTACATTTGTGTGGCAGGTACCAGAATGGGAGTTGCCAGACTTCCACGTTTTTGTCCAAAACTTAGTCTAACTATACCTTTACTAACTACAAAATTTGGGCAAGATGTCGTTGAGAATATTGGTGTTATTACACGATTTCTGAGGTAGGCGGGATGGTATATTTGTATGGCAGGTACCAGAAGGAGAGTTGCCAGACTTCCAAGTTTTTGTCCGAAAGTTAGTCTAACTATACGTTTACTAACTACAAAATTTGGGCAAGATGTCGATGAGTATATTGGTGTTATTACACGATTTCTAAGGTAGGCGGGATGGTATATTTGTATGGCAGGTACCAGAAGGAAAGTCGCCAGACTTCCAAGTTTTTGTCCAAGATTTAGTCTAACTATACGTATACTAAATACAAAATTTGGGCAAGATGTCGTTGGGTATATTGGTGTTATTACACGATTTCTAAGGAAGACAGGATGGTACATTTGTATGGCAGGTACCAGAAGGGGAGTGGACAGACTTCCAAGTTTTTGTCTAAGATTTAGTCTAACTATACGTTTACTAACTACAAAATGTGGGCAAGATGGCGTTGGGTATATTGGTGTTATTACACGATTTCTAAGGTATGCAGGATGGTACATTTGTATGGCAGGTACCAGAGGGGGAGTTGCCAGACTTCCAAGTTTTGTCCAAAACTTAGTCTAACTATACGTATACTATATACAAAATTTGGGCAAGATGTCGTTGGGTATATTGGTGTTATTACACGATTTCTAAGGTAGGCAGGATGGTACATTTGTATGGCAGGTATCAGAAGGGGAGTGGACAGACTTCCAAGTTTTTGTCCAAGATTTAGTCTAACTATACGTATACTAAATACAAAATTTGGGCAAGATGTCGTTGGGTATATTGGTGTTATTACACTATTTCTAAGGTAGGCGGGATGGTACATGTGTATGGCAGGTACCAGAAGGGGAGTGGACAGACTTCCAAGTTTTTGTCCAAGATTTAGTCTAACTATACGTATACTAAATACAAAATTTGGGCAAGATGTCGTTGGGTATGTTGGTGTTATTACACGATTTCTAAGGTAGGCGGGATGGTATATTTGTATGGCAGGTACCAGAAGGGGAGTTGCCAGACTTCCAAGTTTTTGTCCAAAACTTAGTGCGGTTATACCTTTAGTAAATACGGAATTTGGGGAAGATCGCGTGAGTCATGTTGATAGTATTACACGGTTTATAGGGGGCGGGATGGTACATTTGTATGGGAGGTACCAGAAGGGGAGTTGCCAGACTTCCAAGTTTTTGTCCAAAACTTAGTCTAACTATACGTTTACTAAATACAAAATTTGGGAAAGATAGCGTTGGGTATATTGGTGTTATTACACGATTTCTAAGGTAGGCAGGATGGTACATTTGTGTGGCAGGTACCAGAAGGGGAATGGACAGACTTCCAAGTTTTTGTCCAAGATTTAGTCTAACTATACGTTTACTAAATGCAAAATTTGGGCAAGATGTTGTTGGGTGTATTGGTGTTATTACACGATTTCTAAGGTAGGCAGGATGGTACATTTGTGTGGCAGGTACCAGAATGGGAGTTGCCAGACTTCCACGTTTTTGTCCAAAACTTAGTCTAACTATACCTTTACTAACTACAAAATTTGGGCAAGATGTCGTTGAGTATATTGGTGTTATTACACGATTTCTGAGGTAGGCGGGATGGTATATTTGTATGGCAGGTACCAGAAGGAGAGTTGTCAGACTTCCAAGTTTTTGTCCAAAACTTAGTCTAACTATACGTTTACTAAATACAAAATTTGGGCAAGATAGCGTTGGGTATATTGGTGTTATTACACGATTTCTAAGGTAGGCAGGATGGTACATTTGTGTGGCAGGTACCAGAATGGGAGTTGCCAGACTTCCACGTTTTTGTCCAAAACTTAGTCTAACTATACCTTTACTAACTACAAAATTTGGGCAAGATGTCGTTGAGTATATTGGTGTTATTACACGATTTCTGAGGTAGGCGGGATGGTATATTTGTATGGCAGGTACCAGAAGGAGAGTTGCCAGACTTCCAAGTTTTTGTCCGAAAGTTAGTCTAACTATACGTTTACTAACTACAAAATTTGGGCAAGATGTCGATGAGTATATTGGTGTTATTACACGATTTCTAAGGTAGGCGGGATGGTATATTTGTATGGCAGGTACCAGAAGGGGAGTTGCCAGACTTCCAAGTTTTTGTCCGAAAGTTAGTCTAACTATACGTTTACTAAATACAAAATTTGGGCAAGATGTTGTTGGGTGTATTGGTGTTATTACACGATTTCTAAGGTAGGCAGGATGGTACATTTGTGTGGCAGGTACCAGAAGGGGAGTTGCCAGACTTCCAAGTTTTTGTCCAAAACTTAGTGCGGTTATACCTTTAGTAAATACGGAATTTGGGGAAGATCGCGTGAGTCATGTTGATAGTATTACACGGTTTATAGGGGCGGGATGGTACATTTGTATGGGAGGTACCAGAAGGGGAGTTGCCAGACTTCCAAGTTTTTGTCCAAGATTTAGTCTAACTATACGTATACTAAATACAAAATTTGGGCAAGATGTCGTTGGGTATATTGGTGTTATTACACGATTTCTAAGGAAGACAGGATGGTACATTTGTGTGGCAGGTACCAGAATGGGAGTTGCCAGACTTCCACGTTTTTGTCCAAAACTTAGTCTAACTATACCTTTACTAACTACAAAATTTGGGCAAGATGTTGTTGGGTGTATTGGTGTTATTACACGATTTCTAAGGTAGGCAGGATGGTACATTTGTGTGGCAGGTACCAGAAGGGGAGTTGCCAGACTTCCAAGTTTTTGTCCAAAACTTAGTGCGGTTATACCTTTAGTAAATACGGAATTTGGGGAAGATCGCGTGAGTCATGTTGATAGTATTACACGGTTTATAGGGGGCGGGATGGTACATTTGTATGGGAGGTACCAGAAGGGGAGTTGCCAGACTTCCAAGTTTTTGTCCAAAACTTAGTCTAACTATACGTTTACTAAATACAAAATTTGGGCAAGATAGCGTTGGGTATATTGGTGTTATTACACGATTTCTAAGGTAGGCAGGATGGTACATTTGTGTGGCAGGTACCATAATGGGAGTTGCCAGACTTCCACGTTTTTGTCCAAAACTTAGTCTAACTATACCTTTACTAACTACAAAATTTGGGCAAGATGTCGTTGAGTATATTGGTGTTATTACACGATTTCTGAGGTAGGCGGGATGATATATTTGTATGGCAGGTACCAGAAGGAGAGTTGCCAGACTTCCAAGTTTTTGTCCGAAAGTTAGTCTAACTATACGTTTACTAACTACAAAATTTGGGCAAGATGTCGATGAGTATATTGGTGTTATTACACGATTTCTAAGGTAGGCGGGATGGTATATTTGTATGGCAGGTACCAGAAGGAAAGTCGCCAGACTTCCAAGTTTTTGTCCAAGATTTAGTCTAACTATACGTATACTAAATACAAAATTTGGGCAAGATGTCGTTGGGTATATTGGTGTTATTACACGATTTCTAAGGAAGACAGGATGGTACATTTGTATGGCAGGTACCAGAAGGGGAGTGGACAGACTTCCAAGTTTTTGTCTAAGATTTAGTCTAACTATACGTTTACTAACTACAAAATGTGGGCAAGATGGCGTTGGGTATATTGGTGTTATTACACGATTTCTAAGGTAGGCAGGATGGTACATTTGTATGGCAGGTACCAGAGGGGGAGTTGCCAGACTTCCAAGTTTTGTCCAAAACTTAGTCTAACTATACGTATACTATATACAAAATTTGGGCAAGATGTCGTTGGGTATATTGGTGTTATTACACGATTTCTAAGGTAGGCAGGATGGTACATTTGTATGGCAGGTATCAGAAGGGGAGTGGACAGACTTCCAAGTTTTTGTCCAAGATTTAGTCTAACTATACGTATACTAAATACAAAATTTGGGCAAGATGTCGTTGGGTATATTGGTGTTATTACACTATTTCTAAGGTAGGCGGGATGGTACATGTGTATGGCAGGTACCAGAAGGGGAGTTGCCAGACTTCCAAGTTTTTGTCCAAAAGTTAGTCTAACTATACGTTTACTAACTACAAAATGTGGGCAAGATGGCGTTGGGTATATTGGTGTTATTACACGATTTCTAAGGTAGGCGGGATGGTACATTTGTGTGGCAGGTACCAGAATGGGAGTTGCCAGACTTCCACGTTTTTGTCCAACACTTAGTCTAACTATACCTTTACTAACTACAAAATTTGGGCAAGATGTCGTTGAGTATATTGGTGTTATTACACGATTTCTGAGGTAGGCGGGATGGTATATTTGTATGGCAGGTACCAGAAGGAGAGTTGCCAGACTTCCAAGTTTTTGTCCGAAAGTTAGTCTAACTATACGTTTACTAACTACAAAATTTGGGCAAGATGTCGATGAGTATATTGGTGTTATTACACGATTTCTAAGGTAGGCGGGATGGTATATTTGTATGGCAGGTACCAGAAGGAAAGTCGCCAGACTTCCAAGTTTTTGTCCAAGATTTAGTCTAACTATACGTATACTAAATACAAAATTTGGGCAAGATGTCGTTGGGTATATTGGTGTTATTACACGATTTCTAAGGAAGACAGGATGGTACATTTGTATGGCAGGTACCAGAAGGGGAGTGGACAGACTTCCAAGTTTTTGTCTAAGATTTAGTCTAACTATACGTTTACTAACTACAAAATGTGGGCAAGATGGCGTTGGGTATATTGGTGTTATTACACGATTTCTAAGGTAGGCAGGATGGTACATTTGTATGGCAGGTACCAGAGGGGGAGTTGCCAGACTTCCAAGTTTTGTCCAAAACTTAGTCTAACTATACGTATACTATATACAAAATTTGGGCAAGATGTCGTTGGGTATATTGGTGTTATTACACGATTTCTAAGGTAGGCAGGATGGTACATTTGTATGGCAGGTATCAGAAGGGGAGTGGACAGACTTCCAAGTTTTTGTCCAAGATTTAGTCTAACTATACGTATACTAAATACAAAATTTGGGCAAGATGTCGTTGGGTATATTGGTGTTATTACACTATTTCTAAGGTAGGCGGGATGGTACATGTGTATGGCAGGTACCAGAAGGGGAGTGGACAGACTTCCAAGTTTTTGTCCAAGATTTAGTCTAACTATACGTATACTAAATACAAAATTTGGGCAAGATGTCGTTGGGTATGTTGGTGTTATTACACGATTTCTAAGGTAGGCGGGATGGTATATTTGTATGGCAGGTACCAGAAGGGGAGTTGCCAGACTTCCAAGTTTTTGTCCAAAACTTAGTGCGGTTATACCTTTAGTAAATACGGAATTTGGGGAAGATCGCGTGAGTCATGTTGATAGTATTACACGGTTTATAGGGGGCGGGATGGTACATTTGTATGGGAGGTACCAGAAGGGGAGTTGCCAGACTTCCAAGTTTTTGTCCAAAACTTAGTCTAACTATACGTTTACTAAATACAAAATTTGGGCAAGATAGCGTTGGGTATATTGGTGTTATTACACGATTTCTAAGGTAGGCAGGATGGTACATTTGTGTGGCAGGTACCAGAAGGGGAGTGGACAGACTTCCAAGTTTTTGTCCAAGATTTAGTCTAACTATACGTTTACTAAATGCAAAATTTGGGTAAGATGTTGTTGGGTGTATTGGTGTTATTACACGATTTCTAAGGTAGGCAGGATGGTACATTTGTGTGGCAGGTACCAGAAGGGGAGTTGCCAGACTTCCAAGTTTTTGTCCAAAACTTAGTGCGGTTATACCTTTAGTAAATACGGAATTTGGGGAAGATCGCGTGAGTCATGTTGATAGTATTACACGGTTTATAGGGGGCGGGATGGTACATTTGTATGGGAGGTACCAGAAGGGGAGTTGCCAGACTTCGAAGTTTTTGTCCAAAACTTAGTCTAACTATACGTTTACTAAATACAAAATTTGGGCAAGATAGCGTTGGGTATATTGGTGTTATTACACGATTTCTAAGGTAGGCAGGATGGTACATTTGTGTGGCAGGTACCAGAATGGGAGTTGCCAGACTTCCACGTTTTTGTCCAAAACTTAGTCTAACTATACCTTTACTAACTACAAAATTTGGGCAAGATGTCGTTGAGTATATTGGTGTTATTACACGATTTCTGAGGTAGGCGGGATGGTATATTTGTATGGCAGGTACCAGAAGGAGAGTTGCCAGACTTCCAAGTTTTTGTCCGAAAGTTAGTCTAACTATACGTTTACTAACTACAAAATTTGGGCAAGATGTCGATGAGTATATTGGTGTTATTACACGATTTCTAAGGTAGGCGGGATGGTATATTTGTATGGCAGGTACCAGAAGGAAAGTCGCCAGACTTCCAAGTTTTTGTCCAAGATTTAGTCTAACTATACGTATACTAAATACAAAATTTGGGCAAGATGTCGTTGGGTATATTGGTGTTATTACACGATTTCTAAGGAAGACAGGATGGTACATTTGTATGGCAGGTACCAGAAGGGGAGTGGACAGACTTCCAAGTTTTTGTCTAAGATTTAGTCTAACTATACGTATACTAAATACAAAATTTGGGCAAGATGTCGTTGAGTATATTGGTGTTATTACACGATTTCTGAGGTAGGCGGGATGGTATATTTGTATGGCAGGTACCAGAGGGGGAGTTGCCAGACTTCCAAGTTTTTGTCCAAAAGTTAGTCTAACTATACGTTTACTAACTACAAAATGTGGGCAAGATGGCGTTGGGTATATTGGTGTTATTACACGATTTCTAAGGTAGGCGGGATGGTACATTTGTATGGGAGGTACCAGAAGGGGAGTTGCCAGACTTCCAAGTTTTGTCCAAAACTTAGTCTAACTATACGTATACTATATACAAAATTTGGGCAAGATGTCGTTGGGTATATTTTTGTTATTACACGATTTCTAAGGTAGGCAGGATGGTACATTTGTATGGCAGGTATCAGAAGGTGTCGTTGAGTATATTGGTGTTATTACACGATTTCTAAGGTAGGCGGGATGGTATATTTGTATGGCAGGTACCAGAAGGAGAGTTGCCAGACTTCCAAGTTTTTGTCCAAGATTTAGTCTAACTATACGTATACTAAATACAAAATTTGGGCAAGATGTCGTTGGGTGTATTGGTGTTATTACACGATTTCTAAGGTAGGCAGGATGGTACATTTGTATGGCAGGTACCAGAGGGGGAGTTGCCAGACTTCCAAGTTTTTGTCCAAAAGTTAGTCTAACTATACGTTTACTAACTACAAAATGTGGGCAAGATGGCGTTGGGTATATTGGTGTTATTACACTATTTCTAAGGTAGGCGGGATGGTACATGTGTATGGCAGGTACCAGAAGGGGAGTGGACAGACTTCCAAGTTTTTGTCCAAGATTTAGTCTAACTATACGTATACTAAATACAAAATTTGGGCAAGATGTCGTTGGGTATGTTGGTGTTATTACACGATTTCTAAGGTAGGCGGGACGGTATATTTGTATGGCAGGTACCAGAAGGGGAGTTGCCAGACTTCCAAGTTTTTGTCCGAAAGTTAGTGCGGTTATACCTTTAGTAAATACGGAATTTGGGGAAGATCGCGTAAGTCATGTTGATAGTATTACACGATTTCTAAGGTAGGCAGGATGGTACATTTGTATGGCAGGTATCAGAAGGGGAGTGGACAGACTTCCAAGTTTTTGTCCAAGATTTAGTCTAACTATACGTATACTAAATACAAAATTTGGGCAAGATGTCGTTGGGTATATTGGTGTTATTACACTATTTCTAAGGTAGGCGGGATGGTACATGTGTATGGCAGGTACCAGAAGGGGAGTGGACAGACTTCCAAGTTTTTGTCCAAGATTTAGTCTAACTATACGTATACCAAATACAAAATTTGGGCAAGATGTCGTTGGGTATGTTGGTGTTATTACACGATTTCTAAGGTAGGCGGGATGGTATATTTGTATGGCAGGTACCAGAAGGGGAGTTGCCAGACTTCCAAGTTTTTGTCCGAAAGTTAGTCTAACTATACGTTTACTAAATACAAAATTTGGGCAAGATGTCGTTGGGTATGTTGGTGTTATTACACGATTTCTAAGGTAGGCAGGATGGTACATTTGTGTGGCAGGTACCAGAAGGGGAGTTGCCAGACTTCCAAGTTTTTGTCCAAAACTTAGTGCGGTTATACCTTTAGTAAATACGGAATTTGGGGAAGATCGCGTGAGTCATGTTGATAGTATTACACGGTTTATAGGGGGCGGGATGGTACATTTGTATGGGAGGTACCAGAAGGGGAGTTGCCAGACTTCCAAGTTTTTGTCCAAAACTTAGTCTAACTATACGTTTACTAAATACAAAATTTGGGCAAGATAGCTTTGGGTATATTGGTGTTATTACACGATTTCTAAGGTAGGCAGGATGGTACATTTGTGTGGCAGGTACCAGAATGGGAGTTGCCAGACTTCCACGTTTTTGTCCAAAACTTAGTCTAACTATACCTTTACTAACTACAAAATTTGGGCAAGATGTCGTTGAGTATATTGGTGTTATTACACGATTTCTAAGGTAGGCGGGATGGTACATTTGTATGGGAGGTACCAGAAGGGGAGTTGCCAGACTTCCAAGTTTTGTCCAAAACTTAGTCTAACTATACGTATACTATATACAAAATTTGGGCAAGATGTCGTTGGGTATATTGGTGTTATTACACGATTTCTAAGGTAGGCAGGATGGTACATTTGTATGGCAGGTATCAGAAGGGGAGTGGACAGACTTCCAAGTTTTTGTCCAAGATTTAGTCTAACTATACGTATACTAAATACAAAATTTGGGCAAGATGTCGTTGGGTATATTGGTGTTTTTACACGATTTCTAAGGAAGACAGGATGGAACATTTGTATGGCAGGTATCAGAAGGGGAGTGGACAGACTTCCAAGTTTTTGTCCAAGATTTAGTCTAACTATACGTATACTAAATACAAAATTTGGGCAAGATGTCTTTGGGTATATTTTTGTTATTACACGATTTCTAAGGTAGGCAGGATGGTACATTTGTATGGCAGGTATCAGAAGGTGTCGTTGAGTATATTGGTGTTATTACACGATTTCTAAGGTAGGCGGGATGGTATATTTGTATGGCAGGTACCAGAAGGAGAGTTGCCAGACTTCCAAGTTTTTGTCCAAGATTTAGTCTAACTATACGTATACTAAATACAAAATTTGGGCAAGATGTCGTTGGGTGTATTGGTGTTATTACACGATTTCTAAGGTAGGCAGGATGGTACATTTGTATGGCAGGTACCAGAGGGGGAGTGGACAGACTTCCAAGTTTTTGTCTAAGATTTAGTCTAACTATACGTATACTAAATACAAAATTTGGGCAAGATGTCGTTGGGTGTATTGGTGTTATTACACGATTTCTAAGGTAGGCAGGATGGTACATTTGTATGGCAGGTACCAGAGGGGGAGTTGCCAGACTTCCAAGTTTTTGTCCAAAAGTTAGTCTAACTATACGTTTACTAACTACAAAATGTGGGCAAGATGGCGTTGGGTATATTGGTGTTATTACACGATTTCTAAGGTAGGCGGGATGGTACATTTGTATGGGAGGTACCAGAAGGGGAGTTGCCAGACTTCCAAGTTTTGTCCAAAACTTAGTCTAACTATACGTATACTATATACAAAATTTGGGCAAGATGTCGTTGGGTATATTGGTGTTATTACACTATTTCTAAGGTAGGCGGGATGGTACATGTGTATGGCAGGTACCAGAAGGGGAGTGGACAGACTTCCAAGTTTTTGTCCAAGATTTAGTCTAACTATACGTATACTAAATACAAAATTTGGGCAAGATGTCGTTGGGTATGTTGGTGTTATTACACGATTTCTAAGGTAGGCGGGATGGTATATTTGTATGGCAGGTACCAGAAGGGGAGTTGCCAGACTTCCAAGTTTTTGTCCGAAAGTTAGTGCGGTTATACCTTTAGTAAATACGGAATTTGGGGAAGATCGCGTAAGTCATGTTGATAGTATTACACGATTTCTAAGGTAGGCAGGATGGTACATTTGTATGGCAGGTATCAGAAGGGGAGTGGACAGACTTCCAAGTTTTTGTCCAAGATTTAGTCTAACTATACGTATACTAAATACAAAATTTGGGCAAGATGTCGTTGGGTATATTGGTGTTATTACACTATTTCTAAGGTAGGCGGGATGGTACATGTGTATGGCAGGTACCAGAAGGGGAGTGGACAGACTTCCAAGTTTTTGTCCAAGATTTAGTCTAACTATACGTTTACTAAATACAAAATTTGGGCAAGATAGCTTTGGGTATATTGGTGTTATTACACGATTTCTAAGGTAGGCAGGATGGTACATTTGTGTGGCAGGTACCAGAATGGGAGTTGCCAGACTTCCACGTTTTTGTCCAAAACTTAGTCTAACTATACCTTTACTAACTACAAAATTTGGGCAAGATGTCGTTGGGTATGTTGGTGTTATTACACGATTTCTAAGGTAGGCGGGATGGTATATTTGTATGGCAGGTACCAGAAGGGGAGTTGCCAGACTTCCAAGTTTTTGTCCGAAAGTTAGTGCGGTTATATCTTTAGTAAATACGGAATTTGGGGAAGATCGCGTAAGTCATGTTGATAGTATTACACGATTTCTAAGGTAGGCAGGATGGTACATTTGTATGGCAGGTATCAGAAGGGGAGTGGACAGACTTCCAAGTTTTTGTCCAAGATTTAGTCTAACTATACGTATACTAAATACAAAATTTGGGCAAGATGTCGTTGGGTATGTTGGTGTTATTACACGATTTCTAAGGTAGGCGGGATGGTATATTTGTATGGCAGGTACCAGAAGGGGAGTTGCCAGACTTCCAAGTTTTTGTCCGAAAGTTAGTCTAACTATACGTTTACTAAATACAAAATTTGGGCAAGATGTTGTTGGGTGTATTGGTGTTATTACACGATTTCTAAGGTAGGCAGGATGGTACATTTGTGTGGCAGGTACCAGAAGGGGAGTTGCCAGACTTCCAAGTTTTTGTCCAAAACTTAGTGCGGTTATACCTTTAGTAAATACGGAATTTGGGGAAGATCGCGTGAGTCATGTTGATAGTATTACACGGTTTATAGGGGGCGGGATGGTACATTTGTATGGGAGGTACCAGAAGGGGAGTTGCCAGACTTCCAAGTTTTTGTCCAAAACTTAGTCTAACTATACGTTTACTAAATACAAAATTTGGGCAAGATAGCTTTGGGTATATTGGTGTTATTACACGATTTCTAAGGTAGGCAGGATGGTACATTTGTGTGGCAGGTACCAGAATGGGAGTTGCCAGACTTCCACGTTTTTGTCCAAAACTTAGTCTAACTATACCTTTACTAACTACAAAATTTGGGCAAGATGTCGTTGAGTATATTGGTGTTATTACACGATTTCTAAGGTAGGCGGGATGGTATATTTGTATGGCAGGTACCAGAAGGAGAGTCGCCAGACTTCCAAGTTTTTGTCCAAGATTTAGTCTAACTATACGTATACTAAATACAAAATTTGGGCAAGATGTCGTTGGGTATATTGGTGTTATTACACTATTTCTAAGGAAGACAGGATGGTACATTTGTATGGCAGGTACCAGAAGGGGAGTGGACAGACTTCCAAGTTTTTGTCTAAGATTTAGCCTAACTATACGTATACTAAATACAAAATTTGGGCAAGATGTCGTTGGGTGTATTGGTGTTATTACACGATTTCTAAGGTAGGCAGGATGGTACATTTGTATGGCAGGTACCAGAGGGGGAGTTGCCAGACTTCCAAGTTTTTGTCCAAAAGTTAGTCTAACTATACGTTTACTAACTACAAAATGTGGGCAAGATGGCGTTGGGTATATTGGTGTTATTACACGATTTCTAAGGTAGGCGGGATGGTACATTTGTATGGGAGGTACCAGAAGGGGAGTTGCCAGACTTCCAAGTTTTGTCCAAAACTTAGTCTAACTATACGTATACTATATACAAAATTTGGGCAAGATGTCGTTGGGTATATTGGTGTTATTACACGATTTCTAAGGTAGGCAGGATGGTACATTTGTATGGCAGGTATCAGAAGGGGAGTGGACAGACTTCCAAGTTTTTGTCCAAGATTTAGTCTAACCATACGTTTACTAACTACAAAATTTGGCAAAGATCGCGTTGGGTATATTGGTGTTATTACACGATTTCTAAGGTAGGCAGTATGGTACATTTGTATGGCAGGTACCAGAAGGGGAGTGGACAGACTTCCAAGTTTTTGTCCAAGATTTAGTCTAACTATACGTATACTAAATACAAAATTTGGGCAAGATGTCGTTGGGTATATTGGTGTTATTATACGATTTCTAAGGTAGGCGGGATGGTATATTTGTATGGCAGGTACCAGAAGGGGAGTTGCCAGACTTCCAAGTTTTTGTCCCAAACTTAGTCTAACTATACGTTTACTAACTACAAAATTTGGGCAAGATCGCGTTGGGTATATTGGTGTTATTACACGATTTTTAAGGTAGGCAGGATGGTACATTTGTATGGCAGGTACCAGAAGGGGAGTGGACAGACTTCCAAGTTTTTGTCCAAGATTTAGTCTAACTATACGTATACTAAATACAAAATTTGGGCAAGATGTCGTTGGGTATATTGGTGTTATTACACGATTTCTAAGGTAGGCGGGATGGTACATTTGTATGGCAGGTACCAGAGGGGGAGTTGCCAGACTTCCAAGTTTTTGTCCAAAAGTTAGTCTAACTATACGTTTACTAACTACAAAATGTGGGCAAGATGGCGTTGGGTATATTGGTGTTATTACACGATTTCTAAGGTAGGCGGGATGGTACATTTGTATGGGAGGTACCAGAAGGGGAGTTGCCAGACTTCCAAGTTTTGTCCAAAACTTAGTCTAACTATACGTATACTATATACAAAATTTGGGCAAGATGTCGTTGGGTATATTGGTGTTATTACACGATTTCTAAGGTAGGCAGGATGGTACATTTGTATGGCAGGTATCAGAAGGGGAGTGGACAGACTTCCAAGTTTTTGTCCAAGATTTAGTCTAACTATACGTATACTAAATACAAAATTTGGGCAAGATGTCGTTGGGTATATTGGTGTTATTACACTATTTCTAAGGTAGGCGGGATGGTACATGTGTATGGCAGGTACCAGAAGGGGAGTGGACAGACTTCCAAGTTTTTGTCCAAGATTTAGTCTAACTATATGTTTACTAACTACAAAATTTGGGAAAGATCGCGTTGGGTATATTGGTGTTATTACACGATTTCTAAGGTAGGCAGGATGGTACATTTGTATGGGAGGTACCAGAAGGGGAGTGGACAGACTTCCAAGTTTTTGTCCAAGATTTAGTCTAACCATACGTTTACTAACTACAAAATTTGGCAAAGATCGCGTTGGGTATATTGGTGTTATTACACGATTTCTAAGGTAGGCAGTATGGTACATTTGTATGGCAGGTACCAGAAGGGGAGTGGACAGACTTCCAAGTTTTTGTCCAAGATTTAGTCTAACTATACGTATACTAAATACAAAATTTGGGCAAGATGTCGTTGGGTATATTGGTGTTATTATACGATTTCTAAGGTAGGCGGGATGGTATATTTGTATGGCAGGTACCAGAAGGGGAGTTGCCAGACTTCCAAGTTTTTGTCCCAAACTTAGTCTAACTATACGTTTACTAACTACAAAATTTGGGCAAGATCGCGTTGGGTATATTGGTGTTATTACACGATTTTTAAGGTAGGCAGGATGGTACATTTGTATGGCAGGTACCAGAAGGGGAGTGGACAGACTTCCAAGTTTTTGTCCAAGATTTAGTCTAACTATACGTATACTAAATACAAAATTTGGGCAAGATGTCGTTGGGTATATTGGTGTTATTACACGATTTCTAAGGTAGGCGGGATGGTATATTTGTATGGCAGGTACCAGAAGGGGAGTTGCCAGACTTCCAAGTTTTTGTCCCAAACTTAGTCTAACTATACGTTTACTAACTACAAAATTTGGGCAAGATTTCGTTGGGTATATTGGTGTTATTACACGATTTCTAAGGTAGGCGGGATGGTATATTTGTATGGCAGGTACCAGAAGGGGAGTTGCCAGACTTCCAAGTTTTTGTCCAAGATTTAGTCTAACTATACGTATACTAAATACAAAATTTGGGCAAGATGTCGTTGGGTATGTTGGTGTTATTACACGATTTCTAAGGTAGGTGGGATGGTATATTTGTATGGCAGGTACCAGAAGGGGAGTTGCCAGTCTTCCAAGGTTTTGTCCGAAAGTTAGTCTAACTATACGTTTACTAAATACAAAGTGCGGTTATACCTTTAGTAAATACGGAATACGGGTATATTGGTGTTATTACACGATTTCTAAGGTAGGCGGGATGGTATATTTGTATGGCAGGTACCAGAAGGGGAGTTGCCAGACTTCCAAGTTTTTGTCCAAGATTTAGTCTAACTATACGTATACTAAATACAAAATTTGGGCAAGATGTCGTTGGGTATGTTGGTGTTATTACACGATTTCTAAGGTAGGCGGGATGGTATATTTGTATGGCAGGTACCAGAAGGGGAGTTGCCAGACTTCCAAGGTTTTGTCCGAAAGTTAGTCTAACTATACGTTTACTAAATACAAAATTTGGGCAAGATGTTGTTGGGTGTATTGGTGTTATTACACGATTTCTAAGGTAGGCAGGATGGTACATTTGTGTGGCAGGTACAAGAAGGGGAGTTGCCAGACTTCCAAGTTTTTGTCCAAAACTTAGTGCGGTTATACCTTTAGTAAATACGGAATACGGGTATATTGGTGTTATTACACGATTTCTAAGGTAGGCAGGATGGTACATTTGTATGGCAGGTACCAGAAGGGGAGTGGACAGACTTCCAAGTTTTTGTCCAAGATTTAGTCTAACTATACGTATACTAAATACAAAATTTGGGCAAGATGTCGTTGGGTATATTGGTGTTATTACACGATTTCTAAGGTAGGCGGGATGGTATATTTGTATGGCAGGTACCAGAAGGGGAGTTGCCAGACTTCCAAGTTTTTGTCCCAAACTTAGTCTAACTATACGTTTACTAACTACAAAATTTGGGCAAGATCGCGTTGGGTATATTGGTGTTATTACACGATTTCTAAGGTAGGCAGGATGGTACATTTGTATGGCAGGTACCAGAAGGGGAGTGGACAGACTTCCAAGTTTTTGTCCAAAACTTAGTCTAACTATACGTTTACTAACTACAAAATTTGGGCAAGATGTCGTTGGGTATATTGGTGTTATTACACGATTTCTAAGGTAGGCGGGATGGTATATTTGTATGGCAGGTACCAGAAGGGGAGTTGCCAGACTTCCAAGTTTTTGTCCAAGATTTAGTCTAACTATTCGTATACTAAATACAAGATGTCGTTGAGTATATTGGTGTTATTACACGATTTCTAAGGTAGGCGGGATGGTACATTTGTATGGCAGGTACCAGAAGGGGAGTTGCCAGACTTCCAAGTTTTCGTCCAAAACTTAGTCTAACTATACGTTTACTAACTACAAAATTTGGGCAAGATGTCGTTGGGTATATTGGTGTTATTACACGATTTCTAAGGTAGGCGGGATGGTATATTTGTATGGCAGGTACCAGAAGGGGAGTTGCCAGACTTCCAAGTTTTTGTCCAAAACTTAGTCTAACTATACGTTTACTAACTACAAAATTTGGGCAAGATGTCGTTGGGTATATTGGTGTTATTACACGATTTCTAAGGTAGGCGGGATTGTATATTTGTATGGCAGGTACCAGAAGGGGAGTTGCCAGACTTCCAAGTTTTCGTCCAAAACTTAGTCTAACTATACGTTTACTAAATACAAGATGTCGTTGAGTATATTGGTGTTATTACACGATTTCTAAGGTAGGAGGGATGGTACATTTGTATGGCAGGTACCAGAAGGGGAGTTGCCAGACTTCCAAGTTTTTGTCCAAAACTTAGTCTAACTATACGTTTACTAACTACAAAATTTGGGCAAGATGTCGTTGGGTATATTGGTGGTATTACACGATTTCTAAGGTAGGCGGGATGGTATATTTGTATGGCAGGTACCAGAAGGGGAGTTGCCAGACTTCCAAGTTTTTGTCCAAGATTTAGTCTAACTATTCGTATACTAAATACAAAATTTGGGCAAGATGTCGTTGGGTATGTTGGTGTTATTACACGATTTCTAAGGTAGGCGGGATGGTATATTTTTGTATGGCAGGTACCAGAAGGGGAGTTGCCAGACTTCCAAGTTTTTGTCCGAAAGTTAGTCTAACTATACGTTTACTAAATACAAAATTTGGGCAAGATGTTGTTGGGTGTATTGGTGTTATTACACGATTTCTAAGGTAGGCAGGATGGTACATTTGTATGGCAGGTACCAGACTTCCAAGTTTTTGTCCAAAACATAGTGCGGTTATACCTTTAGTAAATACGGAATTTGGGGAAGATCGCGGGAGTTGCCAGACTTCCAAGTTTCTGTCCAAAACTTAGTCTAACTATACGTTTACTAAATACAAAATTTGGGCAAGATAGCGTTGGGTATATTGGTGTTATTACACGATTTCTAAGGTAGGCGGGATGGTACATTTGTATGGCAGGTACCAGAAGGGGAGTTGCCAGACTTCCAAGTTTTTGTCCAAAACTTAGTGTAACTATACGTTTACTAACTACAAAATTCGGCAAGATGTTGTTGGGTGTATTGGTGTTATTACACGATTTCTAAGGTAGGCAGGATGGTACATTTGTATGGCAGGTATCAGAAGGTGTCGTTGAGTATATTGGTGTTATTACACGATTTCTAAGGTAGGCGGGATGGTATATTTGTATGGCAGGTACCAGAAGGGGAGTTGCCAGACTTCCAAGTTTTGTCCAAAACTTAGTCTAACTATACGTATACTATATACAAAATTTGGGCAAGATGTCGTTGGGTATATTGGTGTTATTACACGATTTCTAAGGTAGGCAGGATGGTACATTTGTATGGCAGGTATCAGAAGGGGAGTGGACAGACTTCCAAGTTTTTGTCCAAGATTTAGTCTAACCATACGTTTACTAACTACAAAATTTGGCAAAGATCGCGTTGGGTATATTGGTGTTATTACACGATTTCTAAGGTAGGCAGTATGGTACATTTGTATGGCAGGTACCAGAAGGGGAGTGGACAGACTTCCAAGTTTTTGTCCAAGATTTAGTCTAACTATACGTATACTAAATACAAAATTTGGGCAAGATGTCGTTGGGTATATTGGTGTTATTACACTATTTCTAAGGTAGGCGGGATGGTACATGTGTATGGCAGGTACCAGAAGGGGAGTGGACAGACTTCCAAGTTTTTGTCCAAGATTTAGTCTAACTATACGTATACTAAATACAAAATTTGGGCAAGATGTCGTTGGGTATATTGGTGTTATTACACGATTTCTAAGGAAGACAGGATGGTACATTTGTATGGCAGGTATCAGAAGGGGAGTGGACAGACTTCCAAGTTTTTGTCCAAGATTTAGTCTAACTATACGTATACTAAATACAAAATTTGGGCAAGATGTCTTTGGGTATATTTTTGTTATTACACGATTTCTAAGGTAGGCAGGATGGTACATTTGTATGGCAGGTATCAGAAGGTGTCGTTGAGTATATTGGTGTTATTACACGATTTCTAAGGTAGGCGGGATGGTATATTTGTATGGCAGGTACCAGAAGGAGAGTTGCCAGACTTCCAAGTTTTTGTCCAAGATTTAGTCTAACTATACGTATACTAAATACAAAATTTGGGCAAGATGTCGTTGGGTATATTGGTGTTATTACACGATTTCTAAGGAAGACAGGATGGTACATTTGTATGGCAGGTACCAGAAGGGGAGTGGACAGACTTCCAAGTTTTTGTCTAAGATTTAGTCTAACTATACGTATACTAAATACAAAATTTGGGCAAGATGTCGTTGGGTGTATTGGTGTTATTACACGATTTCTAAGGTAGGCAGGATGGTACATTTGTATGGCAGGTATCAGAAGGTGTCGTTGAGTATATTGGTGTTATTACACGATTTCTAAGGTAGGCGGGATGGTACATGTGTATGGCAGGTACCAGAAGGGGAGTGGACAGACTTCCAAGTTTTTGTCCAAGATTTAGTCTAACTATACGTTTACTAAATACAAAATTTGGGCAAGATAGCGTTGGGTATATTGGTGTTATTACACGATTTCTAAGGTAGGAGGGATGGTACATTTGTATGGCAGGTACCAGAAGGGGAGTTGCCAGACTTCCAAGTTTTTGTCCAAAACTTAGTCTAACTATACGTTTACTAACTACAAAATTTGGGCAAGATGTCGTTGGGTATATTGGTGTTATTACACGATTTCTAAGGTAGGCGGGATGGTATATTTGTATGGCAGGTACCAGAAGGGGAGTTGCCAGACTTCCAAGTTTTTGTCCAAGATTTAGTCTAACTATACGTATACTATATACAAAATTTGGGCAAGATGTCGTTGGGTATATTGGTGTTATTACACGATTTCTAAGGTAGGCAGGATGGTACATTTGTATGGCAGGTATCAGAAGGGGAGTGGACAGACTTCCAAGTTTTTGTCCAAGATTTAGTCTAACTATACGTATACTAAATACAAAATTTGGGCAAGATGTCGTTGGGTATATTGGTGTTATTACACTATTTCTAAGGTAGGCGGGATGGTACATGTGTATGGCAGGTACCAGAAGGGGAGTGGACAGACTTCCAAGTTTTTGTCCAAGATTTAGTCTAACTATACGTATACTAAATACAAAATTTGGGCAAGATGTCGTTGGGTATGTTGGTGTTATTACACGATTTCTAAGGTAGGCGGGATGGTATATTTGTATGGCAGGTACCAGAAGGGGAGTTGCCAGACTTCCAAGTTTTTGTCCGAAAGTTAGTGCGGTTATACCTTTAGTAAATACGGAATTTGGGGAAGATCGCGTAAGTCATGTTGATAGTATTACACGATTTCTAAGGTAGGCAGGATGGTACATTTGTATGGCAGGTATCAGAAGGGGAGTGGACAGACTTCCAAGTTTTTGTCCAAGATTTAGTCTAACTATACGTATACTAAATACAAAATTTGGGCAAGATGTCGTTGGGTATATTGGTGTTATTACACTATTTCTAAGGTAGGCGGGATGGTACATGTGTATGGCAGGTACCAGAAGGGGAGTGGACAGACTTCCAAGTTTTTGTCCAAGATTTAGTCTAACTATACGTTTACTAAATACAAAATTTGGGCAAGATAGCGTTGGGTATATTGGTGTTATTACACGATTTCTAAGGTAGGAGGGATGGTACATTTGTATGGCAGGTACCAGAAGGGGAGTTGCCAGACTTCCAAGTTTTTGTCCAAAACTTAGTCTAACTATACGTTTACTAACTACAAAATTTGGGCAAGATGTCGTTGGGTATATTGGTGTTATTACACGATTTCTAAGGTAGGCGGGATGGTATATTTGTATGGCAGGTACCAGAAGGGGAGTTGCCAGACTTCCAAGTTTTTGTCCAAGATTTAGTCTAACTATTCGTATACTAAATACAAGTTTACTAACTACAAAATTTGGCAAAGATCGCGTTGGGTATGTTGGTGTTATTACACGATTTCTAAGGTAGGCAGTATGGTACATTTGTATGGCAGGTACCAGAAGGGGAGTGGACAGACTTCCAAGTTTTTGTCCAAGATTTAGTCTAACTATACGTATACTAAATACAAAATTTGGGCAAGATGTCGTTGGGTATATTGGTGTTATTACACTATTTCTAAGGTAGGCGGGATGGTACATGTGTATGGCAGGTACCAGAAGGGGAGTGGACAGACTTCCAAGTTTTGTCCAAGATTTAGTCTAACTATACGTATACTAAATACAAAATTTGGGCAAGATGTCGTTGGGTATATTGGTGTTATTACACGATTTCTAAGGAAGACAGGATGGTACATTTGTATGGCAGGTATCAGAAGGGGAGTGGACAGACTTCCAAGTTTTTGTCCAAGATTTAGTCTAACTATACGTATACTAAATACAAAATTTGGGCAAGATGTCTTTGGGTATATTTTTGTTATTACACGATTTCTAAGGTAGGCAGGATGGTACATTTGTATGGCAGGTATCAGAAGGTGTCGTTGAGTATATTGGTGTTATTACACGATTTCTAAGGTAGGCGGGATGGTATATTTGTATGGCAGGTACCAGAAGGAGAGTTGCCAGACTTCCAAGTTTTTGTCCAAGATTTAGTCTAACTATACGTATACTAAATACAAAATTTGGGCAAGATGTCGTTGGGTATATTGGTGTTATTACACGATTTCTAAGGAAGACAGGATGGTACATTTGTATGGCAGGTACCAGAAGGGGAGTGGACAGACTTCCAAGTTTTTGTCTAAGATTTAGTCTAACTATACGTATACTAAATACAAAATTTGGGCAAGATGTCGTTGGGTGTATTGGTGTTATTACACGATTTCTAAGGTAGGCAGGATGGTACATTTGTATGGCAGGTACCAGAGGGGGAGTTGCCAGACTTCCAAGTTTTTGTCCAAAAGTTAGTCTAACTATACGTTTACTAACTACAAAATGTGGGCAAGATGGCGTTGGGTATATTGGTGTTATTACACGATTTCTAAGGTAGGCGGGATGGTACATTTGTATGGGAGGTACCAGAAGGGGAGTTGCCAGACTTCCAAGTTTTGTCCAAAACTTAGTCTAACTATACGTATACTATATACAAAATTTGGGCAAGATGTCGTTGGGTATATTGGTGTTATTACACGATTTCTAAGGTAGGCAGGATGGTACATTTGTATGGCAGGTATCAGAAGGGGAGTGGACAGACTTCCAAGTTTTTGTCCAAGATTTAGTCTAACTATACGTATACTAAATACAAAATTTGGGCAAGATGTCGTTGGGTATATTGGTGTTATTACACTATTTCTAAGGTAGGCGGGATGGTACATGTGTATGGCAGGTACCAGAAGGGGAGTGGACAGACTTCCAAGTTTTTGTCCAAGATTTAGTCTAACTATACGTATACTAAATACAAAATTTGGGCAAGATGTTGTTGGGTGTATTGGTGTTATTACACGATTTCTAAGGTAGGCAGGATGGTACATTTGTGTGGCAGGTACCAGAAGGGGAGTTGCCAGACTTCCAAGTTTTTGTCCAAAACTTAGTGCGGTTATACCTTTAGTAAATACGGAATTTGGGGAAGATCGCGTGAGTCATGTTGATAGTATTACACGGTTTATAGGGGGCGGGATGGTACATTTGTATGGGAGGTACCAGAAGGGGAGTTGCCAGACTTCCAAGTTTTTGTCCAAAACTTAGTCTAACTATACGTTTACTAAATACAAAATTTGGGCAAGATAGCTTTGGGTATATTGGTGTTATTACACGATTTCTAAGGTAGGCAGGATGGTACATTTGTGTGGCAGGTACAAGAATGGGAGTTGCCAGACTTCCACGTTTTTGTCCAAAACTTAATCTAACTATACCTTTACTAACTACAAAATTTGGGCAAGATGTCGTTGAGTATATTGGTGTTATTACACGATTTCTAAGGTAGGCGGGATGGTATATTTGTATGGCAGGTACCAGAAGGAGAGTCGCCAGACTTCCAAGTTTTTGTCCAAGATTTAGTCTAACTATACGTATACTAAATACAAAATTTGGGCAAGATGTCGTTGGGTATATTGGTGTTATTACACTATTTCTAAGGAAGACAGGATGGTACATTTGTATGGCAGGTACCAGAAGGGGAGTGGACAGACTTCCAAGTTTTTGTCTAAGATTTAGTCTAACTATACGTATACTAAATACAAAATTTGGGCAAGATGTCGTTGGGTGTATTGGTGTTATTACACGATTTCTAAGGTAGGCAGGATGGTACATTTGTATGGCAGGTACCAGAGGGGGAGTTGCCAGACTTCCAAGTTTTTGTCCAAAAGTTAGTCTAACTATACGTTTACTAACTACAAAATGTGGGCAAGATGGCGTTGGGTATATTGGTGTTATTACACGATTTCTAAGGTAGGCGGGATGGTACATTTGTATGGGAGGTACCAGAAGGGGAGTTGCCAGACTTCCAAGTTTTGTCCAAAACTTAGTCTAACTATACGTATACTATATACAAAATTTGGGCAAGATGTCGTTGGGTATATTGGTGTTATTACACGATTTCTAAGGTAGGCAGGATGGTACATTTGTATGGCAGGTATCAGAAGGGGAGTGGACAGACTTCCAAGTTTTTGTCCAAGATTTAGTCTAACCATACGTTTACTAACTACAAAATTTGGCAAAGATCGCGTTGGGTATATTGGTGTTATTACACGATTTCTAAGGTAGGCAGTATGGTACATTTGTATGGCAGGTACCAGAAGGGGAGTGGACAGACTTCCAAGTTTTTGTCCAAGATTTAGTCTAACTATACGTATACTAAATACAAAATTTGGTCAAGATGTCGTTGGGTATATTGGTGTTATTATACGATTTCTAAGGTAGGCGGGATGGTATATTTGTATGGCAGGTACCAGAAGGGGAGTTGCCAGACTTCCAAGTTGTTGTCCCAAACTTAGTCTAACTATACGTTTACTAACTACAAAATTTGGGCAAGATCGCGTTGGGTATATTGGTGTTATTACACGATTTCTAAGGTAGGCGGGATGGTATATTTGTATGGCAGGTACCAGAAGGAGAGTCGCCAGACTTCCAAGTTTTTGTCCAAGATTTAGTCTAACTATACGTATACTAAATACAAAATTTGGGCAAGATGTCGTTGGGTATATTGGTGTTATTACACTATTTCTAAGGAAGACAGGATGGTACATTTGTATGGCAGGTACCAGAAGGGGAGTGGACAGACTTCCAAGTTTTTGTCTAAGATTTAGTCTAACTATACGTATACTAAATACAAAATTTGGTCAAGATGTCGTTGGGTATATTGGTGTTATTATACGATTTCTAAGGTAGGCGGGATGGTATATTTGTATGGCAGGTACCAGAAGGGGAGTTGCCAGACTTCCAAGTTTTTGTCCCAAACTTAGTCTAACTATACGTTTACTAACTACAAAATGTGGGCAAGATGGCGTTGGGTATATTGGTGTTATTACACGATTTCTAAGGTAGGCGGGATGGTACATTTGTATGGGAGGTACCAGAAGGGGAGTTGCCAGACTTCCAAGTTTTTGTCCCAAACTTAGTCTAACTATACGTTTACTAACTACAAAATTTGGGCAAGATCGCGTTGGGTATATTGGTGTTATTACACGATTTTTAAGGTAGGCAGGATGGTACATTTGTATGGCAGGTACCAGAAGGGGAGTGGACAGACTTCCAAGTTTTTGTCCAAGATTTAGTCTAACTATACGTATACTAAATACAAAATTTGGGCAAGATGTCGTTGGGTATATTGGTGTTATTACACGATTTCTAAGGTAGGCGGGATGGTACATTTGTATGGCAGGTACCAGAGGGGGAGTTGCCAGACTTCCAAGTTTTTGTCCAAAAGTTAGTCTAACTATACGTTTACTAACTACAAAATGTGGGCAAGATGGCGTTGGGTATATTGGTGTTATTACACGATTTCTAAGGTAGGCGGGATGGTACATTTGTATGGGAGGTACCAGAAGGGGAGTTGCCAGACTTCCAAGTTTTGTCCAAAACTTAGTCTAACTATACGTATACTATATACAAAATTTGGGCAAGATGTCGTTGGGTATATTGGTGTTATTACACGATTTCTAAGGTAGGCAGGATGGTACATTTGTATGGCAGGTATCAGAAGGGGAGTGGACAGACTTCCAAGTTTTTGTCCAAGATTTAGTCTAACTATACGTATACTAAATACAAAATTTGGGCAAGATGTCGTTGGGTATATTGGTGTTATTACACTATTTCTAAGGTAGGCGGGATGGTACATGTGTATGGCAGGTACCAGAAGGGGAGTGGACAGACTTCCAAGTTTTTGTCCAAGATTTAGTCTAACTATACGTTTACTAACTACAAAATTTGGGAAAGATCGCGTTGGGTATATTGGTGTTATTACACGATTTCTAAGGTAGGCAGGATGGTACATTTGTATGGGAGGTACCAGAAGGGGAGTGGACAGACTTCCAAGTTTTTGTCCAAGATTTAGTCTAACCATACGTTTACTAACTACAAAATTTGGCAAAGATCGCGTTGGGTATATTGGTGTTATTACACGATTTCTAAGGTAGGCAGTATGGTACATTTGTATGGCAGGTACCAGAAGGGGAGTGGACAGACTTCCAAGTTTTTGTCCAAGATTTAGTCTAACTATACGTATACTAAATACAAAATTTGGGCAAGATGTCGTTGGGTATATTGGTGTTATTACACGATTTCTAAGGTAGGCAGGATGGTACATTTGTATGGGAGGTACCAGAAGGGGAGTGGACAGACTTCCAAGTTTTTGTCCAAGATTTAGTCTAACCATACGTTTACTAACTACAAAATTTGGCAAAGATCGCGTTGGGTATATTGGTGTTATTACACGATTTCTAAGGTAGGCAGTATGGTACATTTGTATGGCAGGTACCAGAAGGGGAGTGGACAGACTTCCAAGTTTTTGTCCAAGATTTAGTCTAACTATACGTTTACTAACTACAAAATTTGGGAAAGATCGCGTTGGGTATATTGGTGTTATTACACGATTTCTAAGGTAGGCAGGATGGTACATTTGTATGGGAGGTACCAGAAGGGGAGTGGACAGACTTCCAAGTTTTTGTCCAAGATTTAGTCTAACCATACGTTTACTAACTACTTTGGCAAAGATCGCGTTGGGTATATTGGTGTTATTATACGATTTCTAAGGTAGGCGGGATGGTATATTTGTATGGCAGGTACCAGAAGGGGAGTTGCCAGACTTCCAAGTTTTTGTCCCAAACTTAGTCTAACTATACGTTTACTAACTACAAAATTTGGGCAAGATCGCGTTGGGTATATTGGTGTTATTACACGATTTTTAAGGTAGGCAGGATGGTACATTTGTATGGCAGGTACCAGAAGGGGAGTGGACAGACTTCCAAGTTTTTGTCCAAGATTTAGTCTAACTATACGTATACTAAATACAAAATTTGGGCAAGATGTCGTTGGGTATATTGGTGTTATTACACGATTTCTAAGGTAGGCGGGATGGTACATTTGTATGGCAGGTACCAGAAGGAGAGTTGCCAGACTTCCAAGTTTTTGTCCAAAACTTAGTCTAACTATACGCTTACTAACTACAAAATTTGGGCAAGATGTCGTTGGGTATATTGGTGTTATTACACGATTTCTAAGGTAGGCGGGATGGTATATTTGTATGGCAGGTACCAGAAGGGGAGTTGCCAGACTTCCAAGTTTTTGTCCAAGATTTAGTCTAACTATACGTATACTAAATACAAAATTTGGGCAAGATGTCGTTGGGTATGTTGGTGTTATTACACGATTTCTAAGGTAGGCGGGATGGTATATTTGTATGGCAGGTACCAGAAGGGGAGTTGCCAGACTTCCAAGGTTTTGTCCGAAAGTTAGTCTAACTATACGTTTACTAAATACAAAATTTGGGCAAGATGTTGTTGGGTGTATTGGTGTTATTACACGATTTCTAAGGTAGGCAGGATGGTACATTTGTGTGGCAGGTACCAGAAGGGGAGTTGCCAGACTTCCAAGTTTTTGTCCAAAACTTAGTCTAACTATACGTTTACTAACTACAAAATTTGGGCAAGACGTCGTTGGGTATATTGGTGTTATTACACGATTTCTAAGGTAGGCGGGATGGTATATTTGTATGGCAGGTACCAGAAGGGGAGTTGCCAGACTTCCAAGTTTTTGTCCAAGATTTAGTCTAACTATACGTATACTAAATACAAAATTTGGGCAAGATGTCGTTGGGTATGTTGGTGTTATTACACGATTTCTAAGGTAGGCGGGATGGTATATTTGTATGGCAGGTACCAGAAGGGGAGTTGCCAGACTTCCAAGGTTTAGTCCGAAAGTTAGTCTAACTATACGTTTACTAAATACAAAAGTTGGGCAAGATGTTGTTGGGTGTATTGGTGTTATTACACGATTTCTAAGGTAGGCAGGATGGTACATTTGTGTGGCAGGTACCAGAAGGGGAGTTGCCAGACTTCCAAGTTTTTGTCCAAAACTTAGTGCGGTTATACCTTTAGTAAATACGGAATACGGGTATATTGGTGTTATTACACGATTTCTAAGGTAGGCAGGATGGTACATTTGTATGGCAGGTACCAGAAGGGGAGTGGACAGACTTCCAAGTTTTTGTCCAAGATTTAGTCTAACTATACGTATACTAAATACAAAATTTGGGCAAGATGTCGTTGGGTATATTGGTGTTATTACACGATTTCTAAGGTAGGCGGGATGGTATATTTGTATGGCAGGCACCAGAAGGGGAGTTGCCAGACTTCCAAGTTTTTGTCCCAAACTTAGTCTAACTATACGTTTACTAACTACAAAATTTGGGCAAGATCGCGTTGGGTATATTGGTGTTATTACACGATTTCTAAGGTAGGCAGGATGGTACATTTGTATGGCAGGTACCAGAAGGGGAGTGGACAGACTTCCAAGTTTTTGTCCAAAACTTAGTCTAACTATACGTTTACTAACTACAAAATTTGGGCAAGATGTCGTTGGGTATATTGGTGTTATTACACGATTTCTAAGGTAGGCGGGATGGTATATTTGTATGGCAGGTACCAGAAGGGGAGTTGCCAGACTTCCAAGTTTTTGTCCAAGATTTAGTCTAACTATTCGTATACTAAATACAAGATGTCGTTGAGTATATTGGTGTTATTACACGATTTCTAAGGTAGGCGGGATGGTACATTTGTATGGCAGGTACCAGAAGGGGAGTTGCCAGACTTCCAAGTTTTCGTCCAAAACTTAGTCTAACTATACGTTTACTAACTACAAAATTTGGGCAAGATGTCGTTGGGTATATTGGTGTTATTACACGATTTCTAAGGTAGGCGGGATGGTATATTTGTATGGCAGGTACCAGAAGGGGAGTTGCCAGACTTCCAAGTTTTTGTCCAAAACTTAGTCTAACTATACGTTTACTAACTACAAAATTTGGGCAAGATGTCGTTGGGTATATTGGTGTTATTGCACGATTTCTAAGGTAGGCGGGATTGTATATTTGTATGGCAGGTACCAGAAGGGGAGTTGCCAGACTTCCAAGTTTTCGTCCAAAACTTAGTCTAACTATACGTTTACTAAATACAAGATGTCGTTGAGTATATTGGTGTTATTACACGATTTCTAAGGTAGGAGGGATGGTACATTTGTATGGCAGGTACCAGAAGGGGAGTTGCCAGACTTCCAAGTTTTTGTCCAAAACTTAGTCTAACTATACGTATACTAAATACAAAATTTGGGCAAGATGTCGTTGGGTATATTGGTGTTATTACACGATTTCTAAGGAAGACAGGATGGTACATTTGTATGGCAGGTACCAGAAGGGGAGTGGACAGACTTCCAAGTTTTTGTCTAAGATTTAGTCTAACTATACGTATACTAAATACAAAATTTGGGCAAGATGTCGTTGGGTGTATTGGTGTTATTACACGATTTCTAAGGTAGGCAGGATGGTACATTTGTATGGCAGGTACCAGAGGGGGAGTTGCCAGACTTCCAAGTTTTTGTCCAAAAGTTAGTCTAACTATACGTTTACTAACTACAAAATGTGGGCAAGATGGCGTTGGGTATATTGGTGTTATTACACGATTTCTAAGGTAGGCGGGATGGTACATTTGTATGGGAGGTACCAGAAGGGGAGTTGCCAGACTTCCAAGTTTTGTCCAAAACTTAGTCTAACTATACGTATACTATATACAAAATTTGGGCAAGATGTCGTTGGGTATATTGGTGTTATTACACGATTTCTAAGGTAGGCAGGATGGTACATTTGTATGGCAGGTATCAGAAGGGGAGTGGACAGACTTCCAAGTTTTTGTCCAAGATTTAGTCTAACTATACGTATACTAAATACAAAATTTGGGCAAGATGTCGTTGGGTATATTGGTGTTATTACACTATTTCTAAGGTAGACGGGATGGTACATGTGTATGGCAGGTACCAGAAGGGGAGTGGACAGACTTCCAAGTTTTTGTCCAAGATTTAGTCTAACTATACGTATACTAAATACAAAATTTGGGCAAGATGTCGTTGGGTATGTTGGTGTTATTACACGATTTCTAAGGTAGGCGGGATGGTATATTTGTATGGCAGGTACCAGAAGGGGAGTTGCCAGACTTCCAAGTTTTTGTCCGAAAGTTAGTGCGGTTATACCTTTAGTAAATACGGAATTTGGGGAAGATCGCGTAAGTCATGTTGATAGTATTACACGATTTCTAAGGTAGGCAGGATGGTACATTTGTATGGCAGGTATCAGAAGGGGAGTGGACAGACTTCCAAGTTTTTGTCCAAGATTTAGTCTAACTATACGTATACTAAATACAAAATTTGGGCAAGATGTCGTTGGGTATATTGGTGTTATTACAAGATTTCTAAGGAAGACAGGATGGTACATTTGTATGGCAGGTACCAGAAGGGGAGTGGACAGACTTCCAAGTTTTTGTCCAAAACTTAGTCTAACTATACGTATACTAAATACAAAATTTGGGCAAGATGTCGTTGGGTATATTGGTGTTATTACACGATTTCTAAGGAAGACAGGATGGTACATTTGTATGGCAGGTACCAGAAGGGGAGTGGACAGACTTCCAAGTTTTTGTCCAAGATTTAGTCTAACTATACGTATACTAAATACAAAATTTGGGCAAGATGTCGTTGGGTATGTTGGTGTTATTACACGATTTCTAAGGTAGGCGGGATGGTATATTTGTATGGCAGGTATCAGAAGGGGAGTGGACAGACTTCCAAGTTTTTGTACAAGATTTAGTCTAACTATACGTATACTAAATACAAAATTTGGGCAAGATGTCGTTGGGTATATTGGTGTTATTACACGATTTCTAAGGAAGACAGGATGGTACATTTGTATGGCAGGTACCAGAAGGGGAGTGGACAGACTTTCAAGTTTTTGTCCAAAACTTAGTCTAACTATACGTATACTAAATACAAAATTTGGGCAAGATGTCGTTGGGTATATTGGTGTTATTACACGATTTCTAAGGAAGACAGGATGGTACATTTGTATGGCAGGTACCAGAAGGGGAGTGGACAGACTTCCAAGTTTTTGTCCAAGATTTAGTCTAACTATACGTATACTAAATACAAAATTTGGGCAAGATGTCGTTGGGTATGTTGGTGTTATTACACGATTTCTAAGGTAGGCGGGATGGTATATTTGTATGGCAGGTACCAGAAGGGGAGTTGCCAGACTTCCAAGTTTTCGTCCAAAACTTAGTCTAACTATACGTTTACTAAATACAAGATGTCGTTGAGTATATTGGTGTTATTACACGATTTCTAAGGTAGGAGGGATGGTACATTTGTATGGCAGGTACCAGAAGGGGAGTTGCCAGACTTCCAAGTTTTTGTCCAAAACTTAGTCTAACTATACGTATACTAAATACAAAATTTGGGCAAGATGTCGTTGGGTATATTGGTGTTATTACACGATTTCTAAGGAAGACAGGATGGTACATTTGTATGGCAGGTACCAGAAGGGGAGTGGACAGACTTCCAAGTTTTTGTCTAAGATTTAGTCTAACTATACGTATACTAAATACAAAATTTGGGCAAGATGTCGTTGGGTGTATTGGTGTTATTACACGATTTCTAAGGTAGGCAGGATGGTACATTTGTATGGCAGGTACCAGAGGGGGAGTTGCCAGACTTCCAAGTTTTTGTCCAAAAGTTAGTCTAACTATACGTTTACTAACTACAAAATGTGGGCAAGATGGCGTTGGGTATATTGGTGTTATTACACGATTTCTAAGGTAGGCGGGATGGTACATTTGTATGGGAGGTACCAGAAGGGGAGTTGCCAGACTTCCAAGTTTTGTCCAAAACTTAGTCTAACTATACGTATACTATATACAAAATTTGGGCAAGATGTCGTTGGGTATATTGGTGTTATTACACGATTTCTAAGGTAGGCAGGATGGTACATTTGTATGGCAGGTATCAGAAGGGGAGTGGACAGACTTCCAAGTTTTTGTCCAAGATTTAGTCTAACTATACGTATACTAAATACAAAATTTGGGCAAGATGTCGTTGGGTATATTGGTGTTATTACACTATTTCTAAGGTAGGCGGGATGGTACATGTGTATGGCAGGTACCAGAAGGGGAGTGGACAGACTTCCAAGTTTTTGTCCAAGATTTAGTCTAACTATACGTATACTAAATACAAAATTTGGGCAAGATGTCGTTGGGTATGTTGGTGTTATTACACGATTTCTAAGGTAGGCGGGATGGTATATTTGTATGGCAGGTACCAGAAGGGGAGTTGCCAGACTTCCAAGTTTTTGTCCGAAAGTTAGTCTAACTATACGTTTACTAAATACAAAATTTGGGCAAGATGTTGTTGGGTGTATTGGTGTTATTACACGATTTCTAAGGTAGGCAGGATGGTACATTTGTGTGGCAGGTACCAGAAGGGGAGTTGCCAGACTTCCAAGTTTTTGTCCAAAACTTAGTGCGGTTATACCTTTAGTAAATACGGAATTTGGGGAAGATCGCGTGAGTCATGTTGATAGTATTACACGGTTTATAGGGGGCGGGATGGTACATTTGTATGGGAGGTACCAGAAGGGGAGTTGCCAGACTTCCAAGTTTTTGTCCAAAACTTAGTCTAACTATACGTTTACTAAATACAAAATTTGGGCAAGATAGCTTTGGGTATATTGGTGTTATTACACGATTTCTAAGGTAGGCAGGATGGTACATTTGTGTGGCAGGTACCAGAATGGGAGTTGCCAGACTTCCACGTTTTTGTCCAAAACTTAGTCTAACTATACCTTTACTAACTACAAAATTTGGGCAAGATGTCGTTGAGTATATTGGTGTTATTACACGATTTCTAAGGTAGGCGGGATGGTATATTTGTATGGCAGGTACCAGAAGGAGAGTCGCCAGACTTCCAAGTTTTTGTCCAAGATTTAGTCTAACTATACGTATACTAAATACAAAATTTGGGCAAGATGTCGTTGGGTATATTGGTGTTATTACACTATTTCTAAGGAAGACAGGATGGTACATTTGTATGGCAGGTACCAGAAGGGGAGTGGACAGACTTCCAAGTTTTTGTCTAAGATTTAGTCTAACTATACGTATACTAAATACAAAATTTGGGCAAGATGTCGTTGGGTGTATTGGTGTTATTACACGATTTCTAAGGTAGGCAGGATGGTACATTTGTATGGCAGGTACCAGAGGGGGAGTTGCCAGACTTCCAAGTTTTTGTCCAAAAGTTAGTCTAACTATACGTTTACTAACTACAAAATGTGGGCAAGATGGCGTTGGGTATATTGGTGTTATTACACGATTTCTAAGGTAGGCGGGATGGTACATTTGTATGGGAGGTACCAGAAGGGGAGTTGCCAGACTTCCAAGTTTTGTCCAAAACTTAGTCTAACTATACGTATACTATATACAAAATTTGGGCAAGATGTCGTTGGGTATATTGGTGTTATTACACGATTTCTATGGTAGGCAGGATGGTACATTTGTATGGCAGGTATCAGAAGGGGAGTGGACAGACTTCCAAGTTTTTGTCCAAGATTTAGTCTAACCATACGTTTACTAACTACAAAATTTGGCAAAGATCGCGTTGGGTATATTGGTGTTATTACACGATTTCTAAGGTAGGCAGTATGGTACATTTGTATGGCAGGTACCAGAAGGGGAGTGGACAGACTTCCAAGTTTTTGTCCAAGATTTAGTCTAACTATACGTATACTAAATACAAAATTTGGTCAAGATGTCGTTGGGTATATTGGTGTTATTATACGATTTCTAAGGTAGGCGGGATGGTATATTTGTATGGCAGGTACCAGAAGGGGAGTTGCCAGACTTCCAAGTTTTTGTCCCAAACTTAGTCTAACTATACGTTTACTAACTACAAAATTTGGGCAAGATCGCGTTGGGTATATTGGTGTTATTACACGATTTCTAAGGTAGGCGGGATGGTATATTTGTATGGCAGGTACCAGAAGGAGAGTCGCCAGACTTCCAAGTTTTTGTCCAAGATTTAGTCTAACTATACGTATACTAAATACAAAATTTGGGCAAGATGTCGTTGGGTATATTGGTGTTATTACACTATTTCTAAGGTAGGCGGGATGGTACATGTGTATGGCAGGTACCAGAAGGGGAGTGGACAGACTTCCAAGTTTTTGTCCAAGATTTAGTCTAACTATACGTATACTAAATACAAAATTTGGGCAAGATGTCGTTGGGTATGTTGGTGTTATTACACGATTTCTAAGGTAGGCGGGATGGTATATTTGTATGGCAGGTACCAGAAGGGGAGTTGCCAGACTTCCAAGTTTTTGTCCGAAAGTTAGTCTAACTATACGTTTACTAAATACAAAATTTGGGCAAGATGTTGTTGGGTGTATTGGTGTTATTACACGATTTCTAAGGTAGGCAGGATGGTACATTTGTGTGGCAGGTACCAGAAGGGGAGTTGCCAGACTTCCAAGTTTTTGTCCAAAACTTAGTGCGGTTATACCTTTAGTAAATACGGAATTTGGGGAAGATCGCGTGAGTCATGTTGATAGTATTACACGGTTTATAGGGGGCGGGATGGTACATTTGTATGGGAGGTACCAGAAGGGGAGTTGCCAGACTTCCAAGTTTTTGTCCAAAACTTAGTCTAACTATACGTTTACTAAATACAAAATTTGGGCAAGATAGCTTTGGGTATATTGGTGTTATTACACGATTTCTAAGGTAGGCAGGATGGTACATTTGTGTGGCAGGTACCAGAATGGGAGTTGCCAGACTTCCACGTTTTTGTCCAAAACTTAGTCTAACTATACCTTTACTAACTACAAAATTTGGGCAAGATGTCGTTGAGTATATTGGTGTTATTACACGATTTCTAAGGTAGGCGGGATGGTATATTTGTATGGCAGGTACCAGAAGGAGAGTCGCCAGACTTCCAAGTTTTTGTCCAAGATTTAGTCTAACTATACGTATACTAAATACAAAATTTGGGCAAGATGTCGTTGGGTATATTGGTGTTATTACACTATTTCTAAGGAAGACAGGATGGTACATTTGTATGGCAGGTACCAGAAGGGGAGTGGACAGACTTCCAAGTTTTTGTCTAAGATTTAGTCTAACTATACGTATACTAAATACAAAATTTGGGCAAGATGTCGTTGGGTGTATTGGTGTTATTACACGATTTCTAAGGTAGGCAGGATGGTACATTTGTATGGCAGGTACCAGAGGGGGAGTTGCCAGACTTCCAAGTTTTTGTCCAAAAGTTAGTCTAACTATACGTTTACTAACTACAAAATGTGGGCAAGATGGCGTTGGGTATATTGGTGTTATTACACGATTTCTAAGGTAGGCGGGATGGTACATTTGTATGGGAGGTACCAGAAGGGGAGTTGCCAGACTTCCAAGTTTTGTCCAAAACTTAGTCTAACTATACGTATACTATATACAAAATTTGGGCAAGATGTCGTTGGGTATATTGGTGTTATTACACGATTTCTAAGGTAGGCAGGATGGTACATTTGTATGGCAGGTATCAGAAGGGGAGTGGACAGACTTCCAAGTTTTTGTCCAAGATTTAGTCTAACCATACGTTTACTAACTACAAAATTTGGCAAAGATCGCGTTGGGTATATTGGTGTTATTACACGATTTCTAAGGTAGGCAGTATGGTACATTTGTATGGCAGGTACCAGAAGGGGAGTGGACAGACTTCCAAGTTTTTGTCCAAGATTTAGTCTAACTATACGTATACTAAATACAAAATTTGGTCAAGATGTCGTTGGGTATATTGGTGTTATTATACGATTTCTAAGGTAGGCGGGATGGTATATTTGTATGGCAGGTACCAGAAGGGGAGTTGCCAGACTTCCAAGTTTTTGTCCCAAACTTAGTCTAACTATACGTTTACTAACTACAAAATTTGGGCAAGATCGCGTTGGGTATATTGGTGTTATTACACGATTTCTAAGGTAGGCGGGATGGTATATTTGTATGGCAGGTACCAGAAGGAGAGTCGCCAGACTTCCAAGTTTTTGTCCAAGATTTAGTCTAACTATACGTATACTAAATACAAAATTTGGGCAAGATGTCGTTGGGTATATTGGTGTTATTACACGATTTCTAAGGAAGACAGGATGGTACATTTGTATGGCAGGTACCAGAAGGGGAGTGGACAGACTTCCAAGTTTTTGTCTAAGATTTAGTCTAACTATGCGTATACTAAATACAAAATTTGGGCAAGATGTCGTTGGGTGTATTGGTGTTATTACACGATTTCTAAGGTAGGCAGGATGGTACATTTGTATGGCAGGTACCAGAGGGGGAGTTGCCAGACTTCCAAGTTTTTGTCCAAAAGTTAGTCTAACTATACGTTTACTATATACAAAATTTGGGCAAGATGTCGTTGGGTATATTGGTGTTATTACACGATTTCTAAGGTAGGCAGGATGGTACATTTGTATGGCAGGTATCAGAAGGGGAGTGGACAGACTTCCAAGTTTTTGTCCAAGATTTAGTCTAACCATACGTTTACTAACTACAAAATTTGGCAAAGATCGCGTTGGGTATATTGGTGTTATTACACGATTTCTAAGGTAGGCAGTATGGTACATTTGTATGGCAGGTACCAGAAGGGGAGTGGACAGACTTCCAAGTTTTTGTCCAAGATTTAGTCTAACTATACGTATACTAAATACAAAATTTGGTCAAGATGTCGTTGGGTATATTGGTGTTATTATACGATTTCTAAGGTAGGCGGGATGGTATATTTGTATGGCAGGTACCAGAAGGGGAGTTGCCAGACTTCCAAGTTTTTGTCCCAAACTTAGTCTAACTATACGTTTACTAACTACAAAATTTGGGCAAGATCGCGTTGGGTATATTGGTGTTATTACACGATTTTTAAGGTAGGCAGGATGGTACATTTGTATGGCAGGTACCAGAAGGGGAGTGGACAGACTTCCAAGTTTTTGTCCAAGATTTAGTCTAACTATACGTATACTATATACAAAATTTGGGCAAGATGTCGTTGGGTATATTGGTGTTATTACACGATTTCTAAGGTAGGCAGGATGGTACATTTGTATGGCAGGTATCAGAAGGGGAGTGGACAGACTTCCAAGTTTTTGTCCAAGATTTAGTCTAACTATACGTATACTAAATACAAAATTTGGGCAAGATGTCGTTGGGTATATTGGTGTTATTACACTATTTCTAAGGTAGGCGGGATGGTACATGTGTATGGCAGGTACCAGAAGGGGAGTGGACAGACTTCCAAGTTTTTGTCCAAAACTTAGTCTAACTATACGTATACTAACTACAAAATGTGGGCAAGATGGCGTTGGGTATATTGGTGTTATTACACGATTTCTAAGGTAGGCGGGATGGTACATTTGTATGGGAGGTACCAGAAGGGGAGTTGCCAGACTTCCAAGTTTTGTCCAAAACTTAGTCTAACTATACGTATACTATATACAAAATTTGGGCAAGATGTCGTTGGGTATATTGGTGTTATTACACGATTTCTAAGGTAGGCAGGATGGTACATTTGTATGGCAGGTATCAGAAGGGGAGTGGACAGACTTCCAAGTTTTTGTCCAAGATTTAGTCTAACTATACGTATACTAAATACAAAATTTGGGCAAGATGTCGTTGGGTATATTGGTGTTATTACACTATTTCTAAGGTAGGCGGGATGGTACATGTGTATGGCAGGTACCAGAAGGGGAGTGGACAGACTTCCAAGTTTTTGTCCAAGATTTAGTCTAACTATACGTTTACTAACTACAAAATTTGGGAAAGATCGCGTTGGGTATATTGGTGTTATTACACGATTTCTAAGGTAGGCAGGATGGTACATTTGTATGGGAGGTACCAGAAGGGGAGTGGACAGACTTCCAAGTTTTTGTCCAAGATTTAGTCTAACCATACGTTTACTAACTACAAAATTTGGCAAAGATCGCGTTGGGTATATTGGTGTTATTACACGATTTCTAAGGTTGGCAGTATGGTACATTTGTATGGCAGGTACCAGAAGGGGAGTGGACAGACTTCCAAGTTTTTGTCCAAGATTTAGTCTAACTATACGTATACTAAATACAAAATTTGGGCAAGATGTCGTTGGGTATATTGGTGTTATTATACGATTTCTAAGGTAGGCGGGATGGTATATTTGTATGGCAGGTACCAGAAGGGGAGTTGCCAGACTTCCAAGTTTTTGTCCCAAACTTAGTCTAACTATACGTTTACTAACTACAAAATTTGGTCAAGATGTCGTTGGGTATATTGGTGTTATTATACGATTTCTAAGGTAGGCGGGATGGTATATTTGTATGGCAGGTACCAGAAGGGGAGTTGCCAGACTTCCAAGTTTTTGTCCCAAACTTAGTCTAACTATACGTTTACTAACTACAAAATTTGGGCAAGATCGCGTTGGGTATATTGGTGTTATTATACGATTTCTAAGGTAGGCGGGATGGTATATTTGTATGGCAGGTACCAGAAGGGGAGTTGCCAGACTTCCAAGTTTTTGTCCCAAACTTAGTCTAACTATACGTTTACTAACTACAAAATTTGGGCAAGATCGCGATGGGTATATTGGTGTTATTACACGATTTTTAAGGTAGGCAGGATGGTACATTTGTATGGCAGGTACCAGAAGGGGAGTGGACAGACTTCCAAGTTTTTGTCCAAGATTTAGTCTAACTATACGTATACTAAATACAAAATTTGGGCAAGATGTCGTTGGGTATATTGGTGTTATTACACGATTTCTAAGGTAGGCGGGATGGTACATTTGTATGGCAGGTACCAGAAGGAGAGTTGCCAGACTTCCAAGTTTTTGTCCAAAACTTAGTCTAACTATACGTTTACTAACTACAAAATTTGGGCAAGATGTCGTTGGGTATATTGGTGTTATTACACGATTTCTAAGGTAGGCGGGATGGTATATTTGTATGGCAGGTACCAGAAGGGGAGTTGCCAGACTTCCAAGGTTTTGTCCGAAAGTTAGTCTAACTATACGTTTACTAAATACAAAATTTGGGCAAGATGTTGTTGGGTGTATTGGTGTTATTACACGATTTCTAAGGTAGGCAGGATGGTACATTTGTGTGGCAGGTACCAGAAGGGGAGTTGCCAGACTTCCAAGTTTTTGTCCAAAACTTAGTGCGGTTATACCTTTAGTAAATACGGAATACGGGTATATTGGTGTTATTACACGATTTCTAAGGTAGGCAGGATGGTACATTTGTATGGCAGGTACCAGAAGGGGAGTGGACAGACTTCCAAGTTTTTGTCCAAGATTTAGTCTAACTATACGTATACTAAATACAAAATTTGGGCAAGATGTCGTTGGGTATATTGGTGTTATTACACGATTTCTAAGGTAGGCGGGATGGTATATTTGTATGGCAGGTACCAGAAGGGGAGTTGCCAGACTTCCAAGTTTTTGTCCCAAACTTAGTCTAACTATACGTTTACTAACTACAAAATTTGGGCAAGATCGCGTTGGGTATATTGGTGTTATTACACGATTTCTAAGGTAGGCAGGATGGTACATTTGTATGGCAGGTACCAGAAGGGGAGTGGACAGACTTCCAAGTTTTTGTCCAAAACTTAGTCTAACTATACGTTTACTAACTACAAAATTTGGGCAAGATGTCGTTGGGTATATTGGTGTTATTACACGATTTCTAAGGTAGGCGGGATGGTATATTTGTATGGCAGGTACCAGAAGGGGAGTTGCCAGACTTCCAAGTTTTTGTCCAAGATTTAGTCTAACTATTCGTATACTAAATACAAGATGTCGTTGAGTATATTGGTGTTATTACACGATTTCTAAGGTAGGCGGGATGGTACATTTGTATGGCAGGTACCAGAAGGGGAGTTGCCAGACTTCCAAGTTTTCGTCCAAAACTTAGTCTAACTATACGTTTACTAACTACAAAATTTGGGCAAGATGTCGTTGGGTATGTTGGTGTTATTACACGATTTCTAAGGTAGGCGGGATGGTATATTTGTATGGCAGGTATCAGAAGGGGAGTGGACAGACTTCCAAGTTTTTGTCCAAGATTTAGTCTAACTATACGTATACTAAATACAAAATTTGGGCAAGATGTCGTTGGGTATATTGGTGTTATTACACGATTTCTAAGGAAGACAGGATGGTACATTTGTATGGCAGGTACCAGAAGGGGAGTGGACAGACTTCCAAGTTTTTGTCCAAAACTTAGTCTAACTATACGTATACTAAATACAAAATTTGGGCAAGATGTCGTTGGGTATATTGGTGTTATTACACGATTTCTAAGGAAGACAGGATGGTACATTTGTATGGCAGGTACCAGAAGGGGAGTGGACAGACTTCCAAGTTTTTGTCCAAGATTTAGTCTAACTATACGTATACTAAATACAAAATTTGGGCAAGATGTCGTTGGGTATGTTGGTGTTATTACACGATTTCTAAGGTAGGCGGGATGGTATATTTGTATGGCAGGTACCAGAAGGGGAGTTGCCAGACTTCCAAGTTTTCGTCCAAAACTTAGTCTAACTATACGTTTACTAAATACAAGATGTCGTTGAGTATATTGGTGTTATTACACGATTTCTAAGGTAGGAGGGATGGTACATTTGTATGGCAGGTACCAGAAGGGGAGTTGCCAGACTTCCAAGTTTTTGTCCAAAACTTAGTCTAACTATACGTATACTAAATACAAAATTTGGGCAAGATGTCGTTGGGTATATTGGTGTTATTACACGATTTCTAAGGAAGACAGGATGGTACATTTGTATGGCAGGTACCAGAAGGGGAGTGGACAGACTTCCAAGTTTTTGTCTAAGATTTAGTCTAACTATACGTATACTAAATACAAAATTTGGGCAAGATGTCGTTGGGTGTATTGGTGTTATTACACGATTTCTAAGGTAGGCAGGATGGTACATTTGTATGGCAGGTACCAGAGGGGGAGTTGCCAGACTTCCAAGTTTTTGTCCAAAAGTTAGTCTAACTATACGTTTACTAACTACAAAATGTGGGCAAGATGGCGTTGGGTATATTGGTGTTATTACACGATTTCTAAGGTAGGCGGGATGGTACATTTGTATGGGAGGTACCAGAAGGGGAGTTGCCAGACTTCCAAGTTTTGTCCAAAACTTAGTGCGGTTATACCTTTAGTAAATACGGAATTTGGGGAAGATCGCGTGAGTCATGTTGATAGTATTACACGGTTTATAGGGGGCGGGATGGTACATTTGTATGGGAGGTACCAGAAGGGGAGTTGCCAGACTTCCAAGTTTTTGTCCAAAACTTAGTCTAACTATACGTTTACTAAATACAAAATTTGGGCAAGATAGCTTTGGGTATATTGGTGTTATTACACGATTTCTAAGGTAGGCGGGATGGTATATTTGTATGGCAGGTACCAGAAGGGGAGTTGCCAGACTTCCAAGGTTTTGTCCGAAAGTTAGTCTAACTATACGTTTACTAAATACAAAATTTGGGCAAGATGTTGTTGGGTGTATTGGTGTTATTACACGATTTCTAAGGTAGGCAAGATGGTACATTTGTGTGGCAGGTACCAGAAGGGGAGTTGCCAGACTTCCAAGTTTTTGTCCAAAACTTAGTGCGGTTATACCTTTAGTAAATACGGAATACGGGTATATTGGTGTTATTACACGATTTCTAAGGTAGGCAGGATGGTACATTTGTATGGCAGGTACCAGAAGGGGAGTGGACAGACTTCCAAGTTTTTGTCCAAGATTTAGTCTAACTATACGTATACTAAATACAAAATTTGGGCAAGATGTCGTTGGGTATATTGGTGTTATTACACGATTTCTAAGGTAGGCGGGATGGTATATTTGTATGGCAGGTACCAGAAGGGGAGTTGCCAGACTTCCAAGTTTTTGTCCCAAACTTAGTCTAACTATACGTTTACTAACTACAAAATTTGGGCAAGATCGCGTTGGGTATATTGGTGTTATTACACGATTTCTAAGGTAGGCAGGATGGTACATTTGTATGGCAGGTACCAGAAGGGGAGTGGACAGACTTCCAAGTTTTTGTCCAAAACTTAGTCTAACTATACGTTTACTAACTACAAAATTTGGGCAAGATGTCGTTGGGTATATTGGTGTTATTACACGATTTCTAAGGTAGGCGGGATGGTATATTTGTATGGCAGGTACCAGAAGGGGAGTTGCCAGACTTCCAAGTTTTTGTCCAAGATTTAGTCTAACTATTCGTATACTAAATACAAGATGTCGTTGAGTATATTGGTGTTATTACACGATTTCTAAGGTAGGCGGGATGGTACATTTGTATGGCAGGTACCAGAAGGGGAGTTGCCAGACTTCCAAGTTTTCGTCCAAAACTTAGTCTAACTATACGTTTACTAACTACAAAATTTGGGCAAGATGTCGTTGGGTATGTTGGTGTTATTACACGATTTCTAAGGTAGGCGGGATGGTATATTTGTATGGCAGGTATCAGAAGGGGAGTGGACAGACTTCCAAGTTTTTGTCCAAAACTTAGTCTAACTATACGTATACTAAATACAAAATTTGGGCAAGATGTCGTTGGGTATATTGGTGTTATTACACGATTTCTAAGGAAGACAGGATGGTACATTTGTATGGCAGGTACCAGAAGGGGAGTGGACAGACTTCCAAGTTTTTGTCCAAAACTTAGTCTAACTATACGTATACTAAATACAAAATTTGGGCAAGATGTCGTTGGGTATATTGGTGTTATTACACGATTTCTAAGGAAGACAGGATGGTACATTTGTATGGCAGGTACCAGAAGGGGAGTTGCCAGACTTCCAAGTTTTCGTCCAAAACTTAGTCTAACTATACGTTTACTAAATACAAGATGTCGTTGAGTATATTGGTGTTATTACACGATTTCTAAGGTAGGAGGGATGGTACATTTGTATGGCAGGTACCAGAAGGGGAGTTGCCAGACTTCCAAGTTTTTGTCCAAAACTTAGTCTAACTATACGTATACTAAATACAAAATTTGGGCAAGATGTCGTTGGGTATATTGGTGTTATTACACGATTTCTAAGGAAGACAGGATGGTACATTTGTATGGCAGGTACCAGAAGGGGAGTGGACAGACTTCCAAGTTTTTGTCTAAGATTTAGTCTAACTATACGTATACTAAATACAAAATTTGGGCAAGATGTCGTTGGGTGTATTGGTGTTATTACACGATTTCTAAGGTAGGCAGGATGGTACATTTGTATGGCAGGTACCAGAGGGGGAGTTGCCAGACTTCCAAGTTTTTGTCCAAAAGTTAGTCTAACTATACGTTTACTAACTACAAAATGTGGGCAAGATGGCGTTGGGTATATTGGTGTTATTACACGATTTCTAAGGTAGGCGGGATGGTACATTTGTATGGGAGGTACCAGAAGGGGAGTTGCCAGACTTCCAAGTTTTGTCCAAAACTTAGTGCGGTTATACCTTTAGTAAATACGGAATTTGGGGAAGATCGCGTGAGTCATGTTGATAGTATTACACGGTTTATAGGGGGCGGGATGGTACATTTGTATGGGAGGTACCAGAAGGGGAGTTGCCAGACTTCCAAGTTTTTGTCCAAAACTTAGTCTAACTATACGTTTACTAAATACAAAATTTGGGCAAGATAGCTTTGGGTATATTGGTGTTATTACACGATTTCTAAGGTAGGCAGGATGGTACATTTGTGTGGCAGGTACCAGAATGGGAGTTGCCAGACTTCCACGTTTTTGTCCAAAACTTAGTCTAACTATACCTTTACTAACTACAAAATTTGGGCAAGATGTCGTTGAGTATATTGGTGTTATTACACGATTTCTAAGGTAGGCGGGATGGTATATTTGTATGGCAGGTACCAGAAGGAGAGTCGCCAGACTTCCAAGTTTTTGTCCAAGATTTAGTCTAACTATACGTATACTAAATACAAAATTTGGGCAAGATGTCGTTGGGTATATTGGTGTTATTACACTATTTCTAAGGAAGACAGGATGGTACATTTGTATGGCAGGTACCAGAAGGGGAGTGGACAGACTTCCAAGTTTTTGTCTAAGATTTAGTCTAACTATACGTATACTAAATACAAAATTTGGGCAAGATGTCGTTGGGTGTATTGGTGTTATTACACGATTTCTAAGGTAGGCAGGATGGTACATTTGTATGGCAGGTACCAGAGGGGGAGTTGCCAGACTTCCAAGTTTTTGTCCAAAAGTTAGTCTAACTATACGTTTACTAACTACAAAATGTGGGCAAGATGGCGTTGGGTATATTGGTGTTATTACACGATTTCTAAGGTAGGCGGGATGGTACATTTGTATGGGAGGTACCAGAAGGGGAGTTGCCAGACTTCCAAGTTTTGTCCAAAACTTAGTCTAACTATACGTATACTATATACAAAATTTGGGCAAGATGTCGTTGGGTATATTGGTGTTATTACACGATTTCTAAGGTAGGCAGGATGGTACATTTGTATGGCAGGTATCAGAAGGGGAGTGGACAGACTTCCAAGTTTTTGTCCAAGATTTAGTCTAACCATACGTTTACTAACTACAAAATTTGGCAAAGATCGCGTTGGGTATATTGGTGTTATTACACGATTTCTAAGGTAGGCAGTATGGTACATTTGTATGGCAGGTACCAGAAGGGGAGTGGACAGACTTCCAAGTTTTTGTCCAAGATTTAGTCTAACTATACGTATACTAAATACAAAATTTGGTCAAGATGTCGTTGGGTATATTGGTGTTATTATACGATTTCTAAGGTAGGCGGGATGGTATATTTGTATGGCAGGTACCAGAAGGGGAGTTGCCAGACTTCCAAGTTTTTGTCCCAAACTTAGTCTAACTATACGTTTACTAACTACAAAATTTGGGCAAGATCGCGTTGGGTATATTGGTGTTATTACACGATTTCTAAGGTAGGCGGGATGGTATATTTGTATGGCAGGTACCAGAAGGAGAGTCGCCAGACTTCCAAGTTTTTGTCCAAGATTTAGTCTAACTATACGTATACTAAATACAAAATTTGGGCAAGATGTCGTTGGGTATATTGGTGTTATTACACTATTTCTAAGGAAGACAGGATGGTACATTTGTATGGCAGGTACCAGAAGGGGAGTGGACAGACTTCCAAGTTTTTGTCTAAGATTTAGTCTAACTATACGTATACTAAATACAAAATTTGGGCAAGATGTCGTTGGGTGTATTGGTGTTATTACACGATTTCTAAGGTAGGCAGGATGGTACATTTGTATGGCAGGTACCAGAGGGGGAGTTGCCAGACTTCCAAGTTTTTGTCCAAAAGTTAGTCTAACCATACGTTTACTAACTACAAAATTTGGCAAAGATCGCGTTGGGTATATTGGTGTTATTACACGATTTCTAAGGTAGGCAGTATGGTACATTTGTATGGCAGGTACCAGAAGGGGAGTGGACAGACTTCCAAGTTTTTGTCCAAGATTTAGTCTAACTATACGTATACTAAATACAAAATTTGGTCAAGATGTCGTTGGGTATATTGGTGTTATTATACGATTTCTAAGGTAGGCGGGATGGTATATTTGTATGGCAGGTACCAGAAGGGGAGTTGCCAGACTTCCAAGTTTTTGTCCCAAACTTAGTCTAACTATACGTTTACTAACTACAAAATTTGGGCAAGATCGCGTTGGGTATATTGGTGTTATTACACGATTTTTAAGGTAGGCAGGATGGTACATTTGTATGGCAGGTACCAGAAGGGGAGTGGACAGACTTCCAAGTTTTTGTCCAAGATTTAGTCTAACTATACGTATACTAAATACAAAATTTGGGCAAGATGTCGTTGGGTATATTGGTGTTATTACACGATTTCTAAGGTAGGCGGGATGGTACATTTGTATGGCAGGTACCAGAGGGGGAGTTGCCAGACTTCCAAGTTTTTGTCCAAAAGTTAGTCTAACTATACGTTTACTAACTACAAAATGTGGGCAAGATGGCGTTGGGTATATTGGTGTTATTACACGATTTCTAAGGTAGGCGGGATGGTACATTTGTATGGGAGGTACCAGAAGGGGAGTTGCCAGACTTCCAAGTTTTGTCCAAAACTTAGTCTAACTATACGTATACTATATACAAAATTTGGGCAAGATGTCGTTGGGTATATTGGTGTTATTACACGATTTCTAAGGTAGGCAGGATGGTACATTTGTATGGCAGGTATCAGAAGGGGAGTGGACAGACTTCCAAGTTTTTGTCCAAGATTTAGTCTAACTATACGTATACTAAATACAAAATTTGGGCAAGATGTCGTTGGGTATATTGGTGTTATTACACTATTTCTAAGGTAGGCGGGATGGTACATGTGTATGGCAGGTACCAGAAGGGGAGTGGACAGACTTCCAAGTTTTTGTCCAAGATTTAGTCTAACTATACGTTTACTAACTACAAAATTTGGGAAAGATCGCGTTGGGTATATTGGTGTTATTACACGATTTCTAAGGTAGGCAGGATGGTACATTTGTATGGGAGGTACCAGAAGGGGAGTGGACAGACTTCCAAGTTTTTGTCCAAGATTTAGTCTAACCATACGTTTACTAACTACAAAATTTGGCAAAGATCGCGTTGGGTATATTGGTGTTATTACACGATTTCTAAGGTTGGCAGTATGGTACATTTGTATGGCAGGTACCAGAAGGGGAGTGGACAGACTTCCAAGTTTTTGTCCAAGATTTAGTCTAACTATACGTATACTAAATACAAAATTTGGGCAAGATGTCGTTGGGTATATTGGTGTTATTATACGATTTCTAAGGTAGGCGGGATGGTATATTTGTATGGCAGGTACCAGAAGGGGAGTTGCCAGACTTCCAAGTTTTTGTCCCAAACTTAGTCTAACTATACGTTTACTAACTACAAAATTTGGGCAAGATCGCGATGGGTATATTGGTGTTATTACACGATTTTTAAGGTAGGCAGGATGGTACATTTGTATGGCAGGTACCAGAAGGGGAGTGGACAGACTTCCAAGTTTTTGTCCAAGATTTAGTCTAACTATACGTATACTAAATACAAAATTTGGGCAAGATGTCGTTGGGTATATTGGTGTTATTACACGATTTCTAAGGTTGGCAGTATGGTACATTTGTATGGCAGGTACCAGAAGGGGAGTGGACAGACTTCCAAGTTTTTGTCCAAGATTTAGTCTAACTATACGTATACTAAATACAAAATTTGGGCAAGATGTCGTTGGGTATATTGGTGTTATTATACGATTTCTAAGGTAGGCGGGATGGTATATTTGTATGGCAGGTACCAGAAGGGGAGTTGCCAGACTTCCAAGTTTTTGTCCCAAACTTAGTCTAACTATACGTTTACTAACTACAAAATTTGGGCAAGATCGCGATGGGTATATTGGTGTTATTACACGATTTTTAAGGTAGGCAGGATGGTACATTTGTATGGCAGGTACCAGAAGGGGAGTGGACAGACTTCCAAGTTTTTGTCCAAGATTTAGTCTAACTATACGTATACTAAATACAAAATTTGGGCAAGATGTCGTTGGGTATATTGGTGTTATTACACGATTTCTAAGGTAGGCGGGATGGTACATTTGTATGGCAGGTACCAGAAGGAGAGTTGCCAGACTTCCAAGTTTTTGTCCAAAACTTAATCTAACTATACGTTTACTAACTACAAAATTTGGGCAAGATGTCGTTGGGTATATTGGTGTTATTACACGATTTCTAAGGTAGGCGGGATGGTATATTTGTATGGCAGGTACCAGAAGGGGAGTTGCCAGACTTCCAAGGTTTTGTCCGAAAGTTAGTCTAACTATACGTTTACTAAATACAAAATTTGGGCAAGATGTTGTTGGGTGTATTGGTGTTATTACACGATTTCTAAGGTAGGCAGGATGGTACATTTGTGTGGCAGGTACCAGAAGGGGAGTTGCCAGACTTCCAAGTTTTTGTCCAAAACTTAGTGCGGTTATACCTTTAGTAAATACGGAATACGGGTATATTGGTGTTATTACACGATTTCTAAGGTAGGCAGGATGGTACATTTGTATGGCAGGTACCAGAAGGGGAGTGGACAGACTTCCAAGTTTTTGTCCAAGATTTAGTCTAACTATACGTATACTAAATACAAAATTTGGGCAAGATGTCGTTGGGTATATTGGTGTTATTACACGATTTCTAAGGTAGGCGGGATGGTATATTTGTATGGCAGGTACCAGAAGGGGAGTTGCCAGACTTCCAAGTTTTTGTCCCAAACTTAGTCTAACTATACGTTTACTAACTACAAAATTTGGGCAAGATCGCGTTGGGTATATTGGTGTTATTACACGATTTCTAAGGTAGGCAGGATGGTACATTTGTATGGCAGGTACCAGAAGGGGAGTGGACAGACTTCCAAGTTTTTGTCCAAAACTTAGTCTAACTATACGTTTACTAACTACAAAATTTGGGCAAGATGTCGTTGGGTATATTGGTGTTATTACACGATTTCTAAGGTAGGCGGGATGGTATATTTGTATGGCAGGTACCAGAAGGGGAGTTGCCAGACTTCCAAGTTTTTGTCCAAGATTTAGTCTAACTATTCGTATACTAAATACAAGATGTCGTTGAGTATATTGGTGTTATTACACGATTTCTAAGGTAGGCGGGATGGTACATTTGTATGGCAGGTACCAGAAGGGGAGTTGCCAGACTTCCAAGTTTTCGTCCAAAACTTAGTCTAACTATACGTTTACTAACTACAAAATTTGGGCAAGATGTCGTTGGGTATATTGGTGTTATTACACGATTTCTAAGGTAGGCGGGATGGTATATTTGTATGGCAGGTACCAGAAGGGGAGTTGCCAGACTTCCAAGTTTTTGTCCAAAACTTAGTCTATCTATACGTTTACTAACTACAAAATTTGGGCAAGATGTCGTTGGGTATATTGGTGTTATTGCACGATTTCTAAGGTAGGCGGGATTGTATATTTGTATGGCAGGTACCAGAAGGGGAGTTGCCAGACTTCCAAGTTTTCGTCCAAAACTTAGTCTAACTATACGTTTACTAAATACAAGATGTCGTTGAGTATATTGGTGTTATTACACGATTTCTAAGGTAGGAGGGATGGTACATTTGTATGGCAGGTACCAGAAGGGGAGTTGCCAGACTTCCAAGTTTTTGTCCAAAACTTAGTCTAACTATACGTTTACTAACTACAAAATTTGGGCAAGATGTCGTTGGGTATATTGGTGTTATTACACGATTTCTAAGGTAGGCGAGATGGTATATTTGTATGACAGGTACCAGAAGGGGAGTTGCCAGACTTCCAAGTTTTTGTCCAAGATTTAGTCTAACTATTCGTATACTAAATACAAAATTTGGGCAAGATGTCGTTGGGTATGTTGGTGTTATTACACGATTTCTAAGGTAGGCGGGATGGTATATTTGTATGGCAGGTACCAGAAGGGGAGTTGCCAGACTTCCAAGTTTTTGTCCGAAAGTTAGTCTAACTATACGTTTACTAAATACAAAATTTGGGCAAGATGTTGTTGGGTGTATTGGTGTTATTACACGATTTCTAAGGTAGGCAGGATGGTACATTTGTATGGCAGGTACCAGACTTCCAAGTTTTTGTCCAAAACATAGTGCGGTTATACCTTTAGTAAATACGGAATTTGGGGAAGATCGCGGGAGTTGCCAGACTTCCAAGTTTCTGTCCAAAACTTAGTCTAACTATACGTTTACTAAATACAAAATTTTGGCAAGATAGCGTTGGGTATATTGGTGTTATTACACGATTTCTAAGGTAGGCGGGATGGTACATTTGTATGGCAGGTACCAGAAGGGGAGTTGCCAGACTTCCAAGTTTTTGTCCAAAACTTAGTGTAACTATACGTTTACTAACTACAAAATTCGGCAAGATGTTGTTGGGTGTATTGGTGTTATTACACGATTTCTAAGGTAGGCAGGATGGTACATTTGTATGGCAGGTATCAGAAGGTGTCGTTGAGTATATTGGTGTTATTACACGATTTCTAAGGTAGGCGGGATGGTATATTTGTATGGCAGGTACCAGAAGGGGAGTTGCCAGACTTCCAAGTTTTTGTCCAAGATTTAGTCTAACTATTCGTATACTAAATACAAAATTTGGGCAAGATGTCGTTGGGTATGTTGGTGTTATTACACGATTTCTAAGGTAGGCGGGATGGTATATTTGTATGGCAGGTACCAGAAGGGGAGTTGCCAGACTTCCAAGTTTTTGTCCGAAAGTTAGTCTAACTATACGTTTACTAAATACAAAATTTGGGCAAGATGTTGTTGGGTGTATTGGTGTTATTACACGATTTCTAAGGTAGGCAGGATGGTACATTTGTATGGCAGGTACCAGACTTCCAAGTTTTTGTCCAAAACATAGTGCGGTTATACCTTTAGTAAATACGGAATTTGGGGAAGATCGCGGGAGTTGCCAGACTTCCAAGTTTCTGTCCAAAACTTAGTCTAACTATACGTTTACTAACTACAAAATGTGGGCAAGATGGCGTTGGGTATATTGGTGTTATTACACGATTTCTAAGGTAGGCGGGATGGTACATTTGTATGGGAGGTACCAGAAGGGGAGTTGCCAGACTTCCAAGTTTTGTCCAAAACTTAGTCTAACTATACGTATACTATATACAAAATTTGGGCAAGATGTCGTTGGGTATATTGGTGTTATTACACGATTTCTAAGGTAGGCAGGATGGTACATTTGTATGGCAGGTATCAGAAGGGGAGTGGACAGACTTCCAAGTTTTTGTCCAAGATTTAGTCTAACTATACGTATACTAAATACAAAATTTGGGCAAGATGTCGTTGGGTATATTGGTGTTATTACACTATTTCTAAGGTAGGCGGGATGGTACATGTGTATGGCAGGTACCAGAAGGGGAGTGGACAGACTTCCAAGTTTTTGTCCAAGATTTAGTCTAACTATACGTTTACTAACTACAAAATTTGGGAAAGATCGCGTTGGGTATATTGGTGTTATTACACGATTTCTAAGGTAGGCAGGATGGTACATTTGTATGGGAGGTACCAGAAGGGGAGTGGACAGACTTCCAAGTTTTTGTCCAAGATTTAGTCTAACCATACGTTTACTAACTACAAAATTTGGCAAAGATCGCGTTGGGTATATTGGTGTTATTACACGATTTCTAAGGTTGGCAGTATGGTACATTTGTATGGCAGGTACCAGAAGGGGAGTGGACAGACTTCCAAGTTTTTGTCCAAGATTTAGTCTAACTATACGTATACTAAATACAAAATTTGGGCAAGATGTCGTTGGGTATATTGGTGTTATTATACGATTTCTAAGGTAGGCGGGATGGTATATTTGTATGGCAGGTACCAGAAGGGGAGTTGCCAGACTTCCAAGTTTTTGTCCCAAACTTAGTCTAACTATACGTTTACTAACTACAAAATTTGGGCAAGATCGCGATGGGTATATTGGTGTTATTACACGATTTTTAAGGTAGGCAGGATGGTACATTTGTATGGCAGGTACCAGAAGGGGAGTGGACAGACTTCCAAGTTTTTGTCCAAGATTTAGTCTAACTATACGTATACTAAATACAAAATTTGGGCAAGATGTCGTTGGGTATATTGGTGTTATTACACGATTTCTAAGGTAGGCGGGATGGTACATTTGTATGGCAGGTACCAGAAGGAGAGTTGCCAGACTTCCAAGTTTTTGTCCAAAACTTAGTCTAACTATACGTTTACTAACTACAAAATTTGGGCAAGATGTCGTTGGGTATATTGGTGTTATTACACGATTTCTAAGGTAGGCGGGATGGTATATTTGTATGGCAGGTACCAGAAGGGGAGTTGCCAGACTTCCAAGTTTTTGTCCAAGATTTAGTCTAACTATACGTATACTAAATACAAAATTTGGGCAAGATGTCGTTGGGTATGTTGGTGTTATTACACGATTTCTAAGGTAGGCGGGATGGTATATTTGTATGGCAGGTACCAGAAGGGGAGTTGCCAGACTTCCAAGGTTTTGTCCGAAAGTTAGTCTAACTATACGTTTACTAAATACAAAATTTGGGCAAGATGTTGTTGGGTGTATTGGTGTTATTACACGATTTCTAAGGTAGGCAGGATGGTACATTTGTGTGGCAGGTACCAGAAGGGGAGTTGCCAGACTTCCAAGTTTTTGTCCAAAACTTAGTGCGGTTATACCTTTAGTAAATACGGAATACGGGTATATTGGTGTTATTACACGATTTCTAAGGTAGGCAGGATGGTACATTTGTATGGCAGGTACCAGAAGGGGAGTGGACAGACTTCCAAGTTTTTGTCCAAGATTTAGTCTAACTATACGTATACTAAATACAAAATTTGGGCAAGATGTCGTTGGGTATATTGGTGTTATTACACGATTTCTAAGGTAGGCGGGATGGTATATTTGTATGGCAGGTACCAGAAGGGGAGTTGCCAGACTTCCAAGTTTTTGTCCCAAACTTAGTCTAACTATACGTTTACTAACTACAAAATTTGGGCAAGATCGCGTTGGGTATATTGGTGTTATTACACGATTTCTAAGGTAGGCAGGATGGTACATTTGTATGGCAGGTACCAGAAGGGGAGTGGACAGACTTCCAAGTTTTTGTCCAAAACTTAGTCTAACTATACGTTTACTAACTACAAAATTTGGGCAAGATGTCGTTGGGTATATTGGTGTTATTACACGATTTCTAAGGTAGGCGGGATGGTATATTTGTATGGCAGGTACCAGAAGGGGAGTTGCCAGACTTCCAAGTTTTTGTCCAAGATTTAGTCTAACTATTCGTATACTAAATACAAGATGTCGTTGAGTATATTGGTGTTATTACACGATTTCTAAGGTAGGCGGGATGGTACATTTGTATGGCAGGTACCAGAAGGGGAGTTGCCAGACTTCCAAGTTTTCGTCCAAAACTTAGTCTAACTATACGTTTACTAACTACAAAATTTGGGCAAGATGTCGTTGGGTATATTGGTGTTATTACACGATTTCTAAGGTAGGCGGGATGGTATATTTGTATGGCAGGTACCAGAAGGGGAGTTGCCAGACTTCCAAGTTTTTGTCCAAAACTTAGTCTAACTATACGTTTACTAACTACAAAATTTGGGCAAGATGTCGTTGGGTATATTGGTGTTATTGCACGATTTCTAAGGTAGGCGGGATTGTATATTTGTATGGCAGGTACCAGAAGGGGAGTTGCCAGACTTCCAAGTTTTCGTCCAAAACTTAGTCTAACTATACGTTTACTAAATACAAGATGTCGTTGAGTATATTGGTGTTATTACACGATTTCTAAGGTAGGAGGGATGGTACATTTGTATGGCAGGTACCAGAAGGGGAGTTGCCAGACTTCCAAGTTTTTGTCCAAAACTTAGTCTAACTATACGTTTACTAACTACAAAATTTGGGCAAGATGTCGTTGGGTATATTGGTGTTATTACACGATTTCTAAGGTAGGCGAGATGGTATATTTGTATGGCAGGTACCAGAAGGGGAGTTGCCAGACTTCCAAGTTTTTGTCCAAGATTTAGTCTAACTATTCGTATACTAAATACAAAATTTGGGCAAGATGTCGTTGGGTATGTTGGTGTTATTACACGATTTCTAAGGTAGGCGGGATGGTATATTTGTATGGCAGGTACCAGAAGGGGAGTTGCCAGACTTCCAAGTTTTTGTCCGAAAGTTAGTCTAACTATACGTTTACTAAATACAAAATTTGGGCAAGATGTTGTTGGGTGTATTGGTGTTATTACACGATTTCTAAGGTAGGCAGGATGGTACATTTGTATGGCAGGTACCAGACTTCCAAGTTTTTGTCCAAAACATAGTGCGGTTATACCTTTAGTAAATACGGAATTTGGGGAAGATCGCGGGAGTTGCCAGACTTCCAAGTTTCTGTCCAAAACTTAGTCTAACTATACGTTTACTAAATACAAAATTTTGGCAAGATAGCGTTGGGTATATTGGTGTTATTACACGATTTCTAAGGTAGGCGGGATGGTACATTTGTATGGCAGGTACCAGAAGGGGAGTTGCCAGACTTCCAAGTTTTTGTCCAAAACTTAGTGTAACTATACGTTTACTAACTACAAAATTCGGCAAGATGTTGTTGGGTGTATTGGTGTTATTACACGATTTCTAAGGTAGGCAGGATGGTACATTTGTATGGCAGGTATCAGAAGGTGTCGTTGAGTATATTGGTGTTATTACACGATTTCTAAGGTAGGCGGGATGGTATATTTGTATGGCAGGTACCAGAAGGGGAGTTGCCAGACTTCCAAGTTTTTGTCCAAGATTTAGTCTAACTATTCGTATACTAAATACAAAATTTGGGCAAGATGTCGTTGGGTATGTTGGTGTTATTACACGATTTCTAAGGTAGGCGGGATGGTATATTTGTATGGCAGGTACCAGAAGGGGAGTTGCCAGACTTCCAAGTTTTTGTCCGAAAGTTAGTCTAACTATACGTTTACTAAATACAAAATTTGGGCAAGATGTTGTTGGGTGTATTGGTGTTATTACACGATTTCTAAGGTAGGCAGGATGGTACATTTGTATGGCAGGTACCAGACTTCCAAGTTTTTGTCCAAAACATAGTGCGGTTATACCTTTAGTAAATACGGAATTTGGGGAAGATCGCGGGAGTTGCCAGACTTCCAAGTTTCTGTCCAAAACTTAGTCTAACTATACGTTTACTAAATACAAAATTTGGGCAAGATAGCGTTGGGTATATTGGTGTTATTACACGATTTCTAAGGTAGGCGGGATGGTACATTTGTATGGCAGGTACCAGAAGGGGAGTTGCCAGACTTCCAAGTTTTTGTCCAAAACTTAGTGTAACTATACGATTACTAACTACAAAATTTGGCAAGATGTTGTCGTTGTCGTATCAGAAGGTCGTATCAGAAGGTGTCGTTGAGTATATTGGTGTTATTACACGATTTCTAAGGTAGGCGGGATGGTATATTTGTATGGCAGGTACCAGAAGGGGAGTTGCCAGACTTCCAAGTTTCTGTCCAAAACTTAGTCTAACTATACGTTTACTAAATACAAAATTTGGGCAAGATAGCGTTGGGTATATTGGTGTTATTACACGATTTCTAAGGTAGGCGGGATGGTACATTTGTATGGCAGGTACCAGAAGGGGAGTTGCCAGACTTCCAAGTTTTTGTCCAAAACTTTGTCTAACTATACGTTTACTAACTACAAAATTTGGGCAAGATGTCGTTGGGTATATTGGTGTTATTACACGATTTCTAAGGTAGGCGGGATGGTATATTTGTATGGCAGGTACCAGAAGGGGAGTTGCCAGACTTCCAAGTTTTTGTCCAAGATTTAGTCTAACTATACGTTTACTAACTACAAAATTTGGGCAAAATCGCGTTGGGTGTATTGGTGTTATTACACGATTTCTAAGGTAGGCGGAATGGTACATTTGTATGGCAGGTACCAGAAGGGGAGTTGCCAGACTTCCAAGTTTTTGTCCAAAACTTTGTCTAACTATACGTTTACTAACTACAAAATTTGGGCAAAATCGCGTTGGGTGTATTGGTGTTATTACACGATTTCTAAGGTAGGCGGGATGGTACATTTGTATGGCAGGTACCAGAAGGGGAGTTGCCAGACTTCCAAGTTTTTGTCCAAAACTTAGTCTAACTATACGTTTACTAAATACAAAATTTGGGCAAGATAGCGTTGGGTATATTGGTGTTATTACACGATTTCTAAGGTAGGCGGGATGGTACATTTGTATGGCAGGTACCAGACTTCCAAGTTTTTGTCCAAAACATAGTGCGGTTATACCTTTAGTAAATACGGAATTTGGGGAAGATCGCGTGAGTCATGTTGATAGTATTACACGGTTTATAGGGGGCGGGATGGTACATTTGTATGGGAGGTATCAGAAGGGGAGTTGCCAGACTTCCAAGTTTCTGTCCAAAACTTAGTCTAGCTATACGTTTACTAACTACAAAATTTGGGCAAGATGTCGTTGGGTATATTGGTGTTATTACACGATTTCTAAGGTAGGCGGGATGGTATATTTGTATGGCAGGTACCAGAAGGGGAGTTGCCAGACTTCCAAGTTTTTGTCCAAGATTTAGTCTAACTATACGTATACTAAATACAAAATTTGGGCAAGATGTCGTTGGGTATGTTGGTGTTATTACACGATTTCTAAGGTAGGCGGGATGGTATATTTGTATGGCAGGTACCAGAAGGGGAGTTGCCAGACTTCCAAGTTTTTGTCCGAAAGTTAGTCTAACTATACGTTTACTAAATACAAAATTTGGGCAAGATGTTGTTGGGTGTATTGGTGTTATTACACGATTTCTAAGGTAGGCAGGATCGTACATTTGTGTGGCAGGTACCAGAATGGGAGTTGCCAGACATCCAAGTTTTTGTCCAAAACTTAGTGCGGTTATACCTTTAGTAAATACGGAATTTGGGGAAGATCGCGTGAGTCGTGTTGATAGTATTACACGGTTTATAGGGGGCGGGATGGTACATTTGTATGGGAGGTACCAGAAGGGGAGTTGCCAGACTTCCAAGTTTTTGTCCAAAACTTAGTCTAACTATACGTTTACTAAATGCAAAGTTTGGGCAAGATAGCGTTGGGTATATTGGTGTTATTACACGATTTCTAAGGTAGGCAGGATGGTACATTTGTTTGGCAGGTACCATAATGGGAGTTGCCAGACTTCCACGTTTTTGTCCAAAACTTAGTCTAACTATACCTTTACTAACTACAAAATTTGGGCAAGATGTCGTTGAGTATATTGGTGTTATTACACGATTTCTAAGGTAGGCGGGATGGTATATTTGTATGGCAGGTACCAGAAGGGAGTTGCCAGACTTCCAAGTTTTTGTCCGAAAGTTAGTCTAACTATACGTTTACTAACTACAAAATTTGGGCAAGATGTCGTTGAGTATATTGGTGTTATTACACGATTTCTAAGGTAGGCAGGATGGTATATTTGTATGGCAGGTACCAGAAGGAGAGTTGCCAGACTTCCAAGTTTTTGTCCAAGATTTAGTCTAACTATACGTATACTAAATACAAAATTTGGGCAAGATGTCGTTGGGTATATTGGTGTTATTACACGATTTCTAAGGAAGACAGGATGGTACATTTGTATGGCAGGTACCAGAAGGGGAGTGGACATACTTCCAAGTTTTTGTCCAAGATTTAGTCTAACTATACGTATACTAAATACAAAATTTGGGCAAGATGGGGGTGTTATATTGGTGTTATTACACGATTTCTAAGGTAGGCGGGATGGTACATTTGTATGGGAGGTACCAGAAGGGGAGTTGCCAGACTTCCAAGTTTTGTCCAAAACTTAGTCTAACTATACGTATACTATATACAAAATTTGGGCAAGATGTCGTTGGGTATATTGGTGTTATTACACGATTTCTAAGGTAGGCATGATGGTACATTTGTATGGCAGGTATCAGAAGGGGAGTGGACAGACTTCCAAGTTTTTGTCCAAGATTTAGTCTAACTATACGTATACTAAATACAAAATTTGGGCAAGATGTCGTTGGGTATATTGGTGTTATTACACTATTTCTAAGGTAGGCGGGATGGTACATGTGTATGGCAGGTACCAGAAGGGGAGTGGACAGTTTTTGTCCAAAACTTTGTCTAACTATACGTTTACTAACTACAAAATTTGGGCAAAATCGCGTTGGGTGTATTGGTGTTATTACACGATTTCTAAGGTAGGCGGGATGGTACATTTGTATGGCAGGTACCAGAAGGGGAGTTGCCAGACTTCCAAGTTTTGTCCAAAACTTAGTCTAGCTATACGTTTACTAACTACAAAATTTGGGCAAGATGTCGTTGGGTATATTGGTGTTATTACACGATTTCTAAGGTAGGCGGGATGATATATTTGTATGGCAGGTACCAGAAGGGGAGTTGCCAGACTTCCAAGTTTTTGTCCAAAACTTAGTCTAACTATACGTTTACTAAATACAAAATTTGGGCAAGATAGCGTTGGGTGTATTGGTGTTATTACACGATTTCTAAGGTAGGCGGGATGGTACATTTGTATGGCAGGTACCAGACCTCCAAGTTTTTGTCCAAAACATAGTGCGGTTATACCTTTAGTAAATACGGAATTTGGGGAAGATCGCGTGAGTCATGTTGATAGTATTACACGGTTTATAGGGGGCGGGATGGTACATTTGTATGGGAGGTATCAGAAGGGGAGTTGCCAGACTTCCAAGTTTCTGTCCAAAACTTAGTCTAGCTATACGTTTACTAACTACAAAATTTGGGCAAGATGTCGTTGGGTATATTGGTGTTATTACACGATTTCTAAGGTAGGCGGGATGGTATATTTGTATGGCAGGTACCAGAAGGGGAGTTGCCAGACTTCCAAGTTTTTGTCCAAGATTTAGTCTAACTATACGTATACTAAATACAAAATTTGGGCAAGATGTCGTTGGGTATGTTGGTGTTATTACACGATTTCTAAGGTAGGCGGGATGGTATATTTGTATGGCAGGTACCAGAAGGGGAGTTGCCAGACTTCCAAGTTTTTGTCCGAAAGTTAGTCTAACTATACGTTTACTAAATACAAAATTTGGGCAAGATGTTGTTGGGTGTATTGGTGTTATTACACGATTTCTAAGGTAGGCAGGATCGTACATTTGTGTGGCAGGTACCAGAAGGGGAGTTGCCAGACTTCCAAGTTTTTGTCCAAAACTTAGTGCGGTTATACCTTTAGTAAATACGGAATTTGGGGAAGATCGCGTGAGTCGTGTTGATAGTATTACACGGTTTATAGGGGGCGGGATGGTACATTTGTATGGGAGGTACCAGAAGGGGAGTTGCCAGACTTCCAAGTTTTTGTCCAAAACTTAGTCTAACTATACGTTTACTAAATACAAAATTTGGGCAAGATAGCGTTGGGTATATTGGTGTTATTACACGATTTCTAAGGTAGGCAGGATGGTACATTTGTTTGGCAGGTACCATAATGGGAGTTGCCAGACTTCCACGTTTTTGTCCAAAACTTAGTCTAACTATACCTTTACTAACTACAAAATTTGGGCAAGATGTCGTTGAGTATATTGGTGTTATTACACGATTTCTAAGGTAGGCGGGATGGTATATTTGTATGGCAGGTACCAGAAGGGAGTTGCCAGACTTCCAAGTTTTTGTCCGAAAGTTAGTCTAACTATACGTTTACTAACTACAAAATTTGGGCAAGATGTCGTTGAGTATATTGGTGTTATTACACGATTTCTAAGGTAGGCGGGATGGTATATTTGTATGGCAGGTACCAGAAGGAGAGTTGCCAGACTTCCAAGTTTTTGTCCAAGATTTAGTCTAACTATACGTATACTAAATACAAAATTTGGGCAAGATGTCGTTGGGTATATTGGTGTTATTACACGATTTCTAAGGAAGACAGGATGGTACATTTGTATGGCAGGTACCAGAAGGGGAGTGGACAGACTTCCAAGTTTTTGTCCAAGATTTAGTCTAACTATACGTATACTAAATACAAAATTTGGGCAAGATGGGGGTGTTATATTGGTGTTATTACACGATTTCTAAGGTAGGCGGGATGGTACATTTGTATGGGAGGTACCAGAAGGGGAGTTGCCAGACTTCCAAGTTTTGTCCAAAACTTAGTCTAACTATACGTATACTATATACAAAATTTGGGCAAGATGTCGTTGGGTATATTGGTGTTATTACACGATTTCTAAGGTAGGCATGATGGTACATTTGTATGGCAGGTATCAGAAGGGGAGTGGACAGACTTCCAAGTTATTGTCCAAGATTTAGTCTAACTATACGTATACTAAATACAAAATTTGGGCAAGATGTCGTTGGGTATATTGGTGTTATTACACTATTTCTAAGGTAGGCGGGATGGTACATGTGTATGGCAGGTACCAGAAGGGGAGTGGACAGACTTCCAAGTTTTTGTCCAAGATTTTGTCTAACCATACGTTTACTAACTACAAAATTTGGCAAAGATCGCGTTGGGTATATTGGTGTTATTACACGATTTCTAAGGTAGGCAGGATGGTACATTTGTATGGCAGGTACCAGAAGGGGAGTGGACAGACTTCCAAGTTTTTGTCCAAGATTTAGTCTAACTATACGTATACTATATACAAAATTTGGGCAAGATGTCGTTGGGTATATTGGTGTTATTACACGATTTCTAAGGTAGGCGGGATGGTATATTTGTATGGCAGGTACCAGAAGGGGAGTTGCCAGACTTCCATGTTTTTGTCCCAAACTTAGTCTAACTATACGTTTACTAACTACAAAATTTGGGCAAGATCGCGTTGGGTATATTGGTGTTATTACACGATTTCTAAGGTAGGCAGGATGGTACATTTGTATGGCAGGTACCAGAAGGGGAGTGGACAGAGTTCCAAGTTTTTGTCCAAGATTTAGTCTAACTATACGTATACTAAATACAAAATTTGGGCAAGATGTCGTTGGGTATATTGGTGTTATTACACGATTTCTAAGGTAGGCGGGATGGTATATTTGTATGGCAGGTACCAGAAGGGGAGTTGCCAGACTTCCAAGTTTTTGTCCAACACTTAGTCTAACTATACGTTTACTAAATACGACATATTGCCCAAATTTTGTATTTAGTATACGTATAGTTAGACTAAATCTTGGACAAAAACTTGGAAGTCTGGCGACTCCCCTTCTGGTACCTGCCATACAAATGTACCATCCCGCCTACCTTAGAAATCGTGTAATAACACCAATATACCCAACGCGATCTTGTATTTAGTATACGTATAGTTAGACTTAATCTTGGACAAAAACTTGGAAGTCTGTCCAGTCCCCTTCTGGTACCTGTCATACAAATGTACCATCCCGCCCCCTATAAACCGTGTAATGTACAATCCCGCCTACCTTAGAAATCGTGTAATAACACCAATATACCCAACGCGAACTTATAAACCGTATAATACTATGACTCACGCGATCTTCCCCAAATTCCGTATTTAGTAAAGGTATAACTGCACTATGTTTTGGACAAAAACTTGGCAGTCTGGCAACTCCCCTTCTGGTACCTCCCATACAAATGTACCATCCCGCCTACCTTAGAAATCGTGTAATAACACCAATATACCCAACGCGATCTTGTCCAAATTTTGTATTTAGTATACGTATAGTTAGACTAAGTTTTGGACAAAAACTTGGCAGTCTGGCAACTCCACTTCTGGTACCTCCCATACAAATGTACAATCCCGCCTAACATAGAAATCGTGTAATAACACCAATATACCAAACGACATATTGCCCAAATTTTGTATTTAGTATACGTATAGTTAGACTAAATCTTGGACAAAAACTTGGAAGTCTGGCGACTCCCCTTCTGGTACCTGCCATACAAATGTACCATCCCGCCTACCTTAGAAATCGTGTAATAACACCAATATACCCAACGCGATCTTGTATTTAGTATACGTATAGTTAGACTTAATCTTGGACAAATACTTGGAAGTCTGTCCAGTCCCCTTCTGGTACCTGTCATACAAATGTACCATCCCGCCCCCTATAAACCGTGTAATACTATCAACATGACTAACGCGATCTTCCCCAAATTCCGTATTTAGTAAAGGTATAACTGCACTATGTTTTGGACAAAAACTTGGCAGTCTGGCAACTCCACTTCTGGTACCTCCCATACAAATGTACAATCCCGCCTACCTTAGAAATCGTGTAATAACACCAATATACCCAACGACATCTTGCCCAAATTTTGTATTTAGTATACGTATAGTTAGACTTAATCTTGGACAAAAACTTGGAAGTCTGTCCAGTCCCCTTCTGGTACCTGCCATACAAATGTACCATCCCGCCCCCTATAAACCGTGTAATACTATCAACATGACTAACGCGATCTTCCCCAAATTCCGTATTTAGTAAAGGTATAACTGCACTATGTTTTGGACAAAAACTTGGCAGTCTGGCAACTCCACTTCTGGTACCTCCCATACAAATGTACAATCCCGCCTACCTTAGAAATCGTGTAATAACACCAATATACCCAACGACATCTGGCCAAAATTTTGTATTTAGTATACGTAAGTTAGACTAAGTTTTGGACAAAAACTTGGAAGTCTGGCGACTCCCCTTCTGGTACCTGCCATACAAATGTACCATCCCGCCTACCTTAATACTATCAACATGACTCACGCGATCTTCCCCAAATTCCGTATTTAGTAAAGGTATAACTGCAATATGTTTTGGACAAAAACTTGGCAGTCTGGCAACTCCCCTTCTGGTACCTACCATACAAATGTACCATCCCGCCTAACTTAGAAATCGTGTAATAACACCAATATACCAAACGACATATTGCCCAAATTTTGTATTTAGTATACGTATAGTTAGACTAAATCTTGGACAAAAACTTGGAAGTCTGGCGACTCCCCTTCTGGTACCTGCCATACAAATGTACCATCCTGCCTACCTTAGAAATCGTGTAATAACACCAATATACCCAACGACATATTGCCCAAATTTTGTAGTTAGTAAACGTATAGTTAGACTAAGTTTTAGACAGAAACTTGGAAGTCTGGCAACTCCCCTTCTGGTACCTGCCATACAAATGTACCATCCCGCCTACCTTAGAAATCGTGTAATAACACCAATATACCCAACGCGATCTTGTATTTAGTATACGTATAGTTAGACTTAATCTTGGACAAAAACTTGGAAGTCTGTCCAGTCCCCTTCTGGTACCTGTCATACAAATGTACCATCCCGCCCCCTATAAACCGTGTAATACTATCAACATGACTAACGCGATCTTCCCCAAATTCCGTATTTAGTAAAGGTATAACTGCACTATGTTTTGGACAAAAACTTGGCAGTCTGGCAACTCCACTTCTGGTACCTCCCATACAAATGTACAATCCCGCCTACCTTAGAAATCGTGTAATAACACCAATATACCCAACGACATCTTGCCCAAATTTTGTATTTAGTATACGTATAGTTAGACTTAATCTTGGACAAAAACTTGGAAGTCTGTCCAGTCCCCTTCTGGTACCTGCCATACAAATGTACCATCCCGCCCCCTATAAACCGTGTAATACTATCAACATGACTAACGCGATCTTCCCCAAATTCCGTATTTAGTAAAGGTATAACTGCACTATGTTTTGGACAAAAACTTGGCAGTCTGGCAACTCCACTTCTGGTACCTCCCATACAAATGTACAATCCCGCCTACCTTAGAAATCGTGTAATAACACCAATATACCCAACGACATCTGGCCAAAATTTTGTATTTAGTATACGTATAGTTAGACTTAATCTTGGACAAAAACTTGGAAGTCTGTCCAGTCCCCTTCTGGTACCTGCCATACAAATGTACCATCCCGCCCCCTATAAACCGTGTAATACTATCAACATGACTAACGCGATCTTCCCCAAATTCCGTATTTAGTAAAGGTATAACTGCAATATGTTTTGGACAAAAACTTGGCAGTCTGGCAACTCCCCTTCTGGTACCTACCATACAAATGTACCATCCCGCCTAACTTAGAAATCGTGTAATAACACCAATATACCAAACGACATATTGCCCAAATTTTGTATTTAGTATACGTATAGTTAGACTAAATCTTGGACAAAAACTTGGAAGTCTGGCGACTCCCCTTCTGGTACCTGCCATACAAATGTACCATCCTGCCTACCTTAGAAATCGTGTAATAACACCAATATACCCAACGACATATTGCCCAAATTTTGTAGTTAGTAAACGTATAGTTAGACTAAGTTTTAGACAGAAACTTGGAAGTCTGGCAACTCCCCTTCTGGTACCTGCCATACATATGTACCATACCGCCCCCTATAAACCGTGTAATACTATTAACATGACTTACGCGATCTTCCCCAAATTCCGTATTTAGTAAAGGTATAACTGCACTATGTTTTGGACAAAAACTTGGCAGTCAGGCAACTCCCCTTCTGGTACCTCCCATACAAATGTACCATCCCGCCTACCTTAGAAATCGTGTAATAGCACCAATATACCCAACGCGAACTTATAAACCGTAGAATACTATCAACATGACTCACGCGATCTTCCAAAAAACTTGGCAGTCTGGCAACTCCCCTTCTGGTACCTACCATACAAATGTACCATCCCGCCTAACTTAGAAATCGTGTAATAACACCAATATACCAAACGACATATTGCCCAAATTTTGTATTTAGTATACGTATAGTTAGACTAAATCTTGGACAAAAACTTGGAAGTCTGTCCAGTCCCCTTCTGGTACCTGTCATACAAATGTACCATCCCGCCCCCTATAAACCGTGTAATACTATCAACATGACTAACGCGATCTTCCCCAAATTCCGTATTTAGTAAAGGTATAACTGCACTATGTTTTGGACAAAAACTTGGCAGTCTGGCAACTCCACTTCTGGTACCTCCCATACAAATGTACAATCCCGCCTACCTTAGAAATCGTGTAATAACACCAATATACCCAACGACATCTTGCCCAAATTTTGTATTTAGTATACGTATAGTTAGACTTAATCTTGGACAAAAACTTGGAAGTCTGTCCAGTCCCCTTCTGGTACCTGCCATACAAATGTACCATCCCGCCCCCTATAAACCGTGTAATACTATCAACATGACTAACGCGATCTTCCCCAAATTCCGTATTTAGTAAAGGTATAACTGCACTATGTTTTGGACAAAAACTTGGCAGTCTGGCAACTCCACTTCTGGTACCTCCCATACAAATGTACAATCCCGCCTACCTTAGAAATCGTGTAATAACACCAATATACCCAACGACATCTGGCCAAAATTTTGTATTTAGTATACGTAAGTTAGACTAAGTTTTGGACAAAAACTTGGAAGTCTGGCGACTCCCCTTCTGGTACCTGCCATACAAATGTACCATCCCGCCTACCTTAATACTATCAACATGACTCACGCGATCTTCCCCAAATTCCGTATTTAGTAAAGGTATAACTGCAATATGTTTTGGACAAAAACTTGGCAGTCTGGCAACTCCCCTTCTGGTACCTACCATACAAATGTACCATCCCGCCTAACTTAGAAATCGTGTAATAACACCAATATACCAAACGACATATTGCCCAAATTTTGTATTTAGTATACGTATAGTTAGACTAAATCTTGGACAAAAACTTGGAAGTCTGGCGACTCCCCTTCTGGTACCTGCCATACAAATGTACCATCCTGCCTACCTTAGAAATTGTGTAATAACACCAATATACCCAACGACATATTGCCCAAATTTTGTAGTTAGTAAACGTATAGTTAGACTAAGTTTTAGACAGAAACTTGGAAGTCTGGCAACTCCCCTTCTGGTACCTGCCATACATATGTACCATACCGCCCCCTATAAACCGTGTAATACTATTAACATGACTTACGCGATCTTCCCCAAATTCCGTATTTAGTAAAGGTATAACTCCACTATGTTTTGGACAAAAACTTGGCAGTCAGGCAACTCCCCTTCTGGTACCTCCCATACAAATGTACCATCCCGCCTACCTTAGAAATCGTGTAATAGCACCAATATACCCAACGCGAACTTATAAACCGTAGAATACTATCAACATGACTCACGCGATCTTCCAAAAAACTTGGCAGTCTGGCAACTCCCCTTCTGGTACCTACCATACAAATGTACCATCCCGCCTAACTTAGAAATCGTGTAATAACACCAATATACCAAACGACATATTGCCCAAATTTTGTATTTAGTATACGTATAGTTAGACTAAATCTTGGACAAAAACTTGGAAGTCTGGCGACTCCCCTTCTGGTACCTGCCATACAAATGAACCATCCTGCCTACCTTAGAAATCGTGTAATAACACCAATATACCCAACGACATATTGCCCAAATTGTGTAGTTAGTAAGCGTATAGTTAGACTAAGTTTTAGACAAAAACTTGGAAGTCTGGCAACTCCCCTTCTGGTACCTGCCATACATATGTACCATCCCGCCCCCTATAAACCGTATAATACTATCAACATGACTCACGCGATCTTCCCCAAATTCCGTATTTAGTAAAGGTATAACTGCACTATGTTTTGGACAAAAACTTGGCAGTCTGGCAACTCCCCTTCTGGTACCTCCCATACAAATGTACCATCCCGCCTACCTTAGAAATCGTGTAATAACACCAATATACCCAACGCGATCTTGTCCAAATTTTGTATTTAGTATACGTATAGTTAGACTAAGTTTTGGACAAAAACTTGGCAGTCTGGCAACTCCCCTTCTGGTACCTCCCATACAAATGTACAATCCCTCCTACCTTAGAAATCGTGTAATAACACCAATATACCCAACGCGATCTTGTCCAAATTTTGTATTTAGTATACGTATAGTTAGGCCAAGTTTTGGACAAAAACTTGGCAGTCTGGCAACTCCCCTTCTGGTACCTCCCATACAAATGTACCATCCCGCCTACCTTAGAAATCGTGTAATAACACCAATATACCCAACGCGATCTTGCCCAAATTTTGTATTTAGTATACGTATAGTTAGACTTAATCTTGGACAAAAACTTGGAAGTCTGTCCAGTCCCCTTCTGGTACCTGCCATACAAATGTACCATCCCGCCCCCTATAAATCGTGTAATACTATCAACATGACTAACGCGATCTTCCCCAAATTCCGTATTTAGTAAAGGTATAGCTGCACTATGTTTTGGACAAAAACTTGGCAGTCTGGCAACTCCACTTCTGGTACCTCCCATACAAATGTACAATCCCGCCTACCTTAGAAATCGTGTAATAACACCAATATACCCAACGCGATCTTGTATTTAGTATACGTATAGTTAGACTTAATCTTGGACAAAAACTTGGAAGTCTGTCCAGTCCCCTTCTGGTACCTGCCATACAAATGTACCATCCCGCCCCCTATAAACCGTGTAATACTATCAACATGACTAACGCGATCTTCCCCAAATTCCGTATTTAGTAAAGGTATAACTGCACTATGTTTTGGACAAAAACTTGGCAGTCTGGCAACTTCACTTCTGGTACCTCCCATACAAATGTACAATCCCGCCTACCTTAGAAATCGTGTAATAACACCAATATACCCAACGACATCTTGCCCAAATTTTGTATTTAGTATACGTATAGTTAGACTAAATCTTGGACAAAAACTTGGAAGTCTGGCGACTCCCCTTCTGGTACCTGCCATACAAATGTACCATCCTGCCTACCTTAGAAATCGTGTAATAATATACCCAACGACATATTGCCCAAATTTTGTAGTTAGTAAACGTATAGTTAGACTAAGTTTTAGACAAAAACTTGGAAGTCTGGCAACTCCCCTTCTGGTACCTGCCATACATATGTACCATCCCGCCCCCTATAAACCGTGTAATACTATTAACATGACTCACGCGATCTTCCCCAAATTCCGTATTTAGTAAAGGTATAACTTCACTATGTTTTGGACAAAAACTTGGCAGTCAGGCAACTCCCCTTCTGGTACCTCCCATACAAATGTACCATCCCGCCTCCCTAAGAAATCGTGTAATAGCACCAATACACCCAACGCGAACTTATAAACCGTATAATACTATCAACATGACTCACGCGATCTTCCCCAAATTCCGTATTTAGTAAAGGTATAACTGCACTATGTTTTGGACAAAAACTTGGCAGTCTGGCAACTCCCCTTCTGGTACCTCCCATACAAATGTACCATCCCGCCTACCTTAGAAATCGTGTAATAACACCAATATACCCAACGCGATCTTGTCCAAATTTTGTATTTAGTATACGTATAGTTAGACTAAGTTTTGGACAAAAACTTGGCAGTCTGGCAACTCCCCTTCTGGTACCTCCCATACAAATGTACCATCCCGCCTACCTTAGAAATCGTGTAATAACACCAATATACCCAACGCGATCTTGTCCAAATTTTGTATTTAGTATACGTATAGTTAGGCTAAGTTTTGGACAAAAACTTGGCAGTCTGGCAACTCCCCTTCTGGTACCTCCCATACAAATGTACCATCCCGCCTACCTTAGAAATCGTGTAATAACACCAATATACCCAACGCGATCTTGCCCAAATTTTGTATTTAGTATACGTATAGTTAGACTTAATCTTGGACAAAAACTTGGAAGTCTGTCCAGTCCCCTTCTGGTACCTGCCATACAAATGTACCATCCCGCCCCCTATAAACCGTGTAATACTATCAACATGACTAACGCGATCTTCCCCAAATTCCGTATTTAGTAAAGGTATAACTGCACTATGTTTTGGACAAAAACTTGGCAGTCTGGCAACTCCACTTCTGGTACCTCCCATACAAATGTACAATCCCGTCTACCTTAGAAATCGTGTAATAACACCAATATACCCAACGCGATCTTGTATTTAGTATACGTATAGTTAGACTAAGTTTTAGACAAAAACTTGGAAGTCTGGCAACTCCCCTTCTGGTACCTGCCATACATATGTACCATCCCGCCCCTATAAACCGTATAATACTATCAACATGACTCACGCGATCTTCCCCAAATTCCGTATTTAGTAAAGGTATAACTGCACTATGTTTTGGACAAAAACTTGGCAGTCTGGCAACTCCCCTTCTGGTACCTCCCATACAAATGTACCATCCCGCCTACCTTAGAAATCGTGTAATAACACCAATATACCCAACGCGATCTTGTCCAAATTTTGTATTTAGTATACGTATAGTTAGACTAAGTTTTGGACAAAAATTTGGCAGTCTGGCAACTCCCCTTCTGGTACCTCCCATACAAATGTACATTCCTCCTACCTTAGAAATCGTGTAATAACACCAATATACCCTCGCGTTGTCCAAATTTTGTATTTAGTATACGTATAGTTAGGCCAAGTTTTGGACAAAAACTTGGCAGTCTGGCAACTCCCCTTCTGGTACCTCCCATACAAATGTACCATCCCGCCTACCTTAGAAATCGTGTAATAACACCAATATACCCAACGTGATCTTGCCCAAATTTTGTATTTAGTATACGTATAGTTAGACTTAATCTTGGACAAAAACTTGGAAGTCTGTCCAGTCCCCTTCTGGTACCTGCCATACAAATGTACCATCCCGCCCCCTATAAATCGTGTAATACTATCAACATGACTAACGCGATCTTCCCCAAATTCCGTATTTAGTAAAGGTATAGCTGCACTATGTTTTGGACAAAAACTTGGCAGTCTGGCAACTCCACTTCTGGTACCTCCCATACAAATGTACAATCCCGCCTACCTTAGAAATCGTGTAATAACACCAATATACCCAACGCGATCTTGTATTTAGTATACGTATAGTTAGACTTAATCTTGGACAAAAACTTGGAAGTCTGTCCAGTCCCCTTCTGGTACCTGCCATACAAATGTACCATCCCGCCCCCTATAAACCGTGTAATACTATCAACATGACTAACGCGATCTTCCCCAAATTCCGTATTTAGTAAAGGTATAACTGCACTATGTTTTGGACAAAAACTTGGCAGTCTGGCAACTCCACTTCTGGTACCTCCCATACAAATGTACAATCCCGCCTACCTTAGAAATCGTGTAATAACACCAATATACCCAACGACATCTTGCCCAAATTTTTTTATTAGTATACGTATAGTTAGACTAAGTTTTGGACAAAAACTTGGAAGTCTGGCGACTCCACTTCTGGTACCTCCCATACAAATGTACAATCCCGCCTACCTTAGAAATCGTGTAATAACACCAATATACCCAACGCGATCTTGTATTTAGTATACGTATAGTTAGACTTAATCTTGGACAAAAACTTGGAAGTCTGTCCAGTCCCCTTCTGGTACCTGCCATACAAATGTACCATCCCGCCCCCTATAAACCGTGTAATACTATCAACATGACTAACGCGATCTTCCCCAAATTCCGTATTTAGTAAAGGTATAACTGCACTATGTTTTGGACAAAAACTTGGCAGTCTGGCGACTCCCCTTCTGGTACCTGCCATACAAATGTACCATCCCGCCTACCTTAGAAATCGTGTAATAACACCAATATACCCAACGCGATCTTATAAACCGTGTAATACTATCAACATGACTCACGCGATCTTCCCCAAATTCCGTATTTAGTAAAGGTATAACTGCACTATGTTTTGGACAAAAACTTGGCAGTCTGGCAACTCCCCTTCTGGTAGCTATCATACAAATGTACCATCCCGCCTAACTTAGAAATCGTGTAATAACACCAATATACCAAACGACATATTGCCCAAATTTTGTATTTAGTATACGTATAGTTAGACTAAATCTTGGACAAAAACTTGGAAGTCTGGCGACTCCCCTTCTGGTACCTGCCATACAAATGTACCATCCTGCCTACCTTAGAAATCGTGTAATAACACCAATATACTTAACGACATATTGCCCAAATTTTGTAGTTAGTAAACGTATAGTTAGACTAAGTTTTAGACAAAAACTTGGAAGTCTGGCAACTCCCCTTCTGGTACCTGCCATACATATGTACCATCCCGCCCCCTATAAACCGCGTAATACTATTAACATGACTCACGCGATCTTCCCCAAATTCCGTATTTAGTAAGATATAACTGCACTATGTTTTGGACAAAAACTTGGCAGTCAGGCAACTCCCCTTCTGGTACCTCCCATACAAATGTACCATCCCGCCTACCTTAGAAATCGTGTAATAGCACCAATATACCCAACGCGAACTTATAAACCGTATAATACTATCAACATGACTCACGCGATCTTCCCCAAATTCCGTATTTAGTAAAGGTATAACTGCACTATGTTTTGGACAAAAACTTGGCAGTCTGGCAACTCCCCTTCTGGTACCTCCCATACAAATGTACCATCCCGCCTACCTTAGAAATCGTGTAATAACACCAATATACCCAACGCGATCTTGTCCAAATTTTGTATTTAGTATACGTATAGTTAGACTAAGTTTTGGACAAAAACTTGGCAGTCTGGCAACTCCCCTTCTGGTACCTCCCATACAAATGTACCATCCCGCCTACCTTAGAAATCGTGTAATAACACCAATATACCCAACGCGATCTTGTCCAAATTTTGTATTTAGTATACGTATAGTTAGGCTAAGTTTTGGACAAAAACTTGGCAGTCTGGCAACTCCCCTTCTGGTACCTCCCATACAAATGTACCATCCCGCCTACCTTAGAAATCGTGTAATAACACCAATATACCCAACGCGATCTTGCCCAAATTTTTTATTTAGTATACGTATAGTTAGACTAAGTTTTGGACAAAAACTTGGAAGTCTGGCGACTCCACTTCTGGTACCTCCCATACAAATGTACAATCCCGCCTACCTTAGAAATAGTGTAATAACACCAATATACCCAACGACATCTTGCCCAAATTTTGTATTTAGTATACGTATAGTTAGACTTAATCTTGGACAAAAACTTGGAAGTCTGTCCAGTCCCCTTCTGGTACCTGCCATACAAATGTACCATCCCGCCCCCTATAAACCGTGTAATACTATCAACATGACTAACGCGATCTTCCCCAAATTCCGTATTTAGTAAAGGTATAACTGCACTATGTTTTGGACAAAAACTTGGCAGTCTGGCAACTCCACTTCTGGTACCTCCCATACAAATGTACAATCCCGCCTACCTTAGAAATCGTGTAATAACACCAATATACCCAACGACATCTTGCCCAAATTTTTTATTTAGTATACGTATAGTTAGACTAAGTTTTGGACAAAAACTTGGAAGTCTGGCGACTCCACTTCTGGTACCTCCCATACAAATGTACAATCCCGCCTACCTTAGAAATCGTGTAATAACACCAATATACCCAACGCGATCTTGTATTTAGTATACGTATAGTTAGACTTAATCTTGGACAAAAACTTGGAAGTCTGTCCAGTCCCCTTCTGGTACCTGCCATACAAATGTACCATCCCGCCCCCTATAAACCGTGTAATACTATCAACATGACTAACGCGATCTTCCCCAAATTCCGTATTTAGTAAAGGTATAACTGCACTATGTTTTGGACAAAAACTTGGCAGTCTGGCGACTCCCCTTCTGGTACCTGCCATACAAATGTACCATCCCGCCTACCTTAGAAATCGTGTAATAACACCAATATACCCAACGCGATCTTATAAACCGTGTAATACTATCAACATGACTCACGCGATCTTCCCCAAATTCCGTATTTAGTAAAGGTATAACTGCACTATGTTTTGGACAAAAACTTGGCAGTCTGGCAACTCCCCTTCTGGTAGCTACCATACAAATGTACCATCCCGCCTAACTTAGAAATCGTGTAATAACACCAATATACCAAACGACATATTGCCCAAATTTTGTATTTAGTATACGTATAGTTAGACTAAATCTTGGACAAAAACTTGGAAGTCTGGCGACTCCCCTTCTGGTACCTGCCATACAAATGTACCATCCTGCCTACCTTAGAAATCGTGTAATAACACCAATATACCCAACGACATATTGCCCAAATTTTGTAGTTAGTAAACGTATAGTTAGACTAAGTTTTAGACAAAAACTTGGAAGTCTGGCAACTCCCCTTCTGGTACCTGCCATACATATGTACCATCCCGCCCCCTATAAACCGTGTAATACTATTAACATGACTCACGCGATCTTCCCCAAATTCCGTATTTAGTAAAGGTATAACTGCACTATGTTTTGGACAAAAACTTGGCAGTCAGGCAACTCCCCTTCTGGTACCTCCCATACAAATGTACCATCCCGCCTACCTTAGAAATCGTGTAATAGCTCCAATATACCCAACGCGAACTTATAAACCGTATAATACTATCAACATGACTCACGCGATCTTCCCCAAATTCCGTATTTAGTAAAGGTATAACTGCACTATGTTTTGGACAAAAACTTGGCAGTCTGGCAACTCCCCTTCTGGTACCTCCCATACAAATGTACCATCCCGCCTACCTTAGAAATCGTGTAATAACACCAATATACCCAACGCGATCTTGTCCAAATTTTGTATTTAGTATACGTATAGTTAGACTAAGTTTTGGACAAAAACTTGGCAGTCTGGCAACTCCCCTTCTGGTACCTCCCATACAAATGTACCATCCCGCCTACCTTAGAAATCGTGTAATAACACCAATATACCCAACGCGATCTTGTCCAAATTTTGTATTTAGTATACGTATAGTTAGGCTAAGTTTTGGACAAAAACTTGGCAGTCTGGCAACTCCCCTTCTGGTACCTCCCATACAAATGTACCATCCCGCCTACCTTAGAAATCGTGTAATAACACCAATATACCCAACGCGATCTTGCCCAAATTTTGTATTTAGTATACGTATAGTTAGACTTAATCTTGGACAAAAACTTGGACGTCTGTCCAGTCCCCTTCTGGTACCTGCCATACAAATGTACCATCCCGCCCCCTATAAACCGTGTAATACTATCAACATGACTAACGCGATCTTCCCCAAATTCCGTATTTAGTAAAGGTATAACTGCACTATGTTTTGGACAAAAACTTGGCAGTCTGGCAACTCCACTTCTGGTACCTCCCATACAAATGTACAATCCCGCCTACCTTAGAAATCGTGTAATAACACCAATATACCCAACGCGATCTTGTATTTAGTATACGTATAGTTAGACTTAATCTTGGACAAAAACTTGGAAGTCTGTCCAGTCCCCTTCTGGTACCTGCCATACAAATGTACCATCCCGCCCCCTATAAACCGTGTAATACTATCAACATGACTAACGCGATCTTCCCCAAATTCCGTATTTAGTAAAGGTATAACTGCACTATGTTTTGGACAAAAACTTGGCAGTCTGGCGACTCCCCTTCTGGTACCTGCCATACAAATGTACCATCCCGCCTACCTTAGAAATCGTGTAATAACACCAATATACCCAACGCGATCTTATAAACCGTGTAATACTATCAACATGACTCACGCGATCTTCCCCAAATTCCGTATTTAGTAAAGGTATAACTGCACTATGTTTTGGACAAAAACTTGGCAGTCTGGCAACTCCCCTTCTGGTAGCTACCATACAAATGTACCATCCCGCCTAACTTAGAAATCGTGTAATAACACCAATATACCAAACGACATATTGCCCAAATTTTGTATTTAGTATACGTATAGTTAGACTAAATCTTGGACAAAAACTTGGAAGTCTGGCGACTCCCCTTCTGGTACCTGCCATACAAATGTACCATCCTGCCTACCTTAGAAATCGTGTAATAACACCAATATACCCAACGACATATTGCCCAAATTTTGTAGTTAGTAAACGTATAGTTAGACTAAGTTTTAGACAAAAACTTGGAAGTCTGGCAACTCCCCTTCTGGTACCTGCCACACATATGTACCATCCCGCCCCCTATAAACCGTGTAATACTATTAACATGACTCACGCGATCTTCCCCAAATTCCGTATTTAGTAAAGGTATAACTGCACTATGTTTTGGACAAAAACTTGGCAGTCAGGCAACTCCCCTTCTGGTACCTCCCATACAAATGTACCATCCCGCCTACCTTAGAAATCGTGTAATAGCACCAATATACCCAACGCGAACTTATAAACCGTATAATACTATCAACATGACTCACGCGATCTTCCCCAAATTCCGTATTTAGTAAAGGTATAACTGCACTATGTTTTGGACAAAAACTTGGCAGTCTGGCAACTCCCCTTCTGGTACCTCCCATACAAATGTACCATCCCGCCTACCTTAGAAATCGTGTAATAACACCACTATACACAACGCGATCTTGTCCAAATTTTGTATTTAGTATACGTATAGTTAGACTAAGTTTTGGACAAAAACTTGGCAGTCTGGCAACTCCCCTTCTGGTACCTCCCATACAAATGTACCATCCCGCCTACCTTAGAAATCGTGTAATAACACCAATATACCCAACGCGATCTTGTCCAAATTTTGCATTTAGTATACGTATAGTTAGGCTAAGTTTTGGACAAAAACTTGGCAGTCTGGCAACTCCCCTTCTGGTACCTCCCATACAAATGTACCATCCCGCCTACCTTAGAAATCGTGTAAAAACACCAATATACCCAACGCGATCTTGCCCAAATTTTGTATTTAGTATACGTATAGTTAGACTTAATCTTGGACAAAAACTTGGAAGTCTGTCCAGTCCCCTTCTGGTACCTGCCATACAAATGTACCATCCCGCCCCCTATAAACCGTGTAATACTATCAACATGACTAACGCGATCTTCCCCAAATTCCGTATTTAGTAAAGGTATAACTGCACTATGTTTTGGACAAAAACTTGGCAGTCTGGCAACTCCACTTCTGGTACCTCCCATACAAATGTACAATCCCGCCTACCTTAGAAATCGTGTAATAACACCAATATACCCAACGCGATCTTGTATTTAGTATACGTATAGTTAGACTTAATCTTGGACAAAAACTTGGAAGTCTGTCCAGTCCCCTTCTGGTACCTGCCATACAAATGTACCATCCCGCCCCCTATAAACCGTGTAATACTATCAACATGACTAACGCAATCTTCCCCAAATTCCGTATTTAGTAAAGGTATAACTGCACTATGTTTTGGACAAAAACTTGGCAGTCTGGCGACTCCCCTTCTGGTACCTGCCATACAAATGTACCATCCCGCCTACCTTAGAAATCGTGTAATAACACCAATATACCCAACGCGATCTTATAAACCGTGTAATACTATCAACATGACTCACGCGATCTTCCCCAAATTCCGTATTTAGTAAAGGTATAACTGCACTATGTTTTGGACAAAAACTTGGCAGTCTGGCAACTCCCCTTCTGGTAGCTACCATACAAATGTACCATCCCGCCTAACTTAGAAATCGTGTAATAACACCAATATACCAAACGACATATTGCCCAAATTTTGTATTTAGTATACGTATAGTTAGACTAAATCTTGGACAAAAACTTGGAAGTCTGGCGACTCCCCTTCTGGTACCTGCCATACAAATGTACCATCCTGCCTACCTTAGAAATCGTGTAATAACACCAATATACCCAACGACATATTGCCCAAATTTTGTAGTTAGTAAACGTATAGTTAGACTAAGTTTTAGACAAAAACTTGGAAGTCTGGCAACTCCCCTTCTGGTACCTGCCATACATATGTACCATCCCGCCCCCTATAAACCGTGTAATACTATTAACATGACTCACGCGATCTTCCCCAAATTCCGTATTTAGTAAAGGTATAACTGCACTATGTTTTGGACAAAAACTTGGCAGTCAGGCAACTCCCCTTCTGGTACCTCCCATACAAATGTACCATCCCGCCTACCTTAGAAATCGTGTAATAGCACCAATATACCCAACGCGAACTTATAAACCGTATAATACTATCAACATGACTCACGCGATCTTCCCCAAATTCCGTATTTAGTAAAGGTATAACTGCACTATGTTTTGGACAAAAACTTGGCAGTCTGGCAACTCCCCTTCTGGTACCTCCCATACAAATGTACCATCCCGCCTACCTTAGAAATCGTGTAATAACACCAATATACCCAACGCGATCTTGTCCAAATTTTGTATTTAGTATACGTATAGTTAGACTAAGTTTTGGACAAAAACTTGGCAGTCTGGCAACTCCCCTTCTGGTACCTCCCATACAAATGTACCATCCCGCCTACCTTAGAAATCGTGTAATAACACCAATATACCCAACGCGATCTTGTCCAAATTTTGTATTTAGTATACGTATAGTTAGGCTAAGTTTTGGACAAAAACTTGGCAGTCTGGCAACTCCCCTTCTGGTACCTCCCATACAAATGTACCATCCCGCCTACCTTAGAAATCGTGTAATAACACCAATATACCCAACGCGATCTTGCCCAAATTTTGTATTTAGTATACGTATAGTTAGACTTAATCTTGGACAAAAACTTGGAAGTCTGTCCAGTCCCCTTCTGGTACCTGCCATACAAATGTACCATCCCGCCCCCTATAAACCGTGTAATACTATCAACATGACTAACGCGATCTTCCCCAAATTCCGTATTTAGTAAAGATATAACTGCACTATGTTTTGGACAAAAACTTGGCAGTCTGGCAACTCCACTTCTGGTACCTCCCATACAAATGTACAATCCCGCCTACCTTAGAAATCGTGTAATAACACCAATATACCCAACGCGATCTTGTATTTAGTATACGTATAGTTAGACTTAATCTTGGACAAAAACTTGGAAGTCTGTCCAGTCCCCTTCTGGTACCTGCCATACAAATGTACCATCACGCCCCCTATAAACCGTGTAATACTATCAACATGACTAACGCGATCTTCCCCAAATTCCGTATTTAGTAAAGGTATAACTGCACTATGTTTTGGACAAAAACTTGGCAGTCTGGCAACTCCACTTCTGGTACCTCCCATACAAATGTACAATCCCGCCTACCTTAGAAATCGTGTAATAACACCAATATACCCAACGACATCTTGCCCAAATTTTGTATTTAGTATACGTATAGTTAGACTAAGTTTTGGACAAAAACTTGGAAGTCTGGCGACTCCCCTTCTGGTACCTGCCATACAAATGTACCATCCCGCCTACCTTAGAAATCGTGTAATAACACCAATATACCCAACGCGATCTTGTATTTAGTATACGTATAGTTAGACTTAATCTTGGACAAAAACTTGGAAGTCTGTCCAGTCCCCTTCTGGTACCTGCCATACAAATGTACCATCCCGCCCCTTATAAACCGTGTAATACTATCAACATGACTAACGCGATCTTCCCCAAATTCTGTATTTAGTAAAGGTATAACTGCACTATGTTTTGGACAAAAACTTGGCAGTCTGGCAACTCCACTTCTGGTACCTCCCATACAAATGTACAATCCCGCCTACCTTAGAAATCGTGTAATAACACCAATATACCCAACGACGTCTTGCCCAAATTTTGTATTTAGTATACGTATAGTTAGACTTAATCTTGGAAGTCTGTCCAGTCCCCTTCTGGTACCTGCCATACAAATGTACCATCCCGCCCCCTATAAACAGTGTAATACTATCAACATGACTAACGCGATCTTCCCCAAATTCCGTATTTAGTAAAGGTATAACTGCACTATGTTTTGGACAAAAACTTGGCAGTCTGGCAACTCCACTTCTGGTACCTCCCATACAAATGTACAATCCCGCCTACCTTAGAAATCGTGTAATAACACCAATATACCCAACGACATCTTGCCCAAATTTTGTATTTAGTATACGTATAGTTAGACTAAGTTTTGGACAAAAACTTGGAAGTCTGGCGACTCCCCTTCTGGTACCTGCCATACAAATGTACCATCCCGCCTACCTTAGAAATCGAGTAATAACACCAATATACCCAACGCGATCTTGTATTTAGTATACGTATAGTTAGACTTAATCTTGGACAAAAACTTGGCAGTCTGGCAACTCCACTTCTGGTACCTCCTATACAAATGTACAATCCCGCCTACCTTAGAAATCGTGTAATAACACCAATATACCCAACGACATCTTGTCCAAATTTTGTATTTAGTATACGTATAGTTAGACTAAGTTTTGGACAAAAACTTGGAAGTCTGGCGACTCCCCTTCTGGTACCTGCCATACAAATGTACCATCCCGCCTACCTTAGAAATCGTGTAATAACACCAATATACCCAACGACATCTCCCCCAAATTTTGTATTTAGTATACGTATAGTTAGACTTAATCTTGGACAAAAACTTGGAAGTCTGTCCAGTCCCCTTCTGGTACCTGCCATACAAATGTACCATTGTGCCTACCTTAGAAATCGTGTAATAACACCAATATACCCAACGCGATCTTGCCCAAATTTTGTAGTTAGTAATCGTATAGTTAGACTAAGTTTTAGACAAAAACTGGGAAGTCTGGCAACTCCCCTTCTGGTACCTGCCATACAAATGTACCATCCCGCCCCCTATAAACCGTGAAATACTATCAACATGACTAACGCGATCTTCCCCAAATTCCGTATTTAGTAAAGGTATAATTGCACTATGTTTTGGACAAAAACTTGGCAGTCTGGCAACTCCACTTCTGGTATCTCCCATACAAATGTACCATCCCGCCTACCTTAGAAATCGTGTTATAGCACCAATATACCCAACGCGATCTTATAAACCGTGAAATACTATCAACATGACTAACGCGATCTTCCCCAAATTCCGTATTTAGTAAAGGTATAACTGCACTATGTTTTGGACAAAAAGTTGGCAGTCTGGCAACTCCACTTCTGGTATCTCCCATACAAATGTACCATCCCGCCTACCTTAGAAATCGTGTAATAGCACCAATATACCCAACGCGATCTTATAAACCGTGTAATACATATTGCCCAAATTTTGTATTTAGTATACGTATAGTTAGACTAAGTTTTGGACAAAAACTTGGAAGTCTGGCGACTCCCCTTCTGGTACCTGCCATACAAATGTACCGTCCTGCCTACCTTAGAAATCGTGTAATAACACCAATATACCCAACGACGTATTGCCCAAATTTTGTAGTTAGTAAACGTATAGTTAGACTAAGTTTTAGACAAAAACTTGGAAGTCTGGCAACTCCCCTTCTGGTACCTGCCATACAAATGTACCATCCCGCCTACCTTAGAAATCGTGTAATAACACCAATATACCCAAGGACATCTTGCCCAAATTTTGTATTTAGTATACGTAGAGTTATACTAAATCTTGGACGAAAACTTGGAAGTCTGTCCACTCCCCTTCTGGTACCTGCCATACAAATGTACCATCCTGCCTACCGTAGAAATCGTGTAATAACACCAATATACCCAACGCGATCTTGTATTTAGTATACGTATAGTTAGACTTAATCTTGGACAAAAACTTGGAAGTCTGTCCAGTCCCCTTCTGGTACCTGCCATACAAATGTACCATCCCGCCCCCTATAAACCGTGTAATACTATCAACATGACTAGTTAGACTAAGTTTTGGACAAAAACTTGGAAGTCTGGCAACTCCCCTTCTGGTACCTGCCATACAAATGTACCATCCCGCCTACCTTAGAAATCGTGTAATAACACCAATATACCCAACGACATCTCCCCCAAATTTTGTATTTAGTATACGTATAGTTAGACTTAATCTTGGACAAAAACTTGGCAGTCTGGCAACTCCACTTCTGGTATCTCCCATACAAATGTACCATCCCGCCTACCTTAGAAATCGTGTAATAGCACCAATATACCCAACGCGATCTTATAAACCGTGAAATACTATCAACATGACTAACGCGATCTTCCCCAAATTCCGTATTTAGTAAAGGTATAACTGCACTATGTTTTGGACAAAAACTTGGCAGTCTGGCAACTCCACTTCTGGTATCTCCCATACAAATGTACCATCCCGCCTACCTTAGAAATCGTGTAATAGCACCAATATACCCAACGCGATCTTATAAACCGTGTAATACTATCAACATGACTCACGCGATCTTCCCCAAATTCCGTATTTAGTAAAGGTATAACTGCACTATGTTTTGGACAAAAACTTGGCAGTCTGGCAACTCCCCTTCTGGTACCTACCATACAAATGTACCATCCCGCCTACCTTAGAAATCGTGTAATAACACCAATATACCCCACGACATATTGCCCAAATTTTGTATTTAGTATATAATATACACTATAAACAGTGTAATACTATCAACATGACTAACGCGATCTTCCCCAAATTCCGTATTTAGTAAAGGTATAACTGCACTATGTTTTGGACAAAAACTTGGCAGTCTGGCAACTCCCCTTCTGGTACCTCCCATACAAATGTACCATCCCGCCTACCTTAGAAATCGTGTAATAACACCAATATACCCAACGCGATCTTGCCCAAATTTTGTATTTAGTATACGTATAGTTAGACTTAATCTTGGACAAAAACTTGGAAGTCTGTCCAGTCCCCTTCTGGTACCTGCCATACAAATGTACCATCCCGCCCCCTATAAACCGTGTAATACTATCAAAATGACTAACGCGATCTTCCCCAAATTCCGTATTTAGTAAAGGTATAACTGCACTATGTTTTGGACAAAAACTTGGCAGTCTGGCAACTCCACTTCTGGTACCTCCCATACAAATGTACAATCCCGCCTACCTTAGAAATCGTGTAATAACACCAATATACCCAACGCGATCTTGTATTTAGTATACGTATAGTTAGACTTAATCTTGGACAAAAACTTGGAAGTCTGTCCAGTCCCCTTCTGGTACCTGCCATACAAATGTACCATCACGCCCCCTATAAACCGTGTAATACTATCAACATGACTAACGCGATCTTCCCCAAATTCCATATTTAGTAAAGGTATAACTGCACTATGTTTTGGACAAAAACTTGGCAGTCTGGCAACTCCACTTCTGGTACCTCCCATACAAATGTACAATCCCGCCTACCTTAGAAATCGTGTAATAACACCAATATACCCAACGACATCTTGCCCAAATTTTGTATTTAGTATACGTATAGTTAGACTAAGTTTTGGACAAAAACTTGGAAGTCTGGCGACTCCCCTTCTGGTACCTGCCATACAAATGTACCATCCCGCCTACCTTAGAAATCGTGTAATAACACCAATATACCCAACGCGATCTTGTATTTAGTATACGTATAGTTAGACTTAATCTTGGACAAAAACTTGGAAGTCTGTCCAGTCCCCTTCTGGTACCTGCCATACAAATGTACCATCCCGCCCCTTATAAACCGTGTAATACTATCAACATGACTAACGCGATCTTCCCCAAATTCTGTATTTAGTAAAGGTATAACTGCACTATGTTTTGGACAAAAACTTGGCAGTCTGGCAACTCCACTTCTGGTACCTCCCATACAAATGTACAATCCCGCCTACCTTAGAAATCGTGTAATAACACCAATATACCCAACGACGTCTTGCCCAAATTTTGTATTTAGTATACGTATAGTTAGACTTAATCTTGGAAGTCTGTCCAGTCCCCTTCTGGTACCTGCCATACAAATGTACCATCCCGCCCCCTATAAACAGTGTAATACTATCAACATGACTAACGCGATCTTCCCCAAATTCCGTATTTAGTAAAGGTATAACTGCACTATGTTTTGGACAAAAACTTGGCAGTCTGGCAACTCCACTTCTGGTACCTCCCATACAAATGTACAATCCCGCCTACCTTAGAAATCGTGTAATAACACCAATATACCCAACGACATCTTGCCCAAATTTTGTATTTAGTATACGTATAGTTAGACTAAGTTTTGGACAAAAACTTGGAAGTCTGGCGACTCCCCTTCTGGTACCTGCCATACAAATGTACCATCCCGCCTACCTTAGAAATCGAGTAATAACACCAATATACCCAACGCGATCTTGTATTTAGTATACGTATAGTTAGACTTAATCTTGGACAAAAACTTGGCAGTCTGGCAACTCCACTTCTGGTACCTCCTATACAAATGTACAATCCCGCCTACCTTAGAAATCGTGTAATAACACCAATATACCCAACGACATCTTGTCCAAATTTTGTATTTAGTATACGTATAGTTAGACTAAGTTTTGGACAAAAACTTGGAAGTCTGGCGACTCCCCTTCTGGTACCTGCCATACAAATGTACCATCCCGCCTACCTTAGAAATCGTGTAATAACACCAATATACCCAACGACATCTCCCCCAAATTTTGTATTTAGTATACGTATAGTTAGACTTAATCTTGGACAAAAACTTGGAAGTCTGTCCAGTCCCCTTCTGGTACCTGCCATACAAATGTACCATTGTGCCTACCTTAGAAATCGTGTAATAACACCAATATACCCAACGCGATCTTGCCCAAATTTTGTAGTTAGTAATCGTATAGTTAGACTAAGTTTTAGACAAAAACTGGGAAGTCTGGCAACTCCCCTTCTGGTACCTGCCATACAAATGTACCATCCCGCCCCCTATAAACCGTGAAATACTATCAACATGACTAACGCGATCTTCCCCAAATTTCGTATTTAGTAAAGGTATAATTGCACTATGTTTTGGACAAAAACTTGGCAGTCTGGCAACTCCACGTCTGGTATCTCCCATACAAATGTACCATCCCGCCTACCTTAGAAATCGTGTTATAGCACCAATATACCCAACGCGATCTTATAAACCGTGAAATACTATCAACATGACTAACGCGATCTTCCCCAAATTCCGTATTTAGTAAAGGTATAACTGCACTATGTTTTGGACAAAAAGTTGGCAGTCTGGCAACTCCACTTCTGGTATCTCCCATACAAATGTACCATCCCGCCTACCTTAGAAATCGTGTAATAGCACCAATATACCCAACGCGATCTTATAAACCGTGTAATACATATTGCCCAAATTTTGTATTTAGTATACGTATAGTTAGACTAAGTTTTGGACAAAAACTTGGAAGTCTGGCGACTCCCCTTCTGGTACCTGCCATACAAATGTACCGTCCTGCCTACCTTAGAAATCGTGTAATAACACCAATATACCCAACGCGATCTTGTATTTAGTATACGTATAGTTAGACTTAATCTTGGACAAAAACTTGGAAGTCTGTCCAGTCCCCTTCTGGTACCTGCCATACAAATGTACCATCCCGCCCCCTATAAACCGTGTAATACTATCAACATGACTAGTTAGACTAAGTTTTGGACAAAAACTTGGAAGTCTGGCAACTCCCCTTCTGGTACCTGCCATACAAATGTACCATCCCGCCTACCTTAGAAATCGTGTAATAACACCAATATACCCAACGACATCTCCCCCAAATTTTGTATTTAGTATACGTATAGTTAGACTTAATCTTGGACAAAAACTTGGCAGTCTGGCAACTCCACTTCTGGTATCTCCCATACAAATGTACCATCCCGCCTACCTTAGAAATCGTGTAATAGCACCAATATACCCAACGCGATCTTATAAACCGTGAAATACTATCAACATGACTAACGCGATCTTCCCCAAATTCCGTATTTAGTAAAGGTATAACTGCACTATGTTTTGGACAAAAACTTGGCAGTCTGGCAACTCCACTTCTGGTATCTCCCATACAAATGTACCATCCCGCCTACCTTAGAAATCGTGTAATAGCACCAATATACCCAACGCGATCTTATAAACCGTGTAATACTATCAACATGACTCACGCGATCTTCCACAAATTCCGTATTTAGTAAAGGTATAACTGCACTATGTTTTGGACAAAAACTTGGCAGTCTGGCAACTCCCCTTCTGGTACCTACCATACAAATGTACCATCCCGCCTACCTTAGAAATCGTGTAATAACACCAATATACCCCACGACATATTGCCCAAATTTTGTATTTAGTATACGTATAGTTAGACTAAGTTTTGGACAAAAACTTGGAAGTCTGGCGGCTCCCCTTCTGGTACCTGCCATACAAATGTACCATCCTGCCTACCTTAGAAATCGTGTAATAACACCAATATACCCAACGACATATTGCCCAAATTTTGTAGTTAGTAAACGTATAGTTAGACTAAGTTTTAGACAAAAACTTGGAAGTCTGGCAACTCCCCTTCTGGTACCTGCCATACAAATGTACCATCCCGCCTACCTTAGAAATCGTGTAATAACACCAATATACCCAACGCGATCTTGTATTTAGTATACGTATAGTTAGACTTAATCTTGGACAAAAACTTGGAAGTCTGTCCAGTCCCCTTCTGGTACCTGCCATACAAATGTACCATCCCGCCCCCTATAAACCGTGTAATACTATCAACATGACTAACGCGATCTTCCCCAAATTCCGTATTTAGTAAAGGTATAACTGCACTATGTTTTGGACAAAAACTTGGCAGTCTGGCAACTCCACTTCTGGTACCTCCCATACAAATGTACAATCCCGCCTACCTTAGAAATCGTGTAATAACACCAATATACCCAACGACATCTTGCCCAAATTTTGTATTTAGTATACGTATAGTTAGACTAAGTTTTGGACAAAAACTTGGAAGTCTGGCGACTCCCCTTCTGGTACCTGCCATACAAATGTACCATCCCGCCTACCTTAGAAATCGAGTAATAACACCAATATACCCAACGCGATCTTGTATTTAGTATACGTATAGTTAGACTTAATCTTGGACAAAAACTTGGCAGTCTGGCAACTCCACTTCTGGTACCTCCTATACAAATGTACAATCCCGCCTACCTTAGAAATCGTGTAATAACACCAATATACCCAACGACATCTTGTCCAAATTTTGTATTTAGTATACGTATAGTTAGACTAAGTTTTGGACAAAAACTTGGAAGTCTGGCGACTCCCCTTCTGGTACCTGCCATACAAATGTACCATCCCGCCTACCTTAGAAATCGTGTAATAACACCAATATACCCAACGCGATCTTGTCCAAATTTTGTATTTAGTAAACGTATAGTTAGACTAAGTTTTGGACAAAAACTTGGAAGTCTGGCAACTCCCCTTCTGGTACCTGCCATACAAATGTACCATCCCGCCTACCTTAGAAATCGTGTAATATCACCAATATACCCAACGACATCTCCCCCAAATTTTGTATTTAGTATACGTATAGTTAGACTTAATCTTGGACAAAAACTTGGAAGTCTGTCCAGTCCCCTTCTGGTACCTGCCATACAAATGTACCATTGTGCCTACCTTAGAAATCGTGTAATAACACCAATATACCCAACGCGATCTTGCCCAAATTTTGTAGTTAGTAATCGTATAGTTAGACTAAGTTTTAGACAAAAACTGGGAAGTCTGGCAACTCCCCTTCTGGTACCTGCCATACAAATGTACCATCCCGCCCCCTATAAACCGTGAAATACTATCAACATGACTAACGCGATCTTCCCCAAATTCCGTATTTAGTAAAGGTATAATTGCACTATGTTTTGGACAAAAACTTGGCAGTCTGGCAACTCCACTTCTGGTATCTCCCATACAAATGTACCATCCCGCCTACCTTAGAAATCGTGTAATAGCACCAATATACCCAACGCGATCGTATAAACCGTGAAATACTATCAACATGACTAACGCCATCTTCCCCAAATTCCGTATTTAGTAAAGGTATAACTGCACTATGTTTTGGACAAAAAGTTGGCAGTCTGGCAACTCCACTTCTGGTATCTCCCATACAAATGTACCATCCCGCCTACCTTAGAAATCGTGTAATAGCACCAATGTACCCAACGCGATCTTATAAACCGTGTAATACATATTGCCCAAATTTTGTATTTAGTATACGTATAGTTAGACTAAGTTTTGGACAAAAACTTGGAAGTCTGGCGACTCCCCTTCTGGTACCTGCCATACAAATGTACCATCCTGCCTACCTTAGAAATCGTGTAATAACACCAATATACCCAACGACATATTGCCCAAATTTTGTAGTTAGTAAACGTATAGTTAGACTAAGTTTTAGACAAAAACTTGGAAGTCTGGCAACTCCCCTTCTGGTACCTGTCATACAAATGTACCATCCCGCCTACCTTAGAAATCGTGTAATAACACCAATATACCCAAGGACATCTTGCCCAAATTTTGTATTTAGTATACGTAGAGTTATACTAAATCTTGGACGAAAACTTGAAGTCTGTCCACTCCCCTTCTGGTACCTGCCATACAAATGTACCATCCTGCCTACCGTAGAAATCGTGTAATAACACCAATATACCCAACGCGATCTTGTATTTAGTATACGTATAGTTAGACTTAATCTTGGACAAAAACTTGGAAGTCTGTCCAGTCCCCTTCTGGTACCTGCCATACAAATGTACCATCCCGCCCCCTATAAACCGTGTAATACTATCAACATGACTAGTTAGACTAAGTTTTGGACAAAAACTTGGAAGTCTGGCAACTCCCCTTCTGGTACCTGCCATACAAATGTACCATCCCGCCTACCTTAGAAATCGTGTAATAACACCAATATACCCAACGACATCTCCCCCAAATTTTGTATTTAGTATACGTATAGTTAGACTTAATCTTGGACAAAAACTTGGCAGTCTGGCAACTCCACTTCTGGTATCTCCCATACAAATGTACCATCCCGCCTACCTTAGAAATCGTGTAATAGCACCAATATACCCAACGCGATCTTATAAACCGTGAAATACTATCAACATGACTAACGCGATCTTCCCCAAATTCCGTATTTAGTAAAGGTATAACTGCACTATGTTTTGGACAAAAACTTGGCAGTCTGGCAACTCCACTTCTGGTATCTCCCATACAAATGTACCATCCCGCCTACCTTAGAAATCGTGTAATAGCACCAATATACCCAACGCGATCTTATAAACCGTGTAATACTATCAACATGACTCACGCGATCTTCCCCAAATTCCGTATTTAGTAAAGGTATAACTGCACTATGTTTTGGACAAAAACTTGGCAGTCTGGCAACTCCCCTTCTGGTACCTACCATACAAATGTACCATCCCGCCTACCTTAGAAATCGTGTAATAACACCAATATACCCAACGACATATTGCCCAAATTTTGTATTTAGTATACGTATAGTTAGACTAAGTTTTGGACAAAAACTTGGAAGTCTGGCGACTCCCCTTCTGGTACCTGCCATACAAATGTACCATCCTGCCTACCTTAGAAATCGAGTAATAACACCAATATACCCAACGACATATTGCCCAAATTTTGTAGTTAGTAAACGTATAGTTAGACTAAGTTTTAGACAAAAACTTGGAAGTCTGGCAACTCCCCTTCTGGTACCTGCCATACAAATGTACCATCCCGCCTACCTTAGAAATCGTGTAATAACACCAATATACCCAACGCGATCTTGTATTTAGTATACGTATAGTTAGACTTAATCTTGGACAAAACCTTGGAAGTCTGTCCAGTCCCCTTCTGGTACCTGCCATACAAATGTACCATCCCGCTCCCTATAAACCGTGTAATACTATCAACATGACTAGTTAGACTAAGTTTTGGACAACAACTTGGAAGTCTGGCAACTCCCCTTCTGGTACCTGCCATACAAATGTACCATCCCGCCTACCTTAGAAATCGTGTAATAACACCAATATACCCAACGACATCTCCCCCAAATTTTGTATTTAGTATACGTATAGTTAGACTTAATCTTGGACAAAAACTTGGAAGTCTGTCCAGTCCCCTTCTGGTACCTGCCATACAAATGTACCATTGTGCCTGCCTTAGAAATCGTGTAATAACACCAATATACCCAACGCGATCTTGCCCAAATTTTGTAGTTAGTAATCGTATAGTTAGACTAAGTTTTAGACAAAAACTGGGAAGTCTGGCAACTCCCCTTCTGGTACCTGCCATACAAATGTACCATCCCGCCCCCTATACACCGTGTAATACTATCAACATGACTAACGCGATCTTCCCCAAATTCCGTATTTAGTAAAGGTATAACTGCACTATGTTTTAGACAAAAACTTGGCAGTCTGGCAACTCCACTTCTGGTACCTCCCATACAAATGTACAATCCCGCCTACCTTAGAAATCGTGTAATAACACCAATATACCCAACGCGATCTTGTATTTAGTATACGTATAGTTAGACTTAATCTTGGACAAAAACTTGGAAGTCTGTCCAGTCCCCTTCTGGTACCTGCCATACAAATGTACCATCCCGCCCCCTATAAACCGTGTAATACTATCAACATGACTAACGCGATCTTCCCCAAATTCCGTATTTAGTAAAGGTATAACTGCACTATGTTTTGGACAAAAACTTGGCAGTCTGGCAACTCCACTTCTGGTACCTCCCATACAAATGTGCAATCCCGCCTACCTTAGAAATCGTGTAATAACACCAATATACCCAACGACATCTTGCCCAAATTCTGTATTTAGTATACGTATAGTTAGACTAAGTTTTGGACAAAAACTTGGAAGTCTGGCGACTCCCCTTCTGGTACCTGCCATACAAATGTACCATCCCGCCTACCTTAGAAATCGTGTAATAACACCAATATACCCAACGCGATCTTGTATTTAGTATACGTATAGTTAGACTTAATCTTGGACAAAAACTTGGAAGTCTGTCCAATCCCCTTCTGGTACCTGCCATACAAATGTACCATCCCGCCCCCTATAAACCGTGTAATACTATCAACATGACTAACGCGATCTTCCCCAAATTCCGTATTTAGTAAAGGTATAACTGCACTATGTTTTGGACAAAAACTTGGCAGTCTGGCAACTCCACTTCTGGTACCTCCCATACAAATGTGCAATCCCGCCTACCTTAGAAATCGTGTAATAACACCAATATACCCAACGCGATCTTGCCCAAATTTTGTAGTTAGTAATCGTATAGTTAGACTAAGTTTTAGACAAAAACTGGGAAGTCTGGCAACTCCCCTTCTGGTACCTGCCATACAAATGTACCATCCCGCCCCCTATAAACCGTGAAATACTATCAACATGACTAACGCGATCTTCCCCAAATTCCGTATTTAGTAAAGGTATAACTGCACTATGTTTTGGACAAAAACTTGGCAGTCTGGCAACTCCTCTTCTGGTATCTCCCATACAAATGTACCATCCCGCCTACCTTAGAAATCGTGTAATAGCACCAATATACCCAACGCGATCTTATAAACCGTGTAATACTATCAACATGACTCACGCGATCTTCCCCAAATTCCGTATTTAGTAAAGGTATAACTGCACTATGTTTTGGACAAAAACTTGGCAGTCTGGCAACTCCACTTCTGGTATCTCCCATACAAATGTACCATCCCGCCTACCTTAGAAATAGTGTAATAACACCAATATACCCAACGCGATCTTATAAACCGTGTAATACTATCAACATGACTCACGCGATCTTCCCCAAATTCCGTATTTAGTAAAGGTATAACTGCACTATGTTTTGGACAAAAACTTGGCAGTCTGGCGACTCCCCTTCTGGTACCTACCATACAAATGTACCATCCCGCCTACCTTAGAAATCGTGTAATAACACCAATATACCCAACGACATCTTGCCCAAATTTTGTATTTAGTATACGTATAGTTAGACTAAGTTCTGGACAAAAACTTGGAAGTCTGGCGACTCCCCTTCTGGTACCTGCCATACAAATGTACCATCCCGCCTACCTTAGAAATCGTGTAATAACACCAATATACCCAACGCGATCTTGTCCAAATTTTGTATTTAGTAAACGTATAGTTAGACTAAGTTTTGGACAAAAACTTGGAAGTCTGGCAACTCCCCTTCTGGTACCTGTCATACAAATGTACCATCCCACCTACCTTAGAAATCGTGTAATAACACCAATATACCCAATGACATCTTGCCCAAATTTTGTATTTAGTATACGTATAGTTAGACTTAATCTTGGACAAAAACTTGGAAGTCTGTCCAGTCCCCTTCTGGTACCTGCCATACAAATGTACCATCCTGCCTACCTTAGAAATCGTGTAATAACACCAATATACCCAACGCGATCTTGTCCAAATTTTGTAGTTAGTAAACGTATAGTTAGACTAAGTTTTAGACAAAAACTTGGAAGTCTGGCAACTCCCCTTCTGGTACCTGCCATACAAATGTACCATCCCGCCTACCTTAGAAATCGTGTAATAACACCAATATACCCAACGCGATCTTATATTTAGTATACGTATAGTTAGACTTAATCTTGGACAAAAACTTGGAAGTCTGTCCAGTCCCCTTCTGGTACCTGCCATACAAATGTACCATCCCGCCTACCTTAGAAATCGTGTAATAACACCAATATACCCAACGCGATCTTGTCCAAATTTTGTATTTAGTAAACGTATAGTTAGACTAAGTTTTGGACAAAAACTTGGCAGTCTGGCAACTCCCCTTCTGGTACCTACCATACAAATGTACCATCCCGCCTACCTTAGAAATCGTGTAATAACACCAATATACCCAAGGACATATTGCCCAAATTTTGTATTTAGTATACGTATAGTTAGACTAAGTTTTGGACAAAAACTTGGAAGTCTGGCGACTCCCCTTCTGGTACCTGCCATACAAATGTACCATCCTGCCTACCTTAGAAATCGTGTAATAACACCAATATACCCAACGACATATTGCCCAAATTTTGTAGTTAGTAAACGTATAGTTAGACTAAGTTTTAGACAAAAACTTGGAAGTCTGGCAACTCCCCTTCTGGTACCTGCCATACAAATGTACCATCCCGCCTACCTTAGAAATCGTGTAATAACACCAATATACCCAACGCGATCTTGTATTTAGTATACGTATAGTTAGACTTAATCTTGGACAAAAACTTGGAAGTCTGTCCAGTCCCCTTCTGGTACCTGCCATACAAATGTACCATCCCGCTCCCTATAAACCGTGTAATACTATCAACATGACTAGTTAGACTAAGTTTTGGACAACAACTTGGAAGTCTGGCAACTCCCCTTCTGGTACCTGCCATACAAATGTACCATCCCGCCTACCTTAGAAATCGTGTAATAACACCAATATACCCAACGACATCTCCCCCAAATTTTGTATTTAGTATACGTATAGTTAGACTTAATCTTGGACAAAAACTTGGAAGTCTGTCCAGTCCCCTTCTGGTACCTGCCATACAAATGTACCATTGTGCCTGCCTTAGAAATCGTGTAATAACACCAATATACCCAACGCGATCTTGCCCAAATTTTGTAGTTAGTAATCGTATAGTTAGACTAAGTTTTAGACAAAAACTTGGAAGTCTGTCCAGTCCCCTTCTGGTACCTGCCATACAAATGTACCATCCCGCCCCCTATAAACCGTGTAATACTATCAACATGACTAACGCGATCTTCCCCAAATTCCGTATTTAGTAAAGGTATAACTGCACTATGTTTTGGACAAAAACTTGGCAGTCTGGCAACTCCACTTCTGGTACCTCCCATACAAATGTGCAATCCCGCCTACCTTAGAAATCGTGTAATAACACCAATATACCCAACGACATCTTGCCCAAATTTTGTATTTAGTATACGTATAGTTAGACTAAGTTTTGGACAAAAACTTGGAAGTCTGGCGACTCCCCTTCTGGTACCTGCCATACAAATGTACCATCCCGCCTACCTTAGAAATCGTGTAATAACACCAATATACCCAACGCGATCTTGTATTTAGTATACGTATAGTTAGACTTAATCTTGGACAAAAACTTGGAAGTCTGTCCAATCCCCTTCTGGTACCTGCCATACAAATGTACCATCCCGCCCCCTATAAACCGTGTAATACTATCAACATGACTAACGCGATCTTCCCCAAATTCCGTATTTAGTAAAGGTATAACTGCACTATGTTTTGGACAAAAACTTGGCAGTCTGGCAACTCCACTTCTGGTACCTCCCATACAAATGTGCAATCTCGCCTACCTTAGAAATCGTGTAATAACACCAATATACCCAACGCGATCTTGCCCAAATTTTGTAGTTAGTAATCGTATAGTTAGACTAAGTTTTAGACAAAAACTGGGAAGTCTGGCAACTCCCCTTCTGGTACCTGCCATACAAATGTACCATCCCGCCCCCTATAAACCGTGTAATACTATCAACATGACTAACGCGATCTTCCCCAAATTCCGTATTTAGTAAAGGTATAACTGCACTATGTTTTGGACAAAAACTTGGCAGTCTGGCAACTCCTCTTCTGGTATCTCCCATACAAATGTACCATCCCGCCTACCTTAGAAATCGTGTAATAGCACCAATATACCCAACGCGATCTTATAAACCGTGTAATACTATCAACATGACTCACGCGATCTTCCCCAAATTCCGTATTTAGTAAAGGTATAACTGCACTATGTTTTGGACAAAAACTTGGCAGTCTGGCAACTCCACTTCTGGTATCTCCCATACAAATGTACCATCCCGCCTACCTTAGAAATCGTGTAATAACACCAATATACCCAACGCGATCTTATAAACCGTGTAATACTATCAACATGACTCACGCGATCTTCCCCAAATTCCGTATTTAGTAAAGGTATAACTGCACTATGTTTTGGACAAAAACTTGGCAGTCTGGCGACTCCCCTTCTGGTACCTACCATACAAATGTACCATCCCGCCTACCTTAGAAATCGTGTAATAACACCAATATACCCAACGACATCTTGCCCAAATTTTGTATTTAGTAAACGTATAGTTAGACTAAGTTTTGGACAAAAACTTGGAAGTCTGGCAACTCCCCTTCTGGTACCTGCCATACAAATGTACCATCCCACCTACCTTAGAAATCGTGTAATAACACCAATATACCCAATGACATCTTGCCCAAATTTTGTATTTAGTATACGTATAGTTAGACTTAATCTTGGACAAAAACTTGGAAGTCTGTCCAGTCCCCTTCTGGTACCTGGCATACAAATGTACCATCCTGCCTACCTTAGAAATCGTGTAATAACACCAATATACCCAACGCGATCTTGCCCAAATTTTGTAGTTAGTAAACGTATAGTTAGACTAAGTTTTAGACAAAAACTTGGAAGTCTGGCAACTCCCCTTCTGGTACCTGCCATACAAATGTACCATCCCGCCTACCTTAGAAATCGTGTAATAACACCAATATACCCAACGCGATCTTATATTTAGTATACGTATAGTTAGACTTAATCTTGGACAAAAACTTGGAAGTCTGTCCAGTCCCCTTCTGGTACCTGCCATACAAATGTACCATCCCGCCTACCTTAGAAATCGTGTAATAACACCAATATACCCAACGCGATCTTGTCCAAATTTTGTATTTAGTAAACGTATAGTCAGACTAAGTTTTGGACAAAAACTTGGCAGTCTGGCAACTCCCCTTCTGGTACCTACCATACAAATGTACCATCCCGCCTACCTTAGAAATCGTGTAATAACACCAATATACCCAACGACATATTGCCCAAATTTTGTATTTAGTATACGTATAGTTAGTAAAGGTATAACTGCACTATGTTTTGGACAAAAACTTGGCAGTCTGGCAACTCCACTTCTGGTACCTCCCATACAAATGTGCAATCCCGCCTACCTTAGAAATCGTGTAATAACACCAATATACCCAACGACATCTTGCCCAAATTCTGTATTTAGTATACGTATAGTTAGACTAAGTTTTGGACAAAAACTTGGAAGTCTGGCGACTCCCCTTCTGGTACCTGCCATACAAATGTACCATCCCGCCTACCTTAGAAATCGTGTAATAACACCAATATACCCAACGCGATCTTGTATTTAGTATACGTATAGTTAGACTTAATCTTGGACAAAAACTTGGAAGTCTGTCCAATCCCCTTCTGGTACCTGCCATACAAATGTACCATCCCGCCCCCTATAAACCGTGTAATACTATCAACATGACTAACGCGATCTTCCCCAAATTCCGTATTTAGTAAAGGTATAACTGCACTATGTTTTGGACAAAAACTTGGCAGTCTGGCAACTCCACTTCTGGTACCTCCCATACAAATGTGCAATCCCGCCTACCTTAGAAATCGTGTAATAACACAAATATACCCAACGCGATCTTGCCCAAATTTTGTAGTTAGTAATCGTATAGTTAGACTAAGTTTTAGACAAAAACTGGGAAGTCTGGCAACTCCCCTTCTGGTACCTGCCATACAAATGTACCATCCCGCCCCCTATAAACCGTGAAATACTATCAACATGACTAACGCGATCTTCCCCAAATTCCGTATTTAGTAAAGGTATAACTGCACTATGTTTTGGACAAAAACTTGGCAGTCTGGCAACTCCTCTTCTGGTATCTCCCATACAAATGTACCATCCCGCCTACCTTAGAAATCGTGTAATAGCACCAATATACCCAACGCGATCTTATAAACCGTGTAATACTATCAACATGACTCACGCGATCTTCCCCAAATTCCGTATTTAGTAAAGGTATAACTGCACTATGTTTTGGACAAAAACTTGGCAGTCTGGCAACTCCACTTCTGGTATCTCCCATACAAATGTACCATCCCGCCTACCTTAGAAATAGTGTAATAACACCAATATACCCAACGCGATCTTATAAACCGTGTAATACTATCAACATGACTCACGCGATCTTCCCCAAATTCCGTATTTAGTAAAGGTATAACTGCACTATGTTTTGGACAAAAACTTGGCAGTCTGGCGACTCCCCTTCTGGTACCTACCATACAAATGTACCATCCCGCCTACCTTAGAAATCGTGTAATAACACCAATATACCCAACGACATCTTGCCCAAATTTTGTATTTAGTATACGTATAGTTAGACTAAGTTCTGGACAAAAACTTGGAAGTCTGGCGACTCCCCTTCTGGTACCTGCCATACAAATGTACCATCCCGCCTACCTTAGAAATCGTGTAATAACACCAATATACCCAACGCGATCTTGTCCAAATTTTGTATTTAGTAAACGTATAGTTAGACTAAGTTTTGGACAAAAACTTGGAAGTCTGGCAACTCCCCTTCTGGTACCTGTCATACAAATGTACCATCCCACCTACCTTAGAAATCGTGTAATAACACCAATATACCCAATGACATCTTGCCCAAATTTTGTATTTAGTATACGTATAGTTAGACTTAATCTTGGACAAAAACTTGGAAGTCTGTCCAGTCCCCTTCTGGTACCTGCCATACAAATGTACCATCCTGCCTACCTTAGAAATCGTGTAATAACACCAATATACCCAACGCGATCTTGTCCAAATTTTGTAGTTAGTAAACGTATAGTTAGACTAAGTTTTAGACAAAAACTTGGAAGTCTGGCAACTCCCCTTCTGGTACCTGCCATACAAATGTACCATCCCGCCTACCTTAGAAATCGTGTAATAACACCAATATACCCAACGCGATCTTATATTTAGTATACGTATAGTTAGACTTAATCTTGGACAAAAACTTGGAAGTCTGTCCAGTCCCCTTCTGGTACCTGCCATACAAATGTACCATCCCGCCTACCTTAGAAATCGTGTAATAACACCAATATACCCAACGCGATCTTGTCCAAATTTTGTATTTAGTAAACGTATAGTTAGACTAAGTTTTGGACAAAAACTTGGCAGTCTGGCAACTCCCCTTCTGGTACCTACCATACAAATGTACCATCCCGCCTACCTTAGAAATCGTGTAATAACACCAATATACCCAAGGACATATTGCCCAAATTTTGTATTTAGTATACGTATAGTTAGACTAAGTTTTGGACAAAAACTTGGAAGTCTGGCGACTCCCCTTCTGGTACCTGCCATACAAATGTACCATCCTGCCTACCTTAGAAATCGTGTAATAACACCAATATACCCAACGACATATTGCCCAAATTTTGTAGTTAGTAAACGTATAGTTAGACTAAGTTTTAGACAAAAACTTGGAAGTCTGGCAACTCCCCTTCTGGTACCTGCCATACAAATGTACCATCCCGCCTACCTTAGAAATCGTGTAATAACACCAATATACCCAACGCGATCTTGTATTTAGTATACGTATAGTTAGACTTAATCTTGGACAAAAACTTGGAAGTCTGTCCAGTCCCCTTCTGGTACCTGCCATACAAATGTACCATCCCGCTCCCTATAAACCGTGTAATACTATCAACATGACTAGTTAGACTAAGTTTTGGACAACAACTTGGAAGTCTGGCAACTCCCCTTCTGGTACCTGCCATACAAATGTACCATCCCGCCTACCTTAGAAATCGTGTAATAACACCAATATACCCAACGACATCTCCCCCAAATTTTGTATTTAGTATACGTATAGTTAGACTTAATCTTGGACAAAAACTTGGAAGTCTGTCCAGTCCCCTTCTGGTACCTGCCATACAAATGTACCATTGTGCCTGCCTTAGAAATCGTGTAATAACACCAATATACCCAACGCGATCTTGCCCAAATTTTGTAGTTAGTAATCGTATAGTTAGACTAAGTTTTAGACAAAAACTTGGAAGTCTGTCCAGTCCCCTTCTGGTACCTGCCATACAAATGTACCATCCCGCCCCCTATAAACCGTGTAATACTATCAACATGACTAACGCGATCTTCCCCAAATTCCGTATTTAGTAAAGGTATAACTGCACTATGTTTTGGACAAAAACTTGGCAGTCTGGCAACTCCACTTCTGGTACCTCCCATACAAATGTGCAATCCCGCCTACCTTAGAAATCGTGTAATAACACCAATATACCCAACGACATCTTGCCCAAATTTTGTATTTAGTATACGTATAGTTAGACTAAGTTTTGGACAAAAACTTGGAAGTCTGGCGACTCCCCTTCTGGTACCTGCCATACAAATGTACCATCCCGCCTACCTTAGAAATCGTGTAATAACACCAATATACCCAACGCGATCTTGTATTTAGTATACGTATAGTTAGACTTAATCTTGGACAAAAACTTGGAAGTCTGTCCAATCCCCTTCTGGTACCTGCCATACAAATGTACCATCCCGCCCCCTATAAACCGTGTAATACTATCAACATGACTAACGCGATCTTCCCCAAATTCCGTATTTAGTAAAGGTATAACTGCACTATGTTTTGGACAAAAACTTGGCAGTCTGGCAACTCCACTTCTGGTACCTCCCATACAAATGTGCAATCTCGCCTACCTTAGAAATCGTGTAATAACACCAATATACCCAACGCGATCTTGCCCAAATTTTGTAGTTAGTAATCGTATAGTTAGACTAAGTTTTAGACAAAAACTGGGAAGTCTGGCAACTCCCCTTCTGGTACCTGCCATACAAATGTACCATCCCGCCCCCTATAAACCGTGTAATACTATCAACATGACTAACGCGATCTTCCCCAAATTCCGTATTTAGTAAAGGTATAACTGCACTATGTTTTGGACAAAAACTTGGCAGTCTGGCAACTCCTCTTCTGGTATCTCCCATACAAATGTACCATCCCGCCTACCTTAGAAATCGTGTAATAGCACCAATATACCCAACGCGATCTTATAAACCGTGTAATACTATCAACATGACTCACGCGATCTTCCCCAAATTCCGTATTTAGTAAAGGTATAACTGCACTATGTTTTGGACAAAAACTTGGCAGTCTGGCAACTCCACTTCTGGTATCTCCCATACAAATGTACCATCCCGCCTACCTTAGAAATCGTGTAATAACACCAATATACCCAACGCGATCTTATAAACCGTGTAATACTATCAACATGACTCACGCGATCTTCCCCAAATTCCGTATTTAGTAAAGGTATAACTGCACTATGTTTTGGACAAAAACTTGGCAGTCTGGCGACTCCCCTTCTGGTACCTACCATACAAATGTACCATCCCGCCTACCTTAGAAATCGTGTAATAACACCAATATACCCAACGACATCTTGCCCAAATTTTGTATTTAGTAAACGTATAGTTAGACTAAGTTTTGGACAAAAACTTGGAAGTCTGGCAACTCCCCTTCTGGTACCTGCCATACAAATGTACCATCCCACCTACCTTAGAAATCGTGTAATAACACCAATATACCCAATGACATCTTGCCCAAATTTTGTATTTAGTATACGTATAGTTAGACTTAATCTTGGACAAAAACTTGGAAGTCTGTCCAGTCCCCTTCTGGTACCTGGCATACAAATGTACCATCCTGCCTACCTTAGAAATCGTGTAATAACACCAATATACCCAACGCGATCTTGCCCAAATTTTGTAGTTAGTAAACGTATAGTTAGACTAAGTTTTAGACAAAAACTTGGAAGTCTGGCAACTCCCCTTCTGGTACCTGCCATACAAATGTACCATCCCGCCTACCTTAGAAATCGTGTAATAACACCAATATACCCAACGCGATCTTATATTTAGTATACGTATAGTTAGACTTAATCTTGGACAAAAACTTGGAAGTCTGTCCAGTCCCCTTCTGGTACCTGCCATACAAATGTACCATCCCGCCTACCTTAGAAATCGTGTAATAACACCAATATACCCAACGCGATCTTGTCCAAATTTTGTATTTGGTAAACGTATAGTCAGACTAAGTTTTGGACAAAAACTTGGCAGTCTGGCAACTCCCCTTCTGGTACCTACCATACAAATGTACCATCCCGCCTACCTTAGAAATCGTGTAATAACACCAATATACCCAACGACATATTGCCCAAATTTTGTATTTAGTATACGTATAGTTAGACTAAGTTTTGGACAAAAACTTGGCAGTCTGGCAACTCCACTTCTGGTACCTCCCATACAAATGTGCAATCCCGCCTACCTTAGAAATCGTGTAATAACACCAATATACCCAACGACATCTTGCCCAAATTTTGTATTTAGTATACGTATAGTTAGACTAAGTTTTGGACAAAAACTTGGAAGTCTGGCGACTCCCCTTCTGGTACCTGCCATACAAATGTACCATCCCGCCTACCTTAGAAATCGTGTAATAACACCAATATACCCAACGCGATCTTGTATTTAGTATACGTATAGTTAGACTTAATCTTGGACAAAAACTTGGAAGTCTGTCCAATCCCCTTCTGGTACCTGCCATACAAATGTACCATCCCGCCCCCTATAAACCGTGTAATACTATCAACATGACTAACGCGATCTTCCCCAAATTCCGTATTTAGTAAAGGTATAACTGCACTATGTTTTGGACAAAAACTTGGCAGTCTGGCAACTCCACTTCTGGTACCTCCCATACAAATGTGCAATCCCGCCTACCTTAGAAATCGTGTAATAACACCAATATACCCAACGCGATCTTGCCCAAATTTTGTAGTTAGTAATCGTATAGTTAGACTAAGTTTTAGACAAAAACTGGGAAGTCTGGCAACTCCCCTTCTGGTACCTGCCATACAAATGTACCATCCCGCCCCCTATAAACCGTGAAATACTATCAACATGACTAACGCGATCTTCCCCAAATTCCGTATTTAGTAAAGGTATAACTGCACTATGTTTTGGACAAAAACTTGGCAGTCTGGCAACTCCTCTTCTGGTATCTCCCATACAAATGTACCATCCCGCCTACCTTAGAAATCGTGTAATAGCACCAATATACCCAACGCGATCTTATAAACCGTGTAATACTATCAACATGACTCACGCGATCTTCCCCAAATTCCGTATTTAGTAAAGGTATAACTGCACTATGTTTTGGACAAAAACTTGGCAGTCTGGCAACTCCACTTCTGGTATCTCCCATACAAATGTACCATCCCGCCTACCTTAGAAATCGTGTAATAACACCAATATACCCAACGCGATCTTATAAACCGTGTAATACTATCAACATGACTCACGCGATCTTCCCCAAATTCCGTATTTAGTAAAGGTATAACTGCACTATGTTTTGGACAAAAACTTGGCAGTCTGGCGACTCCCCTTCTGGTACCTACCATACAAATGTACCATCCCGCCTACCTTAGAAATCGTGTAATAACACCAATATACCCAACGACATCTTGCCCAAATTTTGTATTTAGTAAACGTATAGTTAGACTAAGTTTTGGACAAAAACTTGGAAGTCTGGCAACTCCCCTTCTGGTACCTGCCATACAAATGTACCATCCCACCTACCTTAGAAATCGTGTAATAACACCAATATACCCAATGACATCTTGCCCAAATTTTGTATTTAGTATACGTATAGTTAGACTTAATCTTGGACAAAAACTTGGAAGTCTGTCCAGTCCCCTTCTGGTACCTGGCATACAAATGTACCATCCTGCCTACCTTAGAAATCGTGTAATAACACCAATATACCCAACGCGATCTTGCCCAAATTTTGTAGTTAGTAAACGTATAGTTAGACTAAGTTTTAGACAAAAACTTGGAAGTCTGGCAACTCCCCTTCTGGTACCTGCCATACAAATGTACCATCCCGCCTACCTTAGAAATCGTGTAATAACACCAATATACCCAACGCGATCTTATATTTAGTATACGTATAGTTAGACTTAATCTTGGACAAAAACTTGGAAGTCTGTCCAGTCCCCTTCTGGTACCTGCCATACAAATGTACCATCCCGCCTACCTTAGAAATCGTGTAATAACACCAATATACCCAACGCGATCTTGTCCAAATTTTGTATTTAGTAAACGTATAGTCAGACTAAGTTTTGGACAAAAACTTGGCAGTCTGGCAACTCCCCTTCTGGTACCTACCATACAAATGTACCATCCCGCCTACCTTAGAAATCGTGTAATAACACCAATATACCCAACGACATATTGCCCAAATTTTGTATTTAGTATACGTATAGTTAGACTAAGTTTTGGACAAAAACTTGGCAGTCTGGCAACTCCACTTCTGGTACCTCCCATACAAATGTACAATCCCGCCTACCTTAGAAATCGTGTAATAACACCAATATACCCAACGACATCTTGCCCAAATTTTGTATTTAGTATACGTATAGTTAGACTAAGTTTTGGACAAAAACTTGGAAGTCTGGCGACTCCCCTTCTGGTACCTGCCATACAAATGTACCATCCCGCCTACCTTAGAAATCGTGTAATAACACCAATATACCCAACGCGATCTTGTATTTAGTATACGTATAGTTAGACTTAATCTTGGACAAAAACTTGGAAGTCTGTCCAATCCCCTTCTGGTACCTGCCATACAAATGTACCATCCCGCCCCTATAAACCGTGTAATACTATCAACATGACTAACGCGATCTTCCCCAAATTCCGAATTTAGTAAAGGTATAACTGCACTATGTTTTGGACAAAAACTTGGCAGTCTGGCAACTCCACTTCTGGTACCTCCCATACAAATGTACAATCCCGCCTACCTTAGAAATCGTGTAATAACACCAATATACCCAACGACATCTTGCCCAAATTTTGTATTTAGTATACGTATAGTTAGACTAAGTTTTGGACAAAAACTTGGAAGTCTGGCGACTCCCCTTCTGGTACCTGCCATACAAATGTACCATCCCGCCTACCTTAGAAATCGTGTAATAACACCAATATACCCAACGACATCTTGCCCAAATTTTGTATTTAGTATACGTATAGTTAGACTTAATCTTGGACAAAAACTTGGAAGTCTGTCCAGTCCCCTTCTGGTACCTGCCATACAAATGTACCATTGTGCCTACCTTAGAAATCGTGTAATAACACCAATATACCCAACGCGATCTTGCCCAAATTTTGTAGTTAGTAATCGTATAGTTAGACTAAGTTTTAGACAAAAACTGGGAAGTCTGGCAACTCCCCTTCTGGTACCTGCCATACAAATGTACCATCCCGCCCCCTATAAACCGTGAAATACTATCAACATGACTAACGCGATCTTACCCAAATTCCGTATTTAGTAAAGGTATAACTGCACTATGTTTTGGACAAAAACTTGGCAGTCTGGCAACTCCACTTCTGGTACCTCCCATACAAATGTACAATCCCGCCTACCTTAGAAATCGTGTAATAACACCAATATACCCAACGACATCTTTCCCAAATTTTGTATTTAGTATACGTATAGTTAGACTAAGTTTTGGACAAAAACTTGGCAGTCTGGCAACTCCCCTTCTGGTACCTCCCATACAAATGTACCATCCCGCCTACCTTAGAAATCGTGTAATAACACCAATATACCCAACGACATCTTGCCCAAATTTTGTATTTTGTATACGTATAGTTAGACTAAGTTTTGGACAAAAACTTGGAAGTCTGGCGACTCCTCTTCTGGTACCTGCCATACAAATGTACCATCCCGCCCCCTATAAACCGTGTAATACTATCAACATGACTAACGCGATCTTCCCCAAATTCCGTATTTAGTAAAGGTATAACTGCACTATGTTTTGGACAAAAACTTGGCAGTCTGGCAACTCCACTTCTGGTACCTCCCATACAAATGTACCATCCCGCCTACCTTAGAAATCGTGTAATAACACCAATATACCCAACGCGATCTTATAAACCGTGTAATACTATCAACATGACTCACGCGATCTTCCCCAAATTCCGTATTTAGTAAAGGTATAACTGCACTATGTTTTGGACAAAAACTTGGCAGTCTGGCGACTCCCCTTCTGGTACCTACCATACAAATGTACCATCCCGCCTACCTTAGAAATCGTGTAATAACACCAATATACCCAACGACATCTTGTCCAAATTTTGTATTTAGTATACGTATAGTTAGACTAAGTTCTGGACAAAAACTTGGAAGTCTGGAGACTCCCCTTCTGGTACCTGCCATACAAATGTACCATCCCGCCTACCTTAGAAATCGTGTAATAACACCAATATACCCAACGCGATCTTGTCCAAATTTTGTATTTAGTAAACGTATAGTTAGACTAAGTTTTGGACAAAAACTTGGAAGTCTGGCAACTCCCCTTCTGGTACCTGCCATACAAATGTACCATCCCACCTACCTTAGAAATCGTGTAATAACACCAATATACCCAATGACATCTTTCCCAAATTTTGTATTTAGTATACGTATAGTTAGACTTAATCTTGGACAAAAACTTGGAAGTCTGTCCAGTCCCCTTCTGGTACCTGCCATACAAATGTACCATCCTGCCTACCTTAGAAATCGTGTAATAACACCAATATACCCAACGCGACCTTGCCCAAATTTTTTAGTTAGTAATCGTATAGTTAGACTAAGTTTTAGACAAAAACTGGGAAGTCTGGCAACTCCCCTTCTGGTACCTGCCATACAAATGTACCATCCCGCCCCCTATAAACCGTGTAATACTATCAACATGACTAACGCGATCTTCCCCAAATTCCGTATTTAGTAAAGGTATAACTGCACTATGTTTTGGACAAAAACTTGGCAGTCTGGCAACTCCACTTCTGGTACCTCCCATACAAATGTACAATCCCGCCTACCTTAGAAATCGTGTAATAACACCAATATACCCAACGACATCTTGCCCAAATTTTGTATTTAGTATACGTATAGTTAGACTAAGTTTTGGACAAAAACTTGGCAGTCTGGCAACTCCCCTTCTGGTACCTCCCATACAAATGTACCATCCCGCCTACCTTAGAAATCGTGTAATAACACCAATATACCCAACGACATCTCCCCCAAATTTTGTATTTAGTATACGTATAGTTAGACTTAATCTTGGACAAAAACTTGGAAGTCTGTCCAGTCCCCTTCTGGTACCTGCCATACAAATGTACCATTGTGCCTACCTTAGAAATCGTGTAATAACACCAATATACCCAACGCGATCTTGCCCAAATTTTGTAGTTAGTAATCGTATAGCTAGACTAAGTTTTAGACAAAAACTGGGAAGTCTGGCAACTCCCCTTCTGGTACCTGCCATACAAATGTACCATCCCGCCCCCTATAAACCGTGAAATACTATCAACATGACTAACGCGATCTTCCCCAAATTCCGTATTTAGTAAAGGTATAACTGCACTATGTTTTGGACAAAAACTTGGCAGTCTGGCAACTCCACTTCTGGTACCTCCCATACAAATGTACAATCCCGCCTACCTTAGAAATCGTGTAATAACACCAATATACCCAACGACATCTTGCCCAAATTTTGTATTTAGTATACGTATAGTTAGACTAAGTTTTGGACAAAAACTTGGCAGTCTGGCAACTCCCCTTCTGGTACCTCCCATACAAATGTACCATCCCGCCTACCTTAGAAATCGTGTAATAACACCAATATACCCAACGACATCTTGCCCAAATTTTGTATTTTGTATACGTATAGTTAGACTAAGTTTTGGACAAAAACTTGGAAGTCTGGCGACTCCCCTTCTGGTACCTGCCATACAAATGTACCATCCCGCCCCCTATAAACCGTGTAATACTATCAACATGACTAACGCGATCTTCCCCAAATTCCGTATTTAGTAAAGGTATAACTGCACTATGTTTTGGACAAAAACTTGGCAGTCTGGCAACTCCACTTCTGGTACCTCCCATACAAATGTACCATCCCGCCTACCTTAGAAATCGTGTAATAACACCAATATACCCAACGCGATCTTATAAACCGTGTAATACTATCAACATGACTCACGCGATCTTCCCCAAATTCCGTATTTAGTAAAGGTATAACTGCACTATGTTTTGGACAAAAACTTGGCAGTCTGGCAACTCCCCTTCTGGTACCTACCATACAAATGTACCATCCCGCCTACCTTAGAAATCGTGTAATAACACCAATATACCCAACGACATCTTGTCCAAATTTTGTATTTAGTATACGTATAGTTAGACTAAGTTCTGGACAAAAACTTGGAAGTCTGGCGACTCCCCTTCTGGTACCTGCCATACAAATGTACCATCCCGCCTACCTTAGAAATCGTGTAATAACACCAATATACCCAACGCGATCTTGTCCAAATTTTGTATTTAGTAAACGTATAGTTAGACTAAGTTTTGGACAAAAACTTGGAAGTCTGGCAACTCCCCTTCTGGTACCTGCCATACAAATGTACCATCCCACCTACCTTAGAAATCGTGTAATAACACCAATATACCCAATGACATCTTTCCCAAATTTTGTATTTAGTATACGCATAGTTAGACTTAATCCTGGACAAAAACTTGGAAGTCTGTCCAGTCCCCTTCTGGTACCTGCCATACAAATGTACCATCCTGCCTACCTTAGAAATCGTGTAATAACACCAATATACCCAACGCGATCTTGCCCAAATTTTGTAGTTAGTAATCGTATAGTTAGACTAAGTTTTAGACAAAAACTGGGAAGTCTGGCAACTCCCCTTCTGGTACCTGCCATACAAATGTACCATCCCCCCCTATAAACCGTGTAATACTATCAACATGACTAACGCGATCTTCCCCAAATTCCGAATTTAGTAAAGGTATAACTGCACTATGTTTTGGACAAAAACTTGGCAGTCTGGCAACTCCACTTCTGGTATTTCCCATACAAATGTACCATCCCGCCTACCTTAGAAATCGTGTAATAGCACCAATATACCCAACGCGATCTTATAAACCGTGTAATACTGTCAACATGACTCACGCGATCTTCCCCAAATTCCGTATTTAGTAAAGGTATAACTGCACTATGTTTTCGACAAAAACTTGGCAGTCTGGCGACTCCCCTTCTGGTACCTACCATACAAATGTACCATCCCGCCTACCTTAGAAATCGTGTAATAACACCAATATACCCAACGACATCTTGCCCAAATTTTGTATTTAGTATACGTATAGTTAGACTAAGTTCTGGACAAAAACTTGGAAGTCTGGCGACTCCCCTTCTGGTACCTGCCATACAAATGTACCATCCCGCCTACCTTAGAAATCGTGTAATAACACCAATATACCCAACGACATATTGCCCAAATTTTGTAGTTAGTAAACGTATAGTTAGACTAAGTTTTAGACAAAAACTTGGAAGTCTGGCAACTCCCCTTCTGGTACCTGCCATACAAATGTACCATCCCGCCCCTTATAAACCGTGTAATACTATCAACATGACTCACGCGGTCTTCCCCAAATTCCGTATTTAGTAAAGGTATAACTGCACTATGTTTTGGACAAAAACTTGGCAGTCAGGCAACTCCCCTTCTGGTACCTCCCATACAAATGTACCATCCCGCCTACCTTAGAAATCGTGTAATAGCACCAATATACCCAACGCGATCTTATAAACCGTATAATACTATCAACATGACTCACGCGATCTTCCCCAAATTCCGTATTTAGTAAAGGTATAAGTGCACTATGTTTTGGACAAAAACTAGGCAGTCTGGCAACTCCCCTTCTGGTACTTCCCATACAAATGTACCATCCCGCCTACCTTAGAAATCGTGTAATAACACCAATATACCCAACGCGATCTTGTCCAAATTTTGTATTTAGTATACGTATAGTTAGACTAAGTTCTGGACAAAAACTTGGAAGTCTGGCGACTCCCCTTCTGGTACCTGCCATACAAATGTACCATCCCGCCTACTTTAGAAATCGTGTAATAACACCAATATACCCAACGCCATCTTGTCCAAATTTTGTAGTTAGTAAACGTATAGTTAGACTAAGTTTTAGACAAAAACTTGGAAGTCTGGCAACTCCCCTTCTGGTACCTGCCATACAAATGTACCATCCCGCCTACCTTAGAAATCGTGTAATAACACCAATATACCCAACGACATCTTCCCCAAATTTTGTATTTAGTATACGTATAGTTAGACTTAATCTTGGACAAAAACTTGGAAGTCTGTCCAGTCCCCTTCTTGTACCTGCCATACAAATGTACCATTGTGCCTACCTTAGAAATCGTGTAATAACACCAATATACCCAACGCGATCTTGCCCAAATTTTGTAGTTAGTAATCGTATAGTTAGACTAAGTTTTAGACAAAAACTGGAAAGTCTGGCAACTCCCCTTCTGGTACCTGCCATACAAATGTACCATACCGCCCCCTATAAACCGTGTAATACTATCAACATGACTAACGCGATCTTCCCCAAATTCCGTATTTAGTAAAGGTATAACTGCACTATGTTTTGGACAAAAACTTGGCAGTCTGGCAACTCCACTTCTGGTATCTCCCATACAAATGTACCATCCCGCCTACCTTAGAAATCGCGTAATAGCACCAATATACCCAACGCGATCTTATAAACCGTGTAATACTGTCAACATGACTCACGCGATCTTCCCCAAATTCCGTATTTAGTAAAGGTATAACTGCACTATGTTTTGGACAAAAACTTGGCAGTCTGGCAACTCCCCTTCTGGTACCTACCATACAAATGTACCATCCCGCCTACCTTTGAAATCGTGTAATAACACCAATATACCCAACGACATATTGCCCAAATTTTGTATTTAGTATACGTATAGTTAGACTAAGTTTTGGACAAAAACTTGGAAGTCTGGCGACTCCCCTTCTGGTACCTGCCATACAAATGTACCATCCTGCCTACCTTAGAAATCGTGTAATAACACCAATATACCCAACGACATATTGCCCAAATTTTGTAGTTAGTAAACGTATAGTTAGACTAAGTTTTAGACAAAAACTTGGAAGTCTGGCAACTCCCCTTCTGGTACCTGCCATACAAATGTACCATCCCGCCCCTTATAAACCGTGTAATACTATCAACATGACTCACGCGATCTTCCCCAAATTCCGTATTTAGTAAAGGTATAACTGCACTATGTTTTGGACAAAAACTTGGCAGTCAGGCAACTCCCCTTCTGGTACCTCCCATACAAATGTACCATCCCGCCTACCTTAGAAATCGTGTAATAACACCAATATACCCAACGACATCTTGCCCAAATTTTGTATTTAGTATACGTATAGTTAGACTAAGTTCTGGACAAAAACTTGGAAGTCTGGCGACTCCCCTTCTGGTACCTGCCATACAAATGTACCATCCCGCCTATCTTAGAAATCGTGTAATAACACCAATATACCCAACGCGATCTTGTCCAAATTTTGTATTTAGTAAACGTATAGTTAGACTAAGTTTTGGACAAAAAATTGAAAGTCTGGCAACTCCCCTTCTGGTACCTGCCATACAAATGTACCATCCCACCTACCTTAGAAATCGTGTAATAACACCAATATACCCAATGACATCCCGCCCCCTATAAACCGTGTAATACTATCAACATGACTAACGCGATCTTCCCCAAATTCCGTATTTAGTAAATGTATAACTGCACTATGTTTTGGACAAAAACTTGGCAGTCTGGCAACTCCACTTCTGGTACCTCCCATACAAATGTACCATCCCGCCTACCTTAGAAATCGTGTAATAACACCAATATACCCAACGCGATCTTATAAACCGTGTAATACTATCAACATGACTCACGCGATCTTCCCCAAATTCCGTATTTAGTAAAGGTATAACTGCACTATGTTTTGGACAAAAACTTGGCAGTCTGGCGACTCCCCTTCTGGTACCTACCATACAAATGTACCATCCCGCCTACCTTAGAAATCGTGTAATAACACCAATATACCCAACGCGATCTTGTCCAAATTTTGTAGTTAGTAAACGTATAGTTAGACTAAGTTTTAGACAAAAACTTGGAAGTCTGGCAACTCCCCTTCTGGTACCTGCCATACAAATGTACCATCCCGCCTACCTTAGAAATCGTGTAATAACACCAATATACCCAACGACATCTTCCCCAAATTTTGTATTTAGTATACGTATAGTTAGACTTAATCTTGGACAAAAACTTGGAAGTCTGTCCAGTCCCCTTCTTGTACCTGCCATACAAATGTACCATTGTGCCTACCTTAGAAATCGTGTAATAACACCAATATACCCAACGCGATCTTGCCCAAATTTTGTAGTTAGTAATCGTATAGTTACTCTAAGTTTTAGACAAAAACTGGAAAGTCTGGCAACTCCCCTTCTGGTACCTGCCATACAAATGTACCATACCGCCCCCTATAAACCGTGTAATACTATCAACATGACTAACGCGATCTTCCCCAAATTCCGTATTTAGTAAAGGTATAACTGCACTATGTTTTGGACAAAAACTTGGCAGTCTGGCAACTCCACTTCTGGTATCTCCCATACAAATGTACCATCCCGCCTACCTTAGAAATCGTGTAATAGCACCAATATACCCAACGCGATCTTATAAACCGTGTAATACTGTCAACATGACTCACGCGATCTTCCCCAAATTCCGTATTTAGTAAAGGTATAACTGCACTATGTTTTGGACAAAAACTTGGCAGTCTGGCAACTCCCCTTCTGGTACCTACCATACAAATGTACCATCCCGCCTACCTTAGAAATGGTGTAATAACACCAATATACCCAACGACATATTGCCCAAATTTTGTATTTAGTATACGTATAGTTAGACTAAGTTTTGGACAAAAACTTGGAAGTCTGGCGACTCCCCTTCTGGTACCTGCCATACAAATGTACCATCCTGCCTACCTTAGAAATCGTGAAATAACACCAATATACCCAACGACATATTGCCCAAATTTTGTAGTTAGTAATCGTATAGTTACTCTAAGTTTTAGACAAAAACTGGAAAGTCTGGCAACTCCCCTTCTGGTACCTGCCATACAAATGTACCATACCGCCCCCTATAAACCGTGTAATACTATCAACATGACTAACGCGATCTTCCCCAAATTCCGTATTTAGTAAAGGTATAACTGCACTATGTTTTGGACAAAAACTTGGCAGTCTGGCAACTCCACTTCTGGTATCTCCCATACAAATGTACCATCCCGCCTACCTTAGAAATCGTGTAATAGCACCAATATACCCAACGCGATCTTATAAACCGTATAATACTATCAACATGACTCACGCGATCTTCCCCAAATTCCGTATTTAGTAAAGGTATAAGTGCACTATGTTTTGGACAAAAACTTGGCAGTCTGGCAACTCCCCTTCTGGTACCTCCCATACAAATGTACCATCCCGCCTACCTTAGAAATCGTGTAATAACACCAATATACCCAACGCGATCTTGTCCAAATTTTGTATTTAGTATACATACAGTTAGACTAAGTTTTGGACAAACACTTGAAAGTCTGGCAACTCCCCTTCTGGTACCTGCCATACAAATGTACCATCCCACCTACCTTAGAAATCGTGTAATAACACCAATATACCCAATGACATCTTGCCCAAATTTTGTATTTAGTATACGTATAGTTAGACTAAGTTCTGGACAAAAACTTGGAAGTCTGGCGACTCCCCTTCTGGTACCTGCCATACAAATGTACCATTCCGCCTATCTTAGAAATCGTGTAATAACACCAATATACCCAACGCGATCTTGTCCAAATTTTGTATTTAATAAACGTATAGTTAGACTAAGTTTTGGACAAAAACTTGAAAGTCTGGCAACTCCCCTTCTGGTACCTGCCATACAAATGTACCATCCCACCTACCTTAGAAATCGTGTAATAACACCAATATACCCAATGACATCTTGCCCAAATTTTGTATTTAGTATACGTATAGTTAGACTTAATCTTGGACAAAAACTTGGAAGTCTGTCCAGTCCCCTTCTGGTACCTGCCATACAAATGTACCATCCCGCCCACTATAAACCGTGTAATACTATCAACATGACTAACGCGATCTTCCCCAAATTCCGTATTTAGTAAAGGTATAACTGCACTATGTTTTGGACAAAAACTTGGCAGTCTGGCAACTCCACTTCTGGTACCTCCCATACAAATGTACCATCCCGCCTACCTTAGAAATCGTGTAATAACACCAATATACCCAACGCGATCTTATAAACCGTGTAATACTATCAACATGACTCACGCGATCTTCCCCAAATTCCGTATTTAGTAAAGGTATAACTGCACTATGTTTTGGACAAAAACTTGGCAGTCTGGCAACTCCCGTTCTGGTACCTACCATACAAATGTACCATCCCGCCTACCTTAGAAATCGTGTAATAACACCAATATACCCAACGACATCTTGTCCAAATTTTGTATTTAGTATACGTATAGTTAGACTAAATCTTGGACAAAAACTTGGAAGTCTGTCCACTCCCCTTCTGGTACCTGCCATACAAATGTACCATCCTGCCTACCTTAGAAATCGTGTAATAACACCAATATACCCAACGACATCTTGCCCAAATTTTGTATTTAGTATAGGTATAGTTAGACTTAATCTTGGACAAAAACTTGGAAGTCTGTCCAGTCCCCTTCTGGTACCTGCCATACAAATGTACCATCCTGCCTACCTTAGAAATCGTGTAATAACACCAATATACCCAACGACATCTTGCCCAAATTTTGTATTTAGTATACGTATAGTTAGACTTAATCTTGGACAAAAACTTGGAAGTCTGTCCAGTCCCCTTCTGGTACCTGCCAAACAAATGTACCATCCCGCCCCCTATAAACCGTGTAATACTATCAACATGACTAACGCGATCTTCCCCAAATTCCGTATTTAGTAAAGGTATAACTGCACTATGTTTTGGACAAAAACTTGGCAGTCTGGCAACTCCCCTTCTGGTACCTACCATACAAATGTACCATACCGCCTACCTTAGAAATCGTGTAATAACACCAATATACCCAACGACATCTTGCCCAAATTTTGTATTTAGTATACGTATAGTTAGACTAAGTTTCGGACAAAAACTTGGAAGTCTGGCGACTCCCCTTCTGGTACCTGCCATACAAATGTACCATCCCGCCTACCTTAGAAATCGTGTAATAACACCAATATACCCAACGCGATCTTGTCCAAATTTTGTATTTAGTAAACGTATAGTTAGACTAAGTTTTGGACAAAAACTTGGAAGTCTGGCAACTCCCCTTCTGGTACCTGCCATACAAATGTACCATCCCACCTACCTTAGAAATCGTGTAATAACACCAATATACCCAATGACATCTTTCCCAAATTTTGTATTTAGTATACGCATAGTTAGACTTAATCCTGGACAAAAACTTGGAAGTCTGTCCAGTCCCCTTCTGGTACCTGCCATACAAATGTACCATCCTGCCTACCTTAGAAATCGTGTAATAACACCAATATACCCAACGCGATCTTGCCCAAATTTTGTAGTTAGTAATCGTATAGTTAGACTAAGTTTTAGACAAAAACTGGGAAGTCTGGCAACTCCCCTTCTGGTACCTGCCATACAAATGTACCATCCCCCCCTATAAACCGTGTAATACTATCAACATGACTAACGCGATCTTCCCCAAATTCCGTATTTAGTAAAGGTATAACTGCACTATGTTTTGGACAAAAACTTGGCAGTCTGGCAACTCCACTTCTGGTATTTCCCATACAAATGTACCATCCCGCCTACCTTAGAAATCGTGTAATAGCACCAATATACCCAACGCGATCTTATAAACCGTGTAATACTGTCAACATGACTCACGCGATCTTCCCCAAATTCCGTATTTAGTAAAGGTATAACTGCACTATGTTTTCGACAAAAACTTGGCAGTCTGGCGACTCCCCTTCTGGTACCTACCATACAAATGTACCATCCCGCCTACCTTAGAAATCGTGTAATAACACCAATATACCCAACGACATCTTGCCCAAATTTTGTATTTAGTATACGTATAGTTAGACTAAGTTCTGGACAAAAACTTGGAAGTCTGGCGACTCCCCTTCTGGTACCTGCCATACAAATGTACCATCCCGCCTACCTTAGAAATCGTGTATTAACACCAATATACCCAACGACATATTGCCCAAATTTTGTAGTTAGTAAACGTATAGTTAGACTAAGTTTTAGACAAAAACTTGGAAGTCTGGCAACTCCCCTTCTGGTACCTGCCATACAAATGTACCATCCCGCCCCTTATAAACCGTGTAATACTATCAACATGACTCACGCGGTCTTCCCCAAATTCCGTATTTAGTAAAGGCATAACTGCACTATGTTTTGGACAAAAACTTGGCAGTCAGGCAACTCCCCTTCTGGTACCTCCCATACAAATGTACCATCCCGCCTACCTTAGAAATCGTGTAATAGCACCAATATACCCAACGCGATCTTATAAACCGTATAATACTATCAACATGACTCACGCGATCTTCCCCAAATTCCGTATTTAGTAAAGGTATAAGTGCACTATGTTTTGGACAAAAACTAGGCAGTCTGGCAACTCCCCTTCTGGTACTTCCCATACAAATGTACCATCCCGCCTACCTTAGAAATCGTGTAATAACACCAATATACCCAACGCGATCTTGTCCAAATTTTGTATTTAGTATACGTATAGTTAGACTAAGTTCTGGACAAAAACTTGGAAGTCTGGCGACTCCCCTTCTGGTACCTGCCATACAAATGTACCATCCCGCCTACTTTAGAAATCGTGTAATAACACCAATATACCCAACGCCATCTTGTCCAAATTTTGTAGTTAGTAAACGTATAGTTAGACTAAGTTTTAGACAAAAACTTGGAAGTCTGGCAACTCCCCTTCTGGTACCTGCCATACAAATGTACCATCCCGCCTACCTTAGAAATCGTGTAATAACACCAATATACCCAACGACATCTTCCCCAAATTTTGTATTTAGTATACGTATAGTTAGACTTAATCTTGCACAAAAACTTGGAAGTCTGTCCAGTCCCCTTCTTGTACCTGCCATACAAATGTACCATTGTGCCTACCTTAGAAATCGTGTAATAACACCAATATACCCAACGCGATCTTGCCCAAATTTTGTAGTTAGTAATCGTATAGTTAGACTAAGTTTTAGACAAAAACTGGAAAGTCTGGCAACTCCCCTTCTGGTACCTGCCATACAAATGTACCATACCGCCCCCTATAAACCGTGTAATACTATCAACATGACTAACGCGATCTTCCCCAAATTCCGTATTTAGTAAAGGTATAACTGCACTATGTTTTGGACAAAAACTTGGCAGTCTGGCAACTCCACTTCTGGTATCTCCCATACAAATGTACCATCCCGCCTACCTTAGAAATCGCGTAATAGCACCAATATACCCAACGCGATCTTATAAACCGTGTAATACTGTCAACATGACTCACGCGATCTTCCCCAAATTCCGTATTTAGTAAAGGTATAACTGCACTATGTTTTGGACAAAAACTTGGCAGTCTGGCAACTCCCCTTCTGGTACCTACCATACAAATGTACCATCCCGCCTACCTTTGAAATCGTGTAATAACACCAATATACCCAACGACATATTGCCCAAATTTTGTATTTAGTATACGTATAGTTAGACTAAGTTTTGGACAAAAACTTGGAAGTCTGGCGACTCCCCTTCTGGTACCTGCCATACAAATGTACCATCCTGCCTACCTTAGAAATCGTGTAATAACACCAATATACCCAACGACATATTGCCCAAATTTTGTAGTTAGTAAACGTATAGTTAGACTAAGTTTTAGACAAAAACTTGGAAGTCTGGCAACTCCCCTTCTGGTACCTGCCATACAAATGTACCATCCCGCCCCTTATAAACCGTGTAATACTATCAACATGACTCACGCGATCTTCCCCAAATTCCGTATTTAGTAAAGGTATAACTGCACTATGTTTTGGACAAAAACTTGGCAGTCAGGCAACTCCCCTTCTGGTACCTCCCATACAAATGTACCATCCCGCCTACCTTAGAAATCGTGTAATAACACCAATATACCCAACGACATCTTGCCCAAATTTTGTATTTAGTATACGTATAGTTAGACTAAGTTCTGGACAAAAACTTGGAAGTCTGGCGACTCCCCTTCTGGTACCTGCCATACAAATGTACCATCCCGCCTATCTTAGAAATCGTGTAATAACACCAATATACCCAACGCGATCTTGTCCAAATTTTGTATTTAGTAAACGTATAGTTAGACTAAGTTTTGGACAAAAAATTGAAAGTCTGGCAACTCCCCTTCTGGTACCTGCCATACAAATGTACCATCCCACCTACCTTAGAAATCGTGTAATAACACCAATATACCCAATGACATCCCGCCCCCTATAAACCGTGTAATACTATCAACATGACTAACGCGATCTTCCCCAAATTCCGTATTTAGTAAATGTATAACTGCACTATGTTTTGGACAAAAACTTGGCAGTCTGGCAACTCCACTTCTGGTACCTCCCATACAAATGTACCATCCCGCCTACCTTAGAAATCGTGTAATAACACCAATATACCCAACGCGATCTTATAAACCGTGTAATACTATCAACATGACTCACGCGATCTTCCCCAAATTCCGTATTTAGTAAAGGTATAACTGCACTATGTTTTGGACAAAAACTTGGCAGTCTGGCGACTCCCCTTCTGGTACCTACCATACAAATGTACCATCCCGCCTACCTTAGAAATCGTGTAATAACACCAATATACCCAACGCGATCTTGTCCAAATTTTGTAGTTAGTAAACGTATAGTTAGACTAAGTTTTAGACAAAAACTTGGAAGTCTGGCAACTCCCCTTCTGGTACCTGCCATACAAATGTACCATCCCGCCTACCTTAGAAATCGTGTAATAACACCAATATACCCAACGACATCTTCCCCAAATTTTGTATTTAGTATACGTATAGTTAGACTTAATCTTGGACAAAAACTTGGAAGTCTGTCCAGTCCCCTTCTTGTACCTGCCATACAAATGTACCATTGTGCCTACCTTAGAAATCGTGTAATAACACCAATATACCCAACGCGATCTTGCCCAAATTTTGTAGTTAGTAATCGTATAGTTACTCTAAGTTTTAGACAAAAACTGGAAAGTCTGGCAACTCCCCTTCTGGTACCTGCCATACAAATGTACCATACCGCCCCCTATAAACCGTGTAATACTATCAACATGACTAACGCGATCTTCCCCAAATTCCGTATTTAGTAAAGGTATAACTGCACTATGTTTTGGACAAAAACTTGGCAGTCTGGCAACTCCACTTCTGGTATCTCCCATACAAATGTACCATCCCGCCTACCTTAGAAATCGTGTAATAGCACCAATATACCCAACGCGATCTTATAAACCGTGTAATACTGTCAACATGACTCACGCGATCTTCCCCAAATTCCGTATTTAGTAAAGGTATAACTGCACTATGTTTTGGACAAAAACTTGGCAGTCTGGCAACTCCCCTTCTGGTACCTACCATACAAATGTACCATCCCGCCTACCTTAGAAATCGTGTAATAACACCAATATACCCAACGACATATTGCCCAAATTTTGTATTTAGTATACGTATAGTTAGACTAAGTTTTGGACAAAAACTTGGAAGTCTGGCGACTCCCCTTCTGGTACCTGCCATACAAATGTACCATCCTGCCTACCTTAGAAATCGTGAAATAACACCAATATACCCAACGACATATTGCCCAAATTTTGTAGTTAGTAATCGTATAGTTACTCTAAGTTTTAGACAAAAACTGGAAAGTCTGGCAACTCCCCTTCTGGTACCTGCCATACAAATGTACCATACCGCCCCCTATAAACCGTGTAATACTATCAACATGACTAACGCGATCTTCCCCAAATTCCGTATTTAGTAAAGGTATAACTGCACTATGTTTTGGACAAAAACTTGGCAGTCTGGCAACTCCACTTCTGGTATCTCCCATACAAATGTACCATCCCGCCTACCTTAGAAATCGTGTAATAGCACCAATATACCCAACGCGATCTTATAAACCGTATAATACTATCAACATGACTCACGCGATCTTCCCCAAATTCCGTATTTAGTAAAGGTATAAGTGCACTATGTTTTGGACAAAAACTTGGCAGTCTGGCAACTCCCCTTCTGGTACCTCCCATACAAATGTACCATCCCGCCTACCTTAGAAATCGTGTAATAACACCAATATACCCAACGCGATCTTGTCCAAATTTTGTATTTAGTATACATATAGTTAGACTAAGTTTTGGACAAACACTTGAAAGTCTGGCAACTCCCCTTCTGGTACCTGCCATACAAATGTACCATCCCACCTACCTTAGAAATCGTGTAATAACACCAATATACCCAATGACATCTTGCCCAAATTTTGTATTTAGTATACGTATAGTTAGACTAAGTTCTGGACAAAAACTTGGAAGTCTGGCGACTCCCCTTCTGGTACCTGCCATACAAATGTACCATCCCGCCTATCTTAGAAATCGTGTAATAACACCAATATACCCAACGCGATCTTGTCCAAATTTTGTATTTAATAAACGTATAGTTAGACTAAGTTTTGGACAAAAACTTGAAAGTCTGGCAACTCCCCTTCTGGTACCTGCCATACAATTGTACCATCCCACCTACCTTAGAAATCGTGTAATAACACCAATATACCCAATGACATCTTGCCCAAATTTTGTATTTAGTATACGTATAGTTAGACTTAATCTTGGACAAAAACTTGGAAGTCTGTCCAGTCACCTTCTGGTACCTGCCATACAAATGTACCATCCCGCCCACTATAAACCGTGTAATACTATCAACATGACTAACGCGATCTTCCCCAAATTCCGTATTTAGTAAAGGTATAACTGCACTATGTTTTGGACAAAAACTTGGCAGTCTGGCAACTCCACTTCTGGTACCTCCCATACAAATGTACCATCCCGCCTACCTTAGAAATCGTGTAATAACACCAATATACCCAACGCGATCTTATAAACCGTGTAATACTATCAACATGACTCACGCGATCTTCCCCAAATTCCGTATTTAGTAAAGGTATAACTGCACTATGTTTTGGACAAAAACTTGGCAGTCTGGCAACTCCCGTTCTGGTACCTACCATACAAATGTACCATCCCGCCTACCTTAGAAATCGTGTAATAACACCAATATACCCAACGACATCTTGCCCAAATTTTGTATTTAGTATACGTATAGTTAGACTAAATCTTGGACAAAAACTTGGAAGTCTGTCCACTCCCCTTCTGGTACCTGCCATACAAATGTACCATCCTGCCTACCTTAGAAATCGTGTAATAACACCAATATACCCAACGACATCTTGCCCAAATTTTGTATTTAGTATAGGTATAGTTAGACTTAATCTTGGACAAAAACTTGGAAGTCTGTCCAGTCCCCTTCTGGTACCTGCCATACAAATGTACCATCCTGCATACCTTAGAAATCGTGTAATAACACCAATATACCCAACGACATCTTGCCCAAATTTTGTATTTAGTATACGTATAGTTAGACTTAATCTTGGACAAAAACTTGGAAGTCTGTCCAGTCCCCTTCTGGTACCTGCCAAACAAATGTACCATCCCGCTCCCTATAAACCGTGTAATACTATCAACATGACTAACGCGATCTTCCCCAAATTCCGTATTTAGTAAAGGTATAACTGCACTATGTTTTGGACAAAAACTTGGCAGTCTGGCAACTCCCCTTCTGGTACCTACCATACAAATGTACCATACCGCCTACCTTAGAAATCGTGTAATAACACCAATATACCCAACGACATCTTGCCCAAATTTTGTATTTAGTATACGTATAGTTAGACTAAGTTTCGGACAAAAACTTGGAAGTCTGGCGACTCCCCTTCTGGTACCTGCCATACAAATGTACCATCCCGCCTACCTTAGAAATCGTGTAATAACACCAATATACCCAACGCGATCTTGTCCAAATTTTGTATTTAGTAAACGTATAGTTAGACTAAGTTTTGGACAAAAACTTGGAAGTCTGGCAACTCCCCTTCTGGTACCTGCCATACAAATGTGCCATCCCGCCTACCTTAGAAATCGTGTAATAACACCAATATACCCAACGACATATTGCCCAAACCTGCCATACAAATGTACCATCCCGCCTACCTTAGAAATCGTGTAATAACACCAATATACCCAACGCGATCTTGTCCAAATTTTGTATTTAGTATACGTATAGTTAGACTAAGTTTTGGACAAAAACTTGGCAGTCTGGCAACTCCACTTCTGGTATCTCCCATACAAATGTACCATCCCGCCTACCTTAGAAATCGTGTAATAGCACCAATATACCCAACGCGATCTTATAAACCGTGTAATACTGTCAACATGACTCACGCGATCTTCCCCAAATTCCGTATTTAGTAAAGGTATAACTGCACTATGTTTTGGACAAAAACTTGGCAGTCTGGCAACTCCCGTTCTGGTACCTACCATACAAATGTACCATCCCGCCTACCTTAGAAATCGTGTAATAACACCAATATACCCAACGACATCTTGCCCAAATTTTGTATTTAGTATACGTATAGTTAGACTAAATCTTGGACAAAAACTTGGAAGTCTGTCCACTCCCCTTCTGGTACCTGCCATACAAATGTACCATCCTGCCTACCTTAGAAATCGTGTAATAACACCAATATACCCACCGCGATCTTGCCCAAATTTTGTAGTTAATAAACGTATAGCTAGACTAAGTTTTAGACAAAAACTTGGAAGTCTGGCAACTCCCCTTCTGGTACCTTCCCCAAATTCCGTATTTAGTAAAGGTATAACTGCACTATGTTTTGGAAAAAAACTTGGCAGTCTGGCAACTCCCCTTCTGGTACCTCCCATACAAATGTACCATCCCGCCTACCTTAGAAATCGTGTAATAACACCAATATACCCAACGACATCTTGCCCAAATTTTGTATTTAGTATACGTATAGTTAGACTAAGTTTCGGACAAAAAAATGGAAGTCTGGCGACTCCCCTTCTGGTACCTGCCATACAAATGTACCATCCCGCCTACCTTAGAAATCGTGTAATAACACCAATATACCCAACGCGATCTTGTCCAAATTTTGTATTTAGTAAACGTATAGTTAGACTAAGTTTTGGACAAAAACTTGGAAGTCTGGCAACTCCCCTTCTGGTACCTGCCATACAAATGTGCCATCCCGCCTACCTTAGAAATCGTGTAATAACACCAATATACCCAACGACATCTTGCCCAAATTTTGTATTTAGTATACGTATAGTTAGACTTAATCTTGGACAAAAACTTGGAAGTCTGTCCAGTCCCCTTCTGGTACCTGCCATACAAATGTACCATCCTGCCTACCTTAGAAATCGTGTAATAACACCAATATACCCAACGCGATCTTGCCCTTCTGGTACCTGCCATACAAATGTACCATCCCGCCCCCTATAAACCGTGTAATACTATCAACATGACTAACGCGATCTTCCCCATATTCCGTATTTAGTAAAGGTATAACTGCACTATGTTTTGGACAAAAACTTGGCAGTCTGGCAACTCCACTTCTGGTATCTCCCATACAAATGTACCATCCCGCCTACCTTAGAAATCGTGTAATAGCACCAATATACCCAACGCGATCTTATAAACCGTGTAATACTATCAACATGACTCACGCGATCTTCCCCAAATTCCGTATTTAGTAAAGGTATAACTGCACTATGTTTTGGACAAAAACTTGGCAGTCTGGCGACTCCCCTTCTGGTACCTACCATACAAATGTACCATCCCGCCTACCTTAGAAATCGTGTAATAACACCAATATACCCAACGACATATTGCCCAAATTTTGTATTTAGTATACGTATAGTAAGACTAAGTTTTGGACAAAAACTTGGAAGTCTGGCTACTCCCCTTCTGGTACCTGCCATACAAATGTACCATCCCGCCTACCTTAGAAATCGTGTAATAACACCAATATACCCAACGACATCTTGCCCAAATTTTGTATTTAGTAAACGTATAGTTAGACTAAGTTTTGGACAAAAACTTGGAAGTCTGGCAACTCCCCTTCTGGTACCTGCCATACAAATGTGCCATCCCGCCTACCTTAGAAATCGTGTAATAACACCAATATACCCAACGACATCTTGCCCAAATTTTGTATTTAGTATACGTATAGTTAGACTTAATCTTGGACAAAAACTTGGAAGTCTGTCCAGTCCCCTTCTGGTACCTGCCATACAAATGTACCATCCTGCCTACCTTAGAAATCGTGTAATAACACCAATATACCCAACGCGATCTTGCCCAAATTTTGTAGTTAGTAATCGTATAGTTAGACTAAGTTTTAGACAAAAAGTTGGAAGTCTAGCAACTCCCCTTCTGGTACCTTCGTTACAAATGTACCATCCCGCCCCCTATAAACCGTGTAATACTATCAACATGACTAACGCGATCTTCCCCAAATTCCGTATTTAGTAAAGGTATAACTGCACTATGTTTTGGACAAAAACTTGGCAGTCTGGCAACTCCACTTCTGGTATCTCCCATACAAATGTACCATCCCGTCTACCTTAGAAATCGTGTAATAGCACCAATATACCCAACGCGATCTTATAAACCGTGTAATACTATCAACATGACTCACGCGATCTTCCCCAAATTCCGTATTTAGTAAAGGTATAACTGCACTATGTTTTGGACAAAAACTTGGCAGTCTAGCAACTCCCCTTCTGGTACCTACCAAACAAATGTACCATCCCGCCTACCTTAGAAATCGTGTAATAACACCAATATACCCAACGACATATTGCCCAAATTTTGTATTTAGTATACGTATAGTTAGACTAAGTTTTGGACAAAAACTTGTAAGTCTGGCGACTCCCCTTCTGGTACCTGCCATACAAATGTACCATCCCGCCTACCTTAGAAATCGTGTAATAACACCATCATACCCAACGCGATCTTGTCCAAATTTTGTATTTAGTAAACGTATAGTTAGACTAAATCTTGGACAAAAACTTGGAAGTCTGTCCACTCCCCTTCTGGTACCTGCCATACAAATGTACCATCCTGCCTACCTTAGAAATCGTGTAATAACACCAATATACCCACCGCGATCTTGCCCAAATTTTGTAGTTAGTAAAAGTAGTGTTAGACTAAGTTTTAGACAAAAACTTGGAAGTCTGGCAACTCCCCTTCTGGTACCTGCCATACAAATGTACCATCCTGCCTACCTTAGAAATCGTGTAATAACACCAATATACCCACCGCGATCTTGCCCAAATTTTGTAGTTAGTAAAAGTAGTGTTAGACTAAGTTTTAGACAAAAACTTGGCAGTCTGGCAACTCCCCTTCTGGTACCTACCAAACAAATGTACGATCCCGCCTACCTTAGAAATCGTGTAATAACACCAATATACCCAACGACATATTGCCCAAATTTTGTATTTAGTATACGTATAGTTAGACTAAGTTTTGGACAGAAACTTGGAAGTCTGGCGACTCCCCTTCTGGTACCTGCCATACAAATGTACCATCCCGCCTACCTGAGAAATCGTGTAATAACACCAACATACCCAACGCGATCTTGTCCAAATTTTGTATTTAGTAAACGTATAGTTAGACTAAGTTTTGGACAAAAACTTGGAAGTCTGGCGACTCCCCTTCTGGTACCTGCCATACAAATGTACCATCCCGCCTACCTTAGAAATTGTGTAATAACACCAATATACCCAACGCGATCTTGTCCAAATTTTGTATTTAGTAAACGTATAGTTAGACTAAGTTTTGGACAAAAACTTGGAAGTCTGGCAACTCCCCTTCTGGTACCTGCCATACAAATGTGCCATCCCGCCTACCTTAGAAATCGTGTAATAACACCAATATACCCAACGACATATTGCCCAAATTTTGTATTTAGTATACGTATAGTTAGACTTAATCTTGGACAAAAACTTGGAAGTCTGTCCAGTCCCCTTCTGGTACCTGCCATACAAATGTACCATCCTGCCTACCTTAGAAATCGTGTAATAACACCAATATACCCAACGCGATCTTGCCCTTCTGGTACCTGCCATACAAATGTACCATCCCGCCCCCTATAAACCGTGTAATACTATCAACATGACTAACGCGATCTTCCCCATATTCCGTATTTAGTAAAGGTATAACTGCACTATGTTTTGGACAAAAACTTGGCAGTCTGGCAACTCCACTTCTGGTATCTCCCATACAAATGTACCATCCCGCCTACCTTAGAAATCGTGTAATAGCACCAATATACCCAACGCGATCTTATAAACCGTGTAATACTATCAACATGACTCACGCGATCTTCCCCAAATTCCGTATTTAGTAAAGGTATAACTGCACTATGTTTTGGACAAAAACTTGGCAGTCTGGCGACTCCCCTTCTGGTACCTACCATACAAATGTACCATCCCGCCTACCTTAGAAATCGTGTAATAACACCAATATACCCAACGACATATTGCCCAAATTTTGTATTTAGTATACGTATAGTAAGACTAAGTTTTGGACAAAAACTTGGAAGTCTGGCTACTCCCCTTCTGGTACCTGCCATACAAATGTACCATCCCGCCTACCTTAGAAATCGTGTAATAACACCAATATACCCAACGACATCTTGCCCAAATTTTGTATTTAGTAAACGTATAGTTAGACTAAGTTTTGGACAAAAACTTGGAAGTCTGGCAACTCCCCTTCTGGTACCTGCCATACAAATGTGCCATCCCGCCTACCTTAGAAATCGTGTAATAACACCAATATACCCAACGACATCTTGCCCAAATTTTGTATTTAGTATACGTATAGTTAGACTTAATCTTGGACAAAAACTTGGAAGTCTGTCCAGTCCCCTTCTGGTACCTGCCATACAAATGTACCATCCTGCCTACCTTAGAAATCGTGTAATAACACCAATATACCCAACGCGATCTTGCCCAAATTTTGTAGTTAGTAATCGTATAGTTAGACTAAGTTTTAGACAAAAAGTTGGAAGTCTAGCAACTCCCCTTCTGGTACCTTCGTTACAAATGTACCATCCCGCCCCCTATAAACCGTGTAATACTATCAACATGACTAACGCGATCTTCCCCAAATTCCGTATTTAGTAAAGGTATAACTGCACTATGTTTTGGACAAAAACTTGGCAGTCTGGCAACTCCACTTCTGGTATCTCCCATACAAATGTACCATCCCGTCTACCTTAGAAATCGTGTAATAGCACCAATATACCCAACGCGATCTTATAAACCGTGTAATACTATCAACATGACTCACGCGATCTTCCCCAAATTCCGTATTTAGTAAAGGTATAACTGCACTATGTTTTGGACAAAAACTTGGCAGTCTAGCAACTCCCCTTCTGGTACCTACCAAACAAATGTACCATCCCGCCTACCTTAGAAATCGTGTAATAACACCAATATACCCAACGACATATTGCCCAAATTTTGTATTTAGTATACGTATAGTTAGACTAAGTTTTGGACAAAAACTTGGAAGTCTGGCGACTCCCCTTCTGGTACCTGCCATACAAATGTACCATCCCGCCTACCTTAGAAATCGTGTAATAACACCATCATACCCAACGCGATCTTGTCCAAATTTTGTATTTAGTAAACGTATAGTTAGACTAAATCTTGGACAAAAACTTGGAAGTCTGTCCACTCCCCTTCTGGTACCTGCCATACAAATGTACCATCCTGCCTACCTTAGAAATCGTGTAATAACACCAATATACCCACCGCGATCTTGCCCAAATTTTGTAGTTAGTAAAAGTAGTGTTAGACTAAGTTTTAGACAAAAACTTGGAAGTCTGGCAACTCCCCTTCTGGTACCTGCCATACAAATGTACCATCCTGCCTACCTTAGAAATCGTGTAATAACACCAATATACCCACCGCGATCTTGCCCAAATTTTGTAGTTAGTAAAAGTAGTGTTAGACTAAGTTTTAGACAAAAACTTGGCAGTCTGGCAACTCCCCTTCTGGTACCTACCAAACAAATGTACCATCCCGCCTACCTTAGAAATCGTGTAATAACACCAATATACCCAACGACATATTGCCCAAATTTTGTATTTAGTATACGTATAGTTAGACTAAGTTTTGGACAGAAACTTGGAAGTCTGGCGACTCCCCTTCTGGTACCTGCCATACAAATGTACCATCCCGCCTACCTGAGAAATCGTGTAATAACACCAACATACCCAACGCGATCTTGTCCAAATTTTGTATTTAGTAAACGTATAGTTAGACTAAGTTTTGGACAAAAACTTGGAAGTCTGGCGACTCCCCTTCTGGTACCTGCCATACAAATGTACCATCCCGCCTACCTTAGAAATTGTGTAATAACACCAATATACCCAACGACATCTTGCCCAAATTTTGTATTTAGTATACGTATAGTTAGACTAAGTTTTGGACAAAAACTTGGAAGTCTGGCGACTCCCCTTCTGGTACCTGCCATACAAATGTACCATCCCGCCTACCTTAGAAATCGTGTAATAACACCAATATACCCAACGCGATCTTGTCCAAATTTTGTATTTAGTAAACGTATAGTTAGACTAAATCTTGGACAAAAACTTGGAAGTCTGTCCACTCCCCTTCTGGTACCTGCCATACAAATGTACCATCCTGCCTACCTTAGAAATCGTGTAATAACACCAATATACCCACCGCGATCTTGCCCAAATTTTGTAGTTAGTAAAAGTAGTGTTAGAATAAGTTTTAGACAAAAACTTGGAAGTCTGGCAACTCCCCTTCTGGTACCTGCCATACAAATGTACCATCACGCCCCCTATAAACCGTGTAATACTATCAACATGACTCACGCGATCTTCCCCAAATTCCGTATTTAGTAAAGGTATAACTGCACTATGTTTTGGACAAAAACTTGGCAGTCTGGCAACTCCACTTCTGGTATCTCCCATACAAATGTACCATCCCGTCTACCTTAGAAATCGTGTAATAGCACCAATATACCCAACGCGATCTTATAAACCGTGTAATACTATCAACATGACTCACGCGATCTTCCCCAAATTCCGTATTTAGTAAAGGTATAACTGCACTATGTTTTGGACAAAAACTTGGCAGTCTAGCAACTCCCCTTCTGGTACCTACCAAACAAATGTACCATCCCGCCTACCTTAGAAATCGTGTAATAACACCAATATACCCAACGACATATTGCCCAAATTTTGTATTTAGTATACGTATAGTTAGACTAAGTTTTGGACAAAAACTTGTAAGTCTGGCGACTCCCCTTCTGGTACCTGCCATACAAATGTACCATCCCGCCTACCTTAGAAATCGTGTAATAACACCAATATACCCAACGCGATCTTGTCCAAATTTTGTATTTAGTAAACGTATAGTTAGACTAAATCTTGGACAAAAACTTGGAAGTCTGTCCACTCCCCTTCTGGTACCTGCCATACAAATGTACCATCCTGCCTACCTTAGAAATCGTGTAATAACACCAATATACCCACCGCGATCTTGCCCAAATTTTGTAGTTAGTAAAAGTAGTGTTAGACTAAGTTTTAGACAAAAACTTGGAAGTCTGGCAACTCCCCTTCTGGTACCTGCCATACAAATGTACCATCCTGCCTACCTTAGAAATCGTGTAATAACACCAATATACCCAACGACATATTGCCCAAATTTTGTATTTAGTATACGTATAGTTAGACTTAATCTTGGACAAAAACTTGGAAGTCTGTCCAGTCCCCTTCTGGTACCTGCCATACAAATGTACCATCCTGCCTACCTTAGAAATCGTGTAATAACACCAATATACCCAACGCGATCTTGCCCAAATTTTGTAGTTAGTAATCGTATAGTTAGACTAAGTTTTGGACAAAAACTTGGAAGTCTGGCAACTCCCCTTCTGGTACCTGCCATACAAATGTGCCATCCCGCCTACCTTAGAAATCGTGTAATAACACCAATATACCCAACGACATCTTGCCCAAATTTTGTATTTAGTATACGTATAGTTAGACTTAATCTTGGACAAAAACTTGGAAGTCTGTCCAGTCCCCTTCTGGTACCTGCCATACAAATGTACCATCCTGCCTACCTTAGAAATCGTGTAATAACACCAATATACCCAACGCGATCTTGCCCAAATTTTGTAGTTAGTAATCGTATAGTTAGACTAAGTTTTAGACAAAAACTTGGAAGTCTGGCAACTCCCCTTCTGGTACCTGCCATACAAATGTACGATCCCGCCCCCTATAAACCGTGTAATACTATCAACATGACTAACGCGATCTTCCCCATATTCCGTATTTAGTAAAGGTATAACTGCACTATGTTTTGGACAAAAACTTGGCAGTCTGGCAACTCCACTTCTGGTATCTCCCATACAAATGTACCATCCCGCCTACCTTAGAAATCGTGTAATAGCACCAATATACCCAACGCGATCTTATAAACCGTGTAATACTATCAACATGACTCACGCGATCTTCCCCAAATTCCGTATTTAGTAAAGGTATAACTGCACTATGTTTTGGACAAAAACTTGGCAGTCTGGCGACTCCCCTTCTGGTACCTACCATACAAATGTACCATCCCGCCTACCTTAGAAATCGTGTAATAGCACCAATATACCCAACGCGATCTTATAAACCGTGTAATACTATCAACATGACTCACGCGATCTTCCCCAAATTCCGTATTTAGTAAAGGTATAACTGCACTATGTTTTGGACAAAAACTTGGCAGTCTGTCGACTCCCCTTCTGGTACCTACCATACAAATGTACCATCCCGCCTACCTTAGAAATCGTGTAATAACACCAATATACCCAACGACATATTGCCCAAATTTTGTATTTAGTATACGTATAGTTAGACTAAGTTTTGGACAAAAACTTGGAAGTCTGGCGACTCCCCTTCTGGTACCTGCCATACAAATGTACCATCCCGCCTACCTTAGAAATCGTGTAATAACACCAATATACCCAACGACATCTTGCCCAAATTTTGTATTTAGTAAACGTATAGTTAGACTAAGTTTTGGACAAAAACTTGGAAGTCTGGCAACTCCCCTTCTGGTACCTGCGATACAAATGTGCCATCCCGCCTACCTTAGAAATCGTGTAATAACACCAATATACCCAACGACATCTTGCCCAAATTTTGTATTTAGTATACGTATAGTTAGACTTAATCTTGGACAAAAACTTGGAAGTCTGTCCAGTCCCCTTCTGGTACCTGCCATACAAATGTACCATCCTGCCTACCTTAGAAATCGTGTAATAACACCAATATACACAACGCGATCTTGCCCAAATTTTGTAGTTAGTAATCGTATAGTTAGACTAAGTTTTAGACAAAAAGTTGGAAGTCTAGCAACTCCCCTTCTGGTACCTGCGTTACAAATGTACCATCCCGCCCCCTATAAACCGTGTAATACTATCAACATGACTAACGCGATCTTCCCCAAATTCCGTATTTAGTAAAGGTATAACTGCACTATGTTTTGGACAAAAACTTGGCAGTCTGGCAACTCCACTTCTGGTATCTCCCATACAAATGTACCATCCCGTCTACCTTAGAAATCGTGTAATAGCACCAATATACCCAACGCGATCTTATAAACCGTGTAATACTATCAACATGACTCACGCGATCTTCCCCAAATTCCGTATTTAGTAAAGGTATAACTGCACTATGTTTTGGACAAAAACTTGGCAGTCTAGCAACTCCACTTCTGGTACCTACCAAACAAATGTACCATCCCGCCTACCTTAGAAATCGTGTAATAACACCAACATACCCAACGCGATCTTGTCCAAATTTTGTATTTAGTAAACGTATAGTTAGACTAAATCTTGGACAAAAACTTGGAAGTCTGGCAACTCCCCTTCTGGTACCTGCCATACAAATGTACCATCCTGCCTACCTTAGAAATCGTGTAATAACACCAATATACCCACCGCGATCTTGCCCAAATTTTGTAGTTAGTAAAAGTAGTGTTAGACTAAGTTTTAGACAAAAACTTGGAAGTCTGGCAACTCCCCTTCTGGTACCTGCCATACAAATGTACCATCCTGCCTACCTTAGAAATCGTGTAATAACACCAATATACCCACCGCGATCTTGCCCAAATTTTGTAGTTAGTAAAAGTAGTGTTAGACTAAGTTTTAGACAAAAACTTGGCAGTCTGGCAACTCCCCTTCTGGTACCTACCAAACAAATGTACCATCCCGCCTACCTTAGAAATCGTGTAATAACACCAATATACCCAACGACATATTGCCCAAATTTTGTATTTAGTATACGTATAGTTAGACTAAGTTTTGGACAGAAACTTGGAAGTCTGGCGACTCCACTTCTGGTATCTCCCATACAAATGTACCATCCCGCCTACCTTAGAAATCGTGTAATAACACCAACATACCCAACGCGATCTTGTCCAAATTTTGTATTTAGTAAACGTATAGTTAGACTAAGTTTTGGACAAAAACTTGGAAGTCTGGCGACTCCCCTTCTGGTACCTGCCATACAAATGTACCATCCCGCCTACCTTAGAAATTGTGTAATAACACCAATATACCCAACGACATCTTGCCCAAATTTTGTATTTAGTATACGTATAGTTAGACTAAGTTTTGGACAAAAACTTGGAAGTCTGGCGACTCCCCTTCTGGTACCTGCCATACAAATGTACCATCCCGCCTACCTTAGAAATCGTGTAATAACACCAATATACCCAACGCGATCTTGTCCAAATTTTGTATTTAGTAAAGGTATAGTTAGACTAAATCTTGGACAAAAACTTGGAAGTCTGTCCACTCCCCTTCTGGTACCTGCCATACAAATGTACCATCCTGCCTACCTTAGAAATCGTGTAATAACACCAATATACCCACCGCGATCTTGCCCAAATTTTGTAGTTAGTAAAAGTAGTGTTAGACTAAGTTTTAGACAAAAACTTGGAAGTCTGGCAACTCCCCTTCTGGTACCTGCCATACAAATGTACCATCACGCCCCCTATAAACCGTGTAATACTATCAACATGACTCACGCGATCTTCCCCAAATTCCGTATTTAGTAAAGGTATAACTGCACTATGTTTTGGACAAAAACTTGGCAGTCTGGCAACTCCACTTCTGGTATCTCCCATACAAATGTACCATCCCGTCTACCTTAGAAATCGTGTAATAGCACCAATATACCCAACGCGATCTTGTCCAAATTTTGTATTTAGTAAACGTATAGTTAGACTAAGTTTTGGACAAAAACTTGGAAGTCTGGCGACTCCCCTTCTGGTACCTGCCATACAAATGTACCATCCCGCCTACCTTAGAAATTGTGTAATAACACCAATATACCCAACGACATCTTGCCCAAATTTTGTATTTAGTATACGTATAGTTAGACTAAGTTTTGGACAAAAACTTGGAAGTCTGGCGACTCCCCTTCTGGTACCTGCCATACAAATGTACCATCCCGCCTACCTTAGAAATCGTGTAATAACACCAACATACCCAACGCGATCTTGTCCAAATTTTGTATTTAGTAAACGTATAGTTAGACTAAATCTTGGACAAAAACTTGGAAGTCTGGCAACTCCCCTTCTGGTACCTGCCATACAAATGTACCATCCTGCCTACCTTAGAAATCGTGTAATAACACCAATATACCCACCGCGATCTTGCCCAAATTTTGTAGTTAGTAAAAGTAGTGTTAGACTAAGTTTTAGACAAAAACTTGGAAGTCTGGCAACTCCCCTTCTGGTACCTGCCATACAAATGTACCATCCTGCCTACCTTAGAAATCGTGTAATAACACCAATATACCCACCGCGATCTTGCCCAAATTTTGTAGTTAGTAAAAGTAGTGTTAGACTAAGTTTTAGACAAAAACTTGGCAGTCTGGCAACTCCCCTTCTGGTACCTACCAAACAAATGTACCATCCCGCCTACCTTAGAAATCGTGTAATAACACCAATATACCCAACGACATATTGCCCAAATTTTGTATTTAGTATACGTATAGTTAGACTTAATCTTGGACAAAAACTTGGAAGTCTGTCCAGTCCCCTTCTGGTACCTGCCATACAAATGTACCATCCTGCCTACCTTAGAAATCGTGTAATAACACCAATATACCCAACGCGATCTTGCCCAAATTTTGTAGTTAGTAATCGTATAGTTAGACTAAGTTTTGGACAAAAACTTGGAAGTCTGGCAACTCCCCTTCTGGTACCTGCCATACAAATGTGCCATCCCGCCTACCTTAGAAATCGTGTAATAACACCAATATACCCAACGACATCTTGCCCAAATTTTGTATTTAGTATACGTATAGTTAGACTTAATCTTGGACAAAAACTTGGAAGTCTGTCCAGTCCCCTTCTGGTACCTGCCATACAAATGTACCATCCTGCCTACCTTAGAAATCGTGTAATAACACCAATATACCCAACGCGATCTTGCCCAAATTTTGTAGTTAGTAATCGTATAGTTAGACTAAGTTTTAGACAAAAACTTGGAAGTCTGGCAACTCCCCTTCTGGTACCTGCCATACAAATGTACGATCCCGCCCCCTATAAACCGTGTAATACTATCAACATGACTAACGCGATCTTCCCCATATTCCGTATTTAGTAAAGGTATAACTGCACTATGTTTTGGACAAAAACTTGGCAGTCTGGCGACTCCCCTTCTGGTACCTACCATACAAATGTACCATCCCGCCTACCTTAGAAATCGTGTAATAGCACCAATATACCCAACGCGATCTTATAAACCGTGTAATACTATCAACATGACTCACGCGATCTTCCCCAAATTCCGTATTTAGTAAAGGTATAACTGCACTATGTTTTGGACAAAAACTTGGCAGTCTGGCGACTCCCCTTCTGGTACCTACCATACAAATGTACCATCCCGCCTACCTTAGAAATCGTGTAATAGCACCAATATACCCAACGCGATCTTATAAACCGTGTAATACTATCAACATGACTCACGCGATCTTCCCCAAATTCCGTATTTAGTAAAGGTATAACTGCACTATGTTTTGGACAAAAACTTGGCAGTCTGTCGACTCCCCTTCTGGTACCTACCATACAAATGTACCATCCCGCCTACCTTAGAAATCGTGTAATAACACCAATATACCCAACGACATATTGCCCAAATTTTGTATTTAGTATACGTATAGTTAGACTAAGTTTTGGACAAAAACTTGGAAGTCTGGCGACTCCCCTTCTGGTACCTGCCATACAAATGTACCATCCCGCCTACCTTAGAAATCGTGTAATAACACCAATATACCCAACGACATCTTGCCCAAATTTTGTATTTAGTAAACGTATAGTTAGACTAAGTTTTGGACAAAAACTTGGAAGTCTGGCAACTCCCCTTCTGGTACCTGCGATACAAATGTGCCATCCCGCCTACCTTAGAAATCGTGTAATAACACCAATATACCCAACGACATCTTGCCCAAATTTTGTATTTAGTATACGTATAGTTAGACTTAATCTTGGACAAAAACTTGGAAGTCTGTCCAGTCCCCTTCTGGTACCTGCCATACAAATGTACCATCCTGCCTACCTTAGAAATCGTGTAATAACACCAATATACACAACGCGATCTTGCCCAAATTTTGTAGTTAGTAATCGTATAGTTAGACTAAGTTTTAGACAAAAAGTTGGAAGTCTAGCAACTCCCCTTCTGGTACCTGCGTTACAAATGTACCATCCCGCCCCCTATAAACCGTGTAATACTATCAACATGACTAACGCGATCTTCCCCAAATTCCGTATTTAGTAAAGGTATAACTGCACTATGTTTTGGACAAAAACTTGGCAGTCTGGCAACTCCACTTCTGGTATCTCCCATACAAATGTACCATCCCGTCTACCTTAGAAATCGTGTAATAGCACCAATATACCCAACGCGATCTTATAAACCGTGTAATACTATCAACATGACTCACGCGATCTTCCCCAAATTCCGTATTTAGTAAAGGTATAACTGCACTATGTTTTGGACAAAAACTTGGCAGTCTAGCAACTCCACTTCTGGTACCTACCAAACAAATGTACCATCCCGCCTACCTTAGAAATCGTGTAATAACACCAATATACCCAACGACATATTGCCCAAATTTTGTATTTAGTATACGTATAGTTAGACTAAGTTTTGGACAAAAACTTGGAAGTCTGGCGACTCCCCTTCTGGTACCTGCCATACAAATGTACCATCCCGCCTACCTTAGAAATCGTGTAATAACACCAAGATACCCAACGCGATCTTGTCCAAATTTTGTATTTAGTAAACGTATAGTTAGACTAAATCTTGGACAAAAACTTGGAAGTCTGGCAACTCCCCTTCTGGTACCTGCCATACAAATGTACCATCCTGCCTACCTTAGAAATCGTGTAATAACACCAATATACCCACCGCGATCTTGCCCAAATTTTGTAGTTAGTAAAAGTAGTGTTAGACTAAGTTTTAGACAAAAACTTGGAAGTCTGGCAACTCCCCTTCTGGTACCTGCCATACAAATGTACCATCCTGCCTACCTTAGAAATCGTGTAATAACACCAATATACCCACCGCGATCTTGCCCAAATTTTGTAGTTAGTAAAAGTAGTGTTAGACTAAGTTTTAGACAAAAACTTGGCAGTCTGGCAACTCCCCTTCTGGTACCTACCAAACAAATGTACCATCCCGCCTACCTTAGAAATCGTGTAATAACACCAATATACCCAACGACATATTGCCCAAATTTTGTATTTAGTATACGTATAGTTAGACTAAGTTTTGGACAGAAACTTGGAAGTCTGGCGACTCCCTTTCTGGTACCTGCCATACAAATGTACCATCCCGCCTACCTTAGAAATCGTGTAATAACACCAACATACCCAACGCGATCTTGTCCAAATTTTGTATTTAGTAAACGTATAGTTAGACTAAGTTTTGGACAAAAACTTGGAAGTCTGGCGACTCCCCTTCTGGTACCTGCCATACAAATGTACCATCCCGCCTACCTTAGAAATTGTGTAATAACACCAATATACCCAACGACATCTTGCCCAAATTTTGTATTTAGTATACGTATAGTTAGACTAAGTTTTGGACAAAAACTTGGAAGTCTGGCGACTCCCCTTCTGGTACCTGCCATACAAATGTACCATCCCGCCTACCTTAGAAATCGTGTAATAACACCAATATACCCAACGCGATCTTGTCCAAATTTTGTATTTAGTAAACGTATAGTTAGACTAAATCTTGGACAAAAACTTGGAAGTCTGTCCACTCCCCTTCTGGTACCTGCCATACAAATGTACCATCACGCCCCCTATAAACCGTGTAATACTATCAACATGACTCACGCGATCTTCCCCAAATTCCGTATTTAGTAAAGGTATAACTGCACTATGTTTTGGACAAAAACTTGGCAGTCTGGCAACTCCACTTCTGGTATCTCCCATACAAATGTACCATCCCGTCTACCTTAGAAATCGTGTAATAGCACCAATATACCCAACGCGATCTTATAAACCGTGTAATACTATCAACATGACTCACGCGATCTTCCCCAAATTCCGTATTTAGTAAAGGTATAACTGCACTATGTTTTGGACAAAAACTTGGCAGTCTAGCAACTCCCCTTCTGGTACCTACCAAACAAATGTACCATCCCGCCTACCTTAGAAATCGTGTAATAACACCAATATACCCAACGACATATTGCCCAAATTTTGTATTTAGTATACGTATAGTTAGACTAAGTTTTGGACAAAAACTTGGAAGTCTGGCGACTCCCCTTCTGGTACCTGCCATACAAATGTACCATCCCGCCTACCTTAGAAATCGTGTAATAACACCAATATACCCAACGCGATCTTGTCCAAATTTTGTATTTAGTAAACGTATAGTTAGACTAAATCTTGGACAAAAACTTGGAAGTCTGTCCACTCCCCTTCTGGTACCTGCCATACAAATGTACCATCCTGCCTACCTTAGAAATCGTGTAATAACACCAATATACCCACCGCGATCTTGCCCAAATTTTGTAGTTAGTAAAAGTAGTGTTAGACTAAGTTTTAGACAAAAACTTGGAAGTCTGGCAACTCCCCTTCTGGTACCTGCCATACAAATGTACCATCCTGCCTACCTTAGAAATCGTGTAATAACACCAATATACCCACCGCGATCTTGCCCAAATTTTGTAGTTAGTAAAAGTAGTGTTAGACTAAGTTTTAGACAAAAACTTGGCAGTCTGGCAACTCCCCTTCTGGTACCTACCAAACAAATGTACCATCCCGCCTACCTTAGAAATCGTGTAATAACACCAATATACCCAACGACATATTGCCCAAATTTTGTATTTAGTATACGTATAGTTAGACTAAGTTTTGGACAAAAACTTGGAAGTCTGGCGACTCCCCTTCTGGTACCTGCCATACAAATGTACCATCCCGCCTACCTTAGAAATCGTGTAATAACACCAACATACCCAACGCGATCTTGTCCAAATTTTGTATTTAGTAAACGTATAGTTAGACTAAGTTTTGGACAAAAACTTGGAAGTCTGGCAACTCCCCTTCTGGTACCTGCCATACAAATGTGCCATCCCGCCTACCTTAGAAATCGTGTAATAACACCAATATACCCAACGACATCTTGCCCAAATTTTGTATTTAGTATACGTATAGTTAGACTTAATCTTGGACAAAAACTTGGAAGTCTGTCCAGTCCCCTTCTGGTACCTGCCATACAAATGTACCATCCTGCCTACCTTAGAAATCGTGTAATAACACCAATATACCCAACGCGATCTTGCCCAAATTTTGTAGTTAGTAATCGTATAGTTAGACTAAGTTTTAGACAAAAACTTGGAAGTCTGGCAACTCCCCTTCTGGTACCTGCCATACAAATGTACGATCCCGCCCCCTATAAACCGTGTAATACTATCAACATGACTAACGCGATCTTCCCCATATTCCGTATTTAGTAAAGGTATAACTGCACTATGTTTTGGACAAAAACTTGGCAGTCTGGCAACTCCACTTCTGGTATCTCCCATACAAATGTACCATCCCGCCTACCTTAGAAATCGTGTAATAGCACCAATATACCCAACGCGATCTTATAAACCGTGTAATACTATCAACATGACTCACGCGATCTTCCCCAAATTCCGTATTTAGTAAAGGTATAACTGCACTATGTTTTGGACAAAAACTTGGCAGTCTGGCGACTCCCCTTCTGGTACCTACCATACAAATGTACCATCCCGCCTACCTTAGAAATCGTGTAATAACACCAATATACCCAACGACATATTGCCCAAATTTTGTATTTAGTATACGTATAGTTAGACTAAGTTTTGGACAAAAACTTGGAAGTCTGGCGACTCCCCTTCTGGTACCTGCCATACAAATGTACCATCCCGCCTACCTTAGAAATCGTGTAATAACACCAATATACCCAACGACATCTTGCCCAAATTTTGTATTTAGTAAACGTATAGTTAGACTAAGTTTTGGACAAAAACTTGGAAGTCTGGCAACTCCCCTTCTGGTACCTGCCATACAAATGTGCCATCCCGCCTACCTTAGAAATCGTGTAATAACACCAATATACCCAACGACATCTTGCCCAAATTTTGTATTTAGTATACGTATAGTTAGACTTAATCTTGGACAAAAACTTGGAAGTCTGTCCAGTCCCCTTCTGGTACCTGCCATACAAATGTACCATCCTGCCTACCTTAGAAATCGTGTAATAACACCAATATACCCAACGCGATCTTGTCCAAATTTTGTATTTAGTAAACGTATAGTTAGACTAAATCTTGGACAAAAACTTGGAAGTCTGTCCACTCCCCTTCTGGTACCTGCCATACAAATGTACCATCCTGCCTACCTTAGAAATCGTGTAATAACACCAATATACCCACCGCGATCTTGCCCAAATTTTGTAGTTAGTAAAAGTAGTGTTAGACTAAGTTTTAGACAAAAACTTGGAAGTCTGGCAACTCCCCTTCTGGTACCTGCCATACAAATGTACCATCACGCCCCCTATAAACCGTGTAATACTATCAACATGACTCACGCGATCTTCCCCAAATTCCGTATTTAGTAAAGGTATAACTGCACTATGTTTTGGACAAAAACTTGGCAGTCTGGCAACTCCACTTCTGGTACCTGCCATACAAATGTACCATCCCGCCTACCTTAGAAATCGTGTAATAACACCAATATACCCAACGCGTACCCAAAGTCCCCTTCTGGTACCTGCCATACAAATATACCATCCCGCCTACCTTAGAAATCGTGTAATAACACCAATATACCCAACGACATCTTGCCTAAATTTTGTATTTAGTATACGTATAGTTAGACTAAATCTTGGACAAAAACTTGGAAGTCTGTCCACTCCCCTTCTGGTACCTGCCATACAAATGTACCATCCTGCCTACCTTAGAAATCGTGTAATAACACCAATATACCCAACGACATCTTGCCCAAATTTTGTAGTTAGTAAACGTATAGTTAGACTAAGTTTTGGACAAAAACTTGGAAGTCTCGCAACTCCCCTTCTGGTACCTGCCATACAAATATACCATCCCGCCTACCTTAGAAATCGTGTAATAACACCAATATACCCAACGACATCTTGCCCAAATTTTGTATTTAGTAAACGTATAGTTAGACTAAATCTTGGACAAAAACTTGGAAGTCTGTCCACTCCCCTTCTGGTACCTGCCATACAAATGTACCATCCTGCCTACCTTAGAAATCGTGTAATAACACCAATATACCCAACGACATCTTGCCCAAATTTTGTAGTTAGTAAACGTATAGTTAGACTAAGTTTTGGACAAAAACTTGGAAGTCTGGCAACTCCCCTTCTGGTACCTGCCATACAAATGTACCATCCCGCCTACCTTAGAAATCGTGTAATAACACCAATATACCCAACGCGTACCCAAAGTCCCCTTCTGGTACCTGCCACACAAATGTACCATCCTGCCTACCTTAGAAATCGTGTAATAACACCAATATACCCAACGACATCTTGCCCAAATTTTGTATTTAGTAAACGTATAGTTAGACTAAGTTTTGGACAAAAACTTGGAAGTCTGGCAAGTCCCCTTCTGGTACCTGCCACACAAATGTACCATCCTGCCTACCTTAGAAATCGTGTAATAACACCAATATACCCAACGACATCTTGCCCAAATTTTGTATTTAGTAAACGTATAGTTAGACTAAGTTTTTGACAAAAACTTGGAAGTCTGGCAACTCCCCTTCTGGTACCTGCCATACAAATATACCATCCCGCCTACCTTAGAAATCGTGTAATAACACCAATATACCCAACGACATCTTGCCTAAATTTTGTATTTAGTATACGTATAGTTAGACTAAATCTTGGACAAAAACTTGGAAGTCTGTCCACTCCCCTTCTGGTACCTGCCATACAAATGTACCATCCTGCCTACCTTAGAAATCGTGTAATAACACCAATATACCCAACGCGATCTTGCCCAAATTTTGTAGTTAGTAAACGTATAGTTAGACTAAGTTTTGGACAAAAACTTGGAAGTCTCGCAACTCCCCTTCTGGTACCTGCCATACAAATATACCATCCCGCCTACCTTAGAAATCGTGTAATAACACCAACGACCCAACGACATCTTGCCCAAATTTTGTATTTAGTATACGTATAGTAAGACTAAATCTTGGACAAAAACTTGGAAGTCTGTACACTCCCCTTCTGGTACCTGCCATACAAATGTACCATCCTGCCTACCTTAGAAATCGTGTAATAACACCAATATACTCAACGACATCTTGCCCAACTTTTGTATTTAGTAAACGTATAGTTAGACTAAGTTTTGGACACAAACTTGGAAGTCTGGCAACTCCCCTTCTGGTACCTGCCATACAAATGTACCATCCTGCCTACCTTAGAAATCGTGTAATAACACCAATATACCCAACGCGATCTTGCCCAAATTTTGTAGTTAGTAAACGTATAGTTAGACTAAGTTTTGGACAAAAACTTGGAAGTCTCGCAACTCCCCTTCTGGTACCTGCCATACAAATATACCATCCCGCCTACCTTAGAAATCGTGTAATAACACCAATATACCCAACGACATCTTGCCCAACTTTTGTATTTAGTAAACGTATAGTTAGACTAAGTTTTGGACACAAACTTGGAAGTCTGGCAACTCCCCTTCTGGTACCTGCCATACAAATGTACCATCCTGCCTACCTTAGAAATCGTGTAATAACACCAATATACCCAACGCGATCTTGCCCAAATTTTGTATTTAGTAAACGTATAGTTAGACTAAGTTTTGGACAAAAACGTGGAAGTCTGGCAAGTCCCCTTCTGGTACCTGCCATACAAATATACCATCCCGCCTACCTTAGAAATCGTGTAATAACACCAATATACCCAACGACATCTTGCCCAACTTTTGTATTTAGTAAACGTATAGTTAGACTAAGTTTTGGACACAAACTTGGAAGTCTCGCAACTCCCCTTCTGGTACCTGCCATACAAATATACCATCCCGCCTACCTTAGAAATCGTGTAATAACACCAACGACCCAACGACATCTTGCCCAAATTTTGTATTTAGTAAACGTATAGTTAGACTAAGTTTTGGACAAAAACGTGGAAGTCTGGCAAGTCCCCTTCTGGTACCTGCCACACAAATGTACCATCCTGCCTACCTTAGAAATCGTGTAATAACACCAATATACCCAACGACATCTTGCCCAACTTTTGTATTTAGTAAACGTATAGTTAGACTAAGTTTTGGACACAAACTTGGAAGTCTGGCAACTCCCCTTCTGGTACCTGCCATACAAATGTACCATCCTGCCTACCTTAGAAATCGTGTAATAACACCAATATACCCAACGCGATCTTGCCCAAATTTTGTAGTTAGTAAACGTATAGTTAGACTAAGTTTTGGACAAAAACTTGGAAGTCTCGCAACTCCCCTTCTGGTACCTGCCATACAAATATACCATCCCGCCTACCTTAGAAATCGTGTAATAACACCAACGACCCAACGACATCTTGCCCAACTTTTGTATTTAGTAAACGTATAGTTAGACTAAGTTTTGGACAAAAACTTGGAAGTCTGTACACTCCCCTTCTGGTACCTGCCATACAAATGTACCATCCTGCCTACCTGAGAAATCGTGTAATAACACCAATATACTCAACGACATCTTGCCCAAATTTTGTAGTTAGTAAACGTATAGTTAGACTAAGTTTTGGACAAAAACGTGGAAGTCTGGCAAGTCCCCTTCTGGTACCTGCCATACAAATGTACCATCCTGCCTACCTTAGAAATCGTGTAATAACACCAATATACCCAACGCGATCTTGCCCAAATTTTGTAGTTAGTAAACGTATAGTTAGACTAAGTTTTGGACAAAAACTTGGAAGTCTCGCAACTCCCCTTCTGGTACCTGCCATACAAATATACCATCCCGCCTACCTTAGAAATCGTGTAATAACACCAACGACCCAACGACATCTTGCCCAAATTTTGTATTTAGTATACGTATAGTAAGACTAAATCTTGGACAAAAACTTGGAAGTCTGGCAACTCCCCTTCTGGTACCTGCCATACAAATATACCATCCCGCCTACCTTAGAAATCGTGTAATAACACCAATATACCCAACGCGATTTTGCCCAAATTTTGTAGTTAGTAAACGTATAGTTAGACTAAGTTTTCGACAAAAACTTGGAAGTCTGGCAAGTCCCCTTCTGGTACCTGCCACACAAATGTACCATCCTGCCTACCTTAGAAATCGTGTAATAACACCAATATACCCAACGACATCTTGCCCAACTTTTGTATTTAGTAAACGTATAGTTAGACTAAGTTTTGGACACAAACTTGGAAGTCTGGCAACTCCCCTTCTGGTACCTGCCATACAAATATACCATCCCGCCTACCTTAGAAATCGTGTAATAACACCAATATACCCAACGACATCTTCTGGTACCTCCCATACAAATGTACCATCCCGCTTACCTTAGAAATCGTGTAATAACACCAATATACCCAACGCCATCTTGCCCAAATTTTGTAGTTAGTATACGTATAGTTAGACTAAATCTTGGACAAAAACTTGGAAGTCTGTCCACTCCCCTTCTGGTACCTGCCATACAAATGTACCATCCCGCCTACCTTAGAAAGCGTGTAATAACACCAATATACCCAACGACATCTTGCCCAAATTTTGTATTTAGTAAACGTATAGTTAGACTAACTTTCGGACAAAAACTTGGAAGTCTGGCAACTCCCCTTCTGGTACCTGCCATACAAATATACCATTCCGCCTACCTTAGAAATCGTGTAATAACACCAATATACCCAACGACATCTTGCCTAAATTTTGTATTTAGTATACGTATAGTTAGACTAAATCTTGGACAAAAACTTGGAAGTCTGTCCACTCCCCTTCTGGTACCTGCCATACAAATGTACCATCCTGCCTACCTTAGAAATCGTGTAATAACACCAATATACCCAACGCGATCTTGCCCAAATTTTGTAGTTAGTAAACGTATAGTTAGACTAACTTTCGGACAAAAACTTGGAAGTCTGGCAACTCCCCTTCTGGTACCTGCCATACAAATATACCATCCCGCCTACCTTAGAAATCGTGTAATAACACCAACATACCCAACGACATCTTGCCCAAATTTTGTATTTAGTATACGTATAGTAAGACTAAATCTTGGACAAAAACTTGGAAGTCTGTACACTCCCCTTCTGGTACCTGCCATACAAATGTACCATCCTGCCTACCTTAGAAATCGTGTAATAACACCAATATACTCAACGACATCTTGCCCAAATTTTGTATTTAGTAAACGTATAGTTAGACTAAGTTTTGGACAAAAACGTGGAAGTCTGGCAACTCCCCTTCTGGTACCTGCCATACAAATGTACCATCCCGCTTACCTTAGAAATCGTGTAATAACACCAATATACCCAACGCGATTTTGCCCAAATTTTGTAGTTAGTAAACGTATAGTTAGACTAAGTTTTCGACAAAAACTTGGAAGTCTGGCAAGTCCCCTTCTGGTACCTGCCACACAAATGTACCATCCTGCCTACCTTAGAAATCGTGTAATAACACCAATATACCCAACGACATCTTGCCCAACTTTTGTATTTAGTAAACGTATAGTTAGACTAAGTTTTGGACACAAACTTGGAAGTCTGGCAACTCCCCTTCTGGTACCTGCCATACAAATATACCATCCCGCCTACCTTAGAAATCGTGTAATAACACCAATATACCCAACGACATCTTCTGGTACCTCCCATACAAATGTACCATCCCGCTTACCTTAGAAATCGTGTAATAACACCAATATACCCAACGCCATCTTGCCCAAATTTTGTAGTTAGTAAACGTATAGTTAGACTAACTTTTGGACAAAAACTTGGAAGTCTGTCCACTCCCCTTCTGGTACCTGCCATACAAATGTACCATCCTGCCTACCTTAGAAATCGTGTAATAACACCAATACACCCAACGACATCTTGCCCAAATTTTGTAGTTAGTAAACGTATAGTTAGACTAAATCTTGGACAAAAACTTGGAAGTCTGTCCACTCCCCTTCTGGTACCTGCCATACAAATGTACCATCCCGCCTACCTTAGAAATCGTGTAATAACACCAATATACTCAACGACATCTTGCCCAAATTTTGTATTTAGTAAACGTATAGTTAGACTAAGTTTTGGACAAAAACTTGGAAGTCTGGCAACTCCCCTTCTGGTACCTGCCATACAAATGTACCATCCTGCCTACCTGAGAAATCGTGTAATAACACCAATATACCCAACGCCATCTTGCCCAAATTTTGTAGTTAGTAAACGTATAGTTAGACTAAGTTTTGGACAAAAACTTGGAAGTCTGGCAACTCCCCTTCTGGTACCTGCCATTCAAATGTACCATCCCGCCTACCTTAGAAATTGTGTAATAACACCAATACACCCAACGCCATCTTGCCCAAATTTTGTATTTAGTATACGTATAGTTAGACTAAATCTTGGACAAAAACTTGGAAGTCTGTCCACTCCCCTTCTGGTACCTGCCATACAAATGTACCATCCTGCCTACCTTAGAAATCGTGTGATAACACCAATATACCCAACGCGATCTTGCCCAAATTTTTGTATTTAGTATACGTATAGTAAGACTAAATCTTGGACAAAAACTTGGAAGTCTGTACACTCCCCTTCTGGTACCTGCCATACAAATGTACCATCCTGCCTACCTTAGAAATCGTGTAATAACACCAATATACCCAACGCGATCTTTCCCAAATTTTGTAGTTAGTAAACGTATAGTTAGACTAAATCCTGGACAAAAACTTGGAAGTCTGTCCACTCCCCTTCTGGTACCTGCCATACAAATGTACCATCCCGCCTACCTTAGAAATCGTGTAATAACACCAATACACCCAACGCCATCTTGCCCAAATTTTGTATTTAGTATACGTATAGTTAGACTAAATCTTGGACAAAAACTTGGAAGTCTGTCCACTCCCCTTCTGGTACCTGCCATAAACATGTACCATCCCGCCTACCTTAGAAATCGTGTAATAACACCAATATACCCAACGACATCTTGCCCAAATTTTTTATGTAGTATACGTATAGTTAGACTAAATCTTGGACAAAAACTTGGAAGTCTGTCCACTCCCCTTCTGATACCTGCCATACAAATGTACCATCCTGCCTACCTTAGAAATCGTGTAATAACACCAATACACCCAACGACATCTTGCCCAAATTTTGTAGTTAGTAAACGTATAGTTAGACTAAATCTTGGACAAAAACTTGGAAGTCTGTCCACTCCCCTTCTGGTACCTGCCATACAAATGTACCATCCCGCCTACCTTAGAAATCGTGTAATAACACCAATATACTCAACGACATCTTGCCCAAATTTTGTATTTAGTAAACGTATAGTTAGACTAAGTTTTGGACAAAAACTTGGAAGTCTGGCAACTCCCCTTCTGGTACCTGCCATACAAATGTACCATCCCGCCTACCTTAGAAATCGTGTAATAACACCAATATACCCAACGACATCTTGCCCAAATTTTGTATATAGTATACGTATAGTTAGACTAAGTTTTGGACAAAACTTGGAAGTCTGGCAACTCCCCTTCTGGTACCTCCCATACAAATGTACCATCCCGCCTACATTAGAAATCGTGTAATAACACCAATATACCCAACGCCATCTTGCCCAAATTTTGTAGTTGGTAAACGTATAGTTAGACTAACTTTTGGACAAAAACTTGGAAGTCTGGCAACTCCCCCTCTGGTACCTGCCATACAAATGTACCATCCTGCCTACCTTAGAAATCGTGTAATAACACCAATACCCCCAACGACATCTTGCCCAAATTTTGTATTTAGTATACGTATAGTTAGACTAAATTTTGGACAAAAACTTGGAAGTCTGTCCTCTCCCCTTCTGGTACCTGCCATACAAATGTACCATCCTGCCTACCTTAGAAATCGTGTGATAACACCAATATACCCAACGCGATCTTGCCCAAATTTTGTAGTTAGTAAACGTATAGTTAGACTAAGTTTTGGACAAAAACTTGGAAGTCTGGCAACTCCCCTTCTGGTACCTGCCATACAAATGTACCATCCCGCCTACCTTAGAAATTGTGTAATAACACCAATACACCCAACGCCATCTTGCCCAAATTTTGTATTTAGTATACGTATAGTTAGACTAAATCTTGGACAAAAACTTGGAAGTCTGTCCACTCCCCTTCTGGTACCTGCCATACAAATGTACCATCCCGCCTACCTTAGAAATCGTGTAATAACACCAATATACCCAACGACATCTTGCCCAAATTTTGTATATAGTATACGTATAGTTAGACTAAGTTTTGGACAAAACTTGGAAGTCTGGCAACTCCCCCTCTGGTACCTGCCATACAAATGTACCATCCTGCCTACCTTAGAAATCGTGTGATAACACCAATACACCCAACGCCATCTTGCCCAAATTTTGTATTTAGTATACGTATAGTTAGACTAAATCTTGGACAAAAACTTGGAAGTCTGTCCACTCCCCTTCTGGTACCTGCCATACAAATGTACCATCCCGCCTACCTTAGAAATCGTGTAATAACACCAATATACCCAACGCCATCTTGCCCAAATTTTGTAGTTAGTAAACGTATAGTTAGACTAACTTTTGGACAAAAACTTGGAAGTCTGGCAACTCCCCCTCTGGTACCTGCCATACAAATGTACCATCCTGCCTACCTTAGAAATCGTGTAATAACACCAATACACCCAACGACATCTTGCCCAAATTTTGTATTTAGTATACGTATAGTTAGACTAAATCTTGGACAAAAACTTGGAAGTCTGTCCACTCCCCTTCTGGTACCTGCCATACAAATGTACCATCCTGCCTACCTTAGAAATCGTGTGATAACACCAATATACCCAACGCGATCTTGCCCAAATTTTGTAGTTAGTAAACGTATAGTTAGACTAAGTTTTGGACAAAAACTTGGAAGTCTGGCAACTCCCCTTCTGGTACCTGCCATACAAATGTACCATCCCGCCTACCTTAGAAATTGTGTAATAACACCAATACACCCAACGCCATCTTGCCCAAATTTTGTATTTAGTATACGTATAGTTAGACTAAATCTTGGACAAAAACTTGGAAGTCTGTCCACTCCCCTTCTGGTACCTGCCATACAAATGTACCATCCTGCCTACCTTAGAAATCGTGTAATAACACCAATATACCCAACGCGATCTTGCCCAAATTTTGTAGTTAGTAAATGTATAGTTAGACTAAGTTTTGGACAAAAAGTTGGAAGTCTGGCAACTCCCCTTCTGGTACCTGCCATACAAATATACCATCCCGCCTACCTTAGAAATCGTGTAATAACACCAATATACCCAACGACATCTTGCCCAAATTTTTGTATTTAGTATACGTATAGTAAGACTAAATCTTGGACAAAAACTTGGAAGTCTGTACACTCCCCTTCTGGTACCTGCCATACAAATGTACCATCCTGCCTACCTTAGAAATCGTGTAATAACACCAATATACCCAACGCGATCTTTCCCAAATTAGTAGTTAGTAAACGTATAGTTAGACTAAATCCTGGACAAAAACTTGGAAGTCTGTCCACTCCCCTTCTGGTACCTGCCATACAAATGTACCATCCCGCCTACCTTAGAAATCGTGTAATAACACCAATACACCCAACGCCATCTTGCCCAAATTTTGTATTTAGTATACGTATAGTTAGACTAAATCTTGGACAAAAACTTGGAAGTCTGTCCACTCCCCTTCTGGTACCTGCCATAAACATGTACCATCCCGCCTACCTTAGAAATCGTGTAATAACACCAATATACCCAACGACATCTTGCCCAAATTTTTTATGTAGTATACGTATAGTTAGACTAAATCTTGGACAAAAACTTGGAAGTCTGTCCACTCCCCTTCTGATACCTGCCATACAAATGTACCATCCCGCCTACCTTAGAAATCGTGTAATAACACCAATATACCCAACGACATCTTGCCCAAATTTTTTATGTAGTATACGTATAGTTAGACTAAATCTTGGACAAAAACTTGGAAGTCTGTCCACTCCCCTTCTGGTACCTGCCATAAACATGTATTATCCCGCCTACCTCAGAAATCGTGTAATAACACCAATATACCCAACGCGATCTTGCCCAAATTTGTAGTTAGGAAACGTATAGTTAGACTAAGTTTTGGACAAAAACTTGGAAGTCTGGCAAGTCCCCTTCTGGTACCTGCCACACAAATGTACCATCCTGCCTACCTTAGAAATCGTGTAATAACACCAATATACCCAACGACATCTTGCCCAACTTTTGTATTTAGTAAACGTATAGTTAGACTAAGTTTTGGACACAAACTTGGAAGTCTGGCAACTCCCCTTCTGGTACCTGCCATACAAATATACCATCCCGCCTACCTTAGAAATCGTGTAATAACACCAATATACCCAACGACATCTTCTGGTACCTCCCATACAAATGTACCATCCCGCCTACCTTAGAAATCGTGTAATAACACCAATATACCCAACGCCATCTTGCCCAAATTTTGTAGTTAGTAAACGTATAGTTAGACTAACTTTTGGACAAAAACTTGGAAGTCTGTCCACTCCCCTTCTGGTACCTGCCATACAAATGTACCATCCTGCCTACCTTAGAAATCGTGTAATAACACCAATACACCCAACGACATCTTGCCCAAATTTTGTAGTTAGTAAACGTATAGTTAGACTAAATCTTGGACAAAAACTTGGAAGTCTGTCCACTCCCCTTCTGGTACCTGCCATACAAATGTACCATCCCGCCTACCTTAGAAATCGTGTAATAACACCAATACACCCAACGACATCTTGCCCAAATTTTGTAGTTAGTAAACGTATAGTTAGACTAAATCTTGGACAAAAACTTGGAAGTCTGTCCACTCCCCTTCTGGTACCTGCCATACAAATGTACCATCCCGCCTACCTTAGAAATCGTGTAATAACACCAATATACCCAACGCCATCTTGCCCAAATTTTGTAGTTAGTAAACGTATAGTTAGACTAACTTTTGGACAAAAACTTGGAAGTCTGTCCACTCCCCTTCTGGTACCTGCCATACAAATGTACCATCCTGCCTACCTTAGAAATCGTGTAATAACACCAATACACCCAACGACATCTTGCCCAAATTTTGTAGTTAGTAAATGTATAGTTAGACTAAGTTTTGGACAAAAACTTGGAAGTCTGGCAACTCCCCTTCTGGTACCTGCCATACAAATGTACCATCCCGCCTACCTTAGAAATCGTGTAATAACACCAATACACCCAACGACATCTTGCCCAAATTTTGTAGTTAGTAAATGTATAGTTAGACTAAGTTTTGGACAAAAACTTGGAAGTCTGGCAACTCCCCTTCTGGTACCTGCCATACAAATATACCATCCCGCCTACCTTAGAAATCGTGTAATAACACCAATATACCCAACGACATCTTGCCCAAATTTTTGTATTTAGTATACGTATAGTAAGACTAAATCTTGGACAAAAACTTGGAAGTCTGTCCACTCCCCTTCTGATACCTGCCATACAAATGTACCATCCCGCCTACCTTAGAAATCGTGTAATAACACCAATATACCCAACGACATCTTGCCCAAATTTTTTATGTAGTATACGTATAGTTAGACTAAATCTTGGACAAAAACTTGGAAGTCTGTCCACTCCCCTTCTGGTACCTGCCATAAACATGTATTATCCCGCCTACCTCAGAAATCGTGTAATAACACCAATATACCCAACGCGATCTTGCCCAAATTTGTAGTTAGGAAACGTATAGTTAGACTAAGTTTTGGACAAAAACTTGGAAGTCTGGCAAGTCCCCTTCTGGTACCTGCCACACAAATGTACCATCCTGCCTACCTTAGAAATCGTGTAATAACACCAATATACCCAACGACATCTTGCCCAACTTTTGTATTTAGTAAACGTATAGTTAGACTAAGTTTTGGACACAAACTTGGAAGTCTGGCAACTCCCCTTCTGGTACCTGCCATACAAATATACCATCCCGCCTACCTTAGAAATCGTGTAATAACACCAATATACCCAACGACATCTTCTGGTACCTCCCATACAAATGTACCATCCCGCCTACCTTAGAAATCGTGTAATAACACCAATATACCCAACGCCATCTTGCCCAAATTTTGTAGTTAGTAAACGTATAGTTAGACTAACTTTTGGACAAAAACTTGGAAGTCTGTCCACTCCCCTTCTGGTACCTGCCATACAAATGTACCATCCTGCCTACCTTAGAAATCGTGTAATAACACCAATACACCCAACGACATCTTGCCCAAATTTTGTAGTTAGTAAACGTATAGTTAGACTAAATCTTGGACAAAAACTTGGAAGTCTGTCCACTCCCCTTCTGGTACCTGCCATACAAATGTACCATCCCGCCTACCTTAGAAATCGTGTAATAACACCAATACACCCAACGACATCTTGCCCAAATTTTGTAGTTAGTAAACGTATAGTTAGACTAAATCTTGGACAAAAACTTGGAAGTCTGTCCACTCCCCTTCTGGTACCTGCCATACAAATGTACCATCCCGCCTACCTTAGAAATCGTGTAATAACACCAATATACCCAACGCCATCTTGCCCAAATTTTGTAGTTAGTAAACGTATAGTTAGACTAACTTTTGGACAAAAACTTGGAAGTCTGTCCACTCCCCTTCTGGTACCTGCCATACAAATGTACCATCCTGCCTACCTTAGAAATCGTGTAATAACACCAATACACCCAACGACATCTTGCCCAAATTTTGTAGTTAGTAAATGTATAGTTAGACTAAGTTTTGGACAAAAACTTGGAAGTCTGGCAACTCCCCTTCTGGTACCTGCCATACAAATATACCATCCCGCCTACCTTAGAAATCGTGTAATAACACCAATATACCCAACGACATCTTGCCCAAATTTTTGTATTTAGTATACGTATAGTAAGACTAAATCTTGGACAAAAACTTGGAAGTCTGTACACTCCCCTTCTGGTACCTGCCATACAAATGTACCATCCTGCCTACCTTAGAAATCGTGTAATAACACCAATATACCCAACGCGATCTTTCCCAAATTTTGTAGTTAGTAAACGTATAGTTAGACTAAATCCTGGACAAAAACTTGGAAGTCTGTCCACTCCCCTTCTGGTACCTGCCATACAAATGTACCATCCCGCCTACCTTAGAAATCGTGTAATAACACCAATACACCCAACGCCATCTTGCCCAAATTTTGTATTTAGTATACGTATAGTTAGACTAAATCTTGGACAAAAACTTGGAAGTCTGTCCACTCCCCTTCTGGTACCTGCCATAAACATGTACCATCCCGCCTACCTTAGAAATCGTGTAATAACACCAATATACCCAACGACATCTTGCCCAAATTTTTTATGTAGTATACGTATAGTTAGACTAAATCTTGGACAAAAACTTGGAAGTCTGTCCACTCCCCTTCTGATACCTGCCATACAAATGTACCATCCTGCCTACCTTAGAAATCGTGTAATAACACCAATACACCCAACGACATCTTGCCCAAATTTTGTAGTTAGTAAACGTATAGTTAGACTAAATCTTGGACAAAAACTTGGAAGTCTGTCCACTCCCCTTCTGGTACCTGCCATACAAATGTACCATCCCGCCTACCTTAGAAATCGTGTAATAACACCAATATACTCAACGACATCTTGCCCAAATTTTGTATTTAGTAAACGTATAGTTAGACTAAGTTTTGGACAAAAACTTGGAAGTCTGGCAACTCCCCTTCTGGTACCTGCCATACAAATGTACCATCCCGCCTACCTTAGAAATCGTGTAATAACACCAATATACCCAACGACATCTTGCCCAAATTTTGTATATAGTATACGTATAGTTAGACTAAGTTTTGGACAAAACTTGGAAGTCTGGCAACTCCCCTTCTGGTACCTCCCATACAAATGTACCATCCCGCCTACATTAGAAATCGTGTAATAACACCAATATACCCAACGCCATCTTGCCCAAATTTTGTAGTTGGTAAACGTATAGTTAGACTAACTTTTGGACAAAAACTTGGAAGTCTGGCAACTCCCCCTCTGGTACCTGCCATACAAATGTACCATCCTGCCTACCTTAGAAATCGTGTAATAACACCAATACACCCAACGACATCTTGCCCAAATTTTGTATTTAGTATACGTATAGTTAGACTAAATCTTGGACAAAAACTTGGAAGTCTGTCCACTCCCCTTCTGGTACCTCCCATACAAATGTACCATCCCGCCTACCTTAGAAATCGTGTAATAACACCAATATACCCAACGCCATCTTGCCCAAATTTTGTAGTTAGTAAACGTATAGTTAGACTAAGTTTTGGACAAAAACTTGGAAGTCTGGCAACTCCCCTTCTGGTACCTGCCATACAAATGTACCATCCCGCCTACCTTAGAAATTGTGTAATAACACCAATACACCCAACGCCATCTTGCCCAAATTTTGTATTTAGTATACGTATAGTTAGACTAAATCTTGGACAAAAACTTGGAAGTCTGTCCACTCCCCTTCTGGTACCTGCCATACAAATGTACCATCCCGCCTACCTTAGAAATCGTGTAATAACACCAATATACCCAACGACATCTTGCCCAAATTTTGTATATAGTATACGTATAGTTAGACTAAGTTTTGGACAAAACTTGGAAGTCTGGAAACTCCCCTTCTGGTACCTCCCATACAAATGTACCATCCCGCCTACCTTAGAAATCGTGTAATAACACCAATATACCCAACGCCATCTTGCCCAAATTTTGTAGTTAGTAAACGTATAGTTAGACTAACTTTTGGACAAAAACTTGGAAGTCTGGCAACTCCCCCTCTGGTACCTGCCATACAAATGTACCATCCTGCCTACCTTAGAAATCGTGTAATAACACCAATACACCCAACGACATCTTGCCCAAATTTTGTATTTAGTATACGTATAGTTAGACTAAATCTTGGACAAAAACTTGGAAGTCTGTCCACTCCCCTTCTGGTACCTGCCATACAAATGTACCATCCTGCCTACCTTAGAAATCGTGTGATAACACCAATATACCCAACGCGATCTTGCCCAAATTTTGTAGTTAGTAAACGTATAGTTAGACTAAGTTTTGGACAAAAACTTGGAAGTCTGGCAACTCCCCTTCTGGTACCTGCCATACAAATGTACCATCCCGCCTACCTTAGAAATTGTGTAATAACACCAATACACCCAACGCCATCTTGCCCAAATTTTGTATTTAGTATACGTATAGTTAGACTAAATCTTGGACAAAAACTTGGAAGTCTGTCCACTCCCCTTCTGGTACCTGCCATACAAATGTACCATCCTGCCTACCTTAGAAATCGTGTAATAACACCAATATACCCAACGCGATCTTGCCCAAATTTTGTAGTTAGTAAATGTATAGTTAGACTAAGTTTTGGACAAAAAGTTGGAAGTCTGGCAACTCCCCTTCTGGTACCTGCCATACAAATATACCATCCCGCCTACCTTAGAAATCGTGTAATAACACCAATATACCCAACGACATCTTGCCCAAATTTTTGTATTTAGTATACGTATAGTAAGACTAAATCTTGGACAAAAACTTGGAAGTCTGTACACTCCCCTTCTGGTACCTGCCATACAAATGTACCATCCTGCCTACCTTAGAAATCGTGTAATAACACCAATATACCCAACGCGATATTTCCCAAATTAGTAGTTAGTAAACGTATAGTTAGACTAAATCCTGGACAAAAACTTGGAAGTCTGTCCACTCCCCTTCTGGTACCTGCCATACAAATGTACCATCCCGCCTACCTTAGAAATCGTGTAATAACACCAATACACCCAACGCCATCTTGCCCAAATTTTGTATTTAGTATACGTATAGTTAGACTAAATCTTGGACAAAAACTTGGAAGTCTGTCCACTCCCCTTCTGGTACCTGCCATAAACATGTACCATCCCGCCTACCTTAGAAATCGTGTAATAACACCAATATACCCAACGACATCTTGCCCAAATTTTTTATGTAGTATACGTATAGTTAGACTAAATCTTGGACAAAAACTTGGAAGTCTGTCCACTCCCCTTCTGATACCTGCCATACAAATGTACCATCCCGCCTACCTTAGAAATCGTGTAATAACACCAATATACCCAACGACATCTTGCCCAAATTTTTTATGTAGTATACGTATAGTTAGACTAAATCTTGGACAAAAACTTGGAAGTCTGTCCACTCCCCTTCTGGTACCTGCCATAAACATGTATTATCCCGCCTACCTCAGAAATCGTGTAATAACACCAATATACCCAACGCGATCTTGCCCAAATTTGTAGTTAGGAAACGTATAGTTAGACTAAGTTTTGGACAAAAACTTGGAAGTCTGGCAAGTCCCCTTCTGGTACCTGCCACACAAATGTACCATCCTGCCTACCTTAGAAATCGTGTAATAACACCAATATACCCAACGACATCTTGCCCAACTTTTGTATTTAGTAAACGTATAGTTAGACTAAGTTTTGGACACAAACTTGGAAGTCTGGCAACTCCCCTTCTGGTACCTGCCATACAAATATACCATCCCGCCTACCTTAGAAATCGTGTAATAACACCAATATACCCAACGACATCTTCTGGTACCTCCCATACAAATGTACCATCCCGCCTACCTTAGAAATCGTGTAATAACACCAATATACCCAACGCCATCTTGCCCAAATTTTGTAGTTAGTAAACGTATAGTTAGACTAACTTTTGGACAAAAACTTGGAAGTCTGTCCACTCCCCTTCTGGTACCTGCCATACAAATGTACCATCCTGCCTACCTTAGAAATCGTGTAATAACACCAATACACCCAACGACATCTTGCCCAAATTTTGTAGTTAGTAAACGTATAGTTAGACTAAATCTTGGACAAAAACTTGGAAGTCTGTCCACTCCCCTTCTGGTACCTGCCATACAAATGTACCATCCCGCCTACCTTAGAAATCGTGTAATAACACCAATATACTCAACGACATCTTGCCCAAATTTTGTATTTAGTAAACGTATAGTTAGACTAAGTTTTGGACAAAAACTTGGAAGTCTGGCAACTCCCCTTCTGGTACCTGCCACACAAATGTACCATCCTGCCTACCTTAGAAATCGTGTAATAACACCAATATACCCAACGACATCTTGCCCAAATTTTGTAGTTAGTAAACGTATAGTTAGACTAACTTTTGGACAAAAACTTGGAAGTCTGGCAACTCCCCCTCTGGTACCTGCCATACAAATGTACCATCCTGCCTACCTTAGAAATCGTGTAATAACACCAATACACCCAACGACATCTTGCCCAAATTTTGTATTTAGTATACGTATAGTTAGACTAAATCTTGGACAAAAACTTGGAAGTCTGGAAACTCCCCTTCTGGTACCTCCCATACAAATGTACCATCCCGCCTACCTTAGAAATCGTGTAATAACACCAATATACCCAACGCCATCTTGCCCAAATTTTGTAGTTAGTAAACGTATAGTTAGACTAACTTTTGGACAAAAACTTGGAAGTCTGGCAACTCCCCCTCTGGTACCTGCCATACAAATGTACCATCCTGCCTACCTTAGAAATCGTGTAATAACACCAATACACCCAACGACATCTTGCCCAAATTTTGTATTTAGTATACGTATAGTTAGACTAAATCTTGGACAAAAACTTGGAAGTCTGTCCACTCCCCTTCTGGTACCTGCCATACAAATGTACCATCCTGCCTACCTTAGAAATCGTGTGATAACACCAATATACCCAACGCGATCTTGCCCAAATTTTGTAGTTAGTAAACGTATAGTTAGACTAAGTTTTGGACAAAAACTTGGAAGTCTGGCAACTCCCCTTCTGGTACCTGCCATACAAATGTACCATCCCGCCTACCTTAGAAATTGTGTAATAACACCAATATACCCAACGCCATCTTGCCCAAATTTTGTAGTTAGTAAACGTATAGTTAGACTAACTTTTGGACAAAAACTTGGAAGTCTGGCAACTCCCCCTCTGGTACCTGCCATACAAATGTACCATCCTGCCTACCTTAGAAATCGTGTAATAACACCAATACACCCAACGACATCTTGCCCAAATTTTGTATTTAGTATACGTATAGTTAGACTAAATCTTGGACAAAAACTTGGAAGTCTGTCCACTCCCCTTCTGGTACCTGCCATAAACATGTATTATCCCGCCTACCTCAGAAATCGTGTAATAACACCAATATACCCAACGCGATCTTGCCCAAATTTGTAGTTAGGAAACGTATAGTTAGACTAAGTTTTGGACAAAAACTTGGAAGTCTGGCAAGTCCCCTTCTGGTACCTGCCACACAAATGTACCATCCTGCCTACCTTAGAAATCGTGTAATAACACCAATATACCCAACGACATTTTGCCCAACTTTTGTATTTAGTAAACGTATAGTTAGACTAAGTTTTGGACACAAACTTGGAAGTCTGGCAACTCCCCTTCTGGTACCTGCCATACAAATATACCATCCCGCCTACCTTAGAAATCGTGTAATAACACCAATATACCCAACGACATCTTCTGGTACCTCCCATACAAATGTACCATCCCGCCTACCTTAGAAATCGTGTAATAACACCAATATACCCAACGCCATCTTGCCCAAATTTTGTAGTTAGTAAACGTATAGTTAGACTAACTTTTGGACAAAAACTTGGAAGTCTGTCCACTCCCCTTCTGGTACCTGCCATACAAATGTACCATCCTGCCTACCTTAGAAATCGTGTAATAACACCAATACACCCAACGACATCTTGCCCAAATTTTGTAGTTAGTAAACGTATAGTTAGACTAACTTTTGGACAAAAACTTGGAAGTCTGTCCACTCCCCTTCTGGTACCTGCCATACAAATGTACCATCCCGCCTACCTTAGAAATCGTGTAATAACACCAATATACTCAACGACATCTTGCCCAAATTTTGTATTTAGTAAACGTATAGTTAGACTAAGTTTTGGACAAAAACTTGGAAGTCTGGCAACTCCCCTTCTGGTACCTGCCACACAAATGTACCATCCTGCCTACCTTAGAAATCGTGTAATAACACCAATATACCCAACGACATCTTGCCCAAATTTTGTAGTTAGTAAACGTATAGTTAGACTAAGTTTTGGACAAAAACTTGGAAGTCTGGCAACTCCCCTTCTGGTACCTGCCACACAAATGTACCATCCCGCCTACCTTAGAAATCGTGTAATAACACCAATATACCCAACGACATCTTGCCCAAATTTTGTATATAGTATACGTATAGTTAGACTAAGTTTTGGACAAAACTTGGAAGTCTGGAAACTCCCCTTCTGGTACCTCCCATACAAATGTACCATCCCGCCTACCTTAGAAATCGTGTAATAACACCAATATACCCAACGCCATCTTGCCCAAATTTTGTAGTTAGTAAACGTATAGTTAGACTAACTTTTGGACAAAAACTTGGAAGTCTGGCAACTCCCCCTCTGGTACCTGCCATACAAATGTACCATCCTGCCTACCTTAGAAATCGTGTAATAACACCAATACACCCAACGACATCTTGCCCAAATTTTGTATTTAGTATACGTATAGTTAGACTAAATCTTGGACAAAAAGTTGGAAGTCTGTCCACTCCCCTTCTGGTACCTGCCATACAAATGTACCATCCTGCCTACCTTAGAAATCGTGTGATAACACCAATATACCCAACGCGATCTTGCCCAAATTTTGTAGTTAGTAAACGTATAGTTAGACTAAGTTTTGGACAAAAACTTGGAAGTCTGGCAACTCCCCTTCTGGTACCTGCCATACAAATGTACCATCCCGCCTACCTTAGAAATTGTGTAATAACACCAATACACCCAACGCCATCTTGCCCAAATTTTGTATTTAGTATACGTATAGTTAGACTAAATCTTGGACAAAAACTTGGAAGTCTGTCCACTCCCCTTCTGGTACCTGCCATACAAATGTACCATCCTGCCTACCTTAGAAATCGTGTAATAACACCAATATACCCAACGCGATCTTGCCCAAATTTTGTAGTTAGTAAATGTATAGTTAGACTAAGTTTTGGACAAAAAGTTGGAAGTCTGGCAACTCCCCTTCTGGTACCTGCCATACAAATATACCATCCCGCCTACCTTAGAAATCGTGTAATAACACCAATATACCCAACGACATCTTGCCCAAATTTTTGTATTTAGTATACGTATAGTAAGACTAAATCTTGGACAAAAACTTGGAAGTCTGTACACTCCCCTTCTGGTACCTGCCATACAAATGTACCATCCTGCCTACCTTAGAAATCGTGTAATAACACCAATATACCCAACGCGATCTTTCCCAAATTAGTAGTTAGTAAACGTATAGTTAGACTAAATCCTGGACAAAAACTTGGAAGTCTGTCCACTCCCCTTCTGGTACCTGCCATACAAATGTACCATCCCGCCTACCTTAGAAATCGTGTAATAACACCAATACACCCAACGCCATCTTGCCCAAATTTTGTATTTAGTATACGTATAGTTAGACTAAATCTTGGACAAAAACTTGGAAGTCTGTCCACTCCCCTTCTGGTACCTGCCATAAACATGTACCATCCCGCCTACCTTAGAAATCGTGTAATAACACCAATATACCCAACGACATCTTGCCCAAATTTTTTATGTAGTATACGTATAGTTAGACTAAATCTTGGACAAAAACTTGGAAGTCTGTCCACTCCCCTTCTGATACCTGCCATACAAATGTACCATCCTGCCTACCTTAGAAATCGTGTAATAACACCAATATACCCAACGCGATCTTTCCCAAATTTTGTAGTTAGTAAACGTATAGTTAGACTAAATCCTGGACAAAAACTTGGAAGTCTGTCCACTCCCCTTCTGGTACCTGCCATACAAATGTACCATCCCGCCTACCTTAGAAATCGTGTAATAACACCAATACACCCAACGCCATCTTGCCCAAATTTTGTATTTAGTATACGTATAGTTAGACTAAATCTTGGACAAAAACTTGGAAGTCTGTCCACTCCCCTTCTGGTACCTGCCATAAACATGTACCATCCCGCCTACCTTAGAAATCGTGTAATAACACCAATATACCCAACGACATCTTGCCCAAATTTTTTATGTAGTATACGTATAGTTAGACTAAATCTTGGACAAAAACTTGGAAGTCTGTCCACTCCCCTTCTGATACCTGCCATACAAATGTACCATCCCGCCTACCTTAGAAATCGTGTAATAACACCAATATACCCAACGACATCTTGCCCAAATTTTTTATGTAGTATACGTATAGTTAGACTAAATCTTGGACAAAAACTTGGAAGTCTGTCCACTCCCCTTCTGGTACCTGCCATAAACATGTATTATCCCGCCTACCTCAGAAATCGTGTAATAACACCAATATACCCAACGCGATCTTGCCCAAATTTGTAGTTAGGAAACGTATAGTTAGACTAAGTTTTGGACAAAAACTTGGAAGTCTGGCAAGTCCCCTTCTGGTACCTGCCACACAAATGTACCATCCTGCCTACCTTAGAAATCGTGTAATAACACCAATATACCCAACGACATCTTGCCCAACTTTTGTATTTAGTAAACGTATAGTTAGACTAAGTTTTGGACACAAACTTGGAAGTCTGGCAACTCCCCTTCTGGTACCTGCCATACAAATATACCATCCCGCCTACCTTAGAAATCGTGTAATAACACCAATATACCCAACGACATCTTCTGGTACCTCCCATACAAATGTACCATCCCGCCTACCTTAGAAATCGTGTAATAACACCAATATACCCAACGCCATCTTGCCCAAATTTTGTAGTTAGTAAACGTATAGTTAGACTAACTTTTGGACAAAAACTTGGAAGTCTGTCCACTCCCCTTCTGGTACCTGCCATACAAATGTACCATCCTGCCTACCTTAGAAATCGTGTAATAACACCAATACACCCAACGACATCTTGCCCAAATTTTGTAGTTAGTAAACGTATAGTTAGACTAAATCTTGGACAAAAACTTGGAAGTCTGTCCACTCCCCTTCTGGTACCTGCCATACAAATGTACCATCCCGCCTACCTTAGAAATCGTGTAATAACACCAATATACTCAACGACATCTTGCCCAAATTTTGTATTTAGTAAACGTATAGTTAGACTAAGTTTTGGACAAAAACTTGGAAGTCTGGCAAGTCCCCTTCTGGTACCTGCCACACAAATGTACCATCCTGCCTACCTTAGAAATCGTGTAATAACACCAATATACCCAACGACATCTTGCCCAAATTTTGTAGTTAGTAAACGTATAGTTAGACTAACTTTTGGACAAAAACTTGGAAGTCTGGCAACTCCCCCTCTGGTATCTGCCATACAAATGTACCATCCTGCCTACCTTAGAAATCGTGTAATAACACCAATACACCCAACGACATCTTGCCCAAATTTTGTATTTAGTATACGTATAGTTAGACTAAATCTTGGACAAAAACTTGGAAGTCTGTCCACTCCCCTTCTGGTACCTCCCATACAAATGTACCATCCCGCCTACCTTAGAAATCGTGTAATAACACCAATATACCCAACGCCATCTTGCCCAAATTTTGTAGTTAGTAAACGTATAGTTAGACTAACTTTTGGACAAAAACTTGGAAGTCTGGCAACTCCCCCTCTGGTACCTGCCACACAAATGTACCATCCTGCCTACCTTAGAAATCGTGTAATAACACCAATATACCCAACGACATCTTGCCCAAATTTTTTATGTAGTATACGTATAGTTAGACTAAATCTTGGACAAAAACTTGGAAGTCTGTCCACTCCCCTTCTGGTACCTGCCATAAACATGTATTATCCCGCCTACCTCAGAAATCGTGTAATAACACCAATATACCCAACGCGATCTTGCCCAAATTTGTAGTTAGGAAACGTATAGTTAGACTAAGTTTTGGACAAAAACTTGGAAGTCTGGCAAGTCCCCTTCTGGTACCTGCCACACAAATGTACCATCCTGCCTACCTTAGAAATCGTGTAATAACACCAATATACCCAACGACATCTTGCCCAACTTTTGTATTTAGTAAACGTATAGTTAGACTAAGTTTTGGACACAAACTTGGAAGTCTGGCAACTCCCCTTCTGGTACCTGCCATACAAATATACCATCCCGCCTACCTTAGAAATCGTGTAATAACACCAATATACCCAACGACATCTTCTGGTACCTCCCATACAAATGTACCATCCCGCCTACCTTAGAAATCGTGTAATAACACCAATATACCCAACGCCATCTTGCCCAAATTTTGTAGTTAGTAAACGTATAGTTAGACTAACTTTTGGACAAAAACTTGGAAGTCTGTCCACTCCCCTTCTGGTACCTGCCATACAAATGTACCATCCTGCCTACCTTAGAAATCGTGTAATAACACCAATACACCCAACGACATCTTGCCCAAATTTTGTAGTTAGTAAACGTATAGTTAGACTAAATCTTGGACAAAAACTTGGAAGTCTGTCCACTCCCCTTCTGGTACCTGCCATACAAATGTACCATCCCGCCTACCTTAGAAATCGTGTAATAACACCAATATACTCAACGACATCTTGCCCAAATTTTGTATTTAGTAAACGTATAGTTAGACTAAGTTTTGGACAAAAACTTGGAAGTCTGGCAACTCCCCTTCTGGTACCTGCCACACAAATGTACCATCCTGCCTACCTTAGAAATCGTGTAATAACACCAATATACCCAACGACATCTTGCCCAAATTTTGTAGTTAGTAAACGTATAGTTAGACTAACTTTTGGACAAAAACTTGGAAGTCTGGCAACTCCCCCTCTGGTACCTGCCATACAAATGTACCATCCTGCCTACCTTAGAAATCGTGTAATAACACCAATACACCCAACGACATCTTGCCCAAATTTTGTATTTAGTATACGTATAGTTAGACTAAATCTTGGACAAAAACTTGGAAGTCTGTCCACTCCCCTTCTGGTACCTCCCATACAAATGTACCATCCCGCCTACCTTAGAAATCGTGTAATAACACCAATATACCCAACGCCATCTTGCCCAAATTTTGTAGTTAGTAAACGTATAGTTAGACTAACTTTTGGACAAAAACTTGGAAGTCTGGCAACTCCCCCTCTGGTACCTGCCACACAAATGTACCATCCTGCCTACCTTAGAAATCGTGTAATAACACCAATATACCCAACGACATCTTGCCCAACTTTTGTATTTAGTAAACGTATAGTTAGACTAAGTTTTGGACACAAACTTGGAAGTCTGGCAACTCCCCTTCTGGTACCTGCCATACAAATATACCATCCCGCCTACCTTAGAAATCGTGTAATAACACCAATATACCCAACGCCATCTTGCCCAAATTTTGTAGTTAGTAAACGTATAGTTAGACTAACTTTTGGACAAAAACTTGGAAGTCTGGCAACTCCCCCTCTGGTACCTGCCACACAAATGTACCATCCCGCCTACCTTAGAAATCGTGTAATAACACCAATATACCCAACGCCATCTTGCCCTAATTTTGTAGTTAGTAAACGTATAGTTAGACTAAGTTTTGGACAAAAACTTGGAAGTCTGGCAACTCCCCTTCTGGTACCTGCCATACAAATGTACCATCCCGCCTACCTTAGAAATTGTGTAATAACACCAATACACCCAACGCCATCTTGCCCAAATTTTGTATTTAGTATACATATAGTTAGACTAAATCTTGGACAAAAACTTGGAAGTCTGTCCACTCCCCTTCTGGTACCTGCCATACAAATGTACCATCCTGCCTACCTTAGAAATCGTGTAATAACACCAATATACCCAACGCGATCTTGCCCAAATTTTGTAGTTAGTAAATGTATAGTTAGACTAAGTTTTGGACAAAAACTTGGAAGTCTGGCAACTCCCCTTCTGGTACCTGCCATACAAATATACCATCCCGCCTACCTTAGAAATCGTGTAATAACACCAATATACCCAACGACATCTTGCCCAAATTTTTGTATTTAGTATACGTATAGTAAGACTAAATCTTGGACAAAAACTTGGAAGTCTGTACACTCCCCTTCTGGTACCTGCCATACAAATGTACCATCCTGCCTACCTTAGAAATCGTGTAATAACACCAATATACCCAACGCGATCTTTCCCAAATTTTGTAGTTAGTAAACGTATAGTTAGACTAAATCCTGGACAAAAACTTGGAAGTCTGTCCACTCCCCTTCTGGTACCTGCCATACAAATGTACCATCCCGCCTACCTTAGAAATCGTGTAATAACACCAATACACCCAACGCGATCTTGCCCAAATTTTGTATTTAGTATACGTATAGTTAGACTAAATGTTGGACAAAAACTTGGAAGTCTGTCCACTCCCCTTCTGGTACCTGCCATAAACATGTACCATCCCGCCTACCTTAGAAATCGTGTAATAACACCAATATACCCAACGACATCTTGCCCAAATTTTTTATGTAGTATAAGTATAGTTAGACTAAATCTTGGACAAAAACTTGGAAGTCTGTCCACTCCCCTTCTGATACCTGCCATACAAATGTACCATCCCGCCTACCTTAGAAATCGTGTAATAACACCAATACACCCAACGCCATCTTGCCCAAATTTTGTATTTAGTATACGTATAGTTAGACTAAATCTTGGACAAAAACTTGGAAGTCTGTCCACTCCCCTTCTGGTACCTGCCATAAACATGTACCATCCCGCCTACCTCAGAAATCGTGTAATAACACCAATATACCCAACGCGATCTTGCCCAAATTTGTAGTTAGGAAACGTATAGTTAGACTAAGTTTTGGACAAAAACTTGGAAGTCTGGCAAGTCCCCTTCTGGTACCTGCCACACAAATGTACCATCCTGCCTACCTTAGAAATCGTGTAATAACACCAATATACCCAACGACATCTTGCCCAACTTTTGTATTTAGTAAACGTATAGTTAGACTAAGTTTTGGACACAAACTTGGAAGTCTGGCAACTCCCCTTCTGGTACCTGCCATACAAATATACCATCCCGCCTACCTTAGAAATCGTGTAATAACACCAATATACCCAACGACATCTTCTGGTACCTCCCATACAAATGTACCATCCCGCCTACCTTAGAAATCGTGTAATAACACCAATATACCCAACGCCATCTGCCCAAATTTTGTAGTTAGTAAACGTATAGTTAGACTAACTTTTGGACAAAAACTTGGAAGTCTGTCCACTCCCCTTCTGGTACCTGCCATACAAATGTACCATCCTGCCTACCTTAGAAATCGTGTAATAACACCAATACACCCAATACACCCAACGACATCTTGCCCAAATTTTGTAGTTAGTAAACGTATAGTTAGACTAAATCTTGGACAAAAATTTGGAAGTCTGTCCACTCCCCTTCTGGTACCTGCCATACAAATGTACCATCCCGCCTACCTTAGAAATCGTGTAATAACACCAATATACTCAACGACATCTTGCCCAAATTTTGTATTTAGTAAACGTATAGTTAGACTAAGTTTTGGACAAAAACTTGGAAGTCTGGCAACTCCCCTTCTGGTACCTGCCATACAAATGTACCATCCCGCCTACCTTAGAAATCGTGTAATAACACCAATATACCCAACGACATCTTGCCCAAATTTTGTATATAGTATACGTATAGTTAGACTAAGTTTTGGACAAAACTTGGAAGTCTGGCAACTCCCCTTCTGGTACCTCCCATACAAATGTACCATCCCGCCTACCTTAGAAATCGTGTAATAACACCAATATACCCAACGCCATCTTGCCCAAATTTTGTAGTTAGTAAACGTATAGTTAGACTAACTTTTGGACAAAAACTTGGAAGTCTGGCAACTCCCCCTCTGGTACCTGCCATACAAATGTACCATCCTGCCTACCTTAGAAATCGTGTAATAACACCAATACACCCAACGACATCTTGCCCAAATTTTGTATTTAGTATACGTATAGTTAGACTAAATCTTGGACAAAAACTTGGAAGTCTGTCCACTCCCCTTCTGGTACCTGCCATACAAATGTACCATCCTGCCTACCTTAGAAATCGTGTGATAACACCAATATACCCAACGCGATCTTGCCCAAATTTTGTAGTTAGTAAACGTATAGTTAGACTAAGTTTTGGACAAAAACTTGGAAGTCTGGCAACTCCCCTTCTGGTACCTGCCATACAAATGTACCATCCCGCCTACCTTAGAAATTGTGTAATAACACCAATACACCCAACGCCATCTTGCCCAAATTTTGTATTTAGTATACGTATAGTTAGACTAAATCTTGGACAAAAACTTGGAAGTCTGTCCACTCCCCTTCTGGTACCTGCCATACAAATGTACCATCCTGCCTACCTTAGAAATCGTGTAATAACACCAATATACCCAACGCGATCTTGCCCAAATTTTGTAGTTAGTAAATGTATAGTTAGACTAAGTTTTGGACAAAAACTTGGAAGTCTGGCAACTCCCCTTCTGGTACCTGCCATACAAATATACCATCCCGCCTACCTTAGAAATCGTGTAATAACACCAATATACCCAACGACATCTTGCCCAAATTTTTGTATTTAGTATACGTATAGTAAGACTAAATCTTGGACAAAAACTTGGAAGTCTGTACACTCCCCTTCTGGTACCTGCCATACAAATGTACCATCCTGCCTACTTTAGAAATCGTGTAATAACACCAATATACCCAACGCGATCTTTCCCAAATTTTGTAGTTAGTAAACGTATAGTTAGACTAAATCCTGGACAAAAACTTGGAAGTCTGTCCACTCCCCTTCTGGTACCTGCCATACAAATGTACCATCCCGCCTACCTTAGAAATCGTGTAATAACACCAATACACCCAACGCCATCTTGCCCAAATTTTGTATTTAGTATACGTATAGTTAGACTAAATCTTGGATAAAAACTTGGAAGTCTGTCCACTCCCCTTCTGGTACCTGCCACACAAATGTACTATCCTGCCTACCTTAGAAATCGTGTAATAACACCAATATACCCAACGACATCTTGCCCAAATTTTGTAGTTAGTAAACGTATAGTTAGACTAAGTTTTGGACAAAAACTTGGAAGTCTGGCAACTCCCCTTCTGGTACCTGCCATACAAATGTACCATCCCGCCTACCTTAGAAATTGTGTAATAACACCAATACACCCAACGCCATCTTGCCCAAATTTTGTATTTAGTATACGTATAGTTAGACTAAATCTTGGACAAAAACTTGGAAGTCTGTCCACTCCCCTTCTGGTACCTGCCATACAAATGTACCATCCTGCCTACCTTAGAAATCGTGTAATAACACCAATATACCCAACGCGATCTTGCCCAAATTTTGTAGTTAGTAAATGTATAGTTAGACTAAGTTTTGGACAAAAACTTGGAAGTCTGGCAACTCCCCTTCTGGTACCTGCCATACAAATATACCATCCCGCCTACCTTAGAAATCGTGTAATAACACCAATATACCCAACGACATCTTGCCCAAATTTTTGTATTTAGTATACGTATAGTAAGACTAAATCTTGGACAAAAACTTGGAAGTCTGTACACTCCCCTTCTGGTACCTGCCATACAAATGTACCATCCTGCCTACCTTAGAAATCGTGTAATAACACCAATATACCCAACGCGATCTTTCCCAAATTTTGTAGTTAGTAAACGTATAGTTAGACTAAATCCTGGACAAAAACTTGGAAGTCTGTCCACTCCCCTTCTGGTACCTGCCATACAAATATACCATCCCGCCTACCTTAGAAATCGTGTAATAACACCAATACACCCAACGCCATCTTGCCCAAATTTTGTATTTAGTATACGTATAGTTAGACTAAATCTTGGATAAAAACTTGGAAGTCTGTCCACTCCCCTTCTGGTACCTGCCATAAACATGTACCATCCCGCCTACCTCAGAAATCGTGTAATAACACCAATATACCCTACGCGATCTTGCCCAAATTTTGTAGTTAGTAAACGTATAGTTAGACTAAGTTTTGGACAAAAACTTGGAAGTCTGTCCACTCCCCTTCTGGTACCTGCCATAAACATGTACCATCCCGCCTACCTTAGAAATCGTGTAATAACACCAATATACCCAACGCGATCTTTCCCAAATTTTGTAGTTAGTAAACGTATAGTCATACAAATGTACCATCCTGCCTACCTTAGAAATCGTGTAATAACACCAATACACCCAACGACATCTTGCCCAAATTTTGTATTTAGTATACGTATAGTAAGACTAAATCTTGGACAAAAACTTGGAAGTCTGTACACTCCCCTTCTGGTACCTGCCATACAAATGTACCATCCCGCCTACCTTAGAAATCGTGTAATAACACCAATACACCCAACGCGATCTTGCCCAAATTTTGTATTTAGTATACGTATAGTTAGACTAAATGTTGGACAAAAACTTGGAAGTCTGTCCACTCCCCTTCTGGTACCTGCCATAAACATGTACCATCCCGCCTACCTTAGAAATCGTGTAATAACACCAATATACCCAACGACATCTTGCCCAAATTTTTTATGTAGTATAAGTATAGTTAGACTAAATCTTGGACAAAAACTTGGAAGTCTGTCCACTCCCCTTCTGATACCTGCCATACAAATGTACCATCCCGCCTACCTTAGAAATCGTGTAATAACACCAATACACCCAACGCCATCTTGCCCAAATTTTGTATTTAGTATACGTATAGTTAGACTAAATCTTGGACAAAAACTTGGAAGTCTGTCCACTCCCCTTCTGGTACCTGCCATAAACATGTACCATCCCGCCTACCTCAGAAATCGTGTAATAACACCAATATACCCAACGCGATCTTGCCCAAATTTGTAGTTAGGAAACGTATAGTTAGACTAAGTTTTGGACAAAAACTTGGAAGTCTGTCCACTCCCCTTCTGGTACCTGCCATACAAATGTACCATCCTGCCTACCTTAGAAATCGTGTAATAACACCAATACACCCAATACACCCAACGACATCTTGCCCAAATTTTGTAGTTAGTAAACGTATAGTTAGACTAAATCTTGGACAAAAACTTGGAAGTCTGTCCACTCCCCTTCTGGTACCTGCCATACAAATGTACCATCCCGCCTACCTTAGAAATCGTGTAATAACACCAATATACTCAACGACATCTTGCCCAAATTTTGTATTTAGTAAACGTATAGTTAGACTAAGTTTTGGACAAAAACTTGGAAGTCTGGCAACTCCCCTTCTGGTACCTGCCATACAAATGTACCATCCCGCCTACCTTAGAAATCGTGTAATAACACCAATATACCCAACGACATCTTGCCCAAATTTTGTATATAGTATACGTATAGTTAGACTAAGTTTTGGACAAAACTTGGAAGTCTGGCAACTCCCCTTCTGGTACCTCCCATACAAATGTACCATCCCGCCTACCTTAGAAATCGTGTAATAACACCAATATACCCAACGCCATCTTGCCCAAATTTTGTAGTTAGTAAACGTATAGTTAGACTAACTTTTGGACAAAAACTTGGAAGTCTGGCAACTCCCCCTCTGGTACCTGCCATACAAATGTACCATCCTGCCTACCTTAGAAATCGTGTAATAACACCAATACACCCAACGACATCTTGCCCAAATTTTGTATTTAGTATACGTATAGTTAGACTAAATCTTGGACAAAAACTTGGAAGTCTGTCCACTCCCCTTCTGGTACCTGCCATACAAATGTACCATCCTGCCTACCTTAGAAATCGTGTGATAACACCAATATACCCAACGCGATCTTGCCCAAATTTTGTAGTTAGTAAACGTATAGTTAGACTAAGTTTTGGACAAAAACTTGGAAGTCTGGCAACTCCCCTTCTGGTACCTGCCATACAAATGTACCATCCCGCCTACCTTAGAAATTGTGTAATAACACCAATACACCCAACGCCATCTTGCCCAAATTTTGTATTTAGTATACGTATAGTTAGACTAAATCTTGGACAAAAACTTGGAAGTCTGTCCACTCCCCTTCTGGTACCTGCCATACAAATGTACCATCCTGCCTACCTTAGAAATCGTGTAATAACACCAATATACCCAACGCGATCTTGCCCAAATTTTGTAGTTAGTAAATGTATAGTTAGACTAAGTTTTGGACAAAAACTTGGAAGTCTGGCAACTCCCCTTCTGGTACCTGCCATACAAATATACCATCCCGCCTACCTTAGAAATCGTGTAATAACACCAATATACCCAACGACATCTTGCCCAAATTTTTGTATTTAGTATACGTATAGTAAGACTAAATCTTGGACAAAAACTTGGAAGTCTGTACACTCCCCTTCTGGTACCTGCCATACAAATGTACCATCCTGCCTACCTTAGAAATCGTGTAATAACACCAATATACCCAACGCGATCTTTCCCAAATTTTGTAGTTAGTAAACGTATAGTTAGACTAAATCCTGGACAAAAACTTGGAAGTCTGTCCACTCCCCTTCTGGTACCTGCCATACAAATGTACCATCCCGCCTACCTTAGAAATCGTGTAATAACACCAATACACCCAACGCCATCTTGCCCAAATTTTGTATTTAGTATACGTATAGTTAGACTAAATCTTGGATAAAAACTTGGAAGTCTGTCCACTCCCCTTCTGGTACCTGCCACACAAATGTACCATCCTGCCTACCTTAGAAATCGTGTAATAACACCAATATACCCAACGACATCTTGCCCAAATTTTGTAGTTAGTAAACGTATAGTTAGACTAAGTTTTGGACAAAAACTTGGAAGTCTGGCAACTCCCCTTCTGGTACCTGCCATACAAATGTACCATCCCGCCTACCTTAGAAATTGTGTAATAACACCAATACACCCAACGCCATCTTGCCCAAATTTTGTATTTAGTATACGTATAGTTAGACTAAATCTTGGACAAAAACTTGGAAGTCTGTCCACTCCCCTTCTGGTACCTGCCATACAAATGTACCATCCTGCCTACCTTAGAAATCGTGTAATAACACCAATATACCCAACGCGATCTTGCCCAAATTTTGTAGTTAGTAAATGTATAGTTAGACTAAGTTTTGGACAAAAACTTGGAAGTCTGGCAACTCCCCTTCTGGTACCTGCCATACAAATATACCATCCCGCCTACCTTAGAAATCGTGTAATAACACCAATATACCCAACGACATCTTGCCCAAATTTTTGTATTTAGTATACGTATAGTAAGACTAAATCTTGGACAAAAACTTGGAAGTCTGTACACTCCCCTTCTGGTACCTGCCATACAAATGTACCATCCTGCCTACCTTAGAAATCGTGTAATAACACCAATATACCCAACGCGATCTTTCCCAAATTTTGTAGTTAGTAAACGTATAGTTAGACTAAATCCTGGACAAAAACTTGGAAGTCTGTCCACTCCCCTTCTGGTACCTGCCATACAAATGTACCATCCCGCCTACCTTAGAAATCGTGTAATAACACCAATACACCCAACGCCATCTTGCCCAAATTTTGTATTTAGTATACGTATAGTTAGACTAAATCTTGGATAAAAACTTGGAAGTCTGTCCACTCCCCTTCTGGTACCTGCCATAAACATGTACCATCCCGCCTACCTCAGAAATCGTGTAATAACACCAATATACCCAACGCGATCTTGCCCAAATTTGTAGTTAGGAAACGTATAGTTAGACTAAATCTTGGACAAAAACTTGGAAGTCTGTCCACTCCCCTTCTGGTACCTGCCATAAACATGTACCATCCCGCCTACCTCAGAAATCGTGTAATAACACCAATATACCCTACGCGATCTTGCCCAAATTTTGTAGTTAGTAAACGTATAGTTAGACTAAGTTTTGGACAAAAACTTGGAAGTCTGGCAACTCCCCTTCTGGTACCTGCCATACAAATATACCATCCCGCCTACCTTAGAAATCGTGTAATAACACCAATATACCCAACGCGATCTTTCCCAAATTTTGTAGTTAGTAAACGTATAGTCATACAAATGTACCATCCTGCCTACCTTAGAAATCGTGTAATAACACCAATACACCCAACGACATCTTGCCCAAATTTTGTATTTAGTAAACGTATAGTTAGACTAAATCTTGGACAAAAATTTGGAAGTCTGTCCACTCCCCTTCTGGTATCTGCCATACAAATGTACCATCCTGCCTACCTTAGAAATCGTGTAATAACACCAATATACCCAACGACATCTTGCCTAAATTTAGTATTTAGTATACGTATAGTTAGACTAAATCTTGGACAAAAATTTGGAAGTCTGTCCACTCCCCTTCTGGTACCTGCCATACAAATGTATAGACTAAGTTTTGGACAAAACTTGGAAGTCTGGCAACTCCGCTTCTGGTACCTCCCATACAAATGTACCATCCCGCCCCCTATAAACCGTGTAATACTATCAACATAACTCACGCGATCTTCCCCAAATTCCGTATTTACTAAAGGTATAACCGCACTATGTTTTGGACAAAAACTTGGAAGTCTGGTATCTGCCATACAAATGTACCATCCTGCCTACCTTAGAAATCGTGTAATAACACCAATACACCCAACGACATCTTGCCCAAATTTTGTATTTAGTAAACGTATAGTTAGACTAAATCTTGGACAAAAATTTGGAAGTCTGTCCACTCCCCTTCTGGTATCTGCCATACAAATGTACCATCCTGCCTACCTTAGAAATCGTGTAATAACACCAATATACCCAACGCGATCTTGCCCAAATTTTGTAGTTAGTAAACGTATAGGTAGACTAAGTTTTGGACAAAAACTTGGAAGTCTGGCAACTCCCCTTCTGGTACCTGCCATACAAATATACCATCCCGCCTACCTTAGAAATCGTGTAATAACACCAATATACCCAACGCGATCTTTCCCAAATTTTGTAGTTAGTAAATGTATAGTTAGACTAAGTTTTGGACAAAAACTTGGAAGTCTGGCAACTCCCCTTCTGGTACCTGCCATACAAATATACCATCCCGCCTACCTTAGAAATCGTGTAATAACACCAATATACCCAACGACATCTTGCCCAAATTTTTGTATTTAGTATACGTATAGTAAGACTAAATCTTGGACAAAAACTTGGAAGTCTGTACACTCCCCTTCTGGTACCTGCCATACAAATGTACCATCCTGCCTACCTTAGAAATCGTGTAATAACACCAATATACCCAACGCGATCTTTCCCAAATTTTGTAGTTAGTAAACGTATAGTTAGACTAAATCCTGGACAAAAACTTGGAAGTCTGTCCACTCCCCTTCTGGTACCTGCCATACAAATGTACCATCCCGCCTACCTTAGAAATCGTGTAATAACACCAATACACCCAACGCCATCTTGCCCAAATTTTGTATTTAGTATACGTATAGTTAGACTAAATCTTGGACAAAAACTTGGAAGTCTGTCCACTCCCCTTCTGGTACCTGCCATAAACATGTACCATCCCGCCTACCTCAGAAATCGTGTAATAACACCAATATACCCAACGCGATCTTGCCCAAATTTGTAGTTAGGAAACGTATAGTTAGACTAAATCTTGGACAAAAACTTGGAAGTCTGTCCACTCCCCTTCTGGTACCTGCCATAAACATGTACCATCCCGCCTACCTCAGAAATCGTGTAATAACACCAATATACCCTACGCGATCTTGCCCAAATTTTGTAGTTAGTAAACGTATAGTTAGACTAAGTTTTAGACAAAAACTTGGAAGTCTGGCAACTCCCCTTCTGGTACCTGCCATACAAATATACCATCCCGCCTACCTTAGAAATCGTGTAATAACACCAATATACCCAACGACATCTTGCCTAAATTTTGTATTTAGTATACGTATAGTAAGACTAAATCTTGGACAAAAACTTGTCTGTACACTCCCCTTCTGGTACCTGCCATACAAATGTACCATCCTGCCTACCTTAGAAATCGTGTAATAACACCAATATACCCAACGCGATCTTTCCCAAATTTTGTAGTTAGTAAACGTATAGTTAGACTAAATCTTGGAAGTCTGTCCACTCCCCTTCTGGTACCTGCCATACAAATGTATAGACTAAGTTTTGGACAAAAACTTGGAAGTCTGGCAACTCCGCTTCTGGTACCTCCCATACAAATGTACCATCCCGCCCCCTATAAACCGTGTAATACTATCAACATAACTCACGCGATCTTCCCCAAATTCCGTATTTACTAAAGGTATAACCGCACTATGTTTTGGACAAAAACTTGGAAGTCTGGTATCTGCCATACAAATGTACCATCCTGCCTACCTTAGAAATCGTGTAATAACACCAATACACCCAACGACATCTTGCCCAAATTTTGTATTTAGTAAACGTATAGTTAGACTAAATCTTGGACAAAAATTTGGAAGTCTGTCCACTCCCCTTCTGGTATCTGCCATACAAATGTACCATCCTGCCTACCTTAGAAATCGTGTAATAACACCAATATACCCAACGACATCTTGCCTAAATTTTGTATTTAGTATACGTATAGTTAGACTAAATCTTGGACAAAAATTTGGAAGTCTGTCCACTCCCCTTCTGGTACCTGCCATACAAATGTATAGACTAAGTTTTGGACAAAACTTGGAAGTCTGGCAACTCCGCTTCTGGTACCTCCCATACAAATGTACCATCCCGCCCCCTATAAACCGTGTAATACTATCAACATAACTCACGCGATCTTCCCCAAATTCCGTATTTACTAAAGGTATAACCGCACTATGTTTTGGACAAAAACTTGGAAGTCTGGTATCTGCCATACAAATGTACCATCCTGCCTACCTTAGAAATCGTGTAATAACACCAATACACCCAACGACATCTTGCCCAAATTTTGTATTTAGTAAACGTATAGTTAGACTAAATCTTGGACAAAAATTTGGAAGTCTGTCCACTCCCCTTCTGGTATCTGCCATACAAATGTACCATCCTGCCTACCTTAGAAATCGTGTAATAACACCAATATAACCAACGCGATCTTGCCCAAATTTTGTAGTTAGTAAACGTATAGGTAGACTAAGTTTTGGACAAAAACTTGGAAGTCTGGCAACTCCCCTTCTTAACCTGCCATACAAATATACCATCCCGCCTACCTTAGAAATCGTGTAATAACACCAATATACCCAACGCGATCTTTCCCAAATTTTGTAGTTAGTAAACGTATAGTTAGACTAAATCTTGGAAGTCTGTCCACTCCCCTTCTGGTACCTGCCATACAAATGTATAGACTAAGTTTTGGACAAAACTTGGAAGTCTGGCAACTCCGCTTCTGGTACCTCCCATACAAATGTACCATCCCGCCCCCTATAAACCGTGTAATACTATCAACATAACTCACGCGATCTTCCCCAAATTCCGTATTTACTAAAGGTATAACCGCACTATGTTTTGGACAAAAACTTGGAAGTCTGGTATCTGCCATACAAATGTACCATCCTGCCTACCTTAGAAATCGTGTAATAACACCAATACACCCAACGACATCTTGCCCAAATTTTGTATTTAGTAAACGTAGTGTTAGACTAAATCTTGGACAAAAATTTGGAAGTCTGTCCACTCCCCTTCTGGTATCTGCCATACAAATGTACCATCCTGCCTACCTTAGAAATCGTGTAATAACACCAATATACCCAACGCGATCTTGCCCAAATTTTGTAGTTAGTAAACGTATAGGTAGACTAAGTTTTGGACAAAAACTTGGAAGTCTGGCAACTCCCCTTCTGGTACCTGCCATACAAATATACCATCCCGCCTACCTTAGAAATCGTGTAATAACACCAATATACCCAACGCGATCTTTCCCAAATTTTGTAGTTAGTAAATGTATAGTTAGACTAAGTTTTGGACAAAAACTTGGAAGTCTGGCAACTCCCCTTCTGGTACCTGCCATACAAATATACCATCCCGCCTACCTTAGAAATCGTGTAATAACACCAATATACCCAACGACATCTTGCCCAAATTTTTGTATTTAGTATACGTATAGTAAGACTAAATCTTGGACAAAAACTTGGAAGTCTGTACACTCCCCTTCTGGTACCTGCCATACAAATGTACCATCCTGCCTACCTTAGAAATCGTGTAATAACACCAATATACCCAACGCGATCTTTCCCAAATTTTGTAGTTAGTAAACGTATAGTTAGACTAAATCCTGGACAAAAACTTGGAAGTCTGTCCACTCCCCTTCTGGTACCTGCCATACAAATGTACCATCCCGCCTACCTTAGAAATCGTGTAATAACACCAATACACCCAACGCCATCTTGCCCAAATTTTGTATTTAGTATACGTATAGTTAGACTAAATCTTGGACAAAAACTTGGAAGTCTGTCCACTCCCCTTCTGGTACCTGCCATAAACATGTACCATCCCGCCTACCTCAGAAGTCGTGTAATAACACCAATATACCCAACGCGATCTTGCCCAAATTTGTAGTTAGGAAACGTATAGTTAGACTAAATCTTGGACAAAAACTTGGAAGTCTGTCCACTCCCCTTCTGGTACCTGCCATAAACATGTACCATCCCGCCTACCTCAGAAATCGTGTAATAACACCAATATACCCTACGCGATCTTGCCCAAATTTTGTAGTTAGTAAACGTATAGTTAGACTAAGTTTTAGACAAAAACTTGGAAGTCTGGCAACTCCCCTTCTGGTACCTGCCATACAAATATACCATCCCGCCTACCTTAGAAATCGTGTAATAACACCAATATACCCAACGACATCTTGCCTAAATTTTGTATTTAGTATACGTATAGTAAGACTAAATCTTGGACAAAAACTTGTCTGTACACTCCCCTTCTGGTACCTGCCATACAAATGTACCATCCTGCCTACCTTAGAAATCGTGTAATAACACCAATATACCCAACGCGATCTTTCCCAAATTTTGTAGTTAGTAAACGTATAGTTAGACTAAATCTTGGAAGTCTGTCCACTCCCCTTCTGGTACCTGCCATACAAATGTATAGACTAAGTTTTGGACAAAAACTTGGAAGTCTGGCAACTCCGCTTCTGGTACCTCCCATACAAATGTACCATCCCGCCCCCTATAAACCGTGTAATACTATCAACATAACTCACGCGATCTTCCCCAAATTCCGTATTTACTAAAGGTATAACCGCACTATGTTTTGGACAAAAACTTGGAAGTCTGGTATCTGCCATACAAATGTACCATCCTGCCTACCTTAGAAATCGTGTAATAACACCAATACACCCAACGACATCTTGCCCAAATTTTGTATTTAGTAAACGTATAGTTAGACTAAATCTTGGACAAAAATTTGGAAGTCTGTCCACTCCCCTTCTGGTATCTGCCATACAAATGTACCATCCTGCCTACCTTAGAAATCGTGTAATAACACCAATATACCCAACGACATCTTGCCTAAATTTTGTATTTAGTATACGTATAGTTAGACTAAATCTTGGACAAAAATTTGGAAGTCTGTCCACTCCCCTTCTGGTACCTGCCATACAAATGTATAGACTAAGTTTTGGACAAAACTTGGAAGTCTGGCAACTCCGCTTCTGGTACCTCCCATACAAATGTACCATCCCGCCCCCTATAAACCGTGTAATACTATCAACATAACTCACGCGATCTTCCCCAAATTCCGTATTTACTAAAGGTATAACCGCACTATGTTTTGGACAAAAACTTGGAAGTCTGGTATCTGCCATACAAATGTACCATCCTGCCTACCTTAGAAATCGTGTAATAACACCAATACACCCAACGACATCTTGCCCAAATTTTGTATTTAGTAAACGTATAGTTAGACTAAATCTTGGACAAAAATTTGGAAGTCTGTCCACTCCCCTTCTGGTATCTGCCATACAAATGTACCATCCTGCCTACCTTAGAAATCGTGTAATAACACCAATATAACCAACGCGATCTTGCCCAAATTTTGTAGTTAGTAAACGTATAGGTAGACTAAGTTTTGGACAAAAACTTGGAAGTCTGGCAACTCCCCTTCTTAACCTGCCATACAAATATACCATCCCGCCTACCTTAGAAATCGTGTAATAACACCAATATACCCAACGCGATCTTTCCCAAATTTTGTAGTTAGTAAACGTATAGTTAGACTAAATCTTGGAAGTCTGTCCACTCCCCTTCTGGTACCTGCCATACAAATGTATAGACTAAGTTTTGGACAAAACTTGGAAGTCTGGCAACTCCGCTTCTGGTACCTCCCATACAAATGTACCATCCCGCCCCCTATAAACCGTGTAATACTATCAACATAACTCACGCGATCTTCCCCAAATTCCGTATTTACTAAAGGTATAACCGCACTATGTTTTGGACAAAAACTTGGAAGTCTGGTATCTGCCATACAAATGTACCATCCTGCCTACCTTAGAAATCGTGTAATAACACCAATACACCCAACGACATCTTGCCCAAATTTTGTATTTAGTAAACGTATAGTTAGACTAAATCTTGGACAAAAATTTGGAAGTCTGTCCACTCCCCTTCTGGTATCTGCCATACAAATGTACCATCCTGCCTACCTTAGAAATCGTGTAATAACACCAATATACCCAACGACATCTTGCCTAAATTTTGTATTTAGTATACGTATAGTTAGACTAAATCTTGGACAAAAACTTGGAAGTCTGGCAACTCCCCTTCTGGTACCTGCCATACAAATATACCATCCCGCCTACCTTAGAAATCGTGTAATAACACCAATATACCCAACGCGATCTTTCCCAAATTTTGTAGTTAGTAAACGTATAGTTAGACTAAATCTTGGAAGTCTGTCCACTCCCCTTCTGGTACCTGCCATACAAATGTATAGACTAAGTTTTGGACAAAACTTGGAAGTCTGGCAACTCCGCTTCTGGTACCTCCCATACAAATGTACCATCCCGCCCCCTATAAACCGTGTAATACTATCAACATAACTCACGCGATCTTCCCCAAATTCCGTATTTACTAAAGGTATAACCGCACTATGTTTTGGACAAAAACTTGGAAGTCTGGTATCTGCCATACAAATGTACCATCCTGCCTACCTTAGAAATCGTGTAATAACACCAATACACCCAACGACATCTTGCCCAAATTTTGTATTTAGTAAACGTATAGTTAGACTAAATCTTGGACAAAAATTTGGAAGTCTGTCCACTCCCCTTCTGGTATCTGCCATACAAATGTACCATCCTGCCTACCTTAGAAATCGTGTAATAACACCAATATACCCAACGACATCTTGCCCAAATTTTTGTATTTAGTATACGTATAGTAAGACTAAATCTTGGACAAAAACTTGGAAGTCTGTACACTCCCCTTCTGGTACCTGCCATACAAATGTACCATCCTGCCTACCTTAGAAATCGTGTAATAACACCAATATACCCAACGCGATCTTTCCCAAATTTTGTAGTTAGTAAACGTATAGTTAGACTAAATCTTGGAAGTCTGTCCACTCCCCTTCTGGTACCTGCCATACAAATGTATAGACTAAGTTTTGGACAAAAACTTGGAAGTCTGGCAACTCCGCTTCTGGTACCTCCCATACAAATGTACCATCCCGCCCCCTATAAACCGTGTAATACTATCAACATAACTCACGCGATCTTCCCCAAATTCCGTATTTACTAAAGGTATAACCGCACTATGTTTTGGACAAAAACTTGGAAGTCTGGTATCTGCCATACAAATGTACCATCCTGCCTACCTTAGAAATCGTGTAATAACACCAATACACCCAACGACATCTTGCCCAAATTTTGTATTTAGTAAACGTATAGTTAGACTAAATCTTGGACAAAAATTTGGAAGTCTGTCCACTCCCCTTCTGGTATCTGCCATACAAATGTACCATCCTGCCTACCTTAGAAATCGTGTAATAACACCAATATACCCAACGACATCTTGCCTAAATTTAGTATTTAGTATACGTATAGTTAGACTAAATCTTGGACAAAAATTTGGAAGTCTGTCCACTCCCCTTCTGGTACCTGCCATACAAATGTATAGACTAAGTTTTGGACAAAACTTGGAAGTCTGGCAACTCCGCTTCTGGTACCTCCCATACAAATGTACCATCCCGCCCCCTATAAACCGTGTAATACTATCAACATAACTCACGCGATCTTCCCCAAATTCCGTATTTACTAAAGGTATAACCGCACTATGTTTTGGACAAAAACTTGGAAGTCTGGTATCTGCCATACAAATGTACCATCCTGCCTACCTTAGAAATCGTGTAATAACACCAATACACCCAACGACATCTTGCCCAAATTTTGTATTTAGTTAACGTATAGTTAGACTAAATCTGGGACAAAAATTTGGAAGTCTGTCCACTCCCCTTCTGGTATCTGCCATACAAATGTACCATCCTGCCTACCTTAGAAATCGTGTAATAACACCAATATACCCAACGCGATCTTGCCCAAATTTTGTAGTTAGTAAACGTATAGGTAGACTAAGTTTTGGACAAAAACTTGGAAGTCTGGCAACTCCCCTTCTGGTACCTGCCATACAAATATACCATCCCGCCTACCTTAGAAATCGTGTAATAACACCAATATACCCAACGCGATCTTTCCCAAATTGTGTAGTTAGTAAACGTATAGTTAGACTAAATCTAGGAAGTCTGTCCACTCCCCTTCTGGTACCTGCCATACAAATGTATAGACTAAGTTTTGGACAAAACTTGGAAGTCTGGCAACTCCGCTTCTGGTACCTCCCATACAAATGTACCATCCCGCCCCCTATAAACCGTGTAATACTATCAACATAACTCACGCGATCTTCCCCAAATTCCGTATTTACTAAAGGTATAACCGCACTATGTTTTGGACAAAAACTTGGAAGTCTGGTATCTGCCATACAAATGTACCATCCTGCCTACCTTAGAAATCGTGTAATAACACCAATATACCCAACGACATCTTGCCCAAATTTTGTATTTAGTAAACGTATAGTTAGACTAAATCTTGGACAAAAATTTGGAAGTCTGTCCACTCCCCTTCTGGTATCTGCCATACAAATGTACCATCCTGCCTACCTTAGAAATCGTGTAATAACACCAATATACCCAACGACATCTTGCCCAAATTTTTGTATTTAGTATACGTATAGTAAGACTAAATCTTGGACAAAAACTTGGAAGTCTGTACACTCCCCTTCTGGTACCTGCCATACAAATGTACCATCCTGCCTACCTTAGAAATCGTGTAATAACACCAATATACCCAACGCGATCTTTCCCAAATTTTGTAGTTAGTAAACGTATAGGTAGACTAAGTTTTGGACAAAAACTTGGAAGTCTGGCAACTCCCCTTCTGGTACCTGCCATACAAATGTACCATCCCGCCTACCTTAGAAATTGTGTAATAACACCAATACACCCAACGCCATCTTGCCCAAATTTTGTATTTAGTATACGTATAGTTAGACTAAATCTTGGACAAAAACTTGGAAGTCTGTCCACTCCCCTTCTGGTACCTGCCATACAAATGTACCATCCTGCCTACCTTAGAAATCGTGTAATAACACCAATATACCCAACGCGATCTTGCCCAAATTTTGTAGTTAGTAAATGTATAGTTAGACTAAGTTTTGGACAAAAACTTGGAAGTCTGACAACTCTCCTTCTGGTACCTGCCATACAAATATACCATCCCGCCTACCTTAGAAATCGTGTAATAACACCAATATACCCAACGACATCTTGCCCAAATTTTTGTATTTAGTATACGTATAGTAAGACTAAATCTTGGACAAAAACTTGGAAGTCTGTCCACTCCCCTTCTGGTACCTGCCATACAAATGTACCATCCTGCCTACCTTAGAAATCGTGTAATAACACCAATACACCCAACGCCATCTTGCCCAAATTTTGTATTTAGTACTAGCTGACCCGGCAAACGTTGTTTTGCCTTCAAATTTTATTTATGTAGCTAGCGGAACCCGGCGTGCTTCGCTACGCATGAATATTAACTTTGAATCAAATTCGTTGGGGGTGTTTTATTTATTTTTTATTTGGAAGTAATGAAAAAAACTAAATCAATTTAATACAATAGTGTATACAATATTTTTTGTTTGATTGTGTGGTGCATGAATAAATAAATTAGTTGGTGTTCGCACTCTGGAACATGCGACATATAATTGTCCGTGAGAAAAGCACGGTTCCTCCAAATTCACACCACACACTTGTAGCGTTTGTCCTTGAGCTTTATTTATGGTTATAGCAAATGATAAACGCACGGGAAATTGAAGACGTCTGAATTGAAATGGGATTTCGTTTGGTAATAATGGTATCCGTGGTATTAGTACAACTTCTCCTTTTGCTTTGCCAGTGAGAATTGTTGCTTCAATCAAATTGGGCATTAATTTCTTCATGGAAAGTCTCGTTCCATTGCAGAGTTTTGGTGTATTGAGATTTCGAAAAAGTATGATCGATGAACCTATTTTCAAATTCAAAAGATGCGGTGGCATACCGGGTGGTTCCAAAGAATTCAAAAATTCAACCGGATAATTTACTGCGTCCTCTTCATTCGTAGCAGTATCAATAGATTTGTATGATACCAAGTCACCTGGCAATTTTTGTTGAATTTGAAAATTTATTTCATTAACATTGGAATTTGTTGGTGCTAAAATTGCACGTTCTCTTAACCAATCATGATTTTTATAGTTTTGAACAATGTTTGGAAAAACGCGATCAATTAGTTCTTCTTTTGATGGCATAATTGTGCAAAAGTTGTTTGGTAACGTGATAAAGCCATTTAAATCACTTGCAATTTTGCCATCGCCAATCTGCAGCAGATGTTTCGAAAACTCACGTGCTAATGGATTATTTTGAAGATGCACACGCATATTTATGTTAAGCGATAACTTCTGTACATTTCCCCAAAGAAACGAACTTTTCAAACATGCATTAATTTCATCAGCTGGAGTCAATCTGGGAATGACGGGCAACGTTTGTCGAAAATCACCAGATAGCAATATTAATGCACCTCCGAACAACTGTTGATTTCCACGTAGATCCTGTAATGTTCGATTCAATGCTTCCAAAGATTTTTATGGGCCATCGGACATTCATCCCATAAAATAATTGAAAATAAATATATTCACCATAGGAAATTTGTTTTCAACAAACTTCAACATTTTACTATTCCCAAAATGATCACTCAGTGACAGCTATCAATGTGGATACGTGTATGCACTACAACGTGTATTTACCTTGTATATATATGGTCAAAATCACATGTTGACATGAAAAGTCATAACTCGCGAACGCGTTGACCGATTTCGTGCAAACTTACATATAAACCATCTGCACGACCATACGAACAAACACTTAAAATTTAAGCGAATTCGGTTCGACCGTTCTTGAGTTATAAAGTCACAACGCACTTGCAACAATTTTTTATATATATAGATACGTATAGTTAGACTAAATCTTGGACAAAAACTTGGAAGTCTGTCCACTCCCCTTCTGGTACCTGCCATAAACATGTACCATCCCGCCTACCTCAGAAATCGTGTAATAACACCAATATACCCAACGCGATCTTGCCCAAATTTGTAGTTAGGAAACGTATAGTTAGACTAAATCTTGGACAAAAACTTGGAAGTCTGTCCACTCCCCTTCTGGTACCTGCCATAAACATGTACCATCCCGCCTACCTCAGAAATCGTGTAATAACACCAATATACCCTACGCGATCTTGCCCAAATTTTGTAGTTAGTAAACGTATAGTTAGACTAAGTTTTGGACAAAAACTTGGAAGTCTGGCAACTCCCCTTCTGGTACCTGCCATACAAATATACCATCCCGCCTACCTTAGAAATCGTGTAATAACACCAATATACCCAACGACATCTTGCCTAAATTTTGTATTTAGTATACGTATAGTAAGACTAAATCTTGGACAAAAACTTGTCTGTACACTCCCCTTCTGGTACCTGCCATACAAATGTACCATCCTGCCTACCTTAGAAATCGTGTAATAACACCAATATACCCAACGCGAAATTTCCCAAATTTTGTAGTTAGTAAACGTATAGTTAGACTAAATCTTGGAAGTCTGTCCACTCCCCTTCTGGTACCTGCCATACAAATGTATAGACTAAGTTTTGGACAAAAACTTGGAAGTCTGGCAACTCCGCTTCTGGTACCTCCCATACAAATGTACCATCCCGCCCCCTATAAACCGTGTAATACTATCAACATAACTCACGCGATCTTCCCCAAATTCCGTATTTACTAAAGGTATAACCGCACTATGTTTTGGACAAAAACTTGGAAGTCTGGTATCTGCCATACAAATGTACCATCCTGCCTACCTTAGAAATCGTGTAATAACACCAATACACCCAACGACATCTTGCCCAAATTTTGTATTTAGTAAACGTATAGTTAGACTAAATCTTGGACAAAAATTTGGAAGTCTGTCCACTCCCCTTCTGGTATCTGCCATACAAATGTACCATCCTGCCTACCTTAGAAATCGTGTAATAACACCAATATACCCAACGACATCTTGCCTAAATTTTGTATTTAGTATACGTATAGTTAGACTAAATCTTGGACAAAAATTTGGAAGTCTGTCCACTCCCCTTCTGGTACCTGCCATACAAATGTATAGACTAAGTTTTGGACAAAACTTGGAAGTCTGGCAACTCCGCTTCTGGTACCTCCCATACAAATGTACCATCCCGCCCCCTATAAACCGTGTAATACTATCAACATAACTCACGCGATCTTCCCCAAATTCCGTATTTACTAAAGGTATAACCGCACTATGTTTTGGACAAAAACTTGGAAGTCTGGTATCTGCCATACAAATGTACCATCCTGCCTACCTTAGAAATCGTGTAATAACACCAATACACCCAACGACATCTTGCCCAAATTTTGTATTTAGTAAACGTATAGTTAGACTAAATCTTGGACAAAAATTTGGAAGTCTGTCCACTCCCCTTCTGGTATCTGCCATACAAATGTACCATCCTGCCTACCTTAGAAATCGTGTAATAACACCAATATACCCAACGACATCTTGCCTAAATTTAGTATTTAGTATACGTATAGTTAGACTAAATCTTGGACAAAAATTTGGAAGTCTGTCCACTCCCCTTCTGGTACCTGCCATACAAATGTATAGACTAAGTTTTGGACAAAACTTGGAAGTCTGGCAACTCCGCTTCTGGTACCTCCCATACAAATGTACCATCCCGCCCCCTATAAACCGTGTAATACTATCAACATAACTCACGCGATCTTCCCCAAATTCCGTATTTACTAAAGGTATAACCGCACTATGTTTTGGACAAAAACTTGGAAGTCTGGTATCTGCCATACAAATGTACCATCCTGCCTACCTTAGAAATCGTGTAATAACACCAATACACCCAACGACATCTTGCCCAAATTTTGTATTTAGTAAACGTATAGTTAGACTAAATCTTGGACAAAAATTTGGAAATCTGTCCACTCCCCTTCTGGTATCTGCCATACAAATGTACCATCCTGCCTACCTTAGAAATCGTGTAATAACACCAATATACCCAACGCGATCTTGCCCAAATTTTGTAGTTAGTAAACGTATAGGTAGACTAAGTTTTGGACAAAAACTTGGAAGTCTGGCAACTCCCCTTCTGGTACCTGCCATACAAATATACCATCCTGCCTACCTTAGAAATCGTGTAATAACACCAATATACCCAACGCGATCTTTCCCAAATTGTGTAGTTAGTAAACGTATAGTTAGACTAAATCTTGGAAGTCTGTCCACTCCCCTTCTGGTACCTGCCATACAAATGTATAGACTAAGTTTTGGACAAAACTTGGAAGTCTGGCAACTCCGCTTCTGGTACCTCCCATACAAATGTACCATCCCGCCCCCTATAAACCGTGTAATACTATCAACATAACTCACGCGATCTTCCCCAAATTCCGTATTTACTAAAGGTATAACCGCACTATGTTTTGGACAAAAACTTGGAAGTCTGGTATCTGCCATACAAATGTACCATCCTGCCTACCTTAGAAATCGTGTAATAACACCAATATACCCAACGCGATCTTGCCCAAATTTTTGTATTTAGTATACGTATAGTAAGACTAAATCTTGGACAAAAACTTGGAAGTCTGTACACTCCCCTTCTGGTACCTGCCATACAAATGTACCATCCTGCCTACCTTAGAAATCGTGTAATAACACCAATATACCCAACGCGATCTTTCCCAAATTTTGTAGTTAGTAAACGTATAGGTAGACTAAGTTTTGGACAAAAACTTGGAAGTCTGGCAACTCCCCTTCTGGTACCTGCCATACAAATGTACCATCCCGCCTACCTTAGAAATTGTGTAATAACACCAATACACCCAACGCCATCTTGCCCAAATTTTGTATTTAGTATACGTATAGTTAGACTAAATCTTGGACAAAAACTTGGAAGTCTGTCCACTCCCCTTCTGGTACCTGCCATACAAATGTACCATCCTGCCTACCTTAGAAATCGTGTAATAACACCAATATACCCAACGCGATCTTGCCCAAATTTTGTAGTTAGTAAATGTATAGTTAGACTAAGTTTTGGACAAAAACTTGGAAGTCTGGCAACTCTCCTTCTGGTACCTGCCATACAAATATACCATCCCGCCTACCTTAGAAATCGTGTAATAACACCAATATACCCAACGACATCTTGCCCAAATTTTTGTATTTAGTATACGTATAGTAAGACTAAATCTTGGACAAAAACTTGGAAGTCTGTCCACTCCCCTTCTGGTACCTGCCATACAAATGTACCATCCTGCCTACCTTAGAAATCGTGTAATAACACCAATACACCCAACGCCATCTTGCCCAAATTTTGTATTTAGTATACGTATAGTTAGACTAAATCTTGGACAAAAACTTGGAAGTCTGTCCACTCCCCTTCTGGTACCTGCCATAAACATGTACCATCCCGCCTACCTCAGAAATCGTGTAATAACACCAATATACCCAACGCGATCTTGCCCAAATTTGTAGTTAGGAAACGTATAGTTAGACTAAATCTTGGACAAAAACTTGGAAGTCTGTCCACTCCCCTTCTGGTACCTGCCATAAACATGTACCATCCCGCCTACCTCAGAAATCGTGTAATAACACCAATATACCCTACGCGATCTTGCCCAAATTTTGTAGTTAGTAAACGTATAGTTAGACTAAGTTTTGGACAAAAACTTGGAAGTCTGGCAACTCCCCTTCTGGTACCTGCCATACAAATATACCATCCCGCCTACCTTAGAAATCGTGTAATAACACCAATATACCCAACGACATCTTGCCTAAATTTTGTATTTAGTATACGTATAGTAAGACTAAATCTTGGACAAAAACTTGTCTGTACACTCCCCTTCTGGTACCTGCCATACAAATGTACCATCCTGCCTACCTTAGAAATCGTGTAATAACACCAATATACCCAACGCGATCTTTCCCAAATTTTGTAGTTAGTAAACGTATAGTTAGACTAAATCTTGGAAGTCTGTCCACTCCCCTTCTGGTACCTGCCATACAAATGTATAGACTAAGTTTTGGACAAAAACTTGGAAGTCTGGCAACTCCGCTTCTGGTACCTCCCATACAAATGTACCATCCCGCCCCCTATAAACCGTGTAATACTATCAACATAACTCACGCGATCTTCCCCAAATTCCGTATTTACTAAAGGTATAACCGCACTATGTTTTGGACAAAAACTTGGAAGTCTGGTATCTGCCATACAAATGTACCATCCTGCCTACCTTAGAAATCGTGTAATAACACCAATACACCCAACGACATCTTGCCCAAATTTTGTATTTAGTAAACGTATAGTTAGACTAAATCTTGGACAAAAATTTGGAAGTCTGTCCACTCCCCTTCTGGTATCTGCCATACAAATGTACCATCCTGCCTACCTTAGAAATCGTGTAATAACACCAATATACCCAACGACATCTTGCCTAAATTTTGTATTTAGTATACGTATAGTTAGACTAAATCTTGGACAAAAATTTGGAAGTCTGTCCACTCCCCTTCTGGTACCTGCCATACAAATGTATAGACTAAGTTTTGGACAAAACTTGGAAGTCTGGCAACTCCGCTTCTGGTACCTCCCATACAAATGTACCATCCCGCCCCCTATAAACCGTGTAATACTATCAACATAACTCACGCGATCTTCCCCAAATTCCGTATTTACTAAAGGTATAACCGCACTATGTTTTGGACAAAAACTTGGAAGTCTGGTATCTGCCATACAAATGTACCATCCTGCCTACCTTAGAAATCGTGTAATAACACCAATACACCCAACGACATCTTGCCCAAATTTTGTATTTAGTAAACGTATAGTTAGACTAAATCTTGGACAAAAATTTGGAAGTCTGTCCACTCCCCTTCTGGTATCTGCCATACAAATGTACCATCCTGCCTACCTTAGAAATCGTGTAATAACACCAATATACCCAACGCGATCTTGCCCAAATTTTGTAGTTAGTAAACGTATAGGTAGACTAAGTTTTGGACAAAAACTTGGAAGTCTGGCAACTCCCCTTCTGGTACCTGCCATACAAATATACCATCCCGCCTACCTTAGAAATCGTGTAATAACACCAATATACCCAACGCGATCTTTCCCAAATTTTGTAGTTAGTAAACGTATAGTTAGACTAAATCTTGGAAGTCTGTCCACTCCCCTTCTGGTACCTGCCATACAAATGTATAGACTAAGTTTTGGACAAAACTTGGAAGTCTGGCAACTCCGCTTCTGGTACCTCCCATACAAATGTACCATCCCGCCCCCTATAAACCGTGTAATACTATCAACATAACTCACGCGATCTTCCCCAAATTCCGTATTTACTAAAGGTATAACCGCACTATGTTTTGGACAAAAACTTGGAAGTCTGGTATCTGCCATACAAATGTACCATCCTGCCTACCTTAGAAATCGTGTAATAACACCAATACACCCAACGACATCTTGCCCAAATTTTGTATTTAGTAAACGTATAGTTAGACTAAATCTTGGACAAAAATTTGGAAGTCTGTCCACTCCCCTTCTGGTATCTGCCATACAAATGTACCATCCTGCCTACCTTAGAAATCGTGTAATAACACCAATATACCCAACGACATCTTGCCCAAATTTTTGTATTTAGTATACGTATAGTAAGACTAAATCTTGGACAAAAACTTGGAAGTCTGTACACTCCCCTTCTGGTACCTGCCATACAAATGTACCATCCTGCCTACCTTAGAAATCGTGTAATAACACCAATATACCCAACGCGATCTTTCTCAAATTTTGTAGTTAGTAAACGTATAGGTAGACTAAGTTTTGGACAAAAACTTGGAAGTCTGGCAACTCCCCTTCTGGTACCTGCCATACAAATGTACCATCCCGCCTACCTTAGAAATTGTGTAATAACACCAATACACCCAACGCCATCTTGCCCAAATTTTGTATTTAGTATACGTATAGTTAGACTAAATCTTGGACAAAAACTTGGAAGTCTGTCCACTCCCCTTCTGGTACCTGCCATACAAATGTACCATCCTGCCTACCTTAGAAATCGTGTAATAACACCAATATACCCAACGCGATCTTGCCCAAATTTTGTAGTTAGTAAATGTATAGTTAGACTAAGTTTTGGACAAAAACTTGGAAGTCTGGCAACTCCCCTTCTGGTACCTGCCATACAAATATACCATCCCGCCTACCTTAGAAATCGTGTAATAACACCAATATACCCAACGACATCTTGCCCAAATTTTTGTATTTAGTATACGTATAGTAAGACTAAATCTTGGACAAAAACTTGGAAGTCTGTACACTCCCCTTCTGGTACCTGCCATACAAATGTACCATCCTGCCTACCTTAGAAATCGTGTAATAACACCAATATACCCAACGCGATCTTTCCCAAATTTTGTAGTTAGTAAACGTATAGTTAGACTAAATCCTGGACAAAAACTTGGAAGTCTGTCCACTCCCCTTCTGGTACCTGCCATACAAATGTACCATCCCGCCTACCTTAGAAATCGTGTAATAACACCAATACACCCAACGCCATCTTGCCCAAATTTTGTATTTAGTATACGTATAGTTAGACTAAATCTTGGACAAAAACTTGGAAGTCTGTCCACTCCCCTTCTGGTACCTGCCATAAACATGTACCATCCCGCCTACCTCAGAAATCGTGTAATAACACCAATATACCCAACGCGATCTTGGCCAAATTTGTAGTTAGGAAACGTATAGTTAGACTAAATCTTGGACAAAAACTTGGAAGTCTGTCCACTCCCCTTCTGGTACCTGCCATAAACATGTACCATCCCGCCTACCTCAGAAATCGTGTAATAACACCAATATACCCTACGCGATCTTGCCCAAATTTTGTAGTTAGTAAACGTATAGTTAGACTAAGTTTTGGACAAAAACTTGGAAGTCTGGCAACTCCCCTTCTGGTACCTGCCATACAAATATACCATCCCGCCTACCTTAGAAATCGTGTAATAACACCAATATACCCAACGACATCTTGCCTAAATTTTGTATTTAGTATACGTATAGTTAGACTAAATCTTGGAAGTCTGTCCACTCCCCTTCTGGTACCTGCCATACAAATGTATAGACTAAGTTTTGGACAAAAACTTGGAAGTCTGGCAACTCCGCTTCTGGTACCTCCCATACAAATGTACCATCCCGCCCCCTATAAACCGTGTAATACTATCAACATAACTCACGCGATCTTCCCCAAATTCCGTATTTACTAAAGGTATAACCGCACTATGTTTTGGACAAAAACTTGGAAGTCTGGTATCTGCCATACAAATGTACCATCCTGCCTACCTTAGAAATCGTGTAATAACACCAATACACCCAACGACATCTTGCCCAAATTTTGTATTTAGTAAACGTATAGTTAGACTAAATCTTGGACAAAAATTTGGAAGTCTGTCCACTCCCCTTCTGGTATCTGCCATACAAATGTACCATCCTGCCTACCTTAGAAATCGTGTAATAACACCAATATACCCAACGACATCTTGCCTAAATTTTGTATTTAGTATACGTATAGTTAGACTAAATCTTGGACAAAAATTTGGAAGTCTGTCCACTCCCCTTCTGGTACCTGCCATACAAATGTATAGACTAAGTTTTGGACAAAACTTGGAAGTCTGGCAACTCCGCTTCTGGTATCTCCCATACAAATGTACCATCCCGCCCCCTATAAATCGTGTAATACTATCAACATAACTCACGCGATCTTCCCCAAATTCCGTATTTACTAAAGGTATAACCGCACTATGTTTTGGACAAAAACTTGGAAGTCTGGTATCTGCCATACAAATGTACCATCCTGCCTACCTTAGAAATCGTGTAATAACACCAATACACCCAACGACATCTTGCCCAAATTTTGTATTTAGTAAACGTATAGTTAGACTAAATCTTGGACAAAAATTTGGAAGTCTGTCCACTCCCCTTCTGGTATCTGCCATACAAATGTACCATCCTGCCTACCTTAGAAATCGTGTAATAACACCAATATACCCAACGCGATCTTGCCCAAATTTTGTAGTTAGTAAACGTATAGGTAGACTAAGTTTTGGACAAAAACTTGGAAGTCTGGCAACTCCCCTTCTGGTACCTGCCATACAAATATACCATCCCGCCTACCTTAGAAATCGTGTAATAACACCAATATACCCAACGCGATCTTTCCCAAATTTTGTAGTTAGTAAACGTATAGTTAGACTAAATCTTGGAAGTCTGTCCACTCCCCTTCTGGTACCTGCCATACAAATGTATAGACTAAGTTTTGGACAAAACTTGGAAGTCTGGCATCTCCGCTTCTGGTACCTCCCATACAAATGTACCATCCCGCCCCCTATAAACCGTGTAATACTATCAACATAACTCACGCGATCTTCCCCAAATTCCGTATTTACTAAAGGTATAACCGCACTATGTTTTGGACAAAAACTTGGAAGTCTGGTATCTGCCATACAAATGTACCATCCTGCCTACCTTAGAAATCGTGTAATAACACCAATACACCCAACGACATCTTGCCCAAATTTTGTATTTAGTAAACGTATAGTTAGACTAAATCTTGGACAAAAATTTGGAAGTCTGTCCACTCCCCTTCTGGTATCTGCCATACAAATGTACCATCCTGCCTACCTTAGAAATCGTGTAATAACACCAATATACCCAACGACATCTTGCCTAAATTTTGTATTTAGTATACGTATAGTTAGACTAAATCTTGGACAAAAATTTGGAAGTCTGTCCACTCCCCTTCTGGTATCTGCCATACAAATGTACCATCCTGCCTACCTTAGAAATCGTGTAATAACACCAATATACCCAACGCGATCTTGCCCAAATTTTGTAGTTAGTAAACGTATAGGTAGACTAAGTTTTGGACAAAAACTTGGAAGTCTGGCAACTCCCCTTCTGGTACCTGCCATACAAATATACCATCCCGCCTACCTTAGAAATCGTGTAATAACACCAATATACCCAACGACATCTTGCCCAAATTTTGTATTTAGTATACGTATAGTAAGACTAAATCTTAGGCAAAAACTTGGAAGTCTGTCCACTCCCCTTCTGGTACCTGCCATACAAATGTACCATCCTTCCTACCTTAGAAATCGTGTAATAACACCAATATACCCAACGCGATCTTTCCCAAATTTTGTAGTTAGTAAACGCATAGTTAGACTAAATCTTGGACAAAAACTTGGAAGTCTGTCCACTCCCCTTCTGGTACCTGCCATACAAATGTACCATCCCGCCTACCTTAGAAATCGTGTAATAACACCAATACACCCAACGACATCTTGCCCAAAATTTGCATTTAGTATACGTATAGTTAGACTAAATCTTGGACAAAAACTTGGAAGTCTGTCCACTCCCCATCTGGTACCTGCCATAAACATGTACCATCCCGCCTACCTTAGAAATCGTGTAATAACACCAATATACCCAACGACATCTTGCCCAAATTTTGTATGTAGTATACGTATAGTTAGACCAAATCTTGGACAACAACTTGGAAGTCTGGCAACTCCCCCTCTGGTACCTGCCATACAAATGTACCATCCTGCCTACCTTAGAAATCGTGTAATAACACCAATATACCACTGACATCTTGCCCAAATTTTGTATTTAGTATACGTATAGTTAGACTAAATCTTGGACAAAAACTTGGAAGTCTGTCCACTCCCCATCTGGTACCTGCCATAAACATGTACCATCCCGCCTACCTTAGAAATCGTGTAATAACACCAATATACCCAACGACATCTTGCCCAAATTTTGTATGTAGTATACGTATAGTTAGACTAAATCTTGGACAAAAACTTGGAAGTCTGTCCACTCCCCATCTGGTACCTGCCATAAACATGTACCATCCCGCCTACCTTAGAAATCGTGTAATAACACCAATATACCCAACGACATCTTGCCCAAATTTTGTATGTAGTATACGTATAGTTAGACTAAATCTTGGACAAAAACTTGGAAGTCTGTCCACTCCCCTTCTGGTACCTGCCATACAAATGTACCATCCTGTCTTCCTTAGAAATCTTGGACAAAAACTTGGAAGTCTGTCCACTCCCCTTCTGGTACCTGCCATACAAATGTACCATCCTGCCTACCTTAGAAATCGTGTAATAACACCAATACACCCAACGCCATCTTGCCCAAATTTTGTATTTAGTATACGTATAGACTAAGTTTTGGACAAAAACTTGGAAGTCTGTACACTCCCCTTCTGGTACCTGCCATACAAATGTACCATCCTGCCTACCTTAGAAATCGTGTAATAACACCAATATACCCAACGCGATCTTTCCCAAATTTTGTAGTTAGTAAACGTATAGGTAGACTAAGTTTTGGACAAAAACTTGGAAGTCTGGCAACTCCCCTTCTGGTACCTGCCATACAAATGTACCATCCCGCCTACCTTAGAAATTGTGTAATAACACCAATACACCCAACGCCATCTTGCCCAAATTTTGTATTTAGTATACGTATAGTTAGACTAAATCTTGGACAAAAACTTGGAAGTCTGTCCACTCCCCTTCTGGTACCTGCCATACAAATGTACCATCCTGCCTACCTTAGAAATCGTGTAATAACACCAATATACCCAACGCGATCTTGCCCAAATTTTGTAGTTAGTAAATGTATAGTTAGACTAAGTTTTGGACAAAAACTTGGAAGTCTGGCAACTCCCCTTCTGGTACCTGCCATACAAATATACCATCCCGCCTACCTTAGAAATCGTGTAATAACACCAATATACCCAACGACATCTTGCCCAAATTTTTGTATTTAGTATACGTATAGTAAGACTAAATCTTGGACAAAAACTTGGAAGTCTGTACACTCCCCTTCTGGTACCTGCCATACAAATGTACCATTCTGCCTACCTTAGAAATCGTGTAATAACACCAATATACCCAACGCGATCTTTCCCAAATTTTGTAGTTAGTAAACGTATAGTTAGACTAAATCCTGGACAAAAACTTGGAAGTCTGTCCACTCCCCTTCTGGTACCTGCCATACAAATGTACCATCCCGCCTACCTTAGAAATCGTGTAATAACACCAATACACCCAACGCCATCTTGCCCAAATTTTGTATTTAGTATACGTATAGTTAGACTAAATCTTGGACAAAAACTTGGAAGTCTGTCCACTCCCCTTCTGGTACCTGCCATAAACATGTACCATCCCGCCTACCTCAGAAATCGTGTAATAACACCAATATACCCAACGCGATCTTGCCCAAATTTGTAGTTAGGAAACGTATAGTTAGACTAAATCTTGGACAAAAACTTGGAAGTCTGTCCACTCCCCTTCTGGTACCTGCCATAAACATGTACCATCCCGCCTACCTCAGAAATCGTGTAATAACACCAATATACCCTACGCGATCTTGCCCAAATTTTGTAGTTAGTAAACGTATAGTTAGACTAAGTTTTGGACAAAAACTTGGAAGTCTGGCAACTCCCCTTCTGGTACCTGCCATACAAATATACCATCCCGCCTACCTTAGAAATCGTGTAATAACACCAATATACCCAACGACATCTTGCCTAAATTTTGTATTTAGTATACGTATAGTAAGACTAAATCTTGGACAAAAACTTGGAAGTCTGTACACTCCCCTTCTGGTACCTGCCATACAAATGTAACATCCTGCCTACCTTAGAAATCGTGTAATAACACCAATATACCCAACGCGATCTTTCCCAAATTTTGTAGTTAGTAAACGTATAGTTAGACTAAATCTTGGAAGTCTGTCCACTCCCCTTCTGGTACCTGCCATACAAATGTATAGACTAAGTTTTGGACAAAAACTTGGAAGTCTGGCAACTCCGCTTCTGGTACCTCCCATACAAATGTACCATCCCGCCCCCTATAAACCGTGTAATACTATCAACATAACTCACGCGATCTTCCCCAAATTCCGTATTTACTAAAGGTATAACCGCACTATGTTTTGGACAAAAACTTGGAAGTCTGGTATCTGCCATACAAATGTACCATCCTGCCTACCTTAGAAATCGTGTAATAACACCAATACACCCAACGACATCTTGCCCAAATTTTGTATTTAGTAAACGTATAGTTAGACTAAATCTTGGACAAAAATTTGGAAGTCTGTCCACTCCCCTTCTGGTATCTGCCATACAAATGTACCATCCTGCCTACCTTAGAAATCGTGTAATAACACCAATATACCCAACGACATCTTGCCTAAATTGTGTATTTAGTATACGTATAGTTAGACTAAATCTTGGACAAAAATTTGGAAGTCTGTCCACTCCCCTTCTGGTACCTGCCATACAAATGTATAGACTAAGTTTTGGACAAAACTTGGAAGTCTGGCAACTCCGCTTCTGGTACCTCCCATACAAATGTACCATCCCGCCCCCTATAAACCGTGTAATACTATCAACATAACTCACGCGATCTTCCCCAAATTCCGTATTTACTAAAGGTATAACCGCACTATGTTTTGGACAAAAACTTGGAAGTCTGGTATCTGCCATACAAATGTACCATCCTGCCTACCTTAGAAATCGTGTAATAACACCAATACACCCAACGACATCTTGCCCAAATTTTGTATTTAGTAAACGTATAGTTAGACTAAATCTTGGACAAAAATTTGGAAGTCTGTCCACTCCCCTTCTGGTATCTGCCATACAAATGTACCATCCTGCCTACCTTAGAAATCGTGTAATAACACCAATATACCCAACGCGATCTTGCCCAAATTTTGTAGTTAGTAAACGTATAGGTAGACTAAGTTTTGGACACAAACTTGGAAGTCTGGCAACTCCCCTTCTGGTACCTGCCATACAAATATACCATCCCGCCTACCTTAGAAATCGTGTAATAACACCAATATACCCAACGCGATCTTTCCCAAATTTTGTAGTTAGTAAACGTATAGTTAGACTAAATCTTGGAAGTCTGTCCACTCCCCTTCTGGTACCTGCCATACAAATGTATAGACTAAGTTTTGGACAAAACTTGGAAGCCTGGCAACTCCGCTTCTGGTACCTCCCATACAAATGTACCATCCCGCCCCCTATAAACCGTGTAATACTATCAACATAACTCACGCGATCTTCCCCAAATTCCGTATTTACTAAAGGTATAACCGCACTATGTTTTGGACAAAAACTTGGAAGTCTGGTATCTGCCATACAAATGTACCATCCTGCCTACCTTAGAAATCGTGTAATAACACCAATACACCCAACGACATCTTGCCCAAATTTTGTATTTAGTAAACGTATAGTTAGACTAAATCTTGGACAAAAATTTGGAAGTCTGTCCACTCCCCTTCTGGTATCTGCCATACAAATGTACCTACCTTAGAAATCGTGTAATAACACCAATATACCCAACGACATCTTGCCTAAATTTTGTATTTAGTATACGTATAGTTAGACTAAATCTTGGACAAAAATTTGGAAGTCTGTCCACTCCCCTTCTGGTATCTGCCATACAAATGTACCATCCTGCCTACCTTAGAAATCGTGTAATAACACCAATATACCCAACGCGATCTTGCCCACATTTTGTAGTTAGTAAACGTATAGGTAGACTAAGTTTTGGACAAAAACTTGGAAGTCTGGCAACTCCCCTTCTGGTACCTGCCATACAAATATACCATCCCGCCTACCTTAGAAATCGTGTAATAACACCAATATACCCAACGACATCTTGCCCAAATTTTGTATTTAGTATACGTATAGTAAGACTAAATCTTAGACAAAAACTTGGAAGTCTGTCCACTCCCCTTCTGGTACCTGCCATACAAATGTACCATCCTTCCTACCTTAGAAATCGTGTAATAACACCAATATACCCAACGCGATCTTTCCCAAATTTTGTAGTTAGTAAACGTATAGTTAGACTAAATCTTGGACAAAAACTTGGAAGTCTGTCCACTCCCCTTCTGGTACCTGCCATACAAATGTACCATCCCGCCTACCTTAGAAATCGTGTAATAACACCAATACACCCAACGACATCTTGCCCAAAATTTGCATTTAGTATACGTATAGTTAGACTAAATCTTGGACAAAAACTTGGAAGTCTGTCCACTCCCCATCTGGTACCTGCCATAAACATGTACCATCCCGCCTACCTTAGAAATCGTGTAATAACAAAAATATACCCAACGACATCTTGCCCAAATTTTGTATGTAGTATACGTATAGTTAGACCAAATCTTGGACAACAACTTGGAAGTCTGGCAACTCCCCCTCTGGTACCTGCCATACAAATGTACCATCCTGCCTACCTTAGAAATCGTGTAATAACACCAATATACCACTGACATCTTGCCCAAATTTTGTATTTAGTATACGTATAGTTAGACTAAATCTTGGACAAAAACTTGGAAGTCTGTCCACTCCCCATCTGGTACCTGCCATAAACATGTACCATCCCGCCTACCTTAGAAATCGTGTAATAACACCAATATACCCAACGACATCTTGCCCAAATTTTGTATGTAGTATACGTATAGTTAGACTAAATCTTGGACAAAAACTTGGAAGTCTGTCCACTCCCCATCTGGTACCTGCCATAAACATGTACCATCCCGCCTACCTTAGAAATCGTGTAATAACACCAATATACCCAACGACATCTTGCCCAAATTTTGTATGTAGTATACGTATAGTTAGACTAAATCTTGGACAAAAACTTGGAAGTCTGTCCACTCCCCTTCTGGTACCTGCCATACAAATGTACCATCCTGTCTTCCTTAGAAATCTTGGACAAAAACTTGGAAGTCTGTCCACTCCCCCTCTGGTACCTGCCATACAAATGTACCATCCTGCCTACCTTAGAAATCGTGTAATAACACCAATACACCCAACGCCATCTTGCCCAAATTTTGTATTTAGTATACGTATAGACTAAGTTTTGGACAAAAACTTGGAAGTCTGGCAACTCCCCTTCTGGTACCTCCCATACAAATGTACCATCCCGCCTACCTTAGAAATCGTGTAATAACACCAATATACCCAACGCCATCTTGCCCAAATTTTGTATTTAGTATACGTATAGACTAAGTTTTGGACAAAAACTTGGAAGTCTGGCAACTCCCCTTCTGGTACCTCCCATACAAATGTACCATCCCGCCTACCTTAGAAATCGTGTAATAACACCAATATACCCAACGACATCTTGCCCAAATTTTGTATTTAGTATACGTATAGTTAGACTAAATCTTGGACAAAAACTTGGAAGTCTGTCCACTCCCCTTCTGGTACCTGCCATACAAATATACCATCCCGCCTACCTTAGAAATCGTGTAATAACACCAATACACCCAACGACATCTTGCCCAAATTTTGTATTTAGTAAACGTATAGTTAGACTAAGTTTTGGACAAAAACTTGGAAGTCTGGCAACTCCCCTTCTGGTACCTGCCATACAAATGTACCATCCCGCCTACCTTAGAAATCGTGTAATAACACCAATATACCCAACGCGATTTTGCCCAAATTTTGTAGTTAGTAAACGTATAGTTAGACTAAGTTTTGGACAAAAACTTAAAGTCTGGCAAGTCCCCTTCTGGTACCTGCCACACAAATGTACCATCCTGCCTACCTTAGAAATCGTGTAATAACACCAATATACCCAACGACATCTTGCCCAAATTTTGTATTTAGTAAACGTATAGTTAGACTAAGTTTTGGACAAAAACTTGGAAGTCTGGCAACTCCCCTTCTGGTACCTGCCATACAAATGTACCATCCCGCCTACCTTAGAAATCGTGTAATAACGCCAATATACCCAACGCGATTTTGCCCAAATTTTGTAGTTAGTAAACGTATAGTTAGACTAAGTTTTGGGCAAAAACTTGGAAGTCTGGCAAGTCCCCTTCTGGTACCTGCCATACAAATATACCATCCCGCCTACCTTAGAAATCGTGTAATAACAACAATATACCCAACGACATCTTCTGGTACCTCCCATACAAATGTACCATCCCGCCTACCTTAGAAATCGTGTAATAACACCAATATACCCAACGCCATCTTGCCCAAATTTTGTAGTTAGTAAACGTATAGTTAGACTGACTTTTGGACAAAAACTTGGAAGTCTGGCAACTCCCCCTCTGGTACCTGCCATACAAATGTACCATCCTGCCTACCTTAGAAATCGTGTAATAACACCAATACACCCAACGACATCTTGTCCAAATTTTGTAGTTAGTAAACGTATAGTTAGACTAAATTTTGGACAAAAACTTGGAAGTCTGTCCACTCCCCTTCTGGTACCTGCCATACAAATGTAAAATCCCGCCTACCTTAGAAATCGTGTAATAACACCAATATACCCAACGACATCTTGCCCAAATTTTGTATTTAGTATACGTATAGTTAGACTAAATCTTGGACAAAAACTTGGAAGTCTGTCCACTCCCCTTCTGATACCTGCCATACAAATGTACCATCCTGCCTACCTTAGAAATCGTGTAATAACACCAATATACCCAACGACATCTTGCCCAAATTTTGTATATAGTATACGTATAGTTAGACTAAGTTTTGGACAAAACTTGGAAGTCTGGCAACTCCCCTTCTGGTACCTCCCATACAAATGTACCATCCCGCCTACCTTAGAAATCGTGTAATAACACCAATATACCCAACGCCATATTGCCCAAATTTTGTAGTTAGTAAACGTATAGTTAGACTAACTTTTGGACAAAAACTTGGAAGTCTGTCCACTCCCCTTCTGGTACCTGCCATACAAATGTACCATCCTGCCTACCTTAGAAATCGTGTAATAACACCAATACACCCAACGACATCTTGTCCAAATTTTGTAGTTAGTAAACGTATAGTTAGACTAAATCTTGGACAAAAACTTGGAAGTCTGTCCACTCCCCTTCTGGTACCTGCCATACAAATGTACCATCCCGCCTACCTTAGAAATCGTGTAATAACACCAATATACCCAACGACATCTTGCCCAAATTTTGTATTTAGTATACGTATAGTTAGACTAAATCTTGGACAAAAACTTGGAAGTCTGGCAACTCCCCCTCTGGTACCTGCCATACAAATGTACCATCCTGCCTACCTTAGAAATCGTGTAATAACACCAATACACCCAACGACATCTTGCCTAAATTTTGTATTTAGTATACGTATAGTTAGACTAACTTTCGGACAAAAACTTGGAAGTCTGGCAACTCCCCTTCTGGTACCTGCCATACAAATATACCATCCCGCCTACCTTAGAAATCGTGTAATAACACCAATATACCCAACGACATCTTGCCTAAATTTTGTATTTAGTATACGTATAGTTAGACTAAATCTTGGACAAAAACTTGGAAGTCTGTCCACTCCCCTTCTGGTACCTGCCATACAAATGTACCATCCTGCCTACCTTAGAAATCGTGTAATAACACCAATATACCCAACGCGATCTTGTCCAAATTTTGTAGTTAGTAAACGTATAGTTAGACTAAGTTTTGGACAAAAACTTGGAAGTCTGGCAACTCCCCTTCTGGTACCTGCCATACAAATATACCATCCCGCCTACCTTAGAAATCGTGTAATAACACCAATACACCCAACGCCATCTTGCCCAAATTTTGTATTTAGTATACGTATAGTTAGACTAAATCTTGGACAAAAACTTGGAAGTCTGTCCACTCCCCTTCTGGTACCTGCCATACAAATATACCATCCCGCCTACCTTAGAAATCGTGTAATAACACCAATATACCCAACGACATCTTGCCTAAATTTTGTATTTAGTATACGTATAGTTAGACTAAATCTTGGACAAAAACTTGGAAGTCTGTACTCTCCCCTTCTGGTACCTGCCATACAAATGTAACATCCTGCCTACCTTAGAAATCGTGTAATAACACCAATATACCCAACGCGATCTTTCCCAAATTTTGTAGTTAGTAAACGTATAGTTAGACTAAATCTTGGACAAAAACTTGGAAGTCTGTCCACTCCCCTTCTGCTACCTGCCATACAAATGTACCATCCCGCCTACCTTAGAAATCGTGTAATAACACCAATACACCCAACGCCATCTTGCCCAAATTTTGTATTTAGTATACGTATAGTTAGGCTAAATCTTGGACAAAAACTTGGAAGTCTGTCCACTTCCCTTCTGATACCTGCCATACAAATGTACCATCCCGCCTACCTTAGAAATCGTGTAATAACACCAATACACCCAACGCCATCTTGCCCAAATTTTGTATTTAGTATACGTATAGTTAGACTAAATCTTGGACAAAAACTTGGAAGTCTGTCCACTCCCCTTCTGGTACCTGTCACAAAACATGTACCATCCCGCCTACCTCAGAAATCGTGTAATAACACCAATATACCCAACGCGATCTTGCCCAAATTTGTAGTTAGTAAACGTATAGTTAGACTAAATCTTGGACAAAAACTTGGAAGTCTGTCCACTCCCCTTCTGGTACCTGCCATAAACATGTACCATCCCGCCTACCTCAGAAATCGTGTAATAACACCAATATACCCTACGCGATCTTGCCCAAATTTTGTAGTTAGTAAACGTATAGTTAGTCTAAGTTTTGGACAAAAACTTGGAAGTCTGTCCACTCCCCTTCTGGTACCTGCCATACAAATATACCATCCCGCCTACCTTAGAAATCGTGTAATAACACCAATATACCCAACGACATCTTGCCTAAATTTTGTATTTAGTATACGTATAGTTAGACTAAATCTTGGACAAAAACTTGGAAGTCTGTCCACTCCCCTTCTGGTACCTGCCATACAAATGTACCATCCTGCCTACCTTAGAAATCGTGTAATAACACCAATATACCCAACGCGATCTTGTCCAAATTTTGTAGTTAGTAAACGTATAGTTAGACTAAGTTTTGGACAAAAACTTGGAAGTCTGGCAACTCCCCTTCTGGTACCTGCCATACAAATATACCATCCCGCCTACCTTAGAAATCGTGTAATAACACCAATACACCCAACGCCATCTTGCCCAAATTTTGTATTTAGTATACGTATAGTTAGACTAAATCTTGGACAAAAACTTGGAAGTCTGTCCACTCCCCTTCTGGTACCTGCCATACAAATATACCATCCCGCCTACCTTAGAAATCGTGTAATAACACCAATATACCCAACGACATCTTGCCTAAATTTTGTATTTAGTATACGTATAGTTAGACTAAATCTTGGACAAAAACTTGGAAGTCTGTACACTCCCCTTCTGGTACCTGCCATACAAATGTACCATCCTGCCTACCTTAGAAATCGTGTAATAACACCAATATACCCAACGCGATCTTTCCCAAATTTTGTAGTTAGTAAACGTATAGTTAGACTAAATCTTGGACAAAAACTTGGAAGTCTGTCCACTCCCCTTCTGGTACCTGCCATACAAATGTACCATCCCGCCTACCTTAGAAATCGTGTAATAACACCAATACACCCAGCGCCATCTTGCCCAAATTTTGTATTTAGTATACGTATAGTTAGACTAAATCTTGGACAAAAACTTGGAAGTCTGTCCACTCCCCTTCTGGTACCTGCCATAAACATGTACCATCCCGCCTACATTAGAAATCGTGTAATAACACCAATATACCCAACGACATCTTGCCCAAATTTTTTATGTAGTATTCGTATAGTTAGGCTAAATCTTGGACAAAAACTTGGAAGTCTGTCCACTTCCCTTCTGATACCTGCCATACAAATGTACCATCCCGCCTACCTTAGAAAGCGTGTAATAACACCAATACACCCAACGCCATCTTGCCCAAATTTTGTATTTAGTATACGTATAGTTAGACTAAATCTTGGACAAAAACTTGGAAGTCTGTCCACTCCCCTTCTGGTACCTGTCACAAAACATGTACCATCCCGCCTACCTCAGAAATCGTGTAATAACACCAATATACCCAACGCGATCTTGCCCAAATTTGTAGTTAGTAAACGTATAGTTAGACTAAATCTTGGACAAAAACTTGGAAGTCTGTCCACTCCCCTTCTGGTACCTGCCATAAACATGTACCATCCCGCCTACCTCAGAAATCGTGTAATAACACCAATATACCCTACGCGATCTTGCCCAAATTTTGTAGTTAGTAAACGTATAGTTAGTCTAAGTTTTGGACAAAAACTTGGAAGTCTGGCAACTCCCCTTCTGGTACCTGCCATACAAATATACCATCCCGCCTACCTTAGAAATCGTGTAATAACACCAATATACCCAACGACATCTTGCCTAAATTTTGTATTTAGTATACGTATAGTTAGACTAAATCTTGGACAAAAACTTGGAAGTCTGTCCACTCCCCTTCTGGTACCTGCCATAAACATGTACCATCCCGCCTACCTCAGAAATCGTGTAATAACACCAATATACCCTACGCGATCTTGCCCAAATTTTGTAGTTAGTAAACGTATAGTTAGTCTAAGTTTTGGACAAAAACTTGGAAGTCTGGCAACTCCCCTTCTGGTACCTGCCATACAAATATACCATCCCGCCTACCTTAGAAATCGTGTAATAACACCAATATACCCAACGCGATCTTGCCCAAATTTGTAGTTAGTAAACGTATAGTTAGACTAAATCTTGGACAAAAACTTGGAAGTCTGTCCACTCCCCTTCTGGTACCTGCCATAAACATGTACCATCCCGCCTACCTCAGAAATCGTGTAATAACACCAATATACCCAACGCGATCTTGTCCAAATTTTGTAGTTAGTAAACGTATAGTTAGACTAAGTTTTGGACAAAAACTTGGAAGTCTGGCAACTCCCCTTCTGGTACCTGCCATACAAATATACCATCCCGCCTACCTTAGAAATCGTGTAATAACACCAATACACCCAACGCCATCTTGCCCAAATTTTGTATTTAGTATACGTATAGTTAGACTAAATCTTGGACAAAAACTTGGAAGTCTGTCCACTCCCCTTCTGGTACCTGCCATACAAATATACCATCCCGCCTACCTTAGAAATCGTGTAATAACACCAATATACCCAACGACATCTTGCCTAAATTTTGTATTTAGTATACGTATAGTTAGACTAAATCTTGGACAAAAACTTGGAAGTCTGTACACTCCCCTTCTGGTACCTGCCATACAAATGTACCATCCTGCCTACCTTAGAAATCGTGTAATAACACCAATATACCCAACGCGATCTTTCCCAAATTTTGTAGTTAGTAAACGTATAGTTAGACTAAATCTTGGACAAAAACTTGGAAGTCTGTCCACTCCCCTTCTGGTACCTGCCATACAAATGTACCATCCCGCCTACCTTAGAAATCGTGTAATAACACCAATACACCCAGCGCCATCTTGCCCAAATTTTGTATTTAGTATACGTATAGTTAGACTAAATCTTGGACAAAAACTTGGAAGTCTGTCCACTCCCCTTCTGGTACCTGCCATAAACATGTACCATCCCGCCTACATTAGAAATCGTGTAATAACACCAATATACCCAACGACATCTTGCCCAAATTTTTTATGTAGTATTCGTATAGTTAGGCTAAATCTTGGACAAAAACTTGGAAGTCTGTCCACTTCCCTTCTGATACCTGCCATACAAATGTACCATCCCGCCTACCTTAGAAATCGTGTAATAACACCAATACACCCAACGCCATCTTGCCCAAATTTTGTATTTAGTATACGTATAGTTAGACTAAATCTTGGACAAAAACTTGGAAGTCTGTCCACTCCCCTTCTGGTACCTGTCACAAAACATGTACCATCCCGCCTACCTCAGAAATCGTGTAATAACACCAATATACCCAACGCGATCTTGCCCAAATTTGTAGTTAGTAAACGTATAGTTAGACTAAATCTTGGACAAAAACTTGGAAGTCTGTCCACTCCCCTTCTGGTACCTGCCATAAACATGTACCATCCCGCCTACCTCAGAAATCGTGTAATAACACCAATATACCCTACGCGATCTTGCCCAAATTTTGTAGTTAGTAAACGTATAGTTAGTCTAAGTTTTGGACAAAAACTTGGAAGTCTGGCAACTCCCCTTCTGGTACCTGCCATACAAATATACCATCCCGCCTACCTTAGAAATCGTGTAATAACACCAATATACCCAACGACATCTTGCCTAAATTTTGTATTTAGTATACGTATAGTAAGACTAAATCTTGGACAAAAACTTGGAAGTCTGTACACTCCCCTTCTGGTACCTGCCATACTAATGTACCATCCTGCCTACCTTAGAAATCGTGTAATAACACCAATATACCCAACGCGATCTTTCCCAAATTTTGTAGTTAGTAAACGTATAGTTAGACTAAATCTTGGACAAAAACTTGGAAGTCTGTCCACTCCCCTTCTGGTACCTGCCATAAACATGTACCATCCCGCCTACCTCAGAAATCGTGTAATAACACCAATATACCCAACGCGATCTTTCCCAAATTTTGTAGTTAGTAAACGTATAGTTAGACTAAATCTTGGACAAAAACTTGGAAGTCTGTCCACTCCCCTTCTGGTACCTGCCATACAAATGTACCATCCCGCCTACCTTAGAAATCGTGTAATAACACCAATACACCCAACGACATCTTGCCCAAAATTTGCATTTAGTATACGTATAGTTAGACTAAATCTTGGACAAAAACTTGGAAGTCTGTCCACTCCCCATCTGGTACCTGCCATAAACATGTACCATCCCGCCTACCTTAGAAATCGTGTAATAACACCAATACACACAACGACATCTTGCCCAAATTTTGTATGTAGTATACGTATAGTTAGACTAAATCTTGGACAACAACTTGGAAGTCTGGCAACTCCCCCTCTGGTACCTGCCATACAAATGTACCATCCTGCCTACCTTAGAAATCGTGTAATAACACCAATATACCCACTGACATCTTGCCCAAATTTTGTATTTAGTATACGTATAGTTAGACTAAATCTTGGACAAAAACTTGGAAGTCTGTCCACTCCCCATCTGGTACCTGCCATAAACATGTACCATCCCGCCTACCTTAGAAATCGTGTAATAACACCAATATACCCAACGACATCTTGCCCAAATTTTGTAGTTAGTAAACGTATAGTTAGACTAAATCTTGGACAAAAACTTGGAAGTCTGTCCACTCCCCTTCTGGTACCTGCCATACAAATGTACCATCCTGCCTACCTTAGAAATCGTGTAATAACACCAATATACCCACTGACATCTTGCCCAAATTTTGTATTTAGTATACGTATAGTTAGACTAAATCTTGGACAAAAACTTGGAAGTCTGTCCACTCCCCATCTGGTACCTGCCATAAACATGTACCATCCCGCCTACCTTAGAAATCGTGTAATAACACCAATATACCCAACGACATCTTGCCCAAATTTTGTAGTTAGTAAACGTATAGTTAGACTAAATCTTGGACAAAAACTTGGAAGTCTGTCCACTCCCCTTCTGGTACCTGCCATACAAATGTACCATCCTTCCTACCTTAGAAATCGTGTAATAACACCAATATACCCAACGCGATCTTTCCCAAATTTTGTATGTAGTATACGTATAGTTAGACTAAATCTTGGACAACAACTTGGAAGTCTGGCAACTCCCCCTCTGGTACCTGCCATACAAATGTACCATCCTGCCTACCTTAGAAATCGTGTAATAACACCAATATACCCACTGACATCTTGCCCAAATTTTGTATTTAGTATACGTATAGTTAGACTAAATCTTGGACAAAAACTTGGAAGTCTGTCCACTCCCCATCTGGTACCTGCCATAAACATGTACCATCCCGCCTACCTTAGAAATCGTGTAATAACACCAATATACCCAACGACATCTTGCCCAAATTTTGTATTTAGTAAACGTATACTTAGACTAACTTTCGGACAAAAACTTGGAAGTCTGTCCACTCCCTTTCTGGTACCTGCCATACAAATGTACCATCCTTCCTACCTTAGAAATCGTGTAATAACACCAATATACCCAACGCGATCTTTCCCAAATTTTGTAGTTAGTAAACGTATAGTTAGACTAAATCTTGGACAAAAACTTGGAAGTCTGTCCACTCCCCTTCTGGTACCTGCCATACAAATGTACCATCCCGCCTACCTTAGAAATCGTGTAATAACACCAATATACCCAACGCGATCTTCCCCAAATTCCGTATTTACTAAAGGTATAACCGCACTATGTTTTGGACAAAAACTTGGAAGTCTGGTATCTGCCATACAAATGTACCATCCTGCCTACCTTAGAAATCGTGTAATAACACCAATATACCCAACGACATCTTGCCCAAATTTTGTATTTAGTAAACGTATAGTTAGACTAACTTTCGGACAAAAACTTGGAAGTCTGTCCACTCCCCTTCTGGCACCTGCCATACAAATGTACCATCCCGCCTACCTTAGAAATCGTGTAATAACACCAATACACCCAACGACATCTTGCCCAAAATTTGCATTTAGTATACGTATAGTTAGACTAAATCTTGGACAAAAACTTGGAAGTCTGTCCACTCCCCTTCTGGTACCTGCCATACAAATGTACCATCCCGCCTACCTTAGAAATCGTGTAATAACACCAATACACCCAACGACATCTTGCCCAAATTTTGTATGTAGTATACGTATAGTTAGACTAAATCTTGGACAACAACTTGGAAGTCTGGCAACTCCCCCTCTGGTACCTGCCATACAAATGTACCATCCTGCCTACCTTAGAAATCGTGTAATAACACCAATATACCCACTGACATCTTGCCCAAATTTTGTATTTAGTATACGTATAGTTAGACTAAATCTTGGACAAAAACTTGGAAGTCTGTCCACTCCCCATCTGGTACCTGCCATAAACATGTACCATCCCGCCTACCTTAGAAATCGTGTAATAACACCAATATACCCAACGACATCTTGCCCAAATTTTGTACGTAGTATACGTATAGTTAGACTAAATCTTGGACAAAAACTTGGAAGTCTGTCCACTCCTCATCTGGTACCTGCCATAAACATGTACCATCCCGCCTACCTTAGAAATCGTGTAATAACACCAATATACCCAACCACATCTTGCCCAAATTTTGTATGTAGTATACGTATAGTTAGACTAAATCTTGGACAAAAAGTTGGAAGTCTGTCCACTCCCCTTCTGGTACCTGCCATACAAATGTACCATCCTGTCTTCCTTAGAAATCTTGGACAAAAACTTGGAAGTCTGTCCACTCCCCTTCTGGTACCTGCCATACAAATGTACCATCCTGCCTACCTTAGAAATCGTGTAATAACACCAATATACCCACTGACATCTTGCCCAAATTTTGTATTTAGTATACGTATAGTTAGACTAAATCTTGGACAAAAACTTGGAAGTCTGTCCACTCCTCATCTGGTACCTGCCATAAACATGTACCATCCCGCCTACCTTAGAAATCGTGTAATAACACCAATACACCCAACGCCATCTTGCGCAAATTTTGTATTTAGTATACGTATAGACTAAGTTTTGGATAAAAACTTGGAAGTCTGGCAACTCCCCTTCTGGTACCTCCCATAAACATGTACCATCCCGCCTACCTTAGAAATCGTGTAATAACACCAATATACCCAACGACATCTTGCCCAAATTTTGTATTTAGTAAACGTATAGTTAGTCTAACTTTTGGACAAAAACTTGGAAGTCTGGCAACTCCCCTTCTGGTACCTGCCATACAAATGTACCATCCTGCCTACCTTAGAAATCGTGTAATAACACCAATATACCCAACGACATCTTGCCCAAATTTTGTATTTAGTATACGTATAGACTAAGTTTTGGATAAAAACTTGGAAGTCTGGCAACTCCCCTTCTGGTACCTCCCATACAAATGTACCATCCCGCCTACCTTAGAAATCGTGTAATAACACCAATATACCCAACGACATCTTGCCCAAATTTTGTATTTAGTAAACGTATAGTTAGTCTAACTTTTGGACAAAAACTTGGAAGTCTGGCAACTCCCCTTCTGGTACCTCCCATACAAATGTACCATCCCGCCTACCTTAGAAATCGTGTAATAACACCAATATACCCAACGACATCTTGCCCAAATTTTGTATTTAGTATACGTATAGTTAGACTAAATCTTGGACAAAAACTTGGAAGTCTGTCCACTCCCCTTCTGATACCTGCCATACAAATGTACCATCCTGCCTACCTTGGAAATCGTGTAATAACACCAATATACCCAACGACATCTTGCCCAAATTTTGTATTTAGTATACGTATAGTTAGACTAAGTTTTGGACAAAAACTTGGAAGTCTACCAACTCCCCTTCTGGTACCTGCCATACAAATATACCATCCCGCCTACCTTAGAAATCGTGTAATAACACCAATATACCCAACGCGATCTTCCCCAAATTCCGTATTTACTAAAGGTATAACCGCACTATGTTTTGGACAAAAACTTGGAAGTCTGGTATCTGCCATACAAATGTACCATCCTGCCTACCTTAGAAATCGTGTAATAACACCAATATACCCAACGACATCTTGCCCAAATTTTGTATTTAGTAAACGTATAGTTAGACTAACTTTCGGACAAAAACTTGGAAGTCTGTCCACTCCCCTTCTGGCACCTGCCATACAAATGTACCATCCCGCCTACCTTAGAAATCGTGTAATAACACCAATACACCCAACGACATCTTGCCCAAAATTTGCATTTAGTATACGTATAGTTAGACTAAATCTTGGACAAAAACTTGGAAGTCTGTCCACTCCCCTTCTGGTACCTGTCATACAAATGTACCATCCCGCCTACCTTAGAAATCGTGTAATAACACCAATACACCCAACGACATCTTGCCCAAATTTTGTATGTAGTATACGCATAGTTAGACTAAATCTTGGACAACAACTTGGAAGTCTGGCAACTCCCCTCTGGTACCTGCCATACAAATGTACCATCCTGCCTACCTTAGAAATCGTGTAATAACACCAATATACCCACTGACATCTTGCCCAAATTTTGTATTTAGTATACGTATAGTTAGACTAAATCTTGGACAAAAACTTGGAAGTCTGTCCACTCCCCATCTGGTACCTGCCATAAACATGTACCATCCCGCCTACCTTAGAAATCGTGTAATAACACCAATATACCCAACGACATCTTGCCCAAATTTTGTACGTAGTATACGTATAGTTAGACTAAATCTTGGACAAAAACTTGGAAGTCTGTCCACTCCCCATCTGGTACCTGCCATAAACATGTACCATCCCGCCTACCTTAGAAATCGTGTAATAACACCAATATACCCAACCACATCTTGCCCAAATTTTGTATGTAGTATACGTATAGTTAGACTAAATCTTGGACAAAAAGTTGGAAGTCTGTCCACTCCCCTTCTGGTAACTGCCATACAAATGTACCATCCTGTCTTCCTTAGAAATCTTGGACAAAAACTTGGAAGTCTGTCCACTCCCCATCTGGTACCTGCCATAAACATGTACCATCCCGCCTACCTTAGAAATCGTGTAATAACACCAATATACCCAACCACATCTTGCCCAAATTTTGTATGTAGTATACGTATAGTTAGACTAAATCTTGGACAAAAAGTTGGAAGTCTGTCCACTCCCCTTCTGGTACCTGCCATACAAATGTACCATCCTGCCTACCTTAGAAATCGTGTAATAACACCAATACACCCAACGCCATCTTGCGCAAATTTTGTATTTAGTATACGTATAGACTAAGTTTTGGATAAAAACTTGGAAGTCTGGCAACTCCCCTTCTGGTACCTCCCATAAACATGTACCATCCCGCCTACCTTAGAAATCGTGTAATAACACCAATATACCCAACGACATCTTGCCCAAATTTTGTATTTAGTAAACGTATAGTTAGTCTAACTTTTGGACAAAAACTTGGAAGTCTGGCAACTCCCCTTCTGGTACCTGCCATACAAATGTACCATCCTGCCTACCTTAGAAATCGTGTAATAACACCAATATACCCAACGACATCTTGCCCAAATTTTGTATTTAGTATACGTATAGACTAAGTTTTGGATAAAAACTTGGAAGTCTGGCAACTCCCCTTCTGGTACCTCCCATACAAATGTACCATCCCGCCTACCTTAGAAATCGTGTAATAACACCAATATACCCAACGACATCTTGCCCAAATTTTGTATTTAGTAAACGTATAGTTAGTCTAACTTTTGGACAAAAACTTGGAAGTCTGGCAACTCCCCTTCTGGTACCTCCCATACAAATGTACCATCCCGCCTACCTTAGAAATCGTGTAATAACACCAATATACCCAACGACATCTTGCCCAAATTTTGTATTTAGTATACGTATAGTTAGACTAAATCTTGGACAAAAACTTGGAAGTCTGTCCACTCCCCTTCTGATACCTGCCATACAAATGTACCATCCTGCCTACCTTAGAAATCGTGTAATAACACCAATATACCCAACGACATCTTGCCCAAATTTTGTATTTAGTATACGTATAGTTAGACTATGTTTTGGACAAAAACTTGGAAGTCTGGCAACTCCCCTTCTGGTACCTGCCATACAAATATACCATCCCGCCTACCTTAGAAATCGTGTAATAACACCAATATACCCAACGCGATCTTGCCCAAATTTTGTATTTAGTAAACGTATAGTTAGACTAACTTTCGGACAAAAACTTGGAAGTCTGGCAACTCCCCTTCTGGTACCTACCATACAAATATACCATCCCGCCTACCTTAGAAATCGTGTAATAACACCAATATACCCAACGCGATCTTGCCCAAATTTTGTATTTAGTATACGTATAGTTAGACTAAGTTTTGGACAAAAACTTGGAAGTCTGTCCACTCCCCTTCTTATACCTGCCATACAAATGTACCATCCCGCCTACCTTAGAAATCGTGTAATAACACCAATATACCTAACGACATCTTGCCCAAATTTTGTATTTAGTATACGTATAGTTAGACTAAATCTTGGACAAAAACTTGGAAGTCTGTCCACTCCCCTTCTGGTACCTGCCATACAAATGTACCATCCTGTCTACCTTAGAAATCGTGTAATAACACCAATATACCCAACGACATCTTGCCCAAATTTTGTATTTAGTATACGTATAGTTAGACTAAATCTTGGACAAAAATTTGGAAGTCTGTCCACTCCCCTTCTGATACCTGCCATACAAATGTACCATCCTGCCTGCCTTAGAAATCGTGTAATAACACCAATATACCCAACGACATCTTGCCCAAATTTTGTATGTAGTATACGTATAGTTAGACTAAATCTTGGACAAAAACTTGGAAGTCTGTCCACTCCCCTTCTGATACCTGCCATACAAATGTACCATCCTGCCTACCTTAGAAATCGTGTAATAACACTAATATACCCAATGACATCTTGCCCAAATTTTGTATTTAGTATACGTATAGTTAGACTAAGTTTTGGACAAAAACTTGGAAGTCTGGCAACTCCCCTTCTGGTACCTCCCATACAAATGTACCATCCCGCCTACCTTAGAAATCGTGTAATAACACCAATACACCCAACGCCATCTTGCCCAAATTTTGTATTTAGTATACGTATAGTTAGACTAAATATTGGACAAAACTTGGAAGTCTGTCCACTCCCCTTCTGGTACCTGCCATAAACATGTACCATCCCGCCTACCTTAGAAATCGTGTAATAACACCAATATACCCACCGCGATCTTGCCCAAATTTTGTAGTTAGTAAACGTATAGTTAGACTAAGTTTTTGACAAAAACTTGGAAGTCTGGCAACTCCCCTTCTGGTACCTCCCATACAAATGTACCATCCCGCCCCCTATAAACCGTGTAATACTATCAACATGACTCACGCGATCTTCCCCAAATTCCGGATTAACTAAAGGTATAACCGCACTATGTTTTGGACAAAAACTTGGAAGTCTGGTACCTCCCATAAACATGTACCATCCCGCCTACCTTAGAAATCGTGTAATAACACCAATATACCCAACGACATCTTGCCCAAATTTTGTATTTAGTAAACGTATAGTTAGTCTAACTTTTGGACAAAAACTTGGAAGTCTGGCAACTCCCCTTCTGGTACCTGCCATACAAATGTACCATCCTGCCTACCTTAGAAATCGTGTAATAACACCAATATACCCAACGACATCTTGCCCAAATTTTGTATTTAGTATACGTATAGACTAAGTTTTGGATAAAAACTTGGAAGTCTGGCAACTCCCCTTCTGGTACCTCCCATACAAATGTACCATCCCGCCTACCTTAGAAATCGTGTAATAACACCAATATACCCAACGACATCTTGCCCAAATTTTGTATTTAGTAAACGTATAGTTAGTCTAACTTTTGGACAAAAACTTGGAAGTCTGGCAACTCCCCTTCTGGTACCTCCCATACAAATGTACCATCCCGCCTACCTTAGAAATCGTGTAATAACACCAATATACCCAACGACATCTTGCCCAAATTTTGTATTTAGTATACGTATAGTTAGACTAAATCTTGGACAAAAACTTGGAAGTCTGTCCACTCCCCTTCTGATACCTGCCATACAAATGTACCATCCTGCCTACCTTGGAAATCGTGTAATAACACCAATATACCCAACGACATCTTGCCCAAATTTTGTATTTAGTATACGTATAGTTAGACTAAGTTTTGGACAAAAACTTGGAAGTCTACCAACTCCCCTTCTGGTACCTGCCATACAAATATACCATCCCGCCTACCTTAGAAATCGTGTAATAACACCAATATACCCAACGCGATCTTCCCCAAATTCCGTATTTACTAAAGGTATAACCGCACTATGTTTTGGACAAAAACTTGGAAGTCTGGTATCTGCCATACAAATGTACCATCCTGCCTACCTTAGAAATCGTGTAATAACACCAATATACCCAACGACATCTTGCCCAAATTTTGTATTTAGTAAACGTATAGTTAGACTAACTTTCGGACAAAAACTTGGAAGTCTGGCAACTCCCCTTCTGGTACCTCCCATACAAATGTACCATCCCGCCCCCTATAAACCGTGTAATACTATCAACATGACTCACGCGATCTTCCCCAAATTCCGGATTAACTAAAGGTATAACCGCACTATGTTTTGGACAAAAACTTGGAAGTCTGGTACCTCCCATAAACATGTACCATCCCGCCTACCTTAGAAATCGTGTAATAACACCAATATACCCACTGACATCTTGCCCAAATTTTGTATTTAGTATACGTATAGTTAGACTAAATCTTGGACAAAAACTTGGAAGTCTGTCCACTCCCCATCTGGTACCTGCCATAAACATGTACCATCCCGCCTACCTTAGAAATCGTGTAATAACACCAATATACCCAACGACATCTTGCCCAAATTTTGTACGTAGTATACGTATAGTTAGACTAAATCTTGGACAAAAACTTGGAAGTCTGTCCACTCCCCATCTGGTACCTGCCATAAACATGTACCATCCCGCCTACCTTAGAAATCGTGTAATAACACCAATATACCCAACCACATCTTGCCCAAATTTTGTATGTAGTATACGTATAGTTAGACTAAATCTTGGACAAAAAGTTGGAAGTCTGTCCACTCCCCTTCTGGTAACTGCCATACAAATGTACCATCCTGTCTTCCTTAGAAATCTTGGACAAAAACTTGGAAGTCTGTCCACTCCCCATCTGGTACCTGCCATAAACATGTACCATCCCGCCTACCTTAGAAATCGTGTAATAACACCAATATACCCAACCACATCTTGCCCAAATTTTGTATGTAGTATACGTATAGTTAGACTAAATCTTGGACAAAAAGTTGGAAGTCTGTCCACTCCCCTTCTGGTACCTGCCATACAAATGTACCATCCTGCCTACCTTAGAAATCGTGTAATAACACCAATACACCCAACGCCATCTTGCGCAAATTTTGTATTTAGTATACGTATAGACTAAGTTTTGGATAAAAACTTGGAAGTCTGGCAACTCCCCTTCTGGTACCTCCCATAAACATGTACCATCCCGCCTACCTTAGAAATCGTGTAATAACACCAATATACCCAACGACATCTTGCCCAAATTTTGTATTTAGTAAACGTATAGTTAGTCTAACTTTTGGACAAAAACTTGGAAGTCTGGCAACTCCCCTTCTGGTACCTGCCATACAAATGTACCATCCTGCCTACCTTAGAAATCGTGTAATAACACCAATATACCCAACGACATCTTGCCCAAATTTTGTATTTAGTATACGTATAGACTAAGTTTTGGATAAAAACTTGGAAGTCTGGCAACTCCCCTTCTGGTACCTCCCATACAAATGTACCATCCCGCCTACCTTAGAAATCGTGTAATAACACCAATATACCCAACGACATCTTGCCCAAATTTTGTATTTAGTAAACGTATAGTTAGTCTAACTTTTGGACAAAAACTTGGAAGTCTGGCAACTCCCCTTCTGGTACCTCCCATACAAATGTACCATCCCGCCTACCTTAGAAATCGTGTAATAACACCAATATACCCAACGACATCTTGCCCAAATTTTGTATTTAGTATACGTATAGTTAGACTAAATCTTGGACAAAAACTTGGAAGTCTGTCCACTCCCCTTCTGATACCTGCCATACAAATGTACCATCCTGCCTACCTTAGAAATCGTGTAATAACACCAATATACCCAACGACATCTTGCCCAAATTTTGTATTTAGTATACGTATAGTTAGACTATGTTTTGGACAAAAACTTGGAAGTCTGGCAACTCCCCTTCTGGTACCTGCCATACAAATATACCATCCCGCCTACCTTAGAAATCGTGTAATAACACCAATATACCCAACGCGATCTTGCCCAAATTTTGTATTTAGTAAACGTATAGTTAGACTAACTTTCGGACAAAAACTTGGAAGTCTGGCAACTCCCCTTCTGGTACCTACCATACAAATATACCATCCCGCCTACCTTAGAAATCGTGTAATAACACCAATATACCCAACGCGATCTTGCCCAAATTTTGTATTTAGTATACGTATAGTTAGACTAAGTTTTGGACAAAAACTTGGAAGTCTGTCCACTCCCCTTCTTATACCTGCCATACAAATGTACCATCCCGCCTACCTTAGAAATCGTGTAATAACACCAATATACCTAACGACATCTTGCCCAAATTTTGTATTTAGTATACGTATAGTTAGACTAAATCTTGGACAAAAACTTGGAAGTCTGTCCACTCCCCTTCTGGTACCTGCCATACAAATGTACCATCCTGTCTACCTTAGAAATCGTGTAATAACACCAATATACCCAACGACATCTTGCCCAAATTTTGTATTTAGTATACGTATAGTTAGACTAAATCTTGGACAAAAATTTGGAAGTCTGTCCACTCCCCTTCTGATACCTGCCATACAAATGTACCATCCTGCCTGCCTTAGAAATCGTGTAATAACACCAATATACCCAACGACATCTTGCCCAAATTTTGTATGTAGTATACGTATAGTTAGACTAAATCTTGGACAAAAACTTGGAAGTCTGTCCACTCCCCTTCTGATACCTGCCATACAAATGTACCATCCTGCCTACCTTAGAAATCGTGTAATAACACTAATATACCCAATGACATCTTGCCCAAATTTTGTATTTAGTATACGTATAGTTAGACTAAGTTTTGGACAAAAACTTGGAAGTCTGGCAACTCCCCTTCTGGTACCTCCCATACAAATGTACCATCCCGCCTACCTTAGAAATCGTGTAATAACACCAATACACCCAACGCCATCTTGCCCAAATTTTGTATTTAGTATACGTATAGTTAGACTAAATATTGGACAAAACTTGGAAGTCTGTCCACTCCCCTTCTGGTACCTGCCATAAACATGTACCATCCCGCCTACCTTAGAAATCGTGTAATAACACCAATATACCCACCGCGATCTTGCCCAAATTTTGTAGTTAGTAAACGTATAGTTAGACTAAGTTTTTGACAAAAACTTGGAAGTCTGGCAACTCCCCTTCTGGTACCTCCCATACAAATGTACCATCCCGCCCCCTATAAACCGTGTAATACTATCAACATGACTCACGCGATCTTCCCCAAATTCCGGATTAACTAAAGGTATAACCGCACTATGTTTTGGACAAAAACTTGGAAGTCTGGTACCTCCCATAAACATGTACCATCCCGCCTACCTTAGAAATCGTGTAATAACACCAATATACCCAACGACATCTTGCCCAAATTTTGTATTTAGTAAACGTATAGTTAGTCTAACTTTTGGACAAAAACTTGGAAGTCTGGCAACTCCCCTTCTGGTACCTGCCATACAAATGTACCATCCTGCCTACCTTAGAAATCGTGTAATAACACCAATATACCCAACGACATCTTGCCCAAATTTTGTATTTAGTATACGTATAGACTAAGTTTTGGATAAAAACTTGGAAGTCTGGCAACTCCCCTTCTGGTACCTCCCATACAAATGTACCATCCCGCCTACCTTAGAAATCGTGTAATAACACCAATATACCCAACGACATCTTGCCCAAATTTTGTATTTAGTAAACGTATAGTTAGTCTAACTTTTGGACAAAAACTTGGAAGTCTGGCAACTCCCCTTCTGGTACCTCCCATACAAATGTACCATCCCGCCTACCTTAGAAATCGTGTAATAACACCAATATACCCAACGACATCTTGCCCAAATTTTGTATTTAGTATACGTATAGTTAGACTAAATCTTGGACAAAAACTTGGAAGTCTGTCCACTCCCCTTCTGATACCTGCCATACAAATGTACCATCCTGCCTACCTTAGAAATCGTGTAATAACACCAATATACCCAACGACATCTTGCCCAAATTTTGTATTTAGTATACGTATAGTTAGACTAAGTTTTGGACAAAAACTTGGAAGTCTGGCAACTCCCCTTCTGGTACCTGCCATACAAATATACCATCCCGCCTACCTTAGAAATCGTGTAATAACACCAATATACCCAACGCGATCTTGCCCAAATTTTGTATTTAGTAAACGTATAGTTAGACTAACTTTCGGACAAAAACTTGGAAGTCTGGCAACTCCCCTTCTGGTACCTACCATACAAATATACCATCCCGCCTACCTTAGAAATCGTGTAATAACACCAATATACCCAACGCGATCTTGCCCAAATTTTGTATTTAGTATACGTATAGTTAGACTAAGTTTTGGACAAAAACTTGGAAGTCTGTCCACTCCCCTTCTTATACCTGCCATACAAATGTACCATCCCGCCTACCTTAGAAATCGTGTAATAACACCAATATACCTAACGACATCTTGCCCAAATTTTGTATTTAGTATACGTATAGTTAGACTAAATCTTGGACAAAAACTTGGAAGTCTGTCCACTCCCCTTCTGGTACCTGCCATACAAATGTACCATCCTGTCTACCTTAGAAATCGTGTAATAACACCAATATACCCAACGACATCTTGCCCAAATTTTGTATTTAGTATACGTATAGTTAGACTAAATCTTGGACAAAAATTTGGAAGTCTGTCCACTCCCCTTCTGATACCTGCCATACAAATGTACCATCCTGCCTACCTTAGAAATCGTGTAATAACACCAATATACCCAACGACATCTTGCCCAAATTTTGTATGTAGTATACGTATAGTTAGACTAAATCTTGGACAAAAACTTGGAAGTCTGTCCACTCCCCTTCTGATACCTGCCATACAAATGTACCATCCTGCCTACCTTAGAAATCGTGTAATAACACTAATATACCCAATGACATCTTGCCCAAATTTTGTATTTAGTATACGTATAGTTAGACTAAGTTTTGGACAAAAACTTGGAAGTCTGGCAACTCCCCTTCTGGTACCTCCCATACAAATGTACCATCCCGCCTACCTTAGAAATCGTGTAATAACACCAATACACCCAACGCCATCTTGCCCAAATTTTGTATTTAGTATACGTATAGTTAGACTAAATATTGGACAAAACTTGGAAGTCTGTCCACTCCCCTTCTGGTACCTGCCATAAACATGTACCATCCCGCCTACCTTAGAAATCGTGTAATAACACCAATATACCCACCGCGATCTTGCCCAAATTTTGTAGTTAGTAAACGTATAGTTAGACTAAGTTTTTGACAAAAACTTGGAAGTCTGGCAACTCCCCTTCTGGTACCTCCCATACAAATGTACCATCCCGCCCCCTATAAACCGTGTAATACTATCAACATGACTCACGCGATCTTCCCCAAATTCCGGATTAACTAAAGGTATAACCGCACTATGTTTTGGACAAAAACTTGGAAGTCTGGTATCTGCCATACAAATGTACCATCCTGGCTACCTTAGAAATCGTGTAATAACACCAATACACCCGACGACATCTTGTCCAAATTTTGTATTTAGTAAACGTATAGTTAGACTAACTTTCGGACAAAAAGTTGGAAGTCTGGCAACTCCCCTTCTGGTACCTGCCATACAAATATACCATCCCGCCTACCTTAGAAATCGTGTAATAACACCAATATACCCAACGACATCTTGCCCAAATTTTGTATTTAGTATACTTATAGTAAGACTAAATCTTGGACAAAAACTTGGAAGTCTGTCCACTCCCCTTCTGGTACCTGCCATACAAATGTACCATCCTGCCTACCTTAGAAATCGTGTAATAACACCAATATACCCAACGCGATCTTGCCCAAATTTTGTAGTTAGTATACTTATAGTAAGACTAAATCTTGGACAAAAACTTGGAAGTCTGCCCACTTCCCTTCTGGTACCTGCCATACAAATATACCATCCCGCCTACCTTAGAAATCGTGTAATAACACCAATATACCTAACGACATCTTGCCCAAATTTTGTATTTAGTATACGTATAGTTAGACTAAATCTTGGACAAAAACTTGGAAGTCTGTCCACTCCCCTTCTGATACCTGCCATACAAATGTACCATCCTGCCTACCTTAGAAATCGTGTAATAACACCAATATACCCAACGACATCTTGCCCAAATTTTGTATGTAGTATACGTATAGTTAGACTAAATCTTGGACAAAAACTTGGAAGTCTGTCCACTCCCCTTCTGATACCTGCCATACAAATGTACCATCCTGCCTACCTTAGAAATCGTGTAATAACACCAATATACCCAATGACATCTTGCCCAAATTTTGTATTTAGTATACGTATAGTTAGACTAAGTTTTGGACAAAAACTTGGAAGTCTGGCAACTCCCCTTCTGGTACCTCCCATACAAATGTACCATCCCGCCTACCTTAGAAATCGTGTAATAACACCAATACACCCAACGCCATCTTGCCCAAATTTTGTATTTAGTATACGTATAGTTAGACTAAATATTGGACAAAAACTTGGAAGTCTGTCCACTCCCCTTCCGGTACCTGCCATAAACATGTACCATCCCGCCTACCTTAGAAATCGTGTAATAACACCAATATACCCAACGCGATCTTGCCCAAATTTTGTAGTTAGTAAACGTATAGTTAGACTAAGTTTTGGACAAAAACTTGGAAGTCTGGCAACTCCCCTTCTGGTACCTCCCATACAAATGTACCATCCCGCCCCCTATAAACCGTGTAATACTATCAACATGACTCACGCGATCTTCCCCAAATTCCGTATTTACTAAAGGTATAACCGCACTATGTTTTGGACAAAAACTTGGAAGTCTGGTATCTGCCATACAAATGTACCATCCTGCCTACCTTAGAAATCGTGTAATAACACCAATACACCCAACGACATCTTGTCCAAATTTTGTATTTAGTAAACGTATAGTTAGACTAACTTTCGGACAAAAACTTGGAAGTCTGTCCACTCCCCTTCTGATACCTGCCATACAAATGTACCATCCTGCCTACCTTAGAAATCGTGTAATAACACCAATATACCCAACGACATCTTGCCCAAATTTTGTATTTAGTATACTTATAGTAAGACTAAATCTTGGACAAAAACTTGGAAGTCTGTCCACTCCCCTTCTGGTACCTGCCATACAAATGTACCATCCTGCCTACCTTAGAAATCGTGTAATAACACCAATATACCCAACGCGATCTTGCCCAAATTTTGTAGTTAGTAAACGTATAGTTAGACTAAGTTTTGGACAAAAACTTGGAAGTCTGGCAACTCCCCTTCTGGTACCTCCCATACAAATGTACCATCCCGCCCCCTATAAACCGTGTAATACTATCAACATGACTCACGCGATCTTCCCCAAATTCCGTATTTACTAAAGGTATAACCGCACTATGTTTTGGACAAAAACTTGGAAGTCTGGTATCTGCCATACAAATGTACCATCCTGCCTACCTTAGAAATCGTGTAATAACACCAATACACCCAACGACATCTTGTCCAAATTTTGTATTTAGTAAACGTATAGTTAGACTAACTTTCGGACAAAAACTTGGAAGTCTGTCCACTCCCCTTCTGATACCTGCCATACAAATGTACCATCCTGCCTACCTTAGAAATCGTGTAATAACACCAATATACCCAACGACATCTTGCCCAAATTTTGTATTTAGTATACTTATAGTAAGACTAAATCTTGGACAAAAACTTGGAAGTCTGTCCACTCCCCTTCTGGTACCTGCCATACAAATGTACCATCCTGCCTACCTTAGAAATCGTGTAATAACACCAATATACCCAACGCGATCTTGCCCAAATTTTGTAGTTAGTAAACGTATAGTTAGACTAAGTTTTGGACAAAAACTTGGAAGTCTGGCAACTCGCCTTCTGGTACCTGCCATACAAATATACCATCCCGCCTACCTTAGAAATCGTGTAATAACACCAATATACCCAACGACATCTTGCCCAAATTTTGTATTTAGTATACTTATAGTAAGACTAAATCTTGGACAAAAACTTGGAAGTCTGTCCACTCCCCTTCTGGTACCTGCTATACAAATATACCATCCCGCCTACCTTAGAAATCGTGTAATAACACCAATATACCTAACGACATCTTGCCCAAATTTTGTATTTAGTATACGTATAGTTAGACTAAGTTTTGGACAAAAACTTGGAAGTATGTCCACTCCCCTTCTGGTACCTGCCATACAAATGTACCATCCTTCCTACCTTAGAAATCGTGTAATAACACCAATATACCCAACGACATCTTGCCCAAATTTTGTATGTAGTATACGTATAGTTAGACTAAATCTTGGACAAAAATTTGGAAGTCTGTCCACTCCCCTTCTGATACCTGCCATACAAATGTACCATCCTGCCTACCTTAGAAATCGTGTAATAACACCAATATACCCAATGACATCTTGCCCAAATTTTGTATTTAGTATACGTATAGTTAGACTAAGTTTTGGACAAAAACTTGGAAGTCTGGCAACTCCCCTTCTGGTACCTCCCATACAAATGTACCATCCCGCCCCCTATAAACCGTGTAATACTATCAATATGACTCACGCGATCTTCCCCAAATTCCGTATTTACTAAAGGTATAACCGCACTATGTTTTGGACAAAAACTTGGAAGTCTGGTATCTGCCATACAAATGTACCATCCTGCCTACCTTAGAAATCGTGTAATAACACCAATACACCCAACGACATCTTGTCCAAATTTTGTATTTAGTAAACGTATAGTTAGACTAACTTTCGGACAAAAACTTGGAAGTCTGTCCACTCCCCTTCTGGTACCTGCCATACAAATGTACCATCCTTCCTACCTTAGAAATCGTGTAATAACACCAATATACCCAACGCGATCTTTCCCAAATTTTGTAGTTAGTAAACGTATAGTTAGACTAAATCTTGGACAAAAACTTGGAAGTCTGTCCACTCCCCTTCTGGTACCTGCCATACAAATGTACCATCCCGCCTACCTTAGAAATCGTGTAATAACACCAATACACCCAACGACATCTTGCCCAAAATTTGCATTTAGTATACGTATAGTTAGACTAAATCTTGGACAAAAACTTGGAAGTCTGTCCACTCCCCTTCTGGTACCTGCCATACAAATGTACCATCCCGCCTACCTTAGAAATCGTGTAATAACACCAATACACCCAACGACATCTTGCCCAAATTGTGTATGTAGTATACGTATAGTTAGACTAAATCTTGGACAACAACTTGGAAGTCTGGCAACTCCCCCTCTGGTACCTGCCATACAAATGTACCATCCTGCCTACCGTAGAAATCGTGTAATAACACCAATATACCCACTGACATCTTGCCCAAATTTTGTAGTTAGTAAACGTATAGTTAGACTAAATCTTGGACAAAAACTTGGAAGTCTGTCCACTCCCCTTCTGGTACCTGCCATACAAATGTACCATCCCGCCTACCTTAGAAATCGTGTAATAACACCAATACACCCAACGACATCTTGCCCAAAATTTGCATTTAGTATACGTATAGTTAGACTAAATCTTGGACAAAAACTTGGAAGTCTGTCCGCTCCCCTTCTGGTACCTGCCATACAAATGTACCATCCCGCCTACCTTAGAAATCGTGTAATAACACCAATACACCCAACGACATCTTGCCCAAATTTTGTATGTAGTATACTTATAGTTAGACTAAATCTTGGACAACAACTTGGAAGTCTGGCAACTCCCCCTCTGGTACCTGGCATACAAATGTACCATCCTGCCTACCTTAGAAATCGTGTAATAACACCAATATACCCACTGACATCTTGCCCAATTTTTTTATTTAGTATACGTATAGTTAGACTAAATCTTGGACAAAAACTTGGAAGTCTGTCCACTCACCATCTGGTACCTGCCATAAACATGTACCATCCCGCCTACCTTAGAAATCGTGTAATAACACCAATATACCCAACGACATCTTGCCCAAATTTTGTATGTAGTATACGTATAGTTAGACTAAATCTTGGACAAAAACTTGGAAGTCTGTCCACTCCCCATCTGGTACCTGCCATAAACATGTACCATCCCGCCTACCTTAGAAATCGTGTAATAACACCAATATACCCAACGACATCTTGCCCAAATTTTGTATGTAGTATACGTATAGTTAGACTAAATCTTGGACAAAAACTTGGAAGTCTGTCCACTCCCCTTCTGGTACCTGCCATACAAATGTACCATCCTGTCTTCCTTAGAAATCTTGGACAAAAACTTGGAAGTCTGTCCACTCCACTTCTGGTACCTGCCATACAAATGTACCATCCTGCCTACCTTAGAAATCGTGTAATAACACCAATACCCCCAACGCCATCTTGCCCAAATTTTGTATTTAGTATACGTATAGACTAAGTTTTGGACAAAAACTTGGAAGTCTGGCAACTCCCCTTCTGGTACCTCCCATACAAATGTACCATCCCGCCTACCTTAGAAATCGTGTAATAACACCAATATACCCAACGACATCTTGCCCAAATTTTGTATTTAGTAAACGTATAGTTAGACTAACTTTTGAACATAAACTTGGAAGTCTGGCAACTCCCCTTCTGGTACCTGCCATACAAATGTACCATCCCGCCTACCTTAGAAATCGTGTAATAACACCAATATACCCAACGACATCTTGCCCAAATTTTGTATTTAGTATACGTATAGTTAGACTAAATCTTGGACAAAAACTTGGAAGTCTGTCCACTCCCCTTCTGATACCTGCCATACAAATGTACCATCCTGCCTTCCTTAGAAATCGTGTAATAACACCAATATACCCAACGACATCTTGCCCAAATTTTGTATTTAGTATACGTATAGTTAGACTAAGTTTTGGACAAAAACTTGGAAGTCTGGCAACTCCCCTTCTGGTACCTGCCATACAAATGTACCATCCTGCCTTCCTTAGAAATCGTGTAATAACACCAATATACCCAACGACATCTTGCCCAAATTTTGTATTTAGTATACGTATAGTTAGACTAACTTTCGGACAAAAACTTGGAAGTCTGGCAACTCCCCTTCTGGTACCTGCCATACAAATATACCATCCCGCCTACCTTAGAAATCGTGTAATAACACCAATATACCCAACGACATCTTGCCCAAATTTTGTATTTAGTATACGTATAGTTAGACTAAATCTTGGACAAAAACTTGGAAGTCTGTCCACTCCCCTTCTGATACCTGCCATACAAATGTACCATCCTGCCTACCTTAGAAATCGTGTAATAACACCAATATACCCAACGACATCTTGCCCAAATTTTGTATTTAGTATACGTATAGTTAGACTAAATCTTGGACAAAAACTTGGAAGTCTGTCCACTCCCCTTCTGATACCTGCCATACAAATGTACCATCCTGCCTACCTTAGAAATCGTGTAATAACACCAATATACCCAACGACATCTTGCCCAAATTTTGTATTTAGTATACGTATAGTTAGACTAAGTTTTGGACAAAAACTTGGAAGTCTGGCAACTCCCCTTCTGGTACCTGCCATACAAATATACCATCCCGCCTACCTTAGAAATCGTGTAATAACACCAATATACCCAACGCGATCTTGCCTAAATTTTGTATTTAGTAAACGTATAGTTAGACTAAGTTTTGGACAAAAACTTGGAAGTCTGTCCACTCCCCTTCTTATACCTGCCATACAAATGTACCATCCCGCCTACCTTAGAAATCGTGTAATAACACCAATATACCTAACGACATCTTGCCCAAATTTTGTATGTAGTATACGTATAGTTAGACTAAGTTTTGGACAAAAACTTGGAAGTCTGGCAACTCCCCTTCTGGTACCTCCCATACAAATGTACCATCCCGCCTACCTTAGAAATCGTGTAATAACACCAATACACCCAACGCCATCTTGCCCAAATTTTGTATTTAGTTACGTATAGTTAGACTAAATATTGGACAAAAACTTGGAAGTCTGTCCACTCCCCTTCTGGTACATGCCATAAACATGTACCATCCCGCCTACCTTAGAAATCGTGTAATAACACCAATATACCCAACGACATCTTGCCCAAATTTTGTATGTAGTATACATATAGTTAGACTAAATCTTGGACAAAAACTTGGAAGTCTGTCCACTCCCCTTCTGATACCTGCCATACAAATGTACCATCCTGCCTACCTTAGAAATCGTGTAATAACACCAATATACCCAATGACATCTTGCCCAAATTTTGTGTTTAGTATACGTATAGTTAGACTAAATATTGGACAAAAACTTGGAAGTCTGTCCACTCCCCTTCTGGTACCTGCCATAAACATGTACCATCCCGCCTACCTTAGAAATCGTGTAATAACACCAATATACCCAACGCGATCTTGCCCAAATTTTGTAGTTAGTAAACGTATAGTTAGACTAAGTTTTGGACAAAAACTTGGAAGTCTGGCAACTCTCCTTCTGGTACCTCCCATACAAATGTACCATCCCGCCTACCTTAGAAATCGTGTAATAACACCAATATACCCAACGCGATCTTGCCCAAATTTTGTATTTAGTAAACGTATAGTTAGACTAACTTTCGGACAAAAACTTGGAAGTCTGGCAACTCCCCTTCTGGTACCTGCCATACAAATATACCATCCCGCCTACCTTAGAAATCGTGTAATAACACCAATATACCCAACGCGATCTTGCCCAAATTTTGTATTTAGTATACGTATAGTTAGACTAAGTTTTGGACAAAAACTTGGAAGTCTGTCCACTCCCCTTCTTATACCTGCCATACAAATGTACCATCCCGCCTACCTTAGAAATCGTGTAATAACACCAATATACCTAACGACATCTTGCCCAAATTTTGTATTTAGTATACGTATAGTTAGACTAAATCTTGGACAAAAACTTGGAAGTCTGTCCACTCCCCTTCTGGTACCTGCCATACAAATGTACCATCCTGTCTACCTTAGAAATCGTGTAATAACACCAATATACCCAACGACATCTTGCCCAAATTTTGTATTTAGTATACGTATAGTTAGACTAAATCTTGGACAAAAACTTGGAAGTCTGTCCACTCCCCTTCTGATACCTGCCATACAAATGTACCATCCTGCCTACCTTAGAAATCGTGTAATAACACCAATATACCCAACGACATCTTGCCCAAATTTTGTATGTAGTATACGTATAGTTAGACTAAATCTTGGACAAAAACTTGGAAGTCTGTCCACTCCCCTTCTGATACCTGCCATACAAATGTACCATCCTGCCTACCTTAGAAATCGTGTAATAACACCAATATACCCAATGACATCTTGCCCAAATTTTGTATTTAGTATACGTATAGTTAGACTAAGTTTTGGACAAAAACTTGGAAGTCTGGCAACTCCCCTTCTGGAACCTCCCATACAAATGTACCATCCCGCCTACCTTAGAAATCGTGTAATAACACCAATACACCCAACGCCATCTTGCCCAAATTTTGTATTTAGTATACGTATAGTTAGCCTAAATATTGGACAAAAACTTGGAAGTCTGTCCACTCCCCTTCTGGTACCTGCCATAAACATGTACCATCCCGCCTACCTTAGAAATCGTGTAATAACACCAATATACCCAACGCGATCTTGCCCAAATTTTGTAGTTAGTAAACGTATAGTTAGACTAACTTTCGGACAAAAACTTGGAAGTCTGGCAACTTGTATTTAGTATACTTATAGTAAGACTAAATCTTGGACAAAAACTTGGAAGTCTGTCCACTCCCCTTCTGGTATCTGCCATACAAATGTACCATCCTGCCTACCTTAGAAATCGTGTAATAACACCAATACACCCAACGACATCTTGTCCAAATTTTGTATTTAGTAAACGTATAGTTAGACTAACTTTCGGACAAAAAGTTGGAAGTCTGGCAACTCCCCTTCTGGTACCTGCCATACAAATATACCATCCCGCCTACCTTAGAAATCGTGTAATAACACCAATATACCCAACGACATCTTGCCCAAATTTTGTATTTAGTATACTTATAGTAAGACTAAATCTTGGACAAAAACTTGGAAGTCTGTCCACTCCCCTTCTGGTACCTGCCATACAAATGTACCATCCTGCCTACCTTAGAAATCGTGTAATAACACCAATACACCCAACGACATCTTGTCCAAATTTTGTATTTAGTAAACGTATAGTTAGACTAACTTTCGGACAAAAACTTGGAAGTCTGGCAACTCCCCTTCTGGTACCTCCCATACAAATGTACCATCCCGCCTACCTTAGAAATCGTGTAATAACACCAATATACCCAACGCGATCTTGCCCAAATTTTGTAGTTAGTAAACGTATAGTTAGACTAAATCTTGGACAAAAACTTGGAAGTCTGTCCACTCCCCTTCTGGTACCTGCCATACAAATGTACCATCCTGCCTACCTTAGAAATCGTGTAATAACACCAATACACCCAACGACATCTTGTCCAAATTTTGTATTTAGTAAACGTATAGTTAGACTAACTTTCGGACAAAAACTTGGAAGTCTGGCAACTCCCCTTCTGGTACCTCCCATACAAATGTACCATCCCGCCTACCTTAGAAATCGTGTAATAACACCAATATACCCAACGCGATCTTGCCCAAATTTTGTAGTTAGTAAACGTATAGTTAGACTAAATCTTGGACAAAAACTTGGAAGTCTGTCCACTCCCCTTCTGGTACCTGCCATACAAATGTACCATCCCGCCTACCTTAGAAATCGTGTAATAACACCAATATACCCAACGACATCTTGCCCAAATTTTGTATTTAGTATACTTATAGTAAGACTAAGTTTTGGACAAAAACTTGGAAGTCTGGCTACTCCCCTTCTGGTACCTGCCATACAAATATACCATCCCGCCTACCTTAGAAATCGTGTAATAACACCAATATACCCAACGACATCTTGCCCAAATTTTGTATGTAGTATACGTATAGTTAGACTAAATCTTGGACAAACACTTGGAAGTCTGTCCACTCCCCTTCTGATACCTGCCATACAAATGTACCATCCTGCCTACCTTAGAAATCGTGTAATAACACCAATATACCCAATGCCATCTTGCCCAAATTTTGTATTTAGTATACGTACAGTTAGACTAAATATTGGACAAAAACTTGGAAGTCTGTCCACTCCCCTTCTGGTACCTGCCATAAACATGTACCATCCCGCCTACCTTAGAAATCGTGTAATAACACCAATATACCCAACGCGATCTTGCCCAAATTTTGTAGTTAGTAAACGTATAGTTAGACTAAGTTTTGGACAAAAACTTGGAAGTCTGGCAACTCCCCTTCTGGTACCTCCCATACAAATGTACCATCCCGCCCCCTATAAACCGTGTAATACTATCAACATGACTCACGCGATCTTCCCCAAATTCCGTATTTAATAAAGGTATAACCGCACTATGTTTTGGACAAAAACTTGGAAGTCTGGTATCTGCCATACAAATGTACCATCCTGCCTACCTTAGAAATCGTGTAATAACACCAATACACCCAACGACATCTTGTCCAAATTTTGTATTTAGTAAACGTATAGTTAGACTAACTTTCGGACAAAAAGTTGGAAGTCTGGCAACTCCCCTTCTGGTACCTGCCATACAAATATACCATCCCGCCTACCTTAGAAATCGTGTAATAACACCAATATACCCAACGACATCTTGCCCAAATTTTGTATTTAGTATACTTATAGTAAGACTAAATCTTGGACAAAAACTTGGAAGTCTGTCCACTCCCCTTCTGGTACCTGCCATACAAATGTACCATCCTGCCTACCTTAGAAATCGTGTAATAACACCAATATACCCAACGCGATCTTGCCCAAATTTTGTAGTTAGTAAACGTATAGATAGACTAAGTTTTGGACAAAAACTTGGAAGTCTGGCAACTCCCCTTCTGGTACCTGCCATACAAATATACCATCCCGCCTACCTTAGAAATCGTGTAATAACACCAATATACCCAACGACATCTTGCCCAAATTTTGTATTTAGTATACTTATAGTAAGACTAAATCTTGGACAAAAACTTGGAAGTCTGTCCACTCCCCTTCTGGTACCTGCCATACAAATATACCATCCCGCCTACCTTAGAAATCGTGTAATAACACCAATATACCTAACGACATCTTGCCCAAATTTTGTATTTAGTATACGTATAGTTAGACTAAATCTTGGACAAAAACTTGGAAGTCTGTCCACTCCCCTTCTGGTACCTGCCATACAAATGTACCATCCTTCCTACCTTAGAAATCGTGTAATAACACCAATATACCCAACGCGATCTTTCCCAAATTTTGTAGTTAGTAAACGTATAGTTAGACTAAATCTTGGACAAAAACTTGGAAGTCTGTCCACTCCCCTTCTGGTACCTGCCATACAAATGTACCATCCCGCCTACCTTAGAAATCGTGTAATAACACCAATACACCCAACGACATCTTGCCCAAAATTTGCATTTAGTATACGTATAGTTAGACTAAATCTTGGACAAAAACTTGGAAGTCTGTCCACTCCCCATCTGGTACCTGCCATAAACATGTACCATCCCGCCTACCTTAGAAATCGTGTAATAACACCAATATACCCAACGACATCTTGCCCAAATTTTGTATGTAGTATACGTATAGTTAGACTAAATCTTGGACAAAAACTTGGAAGTCTGGCAACTCCCCCTCTGGTACATGCCATACAAATGTACCATCCTGCCTACCTTAGAAATCGTGTAATAACACCAATATACCCACTGACATCTTGCCCAAATTTTGTATTTAGTATACGTATAGTTAGACTAAATCTTGGACAAAAACTTGGAAGTCTGTCCACTCCCCTTCTGGTACCTGCCATACAAATGTACCATCCTGTCTTCCTTAGAAATCTTGGACAAAAACTTGGAAGTCTGTCCACTCCCCTTCTTTTACCTGCCATACAAATGTACCATCCTGCCTACCTTAGAAATCGTGTAATAACACCAATACACCCAACGCCATCTTGCCCAAATTTTGTATTTAGTATACGTATAGACTAAGTTTTGGACAAAAACTTGGAAGTCTGGCAACTCCCCTTCTGGTACCTGCCATACAAATGTACCATCCTGCCTACCTTAGAAATCGTGTAATAACACCAATATACCCAACGACATCTTCCCCAAATTCCGTATTTACTAAAGGTATAACCGCACTATGTTTTGGACAAAAACTTGGAAGTCTGGTATTTGCCATACAAATGTACCATCCTGCCTACCTTAGAAATCGTGTAATAACACCAATATACCCAACGACATCTTGCCCAAATTTTGTATTTAGTGTACGTATAGTTAGACTAAATCTTGGACAAAAACTTGGAAGTCTGTCCACTCCCCTTCTGATACCTGCCATACAAATGTACCATCCTGCCTACCTTAGAAATCGTGTAATAACACCAATATACCCAACGACATCTTGCCCAAATTTTGTATATAGTATACGTATAGTTAGACTAAGTTTTGGACAAAAACTTGGAAGTCTGGCAACTCCCCTTCTGGTACCTGCCATACAAATATACCATCCCGCCTGCCTTAGAAATCGTGTAATAACACCAATATACCCAACGACATATTGCCCAAATTTTGTATTTAGTATACTTATAGTAAGACTAAATCTTGGACAAAAACTTGGAAGTCTGTCCACTCCCCTTCTGGTACCTGCCATACAAATATACCATCCCGCCTACCTTAGAAATCGTGTAATAACACCAATATACCTAACGATATCTTGCCCAAATTTTGTATTTAGTATACGTATAGTTAGACTAAATCTTGGACAAAAACTTGGAAGTCTGTCCACTCCCCTTCTGGTACCTGCCATACAAATGTACCATCCTTCCTACCTTAGAAATCGTGTAATAACACCAATATACCCAACGACATCTTGCCCAAATTTTGTAGTTAGTAAACGTATAGTTAGACTAAGTTTTGGACAAAAACTTGGAAGTCTGGCAACTCCCCTTCTGGTACCTCCCATACAAATGTACCATCCCGCCTACCTTAGAAATCGTGTAATAACACCAATACACCCAACGACATCTTGCCCAAAATTTGCATTTAGTATACGTATAGTTAGACTAAATCTTGGACAAAAACTTGGAAGTCTGTCCATTCCCCATCTGGTACCTGCCATAAACATGTACCATCCCGCCTACCTTAGAAATCGTGTAATAACACCAATATACCCAACGACATCTTGCCCAAATTTTGTATGTAGTATACGTATAGTTAGACTAAATCTTGGACAAAAACTTGGAAGTCTGGCAACTCCCCCTCTGGTACATGCCATACAAATGTACCATCCTGCCTACCTTAGAAATCGTGTAATTACACCAATATACCCACTGACATCTTGCCCAAATTTTGTATTTAGTATACGTATAGTTAGACTAAATCTTGGACAAAAACTTGGAAGTCTGTCCACTCCCCTTCTGGTACCTGCCATACAAATGTACCATCCTGTCTTCCTTAGAAATCTTGGACAAAAACTTGGAAGTCTGTCCACTCCCCTTCTTTTACCTGCCATACAAATGTACCATCCTGCCTACCTTAGAAATCGTGTAATAACACCAATACACCCAACGCCATCTTGCCCAAATTTTGTATTTAGTATACGTATAGACTAAGTTTTGGACAAAAACTTGGAAGTCTGGCAACTCCCCTTCTGGTACCTGCCATACAAATGTACCATCCTGCCTACCTTAGAAATCGTGTAATAACACCAATATACCCAACGACATCTTCCCCAAATTCCGTATTTACTAAAGGTATAACCGCACTATGTTTTGGACAAAAACTTGGAAGTCTGGTATTTGCCATACAAATGTACCATCCTGCCTACCTTAGAAATCGTGTAATAACACCAATATACCCAACGACATCTTGCCCAAATTTTGTATTTAGTGTACGTATAGTTAGACTAAATCTTGGACAAAAACTTGGAAGTCTGTCCACTCCCCTTCTGATACCTGCCATACAAATGTACCATCCTGCCTACCTTAGAAATCGTGTAATAACACCAATATACCCAACGACATCTTGCCCAAATTTTGTATTTAGTATACGTATAGTTAGACTAAGTTTTGGACAAAAACTTGGAAGTCTGGCAACTCCCCTTCTGGTACCTGCCATAAAAATATACCATCCCGCCTGCCTTAGAAATCGTGTAATAACACCAATATACCCAACGACATATTGCCCAAATTTTGTATTTAGTATACTTATAGTAAGACTAAATCTTGGACAAAAACTTGGAAGTCTGTCCACTCCCCTTCTGGTACCTGCCATACAAATATACCATCCCGCCTACCTTAGAAATCGTGTAATAACACCAATATACCTAACGACATCTTGCCCAAATTTTGTATTTAGTATACGTATAGTTAGACTAAATCTTGGACAAAAACTTGGAAGTCTGTCCACTCCCCTTCTGGTACCTGCCATACAAATGTACCATCCTTCCTACCTTAGAAATCGTGTAATAACACCAATATACCCAACGACATCTTGCCCAAATTTTGTAGTTAGTAAACGTATAGTTAGACTAAGTTTTGGACAAAAACTTGGAAGTCTGGCAACTCCCCTTCTGGTACCTCCCATACAAATGTACCATCCCGCCCCCTATAAACCGTGTAATACTATCAACATGACTCACGCGATCTTCCCCAAATTCCGTATTTACTAAAGGTATAACCGCACTATGTTTTGGACAAAAACTTGGAAGTCTGGTATCTGCCATACAAATATACCATCCTGCCTACCTTAGAAATCGTGTAATAACACCAATACACCCAACGACATCTTGTCCAAATTTTGTATTTAGTAAACGTATAGTTAGACTAACTTTCGGACAAAAAGTTGGAAGTCTGGCAACTCCCCTTCTGGTACCTGCCATACAAATATACCATCCCGCCTACCTTAGAAATCGTGTAATAACACCAATATACCCAACGACATCTTGCCCAAATTTTGTATTTAGTATACTTATAGTAAGACTAAATCTTGGACAAAAACTTGGAAGTCTGTCCACTCCCCTTCTGGTACCTGCCATACAAATTTACCATCCTGCCTACCTTAGAAATCGTGTAATAACACCAATATACCCAACGCGATCTTGCCCAAATTTTGTAGTTAGTAAACGTATAGTTAGACTAAGTTTTGGACAAAAACTTGGAAGTCTGGCAACTCCCCTTCTGGTACCTGCCATACAAATATACCATCCCGCCTACCTTAGAAATCGTGTAATAACACCAATATACCCAACGACATCTTGCCCAAATTTTGTATTTAGTATACTTATAGTAAGACTAAATCTTGGACAAAAACTTGGAAGTCTGTCCACTCCCCTTCTGGTACCTGCCATACAAATATACCATCCCGCCTACCTTAGAAATCGTGTAATAACACCAATATACCTAACGACATCTTGCCCAAATTTTGTATTTAGTATACGTATAGTTAGACTAAATCTTGGACAAAAACTTGGAAGTCTGTCCACTCCCCTTCTGGTACCTGCCATACAAATGTACCATCCTTCCTACCTTAGAAATCGTGTAATAACACCAATATACCCAACGCGATCTTTCCCAAATTTTGTAGTTAGTAAACGTATAGTTAGACTAAATCTTGGACAAAAACTTGGAAGTCTGTCCACTCCCCTTCTGGTACCTGCCATACAAATGTACCATCCCGCCTACCTTAGAAATCGTGTAATAACACCAATACACCCAACGACATCTTGCCCAAAATTTGCATTTAGTATACGTATAGTTAGACTAAATCTTGGACAAAAACTTGGAAGTCTGTCCACTCCCCATCTGGTACCTGCCATAAACATGTACCATCCCGCCTACCTTAGAAATCGTGTAATAACACCAGTATACCCAACGACATCTTGCCCAAATTTTGTATGTAGTATACGTATAGTTAGACTAAATCTTGGACAAAAACTTGGAAGTCTGGCAACTCCCCCTCTGGTACATGAAATACAAATGTACCATCCTGCCTACCTTAGAAATCGTGTAATAACACCAATATACCCACTGACATCTTGCCCAAATTTTGTATTTAGTATACGTATAGTTAGACTAAATCTTGGACAAAAACTTGGAAGTCTGTCCACTCCCCTTCTGGTACCTGCCATACAAATGTACCATCCTGTCTTCCTTAGAAATCTTGGACAAAAACTTGGAAGTCTGTCCACTCCCCTTCTGGTACCTGCCATACAAATGTACCATCCTGCCTACCTTAGAAATCGTGTAATAACACCAATACACCCAACGCCATCTTGCCCAAATTTTGTATTTAGTATACGTATAGACTAAGTTTTGGACAAAAACTTGGAAGTCTGGCAACTCCCCTTCTGGTACCTGCCATACAAATGTACCATCCTGCCTACCTTAGAAATCGTGTAATAACACCAATATACCCAACGACATCTTCCCCAAATTCCGTATTTACTAAAGGTATAACCGCACTATGTTTTGGACAAAAACTTGGAAGTCTGGTATCTGCCATACAAATGTACCATCCTGCCTACCTTAGAAATCGTGTAATAACACCAATATACCCAACGACATCTTGCCCAAATTTTGTATTTAGTGTACGTATAGTTAGATTAAATCTTGGACAAAAACTTGGAAGTCTGTCCACTCCCCTTCTGATACCTGCCATACAAATGTACCATCCTGCCTACCTTAGAAATCGTGTAATAACACCAATACACCCAACGCCATCTTGCCCAAATTTTGTATTTAGTATACGTATAGTTAGACTAAGTTTTGGACAAAAACTTGGAAGTCTGTCCACTCCCCTTCTGGTACCTGCCATAAACATGTACCATCCCGCCTACCTTAGAAATCGTGTAATAACACCAATATACCCAACGCGATCTTGCCCAAATTTTGTAGTTAGTAAACGTATAGTTAGACTAAGTTTTGGACAAAAACTTGGAAGTCTGGCAACTCCCCTTCTGGTACCTCCCATACAAATGTACCATCCCGCCCCCTATAAACCGTGTAATACTATCAACATGACTCACGCGATCTTCCCCAAATTCCGTATTTACTAAAGGTATAACCGCACTATGTTTTGGACAAAAACTTGGAAGTCTGGTATCTGCCATACAAATGTACCATCCTGCCTACCTTAGAAATCGTGTAATAACACCAATACACCCAACGCGATCTTGCCCAAATTTTGTATTTAGTAAACGTATAGTTAGACTAACTTTCGGACAAAATCTTGGAAGTCTGGCAACTCCCCTTCTGGTACCTGCCATACAAATATACCATCCCGCCTACCTTAGAAATCGTGTAATAACACCAATATACCCAACGCGATCTTGCCCAAATTTTGTATTTAGTATACGTATAGTTAGACTAAGTTTTGGACAAAAACTTGGAAGTCTGTCCACTCCCCTTCTGATACCTGCCATACAAATGTACCATCCCGCCTACCTTAGAAATCGTGTAATAACACCAATATACCTAACGACATCTTGCCCAAATTTTGTAGTTAGTAAACGTATAGTTAGACTAAATCTTGGACAAAAACTTGGAAGTCTGTCCACTCCCCTTCTGGTACCTGCCATACAAATGTACCATCCCGCCTACCTTAGAAATCGTGTAATAACACCAATACACCCAACGCCATCTTGCCCAAATTTTGTATTTAGTATACGTATAGTTAGACTAAATCTTGGACAAAAACTTGGAAGTCTGTCCACTCCCCTTCTGATACCTGCCATACAAATGTACCATCCTGCCTACCTTAGAAATCGTGTAATAGCACCAATATACCCAATGACATCTTGCCCAAATTTTGTATTTAGTATACGTATAGTTAGACTAAGTTTTGGACAAAAACTTGGAAGTCTGGCAACTCCCCTTCTGGTACCTGCCATACAAATATACCATCCCGCCTACCTTAGAAATCGTGTAATAACACCAATATACCTAACGACATCTTGCCCAAATTTTGTATTTAGTATACGTATAGTTAGACTAAGTTTTGGACAAAAACTTGGAAGTCTGGCAACTCCCCTTCTGGTACCTCCCATACAAATGTACCATCCCGCCTACCTTAGAAATCGTGTAATAACAAAAATACACCCAACGCCATCTTGCCCAAATTTTGTATTTAGTATACGTATAGGTAGACTAAATCTTGGACAAAAACTTGGAAGTCTGTCCACTCCCCTTCTGGTACCTGCCATACAAATGTACCATCCTGTCTACCTTAGAAATCGTGTAATAACACCAATACACCCAACGACATCTTGCCCAAATTTTGTATTTAGTATACGTATAGTTAGACTAAATCTTGGACAAAAACTTGGAAGTCTGTCCACTCCCCTTCTGATACCTGCCATACAAATGTACCATCCTGCCTACCTTAGAAATCGTGTAATAACACCAATATACCCAACGACATCTTGCCCAAATTTTGTATGTAGTATACGTATAGTTAGACTAAATCTTGGACAAAAACTTGGAAGTCTGTCCACTCCCCTTCTGATACCTGCCATAAACATGTACCATCCTGCCTACCTCAGAAATCGTGTAATAACACCAATACACCCAACGCCATCTTGCCCAAATTTTGTATTTAGTATACGTATAGTTAGACTAAATCTTGGACAAAAACTTGGAAGTCTGGCAACTCCCCTTCTGGTACCTCCCATACAAATGTACCATCCCGCCCCCTATAAACCGTGTAATACTATCAATATGACTCACGCGATCTTCCCCAAATTCCGTATTTACTAAATGTATAACCGCACTATGTTTTGGACAAAAACTTGGAAGTCTGGTATCTGCCATACAAATGTACCATCCTGCCTACCTTAGAAATCGTGTAATAACACCAATATACCCAACGACATCTTGCCCAAATTTTGTATTTAGTATACGTATAGTTAGACTAAATCTTGGACAAAAACTTGGAAGTCTGTCCACTCCCCTTCTGATACCTGCCATAAACATGTACCATCCCGCCTACCTTAGAAATCGTGTAATAACACCAATATACCCAACGCGATCTTGCCCAAATTTTGTAGTTAGTAAACGTATAGTTAGACTAAGTTTTGGACAAAAACTTGGAAGTCTGGCAACTCCCCTTCTGGTACCTCCCATACAAATGTACCATCCCGCCCCCTATAAACCATGTAATACTATCAACATGACTCACGCGATCTTCCCCAAATTCCGTATTTACTAAATGTATAACCGCACTATGTTTTGGACAAAAACTTGGAAGTCTGGTATCTGCCATACAAATGTACCATCCTGCCTACCTTAGAAATCGTGTAATAACACCAATACACCCAACGCCATCTTGCCCAAATTTTGTATTTAGTATACGTATAGTTAGACTAAATCTTGGACAAAAACTTGGAAGTCTGTCCACTCCCCTTCTGGTACCTGCCATAAACATGTACCATCCTGCCTACCTCAGAAATCGTGTAATAACACCAATACACCCAACGCCATCTTGCCCAAATTTTGTATTTAGTATACGTATAGTTAGACTAAATCTTGGACAAAAACTTGGAAGTCTGGCAACTCCCCTTCTGGTACCTCCCATACAAATGTACCATCCCGCCCCCTATAAACCGTGTAATACTATCAACATGACTCACGCGATCTTCCCCAAATTCCGTATTTACTAAATGTATAACCGCACTATGTTTTGGACAAAAACTTGGAAGTCTGGTATCTGCCATACAAATGTACCATCCTGCCTACCTTAGAAATCGTGTAATACACCAATACACCCAACGACATCTTGTCCAAATTTTGTAGTTAGTAAACGTATAGTTAGACTAAGTTTTGGACAAAAACTTGGAAGTCTGGCAACTCCCCTTCTGGTACCTGCCATACAAATATACCATCCCGCCTACCTTAGAAATCGTGTAATAACACCAATATACCCAACGACATCTTGCCCAAATTTTGTATTTAGTATACTTATAGTAAGACTAAATCTTGGACAAAAACTTCGAAGTCTGTCCACTCCCCTTCTGGTACCTGCCATACAAATGTACCATCCTGCCTACCTTAGAAATCGTGTAATAACACCAATATACCCAACGCGATCTTTCCCAAATTTTGTAGTTAGTAAACGTATAGTTAGACTAAATATTGGACAAAAACTTGGAAGTCTGGCAACTCCCCTTCTGGTACCTGCCATACAAATGTACCATCCCGCCTACCTTAGAAATCGTGTAATAACACCAATACACCCAACGCCATCTTGCCCAAATTTTGTATTTAGTATACGTATAGTTAGACTAAGTTTTGGACAAAAACTTGGAAGTCTGGCAACTCCCCTTCTGGTACCTCCCATACAAATGTACCATCCCGCCTACCTGAGAAATCGTGTAATAACACCAATATACAGAATGACATCTTGCCCAAATTTTGTATTTAGTATACGTATAGTTAGACTAAGTTTTGGACAAAAACTTGGAAGTCTGGCAACTCCCCTTCTGGTACCTCCCATACAAATGTACCATCCCGCCTACCTTAGAAATCGTGTAATAACAAAAATACACCCAACGCCATCTTGCCCAAATTTTGTATTTAGTATACGTATAGTTAGACTAACTTTCGGACAAAATCTTGGAAGTCTGGCAACTCCCCTTCTGGTACCTGCCATACAAATATACCATCCCGCCTACCTTAGAAATCGTGTAATAACACCAATATACCCAACGCGATCTTGCCCAAATTTTGTATTTAGTATACGTATAGTTAGACTAAATCTTGGACAAAAACTTGGAAGTCTGTCCACTCCCCTTCTGATACCTGCCATACCTTAGAAATCGTGTAATAACACCAATACACCCAACGCCATCTTGCCCAAATTTTGTATTTAGTATACGTATAGTTAGACTAAATCTTGGACAAAAACTTGGAAGTCTGTCCACTCCCCTTCTGGTACCTCCCATACAAATGTACCATCCCGCCCCCTATAAACCGTGTAATACTATCAACATGACTCACGCGATCTTCCCCAAATTCCGTATTTACTAAAGGTATAACCGCACTATGTTTTGGACAAAAACTTGGAAGTCTGGTATCTGCCATACAAATGTACCATCCTGCCTACCTTAGAAATCGTGTAATAACACCAATACACCCAACGCGATCTTGCCCAAATTTTGTATTTAGTAAACGTATAGTTAGACTAAGTTTTGGACAAAAACTTGGAAGTCTGTCCACTCCCCTTCTGATACCTGCCATACAAATGTACCATCCCGCCTACCTTAGAAATCGTGTAATAACACCAATATACCTAACGACATCTTGCCCAAATTTTGTAGTTAGTAAACGTATAGTTAGACTAAGTTTTGGACAAAAACTTGGAAGTCTGTCCAGTCCCCTTCTGGTACCTCCCATACAAATGTACCATCCCGCCTACCTTAGAAATCGTGTAATAACAAAAATACACCCAACGCCATCTTGCCCAAATTTTGTATTTAGTATACGTATAGTTAGACTAACTTTCGGACAAAATCTTGGAAGTCTGGCAACTCCCCTTCTGGTACCTGCCATACAAATATACCATCCCGCCTACCTTAGAAATCGTGTAATAACACCAATATACCCAACGCGATCTTGCCCAAATTTTGTATTTAGTATACGTATAGTTAGACTAAATCTTGGACAAAAACTTGGAAGTCTGTCCACTCCCCTTCTGATACCTGCCATACAAATGTACCATCCCGCCTACCTTAGAAATCGTGTATCGCCCAAATTTTGTATTTAGTATACGTATAGTTAGACTAAATCTTGGACAAAAACTTGGAAGTCTGTCCACTCCCCTTCTGGTACCTCCCATACAAATGTACCATCCCGCCCCCTATAAACCGTGTAATACTATCAACATGACTCACGCGATCTTCCCCAAATTCCGTATTTACTAAAGGTATAACCGCACTATGTTTTGGACAAAAACTTGGAAGTCTGGTATCTGCCATACAAATGTACCATCCTGCCTACCTTAGAAATCGTGTAATAACACCAATACACCCAACGCGATCTTGCCCAAATTTTGTATTTAGTAAACGTATAGTTAGACTAAGTTTTGGACAAAAACTTGGAAGTCTGTCCACTCCCCTTCTGATACCTGCCATACAAATGTACCATCCCGCCTACCTTAGAAATCGTGTAATAACACCAATATACCTAACGACATCTTGCCCAAATTTTGTAGTTAGTAAACGTATAGTTAGACTAAGTTTTGGACAAAAACTTGGATGTCTGTCCACTCCCCTTCTGATACCTGCCATACAAATGTACCATCCCGCCTACCTTAGAAATCGTGTAATAACACCAATATACCTACCGACATCTTGCCCAAATTTTGTAGTTAGTAAACGTATAGTTAGACTAAATCTTGGACAAAAACTTGGAAGTCTGTCCACTCCCCTTCTGTTACCTGCCATACAAATGTACCATCCCGAATACCTTAGAAATCGTGTAATAACACCAATACACCCAACGCCATCTTGCCCAAATTTTGTATTTAGTATACGTATAGTTAGACTAAATCTTGGACAAAAACTTGGAAGTCTGTCCACTCCCCTTCTGGTACCTCCCATACAAATGTACCATCCCGCCCCCTATAAACCGTGTAATACTATCAACATGACTCACGCGATCTTCCCCAAATTCCGTATTTACTAAAGGTATAACCGCACTATGTTTTGGACAAAAACTTGGAAGTCTGGTATCTGCCATACAAATGTACCATCCTGCCTACCTTAGAAATCGTGTAATAACACCAATACACCCAACGCGATCTTGCCCAAATTTTGTATTTAGTAAACGTATAGTTAGACTAAGTTTTGGACAAAAACTTGGAAGTCTGTCCACTCCCCTTCTGATACCTGCCATACAAATGTACCATCCCGCCTACCTTAGAAATCGTGTAATAACACCAATATACCTAACGACATCTTGCCCAAATTTTGTAGTTAGTAAACGTATAGTTAGACTAAGTTTTGGACAAAAACTTGGATGTCTGTCCACTCCCCTTCTGATACCTGCCATACAAATGTACCATCCCGCCTACCTTAGAAATCGTGTAATAACACCAATATACCTAACGACATCTTGCCCAAATTTTGTAGTTAGTAAACGTATAGTTAGACTAAATCTTGGACAAAAACTTGGAAGTCTGTCCACTCCCCTTCTGTTACCTGCCATACAAATGTACCATCCCGAATACCTTAGAAATCGTGTAATAACACCAATATACCTAACGACATCTTGCCCAAATTTTGTAGTTAGTAAACGTATAGTTAGACTAAGTTTTGGAGAAAAACTTGGAAGTCTGTCCACTCCCCTTCTGGTACCTCCCATACAAATGTACCATCCCGCCTACCTTAGAAATCGTGTAATAACAAAAATACACCCAACGCCATCTTGCCCAAATTTTGTATTTAGTATACGTATAGTTAGACTAACTTTCGGACAAAATCTTGGAAGTCTGGCAACTCCCCTTCTGGTACCTGCCATACAAATATACCATCCCGCCTACCTTAGAAATCGTGTAATAACACCAATATACCCAACGCGATCTTGCCCAAATTTTGTATTTAGTATACGTATAGTTAGACTAAATCTTGGACAAAAACTTGGAAGTCTGTCCACTCCCCTTCTGATACCTGCCATACAAATGTACCATCCCGCCTACCTTAGAAATCGTGTATCGCCCAAATTTTGTATTTAGTATACGTATAGTTAGACTAAATCTTGGACAAAAACTTGGAAGTCTGTCCACTCCCCTTCTGGTACCTCCCATACAAATGTACCATCCCGCCCCCTATAAACCGTGTAATACTATCAACATGACTCACGCGATCTTCCCCAAATTCCGTATTTACTAAAGGTATAACCGCACTATGTTTTGGACAAAAACTTGGAAGTCTGGTATCTGCCATACAAATGTACCATCCTGCCTACCTTAGAAATCGTGTAATAACACCAATACACCCAACGCGATCTTGCCCAAATTTTGTATTTAGTAAACGTATAGTTAGACTAAGTTTTGGACAAAAACTTGGAAGTCTGTCCACTCCCCTTCTGATACCTGCCATACAAATGTACCATCCCGCCTACCTTAGAAATCGTGTAATAACACCAATATACCTAACGACATCTTGCCCAAATTTTGTAGTTAGTAAACGTATAGTTAGACTAAGTTTTGGACAAAAACTTGGAAGTCTGTCCACTCCCCTTCTGATACCTGCCATACAAATGTACCATCCCGCCTACCTTAGAAATCGTGTAATAACACCAATATACCTACCGACATCTTGCCCAAATTTTGTAGTTAGTAAACGTATAGTTAGACTAAATCTTGGACAAAAACTTGGAAGTCTGTCCACTCCCCTTCTGGTACCTGCCATACAAATGTACCATCCCGCCTACCTTAGAAATCGTGTAATAACACCAATACACCCAACGCCATCTTGCCCAAATTTTGTATTTAGTATACGTATAGTTAGACTAAATCTTGGACAAAAACTTGGAAGTCTGTCCACTCCCCTTCAGATACCTGCCATACAAATGTACCATCCTGCCTACCTTAGAAATCGTGTAATAGCACCAATATACCCAATGACATCTTGCCCAAATTTTGTATTTAGTATACGTATAGTTAGACTAAGTTTTGGACAAAAACTTGGAAGTCTGGCAACTCCCCTTCTGGTACCTCCCATACAAATGTACCATCCCGCCTACCTTAGAAATCGTGTAATAACACCAATACACCCAACGCCATCTTGCCCAAATTTTGTATTTAGTATACGTATAGTTAGACTAAATCTTGGACAAAAACTTGGAAGTCTGTCCACTCCCCTTCTGATACCTGCCATACAAATGTACCATCCCGCCTACCTTAGAAATCGTGTAATAACACCAATATACCTAACGACATCTTGCCCAAATTTTGTAGTTAGTAAACGTATAGTTAGACTAAATCTTGGACAAAAACTTGGAAGTCTGTCCACTCCCCTTCTGGTACCTGCCATACAAATATACCATCCCGCCTACCTTAGAAATCGTGTAATAACACCAATATACCCAACGCGATCTTGCCCAAATTTTGTATTTAGTATACGCATAGTTAGACTAAGTTTTGGACAAAAACTTGGAAGTCTGTCCACTCCCCTTCTGATACCTGCCATACAAATGTACCATCCCGCCTACCTTAGAAATCGTGTAATAACACCAATACACCCAACGCCATCTTGCCCAAATTTTGTATTTAGTATACGTATAGCTAGACTAAATCTTGGACAAAAACTTGGAAGTCTGTCCACTCCCCTTCTGGTACCTCCCATACAAATGTACCATCCCGCCCCCTATAAACCGTGTAATACTATCAACATGACTCACGCGATCTTCCCCAAATTCCGTATTTACTAAAGGTATAACCGCACTATGTTTTGGACAAAAACTTGGAAGTCTGGTATCTGCCATACAAATGTACCATCCTGCCTACCTTAGAAATCGTGTAATAACACCAATACACCCAACGCGATCTTGCCCAAATTTTGTATTTAGTAAACGTATAGTTAGACTAAGTTTTGGACAAAAACTTGGAAGTCTGTCCACTCCCCTTCTGATACCTGCCATACAAATGTACCATCCCGCCTACCTTAGAAATCGTGTAATAACACCAATATACCTAACGACATCTTGCCCAAATTTTGTAGTTAGTAAACGTATAGTTAGACTAAGATTTGGACAAAAACTTGGAAGTCTGTCCACTCCCCTTCTGATACCTGCCATACAAATGTACCATCCCGCCTACCTTAGAAATCGTGTAATAACACCAATATACCTAACGACATCTTGCCCAAATTTTGTAGTTAGTAAACGTATAGTTAGACTAAATCTTGGACAAAAACTTGGAAGTCTGTCCACTCCCCTTCTGATACCTGCCATACAAATGTACCATCCTGCCTACCTTAGAAATCGTGTAATAGCACCAATATACCCAATGACATCTTGCCCAAATTTTGTATTTAGTATACGTATAGTTAGACTAAGTTTTGGACAAAAACTTGGAAGTCTGGCAACTCCCCTTCTGGTACCTCCCATACAAATGTACCATCCCGCCTACCTTAGAAATCGTGTAATAACAAAAATACACCCAACGCCATCTTGCCCAAATTTTGTATTTAGTATACGTATAGTTAGACTAAATCTTGGACAAAAACTTGGAAGTCTGTCCACTCCCCTTCTGGTACCTGCCATACAAATGTACCATCCTGTCTACCTTAGAAATCGTGTAATAACACCAATATACCCAACGACATCTTGCCCAAATTTTGTATTTAGTATACGTATAGTTAGACTAAATCTTGGACAAAAACTTGGAAGTCTGTCCACTCCCCTTCTGATACCTGCCATACAAATGTACCATCCTGCCTACCTTAGAAATCGTGTAATAACACCAATATACCCAACGACATCTTGCCCAAATTTTGTATGTAGTATACGTATAGTTAGACTAAATCTTGGACAAAAACTTGGAAGTCTGTCCATTCCCCTTCTGATACCTGCCATACAAATGTACCATCCTGCCTACCTTAGAAATCGTGTAATAACACCAATATACCCAATGACATCTTGCCCAAATTTTGTATTTAGTATACGTATAGTTAGACTAAGTTTTGGACAAAAACTTGGAAGTCTGGCAACTCCCCCTCTGGTACCTCCCATACAAATGTACCATCCCGCCTACCTTAGAAATCGTGTAATAACACCAATATACCCAACGCGAACTTGCCCAAATTTTGTATGTAGTATACGTATAGTTAGACTAAATCTTGGACAAAAACTTGGAAGTCTGTCCACTCCCCTTCTGATACCTGCCATACAAATGTACCATCCTGCCTACCTTAGAAATCGTGTAATAACACCAATATACCCAATGACATCTTGCCCAAATTTTGTATTTAGTATACGTATAGTTAGACTAAGTTTTGGACAAAAACTTGGAAGTCTGGCAACTCCCCTTCTGGTACCTCCCATACAAATGGTATAAACCGTGTAATACTATCAACATGACTCACGCGATCTTCCCCAAATTCCGTATTTACTAAATGTATAACCGCACTATGTTTTGGACAAAAACTTGGAAGTCTGGTATCTGCCATACAAATGTACCATCCTGCCTACCTTAGAAATCGTGTAACAACACCAATACACCCAACGACATCTTGTCCAAATTTTGTATTTAGTAGACGTATAGTTAGACTAACTTTCGGACAAAAACTTGGAAGACTGGCAACTCCCCTTCTGGTACCTGCCATACAAATATACCATCCCGCCTACCTTAGAAATCGTGTAATAACACCAATATACCCAACGCGATCTTGCCCAAATTTTGTATTTAGTATACGTATAGTTAGACTAAATCTTGAACAAAAACTTGGAAGTCTGTCCACTCCCCTTCTGGTACCTGCCATACAAATGTACCATCCTGCCTACCTTAGAAATCGTGTAATAACACCAATATACCCAACGCGATCTTGCCCAAATTTTGTAGTTAGTAAACGTATAGGTAGACTAAGTTTTGGACAAAAACTTGGAAGTCTGGCAACTCCCCTTCTGGTACCTGCCATACAAATATACCATCCCGCCTACCTTAGAAATCGTGTAATAACACCAATATACCCAACGACATCTTGCCCAAATTTTGTATTTAGTATACTTATAGTAAGACTAAATCTTGGACAAAAACTTCGAAGTCTGTCCACTCCCCTTCTGGTACCTGCCATACAAATGTACCATCCTGCCTACCTTAGAAATCGTGTAATAACACCAATATACCCCACGCGATCCTTCCCAAATTTTGTAGTTAGTAAACGTATAGTTAGACTAAATCTTGGACAAAAACTTGGAAGTCTGTCCACTCCCCTTCTGGTACCTGCCATACAAATGTACCATCCCGCCTACCTTAGAAATCGTGTAATAACACCAATACACCCAACGCCATCTTGCCCAAATTTTGTATTTAGTATACGTATAGTTAGACTAAGTTTTGGACAAAAACTTGGAAGTCTGGCAACTCCCCTTCTGGTACCTCCCATACAAATGTACCATCCTGCCTACCTTAGAAATCGTGTAATAACACCAATATACCCAACGCGATCTTTCCCAAATTTTGTAGTTAGTAAACGTATAGTTAGACTAAGTTTTGGACAAAAACTTGGAAGTCTGGCAACTCCCCTTCTGGTACCTCCCATACAAATGTACCATCCCGCCTACCTTAGAAATCGTGTAAGAACAAAAATACACCCAACGCCATCTTGCCCAAATTTTGTATTTAGTATACGTATAGTTAGACTAAATCTTGGACAAAAATTTTGGAAGTCTGTCCACTCCCCTTCTGGTACCTGCCATACAAATGTACCATCCCGCCTACCTTAGAAATCGTGTAATAACACCAATATACCCAACGCGATCTTTCCCAAATTTTGTAGTTAGTAAACGTATAGTTAGACTAAGTTTTATACAAAAACTTGGAAGTCTGGCAACTCCCCTTCTGGTACCTCCCATACAAATGTACCATCCCGCCTACCTTAGAAATCGTGTAATAACAAAAATACACCCAACGCCATTTTGCCCAAATTTTGTATTTAGTATACGTATAGTTAGACTAAATCTTGGACAAAAACTTGGAAGTATGTCCACTCCCCTTCTGGTACCTGCCATAAACATGTACCATCCCGCCTACCTTAGAAATCGTGTAATAACACCAATATACCCAACGCGATCTTGCCCAAATTTTGTAGTTAGTAAACGTATAGTTAGACTAAGTTTTGGACCAAAACTTGGAAGTCTGGCAACTCCCCTTCTGGTACCTCCCATACAAATGTACCATCCCGCCCCCTATAAACCGTGTAATACTATCAACATGACTCACGCGATCTTCCCCAAATTCCGTATTTACTAAAGGTATAACCGCACTATGTTTTGGACAAAAACTTGGAAGTCTGGTATCTGCCATACAAATGTACCATCCTGCCTACCTTAGAAATCGTGTAATAACACCAATACACCCAACGACATCTTGCCCAAATTTTGTAGTTAGTAAACGTATAGTTAGACTAAGTTTTGGACAAAAACTTGGAAGTCTGGCAACTCCCCTTCTGGTACCTGCCATACAAATATACCATCTCGCCTACCTTAGAAATCGTGTAATAACACCAATATACCCAACGACATCTTGCCCAAATTTTGTATTTAGTATACTTATAGTAAGACTAAATCTTGGACAAAAACTTGGAAGTCTGTCCACTCCCCTTCTGGTACCTGCCATACAAATGTACCATCCTGTCTACCTTAGAAATCGTGTAATAACACCAATATACCCAACGACATCTTGCCCAAATTTTGTATTTAGTATACGTATAGTTAGACTAAATCTTGAACAAAAATTTGGAAGTCTGTCCACTCCCCTTCTGGTACCTGCCATACAAATGTACCATCCCGCCTACCGTAGAAAGCGTGTAATAACACCAATATACCCAACGACATCTTGTCCAAATTTTGTATTTAGTATACGTATAGTTAGACTAAATCTTGAACAAAAACTTGGAAGTCTGTCCACTCCCCTTCTGGTACCTGCCATATAAATGTACCATTCTGCCTACCTGAGAAATGGTGTAATAACACCAATATACCCAACGCGATCTTGCCCAAATTTTGTAGTTAGTAAACGTATAGTTAGACTAAGTTTTGAAAAAAAAACTTGGCAGTCTGTCCACTCCACACTGGTCTATAATCAATTTTTTTTGGCATAAATTCGAATAATGCCGATAGAGACTTGCAATCTTACCTGTTTGTAAGGTATTCCAATAATATGAAATTTACGAGTTTTTGAGGTGATCGGGCCACGCCCACTCCCGCCCCCAGATGAACTACAAATCTTAGTACGATTAATTTCACAAATTTTCGTATGACCTTTATTGTATGGGAACACTTTCCACAAAATGTTGATAGATATTTATTTGTGTATTCAAAATAATGTGAGGAAGTTTCATTAGATAACATAGTGTGACTTATTTGCAATAGATGGCGCTTTTCAGGCCATAGACCGCTTTGGGCCAAAATCGGCGGTCAGAAATTGAGCTAAAATAAAAATTTAAATTTTATGAGTTTGCTGGAATTTGCTGGGGAGATCTAAGTTTCCACAAATAATAAACACATTGACGAATACTTTAACGTTTAAACTTCCGTGCAAGTTCATGCCCAGACCCAACTTTCCAACTACCAAACATATAGGTTATGTTGAATAATAAAAACATAATAACATAACACTCAAGAATAACGACAAGGACACAACAAAAATTAAATTTTAAATAATGTATGTAAACTACTTACCTTGATCTTCAATTTCCATTGCACAACTTTTGTATACTTTCCTTTTTAAATTTTTACTGTTAATATAATTGTTACACTGTTTTGACTTCGAAGTAATAACACGTGCTAAAACATTCAACTTGCAATGCTTGCCAAACTTGCAGTGTTGCCAATAACTTTTTTTTATTTATTATCGATGATTGCTTGGAATGTTGCCATTGAGAAAATATGTAAACTTTTTACAATTTCTTAATTTTTTGGTTTCGAATTTATGCCAAAAAAAATTGATTTGGGACCACAGTGCACTCCCCTTCTGGTACCTGCCATATAAATGTACCATCCTGCCTACCTTAGAAATCGTGTAATAACACCAATATACCCAACGCGATCTTGCCCAAATTTTGTAGTTAGTAAACGTATAGTTAGACTAAATCTTGGACAAAATGTTGGAAGTCTGTCCACTCCCCTTCTGGTACCTGCCATACACATGTACCATCCTGCCTACCTGAGAAATCGTGTAATAACACCAATATACCCAACGCGATCTTGCCCAAATTTTGTAGTTAGTAAACGTATAGTTAGACTAAATCTTGGACAAAAAGTTGGAAGTCTGTCCACTCCCCTTCTGGTACCTGCCATACACATGTACCAGCCTGCCTACCTGAGAAATCGTGTAATAACACCAATATACCCAACGCGATCTTGCCCAAATTTTGTAGTTAGTAAACGTATAGTTAGACTAAATCTTGGACAAAAAGTTGGAAGTCTGTCCACTCCCCTTCTGGTACCTGCCATACACATGTACCACCCTGCCTACCTGAGAAATCGTGTAATAACACCAATATACCCAACGCGATCTTGCCAAAATTTTGTAGTTAGTAAACGTATAGTTAGACTAAATCTTGGACAAAAAGTTGGAAGTCTGTCCACTCCCCTTCTGGTACCTGCCATACACATGTACCATCCTGCCTACCTGAGAAATCGTGTAATAACACCAATATACCCAACGCGATCTTGCCCAAATTTTGTAGTTAGTAAACGTATAGTTAGACTAAGTTTTGGAAAAAAAACTTGGAAGTCTGGCAACTCCCCTTCTGGTACCTGCCATACAAATGTACCATCCCGCCCCCTATAAACCGTGTAATACTATCAACATGGCTCACGCGATCTTCCCCAAATTCCGTATTTTGTAAAGGTATAACTGCACTATATTTTGGACAAAAACTTGACAGTCTGTCCACTCCCCTTCTGGTACTTGGAAGTCTGGCAACTCCCCTTCTGGTACCTGCCATACAAATGTACCATCCCGCCCCCTATAAACCGTGTAATACTATCAACATGAATCTTCCCCAAATTCCGTATTTACTAAAGGTATAACCGCACTATGTTTTGGACAAAAACTTGGAAGTCTGGCAACTCCCCTTCTGGTACCTCCCATACAAATGTACCATCCTGCCTACCTTAGAAATCGTGTAATAACACCAATATACCCAACGCGATCTTTCCCAAATTTTGTAGTTAGTAAACGTATAGTTAGACTAAGTTTTGGACAAAAACTTGGAAGTCTGGCAACTCCCTTTCTGGTACCTCCCATACAAATGTACCATCCCGCCTACCTTAGAAATCGTGTAATAACAAAAATACACCCAACGCCATCTTGCCCAAATTTTGTATTTAGTATACGTATAGTTAGACTAAATCTTGGACAAAAACTTGGAAGTCTGTCCACTCCCCTTCTGGTACCTGGCATACAAATGTACCATCCCGCCTACCTTAGAAATCGTGTAATAACACCAATATACCCACCGCGATCTTTCCCAAATTTTGTAGTTAGTAAACGTATTGTTAGACTAAGTTTTGGACAAAAACTTGGAAGTCTGGCAACTCCCCTTCTGGTACCTCCCATACAAATGTACCATCCCGCCTACCTTAGAAATCGTGTAATAACAAAAATACACCCAACGCCATTTTGCCCAAATTTTGTATTTAGTATACGTATAGTTAGACTAAATCTTGGACAAAAACTTGGAAGTATGTCCACTCCCCTTCTGGTACCTGCCATAAACATGTACCATCCCGCCTACCTTAGAAATCGTGTAATAACACCAATATACCCAACGCGATCTTGCCCAAATTTTGTAGTTAGTAAACGTATAGTTAGACTAAGTTTTGGACCAAAACTTGGAAGTCTGGCAACTCCCCTTCTGGTACCTCCCATACAAATGTACCATCCCGCCCCCTATAAACCGTGTAATACTATCAACATGACTCACGCGATCTTCCCCAAATTCCGTATTTACTAAAGGTATAACCGCACTATGTTTTGGACAAAAACTTGGAAGTCTGGTATCTGCCATACAAATGTACCATCCTGCCTACCTTAGAAATCGTATAATAACACCAATACACCCAACGACATCTTGCCCAAATTTTGTAGTTAGTAAACGTATAGTTAGACTAAGTTTTGGACAAAAACTTGGAAGTCTGGCAACTCCCCTTCTGGTACCTGCCATACAAATATACCATCTCGCCTACCTTAGAAATCGTGTAATAACACCAATATACCCAACGACATCTTGCCCAAATTTTGTATTTAGTATACTTATAGTAAGACTAAATCTTGGACAAAAACTTGGAAGTCTGTCCACTCCCCTTCTGGTACCTGCCATACAAATGTACCATCCCGCCTACCGTAGAAAGCGTGTAATAACACCAATATACCCAACGACATCTTGTCCAAATTTTGTATTTAGTATACGTATAGTTAGACTAAATCTTGAACAAAAACTTGGAAGTCTGTCCACTCCCCTTCTGGTACCTGCCATATAAATGTACCATTCTGCCTACCTGAGAAATCGTGTAATAACACCAATATACCCAACGCGATCTTGCCCAAATTTTGTAGTTAGTAAACGTATAGTTAGACTAAGTTTTGAAAAAAAAACTTGGAAGTCTGTCCACTCCCCTTCTGGTACCTGCCATATAAATGTACCATCCTGCCTACCTTAGAAATCGTGTAATAACACCAATATACCCAACGCGATCTTGCCCAAATTTTGTAGTTAGTAAACGTATAGTTAGACTAAATCTTGGACAAAATGTTGGAAGTCTGTCCACTCCCCTTCTGGTACCTGCCATACACATGTACCATCCTGCCTACCTGAGAAATCGTGTAATAACACCAATATACCCAACGCGATCTTGCCCAAATTTTGTAGTTAGTAAACGTATAGTTAGACTAAATCTTGGACAAAAAGTTGGAAGTCTGTCCACTCCCCTTCTGGTACCTGCCATACACATGTACCACCCTGCCTACCTGAGAAATCGTGTAATAACACCAATATACCCAACGCGATCTTGCCCAAATTTTGTAGTTAGTAAACGTATAGTTAGACTAAATCTTGGACAAAAAGTTGGAAGTCTGTCCACTCCCCTTCTGGTACCTGCCATACACATGTACCACCCTGCCTACCTGAGAAATCGTGTAATAACACCAATATACCCAACGCGATCTTGCCAAAATTTTGTAGTTAGTAAACGTATAGTCAGACTAAATCTTGGACAAAAAGTTGGAAGTCTGTCCACTCCCCTTCTGGTACCTGCCATACACATGTACCATCCTGCCTACCTAAGAAATCGTGTAATAACACCAATATACCCAACGCGATCTTGCCCAAATTTTGTAGTTAGTAAACGTATAGTTAGACTAAGTTTTGGAAAAAAACTTGGAAGTCTGGCAACTCCCCTTCTGGTACCTGCCATACAAATGTACCATCCCGCCCCCTATAAACCGTGTAATACTATCAACATGGCTCACGCGATCTTCCCCAAATTCCGTATTTTGTAAAGGTATAACTGCACTATATTTTGGACAAAAACTTGACAGTCTGTCCACTCCCCTTCTGGTACTTGGAAGTCTGGCAACTCCCCTTCTGGTACCTGCCATACAAATGTACCATCCCGCCCCCTATAAACCGTGTAATACTATCAACATGAATCTTCCCCAAATTCCGTATTTACTAAAGGTATAACCGCACTATGTTTTGGACAAAAACTTGGAAATCTGGCAACTCCCCTTCTGGTACCTGCCATACAAATGTACCATCCTGCCTACCTTAGAAATCGTGTAATAACACCAATATGCCCAACGACATCTTGCCCAAATTTTGTATTTAGTATATGTATAGTTAGACTAAATCTTGGACAAAAACTTGGAAGTCTGTCCACTCCCCTTCTGGTACCTCCCATACAAATGTACCATTGTACCCACTTTAGAAATCGTGTAATTATATAAACTCGCTCAACGAATCTTTCCGAAATTCTATATTTAGTAAAGCTTTAACTACATACAATTTTCTAGTAAAAACTCTGCCTTATATTCCGTCCATTTTGTAAAAACATGTAATACAATATTTATACCCTCACCCTACGGGTAGGAGGGTATATATCATTTGATACGGCTCAAAAGTGTAACACCTAAAAATATTCACATTAGAACCCAAGTCTCTTTGGACCAAATTCGATTCATGACTTTCTAAATCGTTTGAGCCATGTCCGTCTGTCCGTCCGTCTGTCTTGCTGGTACGCACGATAACTTTCGAAAGAGTTAAGCAATCATTCTGAAATTTGGCATGGCTTAATATTTTCCCAAAACTGCTTATGGGATTGCATATGGGCTATATGGCCACACCCATTCGGGTACCTCCCATACAAATCTGCTATTTCGCCCACTTTAGAAATCGTGTAATAATATCAATACGCCCTCTTCGATCTTGGCCAAATTCCGTATTTAGTAAAGGTATAACTGCACTATGTTTTGGACAAAAACTTGGCAGTCTGGCAACTCCCCTTCTGGTACCTCCCATACAAATGTACCATCCCGCCTACCTTAGAAATCGTGTAATAACACCAATATACCCAACGCGATCTTGTTCAAATTTTGTATTTAGTAAACGTATAGTTATACTAAGTTTTGGACAAAAACTTGGAAGTCTGGCAACTCCCCTTCTGGTACCTGCCATACAAATGTACCATCCCGCCAACCTTAGAAATCGTGTAATAACACCAATATACCCAACGACATCTTGCCCAAATTTTGTATTTAGTATACGTATAGTTAGACTAAATTTTGGACAAAAACTTGGAAGTCTGGCCATTCCCCTTCTGGTACCTGCCATACAAATGTACCATCCTGCCTACCTTAGAAATCGTGTAATAACACCAATATACCCAACGCGATCTTGCCCAAATTTTGTAGTTAGTAAACGTATAGTTAGACTAAGTTTTGGACAAAAACTTGGAAGTCTGGCAACTCCCCTTCTGGTACCTGCCATACAAATGTACCATCCCGCCCCCTATAAACCGTGTAATACTATCAACATGACTCACGCGATCTTCCCCAAATTCCGTATTTACTAAAGGTATAACCGCACTATGTTTTGGACAAAAACTTGGAAGTCTGTCCACTCCCCTTCTGGTACCTGCCATACAAATGTACCATCCTGCCTACCTTAGAAATCGTGTAATAACACCAATATGCCCAACGACATCTTGCCCAAATTTTGTATTTAGTATACGTATAGTTAGACTAAATCTTGGACAAAAACGTGGAAGTCTGTCCACTCCCCTTCTGGTACCTCCCATACAAATGTACCATTGTACCCACTTTAGAAATCGTGTAATTATATAAACTCGCTCAACGAATCTTTCCGAAATTCTATATTTAGTAAAGCTTTAACTACATACAATTTTCTAGTAAAAACTCTGCCTTATATTCCGTCCATTTTGTAAAAACATGTAATACAATATTTATACCCTCACCCTACGGGTAGGAGGGTATATATCATTTGATACGGCTCAAAAGTGTAACACCTAGAAATATTCACATTAGAACCCAAGTCTCTTTGGACCAAATTCGATTCATGACTTTCTAAATCATTTGAGCCATGTCCGTCTGTCCGTCCGTCTGTCCTGCTGGTACGCACGATAACTTTCGAAAGAGTTAAGCAATCACTCTGAAATTTGGCATGGCTTAATATTTTCCCAAAACTGCTTATGGGATTGCATATGGGCTATATGGCCACACCCATTCGGGTACCTCCCGTACAAATCTGCTATTTCGCCCACTTTAGAAATCGTGTAATAATATTAATACGCCCACTTCGATCTTGGCCAAACTCCGTATTTAGTAAAGTTATAACTGCACTATGTTTTGGACAAAAACTTGGCAGTCTGGCGACTCCCCTTCTGGTACCTCCCATACAAATGCACCATCCCGCCTACCTTAGAAATCGTGTAATAACACCAATATACCCAACGCGATCTTGCCAAAATTTTGTAGTTAGTAAACGTATAGTTAGACTAAATCTTGGACAAAAAGTTGGAAGTCTGTCCACTCCCCTTCTGGTACCTGCCATACACATGTACCATCCTGCCTACCTGAGAAATCGTGTAATAACACCAATATACCCAACGCGATCTTGCCCAAATTTTGTAGTTAGTAAACGTATAGTTAGACTAAGTTTTGGAAAAAAACTTGGAAGTCTGGCAACTCCCCTTCTGGTACCTGCCATACAAATGTACCATCCCGCCCCCTATAAACCGTGTAATACTATCAACATGACTCACGCGATCTTCCCCAAATTCCGTATTTACTAAAGGTATAACCGCACTATGTTTTGGACAAAAACTTGGAAGTCTGGTATCTGCCATACAAATGTACCATCCTGCCTACCTTAGAAATCGTATAATAACACCAATACACCCAACGACATCTTGCCCAAATTTTGTAGTTAGTAAACGTATAGTTAGACTAAGTTTTGGACAAAAACTTGGAAGTCTGGCAACTCCCCTTCTGGTACCTGCCATACAAATATACCATCTCGCCTACCTTAGAAATCGTGTAATAACACCAATATACCCAACGACATCTTGCCCAAATTTTGTATTTAGTATACTTATAGTAAGACTAAATCTTGGACAAAAACTTGGAAGTCTGTCCACTCCCCTTCTGGTACCTGCCATACAAATGTACCATCCCGCCTACCGTAGAAAGCGTGTAATAACACCAATATACCCAACGACATCTTGTCCAAATTTTGTATTTAGTATACGTATAGTTAGACTAAATCTTGAACAAAAACTTGGAAGTCTGTCCACTCCCCTTCTGGTACCTGCCATATAAATGTACCATTCTGCCTACCTGAGAAATCGTGTAATAACACCAATATACCCAACGCGATCTTGCCCAAATTTTGTAGTTAGTAAACGTATAGTTAGACTAAGTTTTGAAAAAAAAAACTTGGAAGTCTGTCCACTCCCCTTCTGGTACCTGCCATATAAATGTACCATCCTGCCTACCTTAGAAATCGTGTAATAACACCAATATACCCAACGCGATCTTGCCCAAATTTTGTAGTTAGTAAACGTATAGTTAGACTAAATCTTGGACAAAATGTTGGAAGTCTGTCCACTCCCCTTCTGGTACCTGCCATACACATGTACCATCCTGCCTACCTGAGAAATCGTGTAATAACACCAATATACCCAACGCGATCTTGCCCAAATTTTGTAGTTAGTAAACGTATAGTTAGACTAAATCTTGGACAAAAAGTTGGAAGTCTGTCCACTCCCCTTCTGGTACCTGCCATACACATGTACCACCCTGCCTACCTGAGAAATCGTGTAATAACACCAATATACCCAACGCGATCTTGCCCAAATTTTGTAGTTAGTAAACGTATAGTTAGACTAAATCTTGGACAAAAAGTTGGAAGTCTGTCCACTCCCCTTCTGGTACCTGCCATACACATGTACCACCCTGCCTACCTGAGAAATCGTGTAATAACACCAATATACCCAACGCGATCTTGCCAAAATTTTGTAGTTAGTAAACGTATAGTCAGACTAAATCTTGGACAAAAAGTTGGAAGTCTGTCCACTCCCCTTCTGGTACCTGCCATACACATGTACCATCCTGCCTACCTAAGAAATCGTGTAATAACACCAATATACCCAACGCGATCTTGCCCAAATTTTGTAGTTAGTAAATGTATAGTTAGACTAAGTTTTGGAAAAAAACTTGGAAGTCTGGCAACTCCCCTTCTGGTACCTGCCATACAAATGTACCATCCCGCCCCCTATAAACCGTGTAATACTATCAACATGGCTCACGCGATCTTCCCCAAATTCCGTATTTTGTAAAGGTATAACTGCACTATATTTTGGACAAAAACTTGACAGTCTGTCCACTCCCCTTCTGGTACTTGGAAGTCTGGCAACTCCCCTTCTGGTACCTGCCATACAAATGTACCATCCCGCCCCCTATAAACCGTGTAATACTATCAACATGAATCTTCCCCAAATTCCGTATTTACTAAAGGTATAACCGCACTATATTTTGGACAAAAACTTGACAGTCTGTCCACTCCCCTTCTGGTACTTGGAAGTCTGGCAACTCCCCTTCTGGTACCTGCCATACAAATGTACCATCCCGCCCCCTATAAACCGTGTAATACTATCAACATGGCTCACGCGATCTTCCCCAAATTCCGTATTTTGTAAAGGTATAACTGCACTATATTTTGGACAAAAACTTGACAGTCTGTCCACTCCCCTTCTGGTACTTGGAAGTCTGGCAACTCCCCTTCTGGTACCTGCCATACAAATGTACCATCCCGCCCCCTATAAACCGTGTAATACTATCAACATGAATCTTCCCCAAATTCCGTATTTACTAAAGGTATAACCGCACTATGTTTTGGACAAAAACTTGGAAATCTGGCAACTCCCCTTCTGGTACCTGCCATACAAATGTACCATCCCGCCTACCTTAGAAATCGTGTAATAACACCAATATGCCCAACGACATCTTGCCCAAATTTTGTATTTAGTATATGTATAGTTAGACTAAATCTTGGACAAAAACTTGGAAGTCTGTCCACTCCCCTTCTGGTACCTCCCATACAAATGTACCATTGTACCCACTTTAGAAATCGTGTAATTATATAAACTCGCTCAACGAATCTTTCCGAAATTCTATATTTAGTAAAGCTTTAACTACATACAATTTTCTAGTAAAAACTCTGCCTTATATTCCGTCCATTTTGTAAAAACATGTAATACAATATTTATACCCTCACCCTACGGGTAGGAGGGTATATATCATTTGATACGGCTCAAAAGTGTAACACCTAAAAATATTCACATTAGAACCCAAGTCTCTTTGGACCAAATTCGATTCATGACTTTCTAAATCGTTTGAGCCATGTCCGTCTGTCCGTCCGTCTGTCTTGCTGGTACGCACGATAACTTTCGAAAGAGTTAAGCAATCATTCTGAAATTTGGCATGGCTTAATATTTTCCCAAAACTGCTTATGGGATTGCATATGGGCTATATGGCCACACCCATTCGGGTACCTCCCATACAAATCTGCTATTTCGCCCACTTTAGAAATCGTGTAATAATATCAATACGCCCTCTTCGATCTTGGCCAAATTCCGTATTTAGTAAAGGTATAACTGCACTATGTTTGGACAAAAACTTGGCAGTCTGGCAACTCCCCTTCTGGTACCTCCCATACAAATGTACCATCCCGCCTACCTTAGAAATCGTGTAATAACACCAATATACCCAACGCGATCTTGTTCAAATTTTATATTTAGTAAACGTATAGTTATACTAAGTTTTGGACAAAAACTTGGAAGTCTGGCAACTCCCCTTCTGGTACCTGCCATACAAATGTACCATCCCGCCAACCTTAGAAATCGTGTAATAACACCAATATACCCAACGACATCTTGCCCAAATTTTGTATTTAGTATACGTATAGTTAGACAAAATTTTGGACAAAAACTTGGAAGTCTGGCCATTCCCCTTCTGGTACCTGCCATACAAATGTACCATCCTGCCTACCTTAGAAATCGTGTAATAACACCAATATACCCAACGCGATCTTGCCCAAATTTTGTAGTTAGTAAACGTATAGTTAGACTAAGTTTTGGACAAAAACTTGGAAGTCTGGCAACTCCCCTTCTGGTACCTGCCATACAAATGTACCATCCCGCCCCCTATAAACCGTGTAATACTATCAACATGACTCACGCGATCTTCCCCAAATTCCGTATTTACTAAAGGTATAACCGCACTATGTTTTGGACAAAAACTTGGAAGTCTGTCCACTCCCCTTCTGGTACCTGCCATACAAATGTACCATCCTGCCTACCTTAGAAATCGTGTAATAACACCAATATGCCCAACGACATCTTGCCCAAATTTTGTATTTAGTATACGTATAGTTAGACTAAATCTTGGACAAAAACGTGGAAGTCTGTCCACTCCCCTTCTGGTACCTCCCATACAAATGTACCATTGTACCCACTTTAGAAATCGTGTAATTATATAAACTCGCTCAACGAATCTTTCCGAAATTCTATATTTAGTAAAGCTTTAACTACATACAATTTTCTAGTAAAAACTCTGCCTTATATTCCGTCCATTTTGTAAAAACATGTAATACAATATTTATACCCTCACCCTACGGGTAGGAGGGTATATATCATTTGATACAATTTTCTAGTAAAAACTCTGCCTTATATTCCGTCCATTTTGTAAAAACATGTAATACAATATTTATACCCTCACCCTACGGGTAGGAGGGTATATATCATTTGATACGGCTCAAAAGTGTAACACCTAGAAATATTCACATTAGAACCCAAGTCTCTTTGGACCAAATTCGATTCATGACTTTCTAAATCATTTGAGCCATGTCCGTCTGTCCGTCCGTCTGTCCTGCTGGTACGCACGATAACTTTCGAAAGAGTTAAGCAATCACTCTGAAATTTGGCATGGCTTAATATTTTCCCAAAACTGCTTATGGGATTGCATATGGGCTATATGGCCACACCCATTCGGGTACCTCCCGTACAAATCTGCTATTTCGCCCACTTTAGAAATCGTGTAATAATATTAATACGCCCACTTCGATCTTGGCCAAACTCCGTATTTAGTAAAGTTATAACTGCACTATGTTTTGGACAAAAACTTGGCAGTCTGGCGACTCCCCTTCTGGTACCTCCCATACAAATGCACCATCCCGCCTACCTTAGAAATCGTGTAATAACACCAATATACCCAACGCGATCTTGTCCAAATTTTGTATTTAGTAAACGTATAGTTAGACTAAGTTTTGGACAAAAACTTGGAAGTCTGGCAACTCCCCTTCTGGTACCTGCCATACAAATTTACCATCCCGCCTACCTTAGAAATCGTGTAATAACACCAATATACCCAACGACATCTTGCCCAAATTTTGTATTTAGTATACGTATAGTTAGACTAAATCTTGGACAAAAACTTGGAAGTCTGTCCACTCCCCTTCTGGTACCTGCCATACAAATGTACCATCCCGCCTACCTTAGAAAGCGTGTAATAACACCAATATACCCAACGACATCTTGCCCAAATTTTGTATTTAGTATACGTATAGTTAGACTAAATCTTGGACAAAAACTTGGAAGTCTGTCTACACCCCTTCTGGTACCTGCCATACAAATGTACCATCCTGCCTACCTTAGAAATCGTGTAATAACACCAATATACCCAACGCGATCTTGCCCGAATTTTGTAGTTAGTAAACGTATAGTTAGACTAAATCTTGGACAAAAACTTGGAAGTCTGCCCACTCCCCTTCTGGTACCTGCCATACACATGTACCATCCTGCCTACCTGAGAAATCGTGTAATAACACCAATATACCCAACGCGATCTTGCCCAAATTTTGTAGTTAGTAAACGTATAGTTAGACTAAGTTTTGGACAAAAACTTGGAAGTCTGGCAACTCCCCTTCTGGTACCTGCCATACAAATGTACCATCCCGCTCCCTATAAACCGTGTAATACTATCAACATGACTCACGCGAACTTCCCCAAATTCCGTATTTAGTAAAGGTATAACTGCACTATGTTTTGGACAAAAACTTGGCATTCTGTCCACTCCCCTTCTGGTACTTGGAAGTCTGGCAACTCCCCTTCTGGTACCTGCCATACAAATGTACCATCCCGCCCCCTATAAACCGTGTAATACTATCAACATGAATCTTCCCCAAATTCCGTATTTACTAAAGGTATAACCGCACTATGTTTTGGACAAAAACTTGGAAATCTGTCCACTCCCCTTCTGGTACCTGCCATACAAATGTACCATCCTGCCTACCTTAGAAATCGTGTAATAACACCAATATGCCCAACGACATCTTGTCCAAATTTTGTATTTAGTAAACGTATAGTTAGACTAAGTTTTGGACAAAAACTTGGAAGTCTGGCAACTCCCCTTCTGGTACCTGCCATACAAATGTACCATCCCGCCTACCTTAGAAATCGTGTAATAACACCAATATACCCAACGACATCTTGCCCAAATTTTGTATTTAGTATACGTATAGTTAGACTAAATCTTGGACAAAAACTTGGAAGTCTGTCCACTCCCCTTCTGGTACCTGCCATACAAATGCACCATACCGCCTACCTTAGAAATCGTGTAATAACACCAATATACCCAACGCCATCTTGCCCAAATTTTGTATTTAGTATACGTATAGTTAGACTAAATCTTGGACAAAAACTTGGAAGTCTGTCCACTCCCCTTCTGGTACCTGCCATACAAATGTACCATCCCGCCTAATTAGAAACCGTGTAATAACACCAATATATCCAACGACATCTTGCCCAAATTTTGTATTTAGTATACGTATAGTTAGACTAAATCTTGGACAAAAACTTGGAAGTCTGTCCACTCCCCTTCTGGTACCTGCCATACAAATGTACCATCCTGCCTACCTTAGAAATCGTGTAATAACACCAATATACCCAACGCGATCTTGTCCAAATTTTGTATTTAGTAAACGTATAGTTAGACTAAGTTTTGCACAAAAACTTGGAAGTCTGTCCACTCCCCTTCTGGTACCTGCCATACAAATGTACCATCCTGCCTACCTTAGAAATCGTGTAATAACACCAATATACCCAACGCGATCTTGTCCAAATTTTGTATTTAGTATACGTATAGTTAGACTAAATCTTGGACAAAAACTTGGAAGTCTGTCCACTCCCCTTCTGGTACCTGCCATACAAATGTACCATCCCGCCTACCTTAGAAAGCGTGTAATAACACCAATATATCCAACGACATCTTGCCCAAATTTTGTATTTAGTATACGTATAGTTAGACTAAATCTTGGACAAAAACTTGGAAGTCTGTCCACTCCCCTTCTGGTACCTGCCATACAAATGTACCATCCCGCCTACCTTAGAAAGCGTGTAATAACACCAATATATCCAACGACATCTTGCCCAAATTTTGTATTTAGTATACGTATAGTTAGACTAAATCTTGGACAAAAACTTGGAAGTCTGTCCACTCCCCTTCTGGTACCTGCCATACAAATGTACCATCCTGCCTACCTTAGAAATCGTGTAATAACACCAATATACCCAACGCGATCTTGTCCAAATTTTGTATTTAGTAAACGTATAGTTAGACTAAGTTTTGGACAAAAACTTGGAAGTCTGGCAAGTCCCCTTCTGGTACCTGCCATACAAATGTACCATCCCGCTCCCTATAAACCGTGTAATACTATCAACATGACTCACGCGAACTTCCCCAAATTCCGTATTTAGTAAAGGTATAACTGCACTATGTTTTGGACACAAACTTGGCAGTCTGTCCACTCCCCTTCTGGTACTTGGAAGTCTGGCAACTCCCCTTCTGGTACCTGCCATACAAATGTACCATCCCGTCCCCTATAAACCGTGTAATACTATCAACATGAATCTTCCCCAAATTCGGTATTTACTAAAGGTATAACCGCACTACGTTTTGGACAAAAACTTGGAAGTCTGTCCACTCCCCTTCTGGTACCTGCCATACACATGTACCATCCTGCCTACCTTAGAAATCGTGTAATAACACCAATATGCCCAACGACATCTTGTCCAAATTTGTATTTAGTAAACGTATAGTTAGACTAAGTTTTGGACAAAAACTTGGAAGTCTGGCAACTCCCCTTCTGGTACCTGCCATACAAATGTACCATCCCGCCTACCTTAGAAATCGTGTAATAACACCAATATACCCAACGACATCTTGCCCAAATTTTGTATTTAGTATACGTATAGTTAGACTAAATCTTGGACAAAACCTTGGAAGTCTGTCCACTCCCCTTCTGGTACCTGCCATACAAATGTACCATCCCGCCTACCTTAGAAATCGTGTAATAACACCAATATACCCAACGCCATCTTGCCCAAACTTTGTAGTTAGTAAACGTATAGTTAGACTAAGTTTTGGACAAAAACTTGGCAGTCTGGCAACTCCCCTTCTGGTACCTCCCATACAAATGTACCATCCTGCCTACCTGAGAAATCGTGTAATAACACCAATATACCCAACGCCATCTTGCCCAAATTTTGTATTTAGTATACGTATAGTTAGACTAAATCTTGGACAAAAACTTGGAAGTCTGTAACATTCGTTATTTTGAGATTGCTATTATGACATTTCATCAGAGGTTACATCCAATGATGGTAGCCACGCTCACTTTTGACTTTCCAGTACTTTGGAATAGAGACTTGTATGTTTTTACTGAGGGTGAGGGTATATATCAGTCGGTTTACCCGACTGCAAGTTTTTTACTGGTTTTCTGTAACATTCGGTATTTTATGTTGCTATTATGACATTTCATCACATGTTACATCCAATGGTGGTAGCCACGCTCACTTTTGACTTTCCGATACTTTGGAATAGAGACTTGTATGTTTTTACTGAGGGTGAGGGTATATATAAGTTTACCCGACTGCAACTTTTTCACTGGTTTTATATGTCTTTTCTGGACCTAATGGTTGAGTGTATTTGTGATCTTCAATTCTTAATCTGACATTATATGAGACAATGGTTGTCAGGGCTTTGGTTCGAACTTGAGAAGTTGGTTTGGTTGTTATCGGTTCAATTGTCGTTGATTCTTGGTTTGATTTTTCCTGGTTTTGGACTTAAAGTTTATTGATTTTTGATCTATTACTTTCTAACCGCGAAGTATCAATCCAAACTATCCTTTGACTCATTTCTGTTTTCGGATGCAATACCATTTGGCTTATGTCAAAAGGTTGCCAGCAGTTGTGAGCTTCGTTACCACATCTTTTATTGTTGATGATTGGTCTATATCTTTTGATTTCATTATTTTATTTTTTTATATTCTACATATCCATACCGAGATACTTCTCTGAGTAGTAATAACGTATTTAGTTGTTTCGTGCATAGTTAAATTTCTGTTTTTTTTGGTTTAGTTTTTTTTCCTGAGAATTTGTCTACGTGATTTTGAGTGTAGGGTTAATTTTGTTCCTTGAAAGTACGTTACTAATTTTTCACATATAGACGTTAGATTTAGTATATTAACATTTATTTATTTTTTGTTTGTTTGGATTTGGTAAACTTTTTTTTATTTCCCCTCGAATTTCGTTCTCTTTGGGTTTTTTTCAAAATTCCACTAGGCCACAGTGGTGGAGGAAATCCATCTCACATGGAACAGGATGGTTATGTTTCAGGTAGCTCAGAAGATTTAGCAGCTGGAGGTGATGCAGGAACTCCGTTAAGTCGAGTTGTTAGGCCGAAGACTGGTCTGCAAGCACGTAGAGAGTATCCATGGACAGAAATAGAGTACGACAAATTGTGAATGATTCGTTAAGCGGATTTAGGGAAGAAATAGGAAATCTCATTGCTAACGGAATTTGAGATATGACATTAGCAAATGCAAGGAATAACAACCAGACAGAACCTATAGGTATAGCTCGGACTGAACAAGATGACCAGCGCAATAGAAATACTCCTCCCAGACAGAATGAACTAGGTGGATGTGAACCTCGCGAGATTGATGATTCAGATCGGACATTGGAAAGGATCTTGAATATAATTCGTAATTGGAGAGTTCGTTTTACGGGAGAAACATCAGACGTTACTGTCGAAGAATTTATCTATACGGTAAATACTCTGGCTGCTGCTAATTTGCAGGGAAACACAGATCTTCTTTGTAGACATGCACACTTACTCTTCGAAGGAAAGGCTTTGAAATGGTTTTGGCGATTTCATAGGAGTTGTGACGACTTGAACTGGAACGAGTTGTGCAATGCTTTGAAACATCAGTATAAGGACTATAATACGGACTCTGACATTAAAGACGAGATACGACGTAGGAAACAGAGACATAACAAGACCTTCGATGAATACTATGATGTGGTAATGGTACTGTGTGACAGACTGCGCAATGCGTTATCTGATTACGAACTTTGCTAGACGATTCAACGTAATCTAAGACCTGAAGTGCGACAGGGACTTCTACATCTTGAGATCACTCAAGTGTCGGAATTAAGACGTGCTGTTCGGAGACATGAGATGTTTATAAACGATATGCCTACATCAAGTGTAAATAGACGAGCATCTCGAAAAGGTCAAGTGTCCGAGGTAGTAGATTGCGTTGCTCGAACGGATGTTGTGGACAATTCAGAGCATGAGGACATAGAACTATGTTTGGTAGTTCGGACGAATAAATGCTGGAACTGTACCAAGGTTGGTCACAGTTTCATTAACTGTTAGAAGCCGCGGACTGTTTTTTGTTACGGATGCGGAGCGAAGAACATTTACAAACCACAATGCACTAAATATACTCAGGAGCAGGGAAACGTTCAAAGGAAAGCGGGCATCCAAAACAAAATTACGACACGTGGAGCCTATCAAATCTAGACAACCGGACTTGACAAAACAAAGTGATTGATAGTACTTGATAGTACAAATTTACGAGTAGCAACAGAAAAACCTAAAGTAACTATGATTAATTCTCTACAAAGACCCTACAATGTACGTTTATTGGAATACAACCGAATCAGAGACAGCATTTTTAACGAAGGTGTTGTTAACCAAAGGCCGAAAGGTTCATCTAGAATTATTCGCGAATTTTACAGAAGGAGGAAAAGCCTAGGAAAGTATATTTTATCATCATTGATGAGCAAAGAAAAAGCGGCGCGAATAATAGCGTACTAGGAGGTAGGTTGTGTACTGAGATTATAGAAGCTAATCAATATAAGCACGGAGTCGGAAATGTTAAAACAGCAGACGGACAACGTCAGCGAGTGATGGGAACCGTTGAGTTAGAAATCGGATATAACGGACAAATGAAGTCAAATGAGTTTTTGTTAATTCCATCGATTACACAGGATGTTATCTGTGGAATGGACTTTTGGAAACAATTCGGTATTGAAATTACTGCGGTAAACACGGTGTTTACGATTGTTTCAGAAGAAGATAAAGATCCAAACAAAATACCAATGACAGTGCCACAGAAAAAACAACTACAGAAAATTATTGACTAATTTCCAAATTCAAATCGTGATGGTTTGGGATGCACCACTTTAATAGAACACAATATATATACTGGAACTACAATTCCAATCAAACAAAGATATTATACCATATCCCCGGCGAGGGAAAAACTCTTATGTGACGAAATTGACAAAATGTTGAAGTTAGCTGTCATAGAGGAGTGCCAACATCACCTTGGTCATCTCCTGTGGTGTTGATAGTAAAACCGGGAAAAGTACGATTTTGTCTGGACAGTCGGAAAGTTAATTCCGTGATGACAAAGGACGCTTACCCTTTTCCTAACATAGAAGGACTAATTTCAAGCCTTCCAAATTTTGTATTTAGTATACGTATAGTTAGACTAAATCTTGGACAAAAACTTTTTTTTTTTTTTTTTTTTAAGGCCAACACTCAGGGGATGCCCCCTAGAAATGCAATGCATTATGTTAGCGGAAGGAAATTAGGGTATCGGAAGGAGGAAAGAGGGAGTAGTGTTTGTTGACATTTGTTTTGAATTTCTGAATGTCACAAATGGCAGGAAACACATTTGCTGGAAGATTATTCCACATACGAACGGTCCGACTAAAGAACGAATTTTCTCTATAGTGCGTCGTCCGGTCAACCGGCCATTTCACAATGAACGGATGAGAGACCCTGGATAGCCGTGTATTCCGACTAAATGTTCTAACGTCAGGGACCAGACGACGGATATCTTCTGAACAGATACCATTAAAATATCTATAGAATAGCGATACACAACCCACATTTCGGCGATGCTGTAGGGAGACAATAGAGCTGGATACCCTACCATCCCCTATCATCACCACCGCTCTCCTCTGTACACCGTCCTGAAGCGTCAAATATGTTAATGGAGCCCCTGCCAATATATGGGAGTTGTATTCCATTTTAGGCCGGATGTAAGTGGTGTAAATATTTACGAGATCAGATGGAGTGAAGTATTTCTTGCACCGCTTCAAAAAGCCTAAACACTTGAATGCTTCTTTCGACACTTCGAATATATGGCTAGCCCAGCGAGCATCACCCTGTATCTTCATGCCCAGAACATCAAGAGTGTCTGATTCGTCGATATCCACACCACCCATAGAAATTGACGACGATGCTGGATCTGGTGAACGTTTGTGTGACAACAAACAGCACTGGGTCTTTTGTGCATTAAAATCTACTCTATTCATTTGGCCCCACTCACAAATCGTCGCCAAATCGCGGTTAAGTGAGTCATTCATCATTCGCCTTTTGTCCTCGACCTCCAGAGGACCTGGCCGATGATCAAATGAGTATGAATGACATAGGTTACTGTCATCCGCAAAGGAGTAGATCGGGTTCACAGTCTGACCCAACAAGTCGTCAATGAAAATAAGAAATAGAGAGGGATAGAGGACAGAGCCTTGTGGAACTCCTGCGGTCAACCTATGCTCGTTGGATGAGACCCCATCTATAACAACTCGTATAGAGCGATCCCTGAGGAAACTCGATATGAATCGAGAGAAGATATTACCGACACCAAAAGCAATAAGTTTTGATATGAGTGCTCCGTGCCAGACCCTATCGAACGCCTTGGAAATATCCAGAGCCACGACCTTACTTTCACCAAGGGCGTGAATAGATCGACTCCATCGCTCCGAAAGGAACGCCATCAGGTCTCCAGTAGATCGATTTCTACGGAAGCCATACTGTCGATCATTTAGAAGGCCGTTAGACTCTAAATACTTAACAAGATGGTGGTTAACCATGCTCTCCATAACCTTCGAGAGCGCAGAACATATTGCAATTGGACGGTAATTCGCAGGATTAGTAGCCTCACCTTTCTTGGGGATCGGCTGAACATTGGCAACTTTCCAACGTGAAGGGTAAATACCAGCACGGTACGACATGTTGAACAGATTACGCAATGGACGAGCTAGCGTCGAAGAGCACTTACATAGGACAAGTGCTGAAATGCCATCCGGGCCCAGAGTTTTGTTTACATTGAGATCTGCAAGAACCCTTTTAACGCCACGTGTTCGAAAAAATATCTGAGGCATCGAAGTAGATACGTTTTCGATTACGGGGAGTGGTTGACTACTGTCTGGCAAAGATGAATTCTTTGCAAATATTTCAGCCAGAAGGTTAGCTTTGTCAACCGGGTCAGTGAATATCTGGTCATCGTTAACGAGAGTTGGGATAGAAGATGAAGAATTGTCCCTTACTCTTTTAACAAATGCCCAAAAGCTCTTACTACCCCTGGGAGAAGAAAGAACTTTAGCACGAAGGCGTTGTTCGTGGAGAAGTTTTTCGCGCCTAAGCACTCTGGCACAATTGGATCTTGCCTGCTTACGTAGCAGCTCAGTAGTGACGTTTTTATTTAAACGCCAATTTCTGAACGCTTCCTCTTTGGATCTGACAGCTTCTTTGCATGTCTGATTAAACCAACAATTCTTTGAAGGTTTATTCGAAGTAGTCTTCGATGGAATAAACGTGTTTATTCCATGAAGAATTATTTTCTCGACCATTTCAGCAGGAGCATCGACATTATTGTCTAGGAAACATAATTTCCAATTAAAATGCTGATAGAAATTGTTGAGCTCGGCCCAACGTGCCTTTTCGTATATGTACAATGTCCGCTTCGTGACTGGTTTAGAAGTGGATCGAAGATCGGAGAACGAAAAGGATGCTGAAATGGTGCAATGATCCGAGTTACCAAGAGGTGCAAGAATATTAACCTCGTACTTTTCAGGGTGTGAGGTTAAGAAAAGGTCAAGAATATTATGATATTGCCCTTCAACACGCGGAATGTGTGTTGGTTCATTCACTAGTTGCGTCAAGTTATTATGCGCGGCGAAAAGCTCAGCGTACTGTCCCTCCGAAGAAGTGTGGCTCGAATGGGAAAGCCAAGATTGATTATGGACATTGAAATCCCCAGCAACTACAATTTCACTGTCCGGACAATCTTCTAAAACTTTAGATATAGAATCGGAAAGGGCGTCGAAACCGTTTAGGGTAGCCTCCCTTTCCAAATTTGGGCTTCTGTAAAGAAACCCGAAGTGTAATGAGTGTGATCCAATCCTGAACTTAACCCAAAGAAAGTTAAATTCTGGATCTTGTGAGTCCAAATGTTGCTGGCTCTGGAACACCACACCATTACGTATGTATACCACAAGGCCTCTGTGGGAAGAGAAAGAGGAAAGAGTGTGATATCCAGGAATGTGAAAATTCCGTGGATTAGAACCCTCACACACCTGGGTCTCACATAGAGCGAGTACATCTGGCCTATGGAACTGAACGTGAGTGTATACCGCAAAGAAATTTGCCTTCAGCCCTCGTATGTTCGCAAAATGTGTTTTAAATGAACCTACCATTGTAACATACAGAAACACAAAACAAATAACTGTGCACCCTTCTGGAGGTGATGCAGGAACTCCGTTAAGTCGAGTTGTTAGGCCGAAGACTGGTCTGCAAGCACGTAGAGAGTACTCTATTTCTGTCCATGGATAGAAATAGAGTACGACAAATTGTGAATGATTCGTTAAGCGGATTTAGGGAAGAAATAGGAAATCTCATTGCTAACGGAATTTGAGATATGACATTAGCAAATGCAAGGAATAACAACCAGACAGAACCTATAGGTATAGCTCGGACTGAACAAGATGGCCAGGGCAATAGAAATACTCCTCCCAGACAGAATGAACTAGGTGGACGTGAACCTCGCGAGATTGATGATTCAGATCGGACATTGGAAAGGATCTTGAATATAATTCGTAATTGGAGAGTTCGTTTTACGGGAGAAACATCAGACGTTACTGTCGAAGAATTTATCTATAGGGTAAATACTCTGGCTGCTGCTAATTTGCAGGGAAACACAGATCTTCTTTGTAGACATGCACACTTACTCTTCGAAGGAAAGGCTTTGAAATGGTTTTGGTGATTTCATAGGAGTTGTGACGACTTGAACTGGAACGAGTTGTGCAATGCTTTGAAACATCAGTATAAGGACTATAATACGGACTCTGACATTAAAGACGAGATACGACGTAGGAAACAGAGACATAACAAGACCTTCGATGAATACTATGATGTGGTAATGGTACTGTGTGACAGACTGCGCAATGCGTTATCTGATTACGAACTTTGCTAAACGATTCAACGTAATCTAAGACCTGAAGTGCGACAGGGACTTCTACATCTTAAGATCACTCAAGTGTCGGAATTAAGACGTGCTGTTCGGAGACATGAGATGTTTATAAACGATATGCCTACATCAAGTGTAAATAGACGAGCATCTCGAAAAGGTCAAGTGTCCGAGGTAGTAGATTGCGTTGCTCGAACGGATGTTGTGGACAATTCAGAGCATGAGGACATAGAACTATGTTTGGTAGTTCGGACGAATAAATGCTGGAACTGTACCAAGGTTGGTCACAGTTTCATTAACTGTTAGAAGCCGCGGACTGTTTTTTGTTACGGATGCAGAGCGAAGAACATTTACAAACCACAATGCACTAAATATACTCAGGAGCAGGGAAACGCCTCGAGGGGTGTTCGTTCAAAGGAAAGCGGGCATCCAAAACAAAATTACGACACGTGGAGCCTATCAAATCTAGACAACCGGACTTGACAAAACAAAGTGATTGATAGTACAAATTTACGAGTAGTAACAGAAAAACCTAAAGTAACTATGATTAATTCTCTACAAAGACAAAGACGTTTATTGGAATACAACCGAATCAGAGACAGCATTTTTAACGAAGGTGTTGTTAACCAAAGGCCGAAACGTTAATCTAGAATTATTCGCGAATTTTACAGAGGGAGGAAAAGCCTAGGAAAGTATATTTTATCATCATTGATGAGCAAAGAAAAAGACAACAGGCCTTACATTTTGCTGAACTTACAAGGTAAAAACCATTTTGCCTTGTTAGATAGCGGCGCGAATAATAGCGTACTAGGAGGTAGGTTGTGTACTGAGATTATAGAAGCTAATCAATATAAGCACGGAGTCGGAAATGTTAAAACAGCAGACGGACAACGTCAGCGAGTGATGGGAACCGTTGAGTTAGAAATCGGATATAACGGACAAATGAAGTCAAATGATTTTTTGTTAATTCCATCGATTACACAGGATGTTATCTGTGTAATGGACTTTTGGAAACAATTCGGTATTGAAATTACTGCGGTAAACACGGTGTTTACGATTGTTTCAGAAGAAGATAAAGATCCAAACAAAATACCAATGACAGTGCCACAGAAAAAACAACTACAGAAAATTATTGACTAATTTCCAAATTCAAATCGTGATGGTTTGGGATGCACCACTTTAATAGAACACAATATACATACTGGAACTACAATTCCAATCAAACAAAGATATTATCCCATATCCCCGGCGAGGGAAAAACTCTTATGTGACGAAATTGACAAAATGTTGAAGTTAGGTGTCATAGAGGAGTGCCAACATCACCTTGGTCATCTCCTGTGGTGTTGATAGTAAAACCGGGAAAAGTACGATTTTGTCTGGACAGTCGGAAAGTTAATTCCGTGATGACAAAGGACGCTTACCCTTTTCCTAACATAGAAGGACTAATTTCAAGCCTTCCAAATTTTGTATTTAGTATACGTATAGTTAGACTAAATCTTGGACAAAAACTTGGAAGTCTGTCCACTCCCCTTCTGGTACCTGCCATACAAATGTACCATCCTGCCTACCTTAGAAATCGTGTAATAACACCAATATACCCAACGCGATCTTGCCCAAATTTTGTAGTTAGTAAACGTATAGTTAGACTAAGTTTTGGACAAAAACTTGGAAGTCTGGCAACTCCCCTTCTGGTACCTGCCATACAAATGTACCATCCCGCCCCCTATAAACCGTGTAATACTATCAACATGACTCACGCGAACTTCCCCAAATTCCGTATTTAGTAAAGGTATAACTGCACTATGTTTTGGACAAAAACTTGGCAGTCTGTCCGCTCCCCTTCTGGTACTTGGAAGTCTGGCAACTCCCCTTCTGATACCTGCCATACAAATGTACCATCCCGCCCCCTCTAAACCGTGTAATACTATCAACATGACTCACGCGAACTTCCCCAAATTCCGTATTTAGTAAAGGTATAACTGCACTATGTTTTGGACAAAAACTTGGAAGTCTGTCCACTCCCCTTCTGGTACTTGGAAGTCTGGCAACTCCCCTTATGGTACCTGCCATACAAATTTACCATCCCGCCCCCTATAAACCGTGTAATACTATCAACATGAATCTTCCCCAAATTCCGTATTTACTAAAGGTATAACCGCACTATGTTTTGGACAAAAACTTGGAAGTCTGTCCACTCCCCTTCTGGTACCTGCCATACAAATGTATCATCCTGCCTACCTTAGAAATCGTGTAATGACACCAATATGCCCAACGACATCTTGCCCAAATTTTGTATTTAGTATACGTATAGTTAGACTAAATCTTAGACAAAAACTTGGAAGTCTGTCCACTCCCCTTCTGGTACCTGCCATATAAATGTACCATCCCGCCTACCTTAGAAATCGTGTAATAACACCAATATCCCCAACGACATCTTGCCCAAATTTTGTATTTAGTATACGTATAGTTAGACTAAATCTTGGACAAAAACTTGGAAGTCTGTCCACTCCCCTTCTGGTACCTGCCATACAAATTTACCATCCCGCCTACCTTAGAAATCGTGTAATAACACCAATATACCCAACGACATCTTGCCCAAATTTTGTATTTAGTATACGTGTAGTTAGACTAAATCTTGGACAAAAACTTGGAAGTCTGTCCACTCCCCTTCTGGTACCTGCCATACAAATGTACCATCCCGCCTACCTTAGAAATCGTGTAATAACACCAATATACCCAACGACATCTTGCCCAAATTTTGTATTTAGTATACGTATAGTTAGACTAAATCGTGGACAAAAACTTGGAAGTCTGGCAACTCCCCTTCTGGTACCTGCCATACAAATATACCATCCCGCCCCCTCTAAACCGTGTAATACTATCAACATGACTCACGCGAACTTCCCCAAATTCCGTATTTAGTAAAGGTATAACTGCACTATGTTTTGGACAAAAACTTGGAAGTCTGTCCACTCCCCTTCTGGTACTTGGAAGTCTGGCAACTCCCCTTATGGTACCTGCCATACAAATTTACCATCCCGCCCCCTATAAACCGTGTAATACTATCAACATGAATCTTCCCCAAATTCCGTATTTACTAAAGGTATAACCGCACTATGTTTTGGACAAAAACTTGGAAGTCTGTCCACTCCCCTTCTGGTACCTGCCATACAAATGTACCATCCTGCCTACCTTAGAAATCGTGTAATAACACCAATATGCCCAACGACATCTTGCCCAAATTTTGTATTTAGTATACGTATAGTTAGACTAAATCGTGGACAAAAACTTGGAAGTCTGTCCACTCCCCTTCTGGTACCTGCCATACAAATGTACCATCCCGCCTACCTTAGAAATCGTGTAATAACACCAATATACCCAACGACATCTTGCCTAAATTTTGTATTTAGTATACTTATAGTTAGACTAAATCGTGGACAAAAACTTGGAAGTCTGGCAACTCCCCTTCTGGTACCTGCCATACAAATGTACCATCCCGCCCCCTCTAAACCGTGTAATACTATCAACATGACTCACGCGAACTTCCCCAAATTCCGTATTTAGTAAAGGTATAACTGCACTCTGTTTTGGACAAAAACTTGGCAGTCTGTCCACTCCCCTTCTGGTACTTGGAAGTCTGGCAACTCCCCTTATGGTACCTGCCATACAAATGTACCATCCCGCCCCCTATAAACCGTGTAATACTATCAACATGAATCTTCAACAAAATCCGTATTTACTAAAGGTATAACCGCACTATGTTTTGGACAAAAACTTGGAAGTCTGTCCACTCCCCTTCTGGTACCTGCCATACAAATGTACCATAATGCCTACCTTAGAAATCGTGTAATAACACCAATATGCCCAACGACATCTTGCCCAAATTTTGTATTTAGTATACGTATAGTTAGACTAAATCGTGGACAAAAACTTGGAAGTCTGTCCACTCCCCTTCTGGTACCTGCCATACAAATGTACCATCCCGCCTACCTTAGAAATCGTGTAATAACACCAATATACCCAACGACATCTTGCCCAAATTTTTTATTTAGTATACGTATAGTTAGACTAAATCTTGGACAAAAACTTGGAAGTCTGGCAACTCCCCTTCTGGTACCTGCCATACAAATGTACCATCCCGCCCCCTCTAAACCGTGTAATACTATCAACATGACTCACGCGAACTTCCCAAAATTCCGTATTTAGTAAAGGTATAACTGCACTATGTTTTGGACAAAAACTTGGCAGTCTGTCCACTCCCCTTCTGGTACTTGGAAGTCTGGCAACTCCCCTTATGGTACCTGCCATACAAATGTACCATCCCGCCCCCTATAAACCGTGTAATACTATCAACATGAATCTTCAACAAAATCCGTATTTACTAAAGGTATAACCGCACTATGTTTTGGACAAAAACTTGGAAGTCTGTCCACTCCCCTTCTGGTACCTGCCATACAAATGTACCATAATGCCTACCTTAGAAATCGTGTAATAACACCAATATGCCCAACGACATCTTGCCCAAATTTTGTATTTAGTATACGTATAGTTAGACTAAATCTTGGACAAAAACTTGGAAGTCTGTCCACTCCCCTTCTGGTACCTGCCATACAAATGTACCATCCCGCCTACCTTAGAAATCGTGTAATAACACCAATATACCCAACGACATCTTGCCCAAATTTTGTATTTAGTATACGTATAGTTAGACTAAATCTTGGACAAAAACTTGGAAGTCTGTCCACTCCCCTTCTGGTACCTGTCATACAAATGTACCATCCTGTCTACCTGAGAAATCGTGTAATAACACCAATATACCCAACGCGATCTTGGCCAAATTTTGTAGTTAGTAAACGTATAGTTAGACTAAGTTTTGGACAAAAACTTGGAAGTCTGGCAACTCCCCTTCTGGTACCTGCCATACAAATGTACCATCCCGCCCCCTATAAACCGTGTAATACTATCAACATGAATCTTCCCCAAATTCCGTATTTACTAAAGGTATAACCGCACTATGTTTTGGACAAAAACTTGGAAGTCTGTCCACTCCCCTTCTGGTACCTGCCATACAAATGTACCATCCTGCCTACCTTAGAAATCGTGTAATAACACCAATATGCCCAACGACATCTTGCCCAAATTTTGTATTTAGTATACGTATAGTTAGACTAAATCTTGGACAAAAACTTGGAAGTCTGTCCACTCCCCTTCTGGTACCTGCCATACAAATGTACCATCCCGCCTACCTTAGAAATCGTGTAATAACACCAATATACCCAACGACATCTTGCCCAAATTTTGTATTTAGTATACGTATAGTTAGACTAAATCTTGGACAAAAACTTGGAAGTCTGTCCACTCCGCTTCTGGTACCTGCCATACAAATGTACCATCCTGCCTACCTGAGAAATCGTGTAATAACACCAATATACCCAACGCCATCTTGCCCAAATTTTGTATTTAGTATACGTATAGTTAGACTAAATCTTGGACAAAAACTTGGAAGTCTGTAACATTCGTTATTTTGAGATTGCTATTATGACATTTCATCAGAGGTTACATCCAATGATGGTAGCCACGCTCACTTTTGACTTTCCGGTACTTTGGAATAGAGACTTGTATGTTTTTACTGAGGGTGAGGGTATATATCAGTCGGTTTACCCGACTGCAAGTTTTTTACTGGTTTTCTGTAACATTCGGTATTTTATGTTGCTATTATGACATTTCATCACATGTTACATCCAATGGTGGTAGCCACGCTCACTTTTGACTTTCCGATACTTTGGAATAGAGACTTGTATGTTTTTACTGAGGGTGAGGGTATATATAAGTCGGTTTACCCGACTGCAACTTTTTCACTGGTTTTATATGTCTTTTCTGGACCTAATGGTTGAGTGTATTTCTGATCTTAAATTCTTAATCTGACATTATATGAGACAATGGTTATCAGGGCTTTGGTTCGAACTTGAGAAGTTGGTTTGGTTGTTATCGGTTCAATTGTCGTTGATTCTTGGTTTGATTTTTCCTGGTTTTGGACTTAAAGTTTATTGATTTTTGATCTATTACTTTCTAACCGCGAAGTATCAACCCAAACTATCCTTTGACTCATTTCTGTTTTCGGATGCAATACCATTTGGCTTATGTCAAAAGGTTGCCAGCAGTTGTGAGCTTCGTTACCACATCTTTTATTGTTGATGATTGGTCTATATCTTTTGATTTCATTATTTTATTTTTTTATATTCTACATATCCATACCGAGATACTTCTCTGAGTAGTAATAACGTATTTAGTTGTTTCGTGCATAGTTAAATTTCTGCTTTTTTTGGTTTAGTTTTTTTTCCTGAGAATTTGTCTACGTGATTTTGAGTGTAGGGTTAATTTTGTTCCTTGAAAGTACGTTACTAATTTTTCACATATAGACGTTAGATTTAGTATATTAACATTTATTTATTTTTTTTGTTTGGATTTGGTAAACTTTTTTTTATTTCCCCTCGAATTTCGTTCTCTTTGGGTTTTTTCAAAATGCCACTAGGCCACAGTGGTGGAGGAAATCCATCTCACATGGAACAGAATGGTTATGTTTCAGGTAGCTCAGAAGATTTAGCAGCTGGAGGTGATGCAGGAACCCCGTTAAGTCGAGTTGTTAGGCCGAAGACTGGTCTGCAAGCACGTAGAGAGTATCCATGGACAGAAATAGAGTACGACAAATTGTGAATGATTCGTTAAGCGGATTTAGGGAAGAAATAGGAAATCTCATTGCTAACGGAATTTGAGATATGACATTAGCAAATGCAAGGAATAACAACCAGACAGAACCTATAGGTATAGCTCGGACTGAACAAGATGGCCAGGGCAATAGAAATACTCCTCCCAGACAGAATGAACTAGGTGGACGTGAACCTCGTGAGATTGATGATTCAGATCGGACATTGGAAAGGATCTTGAATATAATTTGTAATTGGAGAGTTCGTTTTACGGGAGAAACATCAGACGTTACTGTCGAAGAATTTATCTATAGGGTAAATACTCTGGCTGCTGCTAATTTGCAGGGAAACACAGATCTTCTTTGTAGACATGCACACTTACTCTTCGAAGGAAAGGCTTTGAAATGGTTTTGGCGATTTCATAGGAGTTGTGACGACTTGAACTGGAACGAGTTGTGCAATGCTTTGAAACATCAGTATAAGGACTATAATACGGACTCTGACATTAAAGACGAGATACGACGTAGGAAACAGAGACATAACAAGACCTTCGATGAATACTATGATGTGGTAATGGTACTGTGTGACAGACTGCGCAATGCGTTATCTGATTACGAACTTTGCTAGACGATTCAACGTAATCTAAGACCTGAAGTGCGACAGGGACTTCTACATCTTGAGATCACTCAAGTGTCGGAATTAAGACGTGCTGTTCGGAGACATGAGATGTTTATAAACGATATGCCTACATCAAGTGTAATTAGACGAGCATCTCGAAAAGGTCAAGTGTCCGAGGTAGTAGATTGCGTTGCTCGAACGGATGTTGTGGACAATTCAGAGCATGAGGACATAGAACTATGTTTGGTAGTTCGGACGAATAAATGCTGGAACTGTACCAAGGTTGGTCACAGTTTAATTAACTGTTAGAAGCCGCGGACTGTTTTTTAATTTATTTACAAACCACAATGCACTAAATATACTCAGGAACAGGGAAACGCCTCGAGGGGTGTTCGTTCAAAGGAAAGCGGGCATCCAAAACAAAATTACGACACGTGGAGCCTATCAAATCTAGACAACCGGACTTGACAAAACAAAGTGATTGATAGTACTTGATAGTACAAATTTACGAGTAGCAACAGAAAAACCTAAAGTAACTATGATTAATTCTCTACAAAGACCCTACAATGTACGTTTATTGGAATACAACCGAATCAGAGACAGCATTTTTAACGAAGGTGTTGTTAACCAAAGGCCGAAACGTTCATCTAGAATTATTCGCGAATTTTACAGAAGGAGGAAAAGCCTAGGAAAGTATATTTTATCATCATTGATGAGCAAAGAAAAAGACAACAGGCCTTACATTTAGCTGAACTTACAAGGTAAAAACCATTTTGCCTTGTTAGATAGCGGCGCGAATAATAGCGTACTAGGAGGTAGGTTGTGTACTGAGATTATAGAAGCTAATCAATATAAGCACGGAGTCGGAAATGTTAAAACAGCAGACGGACAATGTCAGCGAGTGATGGGAACCGTTGAGTTAGAAATCGGATATAACGGACAAATGAAGTCAAATGAGTTTTTGTTAATTCCATCGATTACACAGGATGTTATCTGTGTAATGGACTTTTGGAAACAATTCGGTATTGAAATTACTGCGGTAAACACGGTGTTTACGATTGTTTCAGGAGAAGATAAAGATCCAAACAAAATACCAATGACAGTGCCACAGAAAAAACAACTACAGAAAATTATTGACTAATTTCCAAATTCAAATCGTGATGGTTTGGGATGCACCACTTTAATAGAACACAATATATATACTGGAACTACAATTCCAATCAAACAAAGATATTATCCCATATCCCCGGCGAGGGAAAACTCTTATGTGACGAAATTGACAAAATGTTGAAGTTAGGTGTCATAGAGGAGTGCCAACATCACCTTGGTCATCTCCTGTGGTGTTGATAGTAAAACCGGGAAAAGTACGATTTTGTCTGGACAGTCGGAAAGTTAATTCCGTGATGACAAAGGACGCTTACCCTTTTCCTAACATAGAAGGACTAATTTCAAGCCTTCCAAATTTTGTATTTAGTATACGTATAGTTAGACTAAATCTTGGACAAAAACTTGGAAGTCTGTCCACTCCCCTTCTGGTACCTGCCATACAAATGTACCATCCTGCCTACCTTAGAAATCGTGTAATAACACCAATATACCCAACGCGATCTTGCCCAAATTTTGTAGTTAGTAAACGTATAGTTAGACTAAGTTTTGGACAAAAACTTGGAAGTCTGGCAACTCCCCTTCTGGTACCTGCCATACAAATGTACCATCCCGCCCCCTATAAACCGTGTAATACTATCAACATGACTCACGCGAACTTCCCCAAATTCCGTATTTAGTAAAGGTATAACTGCACTATGTTTTGGACAAAAACTTGGCAGTCTGTCCACTCCCCTTCTGGTACTTGGAAGTCTGGCAACTCCCCTTATGGTACCTGCCATACAAATGTACCATCCCGCCCCCTATAAACCGTGTAATACTATCAACATGAATCTTCCCCAAATTCCGTATTTACTACAGGTATAACCGCACTATGTTTTGGGCAAAAACTTGGAAGTCTGTCCACTCCCCTTCTGATACCTGCCATACAAATGTACCATCCTGCCTACCTTAGAAATCGTGTAATAACACCAATATGCCCAACGACATCTTGCCCAAAGTTTGTATTTAGTATACGTATAGTTAGACTAAATCTTGGACAAAAACTTGGCAGTCTGTCCACTCCCCTTCTGGTACCTGCCATACAAATGTACCATACCGCCTACCTTAGAAATCGTGTAATAACACCAATATACAGAACGCCATCTTGCCCAAATTTTTTATTTAGTATACGTATAGTTAGACTAAATCGTGGACAAAAACTTGGAAGTCTGTCCACTCCCCTTCTGGTACCTGCCATACAAATGTACCATCCCGCCTACCTTAGAAATCGTGTAATAACACCAATATGCCCAACGACATCTTGCCCAAATTTTGTATTTAGTATACGTATAGTTAGACTAAATCTTGGACAAAAACTTGGAAGTCTGTCCACTCCCCTTCTGGTACCTGCCACACAAATGTACCATCCCGCCTACCTTTGAAATCGTGTAATAACACCAATATGCCCAACGACATCTTGCCCAAATTTTGTATTTAGTATACGTATAGTTAGACTAAATCTTGGACAAAAAGTTGGAAGTCTGTCCACTCCCCTTCTGGTACCTGCCACACAAATGTACCATCCCGCCTACCTTAGAAATCGTGTAATAACACCAATATACCCAACGCCATCTTGCCCAAATTTTGTATTTAGTATACGTATAGTTAGACTAAATCTTGGACAAAAACTTGGCAGTCTGTCCACTCCCCTTCTGGTACCTGCCATACAAATGTACCATACCGCCTACCTTAGAAATCGTGTAATAACACCAATATACCCAACGACATCTTGCCCAAATTTTGTATTTAGTATACGTATAGTTAGACTAAATCTTGGACAAAAACTTGGAAGTCTGTCCACTCCCCTTCTGGTACCTGCCACACAAATGTACCATCCCGCCTACCTTAGAAATCGTGTAATAACACCAATATACCCAACGCCATCTTGCCCAAATTTTGTATTTAGTATACGTATAGTTAGACTAAATCTTGGACAAAAACTTGGCAGTCTGTCCACTCCCCTTCTGGTACCTGCCATACAAATGTACCATCCCGCCTACCTTAGAAATCGTGTAATAACACCAATATGCCCAACGACATCTTGCCCAAATTTTGAATTTAGTATACGTATAGTTAGACTAAATCTTGGACAAAAACTTGGAAGTCTGTCCACTCCCCTTCTGGTACCTGCCACACAAATGTACCATCCCGCCTACTTTAGAAATCGTGTAATAACACCAATATGCCCAACGACATCTTGCCCAAATTTTGTATTTAGTATACGTATAGTTAGACTAAATCTTGGACAAAAACTTGGAAGTCTGTCCACTCCCCTTCTGGTACCTGCCACACAAATGTACCATCCCGAAAACCTTAGAAATCGTGTAATAACACCAATATACCCAACGCCATCTTGCCCAAATTTTGTATTTAGTATACGTATAGTTAGACTAAATCTTGGACAAAAACTTGGCGGTCTGTCCACTCCCCTTCTGGTACCTGCCATACAAATGTACCATACCGCCTACCTTAGAAATCCTGTAATAACACCAATATACCCAACGACATCTTGCCCAAATTTTGTATTTAGTATACGTAGAGTTAGACTAAATCGTGGACAAAAACTTGGAAGTTTGTCCACTCCCCTTCTGGTACTTGCCATACAAATGTACCATCCCGCCTACCTTAGAAATCGTGTAATAACACCAATATACCCAAATTTTGTAGTTAGTAAACGTATAGTTAGACTAAGTTTTGGACAAAAACTTGGAAGTCTGGCAACTCCCCTTCTGGTACCTGCCATACAAATGTACCATCCCGCCCCCTATAAACCGTGTAATACTATCAACATGACTCACGCGATCTTCCCCAAACTCCGTATTTAGTAAAGGTATAACTGCACTATGTTTTGGACAAAAACTTGGCAGTCTGGCAACTCCCCTTCTGGTACCTGCCATACAAATGTACCATCCCGCCTACCTTAGACATCGTGTAATAACACCAATATACCCAACGACATCTTGCCCAAATTTTGTAGTTAGTAAACGTATGGTTAGACTAAATCTTGGACAAAAACTTGGCAGTCTGTCCACTCCCCTTCTGGTACCTGCCATACAAATTTACCATCCCGCCTACCTTAGAAATCGTGTAATAACACCAATATACCCAACGACATCTTGCCCAAATTTTGTATTTAGTATACGTATAGTTAGAGTAAATCTTGGACAAAAACTTGGAAGTCTGGCAACTCCCCTTCTGGTACCTGCCATACAAATGTACCATCCCGCCTACCTTAGACATCGTGTAATAACACCAATATACCCAACGACATCTTGCCCAAACTTTGTAGTTAGTAAACGTATAGTTAGACTAAGTTTTAGACAAAAACTTGGAAGTCTGGCAACTCCCCTTCTGGTACCTGCCATACAAATGTACCATCCCGCCCCCTATAAACCGTGTAATACTATCAACATGACTCACGCGAACTTCCCCAAATTCCGTATTTAGTAAAGGTATAACTGCGCTATGTTTTGGACAAAAACTTGGCAGTCTGTCCACACCCCTTCTGGTACCTGCCATACAAATGTACCATCCCGCTCCCTATAAACCGTGTAATACTATCAACATGACTCACGCGAACTTCCCCAAATTCCGTATTTAGTAAAGGTATAACTGCACTATGTTTTGGACAAAAACTTGGCAGTCTGTCCACTCCCCTTCTGGTACTTTGAAGTCTGGCAACTCCCCTTCTGGTACCTGCCATACAAATGTACCATCCCGCCCCCTATAAACGGTGTAATACTATCAACATGAATCTTCCCCAAATTCCGTATTTACTAAACGTATAACCGCACTATGTTTTGGACAAAAACTTGGAAGTCTGTCCTCTCCCCTTCTGGTACCTGCCATACAAATGTACCATCCTGCCTACCTTAGAAATCGTGTAATAACACCAATATTCCCAACGACATCTTGCCCAAATTTTGTATTTAGTATACGTATAGTTAGACTAAATCTTGGACAAAAACTTGGAAGTCTGTCCACTCCCCTTCTGGTACCTGCCATACAAATGTACCATCCCGCCTACCTTAGAAATCGTGTAATAACACCAATATACCCAACACCATCTTGCCCAAATTTTGTATTTAGTATACGTATAGTTAGACTAAATCTTGGACAAAAACTTGGCAGTCTGGCAACTCCCCTTCTGGTACCTGCCATACAAATGTACCAACCCGCCTACCTTAGACATCGTGTAATAACACCAATATACCCAACGACATCTTGCCCAAATTTTGTAGTTAGTAAACGTATAATTAGACTAAATCTTGGACAAAAACTTGGAAGTCTGTCCACTCCCCTTCTGGTACCTGCCATACAAATGTACCATCCTGCCTACCTTAGAAATCGTGTAATAACACCAATATACCCAACGACATCTTGCCCAAATTTTGTATTTAGTATACGTATAGTTAGGCTAAATCTTGGACAAAAACTTGGAAGTCTGGCAACTCCCCTTCTGGTACCTGCCATACAAATGTACCATCCCGCCTACCTTAGACATCGTGTAATAACACCAATATACCCAACGACATCTTGCCCAAATTTTGTAGTTAGTAAACGTATAGTTAGACTAAGTGTTGGGCAAAAACTTGGAAGTCTGGCAACTCCCCTTCTGGTACCTGCCAGACGAATGTACCATCCCGCCCCCTATAAACCGTGTAATACTATCAACATGACTCACGCGAACTTCCCCAAATTCCGTATTTAGTAAAGGTATAACTGCACTATGTTTTGGACAAAAACTTGGCAGTCTGTCCACTCCCCTTCTGGTACTTGGAAGTCTGGAAACTCCCCTTCTGGTACCTGCCATACAAATGTACCATCCCGCCCCCTATAAACCGTGTAATACTATCAACATGACTCACGCGATCTTCCCCAAACTCCGTATTTAGTAAAGGTATAACTGCACTATGTTTTGGACAAAAACTTGGCAGTTTGGCAACTCCCCTTCTGGTACCTGCCATACAAATGTACCATCCCGCCTACCTTAGACATCGTGTAATAACACCAATATACCCAACGACATCTTGCCCAAATTTTGTAGTTAGTATACGTATAGTTAGACTAAATCTTGGACAAAAAGTTGGAAGTCTGGCAACTCCCTTCTGGTACCTCCCATACAAATGTACCATCCCGCCCCCTATAAACCGTGTAATACTATCAACATGACTCACGCGAACTTCCCCAAATTCCGTATTTAGTAAAGGTATAACTGCACTATGTTTTGGACAAAAACTTGGCAGTCTGTCCACTCCCCTTCTGGTACTTGGAAATCTGGCAACTCCCCTTCTGGTACCTGCCATACAAATGTACCATCCCGCCCCCTATAAACCGTGTAATACTATCAACATGAATCTTCCCCAAATTCCGTATTTACTAAAGGTACAACCGCACTATGTTTTGGAAACAAACTTGGAAGTCTGTCCACTCCCCTTCTGGTACCTGCCATACAAATGTACCATCCCGCCTACCTTAGAAATCGTGTAATAACACCAATATACCCAACGTCATCTTGCCCAAATTTTGTATTTAGTATACGTATAGTTAGACTAAATCTTGGACAAAAACTTGGAAGTCTGTCCACTCCCCTTCTGGTACCTGCCATACAAATGTACCATCCCGCCTACCTTAGACATCGTGTAATAACACCAATATACCCAACGACATCTTGTCCAAATTTTGTAGTTAGTAAACGTATGGTTAGACTAAATCTTGGACAAAAACTTGGAAGTCTGGCAACTCCCCTTCTGGTACCTGCCATACAAATGTACCATCCCGCCTACCTTAGACATCGTGTAATAACACCAATATACCCAACGACATCTTGCCCAAATTTTGTATTTAGTATACGTATAGTTAGACTAAATCTTGGACAAAAACTTGGAAGTCTGGCAACTCCCCTTCTGGTACCTGCCATACAAATGTACCATCCCGCCTACCTTAGACATCGTGTAATAACACCAATATACCCAACGACATCTTGTCCAAATTTTGTAGTTAGTAAACGTATGGTTAGACTAAATCTTGGACAAAAACTTGGCAGTCTGGCAACTCCCCTTCTGGTACCTCCCATACAAATGTACCATCCCGCCCCCTATAAACCGTGTAATACTATCAACATGAATCTTCCCCAAATTCCGTATTTACTAAAGGTACAACCGCACTATGTTTTGGAAACAAACTTGGAAGTCTGTCCACTCCCCTTCTGGTACCTGCCATACAAATGTACCATCCCGCCTACCTTAGAAATCGTGTAATAACACCAATATACCCAACGACATCTTGCCCAAATTTTGTATTTAGTATACGTATAGTTAGACTAAATCTTGGACAAAAACTTGGAAGTCTGGCAACTCCCCTTCTGGTACCTGCCATACAAATGTACCATCCCGCCTACCTTAGACATCGTGTAATAACACCAATATACCCAACGACATCTTGTCCAAATTTTGTAGTTAGTAAACGTATGGTTAGACTAAATCTTGGACAAAAACTTGGCAGTCTGGCAACTCCCATTCTGGTACCTCCCATACAAATGTACCATCCCGCCCCCTATAAACCGTCTAATACTATCAACATGACTCACGCGAACTTCCCCAAATTCCGTATTTAGTAAAGGTATAACTGCACAATGTTTTGGACAAAAACTTGGCAGTCTGTCCACTCCCCTTCTGGTACTTGGAAGTCTGGCAACTCCCCTTCTGGTACCTGCCATACAAATGTACCATCCCGCCCCCTATAAACCGTGTAATACTATCAACATGAATCTTCCCCAAATTCCGTATTTACTAAAGGTTTAACCGCACTATGTTTTGGACAAAAACTTGGAAGTCTGTCCACTCCCCTTCTGGTACCTGTCATACAAATGTACCATCCCGCCCCCTATAAACCGTGTAATACTATCAACATGACTCACGCGAACTTCCCCAAATTCCGTATTTAGTAAAGGTATAACTGCACTATGTTTTGGACAAAAACTTGGCAGTCTGTCCACTCCCCTTCTAGTACTTGGAAGTCTGGCAACTCCCCTTATGGTACCTGCCATACAAATGTACCATCCCGCCCCCTATAAACCGTGTAATACTATCAACATGAATCTTCCCCAAATTCCGTATTTACTAAAGGTATAAAAGCACTATGTTTTGGACAAAAACTTGGAAGTCTGTCCACTCCCCTTCTGGTACCTGCCATACAAATGTACCATCCCGCCTACCTTAGAAATCGTGTAATAACACCAATATACCCAACGCCATCTTGCCCAAATTTTGTATTTAGTATACGTATAGTTAGACTAAATCTTGGACAAAAACTTGGAAGTCTGTCCACTCCCCTTCTGGTACCTGCCATACAAATTTACCATCCCGCCTACCTTAGAAATCGTGTAATAACACCAATATACCCAACGACATCTTGCCCAAATTTTGTATTTAGTATACGTATAGTTAGACTAAATCTTGGACAAAAACTTGGAAGTCTGTCCACTCCCCTTCTGGTACTTGCCATACAAATGTACCATCCCGCCTACCTTAGAAATCGTGTAATAACACCAATATACCCAACGCGATCTTGCCCAAATTTTGTAGTTAGTAAACGTATAGTTAGACTAAGTTTTGGACAAAAACTTGGAAGTCTGGCAACTCCGCTTCTGGTACCTGTCATACAAATGTACCATCCCGCCCCCTATAAACCGTGTAATACTATCAACATGACTCACGCGATCTTCCCCAAACTCCGTATTTAGTAAAGGTATAACTGCACTATGTTTTGGACAAAAACTTGGCAGTCTGGCAACTCCCCTTCTGGTACCTGCAATACAAATGTACCATCCCGCCTACCTTAGACATCGTGTAATAACACCAATATACCCAACGACATCTTGCCCAAATTTTGTAGTTAGTAAACGTATGGTTAGACTAAATCTTGGACAAAAACTTGGCAGTCTGGCAACTCCCCTTCTGGTACCTCCCATACAAATGTACCATCCCGCCCCCTATAAACCGTGTAATACTATCAACATGACTCACGCGAACTTCCCCAAATTCCGTATTTAGTAAAGGTATAACTGCACTATGTTTTGGACAAAAACTTGGCAGTCTGTCCACTCCCCTTCTGGTACTTGGAAGTCTGGCAACTCCCCTTCTGGTACCTGCCATACAAATGTACCATCCTGCCTACCTTAGAAATCGTGTAATAACACCAATATGCCCAACGACATCTTGCCCAAATTTTGTAGTTAGTAAACGTATGGTTAGACTAAATCTTGGACAAAAACTTGGAAGTCTGGCAACTCCCCTTCTGGTACCTGCCATACAAATGTACCATCCCGCCTACCCTAGAAATCGTGTAATAACACCAATATACCCAACGTCATCTTGCCCAAATTTTGTATTTAGTATACGTATAGTTAGACTAAATCTTGGACAAAAACTTGGCAGTCTGGCAACTCCCCTTCTGGTACCTCCCATACAAATGTACCATCCCGCCCCCTATAAACCGTGTAATACTATCAACATGAATCTTCCCCAAATTCCGTATTTACTAAAGGTATAACCGCACTATGTTTTGGACAAAAACTTGGAAGTCTGTCCACTCCCCTTCTGGTACCTGCCATACAAATGTACCATCCTGCCTACCTTAGAAATCGTGTAATAACACCAATATGCCCAACGACATCTTGCCCAAATTTTGTAGTTAGTAAACGTATAGTTAGACTAAGTTTTGGACAAAAACTTGGAAGTCTGGCAACTCCCCTTCTGGTACCTGTCATACAAATGTACCATCCCGCCCCCTATAAACCGTGTAATACTATCAACATGACTCACGCGATCTTCCCCAAACTCCGTATTTAGTAAAGGTATAACTGCACTATGTTTTGGACAAACACTTGGCAGTCTGTCCACTCTCCTTCTGGTACTTGGAAATCTGGCAACTCCCCTTCTGGTACCTGCCATACAAATGTACCATCCCGCCTACCCTAGAAATCGTGTAATAACACCAATATACCCAACGTCATCTTGCCCAAATTTTGTATTTAGTATACGTATAGTTAGACTAAATCTTGGACAAAAACTTGGAAGTCTGGCAACTCCCCTTCTGGTACCTCCCATACAAATGTACCATCCCGCCCCCTATAAACCGTGTAATACTATCAACATGAATCTTCCCCAAATTCCGTATTTACTAAAGGTATAACCGCACTATGTTTTGGACAAAAACTTGGAAGTCTGTCCACTCCCCTTCTGGTACCTGCCATACAAATGTACCATCCTGCCTCCCTTAGAAATCGTGTAATAACACCAATATGCCCAACGACATCTTGCCCAAATTTTGTAGTTAGTAAACGTATGGTTAGAGTAAATCTTGGACAAAAACTTGGCAGTCTGGCAACTCCCCTTCTGGTACCTGCCATACAAATGTACCATCCTGCCTACCTTAGAAATCGTGTAATAACACCAATATGCCCAACGACATCTTGCCCAAATTTTGTAGTTAGTAAACGTATGGTTAGACTAAATCTTGGACAAAAACTTGGAAGTCTGGCAACTCCCCTTCTGGTACCTGCCATACAAATGTACCATCCCGCCTACCTTAGACATCGTGTAATAACACCAATATACCCAACGACATCTTGCCCAAACTTTGTAGTTAGTAAACGTATAGTTAGACTAAGTTTTGGACAAAAACTTGGAAGTCTGGCAACTCCCCTTCTGGTACCTGCCATACAAATGTACCATCCCGCCCCCTATAAACCGTGTAATACTATCAACATGACTCACGCGAACTTCCCCAAATTCCGTATTTAGTAAAGGTATAACTGCACTATGTTTTGGACAAACACTTGGAAGTCTGGCAACTCCCCTTCTGGTACCTGTCATACAAATGTACCATCCCGCCCCCTATAAACCGTGTAATACTATCAACATGACTCACGCGATCTTCCCCAAACTCCGTATTTAGTAAAGGTATAACTGCACTATGTTTTGGACAAACACTTGGCAGTCTGTCCACTCTCCTTCTGGTACTTGGAAATCTGGCAACTCCCCTTCTGGTACCTGCCATACAAATGTACCATCCCGCCTACCCTAGAAATCGTGTAATAACACCAATATACCCAACGTCATCTTGCCCAAATTTTGTATTTAGTATACGTATAGTTAGACTAAATCTTGGACAAAAACTTGGAAGTCTGGCAACTCCCCTTCTGGTACCTCCCATACAAATGTACCATCCCGCCCCCTATAAACCGTGTAATACTATCAACATGAATCTTCCCCAAATTCCGTATTTACTAAAGGTATAACCGCACTATGTTTTGGACAAAAACTTGGAAGTCTGTCCACTCCCCTTCTGGTACCTGCCATACAAATGTACCATCCTGCCTCCCTTAGAAATCGTGTAATAACACCAATATGCCCAACGACATCTTGCCCAAATTTTGTAGTTAGTAAACGTATGGTTAGACTAAATCTTGGACAAAAACTTGGCAGTCTGGCAACTCCCCTTCTGGTACCTGCCATACAAATGTACCAACCTGCCTACCTTAGAAATCGTGTAATAACACCAATATGCCCAACGACATCTTGCCCAAATTTTGTAGTTAGTAAACGTATGGTTAGACTAAATCTTGGACAAAAACTTGGAAGTCTGGCAACTCCCCTTCTGGTACCTGCCATACAAATGTACCATCCCGCCTACCTTAGACATCGTGTAATAACACCAATATACCCAACGACATCTTGCCCAAACTTTGTAGTTAGTAAACGTATAGTTAGACTAAGTTTTGGACAAAAACTTGGAAGTCTGGCAACTCCCCTTCTGGTACCTGCCATACAAATGTACCATCCCGCCCCCTATAAACCGTGTAATACTATCAACATGACTCACGCGAACTTCCCCAAATTCCGTATTTAGTAAAGGTATAACTGCACTATGTTTTGGACAAAAACTTGGCAGTCTGTCCACTCCCCTTCTGGTACTTGGAAGTCTGGCAACTCCCCTTCTGGTACCTGCCATACAAATGTACCATCCCGCCTACCTTAGACATCGTGTAATAACACCAATATACCCAACGACATCTTGCCCAAACTTTGTAGTTAGTAAACGTATAGTTAGACTAAGTTTTGGACAAAAACTTGGAAGTCTGGCAACTCCCCTTCTGGTACCTGCCATACAAATGTACCATCCCGCCCCCTATAAACGGTGTAATACTATCAACATGAATCTTCCCCAAATTCCGTATTTACTAAAGGTATAACCGCACTATGTTTTGGACAAAAACTTGGAAGTCTGTCCACTCCCCTTCTGGTACCTGCCATACAAATGTACTATCCTGCCTACCTTAGAAATCGTGTAATAACACCAATATGCCCAACGACATCTTGCCCAAATTTTGTATTTAGTATACGTATAGTTAGACTAAATCTTGGACAAAAACTTGGAAGTCTGTCCACTCCCCTTCTGGTACCTGCCATACAAATGTACCATCCCGCCTACCTTAGAAATTGTGTAATAACACCAATATACCCAACGACATCTTGCCCAAATTTTGTATTTAGTAAACGTATAGTTAGACTAAGTTTTGGACAAAAACTTGGCAGTCTGGCAACTCCCCTTCTGGTACCTGCCATACAAATGTACCATCCCGCCCCCTATAAACCGTGTAATACTATCAACATGACTCACGCGAACTTCCCCAAATTCCGTATTTAGTAAAGGTATAACTGCACTATGTTTTGGACAAAAACTTGGCAGTCTGTCCACTCCCCTTCTGGTACTTGGAAGTCTGGCAACTCCCCTTCTGGTACCTGCCATACAAATGTACCATCCTGCCTACCTTAGAAATCGTGTAATAACACCAATATGCCCAACGACATCTTGCCCAAATTTTGTAGTTAGTAAACGTATGGTTAGACTAAATCTTGGACAAAAACTTGGAAGTCTGGCAACTCCCCTTCTGGTACCTGCCATACAAATGTACCATCCCGCCTACCTTAGACATCGTGTAATAACACCAATATACCCAACGACATCTTGCCCAAACTTTGTAGTTAGTAAACGTATAGTTAGACTAAGTTTTGGACAAAAACTTGGAAGTCTGGCAACACCCCTTCTGGTACCTGCCATACAAATGTACCATCCCGCCCCCTATAAACCGTGTAATACTATCAACATGACTCACGCGAACTTCCCCAAATTCCGTATTTAGTAAAGGTATAACTGCACTATGTTTTGGACAAAAACTTGGCAGTCTGTCCACTCCCCTTCTGGTACTTGGAAGTCTGGCAACTCCCCTTCTGGTACCTGCCATACAAATGTACCATCCCGCCTACATTAGACATCGTGTAATAACACCAATATACCCAACGACATCTTGCCCAAACTTTGTAGTTAGTAAACGTATAGTTAGACTAAGTTTTGGACAAAAACTTGGAAGTCTGGCAACTCCCCTTCTGGTACCTGCCATACAAATGTACCATCCCGCCCCCTATAAACCCTATAATACTATCAACATGACTCACGCGAACTTCCCCAAATTCCGTATTTAGTAAAGGTATAACTGCACTATGTTTTGGACAAAAACTTGGCAGTCTGTCCACTCCCCTTCTGGTACTTGGAAGTCTGGCAACTCCCCTTCTGGTACCTGCCATACAAATGTACCATCCCGCCCCCTATAAACGGTGTAATACTATCAACATGAATCTTCCCCAAATTCCGTATTTACTAAAGGTATAACCGCACTATGTTTTGGACAAAAACTTGGAAGTCTGTCCACTCCCCTTCTGGTACCTGCCATACAAATGTACTATCCTGCCTACCTTAGAAATCGTGTAATAACACCAATATGCCCAACGACATCTTGCCCAAATTTTGTATTTAGTATACGTATAGTTAGACTAAATCTTGGACAAAAACTTGGAAGTCTGTCCACTCCCCTTCTGGTACCTGCCATACAAATGTACCATCCCGCCTACCTTAGAAATCGTGTAATAACACCAATATACCCAACGACATCTTGCCCAAATTTTGTATTTAGTATACGTATAGTTAGACTAAATCTTGGACAAAAACTTGGAAGTCTGGCAACTCCCCTTCTGGTACCTGCCATACAAATGTACCATCCCGCCTACCTTAGACATCGTGTAATAACACCAATATACCCAACGACATCTTGCCCAAACTTTGTAGTTAGTAAACGTATAGTTAGACTAAGTTTTGGACAAAAACTTGGAAGTCTGGCAACTCCCCTTCTGGTACCTGCCATACAAATGTACCATCCCGCCCCCTATAAACCGTGTAATACTATCAACATGACTCACGCGAACTTCCCCAAATTCCGTATTTAGTAAAGGTATAACTGCACTATGTTTTGGACAAAAACTTGGCAGTCTGTCCACTCCCCTTCTGGTACTTGGAAGTCTGGCAACTCCCCTTCTGGTACCTGCCATACAAATGTACCATCCCGCCTACCTTAGACATCGTGTAATAACACCAATATACCCAACGACATCTTGCCCAAACTTTGTAGTTAGTAAACGTATAGTTAGACTAAGTTTTGGACAAAAACTTGGAAGTCTGGCAACTCCACTTCTGGTACCTGCCATACAAATGTACCATCCCGCCCCCTATAAACCCTATAATACTATCAACATGACTCACGCGAACTTCCCCAAATTCCGTATTTAGTAAAGGTATAACTGCACTATGTTTTGGACAAAAACTTGGCAGTCTGTCCACTCCCCTTCTGGTACTTGGAAGTCTGGCAACTCCCCTTCTGGTACCTGCCATACAAATGTACCATCCCGCCCCCTATAAACGGTGTAATACTATCAACATGAATCTTCCCCAAATTCCGTATTTACTAAAGGTATAACCGCACTATGTTTTGGACAAAAACTTGGAAGTCTGTCCACTCCCCTTCTGGTACCTGCCATACAAATGTACTATCCTGCCTACCTTAGAAATCGTGTAATAACACCAATATGCCCAACGACATCTTGCCCAAATTTTGTATTTAGTATACGTATAGTTAGACTAAATCTTGGACAAAAACTTGGAAGTCTGTCCACTCCCCTTCTGGTACCTGCCATACAAATGTACCATCCCGCCTACCTTAGAAATCGTGTAATAACACCAATATACCCAACGACATCTTGCCCAAATTTTGTATTTAGTATACGTATAGTTAGACTAAATCTTGGACAAAAACTTGGAAGTCTGTCCACTCCCCTTCTGGTACCTGCCATACAAATGTACCATCCCGCCTACCTTAGAAATCGTGTAATAACACCAATATACCCAACGACATCTTGCCCAAACTTTGTAGTTAGTAAACGTATAGTTAGACTAAGTTTTGGACAAAAACTTGGAAGTCTGGCAACTCCCCTTCTGGTACCTGCCATACAAATGTACCATCCCGCCCCCTATAAACCGTGTAATACTATCAACATGACTCACGCGAACTTCCCCAAATTCCGTATTTAGTAAAGGTATAACTGCACTATGTTTTGGACAAAAACTTGGCAGTCTGTCCACTCCCCTTCTGGTACTTGGAAGTCTGGCAACTCCCCTTCTGGTACCTGCCATACAAATGTACCATCCCGCCTACCCTAGACATCGTGTAATAACACCAATATACCCAACGACATCTTGCCCAAACTTTGTAGTTAGTAAACGTATAGTTAGACTAAGTTTTGGACAAAAATTTGGAAGTCTGGCAACTCCCCTTCTGGTACCTGCCATACAAATGTACCATCCCGCCCCCTATAAACGGTGTAATACTATCAACATGAATCTTCCCCAAATTCCGTATTTACTAAAGGTATAACCGCACTATGTTTTGGACAAAAACTTGGAAGTCTGTCCACTCCCCTTCTGGTACCTGCCATACAAATGTACTATCCTGCCTACCTTAGAAATCGTGTAATAACACCAATATGCCCAACGACATCTTGCCCAAATTTTGTATTTAGTATACGTATAGTTAGACTAAATCTTGGACAAAAACTTGGAAGTCTGTCCACTCCCCTTCTGGTACCTGCCATACAAATGTACCATCCCGCCTACCTTAGAAATCGTGTAATAACACCAATATACCCAACGACATCTTGCCCAAATTTTGTATTTAGTAAACGTATAGTTAGACTAAGTTTTGGACAAAAACTTGGCAGTCTGGCAACTCCCCTTCTGGTACCTGCCATACAAATGTACCATCCCGCCCCCTATAAACCGTGTAATACTATCAACATGACTCACGCGAACTTCCCCAAATTCCGTATTTAGTAAAGGTATAACTGCACTATGTTTTGGACAAAAACTTGGCAGTCTGTCCACTCCCCTTCTGGTACTTGGAAGTCTGGCAACTCCCCTTCTGGTACCTGCCATACAAATGTACCATCCTGCCTACCTTAGAAATCGTGTAATAACACCAATATGCCCAACGACATCTTGCCCAAATTTTGTAGTTAGTAAACGTATGGTTAGACTAAATCTTGGACAAAAACTTGGAAGTCTGGCAACTCCCCTTCTGGTACCTGCCATACAAATGTACCATCCCGCCTACCTTAGACATCGTGTAATAACACCAATATACCCAACGACATCTTGCCCAAACTTTGTAGTTAGTAAACGTATAGTTAGACTAAGTTTTGGACAAAAACTTGGAAGTCTGGCAACTCCCCTTCTGGTACCTGCCATACAAATGTACCATCCCGCCCCCTATAAACCGTGTAATACTATCAACATGACTCACGCGAACTTCCCCAAATTCCGTATTTAGTAAAGGTATAACTGCACTATGTTTTGGACAAAAACTTGGCAGTCTGTCCACTCCCCTTCTGGTACTTGGAAGTCTGGCAACTCCCCTTCTGGTACCTGCCATACAAATGTACCATCCCGCCTACCTTAGACATCGTGTAATAACACCAATATACCCAACGACATCTTGCCCAAACTTTGTAGTTAGTAAACGTATAGTTAGACTAAGTTTTGGACAAAAACTTGGAAGTCTGGCAACTCCCCTTCTGGTACCTGCCATACAAATGTACCATCCCGCCCCCTATAAACCCTATAATACTATCAACATGACTCACGCGAACTTCCCCAAATTCCGTATTTAGTAAAGGTATAACTGCACTATGTTTTGGACAAAAACTTGGCAGTCTGTCCACTCCCCTTCTGGTACTTGGAAGTCTGGCAACTCCCCTTCTGGTACCTGCCATACAAATGTACCATCCCGCCCCCTATAAACGGTGTAATACTATCAACATGAATCTTCCCCAAATTCCGTATTTACTAAAGGTATAACCGCACTATGTTTTGGACAAAAACTTGGAAGTCTGTCCACTCCCCTTCTGGTACCTGCCATACAAATGTACCATCCCGCCTACCTTAGAAATCGTGTAATAACACCAATATACCCAACGACATCTTGCCCAAATTTTGTATTTAGTATACGTATAGTTAGACTAAATCTTGGACAAAAACTTGGAAGTCTGTCCACTCCCCTTCTGGTACCTGCCATACAAATGTACCATCCCGCCTACCTTAGAAATCGTGTAATAACACCAATATACCCAACACCATCTTGCCCAAATTTTGTATTTAGTATACGTATAGTTAGACTAAATCTTGGACAAAAACTTGGAAGTCTGTCCACTCCCCTTCTGGTACCTGCCATACAAATTTACCATCCCGCCTACCTTAGAAATCGTGTAATAACACCAATATACCCAACGACATCTTGCCCAAATTTTGTATTTAGTATACGTATAGTTAGACTAAATCTTGGAGAAAAACTTGGAAGTCTGTCCACTCCCCTTCTGGTACCTGCCATACAAATGTACCATCCCGCCTACCTTAGAAATCCTGTAATAACACCAATATACCCAACGACATCTTGCCCAAATTTTGTATTTAGTATACGTAGAGTTAGACTAAATCGTGGACAAAAACTTGGAAGTCTGGCAACTCCCCTTCTGGTACCTGCCATACAAATGTACCATCCCGCCCCCTATAAACCGTGTAATACTATCAACATGAATCTTCCCCAAATTCCGTATTTAGTAAAGGTATAACTGCACTATGTTTTGGACAAACACTTGGCAGTCTGTCCACTCCCCTTCTGGTACTTGGAAATCTGGCAACTCCCCTTCTGGTACCTGCCATACAAATGTACCATCCCGCCTACCCTAGAAATCGTGTAATAACACCAATATACCCAACGTCATCTTGCCCAAATTTTGTATTTAGTATACGTATAGTTAGACTAAATCTTGGACAAAAACTTGGAAGTCTGGCAACTCCCCTTCTGGTACCTCCCATACAAATGTACCATCCCGCCCCCTATAAACCGTGTAATACTATCAACATGAATCTTCCCCAAATTCCGTATTTACTAAAGGTATAACCGCACTATGTTTTGGACAAAAACTTGGAAGTCTGTCCACTCCCCTTCTGGTACCTGCCATACAAATGTACCATCCTGCCTCCCTTAGAAATCGTGTAATAACACCAATATGCCCAACGACATCTTGCCCAAATTTTGTAGTTAGTAAACGTATGGTTAGACTAAATCTTGGACAAAAACTTGGCAGTCTGTCCACTTCCCTTCTGGTACCTGCCATACAAATTTACCATACCGCCTACCTTAGAAATCGTGTAATAACACCAATATACCCAACGACATCTTGCCCAAATTTTGTATTTAGTAAACGTATAGTTAGACTAAGTTTTGGACAAAAACTTGGCAGTCTGGCAACTCCCCTTCTGGTACCTGCCATACAAATGTACCATCCCGCCCCCTATAAACCGTGTAATACTATCAACATGACTCACGCGAACTTCCCCAAATTCCGTATTTAGTGAAGGTATAACTGCACTATGTTTTGGACATAAACTTGGCAGTCTGTCCACTCCCCTTCTGGTACTTGGAAGTCTGGCAACTCCCCTTCTGGTACCTGCCATACAAATGTACCATCCTGCCTACCTTAGAAATCGTGTAATAACACCAATATGCCCAACGACATCTTGCCCAAATTTTGTAGTTAGTAAACGTATGGTTAGACTAAATCTTGGACAAAAACTTGGAAGTCTGGCAACTCCCCTTCTGGTACCTGCCATACAAATGTACCATCCCGCCTACCTTAGACATCGTGTAATAACACCAATATACCCAACGACATCTTGCCCAAACTTTGTAGTTAGTAAACGTATAGTTAGACTAAGTTTTGGACAAAAACTTGGAAGTCTGGCAACTCCCCTTCTGGTACCTGCCATACAAATGTACCATCCCGCCCCCTATAAACCGTGTAATACTATCAACATGACTCACGCGAACTTCCCCAAATTCCGTATTTAGTAAAAGTATAACTGCACTATGTTTTGGACAAAAACTTGGCAGTCTGTCCACTCCCCTTCTGGTACTTGGAAGTCTGGCAACTCCCCTTCTGGTACCTGCCATACAAATGTACCATCCCGCCTACCTTAGACATCGTGTAATAACACCAATATACCCAACGACATCTTGCCCAAACTTTGTAGTTAGTAAACGTATAGTTAGACTAAGTTTTGGACAAAAACTTGGAAGTCTGGCAACTCCCCTTCTGGTACCTGCCATACAAATGTACCATCCCGCCCCCTATAAACCCTATAATACTATCAACATGAATCTTCCCCAAATTCCGTATTTAGTAAAGGTATAACTGCACTATGTTTTGGACAAAAACTTGGCAGTCTGTCCACTCCCCTTCTGGTACTTGAAAGTCTGGCAACTCCCCTTCTGGTACCTGCCATACAAATGTACCATACCGCCCCCTATAAACGGTGTAATACTATCAACATGAATCTTCCCCAAATTCCGTATTTACTAAAGGTATAACCGCACTATGTTTTGGACAAAAACTTGGAAGTCTGTCCACTCCCCTTCTGGTACCTGCCATACAAATGTACTATCCTGCCTACCTTAGAAATCGTGTAATAACACCAATATGCCCAACGACATCTTGCCCAAATTTTGTATTTAGTATACGTATAGTTAGACTAAATCTTGGACAAAAACTTGGAAGTCTGTCCACTCCCCTTCTGGTACCTGCCATACAAATGTACCATCCCGCCTACCTTAGAAATCGTGTAATAACACCAATATACCCAACGACATCTTGCCCAAATTTTGTATTTAGTATACGTATAGTTAGACTAAATCTTGGACAAAAACTTGGAAGTCTGTCCACTCGCCTTCTGGTACCTGCCATACAAATGTACCATCCCGCCTACCTTAGAAATCGTGTAATAACACCAATATACCCAACACCATCTTGCCCAAATTTTGTATTTAGTATACGTATAGTTAGACTAAATCTTGGACAAAAACTTGGAAGTCTGTCCACTCCCCTTCTGGTACCTGCCATACAAATTTACCATCCCGCCTACCTTAGAAATCGTGTAATAACACCAATATACCCAACGACATCTTGCCCAAATTTTGTATTTAGTATACGTATAGTTAGACTAAATCTTGGACAAAAACTTGGAAGTCTGTCCACTCCCCTTCTGGTACCTGCCATACAAATTTACCATCCCGCCTACCTTAGAAATCCTGTAATAACACCAATATACCCAACGACATCTTGCCCAAATTTTGTATTTAGTATACGTAGAGTTAGACTAAATCGTGGACAAAAACTTGGAAGTCTGTCCACTCCCCTTCTGGTACTTGCCATACAAATGTACCATCCCGCCTACCTTAGAAATCGTGTAATAACACCAATATACCCAACGCGATCTTGCCCAAATTTTGTAGTTCGTAAACGTATAGTTAGACTAAGTTTTGGACAAAAACTTGGAAGTCTGGCAACTCCCCTTCTGGTACCTGCCATACAAATGTACCATCCCGCCCCCTATAAACCGTGTAATACTATCAACATGACTCACGCGATCTTCCCCAAACTCCGTATTTAGTAAAGGTATAACTGCACTATGTTTTGGACAAAAACTTGGCAGTCTGGCAACTCCCCTTCTGGTACCTGCCATACAAATGTACCAACCCGCCTACCTTAGACATCGTGTAATAACACCAATATACCCAACGACATCTTGCCCAAATTTTGTAGTTAGTAAACGTATAGTTAGACTAAATCTTGGACAAAAACTTGGCAGTCTGTCCACTCCCCTTCTGGTACCTGCCATACAAATTTACCATCCCGCCTACCTTAGAAATCGTGTAATAACACCAATATACCCAACGACATCTTGCCCAAATTTTGTATTTAGTGTACGTATAGTTAGACTAAATCTTGGACAAAAACTTGGAAGTCTGGCAACTCTCCTTCTGGTACCTGCCATACAAATGTACCATCCCGCCTACCTTAGACATCGTGTAATAACACCAATATACCCAACGACATCTTGCCCAAATTTTGTAGTTAGTAAACGTATAGTTAGACAAAGTTTTGGACAAAAACTTGGAAGTCTGGGAACTCCCCTTCTGGTACCTGCCATACAAATGTACCATCCCGCCCCCTATAAACCGTGTAATACTATCAACATGACACACGCGAACTTCCCCAAATTCCGTATTTAGTAAAGGTATAACTGCACTATGTTTTGGACAAAAACTTGGCAGTCTGTCCACTCCCCTTCTGGTACTTGGAAGTCTGGCAACTCCCCTTCTGGTACCTGCCATACAAATGTACCATCCCGCCTACCTTAGAAATCGTGTAATAACACCAATATGCCCAACGACATCTTGTCCAAATTTTGTATTTAGTATACGTATAGTTAGACTAAATCTTGGACAAAAACTTGGAAGTCTGTCCACTCCCCTTCTGGTACCTGCCATACAAATGTACCATCCCGCCTACCTTAGAAATCGTGTAATAACACCAATATACCCAACGACATCTTGCCCAAATTTTGTATTTAGTATACGTATAGTTAGACTAAATCTTGGACAAAAACTTTGAAGTCTGTCCACTCCCCTTCTGGCACCTGCCATACAAATGTACCATCCCGCCTACCTTAGAAATCGTGTAATAACACCAATATACCCAACGCCATCTTGCCCAAATTTTGTATTTAGTATACGTATAGTTAGACTAAATCTTGGACAAAAACTTGGAAGTCTGTCCACTCCCCTTCTGGTACCTGCCATACAAATTTACCATCCCGCCTACCTTAGAAATCGTGTAATAACACCAATATACCCAACGACATCTTGCCCAAATTTTGTATTTAGTATACGTATAGTTGGACTAAATCTTGGACAAAAACTTGGAAGTCTGGCAACTCCCCTTCTGGTACCTGCCATACAAATGTACCATCCCGCCCCCTATAAACCGTGTAATACTATCAACATGACTCACGCGAACTTCCCCAAATTCCGTATTTAGTAAAGGTATAACTGCACTATGTTTTGGACAAAAACTTGGCAGTCTGTCCACTCCCCTTCTGGTACTTGGAAGTCTGGCAACTCCCCTTCTGGTACCTGCCATACAAACCTGTACCATCCCGCCTACCTTAGACATCGTGTAATAACACCAATATACCCAACGACATCTTGCCCAAACTTTGTAGTTAGTAAACGTATAGTTAGACTAAGTTTTGGACAAAAACTTGGAAGTCTGGCAACTCCCCTTCTGGTACCTGCCATACAAATGTACCATCCCGCCCCCTATAAACCCTATAATACTATCAACATGACTCACGCGAACTTCCCCAAATTCCGTATTTAGTAAAGGTATAACTGCACTATGTTTTGGACAAAAACTTGGCAGTCTGTCCACTCCCCTTCTGGTACTTGGAAGTCTGGCAACTCCCCTTCTGGTACCTGCCATACAAATGTACCATCCCGCCCCCTATAAACGGTGTAATACTATCAACACGAATCTTCCCCAAATTCCGTATTTACTAAAGGTATAACCGCACTATGTTTTGGACAAAAACTTGGAAGTCTGTCCACTCCCCTTCTGGTACCTGCCATACAAATGTACTATCCTGCCTACCTTAGAAATCGTGTAATAACACCAATATGCCCAACGACATCTTGCCCAAATTTTGTATTTAGTATACGTATAGTTAGACTAAATCTTGGACAAAAACTTGGAAGTCTGTCCACTCCCCTTCTGGTACCTGCCATACAAATGTACCATCCCGCCTACCTTAGAAATCGTGTAATAACACCAATATACCCAACACCATCTTGCCCAAATTTTGTATTTAGTATACGTATAGTTAGACTAAATCTTGGACAAAAACTTGGAAGTCTGTCCACTCCCCTTCTGGTACCTGCCATACAAATTTACCATCCCGCCTACCTTAGAAATCGTGTAATAACACCAATATACCCAACGACATCTTGCCCAAATTTTGTATTTAGTATACGTATAGTTAGACTAAATCTTGGACAAAAACTTGGAAGTCTGGCAACTCTCCTTCTGGTACCTGCCATACAAATGTACCATCCCGCCTACCTTAGACATCGTGTAATAACACCAATATACCCAACGACATCTTGCCCAAATTTTGTAGTTAGTAAACGTATAGTTAGACTAAGTTTTGGACAAAAACTTGGAAGTCTGGCAACTCCCCTTCTGGTACCTGCCATACAAATGTACCATCCCGCCCCCTATAAACCGTGTAATACTATCAACATGACACACGCGAACTTCCCCAAATTCCGTATTTAGTAAAGGTATAACTGCACTATGTTTTGGACAAAAACTTGGCAGTCTGTCCACTCCCCTTCTGGTACTTGGAAGTCTGGCAACTCCCCTTCTGGTACCTGCCATACAAATGTACCATCCCGCCTACCTTAGAAATCGTGTAATAACACCAATATGCCCAACGACATCTTGTCCAAATTTTGTATTTAGTATACGTATAGTTAGACTAAATCTTGGACAAAAACTTGGAAGTCTGTCCACTCCCCTTCTGGTACCTGCCATACAAATGTACCATCCCGCCTACCTTAGAAATCGTGTAATAACACCAATATACCCAACGACATCTTGCCCAAATTTTGTATTTAGTATACGTATAGTTAGACTAAATCTTGGACAAAAACTTTGAAGTCTGTCCACTCCCCTTCTGGTACCTGCCATACAAATGTACCATCCCGCCTACCTTAGAAATCGTGTAATAACACCAATATACCCAACGCCATCTTGCCCAAATTTTGTATTTAGTATACGTATAGTTAGACTAAATCTTGGACAAAAACTTGGAAGTCTGTCCACTCCCCTTCTGGTACCTGCCATACAAATTTACCATCCCGCCTACCTTAGAAATCGTGTAATAACACCAATATACCCAACGACATCTTGCCCAAATTTTGTATTTAGTATACGTATAGTTAGACTAAATCTTGGACAAAAACTTGGAAGTCTGGCAACTCCCCTTCTGGTACCTGCCATACAAATGTATCATCCCGCCCCCTATAAACCGTGTAATACTATCAACATGACTCACGCGAACTTCCCCAAATTCCGTATTTAGTAAAGGTATAACTGCACTATGTTTTGGACAAAAACTTGGCAGTCTGTCCACTCCCCTTCTGGTACTTGGAAGTCTGGCAACTCCCCTTCTGGTACCTGCCATACAAATGTACCATCCCGCCTACCTTAGACATCGTGTAATAACACCAATATACCCAACGACATCTTGCCCAAACTTTGTAGTTAGTAAACGTATAGTTAGACTAAGTTTTGGACAAAAACTTGGAAGTCTGGCAACTCCCCTTCTGGTACCTGCCATACAAATGTACCATCCCGCCCCCTATAAACCCTATAATACTATCAACATGACTCACGCGAACTTCCCCAAATTCCGTATTTAGTAAAGGTATAACTGCACTATGTTTTGGACAAAAACTTGGCAGTCTGTCCACTCCCCTTCTGGTACTTGGAAGTCTGGCAACTCCCCTTCTGGTACCTGCCATACAAATGTACCATCCCGCCCCCTATAAACGGTGTAATACTATCAACATGAATCTTCCCCAAATTCCGTATTTACTAAAGGTATAACCGCACTATGTTTTGGACAAAAACTTGGAAGTCTTGCCATACAAATGTACCATCCCGCCTACCTTAGAAATCGTGTAATAACACCAATATACCCAACGCGATCTTGCCCAAATTTTGTAGTTCGTAAACGTATAGTTAGACTAAGTTTTGGACAAAAACTTGGAAGTCTGGCAACTCCCCTTCTGGTACCTGCCATACAAATGTACCATCCCGCCCCCTATAAACCGTGTAATACTATCAACATGACTCACGCGATCTTCCCCAAACTCCGTATTTAGTAAAGGTATAACTGCACTATGTTTTGGACAAAAACTTGGCAGTCTGGCAACTCCCCTTCTGGTACCTGCCATACAAATGTACCAACCCGCCTACCTTAGACATCGTGTAATAACACCAATATACCCAACGACATCTTGCCCAAATTTTGTAGTTAGTAAACGTATAGTTAGACTAAATCTTGGACAAAAACTTGGCAGTCTGTCCACTCCCCTTCTGGTACCTGCCATACAAATTTACCATCCCGCCTACCTTAGAAATCGTGTAATAACACCAATATACCCAACGACATCTTGCCCAAATTTGTATTTAGTGTACGTATAGTTAGACTAAATCTTGGACAAAAACTTGGAAGTCTGGCAACTCTCCTTCTGGTACCTGCCATACAAATGTACCATCCCGCCTACCTTAGACATCGTGTAATAACACCAATATACCCAACGACATCTTGCCCAAATTTTGTAGTTAGTAAACGTATAGTTAGACTAAGTTTTGGACAAAAACTTGGAAGTCTGGCAACTCCCCTTCTGGTACCTGCCATACAAATGTACCATCCCGCCCCCTATAAACCGTGTAATACTATCAACATGACACACGCGAACTTCCCCAAATTCCGTATTTAGTAAAGGTATAACTGCACTATGTTTTGGACAAAAACTTGGCAGTCTGTCCACTCCCCTTCTGGTACTTGGAAGTCTGGCAACTCCCCTTCTGGTACCTGCCATACAAATGTACCATCCCGCCTACCTTAGAAATCGTGTAATAACACCAATATGCCCAACGACATCTTGTCCAAATTTTGTATTTAGTATACGTATAGTTAGACTAAATCTTGGACAAAAACTTGGAAGTCTGTCCACTCCCCTTCTGGTACCTGCCATACAAATGTACCATCCCGCCTACCTTAGAAATCGTGTAATAACACCAATATACCCAACGACATCTTGCCCAAATTTTGTATTTAGTATACGTATAGTTAGACTAAATCTTGGACAAAAACTTTGAAGTCTGTCCACTCCCCTTCTGGTACCTGCCATACAAATGTACCATCCCGCCTACCTTAGAAATCGTGTAATAACACCAATATACCCAACGCCATCTTGCCCAAATTTTGTATTTAGTATACGTATAGTTAGACTAAATCTTGGACAAAAACTTGGAAGTCTGTCCACTCCCCTTCTGGTACCTGCCATACAAATTTACCATCCCGCCTACCTTAGAAATCGTGTAATAACACCAATATACCCAACGACATCTTGCCCAAATTTTGTATTTAGTATACGTATAGTTAGACTAAATCTTGGACAAAAACTTGGAAGTCTGGCAACTCCCCTTCTGGTACCTGCCATACAAATGTACCATCCCGCCCCCTATAAACCGTGTAATACTATCAACATGACTCACGCGAACTTCCCCAAATTCCGTATTTAGTAAAGGTATAACTGCACTATGTTTTGGACAAAAACTTGGCAGTCTGTCCACTCCCCTTCTGGTACTTGGAAGTCTGGCAACTCCCCTTCTGGTACCTGCCATACAAACCTGTACCATCCCGCCTACCTTAGACATCGTGTAATAACACCAATATACCCAACGACATCTTGCCCAAACTTTGTAGTTAGTAAACGTATAGTTAGACTAAGTTTTGGACAAAAACTTGGAAGTCTGGCAACTCCCCTTCTGGTACCTGCCATACAAATGTACCATCCCGCCCCCTATAAACCCTATAATACTATCAACATGACTCACGCGAACTTCCCCAAATTCCGTATTTAGTAAAGGTATAACTGCACTATGTTTTGGACAAAAACTTGGCAGTCTGTCCACTCCCCTTCTGGTACTTGGAAGTCTGGCAACTCCCCTTCTGGTACCTGCCATACAAATGTACCATCCCGCCCCCTATAAACGGTGTAATACTATCAACATGAATCTTCCCCAAATTCCGTATTTACTAAAGGTATAACCGCACTATGTTTTGGACAAAAACTTGGAAGTCTGTCCACTCCCCTTCTGGTACCTGCCATACAAATGTACTATCCTGCCTACCTTAGAAATCGTGTAATAACACCAATATGCCCAACGACATCTTGCCCAAATTTTGTATTTAGTATACGTATAGTTAGACTAAATCTTGGACAAAAACTTGGAAGTCTGTCCACTCCCCTTCTGGTACCTGCCATACAAATGTACCATCCCGCCTACCTTAGAAATCGTGTAATAACACCAATATACCCAACGACATCTTGCCCAAATTTTGTATTTAGTATACGTATAGTTAGACTAAATCTTGGACAAAAACTTGGAAGTCTGTCCACTCCCCTTCTGGTACCTGCCATACAAATGTACCATCCCGCCTACCTTAGAAATCGTGTAATAACACCAATATACCCAACACCATCTTGCCCAAATTTTGTATTTAGTATACGTATAGTTAGACTAAATCTTGGACAAAAACTTGGAAGTCTGTCCACTCCCCTTCTGGTACCTGCCATACAAATTTACCATCCCGCCTACCTTAGAAATCGTGTAATAACACCAATATACCCAACGACATCTTGCCCAAATTTTGTATTTAGTATACGTATAGTTAGACTAAATCTTGGACAAAAACTTGGAAGTCTGGCAACTCTCCTTCTGGTACCTGCCATACAAATGTACCATCCCGCCTACCTTAGACATCGTGTAATAACACCAATATACCCAACGACATCTTGCCCAAATTTTGTAGTTAGTAAACGTATAGTTAGACTAAGTTTTGGACAAAAACTTGGAAGTCTGGCAACTCCCCTTCTGGTACCTGCCATACAAATGTACCATCCCGCCCCCTATAAACCGTGTAATACTATCAACATGACACACGCGAACTTCCCCAAATTCCGTATTTAGTAAAGGTATAACTGCACTATGTTTTGGACAAAAACTTGGCAGTCTGTCCACTCCCCTTCTGGTACTTGGAAGTCTGGCAACTCCCCTTCTGGTACCTGCCATACAAATGTACCATCCCGCCTACCTTAGAAATCGTGTAATAACACCAATATGCCCAACGACATCTTTTCCAAATTTTGTATTTAGTATACGTATAGTTAGACTAAATCTTGGACAAAAACTTGGAAGTCTGTCCACTCCCCTTCTGGTACCTGCCATACAAATGTACCATCCCGCCTACCTTAGAAATCGTGTAATAACACCAATATACCCAACGACATCTTGCCCAAATTTTGTATTTAGTATACGTATAGTTAGACTAAATCTTGGACAAAAACTTTGAAGTCTGTCCACTCCCCTTCTGGTACCTGCCATACAAATGTACCATCCCGCCTACCTTAGAAATCGTGTAATAACACCAATATACCCAACGCCATCTTGCCCAAATTTTGTATTTAGTATACGTATAGTTAGACTAAATCTTGGACAAAAACTTGGAAGTCTGTCCACTCCCCTTCTGGTACCTGCCATACAAATTTACCATCCCGCCTACCTTAGAAATCGTGTAATAACACCAATATACCCAACGACATCTTGCCCAAATTTTGTATTTAGTATACGTATAGTTAGACTAAATCTTGGACAAAAACTTGGAAGTCTGGCAACTCCCCTTCTGGTACCTGCCATACAAATGTACCATCCCGCCCCCTATAAACCGTGTAATACTATCAACATGACTCACGCGAACTTCCCCAAATTCCGTATTTAGTAAAGGTATAACTGCACTATGTTTTGGACAAAAACTTGGCAGTCTGTCCACTCCCCTTCTGGTACTTGGAAGTCTGGCAACTCCCCTTCTGGTACCTGCCATACAAATGTACCATCCCGCCTACCTTAGACATCGTGTAATAACACCAATATACCCAACGACATCTTGCCCAAACTTTGTAGTTAGTAAACGTATAGTTAGACTAAGTTTTGGACAAAAACTTGGAAGTCTGGCAACTCCCCTTCTGGTACCAGCCATACAAATGTACCATCCCGCCCCCTATAAACCCTATAATACTATCAACATGACTCACGCGAACTTCCCCAAATTCCGTATTTAGTAAAGGTATAACTGCACTATGTTTTGGACAAAAACTTGGCAGTCTGTCCACTCCCCTTCTGGTACTTGGAAGTCTGGCAACTCCCCTTCTGGTACCTGCCATACAAATGTACCATCCCGCCTACCTTAGAAATCGTGTAATAACACCAATATACCCAACGCCATCTTGCCCAAATTTTGTATTTAGTATACGTATAGTTAGACTAAATCTTGGACAAAAACTTGGAAGTCTGGCAACTCTCCTTCTGGTACCTGCCATACAAATGTACCATCCCGCCTACCTTAGACATCGTGTAATAACACCAATATACCCAACGACATCTTGCCCAAATTTTGTAGTTAGTAAACGTATAGTTAGACTAAGTTTTGGACAAAAACTTGGAAGTCTGGCAACTCCCCTTCTGGTACCTGCCATACAAATGTACCATCCCGCCCCCTATAAACCGTGTAATACTATCAACATGACACACGCGAACTTCCCCAAATTCCGTATTTAGTAAAGGTATAACTGCACTATGTTTTGGACAAAAACTTGGCAGTCTGTCCACTCCCCTTCTGGTACTTGGAAGTCTGGCAACTCCCCTTCTGGTACCTGCCATACAAACCTGTACCATCCCGCCTACCTTAGACATCGTGTAATAACACCAATATACCCAACGACATCTTGCCCAAACTTTGTAGTTAGTAAACGTATAGTTAGACTAAGTTTTGGACAAAAACTTGGAAGTCTGGCAACTCCCCTTCTGGTACCTGCCATACAAATGTACCATCCCGCCCCCTATAAACCGTGTAATACTATCAACATGACTCACGCGATCTTCCCCAAACTCCGTATTTAGTAAAGGTATAACTGCACTATGTTTTGGACAAAAACTTGGCAGTCTGGCAACTCCCCTTCTGGTACCTGCCATACAAATGTACCAACCGGCTACCTTAGACATCGTGTAATAACACCAATATACCCAACGACATCTTGCCCAAATTTTGTAGTTAGTAAACGTATAGTTAGACTAAATCTTGGACAAAAACTTGGCAGTCTGTCCACTCCCCTTCTGGTACCTGCCATACAAATTTACCATCCCGCCTACCTTAGAAATCGTGTAATAACACCAATATACCCAACGACATCTTGCCCAAATTTGTATTTAGTGTACGTATAGTTAGACTAAATCTTGGACAAAAACTTGGAAGTCTGGCAACTCTCCTGCTGGTACCTGCCATACAAATGTACCATCCCGCCTACCTTAGACATCGTGTAATAACACCAATATACCCAACGACATCTTGCCCAAATTTTGTAGTTAGTAAACGTATAGTTAGACTAAGTTTTGGACAAAAACTTGGAAGTCTGGCAACTCCCCTTCTGGTACCTGCCATACAAATGTACCATCCCGCCCCCTATAAACCGTGTAATACTATCAACATGACACACGCGAACTTCCCCAAATTCCGTATTTAGTAAAGGTATAACTGCACTATGTTTTGGACAAAAACTTGGCAGTCTGTCCACTCCCCTTCTGGTACTTGGAAGTCTGGCAACTCCCCTTCTGGTACCTGCCATACAAATGTACCATCCCGCCTACCTTAGAAATCGTGTAATAACACCAATATGCCCAACGACATCTTGTCCAAATTTTGTATTTAGTATACGTATAGTTAGACTAAATCTTGGACAAAAACTTGGAAGTCTGTCCACTCCCCTTCTGGTACCTGCCATACAAATGTACCATCCCGCCTACCTTAGAAATCGTGTAATAACACCAATATACCCAACGACATCTTGCCCAAATTTTGTATTTAGTATACGTATAGTTAGACTAAATCTTGGACAAAAACTTTGAAGTCTGTCCACTCCCCTTCTGGTACCTGCCATACAAATGTACCATCCCGCCTACCTTAGAAATCGTGTAATAACACCAATATACCCAACGCCATCTTGCCCAAATTTTGTATTTAGTATACGTATAGTTAGACTAAATCTTGGACAAAAACTTGGCAGTCTGTCCACTCCCCTTCTGGTACCTGCCATACAAATTTACCATCCCGCCTACCTTAGAAATCGTGTAATAACACCAATATACCCAACGACATCTTGCCCAAATTTTGTATTTAGTATACGTATAGTTAGACTAAATCTTGGACAAAAACTTGGAAGTCTGGCAACTCCCCTTCTGGTACCTGCCATACAAATGTACCATCCCGCCCCCTATAAACCGTGTAATACTATCAACATGACTCACGCGAACTTCCCCAAATTCCGTATTTAGTAAAGGTATAACTGCACTATGTTTTGGACAAAAACTTGGCAGTCTGTCCACTCCCCTTCTGGTACTTGGAAGTCTGGCAACTCCCCTTCTGGTACCTGCCATACAAACCTGTACCATCCCGCCTACCTTAGACATCGTGTAATAACACCAATATACCCAACGACATCTTGCCCAAACTTTGTAGTTAGTAAACGTATAGTTAGACTAAGTTTTGGACAAAAACTTGGAAGTCTGGCAACTCCCCTTCTGGTACCTGCCATACAAATGTACCATCCCGCCCCCTATAAACCCTATAATACTATCAACATGACTCACGCGAACTTCCCCAAATTCCGTATTTAGTAAAGGTATAACTGCACTATGTTTTGGACAAAAACTTGGCAGTCTGTCCACTCCCCTTCTGGTACTTGGAAGTCTGGCAACTCCCCTTCTGGTACCTGCCATACAAATGTACCATCCCGCCCCCTATAAACGGTGTAATACTATCAACATGAATCTTCCCCAAATTCCGTATTTACTAAAGGTATAACCGCACTATGTTTTGGACAAAAACTTGGAAGTCTGTCCACTCCCCTTCTGGTACCTGCCATACAAATGTACTATCCTGCCTACCTTAGAAATCGTGTAATAACACCAATATGCCCAACGACATCTTGCCCAAATTTTGTATTTAGTATACGTATAGTTAGACTAAATCTTGGACAAAAACTTGGAAGTCTGTCCACTCCCCTTCTGGTACCTGCCATACAAATGTACCATCCCGCCTACCTTAGAAATCGTGTAATAACACCAATATACCCAACACCATCTTGCCCAAATTTTGTATTTAGTATACGTATAGTTAGACTAAATCTTGGACAAAAACTTGGAAGTCTGTCCACTCCCCTTCTGGTACCTGCCATACAAATTTACCATCCCGCCTACCTTAGAAATCGTGTAATAACACCAATATACCCAACGACATCTTGCCCAAATTTTGTATTTAGTATACGTATAGTTAGACTAAATCTTGGACAAAAACTTGGAAGTCTGGCAACTCTCCTTCTGGTACCTGCCATACAAATGTACCATCCCGCCTACCTTAGACATCGTGTAATAACACCAATATACCCAACGACATCTTGCCCAAATTTTGTAGTTAGTAAACGTATAGTTAGACTAAGTTTTGGACAAAAACTTGGAAGTCTGGCAACTCCCCTTCTGGTACCTGCCATACAAATGTACCATCCCGCCCCCTATAAACCGTGTAATACTATCAACATGACACACGCGAACTTCCCCAAATTCCGTATTTAGTAAAGGTATAACTGCACTATGTTTTGGACAAAAACTTGGCAGTCTGTCCACTCCCCTTCTGGTACTTGGAAGTCTGGCAACTCCCCTTCTGGTACCTGCCATACAAATGTACCATCCCGCCTACCTTAGAAATCGTGTAATAACACCAATATGCCCAACGACATCTTTTCCAAATTTTGTATTTAGTATACGTATAGTTAGACTAAATCTTGGACAAAAACTTGGAAGTCTGTCCACTCCCCTTCTGGTACCTGCCATACAAATGTACCATCCCGCCTACCTTAGAAATCGTGTAATAACACCAATATACCCAACGACATCTTGCCCAAATTTTGTATTTAGTATACGTATAGTTAGACTAAATCTTGGACAAAAACTTTGAAGTCTGTCCACTCCCCTTCTGGTACCTGCCATACAAATGTACCATCCCGCCTACCTTAGAAATCGTGTAATAACACCAATATACCCAACGCCATCTTGCCCAAATTTTGTATTTAGTATACGTATAGTTAGACTAAATCTTGGACAAAAACTTGGAAGTCTGTCCACTCCCCTTCTGGTACCTGCCATACAAATTTACCATCCCGCCTACCTTAGAAATCGTGTAATAACACCAATATACCCAACGACATCTTGCCCAAATTTTGTATTTAGTATACGTATAGTTAGACTAAATCTTGGACAAAAACTTGGAAGTCTGGCAACTCCCCTTCTGGTACCTGCCATACAAATGTACCATCCCGCCCCCTATAAACCGTGTAATACTATCAACATGACTCACGCGAACTTCCCCAAATTCCGTATTTAGTAAAGGTATAACTGCACTATGTTTTGGACAAAAACTTGGCAGTCTGTCCACTCCCCTTCTGGTACTTGGAAGTCTGGCAACTCCCCTTCTGGTACCTGCCATACAAATGTACCATCCCGCCTACCTTAGACATCGTGTAATAACACCAATATACCCAACGACATCTTGCCCAAACTTTGTAGTTAGTAAACGTATAGTTAGACTAAGTTTTGGACAAAAACTTGGAAGTCTGGCAACTCCCCTTCTGGTACCAGCCATACAAATGTACCATCCCGCCCCCTATAAACCCTATAATACTATCAACATGACTCACGCGAACTTCCCCAAATTCCGTATTTAGTAAAGGTATAACTGCACTATGTTTTGGACAAAAACTTGGCAGTCTGTCCACTCCCCTTCTGGTACTTGGAAGTCTGGCAACTCCCCTTCTGGTACCTGCCATACAAATGTACCATCCCGCCCCCTATAAACGGTGTAATACTATCAACATGAATCTTCCCCAAATTCCGTATTTACTAAAGGTATAACCGCACTATGTTTTGGACAAAAACTTGGAAGTCTGTCCACTCCCCTTCTGGTACCTGCCATACAAATGTACTATCCTGCCTACCTTAGAAATCGTGTAATAACACCAATATGCCCAACGACATCTTGCCCAAATTTTGTATTTAGTATACGTATAGTTAGACTAAATCTTGGACAAAAACTTGGAAGTCTGTCCACTCCCCTTCTGGTACCTGCCATACAAATGTACCATCCCGCCTACCTTAGAAATCGTGTAATAACACCAATATACCCAACGACATCTTGCCCAAATTTTGTATTTAGTATACGTATAGTTAGACTAAATCTTGGACAAAAACTTGGAAGTCTGTCCACTCCCCTTCTGGTACCTGCCATACAAATGTACCATCCCGCCTACCTTAGAAATCGTGTAATAACACCAATATACCCAACACCATCTTGCCCAAATTTTGTATTTAGTATACGTATAGTTAGACTAAATCTTGGACAAAAACTTGGAAGTCTGTCCACTCCCCTTCTGGTACCTGCCATACAAATTTACCATCCCGCCTACCTTAGACATCGTGTAATAACACCAATATACCCAACGACATCTTGCCCAAATTTTGTAGTTAGTAAACGTATAGTTAGACTAAGTTTTGGACAAAAACTTGGAAGTCTGACAACTCCCCTTCTGGTACCTGCCATACAAATGTACCATCCCGCCCCCTATAAACCGTGTAATACTATCAACATGACACACGCGAACTTCCCCAAATTCCGTATTTAGTAAAGGTATAACTGCACTATGTTTTGGACAAAAACTTGGCAGTCTGTCCACTCCCCTTCTGGTACTTGGAAGTCTGGCAACTCCCCTTCTGGTACCTGCCATACAAATGTACCATCCCGCCTACCTTAGAAATCGTGTAATAACACCAATATGCCCAACGACATCTTGCCCAAATTTTGTATTTAGTATACGTATAGTTAGACTAAATCTTGGACAAAAACTTGGAAGTCTGTCCACTCCCCTTCTGGTACCTGCCATACAAATTTACCATCCCGCCTACCTTAGAAATCGTGTAATAACACCAATATACCCAACGACATCTTGCCCAAATTTTGTATTTAGTATACGTATAGTTAGACTAAATCTTGGACAAAAACTTGGAAGTCTGGCAACTCTCCTTCTGGTACCTGCCATACAAATGTACCATCCCGCCTACCTTAGACATCGTGTAATAACACCAATATACCCAACGACATCTTGCCCAAATTTTGTAGTTAGTAAACGTATAGTTAGACTAAGTTTTGGACAAAAACTTGGAAGTCTGGCAACTCCCCTTCTGGTACCTGCCATACAAATGTACCATCCCGCCCCCTATAAACCGTGTAATACTATCAACATGACACACGCGAACTTCCCCAAATTCCGTATTTAGTAAAGGTATAACTGCACTATGTTTTGGACAAAAACTTGGCAGTCTGTCCACTCCCCTTCTGGTACTTGGAAGTCTGGCAACTCCCCTTCTGGTACCTGCCATACAAATGTACCATCCCGCCTACCTTAGAAATCGTGTAATAACACCAATATGCCCAACGACATCTTTTCCAAATTTTGTATTTAGTATACGTATAGTTAGACTAAATCTTGGACAAAAACTTGGAAGTCTGTCCACTCCCCTTCTGGTACCTGCCATACAAATGTACCATCCCGCATACCTTAGAAATCGTGTAATAACACCAATATACCCAACGACATCTTGCCCAAATTTTGTATTTAGTATACGTATAGTTAGACTAAATCTTGGACAAAAACTTTGAAGTCTGTCCACTCCCCTTCTGGTACCTGCCATACAAATGTACCATCCCGCCTACCTTAGAAATCGTGTAATAACACCAATATACCCAACGCCATCTTGCCCAAATTTTGTATTTAGTATACGTATAGTTAGACTAAATCTTGGACAAAAACTTGGAAGTCTGTCCACTCCCCTTCTGGTACCTGCCATACAAATTTACCATCCCGCCTACCTTAGAAATCGTGTAATAACACCAATATACCCAACGACATCTTGCCCAAATTTTGTATTTAGTATACGTATAGTTAGACTAAATCTTGGACAAAAACTTGGAAGTCTGGCAACTCCCCTTCTGGTACCTGCCATACAAATGTACCATCCCGCCCCCTATAAACCGTGTAATACTATCAACATGACTCACGCGAACTTCCCCAAATTCCGTATTTAGTAAAGGTATAACTGCACTATGTTTTGGACAAAAACTTGGCAGTCTGTCCACTCCCCTTCTGGTACTTGGAAGTCTGGCAACTCCCCTTCTGGTACCTGCCATACAAATGTACCATCCCGCCTACCTTAGACATCGTGTAATAACACCAATATACCCAACGACATCTTGCCCAAACTTTGTAGTTAGTAAACGTATAGTTAGACTAAGTTTTGGACAAAAACTTGGAAGTCTGGCAACTCCCCTTCTGGTACCAGCCATACAAATGTACCATCCCGCCCCCTATAAACCCTATAATACTATCAACATGACTCACGCGAACTTCCCCAAATTCCGTATTTAGTAAAGGTATAACTGCACTATGTTTTGGACAAAAACTTGGCAGTCTGTCCACTCCCCTTCTGGTACTTGGAAGTCTGGCAACTCCCCTTCTGGTACCTGCCATACAAATGTACCATCCCGCCCCCTATAAACGGTGTAATACTATCAACATGAATCTTCCCCAAATTCCGTATTTACTAAAGGTATAACCGCACTATGTTTTGGACAAAAACTTGGAAGTCTGTCCACTCCCCTTCTGGTACCTGCCATACAAATGTACTATCCTGCCTACCTTAGAAATCGTGTAATAACACCAATATGCCCAACGACATCTTGCCCAAATTTTGTATTTAGTATACGTATAGTTAGACTAAATCTTGGACAAAAACTTGGAAGTCTGTCCACTCCCCTTCTGGTACCTGCCATACAAATGTACCATCCCGCCTACCTTAGAAATCGTGTAATAACACCAATATACCCAACGACATCTTGCCCAAATTTTGTATTTAGTATACGTATAGTTAGACTAAATCTTGGACAAAAACTTGGAAGTCTGTCCACTCCCCTTCTGGTACCTGCCATACAAATGTACCATCCCGCCTACCTTAGAAATCGTGTAATAACACCAATATACCCAACACCATCTTGCCCAAATTTTGTATTTAGTATACGTATAGTTAGACTAAATCTTGGACAAAAACTTGGAAGTCTGTCCACTCCCCTTCTGGTACCTGCCATACAAATTTACCATCCCGCCTACCTTAGACATCGTGTAATAACACCAATATACCCAACGACATCTTGCCCAAATTTTGTAGTTAGTAAACGTATAGTTAGACTAAGTTTTGGACAAAAACTTGGAAGTCTGACAACTCCCCTTCTGGTACCTGCCATACAAATGTACCATCCCGCCCCCTATAAACCGTGTAATACTATCAACATGACACACGCGAACTTCCCCAAATTCCGTATTTAGTAAAGGTATAACTGCACTATGTTTTGGACAAAAACTTGGCAGTCTGTCCACTCCCCTTCTGGTACTTGGAAGTCTGGCAACTCCCCTTCTGGTACCTGCCATACAAATGTACCATCCCGCCTACCTTAGAAATCGTGTAATAACACCAATATGCCCAACGACATCTTGTCCAAATTTTGTATTTAGTATACGTATAGTTAGACTAAATCTTGGACAAAAACTTGGAAGTCTGTCCACTCCCCTTCTGGTACCTGCCATACAAATGTACCATCCCGCCTACCTTAGAAATCGTGTAATAACACCAATATGCCCAACGACATCTTGCCCAAATTTTGTATTTAGTATACGTATAGTTAGACTTAATCTTGGACAAAAACTTGGAAGTCTGTCCACTCCCCTTCTGGTACCTGCCATACAAATGTACCATCCCGCCTACCTTAGAAATCGTGTAATAACACCAATATACCCAACGACATCTTGCCCAAATTTTGTATTTAGTATACGTATAGTTAGACTAAATCTTGGACAAAAACTTGGAAGTCTGTCCACTCCCCTTCTGGTACCTGCCATACAAATGTACCATCCCGCCTACCTTAGAAATCGTGTAATAACACCAATATACCCAACGACATCTTGCCCAAATTTTGTATTTAGTATACGTATAGTTAGACTAAATCTTGGACAAAAACTTGGAAGTCTGTCCACTCCCCTTCTGGTACCTGCCATACAAATTTACCATCCCGCCTACCTTAGAAATCGTGTAATAACACCAATATACCCAACGACATCTTGCCCAAATTTTGTATTTAGTATACGTATAGTTAGACTAAATCTTGGACAAAAACTTGGCAGTCTGTCCACTCCCCTTCTGGTACTTGGAAGTCTGGCAACTCCCCTTCTGGTACCTGCCATACAAATGTACCATCCCGCCCCCTATAAACCGTGTAATACTATCAACATGACTCACGCGAACTTCCACAAATTCCGTATTTAGTAAAGGTATAACTGCACTATGTTTTGGACAAAAACTTGACAGTCTGTCCACTCCCCTTCTGGTACTTTGAAGTCTGGCAACTCCCCTTCTGGTACCTGCCATACAAATGTACCATCCCGCCCCCTATAAACGGTGTAATACTATCAACATGAATCTTCCCCAAATTCCGTATTTACTAAAGGTATAACTGCACTATGTTTTGGACAAAAACTTGGCAGTCTGGCAACTCCCCTTCTGGTACCTGCCATACAAATGTACCAACCCGCCTACCTTAGACATCGTGTAATAACACCAATATACCCAACGACATCTTGCCCAAATTTTGTAGTTAGTAAACGTATAGTTAGACTAAATCTTGGACAAAAACTTGGCAGTCTGTCCACTCCCCTTCTGGTACCTGCCATACAAATTTACCATCCCGCCTACCTTAGAAATCGTGTAATAACACCAATATACCCAACGACATCTTGCCCAAATTTTGTATTTAGTATACGTATAGTTAGACTAAATCTTGGACAAAAACTTGGAAGTCTGGCAACTCCCCTTCTGGTACCTGCCATACAAATGTACCATCCCGCCTACCTTAGACATCGTGTAATAACACCAATATACCCAACGATATCTTGCCCAAATTTTGTAGTTAGTAAACGTATAGTTAGACTAAGTTTTGGACAAAAACTTGGAAGTCTGGCAACTCCCCTTCTGGTACCTGCCATACAAATGTACCATCCCGCCCCCTATAAACCGTGTAATACTATCAACATTACTCACGCGAACTTCCCCAAATTCCGTAATTAGTAAAGGTATAACTGCACTATGTTTTGGACAAAAACTTGGAAGTCTGTCCACTCCCCTTCTGGTACTTGGAAGTCTGGCAACTCCCCTTCTGGTACCTGCCATACAAATGTACCATCCCGCCCCCTATATACCGTGTAATACTATCAACATGAATCTTCCCCAAATTCCGTATTTACTAAAGGTATAACCGCACTATGTTTTGGACAAAAACTTGGAAGTCTGTCCACTCCCCTTCTGGTACCTGCCATACAAATGTACCATCCTGCCTACCTTAGAAATCGTGTAATAACACCAATATGCCCAACGACATCTTGCCCAAATTTTGTATTTAGTATACGTATAGTTAGACTAAATCTTGGACAAAAACTTGGAAGTCTGTCCACTCCCCTTCTGGTACCTGCCATACAAATGTACCATCCCGCCTACCTTAGAAATCGTGTAATAACACCAATATACCCAACGACATCTTGCCCAAATTTTGTATTTAGTATACGTATAGTTAGACTAAATCTTGGACAAAAACTTGGAAGTCTGTCCACTCCCCTTCTGGTACCTGCCATACAAATGTACCATCCCGCCTACCTTAGAAATCGTGTAATAACACCAATATACCCAACACCATCTTGCCCAAATTTTGTATTTAGTATACGTATAGTTAGACTAAATCTTGGACAAAAACTTGGAAGTCTGTCCACTCCCCTTCTGGTACCTGCCATACAAATTTACCATCCCGCCTACCTTAGACATCGTGTAATAACACCAATATACCCAACGACATCTTGCCCAAATTTTGTAGTTAGTAAACGTATAGTTAGACTAAGTTTTGGACAAAAACTTGGAAGTCTGACAACTCCCCTTCTGGTACCTGCCATACAAATGTACCATCCCGCCCCCTATAAACCGTGTAATACTATCAACATGACACACGCGAACTTCCCCAAATTCCGTATTTAGTAAAGGTATAACTGCACTATGTTTTGGACAAAAACTTGGCAGTCTGTCCACTCCCCTTCTGGTACTTGGAAGTCTGGCAACTCCCCTTCTGGTACCTGCCATACAAATGTACCATCCCGCCTACCTTAGAAATCGTGTAATAACACCAATATGCCCAACGACATCTTGTCCAAATTTTGTATTTAGTATACGTATAGTTAGACTAAATCTTGGACAAAAACTTGGAAGTCTGTCCACTCCCCTTCTGGTACCTGCCATACAAATGTACCATCCCGCCTACCTTAGAAATCGTGTAATAACACCAATATGCCCAACGACATCTTGCCCAAATTTTGTATTTAGTATACGTATAGTTAGACTTAATCTTGGACAAAAACTTGGAAGTCTGTCCACTCCCCTTCTGGTACCTGCCATACAAATGTACCATCCCGCCTACCTTAGAAATCGTGTAATAACACCAATATACCCAACGACATCTTGCCCAAATTTTGTATTTAGTATACGTATAGTTAGACTAAATCTTGGACAAAAACTTGGAAGTCTGTCCACTCCCCTTCTGGTACCTGCCATACAAATGTACCATCCCGCCTACCTTAGAAATCGTGTAATAACACCAATATACCCAACGACATCTTGCCCAAATTTTGTATTTAGTATACGTATAGTTAGACTAAATCTTGGACAAAAACTTGGAAGTCTGTCCACTCCCCTTCTGGTACCTGCCATACAAATTTACCATCCCGCCTACCTTAGAAATCGTGTAATAACACCAATATACCCAACGACATCTTGCCCAAATTTTGTATTTAGTATACGTATAGTTAGACTAAATCTTGGACAAAAACTTGGCAGTCTGTCCACTCCCCTTCTGGTACTTGGAAGTCTGGCAACTCCCCTTCTGGTACCTGCCATACAAATGTACCATCCCGCCCCCTATAAACCGTGTAATACTATCAACATGACTCACGCGAACTTCCACAAATTCCGTATTTAGTAAAGGTATAACTGCACTATGTTTTGGACAAAAACTTGACAGTCTGTCCACTCCCCTTCTGGTACTTTGAAGTCTGGCAACTCCCCTTCTGGTACCTGCCATACAAATGTACCATCCCGCCCCCTATAAACGGTGTAATACTATCAACATGAATCTTCCCCAAATTCCGTATTTACTAAAGGTATAACTGCACTATGTTTTGGACAAAAACTTGGCAGTCTGGCAACTCCCCTTCTGGTACCTGCCATACAAATGTACCAACCCGCCTACCTTAGACATCGTGTAATAACACCAATATACCCAACGACATCTTGCCCAAATTTTGTAGTTAGTAAACGTATAGTTAGACTAAATCTTGGACAAAAACTTGGCAGTCTGTCCACTCCCCTTCTGGTACCTGCCATACAAATTTACCATCCCGCCTACCTTAGAAATCGTGTAATAACACCAATATACCCAACGACATCTTGCCCAAATTTTGTATTTAGTATACGTATAGTTAGACTAAATCTTGGACAAAAACTTGGAAGTCTGGCAACTCCCCTTCTGGTACCTGCCATACAAATGTACCATCCCGCCTACCTTAGACATCGTGTAATAACACCAATATACCCAACGATATCTTGCCCAAATTTTGTAGTTAGTAAACGTATAGTTAGACTAAGTTTTGGACAAAAACTTGGAAGTCTGGCAACTCCCCTTCTGGTACCTGCCATACAAATGTACCATCCCGCCCCCTATAAACCGTGTAATACTATCAACATTACTCACGCGAACTTCCCCAAATTCCGTAATTAGTAAAGGTATAACTGCACTATGTTTTGGACAAAAACTTGGAAGTCTGTCCACTCCCCTTCTGGTACTTGGAAGTCTGGCAACTCCCCTTCTGGTACCTGCCATACAAATGTACCATCCCGCCCCCTATATACCGTGTAATACTATCAACATGAATCTTCCCCAAATTCCGTATTTACTAAAGGTATAACCGCACTATGTTTTGGACAAAAACTTGGAAGTCTGTCCACTCCCCTTCTGGTACCTGCCATACAAATGTACCATCCTGCCTACCTTAGAAATCGTGTAATAACACCAATATGCCCAACGACATCTTGCCCAAATTTTGTATTTAGTATACGTATAGTTAGACTAAATCTTGGACAAAAACTTGGAAGTCTGTCCACTCCCCTTCTGGTACCTGCCATACAAATGTACCATCCCGCCTACCTTAGAAATCGTGTAATAACACCATTATACCCAACGACATCTTGCCCAAATTTTGTATTTAGTATACGTATAGTTAGACTAAATCTTGGACAAAAACTTGGAAGTCTGTCCACTCCCCTTCTGGTACCTGCCATACAAATGTACCATCCCGCCTACCTTAGAAATCGTGTAATAACACCAATATACCCAACGCCATCTTGCCCAAATTTTGTATTTAGTATACGTATAGTTAGACTAAATCTTGGACAAAAACTTGGAAGTCTGTCCACTCCCCTTCTGGTACCTGCCATACAAATTTACCATCCCGCCTACCTTAGAAATCGTGTAATAACACCAATATACCCAACGACATCTTGCCCAAATTTTGTATTTAGTATACGTATAGTTAGACTAAATATTGGACAAAACTTGGAAGTCTGTCCACTCCCCTTCTGGTACCTGCCATACAAATGTACCATCCCACCTACCTTAGAAATCGTGTAATAACACCAATATACCCAACGCGATCTTGCCCAAATTTTGTAGTTAGTAAACGTATAGTTAGACTAAGTTTTCGACAAAAACTTGGAAGTCTGGCAACTCCCCTTCTGGTACCTGCCATACAAATGTACCATTCCGCCCCCTATAAACCGTGTAATACTATCAACATGACTCACGCGATCTTCCCCAAACTCCCCAAACAAAAACTTGGCAGTTTGGCAACTCCCCTTCTGGTACCTGCCATACAAATGTACCATCCCGCCTACCTTAGACATCGTGTAATAACACCAATATACCCAACGACATCTTGCCCAAATTTTGTAGTTAGTATACGTATAGTTAGACTAAATCTTGGACAAAAACTTGGAAGTCTGGCAACTCCCCTTCTGGTACCTGTCATACAAATGTACCATCCCGCCTACCTTAGACATCGTGTAATAACACCAATATACCCAACGACATCTTGCCCAAATTTTGTATTTAGTATACGTATAGTTAGACTAAATCTTGGACAAAAACTTGGAAGTCTGGCAACTCCCCTTCTGGTACCTCCCATACAAATGTACCATCCCGCCCCCTAAAAACCGTGTAATACTATCAACATGACTCACGCGAACTTCCCCAAATTCCGTATTTAGTAAAGGTATAACTGCACTATGTTTTGGACAAAAACTTGGCAGTCTGTCCACTCCCCTTCTGGTACTTGGAAGTCTGGCAACTCCCCTTATGGTACCTGCCATACAAATGTACCATCCCGCCCCCTATAAACCGTGTAATACTATCAACATGAATCTTCCCCAAATTCCGTATTTACTAAAGGTATAACCGCACTATGTTTTGGACAAAAACTTGGAAGTCTGTCTACTCACCTTCTGGTACCTGCCATACAAATGTACCATCCCGCCTACCTTAGGAAGCGTGTAATAACACCAATATACCCAACGACATCTTGCCCAATTTTTGTATTTAGTATACGTATAGTTAGACTAAATCTTAGACAAAAACTTGGAAGTCTGTCCACTCCCCTTCTGGTACCTGCCATACAAATGTACCATCCCGCCTACCTTAGAAATCGTGTAATAACACCAATATACCCAACGCCATCTTGCCCAAATTTTGTATTTAGTATACGTATAGTTAGACTAAATCTTGGACAAAAACTTGGAAGTCTGGCAACTTCCCTTCTGGTACCTGTCATACAAATGTACCATCCCGCCCCCTATAAACCGTGTAATACTATCAACATGACTCACGCGAACTTCCCCAAATTCCGTATTTAGTAAAGGTATAACTGCACTATGTTTTGGACAAAAACTTGGCAGTCTGTCCACTCCCCTTCTGGTACTTGGAAGTCTGGCAACTCCCCTTATGGTACCTGCCATACAAATGTACCATCCCGCCCCCTATAAACCGTGTAATACTATCAACATGAATCTTCCCCAAATTCCGTATTTACTAAAGGTATAACCGCACTATGTTTTGGACAAAAACTTGGAAGTCTGTCCACTCCCCTTCTGGTACCTGCCATACAAATGTACCATCCCGCCTACCTTAGAAATCGTGTAATAACACCAATATACCCAACGCCATCTTGCCCAAATTTTGTATTTAGTATACGTATAGTTAGACTAAATCTTGGACAAAAACTTGGAAGTCTGTCCACTCCCCTTCTGGTACTTGCCATACAAATGTACCATCCCGCCTACCTTAGAAATCGTGTAATAACACCAATATACCCAACGCGATCTTGCCCAAATTTTGTAGTTAGTAAACGTATAGTTAGACTAAGTTTTGGACAAAAACTTGGAAGTCTGGCAACTCCCCTTCTGGTACCTGCCATACAAACCTGTAAAATGTATGTTTTGGACAAACACTTGGCAGTCTGTCCACTCACCTTCTGGTACCTGCCATACAAATGTACCATCCCGCCTACCCTAGAAATCGTGTAATAACACCAATATACCCAACGTCATCTTGCCCAAATTTTGTATTTAGTATACGTATAGTTAGACTAAATCTTGGACAAAAACTTGGAAGTCTGTCCACTCCCCTTCTGGTACCTGTCATACAAATGTACCATCCCGCCTACCTTAGAAATCGTGTAATAACACCAATATACCCAACGACATCTTGCACAAATTTTGTATTTATGGTACCTGGCATACAAATGTACCATCCCGCCCCCTATAAACCGTGTAATACTATCAACATGAATCTTCCCCAAATTCCGTATTTACTAAAGGTATAACCGCACTATGTTTTGGACAAAAACTTGGAAGTCTGTCCACTCCCCTTCTGGTACCTGCCATACAAATGTACCATCCTGCCTACCTTAGAAATCGTGTAATAACACCAATATGCCCAACGACATCTTGGCCAAATTTTGTATTTAGTATACGTATAGTTAGACTAAATCTTGGACAAAAACTTGGAAGTCTGTCCACTCCCCTTCTGGTACCTGCCATACAAATGTACCATCCCGCCTACCTTAGAAATCGTGTAATAACACCAATATACCCAACGACATCTTGCCCAAATTTTGTATTTAGTATACGTATAGTTAGACTAAATCGTGGACAAAAACTTGGAAGTCTGTCCACTCCCCTTCTGGTACTTGCCATACAAATGTACCATCCTTCCTACCTTAGAAATCGTGTAATAACACCAATATGCCCAACGACATCTTGCCCAAATTTTGTATTTAGTATACTTATAGTTAGACTAAATCTTGGACAAAAACTTGGAAGTCTGTCCACTCCCCTTCTGGTACCTGCCATACAAATGTACCATCCCGCCTACCTTAGAAATCGTGTAGTAACACCAATATACCCAACGACATCTTGCCCAAATTTTGTATTTAGTATACGTATAGTTAGACTAAATCTTGGACAAAAACTTGGAAGTCTGTCCACTCCCCTTCTGGTACCTGCCATACAAATGTACCATCCCGCCTACCTTAGACATCGTGTAATAACACCAATATACCCAACGACATCTTGCCCAAATTTTGTAGTTAGTAAACGTTTGGTTAGACTAAATCTTGGACAAAAACTACCCAACGACATCTTGCCCAAATTTTGTATTTAGTATACGTATAGTTAGACTAAATCGTGGACAAAAACTTGGAAGTCTGTCCACTCCCCTTCTGGTACTTGTCATACAAATGTACCATCCCGCCCCCTATAAACCGTGTAATACTATCAACATGACTCACGCGATCTTCCCCAAACTCCGTATTTAGTAAAGGTATAACTGCACTATGTTTTGGACAAAAAGCAGTCTGGCAACTCCCCTTCTGGTACCTGCCATACAAATGTACCATCCCGCCTACCTTAGAAATCGTGTAATAACACCAATATACCCAACGCCATCTTGCCCAAATTTTCCATCCCGCCTACCTTAGAAATCGTGTAATAACACCAATATACCCAACGCGATCTTGCCCAAATTTTGTAGTTAGTAAACGTATAGTTAGACTAAGTTTTGGACAAAAACTTGGAAGTCTGGCAACTCCCCTTCTGGTACCTGCCATACAAATGTACCATCCCGCCCACTATAAACCGTGTAATACTATCAACATGAATCTTCCCCAAATTCCGTATTTACTAAAGGTATAACCGCACTATGTTTTGGACAAAAACTTGGAAGTCTGTCCACTCCCCTTCTGGTACCTGCCATACAAATGTACCATCCCGCCTACCTTAGAAATCGTGTAATAACACCAATATACCCAACGACATCTTGCCCAAATTTTGTAGTTAGTATACGTATAGTTAGACTAAATCTTGGACAAAAACTTGGAAGTCTGTCCACTCCCCTTCTGGTACCTGCCATACAAATTTACCATCCCGCCTACCTTAGAAATCGACATCTTGCCCAAATTTTGTATTTAGTATACGTATAGTTAGACTGAATCGTGGACAAAAACATGGAAGTCTGGCAACTCCCCTTCTGGTACTTGCCATACAAATGTACCATCCCGCCTACCTTAGAAATCGTGTAATAACACCAATATACCCAACGTGATCTTGCCCAAATTTTGCAGTTAGTAAACGTATAGTTAGACTAAGTTTTGGACAAAAACTTGGAAGTCTGGCAACTCCCCTTCTGGTACCTGCCATACAAATGTACCATCCCGCCCCCTATAACCCGTGTAATACTATCAACATGACTCACGCGATCTTCCCCAAATTCCGTATTTACTAAAGGTATAACCGCACTATGTTTTGGACAAAAACTTGGAAGTCTGTCCACTCCCCTTCTGGTACCTGCCATACAAATGTACCATCCCGCCTACCTTAGAAATCGTGTAATAACACCAATATACCCAACGCCATCTTGCCCAAATTTTGTATTTAGTATACGTATAGTTAGACTAAATCTTGGACAAAAACTTGGAAGTCTGTCCACTCCCCTTCTGGTACCTGCCATACACATGTACCATCCCGCCTACCTTAGAAAGCGTGTAATAACACCAATAGTATACGTATGGTTAGACTAAATCTTGGACAAAAACTTGGCAATCTGGCAACTCCCCTTCTGGTACCTCCCATACAAATGTACCATACCGCCTACCTTGGAAATCGTGTAATAACACCAATATACTCAACGCGATCTTGCCCAAATTTTGTAGTTAGTAAACGTATAGTTAGACTAAGTTTTGGACAAAAACATGGCAGTCTGGCAACTCCCCTTCTGGTACCTCCCATACAAATGTACCATCCCGCCTACCTTAGAAATCGTGTAATAACACCAATATACCCAACGACATCTTGCCCAAATTTTGTATTTTTTATACGTATAGTTAGACTAAATCTTGGACAAAAACTTGGAAGTCTGTAACATTATTTATTTTGAGATTGCTATTATGACATTTCATCAGAGGTTACATCCAATGATGGTAGCCACGCTCACTTTTGACTTTCCGGTACTTTGGAATAGAGACTTGTATGTTTTTACTGAGGGTGAGTGTATATATCAGTCGGTTTACCCGACTGCAAGTTTTTTACTGGTTTTCTGTAACATTCGGTATTTTATGTTGCTATTATGACATTTCATCACATGTTACATCCAATGGTGGTAGCCACGCTCACTTTTGACTTTCCGATACTTTGGAATAGAGACTTGTATGTTTTTACTGAGGGTGAGTGTATATATAAGTCGGTTTACCCGACTGCAACTTTTTCACTGGTTTTATATGTCTTTTCTGGACCTAATGGTTGAGTGTATTTCTGATCTTCAATTCTTAATCTGACATTATATGAGACAATGGTTGTCAGGGCTTTGGTTCGAACTTGGGAAGTTGGTTTGGTTGTTATCGGTTCAATTGTCGTTGATTCTTGGTTTGATTTTTCCTGGTTTTGGACTTAAAGTTTATTGATTTTTGATCTATTACTTTCTAACCGCGAAGTATCAACAACGGATGCAATACCATTTGGCTTATGTCAAAAGGTTGCCAGCAGTTGTGAGCTTCGTTACCACATCTTTTATTGTTGATGATTGGTCTGCCATACAAATGTACCATCCCGCCTACCTTAGACATCGTGTAATAACACCAATATACCCAACGACATCTTGCCCAAATTTTGTAGTTAGTAAACGTTTGGTTAGACTAAATCTTGGACAAAAACTACCCAACGACATCTTGCCCAAATTTTGTATTTAGTATACGTATAGTTAGACTAAATCTTGGACAAAAACTTGGAAGTCTGTCCACTCCCCTTCTGGTACCTGCCATACAAATGTACCATCCCGCCTACCTTAGAAATCGTGTAATAACACCAATATACCCAACGACATCTTGCCCAAATTTTGTATTTAGTATACGTATAGTTAGACTAAATCGTGGACAAAAACTTGGAAGTCTGTCCACTCCCCTTCTGGTACTTGCCATACAAATGTACCATCCTGCCTACCTTAGAAATCGTGTAATAACACCAATATGCCCAACGACATCTTGCCCAAATTTTGTATTTAGTATACTTATAGTTAGACTAAATCTTGGACAAAAACTTGGAAGTCTGTCCACTCCCCTTCTGGTACCTGCCATACAAATGTACCATCCCGCCCACCTTAGAAATCGTGTAGTAACACCAATATACCCAACGACATCTTGCCCAAATTTTGTATTTAGTATACGTATAGTTAGACTAAATCGTGGACAAAAACTTGGAAGTCTGTCCACTCCCCTTCTGGTACTTGCCATACAAATGTACCATCCCGCCTACCTTAGAAATCGTGTAATAACACCAATATACCCAACGCCATCTTGCCCAAATTTTGTATTTAGTATACGTATAGTTAGACTAAATCTTGGACAAAAACTTGGAAGTCTGTCCACTCCCCTTCTGGTACAAATTTTGTAGTTAGTAAACGTATAGTTAGACTAAGTTTTGGACAAAAACTTGGAAGTCTGGCAACTCCCCTTCTGGTACCTGCCATACAAATGTACCATCTCGCCCCCTATAAACCGTGTAATACTATCAACATGACTCACGCGATCTTCCCCAAACTCCGTATTTAGTAAAGGTATAACTGCACTATGTTTTAGACAAAAAGCAGTCTGGCAACTCACCTTCTGGTACCTGCCATACAAATGTACCATCCCGCCTACCTTAGACATCGTGTAATAACACCAATATACCCAACGACATCTTGCCCAAATTTTGTAGTTAGTAAACGTTTGGTTAGACTAAATCTTGGACAAAAACTACCCAACGACATCTTGCCCAAATTTTGTATTTAGTATACGTATAGTTAGACTAAATCGTGGACAAAAACTTGGAAATCTGTCCACTCCCCTTCTGGTACTTGTCATACAAATGTACCATCCCGCCCCCTATAAACCGTGTAATACTATCAACATGACTCACGCGATCTTCCCCAAACTCCGTATTTAGTAAAGGTATAACTGCACTATGTTTTGGACAAAAAGCAGTCTGGCAACTCCCCTTCTGGTACCTGCCATACAAATGTACCATCCCGCCTACCTTAGAAATCGTGTAATAACACCAATATACCCAACGCCATCTTGCCCAAATTTTCCATCCCGCCTACCTTAGAAATCGTGTAATAACACCAATATACCCAACGCGATCTTGCCCAAATTTTGTAGTTAGTAAACGTATAGTTAGACTAAGTTTTGGACAAAAACTTGGAAGTCTGGCAACTCCCCTTCTGGTACCTGCCATACAAATGTACCATCCCGCCCCCTATAAACCGTGTAATACTATCAACATGAATCTTCCCCAAATTCCGTATTTACTAAAGGTATAACCGCACTATGTTTTGGACAAAAACTTGGAAGTCTGTCCACTCCCCTTCTGGTACTAGCCATACAAATGTACCATCCCGCCTACCTTAGAAATCGTGTAATAACACCAATATACCCAACGTGATCTTGCCCAAATTTTGCAGTTAGTAAACGTATAGTTAGACTAAGTTTTGGACAAAAACTTGGAAGTCTGGCAACTCCCCTTCTGGTACCTGCCATACAAATGTACCATCCCGCCCCCTATAAACCGTGTAATACTATCAACATGACTCACGCGATCTTCCCCAAATTCCGTATTTAGTAAAGATATAACTGCACTATGTTTTGGACAAAAACTTGGCAGGCTGTCCACTCCCCTTCTAGTACTTGGAAGTCTGGCAACTCCCCTTCTGGTACCTGTCATACAAATGTACCATCCCGCCCCCTATAACCCGTGTAATACTATCAACATGACTCACGCGATCTTCCCCAAATTCCGTATTTACTAAAGGTATAACCGCACTATGTTTTGGACAAAAACTTGGAAGTCTGTCCACTCCCCTTCTGGTACCTGCCATACAAATGTACCATCCCGCCTACCTTAGAAATCGTGTAATAACACCAATATACCCAACGCCATCTTGCCCAAATTTTGTATTTAGTATACGTATAGTTAGACTAAATCTTGGACAAAAACTTGGAAGTCTGTCCACTCCCCTTCTGGTACCTGCCATACAAATTTACCATCCCGCCTACCTTAGAAATCGTGTAATAACACCAATATACCCAACGCCATATTGCCCAAATTTTGTATTTAGTATACGTATAGTTAGACTAAATCTTGGACAAAAACTTGGAAGTCTGTCCAGTCCCCTTCTGGTACCTGCCATACAAATGTACCATCCCGCCCCCTATAAACCGTGTAATACTATCAACATGACTAACGCGATCTTCCCCAAATTCCGTATTTAGTAAAGGTATAACTGCACTATGTTTTGGACAAAAACTTGGCAGTCTGGCAACTCCACTTCTGGTACCTCCCATACAAATGTACAATCCCGCCTACCTTAGAAATCGTGTAATAACACCAATATACCCAACGCGATCTTGTATTTAGTATACGTATAGTTAGACTAAGTTTTAGACAAAAACTTGGAAGTCTGGCAACTCCCCTTCTGGTACCTGCCATACATATGTACCATCCCGCCCCCTATAAACCGTATAATACTATCAACATGACTCACGCGATCTTCCCCAAATTCCGTATTTAGTAAAGGTATAACTGCACTATGTTTTGGACAAAAACTTGGCAGTCTGGCAACTCCCCTTCTGGTACCTCCCATACAAATGTACCATCCCGCCTACCTTAGAAATCGTGTAATAACACCAATATACCCAACGCGATCTTGTCCAAATTTTGTATTTAGTATACGTATAGTTAGGCCAAGTTTTGGACAAAAACTTGGCAGTCTGGCAACTCCCCTTCTGGTACCTCCCATACAAATGTACCATCCCGCCTACCTTAGAAATCGTGTAATAACACCAATATACCCAACGACATCTTGCCCAAATTTTGTATTTTTTATACGTATAGTTAGACTAAATCTTGGACAAAAACTTGGAAGTCTGTAACATTCGTTATTTTGAGATTGCTATTATGACATTTCATCAGAGGTTACATCCAATGATGGTAGCCACGCTCACTTTTGACTTTCCGGTACTTTGGAATAGAGACTTGTATGTTTTTACTGAGGGTGAGTGTATATATCAGTCGGTTTACCCGACTGCAAGTTTTTTACTGGTTTTCTGTAACATTCGGTATTTTATGTTGCTATTATGACATTTCATCACATGTTACATCCAATGGTGGTAGCCACGCTCACTTTTGACTTTCCGATACTTTGGAATAGAGACTTGTATGTTTTTACTGAGGGTGAGTGTATATATAAGTCGGTTTACCCGACTGCAACTTTTTCACTGGTTTTATATGTCTTTTCTGGACCTAATGGTTGAGTGTATTTCTGATCTTCAATTCTTAATCTGACATTATATGAGACAATGGTTGTCAGGGCTTTGGTTCGAACTTGGGAAGTTGGTTTGGTTGTTATCGGTTCAATTGTCGTTGATTATTGGTTTGATTTTTCCTGGTTTTGGACTTAAAGTTTATTGATTTTTGATCTATTACTTTCTAACCGCGAAGTATCAACAACGGATGCAATACCATTTGGCTTATGTCAAAAGGTTGCCAGCAGTTGTGAGATTCGTTACCACATCTTTTATTGTTGATGATTGGTCTATATCTTTTGATTTCATTATTTTATTTTTTTATATTCTACATATCCATACCGAGATACTTCTCTGAGTAGTAATAACGTATTTAGTTGTTTCGTGCATAGTTAAATTTCTGCTTTTTTTGGTTTAGTTTTTTTTCCTGAGAATTTGTCTACGTGATTTTGAGTGTAGGGTTAATTTTGTTCATTGAAAGTACGTTACTAATTTTTCACATATAGACGTTAGATTTAGTATATTAACATTTATTTATTTTTTTTTGTTTGGATTTGGTAAACTTTTTTTTATTTCCCCTCGAATTTCGTTCTCTTTGGGTTTTTTCAAAATTCCACTAGGCCACAGTGGTGGAGGAAATCCATCTCACATGGAACAGGATGGTTATGTTTCAGGTAGCTCAGAAGATTTAGCAGCTGGAGGTGATGCAGGAACTCCGTTAAGTCGAGTTGTTAGGCCGAAGACTGGTCTGCAAGCACGTAGAGAGTACTCTATTTAAATTTCTGCTTTTTTTGGTTTAGTTTTTTTTCCTGAGAATTTGTCTACGTGATTTTGAGTGTAGGGTTAATTTTGTTCCTTGAAAGTACGTTACTAATTTTTACATATAGACGTTAGATTTAGTATATTAACATTTATTTATTTTTTTTTGTTTGGATTTGGTAAACTTTTTTTTATTTCCCCTCGAATTTCGTTCTCTTTGGGTTTTTTCAAAATTCCACTAGGCCACAGTGGTGGAGGAAATCCATCTCACATGGAACAGGATGGTTATGTTTCAGGTAGCTCAGAAGATTTAGCAGCTGGAGGTGATGCAGGAACTCCGTTAAGTCGCGTTGTTAGGCCGAAGACTGGTCTGCAAGCACGTAGAGAGTACTCTATTTCTGTCCATGGATAGAAATAGAGTACGACAAATTGTGAATGATTCGTTAAGCGGATTTAGGGAAGAAATAGGAAATCTCATTGCTAACGGAATTTGAGATATGACATTAGCAAATGCAAGGAATAACAACCAGACAGAACCTATAGGTATAGCTCGGACTGAACAAGATGGCCAGGGCAATAGAAATACTCCTCCCAGACAGAATGAACTAGGTGGACGTGAACCTCGCGAGATTGATGATTCAGATCGGACATTGGAAAGGATCTTGAATATAATTCGTAATTGGAGAGTTCGTTTTACGGGAAAACATCAGACGTTACTGTCGAAGAATTTATCTATAGGGTAAATACTCTGGCTGCTGCTAATTTGCAGGGAAACACAGATCGTCTTTGTAGACATGCACACTTACTCTTCGAAGGAAAGGCATTGAACTGGTTTTGGCGATTTCATAGGAGTTGTGACGACTTGAACTGGAACGAGTTGTGCAATGCTTTGAAACATCAGTATAAGGACTATAATACGGACTCTGACATTAAAGACGAGATACGACGTAGGAAACAGAGACATAACAAGACCTTCGATGAATACTATGATGTGGTAATGGTACTGTGTGACAGACTGCGCTATGCGTTATCTGATTACGAACTTTGCTAGACGATTCAACGTAATCTAAGACCTGAAGTGCGACAGGGACTTCTACATATTGAGATCACTCAAGTGTCGGAATTAAGACGTGCTGTTCGGAGACATGAGATGTTTATAAACGATATGCCTACATCAAGTGTAAATAGACGAGCATCTCGAAAAGGTCAAGTGTCCGAGGTAGTAGATTGCGTTGCTCGAACGGATGTTGTGGACAATTCAGAGCATGAGGACATAGAACTATGTTTGGTAGTTCGGACGAATAAATGCTGGAACTGTACCAAGGTTGGTCACAGTTTCATTAACTGTTAGAAGCCGCGGACTGTTTTTTGTTACGGATGCGGAGCGAAGAACATTTACAAACCACAATGCACTAAATATACTCAGGAGCAGGGAAACGCCTCGAGGGGTGTTCGTTCAAAGGAAAGCGGGCATCCAAAACAAAATTACGACATGTGGAGCCTATCAAATCTAGACAACCGGACTTGACAAAACAAAGTGATTGATAGTACAAATTTACGAGTAGCAACAGAAAAACCTAAAGTAACTATGATTAATTCTCTACAAAGACCCTACAATGTACGTTTATTGGAATACAACCGAATCAGAGACAGCATTTTTAACGAAGGTGTTGTTAACCAAAGGCCGAAACGTTAATCTAGAATTATTCGCGAATTTTACAGAAGGAGGAAAAGCCTAGGAAAGTATATTTTGCTGAACTTACAAGGTAAAAACCATTTTGCCTTGTTAGATAGCGGCGCGAATAATAGCGTACTAGGAGGTAGGTTGTGTACTGAGATTATAGAAGCTAATCAATATAAGCACGGAGTCGGAAATGTTAAAACAGCAGACGGACAACGTCAGCGAGTGATGGGAACCGTTGAGTTAGAAATCGGATATAACGGACAAATGAAGTCAAATGATTTTTTGTTAATTCCATCGATTACACAGGATGTTATCTGTGTAATGGACTTTTGGAAACAATTCGGTATTGAAATTACTGCGGTAAACACGGTGTTTACGATTGTTTCAGGAGAAGATAAAGATCCAAACAAAATACCAATGACAGTGCCACAGAAAAAACAACTACAGAAAATTATTGACTAATTTCCAAATTCAAATCGTGATGGTTTGGGATGCACCACTTTAATAGAACACAATATATATACTGGAACTACAATTCCAATCAAACAAAGATATTATCCCATATCCCCGGCGAAGGAAAAACTCTTATGTGACGAAATTGACAATATGTTGAAGTTAGGTGTCATAGAGGAGTGCCAACATCACCTTGGTCAACTCCTGTGGTGTTGATAGTAAAACCGGGAAAAGTACGATTTTGTCTGGACAGTCGGAAAGTTAATTCCGTGATGACAAAGGACGCTTACCCTTTTCCTAACATAGAAGGACTAATTTCAAGTCTTCCTCCAGTTTATTATATTTCCGAAGTGGATTTAAAGGATGACTTTCGGCTGGTACAGGAGATTTATATATGACTACTCCACGGTTACGCTCCCTATGACAGAACTATTGTCGAAGAGAAAGGCTTTTTCATGTACATAAGAAGCTCAGAAGTCCTTCGAAACCATCAAATAGAAGTTGACTTCGGCTCCAGTTTGGGTACACGCGAACTTTGACAAGCCGTTCTTTCTCCAATGTGACCCAAGCACATTTGGCGTAGGTGCTGTTTTAGCCCAGTAGGACGCTCAAGGAAACGAGAGACCAATTGCATTCATGTCGCAAAAGTTAAACAAGGCCCAGCGTAACTATTCTATTACAGAATTAGAATGCCTGGCCGTTACTCGGGCAATTAAAATGTTTAGAGCCTATGTATATGAGCCCTCGCTTAGGGATAACCATCTGGACGCGATGCGAAGGCCTACGTGTCGGGGGATTCTTCGGCCGGGGCAGAATATCTGCAGGGCCCAAACTCATCAGCCCATACAACGACTACAACAAACGCGGAAACGGATACGAATACGAACAGAAATACAAATACGACGAACAAAGCAGTTGGAGACTTGGCTGCCTTGTTCGAAGACGCAGCAAGAATACAAACACAAGATTAATTGGCAAGCGAAGGGAGTCATAGACTAACTTCGGGAGCCGAGGAATCTGACTCCTCCGGGGACGGAAACGTCACAATCCTTGCAGGTCCATTAGCTGCGAGCAAAGACCGGAAGGATGAAGCAGGAAAGAGCCTCGCTAAAAAGAAAAAGTTGTCAGAGAAAAAGTCTCAGAGGAAAAAGCTCAGAAGAATGCGACTGACTAACGAAAAAGCTACTATGCAGCAGACTCCCAAAGACACATCGGAGCCTACACCTGCACCAGCAGGTAAAAGAATCCGCTCTCCACAGGAGGAATATGCCGAAGCTGCAACGAAGAAGAGAAAGAGCTTCCTGACACCAGGTAGGACTAAATCTTCCAATCCGAAACCAAAAGAAGTCTCTACGCAGAATTCTGGCGATAGTAAGAAGGAAGGTCGAAATCCTACCACGACGTCGGACAACTTGCCTTCCACCTCAAGGAAAGGCGACCTAACAAAGGAACGCCCGTCACTTAAGAGGAAGGCAAATGTTGTAACTGGTACGAAGCCGTCATCTTACGCCAAAGTGGCAATGTAGTGTGTTTGACTTATCGTAGTTACCATGCCGTCTGCATGTAACTAAATACTCACACCTTGTTGAGTATTTGTCCACACGCACTGTAGCTGGCAGGCATGTATTATGCTTAGCCAGCAATTTCCCATAGTAGAATTAGTATTTATGTATTAAGATACTTTTAGGTAGTTTTAAGTAACTCAAGTTTATGGTAGATAATAAATAAACGTGAAACAGAAAAGTCGCAAAAGCGGCTTGACAAAACACAAAAAGTGATCGTTTGTTTTATTTAATTACAGCAAAACGTCAAAAATGGGACGAGCTATGTTTTGGCGTGATTGACACAAAAAGTGCAACGGGAAAAATCCCGGAAGAGCATAGGTCAGCAATAGAAGAGCTGATAAACACGAAAATCTTGGAGCACGTCCTCGGGAAGGGAGACGATTGCGACGAGATTGAGATCCTGAGCTGCTCCTACGCCTAGGGCATCTTGATGATGCAACTCGCATCAAATAAATGCGTAAACACCTTGGCACGCCTAGTGAAGGATGTTCCTACCCCTTGGGAGGCCGGCAAGCAAGACCTCATTAGGAAAAGGGACATTCCGGAACTTACAAAGGCGTCCTTCTTCCTGAAGGGTTGGGGCTGCAAACTCCCACCCGGGAAAGTCCTCGACGTCCTGGGCAAGCAGAATAAAGGTCTGGAGACGGGCAAATGGGAGATCTTCCACAGGGAAGAGAGCCAAGACGGCACCCTCTTCGTTGTGGGAATCGACCACGGGTCCCTCCAACGACTAAAGGAGATGAAGGGGAGGGCCTTCTTCGTCTCAACAGCCGTGTATATAAAAATCGGCAAGGTACCCATTGGCAGGACGGCAGATAAGCACGACGCTGCCAACGAGGAACCGAAAAAACAGAGCAGTGGTGCACCGCAAAGAGCAGGAGAGGAGGCTGGGGACCATATAACCAGCTCCCAAGAAGATTGACTACTGGCATGACCGGCATCAAGGTCATCCAGATCAACCTCCATCGGAGCGAAACGGCAACTACCGCGCTGATGGACAACATAATCAAAGGTAAGGTTCATATAGCTTTAATCCAAGAACCATGGACACACAAGAACAAGGTTATTGGTTTAAACAACCCGCTTTACCAACTATTCTACGCAAGATCAGGGGACGACCCAGAACTTGCATACTCACACATAAAAACTTAAGCTTATTTTTCTTCCCAGAGTTGGCAACTGCGGATGCGACGGTACTTAGACTTGGGGATGGTAGCCTGACCTTGCGTCGATGTACCTTCCATTCGACTCGCCAAAACTTCCACCAACGGCTGAGCTACAACATCTGGTGAGAGAAGCCAAGACAAAAGGTAAGAAATTACTAGTAGACTGCGATTCGAACGCACACATCACCTGGGGTAGTTCGAATTGCAACAAAAGAGGAATAGCCTTATTCGAATTCCTTAATAATAATTAATAATAATAATAATAATTAATAATTCCTTATTACAATAAATACGGCCAACAAATCCACCTTTATAAATCGAATCAGAGAGGAGGTATTAGATATCACTTTCGGTTCTGAAGAGATAGTAGAAGAGATCCAAGGATGGCATGTCTCCGACAAGCACTCCTTTTCAGATCACCGATACATAATTTTTAGTTTAATGAAACCACCACCAGAACCGCTAAGTATCAGGAACAAGACCAAAACCAATTGGCACCGTTTCAGAGATCTAGTGAGCAGAGATATAGGGACCCCCAAAGAAATCCTCCAAAACGAAGAGGAAATCGAAGAGGAGGTCGAAAGAGTTACATCAGTATTAGTGAGGTCATTCGAAGAGTTTTGCCCACTCAGAGAAAGGTGGTCGGCTCAGGAGAAACCCTGGATAACGGGGCAGATTAGAAACCTAAGCAAATCTTACAACAGAGCTAGACGTAAAAAACTTCAAGTATACTGGGACGAAGTCCAAACATAGATTATACAACAAAGCACTAAGAACGGCGAAACGAGGGTCGTGGAGACTGTTCTTCGAACAGGTCGACACCGTTAACGACATGTCTAAAATAAAGAAATTTCTATCTAAGACACATACACAGGTGGAAGTCTTAGTGGATAAAGACGGAAATAAAACAGAAACGTTAGAGCAATCAATCAAATTGTTAATAAACACACATTTCCCCACAGGTACTGAGGACCCAATAGAGAATCTCAGTCCGACCAGGGAAGTACAACATATACCCGAGAACATCACGCCAGAAATGGTTAAAAGCTTTTCTCCGTTTAAGGCGGCTGGACCGGATGGCATATTCCCGGCGCTTCTACAAAGGAGCATAGATATAGTGGGAAAACACCTGGCAGGTATCTTTGCAGCCTCCCTCAGACTAGCCTATATCCCCAGGAACTGGCAAGAAGCACGAGTTGTTTTCATACCCAAACAGGGGAAGGAAAGCTACGCGATGTGTAAGGCTTATAAACCCATACATCCTTCTTATTAAAAACCAATGAGAGATTAATAGACAGATCCCGAGTGATCAACTAAAATTTCCACAACACGCCTATGTCAAGGGAAGATCAGTAGAGACAAACCTGCATGAGGTAGTGCATCTCATAGAAATCTCTTTCGACGATAAAATATACACACTTGGTGTTTTTATCGACATAGAAGGGGCCTTAAATAACGTGAGCACGCAGACGTTAATCCACTCCTTAGACCAGTTTGGAGTGAACAGGTCGATAATCGACTGGGTCAGCTATATGCTAAGGCATAGATGGATTAATTGCGGATCCCACGGCATAAATATAAGGGAGAGAGTACACAGAGGGACACCACAGGGAGGTATGTAATCACCACTCCTGTGGGTGACTACAATAAAGGATCTCCTAAGGATGCTGACTGATGAAGGATTCAAGCCAGTCTGCTATGCAGACGACGTTGCGATACTTTTGACGGGGAAAGATCCGAACAAATTATGCAGAGAAGCCGAAAACTCTGGCATATAACTGGGTGAAGCCTAGGGGACTGAACGTCAACCCGGTCAAAACAGAACTATGTACACTAAGCGTCATAAGTCTACGCTCCCAACTCATTACCAACTATTACTGCCAATAAATTAAGTCCAGTGTTCACAAAACAAAAAAAATTTATATATTAACTGTTGTTTATAGTTCAGTCAACTTCGACGACTCCCATTTTTTTCATACATGCAGAACACAGGAAAAATAACGGCATTTTTTTCAGTACGTCTGTAGTTAGGCAGCATCAAAAGTGTACGCTCATACCATGAAAGCTGTCTATATGTATTCAGTACGTGGACATTGACTGTCATTCACATATCATTTTGTCTGCATACTTGTAGCAGAGATAATTTTATGATTTTTTTTTACCGGTTTGCACAATTATTGTACAATGCCTGCTAAAAGAAAAGAAATATCTGTAGACGAAAGGAAAATAATTATAAAATTTTTTGAAGATGGTCAAAACTATCGTGAAATTGGAAGAACTATGGGAAGGTCATGGACATCGGTTCGAACAGTACTTCAGAATTTTAAAAAAACAGGAATAATAACTTGCAAGCCAAGATCGGGTCGTCCACGGAAATTAACAGATAGAGAATCCAGAAGCGTCGTGACCACTATAAAGAAAAATCCGAGAACAACTGCATATCAAATAACAACAGATGTCCAACAAAAGTTCAAAAAGTCGATCAGTGTGTCCACTGCCAGAAGAATTCTAAGAAAGGCTGGTTACCATGGTCGCGTAGCCCGAAAGAAACCGTTCATTTCGTTGGTCAACCGAAAAAAACGAATTGCGTTTGCAAATAAGTACGTGAACATGCCGTCAGACTTCTGGAAAAAGGTAATTTTTTCTGACGAAAGTAAATTCTGCATTTTTGGGATCAAGGGCAAACAGATTGTGTGGAGAAAATCGGGAACCGCACTTAATAGAGAAAATTTACTGCCAACAGTTAAGCACGGTGGGGGAGGAGTGATGATGTGGGGATGTATGGCAGCTGGAGGAGTAGGTAATTTTGAATTCATTGGATAGACAATGGATAGATTCGTCTATCTCGACATATTAAAAAGGAATTTAAAGCAGAGTGCCCAAAGATTGGGGTTGTCCAGTGAATATTACTTTCAACAGGACAACGACCCAAAGCACACTGCCGAAGTTGTGAAGCTTTGGATACTATATAATATACCAAAAACACTGCCGACTCCCCCGCAATCACCAGATATTAACCCAATTGAACACCTATGGGCCTTACTAGAGAAGAAAATCCGCCAACACAACATAACCAGTAAAGCAATGCTAAAGGAAGTAATCAAGAAAGAGTGGGAAAGGATTACGGCGGCAGAGACTACACACCTTGTTGATTCAATGCAAAATAGATTGAGAGAGGTTCTCAAACGTCGTGGATATCCGACGCGATACTAAACAATACGTGTTTTTATGATTTTTTACATTTATTTAGTTTTTTTATGAATGTTATAGTTATGAGCGTAGACTTTTGGCGCGAAAGTTTTTGAAATGAATTAATATTTTGGTTGTTTTTATGAAAACTATTAGTAATAATGGACAAAATGATCACTTATAATAAAGTACCTGAAGTACAATGTTTATTTCATAAAAAATAATTACCTTAAAATTAAAGTTTTATTTAATTTTTTAACTATTTAACTATAATGTACCACTTATGACACCGAGTGTATGTTCACAAGGAAGACAAAAATTGCACAATACGTCAAACCTTGCTTCAAGAACAAGAGCATAGAAATAAACACGAACGTCAAGTATCTGGGAGTAATTCTGGACAGAAAACTAAACTGGAAAGATCACATCAACAGCAGAGCCGAAAAAGCCCTCAGATGCTGGTCAATATGCCGCAGAGCGATTGGCTCCACATGGGGCATCCGCCCAAGCATGTCGCACTGGCTATACAAAAGCGTAATAAGGCCGATTATAACTTATTCGTCAATAGTATGGTGGACGGCAATGACATACAAGAGATTCAAAGAATTTGCTGCGTAGGAATATGCGGAGCAATGAGGACCGCGCCGCCGAGCGCCCTCGAAATTCTGCTATACATCCACCCAATAGATATCCAAATCAAATCTGAGGCAGCGATCTCAGAAAGGAGACTAAGGGCATTGAATGAGCGGATTGAGGATAAACCTCAAACACAACATCAGAGAATATTGGAACACCTAGCACGGTTCCTGACAACAAACTGTCAGACAGATCGCATCTCAGAAAAACCCGTGGTTGCGAACTGCACGACAAGAATAGAAGATAGACGCGGACAAGAACACGACACATACACCCAAGATGGGGGAATAGTAGAGTGCTACACAGACGCATCCAAATTCGAGTTAGGAGTAGGCATAGGGATCTACATCCACAATTCGAGGACTGAATTAGTATACCAATTACCAAAGTACTCAACGATTCTACAAGCAGAGATCAAGGCCATCACAGAATGGCTGCGGAACAGAATCACAGGAAAAACTATCTGTATTTTCACAGACAGTCAAAGTGCAATTAGATCCCTCAGAGATGATAATGTAAAATCAAGGACACTCATGTACTGTAAGGAAACGATAAATGACGTATCGAGAAATAACGACATAGTTATAAACTGGATACCAGGTACTAAGATACAGTTTTTGCCCACGGTGTTAGTAACTTAACTTTTCTGAGTTCACATCAGGTTCTCATATGTGGAGCTCCGGGTGGAATAAAATGCCATTCCATCAATTAAAAAGCATTGAGATTTAATATGTGGCATTTTACGTCGACGAGAAATTGGGTCTGATCTCTTTTGAAAATATTGGACGCTCCAACAAATGTAGTTCCATTATAAGAAAACATTTTCGAGGGGCATCCTCAACGAGAGAAAAAACGGGTAAACGCAGCAATGAAGCAATTTGTCGACTAATAATTTGTGGCTGTAAGATGTATAGCCTTTGTTTCGAAACAGACAAAGACCAAACCGTATCCCTTTGTGATTCGACAACCTCTGCCGATATAGGATTTTATTTCAAAGAGTCCTGCAAAGTCAACGCCGGTGCAAGTAAAAGGACGAAATAGTGAAGTTCTCTCGGGGGGAAGAGCGGCCATAATTTGCTCGGCAGATTTCTTTTTCTGCAGGACAAACTCTCGACAATTATGTATAACAGTTCGCACTAGATTTTTGAGTTTTGGGTCCCAAAATTCGAGTCGCATCAGTCGTAACATTAACGAGTTTTCTCCATGTATAGTGTACTGATGAACATATTCTATGTAGAGTTTCTCTACCGCTATATGGGAGAATTATCGGGAAACGCTCATCGTTCGGGTCCTTGCGGAAAACTACTCGCTGAATGCTGTTTGATCTGGGTGTACCAGGATTTGTCTGTACATTTTTTCGATATCGGCATTGAAGACATACCGGAAGAGTCTCCAGCGGAGAATCAAAATCATTAAATCTGATTGTAATATGGGTCCGGTGTACAATACATTATTTAAACTTATGCCATTAGAAGTTGGGTGCGAGCCATTAGAAACTGCTCGAAGTTTGGTAGTTAAACTGTCAGGCTTCAAAACAGCGTGATGTGGTAGATAGTACATAGTTCTCGAAGGCGATGGATTTTCATTTTCAACTTAGGACATCTGTCCCAAAAAATAATATTCTTCTATGACAGAGTCATATTGAGCCTTGAGAGCGGGGGTTTTCGGGTTTCATTTCTCATAAATTGGGAAACAGCACCATTTCGAGATTGAGCTAACTGTAGCTCTAAGGGGTATTCACGTTTAAAAGGGAGAGAAACAACGTATCTACCATCCGAATTTCGGTATGTGGTGTCACGATATTACTTTTCGCAGAAGTTATCTTCGTCATAAAGAATTCTCACCTTGGGCACCTCTTCAATCTCCAAAAGCGACGCAGTGTGTCATTCAGCTCCAGATGGTTATAGAATGCCACAAGAGATTGTAATGGTTTGGGTTGGGAGATCTTACCGGTGACTATCCAGCCGAACACGGTTTTCAGTGCGATAAGGTCGCCGCTAGGATGTTTGTGAACATCGATGAGCATAATTCTTGAGTATATGTCTCCACCTAATAGCAAATCCATATGAGAACATTTTAGATCGTTCATGGAAATTTCGGGTAAATGATAATCCAACAATTGGGCCAACGAATATGTTGGTAGACTACCGGTGAGCTTGTCGACAACATAAGCTGCTGTGGTCACTTCGAATTGGGGGTCAATGGGAGAACCAATAGAAATTCGGCATATCTTAGTCGATCTTGCTGCAATAGCACCATTAAGGCTAATAATTTCGGCTGTAGGAGCACTAAATGTGGGTAAAGAAAGTTTTCTTTGTAACTTTCGCGAAATTAAAGTCGCTTAATATGCTGGGTCAATTAGAGCTCTTGCAGAACATCTAAGTTTATGTACACACATATCCACTACGGTTGTCCCCAAAAAGGACCGTGGAGTACGTACTAGATTGTAATTGGGTTGCAAAAATCATAAAAAAGCGGGTAGAAGGGCCATCATCATTTAAATTCGATTGTTAGCGAGTGGATCGAGGGTCTGAATTTGACGAGGGGTTAACGGGTGTGTTATTAGGAACATGGGTGTACGAATTCCGTTGCTTTTCTGTTTGCAGAAATAACACACATTAGAACTCGTACAATTACTATATGTGTGCCCGGTCGCTAAACAATTCGAGCAATATTTAAATCTTTTTACCGCATCCAGACGTTCTGGTATAGATAGTTTTTGAAATTCTGCGCATAATCTCAACGGATGAGAATCAGAACATAATGGACATTTAGTTTTATTTGGTTGAGCGGGGAGCTTTTGAACTTCCTACTATCAAATTTGTCCATGTTTGCCCATTTTGGAAGATCAGAACTTGAGCCTTGGCCCTGTTCCCAAAGTCCGAGAGTGACTTCAGGAAGTCGTGTCTAACAGAAGAATACAAAAATGCATCCCAGTTCGTCGTTTCAATGCCAAGTAAAGCAAGATTCGTGATGCAATCGTTCAACGTACGTTGCAATTTCTTTAGAGTGGTACTAGATTCTTTCACGATAGGGGCTAAATTAAATAACGTCTTAAGTTGAGCGTTAACCAGAATTCGCTTATTTTCATATCTGTCAACTAAGTTTTGCCAGGCCATGGCGAAGCCATCATTTGTCATCGGACAAGTTTTTATAATATCTCGGGCTTCACCCTCAGCTTTCTGCATCAGATAATACATTTTTTGAATGTCACTGATGTGGGTTTTTTCTTTGTAAATAGCTGAAAACATGTCTCTAAACGTTGGCCATTTTTTATAATCACCGGTAAAAACTTCGGTGTCACAAGGGGGAAGATTAATGCGAATGTGCGAATTATTCGACTTTTTCTTAGCGTTGATCTTCTCAATATGATCTTCTATATACGCTATTGCCCTGGAATATGTTTTATATATCGAAATAGAATTATTTTAGGCCTTTTTGTCTAAAGAATCCGATAATTCTTCATAACAATTGCGGAAAGTTTCCCACAAACGTTCCATTTCTTTCTTATGGGTGTTGAGACAATGAACTGTGTGCTCTTCGTCATTCATAAAAGTTACTAAGAACTCAAAATCTACGATACGGTCGCCGCTTCTAATAAGTGTAGTTAGAGCAGCCATCTTTGGTTGTTATAACAGGCGTTGAAATATTCAAAAATAGAAAAATCTCTGGAAAAATTACTGTTCCCTTTCGATTTGGTCAAAAATTCAACGGACTTTAGACGGATTTGAGAGCAAATGCGATGTAAAAGTTGTAGAAACTTATCAAAATCGCAAACAAAATCGAAAACCTAAAAATTCAACAAATTGAATTACTAAGTAGATATGTATTTGTAGGGTCGAAATCAATAATAAATTTAAAATTAAAAAAAAGCATCCAATTCGAAATAAATATTATATATTTTATTTATGTGAATAAAAATTGACAAATGTGAAAGAAAATAATTTCACAATTGTGTCCAACCAACACCACTGTGCTATATAAAACACATTACAGTATGGAAGAAAATCACTTTTTATACCAGGTCGTAACTATCGAATATAGTTCGAAAACAATTTACAAAAATAAATATCAGTAATAATGTGCCGAGTGCGTATTAATTGTGCTATTAACAATTTCGGATTAAATTGTAAATAAATTACATTGACCAGTTTTTGGTCAGTACGGGCCCACTGTACACAAAACAAATGGACGCACTAAGTGGAATAGAGACTCAGAGTTTTGTTGTTGTAAAATGTAAGTTTGTACGTAAAACGAAACGCGAAACAACAAAGAAACAATTTCAACAATCTAAAACGCGCACTGCACTGATATTTATTATTTTGTTTATTTTGCACACACACTATATCCAAAAAACCTACCTTGGTTTTTGTTGGGTTATTTGGGTTTAGGGGATGGTTACAACCTTTTAATTTCGGGTATCCAAAACTGCAACTAAGTCGGGAACTGTAATAAATCGTTCGGGTAAAATTTATTTTATTTTTTAAATTGAACAACGGCTCGATCCGGTTCGAAAGACCAATAAATATGCTGGGGGTGAATAAAATAATTTTACCCAAACATATGAAAAAAACAACAAATTAGTTTTTCTAAATTTTTTAAATGTCGGGGTTTTATTCAAAACGTACCTTCGGGTTATTCTTCGGGTTTATTATTATTATATTCTTGTGCCTGAAGTTGGCTTTTTTGTGTCCTTTTTTCTTTCTTCTTCGTTATAATTTCAGTGTTGTAATAATTCACGAAATTCACAATAGTCTTAAAACTAAGCTTACAACTAGGGTGCCCAGCGTAGACATCTTATATGTGACTTTTGACCTCCATGCAATACATGTTAACATAATCCAATTATTTTGAAACTTATGTCACTTAATTACTGGACCCAAGGACTCAATTAAGCCAAAAATAACCGAAAAAAACGGTTGTTTGTTGAAAATATGAAACACATGTGAACTTTGACCTCCAAGAATACCATGTTACCATCGTCCAATTTTCTTCAAATTTTCAGTATTTATAGTTTATACCAATGGTATAGAGTTGTTTATAGAACAAAATTTACCTAGTTTGACCTTTAACCTAAATGAGGCACGTGTAAACATTGTCCTATTTGGTTCAAATTTTCAGCATTTAAGATTGAGACCAAGTGTCAAAATATACCGACCCGCACTCCTTGAAATTAAAAAAAAACTGCGTCTCTAATCTACATATATAAAAAGGAATTTGTGTTTGTTTGTATGTTTGTACCCAATAGCTGACGAAACCACCCGACCGATTTTCCTGAAATTTTCAGTCTGGAAGAAATTATAGGCTATATTTTTTTGGATATCTCAAAGGCGCGTCCCACACAACCCAGAACTAAAAATCGTCCTATCTCTGGACCTATTTGAGTTATATCGACCTAATTTGGTGTACATAACAGTGCCATGAACAGAAACAGACCTCACTTAAAAAAGAGGGCGAAAATAAACAAAAAGGTACCGTTTGGTTTAGGTTCGTTGGACTCTACACTCATAACGAATAAGGCAAGATTTTTCAAATTTTCCGAAGGCACTGTTTCCGTAACATAGAGACGTAAAACTCTTGAAGCTGTTGTTAACCAGCGCTTGCGTGTCGCGCAAGCAGTATACTAAAATAGAATCACGCAAGGATTTGTTGTAACGGTTTTTAAAATCGCCTTGTAACGTTTTTCAAAATCGCAATAAATGAGTCTTGAATCATCTGTAAAAAAATTTTCTTTTAAACAAGTGTTTTTTTCTTATAAAAGAAAAGAAAGATAGGAAAGAAAGAAAGAAAGAAAAGAAAAAAAAATTGGTACCCATATTGCCATATTTAATACGTAGAGTTACCACCCCATTGCATTTCTGTCAAAACGCGAACTAACACGAATTTCAAAAAAAGGTGAAACCCGTATTTACTTAAATTGCCTAGACATTAAAATATGTTAATTTGCCATTTTTATTACAAACAACTCCGAACAAAAAATTCAAAAACCACTTTTTTTTTGCAGAATATCCTTAAAAATAGGACATGGGTGATCGTCCTTTGACAAATTGTATATATAGTTGGACGCGTCCTAAAAAAACCTTTCTTATGATATCCATATTGTATATGTTGTTAATGCAACAGACTCTCAAATTAACAAAACATGCAAAAATATACCCTTTTTCAAAATGGTCCAGCTCACGAGAGGTTGGAGCTGGAGCCAAAATATTTTAGATGTCATCTTAAAAATGTCCAATGTTAATTTTAAGGAGGGAACATCGAACACTTTTTTGGCGTGTCGCTCTAATGTACATATATCCATTTTATTGAAACAAAAGGTTTTTTCTTTTTACAGAAATATATAAAAAAATTGGTCGCGGCATTTTATTTTATTTCAATTCAATTTAAATTTTCATTCATTTTAATATTTGCAAATGTGGGATTGCTATTTATTTTCATTCTCCGACTTTTTTTAGTTATCATTGTAATGTTTTATCGCAAAATTAGGACGAACCGAACCAATTTTTCAACTTTTTGCGGTTTTCAGTTCCTTTCGCCTTTTTTTAGTTTTTTGGTTCACTGACAAAAAACAGTGATATTTAGAAATATTACATGATTAAATATTGGAATTCAATGAAAACTGTATTAAATTATTTTCGCCCACAGAAATATATAAGTTAGCATTTCATACAATCATAAGATTTTATACATTCTTAAACTATGTAAGAATCTTTCATACGTCGTGTGTGAAAACTTATAAAAGAGGTGATGAATGTAAAAAAAAGTTTCACAGTATATGTAGGACTAACACTGATTGTGCTTTCCAGTAAAACGTAATTATTTGGAAAAAAAAACAGGAATTGTGTATTAACTAACATAGTTTTTGTTGCAAAAATATATTTTTATTATCAATTTTAAGTTTGCATTATGTGTAATCTTTGTAAAAATCCACACACAAAATACATATTTCGATTTGCTAGCACAACCCACGAGGTTAATTTATTATGTTCTTTTATTTCCTGTGCGTAGCATTGTTTAGGGTTGTTTTAGGCACCTCCCAACTAAATTCGTTTCAACGAATAAAGAACTAGCTTATAACTAGTTGGTCGATGTAACCGGCGATGTTTATTGTCATTGGCTACCATTCGAACGGGGGTGTGTTATAACGTACGTCGGCTCTTTAGTCTCAGCAGCTAATCATTCATCATTCAATAAATAATTTTTAGGGTTGTTGAAAGCTCCTCCTAAACAAAAACAATTCAACAAATAGCAACAAGCACATAGTTTGGTTGGTTAAAAAAAATAAGTACCAATATTTGATACATATAGGCAAATATAGAACTAACGTGAAAATGTTTAACCGAATATGTCAACCACTTCACGAAATATATTTAAATTTCAAAATTGTTTACATTAATTGTGCTAAGATAATAAAATTTATAATATCTGTGGTGGTGTTGTCCACACAATTCTGAATTCATTTGATTTCACAGTAGTTCGAATTTAGTGCAGATTGTGAACTGTGTACTACAAATATACACATCAATAAAAAAAAACGGGTTTGGTTTCCAGTGTTTATTTCACAATACCTTTTGAATGTAAATCACTTTCACAAAAGTTATTCTGGAAATTAGTCCAGGAACGATTTAAGATACTCCGGTATGTGGAGGTATGTCGAAAACTTACCTAATACTGCACTACATATGATTGGTATGTGGCTATTAGAGCAGCAGGGCGTGGTATTGTGACAAACGCTTTCTATTTCGGAAATCTCCAACCTCCTGACATTGCCGTCTTTTCACCTCTTTTAATGCAAGTATCTGTAAGTATATTTTATTCCCTCGAAGACTACTTCAATTAAACCTTCAAAGAATTGTTGGTTTAATCAGTCATGCAAAGAAGCTGTCAGATCCAAAGAGGAAGCGTTCTGAAATTGGCGTTTAAATAAAAATGTCAATACTGAGCTGCTACGCAAGCAGGCAAGATCAAGGTGTGCCAGAGTACTTAGGCGTGAAAAACTTCTCCACGAACAGCGTCTTCGTGCTAAAGTTGTTTCTACTCCCAGGGGAAGTAAGAGCTTTTGGTCATTTGTTAAAAGGGTAAGGAACAATTCTTTATCTTCTATTTCAACCCTAGTTAACGGTGACCAGATATTCACGGACCCGGTTGACAAAGCTAACCTCCTGGCTTAAATATTAGCAAAGAATTCATCTTTGCCAGAAAGCAGTCAACTAGTCCCCGTGATCGAAAACGTATCTAGTTCGATGTCCCAGATATTCTTTCGAACACGTGGTGTTAAAAGGGTAATTGCGGATCTCAACGTTAATAAAACTCCGGGCCCGGATGGTATTTCAGCACTTGTCCTATGTAAGTGCTCTTCGACGCTAGCTCGTCAATTGCGCAATCTCTTCAACATATCGTACCGTGCTGGTATTTACGATTCACGTTGGAAAGTTGCCAATGTTCAGCCGATCCCCAAGAAAGGTGAGGCTACTAATCCTGCGAATTACCGTCCAATTGCAATATGTTCTGCGCTCTCGAAGGTCATGGAGAGCATGGTTAACCACCATCTTGTTAGGTATTTAGAGTCTAACGGCCTTCTTAATGATCGGATTTCCAAGGCGTTCGATAGAGTCTGGCACGGAGCACTCATATCAAGACTTATTGCATTTGGTGTCGGTAATACCTTCTATCGATTCATATCGAGTATTCTCAGGGATCGCTCTATACGAGTTGTTATAGAACGGGTCTCATCCAACGAGAATAGGATGACCGCAGGAGTGCCCCAAGGCTCTGTCCTATCTCCTTCTCTATTTCTTATTTTCATTGACGACCTGTTGTGTCAGACTGTGAACCCAATCTACTCCTTTGCGGATGATAGCTACCTCTGTCATTCGTACTCATTTGATCATCAGCCAAGTCCCTCGGAGATAGAGGACAAAAGGCGAACGATGAATAACTCACTTAACCGCGACTTGGCGACGATTTGTGAGTGGGGCCAAATGAATAGAGTAGATTTTAATGCACAAAAGACCCAGTGCTGTTTGTTGTCACACAAACGTTCCACTGATCCAGCACCGTCGTCAATATCTATGGGTGGTGTGGATATCGACGCATCAGATACTCTTGATGTTCTGGGCATGAAGATACAGGGTGATGCTCGCTGGGCTAGCCATATATTCGAAGTGTCGAAAGAAGCATTCAAGTGTTTAGGCTTTTTAAAGCGGTGCAAGAAATACTTCACCCCATCTGATCTCGTAAATATTTACACCACCTACATCCGGCCTAAAATGAAATATAACTCCCATATATGGGCAGGAGCTCCAGTGACATCTTTGCAGCTTCTGGACCGTGTACAGAGGAGAGCGGTGGTGATGATAGGGGATGGTAGGGTATCAAACTCTATTGTCTCCCTACAGCATCGACGGAATGTGGGTTGTGTATCGCTGTTCTATAGATATTTTAATGGTATCTGTTCACAAGATATCCGTCATCTGGTCCCTGACGCTAGAACATTTAGCCGGAATACGCGGCTACCTAGGGTCTCTCATCCATAGGGTCTCTCATCCAAGTGTTTTTCCTGCCTGCTATGACATTATCAAATTCAAGGCAAACATCAACAAACACTACTCCCTCTTTCCTCCCTCCAATACCCTTCTTTCCCATCTATAACACGGTGTATTGCATTTATAGGGGGCATCCCCTGAATGGTAATTACAAAAAAAAAAAAAAATAATCCATTAAATAGCGTAAAATTTTTTTGAATATGTTTTCATTTCAGCACTTAAGTCAAAAAATTAAATCCATTGTGCTAGCGATGGGCAATAAGAGTATTGGAAGAAGTATTGTTTACTGACAGTTGGATCAGTATTCCACATAGGAACATTTCAGTTGAAGAATTATTTCATGAACCGCTTTAACTTTCCTAATCACTTGAATGATTATTTCTATACTTCGAAGATATTGTTACCCTGCGAACACCCTATATCTTTATATATTTTTGTTTGTCTCCTGTCCGGTGCACACGCACTTTCTTTTGTCCGGTCGTCGTCGTTTTTCAATATTCGCTCCGCTTATGAAAAATAAAATAGCTCAGTGTCACACAAAACAATATTCAAAGAAAAGAAAAGAAAAACCAACCACTACCTCCACAACAAAATCAATAACAACCAAAAATAAAAATAAACAACAACACTAACAGCAGCCACACACAACACATCGAACGGAACTCCTGAAGACTCCTCCGATTAAACCTTCAAAGAATTGTTGTATGCAAAGAAGCTGTCAGAACCAAAGAGGAAGCGTTCAGAAATTGGCGTTTAAATAATAATGCCAATACTGAGCTGCTAAGTAAACAGGAAAGAGCATCGTGTGCCATAGTACTTAGGCGCGAAAAACTTCTTTACGAACAGCGTCTTCGTGCTAATGTTATTTAATCTCCTAGGAGAAGCAAGAGCTTTAAAAGAGTAAGGGATAATTCTTCGTCTACGTGTTGATCTTCGTGTTGATCAGCTTTTCAGTGACCCGGTTGACCTTCTGGCTGTAATATTTGCAAAGAATTCATCTTTTCTAGACAGCTGGCAACCACTCCCCGTGATCGAAACGTAACTAGTTCGATGCCTCAGATATTTTTTCGAACACGTGGAGTAAAAGTGTTCTTGCAGATCTCAACGTAAATAAAACTCCGGGCCCTGATGGTATTTCAGCACTTGTCCTATGTAACAACTTTACGTTGAGATGAGCAATCAAATAGTAATTCAGTTATCGAGCTAGATACGCTTTTGATCTCTACACTGAACATTTTTCATGCACAAAAAAACGAAAGCTTTTTCTTAAATTTTTGTTGTGCAATGTACAAATTTTTGTGTGTATTACAAACGTTTCGTACTCGAAGGATAATTATAAAGTTGTCTTTAAAAAAAGTTTCGTGCATACCACGAAATTATTTTCTATAATTCAGAGAGAATTATTGCCATAATAAACACATCCTAGTAAAATTAAAAATTGATTAGAGACGAAAAACAACCGTTTGTTTTCTTCAGTTTTCAGTGGCTTTCAGTGTGAACAGGACATTAAATGATAATACGGTTAAATCCAGCATACATTTTTGTATAAAATAATGTTCAGCAGATAGTAAAAATGGTCTCAATTTACAAAAACTAAAGTTAGTTTTCTATGTTTCATATTTCATGCATGCATCTTGCGTCTTAAGTATAGAAATTTGAAGAGTTGTCGAACAAAAGTAACAGTGAACACAACAGCCACGTAAACCCAAGAAGAGGATGGACATCCACGAATTTTAAAACATGTGTTCCATGATGTTTTGAATTTCGATAAGTGTATTTATAACCATTGGCTATTTTTTGTGATTTTTTGAAACTAAAAATAAATACCTGAAATTGAAATGATCACTTTTAAAAAATAAAGTATTTCATTAAATCCCCAAAAATATTATTTTTCGTTCATTGTACAAATATTTTTGTATTATTTCCAAAGGTTTGTGAAACTACAAACAAATTTGTTTACTTCTACGTAAGTTTTGTAAATAATACATAATAATATTTACATATTAACATGAAAGGTTTTCGTACATTGTTGAAAGGGTTTGAATGAGTTGGTTCAAAAAAAAAATATTTTATACAGAATATTTGCTTTGTCAACCGGCTTCGTGAATATCTGGTCATAGTTGATAAGAGTTGGAGAAGAAGAGGAATTGTTCCTTTGGACTAGTTATGTTGTTGTGTCATGCAGAATTATTGACAAATTTTTCTCATCAGTAGTGCAAACTTTCCTGATTGAACACGTAGAGAAGAAACAACGAAACAAAAGTGTATGTATAATAAAAACTGATAAGTGAAGTGAAAACATAATATTTCTGTGAAGTTTTAACACAACATCAAATTTTAAAAACGAAAATAATTTGTTGTCGTTTTAAAAATATGTTGTGTTATTACAACTCCACAGATTACGGTTCTAACAAAATAATAATTCTTGTCTGCCATTTAACACATTCGCGGACAAGACGGCATATGCCGTCAAATTTGATGCAAAATATAGGGACAGGACGGCATATACCGTCATCTTTTTTTCAAATCCCTGAGTCAAGCCGGTAACTCCCGCAGCAAAACTAATGTTAAATTATGGTTTGCCAATATAAATGTTCTCGTAAATTGTCTTCCCTTTGAATCTATGTGGAATGGAACAACCAAAAAGGTTCATTCACAATTGCAAACACATGTTGTGATCTTGTGTAGATCAGCAGAATCAAAACGGGATATCCCGTTAGTTTTCAGTATATATTTCAAGTTGTGTCCAGTTGGAGTTGTTGTGTTGCGAAAAGTAGAAGCAAATAAATTGGATGATAAAGGTGAGTAAATTTTATTGTAAAAAAAACCAATTTCGTGGCAAATATTGTTCTAAGTAAATAAATAAAGAAATGTGCTATTTATGTTGCGAATTTTTGAAGGTAAAATGGACGTATACAGCAAAGAGAGAGATACAGTTTTGAGACTTTTGGAAGAACTTGTTTCTGGCGATGAATCTGTATGCGACCCTTTCAGCGATGATGGAGAGTATGGTAGCGATCCAAATTATGAGCCAGACGGAGAAAGTTTAGACCTAAGCCTATACGAAGAAGTACAAACTACTTGCAGCAAGAATCAGGCTTCACATGTTGAGTTAGGTGAGAATGAAGTACTATCGGATGATATGGTAGAAAATAGCCTCGAGTGCGATGATGGTGAATCTAATAATAGTTCAGATTCAGAAGAACACGAGCAGCCTTGTCCACAGATGGAATCTGAAGATGAGTGGTCGGAAAACACCAGAGAAATACCGCAATTTAATTTCAATTCAGCAAACTGTGGAGTGAAAATTGTTTTAGATGAGAATTGTACTCCGAGGAATGTTTTTGATCAGATTTTTACGGCGGATATAATTACAAAATTGGTAAGCTCAACGAATATATATGGGTCTAACCTATGCTCAAATAATCGTCCACATACTCGAAACTCACGTTACACTATTTTTAAACCTACATGCAATGAAGAAATGTTTAAGTTCCTAGGCCTTTGCTTGCTTCAAGGACAAATCAAAGCACCTAAGATTCGAAATATGTTTTCAAGTGATCCACTTTATTATCATACGGTATTTCGTAACACAATGACTGGTCGTAGATTTGAGCAGCTGTTACGGTGCTTGAGTTGTTCCCCTGAAAAAGACGACGAATCAAAATTAAAAAAAATTAGGCCATTATTATATCTTTTTATAAAAAGTTTTCAAAATTCCTTCTATCCGAAAGAGTACCTAGCTTTGGACGAATCCCTTTTACTACACCGTTGGCGGCTGCAATTCCGGCAATATATAAAAGGGAAAAAGGCTAAATATGGAATTAAATTGTACGAGCTTACATCAAGCGATGGGTATGTTTTGAATATCGAAATATACCAAGGAGCAGCTGAACAGAATCCAAATTCAAAAGTTGGAGATATTGTTCTTCGTTTAATGTCTCCATACCTTAACAAAGGTCATCATCTAATTAGGACAACTTTTACAACAGCGTCAGTCTCTCTAAGACTCTATTATCCTACAACACACACATTACAGGCACACTACGAGCAAACCGTAAAGGAAATCCGAAAGCTGTTACTGGTGCTAAACTTTCTAAAGGGGAGTACAAATGGCGGCGTCAAGGCCAAGTTTATGTATCTAAATGGCGTGATAAGCGTGAAGTACTTTGCATAACAACTGCAAACAACCCTGAACTTGTTGAAACTACGACAAAGTGGGGACGTGATGTTTTGAAACCAAAGGAGATCATCACTTATAATAACTATATGTCAGGAATTGACCAAATGGACCAAATGACATCGTATTATTCTTCGCCTCGAAAAAACATCATACTGGTGCAAAAATTGCCAAAACAAACCTGCCCTTTGCCCAGGAAAATGCTTTGAAGATTACCATTCATGTTAAGATATAATGTGATCCTTATTTAAAGTTTATTCTTAAACGTTTTTGATTTATTTTTATACACACCCTTATTTTTTGCGCCGAGTATATGAACTACTACTGCTATTTTTGTGTATTACTTTGAATTTCAATTAAAATATATATTATTATTTTTCGTTACATATAAGGCAATTTTTGAATAACTGGGTGGGACATGACGGTAAAATCCGTCAAGACGGGATTTCCCGACGAGTCCTGTGTTAGCAATTTGGAATTGCGGGTGGGACACGACGGCAATTACCACCAAATTAAATTGTAACTAAACTGCACGTAATTAAGCTTGTTTCCTAACTCTAATGATTTTGCTCCAGTCCTGACCTAATTATCTTCAGTAGTTCCGAAGATATTGCATGTGACCCATGAGGGGTTCCATGCCAAATACATGGTTTTTCGAATTGGTACTCATGTACAGCTTTGCTGCATATGGGGGCGTTGGTAGACGCATTGTATTTCACCCGGTGCTAAGACCACCGTGAGTTTGGGCCAACGTGCCGGTACTCACGTAAAACACGGCGACTCTGTCTCTGCATATTACCCTAGAACATGTTTACAATATATTTTATATAAGACTTAATATTTTTATTTTTACTTTTTTTACGAAAATACATTTCTTATCACATTTTTCAAAAAAACCAGTTACTTGTGGAAACGTCGGAGATTATACACAAGTAAAAAAATAAAATATATGTGTTGTTGCAATTATATATATGATTATATATATATATGCAAAATATGAAAAATGCAATGGATTAAATCTAAAATTCATTATAAATTATATAATATAAACATTTAAGTATTTTATGATTTACATAATATAAATAAATTATGGTTCAACGCGACATCGTTGAACATGCCGGCCCCTCCGTGTGGAATTACCTTCTTAGGTTAGACTCTGGTGAAAATCCGATGTGTTGGGTCCTCATTGATGGCTTTCTGGTGGTCGGGGTAGGTCATTGGTGAGCATGGCACGCACAACTTTGGCCCATTTTAGTCGAGTTAGACGTCCTTTGGCTTGGAACTTAGCAAATCGAGCTTCTTTGTTTAAAATCGGAATTGAGTTTGTAAACTTACGGCGATTCTGTATACAGGGGAGAAAAAGTGTAGACCTGCCCGAATCAAGTGTGCTGTTGGGATGAACCCCAGGAAGGCTGGCTTTGGGCTTCGCCGTGAATTCCGATCCGCTACGTACAATTTGTGTTGTGGCTGGTTGTACAGATCTTGATGTACGTGACTGATGGTGCGTATCTTTTAATTGGGAGCGGGTTGAGGTCTAACGAACAGCTTTGATGTCGTCTTGATGATGATTGAGGTCTTGGTGCTTTTTCGTCGGATTGTTGAGCTCGTCCTGAACTTCTGATTCTAAAGTGAAGAAGCGTGTTATGTATTGCTTTACAAATTTGGCATTTTAGACTTATGTGACACTCAGAACAAATGTGTGAAATGGCCAGGCAGTTAATGCAGCAAAAATGGTCACAAACAACTTCAAATCGTCAAGAGCCAAAAAATCGGAGTACGACCGTAAACACAGACAAGAAGACATCCAAATTTTTGGAAGGATTCACTTACTAGGCAGTCCCAGACCAACAATGGGTTGTAGAGCCAACATAAGAAGAAAGTAATGAGATGTTTTTCGCTGATTGATTGATTTTTCCACAGAGCCCTCAACAATCCAGCAGAATACTTTTTTCACTCGAGCCATACATCTCCGGAGGGTCAATATGCTGAACGCGCAATACGACTTGGCGCAATTAGTGAATGAGCCAACACACATTCCGTGTGCTGAAGGGCAACAACAAAATACTCTTTACCTTTTCTTAACCTCACACCCTAAAAAGTATGAGGTTAACATTCTTGCACCTCTTGGTAAACCGGATCATTGCTCCATTTCTGCATCCTTTTCGTTCTCCGATCCATTTCTAAACCAGTCACGAAGCAGACAATGTATTTATACGAAAAGGCACGTTGGGCCGAACTCAACAATTTCTACAGCGCTTTAATTGGAAATTATGTTTCCTGGACAATAATGTCGATGCTGCTGCTGAAATAGTCGAGAAAATTTCAGCAGCAGGGATAATTCTTCATCTTCTATTTCAACTTTCGTTAACGATGACCAGATATTCACTGACCCGGTTGACAAAGCTAACCCTCTGGCTGAAATATTTGCAAAGAATTCATCTTTGCCTGTAAGCAGTCAACTCCCCTTGATCGAAGACGTATCTAGTTCGATGTCGCAGATATTCTTTCGAACACGTGGTGTTAAAATGGTTCTTGCTGATCTCAACGTAAATAAAACTCAGGGCCCGGATGGTATTTAAGCACTTGTCCTATGCCACAAGGCTCTGTCCCATTTTTTTCTCTATTTCGGGGAGCGTGGTCAAAATATATATATTGTTTTCAACACACACTCTGATGTAAGGGGTTGCAGACTGTACAAAGCCAAAAAAACTAACACAATGTATAGTCCTCACACGAATACATACCAATGTAGGGTTTCCTTTACAATTAACAGGGTAAATCATTTATCCGATAATCCATTTATTTATCCGCTGACACAATTAAAAGAAATCCTTTTAATTGTACTGTGTACTGAATAAAGCAGAGCCTTCAACTTCTCGTACACATACAGACTTTATTTGTGATTTTAACATTAGATTTGAGTATTACAGCAAATGAGATCAATACATTATTGCAAATTAATCCTTCATCAGATCATACAGGGTAAAATGATAAAAATGAAACCTCAAAGACTTTAGTTTTATTATTATATTTATAACTTATTTCGAAAATCAAGTTACGTGAAATTTTAGATTCCCGCATATGCTTGAACCACACGAAAAAGACACACTCCACATTTAATCCCTTTTGGTATACAAGCTGATCTTTAATACTTCCAAATTTTCAAAAATTTAGGCGTCAATTTCTCGTATAACTTATACTATAAATTTGTTTTGATCAATTAAGCGAAAACTACAGTAATGAGTTTGCGTTTGCATTTTTTTCTTTTTTTGAGAATGCTATTTTAGGCGTCAATTAAGAGGGTAAGGTAAATAAGCCAAACTCATTTCTCGTTTAGCGTATACCATAATTTTTTTGATTAATTAAGCGCAAACTACTGTAATACATTAGATCCATTTTGAATGCTTACTGATTCCAGAATATATTCAATACTTCGATGGTCTTAGCGAATAACTAACTCAGTGTGTTGTCCGCACACACAAACACACTCAACATATAAATCGTAAGATCAATCTAGAAAAACCAAAAAATCACTTTGATAAACATAAATAAAATCAACAACGATAATTCGGTAATCATAAATGCAGTCGATAATCGACGCATCGTCCTCAGTCTAGACCACACATGTACTCATATATTGCGTATGTGTGTGTTCAACTTGGTGGACAGCGACTATCAATCAGGGCGAAAAAGGAAACAAAATATACAGGGTGGCTGATGAATTTATGTACATTAAGAAACTCAAACAACTTTTTTTTTAACTCATATAAATTATTTGAACTTTGTTCATTTAAAAACTAATACATAGTTATTAAATCTTTTAAATGTTTTTTTTTTCTAATACTACTTGGTAAAAAAAATGCATTCACCCTAGAGAGTTGCAGCGGGAATTGTCTGAATTGTTGTTCGAATACATTGCTTTAAATCATTCAAATTCTATGGGTTTGTTTAGTAAACTTCCTTCAAATTCTATGGGTTTGTTTAGTAAACTTCCTTTTGCAATAATCGCACATGAAAAAGTCAGGTGCAGTAAGGTCAGGATACCTCGGGGCCAACGCAATGGCGAGTTTCTTTATTGGAGAATTTTCGCTGCAATTCTGTCATCACAGGACTAGCTATGTGACAAGTTGCACAATATAGCTAAACCACACGCCTCACGGTATTGCAAGGTATTCTCTTTCGGCAGAGTTCTGTACAAAACAAATTTCAATTGACCGTAACAATACAACTGTAGCAATATTCATCAGCCACCCTGTAGATCGACTACACTGACTGATACGAACCAACAACAACAAAGGTTGGTAACAGTGGCACAAACCGACACGATGAAAAGGTTGGTAACATCGACATCTGTTAAGATAGACTTGAACTAAATGGTGCAAAAGGGTGAGGGGGAGAGCGGAAACAGAATAAAGATCGACTACACGGACTGATACGATCCAACAACAACAAATGTTTGTAGCACTAGCAAAAATCGACACTATGAAAATGTTGGTAACACCCACATCTGCTATCACAGACGGTAGCTTCTTCTATTTGGGGATTTAATAATCTGCGCTGCTAGAGGATATTGCGCTTTATCCAAACTTGCCAGAAAAAAATATACATACCTACATTATCAATAAATAATGGAAAACTAAAATAAATAGAAAATAAAAACATACTCCTTTCCGTTCCATCCGAATAAAAGAACAACAACTACAGAAGACATCCTCACGCGGATCAGCCACACAACAATGACAACACGAAGGACTCTTATGATTTCTCTTATGTCTTGTACTTGTGTTCCCCCTTTCGACTCTCTTTCTCGTTTCACACAATACAAATAATTGTGTTATCTTCATGTAGTTGCCATCAAATGCACCAAGGTACAACACTGGGCAGTTGATGTATATAGCAATGGAAAGAGTTGTTACAGCACAGCTATTTGTATTTATGCTTTGATATTGTTTTGTTTTATGTATGTATGTTACAATGGTAGGTATATTCATAACAGATTTTACGAACATATGATGGCCAGTTGTATGGGGATTTTGATTCATAGAAGTTTCACATTCCTGGCTATCACACTCTTACCTCTTTCTTTTCCCACAGAGGCCTTGTTGTATATATAATGTATATAGACGAAAAGGTACTTTAAGCAGAGCTCAACCATTTTTATCAGCATTTTAACTGGAAATTAAATTTCCTTGACAGTAATGTCGATGCTGCTGCTAATTCTTCTGGGTATAAATACGTTTATTCCATCAAAGAATTGTTGATTTAATCAGACATGAAAAGATGTTATCAGATATAAAAGAGAAGCATTCAGTAGTTGGCATTTAAATGAAAACGACAATACTGAGCTGCTACGCAAATCGGCAAGATCAAGGTATGACAGTACTTAAGCGCGAAAAACTTATACACGAACAGCGTCTTCGTGCTAAAGTTCTTTCTTCTCCCAGAAGAATTAAGAGCTTTTGGTCATTCCTAAAAAGGGGTGAGGGACAATTATTCATCTTCTATCCCAACTCTAGTTAAGGATGATCACATATTAGCTGACCTGGTTGACAATGCTTACCTTCTTGCAGAAAACAGTCAACCTCTGCCGATGTTCGAAAACGTATCTAGAGCGATGCTCCAGATTTTTCGAACACGTGGAGTTAAAAGGGTTTCTGTAGATCTTTACGTTAATAAATCCCCGGAACCTGATGTTATTTCAGCACTAGTCCTATGTAATTGCTCTTCGACGCTAGCTCGTCCATTGCGTAATTTTTTCAACATGACGTACCGTGTTGTTATTTTCTCTTCACGTTGGAATGTTGTTAATGTTCAGCCGATCCCCAAGAGTAACAATAGCAACTAACCAAAATGCGCGCTGCAGTGACATGTAGTATTTGTGTTTATTTTCTTGCATGTATACAAAAAACATACCTTGATTTTTTTTGGCGAATTTTATGTTTGGGGGATTTGTTAAGGGTTGTTATAGCCTTTTGCGGCGGGTGAAAAAAAAATAATTTTAACCAAATGTGTGAAAGAAAAAAATAATTTTGTTTTTCTATTATTACATTCTACGGGTTTTATTTAAACTCATGTACCTTCGGGTTTTCCGGGTTAGTTACCTCTTGTTGAGAAAGAATTTGGCTTTAGTTCAATTCTTTCTCTTTTCTTCATTATAATTTAGGGTTGTATTTTCTATTAATTCACAATAGTTAATAGTCAGCGGCTGTTTTCCACATTGTAAATGATGGCGAGTAACAGAGTAATCTGTAAGCCATATAAATCTTCTCCAAAACAGCATTAGCCGTTCGGAGCCGGCTTTTAACAATAGGGCCCGGTGATTGAGTATACAGAATAATATCGCGCACATCTCACTAATTCGAGAGAAGTAAGTAACTAACTTAAATCTTTTTTTTTAAATAAAAGTAACTCTCAGGGGATGCGCCCTATGAATGCAATGCGATTGGAAATTAGGGCATTGGAGGTAGGAAAAAAGACTTCCCCAGGGATAAGTAAGAACTTTAGCATGAAGACGCCGTTCGTGAAGATTTTCACGCCTAAGTACTCTGGCACACGATGATCTTGCCTGAATGCGTAGCATCTTAGTAGTGGCAGTTTTATTTAAACGCCAATTTCTGAACGATTCCTCTTTGAATCTGACAGCTTCTTTGCATAACTGATTATTACAACAATTCTTGAATCGAAGGAGTCTTCGAGATAATAAACGTGCTTATTCCAAGAAGAATTATTTCCTCGACCATGTCAGCAGCAGTATCGACTTTATTGTTAAGGAAGCAAAGTTTTCAATTAAATTGCGCGAATACAAACAAAATATTCGGCTAGATTGTGGAGGGATCTGTGGAAAAATCAATCGATCGGAGATAAACATCTCATTACTGTCTTACTTAAGTCGGCTGTAGAACCCGTTGGTCTGGGCCTGCTTAGTAAATGAATCCTTACAAAGTGTAAAGACATTAATCAGGCTCGAAGGACCAAATGTAAAGACATTAATCCGGTTCGAAGAACCAAATGTAAAGAGCTAATCCGAAATAAAAGTCTTTACTTGTTGAGTGCTTGTAAGACACTGATTTTATTTTCCAAAACGAAACACTCACTTAAATAATACAGAATTTGACAATACGTCTAGTACATGACACTGGCAGTACATATTCCACATACATCGAATGCTCCTAAACAAAGAAGCAATAAACTATATACATTTATACAAATACACTACAGACTAATACAGTTTCCAAGAATACATAAAGATTGAACAGACGCAAACATCTGCGCATTGCATTCTCATGCAGTATTAGAGTATCGATATTCAATCGACTGAATGTGCGTGTGTGTGTGGTTTATGCTATTAATAGTGAACCACTTGAAGGGTTCGATCGTCGATTTCCAATTGCATGTATACGCGAGTGCAGCTCAGGCTGCTGATAGTGACACACTTGAAGTGTCATAACCCTATCGCCTGTACATACAAAGGGAAAGAGAAAAAGACTCATGTTCAATTCTGAACATTCTGCGCGGGGCTAACAAAAAGAACAGTAAACTAGCGTTTTTTTTAAAATAATTTTCTTAATACAATATATTCTGCATTCCTTGGCAGCCTTGAGTGGGGCATCCTCTTCTTCTTATAGTTGTAAGCGTAACATACGTTGCATACAACCACTTCACCTTCCTGTTGTCTCTGCGGGTGCCTCTTCTTCCTTCTCTTGGATACATTGTCCACCCGTGTTTCTCTCTCAGGATGGTGAGCGACCATCAGATGCTTTTTGTGGCGGTGAGTTCTGCGTTCTTCCGTCATGTTATGCAATCCCATGCCGAAGTCTTCGGCACTGTAGGTTTTCGTTGATACCGTGCTACCGCTAGTAGCCCTGACAACATTAGTTAAAGGTATCACCTTCGATAGATTCGTGTGCACTTTCTGGGTAACTCTGCAGACCGATGTGCGATTCGAACTTTGAGTTGGTGTAAGTAATCGACCACGCACACAAGCTGGTAGATTACCATCAATTGTTGTTTTTGCAGACCTGGGCGAAACGTTTCCCTTTTTATTACGTAAAGGTCGTTTCTGTTGTTCCAATGTGGTGACTGCAGCATTTTCAAACGCTTCTGTACGCGTTTTGAGTCGACGGATTAAACCATTCATTGGTACATGGTGGCATTTCATATCCACCTCTAGAGTAGGCGGTCACTGTAGGCGCATCTTCATAAATATAGTACGGTCGTTTAGCCTTTTCTACAACCGATGCTATATGTAGTGGGTCCTCGTCCCTATGAGTTTGAGCCATCCTTCTGCATTTGCTTCCATGTCGTGTACGAGAAGATATTTGTGATGGCTTGGGATACAAATGGCTGGATCGTCCGACTGTGATGGATCTTGCAGCTTTCGCTTTGTGAAACCTTTTGCGTGTATCACTTGCTGCAATCAAATTGTTTTTCTTTGTTATTTTTTGGATATTACCTGTAAGTATCCAACCGAGTTTTTTTCCTGAGCTAGCATACCATTAGCTTTCAGGTTTCTCGACTTCATAATTTCTGGATACACGTCCGCTCCCAGAATGATGTCTATCCTCCCAATTTTGTTGTAATTGGGATCCGCCAATACATAGTTGTCCCAATTCCTTAGATTCGCATCAAATGACTTATTCGGCAATGTTTTGTGAAGCTTCGGGAGCACTATTGCTTTCGTCATAATTGAAAAATCGTTGCTGAAACGTGGACTCATTTCAATCACAACTTTGTGTCTTGCCGACTCCACTCGATCCGACGATATTCCAGTAACTTTAGTTGGCGCTCTTATGCGTGGAAGTCTTAGCAGCTGTGCGGTTTTCTCCGATATAAATGATGTCTGAGAACCACTGTCCAGAAGCGCCCGTAGAAGTTGAACTCTCCATCCGGTGTCTTTACCTTCACTATTGCTGTTGCTAACAGTGTGTCCTTGCTTTGTTGCTGGACCATATTCGATGTCACGTTTTCGCCCGGTGTGTTGTATTCTTGGTGGATTAATGAATGGTGAGAACTCCTGTTGCATGTAGCACACCGAACTTCCTTCGTACACTTTGTACTAAACTCATGGTGTAAACATTTATAGCATAGTTTAGCAGTGTTTACCATACTTCTTCGCTCCTCTGGGGACATTGCTGCAAACTTACGGCAATTTACTATATTGTGCCCAATCCTTCGGCAACACGAGCAAACTGGCTCTGAACTTTCTGTCGTCTGTGAGTAACTGGTGTATGGACTTTTCTTCTTGATCGGAATGGATGCCATACTGATGCAAATTTGATCCAAGAATGTCTTCACATCTCGGAGTTTTTGCACTTCTTTTGTCCTCTTTGTGTGATGTTCTTACTGTTGGCGGGTGTTTCCATCAAACTTCCTCAAAATGATGTGCGCCAACAAAACATCAACATCATTGCCATCCTCTGCTTTCTCTCTCGTATGAATGAACTTTCATTTATCGTACTGATGAACTTCTTGACACTTTGACGGTTCTCAACATCCAGATTCGGCAGGTCTAATATGCGGTCAAACGCTGACGAAAATATTTTTCTCTTATTTTCATATTTATCCACCAATAAGCTCCAGGTTTCATTGTACTCGGATTCCGATCCGAGCAGCAAATATTGCACCATTGATTTTGCTTCACCTCGAAGCGATGATTTTAAATAATGGAACTTTACTGCATCCGTAAGGTCCTCTCTCTGGTGTACCAGACTTTTAAACTCAGAGCAAAATGAAGGCCATTCTTGCTCACTTCCGTAAAACATCGGTAGCTTCGTCACTGGCAACGGAAACCCTGTATTGAAGTTCTCTTTCTTCTGAACTCCATTAATTCCTTCTTCCAGTTTTGCCTGCATACGGTACATCCTGTCTTCCAGAGCCTCATATGCTTCTGAATCAGACGTATCCCGTGGTACTTTGCTTCTACCTCACTTGCCGCTTGCGATATTACTGACCAGATGTCCTTAATTTTATTCCGGAACATCCTCATGTCAGTGGTATCACTGCCTGGTAGACGTCGTTCTGCCTCATCTAGTATCTTCGATGCCTTAGCCATCTTTGACTCTAGCATATCTATAATGCTGTCAGCTGGACTTGGAGGCCTTGGCTGACTTGTCTCTCTGATGTCTTCTGGTACATTTCCTTGTACTTGCAGTGTTTCTTCTAACACTGTCTTCACAATTTTTCGTTTTCATAAACCGATAGTTTCCCTTTAATCAAATTTTTAACACTTTTTGTGTATGGAGAAACGATATTTCTCTCTTGTGTTAAACTCGATGTCAGCCTCGAGCACGCTTATTTCAAGGAATTTTTTGTCCTTAAAATGTTCACTCTGGTTCTTTTTTAAATCTCTTACCACTGGTGGGGGAAAATTTAAAAAATTACTTTCGTGTTGGAGAAACGATATTTCTCCTTTGAGTTAAGCTCGATGTCAGCCTCAAGCACGCTTATTTCAAGGAAATTATTTTTCTTCCTTAAAATGTTCTTTCTGGTTCTTTTGTAAATCTCTTACCACTGGTGGGGGAAATTAAAAAAAAATCACTTTTCGATGGACCAAATGTAAAGACATTAATCCGGCTCGAAGGACCAAATGTAAAGACATTAATCCGGTTCGAAGAACCAAATGTAAAGAGCTAATCCGAAATAAAAGTCTTGTTGAGTGCTTGTAAGACACTGATTTTATTTTCCAAAACGAAACACTCACTTAAATAATATAGAATTTGACAATACGTCTAGTACATGACACTGGCAGTACATATTCCACATACATCGAATGCTCCTAAACAAAGAAGCAATAAACTATATACATTTATACAAATACACTACAGACTAATACAGTTTCCAAGAATACATAAAGATTGAACAGACGCAAACAGCTGCGCATTGCATTCCCATGCAGTATTAGAGTATCGATATTCAATCGACTGAATGTGCGTGTGTGTGTGGCTTATGCTATTAATAGTGAACCACTTGAAGGGTTCGATCGTCGATTTCCAATTGCATGTATACGCGAGTGCAGCTCAGGCTGCTGATAGTGACACACTTGAAGTGTCATAACCCTATCGCCTGTACATAGAAAGGGAAAGAGAAAAAGACTCATGTTCAATTCTGAACACAAAGGATGTGCATGTCTTCTTGTCTGCGTTTACCGTCGTACCTCGATTTTTTGGGTCTTCACCCAGAAAAGCGATTTGAAGTTGTTTGTGACCATTTTTGCTGCATTAACTGCCTGGTTTTCACACATTCGTTCTGAGCGTCACATAAGTCTAATATGCCAAATTTGTAAAGAAATGCCCAACACGCTTCTTCACTTTTCTCCACAATTGAAAGAATTTGAAATCAAAATTTCAGGACGAACTCAATCGCTATCAAGACGACATCAAACGCTGTCTGTTAGACCTCAGGCGAAAGCAACCCGCTCCCAATCAAAAGCAACATCAGTCACGTACATGAAGATATACACAACAAGCCACAACACGAATTGTACGTAGCGCATCAGAAATCAGGCTGAATCCCAAAGCCAGCCTACCTTTCATCTGGACTAAGGTCTTCATCCCAACAGCACACATCCAAATTACTCCTATTTATCCAGAATCGCCGTAAGTTTTCAAACTCGATTCCGACTTTGAACTTTCAGCCACAAAGAAGCTCGATTTGCTAAGTTCCAAGCCAAAATGGAACTTCGACTAAAATGGGTCAAAGAACTTCGTACCATGCTCACCAATGACCTACCTGAACCACCATATGAGAAAGTCATCACTGATGATCCCGCCATCGGATTTTTACCAGACTCTCTTGCTGATCCTAACCCAAGAAGCAGTATTCCAGTCTAGCTTGAACATGCAGCCGACGAAATTCAGAGCCTTTTCAACAGTAGGAAACACCTGGCAATTCCACACGGCATGTTCAACAATGTCGCGATGAACCATAATTTATTTATATTATGTAAATTTATAAAATACTTAAATTTTACATTTTTTAATTATATAATGAATTTTACATTTAATCCATTTTCCGCTGCAGCTGCTGCGAGAGATACAACTTTTCCCGTAAAATAACAATGGTTTCGTTGCTTGTGTGGTACGTAGCGCCGTCTTGTTGAAAGTAAACGTTGTCCAGATCAATGTTATCCAACTCCGACCATAAAAAATCATTAATCATCTCTCGAAAGCGCAATCTATTAACCGCATCACGCTGCGGGTAAGGGGATATATATCATTTGATACCACCTAAAAGTGTAACACAGAAAAATGCATAGCACATGGTCAAAAATGCACGTTTCTTTGGAATAAAGTCTAAATATGAATATATCTGGTTAAATATGTGCATCTATTATGGCTCTCTAAGTGAATATAGTCTCTATATAACCGATATTGCCAACATACACCAACTTCATTGATTTGTTTTCTATAGATTTGAGATTTGGTTTCTACAAAGATTTTGGACATCTGAGAGCAGCTCTAAAATTTCGTTCGGTTCGGACCACTATATCATATAGTCGCCATATAGGCGTACATCCACATCGTTGTTTTTTTTGCTATGAATTTGAATTTTAGTTTCTAAATATATTTCAAAAATTCTAGAGGGCTAACCCTTATGGTATGTGTTACGTACTTTTTTCCAAATATTATTTTATTGCAAGTAGTAAAGTCACCTTTTGTTAAACCAGTTACTATATTTTCCCGCCCATTGTAAAGTACCTAGTAAAACATTGTATTAAGATATTTTTTTAAAATTCAAATATTAATTATAGAATTACTGTTTCTGACATGGGCATGCAGCTCACTTTGTTGTAACCAATAGTCTACAAATTCTGTACATTCTTCTTCTAAAACAATTTTATATATGGGCATTTCCGCCGATCCGTACGTTCGCGACATGTGTTTATTGCTATTATTATGAAAACTAAAACTCGATGAAAGCCATCTTTTGTACTAAATATAGAGCTACCAAAATGTTATCGAATCACAAAAAAAAATCGAGAAAAAAGATGTGTTCTATATTTTTTGTACATCAAAAGCGTACGAACGTACGTTCGCGACCCACGGAAATGACCATATTTGAAAATTGCTGTCTTCATCATTATCATGATCGCACGAGCTCAGTGTGAAATCACCATCTTCGTATATATTATTAAGAGCGATGACTTCTGCCGGTAAACGTTTTCCTTTGTTGTATTTCAAAAACCTTTTCTAGTATTTTAAGAGTACGATGAGCGATATAGTCTAGTTAGTTTCTTAATGAATTTTGTGGGGTTAATTCAATTCATTTATGCCTCCAGAATATAATTTTATATACATTCGGTATACGTATTAATAGTGTTATGAGATCTATCATTACGATATTAAAGCATGTAGATCTTATAGGGAGCGGAGGAATAAAAACGACAGCACGGTTTCGCTCTTAGTCAGGAACTCACTTTATTTACAATAGAATCTTAACTTGAAACCTACATAAATAAAGAAACTAAAAATACAAATGTACATGGATACATGTACCTACCAAACGAACAATACATAAAAACTATATGAATGCACTAATGCACATTCATTCTTATATGATAAGATAGGTCATAAAACGACATGTACCTACCAAACGACTAATACATAAAAACTATATAAATGCACTAATGCACATTCATTCTTATATGATAAGACAGGTCGTAAAACGCGGACAGAATGGCAATATTTACGACCTTTAACACTCATAACAAAAAGGACAAACATATTGTTGGAACTACAGGTAGTACCAATCTTACAATGTGTACAGAACTGTACATACTGCCGGCCTTAAAAGATCCTAATCTTTTAACAAAAACAAATACATAAACGAACATATAATGATTACATATACCCTAAATAACACGAGGTAGCGCGAGGGTTGCAGGTAACTATTGGGATGACATCGGGCACAACTCCATATAAGTATTATGATGATGGTAACGATGCATGTTGAACCACTCAGACTGGATAATTTGTAGTTGTCATCAGTTTTATATACATCGTATTCCTATTAGATTATTTTCGCTTGGCTTCATTCTCAATATACCGCACTCTTCAAGAATATCACTCCGACTCTTTTTGTTGGACTTAATCTCCGCAGCCAGTTTATCGCATACCGAACATATCCACGTTTTTAAGGAATTAGGTTGTTTCCAAAAGTTGTGGAGTCCCAAATTTGAATTCTACCTCGCAGTGATATAATTAATTTGGATGTTAAACTTATTCACCGAAAGCAGCTGTGTCAGAATGTTGTCTTTGTAACACAACAATGCACCGATGATACCATTTTGAACCGTTTCAAAGACTTCAAGACTTGCCAGCATATTCGTTACTGTCACTGGTATCGTTAACGTGTCAATAGTCTGATTGACAGCTTCCTCCACCGCACGAATAGCACTGCTCAGTATTTGTATAAATTTGGAACACCGATTTGCCTTTCTCCTTAATTACTTCAGACGTTACGTCCTGGAGCGATGATTTATTACTCGAGGTCCTCGCTTCATCCAGGCCCGCTTTGGCCGTTGTGTTCTCGGACATACTTGTATGCACCACCACGTTCCGCGTTGTTTTGACAAGTCCCACAATAGCCACCTCCTCGAAGAAAATACCTGTCTTATTAGGACTACTTATACTAAGCTTATAACTGACAGGACTATTAATTTTCTTATTTTTATAGACATTTATATTAAATTTGTTTCTAATTTCAGAATTGTTTTTTAATAAGAATGGATTGTCCATTCTTTTGCATTTCCTACTTTTCGTAGGTTCTTTACAGGAACTGGAAGGTTTGACCATTTCTTTATTTTCAGTTCCATGAGTGGGAAAAGGGCAAACATTGTGGATTGACCTTTCGGTATCCCCAATGCTGGTCCTTACGTCCACCATTTTACATAAACCATCCGAACTCATTCCAGTTCGGATGACCCTCCCCCGCTTCCAGCTCAGCGGTGGAAGATTATCGTCTTTCATATCGTCTGGGATATTTTCGACCGAACATTTTGTATCTGTCCCTTCTGAATCTGTCGAAACATAGTCCTCAATCAGATACTTTGAACTCGTTTGATCTTCAATATCGTTCAGATTATCGTTAGCTGTCTTCTCAGCTTTGTTTTCAAAAATTTTTATTTGTACGACAGCTGTCGCCAACAAAACGTGATCATCATCAATGCCTGTGTTATTATTCACCACCGCACTTTTGGGAGTTTGATTCTCCATGTGAAGCAAAGAATGATGATTGCCGTTGCAACTTCTGCAACAAACAGTACTGGTACATGTCCTTTTGACATGACCACTATTTAGGCATTTGGAACACATACTGTTTTCCATAACCAAATCCCATTTCTCTTTGACGGGTAGACTTCGAAACTTAAAACACCTATTAAATGGATGCCCAACTAAACATTTCAGCGGACACTTTGGCATACATGTATTTTTTGAAGGATTTGCCATTTGGCTTGCCCCCTGAGCATACTGAACTCCATATCTGAGAGAATTTCCCTCCCATAATTCTTTATTCATTCCTGAAGGATTTACCAATTTAGCGTCTTTTTCGCTAGTAAATTGTTGGCTTGCCTCTACGGAATACTGATCTTTTTCGATTCCTGGAATCTCCAAATAACGACCCCTTAAATCATAGAACCAATCAGTAAGATCATCGTCCGGGAATTCTCCCAAGTACTCGACAAACACTGATTCTGTGATTCTGAACCTCTCTCTTAAACTGTTCATTGAAATATTTTTCTTATCAATTTTAACATTTAAGTCATTCAAGAGGTATTTGAATTTCCTTACTAACCCATGACTTTGCATGGTTGCCGAGTGCAACTGGTTGGTTTGTCCAACTTGCTTGCTCGACTCGGAATTCATCCTCTGCTGCAATTTTACTGCATTACCCATATCTATCCCTACCTTCCTTTAAAGATCCCGATAGTAAAGCTATACCAATTTTGATATCTTTGTCTACCTTCCTCTTCATGTGGCAGTATAAACTTTCAAACAGTTCCATTGCCTCCTGGACCTCATCAACGAATGTCCCTTTACGATCTGCAGTCAACGACGGCAGACGGAGTTCCTCAACACTGTCCTGAAATTCTCTTTTACACTCCATAAAAGAAATTTTCAAATTATTCAGATGTTGTATTCGAGTTTCCCTACCTACATCACCCTGAGCCAATTTGCTCAGTTCATTGTAGAGCCTAGCTACTTCACTGCCTAAAAACTCTAGCCTCTGAACTATTCCCATTTTTGGCATTATTTAGCCGAAACAAAAGTAGTTTTATATATTTTATTCGCGACGGAATATTATTTATTGCCGGAATCTGTCTTCAATACATTTTTTTGATCTTTTACCAAAGAGTATTTAAAGTTCCTTACCACTGGTGGGGGGAAACTAGAAATTTCAATGGTTTTTTTTCCACGTGATCTTTTACCAAAGACTATTTAAAGTTCCTTACCACTGGTGGGGGGAAACTAGAAATTTCAATGAGATCACGTCGGGGTCACCAAAATGTAGATCTTATAGGGAGCGGAGGAATAAAAACGACAGCACGGTTTCGCTCTTAGTCAGGAACTCACTTTATTTACAATAGAATCTTAACTTGAAACCTACATAAATAAAGAAACTAAAAATACAAATGTACATGGATACATGTACCTACCAAACGAACAATACATAAAAACTATATGAATGCACATTCATTCTTATAGGATAAGACAGGTCATAAAACGACATGTACCTACCAAACGACTAATACATAAAAACTATATAAATGCACTAATGAACATTCATTGGTATATGATAAGACAGGTCATAAAACGCGGACAGAATGGCAATATTTAAGACCTTTAACACTCATATCAAAAAAGACAAACATATTGTTGGAACTACAGGTAGTACCAATCTTACAATGTGTACAGAACTGTACAAAGCATATGTGTCTTATATTTGTTTATACGTTATGTAAAGAGGTAAAAATGGGGAAAAACCTTACTTCAATCTATATATATAAAAGAAAGTGTCCGAAGCGATGTAATCCCATAACTCGAGATTGACCAAACCGATTTTGATGATTTATACTTTGTTAGAAAGGTATTTTCTCAGTACGGGTTTTTTTTTAAAAAAACGTTAAAAAATCAAAATTTCAAAATGTCTTATTTTTACCACACAGCGTGTTACGACAGGTTTTTTTTTCGATTGTTTTCAATTTTCCTTTTTCATCTACTCGAGATTAGCCAAACCGATTTTGATGGTTTGTACTTTGTTAGAAAGGTATTTTCTCAGTACGGGGTTTAAAAAAAAATAAAAAAAAAACCAAAAAAAACACACAGTAGGCTGCGTCAGAGACGCGGCCGTAAATATAAACGTAGAATACGTTATAACATAAGGTGAAGAAATAAATAGAAGTCATTTGTTTTAGTGAAATGTAGCACAATACATAACTGAATAGTACTCTAATGGCCGAATTCTCGGTCATTAGTTAGCCATTGGTAAACTAAAATGCTAACTATTGTTTAACTATTACTTGGTATTCTCAGTGTAGCCGTTAACTAATGATCTTAAAAACCGAAAACTATGGCATCCCTACCAAACTACTGCATTTTACTATTGCCAGCACTGCTACAACATATGTTTTTTGTTTATATTTGTTTTCTAAAATTGTGTAGTTAAATTGGATAAAAGCAACGGACGGACAGCTAATTTTACGGAAGAAGATATTAAATTGTTATTAAAATTAGTGGAGGAAAACAAAAATGTGATAGAAAATAAGAAAACAGACAATGTTACTAGCCAACAAAAAGAAATTGCATGGCTGCGGCTGTGTGAATTTTTCAATAAGGAAAGTGCATTACAACGGACTGCTAAAGTGTTGCGGACAAAATATTACAACCTAAAAAAATAATGAAAAAGAGAGCTGCTGAAGAAAAGAGGAGCTCATATGCCACCGGCGGAGGGCCACCTATGAAGGAATGTATGACTCAAAGTGACCTTAAACTAAAATCTATTTTGCATGATGCTCAGATCTCAGGCTTGGATGCAGTGTACGATTGCGACTTCATCCATGAAAATAGTAAGTTTGAACATGAGTTAAATTAAGTATATTTAAAAAATATGTATGTATTTTTTAGGTAATACGCTACATAGTATTTCCTTGACTTCTGATGGTGAAGAGAACGCCGGAAAAGAAGACACGTTTTGTGCTGATGGTGAAATTGAGGATTTGGAAGGGCCGTCATGCAGTTGGAAGAAATATAATCCTGGCATGTTAAAAATGCCAATCAACCAAAAACTCAAGAATCCATACAGCAAACCAAAAAAAATCACATCTTGGTCGAAGCTAGCCGATGTAAAAGCAAAGTGGTGTGAAGAAAAAGCGAAGAGAGAAATAGAGCTTATGGAAGAAGAGTATAAGTCACGCCTAGCTTATTGGGAAGAGAAAAAGTTATTGGAGAAGAAAGAATTCGAATTGCGAATGAAGATGTTGCAGGAAAAACATGAAAAAGAAATGGAAAGACAAGTTGCCTAAACATTGTTTGTAAAACATAGTGATCTCAACAGTACCTAGTACAAAAATTTATACTTCTATATTAGTAGTATAATGATTTATTAATGTATGTATAACATGCATATTATATGAATTAATTTTACATTTGTTTATTCGTGAATTTTAATTTTTTTTTTCTTCTTTTAATAAAATAATTTTAAATTACATTGAAGCAAAATACTTTTGTATGAGATTTTTTCTTGTGGTGTTGATAATTTCTCCTCTAATGTTTCGATTGTGAGGCACACTTAAAACTTCATTTATAGCTTCATCCATGTATGGTGGTAGTATTGGTGCTTCCATCTCTCTATTGAGGCAACAAATATTGTGTAATACTCCTGTCGCAACTATAATACTTTGAACTTTTTTCAAATTCATGCGAATTCCTAGTGATAACACAGGAAATCTCCTCTTCCACACGCCGTAAGAACGCTCAACGCAGTTTCTTGTCCTTATGAGGGATTCGTTAAAAAGGTTTTCAGATGGTGTACTAGTTCTTAGTAAGGGTGTTATTACAAAATTTGAATTTTCATAGCCACTGTCTGCAACCACAAGACTTTTTCCAAATTCCTTACACTCCAAACGGTAACAAATGCGTGAGTTACGGAAAATTGTGGCATCATGAGTAGAGCCTGGCCAGCGTGCCACAATATCTAGAATTTGAAGTTCACTATCACACAATGTTTGGACATTTATTGAGAAAAACCCTTTCCTGTTGCGATACAACTCCGCATTGTCACCACCTAAGTCATTCGGCGAGTTAAAACAAAACGGTTTGAATATTTTGATATAAAAGCTTACCAGGGGAATGTATTTTTATATGAGTGCAGTCCATAGCTGCGATGACCGCTGGAAATTTTGCCAGTTTTAAAAATTTTGCTTTTATATTATTTAACTCATCGCTATTCTTAGGAAATTTTATATATTTATCCCTTAGAAGAGCTATATGATGTGAGACTAATGTAATAACCCTAGATGCCGTAGGTTGTGAGACACCAAAAAGATCTCCGTTCATTCTTTGCATGCAACCCGTGGCATAGTACCGCAGGGTCAGCAGAAGCATCTGTTCAGGTAACACAGCGTTATTCCTAAAAACGTCTTTATTAAAACCTTTGATATACAATGTTTGAGCTTTTTTACCAAGTTGTTTTTCTTTGAATTCTCGGGCGTATACACTCCAACACTTGCCATGCGACTTCCTTACTCAGACGAAATCGGTCCCGAAAGTCTTTGGAGTCGTATCGTTGAAAGAAATTTGGCCGATTTCTTATGATATGTTGGCGACGATCAACAACAATGTGCCAAATATCGTCAATATCAGCTTCACTGTCAATATCGGACTCAACATTATCAATTTCGTAAGACATGTTTACAAGTTTTTCCGAAATCAATTGTTGAATTTATTTTTACAGCAACAGCTGTTATTTGACTAATAGTTAACCAACGAGGTTTGGGGGTTTAACTAATGGCAAACTATGCATTGCGAATAAAAAATCATTAGTTAAGCTTTTGTCATTAGCTAACTAAAGACTGTGAATTTAGGCATAAGTGAACTCCGATTTTGCTCAACATTTTGTTCACCCCTAAAGTATGCAATTAAAAAGGTTTGTGTCTACACTAAACTGGAATTTGAAAATGGTATTTTTCCCAATTTTGCTCATATGTGATATGCCAGCACAATACATTAGCTGTCAATATTTGAAGATTTGTGCATCTAAAAACTTTCTTCTGAAATGAATGAAATGAATCACTGATTTCTCGGAAAGATTCTACTTTTACATTGATTTGTTTTGCAGAACATGGACGTTTGTATGAAATGTTGTATGGAATTGTTCCGGAATGGCTTTTCAAATGGAAAAATAAAAAAAAATTAGTGGAAAACTCGAAAAACGCAAATAATTTAAAAAAAACACAAAATTTCGACGAAATTTTGCATTTTATCGCATGATTCCATGCTATTGAACGATGTTAAGGTGGAAAAAATAAATACAGGTTCTGAAATCAACAAAAAAGTAACAGCTTTGACAGTTGTTTGGATGTAGTTGCTGTAAGTGTGAGCAGCACTGGTTTGTAGATAACAAACTGTCATAGAAAGATAGATAAGTGGTTACAAGATTTTTTTTTTTTTTTGACTAACACTCAGGGGATGCCCCCTATGAATGCAATGCACTGTGTTAGCGATAGGAAATAAGGGTATTGGAGGGAGGAAAGAGGGAGTAGGGTTTGTTGATGTTTGCCTTGAATTTGATAATATCATAGCAGGTAGGAAAAACACTTACTGGAAGATTATTCCACATGCGAACAGTACGGCTGAAGAACGAATTTTCTCTATAGTGCGTTGTCCGGTCAACCGGCCATTTGACAATGAATGGATGAGATTCCCTGGATAGCCGAGTATTCCGGCTAAATGTTCTAACTTCAGGGACCAGACGACGGATATCGTCTGAACAGATACCATTAAAATATCTATAGAATAGCGATACACAACCCACATTTCGGCGATGCTGTAGGGAGACAATAGAGCTGGATACCCTACCATCCCCTATCATCACCACCGCTCTCCTCTGTACACGGTCCAGAAGCTTCAAAGATGTTAATGGAGCCCCTGCCCATATATGCGAGTTGTATTCCATTTTAGGCCGGATGTAGGTGGTGTAAATATTTACGAGATCAGATGGGGTGAAGTATTTCTTGCACCGCTTTAAAAAGCCCAAACACTTGAATGCTTCTTTCGACACTTCGAATATATGGCTAGCCCAGCGAGCATCACCCTGTATCTTCATGCCCAGAACATCAAGAGTATCTGATACGTCGATATCCACACCACCCATAGATATTGACGACGGTGCTGGATCAGTGGAACGTTTGTGTGACAACAAACAGCACTGGGTCTTTTGTGCATTAAAATCTACTCTGTTCATTTGGCCCCACTCACAAATCGTCGCCAAATCGCGGTTAAGTGAGTTATTCATCGTTCGCCTTTTGTCCTCTATCTCCGAGGGACTTGGCCGATGATCAAATGAGTACGAATGACAGAGGTTGCTGTCATCCGCAAAGGAGTAGATTGGGTTCACAGTCTGCCCCAACAGGTCGTCAATGAAAATAAGAAATAGAGAAGGAGAGAGGACAGAGCCTTGTGGAACTCCTGCGGTCAACCTATGCTAGTTGGATGAGACCCCATCTATAACAACTCGTATAGAGCGATCCCTGAGGAAACTCGATATGAATCGAGAGAAGATATTACCGACACCAAAAGCAATAAGTTTTGATATGAGTGCTCCGTGCCAGACCCTATCGAACGCCTTGGAAATATCCAGAGCCACGACCTTACTTTCACCAAGGGCGTGAATAGATCGACTCCATCGCTCCGAAAGGAACGCCATCAGGTCTCCAGTAGATCGATTTCTACGGAAGCCATACTGTCGATCATTTAGAAGGCCGTTAGACTCTAAATACTTAACAAGATGGTGGTTAACCATGCTCTCCATAAACTTCGAGAGCGCAGAACATATTGCAATTGGACGGTAATTCGCAGGATTAGTAGCCTCACCTTTCTTGGGGATCGGCTGAACATTGGCAACTTTCCAACGTGAAGGGTAAATACCAGCACGGTACGACATGTTGAAAAGATTGCGCAATGGACGAGCTAGCGTCGAAGAGCACTTACATAGGACAAGTGCTGAAATGCCATCCGGGCCCGGAGTTTTGTTTACATTGAGATCTGCAAGAACCCTTTTAACGCCACGTGTTCGAAAAAATATCTGAGGCATCGAAGTAGATACGTTTTGGATTACGGGGAGTGGTTGACTGCTGTCTGGCAAAGATGAATTCTTTGCAAATATTTCAGCCAGAAGGTTAGCTTTGTCAACCGGGTCAGTGAATATCTGGTCATCGTTAACGAGAGTTGGGATAGAAGATGAAGAATTGTCCCTTACTCTTTTAACAAATGCCCAAAAGCTCTTACTTCCCCTGGGAGTAGAAAGAACTTTAGCACGAAGACGCTGTTCGTGAAGAAGTTTTTTGCGCCTAAGTTCCCTGGCACACGATGATCTTGCCTGTTTGCGTAACAGCTCAGTATTGGCATTTTTATTTAAACGCCAATTTCTGAACGCTTCCTCTTTAGATCTGACAGCTTCTTTGCATGCCTGATTAAACCAACAATTCTTTGAAGATTTAATCGAAGTAGACTTCGATGGAATAAATGTGTTTATACCAAGAAGAATTATTTTCTCAACCATTTCAGCAGCAGCATCGACATTACTGTCTAGGAAACATAGTTTCCAGTTAAATTGCTGGTAAAAATTTTTGAGCTCTGCCCAACGTGCCTTTTCGTATATATACATTGTCCGCTTCGTGACTGGTTTTGAAGTGGCTCGAAGATTGGAGAACGAAAAGGATGCTGAAATAGTGCAATGATCTGAGTTGCCAAGATGTGCAAGGATGTTAACCTCGTACTTTTCAGGGTGGGAGGTTAAAAAAAGGTCAAGAATATTTTGTTGTTGCCCTTCAACACGCGGAATGTGTGTTGGTTCATTCACTAATTGCGCCAAGTCATTGTGCGTGGCAAAAAGCTCAGCGTACTGGCCCTCCGGAGATGTATGGCTCGAATGGGAAAGCCAAGAATTATTGTGGACATTGAAATCCCCAGCAACCACAATTTCACTGTCCGGATAATCTTCTAAGACTTTTGAAATAGAGTCAGAAAGGGCGTCGATGCCGTTTAGGGTAGCCTCCCTTTCCAAATTTGGACTTCTATAAAGAAACCGGAAGTGTAATAGGTGCGATCCAATCCTGAACTTAACCCAGAGGGAGTTAAATTCTGGATCTTGTGAGTTCAAATGTTGCTGACTCTGGAACACAACACCGTTACGTATATATAACACAAGACCTCTGTGAGAAAAAAAAGAGGAGAGAGTGTGATAACCAGGAATGTGAAAATCCTGTGGATCAGAATCCTCTCACACCTGGGTCTCACATAGAGCGAGGACATCCGGCCTATGGAAACTAATATGAGAGTATACCGCAAAAAAATTCGACCTCAGCCCGCGAATGTTTGCAAAGTGAATTTTGTATTTACACTACCAAACAAAAGACAACATGAAAGCAAAATCACAAATAGTGCTGCCCCCCTCCCGCCACTGTTGTTTCTGTTGGTTGTTCAGTGTTATGCCTACAACAACCAACAGAACAGCGACGAGAAGAACGCAGAACTATTTGTGATATGCGAACGGGAAAAAGGAGGTGGGAACACAAATGCAAGACGGTATGGGGGGCATAAAAAAGCCCTTAGTGTAGTCTTTTATGTGTTGGTGTGTTGATGCGTGGTGCTGGTTATTATTGTTGTTGTTGTGACGTGAGAGCGCGATGTTTTGTTTTCTATTTTGTTTTGTGTTGTGGCTGCTGATGATGATGATGTAGTTGTTGTTATGAAATGTTGTTTTGTTATTTTATTCTATTCTATTTCGTTTATTTTAACTAAATTGCACTGTTTATTTTATTATTATGTTTCTATGTTATTTGTTCTTATGTGTATTTTAGAGTTTTGATTGTTTATTTTTGTTTTGCATAATTTTTTTTTTTTTTTTTTTTTTTTAAAGCACACGAAAAACACGAAAAACTCGACGGACGGACAAAATGTGCATGCACACTGAACGAAAGACAGACAAACACTCGAATAAAATAAATATGCCTCCTATAAGGCGGCGGACAAATTTAGGCAGAAGAACCCGAAATGCAACGAATCAAATTAATTATCAATCTAATCGTACTGCCCAGGAACGTAAAGATCGCAATGAACGTGAAAGAATTAGGTTAAGACAGACCCGTGAAGCGCGGCATTCGACTAATAATGGTGCAAGTTTGAATCGAGCTGCTTTCTGTTACGATATGTCAATTGATTACAGTGCCTACAACTGTGTTGCAATTGGGCCTATGAACTCAGTTTGCCAATATTGTAAGGCATTGAAATATAAAAATGAAGCCAATGGATTGTGTTGCGCAAATGGAAAGGTGAAATTGATACCATTGCTTCCACCTCCAGAGCCATTGTACTCATAGGTTTCAGGAATAGGAACACATTCCATACACTTTTTAAAGAATATCTATAATATAAAAATAAGTCGCTGAATGTGTTGCTAAGCGCAAAACTCGAAAACGGTTGGACCGATTTGGACGTTTTGATACCCCGCATCCATGATTCCGACTGACGTACCATTCCAGTTTAAACGACTGCAGTTTCCAGTACGGCTTGCTTTCGCTATGACTATAAACAAATCCCAGGGGCAGTCATTAAGTGTTTGTGGTATTAATTTAGAAAACCCATGTTTCTCCCATGGTCAATTGTATGTTGCCTGTTCCCGTGTTGGAAAACCATCTGCTCTAAACAAAAAATATCGTGTACCATAAAGTACTACAATAAAAATTAAACTTAATTTAGAATAAGTAAAAATACAATAAAATATAATAACTACGTATCATAATGTTTTTCATTGTGATTTTTTATGGACTATTGAAAGAATTTTGAGTGTTTTATAATTTTTAATTTTTGACATAATGTCATTGTTGACATATTACCTTAAAAAAAAAACAAAATTGAAGAATCGACTGTTAGGCGGTACGAAGTTCGCCGGGTCAGCTAGTAGGTTATATATTAAAATCAAACACTCTAAGAGAACAATATTGTCTATGAATTTACTATTCGTGAAAATAGTTGATCATATAACAATTTGTTTTCAATTTGTGAAATTTCTTTTTAATATTAGGGTTAAAACTAATTTATATCAGAGCATTCCCTCATTATCTGATAAGGAGAGTTTGATATTTTTGTAAAAAAGCTGCAATTCTGTCTTCGAATATATTCTTTAACCATCTTATATCCGGTTTCGGAGTCTACTAAGTGAGTACGGTATCGCCAAGGTTTGATGTGAATCATGTTTTAGCACTTGTTCTGTATGATTTTCAACTTTTTTAAATGGCATCTTGCAGATGTATACCATACCGGTGATGCGTATGATAGAATAGGCCACATTTATATAATAAATTCTTGTTTCTAATATTTAAATTTGAACAATGATTTAAAAGAGGTCACTGTGCTCTAACTGATTTTGTAGCTTTGTCGCATACCATTTCAATATGTTTGGTGAATTTCACATTTTAATCAAAAATAGCACCAATGTATTTGGTATGGTTATGGGTATCCATTGAATTTTTGTTGAAACTGAGACTACGTTGGGGACATCTTTTGGGTGAATTATTGTAAGGCAAAATTGCGACTTGCGTCTTTTAATGATAAATTTTGATTTTCCCATTAATAAAATATTTATGTCAGGCGAGTAAACTTTTTTCCATCTTCTTTAATAATGCTCCAGTAAGTTTACTTGATACAATTAATGCTGTATCGTCTGCATAGTATGCGGAGGTGGTTTGAAATCCGAAGTGTAGATAACATGAAGAAGTGGTGACAACACAGAGCCCCGCTAGGATATTTCTAGTGGAAGATCACACATTATTTACAGTAACAATAAAAGGTCTGCTGTCTAGAAAGTCAGCTACGATCTTACAGAAATTTTTGGGGATATTGAAACCTATAAGTTTATAAATGAGACGATCATGCCAAATGGTGTCGAAGGCTTTTTCAATATCTAGAATAATTATACCTCTTGATCTCTTGTTACGCTTGTTTGTTTAAATTTTGTTTTTGATTCGGCAAATTTGGTGGGTAGTACTATGGTCTTTTTTAAAACCAAACTACTCTTTTGCTATTAGGTCATTGGTGGTAACAAATTCGTTAATTCGAAAGTGGATGAGTTTTTCGTAAATCTTTCCTACGTTGCTGAGTAGGCTGATCGGCCTGTAGTTATTTGGATTTTTTCTTGATTTGTGAGGCTTATGTACAGCAATAATTTTCTCACACGTAAAAGATTTTGGAAAGTAATTGAGACGACTACAACCGTTGACTATGGATAGAAGAGTTTTCACAGCTTTATCTGTAAGATGTACAGTCGAGTCCGGTTATAACGTACACCGGTTATAACGAACTTTCGCCTATAACAAACACTTTTTTAAGTCCCAAGAGTTTTGCTGCTACCCCATTTTACCCCGGATATAACGAACTTTGCTTATAACGAACTAATTTGTCGAGTCCCTCGGAGTTCGTTATCACCGGACTCGACTGTATTAGCAATATGTTGGGAACGTTGTCGAGCCCAGGAGATTTTGAGGTTTTAAGTTGGGACAGAATGTAAGACAATTCACCCACAGTAACTAAATTAATATCGGAAATGAATGGCGATTCAGATTTTAGTTTGTGTTCCTTTTGGATTATATTTGATTCCGAAGGATGAACATAGTTAGCGGTTAGATCATGAGATTTAGCAAAAGTTTCAGCCAATGCCTCTGCCTTTTCGAGATTTGATACCCGACTACAATTATCCATTTCTAGTATGGGGATTTTATTGGAACGTTTTCCTCTAAGATTCCTGCTGAGATTCCAGAATTTCTTATCCCCAGGTTTTATTTGAGTGAGTAGGGTAAGAAGATTAAAACGATAAAACATTTTCTCTTGCTCATTTCTTGCACGCTGCTCTTTTCTATTACATTTTTTCCTAGCTCCTATGTATTTAATAATGTCCCTAGGAAAGTGATTTTGTTCGTTCCGTGTAGTGAGCGGAGTTGCAACATTTCTGGCGGATATGATAGCATTAATGAAGTTGCCTAACCCATCATCTATGTCATCTTTGGAATTAAAACTTGCATATTCTCTTACTGTCGATTTCCCTACCATAAATTTCGAAATGACACCTCTTGAAATCAAGTATCCAAAGATTGGTTGTGCTAATGGACGTACAATCTTTGGGGCGATGGTCAGATGGAATAACATATCGTTTAGATAGTGGGATGTATATCTCGGTGAATAACCTGTTGTGATTGTTACTCGTCGTAGGTTTAGAATTATTACAACGCACATATTTTCGATTCAAAATGTTTTGGTTTTGGGTACGACGAATCAATAGAGCAACTCCGCCTTTGCTAGATGACGGTCGGTCTTTACGATATACAAAATAGTTTTTAAAATAAGTCTTATGATTATCGTTTAAAAATGTTTCGTATAGAGACATTCAAACTGTTTTAAGAGTGCATAGTTTGATATTCCGTTCGTATTCAGATGAGGAAGTCTTAATTTTCGTATGTTATTTACAATCATAGGCGTATTTAACTAGAGACATAATAACATGCATTTGTTGTTTTTGGTTGAACATTGACTTAGCTCATCGAGAGCGGACGTAAAAATGTTAAAAAACTCATCAATGTTAAAGAGATTATTGTTATTATTATTGCAGCGTAGTTGAGCAGTGTATGTGCGTCGGTCTTGGGAAGCGCTGATGTTGCTGTTTCTGTTTTGTTTTTTTTATTGACTGATACTCAGGGGTTGCCCCTATTAATGCACTGTGTTAGCGATAGGAAGGACGGTTATTGGAGGGGGGAAGAGGGAGTAGTGTTTGTTGATGTTTGCTTTGAATTTTATAATGTCATAGCAGGCAGGAAAAATACTTGCTGGAAGATTATTATATGAACCGTTCGGCTGAAGAACGAATTATTTTAGAGAGCGTCGTCTGGTCAACCGGCCATTTCACAATGACTGGATGAGAGACCCTGGATAGCCGTATATTCCAGCTAAATAGTCTAACGTCAGAGACCAGACGACGGATATCTGACGAGCAAATACCGTTAAAATATCTATAGAAAAGCGATATACAACCCACATTCCGGCGATAATGTAGGGAGACAATAGAGTTGGATACTCTACCATCCCCTATCATCACCACCGCTCTCCTCTGTACACGGTCCAAAAGCTGCAAAGATAAATTTTTAGCTCCTGCTTATATATGGGAGTTATATTCCATTTTAGGCCGGATGTAGGTGGTGTAAATATTTACAAGATCAGATGGAGTGAAGTATTTCTTGCACCGCTTCAAAAAGCCTAAACATTTGAATGCTTGTTTCGACACTTCCAATATATGGCTAGCCCATCGCCGTGTATTTTCATGCTCAGGACATCGAGAGTACGTCAATATCCACACCACCCATATACATTGACGAAGGTGCTGTATCAGTGGAACATTTATGTGACAACAAACAGCACTGGGTCTTTTGTGCATTAAAATCTACTCTGTTCATTTGGTTTGGTGAGTCATTCATCCTTTGCCTTTTGTCCTCTACCTCCGATGGACTTGGACGATGTTCAAATGAGTACGAATGACAGAGGTTGCCATCATCCGCAAAGGAGTAGATTGGGTTTACAGTCTGCCCCAACAGGTCGTCCATGAAAATAAGAAATAGAGAAGGAGATTGGACAGAGCCTTGGGACACTCCTGCGGTCAGCCTATGCTCGTTGGATGAGACCCGTTCTATAACAACTCGTATAGAGCGATCCATGAGAATACTCGATATGAATCGATAGAAGGTATTACCGACACCAAATGCAATAAGTCTTGATATAAGTGCTCCGTGCCAGACCCTATCGAACGCATTTCCAGAGTCACGACCTTGTTTTCGTGATTTGTGGCCTCACCTTTCTTGGGGATCGGCTGAACATTAGCAACTTTCCAACGTGACGGAAATACCATCCGGGCCCGGAGTTTTATTTACTTTGAGATCTGCAAGCACCCTTTTAACACCACGTGTTCGAAAAAATATCTGGAGCATCAAACTAGATACGTTTTGCGTAACCGCTTTTTCCATGTAAACATAAAAAAAACATGTCAAAAAACATAATTACCGTTAGCTATAAAAATGTTGAAGACTATTTGTACTTAGATGGCGTGTTTTTGTATAAGCAAAGAAAATAGCTGGTTATTTGGACACCATTGCGTCACAACATGTGGTATTCGTCAGCACCTAGCTCGATTTCGATTGGGAGATTGGGTCAGGGTCGGCTAAAGTGTCATTGGTGAAGTCAATAGTGGGGTCTTCATTCATAGGCTCAGCATATGTTTGTAGTCTGCAATTGATATTCTTCCGCAAAATAGTGTTTTTGCGTTGATGCATGAGTCTGTTTTCTACGAATTTCATTTCATCAGAAGTTATATCTATGGAGGTAATCCGTATTTGTCGTCTGTTGGTTCCTGTGTTTCTCCAAATTCGGAAGACGTAAGTGAGAACTCGATAAGCTCGCGATAACTTTGAAAAGTTTACAAGTGGGACATCGAAGGTTGTAGTTGAGAACGATTTTATTGGTTTCGATTCCATATGTGTGTGTGCAAAACAGTTCTGTTCAGACCAATGTTGCTTGGGTAGTGATAGCCAGGAAGTTCTATAGCGCCATAAGTTGTGAGATTCCAGTTCGCTGGATGAACATCCTCTGTTTGAGGAGTTGCGCCATCATCCCCTTCATTCTGAATGACCGATTTCATCGCAATTTTTGAACGGCAGGGTAACTACGTATATGCCGGATTTAGTTCTCTGGGCCGTGGTTCCATAATTATTTTCGCAAAGTATGTCCTCTTCTGACCTCAAAGTGGTTTTTGGGGATTCCTTTACCTCCAAAAATTGTGTAATGAAATGCTGGATTTTATGGTTTCCAGTTCCCCCACAAATTAACCGAAGACTGTTTTCTATAACAAAAGGGATCATATAGATTTCATCGGTACTCCTAGATCATATATGAATTGACAAGTTAATATTTTTGATAGGAACAATATATATATTTTTGATGTTTAATTTGTTTGCTAAAATTTGTTAAAACGGCAATTTTTTTCAGCGTGTAGGTGGAATATTTAATGGAAGGTTCTTCAGAACAGGTACCCAAACATCTAGTTTGAAATTTGGTTCTAGCCATGACCACATTGATTTTACGTGTATGTGTGTGTGTATTTACTTAGGTTGTCTCTTTTTGTAGTTTACAAGCGTGTATATTAGGGTGGAGTGAAAACATGCTTTTTTTTTAATTTGAAAAAGTTAACCTCGGAAAGAGATGTAGTCTGGGGTCCTAATGAGGGGAAAAATAAAGAAAAAAATTTTAAAAAAAATTTAGGGGTCGCGCCTCTCCCTCGAAATTTGGAAATTATCGCTATTTTGGCGTTGATTTTAGAAAAATCCTAAAAATTAACGACTTAACTTATTCGGAATTTAAAAGTTTGAGCTTGTTCAGTGCCCAAACAAAAGTATTTGAGGCAAATATGAGGATAATCGACTAATATTTGTAGCTTTGGTGGCGATTTCATTGTTCAGTCAATTTTCTGAAGAAGGGAGGATTTGACTTATTTTACTTTTTGAAATTTTTGAACAATGAGAAAATTTTTTTTAAATTTTTGCATGCCCTTATTTCATTGTTTACGCTATTGCAAACATTTATTGACATAAAACTTTTTAGGATTTTTCTAAAATCAACGCCAAAATAGCGATAATTTCTGAATTACGAGGGAGTGGCGCGACCCCTACAAATTTTTTAAAATTTTTTTCTTTATTTTTCCCCTCATTAGGACCCCAGACTACATCTCTTTCCGAGGTTAACATTTTTTTTTTGAATTTCACTCCACCCTAGTGTATATGTTGTCGGCTGCTGCGTTGTAACGGGATTTCACAATGTTGCAATAGACCACAAATTGTCAAACTATGGGCAAGCACATTTGTTTTCATAATACGTGAAATTTTTTTTTGTACTTAAAACACGTCCGATGAATTCTTTATTGACTATAATTCACAAAATGTTTCCTTTTTTAACCACAAAACAGTCACAGTAACAATTACACAATAAAATTATCCCATACATTGAAACAGAAAAATGTTCGGGGACCTCTAACATTCGGCTTTGCTTTGCCAAAATTTGACTGCTATTGTATTTGTGTTGCCAGTCGGCCAGCCAGTAGCAACAATGTGTGTGTATTGCTAAAAAAAAAGTGTGAGTGTGTTGAGTTTTTCGAACAATCAATGCTCACTTTTGTATTTGATTTCGATTTTGTATTTTTTGCAGATAGTACTTTTTTTTAAATGTTATTTTCTAATTTTTTATTGTTAGGATTTTTATTTTTATGTAGAATTGTTTTCATTTGTTACCGGTACAATTTTTTGTTGATGTGTGTCTATTCTGATTCCGTTTGACGGTTTTTGTAACATAAGTAAAATAATTACATGTTTTGTTGTTTTGTATTTATTTCAAATTTATTTTGTGTAAATTTTTGTAATTGTATTTTAACGATCGCGAATACTTCTGATACAGTGGTTAGCAAATATATACCCTCACCCTCAGTAAAAATATACATGTCTCATATTCCAAAGTATCGGAAGTCAAAGTTGAGCGTGGCTACCATCATTGGATGTGACATCTGATGAAATGTCATAATACAGTTTCTCGAAAACTGTATCTAGTTAAGCTATTTACTAAATACATAATTTGGGCAAGATCGCGTTGAGGAGATTAATATTATTACACGATTTCTAAAGTGGGCAGAATGGTACATTTGTACGGGAGGTACCAGAAGGTGGTCCAATTTTTTCTGGAGAACTTTATATGTTTATAGATTTATAAAATACGGAATTTGGATAAGATCGCAAAGAGCGTAGAACTATTTTTACACTATTTCTAAAGAAGGAGGTATGGTACATTTGTATGTGAGGTACCAGAAGGGGCGTGGCCAGACGTAGACAACATCGCGTTGGGCTTATCTATATTATTGCCCGATTTCTAAAGAGGGCGAAATAGAAGATTTGTATCGGAGGTACCAGAAGGGGAGTGTCCATACTTCCATTTTTATACCCTCACCCTACGGGTAGGAGGGTATATATCATTTGATACGGCTGAAAAGTGTAACACCTAGAAATATTCACATTAGAACCCAAGTCTCTTTGTACCAAATTCGATTCATTACTTTCTAAATCGTTTGAGCCATGTCCGTCTGTCTGTCCTGCTGGTACGCACGATAACTTTCGAAAGAGTTAAACAATCGCTCTGAAATTTTGCATGGGTTAATATTTTCCCAAAACTTCTTATGGGATTGCATATGGGCTATATGGCCACACCCCTTCGGGTACCTCCCATACAAATCTGCTATTTCGCCCACTTTAGTAATCGTGTAATAATATCAATACGCCCACACCCATCTTGGCCAAATTACGTATTTGGTAAAAGTACAACTGGATAAAGTTTCGGACAAAAACTGGGAAGTCTGGCAACTCCCCTTCTGGTACCTCCCGTACAAATGTACCATATCGCCTACATTAGAAATCGTGTATCAATATCAATATGCCCAACGCGATCCTGCCCAAATTTTGTACTTAGTAAACCTATAGCTAGACAAAGTTTTGGAAAAAACTTGGAAGTCTGGCAACTCCCCTTCTGGTACCTCCCATACAAATATACCATCCCGCCCCTGACAAACCGTCTAAAACTATCAGTATGGCCAACGCTATCTTGCCCAAATTTTGAATTTAGTAAAGCTATAGCTAGACAAAGTTTTGGACAAAAACTTGGAAGTCTGGCAACTCCCATACAAATGAACCATCCCGCCTATCTTAGAAATCGTGTAATAACACCAAAATACCCAACGCGACCTTGCCCAAATTTTGTATTAAGTAAGGCTATAGTTGGACTAAGTTTTGGACAAAAACTTGGATGTCTGGCAACTCCCCTTCTGGTACCTCCCATACAAATGTACCATCCCGCCTATCTTAGAAATCGTGTAATAACACCAAAATTCCGAACGCAACCTTGCCCAAATTTTGTATTAAGTAAGGCTATAGTTGGATGTCTGGCAACTCCCCTTCTGGTACATACATACAATTTTCGAGAAAAACTCTACAATATTTTTTTCTATAACATTCGGTATTTTGAGGTTGCTATTATGGTATATGAGACTTATATTTTTTTACTGAGGGTGAGGGTATATATAAGTCGGTTTACCCGACTGCAAATTTTCCACTGGTTTCTTCAAAACTTAACCCAGTAATAGCTTTATTAAATACAGAATTTGGCCAAGATTGCGTTGGGCATTGATATTGTGACACGATTTCTAAAGTGGGCAAAATTGAGGATATGTATGGGATGTAGCCAATGGGGTGTGGCCATATAGCGCATATGCAATCCCGAAAGTGTAACACATTCAAATCTTCACTTTAGACCATAGGTGTCTTTGAACCAAATTCGAATCAGTACTTTCTAAGTCGTTTGAGCCATGTCCGTCTGTCTGTCGTGCTGCTACGCATGATATATTTCAAAAGAGGTAAACACTTTTACATGGGTTAATATTTTCCCAAAACTACAAATTCTGTATTTAGTTAAGGTATGACTGGGCAAAGATTCCAACAAAAACTCCCCTTCTGGTACCTCCCATACAAATGTACCATCCCGCCCCTAATAAACCGTGTAATGACCAACGCGATCTTGCCCAAATTCTGTATTTAATAAAGCTATAGCTATACAAAGTTTTGGACAAAAAAATGTTAGTCTGGCAACTCCCCTTCTGGTACATCCCATAGAAATGTACCATCCCGCCCCTGATAAACCGTGTAATATTATCAATATGGCCAACGCGATCTTGCCCATATTCTGTATTTTGTAAAGCTATAACTAGACAAAGTTTTGGACAAAAACATGGAACTCCCATTCTGGTACCTCCCATACAAATATACCATCCCGCGCCCCTAGAAATCGTGTAATAATGTCAATACGACCAACGCGATTTTACCTAAATTCCGTATTTTCTAAATCTATAAACATGTAAAGCTTTCCAGAAGAAACTAGACCCCTAGTCGGTCCACTTCTGGTACCTACCATACAAATGTACTATCCCGCGCTCTTAGAAATCATGTAATAATGTCTGACATTATTACACATCTTGTAATTATATAAATTCACTCAACGAATTTTTCCGAAATTCTGTATTTAGTAAAGCTTTATATTTCGCCCATTTTGTAAAAACGTATAATACAATATTTATACCCTCACCCTATGGGTAAGAGGGTATATATCCACTGAAGTGTATTTGAACCAAATTCGATTCATGACTTTCTGAATCATTTGAGCCGCGATCTTGTCCGTCTGTCTGTCCTGCTGGTACGCACGATAACTTTCGAAAGAGATAGCAATCGCTTTGAAATTTGACATGGTTAATATTTTCCCAAAACTGCTTATGGGATTGCATATGGGCTATATGACCACACGCCTTCGGGTACCTTCAATACAAATCGTCTATTTCGCCCACTTTAGAAATCGTGTAAAAATATCAATATGCCCAACGATATCTTGCCCAAATTCTATATTTAGTAAAGCTATAGCTGGACAATATTTTGGTCAAAAACTTGGAAGTCTGGAAACTCCCCTTCTGGTGCCTTCCATACAAATGTACCATCCCACCTACCTTAGAAATTGTGTAATAATACCAATATGCCCAACACTCTCTTTCTCAAATTTTATGTGAGTAAAGCTGTAGCTAGGCAAAGTTTTAGTCAAATACTTGGAAGTCTGGCAACTGAGCTTCTTGTACCTCCCATATAAATGTACCATTCCGCGCCCTTAGAAATCATGTAATAATGTCTGACATTATTACACATCTTGTAATTATATAATTTCGCTCAACGATTTTTTCCGAAATTCTGTATTTAGTAAAGCTATATCTGGACAAAGCTTTGGACAAAAACTTGGAAGCCTGGCAACTCCGGTTCTGGTACCTCCTATACTAATGTACCACCCCGCCCCTTATAAACCGTGTAATATTATCAATATGACCAACGCGATTTTGCCTAAATTCTGAATTTAGTAAAGCTGGACAATATTTTGGTCAAAAACTTGGAAGTCTGGCAACTCCCCTTCTGGTACCACTTATACAAATGTACCATCTCGCCCCATTAGAAATCGTGTAATAATATCGATATGCCCAACGCGATCTTGCCCATATTTTGTATTTAGTAAAGCTATAGAGAGAAAAACTTGGAAGTCTAGCAACATTTCTACAATATTTTTGTACAACATTCGGTCTTTTGAGATTGCTACTATGACATTTCATCACATGTTAAGCCAATGATGTAGCCACGCACACTTTTTACTTTCCGATACTTTCAAAAATGAGACTTTCATGTTTTTGCTGACGGTGAGGGTATATATAAGTCGGTTTACCCGACTGCAAATTTTAAAATAGCAAAATAAAATATAAAATAATTTCCTCTGGTTTTACATGTGAAATACTGTAATATGCGGCTGTTGCTTAAAAATGCATTGACTTCCTAATTATATGGATGCCTGCGTATCAGGGTCAATGTCTTACCCAACAGGTCGTCAATGAAAGTAAGACACCAAATGCAACAAGTTTTGATATGAGTGCTCCGTGCCTGACCCTATTGAATGTCTTGGAAATATCCAGAGCTACGGTATTGCTTTCACCAAGGCTGTGAATTGATCGACACATCGTTCCGTAAGGAATACCAACAGGTCGATTTCTACGGAAGACATAGTGTCTATCATTCAGATGGCCGTTAAACTGTAGATACAACAACAGCATCGACAAACTGAAGACCAACACGATCCTAAACCGATGGACACATCATCAGCCCAAACTAGAAGACCGCAAAATTATCTTCAACAGACGAAGTTCATCCTTAAGTGTACAAACTGCAATGATAATAATAATGAATATAATGTTAATCATGAAATATGTAATAGCAGACAAAGTAATGAGTCAGGAAATTTCAGCTTCTCAATTACTCGAACCGAACAATCAGGACTATCCTATATTGTCCTATGAGGAAAATCACGAAAAAGCTAAAAACTTTCTTTGAAAACTGTGTTTTTACACGTTCTTTAAAATATTTTCAGACCTGTTTTAAAGAAATGTGGTCGGCAGCCCGTAATACTGATAAGAGATTCGTATAAAACCACCTGGAATGCCTTAATGTATCACTGGAACTATCTGCTTGAACCCACAAAGCAGGCCGACCAATAAAAAAATTCGGAGAATTGTGTGATGGAAGAACAAAAGAATTACGAGATCGGGTACCTGTTGCGGAATAGACGTACGCTGCAACCGTGTGTCATTATACTTCCAGAAATGTTGATGCGTCTAAGATTATGAAAGAAATTAAGTTGAACCAGAGCTTATCCTTCAGTAAGCTCCAAAGAAGAGATGGGCCTTCTTGTTGACATACCCAAAGTCGGTAACGACAGAAATACACCGAGAAGATTTTATGATAATCCTCAATGCTGATCTTGGATTACTGGAATAAATATAGATTTGATAAAAAGGTTCCAAATAGTTCCCGAAGTGATATCAAGCAAAGGGAAGTGATATCTTGAAAAGTTCGATGACTCTGCTCACCCAACTGCCAAACTATACGTGGAACTGTATGGTTGGCATCCCATATCACCTACAGTTCACAAAATTTTGATACATGACGCTCAAGTAATATCAAGTCACATTGTACCTGTCGCTCAGCTATCAGAGGAGGCCGCTGAAGCCCGAAACAAACATTTCCGTAAATATCGTCTAGAAAAAAAATCGCAAGAAATTTTTCAAGAGTGTACTGCAACAGAGATATTTTAAATAGGTTGTGTAGCATACCATGGTCTAATTTTAAACATATTTAAAATGTGAACGAAATTCGCATTTCTGGGAATTAATAGGAAGGCGGAAGCACGCATGATTTCCGGCTGACTGGCTCGTCGGTGGGGTGGAATCTTGCCATCTTCCAATCCTGTTTAGCTACCATACAAATTTTAAAAGAATATAGCGTGCTTGATCGGTGTTACTATTAGCGATATGTGAAGGAAAATAGAAATTTAGAGATAAAAAAGAAACCCAAATCCGATGAGATATACATCTATGCTGGTGGTGGTATTTGCACAGACGGTTAGCCCGCCCAACCTGTCTATCCAGTATCCAACAGAAAAATCCATGGTAGACCCATATTTAAGCCCCAAAACTTCTTCCGGGTTTCGGATTCAAACTATGCAGATATTTTTAGCCCATGATAAGATTAAATTATTAATTAAACAATTTAAATTTCGCATAGCTTTCATTTATACTTTTATCTATTAAAAAAAATTTTAAATTGAAGAAAAACAATACTAACTAATAATGATATAAACTTCCTTAGCAATTCAAATTAATATCTAAAAAAATAAAGTTTTCTTGTAATCTCAATTGCGTGATTTTACAACATAAACACATGAGAAAGAAAAAATAGAGTAATCTATCCAATAGATAAATGAAAAAAAATAAAAAAAAAAAACAATCTACAAAAACGAAAAAGAAATTATCAGATACGAAAAGAAATAGGATTATTCGCAAAATTGCTTTGTGTGCAGATGTGCTGTAAGCAAAAAGAACCGAACAACCATAGAATCATCTGTTTCATTGGTGGGGTTAATGCCCTAACTATGTACTTGGTTCTTCTTTCTCTGAGTTTAAGTGCGGTACACACTGGCGATCATGTTTGACAGTTTTGCTCAAATTTCTCTTGCTTGCGTGTGTGACCGTTCATTTTCGTCAGTCAACAGTCAACCACAAAAATTTTTGTGGTTGAGTGAAAGGCAGCAGGCATATTTTTTTTTGATTGATAGTGTGTACCAAAGTGTCAGTCAAGGGGTATATTTGAAGTGTGAAGATGGACTCCGAGAACGATTCTCTAAAAGAATTTATATGTTGCTACGAAATGCAACGATGCCTTTGGGACATAAGTAGCCCAGAATACATGTTGCTTGACTTAAAAAATAACTCGTATGCAGAACTGTTTAATTGTGTGATGGAAGAACAAAAGAATTACGAGATCGGGTACCTGTTGCGGAATAGACGTACGCTGCAACCGTGTGTCATTATACTTCCAGAAATGTTGATGCGTCTAAGATTATGAAAGAAATTAAGTTGAACCAGAGCTTATCCTTCAGTAAGCTCCAAAGAAGAGATGGGCCTTTTTGTTGACATACCCAAAGTCGGTAACGACAGAAATACACCGAGAAGATTTTATGATAATCCTCAATGCTGATCTTGGATTACTGGAATAAATATAGATTTGATAAAAAGGTTCCAAATAGTTCCCGAAGTGATATCAAGCAAAGGGAAGTGATATCTTGAAAAGTTCGATGACTCTGCTCACCCAACTGCCAAACTATACGTGGAACTGTATGGTTGGCATCCCATATCACCTACAGTTCACAAAATTTTGATACATGACGCTCAAGTAATATCAAGTCACATTGTACCTGTCGCTCAGCTATCAGAGGAGGCCGCTGAAGCCCGAAACAAACATTTCCGTAAATATCGTCTAGAAAAAAAATCGCAAGAAATTTTTCAAGAGTGTACTGCAACAGAGATATTTTAAATAGGTTGTGTAGCATACCATGGTCTAATTTTAAACATATTTAAAATGTGAACGAAATTCGCATTTCTGGGAATTAATAGGAAGGCGGAAGCACGCATGATTTCCGGCTGACTGGCTCGTCGGTGGGGTGGAATCTTGCCATCTTCCAATCCTGTTTAGCTACCATACAAATTTTAAAAGAATATAGCGTGCTTGATCGGTGTTACTATTAGCGATATGTGAAGGAAAATAGAAATTTAGAGATAAAAAAGAAACCCAAATCCGATGAGATATACATCTATGCTGGTGGTGGTATTTGCACAGACGGTTAGCCCGCCCAACCTGTCTATCCAGTATCCAACAGAAAAATCCATGGTAGACCCATATTTAAGCCCCAAAACTTCTTCCGGGTTTCGGATTCAAACTATGCAGATATTTTTAGCCCATGATAAGATTAAATTATTAATTAAACAATTTAAATTTCGCATAGCTTTCATTTATACTTTTATCTATTAAAAAAAATTTTAAATTGAAGAAAAACAATACTAACTAATAATGATATAAACTTCCTTAGCAATTCAAATTAATATCTAAAAAAATAAAGTTTTCTTGTAATCTCAATTGCGTGATTTTACAACATAAACACATGAGAAAGAAAAAATAGAGTAATCTATCCAATAGATAAATGAAAAAAAATAAAAAAAAAAAACAATCTACAAAAACGAAAAAGAAATTATCAGATACGAAAAGAAATAGGATTATTCGCAAAATTGCTTTGTGTGCAGATGTGCTGTAAGCAAAAAGAACCGAACAACCATAGAATCAGCTGTTTCATTGGTGGGGTTAATGCCCTAACTATGTACTTGGTTCTTCTTTCTCTGAGTTTAAGTGCGGTACACACTGGCGATCATGTTTGACAGTTTTGCTCAAATTTCTCTTGCTTGCGTGTGTGACCGTTCATTTTCGTCAGTCAACAGTCAACCACAAAAATTTTTGTGGTTGAGTGAAAGGCAGCAGGCATATTTTTTTTTGATTGATAGTGTGTACCAAAGTGTCAGTCAAGGGGTATATTTGAAGTGTGAAGATGGACTCCGAGAACGATTCTCTAAAAGAATTTATATGTTGCTACGAAATGCAACGATGCCTTTGGGACATAAGTAGCCCAGAATACATGTTGCTTGACTTAAAAAATAACTCGTATGCAGAACTGTTTAATATAATGAAAAAATACAAAAAAGTGTACACTGGAAGACGTAAAAAAGAAAATAAATAAAATTCGGTCATCCTACAGACGGGAATTGAAAAAAATTAAAAAATCAGAGTCTTCGGGTGCTAGTGTTGATCATCTGTACCAACCAAAAATATGGTGGTTTGATTCCTGTAAATTCCTGCAAAACTATGAAAAACCAACTGAAGGAATAACAACATTTTCGGACGAGGACACAGTGAGTATTTTTTATAAAAAATTGTTTATTGTGTATATGAAAATATATTTTAATTTACAATATCCCACTGCATTGGACCTTGACCTTCATTATTAAAGTAATGACATAATGTTTCCCGCATATTTTTCGCTTCTTGGTAAGATGAATTTACTTTGGTGGCTTGCAATGGTACCAAGTTCGAGTTGTCAAAATCGTGGCCGCGTTGTACATCACCAGTTCCAACGTTTTCATACAACATTGCGGAGCGAGTAGCATATTCTTTTTTATTGTGCTTTATTAAAAACTTGTGTAGATAACAACATGTCAATGTAACGACACCAAATCGTGTAGATAGTATGCCAAAAGCGTTCTCCACAACTCTCCTTGCTCAGCTTAGCCTATAGTTGAAGATTTTCTGTTGTTTTGTTAAATTTGTAGAAGAATGTGGTTTCATCAAATTTGTTGACGCGTCATCTGCTATGAAGACATACGGAGTTTTATCAGTTACTCCTGGATAGGCCTGAGGACCCGGCAAATTAACCTCCCCATTTAAAAAGCGTTGCCAAAATTGTGTGTAAAACATTACACCACCATCTGAAATTCGGCCATTTGCTCAAACATCCACCATGATAAATTCATAGTTGCTATAAACCACGGCCATTAAAACATGTATTAGCTGGTTTACGTATGGCGACATGTTTTCCATCAATAGACCTCAAGCAGTGGAAGAAATTCCACTTTTTCCCAAAATTCAAAGCAATATCTCTCCATTCGCCCTGAGATGTCGGCATCTGAAAAAAAATGTTTAGTATTATAGAAAGTATATAAATTAATTTACTTTTGTTATCTAAATATTTGTATAATTTTCATTTCAGTTCCATGACACCGGCTCTTTTTATCATAGCATGAGTGAACCGCCAAGTAAAATTAAAAAAAAAACAAATAAACGAAAAGATGTGCTGGATGTGGCAATGTCCTATTTGCAAAAAGAAAGTGATAGCTTTGAACATTTGGGTCTAGCTTGGGCTGCCAAACTGCGAAAAATGCAACCAACACAAAGCAAATTTGCGGAGAGGCTTATTACCGAGGTAATTTTCCAAGGGGATTTGGAAATGCTTACATTGGACACCACAATTCAAAGTAAAAGACCACTGTCTACTTTAGCAAGTACTTCCATTTCACGAAGCTCCACACCACAAGAACATTTTTCAGATAGGCATTTTTGTACCATCAGGCAGCAGCCAAGACATTCCCAAAGCAACATATACAGCACACCATCCACGCCAGAAGATGCGTCGTCACCGTTACCAACTGAAACGATATTTTTGTCATCTTTGCAAAAGCCAGTTGCACATTTTGTACAGGAAGAAGAAATTGAAAACAATGAGTACGAGTATAATAATATAAGAGAATTTGTTTATACTTTTAAAGAATAAAAAATTGTTGAAAACTTGCCTTTATGAAATCTTTTAATACCGTATTTAAAGCCTCACACGTCTCCAAAATAATTTCACCTACAGTGCTCCTACCCATTACACAACTGTAACTCAAATCACGAAAATTTCGACCAGTCGCCAAAAAACGCAGTGTAACAGCTAATCGCTCGTGTTTACTTATCGCTTCTCTCATTCTTGTATTCTTCTTTTTTATGAGTGGAGTCACGAGTTTGAGCAAATAATTGTATTTTTCAGTAGACATTCTGAAATAGTTTTTGATGTCCATGGGCTCAGAGTCGCGAATTTCTTGTAAAATATTGACATGTGAATATTGTTTTCTGGAGGAAACCCATTGCTTTACCGATTTGGTTATATTTTTAAATTTATTCTTTTTTTTACCGATTTGGTTCTATTTTTAAATTTATTCTTTTTTTGCGAAACTGCAATGATTAATAATGCGCACCCAATTTTCATATTGTCCATGTATATTAATCGAATTTCACAGCATGACTGACGGTTTGAGCTTCAAACTTGAATGATAATGTGACCGCTGCGAACAATCATTCAAAACTGAATCATTTTTGACTGTCGAACATGATCGCTAGTGTTTACCGCACTTTACTCAGTGAGTAGTACAGCAGTGCTTTCCAAACTTTAAAAGGTTTTATTTGGATAGGCATGTACGCTCATCAACATTACACACGCTTTAACATACAAAACAATTGAGTATGTAATTGGACTCTTTTCTCTCTATGTTTTCTTGTTTTTATTTAGGGTTCGAGGGAACGTATTTAAATATCCACACATTTAAAAAAAGGTGGGGGAGAATAAAAAGAAAAAAAACACAACGAATGAGGTTGCAACTTTTTTTTTACTCAGAGAGCTAACTAATTGCCGTTGCTCTCCGAGGGCTTAAATCTCTCAATCAGTGTGCAAGACATAAAAAAATAAGATACAAAAGAAAAGAAAAAAAATAATATCACTTACATTCTTTGCTCGGATCCCAGCGATCTGTAAATAACACAGGTAAGATAGGCCCAAATATTCTATGTGGCTGAAGCCAAACTTTTGCTCTCCACATCAAAACTATTCCGTTCTTGTTCTTTCTTCTTTTGTTTAGTAGTTTTTCTTTCTTTTTTTTTAGTTGTTGTTTCAACTCACTTTTGGTCGTTAGGTTTTTTTTTTCTTTTTTTAACTTTTCAAATATATACCACAAAAATATTGTTGGCAAAGGGATTTTGTATTCTTTTCGTTATTGTATTAACATTGAATTAATTTTTTTTTTTTTAAAAAATTTCCTTTTTGTTTTAGCAAATCAGTGTTTACTTTATCTTTTCTTTCCAATGCAAAATTTTCTCACTTTAATATAAATATTTTCGTTTGTTCACGCTTTTTTTTACTACTACTCTATGCGTTTGCTTGTTTGATAAGCTATTGCTTTTTTCTTTTCTTCACTTCTCACAGCCACTACAACTTTATTTGATTACACTAAGTTTCCTTTTCTTCCAAATTTGGCACTGAGTTTGTCTTTTTTTCCCGTTGTGGCAACCGCATTCGGCGGCAATGGAAATTATGGTCCGATGCCAAGATTTCAGATTGATACAGACTCTCTGTCTGTTCTTCTATGCAAATGAATAGAGATGGCTTAGTGACCACTGGGAGCAAAGGCTGTGGAAAATAATATTAGGCACATAGGGAGGAATATAAAAAGAACTTTTCGTTCCTCACCATTCGGATGTGGCATCCAGATTCGGGAGAAGTAAAAAAAAATGCTGAGCGAACAATCCCGTTTGGCTTTTTCACAATCTTCTAAATCAAGCCTAAAATATAGTTGTCAATACAGCACACAAAAAAAAAGAAAATATCATATCGACTTACTCAATTTGAGCTGATATCCTTGAAAGAAAAAAACTCTTGTGTCCTTTAGGATTCGAAACTCCACGTCGTATCAGGACTCAAATTAATAATTATATTGCGCAACTTGTTGCGCAACGAAACATAAAAAAAAACTCAATTAAAAATCACGGGTAAAACTGTTACACCGATGTGCTTCGTAGTGATGCTAGTACGCCAAATACTTACGTTCCCTTTAAACCCTCGGTTTCTTCCAGTAACATCCAACCGTTTCAGAGGAATTGCGGCAAACCACTCACACATATGACCATTCCAGCATCAATATGTCTGCCACTAAAAAAAAATTTTCACCTCACTTTTATAAACAGGAGAAAAGAAACATAAAAAACCTCATATCCGAACCAAAACAATAAAATATTTATCTATGGTACGAAGCCACTTTCAAATTTTGAATTTGGAATTATATCCTTTCTCGAAGCTAGTTTGCCGAAAGTTTCTACAAAAGACTTCCTGACCCTCTTCGTATGATACTTCGCGAGACCTGGTATTGTAGGCTCTTTCATTGCGCTCAAATTGCCTGCGCATTACTTCGGTAGCCTCAAGCATGCCGAGATTTTTCAAAATTTGATACGTTGAGCCATTGCCTACCATATGCTGACCGAACGCCATAAAATACGGAACGTGCCCACCGAAGAATGCACAGCCGACCTCAGAGCACATGAAATTCGGCTGAGTTGCTCATCCCAATCTTTCTGGTCAGGTTTAACGTATGCTCTTATAGCTGAAATGACTGACCTGTTAATTCGCTCAGAAGCATTTGCCTGAGGAGAGTGAACAGCAGTATACACATGCGAGATTCCATAATTTTGTAAAAGTGAATTAAATGTATTGGCTTTGAATTTCGTGCCATTATCAGAAACTACTACTTCTGGTACCCCGAACGTGTGAAACAGGGACTCCTCTAAAAATTGTATTACCACATCAGCTGTAAATTTTTTTACCGGATGAATAAAAGGAAATTTGGAGAAGTGATCCAAGACTATAAATATTCCAACATTTCCAGACCTCGCATTGATGTAATTCCGTACATCATTAACTAAGTTTGGCCAGTAGTAGTAAAGCCGTATCCTTTCGAATGTCTTATTAATTCCAGAATGAGATGATAAGGGATCATCGTGATGTTTTTTCAGAATATCAGGGACTAATCCTCTTGGTATCCAAAGTTTCCAAGTCAAGTCATCCGTCGTTTGTTCCCCCACATAGTGTTCAGTCCTACGGTACAAGAATCAATTCATCACTTTCAAGTCCGGAGTGGTTTCATTACGTTCTTCAATTTTTGTAATTAAGTCTTTGTATTCATCAGATTGAAAATGTGCAGATTCTAAGTCTACAAATACCTCGCTGTCGTTCCCTACTTCGGACAAAACATAGACCTCGGACAAATCTTCAGTGTTAACACGCGAAAGCGTATCAGGAACTATATTCTGTGAACCTTTTCTATGCTCAATTTTGAATCGATACCCTTGAAGTTTCAAAGCCCATCGAGCCAGCCGAGTACTTCAGTCAGTTTGGGACATGAGCCACTTTAAAGAGGGGTAATCAGTGATCACCGTGAACTCATGTCCCTCCACATAAGCTCTGAACTTTTTAATGCTTACCATTGCTGCTAACCATTCCTGTTCGGTGACACTATAGTTACGTTGGGCTTGGTTGAGTTTCTTGGCCATAAATGCTATGGGAAACTCTTCACCCTCCGCATTCTTTTGTACCAGTACACTGATAGAAAAAATATGACCATACGGTCACAAACATGAGAACGTTCGGCGTCGATAGTGTATCAAGACTCAATGTTCTCTATTGTGAGAACGCCGTTCTCTATTTCGTTCTAAAATAAGCGTTCTAGAGTTTAATCCACATAGTTCTCGAATTTCATCCGCATAGTTCTAGAGTTTCATCCGCATAGTTCTCGTTTTCTAGACACAACGTTCTCGGTTTTTGGTCGAGTTTTTATTGTGAATCCCCCCAAATAAACCAAACCTAAAAAATAGTTTTATATTTATTTTTTTCGAAAATTTATTTATTTTCTATTTAATTTAATTTATAAAACTTAAATATATTTTACAATATCACAAATTATTACCTCGGTTTTTTTCCATGCAAACAATTTTTCCCGGAATTCTATACGCAGTCCTAATGGTGGCACTGCTTCTTTTAAATCTTCCTTCTTCAAATACTGCAAACTGTGGAAGGTTACGTTTGCGGCTAAAGGAACAAACACTCGTCAATACCACATTCAATAATTTTATTTGTTTTTCTACTTACATTTCAAATGTTCGTAAACATTATCCATGTTTATTGAGGTTAGAAAATGTTTTAGTTGGGTGTCGTCGTCGGCTTGTTTGATTACAAACCCTGAGTACTCAACACCCTCAGCTTCATCACCAGAATTGCTAAGATCATCCGAGATATGTTCCACCGCCCACATTTCATCATCTTAATCTATATCACTTTTCACTGCAATTTTTTTTTTCAAGTCGCGTCGGACGAATTGTATTTAATTTTTTATTCAATAAACAAAAGAATACTAAAGCTAGCGAAAGCTTTCAACGGCGCCAAACAATAAAGTGGACAGCGGCAGCTTGCTTTTTCGGGTACCGGCTAGAGAAGAGTATTATATATATATATTTTTTAAATCAAAATTTTAACATTGCGAAAATGCAAAAAGATGTTGAAAAACAAAATTTTCACATCAAAAACTAAATCAGGGGAAAAAATTCATGTACCATGTTTGTTTTTTTATTATACAATGATTTTTTACATTGTGTTCACATACAATTTTGGATATGATTTATAAAATAATAACTTTCTTGTTGTCCTTCGATATTTTATTGCAGTTTTTATTGTTTATTTTTAAGAAGTTAAAGTATTTAGTTTTTTACGTTAATTAATAAAATTCGGAGCGGCCAGCGGTCATGAGCAGCGGCGATCACCGTCTTGAAATTGCCTGGCTTGTGACTCATGGCAGGTTGTGGCCGCGTCTAAATAGAGAACTCTTTGTTCTCACTTTTCATCCACATGGTCTCAATAAAAATAGAGAACTATGGTTCTCAGGTTTGATACCAAACGTTATTGGTTTTAGAACGCCTTTTTTGGTTCAGTGTACACTTCCTATTCCTGTTTTGCTATCATCACAGTGTGATACAACGGCCTCCCAGGAACAGTGAATGGCGTTTTATCTTTCGACGACGGATCCAGCGGTATCTGCCAGAAAGCATCTTTGACGTCAAGACTACTGATGTACTCAGCCTTTGGCAGACGGCTCAAAATGGCGTCTATATGAGGAAGCGGATAGGCATCACCTACAGTCACTGAATTCAATTTTCAGCTATCCAGGTACAACCTGTTTTTACCTGGTTTCCGGTGAAGGACAACTGGAGATGATCAAGCACTACCCGACTCCTCAATTACAACCATAGCAATCATGCGATGAAGCTCATCATAAATAAGCCTTTCAATTGCTGGTGAAACGAGAAAGTGCCTTTGCTTTTTTTCTTTTTTTTTTGGTTGTTTGTTTGAGGAAAATCTATATGCATACTTATACTAAAAAAAACAAATAGTGTGTACGATAAATTTTCTAAAATTTAAATTAAATTTTCCTAACGGGCTATACATAATTTTTCAACATTTGTTATTTTTGTGCATTATACGAAATATACATATATATGATTATAAATAATGTAACGAAAAAATTTAAAAAAGCGTTACTTTAGTATTGCAAGGATGTGATCAAAGCTACAGTCAGGGGGTAAAAGAGAGAACATTTTTTTTTTTTTTTTTTTTTTTATTCGGCGAGCCACCACTATTTATTCCTGTTCATATCTGTTAATAGATTTTTATCACCTGAATATATGTTTGTATGAAATCTTCTGTTCGCAGGTGTAAGGTCTTTATACTGTATAGCTTTAATATTAGCTCTTCTATAGATGTGGTAAAATATGGGAAGACCAACATCGTTCTGGAAAAATCCATTTCTATCAAGGTACACAAAAGCCTCTGGCGGTACATATCCACTTTGTTATGTGTTAAAGATGTATTCTTCATTGGCATAGTATGGAGCGAAAATTAAATTGTTTTCGGTGCATTCAGTGCTTCTCATTACATGGTTCCTTATAAGATGAATTATAAAATTATCAACTCTACTTATTTTAGATATGCTATACAGTTCTTTGTTCGATACATAATGCTTGTAATTGCTACTGTAAGATCTATAAAGTGATGTACAGGTCCTCATGCAATTCCTTTCAAACACACGTATTTTCTCCATGTAAGATGGGGAGATATTAAACCAAATTTGGCAACCATACGTAAGTATTGGGCGTATTAACGACTGGTATAAAATAGTTTTAACTTTTGTATTTATATATTTCGAAAAAAATAAAGATCTAAATATTTATGAAAAATGCATGTTTTGCCTTGGTTATCTGAGAATTAATGTGATTATGAAAGTATAGAAATTTGTCTAGCTTTATTCCCAAGTATTTCACCACCTCCTTATTTGGGATTGTTATATCTCCGTGAGACCTTATGCAAAACTCTTTCCAATGTTTCTTAACATTGTGATTGCATCTTCCTACAGGGGGGGCGAAAAAGAATGGTTTCGCATTTATTAAAATTAATTTTCATTTTCCAATCGGACGCGTACTGCTCTATTATACTAAAGTTGTTAGTTTCTCGCTTATCCTTGTAGGCCATCGTTCCTTGTTGTAGGCCATTTACAATGTTAAATCTCCTCGTACTAATATGTCCCATATTGCTGACTAGAAAGGTTTTATTATTTAACATATTGAATATGAGTATAATTTGGTGAATAGGTAATTTATATGTAAGAAGTTTGTAAATTAACCCAGGTATCCATACATTGTCGAATGCTTTTTCAAAATCGACTTGACATGCGCTCGTACACAGCGACTTTTTAAGATTCCAGTTGATGTCAGAAACAAGCAAATGGATAGCATGTATTGTCGAGTGCTTAAATTTAAATCCGAATTGCCTATCATTCACCAATTTTTTCTTATGACAAAATTTCATTATGTTATTATTTACACACGCTTCGAAAACTTTGCTGATATTCGGTAGTAAGCTGATCGCACGAGTTACGTACCTAAGCATTGTAACGACCATACCTAAGGTATTTAAATAAATACATAGCGATCTACATACTAAGTTACCTCTATTCTTTGATATATGTAGAGAGTGTCAAAAGCAACGTCGACGTCTTGGATAGACTTCGGATTACCATAGTAATCACGACTATCAACGACACTCTCATATTACACACTTTTATTTTATGTTTCAGTCTTAAGATTCACATGATCAAATAAACATCTAATAAGCTACCATTACGAGTTTTAATTGGGTTTCTCTGAAGAGAATTTAAGCAGAAACATAACTGGCGCAGTCGGAAAGTGTTTTGATCTAAAGAATAAACATAAAGGACTGAACTTCCTGAATAAATAAGTTCTTGATTTATATTTGTGATGAACATTTTTGGCGAGAACTAAAATTTTATAACAAAAGATCCATATAACTGAAATTAAAAGGCAGAAACGAAATTCCCAACATTTACATTGCTACACGACGCTACTGTACTTGGAATAATTCGTTTAATATATCATACCATCAATGTGATGCTAACTGTTATACTAAGTACATACTGCATTACGCCAACGAATACACATAACAACAATATATACTGATCGTAAACTCTCTCGGTCTATGCTACTGTGTTAATGAAAGCCGGTTGCCAAGTGGAACAGAATTTTTATTAGTTGTGTTTCGTTGTTATTCGCATCGAATACTAGTACAGACTGTCCATCAATTTTAACACAAGTCTTGTAATCCCGTAACATATGAACCAAAGACAAAATCTCTTTGACGAAAACAGAAATATGGAAAACGTAGATAACCAAGCCACGTTGGACAGAATTGCCCAATTGGAAAGGGTAGTACAACAATTGGAAGCAGTAATACAGCAGCAACAAAATCAAATGTATTTGCAACAAATTCAGCAACAGCAGCAACCGATTCAAAATCAGCAGCAGCCTCATATACAAGAAGCTGGAATAATAAATAACCAATTTGATTTCTTTACGCCTAAAGATGTAATAGAACAGTTCCGTCGTCTGAAATCTTTGGAGGATGGGTATTTAATGCAGTTTATTTCTTCTGTTGACTCTACCATCAGTTTGTGCAACGAGAATGACGGTCTAATCAAATACGGAGTACAGATAGTATGTAACGAGAAAATTTTTGGTGACGCCGGACATATTGTGAGACAGCTTGGACCACAGCCAACATGGGCACAAGTAAAGGAAAAACTAATACACTACCTCCAGCCGAGAAAGTCCTATGCCGATGTTTTTAATTATTGCCATCTTGTAAAGGTATGGAACTTAAGCGAACTATTTAGTGTATTCGAAAGAGCAAAATTTGATTTAGGTCAGATATTCGACTTCGACGAAACAAAACCAGGAATATATTCCCCAGGAAATGTTGACAGAGACCTGGTCCATATAATGCTTAGCAAGATCGATGCACCTATTAGGGCTCATCTGAAAGGAGACGAATCAATGACTGACATTTTCACCAAATATTCAAAATTAGATTTATTACAGGATAAAAGAACTATTGACTATAGGCACAGGAAACAGAGAACAACATATAACGATAGTCAGAATAACAATAACAAACATACAAAAAATTATAACAATTATGATAATAAAGATATCAACAATGGTAGAAATTATAAAGGAAAAAATTGTAGTAATGATGATTACTGCAACAATAATGGTTTAAGTAACTTTAACAATCGAAATAATAATAACCATGTAAATTTAAATAAGAAAAGAGAAAATGCTTCTAACCGAACAAGAAATTCTCATATGAGTGTAGAGCAAATAGAAAATTTCGAAGACGACCGATTTATGGATGTTACTAATGGAGAGGAGAGTGATGTAAATTTTTTACAATTGCCTCCGAATGTAGACTACCAATAGTTATTATCACCATAGGGAAGCAAAAAATAAGATGTTTAATAGACACTGGATCCAGTACTAGCATTATAAAACCAAATACCTTTATCGAACAATACCCTAGACAAATGTTAAAAACATCCTGTTACTATCGAACATTAAATGGTGTTAATGAAATTAAATTTTGTGTTACTACACCATTTCCGAAAGAATTCCCCTACACTGGTACGATTCAATGGAAAATAGTTGACTTCCCTAATCATTATTTTTCTGCTATAATAGGTCAAAATATTCTCGAACCCCTTAAGGCTAATATAAATAACATGTATAAATTTGTCGATCTATGCGGATATAAAATATATTTTGAAAGGTATAATTACCCAAGTTTTGTTGAAAATGTGTGCTCACTAGAACCACTGGAACTCGAGTATATAAGTTCAAACTTCAATTTTGATCTTTTAAATTACGAAGAAAGGAACCAAATGACAAGACTGCTTCTTGATTTCAGGGACTTGTTTTTTAAAGAAGGAGATATTCTGTCGGCCACAAATGAGGTGCAGCACGAGATTGTGACTACGATAGACGTTCCACTATACACGAAAGCTTATAGGTACCCCCAAATATATGAACAAGAAATTCAGAAACAGATAAACGATATGCTAAGACAGAATATTATTAGAGAAAGCAATTCGCCGTACAACAGTCCCTTATGGGTCGTCGAAAAGAAATTGGACAATTCAGGTATCAAGAAATATAGGTTAGTTATAGATTACCGCAGATTGAACGAATACACAGTTAATGATAAATTCCCGATTCCCAACCTTAATTGTCTACTAGATAAGTTAGGAAAATCACAGTACTTCACCACGATCGACCTGGCCAAAGGGTTTCACCAGATACTGGTAAGAGAAGAGGATAGAAGGAAGACTGCCTTTTCAACACCTCTGGGCCACTACGAATTCGTCCGGATTCCATTCGGTCTTAAGAACGCTCCATCCACCTTTCAAAGGTTAATGAATAAAGTACTTAGGGATTTTATTAATAGGACTTGCGTTGTATACATGGACGATATACTAATATTCAGCACATCTTTAGTAGAACATATGAAGAGCTTAGAGGATATTTTTATGGCCCTAAGAAAAGCTAGATTGAAAATTCAGGTCGATAAATGTAACTTCCTTAAGAAGGAAACTCAATTTTTAGGACATCTTCTGACAACTAGTGGCGTAAAACCTGATCCTAGGAAAGTCTCCATAATTCGGAATCTAAAAGTTCCTACCACCACTAAGCAGATCAAATCATTTTTATCGAAAGTTTGTGAAGGATTATGCCAAAATTGCTTATGCGATGACTAAATACCTGAGGAAGGGCCATACGGTGAACTCAAGTGACCCATGTTTTATAATGGCATATGAGAAACTAAAGGAAATGATCACTAATGCGCCGATCCTTAGATATCCTAATTTCAATAAGACCTTCAAGATAGTCACTGATGCCAGTAACTTTGCAATTGGATCCGTCTTGACACAAGAGGGACACCCAATCGCTTATGCATCTCGGACCTTAAATAAGCATGAGACAAACTACGCAACAATAGAGAAGGAATTGTTGGCGATAGTTTGGTCTGTGAAATATTTTAGGCCATATGTTTACGGGAGAAGGTTTGAACTAGAGAGTGTTCATCAGCCACTTAAGTGGCTAATGACCAAATATTCCCTAAGGGATATAAGTCCTCGATTACAAAGGTGGTTAGTTAGCTTAAGTGAATATAATTTTAGCCTGAATTACATAAAGGGTAAAGACAATAATATTGCTGATTTTCTAAGCAGAATAGATAACAATGAGATAAACTGCATTGATTTGGACTATTTTACTGAAAGCTTTACCAGAATGTTTGATGGTGACATACTTACCAATATTTTTAACGGAGATGAGAACATTGAGACTGAGTCTATGGAAGTGCAAACGGTTCACTCACAGGAAGAATATTTAGGTAATGACATACCTATTCTAGAAACCGTCGTTAATCGTTTCAAAACGCAAGTTATTATAGTGGGGGAAAAGGAAACTTCCACGGCTACAATTTTTGGCAATAAAAGAATATACATGGATATTAGCGATATAGAAAATGACAAAGTATTAGACATAGTTCGTAGAGAAATAGTTAAAGGAAAAATTGGAATATATTCGGTTCTTAGTGATCACGACTACAACAAGGTTCAAACATTACTTATGAACGAATGTATCACGAACCCAAATTTAAAATTCGTCAAATGCTCTCGATTTGCTACTGATATTGAGGACAAAGAGGAACTGGATAAACAAATAGCATTCTATCATAAAATTGAAAGCGGTCATTGTGGAATAATAGCCACATATGAGGGACTTAAGTCTAGAATTTATAACCCACAGCTTAGGGAACATGTACATAGGATAATCAACAGCTGCGATATTTGCACTGGAGGAAAATATGACCGTAATCCGATAAGGAACAAATTTAATATTACCGAAACTCCTTCAACGACAAATGAGATTGTCCACATTGATACTTACGTCAACAGCAAACAATCATTCATTATCTTCATTGACAAATTTTCAAAACATGCAACAAGCTTTCCACTAATGGACAGGAACAATACGACCCTAGTAGAAAACATAAGACAATATTTAGCGATAAAGGGACATGTTGAGAAATTTGTTTTTGACAACGAATTTAACACTGTTACAATAAGAGAATTTTTAGACAGTGAAGGTATTCAGTATCATGCTACAAAGCCTAATAGCCATACAGGAAATTCGGATGTCGAAAGACTAAATAATACAATCACAGAAAAAATTAGGACACTAAATATTGAAGAGAAACTATCTACAATTACTCAAATGAATAGAGCAATTATGTTTTATAACAATAGTTTCCATAGTTCAATGAAATGCACTCCTTTTGAAGTGCAGAATAATAAAATAGACCACAAAATAGTGTCTGATCGACTCAAGAAAATAAAAGTACAACAAATTGGAAAGGTAAACGAGAAAAGAGAGATATACCAAGATGATAGGGAAGTTGGATTTATAAAAAATTATAAAAATCTGATGCATAAGGAAGAACCGAAATTCCGTAAGCAAAAATTACGAAATATTCATACTTGTAATATAAAAAGGAAATTGAAATATTAGTGTTGTGGCTTATTCAAATATCGGTAACTCTCAGAACTGTTTCAATTTCCAATTTTTATTCGGATAAAGATTTTTTTTTTTTTCATTATTTGTATAAATAGTCATTATATTATAGAGTTATATATATATTCCAAAAAATATTACTAAAATTTCGAAATTTTCTTTTTTCTCTACTGAATTTTTTATATTTCACTTATAATTATTATTATAATAATTATTAGAAAATAATAATAATAATAAAGCAAAATGTAGTAACAAAAATATAAATATATATATATAATAAGTTAAAAAAAAAAAAAAAAAAAAAAATAATAATAATAATAATATTAATGAATTAAATGTATTTCAAAAACGAATAAGAATAATTGCCAAGAGTAACATTTTGTAAATTGGAAGTAATGTTTCCACTTTTCCATATATACGGACAATTGATATATATTTTGTAATAGCTTAAAATTTTTTTAAGAATTAAAATATCGAATTCGGAGAATTCCTTGACAAAGGAGGGAGGAGTTACGTACCTAAGCATTGTAACGACCATACCGAAGGTATTTAAATAAATACATAGCGATCTACATACTAAGTTACCTCTATTCTTTGATATATGTAGAGAGTGTCAAAAGCAACGTCGACGTCTTACCATAGTAATCACGACTATCAACGACACTCTCATATTACACACTTTTATTTTATGTTTCAGTCTTAAGATTCACATGATCAAATAAACATCTAATAAGCTACCATTACGAGTTTTAATTGGGTTTCTCTGAAGAGAATTTAAGCAGAAACATAACTCACGTAAGTTTTTTGGGTCAGTAGAAACCTTATCTTTCTTTGGCAAAACTACAACTTTGGCATTTTTCCATGCGTGCGGAAAGTATGCATTATTGAGCATGTTATTAAATAGGGTACAAAATTCAAGAATAATAGCCTCGGGAAGATGCCTCAGAATTATATTAGGAATATTGTCTACACCATGTGATAGCTTTTTTTTTAAGTTGTTGAAAATGTAAAAAATTGAGTCTCTAGTGACAAAAAAGTCTTCCGCCGTGGAGTCATTCTTTTTGATGCGTTGAATATAGAAATTTTTGACTGATTGGATTCATACTCAGTTTTAATCTGTAAAAATCAGGAGAAACCATTGTCAACTTCAAGTTGCAAACTATTTTCAGGGTCAATCTCTTTGTGAGAGTGAACCGATTCTAGATAAGAGCCAATTATGTTCATAATTTGTCCATGGTCATCCACTATGAAGCTATTACTTGTGTTTTCTTTCCTGAGTTCATTAGGATCGATTACTGCCTTTCTTATTAAGACTTCCTCCTCCTGTGGAATCTTGATCATCTTCAAATCCACAGGTTGAATCGGTCCAATTTGTTTTCTGACTTCATTGAACATATTGGAACCTTCTCTATGATCGATGCTTGATAATTTTTCCTGAAAATATTGGTTAACGTTCAGCGTAAGATTGTCATTGATCAATTTCTTAATTAATTTCAACTTAGCCTTAAGAAAATTAACTTCAGAATTCGTCAGAAAACATTCGAGTCGGTTAAATTTCTTTATAACGGTAAGAATTTTACTTTTCTCCTTCTCTAATTTTCTTATTATTGGATTAATAAATTTGGTGATAGAATCAGATGCTTGGAATTTTGGAACAGACTTTTCCGTCGAGTTATGTATATATCCATTCAGTTTGATTAAATAATAATCAATTTCTGAATTAGATAGGTTTCTGTCATTCGGAACAGTATCTAAATATGCGGGGGGTGAATAAAATAATTTTACCCAAACAAATGAGAAAAAAAACAACAAATTAGTTTTTCTTATAATTTAAATATCGGGGTTTTATTCAAAAAACGTACCTTCGGGTAATTCTTCGGGTTTGTAATGTTTATTATTGTTGTGCCTGAAGTTGGCTTTAATTCTTGTCCTTTTTTTCTTTCTTCTTCGTTATAATTTTTAGTGTTGTATTCCAAGTTAATTCACAATAATAATTAAACTAAGCTTACAACTAGGGTGCCCAGCGTAGACATCCCGCCCCCCTTGCAGGAATGCAAATCAAGGAGAGGCAGGAGCTAGTCTGGGCTGGAAAAAATTCATTTAATAGATACAGAGGGGGAATAGATGCAGAGGTGCTTAACAATTAACAGTAATGTTAATGTTTGGCGGCAAGCCGCCATTGTTGCGGCGATTGTTGGTGCCGCGTTGGTTGTTGCTTCTGTTGTTGTTGCGGTGGTGGTCGCCAAGATTGATATTGCGACCACGCCGGCTGCGATTTTGGTCGCGACTGTTGTCCCGAGTGTTGTTGTGGCTGTTGGTTTGGACGCTCCTCCTGTTGCTGGGTCTATTGGCGTCGCTCTTGGTGTTGCCGGTGTCGCGGTTGCGACGATGCGGGTTCTTGTTTCGACGATTGGGATTGGGAGTGCTGTCGGTTCCTCGCTGCCTCATATGGTGAGGCTGGTGAAGCATTGTGTGATGCTCCGACAGACACTCCCTGCATCTGTCCCGACTTCGGCAGTCCCTAACAAAATGCGACTGGGCCAAGCAGTTGATGCAGTATTTGTGCTGCTGCACTGCGGCCAGTCGCTTCTTTGGGTCCATAGCGCGAAATCGGGGGCATCGTCGCAACACGTGCTTTTGTAAGCAGATGCGACATCGGACGGCTGACTCCGACAACACCTTAGTAGGGGATCCAGCGGGGGCCTCTTCAGACACTGAACGTTCTGAGGTAAGTCGTCGGGGTGGGGCTGACATCGTTCTAGGGGAAGAAAACAACAACGAAAAAAAAATAACAAAAAAAAAACGTGTTAGTGATGTTCGGGGTTGGGTAGCAGTACGAGTTTCACTACTGGCCGAGAGAGGACGCCGTTTGCGGTCCGTACATCAGCCACTCGTACTTTGGAATCTGATCCTATATAAACGTTTACGACCCTGCCTATATTCCACTCATTTGGAGGCAAATTGTCTTTTTTAATGACGACCAAATCATTTACAGCTATATCGCGCTGAGGGTACTTCCACTTATTCCGTTTGTGGAGTTCGACTAAATACTCATCTTTCCATCTTCTAGCGAAGAAGTGATGTAGAACCTTCAGTTTTTGCCAACGGTTTTGGTAACATAACTTTTCTGAGTTAACATCAGGTTCTGGGGGAGAAAGCAAAGCATTTCCTATCAAAAAGTGTCCAGGAGTCAACGGGTTCAAATCACTCGGATCATCATTCATCGGACTAAGGAGCCTGGAATTCAAACATGCTTCGATTCTTGCTAACATGGTAATAAATTCTTCAAAGGTGAACCTTTGGGCATTGGAAACCTTTTTTAGATGAGTTTTGAAGCTTTTGACTCCAGCTTCCCAGAGACCACCCATATGTGGAGCTCCGGGTGGAATAAAATGCCATTCCATCAATTGAAAAGCATTGAGATTTAAGATTTGGCGTTTTACGTCGAGGAGAAATTGGGTCTGATCTTTTTTGAAAATATTGGACGCTCCAACAAAGGTAGTTCCATTATCAGAAAACATTTTCGAGGGGCATCCTCGACGAGAGAAAAAACGGGTAAACGCAGCAATGAAGCAATTTGTCGACAAATCGTTTGTGGCTTCAAGATGTATAGCCTTTGTTGCGAAACAGACAAAGACCAAAACGTATCCCTTTGTGATTCGACAACCTCTGCCGATATAGGATTTTATTTCAAAGGGTCCTGCAAAGTCAACGCCGGTGCAAGTAAATGGACGAGATAGTGAAGTTCTCTCAGGGGGAAGAGCGGCCATAATCTGCTCGGCAGATTTCTTTTTCTGCAGGACACACTCACGACAATTGTGTATCACAGTTCGCACTAGATTTTTTAGTTTTGGGACCCAAAATTCGAGTCGCATAAGTCGTAACATTAACGAGTTTTCTCCATGTATAGAGTACTGATGAACATATTCTAAGTAGAGTTTTGTGAATCGACCGTTATATGGGAGAATTTTCGGGAAACGCTCATCGTACGTAATCGTCTGAGATCGGCTTAATCTGCCATTCATTCGTAGAAAGCCATTCGAATCTATAAAGGGGTTAAAACACAAAAGGGGGCGTTTACGGGAGACTTCAACTCCTTGCTCGAGGAAGGAGTATTCGGGAAAATGCGTTCGTTGGCACAAAATTACCAAACGACCTTTTACGAAATTGATTTCACCTTGACCAAGTTCCAAGGTAGAATGCGAGTGGGTCGACTTGAATTTTGATAACGATAGGTGGTAAGAACGAAAAATATATGATATCACCCTCATAGCTCGAGGGAGACAGGAAAATCGCATCAAAATATCTTCTGTAAAGGATACCTGAGTCGTATGCATTTTCACAGAACGGGTTTCCAGATTTGTCATGATTCTGAATGTCTGTTTGGGCCATTCCGTGCGAGGAAGGCTTAACCAATTGGGACCTTTCCACCAAAGGTTGTGTGATTTTAAATCTCGTGCTAAAATACCACGAGATGCAATATCAGCCGGGTTGTCATGGGAGACGACATGATGCCAGTTTTCAGTACCAACTTTATTCTGAATTTTAGAGACTCTGTTAGCTACAAAAGTGGGCCAAGTACACGGGGGCTTTTGAAGCCAAGATAAGACAATTGTCGAATCTGTCCAATAAAACACTTCCAGCGAGTTGAGACACATCTCTTCGCGAAGCGTATGCACCATTTCGGCAAGTAGAGTTGCACCACACAGCTCTAATCTGGGTAAGGATTCAACCTTAATTGGCGCCATTTTGGTTTTTGCAGCAATTAAACGGGTGGTGATATCACCAATCGGGTTCTGGATTCGAATATACAGAGTGGCCGCGTATGCACTTTCAGATGCATCACAAAACGCATGAAGTTCGACTTCATGGTCAGGATTAAAACCAACCCATCGGGGGATCTCAATACTTTCTATCTCAGAATAATCATCTAAGAAGGCGAGCCATCTGTTGAGAGTCAAGGGTTTCAAACAGTCGTCCCAACCAATCTTATCCTTCCAGATTTGCTGCATTATTATCTTTGCAACGATAATTTTCGGGGCCAGCCATCCTGCTGGATCAAACAACTTAGCAATTTCAGATAAGACGGCTCGTTTGGTGACGACAGATTTATCGGGCGTGGAAGCAAGCTTGAAAAAGAAAACATCTTTTCCAGCGTTCCAACGCAAACCCAAAGTTTTGGCAGTACTAGCATCCGAAATTTTCAGAAATTCAGAATCTAATAAATAGTCAGCGGATAAATCCTCTAGCAGATTTTGACTGTTCGCAGTCCATTTTCGAAGACTCATTCCAGCAGAAGATAGAACTGTAATAAGTTGATCGCGACCTCTGGTCGCTTCTTCGATGCTATGAGCTCCGGCCAAGACGTCATCGACGTACATTTGTGATTTAATAATCTGGGCTGCTAGAGGATATTGCGTTTCGGAATCATCAGCTATCTGGATCAAAGTTCTAATAGCTAAGTACGGGGCACAATTCACTCCAAAGGTGACTGTGTTCAATTCGAAATCGCAAATTTCATGTTTCGGGTCCTTGCGGAAAACTAAACGCTGATATGCTGTTTGATCTGGGTGTACCAGGATTTGCCTGTACATTTTTTCGATATCGGCATTGAAGACATACCGGAAGAGTCTCCAGCGGAGAATCAAAATCATTAAATCTGATTGTAATACGGGTCCGGTGTACAATACATTATTTAAACTTATGCCATTAGAAGTTGGGTACGAGGCATTAAAAACTACTCGAAGTTTGGTAGTTAAACTGTCAGGCTTCAAAACAGCGTGATGTGGTAGATAGTATTTTATTTATTTTTATTTTATTTAATTACAATACAAAGTAAATTTATATTCTAATTTTGGGTCCAAGGATAAACCGAGTGACAAAGACTATTTGGCTTGATTTTTTGCAGCGACAGACCAAAGCCTCTGGTGGGAATCGAACCCACAACCCCCACGCTGATAGGCAAGCACGCTACCAACTCGCCTACCGGGGCGCTTGAGATAGTATATAGGTCTCGAAGGCGTTGGGTTTTCATTTTCTACTTTGGACATCTGTCCTAAAGAATAATATTCTTGTATGACAGAGTCATATTGAGCCTTGAGGGCGGGGGTTTCATTTCTCATAAATTGGGAAACAGCACCCTTACGAGATTGAGCTAACTGTAGCTCTAAGGGGTATTCACGTTTAAAAGGGAGAAAAACAACGTATCTACCATCCGAATTTCGGTATGTGGTGTCACGATATAACTTTTCGCAGAAGTTATCTTCGTCTGAAAGAATTCTCACCTTGGGCACTTCTTCAATCTCCCAAAAGCGAGACAGTGTGTCATTCAACTCCAGATGGTTATAGAATGTCACGACAGATTGTAATGGTTTGGGTTGGGAGATTTTTCCGGTGACTATCCAGCCGAACACGGTTTTCTGTGCGATAAGGTCGCCGCTAGGATGTTTGTGAACATCGGTGAGCATAATTTTGGAGTATATGTGTCCACCTAATAACAAATCCATATGAGAACATTTTAGATCGTTCATGGAAATTTCGGGTAAATGAGAATCTAAAAATTGGGCCAACGAATATGTTGGTAGACGACCGGTGAGCTTTTAAACAACATAAGCTTCGGTGGTCACTTCAAATTGGGGGTCAATGGGAGAACCAATAGAAATTCGGCATATCTTAGTCGATCTTGCTGCAATAGCACCATTAAGGCCAATAATTTCGGCTGTAGGAGCACTAAATGTTGGTAAGGAAAGTTTTCTTTGTAACTTTCGCGAAATGAAAGTCGCTTGAGATGCTGGGTCAATTAGTGCTCTTGCAGAACATCTAAGTTTATGTACGCACATATCGACTACGGTTGTCCCTAAAAGGACCGTGGAGTACATACCAGATTGCATTTGGGTTGCAAAAGTCTGAAAAGAGCGGGTACCATTCGATGTAGAAGGGCCATCATTATTTAAATTCGATTGTTGGTGAGTGGATCGAGAGTCTGAATTTGACGAGGGGTTAACGGGTGTGTTATTAGAAACTTGGGTGTACGAGTTCCGTTGCGTCGAAATATCTTTTCGATGCAACATCGAATGGAGTTTCTGTTTGCAGAAATAGCACACATTAGCACTCGTACAATTACTATATGTGTGACCGGTCGCTAAACAATTCGAGCAGCATTTAAATCTTTTTACCGCTTCCAGACGTTCTGGTATAGACAGTTTTTGAAATTCTGCGCATAATCTCAACGGATGAGAATCAGAACATAATGGACATTTAGTTTTATTTGGTTGAGCGGGGATAGTGGTGCCGAAGCTTTTGAACTTCCTACTATCATTCGAATTTACTTTTTGACCGATGGGCTTTTTATAGGGTGTCGTGTTAGAAGAAAATGCCGGGTTATGAGCACCTCTAATGTCGAATACCGATTCAAGAGTTTGATATCTCGAAGTCCGAAATTTGTCCATGTTTGCCCATTTTGGAAGATCAGAACTTGTGCCTTGGCTCTGTTCCCAAAGTCCGAGAGTGACTTCAGGAAGTCGTGTCGAACAGATGAATAAAAAAATTGCATCCCAGTTCGTAGTTTCAATGCCAAGCAAAGCAAGATTCGTGATGCAATCGTTCAACGTACGTTGCAATTTCTTTAGAGTGGGACCAGATTCTTTCACGATAGGAGCTAAATTAAATAACGTCTTAAGTTGAGCGTTAACCAGAATTCGCTTATTTTCATATCTGTCAACTAAGTTTTGCCAGGCCATGTCGAAGCCATCATTTGTCATCGGACAAGTTTTTATAATATCTCGGGCTTCACCCTCAGTTTTCTGCATCAGATAATACATTTTTTGAATGTCACTGATGTGGGTGTTTTCTTTGTAAATAGCTGAAAACATGTCTCTAAACGTTGGCCATTTTTTATAATCACCGGTAAAAACTTCGGTGTCACAAGGGGGAAGATTAATGTGAATGTGCGAACTATTCGACCTTTTCTTAGCGTTGATCTTTTCAATATGATCTTCTATATACGCTAATGCCCGGGAATTTGTTTTATATATCGAAATATAGTTATTTTTAATTTCCGCAATATTTGAGTCCTTTTTGTCTAAAGAATCCGATAATTATTTATAACAATTGCGGAAAGTTTCCCACAAACGTTCCATTTCTTTCTTATGGGTGTTGAGAGAATGAACTGTGTGCTCTTCGTCTTTCATAGAAGTTACTAAAAACTCAAAATCGACGATACGGTCGCCGCTTCTAATTAGGGTAGTTAGAGCAGACATCTTTGTTTGTTATTACGGGCGTTGAAATATTCAAAAACGATCAAGATAATAGAAAAATCTCTGGAAAAATTACTGTTCCCTTTCGATTTGGGCAAAAATTCAACGGACTTTAGACGGATTTGAGAGCAAACGCGATGTAATAGTTGTAGAAACTTATCAAAATCGCTAATAAATCGAAAACGATACCTAAAAATTCAACAAATTGAATTTCTAAGTATGTATTTATAGGGTCGAAATCAATATTAAATTTAAAGTTCGAAATCAAAATAAAAAAAAAGCAACCAAAAACGAAATAAATATTATATATTTTATTTATGTAAATAAAAATTGACAAATGTGAAAGAAAATATTTTCACAATTGTGCCCAACCAACACCACTGTGCTATATAAAACACGTTACAGTGTGCAAGAAAAATCACTTTTTTATACCGGGTCGAAACTATCGAATATAGTTCGAAAACAATTTATTGCGATATGAAACTGTGTGAAACAAAAAATAAATATCAATAATTATGTGCCGAGTGCTTATTTATTGCGTTATTAACAATTTGGAATTAAATTGTAAATAAATTACATCGACCAGTTTTTGGTCAGTACGGGCCCACTGTGCACAAAACAAATGGAAGAGACAACGAAAATAACAAAACGCGCTCAAATGAACAGAGTACCTGTTGTTGTTGTTATTTATGATTTTGTGTTTATGGTGGGGGATGACGCTGTACACACAAACTACGTACGCACTAAGTGGGGATCAAACCGAGTAATAGAGACTTCGAGTTTTGTTGTTGTAAAATGTACGTTTGTACGCAAAACGAAACGCGAAACAACAAAGAAACAATTTTAACAAACTAAAACGCGCACAGCACTGATATTTATTATTTTGTTTATTTTGCACACACACACTATATTCAAAAAAACCTACCTTGTTTTTTGTTGGGTATTTTTTGTACGGGGTTCAGGGGATGGTTACAACCTTTTTTATTTTCGGGTATCCAAAACAGCAACTTAGTCGGGATCTGCAATAAAGTCGTTCGGGTAAAATTTATTTTATTTTTGAAATAGAACGGCTCGAAATCCGGTTCGAAGGACCAATAAATATGCGGGGGGTGAATAAAATAATTTTACCCAAACAAATGAGAAAAAAAACAACAACAACAATTAGTTTTTCTTATAATTTAAATATCGGGGTTTTATTCAAAAAACGTACCTTCGGGTAATTCTTCGGGTTTGTAATGTTTATTATTGTTGTGCCTAAAGTTGGCTTTAATTCTTGTCCTTTTTTTCTTTCTTCTTCGTTATAATTTTTAGTGTTGTATTCCAAGTTAATTCACAATAATAATTAAACTAAGCTTACAACTAGGTTGCCCAGCGTAGACAGTATCACTGCCGTTAAGTTCGGTTAAGATATTTTGTGTAAATTTTCTCCAATTTGTCTTCCTATAATTATATTGTGGAACTGGCAATTCTTTCAAAAATTTTAAGGGGTGATCTTTTTCAATACTATCTAAGATAATTTGGATCGCATTGTGATCACTATCATAGTCAATAGTCTTGAGACAGTTTATCGTGTTAGTCTCTTTGTGTATGCATAAACGAGAGTCAAATAAGCAGATATCTAAGTAAGACTTACATCGAGGATATGAAGGAAAAACAGATGCGTATAATTTGCATCTGAAATTTAAGTCATTGTCCTGGAGCCATTCCCTTAACATATTTCCCTTTGTATTTCTTTGAGTATTTCCCCAATCTGCATGTTTAGAGTTCAGGTTTCCAGCGATAATATAAAAGTGATCAGGATTTTGAAGGTCTAGCGATTGAAAAAGTTGACTTAATTCACTTTTAAAGGTAGTATGGTAGTATAGAATAGTCTTTTATTGCACACTAATGGTATATATGTGATACAAATCTCCAACGTTTTTAGTGTATTGCAAATGTGGTTATTATATTTCTTATGTTTGATTCCATTTTTTATTAGTATTGCGGTACCCCCGCCCATCTTAGAATTGATCCTATCCTTGCGAATTAACTGATAGTCTTTAAATTGAATTTTATGTCTAAAATTGAGTTTAGTTTCGTTGAGAAGGACAATATCTGGGACATACTTATTAAGAAAGTTACACAATTCATACCTTCTGTCTATTTTTATCAAAGAGTTAACATTTATTTCTACTATATTAAGGGATTTTGTAATTGTCTCCATCATACTTTATATATCTAAAGAGGAAAAAATGGTATCTATTCTTGCAGTTTGTATCGGAAGTTGTTTATGTAAGTTAATTATTTGGTTAGATAGATTTATCATAGTATTATTGAGCTCTTTTAAAGTTAAATGTATTGAATTGTTGTTATTATTCTGGTTATTATTGTTGTTTACTATATCAGCAAAAGTCATGTTGGGATTAACGTACGTTGTTGGTTTAATAATTCTTTGTTGTACAAGGTTTTGTTTTTTAGCCCGAAGCTTTTTTTGAAGTTCTGTGTATTTTTCGCATCCTTTATATGATGCGGGATGGCCGTGTTTATTGCATAGTACGCAAAATAGCTTTTCTCTTTCACTTTCGGCAACATTAGTTAAGGCACACTTTCCTATATCATGCGTTTCATTGCATTTACCACATCTCGGTGGCAAATAACAATTCGCAGCGCTGTGGAAAAAGCTTTGACATCTCCTGCATTGCGGAATTTCTGGTTTTCTTAGGGATTCCCATCTCACACAACGATGAAGAATTCCCCTAATTTTTTTTAGTTCATTTATGCTACTTTCATTAGTAATTTGAACTAAGTAGATAGGGAGATTATGTTGTTCCTTTATAGATTTTTTTGTTGAGAATTGACTCACTTTAACAAATTTTAAATTTTGGCGTGAAAGTAAACAATTTAGTCTTAGTCTTTTCTAAATAGACCATTACTCTCGAGTAATCGATCGTTGAAGACAAAAAAAAGTGTTTTTTTGTTTGGAAATTCTTTTATTTTAAAGTCATTTACTTTAATTCCATTTTCTATGAAGTTAATCAATTCATTTGAATCCACGGTGGTATTTTTTTGCTTTTATTTTGTTTATTGTTATTCACATTTTCGGTATTTTCGTTACTCTCGATGTTTGTTGTACAATTGTTAGGTGTAGGGTTATTTGATCGAGAGTTGTTTTGCACTGTGCTACTAGATGTTGTTGTTGTTGTGTGCTCTCGCACATGTTTTTCAAATTTCTCTATGCATTCTTCGTTGCACTCTTTGTCATTATCGAGAATTGCATAGTAATTATTTTTTTGTTGTTTTGCCATCGTTTCATCTGTGGCATTGTTTGTTCTTTTTCTATTTTTCATTATTTTTGTATCATTTTTTAGTGTTGATTGAATAATATTGTTTTTAACAACATGTTCAATTGAGTTTGGAGCATCAAGCTCACTCATTCTTTTATTCATTCTTTTTTAGAGTCTTTTTCTCTTTTGATTTTTTTAAGTATGTAATTATTATCACAAAACTATTTGGTGAAGGGTAATTGTAACAATTAACAAACAGAATGCAGATCTCCGCTATGCGTCCGTTTAGCATGGCAGTCACGATCGAACTCTGGGAAAGTGCCTTTGCTTGATAGGCTTAGCACACCAGTATCTATCACATGGCATAAGACATTAGTTCGGCTTAAACCTTCCTTGGCAAATGATGGGAAAATGTTAATTAACTGTTGTAATTTAGTCTGCTGACCTAAAGACAATACTCTTCTATCGGAAATATCACTTATCGCGGGTAGGTCATAGACTGCGGAAGCGAACAATGACGGAGGAAGCAAGTTGAACATTCTCCAAAAATCCATCCCCAAAATTAAATCTTGAGATAAACTAGGTCGGACAAACAACGTTATTGGCAAGCATCTACCTTTAAAATCGATCGCAGTAGTAAGAATTCCGACTACAACTTGGGGCTTTCCATCTGCTGTTCTAACAGACGAGCTCAACTTTTTTTACGGTCTATCTGATTTCAGAAAATCCAAAGCAGCTTGAGATCCAAGACAGGAGATCGACGCGCCGGTATCCAACAAACCACTCAACATTTTATTCCACAGGCGAACCTCTGCATATGGACATCTCCCGGCGTATCAAGAAACGACACGGAAAAATGCTTTCTCACGAAAATTTCGACCAGTCGCCAAAAAACGCAGTGTAACAGCTAATCGCTCGTGTTTACTTATCGCTTCTCTCATTCTTGTATTCTTCTTTTTTATGAGTGGAGTCACGAGTTTGAGCAAAAAATTTTAATTTTCAGTAGACATTCTGAAATAGTTTTTGAAGTCCATGGGCTCAGAGTCGCGTATTTCTTGTAAAATATTGACATGTGAATATTGTTTTCTGGAGGAAACCCATTGCTTTACCGATTTGGTTCTATTTTTAAATTTATTCTTTTTTTGCGAAACTGACATGATTAATAATGCGCACCCAATTTTCATATTGTCCATGTATATTAATCGAATTTCACAGCTTGACCGACGGTTTGAGCTTCAAACTTGAATGATAATGTGACCACTGCGAACAATCATTCAAAACTGAATCAGTTTTGACTGTTGAACATGATCGCTAGTGTTTACCGCACTTTACTCAGTGAGTAGTACAGCAGTGCTTTCCAAACTTTAAAAGGTTTTATTTGGATAGGCATGTATGCTCATCAACATTACACACGCTTTAACATACAAAACAATTGAGTATGTAATTGGACTCTTTTTTCTCTCTTACAAGTGTTTTTCTTTTCTCTCTATGTTTTCGTGTTTTTATTTAGGGTTCGAGGGAACGTATTTAAATATCCACACATTTAAAAACATGTGGGGGAGAATAAAAAGAAAGAAAAAAACCCAACGAATGAGGTCGCACCTTTTTTTTTACTCAGAGAGCTTACTACTTGCCGTTGCTCTCCGAGGGCTTAAATCTCTCAATCAGTGTGCAAGAGATAAAAAAAATAAGATACAAAAGAAAAGAAAAAAAATAATATCACTTACATTCTTTGCTCGGATCCCAGCGATCTGTAAATAAGACAGGTAAGATAGGCCCGAATATTCTATGTGGCTGAAGCCAAACTTTTGCTCTCCACATCAAAAATATTCCGTTCTTGTTCTTTTTTCTTTCTTCTTTTGTTTAGTAGTTTTTCTTTCATTTTTTTAGTTGTTGTTTCAACTCACTTTTGGTCGTTACCTTTTGTTTTTTTCTCTTTTTTTTAACTTTTCAAATATATACCACAAAAATATTGTTGGCAAAGGGATTTTGTATTCTTTTCGTTATTGTATTAACATTGAATTGATTTTTTTTTTAAAAAAAAAATTCATTTTTGTTTTAGCAAATCAGTGTTTACTTTATCTTTTCTTTCCAATGCAAAATTTTCTCACTTTACTATAAATTTTTTCGTTTGTTCACGCTTTTTTTTACTACTTCACGATGTGTTTGCTTGTTTGATAAGCTATTGCTTTTTTCTTTTCTTCACTTCTCACTCAACTTTATTTGTTTACACTAAGTTTCCTTTTCTTCCAAATTTGGCACTGAGTTTGTCTTTTTTTTCCCGTTGTGGCAACCGCATTCGGCGGCAATGGAAATAATGGTCCGAGGCCAAGATCTCAGATTGATACAGACTCTCTGTCTGTTCTTCTATGAAGCCAATGCAAATGAATAGAGATGGCTTAGTGACCACTGGGAGCAAAGGCTGTGGAAAATAATATTAGGCACATAGGGAAGAATATAAAAAGAACTTTTCGTTCCTCACCATTCGGATGTGGCATCCAGATTCGGGATCCTGAGCTAACAATCCCGTTTGGCTTTTCCACAATCTTCTAAATCAAGGCTAAAATATAGTTGTCAATACAGCACACAAAAAAAAGAAAATATCATATCGACTTACTCGATTTGAGCTGATATCCTTGAAAGAAAAAAAACTCTTGTGTCCTTTAGGATTCGAAACTCCACGTCGTATCAGGACTCAAATTAATAATTATATTGCGCAACTTGTTGCGCAACGAAACATAAAAAAAACTCAATTAAAAATCACGGGTAAAACTGTTACACCGATGTGCTTCGTAGTGATGCTAGTACGCCAAATACTTTGATGGCGGCTGCTTACGTTCCCTTTAAACCCTCGGTTTCTTCCAGTAACATCCAACCGTTTCAGAGGAATTGCGGCAAACCACTCACACATATGACCATTCCAGCATCAATATGTCTGCCACTAAAAAAAAATTTTCACCTCACTTTTATAAACAGGAGAAAAGAAACATAAAAAACCTCATATCCGAACCAAAACAATAAAATATTTATCTATGGTACGAAGCCACTTTCAAATTTTGAATTTGGAATTATATCCTTTCTCGAAGCTAGTTTGCCGAAAGTTTCTACAAAAGACTTCCTGACCCTCTTCGTATGATACTTCGCGAGACCTGGTATTGTAGGCTCTTTCATTGCGCTCAAATTGCCTGCGCATTACTTCGGTAGCCTCAAGCATGCCGAGATTTTTCAAAATTTGATACGTTGAGCCATTGCCTACCATATGCTGACCGAACGCCATAAAATACGGAACGTGCCCACCGAAGAATGCACAGCCGACCTCAGAGCACATGAAATTCCGCTGAGTTGCTCATCCCAATCTTTCTGGTCAGGTTTAACGTATGCTCTTATAGCTGAAATGACTGACCTGTTAATTCGCTCAGAAGCATTTGCCTGAGGAGAGTGAACAGCAGTATACACATGCGAGATTCCATAATTTTGTAAAAGTGAATTAAATGTATTGGCTTTGAATTTCGTGCCATTATCAGAAACTACTACTTCTGGTACCCCGAACGTGTGAAACAGGGACTCCTCTAAAAATTGTATTACCACATCAGCTGTAAATTTTTTTACCGGATGAATAAAAGGAAATTTGGAGAAGTGATCCAAGACTATAAATATTCCAACATTTCCAGACCTCGCATTGATGTAATTCCGTACATCATTAACTAAGTTTGGCCAGTAGTAGTAAAGCCGTATCCTTTCGAATGTCTTATTAATTCCAGAATGAGATGATAAGGGATCATCGTGATGTTTTTTCAGAATATCAGGGACTAATCCTCTTGGTATCCAAAGTTTCCAAGTCAAGTCATCCGTCGTTTGTTCCCCCACATAGTGTTCAGTCCTACGGTACAAGAATCAATTCATCACTTTCAAGTCCGGAGTGGTATCATTACGTTCTTCAATTTTTGTAATTTAGTCTTTGTATTCACCAGATTGAATATGTGTGTCCCTACTTCGGACAAACCATAGACCTCGGACAAATCTTCAGTGTTAACACGCGAAAGCGTATCAGGAACTATATTCTGTGAACCTTTTCTATGCTCAATTTTGAATCGATACCCGTGATCACCGTGAACTCATGTCCCTCGACATAAGCTCTGAACTTTTTAATGCTTACCATTGCTGCGGGCAACAAAGCCACCTTCATAAATCGAATCAGAGAGGAGGTATTAGAGATCACTTTCGGTTCTGAAGAGATAGTAGAAGAGATCCAAGGATGGCATGTCTCCGACAAGCACTCCTTCTCAGATCACCGATACATAATTTTTAGTTTAATGAAACCACCACCAGAACCGCTAAGTTTCAGGAACAAGACCAAAACCAATTGGCACCGTTTCAGGGATCTAGTGGACAGAGATATAGGGACCCCCAAAGAAATCCTCCAAAACGAAGAGGAAATCGAAGAGGAGGTCGAAAGAGTTACGTCAGTACTAGTGAGGTCCTTCGAAGAGTGTTGCCCACTCAGAGAAAGGAGGTCTGCTCAGGAGAAACCCTGGACAACAGGGCAGATTAGAAACCTAAGCAAAGAAGTCCGTAGATCTTACAACACAGCTAGACGTAAAAAACTACAAACATACTGGGACGAATACAAGTCCAAACTTAGATTGTACAACAAAGTACTAAGAACGGCGAAACGAAGGTCGTGGAGACTGTTCTGCGAACAGGTCGACACCGTTAACGACATGTCTAAAATAAAGAAATTTCTATCTAAGACACATACACAGGTGGAAGCCTTAGTGGACAAAGACGGAAATAAAACAGAAACGTTAGAACAATCAATCAAATTTTTAATAAACACACATTTCCCCACAGGTACTGAGGACCCAATAGAGGAACTAAGTCCGACCAGGGAAGTACAACATATACCCGAGAACATCACGCCAGAAATGGTTAGAGAAGCAGTTAAAAGGTTTTCTCCGTTTAAGGCGGCTCGACCGGATGGCATATTCCCGGCGCTCCTACAGAGGAGCATAGATATAGTGGGAAAACACCTGGCAGTCATCTTTGCATCCTGCCTCAGACTAGCCTACATCCCCAGAAACTGGCAAGAAGCACGAGTTGTTTTCATACCAAAACCGGGGAAGGAAAGCTACGCGATGTGTAAGGCTTATAGACTTATAAGCCTTACATCATTCTTATTAAAAACCAATGAGAGATTAATAGACTCTATGGTTAAAAGACAGATACCGAGTGATCAACAAAAATTTCAACTACACGCCTATTTCAAGGGAAGATCAGTAGAGACAGCCCTGCATGATGTAGTACATCTCATAGAAAGCTCTTTCGACGATAAAATATACACACTTGGTATTTTTATCGACATAGAAGGGGCCTTCAATAACGTGAGCACGCAGACATTAATCCACTCCTTAGACCAGTTTGGAGTGAACAGGTCGATAATAGACTGTGTCAGCTATATGCTAAGGCATAGATGGATTAATTGCGGATCCCACGGCATAAATATAAGGGAGAGAGTACACAGAGGGACACCACAGGGGGGTATTTTATCACCACTCCTGTGGGTGACTACAATAAACGATCTCCTAAGGATGCTGACTGATGAAGGATTCAAGCCAGTCTGCTATGCAGACGACGTTGCGATACTTTTGAAGGGAAAAGATCCGAAAAAATTATGCAGAGAAGCCGAAAAAGTGCTAACTCTGGCATACAACTGGGCGAAGCCGAGGGGACTACACGTCAACCCGGTCAAAACAGAACTATATCTGTTCACAAGGAAGACACAAATTGCACAATACGTCAAACCTTGCTTCAGGAACAAGAACATAGAAATAAACACGAACGTTAAATATCTGGGAGTAATTCTGGACAGGAAACTAAACTGGAAAGATCACATCAACAGCAGAGCCGAAAAAGCCCTCAGATGCTGGTCAATATGCCGTAGAGCAATTGGCTCCACATGGGGCATCCGGCCAAGCATGTCGCACTGGCTATACAAAAGCGTAATAAGGCCGATTATAACTTATTCGTCAATAGTATGGTGGACGGCAATGACAAAGAAATGTAACGTGAAGAAACTACAAGGGATTCAAAGAATTTGCTGCGTAGGAATATGCGGAGCAATGAGGACCGCGCCGACGAGCGCCCTCGAAATTCTGCTATACATCCACCCAATAGATATCCAAATCAAATCTGAGGCAGCGATCTCAGAAAGGAGACTAAGGGCATTGAATGAGTGGATTGAGGATGCACCTCAAACACAACATCAGAGAATATTGGAACATCTAGGAGGGTTCCTGACAACAGACTGTCAGACAGACCGCATCTCAGAAACACACGTGGTTGCGAACTGCACGACAAGAATAGAAGATAGACGCGGACAAGAACACGACACATACACCCAAGATGGGGGAATAGTGGAGTGCTACACAGACGCATCCAAAACCGAGTTAGGAGTAGGCATAGGGATCTACATCCACAATCCGAGGACTGAATTAGTATACCAATTACCTAAGTACTCAACGATTCTACAAGCAGAGATCAAGGCGATCACAGAATGCCTAGAATGGCTGCGGAGCAGAATCACAGGAAAAACTATCTGTATTTTCACAGACAGTCAAAACGCAATTAGATCCCTTAGAGATGATAATGTCAAATCAAGGACACTCATGTACTGTAAGGAAACAATAAATGACGTATCGAGAAATAACGACATAGTTATAAACTGGATACCAGGCCACCAAGGGTTTCCAGGCAATGTCAAGGCTGACGAACTGGCTAAAATAGGAAGGGAATCCGACCAAAATACTCTGCTAAACCTTTTCTTGAGACAAAAAAGGAGTTGAGGGAATGGATGAAGACGACCCATGCCTTAAGGTGGCTAGAGGAACAGGTGGGAAGAACCACAAAAGAAACCTGGGGAAACCTCGATTACAATAAAACAAAGAGAATACTCGGGTTTAACAAAAATGAACTAAGTAAGCTACTTGGGGTCATCACAGGGCACACTAGTCTAAGGGCACACCTATTTAGAATAGGATGTTCCCAGAGCGACGAATGCAGGGCATGCGGAGAGGACGCCGAGACGGCGGAACACTTCCTGTGCCATTGCCCTGCTTTCTCGCAGGTCAGGAAAGTCCAATTAGGAGAGGACACTTTAGATGACCTATCGGCCGTCAAAGCAATAGACATAAGGAATTTAAGTAACTTTATAGAGGGGACCAAATTCCTAACGTAGGATAAGGGGGAAGGGAATTCGTAGACGAAATCAGGAGCGCACAACAGGCCGAATTGCTGGCCTACGTGTATGTCAATGACATGAGACGGTCATGGTGCATGACCGATCCTCCATTCAACCTAACCTAACCTACTATTGCTGCTAACCATTCCTGTTCGGTGACACCATAGTTACGTTGGGATTGGTTGAGTTTCTTGGCCATAAATGCTATGGGAAACTCTTCACCCTCCGCATTCTTTTGCACCAGTACACTTCCTATTCCTGTTTTGCTAGCATCACAGTGTGATACAACGGCCTCCCAGGAACAGTGAATGGCGTTTTATCTTTCGAGACATTAGTTCGGCTTAAACCTTCCTTGGCAAATGATGGGAAAATTTTAATTAACTGTTGTAATTTAGTCTGCTGATCTAAAGACAATACTCTTCTATCGGAAATATCACTTATCGCGGGTAGGTCATAGACTGCGGAAGCGAACAATGACGGAGGAAGCAAGTTGAACCTTCTCAAAAATCTATCCCCAAAATTAAATCTTGAGATAAACTAGGTTGGGCAAACAACGTTATTGGCAAGCATCTACCTTTAAAATCGATCGCAGTAGTAAGAATTCCGACTACAACTTGGGGCTTTCCATCTGCTGTTCTAACAGACGAGCTCAACTTTTTTTACGGTCTATCTGATTTCAGAAAATCCAAAGCAGCTTGAGATCCAAGACAGGAGATCGACGCGCCGGTATCCAACAAACCACTCAACTTTTTATTCCACAGCCGAACCTCTGCATATGGACATCTCCCGGTGTATCAAGAAACGACACGGAAAAATGCTTTTTCAGCGATTTAGCATTTTTCCAAAAATCCGAACTCGTACTTCGTAATAGAGTTTAACGCGTTCGTGAAAAGGTTTCATTAGAAGAGCGAATTGGTTTCGAAAAAATCTTCCTTGAAATTATCGAATTGGCTGCATCTTGCGGTTCATTCTCGGCATCGTGTTGGTCAGAATCGGTGGTAGTTGTCGGGTTATCATGTGTAAGTATTTTCAGTGGGTATCGGGAATTGGTTTTGGCTTGGGTACACCCTTCGGTGTTAACTGTCGGAAGTTTTTTAAGCCGTCATACATTTGTGACAACTTGGCTTATACATTTTTGGTGCTCCACATCCATAGCAAAATACCGTTCTTTCAGCAAGACGGTCCTGGTACCTATGTCCATTCTGCCTACAGTTCCAGCACGTTGGGTTTACTTCAGATACTTCGTCAAATTCCAATACTTCTGGCACAGGTTCATTTTCAACAAGAAGTTCTGAAATGTGTTTGGGAAATTGATGAGGTCTATTACCGGAGGTAACATGTCTTGATCTCATATCATAAAGAAAGAATTCACGACGAATTGCCGTACTCTGCAAGCGTGAATCAATATACTTCGAGAAATGTTGATGCATCTAAAACTTATGAAAGAAATTACGTCAACGCGTACCAGCGCTTATCCTTCAGTAAGCTTCAAAGAAGAGATGGGCCTTCTTGTTGGCATAACCAAAGTCGGTTACGGCAATAGTAACACCAGAAATACACCGAGAAGATTTTATGATAATCCTCAATGCTGATCTCGGATTACTGGAATAAATATAGATTTGATAAAAAGGTTCCAAATAGTTCTCAAAGTGATATCAAGCACATATGATATTGATCCTCAATAATTTGATGACTTTGCTCACCCAACTGCCAAATCCCATATCACCTACCGTTCACCAAATTCTGATGTAATAATATCAATATGCCCAACGATATCTTGCCCAAATTCTGTATTTTGTAAAGCTATTGCTAGACAAAGTTTCGGACAAAAACTTGGAAGTGTGGCAACTTCCCTTCTGGTACCTCCCATACAAATGTGCCATCCCGCCCCATTATAAATCGTGTAATAACATCAATATGACCAACGCGATATTGCCCAAATTCTGTATTTAGTAAAGCTATGGCTGGAAAAAGTTTCGGACCAAAACTTGGAAATCTGGCAACTCCCCTTCTGGTACCACCCATACATATGTACCATCTTGCCCCATTAGAAATCGTGTAGTAATATCAATATGTCCAACGAGAATTCGGAAGTCTGGCAATTCCTCTTTTGGTACCTCCCATACGAATGTACTTCCAAGAGAAAAACTTGGAAGTCTAGCAACATTTCTACAATATTCTACAATATTTTTGTACAACATTCGGTCTTTTGAGATTGCTCTTATGACATTTCATCACATGTTACATCCAATGGTGTAGCCACGCACACTTTTTACTTTCCGATACTTTGGAAGATGAGACTTGTATGTTTTTAGTGAGGATATATATAAGTCGGTTTACTCGACTGCAACTTTTTCACTGGTTTTCTATAAAATTCGGTATTTTGAGGTTGCTATGATGACATTTCATCAGATGTTACATCCAATGGTGTACCACGCTCACTTTTGACTTTCCGATACTTTGAAATATGAGACTTGCATGTTTTTACTGAGGGTGAGTCGGTTTACCCGACTGCAAATTTTAAAATAGCAAAATAAAATATAAAATAATTTCGTCTGGTTTTACATGTGAAATACTGTTATGTGCGGCTGTTGCTTAAAAATGCATTGACTTCCTAATTATATGGACGCCTGCGTATCAGGGTCAATGTCTTACCCAACAGGTCGTCAATGAAAGTAAGACACCAAATGCAACCAGTTTTGATATGAGTGCTCCGTGCCTGACCCTATTGAATGTCTTGGAAATATCCAGAGCTACGGTATTGCTTTCACCAAGGCTGTGAATTGATCGACACATCGTTCCGTAAGGAATACCAACAGGTCGATTTCTACGGAAGACATAGTGTCTATCATTCAGATGGCCGTTAAACTGTAGATACAACAACAGCATCGACAAACTGAAGACCAACACGATCCTAAACCGATGGACACATCATCAGCCCAAACTAGAAGACCGCAAAATTATCTTCAACAGACGAAGTTCATCCTTAAGTGTACAAACTGCAATGATAATAATAATGAATATAATGTTAATCATGAAATATGTAATAGCAGAGAAATTAATGAGTCAGGAAATTTCAGCTTTTCAAATACTCGAACCGAACAATCAGGACTATCCTATATTGTCCTATGAGGAAAATCACGAAAAAGCTAAAAACTTCCTTTGAAAACTGACACTACATTGGGACTTTACAAGTTACAAAAATTTTTTAATGGCCTTTTAGGACGCATAACTTTAAAACGAAATTACGCTTTAGTATTTTAACAAGAGGAAGAAGATTCTTTCATAGATGAATAAGGTGTTTATGGGGTCTAGACCACTTTAGTAGCATTGAACCATACGTCATAGCAGAGTCGCCACCTTTTGTATGTGATATGCCAGAGTTCCCTTGTGTTTATTGGCTAGTGTCTGTGATAAGTCAGGGTAGTGCTGCCAACCTCTGATGGTGTAAATATTTACGAGATCAGATGAGGTGTAGTATTTTTTGCACCGCTTTATAAAGCCTAAACACTTGAATGCTTCTTTCGACACTTCGAATATATGGCTAGCCCACCGAGCATCACCCTGTATCTTCATGCCCAGAACATCAAGAGTATCTGATACGTCGATATCCACACCACCCATTGATATTGACGACGGTCCTGGATCAGTGAAACGTTTGTGTGACAACAAACAGAACTTGGTCTTTTGCGCATTAAAATCTACTCTGTTCATTTGGCCCCACTCACAAATCGTCGCCAAATCGCGGTTAAGTGAGTCGTTCATCGTTCGCCTTTTGTCCACGACTTCCAAAGGACCTGGCCGATGATCAAATGAATACGAATGACAGAGGTTGCTGTCATCCGCAAAGGAGTAGATTGGGTTCACAGTCTGCCCCGACAGGTCGTCAATGAAAATAAGGAATAGAGAAGGAGAGAGGACAAAGCCTAGTGGCACTCCTGCGGCCAGCCTATGCTCGTTGGATGAGACCCCATCTATGACAACTCTTATAGAGCGATCCCTGAGAAAACTCGATATTAATCGAGAGAAGATATCACCGACACCAAATGCAATAAGTTTTGATATGAGTGCTCCGTGCCAGACCCTATCGAACGCCTTGGAAATATCCAGAGCCACGACCTTTGCTCCGAAAGGAATCGCTCCGAAAGGAACGCCATCAGGTCTCCAGTAGATCGATTTCTACGGAAGCCATACTGTCGATCATTCAGAAGGCCGTTAGACTCTAAATACTTAACAAGATGGTGGTTAACCATGCTCTCCATAACCTTTGAGAGCGCAGAACATATTGCTATTGTTCGGTAATTCGCAGGATTTGTAGCCTCACCTTTCTTGTTGATCGGCTGAACATTGGCAACTTTCCAACGTGAAGGGTAAATACCAGCACGGTACGACATGTTGAAAAGATTGCGCAATGGACGCGCTAGCGTCGAAGAGCACTTACATAGGACAAGTGCTGAAATACCATTCGGTCCCGGAGTTTTATTTACGTTAAGATCTGCAAGAACCCTTTTAAAGCCACGTGTTCGGAATAATCTTTCTTCCCCTGGGAGAAGAAATAACATTAGCACAAAGACGCTGTTCGTGAAGAAGTTTTAAGTGCCTAAGTACTCTGGCACACCTTGATTTTGACAGCATCTTTGCATGTTTGATTAAACCAAAAATTCTTCGTAGGTTTGATCGAAGTAGTCTTCGTCGGACTAAACGCGTTTATGCCAAGATAAATTATTTTCTCCACCATTCCAGCAGCAGCATCGACATTATTGTCAAGGAAACATAATTTAAAGTTAAATTGTTGAGCTATGCCCAACGAGCCTTTTCGTATATATACATTATCTGCTTCGTGACTGGTTTAGAAGTGGATCGGAGAACGAAAATGATGCTGAAATGGTGCAAACTGTATGGGGAAGATTATAATAATATTGACAAAGCTCTTTTTTTTTTTGCTTTTGTCATAGATCCTTCGAAAAGATTAAAAAACCCACCGGAATGGAGCTTTATAATATTATTAAAGAGTTCAAATGAAAGATGATTGAAGAAAAATTTTCGTTGTTGGAAGAAAGTCCTGCGCAACTAACTTAATTTTCACCAGAAAAAACAAGTGATTTTACACGTTCTTTAAAATATTTTCAGACCTGTTTTAAAGAAAGGTGGTCGGCAGCCCGTAATACTGATAAGAGATTCGTATAAAACCACATGGAATGCCTTAATCTATCACTGGAACTATCTGCTTGAACCCACAAAGCAGGCCGACCAATAAAAGAGTTCGGACAATTGTGTGATGGAAGAACAAAGGAATTACGAGATCGGGTACCTGTTGCGGAATAGACGTACGCTGCAACCGTGTGTCATTATACTTCCAGAAATGTTGATGCGTCTAAGATTATGAAAGAAATTAAGTTGAACCAGAGCTTATCCTTCAGTAAGCTCCAAAGAAGAGATGGGCCTTCTTGTTGACATACCCAAAGTCGGTAACGACAGAAATACACCGAGAAGATTTTATGATAATCCTCAATGCTGATCTCGGATTACTGGAATAAATATAGATTTGATAAAAAGGTTCCAAATAGTTCCCGAAGTGATATCAAGCAAAGGGAAGTGATATCCTGAAAAGTTCGATGACTCTGCTCACCCAACTGCCAAACAATACGTGGAACTGTATGGTTGGCATCCATGTCACCTTGGTTGGTTGGTTGGTTTAAGTGGCCGCTCCAGAGACTCAGGAGCGTCAAGTAGCGTCTAGTGACACCGTTTTGAATTGTTTATTTTACCACATCACTCTGAAACCGCCTGTTGTCATGTTAGCTCATATCCAGTTCGTCAGATTGAGGAATTTAATGATGCCGCTTAGTTCGATATTCGATATCTCCGAGATATCATCCAGGAACCTTGCGCGCATTGCCATTAGTCGTCGGTTCATCAGTGCGGGGCATTCGCAAAGGAAATGTTCAACCGTCTCTTCTTCGTCTGCGTCGTCGCAGCTGCGGCAGTGGTCGTTATACTGTAGATTCAGGCGTCGTGCATGGTTGCCGATCAGCCAGTGTCCTGTGAGTACGGATATCAGTCTAGATATATCCTTCCTGCTGTATGCGATGAGAGATCTAGATCGTCTCTGGTTGAATTCAGGCCATGTTTTCCTTGAGATTCGACATGAATCTAGAACTCTCCATCTGGAGTTGGCCTGTGATATATAGTGTTGAAAAACTTTCCTTTTTATGGACCCTATTGGTACGGATACATGTACTGTGTCGAGTCGTAGGTTGGTAGATCCGGTCCTTGCTAGTTCGTCAGCCCGTTCGTTCCCGTAGAAATTCCTGTGGCCAGGTATCCACACTAAGGTTACCTCTGACAAGAGACTAAGTCTTGCCAGTACCTCCTTGCATTCCTTCACCAAAGCCGAGGAGGTCACCCAGGATTTTACAGAGAGTAAGGCTGCTTGGCTGTCAACGCAAATACAGATGCGTCCAGAAATGTGTAGATCAATTAATCGCACACAGGCTTCTTTTATGGCAAATACTTCTGCCTGGAAGACACTGGAGCCATTCGGGAGACGGTAGTAGTGTTGCAGGTTGGCTTCCCTAGAGAATATCCCCGAGCCAACTCCGCAATCCATTTTGGAGCCATCAGTGTATACTTTCACGTCATAATCAGAGAGAATGTGCCCTCGGTTCCATTCCGTTCTGGATGGAAAAATTACTTCGAAGAGTCGACCGAAGCTAAGATGAGGGATCCTGTAGTCTGTGGTTATCTTAAGTTCATCTGGAATGGTCTGTAGGATGCGCATATGCCCATATTTGTCCTCCCTCCAATTACCAGTTGAGTGTAAACGAATAGCGCTCCGAGCCGCCATAGCTGTAATATGCAGGTCAATTGGGATCAGGTGTAGTATAGTATTCAGGGCCTCCGTAGGACAAGTGCGGATTGCTCCCGATATACCAATACATGCTGACCTTTGGGTTTTTTCCAGGAGTTTTGCAGTGGTTGACTTCTTAGTCGCCGTCCACCACACAAGTGCCCCATATGTTAGAATCGGTCTAATAACTGATGTGTACAGCCATAGTACCATCTTTGGATTAAGACCCCAGCGACGGCCAAACATTTTGCGACAGGTATAGTAAGCCACTGTGGGTTTCTGTATCCGGTGCTCTACATTGCGCCTCCATGATAGTTTTGAATCGAGGATCACACCTAGGAACTTCGCGTGATCCGATAAGAGTAGTTCCTTACCGCCTAGACATGGCGGGTTAAAAGCCGGGATTTTGTATCTTCTAGTGAACAGAACCAGTTCTGTTTTACTAGGGTTTACTCCTAGTCCATTGCTTATGGCCCATGAGTTGATTGAGCAGAGAGTGTGACTCGTGATGTCGCTAAGTAACTGCGGGAACATCCCCGATATCAGTATGATTACATCATCGGCATATGCAACTACTTTAATGCCATTGTTGTCAAGTGAATCAAGAATAGTGTTAATTACGAGGAGCCATAGTAGAGGGGAGATAACCCCCCCCTGAGGGGTCCCTCTGTTAGCACTCTTTGACCTTTCAGAATTACCAAGTTTCGCGGTAACAATTCTGTTTTTAAGCATGGTGATTATCCAATTCCGTATGAAATTTTCCACACCTATTTTTTGCATGGCATTGTCTATTGCTAGCGTGGTGACGTTATTGAAAGCCCCTTCAATATCCAAGAAAGTGGCAAGAGTGTATTGTTTAGCCTCCAGAGATCTTTCAATAGTCCTGACTGCTTCGTGTAGGGCTGTTTCAGTTGAAAGACCTTTAACGTAGGCATGTTGACTAACAGATAGAGTGGTCGAGTCCACCAGAAGGGATCGAATATGGGCGTCAACGAGTCTTTCCAAAACCTTCAATAAGAACGAGGATAGACTGATTGGCCTGAAGTCCTTTGCCGTCTCATGAATACGCTTCCCAGCCTTGGGGATGAAAACGACTTTAACTTTCCTCCATCGTGAAGGGATGTAGTTGAGTATGAGACACATTTTATAAATGTGAACCAACCATGGTATGATTTTCGTCTCCGCACTTTGAAGCATCATTGGTATGATACCGTCCGGTCCTGGAGATTTGTAGGGGGAAAAGCTTCTAATGGCCCATGACAGCTTATCCTCATCAATGACCTTGCTAACTTCATAGCTGTTAGCAGTTTCTAACAGTGGTTGAGTTTCTGTGTTCTCGAAGTCCGTACATCCCGGAAAGTGAGTTTTCAGGAGTATTTCGAGAGTTTCATCTGAGCTTTCTGACCATGTCTCATCCTCCCGTCTTACATAGGTGGGATTAGAGTGTCCTTTGGCCATTATTTTACTTAAACGTGCGGTTTCAGTAGTGCATTCTATTGAGCCGCAGAAGTTTTTCCATGATTGCCTTTTAGCGTCTCTAATGGCTTTTTTGTATTCTGCAAGTTTTTCCTTATACGGCTGCCAGGACTTGCTTCTGTAGCTTGAGTTGTAAATCCTACGCGATTCTTTACGTAGTGTAGATAGCTCCGCAGACCACCAAGGTGGGTAAGTTTTCTTAGAGCGAGTTATTGGACACGACACTTTAAAAGCTGTATCTAGGGATTTTTCCAGAGAGGACACAAGAGTCTCCACTGAGGCCGTTGACGTTTGTGTACAGTCTGGATCCCGCAGTTTACTTCCCAGAACTGTGTTGAATCTCTTCCAATTAGTCCTTTTGGGGTTGCGGTAGCAATTGCGAGTAGGACAATCACTTTTTATATTGAAGCGTATCCAATTATGATCAGAGAAAGATCTCTTACTGGACACATGCCAATTATCTAAAGTCAGAGAAGTTTTATCAGAGATAAGAGTCAAGTCGATGACATCTTCCCACCCCCTAAAATTATCCGAACTCGGAAAAACAAAGGTTGGTTTGGAACCCCTGTTACATATTGTTAGATTGTTAGTATTGATAAAATCGAGAACAGACTCACCTCGGTCATTTACCTCTGAGCTGCCCCATATTGTATGCCTGGAATTTGCATCGCACCCAAGAATAATAGTATTACCCGGGTGAACAGATTCAAGCACTGACCACACCTTCCTAGGTGGGGCCTCTTCGTCGTGTGCCATGTAGCAGGAGGCGAGAAAGAAGGAGTTGCCGCCTTGCAACTCTATCCTAGCTACCGTGAGGTCCGGTGTAATGTATTGAGGGCAGAGGAAAATCTGTAGACTATTTTTAGCAACTATACATGATCTGGGCTTACCTCCGTTCTTTAAATAAATAGTCTTGTATTGGCTATCCTGGAACCCTTTAACTTCTTCGCCCGCAACAAAGGGTTCCTGGATGATGCACAGGTCCAGATCCTGCTCAGCTAGCAGGATCCGCAGATTATCTGTGGCTACCCGTGAGTGCCTCAGATTGATCTGCACAACCTTGAGCATCATTGGGTGTCTGGAGTAGAAGGAGAGGGACCCTCCAACTGCATCTGGTCAAGCAGTTGCTTAGCAGTGTCGATCTCCTCATCGTCACACTCAGGTCCCTTTGGTCGGAAGACTTTCACCTTGGCCTCTCTCACACCAAAGAAGAGCTTACTGTCCGCTTTTTGTAGAGCGGACGCACCTTCCTCGGTTATGGCCATAAGGAGAGTCATCGAATTATTTAGTGGTTGTTCGATCTTGATGACCGTCCATTCGGCCATCGGTATGGTAGGGTTCTGCTCCTTGAGCAGCTCCAGAATTCGTCCACTATCCACCTCCATCCTGGGCAACCAAATTCTGGCACGGGGTCTCAGTGGAATATCCTTGGCAGGGATCAGCACCAGGCTTAGCCCTTTAAATGCATCACGAAGCTTCGTGATACACCCGCCAAGGAATTCTTTTGATGGTCCGTCCATACATTTGATCACCCTGTAACCCCGGTGTATCTCACTGGAGTCGAAGCGTGGAACTGGAGAGCCCTTATTGGAGAGTACGTGTTCCATCACTAACTCAGCCAATTTGGACTCTACAGATCCCCACTCCGTGGAGACAGGCGATAAAGAACCTGATCTGTCATTTGCAAGGGCCACACACAGATCGTCCTTAATGACCTCGTTGAATGGCCGCTTAGCAGAAGAAGAAGGCAGTGTGTTGTCTTTTTTCCTTTTAGCAGGCTTTTCATCCTCCACCTGGGAGCGATTGCGCTTGCCAGACAACTCACGGCTTTGTAGATTAGATTGGGAGGATTTGTTATTCTCATATTCCTCCACTATTGCCTGATATCTCAAACGATCCGTCACATCGCGTTCGTGAACAGTACCTTCTGCCTCATTCTTGTCAATCTTGGCAAGAATGAACTTGGCCTTCTGGTACTGCGCCTTACGAACTTCCGCTGGCGACTTACGTTTGTTATTTTTCGCCCGTGTGTCAGCTACAACACTCGGGGCTTTTGTTGGTATTGGGGGTTTTGTCTGTTGAGGCATTGGGGTACTTCGACCCACAATGCTAGCGAGGCTGGCTCCCGAGTCCTGGCTGGACGCAAGCAGCTCTTCCTCTGATGAGCTTCCCGGTAGCTCAAGGTTTGTTTTTGTTTTGTTTGTTTAATTTGTCCATATGTTGATCCCACGAGTGAGCCGCAAGGGGTTGGACCGTCGTACGCAGAGGCGGCTTGCGCAGACTAGGCAAAAATTTTACAACCGACCCGTGCCCTGGCGCCGGAGGGGAGATGCTCACGGCCAGCTTCTTTATACACTAGCTGACCATGCAGATCCTCGGCACAACTCCTTCGCCACCTTGATCTTAAAAGTGTTTGTTTAACGCTAATTATTTAAACACTAGTCAGTCCCTATTGAGTAAGGGGCGGACTTTGTGAGTTAGCGTATGTTCTTTGTCGTGAATCGGAGAAGAGTCTTATGATGACGGACACTACTATACTGACTCGCGACAGCGGTGTCAGTATGTCATGTCACCTACAGTTCACAAAATTCTGATGCATGGCGCTCAAGTAATATCAAGTCACATTGTACCTGTCGCTCAGCTATCAGAGGAGGCCGCTGAAGCCCGGAACAAACATTTCCGTAAATATCGTCTAGAAAAAAATATCGCAAGAACATTTTCAAGAGTGAACTGCAACTGAGATATTTTAAATAGGTTGTGTAGCATACCACGGTCTAATTTTAAACATATTTAAAATGTCAACGAAATTCGCATTTCTGGGAATGAATAGGAAGGCGGAAGCACGCATGATTTCCGGTTGACTGGCTCGTCGGTGGGGTGGAATCTTGCCATCTTCCAATCCTGTTTAGCTACCATACACATTTTAAAAGAATATAGCGTGCTTGATCGGTGTTAATATTACAGATAGGTGAAGGAAAATAGAAATTTAGAGATAAAAAGAAACCCAAATCCGATGAGATACACGTCTATGGTGGTGGTGGTATTTGCACAGACGGTAGGCACGCCCAACCTGTCTATCCAGTATCCTACAGAAAAATCCATGGTAGACCCACATTTAAGCCCCCAAAACTTCTTCCGGGTTTCGGATTCAAACTATGCAGATATTTTTAGCCCATGATAAGATTAAATTATTAATTAAACAGTTTAAATTTCGCATTGCTTTCATTTATACTTTTATCTATTAAAAAAATAAATAAAGTTTTCTTGTACTAATCTCAATTGCAAATTTGTTGACAATGGAAACGGAGTTTTATCAGTTACCCGGCAAATTAAGCTCCCCATTTAAAAAGCGTTGCCAAAATTTTGTGTAAAACATTACACCACCATCTGAAATTCGGTCATTTGCCCACCATGATAAATTCATAGTTGCTATTAACCACGGCCATTAAAACAATGCTGAAAATTTTTTTGTAGTTATAGTACATCGATCCTGTATTAGCTGGTTTACGTATGGCGACATGTTTTCCATCAATAGACCCCAAGCAGTGGAAGAAATTCCACTTTTTCCCAAAATTCAAAGCAATATCTCTCCAATCGCCCTGAGATGTCGGCATCTGAAAAAAATTTTTTAGTATTATAGAAAGTATATAAATTAATTTACTTTTGTTATCTAAATATTTGTATAATTTTCATTTCAGTTCCATGACACCGGCTCTTTTTATCAAAGCAATGAGCACAGCATGAGTGAACCGCCAAGTAAAATTAAAAAAAAAACAAATAAACGAAAAGATGTGCTGGATGTGGCAATGTCCTATTTGCAAAAAGAAAGTGATAGCTTTGAACATTTGGGTCTAGCTTGGGCTGCCAAACTGCGAAAAATGCAACCAACACAAAGCAAATTTGCGGAGAGGCTTATTACCGAGGTAATTTTCCAAGGGGGTTTGGAAATGCTTACATTGGACACCACAATTCAAAGAAAAAGACCACTGTCTACTTTAGCAAGTACTTCCATTTCACGAAGCTCCACACCACAAATAGGAACATTTTTCAGATAGGCATTTTTGTACCATCAGGCAGCAGCCAAGACATTCCCAAAGCAACATATACAGCACACCATCCACGCCAGAAGATGCGTCGTCCCCGTTACCAACTGAAACGATATTTTTGTCATCTTTGCAAAAGCCAGTTGCACATTTTGTACAGGAAGAAGAAATTGAAAACAATGAGTACGAGTATAATAATATAAGAGAATTTGTTTATACTTTTAAAGAATAAAAAATTGTTGAAAACTTGCCTTGTAGTCCATGGGCTCAGAGTCGCGAATTTTTTGTAAAATATTGACATGTGAATATTGTTTTCTGGAGGAAACCCATTGCTTTACCGATTTGGTTATATTTTTAAATTTATTCTTTTTTTGCGAAACTGCAATGACTAATAATGCGCACCCAATTTTCGTATTGTCCATGTCTATTAATCGAATTTCACAGCTTGACTGACGGTTTGAGCTTCAAACTTGAATGATAATGTGACCACTGCGAACAATCATTCAAAACTGAATCATTTTTGACTGTCGCACATGATCGCTAGTGTTTACCGCACTTTACTCAGTGAGTAGTACAGCAGTGCTTTCCAAACTTTAAAAGGTTTTATTTGGATAGGCATGTATGCTCATCAACATTACACACGCTTTAACATACAAAACAATTGAGTATGTAATTGGACTCTTTTTTCTCTCTTACAAGTGTTTTTCTTTTCTCTCTATGTTTTCGTGTTTTTATTTAGGGTTCGAGGGAACGTATTTAAATATCCACACATTTAAAAACATGTGGGGGAGAATAAAAAGAAAGAAAAAAACCCAACGAATGAGGTCGCACCTTTTTTTTTACTCAGAGAGCTAACTACTTGCCGTTGCTCTCCGAGGGCTTAAATCTCTCAATCAGTGTGCAAGAGATAAAAAAAATAAGATACAAAAGAAAAGAAAAAAAATAATATCACTTACATTCTTTGCTCGGATCCCAGCGATCTGTAAATAAGACAGGTAAGATAGGCCCGAATATTCTATGGGGCTGAAGCCAAACTTTTGCTCTCCACATCAAAAATATTCCGTTCTTGTTCTTTTTTCTGTCTTCTTTTGTTTAGTAGTTTTTCTTTCATTTTTTTTTAGTTGTTGTTTCAACTCACTTTTGGTCGTTACCTTTTTTTTTTCTTTTTTTTAACTTTTCAAATATATACCACAAATATATTGTTGGCAAAGGGATTTTGTATTCTTTTCGTTATTGTATTAACATAGAATTAATTTTTTTTTTTTAAAAAAAATTTCCTTTTTGTTTTAGCAAATCAGTGTTTACTTTATCTTTTCTTTCCAATACAAAATTTTCTCACTTTAATATAAATTTTTTCGTTTGTTCACGCTTTTTTTTACTACTACACTATGTGTTTGCTTGTTTGACAAGCTATTGCTTTTTTCTTTTCTTCACTTCTCACAGCCACTACAACTTTATTTGATTACACTAAGTTTCATTTTCTTCCAAATTTGGCACTGAGTTTGTCTTTTTTTCCCGTTGTGGCAACCGCATTCGGCGGCAATGGAAATAATGGTCCGAGGCTAAGATCTCAGACTAATACAGACTCTCTGTCTGTTCTTCTATGAAGCCAATGCAAATGAATAGAGATGGCTTAGTGACCACTGGGAGCAAAGGCTGTGGAAAATAATATTAGGCATATAGGGAAGAATATAAAAAGAACTTTTCGTTCCTCACCATTCGGATGTGCCATCCAGATTCGGGAGAAGTAAAAAAAAAAATGCTGAGCGAACAATCCCGTATGGCTTTTCCGCAATCTTCTAAATCAAGCCTAAAATATAGTTGTCAATACAGCACACACAAAAAAAGAAAATATCATATCGACTTACTCGATTTGAGCTGATATCCTTGAAAGAAAAAAAAACTCTTGTGTCCTTTAGGATTCGAAACTCCACGTCGTATCAGGACTCAAATTAATAATTATATTGCGCAACTTGTTGCGCAACGAAACTTAAAAAAAACTCAATTAAAAATCACGGGTAAAACTGTTACACCGATGTGCTTCGTAGTGATGCTAGTACGCCAAATACTGTGATGGCGGCTGCTTACGTTCCCTTTAAACCCTCGGTTTCTTCCAGAAACATCCAACCGTTTCAGAGGAATTGCGGCAAACCACTCACACATATGACCATTCCAGCATCAATATGTCTGCCACTAAAAAAAATGTTCACCTCACTTTTATAAACAGGAGGAAAGAAACATAAAAAAACTTCATATCCGAACCAAAACAATAAAATATTTATCTATGGTACGAAGCCACTTTCAAATTTTGAATTTGGAATTATATCCTTTGGAATTATATCCTTTCTCGAAGCTAGTTTGCCGAAAGTTTCTACAAAAGACTTCCTGACCCACTTCGTATGATACTTCGCGAGACCTGGTATTGTAGGCTCTTTCATTGCGCTCAAATTGCCTGCGCATTACTTCGGTAGCCTCAAGCATGCCGATATTTTTCAAAATTTGATACGTTGAGCCATTGGCTACCATATGCTGACCGAACGCCATAAAATACGGAGACGTGCCCACCGAAGAATGCACAGCCGACCTCAGAGCACATGAAATTCGGCTGAGTTGCTCATCCCAATCTTTCTGGTCAGGTTTAACGTATGCTCATATAGCTGAAATGACTGACCTGGTAATTCGCTCAGAAGCATTTGCCTGAGGAGAGTGAACAGCAGATCCAGCGGTATCTACCAGAAAGCATCTTTCACGTCAAGACTACTGATGTACTCAGCCTTTGACAGACGGCTCAAAATGCCGTCAATATGAGGAAGCGGATAGGCATCACCTACAGTCACTGAATACAATTTTCAGCTATCCAGGCACAACCTGTTTTTACCTGGTTTCCGGTGAAGGACAACTGGAGATGACCAAGCACTGCCCGACTCCTCAATTACACCCATAGCAATCATGCGATCAAGCTCATCATAAATAAGCCTTTCAATTGCTGGTGAAACGGGAAAGTGCCTTTGCTTGATAGGCTGACCGCAGGAGTGCCACAGGGCTTTGTCCTCTCTCCTTCTCTATTCCTTATTTTCATTGACGACCTGTTGGGACAGACTGTGAACCCAATCGTACTCATTTGATCATCGGCCAGGTCCTCTGGAAGTCAAGGACAAAAGGCGAACGATGAACGACTAACTTAACCGCGATTTTGCGACGATTTGTGAGTGGGGCCAAATGAACAGAGTAGATTTTAATGCGCAAAAGACCAAGTGCTGTTTGTTGTCACACAAACCTTTCACTGATCCAGCACCATCGTCAATATCAATGGCTGGTGTGGATATCGACGTATTAGATACTCTTGATGTTCTGGGCATGAAGATACAGGGTGATGCTCGCTGGGCTAGCCATATATTCGAAGTGTCGAAAGAACCATTCAAGTGTTTAGCCTTTTTAAAGCGGTGCAAGAAATACTTCACCCCATCTGACCTCGTAAATATTTACACCACATGCATCCGGCCTAAAATGAAATACAACTCCCATATATGGGCAGGGGCTCCGATGACATCATTGCAGCTTTTGGACCGTGTACAGAGGATAGCGGTGATGATGATCGGGGATGGTAGGGTATCCAACTCTATTGTCTCCCTACAGCATCGCCGGAATGTGGGTTGTATATCGCTGTTCTATAGATATTTCAACGGTGTCTGTTCATCAGATATCCGTGGTCTGGTCCCTGAAGTTAGAACATTTAGCCGGAATACTCGGCTATCCAGGGAGTCTCATCCGTTTATTGTTAAATGGCCGGTTGACTGGACGACGCACTATAGAGAAAATTCGTTCTTCAGCCGGACTGTTCGTTTGTGGAACAATCTGCCTGCAAGTGTTTTTCCTGCCTGCTATGACATTATCAAATTCAAGACCAACGTCAACAAACACTACTCCCTCTTTCCCCCTCTCCAATAATCTTCCTTCCTATCGCTAACACAGTGCATTGCATTTAAAGGGGGCATCCCCTGAGTGTTAGTCAAAAAAAAAAATTAAATGTCTTTATCTCATATCATGAAGAAAGAATTCACGACGGCGACATATTTCGCGCAGTTGTCCTACTGTATTGATATTAGATAAACACGTCCTCTATAATATGTTTATATTCCATTATAAATCAGAAAGGGTGAAATATGTCCCTACTATTCAAATTTTAAGGTCAGAATTAGAAATGTCATTCCAATACAAACCGAATTCACTCAAAAATAAATAGTAACGACAATGTCGCTAAAGAAAAAGGTGACACTAAATACGTCTTAATATCCGGCTATATCTGTTAGCACCACTGCGTTTTTTCAGATAATATATTCCACTGATATGAGATAGTACCAAAAAAAAATAAACGGAAATGAATAAAAGCAAATTGAGAAAAAATAGACGGAAATAACTATAAATAAAAGAAAGTTGTGAGTGAAGAAAGGAAAATAAATGGGACCGAGAGAAAATTATACGATACTAAAGAAAATAATATCAAGATTTTGAAAATCATGCAGTTCACTCGGGCCCCATGTTGAACGCCAACAATTTTATAATTGTAGCATACCACAGTCTAATTTTAAAAATTTCTGGGAACATTTCGCATTTCTGGGAATGGATAGGAAGGCTGAAGCACGCATGATTTCCGGCAGACTGGCTCGTGGGTGGGGTGGAATCTTGCCATCCTCCAATCCTGTTTAGCTACCATAAAAATCTTAAAAGAATATAGCGTGCTTGATCGGTGTTAATATTAGAGATAGGTGAAGGAAAATAAAACTTATTCCGTTTTATTGTTTGGATAGGCATGTATGCTCATCAATATTACACACGCTTTAACATACAAACCAATTGGGTATGTAATTGGACTCTTTTTTTATACACTCCATCATAGGATGGAGTATATACTAAGTTTGTCATTCCGTTTGCAACACCTCGAAAGAGTGATCTGCGACCCTATAAAGTATATATATTATCGGTCAGTGTAACATTCTAAGACATTCTAGCGATGTCCGTCTGTTGTCTGTTGAAATCACGATAGAGTGCGAACGACCAACGCTAAGAAATTTTGTAGGAAGATGCTTTTTGCCCATAAGCAGGTTAAGTTCGAGAATGGGCAATATCGGACCAAAGGGGGAAAAGTTCCCCTTTACGGGACTAAATATATCCCGGCCATAATCAAATTTTTCAAATATTTTTTTTCACTACATCTGATTTTTATACACTCCATCATAGGTTTTTCTCCGCCTCATGTCCTTAGACATACACCTAAGCCAGTATTCGGCTTGTTGTGCGCTCTAAACTGTACATGGAAAGGCCTTACGAAGTTATTTTAAGAACTCTGTACTGTTGACATAATCTTTAATTGTTCTCCAGTCTGCGCCCCTAAGATGGGTCAAGTCTGTTAAAGTGTCATTTCCCAAGAAACGGGATCTATTGTTTGCGAACGCTGGGCAGTGACAGAGGAAATGCTCCAAAGTTTCGTCATCCTCCCCGCATGCCCTACATACGCTATTGTCTACAACTCCTATTTTGTGTAGATGCGATTGTAAGCCTATGTGCCCTGTTAGAATGCCCATGATCTTACTAGTTTCTGTTTTGCTCAGTTTCAGCAATGTTTTGGTTTTATCCTCGTTTGGTTCACCCCACAAGATTCTTGTCGTTTTCGCAATAGTTTCACCATTCCATAGTGTGATATGGGCGTCTGCCGCCCATCTTTTTAGCTCAGAACGCGTAGCTCCGAATGGTTTCGCGTTCTCTAAATTTATTGTTTGCAACTCCCTGGCTCGTTGAGCCAAGGTATTGGCTTTCTCGTTTCCTCTTACCCCGTGATGACCAGGCACCCACATGAGGCGTATTGTGCCATGTCTGGAATAAGAGTTAATAGCCATTTTACAGTCTAAAACTGTCCTTGATTTAACCGTTTTAGTCGTTATTGCCTTGATAGCCAATTGGCTATCTGTAAAGATAGTTACGTTTGTTGGTCTTGTGTTAGCGCTAAACCAGATCACACACTCTGTAATTGCTCGGATTTCCGCCTGTAGGACCGTGTTATGGTCTGGTAGGCGGAATAAAAGTTCGGTTTCCGGTTCTTCGATGTAAAGTCCCAGCCCCGTCCTTTCCCCTAGTTTCGAACCATCTGTATAACCGCAGTTTCCAGTTGGTGTCTGCGCTAGGGTTCCATCAATCCAAGATTGTCTGTCTGGTATTAGGGTCTCACACTCAACAACTATTGACGTTTCGGGTATTCTATCGGGTACTGATGTTATGTCAGTTAAATTCCCTTTCACTACCTCAACTATTTTTTAATGATATGACCTGTGATCAGTTTCGATCCATTCGCCCATTGCTTTGACTCTCATTGCTGTGAGGGCGGCTTCATATTTAATCTGTATTTCTATTGGTGGGACATTTAAGATAGTCTCTAAAGCCCTATTAGATGTGGTCCGCTTAAGCCGAGGCAGCACATACGTTGGACCTTTTGTAATATTTTTATGTTGCACTTCTTTTCCATCGATGTCCACCATACTACTGATGCATAAGTTAGAACAGGTCTAATTACGCTTTTGTAGAGCCAGTGTGCCATCGTTGGATTGAGGCCCCATTTTGAGCCTATGGCTCTTCTACATAAAGACCAGCAGTATATACTAAGTTTGTCATTCCGTTTGCAACACCTCGAAAGAGTGATCTGCGACCCTATAAAGTATATATATTATCGGTCAGTGTAACATTCTAAGACATTCTAGCGATGTCCGTCCGTCCGTCTGTTGTCTGTTGAAATCACGATAGAGTGCGAACGACCAACGCTAAGAAGCTGAAATTTTGTAGAAAGATGTTTTTTGCCCATAAGCAGGTTAAGTTCGAGAATGGCCAATATCGGACCAAAGGGGAAAAAGTTCCCCTTTACGGGACTAAATATATCCCGGCCATAATCAAATTTTTCAAATATTTTTTTTCACTACATCTGATTTTTTTTGGTAAAATTGTTCTAAGTTTATATAATTTATAGATGGGGAAAAAAATCCCAACAATGGGCGTGCTCATGGGTTCCGTGGACCCTTGGGGCCCAAAAAAGGGCCCATAATAAACATGCGCATATGGGTATCGAAGTGCAACGAAATTTACTCACGAACCCAAATATGCCTTTATTTTCATGATATGCCTAAATTTTTTGATCCGGTTTCTGGGACTATCGGGTCACCAGCAGCCCAAAAACCGTCCCTTGACAAACATGGACATATGGGTATCGAAATGCAACGAAATTTTCTCACGAATCCGAATATGCGCCCATTTTCATGATTTGGATAAAATTTGGGATCGGGTTCCTGGGACCATCGGGTCACCTGCGGCCCAAAAAGCGGCCCCTGACAAACATGGACATATGGGTATCGAAATGCAACGAATCCATGATGGAGGGTATATAAGATTCGGCCCGGCCGAACTTACTATTTGTCCACTTGTTTTCTCTTACAAGTGTCCAAACATGGACATATGGGTATCGAAATGCAACGAAATTGTAGGAAGGGACCATAGGGTCACCAGAGGCCCAAAAACCGGCCCCTGACAAACATATGGGTATCGAAATGTAATGAAATTTACTCAGGAACTCAGAACTACATTCATTTTAATGATTTTGGTAAAAGCGGGTCTCGACCGACGGGAATCGTATGCTCTCGTATGCCCATAAGCAGGTTAAGTTCGAGAATGGGCAAAGTTCCCCTTTACGGGACTAAATATATCCCGGCCATAATCAAATTTTTCAAATATTTTTTTTTCACTACATCTGATTTTTTTTGGTAAAATTGTTCTAAGTTTATATAATTTATAGATGGGGAAAAAAATCCCAAAAATGGGCGTGCTCATGGGTTCCGTGGACCCTTGGGGCCCATGATAAACATGCGCATATGGGTATCGAAGTGCAACGAAATTTACTCACGAACCCAAATATGCCTTTATTTTCATGATTTGCCTAAATTTTTTGATCCGGTTTCTGGGACTATCGGGTCACCAGCGGCCCAAAAACCGTCCCTTGACAAACATGGACATATGGGTATCGAAATGCAACGAAATTTTCTCGCAAACCCAAATATGCATTAATTTTCATGATTTGGATAAAATTTGTGATCGGGTTCCTGGGACTAATGGGTCACGAGCGGCCCAAAAACCGGCCCCTGACAAACATGGACATATGGGTATCGAAATGCAACGAATCCATGATGGAGGGTATATAAGATTCGGCCCGGCCGAACTTACTATTTGTCCACTTGTTTTCTCTTACAAGTGTTTTTCTTTTTTTTTCTCTCTATGTTTTCTTGTTGTTATTTAGGATTCGAGGGAACGTATTTAAATTTCCACACATTTAAAAAAAGGCGGGGGAGAATAAAAAGAAAAAAACACAACGAATGAGGTTAAACTTTTTTTTTTGTACTCAGAGAGCAAACTAATTGCCGTTGCTCTCCGAGAGCTTAAATCTCTCAATCAGTGTGCAAGAGATAAAAAAAAAGATAATAACAAAACTATTCCATTCGTGTTCTTTTTTCTTCTTCTTTTGTTTAGTATTTTTTTTTTAGTTGTTGTTTCAACTCACTTTTGGTCTTTACTTTTTTTTTTTATTCTTTTTTTTAACTTTTCAAATATCTACCACAAAAGTATTGTTGGCAAAGGGATTTTGTATTCTTTTCGTTATTATATTAACTTTGAATTAATTTTTATTTTTAAAACAAAAAAATTTACTTTTTCTTTTAGCAAATCAATGATTACTTTCTCTTTTCTTTCCAATGCACAATTTTCTCACTTTAATATAAATATTTTCTTTTGTTCACGCTTTTTTTTACGACTTAAATAATTTCTTCTACACTATGTGTTTGCTTGTTTGATAAGCTATTGCTTTTTTTTATAATGGAGTTTGACCTTTGGAAGAGTCCATGGATTGTACAGATTTCTGTTTTTCTTCACTTCTCACAGCCACTATAACTTTATTAAATCCCCAAGGATTTTCGGATTGTATTCTGTGGGAATACGCCTGCCTTCGACAACGATGTCTAGTTCCGAATGAAAATAGTGATGGTGTCGAAATAGTTGGACATTTTAGCACTTACGTCGCCCACATTAACGCCGAAACGTATGGTGGAATATTTGGGAGTTTGGCAAGGAATATGTTAAATAAAATGTGTGACAGGACTATGCCCTGTGGAACGACCATTGCAATCTTGCGGAATTTGGATTTTTGGCCTCAACATTCTACGAAGGCTTTCCTGCCATTGAACGATGGAGTTTTGAAAGGTGGAGTTTGTGACGTCGGAAATCAGTATTGAATGTTCGACCGTGTTGAACGCTTCGGACAGACCAAGAGCTGTCACAATAGTTCGCTCGGTAGGTCGTCGCTGATTAAGGCCGTTTGTAATCATTAATGATATCTCTTGCAAAGCCGTTGTTGTGCTATGCGCATGTTGATGATTGGCAAGCAGGAAATGCTCTTTCAGCGTTGGAAACTCCAAAACCATTGCTACAGGTAAAAGTATGGAGATCCGGCGTTAGTGATCCCCAGTAGTAGTGGATTTGTCTGGTTTTAGAATGGAAATTATACGGGCTACTTTGGAAATGTCTGGAATCGCCAGTTGTCCAACCGGGATCTTGGTCAGATAGCCCAAACCCATTGTCCCAATCTTTTTAACATCAGCATTGAGATACCATAAGGACTAAGGGCTTTGATGGTTTAGCTTTGGAGATTATTCGCTCATGAAGGAGACCTGTTGCAGATTCCCTTTGAGATTGATGCATCTCCGAACTGTGACTCGCTTGTTCCTGTTCTGCCGGTAGAATTGTGTTGCACAGTTTTTGGCATCAGAATACAGTATGTCATTGAAGGCGATAGCTGGGAGATTTTTATTGGAACCAGATGGACCAAAGTTGTTTGGAATTGATTTAGCATTAGTCAAGGTTTTCTAAACATTTCGTGTGTCTTTGTTCTCTGACTAGAGCCTCAATTTCTGCACTCAACTGCTAAATCCTATCGTTATCTGGGTCGTTGGTCGCGTTGTTGTGCCAATCTGGAAGCCCTGGAGGGTAAATTTGGTCTAAGAAGAGAAATTGCGCCCGCTGGAATGAAACGCCTTGTCGCCTTGAGAACCATTTCTCGAAATATGTTTTCATCGTTTCTTGGCTTTGTTGTAGTTCACGAACGTGCACTTATCGGGCTCAATGAAGTCGCTAGGTTTCTCTACCGTGACCAGGATTGGAATGTGGTCTGAATTTAAAGCGACCTGGAAGACGATGGATATGTTTAGAGAGCTCGAACATCTGGCAGAGATTCTGGTAGAGATTTCCTCGTTGGTGGTGGCGTAGTCGGATTCGTCTATCTAATTCGCAATAAGAATACAACGTGGATCGTTCGGGAGTTGGGCTGCCAAATCTCGTGATGAGCGTTGAATTCGCCAAGTATAATTTTGTTATCCCCTTGCAGTAGATGGATAATGCTAGGGTGATAACTTGCCCCAATGCTCTTGACGGATGGGATATTTACATTAACAATTTCAATTTTAGTATCTCCGTAATTTACTGAAATTCGCATGGCCTCAAGGAATTGGTCAGGCGGGGAGGGGACAGGAGGGTACGTCAACCTGTATCTGACGTCTCGCTGGATTATAAAAGCGATATCACCGCAATGGTCCCTTTCCCTATCCCGCCTAAGGATGTTATAGTTCCCAGAGTACGAGAACGAACAATTGCTGGTCAGTTTAGTCTCCTGCAATGCAGCTATGAGGATGTTGTTGTCATACATGAACTATGTGATTTCGATTGGATACTAATAGGAGTACTACTGGATGATGAACTAGTAGTAATGATAGTCGTAGTACTGAAGGAATGGTTGGTTGAAGTGCCAACTGGACTACTAGTGGATACTAGTAGAAGTCCTACCGGGTGGAAAACTAGTCGGAGTGTTAGTCGTAGTACTGGAGGAATTGCTAGTAAGAGTACTATTCGCTGCTGCTGCTGTTATAACAGATGTCGGCGTTAGCAACATTTTCATCGTGTGGGTATGTGTCAGTGTTACCAACATTTGTCGTTGTCGGTTCGTATTAGACAGTGTTGTCGATCTTTATTTAGTTTCCTCTCTCCCCCTCACCAATTTGATTGAAGGTTTACCCAGTAATACTAAAGAGTTGCATTGATGTACAATGTATTATCGAATATTGTACTTTAACAATTATAACTTTGTTTTATGAAATTATAGAATGCTTTTGTAAAACAGTTTGTGAATGAAAAATATTGAAAATATTAAGAAGCTAAAAACTGCAACGGACTACTGGGAAGCCTTGAGGAAGCATCATGAAAAATCCAACCTGACGAATAAAGTAAGTCTTCTTCGTCAACTCTCTACAAAGAGAATGTATGCTGGTCAATCTATGGAGGAAAACATCACTTATATTTTTAATATTGTGGGCCGTTTGAATGACCTGGGTGAGGAAATAGAAGAACACAAAGGCGTTGCTTTTTTGCTAGGAACCCTACAAGAAGGCAGATTTAATAATGGACCTAATCAGACAAAATAGGTGAAGGCAAAGAATTTGACAATGATAGTTGCTTACAGTCGTTAGTGTCATATTTATTTTATCAAATCTAAAGACATGGCATTTGTTAAAATAAAGGAATTTGTTGAATTGACGGAAAATCAATTCGGAAAACGATTGAAATCAATTAGAACTGATCGTGGCGGAGAATTTTGTAACAAGAAGATGGACAGCTACCTCCAATTGAAAGGCATACATAGTCAAGTCACTGCACCATTCACTTTAGAACAGAACGGGGTGGCATAAAGGAAGAATCGAAGTTTGATGGAAATGGCCCGATGCATGCTGAAATTGACATCAAATTCTGGGCTGAAGCTGTGAACAACTTATTTGCAGAACAGTTTGTAATCTTCGGCTACAAGTGTTACTCCATACGAATTATGGTTTAACAAAACTCCAAACCTACATTACGTTCAGGTTTTCGGATCAACTGCATATGCACACATCGGCTGATCCCGTGAGCTATAAAGAAGCTGTGTCAAGATCAGATAGCGAAGAATGGTTAAAAGCTATGAAGGAGGAAATGAAATCGATGTATGAAAATCAAACCTGGGAGCTTGTAGAAGTGCCTAAGAATTGTAAGCTGGTTCGTTGTAAATAGGTCTTAAAAATCAAGAAAACCAATCGTAGGTACAAAGCAAGATTGGTGGCCATGGTATTGCACCACGTTAATGTAAAAACAGCATCAACGTGGTTCAATACCATGGCCACCAATCTTGCTTTGTTCATACGATTGGTTTTCTTGATTTTGAAGACCTATGTTTTTACATCAACGTGGTGCAATACCATGGCCACCAATGCTCATCAATTCCTATGGATCCCGAATACTTAATGAATGTTGAAGACAATAAATTATTAAGTGATAATAATTTGTATAGAAAGGCAATTGGGTCATTGTTGTATCTCTCAAATAATACACGTCCAAACTATCACACAGAAGAACCCGCGTTCGAATCCTGTTATCACACTGATAGATTTTCATTGCACTTTGAACTAAAAAAAAATCCATATATAACTGTAAATATGTTTGGATTTGAAAATGGAAATATTGTCGGTCCGTACTATTTCACAAAAGAAGAGAAAGAGAAACATATAAACTTAATGCTGCTGGAAGATGACAACAATTTTCACTACGTTTGGATCAAGAACATTTCACGGTGAGTTAATATTTGATAGGCTAATCAACTCCGTCGAATACACTTAACATATTTTTATTTTATTTCTTCTAATTACAGACTCTTAAAAATCCAAACATAAAACCGCAATACGTATATGCAACACATGTCTAAATCATTTCATAGTGTGAGAAATCTGATATCGCATAAGAAGGAATGTAAACAAATGACAACTCTGATGCCTAAGGAAGGCAATAATGTACTTAGTTTTGAAAAATTTAAAAACATATATTAGTTGCGCTAGTTGCATATGCTGATTTTGAATGTATTCTAGAATCAGCGGAGATTCACAACTCATATAATGTGACAACAGTACAAAAACACATATCGTATGCATATAGATTTTATATTAAGTATTAATTTGATGCAAGTTTAGACTTATTTAGAATATATAGTGGAGAAGATGCAGAAATAGATTTTTTCAGAAATCTATTTAAAATGTTTTATATCTATATGACAATTATACATTTTTAAATTTTTCAGATAGTGTACAATTCCGGAGAGTTTCCATCTGAGGGAAAATGTACAAACAAGGGGGGAAATTTCAAGTTATTCAGGAATTCAGTAACTTATTCTATCTTAAAGTAAATGTTGTTGAACACGGTTCAACAGATAGAGTTGCTGCCAATTGCATTCGTCAGGTGGGAATGCACCTGTATTTTACAATATCAAATTGCAAATTTCATAACAATGTGTTTTCATAATCTTTCAGCATACGATTCACATTTGTTTCTAAGAGAGCTGTATTCCATTAAGGGCGATAATTTTTTTTGACTAGCACTCAGTGGATATTCCCTATGAAGCAATGCACTGTGTTAGCGATAGGAAACGGGTATTGGAAGGAGGAAAGAGGGAGTAGTGTTTGTTGAGGTTTGATTTAAATTTAACAGTTAATGTCATAGCAGGCAGGAAAAACACTTGCTGGAAGATTATTCCAAATGCGAACAGTACGGCTGAAGAACGATGTTTCTCTATAGTGCGTCGTCCGGTCAACCGGTCGTTTGACAACGAACGGATGAGATTCCCTGGATATATATAGACTGATATCTGACAAACAGATAACGTTGAAATATCTATTGAATAGCGATACACATCCCACATTCCGGCGATGCTGAAGGGAGACAATAGAGTTGGATACCCTACTATCCCCAATCATCACCACAGCTCTCCTCTGTACACGGTCCAAAAGCTGCAAAACTGTCTTTGGAGCTCCTGCCCATATATTGGAGTTATATTCCATTTTAGGTCGGATGTAGGTGGTGTAAATATTTACGAGATCAGATGGAGTGAAGTATTTCTTGCACCGCTTTAAAAAGCCTAATCACTTGAATGCTTCTTTCGACACTTCGAATATATGGCTAGCCCAGCGAGCATCACCCTGTATCTTCATGCCCAGAACATCAAGAGTATCTGATACGTCGATGTGATGCTCGCTGGACTAGCCATATATTCGAAGTGTCGAAAGAAGTATTCAAGTGCTTAGGCTTTTTAAAGCGGTGCAAGAAATACTTCACTCCATCTGATCTCGTAAATATTTACACCACCTACATCCGGAGGAAATGAAATCGATGTATGAAAATCAAACCTGGGAGCTTGTAGAAGTGCCTAAGAATTGTAAGCTGGTTGGTTGTAAATAGGTCTTCAAAATCAAGAAAACCAATCGTAGGTACAAAGCAAGATTGGTGGCCATGGTATTGTACCACCTTAATGTAAAAACAGCATCAACGTGGTGCAATACTATGGCCACCAATCCTGCTTTGTACCTACGATTGGTTTTCTTGATTTTGAAGACCTATGTTTTTACATCAACGTGGTGCAATACCATGGCGTCCAATCTTGCTTTGTACCTACGATTCTTACCAATTCTTAGGCACTTCTACAAGCTCCCAGGTTTGATTTTCATACATCGATTTCATTTCTTCCTTCATAGCTTTTAACCATTCTTCGCTATCTGATCTTGACACAGCTTCTTTATAGCTCACGGGATCATCCGATGTGTGCATATGCAGTTCGAGAGATAGATACAAAAGTATATATAAAACAACCAGAAGTTTTTATAGAAAAGGGCAACGAAAATTTAGTATGAAAATTAAAACGTAGTATCTATGGACTAAAACAGTCGGCTCGCTGTTGGAATCTGCTAATAAATGAAATTTAGCTTAATTCTGGATTCAGAAGTGGAAAAGCCGAGCCTTGTCTCTATATAAAAGAACCAAATGAATACCTGCTCTACGTTCTAATCTATGTAGACGACATACTTATAGCAAGTAAAAATAATAACGCTATTGATGAAGTTATAAAAACTCTAAAGAAAAATTTTGAAATTACTGAGTTGGGTGATCTAAAATTACACAAGATGGCAAGTTATATTTATCTCCAAAAAATTATAGCGACAAACTGTTTTATGAATTTGGCCTTTCGGATGCTAAATGCTCATCAATTACTATGGATCCCGGATACTTAATGAATGTTGAAGACAATAAATTATTAAGTGATAATAATTTATATAGAAAGGCAATTGGGTCATTGTTTTATCTCTCAAATAATACACGTCCAGACTATCACACAGAAGAACCCGCTTTCGAAACCTGTTATCACACTGATAAATTTTCATTGCACTTTGAACTAAAAAAAAACCATATATAACTGTAAATGTGTTTGGATTTGAAAATGGAAATATTGTCGGTCCGTACTATTTCACAAAAGAAGAGAAAGAGAAACATATAAACTTAATGCTGCTGGAAGATGACAACAATTTTCACTACGTTTGGATCAAGAACATTTCACGGTGAGTTAATATTTGATAGGCTAATCAACTCCGTCGAATACACTTAACATATTTTTATTTTATTTTTTCTAATTACAGACTCTTAAAAATCCAAACATAAAACCGCAATACATATATGCAACACATGTCTAAATCATTTCATAATGTGAGAAATCTGATATCGCATAATTAGGAATGTAAACAAATGATAACTCTGATGCCTAAGGAGGGAATAATGTACTTAGTTTTGAAAAATTTAAAAACATATTAGTTCCGCTAGTTGCATATGCTGATTTTGAATGTATTCTAGAATCAGCGGAGATTCAAAACTCATATAATGTGACAACAGTACAAAAACACATATCGTATGCATATAGATTTTATATTAAGTATTAATTTAATGCAAGTTTAGACTTATTTAGAATATATAGTGGAGAAGATGCAGCAATAGATTTTTTCAGAAATCTATTTAAAATGTTTTATATCTTTATGACAATTATAAATTTTTACATTTTTCAGATAGAGTTGCTGCCCATTGTCATTCGTCAGGTGGGAATGCACCTGTAATTTACAATATCAAATTGCAAATTTCATAACAATGTGTTTTCATAATCTTTCAGCATGCGATTCACATTTGTTTCTAAGAGAGCTGTATTCCATTAAGGGCGATAATTTTTTTTAACTAGCACTCAGTGGATATTCCCTATGAAGCAATGCACTGTGTTAGCGATAGGAAACGGGTATTGGAAGGAGGAAAGAGGGAGTAGTGTTTGTTGAGGTTTGATTTGAATTTAACAGTTAATGTCATAGCAGGCAGGAAAAACACTTGCTGGAAGATTATTCCAAATGCGAACAGTACGGCTGAAGAACGAAGTTTCTCTATAGTGCGTCGTCCGGTCAACCGGTCGTTTGACAACGAACGGATGAGATTCCCTGGATAGCCGCGTATTCCGGCTAAATGTTCTAATGTCAGGGACCAGACGACTGATATCTGACAAACAGATAACGTTGAAATATCTATTGAATAGCGATACACATCCCACATTCCGGCGATGCTGAAGACAGACAATAGAGTTGGATACCCTACTATCCCCAATCATCACCACAGCTCTCCTCTGTACACGGTCCAAAAGCTGCAAAGCTGTCTTTGGAGCTCCTGCCCATATATGGGAGTTATATTCCATTTTAGGCCGGATGTAGGTGGTGTAAATATTTACGAGATCAGATGGAGTGAAGTATTTCTTGCACCGCTTTAAAAAGCCTAAGCACTTGAATGCTTCTTTCGACACTTCGAATATATGGCTAGCCCAGCGAGCATCACATCGACGTATCAGATACTCTTGATGTTCTGGGCATGAAGATACAGGGTGATGCTCGCTGGGCTAGCCATATATTCGAAGTGTCGAAAGAAGCATTCAAGTGCTTAGGCTTTTTAAAGCGGTGCATCATAGGGAATATCCACTGAGTGCTAGTCAAAAAAAAAATCATCGCCCTTAATGGAATACAGCTCTCTTAGAAACAAATGTGAATCGTATGCTGAATGATTATGAAAACACATTGTTATGAAATTTGCAATTTGATATTGTAAAATACAGGTGCATTCCCACCTGACGAATGACAATGGGCAGCAACTCTATCTGTTGAACCGTGTTCAACAACATTTACTTTAAGATAGAATAAGTTACTGAATTCCTGAATAACTTGAAATTTCCCACCTTGTTTGTACATTTTCCCTCAGATGGAAACTCTTTAAATAATCACTATTACATAGGCGAAAGCTTTCGCTCAATTATCTAAAGGGTTTCCATCTTGAGTTAAATTATAAGTACGTTTTGCTGAATGGCATCCGCCATCGCTACCTTTTTACAAAAAAAACTTTTTGTAATTTACTTTGCATCCAACAATCACAGCGGTAAGCAGCAGCACAGACTCGTATAAATAAAACCTTTATAACGAAAACTGAAAACCTCTCTATTTTTTTCCCTTTTTATGAAAACTGGAAACAGCCTGAACGATACAATTCTGGGAGTTTCTATTCAAATTATACAGTCCACTTTCAGCGATCTCTCCCGGAATTGTACACTATCTGAAAAATGTAAAAATGTATAATTGTCATAAAGATATAAAACATTTGAAATAGATTTCTCCACTATATATTCTAAATAAGTCTAAACTTGCATCAAATTAATACTTAATATAAAATCTATGTGCATACGATATGTGTTTTTGTACTGTTGTCACATTATATGAGTTTTGAATCTCCGCTGATTCTAGAATACATTCAAAATCAGCATATGCAACTAGCGGAACTAATATATGTTTTTAAATTTTTCAAATCTAAGTACATTATTGCCTTCCTTAGGCATCAGAGTTATCATTTGTTTACATTCCTTCTTATGCGATATCAGATTTCTCACACTATGAAATGATTTAGAGATGTGTTGCATATATGTATTGCGGTTTAATGTTTGGATTTTTAAGAGTCTGTAATTAGAAAAAATAAAATAAAAATATGTTAAGTGTATTCGACGGAGTTGATTAGCCTATCAAATATTAACTCACCGTGTAATGTTCTTGATCCAAACGTAGTGAAAATTGTTGTCATCTTCCAGCAGCATTAAGTTTATATATTTCTCTTTCTCTTCTTTTGTGAAATAGTACGGACCGACAATATTTCCATTTTCAAATCCAAACACATTTACAGTTATATATGGATTTTTTTAGTTCAAAGTGCAATGAAAATCTATCAGTGTGATAACAGGTTTCCAACGCGGGTTCTTCTGTGTGATAGTCTGGACGTGTATTATTTGAGAGATACAGCAATGACCCAATTGCCTTTCTATACAAATTATTATCACTTAATAATTTATTGTCTTCAACATTCATTAAGTATCCGGGATCCATAGGAATTGATGAGCATTGGTGGCCATGGTATTGCACCACGTTAATGTAAAAACAGCCTCAACGTGGTGCAATACCATGGCCACCAATCTTGCTTTGTACCTACGATTGGTTTTCTTGATTTTGAAGACCTATGTTTTTACATCAACGTGGTGCAATACCATGGCCACCAATGCTCATCAATTCCTATGGATCCCGGATACTTAATGAATGTTGAAGACAATAAATTATTAAGTGATAATAATTTGTATAGAAAGGCAATTGGGTCATTGCTGTATCTCTCAAATAATACACGTCCAGACTATCACACAGAAGAACCCGCGTTGGAAACCTGTTATCACACTGATAGATTTTCATTGCACTTTGAACTAAAAAAAAATCCATATATAACTGTAAATGTGTTTGGATTTGAAAATGGAAATATTGTCGGTCCGTACTATTTCACAAAAGAAGAGAAAGAGAAACATATAAACTTAATGCTGCTGGAAGATGACAACAATTTTCACTACGTTTGGATCAAGAACATTTCACGGTGAGTTAATATTTGATAGGCTAATCAACTCCGTCGAATACACTTAACATATTTTTATTTTATTTTTTCTAATTACAGACTCTTAAAAATCAAAACATAAAACCGCAATACATATATGCAACACATGTCTAAATCATTTCGTAATGTGAGAAATCTGATATCGCATAATTAGGAATGTAAACAAATGATAACTCTGATGCCTAAGGTAGGCAATAATGTACTTAGTTTTGAAAAATTTAAAAACATATTAGTTCCGCTAGTTGCATATGCTGATTTTGAATGTATTCTAGAATCAGCGGAGATTCAAAACTCATATAATGTGACAACAGTACAAAAACACATATCGTATGCATATAGATTTTATATTAAGTATTAATTTAATGCAAGTTTAGACTTATTTAGAATATATAGTGGAGAAGATGCAGCAATAGATTTTTTCAGAAATCTATTTAAAATGTTTTATATCTTTATGACAATTATAAATTTTTACATTTTTCAGATAGAGTTGCTGCCCATTGTCATTCGTCAGGTGGGAATGCACCTGTAATTTACAATATCAAATTGCAAATTTCATAACAATGTGTTTTCATAATCTTTCAGCATACGATTCACATTTCTTTCTATTTATTTATTTATTTATTTTATTTATTAATTACAATACAAAGTAAATTAATATTATAAATTTGGGTCCAAGGGTAAACCGGGTGACAAAGATCATTTGGCTTGATTCTTGCAGCGACAGACCAAAGCCTCTGGTGGGAATCGAACCCACAACCCCCACGCTGATAGGCAAGCACGCTACCAACTCGCCTACCGGGGCGCTTATTTGTTTCTAAGAGAGCTGTATTCCATTAAGGGCGATGATTTTTTTTGACTAGCACTCAGTGGATTTTCCCTATGAAGCAATGCACTGTGTTAGCGATAGGACGCGGGTATTGGAAGGAGGAAAGAGGGAGTAGTGTTTGTTGAGGTTTGATTTGAATTTAACTGTTAATGTCATAGCAGGCAGGAAAAACACTTGCTGGAAGATTATTCCAAATGCGAACAGTACGGCTGAAGAACGAAGTTTCTCTATAGTGCGTCGTCCGGTCAACCGGTCGTTTGACAACGAACGGATGAGATTCCCTGGATAGCCGCGTATTCCGGCTAAATGTTCTAATGTCAGGGACCAGACGACTGATATCTGACAAACAGATAACGTTGAAATATCTATTGAATAGCGATACACATCCCACATTCCGGCGATGCTGAAGAGAGACAATAGAGTTGGATACCCTACTATCCCCAATCATCACCACAGCTCTCCTCTGTACACGGTCCAAAAGCTGCAAAGCTGTATTTGGAGCTCCTGCCCAAATATGGGAGTTATATTCCATTTTCTGCCGGATGTAGGTGGTGTAAATATTTACGAGATCAGATGGAGTGAATGGCTTTATATGGATAGCCCAACGAGCAGCACCCCGTATCTTCATACCCAGAACATCGAAAGTATATGATACGTCGATATCCACACCACCCATAGAGATTGACGAAGATGTTGGACAACACTGGGTCTTTTGTGCGTTTAAATCTACTCTGTTCATTTGGACCCACTCACAAATCGTCGCCAAATCGCGGTTGAGTGAGTCGTTCATCGAAGGAACGCCATCAGCTCTCCAGTAGATCGATTTCTACGGAAGCCACACTGTCGATCATTCAGAAGACCGTTAGACTCTAAATACTTTACAAGATGGTGGTTGACCATGCTCTCCATGGACCTTCGAGAGCGCAGAACATATTACAATTGGATTTGTAATTCGCAGGATTTCTAGCCTCACCTTTCTTGGGGATCGGCTGGACATTGGAAACTTTCCAAAGTGAATGGTGACTACCAGCACGGTACGACATGTTGAAAAGATTGCGCAATGGACGAGCTAGCGTCGAAGAGCACTTGCATTGGATAAGTGCTGAAATACATCCGGGCACGGAGATTTATTTACTTTGAGATCTGCAAGAACCCTTTTAACTCCACGTGTTTTGTGGCATCGAACTAGATACGCTGTCAACCACGGGGAGTGGAAAATGTACAAATATTTTGTTGTTGCCCTTCAACACGCGGTATGTGTGTAGGGTCATGTACTAATTGCGCCAAGCCGTTGTGTGCGGCAAATATCTCAATGTAGTGACACTCCGGAAATGTATGGCTCGAATGGGAAAGCCAAGAATTATTATGGACATTGAAATCCCTAGCAACTACAATTTCACTATCCGGATAATATTCTAATATTTTCGAAAGGGATTCAGAAAGAGCGTCGAAGCCAATCAGGGCTTCGGTAAAGAAACCCAAAATGTAAGGTCTACGATCTAATCTTGAGCGTAACCCAAATTCTGGATCTTGTGAGACCAAATGTTGATGACTCTGGAACACAACACTATTACGTATATAAACCACAAGACCTCTGTGAGAAAAGAAAGAGGATAGAGTGTGATAGCCAGGAATGTGAAAATCCTGTGATCAGAATCTTCACACACCTGGGTCTCATATAGAGCGAGGACATCCGGCCTATGCCCGCGAATGTTCTCAAAGTGAATGTTAAATCTACCTACCATAACACTACCAAAAGTCAAGACAACATCAAATCAAAATCATAAATACCGCTGCACCCCTCCCGCCACTGTTCTTTCTGTCAGTTGTCAGTGTTATACCTACAACAACTGACAGAACAGCGACAAGAAGAAAATTATTTGCTGCAGCAACAGCACGGGAGAATACAGTAGCAGCTCTGAAAAATGCAGCGGCAGCTCTTAAGACTGCAGCAACATTAATGGAGAATACAGTAGCAGCTCTGAAGCGGCATCAGTGGATAATGCAGCAGCAGGCAAGAACGCAGTAGCACCACGGAAGAATGCAGCGGCAGCACTGTAGCAAAGATGAGAACGCGAAGACCAAACAATCTCTACTAAACTCGGCCCAAAAAAGAGAATTCCTAAGGCCAAACAATCTCTTCTTCTACTGACGTCCTTACCTGACTCTGACCGCTAACCAACTGTCTCGATTTGGTCTGCATACGCCCTTTATATACCATTCATGTGGGAACACAGACACATTAATACACCCGTACAATCGGCTGGCCGTGTTTTTATCGATCATTTGACTGCACTGCGATCATATGATGCATTTGCCATCATATTCTGGTAGATGGCGCTAATTTACGTTAAATTTAAATTCAAATAATGTAGACAAAAATGAGGGCACCAAATTTTGTCGTTACAGTACGTTACGTAACGCATCTTACTTTACTTGGCGTAGAAACGACGAACTTCGATGCAATTTTTGTATTCATCTGTTCGACACGATTTCCTGAAGGCACTATCTGACTTTCGAAATAGAGCTAGGGGACCAGTTCTGTTCTGTCAAATGGGTAAATATGGACAAGTTTCTGACTTCAAGGTATTAAACTCTCGAATCGGTATTCTACATTCGAGGTGCACATAACCCGACAGTTTTTTGATCTGCGACACTCCATAATTGAAATCTTATCATAGTATAAGTAAAAGAACTTCGCTACAACTATTCCCCCTCAATCAAATAAAATTACCATTATGTTCGGATTCCCACCCATTAAGATTATGTGCAGAATTTCACACATTTCTCTATTCCAAAGCGTCTTGTAATTGTTTAGCACCGGCACACATACAGCAAGTGTACGAGTACTAAGACACTGCGCTCATGGTTCCTGAATGATATGTCCGAGGTATCGAATATCGAACTAAGCAGCCTTATTAAATTCATCAATCTGACAAACTGGATATAAGTAAACGTTTCAAAACGGTGTCACTAGACGCTCCGTTGTCACTGGAGCGGCCACTTAAACCAACCAACCAAATTTGTTTTCATAAATACGTCAACATTTTATTTTTTGTACTTCAAACACATCCGAAGAATTCTTTATTGACAATAACACACACATTTTATATTTTTTAAATACGACAACACCGTCAAAACACAATAAAATTATCCCATAAATTCGTCTCTGCTGCACGGACCAACATTTCTCTGCAATTGAGAGAAATGTTGGCAGTCTGCCGGGTAGTAGCAAAAATGTGTGTGTATTGGTAAAAAAGAGTGAGAGTGTTAAGTTTTCCGAAGAACCACTGCCTGGCTGGGTAAATCATTTATGCACTATAGCTTACTAAAACGTAACGGTAATTGAATCGCCTGTTTGTGTATAGCTATTTGTCTACGCTGTGCACCCTAGTTGTAAGCTTAGTTTTAAGATTATTGTGAATGAACACTGAACAAATTATAACGAAGAAGAAAGAAAAAAAGGACATGAAAAAGCCAACTTCAGGCACAAGATGATTAAGAATAAACCCGAATAATAACCCGAAAGTACGTTTAAAATAAAACCCCGAAATTTAAAAAAAACATTTATTTTGTTTTGGGTAAAATTATTTCATTAAAGCCCCCCCCCCAAATTTATTTTACCCGATCGCTTTATTACAGATCCCGACTCAGTTACAGTTTTTTGGTTACCCGAAAATAAAAAATGGTTGTAACCATCCCCTAAACCCCAATCAAAAATAGACACTCTATATCCAAAATAAACAAAAATAATAAATATCAGTGCAGTGGGCGTTTTAGTTTGTTGAAATTGTTTCTTTGTTGTTTCGCGGTTCGTTACGTGCAAACGTACTTACGTGCAAACGTACATTTTACAACAACAAAACTTCAAGTCTCTATTCCTCGGTTTGATCCCCATGTAGTGCGTACGTAGTTTGTGTGTGCAGCGTCATCCACCATCAAATCATGAATTTCAGCAACAACAACATATACTCTCTGTTCATTTGAGCGCGATTTGTCATTCTCGTTGTTTATTCCATTTGTTTTGTGTACAGTGGGCCAGTACTGACCACAAACTGGTCGATGTAGTTTATTTACAATTTAAGCCGAAATTGTTAATAACGCAATTAATAAGCACTCGGCACATTAATACTGATTTTATTTTTGTTTTCACACAATTTCATACCGTAATAAATTGTTTTCGAACTCTATTCAATAGTTACGACGTGGTATAAAAAGTGATTTTTCTTGCACACTGTAAGGTGTTTTATATGGTGGTGTTGGTTGGGCACAATTGTGAAATTATTTTTTTCACATTCTTCGATTTTTACTCACATAAATAAAATATATAACATTTATTTCGTTTTTGGTTGCTTTTTTTCCAGAGATTTTTGCATTATATTGATCGTTTTTTGAATATTTCAACGCCCGTTAAACAAACAAAGATGTCTGCTCTAACTACCCTTATTAGAAGCGGCGACCGTATCGTCGATGTTGAGTTCTTAGTAACTATTATGAAAGACGAAGAGCACACAGTTCATTCTCTCAACACCCATAAGCAAGAAATGGAACGTTTGTAGGAAACTTTCCGCAATTGTTATAAATAATTATCGGATTCTTTAGACAAAAAGGACTCAAATATTGCGGAAATTAAAAATAACTATATTTCGATATATAAAACAAATTCCCGGGCATTAGCGTATATAGAAGATCATATTGAAAAGATCAACGCTATGAAAATGTCGAATAGTTCGCACATTCCCATTAATCTTTCCAATTGTGACACCGAAGTTTTTAACGGTGTTTATAAAAAGTGGCCAACGTTTAGACACATGTTTTCAGCTATTTACAAAGTGTTCAAACCTTCACAGTCAAAACATACACATATATACGTATGAATAAAAATTGCTATTGCGACAGCATTTGTTTGTTACAGTTTACCATTAATATAAAGTATGCCACATTCTTGCAATGTAATCAATAATCAAAATAAAGAATTGGCACACTAAAAAAAATTTAATTCAGCAATTAAATAGTATATAAGACATAATAAAATCAATAAACTTGGAGAAACATTCAAACCGTTGAGTTGCTTTCTTCTTTTACACCCATTAACCAAGTTACAAGTGCTTGTGTTAAAATATTCATTATCTTGGTGAATCACCTCGATAACAAAAAATATCAAAAGGGCAAACAAGCCTTATCAAAGACAAAAATAAACAACTTATAATAGACAAATTCGTCTTTTATAAACATTTTGGTGACCCCGACGTGATCTGAATTCCAGTTTCCCCCCACCAGTGGTAAGGAACTCGGAATACTCTAACACGCCTTGCACACATTCATCATGACACCGGTCCAGACATCGAACCAAAGCAGAATTCCAGTTTCCCCCCACCAGTGGTAAGGAAGTAGGAAAACTCTTGGCGAGCTGCAGCACACAGGAAGACACCAGTGGCACCCCATTACGTAGTTCAGCCCGATATCCTGCAACTTGGCACAGGATCAAATCTACGGCAACTCTTCATCATAAAGAAATTGCATATCCTATTATTTGGCATAGGACAGCATTCGCTGCATTTCCTCAAAAATTGTTAGTTCTGTACCCTGGCACAGAAGCGACACTCCCAAGTCTACAGTTGTACAATAGCCTGAGGACAAGAAACGTCAGCTGAGTCTACAAAGATCAGAGCCCAAAAAAAAAAACAAAAAGACTTCAATATGACATTATTTAGCCAACTACTAGAGTTCCAACAAGCGACTGGCGATGTCATTGAGAGCATTATCCGAAACGTCAAAAAGGATGGAGCTTCGAGAAAAACAGTCCCGTATTATGAGGAACGTCTCAGACGATTGGATACGGCATGGTCTGAGTTCGAGACCACCGACAACAAAATACGGTGCCTTGAAAATATTCCAACTGACCACAAATATTTCACCGAGAAGTATTATGAGAAAATATCGGAACTTACTTTAAAGTACCGGGATATTTTCGAAACAGCAATGATGGAATCATCTAATGAACCCGAAGTAGAAACAAGACAAAAGCATGCTGACGACAAGCCATCTGTGTCACTTAGAACAACAGTGACTAATAGGGATCCAGCGGCGCTAAGGGTTTCCACTACTAATTCATCAATTAGAAGACAAAATGTGATGATGGCATCGCTGAGACGGTTGCTTATCATGGATCCGACAGCGGCAAATATGGCTCTTAAGGAAAAGTTGTGGGAGCAAGTCCAGAATTTGCATTTCTCAATATGGGAATGCAGTCAAGATCCACAAGCAGAAGGATACGATATGGAGTCATATACAAATCTTGAACAACTGATCATTAACAACTTTAAGCTGTCGTCAAATACCACACCAGAAAGAAAATCCCAACCAGAGCAGAGCAACGCGTTACCTCTACCAAAAGTGACTCTCCCTCAATTCAATGGAGACTACCTTAAGTGGAGAACCTTTTTTGACATGTTCTCACAACTCGTAGGCAATTAACAAATTCCTACGGTACAGAAGATGTGGTACCTTAAATCAAACGTCATCGGAGAAGCTGGAAAACTAATATGTCATCTTTCAGCTACAGCGGACAACTATGATACAGCATGGAAGTTGCTACAAGAGCGATACGACAATAAGCGAGTTCTTGTCACAACTCTGATGCAGCAACTAACTGATCAACCATCAGGCGGGTCATCAGCAATGGCCATTAAGCAACTGCATGACGTCACACGAGAATGCCTGCATGCATTACAAAATATTGTTGTCGACACAAGCTCTTGGGATCCTCTTTTATTGCACCTATTAGTTAAAAAACTTGATCGTGGCACACATGTTCTTTATGAACGATCATTAACGGATCCAAAAGAACTGCCACAACTCAAACATTTCTTGACATTCCTGGAGACCCGTTTTCAATCAATAGAAGCAATGGGCCAGAAAGAAAAGCCGAGTCCAAAGGTATGTGCCTCTGCGGCTTCAGCCAATCTAAATAAAGATGTATGTATACTCTGCAAAAATGGCGCTCATCCGTTATATCGGTGTCAACAGTTTCAACAACTAACACCATCGGAACGTCTAAATTTCACACAAAAACACAAGTTATGCTGCAATTGCTTTAAATCAAGCCATGTGACCAAAAATTGCACATCGCGATCATGCACCAAATGCAATAAAAAGCATAACACAATGTTACATTTGGAGCCATCAAAAGCATCATCATATCAAGGGAGCGATCAAAAATTTAACTCCAAGAGAGCATCTACAGCTGCACCATTAACAAGCAATATGCCAAATGCAACAATTTCTTGTCCACCAAATAAAGTAGAAGCCACTTCACTCGCTGCAGCCAATAAACAATCGTCAAATTCATACGAGTTACTCAGCACAGCAGTGGTAAAGGTTAAGAGTGACCATGCAGAAGTTGAGTGCCGTGCCTTGCTAGATTCTGGATCTCAAGTCAATTTCGTCACTGAAAGTCTAGTAAAACAACTTGGTTTATCAATGAAGCCAGCCTCAATAAACATTAACGTTATTGGAACAACTAATACCAGGACACAGCATCGAGTAAATGTGGCATTACACTCTCGCATTAATGGATTTTCAACTCCACTTGAAGCATTGGTACTGCCTCGCATCATTTCTCCGCAACCATCACAATTTATCAACACGGATAATTGGTCGTTACCCAAAAATCTGGTGCTAGCCGATCCATCATTTAACCGACCCGACAGAATCGACATACTATTAGGTGCGGAACATTATCATCAGCTCCTATCAGTTGGGCAAATTAAATTGTCTGAGCAACTACCAATATTGCAAAATACTACATTCGGGTGGATTGTCTCAGGTAAACTTGAGGAAGCGCATAGCTCAAATGTGGCATGCTGTGTCAGCACCACTGATGAAAGTCTTGAACAATCCATATGGGAATTAGATGATATTAAAACCAGCGATAAATTGCTCTCGATAACAGAAAGGCAGTGTGAAGAACACTTCACTCGACACACCTCGAAGAACCAAGATAATCGATTTGTAGTGAAGATACCGTTTCACCAAAGTCCTGAGGAGCTAGGCGAATCACATCGAGTTGCTCTTAACAGATTCTTATCACTTGAGCGGCGACTGCAAACAAATCCTGAAGTGAGAACAGCTTACAATGGTTTTATGCATGAATACGAATCAATGGGGCACATGACAAAAATATCATCGGATTCAATCACCTCACCGAACTACTTTATTCCACATCACTGCGTATTGCGGCCTGAAAGCTCTACCACTAAACTGCGTGTAGTATTCGATGCGTCAGCAAAAACATCATCAGGATACTCACTTAATGACCTTATGTACACAGGCCCGACTGTGCAAAGCGAGCTCTTCTCCATACTGTTACGATTTCGATTTCCCAGATTCGTTTTTACTACTGATGTCGAAAAGATGTACAGACAAGTCATGATATCCCCCGAAGATCGTCGATTTCAATTGATTATCTGGAGAAATCACGTCGATCAACCCATATCATACTACCAGCTTAACACTGTTACATATGGAACCAGAGCTGCCCCGTATTTAGCAACAAGGTGTCTACAACAACTGGCAAAAGACAACAGCTTTCGTTACCCGCTGGCTTCGAAATTTCTCCAAGAAAACTTCTACGTAGATGATGGTCTGGGCGGAGCAGATAGCTTAATGACCGCAATACAATTGCAAGAACAGCTAACGGAAATAATGAAGGAAAGTGGGTTTAATTTACGGAAATGGTGTACAAATCACCCGCAACTGCTCAGAAATATTCCACAAGGAGATCTAGAAGTAAATTTAGATTTTGAAAATCCTCACGCCGACTCCATAAAAACATTAGGGCTCACCTGGCTCCCAAAGGACGATAAGCTGTGTGTTAAGGTTAATGTCGAAGCAGTCAAAAGAATCACTAACCGCACTATTACTTCAGATCTCTCGAGACTGTTCGATCCATTGGGAATGCTTGCACCCATCATAGTATCGGCCAAAATCCTAATCCAGAATTTGTGGCAGTTAAAATTGGATTGGGATCAATCTCTACCTGAAGAGCTTCATACAAAATGGCTCACATTCCGCTCGACTTAAATGTGTTGAGAACGCTTCAGATATCAAGACATGTTTTCAAAGGAGGAATCCCAGAGGCAACTCAATTACACATTTTCTCTGATGCATCGGAAAAAGTTTATGGAGCAGCGGCATATATTCGATCAGTGTTCAAAGATGGCGCCATTATAACTCGATTGTTATGTGCCAAATCTCGCGTAGCCCCACTCAAGATACAAAAAATACCGCGCTTGGAACTCTGTGCGGCAGAACTAGGAGCAAAATTAGCAGCCAAAATCGCAACGGACCTTCAAGTTACGAGCCCAATATGGTTTTGGACAGATTCCGAAATTGTTTTGTCATGGATACACTCACCCTCAACACTATACAATACCTTTGTGGCAAATCGGATTTCACGCATCCAGGAAACAACACAAGCAGAACAATGGCGTCACGTTAGCTCAAAAAATAATCCAGCAGACATTCTATCTAGAGGTATGTCACCTAAAGCCTTAAAAGAGTGTACTCTGTGGGCCATTATTTTTACATGGCAAGGAAAGTGTCTGGCCTCCAAAATTCAGCCCAAGTTCCTGCTCTAACAATTTGGAAAGGAAAAAGAAGGCACCCGAGTCACTTGTAGCAGCGGTAAATGAGCTTGACTTCGTATACAAAATCAACCACAAAAATTGTTTCCATCGCCTACAACGAATTGTGGGATACGTTTTGCGCTTTATACAACATACCAGGTGTCGGAGGGAGCAGCGAAAGACTCTGATATCACTCACGACGGAGGAATTAGATAATGCACTAGTTCCAATTATCAGGCAAATGCAAACATCCGATTTTAAGGAAGAGGTACAGTTGCTAAGAAGATACAATGAGCTACGAGGATCAAGCTGTTTAAGCAATCTTTCACCATTTTTGGACAAAAATGGACTGATTCGTGTTGGCGGTCGACTTGAAGCTTCATCACTGGCGTATGATTCAAAGCACCAGCTGCTCATTCCATACAATGATCCAATTTCAAAATTAATATTTGAAATGGGTCATAAAGACAATAAACATTGTGGTGCACAAACACTACTAGGAATTGTTCGACAAAGGTTTTGGCCAATAAAAGGGAAAATTATGGCTCGAGCTACAATACATCGCTGTACCAGATGTAGTAAAGGCAAACCTGTCCTATTCAATCAAATAATGGGAAATTTGCCTTCCACGCGAGTCACTCCAGCCCGACCATTTGTAAATGCTGGAGTCGACTATTGTGGTACAATAACCGTGCACTACAAAATTCGAGGGAAAAGACCGCACAAGGCATACATCGCAGTTTTTTGCTGTTTCGCAACGAAAGCTGTACATTTGGAGCTTGTCAGTGATCTCACAACCGACGCATTTCTTGGGGCCCTTAAAAGATTCATCGGTCGCCGTGGCCACTGTCAAAACTTGTATTGTGACAATGCGACAAACTTTGTAGGAGCAAAAAATAAATTACCTGAGCTGTCAAGCATAATATACTCTTCCGACTCACAAAAAACAATTACTAATGAATGCACAAAAAGGGGTATACAGTTCAATTTTATACCGCCAAGAGCGCCACATTTTGGTGGGCTATGGGAAGCAGCCGTAAAATCCGCAAAACATCTTCTAGTTAGAAGTCTTGGAAATGCATCGTTGACATATGAAGAGCTGGAAACATTGGTAATTGAAATTGAGGCAATACTGAATTCAAGACCTATTTCACCGATGTCAAATGATCCGAATGATATAGCTGCACTTACTCCAGGACATTTTTTAATCGGAGAACCTCTCATAGCCCAAATTGACGCATAGGCTAAATCCACGAACACTAGCTTGGAAACCAGATGGAAGTTAGTTTCTCGTCTGAAACATGAATTTTGGAGCAGGTGGTCGCGGGACTATCTCAACGAACTGCAATACCGAAATAAATGGCAAGAACAGTCAAAAAACATCAAGGAAGGTAATATCGTTATTGTCAAAGAAGATAACGTTCCAGTCTTGAAATGGCCTTTAGGACGAGTGATAAAAACTTATAAGGGTGACGACAACATTGTAAGAGTTGCAGATGTCAAAACTGCGTCCGGTGTATTTAAACGGGCAATTCGATACCTCGCACCACTTCCGAGAATGAATGATGATATGGAAGAATGTCGGATCAACACAAATCAGCAGTCTAACACATCAACCGATACTGACGAAGCACAACTCTCTGTACCTCCACCTGACGGAAGTCCATCGAACAAAAGGCAAAGAATTTCAGCGAAAGATGAGAATAAACCAGCAACATCCATGTCCAACAGTTCGTCAAAACGTACAACCAGCAGAATTTGAGGTGACTGTCACATGAAATATGAACGATGCCACAGATTGACCTAGAAATCAGGAAACATTTAATACATCAATAACTTACATAATATTATTCATAACTTACTCAATAAATATTTTATAATACATTTGTACGATACAGTTTTGCTGAGATGTTTTTCAAGTCAGCAATAATCTTAGACTAAATAAACAAAACCATAGTTGTACGTCACTTTAAGCAAAATAATAACATTAATGAGAAACCGTAGCAATTCAAATCTGTCATGTCAGCACATTATTTTTTAATTTTTTTTTGTTTGTGAGCACAGCTCACGGCGGGGAGCATGTTCAAACCTTCACAGTCAAAACATACACTTATATACGTATGAATAAAAATTGCTATTGCGACAGCATTTGTTTGTTACAGTTTACCATTAATATAAAGTATGCCACATTCTTGCAATGTAATCAATAATCAAAATAAAGAATTGGCACACTAAAAAAAATGTAATTCAGCAATTAAATAGTATATAAGACATAATAAAATCAATAAATTTGGAGAAAAATTCAAACCGTTGAGTTGCTTTCTTCTTTTACACCCATTAACCAAGTTACAAGTGCTTGTGTTAAAATATTCACTATCTTGGTGAATCACCTCGATAACAAAAAATATCAAAAGGGCAAACAAGCCTTATCAAAGACAAAAATAAACAACTTATAATAGACAAATTCGTCTTTTATAAACACAAAGAAAACACCCACATCAGCCACATTCAATTATTATTATCTGATGCAGAGAACTGCGGATGAAGTCCGAGATATTATAAAAACTTGTCCGATTACAAACGATGGCCTGGTAAAACTTTGTTGACAGATATGAGAATAAGCGAATTCTGGTTAATGCTCAACTCAAGACATTATTTAATTTGGTCCCTATTGTGAATGAATATGGTCCCACTCTAAAGAAAGTGCAACGTACGTTGAACGATTGCATCACGAATCTTGCTTTACTTGCCATTGAAACGATGAACTGGGATGCAATTTTTGTATTCATCTGTTCGACACGACTTCCTGAAGTCACACTCAGACTTTGGGAACAGAGCCAAGGCAAAAGTTCTGATCTTCCAAAATGGGAAAAAATGGACAAATTTCTGACTTCGAGATATCAAACTCTTGAATCGGTATTCGACATTCGAGGTGCTCATAACCCGGCATTTTCTGCTAACACGACACCCTATAAAAAGCCCGTCAGTCAAAAAGTAAATTCGAATGATAGTAGAAGTTCAAAAGCTTCGCCACCACTAACCCCGCTTAACCAAATAAAACTAAATGTCCATTATGTCCTGATTCTCATTCGTTAAGATAATGCGAAGAATTTCAAAAACTGTATACACCAGAACGTCTGGAAGCGTTAAAAATATATAAATACTGCTCTAACTGTTTAGTAATTGTACTAGTTCTAATGTGTGTTATTTCTGCAAACAGAAACACCATTCGATGTTGCATCGAAAAGATATTTCGACGCAACAGAACTCATACACCCATGTTTCTAATAACACACCCGTTAACCCCTCGTCAAATTCAGACCCTCGATCCACTCGCTAACAATCGAATTTAAATGATTATGGCCCTTGTACATCGTCTTTTACCTGCTCTTTTCAGACTTTTGCAACCCAAATGCAATCTGGTATGTACTCCACGGTCCTTTTAGGGACAACCGTAGTGGATATGTGCGTACATAAACTTAGATGTTCTGCAAGAGCTCTAATTGACCCAGCATATCAAGCGACTTTCATTTCCCGAAAGTTACAAAGAAAACTTTCTTTACCCACATTTAGTGCTCCTACAGCCGAAATTATTAGCCTTAATGGTGCTATTGCAGCAAGATCGACTAAGATATGCCGAATTTCTATTGGTTCTCCCATTGACCCCCAATTCGAAGTGACCACAGAAGCTTATGTTGTCGACAAGCTCACCGGTAGTCTACCAACATATTCGTTGGCCCAATTGTTAGATTATCATTTACCCGAAATTTCCATGAACGATCTAAAATGTTTTCATATGGATTTGCTATGAGGCGGAGACATATACTCAAGAATTATGCAAACCGATATTCACAAACATCCTAGCGGCGACCAGCAGTGTTCGGCTGGATAGTCATCGGTAAGATCTCCCAACCCAATTTATCCGCTGACTATTTATTAGATTCTGAAAATTTCGGATCCTAGTACTGCCAAAACTTTGGGTTTGCGTTGTAACGCTGGAAAATATGTTTTCTTTTTCAAGCTTGCTTCCACGCCCGATAAATCTGTCGTCACCAAACGAGTTTAACTGCTGCAAAATCCAAAGTGGCGCTAATAAAGGTTGAATCCTTAGAGCCGTGTGGTGCAACTGTACTTGCCGAAAGGGTGCATACTCTTCGCGAAGAAGTGCTTTATTGGACAGATTCGACAATTGTCTTATCTTGGCTTCAAAAGTCCACGTGACTTGGCCTACTCTTGTAGCTAACAGAGTCTATAAAATTCAGAATAAAGTTGGTACTGAAAACTGGCATCATGTCGTCTCCCATGACAATCCGGCTGATATTTCATCTCGTGGTATTTTAGCACGAGAATTAAAATCACACAACCTTTGGTTAAGCCTTCCTCGCATGGAATGGCCCAAAAAGACATTCAGAATCATGACAAATCTGGAAACCCGCTCTGTGAAAGTACATACGATACAGGTATCCTTTACAGAAGGTATTTTAGTGTGATCTTCCAGTCTCCCTCGAGCTATGAGGGTTATATTGTACATTTTCCGTTTTAACAACCTATCGATATCAAAATTCAAGTCGACGCACTCGCATTCTACCTTGGAACTTGGTCAAGGTGAAATCCATTTCATAAAATGTCGTTTGGTAATTTTATGACAACGAACACGTTTTCCCGAGTACTCCTTCCTCGAGCAAGGAGTTGAAGTCTCCCGTAAAAGCCCCCTTTTTTGTTTTAACCCCTTTAAAGATTCGAATGGCTTTCTACAAATGAATGGAAGATTAAGCCGATCTCAGACACTTACGTATGAAGAGCGTGTCCCTAAAATTATCCCATATTGCGGTCGTTTAACAAAACTCTACTTAGAATATGTTCACCAGTACTCTAGACATGCAGAAAACTCGTTAATGTTAAGACTGATACGACTCGAGTTTTGGGTTCAAAACTCAAAAATCTAGTGCGAACTGTTATACAAAATTGTCGTGAGTGCGTCCTGCAGAAAAAAAAATCTGCCGAGCAGATTATGGACGCTCTTCCCCCTGAGAGAACTTCAATATCTGTTTTTACTTGCACGGGCGTTGACTTTGCAGGACCCTTTGAAATAAAATCCTATATCGGCAGAGGTTGTCTGTTTAGCAACAAACGATACACATCTTAAAGTCACAAATTGTGTTGTTTTTTCTTTTTGTTGTTGTTTTTTCCCTTAGAACGATGTCAGCCCAACCACGACGACTTACCTCCGAACGTTCAGTGTCTGAAGAGGCCACCGCTGGATCCCCTACTATTGTGTTGTCGGAGTTAACCGCCCGTTGTCGCATTTGCTTGCAAAAGCACGTGTTGAGGCGATGCCCCCGACCCAAAAAAAGCGACTGGTAGCACAAATACTGCATCAACGGACGACGCACTATAGAGAAAATTCGTTCTTCAGCCGAACCGTTCGTATGTGGAATAATCTTCCAGCAAGTGTCTTTCCTGCCAGCTGCGACATACTCAAATTCAAGACTAATGTCAACAAACACTACTCCCTCTTTCCTCCTTCCAACACCCTTATTTCCTATCGCTAGCACAGTGCAATGCGCTTATAGGGGGCATCCCCTGAGTGTTAGCCATATAAAAATAAAAATAAAAAATAAAAAAAATTATTTTTTTCCTGCCCATACTAGCTCCTGCCTCTCCTTGATTTGCATTACTGCAACGGTGGCGGACTGTCTACGCTGGGCATCCTAGTTGTAAGCTTAGTTTTAAGATTATTGTGAATGAACACTGAATACAACACAGAACAAATTATAACGAAGAAGAAAAAAAGGACATGAAAAAGCTAACTTAAGGCACAAGGAGAATAAAAATTAAGAATAAACCCGAATAATAACCCGAAGGAACGTTTTCAATAAAATCCCAAAATTTAGAAGAAACTAATTTGTTGTTATTTTTTCATTTGTTTGGGTAACATTTTTTTATTCACTCCCGCATATTTACCTCCCATTCAAATATACCATTCCGCCTACTTTAGAAATCATGTAATAATTTTACTACGCCCAATCCGATCTGATCCAAATACCGTATTTTATAAAGCTGTAAACGATATGGTCTTAGGCAAAACAGAGAAGTTCCAGCGTCTACGTGCATGTTTACTAGACTGCTTTGGATACAATTTCATTGTGGGAACCTACTGTATAAAACTATGATAAGGCCATCTCTTTATTTAAGAATCGATTGATACAATTTCATTGTGGGAACCTACTGTATAAAACTATGATAAGGCCATCTCTTTAGTTAAGAATCGATTTGACAAATTACTTAATTTTCCGACCCACGTTAAGGCAATTTTCGGGCTAAAGGGTGCTGACACGAGCTCGGCTTCAAGTCTTCGACTGCTTAGTGGCAAGCTCAATGGGTCTGGATCCGCTACATGTACCTTTTGTGACGCGAAAGAGTATTATGTAACAGCTTGCCCCGACTTCGGTGTTCTTTCTCCTCATTTGCATATTAAAAAAGCCAAACGGTCAGGTTTGTATCTAAACTGTTGGAGAAAGGAATTCGGAGGTATGAACATAACTAACAACATTACAGCCTTCTCTAGTATCGTCGTTATCGTCCCGTGCAATATCTGCAGTTCCAGAATCTTCAATGGGATTGGATTCCGCTTCGCAACTAAACTTCATCACAACTCGCTTAGCAAGTCAATTACAGATACATGTAAAACGGTGGTATATTTCGATATCGAGAATAGGAGATGGCAGTCTTATAGCCGACAAATCTGCCGATATTTAGGGCTAAAGTGCGCTGACACGGGCTTGGCTTCAAGTCTTCGACAGCTTAGTGACAAGCTCAATGCGCATATGAGAGCTCTTGAAACAATGTATAAGCAGGATCAAATTGCAGATGACTTGCTAATATATCTCGTTACTACGAAACTTGATTCTCATTAACCAAAAGGTGAACAAGAAATCAGGTCGAAATGTCCTAGTACCTGCAGGGTCTGGATCCGCTACATGTACCTTTTGTGACGCGAAAGATCATTATGTAACAGCTTGCCCCGACTTCGGTGTTCTTTCTCCTCATTTGCGTATTAAAAAAGCCAAACGGTCAGGTTTGTATCTAAACTGTTGGAAAATCAATTCGGAGGTATGAACACAACAGTCATAACTAACAACATTACAGTCTTCTCTAGTATGGGAAATCGATCAAAATTTCAAAACAGTTCACAATTTTCGTCACATTACGCATGATTTTTTGCTCAATACGGTTCGCCTTATAACCGGCGAATACTCTGTTAGTTTGCCAAAAATAAACTAAGCTCTCATTAGCTTGGCGATAGGCACACTGTTGTTTTTCGCCCCTATTGTAGTCGTGTGAAAAAACTGAGTAAAAACCCTGAAATTAAACCTCAGTATATTGCTTTTATGAGAGATTATGCCGACTTAGAGCATATCTCCTACAACCATGCCCAAAAATACCACAGCGTACTTCCTTCATCACCATTGAGTTCATAAAGCGGATAGTACAGCGATAACGGGGTTATCTCTTAACGACATCCTACACTCTGGGCCAACCATACAGCCAAAATTGTTCGATGCACGAACAATAGCCCTTATAAGGACATTAAAATTTACAAGTGGGATACTGTAATTTATGGTACAAAGCCTACCTGCCTCGGACGAAGAAAAATGATTTCCTACAGTTGCAAAAATGTAAGCGAAACTTCTACGTGGATGATTTGATTTCTGGTGGTAATACTTTAGCCGAATTTATACAAATTAGGCAAAAAGTCACCAAACTGCTAAAACGAGGTCATTTTGAAGGTCGAAAATAGAGTTCAATGTAGTATCATCTACAAATAGACAACAACTATTGCAAAGGTATTTATCCAAAACCTCGGGAAACGCTAATTAGATGGGTTCGGTTCACAAATTTTCATTTCCCAGATTTGTTTCCATTCCGGAATCGACCGTTCAAATCCACGGCCTTTGTGATGTCAGTCTCTCAGCTTATGCGGCCTGCGTATATGTGATAGCAGAGTCAGGAGGAAGCGTTGAAATAAATCGTTGTGACCTAAATAATGGGTTGCTCTTTTGAAAGTTCTCACCGTTTCCAAACTTGAGCTATTGGGAGAGTTATTGAAAGAAATTTCAGACACGTTCGACAACAAATATGAATATCACTGCTGGTCCGACTCCATAACACTTGTCGTGGCTGCGAGAGGAATCATCTAACTTTAACATAATTGTTGCTAAAAGAGTAAGTGATATACAAAAATTAACAACAAATATGTGGTGGCGCCACTGGTTTTAATCGAAACGTCTTGTATTGTATTGACTTGTCATGATTTGTTTACATACAGTGAGTCACAGTCAAAATGGTCCACTTGTGACAAAACACTTTAAAGTTTAAAAAGTCCAAGAAATCAATGAGTTAATAAAAACAAATTAAACTAAAATAGTTTGCTGAATGGTTTTAAATAATAAAAACATAAAAAAGTTTATTAATTCAATAACATATTGCAAATACATTAACGAAATAAGATAGAAATTCGTGTTACAGTGAAAATGGTCCACTTAAGCTTAAGTATATTTAATTCGAAGAAATAGAAAAATTTACATAATTTTAATATTTTGTTGGATATCCTTTTTGATGAATAACCGATTTAAGGCGATTTGGAATAGATTCCACAAGCTTTTTGGTATATTCCGGACTTATTTTATCCCACTCCTCCACAAGGGTCTTTTTTAAGTCATTGTTGCTCGAAATTTCATGTTTTCGTATTTCAATTTCTAATTTCTGCCACAAATGTTCTATGACATTCAAATCAGGTGATTGTGGAGGAGTTTTGATTACTCTGGGACAGTGGTACAAAAGCCATTCTTTAACAATTCTAGCCGTATGTTTTGGATCATTATCCTGGTAAAAATGAAAGGTGTCCTTTATGCCGAGTTTTTCCGCACTTTGTTTAAGGTTGCCTTTCAAAATGTTCAAATACTGCATTTTATCCATATTCCCTTCAATAACATGCAATTTACCAACACCATCAGCTGAACATGCACCCCAGACCATTACATGATCGCCTCCATGTTTAACTGTCGGACGCAAATGCTTAGGGTCCATCTCTTGATCGACCATCTGATCCAAAAAGGTTATATTTGCTCTCATCCGTAAATTAAACGTGTTTCCAGAATGAAAAGTCTTTGCCCGCATAGCTATGGGCAAACTCCAACTGTTCAGATTTCTGTAAATCGTCACATGGTGTTTTTTCCTTTTCTGCTGAAGGTATAAAATTGTGTTGGATTCGGTAATTGAATGTATTCAAAACAATGTGTAAAACTGTACTGTAGTTTGTATGTATTCAAATAATGTATACAATTGTAATTTGGATATATTCAATGCATGTGCGTATGTTGTAGCTTGGGTTTTTTAGATAAGCAGGCAGTACAACATGCGTGTGTGGTATAGAGCGGCGGGCTATTTTTAGGAAAAGGGACGAGCATGATAACGAGTGAAATTTTCCACAAGATGTTACGCGTGTGTGGGTTGACAAAAACAACCCCACGCATGCGTCTATCGCGTTCTCGTTCCTTCTTTAGGATTAGTTTAGTTTAAGAAAATGTATGCTAGTTTTAGGAAATATTAACAAAATAAAATCAGTATCTAACAAGTACTCAATGAGTGAGTGTCTTACAAACATCCATCCGTGCGGGTCAGCTTTACATCTCTCGCTTGTACATTTTGGTCGTCCGAACCAGATATATTTGGTAATTCGAACTTTTGAACATTAATCCTACGAAACTTTGCACGTGTCAAAGAGGATAATGAAAGGTCGAACAAATAAAATACAGCCCACATCCAAGGAGGTACCGGAACTGATGGATATACACAAATCCACCGAGGCCTTGTATGAAGGGGCTAGAGGAATGATAAACGAATACAGGAGTGACGCTATCAAAGAGAAGCTGTCTCTGAAAACAGAGCCCGCGGGCAAGGAGATACCGGAGCTAATGGATCTTTATAAATCCACCGACGCCTTGTACGAAGGGGCAAAAGGAATGATTGCTGAATATAGGACAGACAATTTCGAGGAAAAGACGTCAACGAAAGTCCTGGAAGCAGAGTCAAGCAGAATTGGCGAAGACCGACAAAAAAATACAGTCCACAGTAGCGACGTACAGCTTTCTCAACCACAAAGTATAATGGTTGAAAGGTTTGGAAGAGAAGTTCGGGAATTGGAGACAATTATGAGTACGACAAGAGATACCATACTGAGTCTCAGTTCCGAACGGCTGCAGGTACAACAACAATTGGTAGAGGACCAATATCAAGAAGTTGTCCAGGCATACAGGAGGATTTTCGCTGAAAATCTCGATGATGACGATGTTTATGACACGTATACGAAAATACGGAGGCAGTACCGTGAAGTGCGATATGAAATCGCTAGTCAAAGCGAAAACTTCCAGAGGGATAAGGAGTTTTCTAAAGCAACCGTAAGTGCGAGCTCCCGCTAATAAGAAGGATGATCAGTTTAAGGCTGAAACCGATGAGGAAGACATCAAAGGGCTATGGGTTACCCGAATATCCACACGCTGTAATGCCGATCAACGGTGGGTATCGAGGCTACCATTGAAGAAGAAATCTGAAACCGTTGATGAAGAAAACAACAGAGAGCTGTGGGTTACCCGAAGAGCCACACAATGTAACGACGATCAACGGTGGGTATCGAGGCTACCATTTAAGAAGAAAGCTGATACGGAACAAACTGACGTGGAGGCGTCACAAAATGTAGCCAATTGCTGTAAAGATGAAGATCCGAAGTTGGATCCAAAAGAAGACCGCGCTCAGGTCCAGATTGATGTCATCGATCAGGATTTTCAAGCGAGTGGCTTGAAAATCCATGATGCTGCCGGTGATTCAGTTATTGATGAAAGTTTTCAAGTGAAGAAAGCGAAGGCGGCTTCTACGCAAGGGCAGATATCTAACCCACTTAAATGGTTGGAGCCGATCACCACAATGGTGAAGGCTGTGGGTTCCCCGGGAGCTCCACACTTCGGTGGATTGCAGGTGGCTGCGGTTAAGTCCGCAGTTGGAGATGGCGCAGTTTTACGGGTGGTATTAAAGAACTTGTCTTCGGCCCAACCTGATAATCCATTATTCTACAGAGCGGATAGAATCGACCTACTGATTGGAGCTGATTTATACCACGAAGTTGTGAAGGAAGGGCTGGTAAGAGACGAAACAGTGACTGCTGAAACCCCTGGCAATTTTGTAACTGCAAAGCCGTTGTTACCTGATGGATCTAAAGAAGCGGATGTATTGCAGTGGAGGCACGTGTGGGATAATCCTTATGGTTCCACATCAAGGGAACTGCATAAGTGGAATGGTCCTAAATGGCTGAAGGATGTCAACAAACGGCATAAGGCTTCCGCAAAATTATTCAGTGCTTTCACTTAGCATTAACCATTATTGTCTTATCATTAGAATAATAGATTTTAATTTGTCATAAAATATTGATATATGTAAAACAAATAATTGTAGTTCGCCGGCCGCAGAATGTTCAGATTTCTGTAAATCCTCACATGGTGTTTTTTCCTTTTCTGTTGAAGGTATAAAATTGTGTTGGATTCGGTAATTGAATATATTCAAAACAATGTGTAAAACTGTACTGTAGTTTGTATGTATTCAAATAATGTATACAATTGTAATTTGGATATATTCAATGCATGTGCGTATGTTGTAGCTTGGGTTTTTTAAGATAAGCAGGCAGTACAACATGCGTGTGTGGTATGAGCGGCGGGCTATTTTTAGGAAAAGGGACGAGCATGATAACGAGTGGAATTTTCCACAAGATGTTACGCGTGTGTGGGTTGACAAAAACAACCCCACGCATGCGTCTATCGCGTTCTCGTTCCTTCTTTAGGATTAGTTTAGTTTAAGAAAATGTATGCTAGTTTTAGGAAATATTAACAAAATAAAATCAGTATCTAACAAGTACTCAATGAGTGAGTGTCTTACAAACATTCATCCGTGCGGGTCGTCTTTACATATTTCGTCCGTACACCAACCGAAGTTTTTTTTATTCTTTTGGCTTACGAAGTGCTTCTTGCGTGCCATTTAGTCCATTCTTCCGAAGAACTCTCCGAATTGTCTCGGCGCTACAACTTATATTGAAGTGATTCTCAATCATATCCCGGAGTTTTGGTGCACTCAGCATTGGATTAATCTTGATTTGCTTGACTATCCACCTTTCTTGACGTTCGCAAAAAAGTTTTTTTGGGCTGGTTTTTGGTTTATTTATAACCCGTCCATCTCTTTTAAACAGGTGAATGATGTTTTCTACTGTTGTGCGAGCTTTTTTTTTAACAATTTTCGCGATTTCTCTCTGACTTTTGGCATTTTTATAGTGCTCAATAACTAAATTTCGAACCTCGATCGTAGTATGGCGACCCATCTTGAAATGTTAAAATCATCAACTGAAGGAATCGAGCAAAACAGTGTTTGTTTCAATGCAAGCGTGTAAATAAATGTAAAGAAGCAGAGCTAAAGAAAAATATGAAAAAGATCCGTTATTTATTGTAGCTTTGCATTGTGGACCATTTTCACTGTGACATGATTTTTTCTCTTATTTTGCTTAAACCTATTTTAAGCTCAAAATATTATGGAATTAAAAATCGGTTTGGACTATTTTTTATGTAAATACTATCAACTAACTAATTTAACCATCTTCTTGGTATTTTTATATTGATTTTGTAAACTTTTTACGCTTAAAAGTGTTTGGTCAAAGGTGGACCATTTTCAGTGTGACCCACTGTATATCAATTTTTGAACATTGCAAGAGGTGCCAAATCTTTCGGATAGTTAAAACCAGAAGAGTTGAAATTGGGAACTCAAGTTCATATTCGTAATATACAATTTGTACAATTTGCTACTGAATACAAGGCCTTCAAGGAAAATGGAAACATATCAAACCCCCTTTATAGACCCCGTAGGACTGTTAAGAGAACGTCGTCGTTTACAAAATTCTTTTTTAGACTTCGAAGCGCAGCACACTTAATTTTCTGGAAAAAAAATTTAATAACTACGTCACTTGTATTATATTATCATGTAAAGCGTTTGCCCGCTGACACACAGTGCTTATTAGCTAGTATTCGACAACAATACTAGGCGATGCGTGGTAGAAAAAACGGCATCTTTCATATCATCACTGAAACCTTTCATATATATTCGCGGTAAGCCAAGTACCATTTGGTCCGACAATGCGACAAATTTTGTGGGGGCCAAAAATTACGTCACATGTTTTTCGATCAATCTCGAATTCTTAAAATCCAGGAACAGTGTTTGGATGATGGAATAATTTGGAAATTCATACGATCTAGATCACCGTATTTCGGATAGTAACACGCAAATATATCGGTCGTTTTCAACTGCAAAATAATTGCAATTTTTGTTTAATTTTCTATTATCACCCGTAAAAAGTATTATAGACTCAATCACATAGGATTGATACGGACCTGTATATACTAAAACATGGGTATCCCACAATACACACGAAAGTAGAGAAACAACTGCATTTCTCGTGGGGCTTAATGTCATACCGCCTATTAATTTCATAAAAATGTTTGTCCTATTTTCCCATTTTGGGATCCAATTTAATTTCGAAATATTTTAGAGACACATTAAATAAATTTAGGGTCTAATACAAGGTGAAGAAAAAAGCTCTCAAACTTAATGTTCGGGACTTTCCAAGATGTAAAGTCATATTTGCTATTTTTGGATGTATTTGCATACCCTCAAATAACCACTACGAAATTTTATATTTTCATTACACGGCCTATGAAAAGGCGGGAAACAGCTGTTAAAGATAAACAATGCAACTATCGAAACCAAAAAACCAGTGAAAAAGTAGCAGTCGGGTAAACCGACTTATATATACCCTCACCCTCAGTAAAAACATACAAGTCTCATATTCCAAAGTATCGGAAAGTCAAAAGTGATCGTAACATTGGATGTAACATATGATGAAATGTCATAATAGCATCCTAAAAAATACCGAATGTTATAGAAAAATATTGTATTACACATTTTTACAGAAAGGGCGGAATATAAAGCAGAGTTTTTTCTCGAAAATTGTGTGTTGTTAGAGCTTTACTAAATATAGAATTCGTTGAGCGAATTTATATAATTGCACGATTTCTGAAGTTGGTGGAATGGTAAATTTGTATGGGAGGTACCAGAAGGAGTACGACTAGGGGTCCCATTTTTTCTGGAGAGCTTTAGATGTTTATAGATTTACTAAATACAGAATTTGGGCAAGATCACGTTGGTCATATTGATCATATTACCCGATTTCAAAGGTAGGCGGGATGGTAAATTTGTATGGGTACAAGAAGGGGAGTTGCCAGACTTACAAGTTTTTCTCAAAAACTTTTTCTTGCTATAGCTTTACTAAATACAGAATTTGGGCATCATCGAGTTGGTCATATTGATATTATTATACGATGTCTAAAGTGGGCGAAATAGACGATTTGTATGGGAGGTACCCGAAGGGGCGTGGCCATATAGCCCATATGCAATCCCATAAGCAGTTTTGGGAAAATATTAAGCCAAATTTCAGAGTGATTGTTTAACTCTTTCGAAAGTTATCGTGCGTACCAGCAGGACAGACGGACATGAAAGTCGTGAATCGAATTTGGTTCAAAGACAACTGGAGTCTAATGTGAATATTTCTAGGTGTTACACTTTTAAGTCGTATCAAATGATATAAACCCTCCTACCCGTAAGGTGAGGGTATAATAAGTGAAAAAAAGGTCATAAAGGCTATCAACGCAAGTGAAAGTTTCAAAAAACTAAGGTCTATTCTAATCTCAGATATGGTACTAAAATACCCTGACTTAGAGCAAAAATTAATTTTAACAACAGACACAAATAATTATGATTTGGGCGATGGACCGATATCTTTCGCATCGCGAACCTTGAATAGGCACAAATGTAATTATTCAACAATTGAATAGCAATTTGTAGCTATTGTATGGGCAATTGTACGCTTATATTTTGGGGAATTCGATCTCCATACAGATCACAAACCACTAATTTGGTTGGCAAATCTAACGGATACTAATTACAAATTAATAATATAGAAAATCAAAGATAGATCTAAAACTTCAAACTGTACATTCAGTCGAAGAATATCCATAAGGTATATTTAACATCACCGAAGATCCTTTTCAAAACTTCAAGAATCAAATAATTCTTCGAAAAGGAAACCATTCTGAAAAGGCACACGAATTTAAAGACTATTTAATAGCGGAAATATTAGATAGAAACATAACAAATTAAACCGTTGTAAAATTGCAAGAAGAATTTACAGAACAGTAATCCCTCAGGAATCACTAAAACTTACCAGGAGTTAAAGAAACCAGTGAAAAAGTTGCAGTCGGGTAAACCGACTTATATATACCCTCACCCTCAGTAAAAACATACAAGTCTCATATTCCATAATAGTAACCTCAAAAAACCACATGTTATAGAAAACCAGTGAAAAAGTTGCAGTCGGGTAAACCGACTTATATATACCCTCACCCTCAGTAAAAACTTACAAGTGTCATACTCATAAGTATCGGAAAGTCAAATGTGACCGTGGCTACCATCATTTGATGTAACATCTCATGGAATGTCATAATAGCAACCTAAAATACTATAGAAATGCTATAGAAAACCAGTGAAAAAGTTGCAGTCGGGTAAACCGACTTATATATACCCTCACCCTCAGTAAAAACATATAACTCCCTGTTTTCATAAATCGAATTTGTTCGTTCGTTGCAAATTGTCAAAATTAAATGCCCAATAAAATGGATTTTTATCAGTGATAAGAGCATCTTCGTGTGGGATTGTGTTCCATATGTCGATATCTAAAATATATCTGGAAATCACAATTCAATAATGTCTCACATCCATTTTATAACGCTTTCAAAATTGACGATTTGTAACGAACGAACAAATTCGTTTTATGGAAACAGGCAATAAGTCTCATATACCATAATAGCAACCTCAAAATACCGAATGTTGTAGAAAAATATTGTATTACACGTTTTTACAAAACGGGCGGAATATAAAGCAGAGTTTTTACTAGAAAATTTTATATAGCTAAAGCTTTACTAAATATAGAATTTCGGAAAGATTCGTTGAGCGAAATTATATAATTACTAGATTTCTAAAGTGGGTGGAATGGTACATTTGTATGGGAGGTACCAGAAGGGGAGTTGCCAGACTTCCAAGTTTTTGTCCGAAACTCTGTCTAGCTATAGCTTTACTAAATACAGAATTTGGGAAGATCTAATTGGTCATATTTATAATACTACACGGTTTATAATGGGCGGGATGGTACATTTGTATGGGAGGTACCAGAAGGGGAGTTGCCAGACTTCCAAGATTTTGTCCAAAACTTTGTCTAGCTATAGCTTTACTAAATACAAAATTTGGGCAATATAGAGTTGGTCATACTGATAGTGTTAGACGGTTTATAATGGGCGGGATGGTACATTTGTATGGGAGGTACCAGAAGGGGAGTTGCCAGACTTCCAAGATTTTGTCCAAAACTTTGTCTAGCTATAGCTTTACTAAATACAAAATTTGGGCAATATAGAGTTGGTCATACTGATAGTGTTAGACGGTTTATAAGGGGCGGGATGGTACATTTGTGTGGGAGGTACCATAAGGGGAGTTGCCAGACTTCCAAGTTTTTGTTCAAAACTTTGTCTAGCTATAGGTTTACTAGGTACAAAATTTGGGCAAGATAGCGTTGGTCATACTGATAGTATGAGACGGTTTATCTGGGGCGGGATGGTACATTTGTATGGGAGGTACCAGAAGGGGAGTTGCCAGACTTCCAAGTTTTTGTCCAAAATTTTGTCTAGCTATAACTTTACTAAATACAAAATTTGGGCAAGATAGCGTTGGTCATACTGATAGTATGAGACGGTTTATCTGGGGCGGGATGGTACATTTGTATGGGAGGTACCAGAAGGGGAGTTGCCAGACTTCCAAGATTTTGTCCAAAACTTTGTCTAGCTATAGCTTTACTAAATACAAAATTTGGGCAATATAGAGTTGGTCATACTGATAGTGTTAGACGGTTTATAAGGGGCGGGATGGTACATTTGTATGGGAGGTACCATAAGGGGAGTTGCCAGACTTCCAAGTTTTTGTTCAAAACTTTGTCTAGCTATAGGTTTACTAGGTACAGAATTTGGGCAAGATAGCGTTGGTCATACTGATAGTATGAGACGGTTTATCTGGGGCGGGATGGTACATTTGTATGGGAGGTACCAGAAGGGGAGTTGCCAGACTTCCAAGTTTTTGTCCAAAATTTTGTCTAGCTATAACTTTACTAAATACAAAATTTGGGCAAGATAGCGTTGGTCATACTGATAGTATGAGACGGTTTATCTGGGGCGGGATGGTACATTTGTATGGGAGGTACCAGAAGGGGAGTTGCCAGACTTCCAAGTTTTTGTCCAAAACTTTGTCTAGCTATAGCTTTACTAAATACAAAATTTGGGCAAGATAGCGTTGGTTATACTGATAGTATTAGACGGTTTATCGGGGGCGGGATGGTACATTTGTGTGGGAGGTACCAGAAGGGGAGTTGCCAGACTTCCCAGTTTTCGTCCAAAACTTTGTATAGCTATAGGTTTACTAAGTACAAAATTTGGGTAGGATCGCGTTGGGTATATTGCTATTAATACACGATTTCTAATGTAGGCGATATGGTACATTTGTATGGGAGGTACCAGAAGGGGAGTTGCCAGACTTCCAAGTTTTTGTCCGAAACTTTGTCTAGCTATAGCTTTACCAAATACGTAATTTGGCCAAGATCGGTGTGGGCGTATTGATATTATTACACGATTACTAAAGTGGGCGAAATAGACGATTTGTGTGGGAGGTACCCGAAGGGGTGTGGCCATATAGCCCATATGCAATCCCATAAGCAGTTTTGGGAAAATATTAACCCATGCCAAATTTCAGAGCGATTGTTTAACTCTTTCGAAAGTTATCGTGCGTACCAGCAGGACAGACAGACGGACAGACGGACAGACGGACAGACGGACGGACAGACGGACAGACGGACATGGCTCAAACGATTTAGAAAGTCATGAATCGAATTTGGTTCAAAGACACCTGGGTTCTAATCTGAATATTTCTAGGTGTTACACTTTTGGGTCGTATCAAATGATATATACCCTCCTACCCGTAGGGTGAGGGTATAAAAATATTGGATGGTACATTTGTATGGGAGGTACTAGAAGGGGAGTTGCCAGACTTCCAAGTTTTTTTCCAACATTTTTTTCAGCCATATCTTTACTAAATACAGAATTTGGGCAAGATCGCGTTGGGCATATTGATATTATTAGACGATTTCTAAGGTAGGCGGGATGGTACACTTATATGGGAGGTACCAGAAGGGGAGTTGCCAGACTTCCAAGTTTTTGTCCAAATTTTTTACCAGCCATATCTTTACTAAATACAGAATTTGGGCAAGATCGCGTTGGGCATATTGATATTGTTAGACGATTTCTAAGGTAGGCGGGATGGTACATTTGTATGCGAGGTACCAGAAGGGGAGTTGCCAGACTTCCAAGTTTTTGTATAAAACTTCGTCTTGCTATATTTTTACTAAATACAAAATTTGGGCAAGATCCCGGGTGTCATATTGATATTATTACAGGATTTCTAAAGTGGGCGAAATAGACGATTTGTATGGGAGGTACCCGAAGGGGTGTGGCCATATAGCCCATATGCAATCCCATAAGCAGTTTTGGGAAAATATTAAGCCATGCCAAATTTCAGAGTGATTGCTTAACTCTTTCGAAAGTTATCGTGCGTACCAGCAGGACAGACGGACATGGCTCAAACGATTCAGAAAGTCATGAAACGAATTTGGTTCAAAGACACCTGGGGTCTAATGTGGATATTTGTATGTGTTACACTTTTGGGTCGTATCAAATGATATATACCCTCCTACCCGTAGGGTGAGGGTATAAATATAATCTCCTACCCGTACGGTAAGGGTATAAATATTGTAGAGTTTTTCTCGAAAATTTTATGTAAGTACCAGAAGGGGAGTTGCCAGACTTCCAAGTTTTTCTCTGAAAATTTGGGCAAGATCGCGTTGACCGTATTGATATTATTGCACGATTTCTAAAGTGGGTGGTATGGTACATTTGTATAGGAGGTACCAGAAGGGGAGTTGCCATACTTCCAAGTTTTTGTCGAAAACTTTGTCTAGCTAAAGATTGATAGTATTACACGGTTTAAATGGGGTGATATGGTACGTTTGTATGACAGGTACCAGAAGAGGAGTTGCCAGACTTCCAAGTTTTTTTCCGAGACTTTGTCCAGTTACACCTTTACTAAATACGGAATTTAGCCAAGATCTATGTGGGCGTATTGCTATTGTTACACGATTTCTAAAGTTGGAGAAAAAGGAGATTTGTATGGGAGGTACCAGAAGGGGACCGACTAGGGGTCCAACTTTTTTTGGACAACTTTATATCGCAAATTTGTACTTAGTAAAGCTATTACTAGATTAAGTTATGGACAAAAACTTGAAGTCTGGCAACTCCCCTTCTGATACCTCCCATATATATGTACCATCCCGGCTACTTTAGAAATCATGTAATAATATTACTACGCCCAATCCGATCTTACCATATATACGTATTTAATAAAGCTGTAAGCATATAAAGTTCTCCAGAAAAAATTCGACTCTTCGGATACCTCCCATACAAATATACAATTTCTCCCACTTCAGAAATTGTGTAATAATATCAATATCCCCAAATTCTGTACTCAGTAAAGCTATTACTAGATTAAGTTTTGGACAAAAACGGTGAACTCTTTCCACTCCCATTCTTTTACCTCCACTCCAATTCTATTACAAATCTTCTATTTTGCCTACTTTAGAAATGGTGCAATAACATCAATACACCCAGCTCGATCTTGGTCATATTCTTTATTTAATGAAAATATAACTGGACAAAGTTTCCGAAAAAAGGCATGGATGTCTCGCCACGCCCCTTCTGGTAGGTTAGGTTAGGTTGAACGGGTTGCCCGCTTGCAGCTAGTTCACTCGGCGGCCTTAAGGCCCATTGTAATACTCTTAAAAGTGGTGGAAAGTGATGTGGAAACAGATAGAGGAGAGAAGTAGAGTGAAACCATTTGTAGTCATGCTAATATATATATTTATATATGTCTACCATCATGGGTATATGCAAATGAAATAAAACAACGATTTGTTTTGGTTTGTGGTCAAAAATCGACTGCCTCTTGCTTTATTGTTTTTAAAGTTCTTTGCCAGCAACCAGTGGTTGTTTGTCATGAGGAAATGCAAACGATGCATTTTCTCATTAAAATAATTTTTATTTTGCTGGCTAGCAAACCGGTGGTTGCTGTCTGTGAGAAAATGCAGGCAATGCATTTTCTTATCGAAATAAAGTTTAATTTGATACTTGCTTACGTTTAGGGTATATTTATGTTACTCCTCCCTTCCTCAGATAAGTCAATGTCCTCATTGACGTTTCTTACATTGTTTTTCTTGAAATAAGATACTTTTCTTTTGCATAAAGTGAATGTTATTAAAATCAATAATATTACAATTATCGAGGAAGAGGAGATGATATGATTCATTTGGTTTATAGAACGATATTTAACATAATGTTTACTTAATTCTAATTGGTTTACATAGTCTGCCGGATTTTTAATTAAGTTTACAGAGTTTTTAACATAAGGAACAATACTAGGTACGGTAGTACTCAGTTTGCTTTCAATTTCGAAAAGTCCAATTTTAATTTTACAATTGTTAAAGGTTATTACATTATTTCCAGTTATGTTTATTTTCAAATCATTACAGTTTTGTTCTAATAAAGTTATATTAAGGTTTTTTGTCAAAATTAAGTTTGGGGGTACAAAATTTATTCTTATATCGTTATTTGTTTTAAATGAACAATTTGATATATCATCATTTAATAAATTCTCTAAACAGTTGTCTTTTATCTCTATTAAATTCGTATCTTCAATTAGGAAAAGTTTGTCATTTTTCTTAATATAATTTTGTTCTGAGTTTAAAGCCAGTTCTTGGTTATTATAATCTGGTACTGATAATATTTTAAATTTATCATATGTAGTAAACGTTTTAGGAATAGTAAGTACAAAGTAGATTGAGTCATCTTTCATCCAAACAGAAGTTCGAATAAAATCGAATTGTTCAGTGTTCAAATGGGAAATGGTTTCAATATCAACCAGTTTTGGATTAACAATGCCTAATCTTGCCAGTTGCATCCCAAGTTGGATATCTTTAATGTGTTCTAAATACATTTTTACATTATCGAGAAAAGTGTCTGCGATAATTTTTCTAACAAGGCTATTGTGGAGGGTATTAGTTGAGTTTCTTAATTCGTTTAGCAAAAGATTACCAGCATTTACGTGATCTATTATAGTACTCATGTCTAAATTTTGGTTATCAACTTTGTTTTTTATATCTAATATGGTTTCCTCAATCATAGTTCGGTCTCCATCGTCTAATGTACCGAAGAGAAATTTCAAACCACTGCCGAAAGCATTAAAGAGTCCTCTTTTATGTCTTTTAATGAATAGTTGTTTTTCTTTTTCTGCCGATTGTAAATAATTTGATATCAAACCAGTTTGTAAAAAATCATGTTTATTATACTCTTCTGCTAGGTTGTCAAATGATTTTTCTAACTCTGTATTATTGACGAATATTATATGATTCTTGTATTCTGTAGGATTTATAAATTTTCCCTCATTAATGATGATGTAGCCAAAGTTTTCTACGATGTTGTTTATATTAATCATTTGAGAATTTTGTTGCTGAGTCAAGCATAATAGGACTAAAAGGATCTTGAAAATATATGTCCTATGGTCCTGGGGGTAGTGTCCGTACTTCCTGTGATACGTGTGGCTCCGTTTCATTCCTGGAAGCAGAGTCATCTGTTAGTTTTTTTCTTTTAAATTGGGTTTTATATTTTCTGACATTCCTATTCTTGAATTTAACAATATAATGTTCTTTATCTTCTTCTTGTTCTAATACCTTTGCATTTTTGAAAGGATTTTCTGTTTTGCATAACCTTTTTCTACTATTTTCTGCGTTAAGATACTCAGTGTTTATAGGATTCTCGACTCTTGTCTTGTTTGCGTTATTTATTCTACGTTCTTTTAAATTTTGCGTATTAATAGATGGATCGTGCATACTGTAAAAAATAGTGTGGGGGGTTTCACCAGTACTAGAATGATTTATATTGTGATTATAGGCGAAAATTGCTTGTTCTACGTTCATGTACTGTAATTCTTTATCTCCGGAGGAATGTATTATTCTAAGTTTTTCGTTAAGAGTTTTATGTAAACGTTCAATATCTGCAATCCCAGTTTTCCCTGTCGTAACTTCTAAGTTAATATTTAATTGTTCACACCATTGTTTGATATTCACATTATTCATGCCTTGATCTTGGTCAATTTTAAGAGTTTTAGGTGGTCCCATTATATTAAAAATTTTAAGTAATGCTCTTTTTGTTTCTATCCAGTTAAGACTTGACACCTTTTCTGCTGTTGCGAATTTAGAAAAAATATCGATGCATGTTAGATAGTATTCCTTGTCCCATTGCCAAAAGTCAATAACAAATTTCTCCCTCTTCCCATATATAGGAGGAGTGACTTTAAAAGGTAACTTGTGCGAAATATGATCAGATTTGCACAAATTACACAGTTCACATGTATTGACAATTTTAGAAATTTCCTTAACGTAATTTGGATAATAAAATTTTTGTTTAAAGATGTTCACTATTTTCTCTATTACTTGGTGTAGGCCTTCCAAATGAAGCTCAGTAACAATATTTCTAAATTCTGAATATTCGGTAATATTTTTCAATTCTTTCATAGCTCTGACTAATTTGTTTGTCTTGGTTTGAATTAGATCCTTATAAATGTCTTGAATTTTTAAAAAGGTTTCATCATCAGGGACGTATATGGCAGTATTCCTATGTATCAAATGTTCCTTAATAATGTCCTTGATATTTTCATTGGTTAATTCCTTATATATTATGGTAGTAATATAGTTTGAGAAAATTCGTATTTTCGTAATCTGGTTTGTGTCCCCTTTAATAATTTTTATCTGATTCTTAAATGTATTCAGTGTTCTTTCCGAGATTGGAATATAATTTGCATTGTCCTCATTTGCAGAATGGACGGTGGCTGTATCTGATCGAATGTCCTCATTCATGTTGCATTCGTCTAATTTTATCCTTGATAACGCATCTGCTACATGATTTTCTTGACCGGGTATATGTTTTATATCAAAATCATATTCATTTAGTCTTATCTTCCATCTTTGGAGTTTTGTATTTGGTTCTTTGAGGTTATGAAGCCACTGAAGTGGCTTGTGGTCGCTATTGATAATAAATTTTCTTCCATATATATATGGCCGGAAATATTTCGTGGCCCAAACGAGTGCTAAGAGCTCGCGCTCTATGGTCGAATAATTTATTTCATGATCATTAAGTGTCCTGCTTGCAAAGCAAATGGGCCTACTCTGTTGACTTAAAACGGCGCCCAAAGCAAAGTTTGAGGCATCAGTTGTAAGAGTAAATATCTTATCGTAATCTGGGTAGGCCAAAATTGGTTCTTTGGTGATCAAAATTTTTATGGTATCTACAGCCTTAACGAAATCATTTTTGGTGGAATCGACTACGTTTCCCTTCTTCAGGCAAGTGGTTAAAGGTTTCGTTATTTTCGCGAAGTTTTTGATGAATCTTCTGTAAAATCCTCCTAAACCAAGAAACTGTCTCACTTCCTTCTCTGTTTTCGGTAGTGGATATTTCAGAATTGCACTGACATTTTTCGGGTTTGGTTTAACGCCATCATGTGTTACAACATGCCCTAAAAATTCAGCTTCTCTTTGTAAAAACTCGCACTTATCGAGTTGCACTTTCAGGTTAGCCTGTGATAATTTCTGAAACACCCTTCCGATCGATTCGATGTGTTCCTGTAGTGAGGTACTAAAGATAATAATGTCATCCAAATAGACCATGCACTCTTTTCCCACCAAGTCATCCAAGATCGTATTCATCAATCTTTGGAACGTGGATGGTGCATTTTTAAGACCAAATGGCATCCTTAGAAATTCATAGTGACCGCTTCTCGTGGAGAAAGCCGTCTTTTTCCTATCTGAAGGATCCACCTCAATCTGGTGAAAACCCTTCGCCAAGTCAAGGGTGGTGAAGTAAAGACATTTCCCAAGTTTATCCAATATGTCATCCATATTGGGCATTGGGTATTTATCCGTAATGGTGATATCGTTCAACTTGCGATAGTCGATAACGATTCTCCACTTTTCCTTGCCCGAGGCATCTAATTTTTTTGGGACCACCCATATTGGGGAAGAATAAGGAGAAGAACTGTGACAAATAATGTTTTGTTCCAACATTTCCTTTATTTGGCGGTCTACCTCCTCCCTATGAATTTCGGGGTACCTGTATGACTTACTATAAATTGGGTCCTCATGAATAGTCCTAATACTATGCCTTATTGAATGTGTGAAGGTCAAATTATCACCTTCTTTATAAAAAATACTCTTATACTTAGTAAGAAGTCTCTGTAAGGACTTATATTCCTCCCCATTGAGGTGATCGAGACGAAATTTTGTCGTATCGTCCTCGATTATTTCATGGACATTTAACTTGTCCATTATAAGTTCGTAATTCCCCTCAGATATAATAGAGTGTGACACGGTGTATCTGAATCCGTCAAGAAACAGGTAATTATTACCTATATCAAAATGAGCATTCAGAATTTTCAGCGCGTCATAACCCAAAAGACCTTCATAGTTTTCTGAGAAGTTGTAAACATAGAGTCTTAACTTTTTATTACCTATTACAATATGTTGCATCTTATCCAGTATTATAGTTCCGCTAGCTGTGCGCAACGTAATTGGGGAAATTCTTTCAAATATTGGTGATATTGTATTTGTTCCTATTATGCTAACAGACGATCCTGTGTCAATTAGGAACTTGTATGGGTTTTGATCAATAATAAGTGTTATCGCCGGCAGTTTTCCGGGGCTTGAAAATGAAAATTTTCTGAATCCTGTTCCATTGGAACTGGGGCACCATATCGTCTAATCCTCGACTGATTGGAATCATTTGTCCTCGGTATCTGTACTGATTGCCAATTTTGAGGTGGACTATTATCAAATTGGGGTGGATTATAAACATTTGGTTGATAAAACGGTTGTGGGAAATTTAGAATGTGTGGTGGGTAGAATGCTTGCGGCATTCTCCAATTATTCTGGTAGTGTTGGTTGTTATTGTTACAGTAATTGTTATTATTATAACTAGGTGAGGCGATACCTTTCCTGAAATTCCTGTCTTTGAATTCCAGAAAGTATGCATTGTTTTCCCTTAAAACTTTAATGGCCGATTTAAAATCGGTCACCAAACTTGCATTTAACAATGCTGTTAAATGATTTGGCAAACCTTGTTTTAGTATTTGAACACTGAACCTATCGACTTCTGTGGAAAAAAAATTTTTCTTCAGTTCCATTTCTCCACTTAGTTTTATGCAATCTTTAATTCTGCAAATTTCACTGTTGAGACATTCGCAGAATTGACTAACGCTATTTTTAAATTTAATGTTATTTAATTCTAATATTAGACTACTAATGGGTTTGTTCTCACCAAATTCCTCTATTAGATGTGATCTTAGGGACCTCCAGTCCCCCGGTGCTTCTCTTCTTAAAATGTCAGCCGCTGTACCCGTCAATTTTTGTTGTACGGCATTATAGAAAAGTCCTTTGTCCTCTGCAGGTAGTGTTGCGATTGTAGACACTAAAGCGTCCATGTTTTGGATGAAAAGAGCTAGCCTCTTCTGCTCGCCATTGAAGGGTTCGATAAATTTTAGATTTTGGAGGATAAAGTCTCTTTTCTCTTTATTCTCCATTTTGTCGTTAATTGTGATATTGTTCAAAAGGGATTCCAATTCGTCCATATGTTTTGTTCCCTTATATTGTTAAAATTTTATTTAAGAAGATAGTATACTTTTGTTTCTACTTCTTTTTTGGTTTTGAAAAGCACTTTTTTTTTTTTTTGTAATGAGGGTCAGTTTTAGTTTTTGGTTGATTCTTTTTTTTTTTTTTTATTATTGCACTATGTTTTCAATACATTAGCTCAATAATTAAATTTTTCTTTGTTTTCAAATCTTAGTAAATATTTAAACTATTTTAAGTCATCGATTTGACTTTAGGTTACGACTGCCGACTGCGCCAATGAAATAAAACAACGATTTGTTTTGGTTTGTGGTCAAAAATCGACTGCCTCTTGCTTTATTGTTTTTAAAGTTCTTTGCCAGCAACCAGTGGTTGTTTGTCATGAGGAAATGCAAACGATGCATTTTCTCATTAAAATAATTTTTATTTTGCTGGCTAGCAAACCGGTGGTTGCTGTCTGTGAGAAAATGCAGGCAATGCATTTTCTTATCGAAATAAAGTTTAATTTGATACTTGCTTACGTTTAGGGTATATTTATGTTACTTGCATATATATGTATAAATGCATATTTATGTGCGTGCATCTATGCATACACCTGTGTATGCATAAATAACATATTTGGTGTGGTAGGGTCCTTGGATAGTATCTTTCGAAGTCGAAATGCTTCGTTTGTACATTTTTTTTTTTTTTTTATGAAGGGCAACACTCAGGGGATGCCCCCTATAAATGCAATGCATTGTGTTAGCGGAAGGAAATTAGGGTATCGGAAGGAGGAAAGAGGGAGTAGTGTTTGTTGACATTTGTTTTGAATTTCTGAATGTCACAACTGGCAGGAAATACATTTGCTGGAAGATTATTCCACATACTTGAATGCTTCTTTCGACACTTCGAATATATGGCTAGCCCAGCGAGCATCACCCTGTATCTTCATGCCCAGAACATCATGAGTGTCTGATTCGTCGATATCCACACCACCCATAGAAATTGACGACGATGCTGGATCTGGTGAACGTTTGTGTGACAACAAACAGCACTGGGTCTTTTGCGCATTAAAATCTACTCTATTCATTTGGCCCCACTCACAAATCGTCGCCAAATCGCGGTTAAGTGAGTCATTCATCATTCGCCTTTTGCCCTTGACCTCCAGAGGACATGGCCGATGATCAAATGAGTATGAATGACATAGGTTACTGTCATCCGCAAAGGAGTAGATCGGGTTCACAGTCTGACCCAACAAGTCGTCAATGAAAATAAGAAATAGAGAGGGAGAGAGGACAGAGCCTTGTGGAACTCCTGCGGTCAACCTATGCTCGTTGGATGAGACCCCATCTATAACAACTCGTATAGAGCGATCCATGAATAGATCGACTCCATCGCTCCGAAAGGAACGCCATCAGGTCTCCAGTAGATCGATTTCTACGGAAGCCATACTGTCGATCATTTAGAAGGCTTAGGTTGATCATTTTAGGTTAGGTTGAACGGGTTGCCCGCTTGCAGCGAGTTCACTCGGGGGACTTAAGGCCCATTGTGATACTCTTAAAAGTGGTGGAAAGTGATGGGGAAACAGATAGAGGAGGGAAGTAGAGTGCTCGAAACCATTTGCAGTCATGCTAATATATATATTTATATATGTATACATATATATGTCTACCATCATGGGTATATGCATATATATGTATAAATGCATATTTATGTGCGTGCATCTATGCATACACCTGTATATGCATAAATAACATATTTGTGTGTGTATAATCGTCTCCCTTATGTGTCAGTTGGTCCTTTATAGAACCATTTTGTCTTTCTCATGAATGTGTTAAGATTTCGTAGAGGAACGTTTGTTATATCTGACAGGACGACGAAGAGCCTGTTACCTAGGTATGTGAGTCTTTGCTCTTGCAGACCTGCACAATGACATAACAAGTTCTCCACAGATTATTCTTCATGTTCGTCCAAGCAGCTTCTACAGTATTTTTCGCGTAAGATGCCTATGCGTGCGGCCATCCCTCCAATCGCGCAATGTCCTGTGAGTACGCCTGTGAGTATGCTAAGTGTTCAGTAGTTCCGCAGTTCTTTTCTGGCTTATGTTTGGCCATAGAGTCCTTGCTGTTCTGCGGTTGTGCGCAGATTCCCAGCTTATCTCGTTATCTGCTACTTCATCGATGTAGTTTAATAGGTCGACTAAAATTGTGTCAACGTCAACGTAGATTTTGAGTTTTGAGGGCGGTAGGTTCATTTCCAAAATCAATTTGACCGCTATGTTTATGGCGTAAACTTCTGCCTGAAAAACGGTACATCTCGCCGATAGTCTTTCTGAAATTTCAAGATATAATTGTTTTGAGAAGACACCTGACCCTGTACCTGACTCCATCTTGGAGCCGTCTTTGAAGATTGATATTTCGTCCTATGTTATGACAGAATGCAGGATATGTGCGTTTTGAATGCAGGATATTTCCATGGCCATGCGTGTTGTTTTTTATCAGGCCAAGTTCCCTTAGCCTTAATGTAACTTTAGCTGCGCCTTTCTTGACATATATATCTACGGGTGTCATATTAAGCATTGACTTCGAATCAAGGATAACGCCTAGGTACTTCGCTTCGCTCGATAACTGCAGTTTGTCCTCGTTTAGTGTGGAGAGTCTGAAGTAGGAAATTTTGTATTTTCTGGTGAACAATATTAGTGTTGTTTTCATCGGGATGACACCCAGCCCATTCTGTGTTGCCCATTCTGATAGATTCTTTAGTGACCTTTCCATGATCTCACTAATCGTTGACAGATATTTGCCTCGGATCAGCAGCACTACGTCATCAGCGTACGCGACTATTTTAGTACATCTTTATTGAGGTCTAACACGATTTCATTAATCACTATATTCCATAGAACGGGTGATAACTCACCACCCTGTGGTGTGTCTCTCGTTGCTCGCTTTCTGACCATCTGTTCTCCCAGGGTTGAGTATATTACTCTGCTTTGTAGCATGTTGTTCGTCCACTGGGTTGTTCCTGGGTGGACCCCTGAGCGGTTTAGAGCAGCGATGATCGATTGAATTTGTACGTTGTTGAAGGCTCCTTCCACTTCCAGAAAGGCTGCCATGGTATAGTCTTTGTGATGAAGAGAGTTTTCGACGAAGTTTACCACCTCGTGTAGGGCTGTTTAACCGACTTATCTTTGAGGTAAGCGTGTTGTGTCCCACTGAAGTTGTCGTGTGTCAATTTTGCTCTTACATGAAGGTCGATTAGTCTTTCCAGTGTTTTTAGTAAAAACGACCCTGGATAACGGGGCAGATTAGAAACCTAAGCAAAGAAGTCCGTAGATCTTACAACAGAGCTAGACGTAAAAAACTGCAAGTATACTGGGACGCATATAAGTCCAAATATAGATTCTACAACAAAGCACTAAGAACGACGAAACGAAGGTCGTGGAGACTGTTCTGCGAACAGGTCGACACCGTTAACGACATGTCTAAAATAAAGATATTTCTATCTAAGACACATACACAGGTGGAAGCCTTAGTGGACAAAGACGGGAATAAAACAGAAACGTTAGAACAATCAATCAAATTGTTAATAAACACACATTTCCCCACAAGTACAGAGGACCCAATAGAGGAACTCAGTCCGACCAGGGAAGTACAACATACACCCGAGAACATCACGCCAGAAATGGTTAGAGAAGCAGTTAAAAGTTTTTCTCCGTTTAAGGCGGCTGGACCGGATGGCATATTCCCGGAGCTTCTACAGAGGAGCATAGATATTGTGGGAAAACACCTGGCAGGCATCTTTGCATCCTGGCTGAGACTAGCCTATATCCCCAGAAACTGGCAAGAAGCACGAGTTGTTTTCATACCAAAACCGGGGAAGGAAAGCTACGCGATGTGTAAGGCCTATAGACCTATAAGCCTTACATCATTCTTATTAAAAACCAATGAGAGATTAATAGACTCTATGGTTAAAAGACAGATACCGAGTGATCAACTAAAATTACAACAACACGCCTATGTCAAGGGAAGATCAGTAGAGACAGCCCTGCATGAGGCTGTCTTTCGTCTTTCGACGATAAAATATACACACTTGATGTTTTTTATCGACATAGAAGGGGCCTTCAATAACGTGAGCACGCAGACATTAATCCACTCCTTAGACCAGTTTGGAGTGAACAGGTCGATAATCGACTGGGTCAGCTATATGCTAAGGCATAGATGGATTAATTGCGGATCCCACGGCATAAATATAAGGGAGAGAGTACACAGAGGGATACCACAGGGAGGTATTTTATCACCACTCCTGTGGGTGACTACAATAAACGATCTCCTAAGGATGCTGACTGATGAAGGATTCCAGCCAGTCTGCTATGCAGACGACGTTGCGATACTTTTGAAGGGAAAAGATCCGAACAAATTATGCAGAGAAGCCGAAAAAGTGCTAACTCTGGCATACAACTGGGCGAAGCCGAGGGGACTGAACGCCAACCCGGACAAAACAGAACTATGCCTGTTGACAAGGAAGACAAAAATTGCACAATACGTCAAACATTGCTTCAGGAACAAGAGCATAGATATAAACACGAACGTCAAATATCTGGGAGTAATTCTGGACAGGAAACTAAACTGGAAAGATCACATCAACAGCAGAGCCGAAAAAGCCCTCAGATGCTGGTCAATATGCCGTAGAGCAATTGGCTCCACATGGGGCATCCGGCCAAGCATGTCGCACTGGCTATACAAAAGCGTAATAAGGCCAATTATAACTTATTCGTCAATAGTATGGTGGACGGCAATGACAAAGAAATGTAACGTGAAGAAACTACAAGGGATTCAAAGAATTTGCTGCGTAGGAATATGCGGAGCAATGAGGACCGCGCCGACGAGCGCCCTCGAAATTCTGCTATACATCCACCCAATAGATATCCAAATCAAATCTGAGGCAGCGATCTCAGAAAGGAGACTAAGGGCATTGAATGAGTGGATTGAGGATGCACCTCAAACACAACATCAGAGAATATTGGAACATCTAGGAGGGTTCCTGACAACAGACTGTCAGACAGACCGCATCTCAGAAACACACGTGGTTGCGAACTGCACGACAAGAATAGAAGATAGACGCGGACAAGAACACGACACATACACCCAAGATGGGGGAATAGTGGAGTGCTACACAGACGCATCCAAAACCGAGTTAGGAGTAGGCATAGGGATCTACATCCACAATCCGAGGACTGAATTAGTATACCAATTACCTAAGTACTCAACGATTCTACAAGCAGAGATCAAGGCGATCACAGAATGCCTAGAATGGCTGCGGAGCAGAATCACAGGAAAAACTATCTGTATTTTCACAGACAGTCAAAACGCAATTTGATCCCTTAGAGATGATAATGTCAAATCAAGGACACTCATGTACTGTAAGGAAACAATAAATGACGTATCGAGAAATAACGACATAGTTATAAACTGGATACCAGGCCACCAAGGGTTTCCAGGCAATGTCAAGGCTGACGAACTGGCTAAAATAGGAAGGGAATCCGACCAAAATACCCTGCTAAACCTTTTCTTGAGACAAAAAAGGAGTTGAGGGAATGGATGAAGACGACCCATGCCTTAAGGTGGCTAGAGGAACAGGTGGGAAGAACCACAAAAGAAACCTGGGGAAACCTCGATTACAATAAAACAAAGAGAATACTCGGGTTTAACAAAAATGAACTAAGTAAGCTACTTGGGGTCATCACAGGGCACACTAGTCTAAGGGCACACCTATTTAGAATAGGATGTTCCCAGAGCGACGAATGCAGGGCATGCGGAGAGGACGCCGAGACGGCGGAACACTTCCTGTGCCATGGCCCTGCTTTCTCGCAGGTCAGGAAAGTCCAATTAGGAGAGGACACTTTAGATGACCTATCGGAAGTCAAAGCAATAGACATAAGGAATTTAAGTAACTTTATAGAGGGGACCAAATTCCTAACGTAGGATAAGGGGGAAGGGAATTCGTAGACGAAATCAGGAGCGCACAACAGGCCGAATTGCTGGCCTACGTGTATGTCAATGACATGAGACGGTCATGGTGCATGACCGATCCTCCATTCAACCTAACCTAACCTAACCTAGTAAAAACGATGACAGACTAATTGGCGTGTAAGACCCATATGTCCTCATTAAAAGACCTGGTGTGGTAGGGTCCTTGGATAGTATCTTTCGATGTCGAAATGCTTCGTTTGTACATTCCAGTTCCTCGAAAAATTTGATGTGTTATCGTTTTTTGCCTTGTTGAAAAGTCTTCTGCTAACTTTCCTGAGCACTTTCAGTTCCGGAGTCCACCATGTTTGGTTGGTTTTACGCGGCGCTGCTCGCTCTGGACACGATTTTCGAAACGCTTCGGTAAGGCGGTTCGTAATGTTGTTCACTGCGGATTCCACTTCCTGTACATTTGACATACCCCTCTGAGGGCGTAATGGCGCTTGCATTTCTGTTTTAAACTAGTCCCAGTTCGTTTTCCTAGGGTTTCTATATGGTTTTTTCTTAGGTACATTGTGCTCTATTTTAAAATGAATTCTGGAGTGATTGGGAAAAGAACACTCCATTGACACTATCCAGTTGGAGACTATAATAGTGTTACTATTTGTTACTAGAGTTAAATCTATAACCTGTTCCCTGATACGGTTGCATAATGTGGGTTCATTACCCTTATTATATATAACTAAGTCAGTGGATATTAAGTATTTAAAAAGTGACTCACCTCTATTGTTTATGTCGGTGCAGCCCCATAGGGTGTGGTGTGTATTGGCGTCGCCCCCGATGTGTAGATCATGCCCTTTTGATTTGCACCACCTGACCAAGGCTCGCACTGTGTGCGTTGGGGGATCATCTTTATCATATGGTAGGTACATGGAGGCGAGCAACAGTGATGGTTTGTTCGGTCTTTCCATGTACACTACTGTCAAGTCTTCACCGCTGTAATGAGAAATCGGTGTTAGATTTAAATCTTTCCTGGCTACGATACAGCTCCGTATTTTACCTTCGGTTGGGGAGATATGAGTATCAGATTTCGTGACCTCTTGTATCAGGGCCACGTCGATATCATCCCTCCCCATTGTGCGCAGCAGCTCATCGGTAGCTGCCTCGCAGTGGTGCAAATTAATTTGCACCAGTTGCATGCCTCACTGGGTTCTGAGTATGGGGAGTTGTATCGGGGAAATGCACTTTCGTTTGGTTCAGACCGAATTTGATCATCCCCCGCGAGATCTTAAGAAGACGCAGTGACTCTGGTCCCACTCTAATCCAGAGATCCGTGCATTTATCCCTCGCGCGTCTTCTAACGATTGACCAGTCTTGAGATTGGAAGCACTTATTTTGTACCTTGACTAGTCTGAGTATGACTTCATCCTCCAGCACTGGGGGAGGAATCCATAGTCGGACCGTCATCCAACTCGGGATCTGGTCAATCGGGACCATCTGTATCTTCATGCCTGGCCAGAGGGAGTTAAGATCATTGATACATGCTGAAAGAAAGGATAATGCTTTCTAATTGCCGCATCCAATGACCTTAACTCCTTTTTGCCATTACACAGTCAAACTCTGTAAAGGAGTCATCCTCACTGTGAAGGAGTCATCCTCACAGAATAGAGATCGGAGAATGGCTTCAGTCATCTGGGGATGACTGTTCGGGTGGATTTCCAGGTTCAGCCTGGGTAGTCAGGATGCAGTTGCGAGTCATCATTCTCCCCCAGAGATGTGTTGCAAGCTACACCTCTCTGATGGAGGATGGTAACCCAAAGAGCCGCGTTTAAGCACCCGCATCGGGCCCAATAGAAAAGAATATGAATACTCAAAAAAAGACGAACGGAGAAGAGGCGAAAAACCCTTTTATTAGGAGTGCCAGGACCCCACGGTCCCCATCAAATACGGGTACGAACCCACAAGAAGAGCTGGAGAACATCGCTCCAACAATACAGCCAACGAGAAATGGAACTGATTTCGATAGGCTGGGCGAGCAAATTGAAATGCTACGGGAAATGTTTGGGGACGGAAGTAGAAGATTCATCACCCAGGCAGCTCGAGAAGCAATTAACCGGATGAAGGTTCTATATGACCTATGCGCTATTGGCACTCCAATAGTCGACGCGGTGAATAAACCCAGGGTAGACAATTCCTCCCAAAAATGGCCCTAGGTAGAAAGCAGGGAGAAGAGGCGCAAGCAGGACAAGCAAGAGGATACACCAGTAGCCAAACGACGTTCTGAGAAAGCCACCGCCAACGCTGAGCCAATAAATGTCGACGAAACAGTGGACAAAGACGAAAAATGGAGCACCTGGACAAGGGTCGAACCAAAAAAGAAGGTAAAAAAGAAAACTAAACCCAAAGAAAAAGAAAGGAGAGCAAAACCGAGGAATCCAAGGCCCGATGCACTTATCATCACGACAAAGGGTGAAGTGTCTTACGCCGAAATCCTAAGAAAGGTTAAGACAGATCCAAAAGTAGGCGGACTTGGCGAAGCCGTTACCAGGATCAAGAAAACCCAAAAAGGCGACCTGCTTATCCAACTGAGCAGAAACAATAATAAGACAGACCAATTTAGAAGTGCTGTCGGTGATACACTAGGCGAGAGTGCATCTGTACGAAGCTCGACAGAAAAGTCGGTGTACGAGATAATGTACATAGACGAAGTCACGACCAAAGAAGAAGTCCGAGACGCTGTGGTCTCCCAACTAAAATTGGAAAACTTCCAACTGTCCGACATTATAAGCTTAAGGCAGTCCTATCGTGGAACGCAAACGGCAACTATTAACCTATCAGCCGAAGGAGTAAAAGCTGTCCCTGAATCCAAAAAGATTAAGGTGGGCTGGGTCATATGTAGAATTCGACAAAAGACGGTGCTGACCAAATGCTTTAGATGCCTGGGATATGGTCACATATCTCCATACTGCAAAAACATCGACGACAGATCAAAGTGCTGCAGAAAATGTAGCGAAGAAGGGCACTATGCAAAAGACTGCCCCAATGATCCACTTTGCATTCTTTGCAAATCAGACGAGTCAACGGACGCAAAACACATAGCAGGTAGCAAGAGATGTCCCCAATTCAAGAAGGCACTCGCTAAAAAACGCGAATGAGAGTCATTCAAATTAACCTTAACCATTGCGAGGCAGCACAAGACCTTTTAGCGCAGACAACGAAAGAGATGAAGGTGGATATGGTCCTAATTAGCGAGCCATATACGATACCCGATAACAGCACATGGACGGAAGGAAGATCAAGAAAGGTGGCAATATGGGCATGTGGTAAAAACGCGTTTCAAGATGTGTGCACACAGTCCACTTATTTTGTACGGGCAAAGGTCGGTGGAGTCCACTTCTACAGCTGTTACTGCCCACCTAGCCTAACACATACCGAATTCCAGGACATTCTGGACGAACTTGTAGCGGATGCTAAGAACCGAAATCCCATCGTTATCGGTGGAGATTTTAACGCCTGGGCAATACATTGGGGTAGTCGATACACCAATGCTAGAGGACGTAGTATCCTGGAATGCTTCGCCTCGCTCGATGTGGATCTACTGAACGAAGGAAGCAGAATGACATTTACTAGAGGTAGAACGGAATCTATCATAGACATTACGTTCGCTAGTCCCTCTCTAACACGTGTCACTAAATGGCGGGTAAGTGATCACTATACTCTGAGCGATCATCAGGCTGTATTGATCGATATAAAACCCAAACACGACAGAGGAAGACAAACCCAGACTTTTTCCGGGCCAAAATCGAGAGTCTCAGCATTAGACAAAGGTATTTTCGAGGTAATGATCGATACGACACAGCTTACATCCAGATCCGCGGAAGAACGAGCTGAAGAACTGAAGAACGCGATTGTGAAGGCATGCGATGCATCAATGCCGAGGAGAGGACTCCCGAAGAGGGGGAGGCCTTGCTACTGGTGGAGCGAAACAATACGCCAACTGCGGTCTGTTTGGCAAAAGCCAGGAGAAGAATGCAGCGGTCAAGAGGGAAACCAGCGTTTGAAAGACTACAAGGGGAATTCAGAGAGAGACGGAAGTCCCTGCAAATGTCGATTAAAGAAAGCAAACGTACATGCTTTAAAAGAATATGCAACGAAGCCGATATCGATCCTTGGGGAACTGCCTATAGGATAGTAATGAAGAAAATGCAGGGGAAATCACAGCAAATAACGTGCCCAAAAATGCTGCGAAACATCATTGGGGTATTGTTCCCGCAACGCCTACAGCCTACTACCAGTCCAGTGTTGATCACCGACAGCGAAACTATACCGGATATCTCTAGAGAAGAACTTGATGAAGCATGCGCAAAAGTGGGCAACAATAAAGCGCCTGGACAAGATGGAATACCAAACATTGCACTGAAGATTGCAATCCATCGAAGGCCAGACCTCTTCCTCGATACTTTTCAGAGGTGTCTCCGCGAGAGAGTTTTTCCCACCCACTGGAAAACACAAAACCTAGTGCTCATCCCTAAAGAAAAAAAGCCCCCAGGCGAACCATCGTCCTACCGTCCCATATGTCTCCTAGACACAATGGGTAAAATATTGGAGGGAATCCTGTATAACAGACTAATGTCAGTAGTCGAGGAAAAAGGCGCCCTTTCCGAAAGACAATTTGGTTTTAGGAAATCACGGTCCACCATTGACGCAGTGAAGCTAGTGGTTGATACGGCGACAGAGGCCATCAAAGGAGCAAGGTGGAAGGGCGGAACAAAGAAATACTGTGCTGTCGTTACCCTCGATGTGAAAAATGCCTTCAACTCTGCAGATTGGAGTCACATCCAGGAAGCCCTCATAGGAAGCGAAGCCCCAGCCTACATGGTCGAAATGGTAACAAGCTATTTTGAAAACCGGAAGCTTACATATCTGAGTGACAACGGACTAGAGCACTACAATGTGTCCGCCGGTGTCCCACAAGGATCTGTCCTGGGTCCACTCCTGTGGAACATTATGTACGACGGAGTGTTGAGACTACCTGTACCAAACGGCGTAAACATTATTGGATTCGCAGACGACATCGCCATAATCACAGTCGCAAAACATCTAAACAACATAGAATAAGCTACAAACACAGCTATAAAAGAAGTACAAACCTGGCTCGAGTCGGCACACCTACAGCTAGCCGCTCATAAAACGGAGGCTATCCTTATTACAAGCAGAAAAAGGACGGAATTCATCAACGTGATCGTTGGGGATAAAGTTATCCAAGAACGCAAGCTTCTCTGGCAAGAATGCTATCCAACGTTGGAGGCCCTAAACTTGCAAGAAGAAAACTACTAGCCACCGTAGTTAACTCTGTGATGCTTTATGCGTCCCCGGTATGGGCGGATGCACTAAGTGTAAAATTATATAGGAGGAAGCTGATGTCTATATACCGACTAAGCTGTCTTCGCACAATTTCTGGGTATCGAACGATATCGGAGGATGCAGCAGGTGTAGTTGATGGTCTAATCCCCATCGACATATTAGCTGCCGAAATGAAACGGATACAAAGTAGAAATCCACAGACTAAAAAGCAGAGATCTGAATTCGCAAGGCAAGAGAGTTCCTCATCTATCGCCACTTGGCAAATTCACTGGGACGCATCCACAAAGGGAAGATGGACGCACACCCTTATACCGAGTATAAGAGTATGGATGAACAGGAAACATGGGGACACAAACTTTTACCTCACGCAGTTCCTAACAGACCCCGGTGGTTTCCGGAAATATCTGCACAGATTTGGACACGATAGCTCGCCTATGTGCCCGAGCTGTGTGTAAGAGGAAGAAGACGCAAATCACGTCATGTTTTGCTGTCCTAGGTTCGACAGAGAAGACGTCCCAACAATTGAAATCTCGAGGGTGATCGAAGATATGATACAGAGCGAAGAAATGTGGCTAAAAGTAGCACAATTTGTGAAATAGACGATGCTGGAACTAAACAGCATAGACAGCATACGGAGGAGCACCGAACATAGTTGATAGCGCAACCGCTAACCATCCTTCACGAAGTAATACTTCACAGCAGTCCCGTGAAGGAACGATGGTCGAAGAGAGGGGTGTGGTTTAGTACGTAAGAATCGTGCATGTTTTTCAGTAAGGGCTGAATACATCTAATGAAGATTCCACACCTCCAGCGCAGCAAAAAAAAAAAAAAAAAAAGCACCCGCATCGCGTCCATGTTGTTACCCGAGACGGGGTTCCCTTCTGGTAGCTCCCATACAAATGTAATATTCCATCCACTTTAGAAATTGTGCAATAATCTTAATGTTTCCAATGTGCCCAACGCGATCTTGCGCACATTCTGCATTTAGTAACGCTATAGAGAGACAAACTTTCGGACAAAAAATTGGAAGTCTGGCAACTCCCTCTCTGGTATCTCCCATACAAATGTAACAAACTCCACCCTTAGAAATCGTGTAATCTTATCAATATCTATGTAATTAGTAAAGAGGTCTGACCACGCTCCTTCTGGTACCTGCCATGCAAGTGTACCATTCCACCAACTTTAGAAGTCCTGTAACAACATTACTACGCCGAATCCGATCTTACCCAAACTCCGTTTTTAAAAAAGCTACAAATATTTAAACTTGTACAGGAAAAATTGGACTCCTATTCGTTCCCCTTCTGGTACCTCCCATACCAATGTACCATTCCTCCGACTTTAGAAATCGTGTAATAATATTAACTCGCTCAACGAAATATATATATCATTAGATACGGCTCAAAAGTGTAACACATAGAAATATCCACATTAGTTCCCAGGTGTCTTTGAATGAAATTCGATTCATGACTCTGTCCTGCTGGTACGCACGATAACTTTCGAAACAGTTAAGCAATCACTCTGATGGTTAATATTTTCCCAAAACTGCTTATGGGATTGCATCTTGGCTATATAGTCACACCCCTTCGGGTACCTCTCACACATTTCGCCCACTTTAGAAATCGTGTAATAATGACAATAGGCGCAAGTTTGATCTTTGCCAAATTCTGTATTTAGTAAAGGTATAGCTAGACAAAGTTTTGGAGAAAAACATGGAAGTCTGGCAGATATAGCTAAACAACATTTTTGGATAAAAACTTGAAAGCCTGTCAACTCTCCTTCTGGTACAAATGTACTAGAGAAAAACTTGGAAATCTGGCTACTCCCCTTCTGGTACCTCCCATACAAATGCACCATCCCGCAAACTTTATAAATCGTGTAATAACTGTAACACGCCCAATCCTATCTTACCCAAATTCCGTATTTTATAAAGCTGTAAACATATAAAATTCATCAGAAAAATAGACACCAGCTCCCGTGCCTATTTCCATTTTAGACCCGTCAGTGAAGACTGCCCAACCCTCGTGCAAGTTGCGGACTCCTACCCACGAATCCCTTTCAGGGATTTCTAGCCCGGGCAGGGCAGAAATTCTGTTTTCTTAATTATGTAGTCCGATTGCTCATCTGGAACCCTGGACTGACCTTGAAGACAGAACTCTGACAGTAGTCTCGAATGACCTGTTCTTGTATGTCTGAGCAGCGATGAATCTTTAAGTCGAAAGATGCTTCTGGCTGCCTCACCCACTATAAAGTCCTTAAGGGGGAGAAGGTGTAGAATAATGTCTAATGCAGCCTGTGGTGTACTTCTGATGGCCCCCGTTATTCCTAAAGCCGCTCATCTCTGTACCTTTTCTAGTTCTTTGTAGTAACTGTCTACCCTTGTTGCCTCCCACCACACTGTACAGCCATACGTAAGAACCGGTCTTACTACCGCCGTGTAGATCCATTTCACTACCCTCGGACGAAGTCCCCAGTTCTTACCTATGGAGTTCCTGCATGCGTAGTAGGCATTAAGTCCCTTTCTGAGTCTTTCTTTTGTATTTCTTTTCCAGGAAAGTTTACTGTCCAGAAATAACCCTAGGTATTTAGCTTCCGTAGCTAGTTTGAGCTCCACTCCATCCAGCCACGGTAGTCTAAATTTCTCTATCTTATACCTTCTGGTAAAGAGAACCAGTTCAGTCTTGTTTGGGTTCACTCCCAAACCCTTACTTTTTGTCCACGACGATAGCTCTTCCAGTGCCGAATTCATGACCTCACTGATGGTCGGGAGAAATTTCCTGGATACCAGTATTACCACGTCATCAGCATAAGCTACAATCTTCCTTCCTCTTAGCTCGAATTCCCTGAGAATAGTATTCACCGCTAGAAGCCACAGAAGTGGAGATAGGACTCCCCCTTGTGGTGTTTCCCTGGTGGCTAGCTTCCTTGAATTCCCTGAGCCTAGGCTGGAATTGATAATTTTGCTGCCCAGCATATTATCTATCCAGCTTACCAGGAAGTTTGGTACAAAGAGTTCCTCTAAAGATTCCTTGATAGCTCTTCTTTCGATATTGTTGAAAGCTCCCTCTATATCTAAGAAAGCTGCGAGCGTGTATTCCTTGCTAGCCAGGTTTCTACAACCCACAACTTCATGAAGTGCACTCTCAACAGATTTACCATTGAGGGAGGCATGTTGAGCCCCACTTTTGAAGCGCGTATCAATTGTGTTCCTAATATACAGATCTATCAGTCGTTCCAGTGTTTTCAATAGAAAAGACGATAGACTGATAGGCCTGAAATCCTTGGGAGTAACGTGGCTAGCCTTGCCGGCCTTCGGTATGAAAACCACCCTGACTACCCTCCACCTTTTTGGTACATACCCGATCAGTAGGCACTCACTATAGATATCAATTAAAATTGATAGCACTATTTTTGGACAGTGCTGCAGCAATGCAGGGAAGATGCCATCTGGCCCTGCTGATTTGTACGGTTTGAAGGAACTAATTGCCCATGCTAATCTGTCCAATGAAACTATATCTCTAATATATGCTTCTCTAGCTGCGTGGTGGATACCAAGATGCTGGTCCGGTCCGTGACCTCATCCCCTGTATCACTACACCCTGGAAAGTGAGTTTCCATAAGTAAAGAGAGTGTCTCAGAGCTGGACTCTGTCCATGTACCATCAGATTTCTGAATATATCCAGGTACCTTAGGGTCTTTGGATAAAATTCGCCTGAATCTGGATGTTTCATTGACAGAATCGATGGCCTCTACAAACGTGGCCCATGAGGTCCGTTTAGCCCTTTTGAGCGCTCCCTTATAGTTATTAAAGCTTACTTTGTATTTCTCCCAGTCTTCTGAGTTTTTGGTCTGATGTGCCCTGTTGTATAACCTCCTAGTGGTTTTTCTCATTACATTTACATTTACATTTACATTTACATTTACATTTACATTTACATTTACATTTACATTTACATTTACATTTACATTTACATTTACATTTACATTTACATTTACATTTACATTTACATTTACATTTACATTTACATTTACATTTACATTTACATTTACATTTACATTTACATTTACATTTACATTTACATTTACATTTACATTTACATTTACATTTACATTTACATTTACATTTACATTTACATTTACATTTACATTTACATTTACATTTACATTTACATTTACATTTACATTTACATTTACATTTACATTTACATTTACATTTACATTTACATTTACATTTACATTTACATTTACATTTACATTTACATTTACATTTACATTTACATTTACATTTACATTTACATTTACATTTACATTTACATTTACATTTACATTTACATTTACATTTACATTTACATTTACATTTACATTTACATTTACATTTACATTTACATTTACATTTACATTTACATTTACATTTACATTTACATTTACATTTACATTTACATTTACATTTACATTTACATTTACATTTACATTTACATTTACATTTACATTTACATTTACATTTACATTTACATTTACATTTACATTTACATTTACATTTACATTTACATTTACATTTACATTTACATTTACATTTACATTTACATTTACATTTACATTTACATTTACATTTACATTTACATTTACATTTACATTTACATTTACATTTACATTTACATTTACATTTACATTTACATTTACATTTACATTTACATTTACATTTACATTTACATTTACATTTACATTTACATTTACATTTACATTTACATTTACATTTACATTTACATTTACATTTACATTTACATTTACATTTACATTTACATTTACATTTACATTTACATTTACATTTACATTTACATTTACATTTACATTTACATTTACATTTACATTTACATTTACATTTACATTTACATTTACATTTACATTTACATTTACATTTACATTTACATTTACATTTACATTTACATTTACATTTACATTTACATTTACATTTACATTTACATTTACATTTACATTTACATTTACATTTACATTTACATTTACATTTACATTTACATTTACATTTACATTTACATTTACATTTACATTTACATTTACATTTACATTTACATTTACATTTACATTTACATTTACATTTACATTTACATTTACATTTACATTTACATTTACATTTACATTTACATTTACATTTACATTTACATTTACATTTACATTTACATTTACATTTACATTTACATTTACATTTACATTTACATTTACATTTACATTTACATTTACATTTACATTTACATTTACATTTACATTTACATTTCATAGGGCTAGCTCAGGCCACTATGGGGGGTCGACAGGTGGCGGATAGTAGAACGGCCTTCAAATATGTAGGTTAGCTGCGAATATCCAATAAGCAGTCCCCGACCAAGAGCGGCAGAAGAGGAGGCAGAAGAGGAGGGTGAGACTGAAAACGTCTTAGAAACCCAAATAATCTCCTGCGACAGGACGAGACAGCGCCGTCCTTAACAAAGCGCACTTCCACTCCAAGTAGTGGCATCGAGGGACCAGACCAAAAAACCCTGATTATCGAGCCCACGACATTGGCATTAAGACCGAGCCCGGTAAGGTCTTAATTATGGTATACCGGACCAACGAATACAATCGACGCATCTCGCTGGACATGAAAGTATTCTGTCACCTCAGTAGGCCGAAGTGACTCTCTGCTGAAATGGCTGGCAGGTTAATGCTTTCAGGTCCCTCCGCCCTACTAAAGCCATGGCAGGTCTCATGGCACGTTCAACACCCGTTACCATTGGGTTGGTAGTGTAGGCCCAGTTGAGTTACTCCTGGCTAATGCCGACCTGGCTCTGAACACCACTGCTCATAAGGCATAGTGTCAACCCTCGCATGGCCTCCCTGCATCGCAAAGATAACCATGGGGTTAATAGGCAACTACACAAATACGGATGGAGATAGCGGCTATGAGTTTGGGCCCAATAGAAAAGAATATGAATACTCAAAAAAAGACGAACGGAGAAGAGGCGAAAAACCCTTTTATTAGGAGTGCCAGGACCCCACGGTCCCCATCAAATACGGGTACGAACCCACAAGAAGAGCTGGAGAACATCGCTCCAACAATACAACCAACGAGAAATGGAACTGATTTCGATAGGCTGGGCGAGCAAATTGAAATGCTACGGGAAATGTTTGGGGACGGAAGTAGAAGATTCATCACCCAGGCAGCTCGAGAAGCAATTAACCGGATGAAGGTTCTATATGACCTATGCGCTATTGGCACTCCAATAGTCGACGCGGTGAATAAACCCAGGGTAGACAATTCCTCCCAAACATCGCCCTGGGTAAAAAGCAGGGAGAAGAGGCGCAAGCAGGACAACCAAGAGGATACAATTAGAGAACTGTTATTAGCAACTAAACTAAATACACAAACACGAGACATATTGACAGATGAGGAAATTATCGACTTTAATATCACAACAAGTGGACAAATAGTAAGTTCGGCCGGGCCGACTCTTATATACCCTCCATCATGGATTCGTTGCATTTCGATACCCATATGTCCATGTTTGTCAAGGGACGGTTTTTGGGCCGCTGGTGACCCGATAGTCCCAGAAACCGGATCAAAAAATTTAGGCAAATCATGAAAATAAAGGCATATTTGGGTTCGTGAGTAAATTTCGATGCACTTCGATACCCATATGCGCATGTTTATCATGGGCCCTTTTTTAGGCCCCAAGGGTCCACGGAACCCATGAGCACGCCCATTTTTGGGATTTTTTTCCCCATCTATAAATTATATAAACTTAGAACAATTTTACCAAAAAAATCAGATGTAGTGAAAAAAAATATTTGAAAAATTTGATTATGGCCGGGATATATTTAGTCCCGTAAAGGGGACTTTGGTCCGATATTGCCCATTCTCGAACTTAACCTGCTTATGGGCAAAAAACATCTTCCTACAAAATTTCAGCTTCTTAGCGTTGGTCGTTCGCACTCTATCGTGATTTCAACAGACGGACGGACATCGCTAGAATGTCTTAGAATGTTACACTGACCGATAATATCTATACTTTATAAGGTCGCAGATCACTCTTTCGAGGTGTTGCAAACGGAATGACAAACTTAATATATACTCCATCCTATGATGGAGTGTATAATTACGAAAGTGGAGAATATCGAATTGAAAGTAGCAAGTGCAGATACTGACTTAATCTTCATTTTAGGATACCAAATTTTGGCCAAGATAAATATACAGAGAATTAATAATACAATAATAAAAATAAAGAAATAAATTATGAAACAAATAGAGTCAAATATATCGAATGTATAAAAACATACTGAATAAAGAAACTATGTACTGTTTATATAAAGACAATCCCAAAAGAAACATGTTCCCAACAGAAATTTTAAACAATTTGCACACTGCACTTAACATACGATTCACGCATTTATTGTATTGACGACACAAACATAACTATTAGTAAGTTAAAGTATGCAATCAAATAATAAAATTTGAACTAATTTTACCATTAAAAAACCAACGGTTTCTCAACAAACAACTCCAGGAAGGTCAATAAATTATTTTATTCAACGGAATAGAGTTCAAAATTCTTGTTTTCATAATCTGGGTGGATGAAAGCATGTCTGACGATTGAAACCTCAGAGTACTATATCCGATTCATAAAAAAGGAGACAGGACCGTTTGCGCCAACGATCACGGAATAAATTTCTTATCAATCTCATATAAAATACTTTAAAGTGTGAAAGACTGAAGCCCAAACTAGACGAACTGATTCAAATCTATCATTGTGGCTTCAGGCAGAGTAAATCAACAAGCGACCAAAATTTTCATTACGCCAAATCCTGCAAAAAACTCATGAACAACACATCGATACATACAATCTGATAAGAGACTAACTATTTGAAACCATGTCTGCGTACAAAATACCACCAAAACTTGCACGCCTTTGTTGAATGACACTGAGTGGCAAGAGGTCTCAGACATTGCGACAGCTTATCATGTAACTTCTTTAACATTCTGATGGAGAATATATTGGAAAATGCAGAAGTTAATAAAACCGAAACTTTCACCACCAAGATCCACATTCTCCTCGCATATGCTGACGACATTGATATTGCCGGAAGGATAGGGCGAGATGTAACTGTTTCTTTTTCCAGAATTAAAAAGGAACCGGTGAAGATACGTCTGATGATGAACGAGGACAAAACAAAACTTATGCTTGCAACTTGCAAGGCGGACGTGGCGACGTCAGAATAGGTAGGTAGTAGAATAATTTACACACCTGGGAACCGCCATTAACAGCATAAAAATAAAGCGAAGGATAGTGCTGGGAAATAAATGTAATTTCGGGCTTAACAAACAGTTAAAGAATATACCCCTCTCTCGTCGAACTAAGAAAACACTGTACAACACATTTATTATACCTGTGTTTTTTGACTAATGCTCATGTGATTCCCCCTTATGATTTCAACTCAATGTGTTAGCGAAAGGAAAAATTAAGGATAATGTCATAGGAGGCAGGAGAACGCTTGCTGCAAGATTATTCACATGCGAACAGTACGACTGAAGAACGAACTATACATATCAACGGAGCAGAGACCATTGATAGCCGCGAATTCCTCTTAAATTTTCTAACGTCAGGGATCAGACGACGGATATCTGAAGAAAAGATGCCGTTGAAATATCTATAGCACCACTTTAAAAAGCTTATACTCTTGAATGTTTCTTTCGACGTTTCAAATATATGGCGAGCAAGAGTGTCTGATTCGTCGATATCCACACCTCCCATGGAGGGTGACGACGATGCTGTATCAGTGGAACGTTTGTGTGACAACAAACAGCAGTGGTCAACGACCTTACTTCCACTAAGGGCGTGAATAGATCGACTCCATCATTCCGAAACTTTCGATCATTTAGAAGGCCGTTAAACCAGATGGTGGTTAACCATGCTCTCCATAACCTTCGAAAGCACAGAACATATTGCTATTGGGCGGTAATTTGCAGGATTTGTAGCCTCACATTTCTTGGGGATCTTGGGGTAAACACCAGCACTGTACGACATGTTGAAAAGACTGCGCAATGGTTGAGCTAGCATCGACAAGTACTCAAAATATCAATCAAACCCGAGATTTATTTACGCTGATTTATTTACGCTCTCGAATACATATCTGGTACATTGAACTAGATACGTTTTCGATCACGAGGAGTGGTTGACTGCATTCTGACAAAGATGAATTCTTTGTAAATAATTCAGCCAAAAGTTTAGCTTTTTAATGGGATTAGTGAATATCTATTCATTGTTTATCATTTAACAAATGGGAGAAGAAAAAATAAGTTTTTCGAGCCTAAGTAGCCTGGCGTACCATGATCTTGCCTGTTTACTTAACAGCTTAGTATTGACCTTTTTAACTAAACGACAATTTCTGATTACACCAAAAATTCTTTGGAGGTTTCATCGGAGTAGTCTAAGCCGGAATAAAACCATTTCAGCAGCAACATCGACATTATAGTCAAGGGAACACAATTTCCAATTAAATTGCTGATAAAAATTGTTGAGCTCGGCCCGACTTGCCTTTCGTATATTACATTGTCCGCTTCGTGACAGGGTCGTAAAAGTTTACACAGGATTGGACTCCAAAGTACAACTGACTTATTTTCGGACCGCTAACGGCGTGCTCTCTCGGCTAGTAGTGTAACTCGTACTGCTACCCAACACTGAACACATCATTTTTTTGAGTATTTTTGCTGATCTGTAAATATATATAATATATCATTAAAATAAAAAATGATTCAACTATTTTTAACTATCATGTTACCTTGTATAAGCTTATCCCTTTTTTTAATTTAATCGCTGTCAACTTGAAGATTTCTTAGTAAATCGCCTTGAATATACGTTTTACGCTGAACTCCTCGCTTATCTTTGTCCACAACTCCCGTTAAGGCAATTTTAGCCGGCGCTGTCCAGACAACTTGTTCTGTAACAGCGAAAGTATTTAAGAAAAAAATTGGCAAACTTGTATACCATCTAATGGAAGTTAATATTTCAGAGTGTTTTGTCTTCACGTGAGTGGACCCGCCGTCTTACGTTTAGCAGGATTTTTTTTAATATACCGTACAATGTATTCTCTTTGGGATTGCAACGATCCTAGCTCCCAAAAGTCGTTAAATATCAAATGCCGAATTTGTTCGGGAAAACACAAACAGCTGCGGCGGCATATTGGACCCAGTTTTTGTTTAGTTCCATTTTTGTAGGTCTTTTTATTGTTTTGAATCTGATATTCTTTTGCAAAGTTCTTTAATTTTTTGACCATTTCCTTTTTTTCTTAGATTTTGTAGCTTTATACTTTAGGGCGTGAGATTCCCCACCTTCTACTTCATACTTTTCTGGAAAATCTTAACTCGTTTCTATTAAAAATGAAGTTCCTGGTAAAGCATCATAATGTGTGGCACAGGTTATATTCATTATGAAATGATTCGACCAAAGCAAACAACCACATTAAAAGTTGTTTGGTCATTAAAAGCAAGAACTGATAACAGTTCTGCTGCATCCTAAAACTTTACAACATTGTTTCAAATTTTCAGCCATTTTGAATACCTCAAGAAAGAAAAATCTATATTAAAAGTGTAGGAGTTTTTTTTGTTCTTCAAATTGTTTATTTTCTTAAATATTAAAACATGTAAATTATATTTATTATTTAATTTAATTGTACTGCCTCTTGCAGCTGCTGTCAGCAAACTCATCTTCTTGTTTCGCTGAACAAACCATCAAAGCAGCGATGACCGCTGCCTTCTCGTTGTACGTATGTATGCTGGTGTGTGTATCCACACACAGGCCGATAGGTACGTATGTACGTACATAAGAAGACAGTTAGGTCTATTTCGATGGTTTGATTTTTGTCGTAAACAAACGAAAGTAAAAGAGGAATAGGAAAAGAGTTCGTTGAACTCTTTGGAGACTTAAAATTTAGGTAGGGTTGCAGTGCGGAGTTTATAAAGTATAAGTTTGGGGAAAAAATCCAAAACATTCTCCCCCGGGAAGAACGACAGTTCTTAAATAGTAGCCAATTCTTCTTCTTCGTGGACATCATTCGAGGGGAGGAAACATAATTTGGAAATAGGTCGTTTTATGTACTTGCCATTACAGTAGAGGGTGACAACACGTACTAAGCCATCAGGACCCGGATGTAATTGTTCAACTTTGGCAAGTGGCCATTGACCAGGAACACTTCGTTCGTGTAGAAGTAAAACCAAGTCACCAATTTTCAAATTAAGCTCGATTTTATTCCATTTTGGGCGTGATTGAAGTCGACAGAGGTATTCTTTAGTCCAGCGGTCCCAGAAATTTAGCTTGAGGCGTTCAACTAATTTCCAACGGCTGAGGCGGTCGATGTTAGTATCGAGTAGGTCATCATCGGGGATGCAGTTTGAGGCCTCACCAATTAGGAAATGTGCGGGGGTGAGTGCATTGGAGTCTGCGGGATCAGCCGATAGAGGGCATAATGGCCTGGAGTTTAGGCAGCCTTCAATTTGTGCCAGCAACGTGCTGAGTTCTTCGTAGGTGAGTATTCGGTCTTTCATTATGCGGCGTAAATGATGTTTTGTGGATTTGACACCTGCCTCCCAGAGTCCACCAAAATGGGGTGAAGCTGGATGTATGAAGTGCCAAGTATTGCCTTGATTGGCCAATGTTTCTTCGAGATACTCGGGAAGAGAAGCCTTATTTCGTTGATATATAACTTGTAGTTCTTTATTTGCACCCACGAAATTTGTACCACAGTCTGAGTGCAAATCAGTGCATAGACCCCGTCGTGAGGTAAAGCGTCGAAATGCGGCCAAGAAGGCGTCAACGTTTAGGCTGGTAACTGCTTCGAGGTGTATCGCCTTGGTACACATGCAGATGAAAAGACAAATGTAAGCCTTGGATGTAGATGCGGTCCTAAGTGAAGACGTTTTAATGTTGATGGGACCAGCATAGTCAAGTCCACTATGCTTGAATGCTCGTGTTGGTTGAAGTCTAACAGCTGGCAGATTTCCCACGAGTTGTTGGCAGGTTTGTGCTTTGTACTTAAAACACACAATACATTCTCGTTGAACTCGTTTCGCCAGATTTCGTGCAGATACGATCCAGTAATGACGTGAAACGTAGGACTGCATAAGTTGTAGACTACCATGGAATGTCTTCATATGAGCGTCTGAAAAGATAAGAAAAGAGAGGGGATTTTGCTTTGACAACAAAATCGGATGTTTAGTAGAGTATGGAATTGCTGCATTCGTTAATCTGCCACCAACTCGCAGAATTCCACTTTCATCCAAAAATGGGGATAATTTGGCAATGTTGCTCGAATTGGAAACCCTGTTTCCAATTTTCAACGTAGAAATTTCTTCAGCATATGACACCGCTTGTGTCAGTTTGATGAGTAGATGAAGTGATTCTTTTAGCTCGTATGTTTTCAGGAATCCAACTTCTTTGTTGTTTTGTTTTGATTGTTGCTTGATGTTGTTGTAGAATCGTAGTACGTATGACGCCACACGCACTAGAGTTGACAGTTTAGAAAATTTTTGAGTAATTTCGGGATCTGTTGCGATGGACGTTGTTTTTGTTATGTGAGCAGCAACATTGTTGGTATTTATTTCTTCATGAAATATTTCCGGGGGGGAAGTAGGCCAATTATCAGATGTGGCTTGGAGCCAAGATGGGCCTTTCCACCAGAGATGATTATGAATTAATTGTTCAGGTATTAATCCTCGTGACGCGCAGGCTGCAGGATTTTCTTTCGTAGGGACGTATCTCCAATCATGAACATTTGTTAATCGTTGGATTTTTGAGACTCGATTTGCTACGTAGACTATCAACCGTTTTGAATTATTTTTCAACCACGCAAGAACGATGGTACTGTCCGTCCAGTATACGATGTTACCAATTTCGAATTCTACGTTAGCCTTGATTTTAGCCACTAAGTTTGCCAAGAGGGCTGCTGCTGTTAATTCCAGTCGAGGAATTGTTTAACTTTTCAGGGGAACGACTTTTGTTTTTGCTTGTAGTAAATTTATTAATATCTCACCAGAGTCTGTTGTGATGCGGGCGTAGACGACAGCTGCGTAAGCCAATTTTGAAGCATCGCTGAAAGCGTGTAGGTCAATTGTACATTTGTTAGGCCTGTAGCCAATCCATCTTGGAATTCTAATCTCCTCAAGAGCTTTTAATCTGGTTCTGAAGTGGACCCATTCACGCTGGATTTCGTCAGGTAGAGTATCTTTGCAGTCAAGTTTCAGCTTCCAGAGTTGTTGGAATATAATTTTCGCAATTATAGTTGTAGCTGAAAGCCATCCAAGTGGGTCAAATAATTTGCATGAATCTGAAAGCAAACTACTTTTAGTTATATTGTTTGAAAATATGAAATTTATAGAAAAGCAAAAGTAATCATCATCAGTATTCCAATTTATACCAAGCGCCTTGGACATATTAGGTTGATGAATTGGAAATAGATTTCTAGTTTCACGATCTGCTTCAGGTATATTTTCCATGAGGGATGACGAATTTGAGTTCCATTTTCTTACAGGAAATCCACCTGATTTCAGAAGATGTGAAAGTTGTTTCTGTATCTGTAGAGCCTCTTGTAGGGTATCGGTCCCAGATATGACGTCATCGACATATGTATCAGTTCGAAGTATAATGCTAGCTTCGGGAAAGTTGTGCTCTTCGTCTGCTGCTAGCTGTTGAAGCACTCTAATCGCTAAGTAGGGCGCAGACGTTGTGCCATAAGTCACTGTCTTAAGGGCATATACACAAATTTTGCTCGTGGCATCTTTCCAAAGTATGCATTGGAAACACTGATGTTCTGGCGTGACATTTATTTGTCTGAACATTTTTTCCAGATCTGCAGTAAATCCGATATAGTGTCTTCGCCATTGGGTAATGATTGTTGGCAAATCATTTTGCAAAGCTGGACCAGCTGATAGCTCTTCATTTATTGAAGTCTGTGGGGCTTTGCGATTGCCACCATCAAAAACAACACGCAGTTTTGTTGTTGTACTACTCTCTCTGAGTACACCATGGTGAGGGAAAAAATAAGCGTTTTTTGGATTGCATGAGGGTACTCACCAAGATTGACCATATGCTGAAGAGATTCGTACTCTGTCATGAATTTTCCATATTCTTCAGCAAATGTTGGCCTTAATTTGAACGAAGACTCTAATTGTTTCAGCCTTTTTATGGAATTGTAGTCCGTGTGGGAAAAGATTGGTAGCTCTTAACCTTGGATTAACCTTTTGAAGGGCAAATGGACAGTATATCGTATGTGTTGGCATAATTTTAGAAGGCGTATATGATGTGACTTTTGGAACTACAAGAGCAGTTATAGGTAATTCAAATTGTTGCTTGTAATTAGATCGGATGGTGAATCGCGCAGATTTTTTCACCGTGACAGCTCGGTTTCCGCCAATACCAGAAACGTTAACCCGAGTTTTGTATTTCGGAACAGGCAGCAGCTGAGAAAGCTCTTCAGAAATGAATGAGAGCTGTGATCCTTGATCTACAAAAGCTTTTACTAAGAAAGTTCGACTCGAAGTCCTTATAATGACTTTCACGGTGGGCAACAAAGCAGGATTGAGATTTTTCGTACATAAATTTGAAACATTTGTACTTACAGTAGCAGAATCAGGTGTAGATGTAGTTTTAGGCGGCTGGAAAGTTTGATTTCCGCTAGTATTATTCAGCACAGGTGGTGAAGAGTTAAGGCCCAATTAATCTTGACGGTTGACGGTAGACGATCAGCTGTTTGAGTTGGGGTTGCATTTTGCATGTGTTAGAGAGAGACAACTAAAACTGACAGTAGACGACGGTAGACTTCTGCAGGTTGCAGAATCAACCGTCAACCGTCGAGACCGAACAGCTGTTTATTGTTATTGATTTCACTTCGACATTTTGCGCGCGGAAATTGTTTATAAGTTGTAAATTAAATTTTATAGTTTAAAGTTGTGAGTAATGTATTTATAAACGAAGTCAAGTTATATTTTGTACAAATGCTCTTCAATTAGCTGTTTTTGTTTTGTCTTACCGTCGTCTACCGTCATAACAAATCGCACAATATTGAACCTACCGTCAACCGTCAGCCGTCAACCGTCAAGACTAATTGGACCTTTATTCTCGGAGAATTCATTATATTGTATGATGAGTTCCACGGCAAATATGGCATTTGGTACTTAATCTACACGAAGACTGCATATGGCCAGAGTTAAGACAGTTTCGACAAAGACGATGATAATTTACGAAATTCTTCTTCTCGGCTGAAGACAGAGTTGTAAATCGAAAGCATTTGTAAAGGGGATGACGTCTGTGGCAGCAAGGGCAGTTGTCATCATTTACAGTTGAAGCTGTGTGAGCTCGTACCATTTTCGTAGGTTTTTTTTGATTTTCCTTACCGTAGGATATAGGCGTTGGAACAGCATCTACTTCTAGCGATTCTAGAGTTCGGAAAGTGATTTCGAGAAAATTTAGCATTTCAGACATGGGTGGAATCGAAGTGCTGGCCTTCAGTGATTGTTCCCACTCCTTACGAGTCTGCAGGTCTAATTTTTGTCTAATTTGAAGTAAAACCAAGTCACCAATTTTCAAATTTAGCTCGATTTTATTCCATTTTGGGCGTGATTGAAGTCGACAGAGGTATTCTTTAGTCCAGCGGTCCCAGAAATTTAGCTTGAGGCGTTCAACTAATTTCCAACGGCTGAGGCGGTCGATGTTAGTATCGAGTAGGTCATCATCGGGGATGCAGTTTGAGGCCTCACCAATTAGGAAATGTGCGGGGGTGAGTGCATTGGAGTCTGCGGGATCAGCCGATAGAGGGCATAATGGCCTGGAGTTTAGGCAGCCTTCAATTTGTGCCAGCAACGTGCTGAGTTCTTCGTAGGTGAGTATTCGGTCTTTCATTATGCGGCGTAAATGATGTTTTGTGGATTTGACACCTGCCTCCCAGAGTCCACCAAAATGGGGTGAAGCTGGATGTATGAAGTGCCAAGTATTGCCTTGATTGGCCAAAGTTTCTTCGAGATACTCGGGAAGAGAAGCCTTATTTCGTTGATATATAACTTGTAGTTCTTTATTTGCACCCACGAAATTTGTACCACAGTCTGAGTGCAAATCAGTGCATAGACCCCGTCGTGAGGTAAAGCGTCGAAATGCGGCCAAGAAGGCGTCAACGTTTAGGCTGGTAACTGCTTCGAGGTGTATCGCCTTGGTACACATGCAGATGAAAAGACAAATGTAAGCCTTGGATGTAGATGCGGTCCTAAGTGAAGACGTTTTAATGTTGATGGGACCAGCATAGTCAAGTCCACTATGCTCGAATGCTCGTGTTGGTTGAAGTCTGCTGGCAGATTTCCCACGAGTTGTTGGCAGGTTTGTGCTTTGTACTTAAAACACACAATACATTCTCGTTGAACTCGTTTCGCCAGATTTCGTGCAGATACGATCCAGTAATGACGTGAAACGTAGGACTGCATAAGTTGTAGACTACCATGGAATGTCTTCATATGAGCGTCTGAAAAGATAAGAAAAGAGAGGGGATTTTGCTTTGACAACAAAATCGGATGTTTAGTAGAGTATGGAATTGCTGCATTCGTTAATCTGCCACCAACTCGCAGAATTCCACTTTCATCCAAAAATGGGGATAATTTGGCAATGTTGCTCGAATTGGAAACCCTGTTTCCAATTTTCAACAACAAAACTGCGTGTTGTTTTTGATGGTGGCAATCGCAAAGCCCCACAGACTTCAATAAATGAAGAGCTATCAGCTGGTCCAGCTGAATGCTCGTGTTGGTTGAAGTCTAACAGCTGGCAGATTTCCCACGAGTTGTTGGCAGGTTTGTGCTTTGTACTTAAAACACACAATACATTCTCGTTGAACTCGTTTCGCCAGATTTCGTGCAGATACGATCCAGTAATGACGTGAAACGTAGGACTGCATAAGTTGTAGACTACCATGGAATGTCTTCATATGAGCGTCTGAAAAGATAAGAAAAGAGAGGGGATTTTGCTTTGACAACAAAATCGGATGTTTAGTAGAGTATGGAATTGCTGCATTCGTTAATCTGCCACCAACTCGCAGAATTCCACTTTCATCCAAAAATGGGGATAATTTGGCAATGTTGCTCGAATTGGAAACCCTGTTTCCAATTTTCAACGTAGAAATTTCTTCAGCATATGACACCGCTTGTGTCAGTTTGATGAGTAGATGAAGTGATTCTTTTAGCTCGTATGTTTTCAGGAATCCAACTTCTTTGTTGTTTTGTTTTGATTGTTGCTTGATGTTGTTGTAGAATCGTAGTACGTATGACGCCACACGCACTAGAGTTGACAGTTTAGAAAATTTTTGAGTAATTTCGGGATCTGTTGCGATGGACGTTGTTTTTGTTATGTGAGCAGCAACATTGTTGGTATTTATTTCTTCATGAAATATTTCCGGGGGGGAAGTAGGCCAATTATCAGATGTGGCTTGGAGCCAAGATGGGCCTTTCCACCAGAGATGATTATGAATTAATTGTTCAGGTATTAATCCTCGTGACGCGCAGGCTGCAGGATTTTCTTTCGTAGGGACGTATCTCCAATCATGAACATTTGTTAATCGTTGGATTTTTGAGACTCGATTTGCTACGTAGACTATCAACCGTTTTGAATTATTTTTCAACCACGCAAGAACGATGGTACTGTCCGTCCAGTATACGATGTTACCAATTTCGAATTCTACGTTAGCCTTGATTTTAGCCACTAAGTTTGCCAAGAGGGCTGCTGCTGTTAATTCCAGTCGAGGAATTGTTTAACTTTTCAGGGGAACGACTTTTGTTTTTGCTTGTAGTAAATTTATTAATATCTCACCAGAGTCTGTTGTGATGCGGGCGTAGACGACAGCTGCGTAAGCCAATTTTGAAGCATCGCTGAAAGCGTGTAGGTCAATTGTACATTTGTTAGGCCTGTAGCCAATCCATCTTGGAATTCTAATCTCCTCAAGAGCTTTTAATCTGGTTCTGAAGTGGACCCATTCACGCTGGATTTCGTCAGGTAGAGTATCTTTGCAGTCAAGTTTCAGCTTCCAGAGTTGTTGGAATATAATTTTCGCAATTATAGTTGTAGCTGAAAGCCATCCAAGTGGGTCAAATAATTTGCATGAATCTGAAAGCAAACTACTTTTAGTTATATTGTATGAAAATATGAAATTTATAGAAAAGCAAAAGTAATCATCATCAGTATTCCAATTTATACCAAGCGCCTTGGACATATTAGGTTGATGAATTGGAAATAGATTTCTAGTTTCACGATCTGCTTCAGGTATATTTTCCATGAGGGATGACGAATTTGAGTTCCATTTTCTTACAGGAAATCCACCTGATTTCAGAAGATGTGAAAGTTGTTTCTGTATCTGTAGAGCCTCTTGTAGGGTATCGGTCCCAGATATGACGTCATCGACATATGTATCAGTTCGAAGTATAATGCTAGCTTCGGGAAAGTTGTGCTCTTCGTCTGCTGCTAGCTGTTGAAGCACTCTAATCGCTAAGTAGGGCGCAGACGTTGTGCCATAAGTCACTGTCTTAAGGGCATATACACAAATTTTGCTCGTGGCATCTTTCCAAAGTATGCATTGGAAACACTGATGTTCTGGCGTGACATTTATTTGTCTGAACATTTTTTCCAGATCTGCAGTAAATCCGATATAGTGTCTTCGCCATCGGGTAATGATTGTTGGCAAATCATTTTGCAAAGCTGGACCAGCTGATAGCTCTTCATTTATTGAAGTCTGTGGGGCTTTGCGATTGCCACCATCAAAAACAACACGCAGTTTTGTTGTTGTACTACTCTCTCTGAGTACACCATGGTGAGGGAAAAAATAAGCGTTTTTTGGATTGCATGAGGGTACTCACCAAGATTGACCATATGCTGAAGCGATTCATACTCTGTCATGAATTTTCCATATTCTTCAGCAAATGTTGGCCTTAATTTGAACGAAGACTCTAATTGTTTCAGCCTTTTTATGGAATTGTAGTCCGTGTGGGAAAAGATTGGTAGCTCTTGACCTTGGATTAACCTTTTGAAGGGCAAATGGACAGTATATCGTATGTGTTGGCATAATTTTAGAAGGCGTATATGATGTGACTTTTGGAACTACAAGAGCAGTTATAGGTAATTCAAATTGTTGCTTGTAATTAGATCGGATGGTGAATCGCGCAGATTTTTTCACCGTGACAGCTCGGTTTCCGCCAATACCAGAAACGTTAACCCGAGTTTTGTATTTCGGAACAGGCAGCAGCTGAGAAAGCTCTTCAGAAATGAATGAGAGCTGTGATCCTTGATCTACAAAAGCTTTTACTAAGAAAGTTCGACTCGAAGTCCTTATAATGACTTTCACGGTGGGCAACAAAGCAGGATTGAGATTTTTCGTACATAAATTTGAAACATTTGTACTTACAGTAGCAGAATCAGGTGTAGATGTAGTTTTAGGCGGCTGGAAAGTTTGATTTCCGCTAGTATTATTCAGCACAGGTGGTGAAGAGTTAAGGCCCAATTAATCTTGACGGTTGACGGTAGACGATCAGCTGTTTGAGTTGGGGTTGCATTTTGCATGTGTTAGAGAGAGACAACTAAAACTGACAGTAGACGACGGTAGACTTCTGCAGGTTGCAGAATCAACCGTCAACCGTCGAGACCGAACAGCTGTTTATTGTTATTGATTTCACTTCGACATTTTGCGCGCGGAAATTGTTTATAAGTTGTAAATTAAATTTTATAGTTTAAAGTTGTGAGTAATGTATTTATAAACGAAGTCAAGTTATATTTTGTACAAATGCTCTTCAATTAGCTGTTTTTGTTTTGTCTTACCGTCGTCTACCGTCATAACAAATCGCACAATATTGAACCTACCGTCAACCGTCAGCCGTCAACCGTCAAGACTAATTGGACCTTTATTCTCGGAGAATTCATTATATTGTATGATGAGTTCCACGGCAAATATGGCATTTGGTACTTAATCTACACGAAGACTGCATATGGCCAGAGTTAAGACAGTTTCGACAAAGACGATGATAATTTACGAAATTCTTCTTCTCGGCTGAAGACAGAGTTGTAAATCGAAAGCATTTGTAAAGGGGATGACGTCTGTGGCAGCAAGGGCAGTTGTCATCATTTACAGTTGAAGCTGTGTGAGCTCGTACCATTTTCGTAGGTTTTTTTCGATTTTCCTTACCGTAGGATATAGGCGTTGGAACAGCATCTACTTCTAGCGATTCTAGAGTTCGGAAAGTGATTTCGAGAAAATTTAGCATTTCAGACATGGGTGGAATCGAAGTGCTGGCCTTCAGTGATTGTTCCCACTCCTTACGAGTCTGCAGGTCTAATTTTTGTCTAATTTGAAGTAAAACCAAGTCACCAATTTTCAAATTTAGCTCGATTTTATTCCATTTTGGGCGTGATTGAAGTCGACAGAGGTATTCTTTAGTCCAGCGGTCCCAGAAATTTAGCTTGAGGCGTTCAACTAATTTCCAACGGCTGAGGCGGTCGATGTTAGTATCGAGTAGGTCATCATCGGGGATGCAGTTTGAGGCCTCACCAATTAGGAAATGTGCGGGGGTGAGTGCATTGGAGTCTGCGGGATCAGCCGATAGAGGGCATAATGGCCTGGAGTTTAGGCAGCCTTCAATTTGTGCCAGCAACGTGCTGAGTTCTTCGTAGGTGAGTATTCGGTCTTTCATTATGCGGCGTAAATGATGTTTTGTGGATTTGACACCTGCCTCCCAGAGTCCACCAAAATGGGGTGAAGCTGGATGTATGAAGTGCCAAGTATTGCCTTGATTGGCCAAAGTTTCTTCGAGATACTCGGGAAGAGAAGCCTTATTTCGTTGATATATAACTTGTAGTTCTTTATTTGCACCCACGAAATTTGTACCACAGTCTGAGTGCAAATCAGTGCATAGACCCCGTCGTGAGGTAAAGCGTCGAAATGCGGCCAAGAAGGCGTCAACGTTTAGGCTGGTAACTGCTTCGAGGTGTATCGCCTTGGTACACATGCAGATGAAAAGACAAATGTAAGCCTTGGATGTAGATGCGGTCCTAAGTGAAGACGTTTTAATGTTGATGGGACCAGCATAGTCAAGTCCACTATGCTCGAATGCTCGTGTTGGTTGAAGTCTGCTGGCAGATTTCCCACGAGTTGTTGGCAGGTTTGTGCTTTGTACTTAAAACACACAATACATTCTCGTTGAACTCGTTTCGCCAGATTTCGTGCAGATACGATCCAGTAATGACGTGAAACGTAGGACTGCATAAGTTGTAGACTACCATGGAATGTCTTCATATGAGCGTCTGAAAAGATAAGAAAAGAGAGGGGATTTTGCTTTGACAACAAAATCGGATGTTTAGTAGAGTATGGAATTGCTGCATTCGTTAATCTGCCACCAACTCGCAGAATTCCACTTTCATCCAAAAATGGGGATAATTTGGCAATGTTGCTCGAATTGGAAACCCTGTTTCCAATTTTCAACGTAGAAATTTCTTCAGCATATGACACCGCTTGTGTCAGTTTGATGAGTAGATGAAGTGATTCTTTTAGCTCGTATGTTTTCAGGAATCCAACTTCTTTGTTGTTTTGTTTTGATTGTTGCTTGATGTTGTTGTAGAATCGTAGTACGTATGACGCCACACGCACTAGAGTTGACAGTTTAGAAAATTTTTGAGTAATTTCGGGATCTGTTGCGATGGACGTTGTTTTTGTTATGTGAGCAGCAACATTGTTGGTATTTATTTCTTCATGAAATATTTCCGGGGGGGAAGTAGGCCAATTATCAGATGTGGCTTGGAGCCAAGATGGGCCTTTCCACCAGAGATGATTATGAATTAATTGTTCAGGTATTAATCCTCGTGACGCGCAGGCTGCAGGATTTTCTTTCGTAGGGACGTATCTCCAATCATGAACATTTGTTAATCGTTGGATTTTTGAGACTCGATTTGCTACGTAGACTTCCAACCGTTTTGAATTGGTACTGTCCGTCCAGTATACGATGTTACCAATTTCGAATTCTACGTTAGCCTTGATTTTAGCCACTAATTTTGCCAAGAGGGCTGCTGCTGTTAATTCCAGTCGAGGAATTGTTTCACTTTTCAGGGGAACGACTTTTGTTTTTGCTTGTAGTAAATTTATTAATATCTCACCAGAGTCTGTTGTGATGCGGGCGTAGACGACAGCTGCGTAAGCCAATTTTGAAGCATCGCTGAAAGCGTGTAGGTCAATTGTACATTTGTTAGGCCTGTAGCCAATCCATCTTGGAATTCTAATCTCCTCAAGAGCTTTTAATCTGGTTCTGAAGTGGACCCATTCACGCTGGATTTCGTCAGGTAGAGTATCTTTGCAGTCAAGTTTCAGCTTCCAGAGTTGTTGGAATATAATTTTCGCAATTATAGTTGTAGCTGAAAGCCATCCAAGTGGGTCAAATAATTTGCATGAATCTGAAAGCAAACTACTTTTAGTTATATTGTTTGAAAATATGAAATTTATAGAAAAGCAAAAGTAATCATCATCAGTATTCCAATTTATACCAAGCGCCTTGGACATATTAGGTTGATGAATTGGAAATAGATTTCTAGTTTCACGATCTGCTTCAGGTATATTTTCCATGAGGGATGACGAATTTGAGTTCCATTTTCTTACAGGAAATCCACCTGATTTCAGAAGATGTGAAAGTTGTTTCTGTATCTGTAGAGCCTCTTGTAGGGTATCGGTCCCAGATATGACGTCATCGACATATGTATCAGTTCGAAGTATAATGCTAGCTTCGGGAAAGTTGTGCTCTTCGTCTGCTGCTAGCTGTTGAAGCACTCTAATCGCTAAGTAGGGCGCAGACGTTGTGCCATAAGTCACTGTCTTAAGGGCATATACACAAATTTTGCTCGTGGCATCTTTCCAAAGTATGCATTGGAAACACTGATGTTCTGGCGTGACATTTATTTGTCTGAACATTTTTTCCAGATCTGCAGTAAATCCGATGTAGTGTCTTCGCCATCGGGTAATGATTGTTGGCAAATCATTTTGCAAAGCTGGACCAGCTGATAGCTCTTCATTTATTGAAGTCTGTGGGGCTTTGCGATTGCCACCATCAAAAACAACACGCAGTTTTGTTGTTGTACTACTCTCTCTGAGTACACCATGGTGAGGGAAAAAATAAGCTTTTTTTGGATTGCATGAGGGTACTCACCAAGATTGACCATATGCTGAAGCGATTCGTACTCTGTCATGAATTTTCCATATTCTTCAGCAAATGTTGGCCTTAATTTGAACGAAGACTCTAATTGTTTCAGCCTTTTTATGGAATTGTAGTCCGTGTGGGAAAAGATTGGTAGCTCTTGACCTTGGATTAACCTTTTGAAGGGCAAATGGACAGTATATCGACCAGAGTCATCACGAGTGAGTGTTTCAGTGAATAATTTTTCACAGAGCTCCTCTTCATTCGATAACGGCTTCGAATCCAATAATTCCTCCTGTTCCCAAAACATACGGAGCTGCTCATTCAGCGAACATAGATTTGCAGAAATTGTTGTTGTCGGTGGATTGGTCCTTGGAGAGCCCGGAATCATCCAACCCAATTGAGTTTCTTGTAGTAAGAAACTATTTTCGAATTTTTTACAAAAGCATGTAGACATCATTTCCTAGAAGGAGATCAATGTTTTGTGGAGATAGAAAGTCTGGATCAGCAAGAACGAATTCTGAAAGATCTGGAATATGTGTTGGCATAATTTTAGAAGGCGTATATGATGTGACTTTTGGAACTACAAGAGCAGTTATAGGTAATTCAAATTGTTGCTTGTAATTAGATCGGATGGTGAATCGCGCAGATTTTTTCACCGTGACAGCTCGGTTTCCGCCAATACCAGAAACGTTAACCCGAGTTTTGTATTTCGGAACAGGCAGCAGCTGAGAAAGCTCTTCAGAAATGAATGAGAGCTGTGATCCTTGATCTACAAAAGCTTTTACTAAGAAAGTTCGACTCGAAGTCCTTATAATGACTTTCACGGTGGGCAACAAAGCAGGATTGAGATTTTTCGTACATAAATTTGAAACATTTGTACTTACAGTAGCAGAATCAGGTGTAGATGTAGTTTTAGGTGGCTGGAAAGTTTGATTTCCGCTAGTATTATTCAGCACAGGTGGTGAAGAGTTAAGGCCCAATTAGTCTTGACGGTTCACGGTAGACGATCAGCTGTTTGAGTTGGGGTTGCATTTTGCATGTGTTAGAGAGAGACAACTAAAACTGACAGTAGACGACGGTAGACTTCTGCAGGTTGCAGAATCAACCGTCAACCGTCGAGACCGAACAGCTGTTTATTGTTATTGATTTCACTTCGACATTTTGCGCGCGGAAATTGTTTATAAGTTGTAAATTAAATTTTATAGTTTAAAGTTGTGGGTAATGTATTTATAAACGAAGTCAAGTTATATTTTGTACAAATGCTCTTCAATTAGCTGTTTTTGTTTTGTTTTGTCTTACCGTCGTCTACCGTCATAACAAATCGCACAATATTGAGCCTACCGTCAACCGTCAGCCGTCAAGACTAATTGGACCTTTATTCTCGGAGAATTCATTATGTAGTATTGTATGATGAGTTCCACGGCAACTATGGCATTTGGTACTTAATCTACACGAAGACTGCATATGGCCAGAGTTAAGACAGTTTCGACAAAGACGATGCTGATTTACGAAATTCTTCTTCTCGGCTGAAGACAGAGTTGTAAATCGAAAGCATTTGTAAAGGGGATGACGTCTGTGGCAGCAAGGGCAGTTGTCATCATTTACAGTTGAAGCTGTGTGAGCTCGTACCATTTTCGTAGGTTTTTTTCGATTTTCCTTACCGTAGGATATAGGCGTTGGAACCGCATCTACTTCTAGCGATTCTAGAGTTCGGAAAGTGATTTCGAGAAAATTTAGCATTTCAGACATGGGTGGAATCGAAGTGCTGGCCTTCAGTGATTGTTCCCACTCCTTACGAGTCTGCAGGTCTAATTTTTGCGTGATCAGGTAGATCAGAATTGAGTCCCAAGTAGAGATATCAATCTTCATCGATTTTAACTAGGATAGGCAAGTTCTAGTAGTGTCTAGAAGTACTTTAATATTTTTAAAAGTTCCGTCGGAGGAAGGTATTGAAAACAAACGCTTCAATATTTCCTCAACCAGTTCCCTTTCGTTGTGGAATCTCCTCTCGAGAGCATCCCATGCTAAATCGTAACTGGTTTCTGCAGCTGGATACTCATTTACCATGCTCAGAGGCGTGCCAGTACACGAACTTTTTAAATAAAAATATTTTTGTACCTTTGTAAGGGAATTATTTTGATGGACAAACGAGTTGAACATATCACGATATGAAATCCAGTCGAGATAATCCCCTGAAAAGGTTGGCAAATCAATCTTCGGAAGTCTGGCTCCAGCACAGAAAGATTCATTACGGCTTGTGGCTGAGAAGGTGCTAGCGTGGACGGTTGGAGTCTGTGGAGAATCAAATTCAAAAAGAAAATCAAGTAAATGAGTTTTTAAAGAGACGTAATTATCGAAACACTTGTAATAAGTGTCGGTACTTATGTAAGGCAGATCATTTTCTTGTATGGAACTTTCTCGCAGAATCTCCACGATTTGTTCATGCCCGTCCTTGAAGGTTTTAAAGTTGCATTCCAAATCCTCCAGAATAGTTTGGACATAACCTTTTGAAACTGCATTTTTAGGTTTAGCGTTGAAGGTCGCAGCCACACGCTCAATATGATTGAAGATTTTCTTCTGATCTTCAATTGCTGGATCAGTTGAACACATTTTTCCCAGAATTTAGCTCGAAATTCGTGAGGAAATAATTGTACAGTATGTACACAGCACGCAGCTTATACCGTAGGCGAGACGGCAGTAAATTACTCGGGGATTAAAGGGTATTACGTCAGCTTACGTATTCCCGGGTTTCGGCACCAATTAAATGTAGGAGTTTTTTATTTCAAATAGTTTATTTTCTTAACCTTTAAGTTACACTTTTTTATTTTATTTAATTTAACAATTGCACTGCCTCTTGCAGCTGCTGTCAGCCAACTTATCTTTTTGTTTCGCTGAACAAACCTTCAAAGCAGCGATGACCGCTGCCTTCTCGTTGTACGTATGTATGTTGTTGTGTGTATCCACACACAGGCCGATAGGTACATAAGAAGAAAGTTAGGTCTATTTCGATGGTTTGATTTTTGTCGTAAACAAACGAAAGTAAAAGAGGAATAGGAAAAGAGTTCGTTCAACTCATTGGAGACTTAAAATTTAGGTAGGGGTTGCAGTGCGGAGTTTATAAAATATAAGTTTGGGGAAAAAATCCCAAACAAAAAGTAATCCGAAAATTTTTTATGAAAAAAATACCATATATCGTTAGCAGAAATGCAAAAGAACGTAACTAACAAAAATTCGAAAACGGTTTTTTTGATTGCATTTGGCGTGTTTTAACAAAAGCCATGGCCTCACAAACTTTTAGGTTGCTACGATCAAAAATAAAGATTTTATTAAGAAAAATCAAAAAACGTAACTACAACTGCATATATTTCATAAATCAAAGAAACGATTTTTTGATTTTTTTTTTGCAAAGTAGGCTGCATTTTGTTTCTAGTTTGTTTTGAGTTTACTTCAAAAAAGCTAACCAAATTTAGTTGTTTGCGGACAGTTATTGCAGTTAGTGAGAATAAAGAGACGGCAAGTAAAAACGGTAAAATGAATTGTCATAGTGAAAATGTGTTGGAAAACAATTTAGAAAGTCGTGATATTACTTCGGAAAAAGCTGTAAGAAATTTGAGAGAACATAATAAAAACAATCGTATGCCTGCCAAAAAATATCAAGGGTTGTCGAAAGGAAATGTTACAGACAGAATGCCGAGAGCAATGAAGGAAGCATGTACTATCTCAAATTTTTGCAAAAAAAAAGTACGTGTTGCTTTTTTTCGGAAAATGAACGAAAGGAGATATTTGATCTCTTCTGGCATGGGACCAGAAAAAAGTTTATTTAAATGGTCTTATTGAATATTCAGAAAGAAAACGGATTTTCGTAGAAGACTCTCGACGTTGTAATACAAAATCGTGTTACTTAAATCATAATTTAACTCGGAAACAAGTCTGCAGTCAAATGTTTTTCAATACTTTAGGTATATCTGAAACTATGGCATGAAAATGGACTGATATGCAAAGCAACTCTAAAAGACAGACAGGACTTAATGCAAAACGAAAGAGTCCAAAAAGTGACCTATGAAAAACGACTTAAGTTTTTGGAAAACTGGTTAGAAAAAATCCCAAAAATAGATTCACATTATCGCCGAAAATATACATACAAAATATATTTCGAGTCAGATTTCAAGTCATTCAAAGAAATTTTTGATCTATATTTACTGGAATGCAAAGCAAACGAAGAAAATGGAATTTTCCCCGTGTCATATCCAAATTTCATGCAAACAATCAAAAAAGGCAATTACCCATTATTTAAGCCCAGGAACCATCAGTGTGATTTGTGTTTAAAATATAAAGCGAAGAATATATCACAAGATCAGTTTTATGAACACCGAAAAGAGATTGAGCTTATGAAAACTGAAAAGGAAAATGATATTGGAAATTCGAAGTCTGGATTATGTTTGATGTTTTGCATAGATATGCAAGCAGTTAAACTTGTACCACAGCTAAAAGCTAGTGCTTCGTACTACAAAATGAAGCTGCAAGTACATAATTTGACAATTTATAACGTCATTTCCCACGAATCTGACAATTATATTTGGGATGAAACTGCATTATAAAACAACTTGCATTATAAACCATTTGAAAAACGCAGTTATTCAGTCTCCGAATATTAATCATATCATTATCTACTCCGATGGTTGCTTCTATCAGAATAGAAATGTTGTATTGTCAAATGCTCTGTTGTCTCTATGCGAGGAAAAACATTTTACAATCGAACACAAATATCTTGTAGTTGGACACACACAAATGGAATGTGTTTCTACCAGGGTTTAAAATGCTAACGCAATTTTAGTCAAAAGTACAGAATTTGTCAAATAGTTTTAGCATAAAAAAGTCAAAACTAATATGCGAACAAATGCTAAAACTAAATTAGTCGTAATATTCAGTTAGCGTTAGCAAAATAAACTAACGCTAACCAAAATATGCATATATTATTAGCAATGGAAGAAGAAGCAACTGCTGATTTTGCTAACGTCTTTGCTAAATTGTGCTAATTTGGTGACTATTTTCGACTTGTGTGTTTGGTTCGGTTTTTGTGTGAAATTGTGTTCGGCTCGAGTACGGTGTTGCCTACATTTGATAGACAATAAGTTGTGTTTTTAAAAAATCGCATGAAACAATATTGCTGTGCGTTTCTGTAGCTGTTAAGGGTATATATATAAAAACAAGTGAAATTAATAGCACAGAAATAATTCGAGGTAGGTACTCGTATATATTTACATATTGTTTATACATATAATATAATGTTATGTACAATGACTAATAAATCACTGCATAATGGAGTCCACATGGTTAGATCCGTTTAACTTCCAACGGGAATGTTATATGTTCCACATTTAACATTGGATTGAGGAGATGCATAACGAACTCTGAAAATGCTGAAATAATAAATATTGGTAGAATCAGAAATAGCCACTACGGTACCACTATTGGATACTTTGCGCCATGTTCCGTTGACAACACTGAAACCAGCTCAAATTTTTTGCTAACGAAAAATGGTTAGTCAAAATTAGCAAATTTTTAGCAGCACATTAGTCAATTGTGGTTAGCAGAGGTGTGTCATTTTTTTGACTAACGCTAACGCGAGCTAACGTTAGTCGGACATTAGTTTTAGCTCTGGCTTGTGGAAAAGATTGTTAGCATTAGTTTAGCAAAATGATGCTAATGGTTAGCGGACTGGTGCTTTTAAACCCTGGTTTCTACCCACTCTCTCATAGAAAGGAAAATAAAAGATAAGCAAATTAACTTACCATCGCAACTTGTGGACCTAATACACAATGCAAGAAGGAATCCTACACCGTTTCAAGTTCATCATTTAAATCATCGATACTTTCTTGACTATGAATCTGTTCCTAAGCGATATTCAACAATTCGACCAGGTAAGTTATGCTATAATATTGCAAAAGATTATATATATTGTTTACTTTTTTGTATACAGGGTTGCCCATATTCGACGGACCCATGTTTTTTTTTAAAAAAATCAAAGAAAAAAATAAAAATTTGGCGGTTGGCAATCTTAATCATTTAATTTGTTCCAAGTAGATTTGTTTACATCAATTTTTGAATATGATATCTCTCAAATGGCCGCCTCTGGCGTTGATGGCGTATTGTGCCCTTTTTGCAGCATTTTCCATCGTTTTCGCCAACATTTCGGCCGGAATAGCGGCTATTTCTTCACGAATGTTGTCCTTGAGCTCTTCTACGGTCCTTGGATTGTTAACGTAAACCTTTGACTTCAAATATCCCCACAAGAAGAAGTCAGGCGGCGTCAAATCGGGCGAACGCGGTGGCCAGTCCAAATCACCACTTTTCGACATCAAACGGCCCGGAAACAAATTCTTCAGAAAATCGATTGTTATGCGACTTGTGTGCGGTGGAATTGAATTTTGTACGGGCCGAGCCATGCCCAACTGCTGAGAACTGGCTCGTACGGCAGCGATATTCTCGGCCGATCGCCTTGGTCGACTTTTATTTGGCCTCTTCGGATTAGAAAGAGCCTCACCAGTCGAAAATTTTTCGTATAAACGCTTAATGGTGTTCTTAGAAGGCGCACTTCTCACATTTTTTAATATTTTAAAAGCACGTTGAGTTTTCACAATTGACTTGTTCTGTTGAATGTAAATTTCAACTATTTCAGAGCGCTCGCGTGGCGTGTATTGTTTCATGGTAAAAATCTGCTTGGACTGACGCTTCAAACGCGGTATGTCATTAAGCGATCTGACATCTCTGTCAAAAGTTATGGCGTTGCCAGATGGGTCCGTCGAATATGGGCAACCCTGTACAGGCAAAAAATGTGGAGATCCCACTGTAAATATGATCCGTGCTTTGCGATACGATCCCAGTGGAATTATTTATTTTAAAACAAATATTACAGAAGAATATGCACAGCTTCCACAAAGAATTGGAAAAAAACTAGCAGACGTTCTACCTAGCCCATTACATCTGGAGAGAATAACAATTTCAAAAAATAAATGGCAGCATCTACAGGACCTTAAGCCTTTTCTTCCAGAAGATTGTCATATTTTTTATGATACCATTCCACATGAAATTTAATAAATTTTATGTATTATTACTGTTTTCTAAATCAATACTTTTATATATGTTATGTTTAATACTTTGTTTAAAACGAAATCAAATATTATACGAAATTATTTTTGTTTTATTTTGTTTTTTTTTGTCCGTATATGAAAATGAAAAATGTTAAACCATTGAAATTATATTAAATAACTCTAAATAAATTGAGTTTAAACAAATTTTTATTTTCTTATCATAAAATGTATTGTAGTTACGTTTTTTTGTTTAAGAAAATTTTAAATCAAAAGAACGTAACTAACATAATTCGTTAAATACCTATGAAAATATTACTTTTATTTAAGAAATAGATAAGTCTGAGTGTTTTAATCAGTATTTATAAAAATGGTTACGTAAACATTATTTTTGCAGATTTTATAAGGTTTTTACCTTCTCCTGTAAAAAGACGAAAAGTGTAGTTACGTTCTTTTGCATTTCTGCTAACGATATGTTATTCAGCAATATTTCTCCATAATATCCGAACATGTCTTGGGTGACATATTGCAGTTACGTTAGTTATTGAAATTTTTTTGGCATTCTGCAGATATCGATACTATGTACAAGTACAACATTTTCTCAGAAGATTTACTTAACTAAATTTGTGAAAATATGTGAGTTCCTAAGCGCCCCGGTAGGCGAGTTGGTAGCGTGCTTGCCTATCAGCGTGGGGGTTGTGGGTTCGATTCCCACCAGAGGCTTTGGTCTGTCGCTGCAAAAATCTAAACATATGGTCTGTGTCACCCGGTTTACCCTTGGACCCAAAAATTAGAATATAAATTTACTTTGTATTGTAATTAATAATAAATAAATAAATAAATAAATAAATGTGAGTTCCATTAGTTGGTAATATGGGCGACGATATTACACTGCGTATTTCAATATCTATAGTTTTATTTCCTATTTTTTCCCATTATTTATAAAAAAGCAGCTCTGAAAGAAAATCGCTTAGGAATTCATCGCAACTCGGTGGCTTATTTTTACCCATAAATAATCCTATATTTCCTAGGCATGACAATAATAATCCTATATTTCCTAGGCCATAATTGAATTTTTGAGCTTCGGAAATATCGATATTTACATCAATTAGGACATTGTCGTAAATAGGGAAAACTTTGATAATCGTTTGTATAGGATTATTAATTCCTAAATCTAAATTAATATACATTTTATCAGAATAGGCCATAATTGAATTTTTGAGCTTCGAAAATATCGATATTTACATCAATTATGATATTGTCTGAAATCGGGAAAACTTTGCTAATAGTTTGTATAGGATTATTAATTCCTAAATCAAAATATGTCCCTCCAGATATGGCCTTCGTTGTTCTTTTTTTGCCGGCAGTGCTGGTATAAAATTGAATGACGTCAAGACTTTTTTCCTTAAGAATTTGTAGTAACTCCTCGGCACATCTTTTAGACGGTATATGTTTTATAAACCATGACTTCAGTTTAGCACTAAGATGTAAACTTTCTATTCTTTTATTATTTGAGTTTTTTTAATTTTCCGAAATAATTTTGGAATCATTTTCAAATATTCCTTCTAATTCATCTGAATCATGCACTGTGATTCCCAATTTTATTAAACTCATTTGTTTTAAACTATATCTAATTCCTTTTCTGCTGTATTTAATAAATGTTCCTCTCCAATTTTATCAACGTCATGTTAAAATTTGTCCGTCTGTGTTCTAACCAATCTTCTCATGTTTCTTTTACTCATTCTTACTTTTATATTTCCTATAAATTATACACTTATTTCAAAACTTCAATCTACACAAAATCACTTATGTTGAACTTTACTGAACGAGTTATAAATTATATAATTGAACTGTCGTCTTGTTTTGCTTCCAAAGCAACAATGAGTAATTTATCGTTTAGTTTTGTTGTGGTTTAAGTAGCGGGATTCTTAAAACAACATTGTTGTTATCGATGACGAACAGGGAATCTGTTGTTAAACAAAACCCGTTTTTCTTAGTCATTAAAGGTTAGGGAATTAGTTGGCGAATAGTTGGTGCCAATTGTTACAAAAGAGCAAAAGAGATAGTACTGGTTCGTAAAATCTATCTGCAGTCACAGATATAAATAGAGGAAAAGTGCTAACAACTTCGGCGGTCATTAGTGGCGATTGGTTCCATGCTAAACCACTGGGTCGATTGTAAAAAAAAAGTTAGTTCTCGACTCAAAGCGAAACCGTGCTGATGTTTTAATTCATCTTCTCCCTAGGATCTACATTTTGGTGACCCCGACGTGATAACCATTGAAATTTCTAGTTTCCAATGGTAAGGAACTTCAGATACTCTTTGATAAAATATCATGTGGAAAAAAATTATCAGAGGAAAAGTTAAAGAAAAATATATATAAAAAATGTATTGAGAAAATTATAATTCGGTAAAAACCAATAATTCGCGTAGCGTAAACCAATATTTGAAAAAAAAATTTTGTTTAATAATACTAAAGAAAGGGAAATAGGAATAATTCAGAGGCTTGAGTTTTTAGGCAAGGACGTTGTGAGGCACTACAATGAACTGAACAAATTGGCTCAGGGTGATGTAGCTCGGGAAAGCCTAATAAAACTTTCTTTTATGGAGTGTAAAAGAGAATTTCAGTATAATTATGTGGAACTCATAGGAACAATAAATATTGTAAACGGGCATTCGTTAATGATGTCCAGGAGGCTATGGAACTGTTCGAAAGTTTATACTGCCACATGAAGAGGAAGGTAGTCGAAGACATCAAAATGCTTTACTATCGAATTCTTCAATGGAAGGTAGTGCTTTAACAGGGTTAGATATTGGTAATGTAGCAAAATTGCAGCATTGTATGGATTCCGAGCCCAGCAAGCAATTTGGACAAACCAACCAGTTACGTTCGGCAACCATGAAAAGCCATGGGTTAGTATGGAATTCCCAATGCCTCTTGAACGACTTAGATGTTAAAATTGAAAAGATAAGGTCGAAAAACATTTCAATGGACAGTTCAGAAGCACAGAATCAGTGTTTTTCTAGTACTTGGGAGAATTCCCGGAATATGATCCCACTGATGTGTTCTATGTTTTGAAGGGTCGTTATTTGGAGATTCTAGAAATCGAAAAAGAACAGTATTCCGTGGAGGAAATACAACAATTTCCTGGCGGAAATGACGATAAACTCCCATATATGGGCAGGAGCTCCTAAGACATCTTTGCAGCTTTTGGACCGTGTACAGAGGAGAGCGGTGGTGATGATTGGGGATAGTAGGGTATCCAACTCTATTGTCTCCCTTCAGCATCGCCGGAATGTGGGATGTGTATCGCTATTCTATATATATATTTCAACGGTATCTGTTCGTCAGATATCCGTCCTCTGGTCCCTGAAGTTAGAACATTTAGTCGGAATACACGGCTATCCAGGGAATCACATCCGTTCGTTGTCAAATGGCCGGTTGACCGGAAATTCAAGGCAAACATCAACACACATTACTCCCTCTTTCCTCCCTCCATTACCCTTCTTTCCCATCGCTCACACAATGCATTGCATTTATAAGGGGCATCCCCTGAGAGTTAGTCAAAAAAAAAAAAAAAAAAAAAAAAAAAAAAGGAATGAATAAACAATTATGTGAGGCAAATCCTCCCAGATATGGAGTTCAGTATTCTCAGGGGGCAAGCCAAATGACAAATCCTACAAAAAATACAATTAACCCAAAGTGTCCGCTGAAATGTTTAGTAGTAGGTCATCCATCCCTGAGTTCGGATGGTTTATGTAGAATGGTGGACGTAAGGATCAGCATGGGGGATATCAAAAGGACAATACACAATGTTTGCCCTTTTCCCACTCATGGAACTGAAAATAAAGAAATGGAAAAACCATCCAGTAAAGAACCTACAAAAAGTAGGAAATGCGAAAGAATGGACAATCCATTTTTATTAAAAAACAACTATGAAAATAGCAAAAATTTTAATATAAATGTCGTTAAAAATAAGATATTACTACTATTTCAGAAAATGAATACTCCTGTCGGTTATAAGCTTAGTATAAGTAGTACTTTGCTTCGAAGAGGTGGCTACTGTAGGACTTGCATGTCCGAGAACACAACGGCCAAAGAGGTCCTGGATGAAGCGAGGATCTCGTTAACAAGGATGAAGATAAACCAGCACCAGATCTATCATTCATATACCTTTCATAGTAAAAAATCATCGCTCCAGGACGTGACGACTGAAATAATAAAGGAGAAAATCAAGTCGGTGTTTAAAAATATGCAAACACTGAGCTGTGCTATTCGTGCGGTGGAGAAAGGAGCCAATCAGATAATTTACACGGAAACGATACTAGAATGAGTAACGAATACGCTGGCAATTCTTAAAGGCTTCGAAGAAGTTCAAGATGGTATCATCGGTGCATTATTTGATTACAGAGGCAACATGCTGACACAGCTGCTTTCGGTAAAAAACTTTAAGATCCAAATTAAAAATATTTTCATCATTTTTATTATTAATTCTACAAGTCGAAAATATTGTAATTTTATAATGTATTCTTGCAGTATCTATCTTTTTAAATGCATTTGAATGTTTATTTTCTCGGGCTCCAAGTTTGTGGGGTAGTCTAATTATCAATGACACTATGTGTTAATGGACAGAGTAGGTTGGGCGATAATGAAGCATGATATATATTTTTGGGTAGAACCTACTTGTACTCCACCATTTTGTCTTTTTAATTGATTATCATTCTGTCAGCGTTTTATTAAGCGGCTTATTATTATCATCTAATTTGTATGTATTGTACGTTGTAAGTTTGGAATATACATGTATCCATGTACATATGTATTTTTAGTTTCTTTATGTATGTAGGCTTCGAGTTAACATCAGATTGTAAATAAGCGAAACCTTGCTGATGTTCTAATTCATCCTCTCCCTAGGATCAACAGCCACTTTCGGGTATATGCTAATAATAAACATGCCGAATTGAATAAAACACAACACAGCACACTCCGAAATATTGATACACCAACAGCACAATCCAAACACCACAAAAATAATACTAAAGAAAGGGAAATAGGAATAATTCAGAGGCTTGAATTTTTGGCAAGGACGTTGTGAGGCACTACAATGAACTGAACAAATTGGCTCAGGGTGATGTAGCTCGGGAAAGCCTAATAAAACTTTCTTTTATGGAGTGTAAAAGAGAATTTCAGTATAATTATGTGGAACTCATAGGAACAATAAATATTGTAAACGGGCATTCGTTAATGATATCCAGGAGGCTATGGAACTGTTCGAAAGTTTATACTGCCACATGAAGAGGAAGGTAGTCGAAGACATCAAAATGCTTTACTATCGAATTCTTCAATGGAAGGTAGTGCTTTAACAGGGTTAGATATTGGTAATGTAGCAAAATTGCAGCATTGTATGGATTCCGAGCCCAGCAAGCAATTTGGACAAACCAACCAGTTACGTTCGGCAACCATGAAAAGCCATGGGTTAGTATGGAATTCCCAATGCCTCTTGAACGACTTAGATGTTAAAATTGAAAAGATAAGGTCGAAAAACATTTCAATGGACAGTTCAGAAGAAGAATTCCCGGAATATGATCCCACTGATGTCTTCTATGTTTTGAAGGGTCGTTATTTGGAGATTCTAGAAATCGAAAAAGAACAGTATTCCGTGGAGGAAATACAACAATTTCCTGGCGGAAATGACGATAAACTCCCATATATGGGCAGGAGCTCCTAAGACATCTTTGCAGCTTTTGGACCGTGTACAGAGGAGAGCGGTGGTGATGATTGGGGATAGTAGGGTATCCAACTCTATTGTCTCCCTTCAGCATCGCCGGAATGTGGGATGTGTATCGCTATTCTATATATATATTTCAACGGTATCTGTTCGTCAGATATCCGTCCTCTGGTCCCTGAAGTTAGAACATTTAGTCGGAATACACGGCTATCCAGGGAATCACATCCGTTCGTTGTCAAATGGCCGGTTGACCGGAAATTCAAGGCAAACATCAACACACATTACTCCCTCTTTCCTCCCTCCATTACCCTTCTTTCCCATCGCTCACACAATGCATTGCATTTATAAGGGGCATCCCCTGAGAGTTAGTCAAAAAAAAAAAAAAAAAAAAAAAAAAGGAATGAATAAACAATTATGGCAAATCCTCCCAGATATGGAGTTCAGTATTCTCAGGGGGCAAGCCAAATGACAAATCCTACAAAAAATACAATTAACCCAAAGTGTCCGCTGAAATGTTTAGTAGTAGGTCATCCATCCCTGAGTTCGGATGGTTTATGTAGAATGGTGGACGTAAGGATCAGCATGGGGGATATCAAAAGGACAATACACAATGTTTGCCCTTTTCCCACTCATGGAACTGAAAATAAAGAAATGGAAAAACCATCCAGTAAAGAACCTACAAAAAGTAGGAAATGCGAAAGAATGGACAATCCATTTTTATTAAAAAACAACTATGAAAATAGCAAAAATTTTAATATAAATGTCGTTAAAAATAAGATATTACTACTATTTCAGAAAATGAATACTCCTGTCGGTTATAAGCTTAGTATAAGTAGTACTTTGCTTCGAAGAGGTGGCTACTGTAGGACTTGCATGTCCGAGAACACAACGGCCAAAGAGGTCCTGGATGAAGCGAGGATCTCGTTAACAAGGATGAAGATAAACCAGCACCAGATCTATCATTCATATACCTTTCATAGTAAAAAATCATCGCTCCAGGACGTGACGACTGAAATAATAAAGGAGAAAATCAAGTCGGTGTTTAAAAATATGCAAACACTGAGCTGTGCTATTCGTGCGGTGGAGAAAGGAGCCAATCAGATAATTTACACGGAAACGATACTAGAATCAGTAACGAATACGCTGGCAATTCTTAAAGGCTACGAAGAAGTTCAAGATGGTATCATCGGTGCATTATTTGATTACAGAGGCAACATGCTGACACAGCTGCTTTCGGTAAAAAACTTTAAGATCCAAATTAAAAATATTTTCATCATTTTTATTATTAATTCTACAAGTCGAAAATATTGTAATTTTATTATGTATTCTTGCGGTATCTATCTTGTTAAATGCATTTGAATGTTTATTTTCTCGGGCTCCAAGTTTGTGGGGTAGTCTAATTTTCAATGACAGTATGTGTTAATGGACAGAGTAGGTTGGGCGATAATGAAGCATGATATATATTTTTGGGTAGAACCTACTTGTACTCCACCATTTTGTCTTTTTAATTGATTATCATTCTGTCAGCGTTTTATTAAGCGGCTTATTATTATCATCTAATTTGTATGTATTGTACGTTGTAAGTTTGGAATATACATGTATCCATGTACATATGTATTTTTAGTTTCTTTATGTATGTAGGCTTCGAGTTAACATCAGATTGTAAATAATGTTAGTTCTCGACTAAAAGCGAAACCTTGCTGATGTTCTAATTCATCCTCTCCCTAGGATCAACAGCCACTTTCGGGTATATGCTAATAATAAACATGCCGAATTGAATAAAACACAACACAGCACACTCCGAAATATTGATACACCAACAGCACAATCCAAACACCACAAAAATAATACTAAAGAAAGGGAAATAGGAATAATTCAGAGGCTTGAGTTTTTAGGCAAGGACGTTGTGAGGCACTACAATGAACTGAACAAATTGGCTCAGGGTGATGTAGCTCGGGAAAGCCTAATAAAACTTTCTTTTATGGAGTGTAAAAGAGAATTTCAGTATAATTATGTGGAACTCATAGGAACAATAAATATTGTAAACGGGCATTCGTTAATGATGTCCAGGAGGCTATGGAACTGTTCGAAAGTTTATACTGCCACATGAAGAGGAAGGTAGTCGAAGACATCAAAATGCTTTACTATCGAATTCTTCAATGGAAGGTAGTGCTTTAACAGGCTTAGATATTGGTAATGTAGCAAAATTGCAGCATTGTATGGATTCCGAGCCCAGCAAGCAATTTGGACAAACCAACCAGTTACGTTCGGCAACCATGAAAAGCCATGGGTTAGTATGGAATTCCCAATGCCTCTTGGACGACTTAGATGTTAAAATTGAAAAGATAAGGTCGAAAAACATTTCAATGGACAGTTCAGAAGCACAGAATCAGTGTTTTTCTAGTACTTGGGAGAATTCCCGGAATATGATCCCACTGATGTGTTCTATGTTTTGAAGGGTCGTTATTTGGAGATTCTAGAAATCGAAAAAGAACAGTATTCCGTGGAGGAAATACAACAATTTCCTGGCGGAAATGACGATAAACTCCCATATATGGGCAGGAGCTCCTAAGACATCTTTGCAGCTTTTGGACCGTGTACAGAGGAGAGCGGTGGTGATGATTGGGGATAGTAGGGTATCCAACTCTATTGTCTCCCTTCAGCATCGCCGGAATGTGGGATGTGTATCGCTATTCTATATATATATTTCAACGGTATCTGTTCGTCAGATATCCGTCCTCTGGTCCCTGAAGTTAGAACATTTAGTCGGAATACACGGCTATCCAGGGAATCACATCCGTTCGTTGTCAAATGGCCGGTTGACCGGAAATTCAAGGCAAACATCAACACACATTACTCCCTCTTTCCTCCCTCCATTACCCTTCTTTCCCATCGCTCACACAATGCATTGCATTTATAAGGGGCATCCCCTGAGAGTTAGTCAAAAAAAAAAAAAAAAAAAAAAAAAAAAAAAGGAATGAATAAACAATTATGTGAGGCAAATCCTCCCAGATATGGAGTTCAGTATTCTCAGGGGGCAAGCCAAATGACAAATCCCACAAAAAATACAATTAACCCAAAGTGTCCGCTGAAATGTTTAGTAGTAGGTCATCCATCCCTGAGTTCGGATGGTTTATGTAGAATGGTGGACGTAAGGATCAGCATGGGGGATATCAAAACGACAATACACAATGTTTGCCCTTTTCCCACTCATGGAACTGAAAATAAAGAAATGGAAAAACCATCCAGTAAAGAACCTACAAAAAGTAGGAAATGCGAAAGAATGGACAATCCATTTTTATTAAAAAACAACTATGAAAATAGCAAAAATTTTAATATAAATGTCGTTAAAAATAAGATATTACTACTATTTCAGAAAATGAATACTCCTGTCGGTTATAAGCTTAGTATAAGTAGTACTTTGCTTCGAAGAGGTGGCTACTGTAGGACTTGCATGTCCGAGAACACAACGGCCAAAGAGGTCCTGGATGAAGCGAGGATCTCGTTAACAAGGATGAAGATAAACCAGCACCAGATCTATCATTCATATACCTTTCATAGTAAAAAATCATCGCTCCAGGACGTGACGACTGAAATAATAAAGGAGAAAATCAAGTCGGTGTTTAAAAATATGCAAACACTGAGCTGTGCTATTCGTGCGGTGGAGAAAGGAGCCAATCAGATAATTTACACGGAAACGATACTAGAATCAGTAACGAATACGCTGGCAATTCTTAAAGGCTACGAAGAAGTTCAAGATGGTATCATCGGTGCATTATTTGATTACAGAGGCAACATGCTGACACAGCTGCTTTCGGTAAAAAACTTTAAGATCCAAATTAAAAATATTTTCATCATTTTTATTATTAATTCTACAAGTCGAAAATATTGTAATTTTATTATGTATTCTTGCGGTATCTATCTTGTTAAATGCATTTGAATGTTTATTTTCTCGGGCTCCAAGTTTTTGGGGTAGTCTAATTATCAATGACACTATGTGTTAATGGACAGAGTAGGTTGGGCGATAATGAAGCATGATATATATTTTTGGGTAGAACCTACTTGTACTCCACCATTTTGTCTTTTTAATTGATTATCATTCTGTCAGCGTTTTATTAAGCGGCTTATTATTATCATCTAATTTGTATGTATTGTACGTTGTAAGTTTGGAATATACATGTATCCATGTACATATGTATTTTTAGTTTCTTTATGTATGTAGGCTTCGAGTTAACATCAGATTGTAAATAATGTTAGTTCTCGACTAAAAGCGAAACCTTGCTGATGTTCTAATTCATCCTCTCCCTAGGATCAACAGCCACTTTCGGGTATATGCTAATAATAAACATGCCGAATTGAATAAAACACAACACAGCACACTCCGAAATATTGATACACCAACAGCACAATCCAAACACCACAAAAATAATACTAAAGAAAGGGAAATAGGAATAATTCAGAGGCTTGAGTTTTTAGGCAAGGACGTTGTGAGGCACTACAATGAACTGAACAAATTGGCTCAGGGTGATGTAGCTCGGGAAAGCCTAATAAAACTTTCTTTTATGGAGTGTAAAAGAGAATTTCAGTATAATTATGTGGAACTCATAGGAACAATAAATATTGTAAACGGGCATTCGTTAATGATGTCCAGGAGGCTATGGAACTGTTCGAAAGTTTATACTGCCACATGAAGAGGAAGGTAGTCGAAGACATCAAAATGCTTTACTATCGAATTCTTCAATGGAAGGTAGTGCTTTAACAGGCTTAGATATTGGTAATGTAGCAAAATTGCAGCATTGTATGGATTCCGAACCCAGCAAGCAATTTGGACAAACCAACCAGTTACGTTCGACAACCATGAAAAGCCATGGGTTAGTATGGAATTCCCAATGCCTCTTGGACGACTTAGATGTTAAAATTGAAAAGATAAGGTCGAAAAACATTTCAATGGACAGTTCAGAAGCACAGAATCAGTGTTTTTCTAGTACTTGGGAGAATTCCCGGAATATGATCCCACTGATGTGTTCTATGTTTTGAAGGGTCGTTATTTGGAGATTCTAGAAATCGAAAAAGAACAGTATTCCGTGGAGGAAATACAACAATTTCCTGGCGGAAATGACGATAAACTCCCATATATGGGCAGGAGCTCCTAAGACATCTTTGCAGCTTTTGGACCGTGTACAGAGGAGAGCGGTGGTGATGATTGGGGATAGTAGGGTATCCAACTCTATTGTCTCCCTTCAGCATCGCCGGAATCCCACATGTGTATCGCTATTCTATATATATATTTCAACGGTATCTGTTCGTCAGATATCCGTCCTCTGGTCCCTGAAGTTAGAACATTTAGTCGGAATACACGGCTATCCAGGGAATCACATCCGTTCGTTGTCAAATGGCCGGTTGACCGGAAATTCAAGGCAAACATCAACACACATTACTCCCTCTTTCCTCCCTCCATTACCCTTCTTTCCCATCGCCCACACAATGCATTGCATTTATAAGGGGCATCCCCTGAGAGTTAGTCAAAAAAAAAAAAAAAAAAAAAAAAAGGAATGAATAAACAATTATGTGAGGCAAATCCTCCCAGATATGGAGTTCAGTATTCTCAGGGGGCAAGCCAAATGACAAATCCCACAAAAAATACAATTAACCCAAAGTGTCCGCTGAAATGTTTAGTAGTAGGTCATCCATCCCTGAGTTCGGATGGTTTATGTAGAATGGTGGACGTAAGGATCAGCATGGGGGATATCAAAACGACAATACACAATGTTTGCCCTTTTCCCACTCATGGAACTGAAAATAAAGAAATGGAAAAACCATCCAGTAAAGAACCTACAAAAAGTAGGAAATGCGAAAGAATGGACAATCCATTTTTATTAAAAAACAACTATGAAAATAGCAAAAATTTTAATATAAATGTCGTTAAAAATAAGATATTACTACTATTTCAGAAAATGAATACTCCTGTCGGTTATAAGCTTAGTATAAGTAGTACTTTGCTTCGAAGAGGTGGCTACTGTAGAACACAACGGCCAAAGAGGTCCTGGATGAAGCGAGGATCTCGTTAACAAGGATGAAGATAAACCAGCACCAGATCTATCATTCATATACCTTTCATAGTAAAAAATCATCGCTCCAGGACGTGACGACTGAAATAATAAAGGAGAAAATCAAGTCGGTGTTTAAAAATATGCAAACACTGAGCTGTGCTATTCTTGCGGTGGAGAAAGGAGCCAATCAGATAATTTACACGGAAACGATACTAGAATCAGTAACGAATACGCTGGCAATTCTTAAAGGCTACGAAGAAGTTCAAGATGGTATCATCGGTGCATTATTTGATTACAGAGGCAACATGCTGACACAGCTGCTTTCGGTAAAAAACTTTAAGATCCAAATTAAAAATATTTTCATCATTTTTATTATTAATTCTACAAGTCGAAAATATTGTAATTTTATTATGTATTCTTGCGGTATCTATCTTGTTAAATGCATTTGAATGTTTATTTTCTCGGGCTCCAAGTTTTTGGGGTAGTCTAATTATCAATGACACTATGTGTTAATGGACAGAGTAGGTTGGGCGATAATGAAGCATGATATATATTTTTGGGTAGAACCTACTTGTACTCCACCATTTTGTCTTTTTAATTGATTATCATTCTGTCAGCGTTTTATTAAGCGGCTTATTATTATCATCTAATTTGTATGTATTGTACGTTGTAAGTTTGGAATATACATGTATCCATGTACATATGTATTTTTAGTTTCTTTATGTATGTAGGCTTCGAGTTAACATCAGATTGTAAATAATGTTAGTTCTCGACTAAAAGCGAAACCTTGCTGATGTTCTAATTCATCCTCTCCCTAGGATCAACAGCCAGTTTCGGGTATATGCTAATAATAAACATGCCGAATTGAATAAAACACAACACAGCACACTCCGAAATATTGATACACCAACAGCACAATCCAAACACCACAAAAACATTTGAACAGTCTGCGGGACGGCAACACGTAAGCCTCATAGTTTGTTTGTATCTCGTGGACTATATATAATATTATAATATAGGTTAATGTATATAATGTAATGTTCAAGTGCAACAGTACAAATAATTAGACTATATATTAGTTGCTATATCATCGCTATATCCTGGTCTTCTTTCGCCCGACTTCTTTTTACCTAGCCAATAGCGGACATATTTTGGGGTGTGGCTCTGGTCATCGTGGAAAAATACGTCCTAATTTTCTTTGACATCTAAAATATGTTCCTGTCATTTGTATACGTCAAGTGAAAGCTGCTGTAATAGCTTTCATGTATCTCGAGCACCGGTGTTCAGTTCTGACATAGCTACCATCGGTAGGCTTGGTGGTCTGTATATTCAGAGGTATGATCGAATCTGACATTCATATTCATCATTCGTTGTGGTATACATCCGGATAAAAATAGAATATAACTCTAAAGTCATCTATGCACTTTCTGGATAGGAGGAGAACGATAATAGCTTTCATGTATCTCGAGCACCGGTGTTCAGTTCTGACATAGCTACCATCGGTAGGCTTGGTGGTCTGTATATTCAGAGGTATGATCGAATCTGACATTCATATTCATCATTCGTTGTGGTATACATCCGGATAAAAATAGAATATAACTCTAAAGTCATCTATGCACTTTCTGGATAGGAGGAGAACGATAATAGTGTATACATCTGTATTTTCTCCCTAAATCATCGCCGGAATGTGGGTTGTGTAACGATAATGTTTGTCAGATATCCATCGTCTGGTCCCTGACGTTAGAAAATTTATCCGGAATACTCGGCTATTCGTTCATTGTCAACTGGCCGGTTGACCGGACGACGCAATATAGAGAAAATTCATTCTTCAGCCGAACAGTTCGTATGTGGAGTAGTCCTTCTGCAAGTGTTTTTTCTGCCTGATATAACATTACCAAATTCAAGGCCAATGTCGAAAATAATTAATACCTCTTTCCTCGCTACAATATCCTCATGCTGTATCTCTAACACGGCGCATTGCATTCATAGATGGTATCCCCCATCAATTCTACCAGCTTTGAAAGTCCGAATTCCTTAAGCAATTGCATCGCTTCATAAATGGAAATGTCAATCTTCATTAACTTATAGTAATTAAAGACGACAAATCCCCTCCACAAGAATGAATGTTGGCCGAATCATAAAACTATATCCGCGACCTGACGGAAATAGTCCAATGAACGTCATCGCCCAATAGAAAGCTATTGCTTACACCTTTACGACATAAACCTACGATATCACCATGGCATCATAATTATCTTTTCATATAATTTTATAAAATTTTCATTTTAATGTAAAATGTAAATTTTGTATGGAATGACCCATACGTACATAGTCGAGTATTTCGCTCTACCTCGTTTACATATATTTTCCTTTTCATGTTTGTTTGTCTTCCCTAATCATAACAACGACACCTCTCCAACTCTCATCGACCTACAGTACATATGTGGGGAAGCCGGTTTTGGAAGCAGTATTGTTGTTATGATTGCTTTGTTCTTGTTGTCTAGTTTAATCACTACAATCAGAGTGTCAAACAATTACTAGGGAGATACAGCATATATTGAAATACAAAAAATGGGAAATCTTAAATCTGAATCAATAATAAAAACCTGTGAAAACATTAACATTATTCAACAAAACATTAGGACATTTACATAAGAAAATGAAACTCAGTAAATATAAAAATGTGAAATAAATAAAACTTGCAACTACAAACAAAAACGAAACATAGAAGTTCCTTATTTTAAAACTCATAATAACAAAAAAACAGACATTTACTGAGGTGGCAGTAAACAGTCTGTCCTGATATTGCAACCCCAAATAGTTCGAAATGTGCGAAGAAAAAAGTATGTACAAGGAATCAGGCTGTATGTTGTCCGCTACTGAGGCATCGCCTGGTAGATCGCTAAATCCCAAAACGATTACGCTGCCATATGTTCGAAACCTGAGGATGGTCCAACGTTGTTCTTCGAAACCAGGTACCTCAATAGATCATGGCTCTGGATATTTCCATGGCGTTCAATAGGGTCTGGCATGGAGCACTTATCAAAACTTGGTGTGGATCACATCCAACGAGCATAAGATTACCTAACGAGTGACACAGGGCTTTGTCCTCGCTCTTGCTCTATTTCTTATTTTCATTGACGACCTGTTGGGACAGACCACTGTCGTTCATACTCATTCGAACATCGGCCAAGTTCCCCGGAGGACGAGCACAAAAGGCTAACGGTTTGGCGACGATTTGTGAGTTGGGCTAAATGAACAGAGTAGATTTAATGCACAAAAGACTCAGTGCTCTTTGTTGTCACACAAACGTTCCACTGATCCAGCACCAGTAGTAATGCACCGTCAATCTCTATGGGAGTTGTGGATATCGACGTATCAGATACTCTTGATGTTCTGAGCATTAAGATACAGGGTGATGCACGCTGGGCTTTGCAGTGTCGAAAGAAGCATTCAAGTGTTTAGACTTTTTAAAGCGGTGCAAGGAATACTTCACCCCTCTGATCTCGTAAATATTTACACCATCAACATCCTACCCATATATGGGTAGGGGCTCCAATGGCATCATTGCAGCTTCTGGACCGTTTATAGAGAAGAGCGGTGGTGATAGTAGGGTATCCAACTCTATTGTCTCACTGCAGCATCTCCGGAATGTGGGTTGTATATCGCTAATCTATATTTTAATGGTATCTGTTCACAAGATATCCGTCGTCTGGTCCCTGACTGTAGAACATTTAGCCGGAATACTCGGCTATCCAGGGTCTCTCATCCGTTCATTGTGAAATGGCCAGTACACCGGACGACGCACGATAGAAAAAAATCGTTCTTCAGTCGAACCGTTCGTAGGTGGAATAATCTTCCTGCAAGTGTTTTTCTTGACTGCAATGACATTATTAAATTCAAGGTCAACGTCAACAAACACTACTCCCTTTTTCCTCCCTCCAATACCCTTATTTCCTATCGCATTGCATTCATAGTGGCATCCCCTGATGAAATTATGACCCAGAGGACACCGAAATTATGGGTAACTTCTTTGGAGGTAGCGGTGAAAACTGAAATCAGACAATGTCCCAGAGTAAGCCAATGTCATCGTCTTTCGAAAGAACATAGTGTAGTGAAGGTTATCCAGATTAAACTTCGCCCCTCAAGCCATAGCTGCACAAAGACTGTATTTGATAACGGATATTCTGCCCTAAGCAGAACCAGGAAATAGTATGGCAAAGAACAACCTTAAAGTTGTTATTCTTAAAGATTTTAGCAATAAGGACACTAGTGTACGTCATCGAGAGCAGATAGTGTGGTTCATGAGCATGAATATAAAGAGGAAGCACCAATCTTCATCATAAGAAAGGCGATGTCCTGCGTAATCAGAAGAAACATCCCGTTCGTAATATGCGTGGATGTCAATGCTCGGAAGCTCGGATACCAACGAAAGAGTCGCTTATTGATTTAATAAATAAAAACAGTAGTTATATAAAACACAAAAGAAAAATTATAATAGAATAACGAAAAAAACATTTAAAATAAAAAAAATGTTGCGTTGTATCGCAGAATGATAAACAATAACAGCAAAATAGTAACTTGTATTGGTGGTCCTAAAGTCACATTATTTCTGTTAGTAAAATATCTTAAGCATTAAGGTAAAGAGCAGCAAATGAAGAATTTAATAAATTTTAAATTATGAAATCGGTACTCTTTGGACTAGAAATATAACCTTGGATCAGTCCGTAGAACGCGCCATTACTACTTGTACCAAAGAAAGGGCAGACAGATCTGAAAATGGAGACTTGTAGTCAATTTCAGACCATTTAACAATGAAATAGTTAATGGCAAATTCCCAAAGAAAGGACAGCCAGATCTAAAAATGGAGACTTGTAGTAGATTTCAGGCAATTTAACAATAAAATAGTTAATGACAAATTCCCGCTAATGACACTGGAGGACATATTTGACAGATAAGGAACAGCGAAAGATTGTTCAACATTGGATACAAAAAGTTAATTTCACCAAATATAGCCCAAACCTGCATTAAGGCCATGTACTGCACTTTCCGCACCAGATAGACATGACCAATATACAAGGTTACCATTTGGGTTCAAAAATGCATCTAACAGCTTCCATAGTATGTTAACATTAGCACTAATCTGTTTAGATGGTGCAGCATTTCTCTACTTTGATGGCATAATAATATTTGCAGGACCATCACAGTAAGAATCGCACAAATGTATTAGACAGAATATATGATCTTTCCTTAAATTAGAAATATTATATTTAGGATACCTCATTACAGCAAACCTGATCGTAGTATCCAACACCAAAGAATACAGACGAAGTTCGCAGCTTGGTGGCATTATGTAACTGTTACAGATCATTTTTAAAAGATCGCAAATTTTCTCAACGCATATAAGAATCCAAAATCAAAGTTAACAAAAATGGAAATAGAACTAGCTGATTATGACTTCGACATAATTTACAAGCATCACACAAATGCTGATGCATTATTAAGAATAAAAATCAGCTCAGACATACTCAAAAACATCAGAGTACGACAGCAAAGAAACGCTAGAAGAAAAAACAAGAAGCAACAACAACATATTACAAACAAAGACACCAACAATATATTAAAACAACTACGCATATAGAATTGCACTTCAATTTACGATATAAAAAACGCGCGCAAACTAAAATTTAATATAATGAAAACAATGAAAAGAATGGCCATTATAGAACCAGATAATTAAAATAATGAAATACGAGTCTACTGCAGTGAAGTTTTATTTCGTTACGACGATTTCATAGAGATGCTGCATAAATATACTTATAAAGATACCAAATAATACTTGTTCAATATTCCAATCATTCAGAGGATTGGAAAACACAGAGTCAATGAAAACTAGCCAATACTGTATAGGGATGGGGACACAAAGTTTTACCTCACACAGTTCCCAACAGACCACGGTGGCTTCCGGAAGTATCTGCACGTTTTGGACACGATAGCTCGCCTATGTGCCCGAGTTGTGTGGAAGAGGAAGAAGATGCAAATCACGCCATATTCGACAGAGTAGTCGTCCCTATAATCGAAATCTCGAGTGTGATCGAAGATATGGTAAACAGCGAAGAAAAGTGGCTAAAAGTAGCACAATTTGTGAAAAAAAAATATGTTGGAGCTAAACAGCATAGACAGTATACGGAGGAGCACCGAACACAGTCGATAGCGTAACCGCTAACCATCCTTCACGAAGTAATACTTCACAGCAGTCCCGTGAAGGTACGATGGTCGAAGAAGGGGGTGTGGTTTAGTACGTAAGAATCGTGCATGTTTTTCAGTACGGCTGAATACATCTAATGAAGATTCCACACCGCCAGCGCAGCAAAAAAACAAAAAAATATACTGTATAGGGAACACTGATGCTATATTTGAAATAATTCCACAAGAGGACATTTTCGAAAATGTAATGGATTACCTAACATAAAAAGCGAAAAAAAGAATAATAATAATAGGTTAGCAAGATATCACAGATTTTGTACACATTTATACCAGCGGTTAAAGTTCTTATTCTAATTCGAAAAACAAATATTTTTGTTGTCGGAAGACCATAGTTTCTGAGTTACGGGTTTCCAAAACTTGGATATATAATCAGATATATTTTCGATATGTATCGCCAATCTGGTGTCGTTGAAAAGCGCATTAAACGATGACTATATTGTTGGAATCCATTAATCCATTATATATACCCTCACCCTCAGTAAAAACATACAAGTCTCATATTCCAACGTTTTGGAATGTCAAAAGTGAGCGTAGCTACCACCATTGGATGTAAAAAATACCGAATATTATAGAAACAAATAATGTATCACATGTTTTTACAATAAAGACGGAATATAACACAGAGTTTTTTCTCGAAAATTTTATGTAAATTTAACTTTACTAAATATAAAATTTCGGAAAGATTCGATGAGCGAATTTATGTAATTACACGATTTCTAAAGTTTGTGGAATGGTACATTTGTATGGGAGGTACCAGAAGGGGAGTTGCCAGACTTCCAATATGCCCTACGCGATCTTGCCCAAATTCTGTATTTAGAACAGCTATAGCTAGACAACGTTTTGGAGAAAAACTTGGAATGTACCATTCCACAATGTTAAATTTACATATAATTTTTGTAAAAAAAACTCTGCTTTATATTCCCCTTTTTTGTAAAAGCATGTGATACAATATTATTTCTATTACATTCGGTATTTTGTTATATGATATTTCATCCGATGTTACATCCAATGGTGGTAGCCACGCTCACTTTTGACTTTCCGATACATTGGAATATGAGACTTGTATGTTTTTACTGAGGGTGAGTGTATATATAAGTCGGTTTACCCGACTGCTACTTTTCCACAGGTTTTGAAGCGTACACATGTAGATGCTGTACAAATATGTTATACTTTTAAACCGGTTAATAGTCACGTGTGAAATGTATTTAGATATCGTGCAGTTATTTGCTTTATTTTAGTAATTCAAACCACTATGTTACAACAGCATCCACGTTTTCACACATCTACCCATTAATCTGCCACTGAAACATATATAGAATTATATAATAAAAAACTGAATATAAGTCAAGACATTTACCGTACTTGGCCTTTCAAGAATAAAAACTTGTTTGAAGGTAAAAAGGTGAAGAAATTACCACGCTCGGCCTTGTAATGGAATATATCCTCCACATTGTTGTTGATGTCCATTTGATATGAAGTTGTTTTGATTCCGGTATGCCATTGCTATACTATTTGGTACTATTGTATTATTACAAGGTTGTTGTAACATCTGAGCAGTTGAAACCGAATCATTATATGTAGCAAGAAGGGAGGTCGAAGTATCTGGGGAATGTGAATTTGGCGTTTCTGTTGCTATAAGATTTATACTTGTTATTGCATTGTTTACGTTAGAATTGACAACATTTCCAGCATCATCTGTAACATCGTTGGTAGTTTGATGATGTGGATGGGATTGTGTTGCGCTACTTGAAGAGCATGGCTTTCCATCTTTTACTAATACAGGAACAGCAACCCGACGTGGCGAACTTGCCGGCTAAAGAACAAACGTAATTAAAATACACAGAATGTTATTAACATTTAATATTCGTATGTATGTATTCCTAAATACTGTAAATGATGCAGGAAGAAATAAAGTTAAATTTTAAATATTTGTGACACCTGTAGCTTGACTAAGGGTTCGACACAAATGTCTACAGTACTGAATGACTGAAAAGGATATCAAATTACACAAAGCATTTCGACGGAAAATGTATAAGTTTACAAACCTTTCTGGACGCACTTACTATAGTGAATGAACTAAAAGGCTCCCATGTAGTGGTAGCCGGACCTGATAAAAACAAAATTAAAAGGAAATGCGAGAAAATTGATGACAATGAGTCAACAATAAGCAAAACTATTGAAAAATTGTCGGGTTCTGTGGAAGGTGAGTCAGTTGAGGTATTGTCTGCCAAAATACTAAGCATCAGACAGAATAATAAATCCGCCAACGCCTATTGCACTCAGGATGAGGCACTGTCACAAACATTAGAGAGTGCATATATCCCTGATGGTTTGGCAAGTGACTTAGCAATTAAATTTGCATCGAAAGTTCCAGTCGAGGTCATGAACTGTAACATTGATAAGGTTACACTTATCATGGAAGAAGGACACTTTCGAAGCACTGTAGCTACAGGGCAACAAACCTAACAGTTACAACAATCGATTCCGTGCTAAAGGCAGGTACAATGGCAAAGGCAATGGTTATAATAATAGAGGACAAAACAATAATGGGCAATACAGTAACTCACGTAATGTTCACGTTAGAATGACGAACGTAGACGAATACCATTCGGAAAACTACGACGCTCCCCTCAATATACCATAAAGTGTATAATCTTAAACTTAACCTAAGAGCTTTCATACAAATCATAACAGATCAGACTAACATAGTACTTGTTCAAAGATGAACACGTTTCTAGTGGTGTGTTTGGATTGTGCTGTTGGAGTGTGTACTCTCTCACCGATAAGAAATGTATGCACATGGTGAGCAAACAGACCCACATCGATAAGGAAAAAATGGCATGCGATAACAGCCCAGAATGCATCCATATGAAGATTCTGCGATAAGAGAAATGACGCGCACACACAAGCAATATTAATAGAACGTATGTAGTACACATGTATAAATAGTCCATAGCAATTCTATGTTTCTTTAGTTTTATTCAAATGTTCATATAGATAGTATGATCCAAGTATTCACTGGGTGTATTACAAAACATCCAAACAAAGTGAATACTAGGAGTAATAAATACTCACTCTTATGAACCAAAACAATTGTGTTTTATTCAGTACTAACTTTATTTTACTCATTTTCCAAGTAACAATATAAATACAAACAGAATAGCAACATTAAGTGGCATAGGACAAGGGTAGAATTAAATTTATTGGAATAACATAGTTCGTCATGAAATTGAAGAATTTTCTGACACCACGCACAACTTCTACAAGCAAACGTTAAGAGTTAAGTATAAACAATCGGTATACATTAACTACAACCCTATACTACAAATACATAAAGGGGAAATTGATAAAGAAACTTAGAAACGGTGGGATCGTTGAATCATCGTACTCAGAATATAACAGTCCAATCCTGCTAGTCCCTTCCTAACTCAAATGAGAAGGGTACTTTGAGTACTTTGTCCTTGCAGTTGAGTATTTTCCACACAGCACAAGTGTTTGATTTAAGAAAATCCAACTCAATAAAAAGTACCAACCTACCTCCCTGAATTAATGAGCCGGCCGTTGTTTAATGACTTTGGCGCCTTTGATTTTATGGAATGAACCATTAAGGCTTTCGCTTACGAGCCACAATATTTATACCCAAAATGCTAATAAAGCCACAAAAACCCACTAAAAAACATTTTCTAGGGTTTACTCCATAGGCCAAATATTGTAGGTTAATACCCTCTACACAAGAGCCAACAAACTTTTAAGATTTATATCCCATCTGTGAAATCAGTTCACTTTCGGCAAAGGCCCACCACCACCACTTGTAATAGAGACTTGTAATAGATTATAGACAAAAAAAATAAGAAACTGGTAGTAGACCAGCTTGGTAGAGACAAGTATTTTTCTTGCTTAGACTTGATGTCTGGTTTCCACCAGATCAGTTTAGAAAAGAAATCTAGGGACCTTACGTCATTGGCGACCAATAATGGATCATATAGATTCACTAGATTACCCTATGGTTTAAAAATAGCACCAAAATATTTGCTGAACTGATGATTGTGACATAGGTTTCCAATATTTAAAGAATGCATTAAAGAGTCCCACACTACTGGAATATCCATATTTTGAGAAATAACTCTGCATAACTACAAATGGAAGCAAATATGTTTGTGGTCCAGTCTTCGTACAGGAACTTGACGGAAAACATTTACCAGTCGCGTACACATCAGATTAAACAAGAGTTAAAAGCAATTCACTGTGCTCTTTCTTATTTAATTTCTATGGAGAACCGAAGTTCTAAACAAACGAGATGAGACTTGACTAAGAAGAGTACGACTTTGCAGTAAAATACAATTATTTAACTCACGATTTATCTCGTATAACAATAGAAGAACTCAAAGACATGACGGGAAAGTGACAAGCAAAATTAGATTCGCGACAAGATGGATGACATAAAAATACGGCACAAAAGGAAGCAGAATGAATCAAAAAGCCCAGCATATATAAATAACACTGACGCCAGGAAATATTATAAATTAATGATTAACCCCGAGATATGTGACATTAAACGTGATGAAGTATTATAACCTCGAGAATCCAAATAATATAATTCCACGAATCTGACTATCGCAATTATTGACTTCTTCAACAATTGCTAAATGTACTTTTTATTTACTTTCGTTTGGGAAATATTGCAACACATTTCCTAATAAACGACATATATATTTCCAATATTGCTTACACATGTTTCGAGTTAAAATTTAAAACAATAACAAAAGTTTGTTTCGTTCCCAGCGTATAGCATTACACCGGAAACGAAACACACTTATAACAGAATAACGTAAAACATTAAAGCCAGGCAAATTTCCCGTTAATTGAAAATAACGAAATTGCAAAACTACAATGTAAGCATAATTAGAAGTAGAATAAGAAGTTTCATTTAAATAAAGAAAGTATATTTTAGTTAGTATAAAACTCACAACAGGAACGACAAGTCGTTTTTAGTTTTAATAGTTTGTATTGAATTAATCAATACGTTCTAATTAAATTGTTTGTATTGAATTAATCAATACGTTTTAATTAAATTGTTTGTTTTGAATTAATCAATACGTTTTAATTGGCGCAGTCGGTAGTATCCGGATTCCTTTACGTTTCAACGTTTAAACGCGGAAAGAAAAAAAAGAAGGACCAAAAATAAAAAAAAAATTCTGTGATAAAGATATTTCAAGTCCTAGATTATGAAGAAGTTATAAATATATATACATGTAAAACAACAACAAATATCAAGAATAAAATAAAAAAAGGAAAAGAAAGAAAAAACATTTTAAACCTGAAAAGGAAGTTTTATATCTACCAGTGCAAAGGAAAAATAATTCAGAGGATATCAACAATTCAAAAATTTACCAACACCAACAACAATTTTTTTTGGATGATATCAACAACAACAAGCGATACAAGATAAAAATTTTGAAGGCATCTATCAACTATAACTACACTAGCCGATACAAAGGAAACACAACCTAGAAGACACAAATCAACTAATTTCAAGGCACCAAAGAACTAGCCAGACGAAATCTATCAACCTATTTAATACAGAGAACGCATTTCCATCATTCCCGGCAAACCTATATTAAAAGTAACAGTAAATAAAAAATTAATACATAAGCTAAGACAAAAAATAGAACTAAATTAAAATAAATTCTAATATAAGCAACTTAAGATCGATCAAAGAAAAAATATATATATTTCCTAAAGGAGTAACTTTCACAAAAAAAAAATATTTTAATCCTTAAAATGGCCGAACCACAGGCAGCCGTTTCTGTTAGAATCGACCCTCTTAAGTATCTGGATCGTCTCCCAGAATTTAACGGAGATCACCGGCATCTTCAGACGTTCCTTTATGACAAACAGTCGCAGTATTTATTCAGTGACATAATCAAGAGTAAGCTTAAAGGAAAAGCTAGGGAAATAATAGAAATTAGTTGCCAAGCACAATCTTGGGCAGACGTTAAGACAATCCTTGTTAACAATTTTGGTGAAAAATACAGTTTGGAGGAAGTTTTCGATAAACTGAAGAGTACAACTTTCAGAACCAATTGCGTGGAGTTCTATAACGACATAAAACAGCGTCGGAGAAGTGTAAACAACAAGACCATTACCCTCATAGGAGCAGGACCCGCAGCAAACGAGTGTGCAGTAAATAATATGAGGACAGCTTTGAACGTCTTTAAAGAAAAAATTGCCTGAACCCATGAAAACAATACTTACCCGTAGAAATCCAGACAGCTTGGAAGGAGCTATGGATATTTTGTTTCAATCCGGGTATTCCACGGGTCCCAATGGAATTTTTTTTAACACAATTGAAAACAATCGAATAAACATAACTACCAAAAAGACGACCAAAAACAAAATAATGAAAAAAGACAACAAGACTATAACATAACTCAACAGTACGGACAAAAGAACCAAACCACTCAATATAACTTTCAACCAAGACCCTATATTAATAACCAAGGAAACCAGATTAGATACAACCAACATAATAACTCCCAACCGAACGGACCTAATTTGAATAACCATCAGCGTAATTGGGCACAACCTAATAACAATTACCACCAACCCCGACCTGAAAACTATGGACAACGCCAACACAATAACCAAATGAACAACCGATAAATTTTATTAAAAAACGTACCTTCGGGTTTGTGAATGGCTTTTTTCGTGTCCTTTTGGTTCTTCTTTTCTTCGTTATAAATTCAGTGTTGTAATTCATGTAAATTCACAATAGTCTTAAAACTAAGCATACAACTAGGGTGCCCAGCGTAGACATTCCGCCCCCTTGCAGGAATGCAAATCAAAATTTCATTTAATAGATAAAGAGAGGAAAGTGGGGGCTTAACAATTAACAGTAATGTTAATGTTGGGTGGCAATCCGCCATTGTTGCGGCGATTGCTGCTGCCGCGTCGGTTGTTGCTGTTGTTGTGGTTGCGGTGGTTGTCGCCAAAGTGGATGTTGTTACCACGCCGCCGACTGTCGTCCCGATTGTTATTGTCGCGGTTGGATTGGTCGATGCTGCTCCTATTGCTGGGTCTATTGGCGTTGCTCCTGGTGTCGCGGTTGCGACGATGCTGGTTCCGGTTTCACCGGTTGGGAGTGCTGTCGGTTCCTCGCTGCCTCATATGGTGAGGCTGGTGAAGCATTGCGTGATGCTCCGGCAGAGACTCCCTGCATCTGTGCCGATTATTTTTTTTTTTTTTTTTTTTACTAACACTCAGGGGATGCCCCCTATAAATGCAATGCACTGTGTTAGTGATGGGAAATAAGGGTATTGGAAGGAGGAAAGAGGGAGTAGTGCTTGTTGACGTTGGCCTTGAATTTGGAAATGTCATAGCAGGCAGGAAAAACACTTGCAGGAAGATTATTCCACAAACGAACAGTCCGACTGAAGAACGAATTTTCTCTATAGTGCGTCGTCCGGTCAACCGGCCATTTGACAATGAACGGATGAGAGACCCTGGATAGCCGAGTATTCCGGCTAAATGTTCTAACTTCAGGGACCACACGACGGATATCTTGTGAACAGACACCGTTGAAATATCTATAGAACAGCGATATACAACCCACATTCCGGCGATGCTGTAGGGAGACAATAGAGTTGGATACCCTACCATCCCCGATCATCATCAGCGCTATCCTCTGTACACGGTCCAAAAGCTGCAAAGATGTCATTGGAGCCCCTGCCCATGTATGGGAGTTGTATTTCATTTTAGGCCGGATGCATGTGGTGTAAATATTTACGAGGTCAGATGGGGTGAAGTATTTCTTGCACCGTTTTAAAAAGCCTAAACACTTGAATGCTTCTTTCGACACTTCGAACATATGGCTAGCAGAGCGAGCATCACCCTGTATCTTCATGCCCAGAACATCAAGAGTATCTGATACGTCGATATCCACACCACCCATAGATATTGACGACGGTGCTGGATCAGTGGAACGTTTGTATGACGGCAAACAGCACTGGGTCTTTTGTGCATTAAAATCCACTCTGTTAATTTGGCCCCACGCACAAATCATCGCCAAATCGCGGTTAAGTGAGTTATTCTTTGTCCTCTATCTCCGAGGGACTTGGCCGATGATCAAATGAGTACGACTGACAGGGATTGCTGTCATCCGCAAAGGAGTAGATTGGGTTCACAGTCTGCCCCAACAGGTCGTCAATGAAAATAAGAAATAGAGAAGGAGAGAGGACAGAGCCTTGTGGCACTCCTGCGGTCAGCCTATGCTCGTTGGATGAGACCCCATCTATAACAACTCGTATAGAGCGATCCCTAAGAAAAATCCATATGAATCGAGAGAAGGTATTAGCGACACCAAATGCAATAAGTTTTGATATGAGTGCTCCGTGCCAGACGCTATCGAACGCCTTGGAAATATCCAGAGCCACGACCTTACTTTCACCAAGGGCGTGAATAGATCGACTCCATCGCTCCGAAAGGAACGCCATCAGGTCTCCAGTAGATCGATTTCTACGGAAGCCATACTGTCGATCATTTAGAAGGACGTTAGACTCTAAATACTTAACAAGATGGTGGTTAACCATGCTCTCCATAACCTTCGAGAGCGCAGAACATATTGCAATTGGACGGTAATTCGCAGGATTAGTAGCCTCACTTTTCTTGGGGATCGGCTGAACATTGGCAACTTTCCAACGTGAAGGGTAAATGCCAGCCCGGTACGACATGTTGAAAAGATTACGCAATGGACGAGCTAGCGTCGAAGAGCACTTACATAGGACAAGTGCTGAAATACCATCCGGGCCCGGAGTTTTATTTACGTTAAGATCTGCAAGAACCCTTTTAACACCACGTGTTCGAAAAAATATCTGGCGCATCGAACTAGATACGATTCCGATCACGGGGAGTGGTTGACTGCTTTCTGGCAAAGATGAATTCTTTGCAAATATTTCAGCCAGAAGGTTAGCTTTGTCAACCGGGTCAGTGAATATCTGGTCAGCGTTAACGAGAGTTGGGATAGAAGATGAAGAAGTGTCCCTTACCCTTTTTACGAATGACCAAAAGCTCTTACTTCCCCTGGGAGAAGAGAGAACTTAAGCACGAAGACGCTGTTCGTAAAGAAGTTTTTCGCGCCTAAGTACTTTGGCACACCTTGATCTTGCCTGTTTGCGTAGCAGCTCAGTAGTGGCGTTTTTACTTATACGCCAATTTCTGAACGCTTCCTCTTTGGATCTGACAGCTTCTTTGCATGTCTGATTAAACCAACAGTACTTTGGTGGTTTGATTGAAGTAGTCTCCGAGGGAATAAATGTGTTAATACCAAGAAGAATTATTTTCTCCCTAAGAAAATGCGACTGGGCCAAGCTGTTTATGCAGTATTTGTGCTGCTGCACTGCTGTCAGTCGCTTTTTTGGGTCCATAGCTCGGAATCGGGTGCATCATCGCAACATGTGCTTTTGCAAGCAAATGCGACAACGGGCGGCTGACTCCGACAACACCTTAGTAGGGGATCCATCAGGGACCTCTTCAAATACCGAACGTTCGGAGGTAAGTCGTCGGGGTTGGGCTGACATCGTTCTAGGGAAAGAAACAACAACGAAAAGGAAAAAAAAAAACGTGTTAGTGGTGTTCGGGGTGTTCGGGGTTGGGTAGCAGTACGAGTTTCACTACTGGCCGAGAGAGGACGCCGTTTGCGGTCCGTACATCAGCCACTCGTACTTTGGAATCTGATCCTATATAAACTTTTACGACCCTGCCTATATTCCACTCATTTGCAGGCAAATTGTCTTTTTTAATGACGACCAAATCATTTACAGCTACATCGCGCTGAGGGTACTTCCACTTATTCCGTTTGTGGAGTTCGACTAAATACTCATCTTTCCATCTTCTAGAGAAAAAGTGATGTAGAACCTTCAGTTTTTGCCAACGGTTTTGGTAACTTAACTTTTCTGAGTTCTGGGGGAGAAAGCAATTCAAAAAAGAAAGCATCCTATCAAAAAGTGTCCAGGAGTCAACGGGTTCAAATTACTCGGATCATCATTCATCGGACTAAGGGGCATGGAATTCAAACATGCTTCGATTCTTGCTAACATGGTAGTAAATTCTTCAAAGGTGAATCTTTGGGCATTGGAAACATTTTTTAGATGAGTTTTGAAGCTTTTGACTCCAGCTTCCCAGAGACCACACATATGTAGAGCTCCGGGTGGAATAAAATGCCATTCCATCAATTGAAAAGCATTGAGATTTAATATTTGGCTTTTACGTCGAGGAGAAATTGGGTCTGATCTTTTTTGAAAATATTGGACGCTCCAACAAAGGGGCATCCTCGACGAGAGAAAAAACGGGTAAACGCAGCAATTTGTCTACAAATCATTTGTGGCATCAAGCTGTATAGCCTTTGTTGCGAAACAGACAAAGACCAAAAAATGGGTCCAAATATCGACCAATTTTGGCCATTTTCACATTTCCAGGCGAAGAATTCGACATTCTGAAAATGTCAGTCTAGCATTTTTAGCGGTCACTGTTAGCTTTAATTTAAGGGTTGTGTCATAGAGGAAAGTATTTCCATTTTCCTCCATGGACGCATTAAGTCCAAATATTGACCAATTTTGGCCATTTTCACCTTTTTTAGGCGAAGAATTCGACATTCTGAAAATTACTTCAGACAAATGTCCGTCTAAAGTTTTTAGCGGTCACTGTTAGCTTTAATTTAAGGGTTGTGTCATAGTGGAAAGTATTTCCATTTTTCCTCCATGGACGCACTAATTCTAAATATTGAAAATTTTTTGCCATTTTCACATTTCCTGGCGAAGAATTCGACACACTGTAAATGTCCGTCTACCATTTTTAGCGGTCACTATTAGCTTTAATTTAAGGGTTGTGTCATTGAGGAAAGTATTTCCATTTTCCTCCATAGACGCACTAAGTCCAAATATTGACCAATTTTGGCCATTTTCACATTTCCAGGCGAATAATTCGACATTCTGAAAGTTATTTCAGACAAATGTCCGTCTAGCATTTTCAGCGGTCACTATTAGCTTTAATTTAAGGGTAGTGTCATAGTGGAAAGTATTTCCATTTTTTCTCCATGGACGCACTAATTCCAAATATTGATCAATTTTGGCCATTTTCACATTTCCAGGAGAAGAATTGGACATTCAGTAAATGTCCGTCTACCATTTTAGCGGTCACTATTAGATTTAATTTAAGGGTTGTATTGGAGCCGTTGATAGCCGAAAAGATTTAAATAATTAATAAATGCATTTAATCATACCTGTATAAATTAATAGTATATTAAGTTGAAATTTATATTGAAGTTAGAATTTACATTGCATGAATTATAGCACGCAACGCCAGTCTTTATCGTCTCAATTTAGTTAAAGAAAGATATATTTATCCATGAATTTGTTATAACTAGTGAATAGACTTGGCAAAATTTTCTCTTTTATGTACTTCGGGCCGAAGTTAATTTTAATTGCATAGTGTACGACAAACCGAGACGGAATTATCGTTTGTTAAAAAGTGTCGAAGACACCAACGTTTCTTTTGTAAAGAACTGAATTACAAGTTCTCAACGAGCCAAAGGCTAACATCAGAATAGCACCATTACTGTGGTTTTTGGAGAAATTTGTTTTTGTTTCATTTGGAAAGACGTCAAACAAGGTTTGAACTATCTCTCCAGCCATTTGGAGATTTAATTTATCATAACATAAGGCGAAAAAGCTCGCCGTTTACATTGGCGACCGTGACAGGACGGCTCGGTTTGTTGGAGCAAAGAAATCGCCGTATTGCTGTTTGGTGAGAAAATATTGTAGCCGGCTGTTGGGAGACTGATTGATCTGTCGGTTAACATCAGTAGCAGACCGGTGGTTGAAAGAGCAGAGTTAAGGTTGTATACATAAACTTATATTCCTAACCACATAGCGATTAACCATTAGAATCATATCATAACCACATTGTCACATAACCAAATTTTTTGCGAGCTGCGAACTCCATGATCAAGCAATAATAAGAGATAATGATGTTAACGTTATGTTAATGACAATTAATGTTATTAACATAGCACTCAGTACATGTCATCAAATTATGTACTGCATTGAGTTGGATGTTGGAGTTCGAGGCTAGCAATTTTTTGGCGCATTTCCATTACACACCAAACACACGCACACAGATTGATAACATTTCAAGTCGAAACTAATATCACTCCCGCACATATGTCCGTTTCAAACATCAAACTATCACTTCAATATATAAGTAGCAAATCGATGCAACATTAAAGGGTTCCTTTTCGGGTTGAAAACAATTTGGAAGATTGCAGCTGACTGTACAACTACTTTTAGAATAGTTATATACAACGAATTTTGACATTAAAAGGATAAATTCGTATTGAATGAAAAAAAAAGAGAAAGTAGATAAACTTGAGTTTGGTGTATAACTTTATGTTCGAATGGTTGATAATTGTTTAAAGGTTTATGATAACCGAAAAGACTTGCACCATACGGCTATACATACGTGTGTAATACAATCTGCTTGCGACGAATTTTGTAATTTATTTTGTATTCCACTGTTAGAGAAGCAATAGTTCATTCTTAGATTCTTGATTGCAATTTGTAGGGAAAAAGGCAAGTGTGTATTGTTAGGGAATTTGACATTTTTATCTTGATTTTGGAGTGTTTTTTGTTTTTGTGGTTCTACTTAACAAGAAATCGAAGATGCCCAATACGGAAAACGGGGATGGTATTGAAGTTGCGAGTGCAGCAGCTTTGTCTTCATTGCAGAAACAGAGATCGTCGGCAAAGGCCAATATTACCCGGATTAAGAAACTTATTGAGGAGCGTGAGTCATGGAATCCAATCGATTTGGAATGTCGTTTGGAGATTCTAAATTCCTACATAAAGCAGTTGATGGCCTATCAGACGGAGATTGAGAAGATTTCGAATGATGATAAACGTGGTGAACTTGAGGAAATTTGCATTGGGACCAAATCTCTGTTACTATCACGATTGGGTGGTGGCCGTCGAATGAGTACGATACATGATACCACATTCAATATGCCGGTTCCTGCGGCCAATCGACTTCCACAGTTAAAGCTTCCAAAATTTGGCAGGAAGTATTCGGAATATAAGAATTTTGTATCTTGTTTCAACAACTTGGTCCATGATGATCCCACTCTGACGAGAATTGAATAATTTAATCACTTGATAGCCAGCTTGCAGGATGACGCTTTGCGAACGGTTAGGGCTTTTCAAGTGAATGAGAAAAATTATGAGAGTGCATTGGCAAGGCTAACGGAGCGCTATGACAATAAATGTTTGATATTCCAAGATCACATAGCCTCTTTATTCAATCTCAGGAATATCGCCAAACCGAATGCGTCCGAATTAAGACAGATTATAGACACAGTGTCTGCAGTTTTAGATTCCTTGTCCCACTTGGGGACTGACCAGGATATTACTCATGCTGTTATAATACATTTAGTCTTATCGAAATTGGATAGTGAGTCGAAAGCGAAGTGGGATGAACAATTGGATTATTCAAAGTTGCCTTAGTGGAGTGATTGTGCGTCAGTCCTGATTCGGCGTTGCCAATTTCTGGAGATAAATGGGAACAGGACGTCAAATGTCGATCAGGTTCAACAGAAATCGAATAGCTTTAATAATAATGGCAAGGATAGGAGAGTAGCCCAGTATTCATTCTCCTGTACACAGACACAGGTTGAAGAATGTTCCTTTTGCCCGGGCAAGGGCCATTTTATTGCTTCATGCTCAATGTTTTCTACTTTGAAAGTGACTCAAAGATTTGAATACACCAAGAAGAAAGGTTTATGTATAAATTGTTTGAAAAGTGGACATGCTGTTAGGAAGTGTCGCGCATCACGTTGTACAATTTGTCAACGACCTCACCATTTTATGCTGCATAATCAGGACTTTATTAAATAAAGGGTGTTTTTTATTGAGGTATAGAACTTCGAATTGAAATAAAACACAAGAAAATCGTTTTAATGTCCATCAATTTGGCTTTATTGGAAGGATAATTTTATGCCATTAATGTTTAAATACGATTTCGGGCATGTGGCCGCCGCGGCTGGCTCGAATAAAGCCAATTCTACAGGTCCAATTATCAACCACTTGTTGGAACCACAACTCATCCACATTCATGCCATCCAATTCGGGAACAAAATAGTCGGTTATCATGGCTCTATACCGGTCTCCATTAACGGTAACTGACTCTCAAGCATTATTTCGGAAGAAGTATGGCCCAATGACTCCACCAGCCCATAGAGCACACCAAACAGTCAGTTTTTGTGGATGTAATGGCATAAAATAGACGGAGCTTGCGGTGAACATCGCGAACTGAACCATTACTTTCGAAATAAATTTGCACGATTTGCAAGCGTTGTTCTTTTGTCAACCTATTCATGATGAAATGGCAAACCAAACTAAATATTAATCACTTGACAGCTGACAAAATGGCCGCCAGTTAAAAAAGTGATGCCAACTTAAAGTTCTATACCCCAATAAAAAACACCCTTTACAACGAAAACGCTTCGAATGGTCCAGTACAACGTTCCGTGTCTAATGCCGCGTCTGGCAGTGGTTCAGTACCATGCCCGGAAATGGCTGCTGCGGGAAGTAGCAGTACAGCCCAGTGTCTCAATGTTCAGTTGACTAGAACACATACTCCTGATGCAACTTCAATGTATGGACAAAAGGCGGACCAACAGGTTATTCTTGCAACGGCGTTGATAAAGGTTAAAGATAAATGTGGAAGCTATCAGATTGTGCGTGCTCTATTGGATTCGGGCTCTCAGGTTAATATCGTTACAGAAGAGATTGCACATAAATTGGCTTTGAAACGATTCGAGACGAGTTTGAGTATCGTTGGTGTAGGCAACAATGACAGAAGAGTGAAGCATAGGGTTTGTACATATGTTAAGTCCTGCGTGAATGATTTTGAATTTTTGGCTGATTTTTATGTCATGAGGACTATCACTTGTCCACAACCTAATGGAATGATTGACAGGGCAAGGCTGGATATTCCTGCCAATGTGACCTTAGCAGATCCTCACTTTGATAGGCCTCAGAGAGTAGACATTCTCGTAGGCGCAGATTCGTTTTTTGAATTATTGTCAGTAGGTCAAACAAGATTGGGACCAGAGTTACCTACGTTGCAAAAGACTCTTCTCGGGTGGATAGTGTCTGGAAAGTATGGGTCGACAATCGGTCAGAGGTCTCAGCTGTGTCATATTGTAGGCAAATGTGAAGAGGATTTGGTTGGACTCAATGAGATGGTGCAGAAGTTCTGGGAGCTGGAGAAGTTCTGGGAGCTGGAGAAGTTCCAGAATGTTGCAGGATGACTGATGAGCAACTAATGTGCGAGAACTTTTTTGGAAAAATGACTACCCGGATTGATGGGGGTCGATTTGAAGTCCGTTTATCTTTTAAATCTGACTCGGTGTTGTTAGGGCATTCATATGAGACGGCAAGGCGAAGATTTCTTTCTCTTGAACGGAGAATGTCCAAAAATCTAGAATTAAGGAGGATGTATATGGATTTTATGACAGAATATGTCACACTCGGCCATATGTCCCCTATTGAGAATACTGTTCCAAGTCTGCCACATTATTTCATTCCTCACCAGTGCGTGATAAGGGAACACAGCACAACCACGAAGCTTAGGGTTGTGTTTGATGCTTCGTGTAAGACGACTACGCAAAAATCACTGAATGATCTGTTAATGGTTGGGCCAACCATACAGAATGACCTGTTTACGATATTGTCTAAATTTCGTCTGAATAGATACGCCATTACGGCACACATAACAAAAATGTACAGACAGGTCAATGTACATGGGTCAAGGGTCATCCCCACCGACTTCTATGTAGACGATCTACTTTCTGGGGCTGATGACGTGGAGACCTTGATACAAATGCGTAGTGAAGTTATTAAGATTTTGAGTTCTTGTGGATTTTGTTTGTCCAAGTGGTATTCCAATTACGATGCTTTTGATGGCAGCGAATTTGTAAGGCATCTAGATTTAAATGACACCGCTTCAACTAGAGCACTTGGAATAGAATGGACACCTCGAGAAGACTCGTTAAGGTTCCAACTTGAAAATGAGACTCTCCCGGCAACAAAACGAAATATTTTGTCGGTTTCGTCACGACTATTCGATCCACTCGGGTTACTGGCACCTATTATTATTAAGGCGAAAATGTTACTGGATTTTATTCAATTATATTTTTCGCATTTGCATTTTTCGAACTACCATGCTGGACCTAAGGTTGTAATTGGTTTATCTCGAGAGAAATTGTGGGTAGTCAATGCTCGACAGTTGGCACGGAAAATGGTTAATAGATGCATAATTTGTTTCCGTTTCAAACCAAAAATGCATGCACAAATTATGGGCGATTTGCCGCGAGATAGGGTGACGGGCTGTCGTCCCTTTTTGGTGTGTGGAGTTGATTTATGTGGACCGGTGTTAACAACGCTTAGGATAAGGGGCAGGCCCCCAATTAAGACTTATGTGGCGGTGTTTGTTTGTTTCGCTTCTAAATCGGAGCATTTAGAAGCACTGATTTACAAACTGATACCTTTTTATGTACTTTAAATAGGTTCGTAGGACGTAGGGGTCTCCCAAGGACGATATGGTGCGACAACGCGACAAATTTCGTCGGAACCGCCCGATTGTGGAAATCCAAGGATCAGGCTCGAATTCAGAAAATGACAGCGGAGAAAGGAATCGAATTTCGGTTTATCCCACCACGAGCGCCACATTTCGGAGGTCTGTGGGAAGCAGCCGTGAAGTCTGCGAAACACCTAATGCTACGAACTATAGGCAACGCAGGAATAACGTTCGAGGAACTCACAACTGTGTTAGTCGACGTGGAAGCTGTGCTAAACTCCAGGCCAATCGTAGCGCTATCCGAGGACCCGAATGACGAGGTTGCGATTACGCCGGCCCACTTTCTAATAGGGTCATCGCTCAAAGCACTGCCAGGAATAGAAGACAGCAAGGTCAATTCCTTGAAGCGATTTCGAATGCTGTCCTCGCTCAAGGAGCACTTTTGGGATGCGTGGCGGCGGGATTACGTAAGGGGTCTCCAGGCTCGAGGAAAATGGGTCCATCCAACCGATAACGTCAAAGTGGGAGACGTCGTAATCGTTCACGAAGACAACGTACCTCCCCAGAAGTGGTTAGTAGGCAAAATCAATGCCGTGGGAATCAGCGCAGACAACAAAGTTCGAGTCGCCGAAGTAAGAACAAAGGACGGTACATATAGGCGTCCAATACATTAACTGGCTCTACTACCTATCGAGAGTTTGCAAACTGAGTCACAGTTTTGCAACGGGGCCGGTGTTGGAGCCGTTGATAGCCGAAAAGATTTAAATAATTAATAAATGCATTTAATCATACCTGTATAAGTTAATAGTTTATTAAGTTGAAATTTATATTGAAGTTAGAATTTACATTGCATGAATTATAGCACGCAACGCCAGTCTTTATCGTCTCAATTTAGTTAAAGAAAGATATATTTATCCATGAATTTGTTATAACTAGTGAATAGACTTGGCAACATTTTTTCTTTTATGTACTTCGGGCCGAAGTTAATTTTAATTGCATAGTGTACGACAAACCGAGACGGAATTATCGTTTGTTAAAAAGTGTCGAAGACACCAACGTTTCTTTTGTAAAGAACTGAATTACAAGTTCTCAACGAGCCAAAGGCTAACATCAGAATAATATAATAATAACATTGTTCGGAGTTATATAGCACCATTACTGTGGTTTTTGGAGAAATTTGTTTTTGTTTCATTTGGAAAGACGTCAAACAAGGTTTGAACTATCTCTCCAGCCATTTGGAGATTTAATTTATCATAACATAAGGCGAAAAAGCTCGCCGTTTACAGGTTGTGTCATAGAGGAAAATATTTCCATTTTCCTCCACGGACGCACTAATTCTAAATATTGAAAATTTTTGGCCATTTTCACATTGATCAATTTTGTCCATTTTCACATTTCCAGGAGAAGAATTCTACATTCTGTAAATGTCCGTCTACCATTTTTAGCGGTCACTATTAGCTTTAATTTAAGAGTTGTGTCATACTAGAAAGTATTTCCATTTTTCCTCCATGGACGCACTAAGTCCAAATATTGAACAATTTTGGCATTTTTACATTTCCAGGCGAAGAATTCGACATTCTGAAAATTATTTCAGACAAATGTCCGTCTAAAGTTTTTAGCGGTCACTATTGGCTTTAATTTAAGGGAAGTGTCATAGTGGAAAGTATTTCCATTTTTCCTCCATGGACGCACTAATTCCAAATATTGACCAATTTTGGCCATTTTCACATTTCCAGGCGAAGAATTCGACATTCTGAAAATGTCCGTCTAGCATTTTTAGCGGTCACTGTTAGCTTTAATTTAAGGGTTGTGTCATAGAGGAAAGTATTTCCATTTTCCTCCATGGACGCACTAAGTCCAAATATTGAACAATTTTGGCATTTTTACATTTCCAGGCGAAGAATTCGACATTCTGAAAATTATTTCAGACAAATGTCCGTCTAAAGTTTTTAGCGGTCACTATTGGCTTTAATTTAAGGGAAGTGTCATAGTGGAAAGTATTTCCATTTTTCCTCCATGGACGCACTAATTCCAAATATTGACCAATTTTGGCCATTTTCACATTTCCAGGCGAAGAATTCGACATTCTGAAAATGTCCGTCTAGCATTTTTAGCGGTCACTATTAGCTTTAATTTAAGAGTTGTGTCATACTAGAAAGTATTTCCATTTTTCCTCCATGGACGCACTAAGTCCAAATATTGAACAATTTCGGCATTTTTACATTTCCAGGCGAAGAATTCGACATTCTGAAAATTATTTCAGACAAATGTCCGTCTAAAGTTTTTAGCGGTCACTATTGGCTTTAATTTAAGGGAAGTGTCATAGTGGAAAGTATTTCCATTTTTCCTCCATGGACGCACTAATTCCAAATATTGACCAATTTTGGCCATTTTCACATTTCCAGGCGAAGAATTCGACATTCTGAAAATGTCCGTCTAGCATTTTTAGCGGTCACTGTTAGCTTTAATTTAAGGGTTGTGTCATTGAGGAAAGTATTTCCATTTTCCTCCATGGACGCATTAAGTCCAAATATTGACCAATTTTGGCCATTTTCACATTTCCAGGCGAAGAATTCGACATTCTGAAAATTACTTCAGACAAATGACTGTCTAAAGTTTTTAGCGGTCACTATTAGCTTTAATTTGAGGGTTGTGTCATAGTGGAAAGTATTTCCATTTTTCCTCCATGGACGGTCTAATTCCAAATATTGAAAAATTTTGGCCATTTTCACATTTCCAGGCGAAGAGTCCGACATTCCGAAAATTATTTCAGACAAATGTCCGTCTAGCATTTTCAGCGGTCACTATTAGCTTTAATTTAGGGGTAGTCTCATAGTGGAAAGTATTTCCATTTTTTTCTCCATGGACGCACTAATTCCAAATATTGATAAATTTTGGCCATTTTCACATTTCCAGGAGAAGAATTGGACATTCTGTAAATGTCCGTCCACCATTTTTAGCGGTCACTATTAGATTTAATTTAAGGCTTGTGTCATAGAGGAAAATATTTCCATTTTCCTCAATGGACGCACTAAGTCCAAATATTGACCAATTTTAGCCATTTTCACATTTCCAGGCGAAGAATTCGACATTCTGAAAATTATTTCAGACAAATGTTTGTCTAGCATTTTCAGCGGTCACTATTAGCTTTAATTTAAGGGTAGTGTCATATTGGAAAGTATTTCCATTTTTCTCCATGGACGCACTAAGTCCAAATATTGACCAATTTTGGCCATTTTCACATTTTCACGAGAAGAATTCGACATTCTGAAAATTATTTCAGACAAATGTTCGTCTAGCATTTTTCGGGTTCTTGCAGATCTCAATGTAAAAAAAATTCGGGCCCGGATGGCATTTCAGCACTTGTCCTATGTAAGTGCTCTTCGACGCTAGCTCGTCCATTGCGCAATCTTTTCAACATGTCGTATCATGCTGGTATTTACCCTTCACGTTGGAAAGTTGCCAATGTCCAGCCGATCCCCAAGAAAGGTGAGGCTACAAATCCTGCGAATTACCGCCCAATAGCAATATGTTCTGCGCTCTCAAAGGTTATGGAGAGCATGGTTAACCACCATCTTGTCAGATATCTAGAGTCTAATGGACTTCTAAATGATCGACAGTATGGCTTCCGTAGAAATCGATCTACTGGAGACCTGATGGCGTTCCTTACGGAGCGATGGAGTCGATCTATTCACGCCCTTGGTGAAAGTAAAGTCGTAGCTCTAGATATTTCCAAGGCGTTCGATAGGGTCTGGCACGAAGCACTCATATCAAAACTTATTGCATTTGGTGTCGGTAATATCTTCTCTCGATTCATATCGAGTTTTCTCAGGGATCGCTCTATACGAGTAGTTATAGATGGGGTCTCATCCAACGAGCATAGGTTGACCGCAGGAGTGCCACAAGGCTCTGTCCTCTCTCCCTCTCTATTTCTTATTTTCATTGACGACCTGTTGGGTCAGACTGTGAACCCGATCTACTCCTTTGCGGATGACAGTAACCTATGTCATTCATACTCATTTGATCATCGGCCAGGTCCCCTGGAGGTCGAGGACAAAAGGCGAATGATGAATGATGAATGACTCACTTAACCGCGATTTGGCGACGATTTGTGAGTGGGGCCAAATGAATAGAGTAGATTTTAATGCGCAAAAGACCCAGTGCTGTTTGTTGTCACACAAACGTTCACCAGATCCAGCATCGTCGTCAATATCTATGGGTGGTGTGGATATCGACGTATCAGATACTCTTGATGTTCTGGGCATGAAGATACAGGGTGATGCTCGCTGGGCTAGCCATATATTCGAAGTGTCGAAAGAAGCATTCAAGTGTTTAGGCTTTTTGAAGCGGTGCAAGAAATACTTCACTCCATCTGATCTCGTAAATATTTACACCACTTACATCCGGCCAAAAATGGAATACAACTCGCATATATGGGCAGGGGCTCCATTAACATCTTTGAAGCTTCTGGACCGTGTACAGAGGAGAGCGGTGGTGATGATAGGGGATGGTAGGGTATCCAGCTCTATTGTCTCCCTACAGCATCGCCGAAATGTGGGTTGTGTATCGCTATTCTATAGATATTTTAATGGTATCTGTTCAGAAGATATCCGTCGTCTGGTCCCTGACGTTAGAACATTTAGTCGGAATACACGGCTATCCAGGGTCTCTCATCCGTTCATTGTGAAATGGCCGGTTGACCGGACGACGCACTATAGAGAAAATTCGTTCTTTAGCCGAACCGTTCGTATGTGGAATAATCTTCCAGCAAATGTATTTCCTGCCAGTTGTGACATTCAGAAATTCAAAACAAATGTCAACAAACACTACTCCCTCTTTCCTCCTTCCGATACCCTAATTTCCTTCCGCTAACACAATGCATTGCATTTATAGGGGGCATCCCCTGAGTGTTGGCCTTCAAAAAAAAAAAAAAAAATTCCCACTCTAGAGCAATTTTGGCCATTTTCACATTTCCAGACGTAGAATTCGACATTCTGAAAATTATTTCAGACAAATGCGCGTCTAACCTTTTTAGCGGTCACTGTTTGCTTTCATTTAAGGGTTGTGTAATAGTAGAAAGTATTTCCATTTTTCCTCAATGGACGTAGTAATTCCAAATATTGACCAATTTTGGCCATTTTCACATTTCCAGGCGAAATGTCCGTCTAGCGTTTTTAGCGGTCATTGTTAGCTTTAATTTAAATTCCGAATTTAAGATGTTTCCCATAAATCAAAAAATTATATTCCGAATATAAATTGTTTCCCATAAACCAAAAAGTTATATTCCGAATATAACTTGTTTCCTATGAACCAAAAAGTTATATTCCGAATATAACTTTATTAACTACATGAGGACCGTAGGTTTTCACCGAAAAAAGAATACAAAAAAGAAGTTAACTTCAATCACATCTGAAGATATACGTCTGTAAAGTATGTAGAAATCATACAAGAGAAGACAAGGATTGCTAAGACATTTAAAACACACGGGGACAGAGAAGGTAGAACATATACAACATGTAAAGCATTTTTAGCGTATAGGGAAATGTTGGCTTATACTGTGATAACATAAATAATTTGGTTACAAAATAAATATAAGAAATGGAATGAAGATACAATTAACTACTAAGTTCCAAATAGATACAAAACATAAAGAGTTACTAGAAAGAATACCTAAAGAATTTCAATGTATGCTGTTCATATATTTACTGACATAATGTAATCGTACATTAACTGAATGAACTTGTACATTGAACTAATGAATAACATACATTGATTTTTATGAACGTGTACATTAAACAATTTAATATTCAACCCCAAACGCATCAATACAAAAAAGACAACACTAAGGGCTTTTTTATGTCCCCTTTTCTGGCTTGCTTTTTGGTAGTGTTATGGGGTCGGATTTTATAGCGGTATACTCGCACATTAGTTTCCATAGGCCTGGCATCTTTGCTCTGCGTGAGACCTAGTTATGTGAGTATTCTGAACCACAGTATTTCCACATCCCTGGCTATCACACTCTATCGTCTTTCCTTCCCACAGAGGCCTTGTGGTAAACTCGTACGCTGAGGTTCCAATCAGTAGACATACTTTTGTTGAACCATAGTGTGCAGTATACAGTTACGGCATTATACAGCTAGGTTATTCCAAAAAATTTCGAACTACTATGAATTTTAACCCTCTTCAATTTGGATGAAATTTAGTGTATGCATTCTGCATTGAAAATATGCATTCTGGCAAAAATGCTCTAGAGTCGAAGTTAAAGCTAATAGTAACCGCTTATAATGCTAGACGGACATTTGTCTGAAATAATTTTCAGAATGTCGGATTCTTCGCCTGGAAATGGGAAAATTGCCAAAATTGCTCTTGAATCGGACTTAGTGCGACCATGGAGGAAAAATGGAAATACTTTTCACTCTGGTACTACACTTAAATTAAAGATAATAGTGACCGCTAAATAGTTTTTAAAATGTCGAATTCTTCGCCTGGAAATGGGAAAATTGTCAAAATTGTTCTTGAATCGGACTTAGTGCGTCCATGGAGGAAAAATGGAAATACTTTCCAGTATGACACTACCCTTAAATTCAAGCTAGATGGACATTTGTCTGAAATAATTTTCAGAATGTAGAAATCTTCACTTGGATATGTGAAAATGGCCAAAATTGCTCTAGAGTCGGACTTAGTGCGTCCATGGAGGAAAAATGGAAATACTTTCCACTATGACACTATCCTTGAATTAAAGCTTACAGTGACCGCTAAAATCGCTTTAATTTAAGGGAAGTGTCATAGTAGAAAGTATTTCCATTTTTCCCCCATGGACGCACTTTTCCAAGCGAAGATTTCGACATTCTGAAAATTATTTCAGACAAATGTCCGTCTAACGTTTATAGCGGTCACTATTATCTTTAATCTAAGGGTATTGTCATAGTAGAAAGTACTTCCATTTAGACCAATTAGACGCACTCATTCCAAATATTGACCAATTTTGGCCATTTTAACATTTCCAGGCGAAGAATTCGACATTCTGAAAATTATTTCAGACAAATGCCCGTCTAACGATTTTAGCGGTCACTGTTAGCTTTAATTTAAGGGTTGTGTAATAGTAGAAAGTATTAACATTTTTCCTCCATGGACGTACTAAGTCCAAATATTGAGCAATTTTGACCATTTTCGCATTTCCAGGCGAAATTTCCGTCTAGCGTTTTTGGCGGTCACGATTAGCTTTAATTTAAATTCCGAATTAAAGATGTTTTCCATAAATCAAAAAGTTATATTCCGAATATAACTTTATTAACTATATGAGGACCGGAGGTTTTCACCGAAAAAAGAATATAAAAAAGAAGTTATCTTGAATCACATCCGAAAAAATACGTCTGTAAAGTATGTAGAAATCATACAAGAGAAGACAAGGATTGTTAAGATATTTAAAACACATGGGGACAGAGAAGGTAAAACATATACAACATGTAAAGCATTTTTAGCGTATAGGGAAATGTTGGCTTATACTGTGATAACATAAATAATTTGGTTCAGTTACAAAATAAATATAAGAAATGGAATGAAAATACAATTAACTACTAAGTTCCAAATAGATACAAAACTTGAGTTACTAGAAAGAATAGCTAACGAATTTCAATGTATGCTGTTCATTCATTTTTTTTTTATTTTTTTTTGACTAACACTCAGGGGATGTCCCCTTTAAATGCAATGCACTGTGTTAGCGATAGGAAGGAAGATTATTGGAGAGGGGGAAAGAGGGAGTAGTGTTTGTTGACGTTGGTCTTGAATTTGATAATGTCATAGCAGGCAGAAAAACACTTGCAGGAAGATTGTTCCACAAACGAACAGTCCGGCTGAAGAACGAATTTTCTCTATAGTGCGTCGTCCAGTCAACCGGCCATTTAACAATAAACGGATGAGACTCCCTGGATAGCCGAGTATTCCGGCTAAATGTTCTAACTTCAGGGACCAGACCACGGATATCTGATGAACAGACACCGTTGAAATATCTATAGAACAGCGATATACAACCCACATTCCGGCGATGCTGTAGGGAGACAATAGAGTTGGATACCCTACCATCCCCGATCATCATCAGCGCTATCCTCTGTACACGGTCCAAAAGCTGCAAAGATGTCATTGGAGCCCCTGCCCATGTATGGGAGTTGTATTTCATTTTAGGCCGGATGCATGTGGTGTAAATATTTACGAGGTCAGATGGGGTGAAGTATTTCTTGCACCGTTTTAAAAAGCCTAAACACTTGAATGCTTCTTTCGACACTTCGAACATATGGCTAGCAGAGCGAGCATCACCCTGTATCTTCATGCCCAGAACATCAAGAGTATCTGATACGTCGATATCCACACCACCCATAGATATTGACGACGGTGCTGGATCAGTGGAACGTTTGTGTGACAACAAACAGCACTGGGTCTGTTGTGCATTAAAATCTACTCTGTTCATTTGGCCCCACTCACAAATCGTCGCCAAATCGCGGTTAAGTGAGTTATTCATCGTTCGCCTTTTGTCCTCTATCTCCGAGGGACCGAAATGAGTACGAATAAAAATAGGTTACTATCATCCGCGAAGGAGTAGATTTGGTTCACAGTCTGCCCCAACAGGTCGTCAATGAAAATAAGAAATAGAGAAGGAGAGAGGACAGAGACAGACAGTGGCACTCCTGCGGTCAACCTATGCTCGTTGGATGAGACCACATCTATAACAACTCTTATAGAGCGATCCCTGAGAAAACTCGATATGCAACGAGAGAAGGTATTACCGACACCAAATTCAATAAGTTTTGATATGAGTGCTCCATGCCAGACCCTATCGAACGCCTCGAAAATATCCAGAGCTACGACCTTGCTTTCGCCAAGACGGTGAATGGATCGACTCCATTGCTCCGAAAGGAACGCCATCAGGTCTCCAGTAGATCGATTTCTACGGAAGCCATACTGTCGATCATTAAGAAGGCCGTTAGACTCTAAATACTTAACAAGATGGTGGTTAACCATGCTCTCCATGACCTTCGAGAGCGCAGAACATATTGCAATTGGACGGTAATTCGCAGGATTTGTAGCCTCACCTTTCTTGGGGATCGGCTGAACATTGGCACCTTTCCAACGTGAAGGGTAAATACCAGCACCGTACTACATATTGAAAAGATTGCGCAATGGACGAGCTAGCGTCGAAGAGCACTTATATAGGACAAGTGCTGAAATACCATATGGTCCCGGAGTTTTATTTACATTAAGATCTGCAAGAACCCTTTTAACTCCACGTGTTCGAAAAAATATCTGAGGCATCAAATCCATCACCGGGAGTGGTTGACTGCTATCTGGCAAAGATGAATTCTTTGAAAATATTTCAGCCAGAAGGTTAGCTTTGGCAACCGGGTCCGTGAATATCTGGTCATCGTTGACGAGAGTTGGGATAGAAGATGAAGAATTGTCCCTTACCCTTTTTACAAATGACCAAAAGCTCTTACTTACTGACATAATGTAATCGTACATTAACTGAATGAACTTGTACATTGAACTAATGAATAACATACATTGATTTTTATGAACGTGTACATTAAACAATTTAAAATTCAACCCCAAACGCATCAACACAAAAAAGACAACACTAAGGGCTTTTTTATGTCCCCTTTTCTGTCTTGCCTTTTGGTAGTGTTATGTGGTCGGATTTTTATAGCGGTATCCTCGCACATTCGTTTCCATAGGCCTGGCATCTTTGCTCTGCGTGAGACCTAGTTATGTGAGTATTCTGAACCACAGTATTTCCACATCCCTGGCTATCACACTCTATCGTCTTTCTTTCCCACAGAGGCCTTGTGGTAAACTCGTACGCTGAGGTTCCAATCAGTAGACATATTTTTGTTGAACCATAGTGTGCGGTATACAGTTACGGCATTATACAGCTAGGTTATTCCAAAAAATTTCGAACTACTATGAATTTTGACCCTCTTCGATTTGGATGAAATTTAGTGTATGCATTCTGCTAATTCTAATGAGTAATATATCATTTGCCGTATGTGGAAATTGTACGTGGATAACAATTTACAGCTGTCCAAATTTGGTGACCTCGGTCGTTTTTCTCAAGATATAGTTTCCTTCAAGATGGAATAACATAGGAAAGCGATTTCTGATTGAAATAATGTTCAAGTCGTCTTAAACGCCATGACCTCCTCTTTACAAATATCATGTTATTGTAGTTAAAGGACTCCAAAAATTAAAAATGTCCTTGATACATTGATATCTTGAAAAACACATCTTTATTTTTCCTATTTTTTTTTTTTTTGGATTACAGAATTGTAGAATTGGTTTAGAAGTGTAGCATTCTTCCAAAAATGATTATGAGAAAATGTAAATATGTTATTAACATACATATTTATTTATGTTTGAACCGTGATATCGCCGTCATGATGTTATGTATATAATATGTTGATTCTGATTATTAATTGTATATATACCTTATTTACACATTTCATAGTTCAACCCCTAAGGGTGTAAAAACGCAGAGTCCAATATTTGATATTTTACAAGAGAGGGAAAATACTTTCTTTAAACATTTATTTTCTCTTGTTTTATATATGCGATATGGGCTTAGCGCCTTTAGGTTTCAGCTGCCATCCATGCGTTGTAAGTAGTTTTTTTTTTTTGAGAAGTTTTGATTCGTCCTGTTATAAAGAATATACATTTCTTCACAAATCTCTTGCACTGGCATTGTGCCGCGTTTCAAAATAAAGCATAGTACGATGCAGTTTTGAATGTGACTTTGTGTTTCTTTATCCCGTAGTACAATGTAAGATAATGCTATAGTTTTCCGCGAAGTCTAAACAACTAAAATGTATGTTTTAAAAATAATTTATTTCCCTTCACGTTATAAAAAACCAACGATTGTCAATAAATTATTATTATTATTATATATAATGTCAGTATATGTTCATATTGTACTGTACAGTTTCTGATGAATATACATGTAGGATCGGGATATGCATAATAGGGTGGAGTGAAATTCAAAAAAAAAAAGTTAACCTCGGAAAGAGATGTAGTCTGGGGTCCTAATGAGGGGAAAAATAAAGAAAAAAATTTTAAAAAAAATTTTAGGGGTCGCGCCACTCCCTCGAAATTTGGAAATTATCGCTATTTTGGCGTTAATTTTAGAAAAATCCTAAAAAGTTTTATGTCAATAAATGTTTGCAATAGCGTAAACAATGAAATAAGGGCATGAAAAAATTTAAAAAAAATTTCTCATTGTTCAAAAATGTCAAAAAGTAAAATAAGTCAAATCGTCCCTTCTTCAGAAAATTGACTGAACAATGAAATCGTCACCAAAGCTACAAATATTAGTCGATTATCCTCATATTTGCCTCAAATACTTTTGTTTGGGCTCAACAACAAGCTCAAACTTTTAAATTTCGAATAAGTTAAGTCGTTAATTTTTAGGATTTTTCTAAAATCAATGCCAAAATAGCGATAATTTCCAAATTTCGAGGGAGTGGCGCGACCCCTAAAATTTTTTTAAAATTTTTTTCTTTATTTTTCCCCTCATTAGGACCCCAGACTACATCTCTTTCCGAGGTTAACTTTTTCAAATTAAAAACAAAGCATGTTTTCACTCCACCCTAATGCATAAGCAGAAAAACACAGGACGTTACTGGAAGTCACTAACTGATATGAACAAGACTTGACAAGTGGGATTGGCAACACTGACCTACCTCACACACAAGAACAGACAGTGACAGCATTGCCGTTTTGGGCATTTTCTGCCAAATTTAGGTCGGATAGGTTTTAAAAATTTAAGATTTGGTCGGGGGTTCGGTACAATTCGATTTTGGTAGATTTAGGACGTAATCGTAAATTGCACGTTCATGTACTATATTTTCTTATTAATTTTAAAACATGTATTATTAAATATTTTTGTAATAGAAAAAATCAAATCCTTTATTTAATTTTTCGTTTATCCTAAAAAACGATTATTTAATTTAATTAATGTAGGAAGATCGTTAAAGTGCATTTTGATTTATTATAGATAGGTGTTTTGAAAATTTTTGGTAGGAAAAAAATTTCTGTAGTGGCAACGCCGGACAGAGATAAAAGATGAGTCAGTTGCTGAGAACAAACTGAAGTAAACACTAGCACGAAGAGTTTAAGTCGTAACAAATAGTCAATGTTGTTTCAAATCGCATTAGTAACGTGTAAATATTGTACATTGTCTACGCTGGGCACCCTAGTTGTAAGCTTAGTTTTAATATTATTGTGAATATACATGAAATACAACTCTACCACAGTTATAACGAAGAAGAAAAGAACCAAAAGGACACGAATTAAAGCCAACTTCAGGCACAAATAATAATAAAACAATTACAAACCCGAAGAACAACCCGAAGGTACGTTTTCAATAAAACCCCGAATTTTAAGAAATACCCAAAACAAAAAATACCCAACAAAAAACAAGGTAGGTTTTTTGAATATAGTGTGCAAAATAAACAAAATAATAAATATCAGTGCAGTGCGCGTTTTAGTTTGTTAAAATTGTTTCTTTGTTGTTTCGCGTTTCGTTTTGCGTACAACAAAACTCGAAGTCTCTATTACTCGGTTTGATCCCCACTTAGTGCGTACGTAGTTTGTGTGTGCAGCGTTATTCACCACAATCATAAATAACAAGAACAACAGGTACTATGTTCATTTGAGCGCGTTATACTATTCTCGTTGTTTCTAACATTTGTTTTGTGCACAGTGGGCCCGTACTGACCAAAAACTGGTCGATGTAATTTATTTACAATTTAATTCCAAATTGTTAATAACGCAATAAATAAGCACTCGGCACATTATTATTAATATTTATTTTTTGTTTCACACAGTTTCATATCGCAATAAATTGTTTTCGAACTATATTCGATAGTTTCGACCCGGTATAAAAAAGTGATTTTTCTTGCACACTGTAACGTGTTTTATATAGCATAGTGGTATTGGTTGGGCACAATTGTGAAAATATTTTGTTTCACATTTGTCGATTTTTATTTACATAAATAAAATATATAATATTTATTTCGTTTTTGGTTGCTTTTTTTATTTTGATTTCGAATTTTAAATTTAATATTGATTTCGACCCTATAAATACATACTTAGAAATTCAATTTGTGGAATGTTTAGGTATTGTTTTCAATTTATTAGCGATTTTGATAAGTTTCTACAACTTTTACATCGCGTTTGCTCTCAAATCCGTCTAAGTTCGTTGATTTTTTGTCCAAATCGAAAGGGAACAGTAATTTTTCCAGAGATTTTTGCATTATATTGATCGTTTTTTGAATATTTCAACGCCCGTTAAACAAACAAAGTTGAAATTTAGTTAATATGAGAATAAGCGAATTCTGGTTAACGCACTACTTAAGACGTTATATAATTTAGCCCCTATCGTGAAAGAGTCTGGTCCCACTCTAAAGATGTTGCAACGTAAAAAAAAAAATTTATTGTACCTCAACAACAACAACAACAATATTTATTTCTTTGAATGCTTCGCAAAACTATTAAAAAAAATGTGACCAGTATTAATTCGTACGGTGGGTTAAATAGTTGCTATTTTATAAAAACTTTAATTTATCTTTAAATATTAATATTGGGTAACATCGCCTTTTGCCTCTACAACACATTTACATCGCTTTGGCATAGATTCATATAAATTCTGGCATTGTTCTGTTTTGCGAAGCATTCAAAGAAATAAATATTGTTGTTGTTGTTGTTGAGGTGCAATAAAATTTTTTTTTTTTTAAATCAAGAGAACAAAATGCTCTTTCAGAAAAAAATAGGTTTGCATGCGCTGACTACATTAGTATTGAAAATATCACCTGTTAAACATTGCATACGGTTAAAAATGCTTGCCGTACGAATTAATAGTGGTCGGGGCTCGTACGACGAATGAATGTGAAACCTTACCTGGTTTTGTGAATTTTGTTCCGCCATTGCCTTTTCCTTTGCTTGTCTTTTACATTTATATCTGTGATTTTGAAACCAAATTTTAACCTACAAGTAGAAAAAAAAATTATCAGTGTTACTGTTCGTTGCTCTTAGAGTTAGTAGTTCTCAGAATTTATTTCATAGTAAGATAAGTATATACAGAACAAAGAGACATGCAACTGCAGGTCAGTAGTACTACAGAACGAAGGTATTGATAAGACGCTTAATGTTTATAGCTTTATAAAATACGGAATTTAGGTTAAATCGGATTGGGCGTAGTAATATGCTTACACCCTTTCTAAAGTGGGCGGGATGGTGCATTTGTATGGAAGGTACTCGAGGGGGACCGACTAAGGGACCAATTTTTTCCGGTGAACCATATATATTTATATCTTTAATAAATACATCATTTCTAAAGTGGGCTGAGTATACATTTGTTTGAGATAGTATAGAAAGGGTGTGGACAGACTTCCATTTTTTTCTCTAGGTTGTCAGGCTTAATATTTCTTCATGTCTGATATTGAACCAGGTGATTTTCATAATATGATTTTTAAATTTTTGTAGAGCGTTTCAATAATTTGTAGTGATTAAAGCGTCAAAAGTGATTAAATATGTTCTGCGACTAAAGACGCAATTTGCAACTATTTTGACGACCTGCGACTTTATGTGCGTCTTTATTGAGTATACATTTGTCTTTTTTGTCGTTTAAAATGTCTATGTCTCGCTTTCTATGAGAGACAATCACAAAAACGATACTCTAGCTTCCCATAAAAACAAGTGATTCGTTCCAAAATCGTCCAAAAATCGCATAAATTAAAATTTTGGTTAAAAAATCAAAACAAAATCGCATAAAAAAATTAACAAAAATATATTTATTTTATTTACTTAAACAATAAAAACAAAATAAATAAACATAAAAAATTAAAATAAACATAACAATTCATAAATAAATATAATAATTCATAAATAAATGTAATAATTCCTTAATTACAGAAAAAAGTAATCTGAAAACGTTCCAAAAATTAACTACAATTACCGATGGATAATATTTCGCTTCCACAATCAGCGACGTTGTTTCGGCAAGGTGCAAAATAGTTCCATTTTTCTGGACTAGGAAGGAGGGTATATATCATTTTATACGACCCAAACGTGCAACACATAGAAGAAGTCACTTTGATCCCAATTCGATTCATGACTATTTAAGTCGTTTGAGCCATGTCCGGATGGATAGCACGATCACGTTCGAAGGAATTAACTAATAGCTTTGAAACTTGGCATGTGTTAATCACCCCTATTCTGCACTACAATTACGTTCCCGCATTACGTTACGCATCGATCGAAAATTTGGATTCCAACATAAAACGTAATCGAAAGAATAAGAAGAAGATAAGTGGGTATTCACAATAAGCTCTTTGTCTGTGGAATGTGTGAGATCGAAACAGAAAACCAAACAATTTTGTAAACATTGTGTGAAAAAGTTGAATGTTGAATGAAAAAGTTGTAGTGATTAATAAAACAAAAAATATTTAGTGTTAACCAAATAATGACAAACGTAGTGAAGGAAAAAAAAGGCAGAACATATACGTAGTAAAAAAAACAGAACGTAAGTGAGAGGTATTTGTGGCCAAACTTTTGTTGTGTGAAGAGTCCTGTCGTGCCGGAGGTGATATTTTAATTTTTTTACATAATTGCAGTACAAACATAAAGGTTAGTAGTAATGGAAATTATAGCAGCGGCGGTTTTGTTGGAAGAGGAGAACAACGTGCTCCAGAATGCAGACGCAAGGATTGAAAAGCGGAACCTAAAAGACAATTCCAATCCGTTCGAGATGACCGATGAAAGGTAAGACATTTATTTTAAAACTATTAATATGTGATATAAATAATTTACTTTCACAGATTCAAAAAAAATTTCCGCCTGAACAATGATGCCTTTAAGTATGTGCTAGACACTTTTGCTCAAGATGCCTGGGCGAATAAGTTAACATCGATACCACCGCTTAACAGAGTAATGGCGGCGTTAAGATTCTTCGCTGAAGGAAGTTACCAACACGGAGTTGCTACCACGCAGTGTTTTCTTATGGCAACTGATTCTGACGCCTCCTGCATGTTGTAGGTACCTCGGCGGGGTCTTCGGAGCGAGCGGAAATATCGTTTTCGGAAGCTGCAGTGTCCACTTGCATCGCACTGGCCACTCCGAAATCCTCTGCACCGCTAATTCCGCTTGTGCTTGTGACTAGACCCGTCAGCTTGATTAACTTGTCTTCAAGGGTACTAATGCGCTGCAAGCGACAGGGCCTCCTCCGGTGCTCATCATCTCCTTCTTGTTAGTGGTCAGCTTGCGTTTTATATAGCACTTCCAGTCAATCCACACCTAAATAAAAACAAAAATTTTAAACGTGCAACACATTCAAATTTGATACATACTTTTTTCCAGGCGGTGGCATTTTTTGTTGGTGGCCCCATTGAGTTGAGCTTCAAACTCACTCTTGCCAAAATTCCTCCACTTCCTCCTTCTGCCTCTTGTGGTAGCCACCCTCAATGTCACTTTTTGTGGCCATAAACTGTGCCAGCTTCTCATATTGCTCTGGTGTTGTTGTTTTCGACCTGTAACAAATGAAATATAACTCACAAAATAATAGAAAATATTAATCTCTACTCCATTTTATAGTTACATTTTTATTATTTTACTTTACTTTTTATTTTTTATTATACTCACAAATTTGATCTCTTTCCGCCACAAATTTCTTAACGTACAAAAACGTAGCTACGATTGTAGTGCAGAATACCTACAATCGTAAAAATTACGCAAACGGAACGCAACGGAATGGAACGCGCAATATCAAAACGGAGAAAATCCAATCGTGATTGTAGTGCAGAATAGGGGTGAATATTTATCCTACTCAATACAACTACTTAACCAGATGGTGATTAGCCGTGCTCTCCATAACCTTCGAGAGCGCAGAACATATTGCTATTGGCCGGAAATTCGCAGGATTAGTAGTCTCAGCTTTCTTGGGGATCGGCTGAACATTGGCAATTTTCCAACGTGAAGCATAAATACCAGCACGGTACGACATGTTGAAAAGATTGCACAATGGACGAGCTAGCGTCGAAGAGAACTTACATAGGACAAGTGCTGAAATAACATCCGGGCCTGGAGTTTTCTTTACATTTAGATCTGCAAGAACACTTTTGACTCCACGTGTTCGAAAAACTGAAGTAATTTTGAACTCCTGGCACATATAGATGTTGTCTGCTTGAGTAGCAGGTCAGTGGTGACATTTGTATTTAAACGCTAATTTCTGAACGCTTTGTCTTTGGATCTGACAGCTTTTTTTCATATCTGATTAAACCTACAGTTATTTGAAGGTTTAATTGAAGCAGTATTCAATCGTATAAGCGTCTTTATACCGAGAAGAATTATTTTCTTGATTATTTCAGCAGCAGCATCGACATTATTGTCAAGGAAACATAATTTCCAATTAAAATGCTGATAAAAGTTGTTGTACTCTGTCCAGCGTGCATTTTCGTATATAAACATTATCCGCTTCGTGACTTTTTTTTAGAAGTGGGCCGAAGATCGGAGAACAAAAAGGATGCTGAAATGATGCAATGATCCGAATTGCCAAGAGGTGCACGAATGCTAACCTGGTGCTTTTCCGGGTGGAAGGATAAGAAAAGGTCAAGTATATTATGACGTTGCCCCACAACAAGCGGAATATGTGTGTGGATCATTCTCTAGATGCGCCAAGTTGATATCCGCGGCGAAAAACTCAGCGTATTGGCCCTCCGGAGATATGTGGCTGGAATGAGAAAGCCAAGATTGATTATGGACATTGAAATCCCCAACAAGTACACTTTCACTGTCAGGATAATCCTTTATTTATTTTATTTTATTTTTTTATATCTATTACAATTTAAAATTATAATAAACTTAAAAGGAAATAAGCACTAGCAACTAAAGCTATCGGCCTAATCCTTTAAGATAAGAAGATAAGAAAGGGCGTAGAAGACATTTAGGATAGCCTCCCTTTTCAAATTTGTAAATGTAAAGAAATCCGAAACGAAAAGTGTGCGGTCCAATCCTGAACTTAACCCAAATGGACTTAAATTCTGGATCTTTTGAGTCCAAATGATGCTGGCTCGGGATCGCAACGCCATTACGTCCATAAACCACAAGGCCTCTGTGAGAAAATAAATAGGAATGAATGTGATAACCTGATAACTTTCCCCTCATACTTGGGTCTCACATAAAGCAAAGATGTCCGGCATATGGAAATGAGCATGAAAACAAATTAGCTCGCAGCCCACGTATGTTAACAAAACGTGTGTATCATTATGAACCTCTCCTGCCGCTTTAATTCTGTTAGATATTCAGTATTATACCTATCTAACAAAACAGCGACAAGAAACGTGCTGTATCAATTCGGTTTTCCGGGGCGGAGACACAAGTGCAAAGCAAAACGAAAACGGAGACATAGAAAAGCCCCTCGTTTTATCTTGTTGTGTTGATGATGTGTTTGCGGCTTATTTGTGTTTTTTTGGATATTGATTTATTCTTGTGTTAAGAATTGTCATTAGAGTAACTTCGGGTAATATGGACTATGCGTCTAATGTGGACCACCGGCTTATTTTAGAAAATGAGTGAAATATGACAACACCGCCTTGATGTGTGTTCTGCCAATTAATAACAACAAACATTAAATATGATTTTGTCTACATAATTGCAATGTTAACATTTTAGTCAAGTGCCGATTGTTGATGCGTGTGGTCAAAATTTTTTTAGTGCAAAAGTCGAATAGTATTTATTTAACATATATTGGGGATTCAACTGGTCCGTTATTTTCTATAACAAATATATATTCAGTTAGTTTTAAGAATTAAAATAATATTTTCAATAAAAAACTGAAAGGCGCCTAATGTGGATCATAAAAGGATGTATATTGTGGACTATTAGTCCACAATTAGGAGACAGAAAATTAAAAGAACTTTATCCATTTCTAGATTTTTTTTAAACAATGCCTAAGAAATTCGTAAATATAGACAAGAAGACATGGAAAAAGCTGTAGAAGCCGTCCAAGCCAAAACAATGGGATTTTTATTGGCATCCAAGACTTTTTGTGTTCCAAAAACAACTCTTATTAGAATGTGCAAGAGTAAAGCCAAAACTTCAGATCTTCTCACTGAGCCTTTGGAACGAAAGCCTGCCCTGAATAAGGAGATGGAAAAGGATTTGGTTAAGTATGCCAAAGAAATGGAGGCACGATATTGGGGACTTACTGGAAGGGATATTAGACTTTTCAACTGGCAAAATCAAACAACATCAAAAATAGATTTTCTATTCTGATGGAATGTGCTGGTAAAGATTGGTTGTATGGTTTTATGCGACGGCATATACATGAATTAAGTTTGACGCAGCCAATCGGCACTTCCTTTGACAGAGCAAACGAAAATGTTAAATTGTTTTTTAATATTTTGGAAAATGAATACAAAGAGAAAAATGTTCAAGCTACATAAATATGGAATGTTGATGGAACTGGACTTTCTATTGTTCCATCCAAAATTCCAAGAGTTGTCGCCGCTAAAGGAAAACGTCAAATTGGATCAATGACTTCTGCTGAACGGGGGTCATTAATAACGGTCATAAAATGTATGAGTGCTGCTGGATCTTTTATTCCTCCATTCTTCATACTTCCGAGAAAAAACATGAATGCCCAGTTGATGAAGCATGCCCCACCTGGCTCCGAGACTGCTTGTCATTTATTGGGATGGGTTCAATCCGATATATTCACTAACTGGTTTCGTCACTTTTTAAAAATGACAAAAGCTTCAGCTGAAGAGCCAAGTTTATTAATTTTAGATGGACATTAAAAGATTGCGCAGACATATCCCTAAACAAGGACACCGTAACAATAAGTAAATGTCAACACTGAACAGATAGCACTAGAACCGATTTTTCATTAGATTTACAGCCAAGCACAAGTAAATATGTTACACCCTGGCAATTATCCCCAGTTCCTAAAATTAAAGCTAATTTGGACGCTGAACTAGTGTTCCACATTACCGGACATACCGGTCCACAATACCCGCACAGTTCATTTATCATGCCATTTTGGGTTTTCTTAAATCTTTGTCATCCAAAATTTTGTAGATAAATATATATAAGTTTTAATTTGGAAGAATGTCCGCAACACATATACCATGTTATGGAAAAATATTCTAGTCCACATTACCCGAAGTTACTCTATGTTTTTGTTTGTATTTTTTGGTTTACTATTTTTTGTTTGGTTTTGGTTTGACAAAGACGGACACAGATAAACACGACGCGGACGGAAAAAATTGTGCGTGCATAACGGAAAAAGCACAAAACACTACAGTACCAATGAGTAATAATCAATCATTCAAATATATTAAGCATATTTGATGAATTCAAATGTTTTTTTCGTATTTCGATTGTATTGAACTGAAAGCTATGCCGTACTGCACATTGTGTCAATAGGTAAAAAGTAAAAAATAGGATATCAAGCGGACAAACATATTTTTTTGGAGGTTTCACATACATATGTAAGTTAAAATAGTCACTGGTGATCAGTAATTTGAAAACAGAAAATTACGTTTCATCCTACAACCTCACCAACCTTTTTGGTGAAAAGGTAATCAGCTACAAGTAATTTATCGCCTTTGGATTTTCTTATAATCATAATCATAAATGAACGGGAATAACAAATTAAAGATAATTCAAAAATAGTGAACCAACTTTAAACTCGCCATAAGAACGAGAAAGTCCTACGTCTAGGCAAAAAAAAGAAACATAAAGCACAATTATTAAAAAGAAAGAAGAGGCAAAATATATCGGACGATAATAAAAACGAGTAAGTGAAAAAAAGAAGAGCAATTTAACAAGTCTCCAGTGCTTCGACATACCCTGGGAAGCAAAAGGTTTTAAGTCACCAGAGCTTGTATTACACGTTTTTTACAAAAAGGGCGGAATAATATCGTATTGATATTATTACACGATTTCTAAAGTGGGTGGAATGGTACATTTGTATGGGAGTTAATGGAAAGGCAGTTGCCAGACTTCCAAGTTTTTGTCCAAAACTTTGTCTAGCTATAGCATTACTAAATACAGAATTTTGGCAAGATCGCGTTGGTGGTTTATAAGGTGCGGGATGGTACATTTGTATGGGAGGTACCAGAATGGGAGTTGCCAGACTTCCAAGAAAAGTGTGCGGTCCAATCCTGAACTTAACCCAAATGCTTCGACATACCATGGGAAGCATAAGGTTTAAAGTCACCAGAGCTTGTATTACACGTTTTTACAAAAAGGGCGGAATAATATCGTATTGATATTATTACACGATTTCTAAAGTGGGTGGAATGGTACATTTGTATGGGAGTTACCTGAAGGGCAGTTGCCAGACTTCCAAGTTTTTGTCCAAAACATTGTCCAGTTATACGTTTACTAAATACAGAATTTGGCGAAGATCAAACGGGGCGTATTGATATTATTACACGATTTCTAAAGTGGGCGGTATAGCAGATTTGTATGGGAGGTACCCGAAGTCCAAATTGTAGTTCCATTAGTTTCACCAGCGGTTATAGAAAGTAAAAAAGAATATTGTTTTCCTAAAACCGACTATACTAAACTTAACTCGTTGATATCTGCTATACAGTGGGACGATACCATTTCCCTCAACAATTTTGATTTATAGATTCGAACATTTTACGACACTCTTTATGCGTGTATTTCTCAAACTGTTCCTAAAGTTTATAATCACTGGTCCACCTTGGAATAATGGAAAATTAGCCGAGGAAAAGCAAGCTGTTTAAAAAAACAAAAAATCTAGTTGATCCATAGACTTTTGTAATTACACTATTGCCAGAGCAGAATATAACATTGTAAATAAGAGTGCTTACTTAATAGGTATGAACAGACGTTTAAAAAACCACTCAAAATAACTTTCTTCAGAATCAATCAAATAAAAATTAATTACTTTCTGGACGAAGTTAATCTTGAGACTGTTAAGTCTTTTCTAGATCTTGGCATTCTATTGGACTGACGTCTGAATTTCTGTGCCCATATTTCCAATACTGCAACCAGAGCTTACGGTGCTCTTGGATTTCTGAAACGGATGGAGTAAAGAATTCTCTGATCCGTCTGTTAATAACAATTTGTATTCGTCATTGGTTCGACCTATTCTTGAATATGGTTCTGTTATATAGGATCCCTGCTATACAATTCACATACATATTGTTAAATCGATCCATAAACAATTCCTCTTATTTTGCCTACGCACCCGTGGGTGGGGACTGCATGATCGACCGCCATATGAATTCCGACTTGGTGTTATAAAGATGCCTATATTGAACTGTCGCCGTACAGTGCTCGGTGTATCTTTTGTGATGGTTATTATACAGGGTACTCTTAACTCAGACTTTATTGTAAAAATACTTCAGTTTAATGTCCCTTCTGTTCGTACTAGAAATTACCAGTTGTTAAATGTGTAATATTTCCGTACCAATTGTGCGAATAATGACCCACATTGTTGCTTGCGCGTCCAATTAAATAAGTACTATAAAATGATTGATCTGTCAGAGAACAAATGTACTTCAAAACGAAAAATAAGTTTGTACTTAAACCGCTAATACTAATATGAATTAGATTTTAAGTGTATATATGTAAAATAATTTGTAGTCTGTAAGGATTTTTGTAATCTATAAACTTAATAATGATACAAAAAATCTCAATGAATAATATACGTTAAGCATAGGCATTCAAATATGTTGGGTTATTCAAACACTTTGGTTTTTTCAAACACATCCAAATAACAAGGCACTTCGTAACTATTGTAACGTAACACAATATAGGTCACATATTTTGTCCGTACATACCACTACATACACCCCTATACAACAACAGCCTCACACCCAACTGTAAAACCTAAACAAACTACTCAGAAGTAGGGGGATGTGTATCTATCTCGTATATGTCACATATAGCACTTAGTATTGACCTCCGTCAGCCGAAGATTTTGAATTACCGTTGTTAGACAAGCACTAGAAACAGTAGATTTGTGGCACTGTCCGCGGTCGAAACCCCGAGTACTAACTTATCGTCAGTGATTTGCTCCCCCCCTACTGCGCGGTTGTTGCCTCAAGTTCCCGATTAACTTAAATCGCATCTGAAGACTACGACCAAATATATATGCTAGTATACAGGGTTCTCCAACAAAAGGTGCCATTTATAATCACCAGGTATTTCGGTAGCTGTCACTTTTGAAGCTTTTATTCTTTGACATTTGACAAGTAGAAACTACTTACTTACTTTTTTTATATGGCTAACACTCAGGGGATGCCAGGGTATGTCTATAAGCGCATTGCACTGTGCTAGCGACAGGAAATAAGGGTGATGAAAGGTGGAAAGAGGGATTAGTGTTTGTTGATATTAGTCTTGAATTTGAGTATATCGTATTCATCGTTCTCTTTTGACCTCGACCTCCGGAGGACCTGTCCGATGATCAAATGAGTATGAATGACAGAGGTTGCTGTCATCCGCAAAGGAGTAGATCGGGTTCACAGTCTGACCCAACAGGTCGTCAATGAAAATAAGAAATAGAAAAGGAGAGTGGATAGAGCCTTGTGGCACTCCTGCGGTCAGCCTATGCTCGTTGGATGAGACCCCTGATCTCTGAGAAAACTCGATATGAATCGAGATAAGATATTATGAACACCAAAAGCAATAAGTTTTGATATGAGTGCTCCGTGCCAGACTCTATCGAACGCCTTGGAAATATCCAGAGCCACCTTGCTTTCACCAAAGCGGTGTATGGATCGACTCCATCGTTCCGAAAGGAACGCCATCAGATCTCCAGTAGATCGATTTCTACGGAAGCCATACTGCCGATCATTAAGAAGGCTGTTAGACTCTAAATACCGAACAAGATGGTGGTTAACCATGCTCTCCATTACCTTCGAGAGCGCAGAACATATTGCAATTGGACGGTAATTCGCAGGATTAGTAGCCTCACCTTTCTTGGGGATCGGCTGAACATTAGCAACTTTCCAACGTGAAGGGTAAATACCAGCACGATACGACATGTTGAAGAGATTGCGTAATGGACGATCTAGCGTCGAAGAGCACTTACATAGGACAAGTTCTGAAATACCATCCGGGCCCGGAGTTTTATTTACGTTGAGATCCGCAAGAACCCTTTTAACACCACGTGTTCGAAAGAATATCTGGGACATCGAACTAGATACGTTTTCGATCACGGGGAGTTGTTGACTGCTTTCTGGCAAAGATGAATTCTTTGGAAATATTTCAGCCAGAAGGTTAGCTTTGTCAACCGGGTCAGTGAATATCTGGTCACCGTTAACTAGGGTTGAAATAGAAGATGAAGAATTGTTCCTTACCCTTTTAACAAATGACCAAAAGCTCTTACTTCCCCTGGGAGTAGAAACAACTTTAGCACGAAGACGATGTTCGTGAAGAAGTTCTTCACGCCTAAGTACTCTGGCACACCTTGATCTTGCCTGCTTGCGTAGCAGCTCAGTATTGACAATTTTATTTAAACGCCAATTTCTGAACGCTTCCTCTTTGGATCTGACACCTTCTTTGCATGACTGATTAAACCAACAATTCTTTGAAGGTTTAATTGAAGTAGTCTTCGTGGGAATAAACGTGTTAATTATTTTCAGCAGCAGCATTGACATTATTGTCTAGGAAACATAACTTCCAATTAAATTGCTGATAAAAATTGTTGAGCTCGGCCCAACGTGCCTTTTCCTATGAATACATTTGTCCGCTACGTGACTGGGTTAGAAGTGGATCGAAGATCGGAGAACGAAAAGGATGCTGAAATGGTGCAATGATCCGAGTTATTATGCGCGGCGAAAAGCTCAGCGTACTGTCCCTGTATGGCTCGAATGGGAAAGCCAAGAATTATTATGGACATTGAAATCACCAGCAACTGCAATTTCACTATCCGGATAATCTTCTAAAAATTTTGGAATCGGAAAGGGCGTCGAAGCCATTGAGGGTAGCCTCCCTTTCCAGGTTTGGGCTTCTGTAAAGAAACCCGAAAAGTAATGTGTGCGATCCAATCTTGAACTTAACCCACAGGGAGTTAAATTCTGGATTTTGTGAGTTCAAATGTTGCTGACTCTGGAACACAACACCATTACGTATATATAACACAAGATCTCTGTGAGAAAAAAACAGGACAGGGTGTGATAGCCAGGAATGTGAAAATCCTGTGGGTCAGAATCCTCACACACCTGGGTCTCACATAGAGCGAGGACATCCGGCCTATGGAAACTAATGTGCGAGTATACCGCAAAAAAATTCGACCTCAGCCCGCGAATGTTTGCGAAGTGAATTTTATACATACCTACCATGACATTACCAAAGAACAAGACAACATCAAAGCAAATCAGCATCGACATTATTGTCTAGGAAACATAATTTCTAATTAAAATGCTGATAGAAATTGTTGAGCTCAGCCCAACGTTCCTTTTCGTATACTTACATTGTCCGCTTCGTGACTGTTTTAAAAGTGGACCGAAGATCGGAGAACAAAAAGGAAGATTAAATGGTACAATGATCCGAATTACCATGAGGTGCTAAAATATTAACCTTGTACTTTTCACGGTGTGGGGTTAAGAATAGGTCAAGAATATTTTGGTGTTGCCCTTCAACACGCGGAATGTGTGTTGGTTCATTCACCAGTTGCGCCAAGTTGTTATGCGCGGCGAAAAGCTCAGCGTATTGGCCCTCCGGAGATGTATGGTTCGAATGGGAAAGCCAAGATTGATTATGGACATTGAAATCACCAGCAACTACAATTTCACTGTCCGGATAATCTTCTAAAATGTTCGAAATGGAGTCAGAAAGGGCGTCGAAGCCGTTTAGGGTAGCCTCCGTTTCCCAATATGGACTTCTGTAAAGAAGCCCGGAGTGTAATATGTGCGATCCAATCCTGAACTTAACCCAAAGGGAGTTAAATTCTGGATCTTGTGAGTCACAATGCTGCTGGCTCTGCAAAACAACACCTCTGTGGGAAGAGAAAGAGGAATGAGTGTGATAGCCAGGAACGTGGAAATTCTGTGGATCAGAATCCCCACATACTTGGGTCTCACATAGAGCGAACACATCCGGCCTATTAAAATGAGCGTGAGTGTATGTTAGCAAAGTGTATTTTAAAGTTGCTTACCATTGCGACACAAACGAAAACATACACACAAATAACAGCGTACCCCTAATGTCACTGTTAAGTGCTACTGCTGCTCAGTGTTAGATCTTCACCAGCAAAAAAGACAGCGACAGAAAGAGCACACAATCGTTTGTATTATGTGTGGTGGGAGAGTGAGGGGGGAGCACACGTGCAAAACGAAAACATAGACATAAATAAGCCCTGCTTGTTGCCTTTGTTGTGTGACCGGTGACTGCAACTGTTGTTGTTGGTTATTGTTGATGTTATTGTTATTGTGGAGAGTTGGAGCTGTTGGTAGTTTATGTTGAAAAATTTATGCAGTTGAATGTGTGGAATTTGTTTGTGTGTAACTGTTTTTATTTCTATTTCTATTTGTATATTGTTGTTTTTTTTTCCTTTTTTACAAAAACACAGAGAACGCGACGCTGACGGAACAAAATTGTGCATGCACATCGGACAAAATACAAAACAACATCTCGAATCAGTGAGTTGTGTACGATATAATTTGTATACTCACTGACCGGACTGTTTAAAGCCGGCTATTGATTTTCTAGAGAAGTTTTACATGGCAACATTTACGAGGTGGAAACAGCCGGTTTCGAACTCGAGTTCTTCTGTGTGATAGTCGCACAAACTACCTACCACACCACGGCCGTCCACAAAGCTAATAATAAAAATGGAAGAATGAAACGAAACCATTGAAAAGTTTCCGTGTTATCTGTCTAAGAGATGATCACAATTGGCCACCGAGATCTTCTGATTTAACACCTTGCGACTTCTTCCTTTGGGGTCATGTGAAAGATAAAGTCTACGCCAACAAGCCATCGTCGATTCAAGGCCTCTAAGTAAAAATTCGCATGGCTATCGAGGACGTAGGTCAGCCTCTTTGCGATTTGGTTATGGACAATTTCATGAAAAGGATATGGTCTTGTCAGCGTGGTCGTGATGGCCATTTGGCTGATGTTGTTTTTCATTCTTAACGGCATACCTTCTTCTTTATTATTTATCTCAAAAAATATATTTTTTCTTTGAATACCAAATAACACCTCTTATTTCCTGTATATATATAAACCCTGTGTAGTATAAAGATATTGCCACTATATCACCAGTAGATTATAAATAGAGTTATATCAATAAAGACAATCAAAATTGTGGGTCCTTGGGTATATTCTGAAAACGACAGATCTACCTCAGCCGAAGACAAAAATCACATTACACTATTTTATTCTCATCGTGTTCGGTTCACGTTCGTTGTGATGCTATGTATGCTCTGTAATATGTTGTTCAGGTTTCGTTTTGACATTTTCTCCTTCGTGTAGAAGGTAGGTGGTATTTGGTGTTTTGTTCTGTAGTTATTGAAATAATCGGTACTGTTTGGTATTTGATTTTTCATGCGCTTGCGGATGTCAACTGCCGCGACCATAAGAATAAAAATCAAACTATTGACGGGTTTATTGTCAATGTCACCAGAAATATACTAGAGCTATTGTCTCTAATGTTTATAGACTTCCACATAAAGAAAAGCTGTTGACAATGATCTACCAACTTAAAAGACAAACTTAAGCGATTATTTCTATCCATGCTTAATATCGCTTAGCTCTCCATGAAAATTAAGCGATTATCTCCGCTCATGGTGTATCGATAACACGCCTATTGTGATTCTCTGGACAATTATAACATTGTCTATGTTGACGTACCATAATTTTCCTCAGACATCATCGATGTCTGGGAGCTTTTTCTAATCCAAAAAGAAGTCTGCGATATTCGAATTAGCGAAATTTGTCGGTACCTGTCTGAAGCCCAATATGTCCTCCATTTGTGCGAAGTTTACATTAGCATAGTTCAGATCCACTTTTCGTTTTCATTTCTTCATTTAAAAGTCCAGTTTCGCACTTGTCTGCGTTAGCACATCAAATGCAATTACAACACCGAAAGTTGAAAGTGATCGCTATAAAAAATATCATATGAACTAATTAAAACCAACCCAGTTCACTTTTGCAACATTGTTCATATTTGCGAATGACATCTAATTTTCGTCTAAAAACTTGTTTCCCATAAAAATAAGAGTTTTTTTTATGTTAAATTTGTTATTTATTGGATTTAAAAAACATGCATTAATTTTTAAAAAAAAAAGTTATTATTCGAAAAAATCGGTGATTTCCTTTTGCTGTTTGTTTTGATGAATCACCTTTAAAACGACACGCTTTAACTGTCTCAATACACACAAATGTCGTTGATCAACCATTTTATTTTCAGCCCATTCTAATGCTTTCTTAAACAGTTAGACAGCTTCCATGTATTATATACTTTTCATCTTCATCTTCAAATCAGACATATTTTCAAGGAATTGATCAACCCAAAGATTATTGGAAGAAAGAAGAAATGACTTCAATTCTAGGGAAAAGTTCCAACTAATATTAGGCAGGTTGAAATCTCCCAAGATAACTACAGAGTCTCAAGATCCCAATGTATAGACCAGAACAGCAATTTGGAGGGATATAAGAGCTCGTAACAAATAATGAAATATTAGATATGGAAATGTTAACACAAATAAACTCTACAATTTCAATTACCCCAACATCAATTAAATTAGATGGCAAGTCAGAATTAACTGCAATAAGAACACCGCCACCTAATTTATGTAGCCTATCACGACCATAAATTGGTATTTATCCAACAAAATATCTGTATTTTAAACATTATCTCGGAGCAAAGTTTCCAAAAACACAATTATATCATACTCAAACATTACATATAAGTCTAAAAGTAAATTTAGTTTCCTAACACTTTGATAAACAATATTTAAGGAATAAGGTTATTCCTAGGATTATCTCTAAAAACGAATTCACGAACAAAAGTTACGACAGGCCAAAATTCAACACTCACCAATATTTCAAATAATGCAAATTAGCACAGTCTGCGGACATTGTACGACAACAGCACCAGAAACCCGAAAGCTCAATCAGCGACAATGTGCGGCCAATGTTCCAGATTCAAACAGTGGAGGCTCGACACGAAGTGCTGGGTCATCATTTTTAGGGTAGGGTAGATTTTAGAAATATATTTTTAAGTATTTCAGTTGACTTTTCTACGATAAAGATATCGCAACAAGCTTTGCATAAAGTAACAAAGCTACTCAATAAAAATTATTTTTTATTATTATCAACGCAACAGTTGCAACAGCTTTGCAATAAAACAGAAATACTTTGATAACTGGCGCCCACGTGGATTTTATTTAGATATAAACAAATGTAAATAGAGTGTTCTGTGAGTTCAGCATTTTTTTTTGTGTTGGTGTTTTGCAAAATTTTTGTTGGTGTTTTTGTGTTAATAAAATCATATGAGTGATAGGGATTTGGAGAATTTGTTAGACAAATTCAAAAAACATAGGAGCACCGATTATTCAAAAAACCAGCGCGAAACTCAAAGCTTTCCAAATATGACACTGACAAGTGAACAATTGAAAGCCATTGTAGAAGGCGCAGTAGCAAACGCACTCGCCGTACAGGAACAGTGTTTCAACAGGAGATTAAAGAAGAACTGCCTAGTGTAACAATCGCTACTCCTGAGATAGAGACATATAAAGATGCTGAAATTAGATTAAGTGTCCCGTGCAGCGAGACAGTAGATGTTATGAAATCTTTGCCGAAATTCATAGGAAAAAATTATACCGCATACAAAGTATATGAAAAATACGATGGTAGTTATATCCACTATCAGGCATAGGAATATTGAGGAACAAGATTAAATGTTCAGCCGACATGACACTTTCATCTTTCGACACTCCTATCAATTGTAAGGCTATAATCAACAGACTAGTCTATACGTACTCGGACAAGAGACCAGTTTATCTGAAATGTCAACGCTCCGCCAGGGAAATATGACTCTCTTACAATACTACGACGATGTGGAGAAGAAACAGAATCTGCTAATAAATAAGACTGTCATGGCCTACGACAAAAAAGTAGCGGAATGATTGAATGAAAAATATAGGGCAGATGCACTGCGAGTATTCATCTCGGGAACCAGAAAGTCGTTAAGCGATGTTGTTTTTTCCTCAATACCATCTAGACGCGATGCGATGGCCTACGTGTCAGACGAGCTCGCCATGCTAACGGGAGTCATCTTCCAGAAATGGTTAATCCTTTACGGAAACTCCCTCAGGTCCAACCACGTTAGAAGGGCGCTCGACACTAACTAAGAGTTCCCCATCACCGACTCTCATGTCAACAAATCCATCCAGCGTCTGTTTCTTCCCACATTGGGCGGCTGGATGGTCTGCGTCTGTCTCCATAGCAGCGGCAGTATTTACCACACCTGGCCGTAGGTATAAAAGGTAAGCCCCCTCCCCCCAACCAAGATGAGCCAAATATTAATAAACTCAGCAGGTGGTACCCAGGTAGAACCTGGAAATCCACACGAAGAATCACCCTCGGGGATTCTTCGGCTGGGGCAGAATATCTGCAGGCCCCAAACTCATCAGCCCCTACAACGACAACAACAAACACGGAAACGGATACGAATACGAACAGAAATACGAATACGACCAACAAAGCAGTGGGAGACTTGGCTGCCTTGTTCAAAGACGCGGCAAGAATACAAACACCAGATGAATTGGCATGCGAAGGGAGCCATATACTAACTTCAGGAGCCGAGGAATCTGACTCCTCCGGGGGCGGAAACGTCACAATCCTTCGTTTAAACAACCCGTTTTAGCAACTATTCTACGCAAGATCAGAGGGACGACCCAGAACTTGCATACTCACACATAAAAACTTAAGCTTCTTTTTCTTCCCAGAGTTGTCAAATGCGGATGCGACGGTGCTTAGACTTGGGGATGGTAGCCTGTACCTTGCGTCGATGTACCTTCCATTCGACTCGCCGACACTTCCACCAACGACTGAACTACAACATCTGGTGAGAGAAGCCAAGACAAAAGGTAAGAAATTACTAGTAGGCTGCGACGCGAACGCACACCACATCACCTGGGGTAGTTCGAATTGCAACAAAAGAGGAATAGCCTTATTAGAATTCCTTAATAAGCATGATCTTATTACAATAAATACAAGCAACAAAGCCACCTTTATAAATCGAATCAGAGAGGAGGTATTAGATATCACTTTCGGTTCTGAAGAGATAATAGAAGTGATCCAAGGATGTCATGTCTCCGACAAGCACTCCTTTTCAGATCACCGATACATAATTATTAGTTTAATGAAACCACCACCAGAACCGCTAAGTTTCAGGAACAAGACCAAAACCAGAGATATATTGAGCAGAGATATAGATATCCAAATCAAATCTGAGGCAGCGATCTCAGAAAGGAGACTAAGGGCATTGAATGAGTGGATTGAGGATGAACCTCAAACACAACATCAGAGAATATTGGAACACCTAGGAGGGTTCTTGACAACAAACTGTCAGACAGATCGCATCTCAGAAACACATCTGGTTGCGTAGTATACCAATAAGTACTCAACGATTCTACAAGCAGATATCAAGGCCATTACAGAATGCCTAGAATGGGTGCGGAACAGAATCACTGGAAAAACTATCTGTATTTTCACAGACAGTCAAAACGCAATTGTATCCCTCAGAGATGATAATGTCAAATCAAGGACACTCGTGTACTGTAAGGAAACGATAAATGACGTATCGAGAAATAACGACATAGGTTTAAACTGGATACCAGGCCACCAAGGGTTTCCAGGCAATGTCAGGGCTGACGAACTGGCTAATACTCTGGATAATACTCGGGTTTAACAACAATGAACTGAGTAAGCTAGTTGGGGTCATCACAGGACACACTAGCCTAAGGGCACACCTATTTAGAATAGGATGTTCCCAGAGCGATGAATGTAGGGCATGCGGAGAGGACGCCGAGACGGCGGAACACTTCCTGTGCCAGTGCCCTGCTTTCTGGCAGTTAGGAAAGTCCAGTTAGGAGAGGACACCTTAGATGACGTATCGGCCGACAAAGCAATAGACATAAGGAATTTAAGGAACTTTATATAGGGGACCGAATTCCTAACGTAGGAAAAAGGGGAAGGGGAATTTGTAGAAGATACTAGGGGCGCACAACAGCCCAGCGGCGGAATTTGCAAGGGCTTCTCAAAGCAGGCATGAAACAAGGCCTTCTGAGACATTCCGATCAGATGTGCGAAGGCCTTATTTTTTCTAGCGTGATAAATGGCCTTCTCCTTGCCTTCCAAAAGATCCAGTACACACGTTCCTTCCATTCTTTTAAAATTCATGCTGCAGGCCTTCCTCGAGAAGGCAGCAAGAAGGTGTTATTTGTTATTTTTTTCTATACACAGTTGTCGAAGAAGCCGGTTGTGTTGTCAAAATTAAAGAAGTTCGTGAAAAATGTATCATATAAATAAAAGAACTCTACAGAGAAAAACAAAAAAAGAAAACATTAAAAAAAAAAAAACATTTTAAAATCTGGAGGAAAAATTAGTAGTTTGGTATCGGGAGTACAATCCAACTCGTACATGTGCGAATGCACTTTTAAAAATTTTAAATGCATGTTGGCAACAAGAAGCCAAATGATGTCAACTGTTTTCTTCATGATTTTATAAATGAAATGAAAATCTTTCAGAGCAATGGCATAGAACTGTATGGACGAATATTGCGTGTAGAAATAAGAGCATTCATCTGCGACACACCAGCTCGTGCCTTTTTATGTAACACCGTTGGTCACAGTTCGTTTAATGGTTGCATGAAATGTTATCAAAAAGGTACAAGGGTAGATAATGTTACAACTTTTTCTTCTGTTCCATCCGATTTGAGAACTGATGATGACTTTCGCCTAAGAAAGCAAAAAGAATTTCACAAAGAACCGCTTACTTACAATTGTAACGCTTTGGAAACACTAGGTATTAGAATGATATATCAGTTCCCCCTAGACCCCATGCATCTGTTGGACCTAGGTGTTACTAAAAAAATTATCGTAAGCCTAGTAACCAATTGTTCAACATCTGCAATGACAGGCGATAAAAAAGTGATATTATCTGAACGTTTAATTGGTCTTACTCCGTACATTCCAAAAGAATTCCAGAGGAAGCCACGGGGAATTGAAGAGTTGTTAAGGTGGAAGGCCACAGAATTCCGCCAACTTGTTCTGTATTATGGTCCCGTTGTCCTTAAAGGTAATGTTAATGAAGAGTTTTACTACGAAGTGCTTCTACTTCATATAGCATATTTTTATTAATTGAATTACTTAAATATAATTTGTATTTATTTACTGACAGCCTCAACTAATAAAAACCACAAAAAATGTATGAAAGATGAATTGAATATTTGGTCTTTTAATCCGTAAAATAAAACGAAATGCCTTTCAAAGAAGCCCTTTCACATGCCTTATTTTGGAGGCCTTTCACATGCCTTATATTGATGCCCTTATATACACCTTATTTGGAAGCCCTTATAGAATGCCTTTAATTGAATAACTTCCGAAGGCCTTTAGTTGAAGGCCTTCTTTAATGTCTTATATTTCCTGCATGCAGTGGGCCTTCTTATGGAGACCTTCTTTAAGGCCTTATAATATAGTCATTCATAAGGCCTTCTTTTCGAGATCTTCAATAAGGCCTTGCAGGAGAAGGGAGGGCGGAAGGACTTGCGGGCCAACGACACCATATGTTATTTGGAAAGGAAGATGAAATGCGGTGGGAAGGCCTACTGACTGCTTTTACATGCCTTCTATCAGGCCTTCTAGGTCATTCTTTCCGCTGCTGGGAGGCCGAATTGCTGGCCTAGGTGTACGTCAGTGACATGAGACGGTCATGTTACATGACCGATCCTCCATCCTAACCTAACCTAACCTAACCTAACCTAACCTAACCTAACCTAACCTAACCTAACCTAACCTAACCTAACCTAACCTAACCTAACCTAACCTAACCTAACCTAACCTAACCTTGCCCTACCTTACCTAACCTAACCTAACCTAACCTAACCTAACCTAACCTAACCTAACCTATCAGACCTTCCCTCAGCTTTGGTATTAGCCCAAGAAGTCGAGGCTAACCTTTATAAGTTGCAAGTAACTTTGCCCGAAGCATTGAGGAAAGGTTCCAGAAGTCTGAACAGAGGCAGCATGGCAGGGAACGTTACGCAAGTAAAAAATCCTCATTTTAGTAAAAGAGAAGAACAAACACTTCAACAAGATCAAGTCCGACCTATGGACATAGACAACTCGTCACGTTTTAGACAACCAACAGAGAACCGACAATTCGCTCAGTCTCGTGGACAAATCCAAAATAGTCAGGAACAAGTGCAACAGCAGAAACCCCAATCCAATGTTTACAACAGTCAGAGATAGTCGAATAAAAAACCAAATCGTTATAGTGCAAGATATACTGGACCGAAACAGCAAAGAATCAATGAAATGATCTAAGACAATGCCCCACCTAAACAAGAAGATTGCGAATACCAAACATTACCTGAGCAGGAAGCAGAAGATATAGACGACGAACTCATAGAATACGTCGAAGTAAATTTTTTAGGCATAACTTCGTGCTACAGTTCATAGAAAGGGCAATCGCAGAGAGAAAGATTAAATTGTTAATAGATACGGCAGCTTCCAAAAACTATATAAAACCATTGAAAGAGTTGACAAATATTTTTTCCGTGAATACTGATGCTGTATTTGATCTAAAAAACAAACAACTAATGAAAGAGGCTATCAAAGAAATACTGTGCTGTCATTAACCTCGATGTAAAAAAATCCTTCAACTCTGCAGATTGGAGTCACATCCAGGAAGCCCTCATACGACGCAAAGCCCCAGCCTAGATGGTCGAAATGGTAACAAGCTACTTTGAAAACCGGAAGCTTACATATCTGACTGACAACGGATTAGAGCATTACAATGTGTCCGCCGGTGTTCCGACTAAGAGAAGACAATTTCTGGGTATCGAACGATATCGGAGGATGCAGCAGGTGTAGTTGCTGGTCTAATCCATATCGACATATTAGCTGCCGAAATGAAACGGATACACAGTAGAAATCCACAGAATAAAAATCAGAGATCTGAATTCGCCAGGCAAGAGCGTTCCTCATTGATCGCCACCAAATTCACTGGGACGCATCCACAAAGGGAAGATGGACGCACATCCTTATACCTAGTATAAGAGTATGGTTGAACAGGAAACATGGGGACACAAACTTTTACCTCACACAGTTCCTAACAGACCACGGTGGTTTCCGGAAGTATCTGCACAGATTTGGACACGATAGCTCGCCTATGTGCCCGAGCTGTGTGGAAGAGGAAGAAGACGAAAATCACGTAACATTTTGCTGTCCTAGGTTCGAAAGAGAAGACGTCCCTACAATTAAAATCTCGAGTGTGATCGAAGATATTGTACAGAGCGAAGAAATGTGGCTAAAAGTAGCAGAATTTGTGAAAAAGACGATGCTGGGGCTTAACAGCATAGACAGTATACGGAGGAGCACCGAACACAGTCAATAGCGTAAACGCTAACCATCCTACACGAAGTAATACTTCACAGCAGTTCCGTTAAGGAGCGATGGTCGCAGAAGAGGTGTGGTTTAGTACGTAAGAATCGTGCATGGTTTTCAGTACGGGCTGAATACATCTAATGAAGATTTAACACCTACAGCGCAGCAAAAACAAAACTCTGAAGCAATAAGTCTCTGTTCAGAAACAGATTTAATGTACAAATCGTAACGCTCTACCTCTTCATAGTGTCTCAAAGGACAGGTAGAGAGGTTTCATGGTAGAGATCGCACATCGAAGACACAGTCGAATTAATATTTCATGAAGCCATAGAATACAGTAGAACTATTCATTCAGTCACAAATAAACGATACATCGACATAATTCATCCATCGACCACAGAACTTAATACGGAAATTAAAATTCTAAATTCACAGAATAGTCAGACACAAAGGTTAAACAAGTCAAGACAAAATAAAATTTTTCACGTAGGAGACAAAGTCCTCGTAAAATCAAATAAACTTGCAAATTTATACACAGAAGAAACATTAGAAGCAGATTTGGGAGCCACAGTCTTAATAAAAGGGAGGGTCGTCCATAAGGACAATTTGATGTCATTAAAATAAACTTTGTTTTATCTTTTTACATTAGGATTTCGATAATGCTACTTATATCAGCAAAAATTACTGACAACGCTAACTCAAACAACATACCAATTATGGACGGATATGCTATTATTTGGGAAGACTTCCAATACTTAAAACACTCAACCGTGTATTCGACAATAGTAAAGGAAACTGAAGATATTAAAATTCATTTTCCCAAGTCACATATGAGGCAGATATTGGACTCAGATATACCACATATGAGGACCCTCATAGTAACTATAAATATTCACCAGAGACATGCTAAGAGACATTGTTAAAAGTTGTAGCCGGTACTCCTGATTTCGATGACTTTGATAACATTAAATTCACACAGCAGGAGCTCATTGAGTCAGAACATAAGCAGATATCTATTAACACAAAGATACAAGAACAAATAAATGAAATAACAAACGCAGTAAATAAATATCTTTAAAAAAAACAACACAAATAAATACAGAACATTTATATGGAACTTTACTTTCAAGAAATAGGATTATTATCGTACAAAATGGGAATAATCCCACAATTTTAGACTCCAATAATTTAAAGAAAAAATCAATGAACACTCTATTAATATTACAATTACAGACTTTATAATAAAATATCCTAAGATTAAATTAGTTTGTAAGAGAATAATCCTACACCCAGTTCAACACAACGGTACCATTCTTAATTTTGCTGAAAATAATAACATTGCAAATTGCAGCGCTACCCTTACAATAACATTCTGTAAAAAACTGCCTAGCACAACATGCGCGCAACAACTCCATTCGGGAGTAACCTCACACTGCACAACTCGCCCAAGCCATCTCGAACCGTTAACAGTTATTGACGACGGCGTTGTCATTATCAATGACGAAAAGGTTACCATAAACGGACAACTGGTAACTGGGATATTCCTCCCATACTGAGCTTACCGTACTTACGGAACCTAAACATGGAGAACTTGCGATATATTGGTGAAATGGAAAAGGAGCTTGTAAAAAGGCCTATAATATACGGAGTGACGGCGATAGCCTTCTTGGTAATTTGTTATACCTGTTTCAAGTTATACCAGAAACGTCAGAGAGTCCGACGTCATCATGACCATCAAGTTATTGTTGATGGTTGCCAGACCGCTCATGCTTTCCCGGCATGATAATAATGCAAATTCAGCACAGTCTTCTGGCATTTTTTTTGATGGCCAACACTCAGGGGATGTCCAATATAAATGCAAAGCATTGTGTTAGCTGAAGGAAATAAGGGTATCGGAAGGAGTTAAGAGGGAGTAGTGTTTGCTGACATTTGTGTTGAATGTCACAACTGGCAGGAAACAAATTTGCTGGAAGAATATTCCAGATACGAACGAGGACATAACCTTGTGGCACTCCTGTGGTCCACCTATGCTCTTTGGATGAGACCCCATCTATAACAACTCGTGTAGAGCGCTCTCTGAGAAAACTCGACATGAATCGAGAGATCCGTGCCAGACCCTATCGAACGCCTTGGAAAAATCCAGAGCCACGGCCTTACTTTCACCAAGGGCGTGAATCGATCGACCCCATCGCTCCGAAGAAACTCCATCAGGTCTCCACTAGAAGTCTTACTGTCGATCATTAAGAAGGCCTTTAGACTCTAAATACTTAACAAGATGGTGGTTAACCATAATCTCCATGACCTTCGACAGCGCAGAACATTTCGCAATTGGACGGTAATCCGCCGGATTTGTGGCCTCACATTTATTGGGGATCGGCTGAACATTGGCAACTTTCCAATGTGAAGGGTATATACCAGCACGATACGACATATTGAAAAGATTGCGCAATGGATGAGTTACCGTCGAAGAGCACTTACATAGGACAAGTGCTGAAATACCATCCGGGCCCGGAGTTTTACTTACGTTGAGATCCACAAGAACCCTTTTAACACCACGTGTTCAAAAGAACATCTGGGACATCGTACTAGATACGTTTTCGAGCACGGGGAGTGGTTGACTGCTTTCTGGCAAAGATGAATTCTTTGCAAATATTTCAGCCAGGAGATTAGCTTTGTCAACCGGCTCAGTAAATATCTGGTCACCGTTAACTAGGGTTGAAATAGAAGATGAAGAATTGTTCCTTACCCTTTTAACAAATGACCAAAAGCTCTTACATCCCCTGGGAGAAGAAAGAACTTTAGCACGAAGGCGGTGTTCGTGGAGAAGTTTTTCGCGCCTAAGCACTCCGGCACAATTGGATCTTTCCTGCTTACGTAGCAGCTCAGTAGTGACGTTTTTATTTAAACGCCAATTTCTGAACCCTTCGTCTTTGGATCTGACAGCTTCTTTGCTAGTCTGACAATTCTTTGTAGGTTTGATCGACGTTGTCATCGGCGGAATAAACGTGTTTATGGCAAGAAGAATTATTTTCACAACTATTTCAGCAGCAGCATCGACAATAATGTCAAGGAAACATAATTTTCAGTTAAATTGCTGATAAAAATTGTTGAGCTCGGCCCAACGTGCCTTTTCGTATATATGCATCGTCCTCTTTGTTGCTGTTTTAGAAGTGAAGAAGAGGTGCAAGAAACTCGTACTTTTTAGGGTGCGAGGTTAAAAAAGGTCACTAATATTATAGTATTGCCCTTCAACACGCGAAATGTGTGTTGGTTCGCGTCAAGTTATTATGCGCGAAGGGGAAAGCCAAGATTGACTATCTTGAAATACCTTCTAAAATTTTTGATATAGAGTCGGAAAGCTCTTCGATGCCGTTTATGGTAGCGTCCCTTTTGAAATTTGGGCTTCTGTAAAGAAACCCGTAGTGTAACGGGTGTGATCCAATCCTGAACTTAAACCAAAGGGAGTTAAATTCTGGATCTTTTTCTATTTGTATGGAATTTTATATGAAAACGCATTTTATTTATTATTATTTACTAATTACACGTGTATAATGAATGTTAGAAAAACCATTTTTTTATATATATAACATCATTAATTTTTTATGAGTTTTATATGAAAAAAGCCTAAAAAAATATTTTCTGTGCAGGTGTCGCATCGATGCATAAGTGTTGAATGCTCTGCAAAAACTGGATTGTTACAGGAATGACAATAGGCCCTTGTTTTCCGCTGCCGTCTGTACTCAGAACGGCACAGGCGACATGACGGTCTGTTCGTTGTAGACGCAAACGACGGTGCAGCTTCTTCTGCCGGTCTTGATAATATCTAAAAGGAACCAAATTATGTAGGATAGCAGCAATATCCACCATATTAAAAAAAACATGGCCAATGGCCAGCGGTTTGTTGAGCGCTTGCATGTATATGTGCCACGCATCTGGTCCATTGTATCAACGCCCATTTGTTGGCGTTGTAATCCAAAAAATCAAACGGCTTCTTCGTTTCAGTTTGCTGTGTCGATAGCAAAATTACCGCTTTGTTCTTCTTGGGCAAATATGAACATAGGCCTTCGTTGAAGCCGAACAATGTGCTGTTGACAGGACGCGTATGATTGTTTTTGAATTCCCGAGGGACACATGTCTTATTCGAGCTCACTTTTCCAACATTTGCAGTTTTCTTCCTGATCAAAGTACGCGCCAAATCCAAAGTTGTAAAAAAATTGTCGGCATAAATTGTGCGGCCTGTATTCAAATATCTCTCCGAAAGTTGAAGTACAACATTCTGCCCTTGATTCACCTTTCACCTGTCAGGCAATTTCCCAGAGTAAATAATTTCTTTGATACGATAAAATGATTTTGAGTCGCACAACCACCATATCTTTATACCGTACTTGACAGGCTTCGATGGAATGTATTGTGTGAAGCGGGTGCGGCCTCTGCATGGGAATAACTGCTCTTCAACGGTCACTGCATCATGCGGAGTGTAAGCTGCTGCCAAGTTAGACTGCAATATTTGCAAATATCATCAATAGCCGGAGTTTTGTCGTTGATTAGTCGCTGCTGTCGCGTATTTCCATTGTCGAATCTAATGCATTGATTTATGTACTTCATACGATCTAATGATAATGCAGCTTTATATATTGGACAACGCGTTGGCCCCCATTACTCTTCAAGAGTTTCAGTATTCGATTTATTGAGTCCAGAATAGAAAATAATAGCAAAAAAAGCATCGAACTCTTTCAAAGTTATTGGTCTCCATTCCTTTGTGTTAGTTGGATTTTCCAAATTCCATTCAGCGTTAACTTGCCTGCCTTTCCGATTTGATTCGCGTATTTTGGTGTACGGCATGTCTTCGGTGATGAGCGAGCGGAATATCTTAAAGGGGATCATATGTGGTTCCTACTGGTCCCGGATTCCTCCTTGTGTAGTCGACCACGTTATGAGCACGAGTACGGGAAGTCGATGGTGCATTTATTGTCCATTTGGAGCCATTTATTAACGATTTCTTGAAATTTCAGTACAAGTTCCCAGCGGATCTTTTCACACGTTCCCGTACTAAACACATTTCAATCTTACTAGAAACTAAACTATTGGTCGGATCGCTTTTAAAACGATTCTAGATAATATTTCCTTGGAATACATGTGGAGGCCGGGTATACTTCCCATGGACCATCAAGGAGTAATTTCAGTTTGAAAATGAAAAAGGTCCCCAGGGGCCTTCTCACCCGCCGGAGGGTTAACACAAGGAAATTATTCGTATTTATATCACATGACATAAAAACACCATCACTAAAACTTCAAAAGTTAAAAAAGAAACAAATGCAAAAATACAACCTACAACGAAACCCGTCAGATTCTCAGATGTAAGCAAATGGGTATTGTCTCTTGGCCCAAAATTCGCGTTACCGATACACAAAAACATCTTCTCGGCCATTAATATACTTCCGGATCTGGAACAGCGGATTCAAACATTAAGTGAAGATAGAGACAAAGAAGAGATAAGATTAAAAATTACAAATATAATACTGACCCACAAAAGGACAACAAGGAAAAACCAAAAAGAAAATCTTATGCTCAACATTTTCGAGGAAACTAAACGATTTTTACAGAAATACAAGGACGACATAATAACAACAAATGCAGATAAAGGCCATAAATCGGTAATTATGTATAAAACTAATTACAAACGAGAAATGAGAAATTATTAGAGGATAAAGCAACGTGCAAAACAATTAGATCGGACCCAACGGAAAATAACAAGATAATGAAAGAATTACATGACCAAAAATATATTACAAAATGGGAAAAATATAAATTAACATCAAATTCTGGACTTCCGAAGATCATTGCACTGGATACGCTGTTAGAAGAATCTTTAGATGATCAACGGAACAGAGATATAAACATAAATCTAATCACAAAATATGTGGACGATCTTTTTGCTATTATCAAAATAACTGATAAGGAGGAAATATTAAAAACATTCAACAACTATCACAAGAAACTCAAATTCACAAACGAAGAAGAAGAGAACAAAAATATATAGACATGAATATACATAGAGAAAGCGCCAAAATCATAACTGATTGGTACACAAAAGACATTGCTTCAGTCAGAATAATAAATGTTCATTCCAACCAACAAAAACAAGAACAACCTCATAAACAAAGCTCTAACACTCAGCGATACAAAATTTAGACTAAAAAACATAACAAAAGTAGAGGATATTCTAACCAAAAATAGTTATACACACTCAACAATACGAAACCTAATACATAAAGCAACAAATAATATATCAAGGGAAAATAACAAAACATTACATCTGGCAAGACAAAATTCATAAGCCTTCGATACATACCAAAACAGACGGAGAATAAACAAATGAAAGAAATAATAGAAAACGAAGAAGTCTCTTTAGCACACAAATCCAACAAAACAATAACACAGACGAACCGTGAGGTAAAGTGTACATATGTACAAGGTGGCGCAAAAGTAATCCTCCTATCAGAAAATGCTATAAATTATGCGATTGGCCCCTAATGTCAGTTCTGTTTCGACATTTGTGTAGTAAACACATGCGAAATACACGTTAATAAACAATGTTGGGCTACACTGCTCCAGAACGCGGAATATTGCTGACTATTTATTTGACCAATAATCGGTCGGTGACTTTGGCACAACGTGAATTTCGTCGCTTATTTCCTGGTCGTCCAACGCCTACTGGTGAAACACTGCGACGTTTAGCCGCTCGCCTGGAAGAGACTGGCACAACACGAGATGCTGCCAGGCGTGGCAAACCCCGGAGTAGCCGTTCTGCAGAGAATATTGCTGCTGTAGCCGAGGATGTCATGGAAGCGCCGTCGACATCGACCAGACGACGTGCCACGCAAATGGGTATCAGTCGACGGTGTTTACAGCGAATTTTGGTACAAGATTTGAAGATGTTTCCATACAAAGTCCAGACGGTGCATCAGCTGTTAGCTGCTGACCGCCAATCGCGTCTAACATACGCTCAAGTCATCCTTAATCACCACCAAGAGGAAGACCATTTTTCATCAAAAATAATCATGAGTGATGAAGCCCATTTCCATCTTAGCGGGTACGTAAATAAGCAAAATTAATCTCCCGTTTTGGCGATTTGCACTGGCCAGCAAGATCGCCTGATTTGACCGCTCCAGACTTCTTTTTGTGGGGCTTTTTGAAGTCGCGGGTTTAGGTCAGCAAGCCTCAGTCTCTTGCAGCTCTTAAAGACAATATCCGTCAAGAATGTGAGGACATATCGCCGGAATTTTTGGCCAAAGTCATGGAAAATGCCATAAAAAGGGCTCAAATGACAATCAACTGTGGCGGCGGCCATTTACATGACATCCTATTCTCGACTTGATGTAAAAAAAATTCAAAGACCAAATAAATATAATCAACAAGAAGAATCAAAGTTTTCCATTTTTTGTTTTAATTCCAAAAAACATCGGAAGTTTACTTTTGCGCCACCTTGTACAACAAAACGAAGCTTAGGCACACGATTATATGAACACGAAACAGACATCAAATAAAAAAAACACACAAGAGCTTTGGTACAGCACTGCAACCAAAACGGTCCCACAGCTGATCTTGTTGATGTCAAAATATTGGACAGAGAGAGGAGAGATAACAAAGGATACTCCTTACGGAGTCTAAAAATGCAACAATAATCTAAATGTACAAATAAATAATAAAACGGTCCCACAGCTGATCTTGTTGATGTCAAAATATTGGACAGATAGAGGAGAGATAACAAAAGATACACCTTAGGGAGTCTAAGAATGCAAAAAATCTAAATGTACAATAAATAGAAAATTAGACAAGGACTACACTATTGCAAACTACACCATTGCAATAGTTTAGTTAGAAAGTATATCGGCAGCAGTTAGCATTAAGGAAACAATTTACTGATATATTTTATTTTCGTGGTTGTCTGCAATATTTTTATTAATTTGTGTTTTATGTATTATCGTATAGTATAACTGAGGAAAGATTATATGTGAGTTGATTTATATTCATAATGTTAAACTGTTCAATTATAAATAAATGATGTTCTTTTTATATATGTGGTTGCCAGATTTAATAAATTCTCATCCCTAAGGATGTTAAAAAAATCCCAACGAAACGTCGGATAGAAATAATAACACTAGTCAACAGTCAAAATGTACTCGGGATGCGATAATTTTTTCTGTGTAGATAACCTTGACATGAGCTCGAAAAACGCAATAAAAAAAATTTTTTTCGTTTGGTTTTTGTTTTATTTTTTTTTTTTTAAATTTTAAAAAAAATTTTTTGGTTAATTTGTTTCGTCCGGCATAACTCGGGAACCACTAGCCCGATTTAATTGAATTAAATTTTAAAAAATACTTACTTTTACGTAAAGTCACATAACCTATGAGCAAAATGAGACAAAGATCATGAAAATCGATGCACGCGAGTTATGTTTCTGCTTAAATTCTCTTCAGAGAAACCCAATTAAAACTCGTAATGGTAGGTTATTAGATGTTTATTTGATCATGTGAATCTTAAGACTGAAACATAAAATAAAAGTGTGTAATATGAGAGTGTCGTTGATAGTCGTGATTACTATGGTAATCCGAAGTCTATCCAAGACGTCGACGTTGCTTTTGACACTCTCTACATATATCAAAGAATAGAGGTAACTTAGTATGTAGATCGCTATGTATTTATTTAAATACCTTAGGTATGGTCGTTACAATGCTTAGGTACGTAACTCCTCCCTCCTTTGTCAAGGAATTCTCCGAATTCGATATTTTAATTCTTAAAAAAATTATAAGCTATTACAAAATATATATCAATTGTCCGTATGTATGGAAAAGTGGAAACATTACTTCCAATTTACAAAATGTTACTCTTGGCAATTATTCTTACATATAAATTATTCGTTTTTGAAATACATTTAATTCATTAATATTATTATTATTATTATTTTTTTTTTTTTTTTTTTTTTTTTTTAGCTTATTATATATACAGGTGTTTTCCGATTTAACGAACCATCGGTTTAACGAATTCGGTATTTAACGAACTGCTAAAAAATTTCCATTGAGTACCTTATATTACGAACAGTGTAACCAATTTTGTACTCGATTTAACGAAAAAATTAAAAAATTAAAAAGAAACAGACGAAAATACAATGATTTCACACAAACAAGGTGTAAAAGCAATAGATATATGATATAGGGGATTCACCAGCAATGTGATGCTTTTATTTTGTGTGTTTACTTTTTGATTTTTTACCATTCTTGTGCGTTCGTTTGTGGTGTAAACATTAAAAACATGGGAAACAGAAAAAGATTGTTATTAAAAGAAAAATTAAATATCGTAGATGATTTTAAAAAAGGTGAATGTGTGAGTGCATTGTGTGTTAAGTATGGGTTGGCCAAATCCACTATATCCAATCCACAATTTTAAAATCAAAGGAAAATCTGCTAAAAAACGCGGAGATGACAAATTTCGGTTCGAAGAACAGAAAAGCAATTAAAGACGGAGAATTTCCAAAAATGGAAGCAAAGCTGTTTTTGTGGTTTCAAAATCAACGGAAAAGTCATATCCAAGTGACTGGCTCTATTCTGCAACACAAAGCCAAAGAGTTACACCAACGATATTACAGTGGCAGTTTTAATGCAAGTCATGGCTGGCTAACCCGAGATCTCAATACAAATTCATATGAATTGCATTTATTTTATTGATAACTTTGTTTAAAATTTAAGTTATAATAAAGGCAGTGTCCAAAAAAATATTATAATGGTTATTTCCATAGTTTTAGAGCAAAAAAAACTTAGTCATAAATAGTACTCGTTTTAACGAATTTTTCGATTTAACGAACAGGGCTGACAATATATAGTTCGTTAAATCGAAAAACGACTGTATATTTATATTTTTGTTACTACATTTTGCTTTATTATTATTATTATTTTCTAATAATTATTATAATAATAATTATAAGTGAAATATAAAAAATTCAGTAGAGAAAAAAGAAAATTTCGAAATTTTAGGAATATTTTTTGGAATATATATATAACTCTATAATATAATGACTATTTATACAAATAATGAAAAAAAAAAAAATCTTTATCCGAATAAAAATTGGAAATTGAAACAGTTCTGAGAGTTACCGATATTTGAATAAGCCACAACACTAATATTTCAATTTCCTTTTTATATTACAAGTATGAATATTTCGTAATTTTTGCTTACGGAATTTCGGTTCTTCCTTATGCCTCAGATTTTTATAATTTTTTATAAATCCAACTTCCCTATCATCTTGGTATATCTCTCTTTTCTCGTTTACCTTTCCAATTTGTTGTACTTTTATTTTCTTGAGTCGATCAGACACTATTTTGTGGTCTATTTTATTATTCTGCACTTCAAAAGGAGTGCATTTCATTGAACTATGGAAACTATTGTTATAAAACATAATTGCTCTATTCATTTGAGTAATTATAGGTAGTTTCTCTTCAATATTTAGTGTCCTAATTTTTTCTGTGATTGTATTATTTAGTCTTTCGACATCCGAATTTCCTGTATGGCTATTAGGCTTTGTAGCATGATACTGAATACCTTCACTGTCTAAAAATTCTCTTATTGTAACAGTGTTAAATTCGTTGTCAAAAACAAATTTCTCAACATGTCCCTTTATCGCTAAATATTGTCTTATGTTTTCTACTAGGGTCGTATTGTTCCTGTCCATTAGTGGAAAGCTTGTTGCATGTTTTGAAAATTTGTCAATGAAGATAATGAATGATTGTTTGCTGTTGACGTAAGTATCAATGTGGACAATCTCATTTGTCGTTGAAGGAGTTTCGGTAATATTAAATTTGTTCCTTATCGGATTACGGTCATATTTTCCTCCAGTGCAAATATCGCAGCTGTTGATTATCCTATGTACATGTTCCCTAAGCTGTGGGTTATAAATTCTAGACTTAAGTCCCTCATATGTGGCTATTATTCCACAATGACCGCTTTCAATTTTATGATAGAATGCTATTTGTTTATCCAGTTCCTCTTTGTCCTCAATATCAGTAGCAAATCGAGAGCATTTGACGAATTTTAAATTTGGGTTCGTGATACATTCGTTCATAAGTAATGTTTGAACCTTGTTGTAGTCGTGATCACTAAGAACCGAATATATTCCAATTTTTCCTTTAACTATTTCTCTACGAACTATGTCTAATACTTTGTCATTTTCTATATCGCTAATATCCATGTATATTCTTTTATTGCCAAAAATTGTAGCCGTGGAAGTTTCCTTTTCCCCCACTATAATAACTTGCGTTTTGAAACGATTAACGACGGTATCTAGAATAGGTATGTCATTACCTAAATATTCTTCCTGTGAGTGAACCGTTTGCACTTCCATAGATTCAGTCTCAATGTTCTCATCTCCGTTAAAAATATTGGTAAGTATGTCACCATCAAACATTCTGGTAAAGCTTTCAGTAAAATAGTCCAAATCAATGCAGTTTATCTCATTGTTATCTATTCTGCTTAGAAAATCAGCAATATTATTGTCTTTACCCTTTATGTAATTCAGGCTAAAATTATATTCACTTAAGCTAACTAACCACCTTTTTAATCGAGGACTTATATCCCTTAGGGAATATTTGGTCATTAGCCACTTAAGTGGCTGATGATCACTCTCTAGTTCAAACCTTCTCCCATAAACATATGGCCTAAAATATTTCACAGACCAAACTATCGCCAACAATTCCATCTCTATTGTTGCGTAGTTTGTCTCATGCTTATTTAAGGTCCGAGATGCATAAGCGATTGGGTGTCCCTCTTGTGTCAAGACGGATCCAATTGCAAAGTTACTGGCATCAGTGACTATCTTGAAGGTCTTATTGAAATTAGGATATCTAAGGATCGGCGCATTAGTGATCATTTCCTTTAGTTTCTCATATGCCACTATAAAACATGGGTCACTTGAGTTCACCGTATGGCCCTTCCTCAGGTATTTAGTCATCGCATAAGCAATTTTGGCATAATCCTTCACAAACTTTCGATAAAAATGATTTGATCTGCTTAGTGGTGGTAGGAACTTTTAGATTCCGAATTATGGAGACTTTCCTAGGATCAGGTTTTACGCCACTAGTTGTCAGAAGATGTCCTAAAAATTGAGTTTCCTTCTTAAGGAAGTTACATTTATCGACCTGAATTTTCAATCTAGCTTTTCTTAGGGCCATAAAAATATCCTCTAAGCTCTTCATATGTTCTACTAAAGATGTGCTGAATATTAGTATATCGTCCATGTATACAACGCAAGTCCTATTAATAAAATCCCTAAGTACTTTATTCATTAACCTTTGAAAGGTGGATGGGGCGTTCTTAAGACCGAATGGCATCCGGACGAATTCGTAGTGGCCCAGAGGTGTTGAAAAGGCAGTCTTCCTTCTATCCTCTTCTCTTACCAGTATCTGGTGAAACCCTTTGGCCAGGTCGATCGTGGTGAAGTACTGTGATTTTCCTAACTTATCTAGTAGACAATTAAGGTTGGGAATCGGGAATTTATCATTAACTGTATATTCGTTCAATCTGCGGTAATCTATAACTAACCTATATTTCTTGATACCTGAATTGTCCAATTTCTTTTCAACGACCCATAAGGGTCGGTTGTACGGCGAATTGCTTTCTCTAATAATATTCTGTCTTAGCATATCGTTTATCTGTTTCTGAATTTCTTGTTCATATATTTGGGGGTACCTATAAGCTTTCGTGTATAGTGGAACGTCTATCGTAGTCACAATCTCGTGCTGCACCTCATTTGTGGCCGACAGAATATCTCCTTCTTTAAAAAACAAGTCCCTGAAATCAAGAAGCAGTCTTGTCATTTGGTTCCTTTCTTCGTAATTTAAAAGATCAAAATTGAAGTTTGAACTTATATACTCGAGTTCCAGTGGTTCTAGTGAGCACACATTTTCAACAAAACTTGGGTAATTATACCTCTCAAAATATATTTTATATCCGCATAGATCGACAAATTTATACATGTTATTTATATTAGCCTTAAGGGGTTCGAGAATATTTTGACCTATTATAGCAGAAAAATTATGATTAGGGAAGTCAACTATTTTCCATTGAATCGTACCAGTGTAGTGGAATTCTTTCGGAAATGGTGTAGTAACACAAAATTTAATTTCATTAACACCATTTAATGTTCGATAGTAACAGGATGTTTTTAACATTTGTCTAGGGTATTGTTCGATAAAGGTATTTGGTTTTATAATGCTAGTACTGGATCCAGTGTCTATTAAACATCTTATTTTCTGCTTCCCTATGGTGATAATAACTATTGGTAGTCTACATTCGGAGGCAATTGTAAAAAATTTACATCACTCTCCTCTCCATTAGTAACATCCATAAATCGGTCGTCTTCGAAATTTTCTATTTGCTCTACACTCATATGAGAATTTCTTGTTCGGTTAGAAGCATTTTCTCTTTTCTTATTTAAATTTACATGGTTATTATTATTTCGATTGCTAAAGTTACTTAAACCATTATTGTTGCAGTAATCATCATTACTACCATTTTTTCCTTTATAATTTCTACCATTGTTGATATCTTTATTATCATAATTGTTATAATTTTTTGTATGTTTGTTATTGTTATTCTGACTATCGTTATATGTTGTTCTCTGTTTCCTGTGCCTATAGTCAATAGTTCTTTTATCCTGTAATAAATCTAATTTTGAATATTTGGTGAAAATGTCAGTCATTGATTCGTCTCCTTTCAGATGAGCCCTAATAGGTGCATCGATCTTGCTAAGCATTATATGGACCAGGTCTCTGTCAACAATTCCTGGGGAATATATTCCTGGTTTTGTTTCGTCGAAGTCGAATATCTGACCTAAATCAAATTTTGCTCTTTCGAATACACTAAATAGTTCGCTTAAGTTCCATACCTTTACAAGATGGCAATAATTAAAAACATCGGCATAGGACTTTCTCGGCTGGAGGTAGTGTATTAGTTTTTCCTTTACTTGTGCCCATGTTGGCTGTGGTCCAAGCTGTCTCACAATATGTCCGGCGTCACCAAAAATTTTCTCGTTACATACTATCTGTACTCCGTATTTGATTAGACCGTCATTCTCGTTGCACAAACTGATGGTAGAGTCAACAGAAGAAATAAACTGCATTAAATACCCATCCTCCAAAGGTTTCAGACGACGGAACTGTTCTATTACATCTTTAGGCGTAAAGAAATCAAATTGGTTATTTATTATTCCAGCTTCTTGTATATGAGGCTGCTGCTGATTTTGAATCGGTTGCTGCTGTTGCTGAATTTGTTGCAAATACATTTGATTTTGTTGCTGTTGCTGCTGTATTACTGCTTCCAATTGTTGTACTACCCTTTCCAATTGGGCAATTCTGTCCAACGTGGCTTGGTTATCTACGTTTTCCATATTTCTGTTTTCGTCAAAGAGATTTTGTCTTTGGTTCATATGTTACGGGATTACAAGACTTGTGTTAAAATTGATGGACAGTCTGTACTAGTATTCGATGCGAATAACAACGAAACACAACTAATAAAAATTCTGTTCCACTTGGCAACCGGCTTTCATTAACACAGTAGCATAGACCGAGAGAGTTTACGATCAGTATATATTGTTGTTATGTGTATTCGTTGGCGTAATGCAGTATGTACTTAGTATAACAGTTAGCATCACATTGATGGTATGATATATTAAACGAATTATTCCAAGTACAGTAGCGTCGTGTAGCAATGTAAATGTTGGGAATTTCGTTTCTGCCTTTTAATTTCAGTTATATGGATCTTTTGTTATAAAATTTTAGTTCTCGCCAAAAATGTTCATCACAAATATAAATCAAGAACTTATTTATTCAGGAAGTTCAGTCCTTTATGTTTATTCTTTAGAACAAATCACTTTCCGACTGCGCCAGTTATGTTTCTGCTTAAATTCTCTTCAGAGAAACCCAATTAAAACTCGTAATGGTAGCTTATTAGATGTTTATTTGATCATGTGAATCTTAAGACTGAAACATAAAATAAAAGTGTGTAATATGAGAGTGTCGTTGATAGTCGTGATTACTATGGTAATCCGAAGTCTATCCAAGACGTCGACGTTGCTTTTGACACTCTCTACATATATCAAAGAATAGAGGTAACTTATTATGTAGATCGCTATGTATTTATTTAAATACCTTAGGTATGGTCGTTACAATGGTTAGGTACGTAACTCGCGTTTCGCTTTTATTCGCAATTGAGTAAAGGTATGAATTTCAAAAATTTCAAATTTTCATATATTTTTGTAATAAAAAAGAAAAAACCTTACCATAGACAAAGTTGTGCATATGTCGAGCAAATTTTTGAAATTCATACCTTTACTCAATTGCGAATAAAAGCGAAACGCGTGCATTGATTTTCATGATCTTTGTCTCATTTTGCTCATAGGTTATGTGACTTTCCGTAAAAGTAATAAGATTTGACATTTTTTTTCATTTTGGATTTTTTATGGATTTTTTAAAAAAAAAAATTTAAATCTTTAGGCAAAAAATAAGTTTTTTCCTTTATATATTCATTTTTAACTTGGAAACTGTTGCTTGTATAGGAAAATATATGAACAGATTAAGGGAATTGTAATTTTAAATTTTTTAAAATTTAATTCAATTAAATCGGGCTAGTGGTTCCCGAGTTATGCCGGACGAAACAAATTAACCAAAAAAATTTTTTTAAAATTTAAAAAAAAAAAAATAAAACAAAAACCAAACGAAAAAAAAAATTTTTATTGCGTTTTTCGAGCTCATGTCAAGGTTATCTACACAGAAAAAATTATCGCATCCGGAGTACATGAAATTTTTTTCATTTTGTTGAGTAGTGTAATCAGTTATTTGCATTGAAATTTGGAAGTCACCTTGAAAGCCCAAATAGGTAGAACCTAGGAAGAACCTGCGGTATACTTGCACATTCGTTTCCATAGGCCGGATGTCCTCGATCTATGTGAGACCCAGGTGCATGAGGATTCTGATCCACAGGAATTTCACATTCCTGGTTATCACACTATATCCTCTTTCTCTTCACACAGAGGCATTGTGGTACTTATACGTAATGGTGTGGTGTTTCAGAGACAGCAACATTTAAACTCACAATATCCAGAATTTAACTCCCTATGGATTATGTTCAGGATTGGATCTCACCAGTGAACTTCGGGTTTCTTTATAAAAGTCCAAATTTGGAAAGGGATGATACCCTAAACGGCTTCGACGACCTTTCAAACTCAATTTCAAAAGTCTTAGAATATTATCCGGACAGTGAAATTGTAGTTGCTGGGGATTTCACTGTCCACAATAATTCTTGGCTCTCCCATTCGAGCCACACATCTCCGGAGGGTCAATACGCTGAACGCGCAATACGACTTGGCGCAATTAGTGAATGAGCCAACACCTCACACCCTGAAAAGTACGAGGTTAACATTGTTGCACCTCTTGGTAACTCGGATCATTGCACCATTTCAGCATCCTTTTCGTTCTTCGAGCCACTTCAAAACCAGTCACGAAGCGGACAGCGATATATACGAAAAGGCACGTTGGGCCGAGCTCAAAAATTTTTACCAGCAATTTAAGTGGAAATTATGTTTCCTAAGCAATAATGTTGATGCTGCTGCTGAAATGATTGAGAAAATAATTCTTCTTGGCATAAACACATTTATCCCCTCGAAGACTAGTTCGATCAAACCCCCAAAGAATTGTTGGTTTAATCAGACATGCAAAGAAGCTGTCAGATCCAAAGAGGAAGCGTTCAGAAATTGGAGTTTAAAAAAAAATGTCAATACTGAGCTGCTCCGAAAACAGGCAAGATCAAGGTGCGCCAGAGTACTTAGTCGCGAACAACTTCATTACGAACAGGGTCTTCGTGCTAAGGTTCTTTCTTCTCCCACGGGAAGTAAGAGCTTTAGTTCATTCGTAAAAGGGTAAGGGACAATTCTTCATCTTCTATTTCAACCCTTGTTAACAATGACCAGATATTCACGGACCCGGTTGACAAAGCTAACCTTCTGGCTGAAATATTTGCAAAGAATTCATCTTTGCCAGAAAGCAGTCAACAACTCCCGGTGATCGATTTGATGCCTCAGATATTTTTTCGAACACGTGGAGTTAAAAGGGTTCTTGCAGATCTTAATGTAAATAAAACTCCGGGCCCGGATGGTATTTCAGCACTTGTCCTATGTAAGTGCTCTTCGACGCTATTGCGCAATCTTTTCAACAAGTCGTACCGTGCTGGTATTTACCCTTCAAGTTGGAAAGTTGCCAATGTTCAAATCCTGCGAATTACCGTCCAATTGCAATATGTTCTGCGCTCTCGAAGGTCATGGAGAGCATGGTTAACCACCATCTTGTTAAGTTTTTAGAGTCTAATGGCCTTCTTAATGATCGACAGTACGGCTTCCGTAGAAATCGATCTACTGGAGACCTGATGGCGTTCCTTTCGGGGCGATGGAGTCGATCCATTCACCGCCATGGCGAAAGCACGGTCGTCGCTATGGATATTTCCAAGGCGTTCGATAGCGTCTGGCACGGAGCACTCATATCAAAACTTATTGCATTTGGTGTCGCTAATACCTTCTCTCGATTCATATGGATTTTTCTTAGGGATCGCTCTATACGAGTTGTTATAGATGGGGTCTCATCCAACGAGCATAGGCTGACCGCAGGAGTGCCACAAGGCTCTGTCCTCTCTCCTTCTCTATTTCTTATTTTCATTGACGACCTGTTGGGGCAGACTGTGAACCCAATCTACTCCTTTGCGGATGACAGCAATCCCTGTCAGTCGTACTCATTTGATCATCGGCCAAGTCCCTCGGAGATAGAGGACAAAGAATAACTCACTTAACCGCGATTTGGCGACGATTTGTGCGTGGGGCCAAATTAACAGAGTGGATTTTAATGCACAAAAGACCCAGTGCTGTTTGCCGTCATACAAACGTTCCACTGATCCAGCACCGTCGTCAATATCTAAGGGTGGTGTGGATATCGACGTATCAGATACTCTTGATGTTCTGGCCCTGAAGATACGGGGTGATACTCACTGGGCTAGCCGCATATTCGAAGTGTCGAAAGAAGCATTCAAGGCTTTTTAGGCTTTTTAAAGCGGTGCAAAAAATACTTCACCTCATCTGATCTCGTAAATATTTACACCACCTACAACCGACCTAAAATGGAATACAACTCCCATATATGGGCAGGGACTCCAATGACATCTTTGCAGCTTCTGGATCGTGTACAGAGGAGAGCGGTGGTGATGATTGGAGATAGTAGGGTATCCAACTCTATTGTCTCCCTTCAGCATCGTTGGAATGTGGGTTGTGTATCGCTAATATATAGATATTTTCATGGAATCTGTTCACAAGATATCCGTCGTCTGGTCCCTGACGTTAGAACTTTTAGCCGGAATACACGGCTATCCAGGGTATCTCATCCGTTCATTGTCAAATGGCCCGTTGACCGGATGACGCTCTATAGAGAAAATTCGTTATTCAGCCGGACTGTTCGTTTGTGGATTAATCTTCCTGCAAGTGTTTTTCTTGCCTGCTATGACATTATCAAATTCAAGTCCAACGTCAACAAATACTACTCCCTCTTTCTCCCTAAAATAACCTTCCTTCCTACCGCTAACACAGTGCTTTTCATTTATAGGGGGCATCAACTGAGTGTCAGCCAATTAAAAAAAAATATAATAAATTACCGTCGTGTAATATAACAAAACTTTCAGAGCGACAATTGAGTTGTGGGCTTTGTTGTGGTGAGTACCATATAAAGTGTGTTGGTCTCACAGCTCGCTTGTTTGACCAGTTATATGAAGTGTACAGACCCCGACCTGGCATTTTATAAATTGTACAAATCCATGTAAAATGACTTCTGTACAGTTCTGTACACATTGTAAGGTTGGTACTATTTGTAGTTCCAACAATGTGTTCGCCTCTTTTGTTATGAATGCTACATGTCGTAAATATTTTCATTTTATTATTAATGCATGCGGTATCAATCATGTTAAATGCGGTTGTATGTGTACTTTCTCGGGCTCCAAGTTGTGGCGTAATCTAATTATAAACTCTGATTAGAAGACCAAACAATGGAATGTCAATAACACTATGTGTTAATGGACAGAGATGGTGGGGCGATAATGTGGCATGTTATGTTTGTTTGGTAGAATCTAAATATATTCCACTATTTGTGTATTTATTTAATGGTTATTCTGTCCGCGTTTTATGAAGCGGCATATCACATAAGAATGACTGTGCATTGGTGCATTCATAGAGTTTTTATGTATTGTTCGTTGTAAGTTTGGTATGTACATGTATCCATGTACATATGTATTTTTAGTTTCTTTAGTTATGTAGGTTTCAAGTTAAGATTCTATTGTAAATAAAGTTAGTTCTCAACTAAGAGCGAAATCGGGCTGTCGTTTTTCTTATTCCTATCTCCTTAAGATCTACTGAATTCTTGCACAAAAATAGTCAAATCGAAGCCGAAACAAGGGTTGATAACATTAAGTCTCCGTTTCTGTAGAGATAAAATGTAGAGAACGAAAATAATTTCCATCTATTATGAACAAAATACAATACGATTTTAAAACCAGAATTTGCTATGTTTAGATTCATAATAGTATAGATTTTGGCGATATAATGGCTAATTCCCTTTAGAAATTTAAAACATTAGTCGGCTGCTTGTCCGCCATTTTGAGCCAATGGGAATGGTGGCGGAGTAATATTGCAAAAAAAATTGTTTTAGAGCGGGGCATTGTAAAGGGCGATGTTCCGGACTAGTAAAATAAATTCCAATATTTCTGTGGTTTTCACAAGCAACAACTTAAGTCCATATTTGCGATTGCGAGTTTTTGCACCAAATTGCTACATTTTTAATACTGATTCATCTGCCTAAACTTTTATTAAAAACAATGTATCGTTACTGATTTTTTTTATCAAACACAACTTATTATGGTGTGTTTTTACAAACTGTTTTTTCCCATTAAGGACATAAGTAGACATAATTCATGTCACAGTTCAATTACTTTGGCAAAAAAAAAATTATTGCTTGTGAAAAAAAGGTAAATTATCATTCGATTTGTTTCTTTTAATAACCGCTTAAAAATAATTGTGTGCTTATTTTTTGATGGTAAAAACAACACTGTGTTCTAAATGACAATATTTATTTTCACTAAAACATCTTAAGTGGAGAAACTATGTTATATTGCTCACACTTTTTGCCCATATAAACTTATGGTTTTCTATATATCTTTAAAGTTTTATTTTGAAAAAATTTTAATCCAAAAATCAGATATATTTTTGTATAGAAGAGCTCTAAATATCCATTAACAAAAAAAAAATTTTAATTGGTTCAACTCCTGAAAAATTTGATTTTACGATTTAAGCGGTTGCTTGCGAGAACCACGGATTTCTGTTAATGCATATCTATCATAATTTACCAATGTTTTCATTTACACTAAAAAGTCGACCAAAAAAAAGTTTTCCTCGACTTTTTCGTAATCAAAAGCCGAGTTACTTGACCGTAATCGTAACCGTGACGAGTCAGCTGATACGTTCTCCTTACGTGAAACATGTACAAATGGTTACTTGGCCGTAATCGTAACGTAACGTAACGGATGAACCTGTAGAAAATAGATTTTTCTATCCGGCAATTCACATTTAACAAACAGCTGATTTGTTTCTAGCAAAAAAAAAAACAGCAAGAAAGTAAAAGAAACAACTTTGTTAGAAAAATAAAAACATAAAAACTATAAAAATGGATAAATTGTTTCTTCACAACACTTTCTTCTTTATTAATGAATTTTTTACGTTTTTATCAAAACAAACAGACAAATTATTTTGTTTGTTTACATACAACATATGGTACTTCACGTATCTTGGGTAACCACCACTACATCAACGTTCCGGTTACGATTACGTTTACGTTCCGGCAACGGTCAAGTAATTAGGCCTTTACAACCCTAGTTCACCACAACGTGCGAGAGCCGATAGAAATTCCGGTCTAGATATACATGCCTTGTCTCCCGTATAGCGCACGTACCCTGGAGATTTCCAATCATCAGAACCAAACCCCATGTTCGTTTTATCTCCAGAATTAGAGTAGAGTCCTTACTTACACCGTCGACGAGCAAGGCATGATATCTACCTTCATGCCATAGATTGTCTAGACCACCGGTGGAGGTAATAAGAAAGTCTAGCCTCTCAATTTCATACTTTTATTGACGACCTGTAGTTCAGACTGTGGTTTATAGTAAACTCTGTCAGTCAGATACATTTGACCATCGCGAACTAAAAGCGAACGAAGAACGTGGTGTTTGTTGTCACACTGATCGTTGTCAATCAGACACTCTTGTTCCGCACATGAAGGTATAAAAGGTTGGACGAGCCATATTTTCGAAGTATCGATTGAAGCATTCAGAAATTTGGTTTTTTGATGCGCTTAATATTTACACACTCTACATCCGTCTTTATTGTGTCCTTTCAGCACCGCCGGAATGTGGGTTGTAGGTAGTGTTGGGCATTATTGTTTACTTAACGGACCGTTCCGGTAAAGGAACTCGTTCAGTCTTTTCGTTCCATTCTTCCTTTTGGCTCCTTCGTTCAAAAGACATTCATTCGGTTAAACGTCTGTTTACCGTTCAGTGTTTTTTTTTTCACTCCGAGAGCAGAGTACTCATCGCCTCGTAGAAATTTGATATGAAACCATTTCAATAGAGTTCATCCAGCCTTTAACTGCACATTTTAAAATATTTCGTCGAAATAGATTTATATTTGCTAACAGCACTTCACCACAGTGTGGTGTGGGGTATAAGCATTAATATCCATCACTCTGTAAACGGTAAAGAGTATTACGCAATAGTGGTGCTGATTGTAAAGAAGGGAAATAAACCCAAGTTAATTATACCGATCGATTTAGAACCACTATCTGATTACAATAAGCTATATCCATTTATCATTCTAATTTTAATGCGTTTTCACTAATATATTTATAATAATTAAGATTTATCTTCTCTTTAAAAAATGTGTACTTAATCAACGGAAAATTTAAGAAAGAAAACGAACGAATACAATGGCTCCTTCGTTAATTTTACCATTTTATTGCCAGAACGATTTTTCTGAACGATTATTTTTCAAATGCTGCCACACTAATTTTTTTGCCAAAATGAAATTCCGTTTCTTTATACCGATCGGGTGGCATTCATAGTATTCGTTCGTTTTATTTCTTAAATTTTCCGTTGATTAAGTACACATTTTGTTAAAGAAAAGATAGATCTTAATTATTATAAATATTTATATAGATATATTAGCGAAAAACGCGTTAAAATTACAAAAAAAATATATTTGTGGTGCACAGCAATAAATGTCGCAATTATTTTTGGAAACCTTTCATCGGTAAGTTTTAATAAATACATACGCAGTGATATTTAGAATGAACTTTGAAATAGTACTTGGGTAAAAATATATGAAGTCAACCAATGAGTTTCCCTCACCAATTCCGAATTGGCTGAAAGTTGGTACGAAGGGAGTGTTCAATATAACAATAGCATCTGTCAACTTTCAGTCTCCTAGCTTTTCTACTTTCAATTTTATGACGACTTTAATTTGAAAAAAATGATTAGAAATGAAAGTATTATACGTACATAAATGATCAAAGGCTTATTTTGAAGCTAAAATTATGCACCGTTAAATAGAAATATTAAATAGATAATTTTCGGACAAGGATATCGTGGATAAAAAAGGACTAAAATTGCCGAAGGATATATCTCAAAAAGCGATATTTTTAAAAATTTCAAAAAAATATATGTTATTCCCTATTCTGTTTTGCACACGTCTTTCAACTTTTAGCCGTGGATCTTTATAATGGAATGAGTTATTAAGAAAATAGTTCGCAAAGGTTTACGTATTCATAAATTTTTGTATTTTTTAAACAATTTCAATTAGTATTTTAAAATAATATTTCATATCATACCAGTGAATTACAGTTATATTCATTCAGCTACTAGTAAATAATAAAAAATATCAAAAACCTAGATTATATTTACTTATTTGTAAAGACTTTCAATTACAAAATCGGTATCTGCCGAGTAACGCTTTACTTTAATGTTAGTTTTTCCCACAGGTACAAAAGAATGCAGTTTTTGCGTCCCAGGAATAGTACGCAATTGTTTAAAGCGTATTTGGAGGAATCGTACTTCTTCATCGTAATCTTTTACTGTTAAATACTCGAAGTTACAGTTCAAAAGATTACCCAGGCACCAGTCATATAAATGTCTTGGAGTAGTTATTTGACCTTGTAATGGACGCTGTAAACTGGCTCGTCGTGCTTCTCTCTTTACAGTACCTCCAAGACCGTCGCTGGGGCCTTTTCCATGACTTGTTTCAAAAAAATGCCATTCAGCATTACATCCAAAATCTTCCATATGATAACATAAATTGATAAAGTTCTTTTTATTTTTAAACTGGGCTGCACTGCCGTCTGAAAAATACGTAATTTTCTTCGGGATTGTTTTAAACTTGTTCCTCAAAAATACATTCAAGTGGCGATGAAACAGGTGAACAGCTACAGAGTCGTGTATAAGACAATCAGATATTATTATAAAGTTTGTATGTTGTGTTTTTCCGTCCGATTTAAAATAAATAGCAATTGGGTATAACGTGGCTTGAGAGTTGTTCCAGTGAAATCCCTGGACTGCATCCTGAACTGTAAAAGAAGCATTTTCTGAAAAATCACAAACTGCTATGTACTCATTTTCTTCCAAATTGGATTTTCTTTCGCTCAGATATGCTGCCTGTTGTTTTGCGATAAATGAATGAGGTAATAGAATTTGAAGCTTTTCACACAGGGAATCCACAAAAACGTCGGCTTGGCTAATCATAGTCTCCAAATTATCTCTATCTACACTTATCCATTGTTTATATGTATGTTATTTCATCAATATCATTTTCTTCTAGTAATTGATGCAGTCTCGCTTTTAAATTTTCCATTCCTGGACACTTGATACATTTAAGTAGGTGACACTTTGAAGAAGCTGGATTGCATGTCATTTGTTTCAAACAATCTTTGTAACATTCTAGCTTATAATTTGGAGCATCAGCAGTTAATTTTTTTAAATTTATACCATCAATCATAAGTTTTACATTTTGATGCTTTGTACATACACATACGTTATGAGATCCACTCGCATTTGCTAGAATTATATTCCGCGGACGAAGCTGGCAAAACTTGGAAATACCTATTTTTGTTGTATCATGTCGTTCCTTGAATAAAGCATACATTTCTCTTAAGTTCCCCAGCAACAGTCTTTTATTTTTTCTGACTTTTGTACCGTTTTCAACAACAGACACGAAATCTTTGTATCCGGGCATACATCTGCTAACATCATCGGATTCGTAAAAGGATTTTACTAAAAAACTCGTCTCTGGTGAAATTGGCGATCCCAGTTTTGGATTGGGCGTACTCATCACACCCTTCGTTTCAACCAAATGCTTAACTTTTCGCGCCATATAGTTTGTTACCTGGAATTCTTCCTCAATTTTATGTACTGACCAGCTTTTTGGTAAAATGGTTAGCAGTTGGATTTTCTCACTATTTGTTGGTATTGTTTTAAACTTTTCTTTTAATTGTTGTATTATTTCGGATTCTGGGCATATATGATAAGGTGATTGTGTTGAACCAGGGAAAATTGTATTTTTAATCGACTCACTTATTTTTTTGAATTTTGTATCTCTGTACAGTTTATGATGTAATTTTTTCTTTTTGATTGGAGTTTGTTCCAGATATGGTAAAGATTCGTTTAATTTGGAAATAGCAACATCTTCCGTGCCTGATGCAATTTCATCGAAAGTATCTAAATTTCCGCTTATGTCCGAACCTTCGTCTAAACTAGATTTGTTTAAATTGGAAAGCTTTTTTCTACATGCCGCACAAATTTTATTTGAGGTCGTGATGTTTTTATCCGTAATATACCGTAGCATCCATTCTTGAACTCGTATTAAACTTTTATCGCGCGTAGTGTGTCCGGATTTATTAAAAGGATTACAGCAAAATCTTGAATTGAATGGCATGTTTTCACGGTCACAGAGTTTGTTGAAACAGTTTTTAAAATACCGCACCCGAAGAATTCACAATTAAATGAAAAATGCAGCATTACCAAACTGACAATATTCTCATAGACTACTTTCTTAATATATTTTATATTGCATATATTAAAAAATACATTCAAAATTAAAGATTTTATGAAATATCATAACTTTTTCTTGGGAATTTAATTATAACTCATTCCATGATGACGATCCACGACCAAGAGTTTGCAGACGTGTAGAAAACAGAAAAAGGATTAATATACATTTTTTTTTAATTTTTAAAAATATCGCTTTTCGAGATATATCCTTTTGAAATTTTAGTCCTTTTTTATTTACATTATCCTTGATCGATTTTTTTTTTTAAAAAAATGTTTTTAATGGCTCATATTTTTATCTGTAAAATGAGCCTTTGATTATTTACAAACATTAAATACTTTTCGAGATATTTACAAATATGTTAAATTACCTCAGTGCATTTTTGTTGATTTTTTTCAAATTGAAATGGTCAGAAATCTGAAAGTACGAGGGCTATATGTCTGAAAGTTGGCAAGTATTATTGTTTTGTTCCATAGATCATGTATAAACAATATTATCAAATTCGCAGATGATGTGGTCAGAAATGTTAAATTTTCGGTTGATTTCATATGTTTTTACCCACTTCATTTATATGAAAGTAGGTAGCTTCGTTGGTAATAATATGGAAAACGCTTCGATCCATTCATAGATCAAAAATGTCTTCGAAAAGAAAATCTAGCCCGATTTTGTTGCATTTAGAGGAAGATGGAGATCAAAAAGCGAAATGTATATACTGCAAAGCTTTAATTAGCATCGCTGGAGGATCTACAGGAAATCTCAGCCGCCACATGAAAATAAATCATCAGCAAACGATCGAATTGGAGGCTGGCGAAACCGAACTATGCCCAGTTCAAGCGGGAACAGGCACTCAAATTCTGAATGTTCAGCCGAATATAGTCCAGTTTTTCCGTAGACCACCACCAACACGTAAGGCCGAAAAGATTGATCGACAGGTTCTGAAAATGATTGTAAAAGGACACCACGCATTTCGTATTGTAGAAGAAACGGAATTTAAAAATCTTTTGGGGCTTGTTTCTCAACGTTACGCCCCAAATTACGCCTTGCCATCTCGGAAAACAATATCCAATAATATGCTGGATAGCACGTATAGCGAAGTTTTAGTGGACGTGAAAATGCAAACACAATCTGCCTCTGATGTTTGTCTTACTACTGACGGATGGTCTTCTAGAGCGAATTGTAGTTACGTGGCGGTAACAGCACATTTCATAAGTGATCAAACAGAAATGAAGTCACATTTGTTATCTTGTGTGGAATTTTCCGAAAAGCACACGGTGGAAAATTTGGCTAATAGAATTAAAGAGGTAGCTGACGAGTTTCGGGTCCTACATAAAATAGCAGCAGTTGTCACAGACAATGCAGCAAATGTTGTTGCAGCCATCCGTGCTACAAATTGGCGATGGATTGGGTGTTTTGCACATACTTCAAATTTAGTGGTCCAAAATGCATTAGTTTATGTTGAAGACATTTTAAAAAAAGTAAGGAAAATAGTTAAATTTTTCCACAAAAGTCCAAATGCATTAAAAAAAAAACTATGTGATACACAAAAACAAATGGACCTGGCCATTTTAAAGTTAAAGCAAGATGTGGAAGCTCGGTGGAATTCAACATACGAAATGCTTGAACGAGTATATAGCCAAAAAGATGCGGTGACGATGACTTTGTCATTAACTCGTCTACACTTATCGTTGCCATTGGAAGAATGGGATATTATTAAGGAAATTATTGCAATATTAAAGCCATTTTTTCAAATGACAACGGAAATTTCCGCAGAGAAGACAGTAACGCTATCAAAGGTTCCTGTTCTAAGCAACATTTTGGAATATACAATGCATAATTCTCAACGAATCCCAAAATATCGGCAATGTTAAATGCAATCAAAAAAGATATGGGTTCACGTTTTGGGGATTATGAGCAAAATTATCTTTATACGGAAAGTGCCATCTTGGACAACCGCTGACAAAAATGACAACCGCTGACAATTCCAATTTCGTAGTCGAGTTGAACGATCCAACACCAAATACTGCTTGTGAACCCGAATATTGGAGTCATTTTGATATGGACTTCAATAGGACCATACGCCCGGAAAACAATACCGATGCAGCTACAAGAGAGCTTGAGAAATACATCAACGAAGAGTACATCGATCGGAAAATGGATCCTTTGCAGTGGTGGATGGAGAGAAAAAAAACTATATCGAAGGGTATACAGTCATGCTCTGAAAAGGTTATGTATAACCGCAACATCTGTGCCCTGTGAAAGGATTTTTTCTGCAACCGGACAAATAATAAACGATCGGCGAACTCTTCTGAAGCCTACAAAGGTTAATAAGCTTGTGTTTCTTCACAGTAACATGTGAGTAATTATTGGGAAGAATTAGAAAAACCAAATTTTTGATACCAAAATTGTTTTAAACAATTTTTTTATTTATTTGTATTAAAATTTTTTTGTTTTTATTAGAATTACATTTTTTTATTTGAATTAACTTTTTTTGTTTTTATTAGAATTACATTTTTTTTGTTTGAATTAAATATTTTTTTTATTTTTCAAACTGTTTAACAGTGACAGTTGTGATATCTATTTATAATATAAAAATAAGTCGCTGGACCAAGCGGTTGGACCGATTTGGCTCAATTTTTTTTCCAGTTATTCGTAATTGCCAGGAGTAGGTTTTTACGAAAGAAAATTTTGGAAAACCCTCCGGAAAAGTCGGGAAATTGGAAAAATCGAAAACTGATTTTTTCGTTGTACATTTCGAAACTTTTCATTCTACAAAATATATTAAAAGTCTTTATATATTTTTAAAACGAACGAATACTGATTTCACTTCATGAGGTAGAATTTTTTTATTCAGAATCAATATTTGAAGATTTGTGCATCTAAAAACTTTCTTCTGAAATGAATTGCGCATCACTGATTTCTCGGAAAGATTCCACTTTTACATTGATTTGTTTTGGAAAACCCTCCGGAAAAGTCGGGAAATTGGAAAAATCGAAAACTGATTTTTTCGTTGTACATTTCGAAACTTTTCATTCCACAAAATATATTAAAAGTCTTTATATATTTTTAAAACGAACGAATACTGAATTCATTTCATGAGGTAGAATTTTTTTTATTCAGAATCAATATTTGAAGATTTGTGCATCTAAAAACTTTCTTCTGAAATGAATTGCGCATCACTAATTTCTCGGAAAGATTCCACTTTTACATTGATTTGTTTTGCAGAACATTGACGTTTGTATGAAATTTTGTATGGAATTGTTCCGGCATGGCTTTTCAAATGGAAAAATAAAAAAAAATTAGTGGAAAACTCGAAAAACGCAATCGACGAAATTTTGCATTTTATCGCATGATTTTGAACGATGTTAAGGTTGAAAAAATAAATACAGGTTCGGAAATTAACAAAAAAAAGTAACAGCTCTAAAATTGCCATTGAATATGCAAAGCAACGAAACTCCAACCTGCAACATTTCCAAGAATTCTGCAATGGCAAAGGTTTTGCAGCAATGTAAACTAATAGTGTGGGATGAATGCACGATGGCGCATAAAAAATCTTTAGAAGCTTTAGATAGAACCTTAAAAGATCTACGGAACAACCAAAACCCATTTGGTCGCGCAATTATTTTATTATCAGGAGATTTTCGCCAAACATTGCCAGTGGTTCCACGTTCAACGAAAGCTGATGAACTGAATGCATGTTTAAAGTCCTCCAATTTGTGGAAACATGTCAAGGTATTTATTACATTTAAGCAAGAATATGCGTGTCATGTTCAAAATGATCAATCTGGAGACATATATTTTTTAAACAACTCATTGATATTGGTAATGGCAAATTTCCTATAGATGTGCTGACTGGCTGCATCACCTTTCCTGAGAGTTTTTGTAAGTTAACGCAATCAAAAGCTGAACTCATTCAAAAAGTGTTTCCAAATGTTACTCAAAACTACTTATTCCATGATTGGTTGAGCGAACGAGCTATACTGGCTGCCAAAAATACTGATGTAAATGAATTAAATTTCAAAATTCAAGATGACATTCCTGGCGAAATGAAGACATATAAATCAGTTGATACGGCAACTAATGAAGAGGATGTCGTGAACTATCCACCGGAATTTTTAAACTCATTAGATTTGCCAGGATTGCCTCCTCACAATCTTCAATTAAAAGTTGGATCTGTAGTTATAATGTTGCGAAATATTAACCAACCGCGACTTTGTAACGGCACACGATTAGCGATAAAAAAATTAATGAATAACGTTATAGATGCAATCATATTGAAAGGAAAGTATAAAGGAGAAGACGTTTTGATACCCCGCATCCCAATGATTCCGACTGACGTACCATTCCAGTTTAAACGACTGCAGTTTCCAGTACGGCTTGCTTTCGCTATGACTATAAACAAATCCCAGGGACAGTCATTAAGTGTTTGTGGTATTAATTTAGAAAACCCATGTTTCTCCCATGGTCAATTGTATCTTGTCTGGTCCCGTGTTGGAAAACCATCTGCTCTGTTTGTTTAAGCGCCAGACAATCAAACAAAAAATATCGTGTACCATAAAGTACTACAATAAAAATGAAACTTAATTTAGAATAAGTAAAAATACAATAAAATATAATAACTACGTATCATAATGTTTTTCATTGGGATTTTTTATGGACGATTGAAAGAATTTTGAGTGTTTTATAATTTTTAATTTTTGACATAATGTCATTGTTGACTTATTACCTTAAAAAACAAAATTGAAGAATCGACTGTTAGGCGGTACGAAGTTCGCCGGGTCAGCTAGTTAAATAATATAAATACATTTTAGGACTAATAAATTTAATTCTATTATTTGGAATACAATTCTACTATTTATTAATGTCTATGTTTGACAAACCACGAATCTTTATAAAAAACCCCTAATATATAATAAGATATTTTTAAAAAAGCTTAGCTTATTTAAAAAATAGTAGATGAAAGTCTCTCGACGAGTACTCTGATCTCGGAGTGAAAAAAAAACACTGAACAGTAAGCAGACGTTTGAATGTCTTTTGAACGAAGGAGCCAAAACGAACGATGGAACGAAAAGTCTGAACGAGTTCCATTACCGGAACGGAACGAAAAGGACCGGTCCGTTCAGTGAACGATAATGCCCAACACTACACGTAGGAGTAGTAGATGTCTACAAATACGAAATAATTATTGACGGTAAGAAGGTAAACACGGGGGTTTTGCTTCTAACTTTCAACCTTTATACCGTCAAAAGCTCAATGTATCATATCATACATCATTTGTTCGCGAATATTACCCAAACCCAATGAGATGAAAACAATGCCAGTTGCTGGGCCACACGATGCAAAAACTTGCCTGCCTGCGTTAACTGCAATCTCCCCCCTCATTTTTTTCCAGTTATTCGTAATTGCCAGGAGTAGTTTTTACGAAATTTTGGAAAACGCTCCGGAAAAGTCGGGAAATTGGAAAAATCGAAAACTGATTTTTTCGCCCATGTTGTACATTTCGAAACTTTTCATTCCTCAAAATATATTAAAAGTCTTTATATATTTTTAAAACGAACGAATACTGAATTCATTTCATGAGGTAGAATTTTTTTATTCAGAATCAATATTTGAAGATTTGTGCATCTAAAAACTTTCTTCTGAAATGAATTGCGCATCACTGATTTCTGGGAAAGATTCCACTTTTACATTGATTTGTTTTGCAGAACATTGACGTTTGTATGAAATTTTGTATGGAATTGTTCCGGCATGGCTTTTCAAATGGAAAAATAAAAAAAAATTAGTGGAAAACTCGAAAAACGCAAAAAAATTAAAAAAAAAAAAAAAAAAAACGACGAAATTTTGCATTTTATCGCATGATTTTGAACGATGTTAAGGTTGAAAAAATAAATACAGGTTCGGAAATCAACAAAAAAAAGTAACAGCTCTAAAATTGCCATTGAATATGCAAAGCAACGAAACTCCAACCTGCAACATTTCCAAGAATTCTGCAATGGCAAAGGTTTTGCAGCAATGTAAACTAATAGTGTGGGATGAATGCACGATGGCGCATAAAAAATCTTTAGAAGCTTTAGATAGATCTACGGAACAACCAAAACCCATTTGGTCGCGCAATTATTTTATTATCAGGAGATTTTCGCCAAACATTGCCAGTGGTTCCACGTTCAACGAAAGCTGATGAACTGAATGCATGTTTAAAGTCCTCCAATTTGTGGAAACATGTCAAGGTATTACATTTAAGCAAGAATATGCGTGTCATGTTGCAAAATGATCAATCTGGAGACATATTCTCTAAACAACTCATTGATATTGGTATTGGCAAATTTCCTATAGATGTGCTGACTGGCTGCATCACCTTTCCTGAGTGTTTTTGTAAGTTAACGCAATCAAAAGCTGAACTCATTCAAAAAGTGTTTCCAAATGTTACTCAAAGCTACTTATTCCATGATTGGTTGAGCGAACGAGCTATACTGGCTGCCAAAAATACTGATGTAAATGAATTAAATTTCCAAATTCAATATGACATTCCTGGCGAAATGAAGGCATATAAATCAGTTGATACGGCAACTAATGAAGAGGATGTCGTGAACTATCCACCGGAATTTTTAAACTCATTAGATTTGCCAGGATTCCCGCATCACAATCTTCAATTAAAAGTTGCATCTGTAGTTATAATGTTGCGAAATATTAACCAACCGCGACTTTGTAACGGCACACGATTAGCGATAAAAAATTAATGAATAACGGTATAGAAGCAATCATATTGAAAGGAAAGTATAAAGGAGAAGACGTTTTGATACCTCGCATCCTAATGATTCCCACTGACGTACCATTCCAGTTTAAACGACTGCAGTTTCCAGTACGGCTTGCTTTCGCTATGACTATAAACAAATACCAGGGGCAGTCATTAAGTGTTTGTGGTATTAATTTAGAAAACCCATGTTTCTCCCATGGTCAATTGTGTCTTGCCTGTTCCCGTGTTGGAAAACCATCTGCTCTGTTTGTTTAAGCGCCAGGCAATCAAACAAAAAATATCGTGTACCATAAAGTACTACAATAAAAATGAAACTTAATTTAGAATAAGTAAAAATACAATAAAATATAATAACTACGTATCATAATGTTTTTCATTGTGATTGGTATTTAGGTCACCATGAATGAATATAGGGGTATTTATGTTCGAAACTAGGTTGTAAAGATTATTTTGTAAGGTATATTCTTCTTAATAAGAATAGAAGTTCCCTGTATGGAGGTATTGTTGGTATTAAAAAAATAACCGATATATTTTTTATGGTGTAAGTGGAGCAAAGTTTCGTTTACATTTTGTTTCTTGAAGGTATACTATATCTGGATCCTTATAAGAAAGGAGTAGCTGAAGGTTCGAATATTCCATTGTATGATATTTAGGACCATGTGTAGATATTGTAAGAGCAAAGTTTACGAAACGATACTTTACTTTATGTATGTGTATATAAATATATATATATTTTTATTCTATTTAATATTTAAAATACATTTTGCGAACATACGAGGGCTGAAGGCAAATTTCTTTGCGGTATACACTCACGATCAGTTCCATAGGCCAGATGTACTCGCTCTATGTGAGACCCAGGTGTGTGAGAATTTTCACATTCCTGGAAATCACACTATTTCCTCTTTCTCTTCCCACAGAGGCCTTGTGGTATACATACGTAATGGTGTGGTGTTTCAGAGCCAGCAACATTTGGATCTTGTGGATTCTAACTGATTCTCTCATAGTGCATTTTTGTTTCGTTTTTATTTTTAATACTAGCTGACCCGGCAAACTTCGTAACGTCTAACAGTCGATTCTTCAATTTTGTTTTTTTTAAGGTAATAAGTCAGCAATGACATTATGTCAAAAATTAAATATTATAAAACACTCAAAATTCTTTCAATCGTCCATAAAAAATCACAATGAAAAACATTATGATACGTAGTTATTATATTTTATTGTATTTTTACTTATTCTAAATTAAGTTTCATTTTTATTGTAGTACTTTATGGTACACGATATTTTTTGTTTGATTGCCTGGCGCTTAAACAAACAGAGCAGATGGTTTTCCAACACGGGAACAGGCAAGACACAATTGACCATGGGAGAAACATGGGTTTTCTAAATTAATACCACAAACACTTAATGACTGCCCCTGGTATTTGTTTATAGTCATAGCGAAAGCAAGCCGTACTGGAAACTGCAGTCGTTTAAACTGGAATGGTACGTCAGTCGGAATCATTAGGATGCGAGGTATCAAAACGTCTTCTCCTTTATACTTTCCTTTCAATATGATTGCTTCTATACCGTTATTCATTAATTTTTTATCGCTAATCGTGTGCCGTTACAAAGTCGCGGTTGGTTAATATTTCGCAACATTATAACTACAGATTGAAGATTGTGAGGAGGCAATCCTGGCAAATCTAATGAGTTTAAAAATTCCGGTGGATAGTTCACGACATCCTCTTAGTTGCCGTATCAACTGATTTATATGCCTTCATTTCGCCAGGAATGTCATATTGAATTTGGAAATTTAATTCATTTACATCAGTATTTTTGGCAGCCAGTATAGCTCGTTCGCTCAACCAATCATGGAATAAGTAGCTTTGAGTAACATTTGGAAACACTTTTTGAATGAGTTCAGCTTTTGATTGCGTTAACTTACAAAAACACTCAGGAAAGGTGATGCAGCCAGTCAGCACATCTATAGGAAATTTGCCAATACCAATATCAATGAGTTGTTTAGAGGATATGTCTCCAGATTGATCATTTTGCAACATGACACGCATATTCTTGCTTAAATGTAATACCTTGACATGTTTCCACAAATTGGAGGACTTTAAACATGCATTCAGTTCATCAGCTTTCGTTGAACGTGGAACCACTGGCAATGTTTGGCGAAAATCTCCTGATAATAAAATAATTGCGCGACCAAATGGGTTTTGGTTGTTCCGTAGATCTTTTAAGGTTCTATCTAAAGCTTCTAAAGATTTTTTATGCGCCATCGTGCATTAATCCCACACTATTAGTTTACATTGCTGCAAAACCTTTGCCATTGCAGAATTCTTGGAAATGTTGCAGGTTGGAGTTTCGTTGCTTTGCATATTCAATGGCAATTTTAGAGCTGTTACTTTTTTTTGTTGATTTCAGAACCTGTATTTATTTTTATACACTCCATCATAGGATGGAGTATATACTAAGTTTGTCATTCCGTTTGCAACACCTCGAAAGAGTGATCTGCGACCCTATAAAGTATATATATTATTGGTCAGTGTAACATTCTAAGACATTCTAGCGATGTCCGTCTGTCTGTCCGTCCGTCCGTCCGTCCGTCTGTTGTCTGTTGAAATCACGATAGAGTGCGAACGACCAACGCTAAAAAGCTGAAATTTTGTAGGAAGATGTTTTTTGCCCATAAGCAGGTTAAGTTCGAGAATGGGCCATATCGGACCAAAGGGGGAAAAGTTCCCCTTTACGGGACTAAATATATTCCGGCCATAATCAAATTTTTCAAATATTTTTATTCACTACATTTAAGTTCTAAGTTTATATAATTTATAGATGGGAAAAAAATCCCAAAAATGGGCGTGCTCATGGGTTCCGTGGACCCTTGGGGCCCAAAAAAGGGCCCATGATAAACATGCGCATATGGGTATCGAAGTGCAACGAAATTTACTCACGAACCCAAATATGCCTTTATTTTCATGATTTGCCTAAATTTTTTGATCCGGTTTCTGGGACTATCGGGTCACCAGCGGCCCAAAAACCGTCCCTTGACAAACATGGACATATGGGTATCGAAATGCAACGAAATTTTCTCGCGAACCCAAATATGCATTTATTTTCATGATTTGGATAAAATTTGTGATCGGGTTCCTGGGACTATCGGGTCACGAGCGGCCCAAAAACTCAGTTAGTTTTCTTATTTATTGACTTTTTAAGGATCCATGATGGAGGGTATATAAGATTCGGCCCGGCCGAACTTACTATTTGTCCACTTGTTCAACCTTAACATCGTTCAAAATCATGCGATAAAATGCAAAATTTCGTCGAATTTTTTTTTTTTTTAATTTTTTGCGTTTTTCGAGTTTTCCACTAATTTTTTTTTATTTTTCCATTTGAAAAGCCATGCCGGAACAATTCCATACTAAATTTCATACAAACGTCAATGTTCTGCAAAACAAATCAATGTAAAAGTGGAATCTTTCCGAGAAATCAGTGATGCGCAATTCATTTCAGAAGAAAGTTTTTAGATGCACAAATCTTCAAATATTGATTCTGAATAAAAAAATTCTACCTCATGAAATGAATTCAGTATTCGTTCGTTTTAAAAATATATAAAGACTTTTAATATATTTTGAGGAATGAAAAGTTTCGAAATGTACAACATGGGCGAAAAAATCAGTTTTCGATTTTTCCAATTTCCCGACTTTTCCGGAGCGTTTTCCAAAATTTCGTAAAAACTACTCCTGGCAATTACGAATAACTGGAAAAAAAATTGAGCCAAATCGGTCCAACCGTTCTCGAGTTTTGCGCTTAGCAACACATTCAGGGACTTATTTTTATATTATAGATTTCTTATTGTTGTGCGTATTTCTTGCATTTATTGGTGATCTTCGCTGCAGTTAGCGCAAAAAGTGCGAATGCAATCAGTAGGAGAATGAGGGGGGAGATTGCAGTTAACGCAGGCAGGCAAGTTTTTGCATCGTGTGGCCCAGCAACTGGCATTGTTTTCATCTCATTGGGTTTGGGTAATATTCGCGAACAAATGATGTATGATATGATACATTGAGCTTTTGACGGTATAAAGGTTGAAAGTTAGAAGCAAAACCCCCGTGTTTACCTTCTTACCGTCAATAATTATTTCGTATTTGTAGACATCTACTACTCCTACGTGTAGTGTTGGGCATTATCGTTCACTGAACGGACCGGTCCTTTTCGTTCCGTTCCGGTAATGGAACTCGTTCAGACTTTTCGTTCCATCGTTCGTTTTGGCTCCTTCGTTCAAAAGACATTCAAACGTCTGCTTACTGTTCAGTGTTTTTTTTTCACTCCGAGATCAGAGTACTCGTCGAGAGACTTTCATCTACTATTTTTTAAATAAGCTAAGCTTTTTTAAAAATATCTTATTATATATTAGGGGTTTTTTATAAAGATTCGTGGTTTGCCAAACATAGACATTAATAAATAGTAGAATTGTATTCCAAATAATAGAATTAAATTTATTAGTCCTAAAATGTATTTATATTATTTAACTAGCTGACCCGGCGAACTTCGTACCGCCTAACAGTCGATTCTTCAATTTTGTTTTTTAAGGTAATAAGTCAACAATGACATTATGTCAAAAATTAAAAATTATAAAACACTCAAAATTCTTTCAATCGTCCATAAAAAATCACAATGAAAAACATTATGATACGTAGTTATTATATTTTATTGTATTTTTACTTATTCTAAATTAAGTTTCATTTTTATTGTAGTACTTTATGGTACACGATATTTTTTGTTTGATTGTCTGGCGCTTAAACAAACAGAGCAGATGGTTTTCCAACACGGGACCAGACAAGATACAATTGACCATGGGAGAAACATGGGTTTTCTAAATTAATACCACAAACACTTAATGACTGTCCCTGGGATTTGTTTATAGTCATAGCGAAAGCAAGCCGTACTGGAAACTGCAGTCGTTTAAACTGGAATGGTACGTCAGTCGGAATCATTGGGATGCGGGGTATCAAAACGTCTTCTCCTTTATACTTTCCTTTCAATATGATTGCATCTATAACGTTATTCATTAATTTTTTTATCGCTAATCGTGTGCCGTTACAAAGTCGCGGTTGGTTAATATTTCGCAACATTATAACTACAGATCCAACTTTTAATTGAAGATTGTGAGGAGGCAATCCTGGCAAATCTAATGAGTTTAAAAATTCCGGTGGATAGTTCACGACATCCTCTTCATTAGTTGCCGTATCAACTGATTTATATGCCTTCATTTCGCCAGGAATGTCATCTTGAATTTTGAAATTTAATTCATTTACATCAGTATTTTTGGCAGCCAGTATAGCTCGTTCGCTCAACCAATCATGGAATAAGTAGTTTTGAGTAACATTTGGAAACACTTTTTGAATGAGTTCAGCTTTTGATTGCGTTAACTTACAAAAACTCTCAGGAAAGGTGATGCAGCCAGTCAGCACATCTATAGGAAATTTGCCATTACCAATATCAATGAGTTGTTTAAAAAATATATGTCTCCAGATTGATCATTTTGAACATGACACGCATATTCTTGCTTAAATGTAATACCTTGACATGTTTCCACAAATTGGAGGACTTTAAACATGCATTCAGTTCATCAGCTTTCGTTGAACGTGGAACCACTGGCAATGTTTGGCGAAAATCTCCTGATAATAAAATAATTGCGCGACCAAATGGGTTTTGGTTGTTCCGTAGATCTATCTAAAGCTTCTAAAGATTTTTTATGAGCCATCGTGCATTCATCCCACACTATTAGTTTACATTGCTGCAAAACCTTTGCCATTGCAGAATTCTTGGAAATGTTGCAGGTTGGAGTTTCGTTGCTTTGCATATTCAATGGCAATTTTAGAGCTGTTACTTTTTTTTGTTGATTTCCGAACCTGTATTTTTTCAACCTTAACATCGTTCAAAATCATGCGATAAAATGCAAAATTTCGTCTTTTTTTTTTTTTTTTTTTTTTAAATTTTTTGCGTTTTTCGAGTTTTCCACTAATTTTTTTTTATTTTTCCATTTGAAAAGCCATGCCGGAACAATTCCATACAAAATTTCATACAAACGTCAATGTTCTGCAAAACAAATCAATGTAAAAGTGGAATCTTTCCGAGAAATCAGTTTTTTCAACCTTAACATCGTTCAAAATCATGCGATAAAATGCAAAATTTCGTCGTTTTTTTTTTTTTTTTTTTTTTAAATTTTTTGCGTTTTTCGAGTTTTCCACTAATTTTTTTTTATTTTTCCATTTGAAAAGCCATGCCGGAACAATTCCATACAAAATTTCATACAAACGTCAATGTTCTGCAAAACAAATCAATGTAAAAGTGGAATCTTTCCGAGAAATCAGTGATGCGCAATTCATTTCAGAAGAAAGTTTTTAGATGCACAAATCTTCAAATATTGATTCTGAATAAAAAAATTCTACCTCATGAAATGAATTCAGTATTCGTTCGTTTTAAAAATATATAAAGACTTTTAATATATTTTGAGGAATGAAAAGTTTCGAAATGTACAACATGGGCGAAAAAATCAGTTTTCGATTTTTCCAATTTCCCGACTTTTCCGGAGCGTTTTCCAAAATTTCGTAAAAACTACTCCTGGCAATTACGAATAACTAGAAAAAAAAAAATTGAGCCAAATCGGTCCAACCGTTCTCGAGTTTTGCGCTTAGCAACACATTCAGGGACTTATTTTTATATTATAGATTTCTTATTGTTGTGCGTATTTCTTGCATTTATTGGTGATCTTCGCTGCAGTTAGCGCAAAAAGTGCGAATGCAATCAGTAGGAGAATGAGGGGGGAGATTGCAGTTAACGCAGGCAGGCAAGTTTTTGCATCGTGTGGCCCAGCAACTGGCATTGTTTTCATCTCATTGGGTTTGGGTAATATTCGCGAACAAATGATGTATGATATGATACATTGAGCTTTTGACGGTATAAAGGTTGAAAGTTAGAAGCAAAACCCCCGTGTTTACCTTCTTACCGTCAATAATTATTTCGTATTTGTAGACATCTACTACTCCTACGTGTAGTGTTGGGCATTATCGTTCACTGAACGGACCGGTCCTTTTCGTTCCGTTCCGGTAATGGAACTCGTTCAGACTTTTCGTTCCATCGTTCGTTTTGGCTCCTTCGTTCAAAAGACATTCAAACGTCTGCTTACTGTTCAGTGATTTTTTTTCACTCCGAGATCAGAGTACTCGTCGAGAGACTTTCATCTACTATTTTTATACACTCCATCATAGGATGGAGTATATACTAAGTTTGTCATTCCGTTTGCAACACCTCGAAAGAGTGATCTGCGACCCTATAAAGTATATATATTATTGGTCAGTGTAACATTCTAAGACATTCTAGCGATGTCCGTCTGTCTGTCCGTCCGTCCGTCCGTCCGTCTGTTGTCTGTTGAAATCACGATAGAGTGCGAACGACCAACGCTAAAAAGCTGAAATTTTGTAGGAAGATGTTTTTTGCCCATAAGCAGGTTAAGTTCGAGAATGGGCCATATCGGACCAAAGGGGAAAAAGTTCCCCTTTACGGGACTATATATATTCCGGCCATAATCAAATTTTTCAAATATTTTTTTTCACTACATCTAAGTTCTAAGTTTATATAATTTATAGATGGGGAAAAAAATCCCAAAAATGGGCGTGCTCATGGGTTCCGTGGACCCTTGGGGCCCAAAAAAGGGCCCATGATAAACATGCGCATATGGGTATCGAAGTGCAACGAAATTTACTCACGAACCCAAATATGCCTTTATTTTCATGATTTGCCTGAATTTTTTGATCCAGTTTCTGGGACTATCGGGTCACCAGCGGCCCAAAAACCGTCCCTTGACAAACATGGACATATGGGTATCGAAATGCAACGAAATTTTCTCGCGAACCCAAATATGCATTTATTTTCATGATTTGGATAAAATTTGTGATCGGGTTCCTGGGACTATCGGGTCACGAGCGGCCCAAAAACTCAGTTAGTTTTCTTATTTATTGACTTTTTAAGGATCCATGATGGAGGGTATATAAGATTCGGCCCGGCCGAACTTACTATTTGTCCACTTGTTTAAATAAGCTAAGCTTTTTTAAAAATATCTTATTATATATTAGGGGTTTTTTATAAAGATTCGTGGTTTGTCAAACATAGACATTAATAAATAGTAGAATTGTATTCCAAATAATAGAATTAAATTTATTAGTCCTAAAATGTATTTATATTATTTAACTAGCTGACCCGGCGAACTTCGTACCGCCTAACAGTCGATTCTTCAATTTTGTTTTTTAAGGTAATAAGTCAACAATGACATTATGTCAAAAATTAAAAATTATAAAACACTCAAAATTCTTTCAATCGTCCATAAAAAATCACAATGAAAAACATTATGATACGTAGTTATTATATTTTATTGTATTTTTACTTATTCTAAATTAAGTTTCATTTTTATTGTAGTACTTTATGGTACACGATATTTTTTGTTTGATTGTCTGGCGCTTAAACAAACAGAGCAGATGGTTTTCCAACACGGGACCAGACAAGATACAATTGACCATGGGAGAAACATGGGTTTTCTAAATTAATACCACAAACACTTAATGACTGTCCCTGGGATTTGTTTATAGTCATAGCGAAAGCAAGCCGTACTGGAAACTGCAGTCGTTTAAACTGGAATGGTACGTCAGTCGGAATCATTGGGATGCGGGGTATCAAAACGTCTTCTCCTTTATACTTTCCTTTCAATATGATTGCATCTATAACGTTATTCATTAATTTTTTTATCGCTAATCGTGTGCCGTTACAAAGTCGCGGTTGGTTAATATTTCGCAACATTATAACTACAGATTGAAGATTGTGAGGAAGCAATCCTGGCAAATCTAATGAGTTTAAAAATTCCGGTGGATAGTTCACGACATCCTCTTAGTTGCCGTATCAACTGATTTATATGCCTTCATTTCGCCAGGAATGTCATATTGAATTTGGAAATTTAATTCATTTACATCAGTATTTTTGGCAGCCAGTATAGCTCGTTCGCTCAACCAATCATGGAATAAGTAGCTTTGAGTAACATTTGGAAACACTTTTTGAATGAGTTCAGCTTTTGATTGCGTTAACTTACAAAAACACTCAGGAAAGGTGATGCAGCCAGTCAGCACATCTATAGGAAATTTGCCAATACCAATATCAATGAGTTGTTTAGAGGATATGTCTCCAGATTGATCATTTTGCAACATGACACGCATATTCTTGCTTAAATGTAATACCTTGACATGTTTCCACAAATTGGAGGACTTTAAACATGCATTCAGTTCATCAGCTTTCGTTGAACGTGGAACCACTGGCAATGTTTGGCGAAAATCTCCTGATAATAAAATAATTGCGCGACCAAATGGGTTTTGGTTGTTCCGTAGATCTTTTAAGGTTCTATCTAAAGCTTCTAAAGATTTTTTATGCGCCATCGTGCATTAATCCCACACTATTAGTTTACATTGCTGCAAAACCTTTGCCATTGCAGAATTCTTGGAAATGTTGCAGGTTGGAGTTTCGTTGCTTTGCATATTCAATGGCAATTTTAGAGCTGTTACTTTTTTTTGTTGATTTCAGAACCTGTATTTATTTTTTCAACCTTAACATCGTTCAAAATCATGCGATAAAATGCAAAATTTCGTCGATTTTTTTTTTTTTTTTGAAATTTTTTGCGTTTTTTGAGTTTTCCACTAATTTTTTTTTATTTTTCCATTTGAAAAGCCATGCCGGAACAATTCCATACAAAATTTCATACAAACGTCAATGTTCTGCAAAACAAATCAATGTAAAAGTGGAATCTTTCCGAGAAATTAGTGATGCGCAATTCATTTCAGAAGAAAGTTTTTAGATGCACAAATCTTCAAATATTGATTCTGAATAAAAAAAATTCTACCTCATGAAATGAATTCAGTATTCGTTCGTTTTAAAAATATATAAAGACTTTTAATATATTTTGAGGAATGAAAAGTTTCGAAATGTACAACATGGGCGAAAAAATCAGTTTTCGATTTTTCCAATTTCCCGACTTTTCCGGAGCGTTTTCCAAAATTTCGTAAAAACTACTCCTGGCAATTACGAATAACTGGAAAAAAAATTGAGCCAAATCGGTCCAACCGTTCTCGAGTTTTGCGCTTAGCAACATATTCAGGGACTTATTTTTATACACTCCATCATAGGATGGAGTATATACTAAGTTTGTCATTCCGTTTGCAACACCTCGAAAGAGTGATCTGCGACCCTATAAAGTATATATATTATTGGTCAGTGTAACATTCTAAGACATTCTAGCGATGTCCGTCTGTCTGTCCGTCCGTCCGTCCGTCTGTTGTCTGTTGAAATCACGATAGAGTGCGAACGACCAACGCTAAAAAGCTGAAATTTTGTAGGAAGATGTTTTTTGCCCATAAGCAGGTTAAGTTCGAGAATGGGCCATATCGGACCAAAGGGGAAAAAGTTCCCCTTTACGGGACTATATATATTCCGGCCATAATCAAATTTTTCAAATATTTTTTTTCACTACATCTAAGTTCTAAGTTTATATAATTTATAGATGGGGAAAAAAATCCCAAAAATGGGCGTGCTCATGGGTTCCGTGGACCCTTGGGGCCCAAAAAAGGGCCCATGATAAACATGCGCATATGGGTATCAAAGTGCAACGAAATTTACTCACGAACCCAAATATGCCTTTATTTTCATGATTTGCCTGAATTTTTTGATCCAGTTTCTGGGACTATCGGGTCACCAGCGGCCCAAAAACCGTCCCTTGACAAACATGGACATATGGGTATCGAAATGCAACGAAATTTTCTCGCGAACCCAAATATGCATTTATTTTCATGATTTGGATAAAATTTGTGATCGGGTTCCTGGGACTATCGGGTCACGAGCGGCCCAAAAACTCAGTTAGTTTTCTTATTTATTGACTTTTTAAGGATCCATGATGGAGGGTATATAAGATTCGGCCCGGCCGAACTTACTATTTGTCCACTTGTTATATTATAGATTTCTTATTGTTGTGCGTATTTCTTGCATTTATTGGTGATCTTCGCTGCAGTTAGCGCAAAAAATGCGAATGCAATCAGTAGGAGAATGAGGGGGGAGATTGCAGTTAACGCAGGCAGGCAAGTTTTTGCATCGTGTGGCCCAGCAACTGGCATTGTTTTCATATCATTGGGTTTGGGTAATATTCGCGAACAAATGATGTATGATATGATACATTGAGCTTTTGACGGTGTAAAGGTTGAAAGTTAGAAGCAAAACCCCCGTGTTTACCTTCTTACCGTCAATAATTATTTCGTATTTGTAGGGAACTTCTATTCTTATTAAGAAGAATATACCTTACAAAATAATCTTTACAACCTAGTTTCGAACATAAATACCCCTATATTGATTCATGGTATTTAGGTCACCATGAATCAATATAGGGGTATTTATGTCCTGGAGTTCCCTTTGGGGAACCCCGACATCCAATAAAAGAGGTACGACGATTGAAAATTTGATATCACTTCTAAACCTCGGTGTGCTAAACAACGGCACGGATAGGGCCAATTGGACCCAATTTAGTAAAAATATTGTAAACTTGTCAAATAGGCTCCCAGTTTCCGATAATCTTAACAGAGAGTCGGTATTAATTAGAAGAATTATTAGATCCTCGGCAAACGAAAGCATTCCTCAAACAAGTAGTCAATTTAAACGTAAAAATGTCCCATGGTGGTCTTCCCTATTACGGAACCTAAGAGCGGAGAAACAAAAGGCTTGGAACAATTTTTGTCGAAATATGTCAAACGATAATCTGATATGTTATAAACGTAAAAACGCAATTTTTAATAGGGGAAAAATTAGCTAAACTAAAGACTTTTAATACATTTACTGAGTCTCTCAATCCATGCTTGTCTTCGTCAAACTGATGACGGAAACGGCGTTTTTTGACTGGAAATTTCACATCCCATACCATTCGTGCTATTGAAATCAATGGCAATAACATAACAAACTCTCGTCAAATCTCAGCCTCCTTCGAGGAACATTTGTCAGCCCAATCAGACGACTCCAATTTTTCTCAAGAATTTTGTAACAATAAAACCGAAATATTGGTGACACATCGATGTCCCACTCAGTGCTCACCTAAAGTGAAATGCTTAGACGAGACTCTCACACTACAGGAACTAATTTCAAGCCTTAACTCGTCTAAAGGAAAAAGACCTAGCCTCGATAAAATATCTTTCCCCATGCTGCAAAATACACCTACTTCCTTCAAAAAACGTATTCTTAACCATTACAACTTAATGATGTTATCCTACCGACTGCGCCAATTTTGTTTGGAACTCCCGTTGAATAAAATATGAATAAAATATTCTATTCAACATCCTCGAGTTCTTCGTTGAGACTCCGGTTCAATAAAAACGCGTGTTGGTTTTCGGTTGGTAAAACTGGTTCTGATTTATTATTTGATCCCATACTTTAACTTACTAATAATTATGTATGAGTCGTGTGCAAATAGATATTGTAAACATACAATTCCTCATATTTCAATAAATGCATAAGTCGTATTTTATGGTCGCTGTTGTAGACGTCGTCTATTACATGCAAATTACATTTTGGTAGGAGGGGGATTGATGCAATACCGATATCGATGTGGGTGAGTGTATTTTGGGTACTTACATGTGTTGGGGAGCCGTTGTTTAGCACACCGAGGTTTAGAAGTGATATCAAATGTTCAATCGTCGTACCTCTTTTATTGGATGTCGGGGTTCTCAAAAGGGGACTCCTGGCATTTAGGTCACCATGAATCAATATAGGGGTATTTATGTTCGATACTAGGGTGTAAAGATCAGTGACCGTTATCAGGTCCAGGGGAGGAAGATATGATGAAAAAATCGTGAATTTTGTTGCTAAGTTAATTTCAAGGGCCACGCAGCCAAGGGTTGAGGTCGTGCTAATTATTTTGTTAGGTATATTCTTCTTAATAAGAATATCAGTTTCCTGTATGGAAGTATTGTTGGTATTAAAAAAATAACCGGTATATCTTTTTGGTGTAAGTGGAGTAAAGTTTCGTTTACATTTTGTTTCTTGAAGGTATACTATATTTGGATCCTTGTTAAAAAGGAGTAGCTGAAGGTTCGAATATTTCATTGTATGATATTTAGGACCATGTGTAGATATTGTAAGAGCAAAGTTTACGGAACGATACTTTACATTATGTATGTGTATATGTTATTATATTTATTATATTATTATATTATTCTTATTTTTAATCGGACACGGGATCTGTTTGCATTTGTTCAGAGTTTTTGTTGTCTGGCGAAGAAGACGTAATTTTTGTATCAGTAATTTTATTACTAGTGGGTAATGTAGAGATTTTTGCATCTGTTTTGAAAGTGAGAGGATTATGCTTTTGCATATTCTTTTCACATTCGATAGAAATATGTTTGTTGTTTGTATTATATGTTGATAGAGAATTTTTGTTTTTCGAAACTGAAGTTAGGTTTACGTTAGTTGTTGTTGTTGTGAGAGAGTGGTTGTTGTTTTTCGAAACTGAAGAGAGATTTGTGTTTGGTTATTGTTTAACATTACCAGTTATTGACGTAGTTGAAGAGTTGTTGTTTTTTAGGTGTGAAGAAGTAGTAGAAAATTTAGTGGTTGAAGAGGAACTTGAATTTAAAGAAATTGGAGGTTTTGTAGTTGAGGAATAGATTGAGATACAGCGAGAGGTAGAGGTGTGGACTTAGTTTGTTGTGATTGTGTTACTGGTGACTTGATATTAGTAATTGTGACAGTGGAGTTAAGAGTCTTGTGAGAAGTGGGACTAGTAATGATTTGTTCGGGTTGTATTGTTGGGATTTGAGTTCTGTCAGAGGAAACAGATTCAGAGTGAGAAGATGAATTATTGGATTTCATTGTTTGATCTTGTGGATTCTAACTGATTCTCTCTCTTTCTCCAAATCAACTTGGTTTCCAATCTGGAGTAAGTACTACAGATGCATTACTATTTATATACCATATAATTAACAAAAATCGTTCGAAAAGAAACCACACTTCAATTTTGTCAATTAATTTTATAATAGCCTTTGGCCGAGTTGGAATTCATATAGTTTTACAAAAATTATTGGATTGGATATTAATCCTAATAAAATTCCGTTGGAACTACCCCTAACAACTACATGTCATCAAAATAAATGTTTTGTGCGATTATGCTTTACACACTCGCCACAAAATTTTCAGCTCACACAATACATTCGACATACTTAGATATCCATCTAAAGATAACATTAGTAATATTTTTATTTTCCTCAAAACTTTAATGATTCATAACATACAGGAGCAGTAAATGCCCTGCTGGAGAAAATGAATACTCTTGAAAGATTCGGTTAGCTCCAGGTTAACCGTGTCTACACGGAAACGCCGGAAGAAGTGGAGGCACGGGCCCCCACAACCGAAGCCGACATAAAGAATATTAGCCGACTCCCTGACTGTTATTGGCTATGTAATCACTCCAGATGGAGTACGCGCTGACTCGAACAAGGTGGAAGCCATTGAAACTATATTACCTCCGGAAAATTTGAAAGATCAGGGACTACGCCAAGATCAATAAACCACTAACTAATCTCACTAGGAGTGACAATGCACAGATAAGGGCCAACACGTCAAGGAAGGTAAGAATTGAGCTTGGTGAAGATGCCCTGGAGGCCTTTCACGATTTAAAAAATTTTTGGTGTCTGCCGATGTCCTAGCCTTTCCCGATTTTACAAAACCTTTCAGCATGACTACGGATACATCAAACTAAGCCATCGGGGCAGTGTTATCACAGGGCTCCAGTGTTATCCAGGGCGAGGACAAACTCATTGCCCAAATACGATCTCTCAACATGGCTGAAACTACGCTACGAATGAAAAGGAGCTCCTAGCCATCGTGTGGGCTTTGTATAATTTGCGATCCTAATTATATGGTGCGAGGAAAATAAGAATTTATACTGATCACCAACCGCTGACATTTTCCATGAGCAATCGGAATTACAACGCCAAGCTCAAACGATGGAAAGCACGAATAGAGGAGTACAACTGCGAGTTAATCTACAAGCCGGGTAAGACGAATGTGGTCGCCTATACATACTCCCGTCTTAAGACGGAAGTGAACGCACTCACAGACTCAATCATCGCTCATCCGCCGTGTACTGTAACTGACGTGGAATCTGTAACAGATACTGCATCGGAATGCACTATGCATTCTGCTGATCAAGATTGTTCAGACCTTATACCACACGTGGAAACATAGATAAACAGATAATTTTTAAAGAGGGGGCGAGTTTCGAGTGCAATGAGGAGCCTCATAAGGGCTACAAAAGATTCTTTATAACAATGCCAATTTTGAGTTGTGAGTCTCCTGTATCTCTTCTCAAAAAAACTTTGAGTCCAACTGTTATTACCGGCATTAAAATTCCAGAATCCTCGCTCCATAATTTCCAAAATGCTTATGTCAAAAATTTCATGAATTACAAAATTAGGATCACCCAACGGTTGGTAGAGGATGTAACGATTGCCGATAGGGTATTCAGCATAATTGAGCAAGAGCACAAACGCGCTCATCGTAACGCTCGTGAAAATAGGCAAAACAGATTCTTGAAAAACCTTAACAGGTATGCTAGGATAAACTATCAGGAGTTAGTGAACACACGAATGAGAACATTAACCCTAGGATGGGCATAGTGGTCTGGCCAGACCAAATTTGACTTTGACGGAGTGTAATTTTTATCTAGACCAAAAAATCCAAAAACAGGCTCCGTGAATTCTATAAATAAAGGGTTCTTGACCAAACGATATTGTTTTTGAGCTGATTGGCCCAACCTATTAGTGATAAATTATCGATCAAAGTTAAACCCTGCTAAATGGTCATTGTGGTCTGGCTGGACCACAAACATTTTCATGTAGAGTTTTAATAAATTTGGCTAAAGTGTCATGCATACATACTACTTTGTTTTTGTTATCTGACCTATTCACCACAGAGCAAAGAATCAAAAACAATGAATGTATAACATAGCAACAGCAAAACAGCATTAGTCCCAAGTTCCCAGTAATGCTACTGATCCACACTTCTATGGTTGTAAAGCTGGTATATTATGAATGAAACAACCGCCTACAAGTAGCAGGCCACAATCCCACAATATTCCTGTCTGCAGCAAAACAGGTCCATCACGTCACTTTCTCCCAAACGCATTCCAAATATTCAAGAAAATTATGTCGCCTGTAATAGTGGACATAATTCTTCGCGAAACTAACCGCAAAGCGGGACAAGTATTTCTAGCCTGGAACGCGAATCACCCAACTCAAGAAAAGCAATGGGAACCGACAAATGAAATTGAAATGTATGCTTTTTTCGGTTTGCTGTTATTCGCCGGTCTTTTAAAATGTGCAACACAGCCGATTAAGGAATTGTGGAAACCATATGATATATATAAAGCCACAATGTCTTTCAACCGCTTCAAATTTCTTATTCGTTTCGTCCGGTTTGATAATGGTAACACCCGCACGGCGCGACAGGCATTGAGCAAATCAGCAGCTATAGACGATATCTGGAATATGCTTATATCAAACCTGGAGTCATCGTATACCCCAGGTGCTAATTTGACTGTGGACGAACAATTGTTCCCCTTCCGTGGACGTACACGCTTTACCCAGTACATTCCTTCAAAACCTGCCAAATATGGCATAAAGGTTTGGTGGATATGTGATTCTATTACAAATTATCCTTTAAAAGGTAAAATATATACAGGAAAACCCCCTGAAGGAACACGGGAAGTTAATCAAGGAGAAAATATTTCAATACAGGTCGTAGCGTATATTGCGATAATTTTTTTACGTCCCAAACACTTGCGGAAAATTTGGTCAATCAACGTCTTGCTCTTGTTGGTACCGTGCGCTCAAATAAATTATTTGTGCCCTCGGAGTTCAAGAAATCAAGGCCACGTGAACAATTTGAAACGCTGTTTGGATACTACGAGAAATATGCTTTATGCTCATACGTACCAAAAGTTAATGAAGCTGTAATTCTATTATTAACGCAACATTATTCGAACACAATTCCAACAGTCATAACCGAAGAAGATGAACCAGGTACAACAACAAGACCATAGGTAAAAAACCATGTCAGATATTGGACTATAATCGCTACAAAGCAGGAGTCGATACTATGGACCAGATGTTGTCAATATATAGCTGGTTTAGCATCATATGTAATTTACAAGGAAATGGTTAAAATAAAACAAACGGACCGTCGTCGGATGTTCTAATTGAACTGGCAACCCAATTGGTAACACCACATATGCAAATTCGGGCCACTAAACCCGAAGTTACCAGATTTCAACACATTAGAAATGCTATGTCAAAGTTCCACGTGCTGGTAAGTTTATAAATGACACTAGTAAACATATTCCGTTCTAACTTATTTATACTTCCAGGTACCATTAGGACAATCACAAACAGCGACCACCTCAACAGCAACATGTAATTATCGTCCCTTGTGAGCCATATGCAATACTACAAATAAAACAAAGCGGAAAACACGTTTTTACTGCGGTATATGTGGCAATGCTATGTGTCTACAGCACGGAAAAGAAAGCAAAACATACTGTTGTGATAACTGCAAAATAGCGGAGCAGTAGTAGGATTTCTGTTTTTACCAAAATTTAATTAATTTAAAGTTATGTTGCACAGTAAAAGAAAAATATATATTCATATTTTTAAAATAAAATTAAACAAAAAATTATTAATATCGAGTTTTCTTTGTTTTCTTTTTACGATTCAAATAACAATATTAAGACGAAACAGTAATTTCATTACCAATATTTCATATAAAAACTGTTTTTAGACATTCTGACAGATCCATTAAAATAAATCAGCTCGTTTTAAGTAATTGTTTACTAATTTCTCTCTTGTGGTCTGGCTGGACCACAATGACCAATTAGTGGTACAAGAGTCATTGACCATCATAGGGTTAAGGCTCTTCTAATGCACGAACAGGAAACTAGAAACGCCAGGAATAATAAAACTCGCTCGCCCCCTCGCATCTACAATAGTGGTGATGAATTATTATTTTTAAAAACTGCTTAGAAAAGTTTATAGTTGGATAAAGTTAATTAGGTTAGGTTAGGTTGAGAAGAGGAGGCGGTTTTTTCTCCGCCTCATGTACTTAGACATACACATAAGCCAGTATTCGGCTTGTTGTGCGCTCTAAACTGTACATGGAAAGGTCTTGAGAAGTTATTTCAAGAACTCTGTACTGTTGACATAATCTTTAATTGTTTTCCAGTCTGCGACCCTGAGATGGGTCTAGTCTGTTAAAGAGTCATTTCCCAAGAAACGGGATCTATTGTTTGCGAACGTTGGGCAGTGACAGAGGAAATGCTCCAAAGTTTCGTCATCCTCCCCGCATGCCCTACATACGCTGTTGTCTACTACTCCTATTTTGTGTAGATGCGATTGTAAGCCTATGTGCCCTGCTAGAATGCCCATGATCTTACTAGTTTCTGTTTAGTTTCAGTTTCAGCAAGGTTTTGGTTTTATCCTCGTTTGGTTCACCCCACAAGATTCTTGTCGTTTTCCCAATAGTTTCACCATTCCATAGTGTGATATGGGCGTCTGTCGCCCATCTTTTTAGTTCAGAACGCGTAGCTCCGAATGATTTCGCGTTCTCCAAGTTTATTGTTTGCAAGTCCCTGGCTCGTTGAGCCAAGGTATTGGCTTTCTCGTTTCCTCTTACGCCGTGATGACCAGGCACCCATATGAGGTGTATTGTGCTATGTCTAGAGTAAGAGTTAATAGCCATTTTACAATCTAAAACTGTCCTTGATTTAACCGTTATTGCCTTGGTAGCCAATTGGCTATCTGTAAAGATATTTACGTTTGTTGGTCTTGTGTTAGCGCTAAACCAGCTCACACCCTCTGTAATTGCTCGGATTTCCGCCTGTAGGACCGTGTTATGGTCTGGTAGGCGGAATAAAAGTTCGGTTTCCGGTTCGTCGATGTAAAGTCCCAGCCCCGTCCTTTCCCCTAGTTTCGAACCATCTGTATAACCGCAGTTTCCAGTTGGTGTCTGCGCTAGGGTTCCGTCAATCCAAGATTGTCTGTCTGGTATTAGGGTCTCACACCCAACAACTATTGACGTTTCGGGTATTCTATCGGGTGCTGATGCTATGTCAGTTAAATTCCCTTCCACCACCTCAACTATTATTTGATAATATGACCTGTGATCAGTTTCGATACATTCGCCCATTGCTTTGAGTCTCATTGCTGTTAGGGCGGCTTCATATTTAATCTGTATTTCTATTGGTGGGACATTTAAGATAGTCTCTAAAGCCCTATTAGACATGGTCCTCATTGCTCCGCTTATGCCTAGGCAACACATACGTTGGACCTTTTGTAATATTTTTATGTTGCACTTTGTCTACGCTGGGTACCCTAGTTGTAAGTTTAGTTTTAAGATTATTGTGAATGAACACTAAAAACAACACTGAATTATAACGAAGAAGTAAGAAAAAAAGGACACGAATTAAAGCCAACTTCAGGCACAAAAAAGAACAAAAAACATCACAAAACCCGAATAACAACCCGAAGGTACGTTTTTAATAAAAACCCCGAATTTAAAGATTTTAAGAAAAACTAATTTGTTGTTTTCTTTTCATTTGTTTGGGTAAAATTATTTTATTCACCCCCCGCATATTTATTGGTCCTTACGAACCGGATTTCGAGCCGTTCTATTTAAAAAATAAAATAAATTTTACCCGAACGCTTCATTACAGATCCCGACTAAGTTGCAGTTGGATACCCAAAAACATATAAGTTTGTAACCATCCCCTGAACCCCGTACAAAAAATACCCAACAAAAAACAAGGTAGGTTTTTTTAATATAGTGTGTGTGTGCAAAATAAATCAAACAATAAATATCAATGCAGTGCGCGTTTTAGTTTGTTAAAATTGTTTCTTTGTTGTTTCGCGTTTCGTTTTGCGTACAAACGTACATTTTACAACAACAAAACTCGAAGTCTCTATTACTCGGTTTGATCCCCACTTAGTGCTTACGTAGTTTGTGTGTACAGCGTCATCCACCACCATAAACACAAAATCATAAATAACAACAACAGGTACTCTGTTCATTTGAGCGCGTTTTGTTATTCTCGTTGTTTCTAACATTTGTTTTGTGCACAGTGGGCCCGTACTGACCAAAAACTGGTAGATGTAATTTATTTACAATTTAATTCCAAATTGTTAATAACGCAATAAATAAGCACTCGGCACATTAATATTGATATTTATTTTTTGTTTCACACAGTATCATATCACAATAAATTGTTTTCGAACTATATTCGATAGTTTCGACCCGGTATAAAAAAGTGATTTTTCTTGCACACTGTAACGTGTTTTATATAGCACAGTGGTATTGGTTGGGCACAATTGTGAAAATATTTTCTTTCACATTTGTCGATTTTTATTTACATAAATAAAATATATAATATTTATTTCGTTTTTGGTTGTTTTTTTTATTTTGATTTCGAATTTTAAATTTAATATTGATTTCGACCCTATAAATACATACTAGAAATTCAATTTGTGGAATTTTTAGGTATCGTTTTCGATTTATTAGCGATTTTGATAAGTTTCTACAACTTTTACATCGCGTTTGCTCTCAAATCCGTCTAAATTCCGTTGAATTTTTGTCCAAATCGAAAGGGAACAGTTATTTTTCCAGAGATTTTTGCATTATATTGATCGTTTTTTTAATATTTCAACGCCCGTTAAACAAACAAAGATGTCTGCTCTAACTACCCTTATTAGAAGCGGCGACCGTATCGTAGATTTTGAGTTTTTAGTAACTTCTCTGAAAGACGAAAAGCACACAGTTCATTCTCTCAACACCCATAAGAAAGAAATGGAACGTTTGTGGGAAACTTTCCGGAATTGTTATGAAGAATTATCGGATTCTTTAGACAAAAAGGCCTCAAATATTGCGGAAATTAAAAATAATTATATTTCGATATATAAAACATATTCCCGGGCATTAGCGTATATAGAAGATCATATTGAAAAGATCAAACCTAAGAAAAGGTCGAATAGTTCGCACATTCCCATTAATCTTCCCCTTTGTGACACCGAAGTTTTTACCGGTGATTATAAAAAATGGCCAACGTTTAGAGACATGTTTTCAGCTATTTACAAAGAAAACACCCACATCAGTGACATTCAAAAAATGTATTATCTGATGCAGAAAACTGAGGGTGAAGCCCGAGATATTATAAAAACTTGTCCGATGACAAATGATGGCTTCGACATGGCCTGGCAAAACTTAGTTGACAGATATGAAAATAAGCGACTTCTGGTTAACGCTCAACTTAAGACGTTATTTAATTTAGCCCCTATCGTGAAAGAATCTGGTCCCACTTTAAAGAAATTGCAACGTACGTTGAACGATTGCATCAGCAATCTTGCTTTACTTGGCATTGAAACGACGAACTGGGATGCAATTTTGTATTCATCTATTAGACACGACTTCCTGAAGTCACTCTCGGACTTTGGGAACAGAGCCAAGGCACAAGTTCTGATCTTCCAAAATGGGCAAACATGGACAAATTTCTGACTTCGAGATATCAAACTCTTGAATCGGTATTCGACATTCGAGGAGCTCATAACCCGGCATTTTCACCTAACACGACACCCTATAAAAAGCCCATCGGTCAAAAAGTAAATTCGAATGATAGTAGGAAGTTTAAAAGCTTCGCCACCACTATCCCCACTCAACCAAATAAAACTAAATGTCCATTATGTTCTGATTCTCATCCGTTGAGATTATGCGCAGAATTTCAAAAACTATCTATACCAGAACGTCTGGAAGCGATAAAAAGATTTAAATGCTGCTCGAATTGTTTAGCGATCGGACACATATATAGTAATTGTACGAGTTCTAATGTGTGCTATTTCTGCAAACAGAAACACCATTCGATGTTGCATCGAAAAGATATTTCGACGCAACGGAACTCGTACACCCAAGTTTCTAATAACACACCCGTTAACCCCTCGACAAATTCAGACCCTCGATCCTTTCACCAACAATCGAATTTAAATGATGATGGCCCTTCTACATCGACTGGTACCCGCTCGTTTCAGACTTTTGCAACCCAAATGCAATCTGGTATGTACTCCACGGTCCTTTTAGGGACAACCGTAGTGGATATGTGCGTACATAAACTTAGATGTTCTGCAAGAGCTCTAATTGACCCAGCATCTCAAGCGACTTTCATTTCGCGAAAGTTGCAAAGAAAACTTTCCTTACCAACATTTAGTGCTCCTACAGCCGAAATTATTGGCCTTAATGGTGCTATTGCAGCAAGATCGACTAAGATATGCCGAATTTCTATTGGTTCTCCCATTGACCCCCAATTTGAAGTGACCACCGAAGCTTATGTTGTCGAAAAGCTCACCGGTCGTCTACCAACATATTCGTTGGCCCAATTTTTAGATTCTCATTTACCCGAAATTTCCATGAACGATCTAAAATGTTCTCATATGGATTTGCTATTAGGTGGAGACATATACTCCAAAATTATGCTCACCGATGTTCACAAACATCCTAGCGGCGGCCTTATCGCACAGAAAACCGTGTTCGGCTGGATAGTCACCGGTAAGATCTCCCAACCCAAACCATTACAATCTATCGTGACATTTTACAACCATCTGGAGTTGAATGACACACTGTCTCGCTTTTGGGAGATTGAAGAAGTGCCCAAGGTGAGAATTCTTTCAGACGAAGATAACTTCTGCGAAAAGTTATATCGTGACACCACATACCGAAATTCGGATGGTAGATACGTTACCATCCTTTTAAACGTGAATACCCCTTAGAGCTACAGTTAGCTCAATCTCGAAATGGTGCTGTTTCCCAATTTATGAGAAATGAAACCCGAATGTTGAAAACCCCCGCTCTCAAGGCTCAATATGACTCTGTCATACAAGAATATTATTCTTTGGGACAGATGTCCAAAGTTGAAAATGAAAACCCAACGCCTTCGAGACCTATATACTATCTACCACATCACGCTGTTTTGAACCCTGACAGTTTAACTACCAAACTTCGAGTAGTTTTTAATGCCTCGTACCCAACTTCTAATGGCATAAGTTTAAATAATGTATTGTACACCGGACCCGTATTACAGTCAGATTTTATGATTTTGATTCTCTGCTGGAGACTCTTCCGGTATGTCTTCAATGCCGATATCGAAAAAATTTACAGGCGAATCCTGGTACACCCAGATCAAACAGCATATCAGCGATTAGTTTTCCGCAAGGTCCCGAAACATGAAATTTGCGATTTCGAATTGAACACAGTCACTTTTGGAGTGAATTGTGCCCCGTACTTAGCTATTAGAACTTTGATCCAGATAGCTGATGATTCCGAAACGCAATATCCTCTAGCAGCCCAGATTATTAAATCACAAATGTACGTCGATGACGTCTTGGCCGGAGCTCATAGCATCGAAGAAGCGACCAGAGGTCGCGATCAACTTATTACAGTTCTATCTTCTGCTGGAATGAGTCTGAGAAAATGGACTGCGAACAGTCAAAATCTGCTAGAGGATTTATCCGCTGACTATTTATTAGATTCTGAATTTCTGAAAATTTCGGATGCTAGTACTGCCAAAACTTTGGGTTTGCGTTGGAACGCTGGAAAATATGTTTTCTTTTTCAAGCTTGCTTCCACGCCCGATAAATCTGTCGTTACCAAACGAGCCGTCTTATCTGAAATTGCTAAGTTGTTTGATCCAGCAGGATGGCTGGCCCCGAAAATTATCGTTGCAAAGATAATAATGCAGCAAATCTGGAAGGATAAGATTGGTTGGGACGACTGTTTGAAACCCTTGACTCTCAACAGATGGCTCGCCTTCTTAGATGATTATTCTGAGATAGAAAGAGGTTGAGATCCCCCGATGGGTTGGTTTTAATCCTGACCATGAAGTCGAACTTCATGCGTTTTGTGATGCATCTGAAAGTGCATACGCGGCCACTCTGTATATTCGAATCCAGAACCCGATTGGTGATATCACCACCCGTTTAATTGCTGCAAAAACCAAAGTGGCGCCAATTAAGGTTGAATCCTTACCCAGATTAGAGCTGTGTGGTGCAACTCTACTTGCCGAAATGGTGCATACGCTTCGCGAAGAGATGTGTCTCAACTCGCTGGAAGTGTTTTATTGGACAGATTCGACAATTGTCTTATCTTGGCTTTAAGAGCCCCCGTGTACTTGGCCCACTTTTGTAGCTAACAGAGTCTCAAAAATTCAGAATAAAGTTGGTACTGAAATCTGGCATCATGTCGTCTCCCACGACAACCCTGATATTGCATCTCGTGGTATTTTAGCACGAGATTTAAAATCACACTACCTTTGGTGGAAAGGTCCCAATTGGTTAAGCCTTCCTCGCACGGAATGGCCCAAACAGACATTCAGAATCATGACAAATCTGGAAACCCGTTCTGTGAAGGTGCATACGACTCAGGTATCCTTTACAGAAGATATTTTGATGCGATTTTCCAGTCTCCCTCGAGCTATGAGGGTGATATCATATATTTTTCGTTTTTACCACCTATCGTTATCAAAATTCAAGTCGACCCACTCGCATTCTACCTTGGAACTTGGTCAAGGTGAAATCAATTTCGTAAAAGGTCGTTTGGTAATTTTGTGCCAACGAACGCATTTTCCCGAATACTCCTTCCTCGAGCAAGGAGTTGAAGTCTCCCGTAAAAGCCCCCTTTTGTGTTTTAACCCCTTTATAGATTCGAATGGCTTTCTACGAATGAATGGCAGATTAAGCCGATCTCAGACGATTACGTACGATGAGCGTTTCCCGAAAATTCTCCCATATAACGGTCGATTCACAAAACTCTACTTAGAATATGTTCATCAGTACTCTATACATGGAGAAAACTCGTTAATGTTACGACTTATGCGACTCGAATTTTGGGTCCCAAAACTAAAAAATCTAGTGCGAACTGTGATACACAATTGTCGTGAGTGTGTCCTGCAGAAAAAGAAATCTGCCGAGCAGATTATGGCCGCTCTTCCCCCTGAGAGAACTTCACTATCTCGTCCATTTACTTGCACCGGCGTTGACTTTGCAGGACCCTTTGAAATAAAATCCTATATCGGCAGAGGTTGTCGAATCACAAAGGGATACGTTTTGGTCTTTGTCTGTTTCGCAACAAAGGCTATACATCTTGAAGCCACAAACGATTTGTCGACAAATTGCTTCATTGCTGCGTTTACCCGTTTTTTCTCTCGTCGAGGATGCCCCTCGAAAATGTTTTCTGATAATGGAACTACCTTTTTATTTTTTTTTTTTTTTCTTTTCGTTTTTTCTTTCCCAACCGTCGAAACCGGAACCCGCATCGTCGCAACCGCGACACCGGCAACACCAGGAGCAACGCCAATAGGCCCAACAACAGCAACAACAACTCTCGGGACAACAGTCGCGTCCAAAATCGCGGCCTGCGTGGTCGCAACCACCGCAACAACAACAGCAGCAACAACCGACGCGGCACCAACAATTGCCGCAACAATGGCGGATTGACACCCAATATTAACATTACTGTTAATTGTTAAGCCCCCGAACCCCCTCTTTATCTTTTCAATGAATTTTTTCCTGCCCAGACTAGCTCCTGCCTCTCCTTGATTTGCATTCCTGCAAGGGGGGCGGGATGTCTACGCTGGGCACCCTAGTTGTAAGTTTAGTTTTAAGATTATTGTGAATGAACACTAAAAACAACACTGAATTATAACGAAGAAGTAAGAAAAAAAGGACACGAATTAAAGCCAACTTCAGGCACAAAAAAGAACAATAAACATCACAAAACCCGAATAACAACCCGAAGGTACGTTTTTAATAAAAACCCCGAATTTAAAGATTTTAAGAAAAACTAATTTGTTGTTTTCTTTTCATTTGTTTGGGTAAAATTATTTTATTCACCCCCCGCATATTTACACTTCTTTTCCATCGTTGTCCACCATACTACTGATGCATAAGTTAGAACAGGTCTAATTACGCTTTGTAGAGCTAGTGTGTCACCGTTGGATTGAGGCCAAATTTTGAGCCTATGGCTCTTCTACATAAAGACCAGCATCTGTGAGCTTTGTTTGCTCGTTCTTCTATGTGGTACTTCCAATTTAGTTTTCTGTCCAAGATTACTCCTACCTTGTCTGATATTGAAATTGTTTTGTAAAGGAAAGATGGGTCTATGTATGGGCCAATCTTTGTTTTCCTTGTAAACAGACATATTTCAGTTTTGTCTGGATTTACATTTAGACCTCTCGGTCGAGCCCAGTCATATGCAAGTTTTAGGGCAGTTTCGGCCCTTCTGCAAAGTTGGTTTGGATTCTGGCCCCTCAGAAGTATTATAACGTCGTCTGCATAGCAGACTGGTTTAAGTCCTTCGTCAGTTAGGATCCTCCGGAGACTGTTAATACCCATAGGAGTGGTGATAAAATACCTCCTTGTGGTGTTCCCTGCGATACTTCGTCTCTTATTTGTATTCCGTGAGACCCACAGTTTATTCATCTATTCCTTAGCATGTGGCTTATCCAGTCTCGGAGAGCCCGGTCCACCTCGAACTGGTCTAAGGATTGAATTAGTGTGTTGGTCTGTACATTATTGAAAACTCCTTCAATGTCAATGCATACCGCAAGTGTGTACATTTTCCCACTCTTCTATGTTTTGCACTACCTCGTGTAGGGCGGTGTCCACTGACCGTCCTTTAACGTATGCATGTTGTTTACATTTTAGCATTTCGCTTGGAATCTTACTTTTGATCATGGTATCCACTATGCGCTCCATGGTTTTGAGTAAGAAAGATGTTAGGCTTATTGGTAGATAAGCCTTAGGTGTTGCATAACTTGCCTTGTCTGGTTTGGGTATAAAAACCACTCTTGCCAGGCTTTCGGCGTGTATGAGAATTTTAGGCATGCTGTGAAAATAACGGCTAAATGAGCTGATATGTAGTGAGCCTCCATCTGTAGTAGTGCCGGAAAGATTCCATCAGGTCCGGATGCCTTAAATGGTGAGAAGCTCTTTATGGCTTCTTTGACCATATGGTCTGTAAAGATACAACTTTGTTGAACTTCATTATCCCTATGATTCGGTATCTCTCTGTGTCCCGCCGTCCCTTGAGGAAAATGGGTGTTCATCAAAAGTCGTACCATTTCTTCAGTCGATTCTATTCGTCTACCCACATCATCTACCATTGTTTCGGTTTGGGTGTGGGTTTTTGAAAGGAACTTTTTTATTTTTGAAACATCGTTAACGCTATCCACCTGTTCGCAGAATAGCCTCCAGGAGTTTCGTTTTGCTGTTCTTGTAATTTTGTTGTATTCTCTGAGTCTTCTATGGTAGTCGTCCCAGTATACCGGAGATTTTTTACGGCGTGCCCTATTGAAAAGTCTTCGGACCTCTTTCCCAATGTTGCGAATCTCCCCGGTCATCCAGGGTTTTTCTTGGGCTGATTTCCTTTCTCGAAGTGGACAGCTATCTTCGAATGACTTCACTAGAATCTCCGTAATGTTATCAACCTTGTTGTCGATGTCTTCAACACTTAGGCACTCATACTCTTCATGCCCTAGTCTTTCTCTAATTAACTTCGCGAATTTTGCCCATTTCGTTTTGGCCTTATTTCAAAAGTTTATTGGGTTTGGCGGTGGCCTGGCTATCTTAAATCTTATGTAACGATGGTCAGAAAAGGAATGTTCTCTAGAGACCCTCCACTCCTGTATTTCGTCTATAAGATTTTCTGAACATATTGTTATATCTAATACTTCTTCCCTAATTTTATTAACAAAGGTATCAGTGTTTCCTATGTTAAGAGGTATTAGGTCGTTAATATTCAAAAATTCTCTTAGGGCTTGTCCCCGTTTATTAATGTTAGTACTACCCCACGCAACGTGGTGAGAGTTAGCGTCGCAACCTACTAGTACTTCGTTACCTGTTTGTTTGGCTCTCCTCACAAGGCGTTGTAGTTCCGACGTAGGTGGTAATGTCGGTGAGTCGAATGGCAGATATACTGACGCAAGGTATACGTTCCCATTCCCCTGTTTCAGTACTGTTGCATCCGATGTTGACAACTCTGGAGAGAAAAGATAACATAAGTTTTTGTGGCATATGATACAGGTCCATGGTCTCTACGCAAGCTGTTGATGCCATCCTCAACAACAAGATGCCCCCTTTGAAATCCCAGCTCATTATTTGAATTGGGGGCCCGTCCTCGATGTTTAGGGCATGCTCCACAATTTGGTTGTTAACCAGGTCCTCAACTTTGTTGTGCTGGTCTTTGGGGATTTTGCCGGATGCTGAACGGATATCGATCACTGCGTAGCAGAGTTCGTCTCTGTTGTGCTTCCGCGCTACTTTAGCATATGACGGTGGCTTCTTACCTTTTCCAGCAGTCAACTTCCTCTTCCGTGTCGATCGGGATACCCTTTCGGGTGCCCCAGTCTTCTCGGAGGGCTGCGTTGCTGCGCTCGCTCTCTTTGTAGTTGGATTGACTTTGTCGCCCTTTCCACAAGGATACAGACTATTGTCTCTTTTGTGGGGGGTTTGACTCGGTCTCACCAATTTACTTGAGAGCGGGGAGCTCTTTGTCGGCTCTTTCCAGCTTCCCAGGAGGTGGAAGGAGTTTCAGATGACTCCTTTTGAGCATCCTGCACTTTAGCCTTTTTGCTATCCCGGTTCATCTTCTTCAACTTACGTCGTTGTGCACCTGATAGCTTCTCCTTTTTTGTAGAAAGCTGTGCCATACAGTTGTTTACTTCGTCTACCATCTTGCTGACCTCGTCATCTTTGGTGTTAGCTAAGACAGTAATATTAATATTTGATTTGGAGTCAGAATCGGTAAAGTAAAGTTAATTACTCTTGGGACATTTTGGTTAACTTTTTCGAGATTCTACTGTACATAATTACTAGTCTTGTAAATAATAATATGAGTCTTGTAAACTAATAGAATTTACTTTTCAGCAGATCTCGGCGTTAAATGAAGAAACCGCAACTGATGACAACGTGCCATGTATTTCAATAAAAACTAATTACTAATTTACTGTTTATCTTTATACCCTCACTCTACGGGTGGAAGGGTATATATCATTTGATAAGAACCAAATGTGTAACACATACAAAAATTCACTTTAGATTATATGTGTCTTTGAACAAAATATGATTTTTTTTTTTTTTTTTTTTTTTTAATCAATCTTTATTTACAATCTGTTATGCAACAATAAGTAAATTTTATAAAAGAAATAAAAATCTTGACCTATTTTGGACACTTTTCCAAAATTGTTATGTAAACTATTTACATATTTATATACAGATTATTCTTAGAATAAATTATGTTATATAGCAAATCATTATTTTCTAAAAGGCAAGTCTAGTATGTGGTAGCGTTTGAGTCTCGTGACTTCGTCGGTTTGATCTAATAAGACAATTGCTAAAGGGTTTACGTGTTTGCTTAATCTGTTAAGATATTTTGAACTTATGTTACTTATTTCTTCTTTGATAGTTTTCATGTGTAAATCTTGATGGATGTTTTTATTGGTTATGAACCAGGGTGCATTGGTAATCATACGAAGAGTTTTTGATTGGAATCTTTGGAGTATTTCTAAGTTTGAGTTACTGGCAGTTCCCCACAGTTGAATTCCATAGGTCCATACTGGTTTTAGTATTGTTTTATATAATAAGAGTTTGTTTTCTAAGCTCAGTTCTGATTTGCGTGCCAGTAGTCAGTGCATCTTTCTAATTTGAATATTAAGTTGTTTTTGTTTGGCTTTAATGTGAGTTTTCCAGTTTAGACGTTTGTCAAGATGCAATCCTAGGTATTTCACACTATCCTGTCTGGGAATTATTTCTCCATTCATTGTTATTGGGGGACAATCTCCTTTTTTTAAAGTAAACTGAACATGAACGGACTTTTCCGTGTTTATTTGTATGTTCCATTTCTTAAACCAGCTCTCAATATTTTTAATAGCTTGTTGTAGAATTGCGGATGTTACGTTCTGGCATTTATCGGATGTTAATATTACTGTATCGTCAGCATAAGTAGCAACACAAATTTCATCACTGAGTGGCATATCGGAAGTAAAGATGGTGTAAAGTACTGGAGCAAGCACACTTCCCTGAGGTACTCCAGCATAAATTGCAGCTATTCCGGAGAAGTCATTGTTAACTTTTACATAAAAATGACGCTGACAAAGATATGATTTCAAAATCATGTAAAAAGTTGCGGGAAGAAACATTTTCAGTTTGTAAAGAAGTCCTTTGTGCCAGACTTTATCGAATGCTTGCTTTACATCTAGAAATACTGCTGAACAATATTGTTTTTTCTCTAATGCATCCCTAATGACATTCACTACGCGGTGGCACTGTTCAGGTGTTCCGTGCTTATGGCGAAAACCAAATTGATAGTCCGGAATTATGTTTTTCGTCTCTAAAATGGGCAGTAACCTTATTAGTAGGATTCTCTCAAAAATTTTTGAGAAAATTGGCAAAAGACTTATTGGTCTATACGAAGAGATTTGGTTTTCTGGTTTGTTTGGTTTCGGTACCATGATAATTTCCGCGCATTTCCATTGAATGGGGAAATGCTGTAGTCTAAGAATAGAGTTGAAAATGTTACAAAGGAAAATTACAGCTTTTTTCGGAAGAACTTTAACTACTTTTGCACCAATTTTGTCGTAACCAGGAGACTTCTTATTATTAAGAGCATCAATCTGATGTTTAACTTCCCTCGGTGAAATGTGTTTGATGGGAAGTTCCATTTGCAATGGAGAGTCCAAAAAATGTTCAACATGTTCTACGGTATCTGTATTGTTTAGAGAGAATGGCTGAAATGTGGTCTTAAGATATTTGCAAAACGCATTTGCTTTCTTTTCATCGCTTCTACACCAACAACCGTCAATATCCTTAAGAGGAGCATTTCTCTTCGTTGGACGTTTTAAATATTTGGTAGCATTCCAAAGACAATGTTCATGGTTTTTAGGAACAGAGATGTCTAGATTCCTCAAAAAATCACCAATTTCTTTATTTTTAAAATCCTTTAATTTTTGTGTTAACTCTTTCGATGTGAGATTCAAATTTCGCTTATCTATTGGGTTCCTTGTTAACTTCCATACTCTTTTCAATCTCCTTTTATATCTAATAAAGTGCCTAATTTCAGCCGAAATATTACATAAATTTCGCTTGTCGAGAACACTTGAATCCTCTGGTGTCGATAAGTAGGCGGCTTCATGAATGACTCTAGAAAGGGTTTCGACTGCATTATCTAGATCATCAATTTTGTCGATTGATGCGGTCAAGTTAAGGTTTTGTTCGATCAATTGGCTAAAGTAAGCAATGTCGGTCTTGGACGTTAAAAGGTTTATTGATGTTTTAATTGATTGTAGCACTGTACAATATGTTAGTATGACTGGGGTATGGTCAGAACTGAGGTCATCACTGTCAATAATATCCAAACTTCTTCTTCTTATGCCCTTATATACAGCGAAGTCTAATAGATCTGGGATTTTGCCAGGATCACTTGGCCAATACGTTGGATTCCCAGTGGATAAAACTGAAAAATTGTACTTCTGTATGCATTTATACAGTTCCCTGCCTTTTGGGTTCATAACTCTTGATGCCCACCATTGATGTTTGGCATTAAAATCTCCTCCAACAAGAAATTTTGAGCCCAGTCGTTGGAAAAACTGGTAGTATTGCGGGCATGTAATGGTGTGTCTTGGAGGGGAATATATTGCATAGACAGAGATGTCCTCATTTTCACATCGTATTTTGACACCGGCAGCTTGGATAAAGTTATGACAATATTCTTCAAGTATTTCATATTTGATTGTAGATTTTATCAGAACTGCAGCGCCCGCGTGTGCTCTATTGTCAGGGTGGTTTGTAGCAATGAGATCATATCCTCTTATTTTGAAAAAACTTCTGGACGTAAAATGAGTTTCCGATACCAGACAAATATCAATTAAATGAGTATTCAGAAACAGTTGAATTTCATGTTTGTGATTGGAAAGACCGTTGGCATTCCATATAGCAATTCTTGTATTTAACTGCATAGTTTCTTTATTAAAACTGACATCATACTAATTAATGTATTTGTGAGATCTATTTGTTTTGTAATCATAGCTTCTATTTTGGACATGAATGTGTTCGATGGGTCATTACCTTGTAACACTTCGGAATAAAGCGGTGTTTGTTGTTTCTTATCATTGGTACCATAAATGTTGTACGGCTCTTTAACAAATGAAGTACGATTGACTGCAACATTTCGGTGATGATTGTTACCATTTGAAGTATTGTTTTGGAATTTTTTATCCCAAAGTTGTGAATATATCCTGCATCCCCTGTAATTAGCTGTGTGATTACCTAGGCAGTGAGTACATCTAGGGGGCGTATTTGCATCTTTCTTGCATTCAGCTGTAGGGTGACCTAAACCGCATTTGACACAAATGAATGGTCTCTTACAGTATGATTTGGTATGGCCATACATTTGACATCGATGACACTGCACAAGCTCGTACGTTTTATGAGGAGGTTCGATTTTAACAATAGCATTGTCAATGTGTTCAATATTATAAATATCTTTATTGTTGGGTTTGGGATCTAAATCAACAAAGAACATTGACAGAGGTTTTCTAGCATCGCGGCTTTTCACATTTGTTACGTTTCTTACATCGTGGCCTAGTGACAATAGTATGGCTTTTAAATCTTCTATTGGATAACTGTGGTGAATGCCTTTTATAACGACTCTGTATGCACGTTCCTGTCGGATTTGATAAGTGTGAAAACTAATTTTTTCGGATTCAAAATATTTAACTAACTTTCTGTATGGCTCTATAGATTTTACCATTATTTTAACTTGGTCGTTTTTTATTGATTTGTAATTGAAGTCGGAGTTAGAGATTATCTTTGATATTTTCCTAATCATTTTGTTTATATCAATAATTTCTGGCACAAATATTGGTGGTGGTTTTGTTTGGTTTTCTTTTGTGACTTCTTCATTTGCTGTATTTTCATCGCTGGATAACACAGCAAATTTGTTGGTAGATGTTGATGGTTCATTGTTGTTGAGTATTCTTTGTTTTTTGTGTTGATGCATTTTTGGTGAATATTGCATGTTTCGTTTATTTGTTGTAACGCTTTGCCAGTTAGAATCACTGTCTTCACTTTCATCACTACTTTCTTTTGCACATGACATGTTGTTGTTACAATAGAAGTGTTTTGTTCAGTAAAGTATTTGTTTTTGTTTTGAGTGGATTCCCCTAATCCGTTTATGATCTTAGTAAATCTCTGTGTTTGGTTGTTGTTGCAGCAAGTTTTTGCGAAATGAAATGGTTACACCGTGCGTTTACACGTCCGTTAGCAACAGCGACTGAGTAAAGACTGAACAAAATATGATGATGATTTTTTTTTACCCTTTTTATACCCTCACCCTACGGGTAGGAGGATATATATCTTTTGATACGGCTCAAAAGTGTACTCAAATTCCGTATTTTATAAAGCTGTAAACATATAAATTTCTTCAGAAAAATATCTACCCCTTGTCGGTCCCCTTCTGGTACCTCCCATACAAATCTTCTATTTCGCCCACTTTAGAAATGGTTCAAAAATGCTGTATTTAATGAAGATGTAACTGGATAAAGTCGACGACAGAATCTTGGATGTCTGGCCACGTCTCTTCCAGTACCTCCCATATAAATGTACTATTCCATCCACTTTAGGAATCTTGTAATAATATCATACGCCCAACACGATCTTAACCAAATTATGTACTTAATAAAGCTATTACTAGATTAAGTTTGGGCCAAAAACTTAGAAGTGTAGCCACACCCATTCTGGTACCACCCATACAAATCTTCTATTTTGCCCACTTTATAAACGGTGCAATAATATCAATACGTCCAGCTTGGTCTTAGCCAAATTCTGTATTTAATGAAAATACAACTGGACAAAGTTTCTGAAAAAAAATTTATTCTAAAAATTAAATATCTTTTTTGATTTTGGCACCATCGGGATCAAAAGTCAATCTGTTGTTTTGCTGTGTAATCCTGAATGTGCGGAAAGTGTAAGAATTATTGTTTTTGCATAAAAATAAAATCATGCTAAAGAAAAACAGTCAGTAAGTCTGGCAAATAAAATAAGTTGTTGCTTTCAGTGAAAAAAAAATGAAAACGCAGAAGAAGCTTAATGAACGGTTTGGGCAGATACAATTAATTAACAGTGAGTGATTTAGATGGTCATGGACATTTTTTATTTACAAGGTTGAAGCTAAACGTCTGCATCGAGATTTTCATTTTTATGCACACGCCAATTATTACTCTGATCACATATTCTCTCCATTTGTGGGACGCAGTGACCATTGTGTGAGCATATGAGCACAGAACCAATTCATGTTCATCAGTATGCATTGTACGAGACTTAGTGATACAGACAAAAATAATTTGAATAATTTATGTGCATTTTATGTGTGTTACAACACATCGTTTTATTTACAGAACGTTCCCTAATACCGAAGGCGCACAGTTGACCGTTTTATATAGGATAGACTAAATTCGATATAATCGCTATATGAGAGTGTTCTCAGATGTCCAGAAACGAAAAAAAACTTTTTAACCACGTGTTAATTGTATGTACTTCACAGTTAGCCGTTAAACTTGAATTACAAAATTGTCTTGTTTGTCAATTCTGGTCTGCAAATAAATCGAACATTAGAGAGCAACCTTTTGTATGTCTTTTGGATTTCTAATTTATTGGTTATATATGTTAAGAAAATCGTGAAAATGTATACTTTTATTAAAAAATAACTTTTTATTTTAGAGAGATTTATGAGATCGTTTTTTATGGGAAACAAATTAAATTCTCCTGACTGTTTTGAAAAATCTAAAAGAGACTGTACCTTTTGAATATTACGAAGTTTTGTTTATCTGAAGGAATATCTTGTCTAGATTTATAAACCGTTAGCAGCTGACTTCTCACAACTTTTCACGGTATGTTTTCTATTCGCTTTATAAAGTACTTCTTACTTTGTTATGTTTTGGACGGTTAGGATGGTATGTACCATTTGATAAGACCCAAAAGTATCATACATAGAAGGAGTCACGTTATACCCTAGGTGTACACGCACGTTTGCTCAGCAATATACACGTGCTTCCACTTAATTGAGTGCACGTTTGTAAGGAAATATGTACGTGCTTCGACGTGAGTGTATGCGTGATTGGGGGAAATACTTTCGGTTAAGTAATGTTTGTTACGCGTAAGTATATGCTCATTCCGTAGTAAACAAACATATATTTATAACCTACAAACAGGTAAATGTTTGTGGTTCAGGCAAATATATATCTGGTTGATGCATAATTTGTTTGCAAAAATTGTTAAAACGGTATTTTTCACGATAGTGAAAAGTTGTCAAGTTAGCTAATGAATGCATTCAACTTATGGGCTGAGATGATCCGATGCATTCATTTGTGGCAAAGGATTGAATATTTGGTAAGCTAAGGAAATCCTACAGTTAGCCGACAGCAGCTTTTGAAGTCAGTCCAAATCCCTTTGAAGATGTTGGTCTGCTTGTAGTCTACATTGGTCCCATTGGAAAATATTTGTTTATTTTTTTGTTGTTAATTTTTTCTCTAACTAGCTGACCCGGCGAACTTCGTACCGCCTGTTTTTTTTAAGGTAATAAGTCAACAATGACATTATGTCAAAAATTAAAAATTATAAAACACTCAAAATTCTTTCAATAGTCCATAAAAAATCACAATGAAAAACATTATGATACGTAGTTATTATATTTTATTGTATTTTTACTTATTCTAAATTAAGTTTCATTTTTATTGTAGTACTTTATGGTACACGATATTTTTTGTTTGATTTCCTGGCGCGTAAACAAACAGAGTAGATGGTTTTCCAACACGGGAACAGGCAACATACAATTGACCATGGGAGAAACATGGGTTTTCGAAATTAATACCACAAACACTTTATAGTCATAGCGAAAGCAAGCCGTACTGGAAACTGCAGTCGTTTAAACTGGAATGGTACGTCAGTCGGAATCATTGGGATGCGGGGTATCAAAACGTCCAAATCGGTCCAACCGTTCTCGAGTTTTGCTCTTAGCAACACATTCAGCGACTTATTTTTATATTATAGATATTCTTTAAAAAGTGTATGGAATGTGTTCCTATTCCTGAAACCAATGAGTACAATGGCTCTGGAGGTGGAAGCAATGGTAACAATTTCACCTTTCCATTTGCGCAACACAATCCATTGGCTTCATTTTTGTATTTCAATGCCTTACAATATTGGCAAACTGAGTTCATAGGTCCAATTGCAACACAGTTGTAGGCACTGTAATCAATTGACATATCGTAACAGAAAGCAGCTCGATTCAAACTTGCACCATTATTAGTCGAATGCAGCGCTTCACGGGTCTGTCTTAACCTAATTCTTTCACGTTCATTGCGATCTTCACGTTCCTGGGCAGTACAATTAGATTGATAATTTATTTGATTCGTTGCATTTCGGGTTCTTCTGCTTAAATTTGTCCGCCGCCTTATAGGAGGCATATTTAGTAAGTCAGAAACACACAACACTTTTTTAATTTTATAGAAACTTTACTTTTTAGTATTATTACAATGTCGGAACACGTGATTCTTTAGTTTATCTAAATTCGTCGAAATTTTGTTTTTTTTTTTAAATTTTTGCGTTTTTCGAGTTTTCCACTAATTTTTTTTTATTTTTCCATTTGAAAAGCCATTCCGGAACAATTCTATACAAAATTGCATACAAACGTCCATGTTCTGCAAAATAAATCAATGTAAAAGTGGAATCTTTCCGAGAAATCAGTGATGCTCAATTAATTTCAGAAGAAAGTTTTGAGATGCACAAATCTTCAAATATTGATTCTGAATAAAAAAATTCTACCTCATGAAATGAATTCAGTATTCGTTCGTGTTAAAAATATTTAAAGACTTTTAATATATTTTGTGGAATGAAAAGTTTCGAAATCTACAACATGTGCGAAAAAATCAGTTTTCGATTTTTCCAATTTCCCGACTTTTCCGGATGGTTTTCCAAAAACCCACTCCTGGCAAATACGAATAACTGGAAAAAAATTGAGCCAAATCGGTCCAACCGTTCTCGAGTTTTGCGCTTAGCAAAACATTCAGCGACTTATTTTTATATTACAGATATTACGTTATAGTTCTTCAATCTTATTTCTTTTATTTATGTTTCAAAATTTTCGTTTATTTGTATGGAATGGACCTAATTATAAATTATTTGTCTTCTCCTTTGACGGTTGCTATCATTGGAATCGGTTTCTCTAGTGAGGAACCAACTGTTTCATCCCATTGTTGTTAGTGTAAATACAATATAAACTTTTGTACATATCTTAAGAATTACTACAAGCTTCAAATACCCCTATGCTACAATTTCATAAGTTAACAAACAGTTAGACGATGTGTCTTTTAAATCCAAATTGTATAGCAGCGGTTAGAGTAGTCGGATGAACTAGAGGATATTGAAGTTAAAGTTGCACATCTGGGTTTTGGTTATTTCGTTTACAATGTGGAAAGGTGACAGATTTCACTTCAGCATAATTTCCTTTCAACAAAAATAGCAACAACCAGAGAATGTTGTCTCCAACTCATTAAAATTCTAAATTACATGTTGTGTCTAAAATTAAAACGTTTTGTATCGGAAAAAACTTAGAATACATTAATCGCAGAGTACTTACTACTACCCCGTAGAGTAAGATTTTCATGCCACAAATTACAAATGATAAAAATAACGTAACTTTAAAAGACTCTAAAAAACTCATGGACTCATTCGGGGTATATTTTCTTTCCACGCAGTGTTTTAAGAATTGGACGTATCAATGCACAAGAAAATAACTTTTTAGTTTTAAATTTAAAAATAAGTGTATCATTTAACATGAATAATCCTTTAATTACCTGCGTAGGTGTCAAATGAATAAGACTTGCAAGATGTTCCCGCTCTGGTGCCGATAAGTATCTTTGTTGTTTAAATCGTCTTTCTAATTCATACACCTAAATATAAAAAAATAATATTGCGTAAGTATTCATAGTTGTTTCACGTACTTATATTGAAGTATTTGACAAGAATTATATTAGTTTATCTGCGTCTTTCCCAAATTAACATATTATTATAAGCCGTCCTTCAAATAAAGGTATACTCTACTATAGTTTTAGCGTAACTTTGAGACACTCAATAAGTAGTTGTTTGTCTCCTGTCCGGTGCACACGCACTTTTGTTTGTCCGCGTTTTGATTTATTTATTTATATCTTCTTATATCTTCAAAAATAGTGACCCACAAAAACAAGAATATTTAAAAAAGAAAAATAAAACCAACCACCACCTCTACAAACAATAAACCACTAAATAAACACAACATCAGCAACAAACAACAACAGTGACACCAGCAGTCATACACATTATCAACGCCAACACGAAGGGCTTTTTTATGCTTCCCTTCTCCTGTGTTCCCCCCTACCTATCGGTATTACTTTTCGCATAATACAAACGACTGTGCTCTCTTCATGTCGCTGCCTGACTTGAGTTGTGTTAACACTGAACCTTTGTTGGGTCTAGCAGCGGCAAGAGGGTGCACAGTTATTTGTATTTATGCTTTGATATTGTTTTGTTTTTCTGTCTGTTACAATTGTAAATTTTAGTTGATGGGGATTTCAATGTCCATAATCAATCTTGGCTTTCCCATTTGAGCCACACTTCTCCGGAGTGACAGTACGCCGAGCTTTACTTCACGCAACTAGTGAATGAACCAACACACATTCCGTGTGTTGAAGGGCAATATCATAATATTCTTGACCTTTTCTTAACCTCACACCCTGAAAAGTACGAGGTTAACATTCTTGCACCTTATTGGTAACTCGGATCATTGCACCATTTTAGCATCCTTTTCGTTCTCCGGTCTTCGATCCACTTCTAAACCAGTCACGAAGCGGACATTGTCCGAAAACGCACGTTGGACCGAGCTCAACAATTTCTATCAGGACTTTAATTGGAAATTATGTTTCCTAGACGATAATGTCGATGCTGCTGCTGAAATGGTCGAGAAAATAATTCTTCTTGGAATTAACATGTTTATCCCTCGAAGATTACTTCGAATAAACCTTTAAATAATTGTTGGTTTAAGCAGACATGCAAAGAAGCTGTCACATCCAATGAGAAAGCTTTCAGAAATTGGAAAATTCGTTCTTTAGCCACCTCTACAAACAATAAACCACTAAATAAACACAACATCAGCAACAAACAACAACAGTGACACCAGCAGTCATACACATTATCAACGCCAACACGAAGGGCTTTTTTATGCTTCCCTTCTCCTGTGTTCCCCCCTTCCTATCGGTATTACTTTTCGCATAATACAAACGACTGTGCTCTCTTCATGTCGCTGCCTGACTTGAGTTGTGTTAACACTGAACCTTTGTTGGGTCTAGCAGCGGCAAGAGGGTGCACAGTTATTTGTATTTATGCTTTGATATTGTTTTGTTTTTCTGTCTGTTACAATTGTAAATTTTAGTTGATGGGGATTTCAATGTCCATAATCAATCTTGGCTTTCCCATTTGAGCCACACTTCTCCGGAGTGACAGTACGCCGAGCTTTACTTCACGCAACTAGTGAATGAACCAACACACATTCCGTGTGTTGAAGGGCAATATCATAATATTCTTGACCTTTTCTTAACCTCACACCCTGAAAAGTACGAGGTTAACATTCTTGCACCTTATTGGTAACTCGGATCATTGCACCATTTTAGCATCCTTTTCGTTCTCCGGTCTTCGATCCACTTCTAAACCAGTCACGAAGCGGACATTGTCCGAAAACGCACGTTGGACCGAGCACAACAATTTCTATCAGGACTTTAATTGGAAATTATGTTTCCTAGACGATAATGTCGATGCTGCTGCTGAAATGGTCGAGAAAATAATTCTTCTTGGAATTAACATGTTTATCCCTCGAAGATTACTTCGAATAAACCTTTAAATAATTGTTGGTTTAAGCAGACATGCAAAGAAGCTGTCACATCCAATGAGAAAGCTTTCAGAAATTGGAAAATTCGTTCTTTAGCCGAACCGTTCGTATGTGCAATAATCTTCCAGCAAATGTGTTCCTGCCAGTTGTGACTTTCAGGAATTCAAAACAAATGTCAACAATCACTACTCCCTCCTTCCGATACCCTAATTTCCTTCCGCTAACACAATGCATTGCATTTATAGGGGCATCCCCTGAGTTTGGCCTCCAAAAAATTTAATTATAGTTGAACGTTGGAAATTAGCTACGCCTGTTTGAATTGCTACAAAGTCCAAACACCTTTTTTGCTTCTACACAAAGCGTATTTAGGTGTAAATATAACTTTTTTGGTATTAATATTACGTATATGTGTAGTATAGCGGCAGTTTGAATTTTAAGGAGTGCGGGTCGGAATATTTTGACCATTGGTCTCAATCTTAAACTAAAGGGTGTTTTTTATTGAGGTATAGAACTTCGAATTGAAATAAAACACAAGAAAATCGTTTTAATGTCCATCAATTTGGCTTTATTGGAAGGATAATTTTATGCCATTAATGTTAAGTATGATTTCGGGCATGTGGCCGCCGCGGCTGAATAAAGCCAATTCTACAGGTCCAATTTTCCAATTGTGATGAAAATCAGCATCGAGATGAATCTCATTTTCGGCCCATACACCAAAATCACGACGCATTGCATGGTCTCGCGGCTTTAATTCTTGCACAAGCTGGATCTTGTAAGGTCGCAAGCCAAGATCTTTGCGCAAAATCTTCCATAAAGTTGATGGACAAAGCTCCAATTGCTGTGCACGGTGGCGAATCGATTCATTCGCACGGAGCTTGCGGTGAACTTCGCGAACTGAACCATTACTTTCGAAATAAATTTGCACGATTTGCAAGCGTTGTTCTTTTGTCAACCTGTTCATGATGAAATGGCAAACCAAACTAAATATTAATCACTTGATAGCTGACAAAATGGCCGCCAGTTAAAAAAGTGATGCCAACTTAAAGTTCTATACCCCAATAAAAAACACCCTTTATAAAGAACTGAAATCGTTTTTTTTTGCGGTGGATTTGAAAACTATAAATAAACTATAAATACTGAAAATTTGTAGAATATTGGACGATGTTTCATATTTTCAACCAAAAAACGTTTATTTTTCGATTTTTGTGAAATTTGGCTTAACCCTAGGATAGGCGATAAGCTTTCGATCACTAAATTGACCTCTTGGTCTGGCCAGACCACATGACTATAATAGACAGATTTTTGGCTATAAACATACTGTATACCTAATCATGGGGTCTTAATTCATATGGAAATTGTTGATATGTGTTATACATAGTCATTTAAAGCGAAACTGTATCTACATACTTCCAAAATAAGGTAAAAATGTCACAAAAAATAATATACAAAAAAGGTAAAACATCCTCTTTTTTTATAAAATCAAATTTCATGTTTATTTTTTCTTCTAGATCGATTGCTTCGGTTTCATAGGCAGAACAAAATAAAAATCAAAAATAAAGAGAAAAACAAAGACAAAAGCAAAAACAAAACCAAACTTCTACCTTCCATGAGGGTTTCATGAGTAAACTCATAGCTGTGGTCTACTCAGACCAAGAGGTTAGTTTAGTGGTAATTTTTTTCCAACGGAAATTTCGCCCCATTAGCTTGCAATTTTCGAGTCAAAATTGAATTCGTCCGATTCAGCATACTTCCCTTATAGATATCAACACCCTCAATTTTTTAATTTTTGCCTTTAAAAAAAATTATAAGCGCTCAAAGTCAAATTTGGTCTGGCCAGACCAAGTAGTCTATCCTAGGGTTAATTGAGTCACTGGGTCCAGTAATTAAGTGACATAGGTTTCGAGATTATGGGATTATGTTAACATGTATTGCATGGAGGTCAAAAGTCATATACAGGTCAAATAGTGCTTATTTCGTTTTCGTTATCGGGCCATGTTGAACGAATTGTTTTGTACAAAAATGTAAGAGGAGGATATTGGCAACATCTGGTTTCAACAGGACGGCGCTACATGCCACACAGCCGAAGCTTCACTCGATATTTTGCGCCCTGTTTTTGAAGAATCTAACGTTTTTTTTTTAACTAGTGCTTATTTCGTTTTCGTTATCGGGCCATGTTGAAAAAATGTTTGTTTACAAAAATTGAAGAGGAGGATACTGGCAACATTTGGTTTAACAGGACGGCGCGACGTGCCACACAGCCGAAGCTACACTCGATGTTTTGCGCCCTATTTTTGAAGATCGCATTATCAGCATTAGAGCTGATGTCGTTAGGCTACTGCATGGCCATTTTAATGAAATTATTTTCCATTTTTAACCGGAAGGATTGTACTTTCAAATAAAAAAAGAAATTTGAGAAAATATCCAGTAGTTTTTTTTTATAGAATTTTCAAAAAAATAAAAAGTTGTTTGGCGGACCCTGTATAAGGAAATGATAAATTTTCAAAAAAAATAAAACAGTTATCTTGTATGTATATTTTGAAATTGACTTTAATACTTTATAGGCCTAGTCGAGATGTTTACAAAACAGTTCCAAGCTCTTCAGAAAACTGAGTTATGACCAAAACGGTGACTATAGCTGACTTTGTTCATTTAAACAGTAATAACATGCTCCATTTAAAGCCGATTTTAAAATACAAATCAGTTTTGGAAAGACGATCGTTTGGATTTTAGAACTGACACTTTATCACCGTTGCATAAATTTGCTGAGATTTTTCCAAAAGAGTATTTTTTTGTAATTTTTATAGACAATTTAAGAATTTTTACTGCATTTTGCTTATAATTTCTGCATGAAGGCATCAACATTTGATATAAGAGAATTAAATAGCATTTGGTTCTGAATAAAATAAGACCTTTTCATTTTTCGCAAAGTTATCGCGAAAAAACGCTTAAAAAAATAAAAACGCGATTTTCTCCAAAACCATCAAAGTTGGAATTTTTCGATGTATAGCCAAAAATTTGTGCTAGGCTAGCACAACTTAGCACAAGTTACAGATTTCAAAAAATTTCATTTTTCGCAAAGTTATCGCTATTTTTATGAAAATACCCGTGAAGTATGCAACGGTTTTCAAAAAAATGGGTTTATTTAAAGAAATATTAGGTTTAGGGAAAAAATGTGAAAGAAGAAAATGTAGTGCTAGGTGAGCCCTATCCATCAATAGCATTGTGGTATATATATATTCAGTTTTCGAATTACTACAGCGATTTTCGAAAATCTTCAAAATTAAAAACTGAGTTTTTTCGTTTATTATAAAAGCTACACTAAAATTGTTAAAGAGGCGTTTGTGGGGTTCGTTGAGCACAATCCAGCTCAGTTTTCACTTTTGAGAAATTTTGTGTTTTCGATTTTTTACATCGAAAAAAGTGTAAAATTGAAATTGGCGATTTTCTCAGAACTGAAATTTTTTAGATTTTTTTCGTTAACGGCGCAACTATCAACGTCGAATTCTCTACTGAACACAAATTTTGGTTTTCGAAAAAAACAAAATATCGGTTTTGGCAATTTTTCGAAATTGTCGATTTTTTCGAAAACGGCTGCAGATAGAAACTTTTCGTAAACGGCACAATGATGTACTCACCTAGCACAACTCAGCACAACTTCTGTTTTTTCAAAAAACAAAGTGGCGGTGCTGGCACTTTTTTCGTATTTTCGAAATATCTCGGTCAATTTTCGAAATTTCGAAAAACGGTTTGCTGCACAAATCAGCACAAACCTAGCACAATTCAGCACAACTTTCGTTTTTTCGAATTTCGAAAGTGGCGGTGCCATCATCCTCCACATAAACTTATCAGTAAACATTCTAATGTATTACAATAGTTTTCACTTGATTGATTTGCCCGCTTAATTGATGAAAAAAATATATATTAAATATCATATTAAACATATTAAAGACCAGCTTGTATACCAAAAGAGATAAAATGTGGAGTGCATCTTTTTTTGTGTGGATAAAGCATATTCGGGAATCTAAAAATTCACGTAACTTGAAATAAATTATAAATTTAATAATAAAACTAAAGTCTGAGGTTTCCTTTTACTCGGTATGGTCAGATGATGTATTAATTTGCTATAATGTATTGATCTCATTTGCTGTAATACTCAAAGCTAATGTTAAAATCACAAAAAAAAAGTTTGTATGAGTACAAGTAGTTGAAGGTTCTGCTTTATTCAGTACACAGTACAATTAAAAGGACTTCTTGTAATTGTGTCAGCGGATAAATAAACAGATTATTGGGAAAATGATTTACCCTGTTAATTGCAACACAAACCCTACATTTGTATGTTTGCGTGTGAGATCTTTCGATCTTTCATCTACCCCCATCCATTCTTTTATTGTGGGTTTACACCATTAATATTTTTGCTGAAAATTTTCTCACCAATTGAAGGTATTCTGGGATCAGTAGACAGATGTAGGATTTTCTCCAATGTTTCCTTCAAAAGTTATTATTATGCAATAATGTATTGATCTCATTTGATATAATACAAATAAACTCTGTATGAGTACGAGTTGAGGGCTCTTATTTATTGATTTATTTAATTTGTATTTTCGCAAAATCAATTAAACGGGGTCTGTACACAATAAATGTAATTTACAAAATATCAAATTGTACATTCCATAGCAATATTTTTTCATAATGTTTTCGGATTTGTTGTAAGAGAGCTTTCGTCCGTAAAGAGTGATATTAACGTTACTCCCTAAAAAAATTTTGGTTAACAATAAAATTAGTATTGAGCTTCTTTTCTAAGTTAACTTTTCTTTAGGTTAACGAAAACTAGCTAAATACTTAAACGAAGACGATTATATCAGGGGCGATATAGTACAATGTGCTAAACGATATTCGCAAGCTTACAAAAAATATGTAAGTGATGCTAGTAAAAATGTATATAGTTAGCTATCAATTTTAATTTAGATGAGGAAGAATATTCGGAGGTAGGATTTATATTTCAAGTAGATTTATATTTATGCCATTTCCCTTGGTAAATAAAAAAAAAATCAATAAGCAGATTTAACTCCAAAACCAAATTATGTAGTACGAAATCTTCACCACTGTCTTAAATTTTACTCTTGCGCTAACGAAAGTCTTCTTTATACAGCATATTATGTGACAAACTGATCTTTATATACGAGTTTGTGTGACAAAATCATCGAAAGGAAGAGTTTATGTTTCCACCTGGTCGAAAAGAAGAGTATATGTGACAAACTGATTATTAGTAAGAGTTTCTGTAACAAACTGATTGTTATAGAACAGTGTAAAAAATTGAACATTAATAACAGTTTGTGTAACAAAGTAGTCGAAAAGAGCAGTTTGTGTGACAAATTGGGCTTATTGAGCATTTGTGTGACAAACTGACCGTTAATAGATGTTTGTGTGCCTAACTGATCGAGAAGTGCAGTTTGTGAGACAAACTGATATTTATAGAAAATTGTGTGTGACAAACTGATATTTATACAAGCGTTTGTTTGACAAACTGACCATTAATAACAGTTTTGACACCCAAACTGGTCGAAAAACTGTTTGTATGACAAACTCATCATTAATATAAGTTGGGGTGACAAACTGATTCAAACAGCAGTTTGTGTGCCAAACTGAAATTTATGTAAGAGATTGTGTGACAAGCTGGTCATACGTCAAGCTGGTCGGAAACAACGGTTTTTGTATAAATGTGGTCTTAATTTAAGAGTATATGTAACAAACTTAATTCTATAGAAAACTTTGTGCGACAAGCTCATCATTAGTAACAGTTTGAGTGACAAACTGGTCGAAAAGATAGGTTGTGTGACAAAGTGGCAGTCGGTATGTCACACTGGTCATTATGATCTGCTTTATATCTGGTTATGATCTGCTTTATATTTGGTTATGATCTGCTTTAAAGAAAGAAAAAAACAAAATGTAAGCGCAAATTTATTCTTTATTAATTCAGTTTTTAGAATTATATAATTTTTTCGTTAGTAATTGATGTCTTCTGAACATGTTCTTGGCATGGCACAAACTGTTCAATAATGTAAGGTTGTGTGGCAAACTGATTCAAAGGAACAGTGTGTGTCAAACTGGTCGAAAAGAACAAATTGTATGACAAACTGGTCGAAAAGAACAAATTGTATGACAAACTGGTCGAAAATAACAGTTTGCTTTTGATCTGGTTATGATCTGCTTTTGATCTGGTTATTATCAGCTTTATATCGGGTTATGATCTGCTTTTGGTCTGGTTACGATCTGTTTTTGATCTGGTTATAATCTGCTCTTTATGTGTTATGATCTGCTTTATACCTTGTTATCTGATAAGATCTGATCTGATTATATCGGATCAGTTAAGTTTTTGTGAAATTAACAAAACATTTTCTCTATATAACATCAATTAGCAATCGGATCATCCTTCTCAGAATCGCTAGTGCATTTTGTTCTTTCCATCAATCTACTCATATTTCTAAAAATTCATTAAATATCATGATTATTGTATATTCAGTGCTGCCCAAAACATTTGCAACCATGGTACCTGTTGGACAAACACCGTCATTTTAATGAAAATAAAAGTATAGAATCCAAAATGTAAATGCAAATTTATTCCTTGTTAATTCAATTTTAAGAATTATATAACACAAATACTTATCAACAGCTATTTTTTGATATCATGTTTTACAGTGCTCAAAACATTTGTAACTTATCCTATGCGACTTCTATATAAATTAAAATTTAGTAATTGATAGCGTAACCTTGTCGATTAATGTCTTCTGCACATATTATTGACATGGACTGGATTAAATATGCAATTATATATTTTGTTATTCCACCGATATTTCAGGTCATTAGGTTTTTTATAAGTTGTATATCCAATTTTGTGTTTTAAAACTTTCCAAAGGGTCTCTATGGGATTTACATCACGTGACTTTACAGGCCAGTCGTTGAAGATTCGTTGACTGGACAGGCCAGTCAAGCATACCCAATTTTTCGTTGGAGATTTGTTGTTTAACTTTAATGACCACATCGGGCGGAAACACCCAATCAAGCGGCATTTCCCCAGACGATTATGTCAACATTATGTAAGAAAAATATTTTTTGGAATCCTCTGACCTCATAATCCCATCAATTTTATGATTTGGTCGAATTGCTTCTCCAGAAAACACCCCCAGACCATAATGTTGCCATCTCTATGTTTCACAGACCCTTGTATATATTATGGAATAAGCCTTAACCCTTTTCGCCTCCACATCAGACACTAGTCAATCAGAAAATAGTCCAAATTTAAACTTCAGTTCACACTAAAGCCGAGCCAACTTGATTTTTTTGAAATTAATGTTTTTTTTGTAAGAGTTTTGCATGCTTATAGTCCAACTTGTACGGCTTTAGGTACGATCGTTTTCCCGGATATATCCAGTTCAAGCGAATTTCTTATTTCTTTCAATGATTTGTACAGTACTGACCAGTTTACGACGAAATTATGCGATATATGCTAAATGAATTGATGTTTTATTTTATGCCAATCAAATTCACTTTTAAGACGATATACTTTTTGCAGTTAAAAAATAAGAAAAAATACAGTACAACTAGGAAATATGACAGACGATGGCTACTAGGTTAATCCACTTCTTACCGTTTATCATTTCTCGACTTTGAGTAAATAAAAACACATTTGTTTGTAAAAACAAACAAACAAAAAATATTTTTTTAAAAATTTTGGTTTAAAAAGTGTCCAAAAATATGATTTTTTAAAGCTAGATTTTGCATCTGTTGTTTGAGATTATTGATTTACTTCTATTATTTTACAAATATATATATTTCCAAATGTTTTAATACACGCTGAAAAAATAGCCATTTTAACAAATTTCAGCAAACAAGTTCGCATCAAACATTTATATATATTTCCATACCACAAACATTAACTTGTTTGTAGGTGATAAATATCGAACATATTATGTATGCAGTTTTGTGCCATTTTTTATTTTTTTTTTTCAATTCGTGAATTTCTATATAACAATCCATCTCATTCTCTCGGTATTGCTCTTATTTTAAAGAGCGAAAATGCAAAAAAAAATTTACGAAAACAGTTGCAAATACACACATATTCGCACTCAAATGTTGCACTTTGTTGAATTTAATTAATAGCAAATGAGTTATATTTATATCCAAATAATCTTTGTGTAGATAGAAATAAGCTTTACTTGCCACAAAGACCAAACACACGTTTTATTTGTGTGTAAACAAAAAAAGACCTATTTTTAGCGTGTAGACAGCCCGAAAAAAGTTTGTTTCTATTCATACCTTTACTCAATTGCGAATAAAAGCGAAACGCGTGAATCGATTTTCATGATCTTTGTCTCATTTTGCTCATAGGTTATGTGACTTTACGTAAAAGTAATAAGATTTGAAATTTTTTTTCATTTTGGATTTTTTATGGATTTTTTAAAAAAAAAAAATTTAAATCTTTAGGCAAAAAATAAGTTTTTTCCTTTATATATTCATTTTTAACTTGGAAACTGTTGCTTGTATAGGAAAACAATATATGAACAGATTAAGGGAATTGTAATTTTAAATTTTTTAAAATTTAATTCAATTAAATCGGGCTAGTGGTTCCCGAGTTATGCCGGACGAAACAAATTAACCAAAAAATTTTTTTTAAAATTTAAAAAAAAAAAAAATAAAACAAAAACCAAACGAAAAAAATTTTTTTTATTGCGTTTTTCGAGCTCATGTCTAGGTTATCTACACAGAAAAAGTTATCGCATCCCGAGTACATTTTGACTGTTGACTAGTGTTATTTATATGTAAAGACATGTTTTTTTTCTGTATCGCTTAATGAAAGACCTGTTATTCGACCAGTTTGTCACACAAAGTGTTCTATAGAGTTCAGTTTGTTACCTATACTCTTATTTTAAGACCAGTTTGATACAAAAACCGTTATTTTCGACCCGCTTGACATATGATCAGCTTGTCACACAACGTGTTCTATAAAGATCAGTTTGACACGTTCACTATTATTAATGATCAGTTTTTATACGATTTTTGATGTCCAATACTCAGGGGATGCCCCCTATAAATGCATTGTGTTAGCGGAAGGAAATTAGGGTATCGGAAGGAGGAAGGAGGAGGTGTTGTTTTATCAATTTGTGAATTTCTTTATAACAATCCATCTTATTCCCTCGGTATTGATTCTATTTTAATGAGCGTAAATTCAAAAAAAAAAATTACGAAAACAGTTGCAAATACACACATATTCGCACTCAAATGTTGCACTTTGTTGAATTTAATAAGTTCGTTGTCTGTTTTTCCCAAACACGCTATTGCTGATACACAAATCTATATATATAAAAATGGATGTAACGTATAGACTCGAAAACGGCTAGACCGATTTTGATGAAATTTTCAGGGAATCTTCCGAATAACCCCGCGAGTAACATAGGCTACACATTGTTTGGATTTATCTACATTAAGGGGGTGAAAATGGCAAAAGGGATAAAAACTCCCCTTTCCTATATAAATATGTGTAATACAACACTAATGTTTGCTTAGGGCCAGCAACGCGGACCGGGTCAGCTAGTACGTAATATTAATAGCAAAAGAGTTATATTTATATCCAAATAATCTTTGTGTAGGTGGAAATAAGATTTACTTGGTACAAACACCAAACACGTGTTTTACTTGTGTGTAAACAAAAAAAGACGTATTTTTTAGCGTGTACTAGCATCAAACTCACTCACATATTTTTTGTAAGCTTGTGAATATCGTTTAGCACATTGTACTATATCGCCCCTGATATCATCCTAATTGATGGAAACCACAATAAAGATTGGCATCGATTGTCAGTCAAAAAGTGGCAACTTCACCATACTCATACAAAAGCATGTAACTCTCATACTTTGATGCTTCTTCTTACCTCAAAACCATGATGGCTCAGGAGGGGGTGGTCAAAATTATATTGTTTTAAACACACATTTAAATTGATGACGAAAGAATTTATGGGGTTGCAGACTGGACAACAGTCTAACATAATGTATCGTCCTCACACGCATACATACAAATGTAGGGTTTCCGTTGTAATTACCTGATAATCTGTTTATTTATCCGCTGAGACAATTAAAAGAAATCATTTTATTTGTACTGTGTACTGAATAAAGCAGAGCCTTCAACTACTTGTACTCATATAGATTTTATTTGCGATTTTAATATTAGATTTGAGATCAATTTATCCATCATCTGACCATACAGAGTAAAATGAAACCTCAAAGACTTTAGTTTTATTATTAAATTTATAATTTATTTCGAAATCAAATTTCGTGAAATTTTAGATTCCCGATTATCTCTTTTGGTATATAAGATGATCTTTAATACTCCCAATTTTTAAAATTATATTTACGGTGACCTTCGAGCTGTCCATCTTTGTGATTTCTGTTGTATGTTGAGAACCGAAACTCATTTCCCCTATAGCTTATACTATATATATATTTTTTTTTATCAATTATACGGGCGCACTGTGGTCAATATTTTGAGATAGCGGCCAAAACTCCTTTTGGTTTTTGTTCTCCGATTTTAAAGTTATTAGACTCATATGAAAGTAGACAGTAGTAAACCTCGGGAGCCAAAAAATTAGAACTCTATTTCAACTATTTCACTGAGAACAGGGTGGTCCAAAATGGGCTTTTTCAGAATTTAGTAATTATGATATTTTTAGTTAATTTTTAAAGTTTTTGTTTTTCAAGATTTTTGGACGAAATAAATTTTTTGCATATATTTTATGCATATATTTTGATGAAATTTTGTACAAGAGTTCTTATTGACCAGATATTGTACTAATGAAGATCTTATTAATATTTTGTTGTGCACATCAGACCCATATATGTCCAGTATTCGACAAAAATGGAAATCAACCTCATTAGAGTTAGATGAAGAAGCAAAACAACTACTGCAAAATGAAAATCAAAGCTATTTGGAAGAAATTTTTACTAATATTGTTTAATTAACACTAGTTTAAAGATTATAATTTGTTTCTAATTTTAGTATAAATTTTTATTAATACATTTAAATAAAATATATATGCACTTTAATTCAATAGTAAAAGTTTACTTAAAATTTTATCGATTTACCTATCAGTCGATTTTTACGTTTGAACACGCAAATTGAAGCTTAAAGTCCCTCCTATTGAACAAAACAAATTGCGTAAAAAAATACCAATCCGGCCAAAAGTTATACAGTTTTGACCGCTATCCCGCGAGATTGACCACTGTGGGGCGTATCAATTAAGTGAAAACTACTGTAATACATTAGATGCATTTTGAATGTTTACTGATAAGTATTAAATTTTTTTACCATTGCATTCACAAATGATTTGACTAAATCTCCAAATTTTCTTTTTTGAAAATGCGATTTTACACGTCAGTTAAAAGGTTATTGCAAATAAGCGAAACTCATTTCCCGTATAGATTATACTATAAATTTATTTTGAACATTAAGCGAAAACTTCTGTAATATAGCAGATGCATGTTGAATATAACAGATTTTTTTTTTTTTTTTGAGTTTGCATTTGCTTTTTTTGATGTATTTTGATTGTTTACTGATACGTTTTTGATTTTTTTACCATTGCATTTGCAAATGATTTGACTAAATCTTTAAATTTCCGTTTCTGAGAATGTGATTTTAGGCGCCAATTAACAGAGTAGTGTAAAATAGCGAAACTCATTTCCCGTATAACTTATAGTAATAATTTGTTTTGACCAATTAAGCGATACTGCAGTAATACATTAGATGTATTTTGAATGTTCGCTGATAAGTTCGTGATTTTTTTTTTTTTTTTTTTTGAGTTTGCATTTGCGTTTTTTTTTCAATTAAGAGGGTAGTGCAAATAAGCTAAACTCATTTCCCGTTTAGCTTATACCATAAATTTGTTGGTCAATTAAGCGAAACTACAGTAATACATTAGGTGCATTTTGAATGTTCACTGATAAGTTTTTTTTTTTTTTTTTTTTTTTTTAGTTTGCATTTGCGTTTTTTTTCCTTTTTTGAGAATGTGATTTTAAGCGCCAATTAATAGGGTAGTGCAAATAAGCTAGACTCATTTCCCGTATAACGTTTGTTTGTTTGTTTTGATGAATTAAGCGAAACTACAGTAATACATTAGATGCATTTAGAATGTTCACTGATAAGTTTTTGATTTTTTTTTTTTTTTTTGAATTTGCATTTGCATTTTTTTTCAATTAAGAGGGTAGTGCAAATAAGCTAAACTAATTTCCCGTTTAGCTTATACCATAAATTTGTTGGTCAATTAAGCGAAACTACAGTAATACATTAGGTGCATTTTGAATGTTCGCTGTTAAGTTCTTGATTTTTTTTAGTTTCCTTTTTTGAGAATGTGATTTTAGGCGTCAATTAAGAGGGCTAAATCTCCAGTGCAAATACGCCAAACTCATTTCCCGTATACCTTATACCATAAATGTGTTGATCAATTAAGCGCAAACTGCTGTAATACATCAGATTCTGTTTGAATGCTTACTGATTCCAGAATACAATCAATATCTCGATGGTCTTGGAAAGGGGAATAACTAACTCAGTTTGTTGTCCACACACACACACAGAAAATATAAATCGTGGCAACTCTGACACTTCGATCGAGGTTTGTACACTGGTGCAGAACTAGAGTTGTGCTTTTTCGTTCAGTGAAGTGACCGCTCTTTTTAGTTCATTTCGGTCAAATGAACTAGTTCGTTCTTATAGTTCAGTAGTTCATTTTCGTTCACTGACTAATTTCGTTCACTGACTCATTTATGTCATTTTCGTTCGATGATTCTTTCATTTTCATTCATATGACACTGAAATGAAAAAAACAATCAGCTGTGTATAGATAAACTGAAAAAACACCACAAGGTAATAAATTTACAACAATTAAAGACAAAATATAAATTTATTGACTAGATATCTCTTTTTATTTAGGCCTTACACCTGGACAATTTAATTTTTGCTGAAAATTCGGACAACGAGTTGGAATGGCCCCACACGAAGCCGTGCCAGATTTGTGGCCCTTAACATATAATCCACCATACTAAGTGCGTAATTTGCGTCTTTGTTTGCAACACAGAAATATTCATCGAAAAAACTAATGTTTATATTTTCATAAAATTCTAAGTCGGATTAACCATATCCGTCCGTCTGTGTTGAAAACATTCTACAGGCCTAACAAATGAAGCTAGACTTTTAACAATTTTCAGATTTCTTATTTTGTCAAGGTGCTTGAGATTGTTACTCTGCCAAAGGGAAACATTTTCCCCGTGCCAGGTCTGAGGTAGACTCGGGAAAAATACGGATTTTTGTAACCTTTTAAGGTAAAATAGTTGTTTATAGCCTCGCCCTACTGAAAGTGTAACACCTCTATGGAGTCGTCTAAGACCCTAAGTATGTTTTGACCAAATCCGTTGCAGAAAATTTTAAGTCAATTGTTTCATGTCTTTCGAACAAATTTTGAAATTTTGTACTGGGTATTATCATTTCAATGCCAGCTATGCTTTTGAAAATGGGTTATATCGACACGCCCCTTCCATACAAATTTGCCCTTTCGCCCACATATCGTATTCGTGTAATAACACTAAAACTGTTCGTACGAACAGGTTCAAAATCAGTATTTGGTAATAGGTAATAAAGCCTCGCCCTTCTGGTCCTCCCATACAAAATGACCATACTGACATTAATTTAAAATCCTTGGAACTTTTTCCTAAACTCACAAAATTTACTCCAAGTTGGGAAATATTAATATTTTAATCCTCACTTTGTGGTGAACACGCCTCTTCTGGTACCTCCCATACAAATTTGCCTTTCTGCCCACATTTGGAGATATATCAACAGAATGTTTTACGCAATCGGGTTGAAAATTAGTATTTAGTAATAAAGAGTATTAACTCAAAATTTAAATTTTTACAAGTAAAAAAATTACTTAGATTTCTCTACTCCCTGTTTTCAATCAAAGGAGATCATTTGTAAATTTGGAGTTAATATCCTTTTGTTGAACAAGTGCGATGTTATGTGCCAGAGGAGGTAGACAGGACCACGCCCCGATATAAAAATTAATATTTGGACCGCACTACACGGTTGGGGTATCTAATATTGTCAGGTCGAATTCAACACAGAGTTTATTGTTTTTTTAGTTTTTATACAAGTGTGCTTTTAAAATATGACTTTAAATAAAATAAAAATACTTTTAAGCAAAAACTTTATTATTAGTTTATCTGAATATTGAAAATCGGCGTAATTACGGTTAACGCTGCGGTGTAGTAGTTAGTAGGGCGCGAATATTACACAAGAAGTTCAGATTCAACTCCGGGGGTAAGACCATCTAAAAGTTTTTATGCGGCGGTATCCATACCTCGTATTTGCTGGTGACTTTACGAGTAAGAGAGTAATCTCTATAGCCATGTAAAAGCTTCGTCACAAATGCATTAGCCGTTCGGAGCCGGCGTTAAACAGAAGGTCCCGATCGGTGAGTATAGACAAAATTATAAACGCTGGTTTGAGAGAAGCTCCCCAAAAGTTCCTTAATGTGATGTTAAGCGAAATACAACAGAAATTGTTCAACGAGTATATTAGATCACGATTGAGCAAAGGGGCGTGACACCACTTATACAACTCTAGACTATGAAAGATCATATCTCAAGAACTATAAGAGATATTATAATGAGATTTGGTACTTATGCTGTTGGTATAGAAAGATAAAAAAATAATCTCACAGTATATACATAGAACATGTCAACATATATATGGCTTTCAACTTTGAAAGACTGAAGTGATGGAGATATGGCGCTGATGTTTTGTACATCATGTGTCTTTGATGATTGTGAAGAATAAAAAATAAACAATTATAGTAAAAGTATATAATTTTTTTAAAAAATTGTATTTTAGTAAAAAAATCTTTTCCACTTTGCGTACTGGGGGAGGCCTATGAATGTACTGCGTAATGTTCGGCTGCGTACTTCGGCTCTGAGAAGACGTTGATGGAAATTCTTGCAAAGCCGAATCATTAACAGTTTCAGGTCTAACCAATGTGGATGTGTTTGCTTGCCTGTCCATGACCATGGGTACTAATGGATGCTTCGACTTCATGTGGCGACTTAGATTGCCTTGAGAGCCGCCAGCTATACTAAGTGACGACTGACAATACCTACATTTGGACCTCTGTTCGCCATCTTCCTTAAAATGAACCCATATAGCACTATGTTTCCTTTTGAAAGCCATTGTTTCAAATGAATACAGTAAAAATTGCTTTTGAATAAAATGAAAATTTGTTTTGGAATAAAATAGAACTGTAACAGCCACTATAAACGCTTTTTCTTTAAGAAAACAGGGTTGGCAACTTCATAGAGAAAAGAAAAAGTGTTTTCGGAATTGCCAGCCTTTATCAAGTACTGTCAGCAAAATTCCAGTCCAAAATCTCAGCAATTAGGGAGATAATCTTGATAAAATTTATAATGCAAATCCTTATCAAAGTGATATTTACAAATCATATTATAATCAATTACCAGAGTTAGTACCATTCGACAACTCTTATTTTCCGATATGCACCCAAATCCACATTGATGGGATTACATTTGGAAATCTATTGTTCCACACAATTATCTAATTTACTACTTTCCATACCCATATAAAAATATACTCGATAATTGGAAAATTGCTTCACACAGGCCAACGCAATTAGATATAACCGAAAACAATATTTCTAATCTCTTTAAAAATAAATATAACAAATTGTAACTGATATGTCCACATCACTGTTGATTTTTCATCGATATTGCCATCAATGTACATTGCGCACATTGATCTACCTAAATAAGAATTCATACATTTTGACTACTTCTCTCCATTCAGGTGAGCTCTGCAATTTTTTAGGTTGGCAATAGCGCCAAACAGCTGACAACATGTGAGTGAGAGAAAAAAAAAACTTGATTGTGAACGAAAAGAACGAAATGAACTATTGAACGAAAAGAACGAAAGAGCAAGAACTAGTTCACTTCGTTCACTTCAATGAATAGTTCAACTGAACTAGTTCGTTCATGAACGACACAACTCTATGCAGAACCAAGGTTTATGTATAGAAGGTTACGCCATCAGCAAAAATTGCCGTTAGGTGACGTAGTTGGTGACAAACATCAAAAAGAAGTGGGTTGCCAGATCTATGTCTGCCTACTTTTAGTTAACAAAGCTAAGATTTCATGTGAAAAATGTACATATTGCAGTGAGTTGGCAACCCTACTTTCTCAGATTTGTGAAGAAATAAAACAACAAATCGAAACGTAAACATTGAGTGTGCAGTGGGCAAATGTATGAAAACCAACAGTAAAAAATATGTGAGTATGTGAAAATGTAAAAAGAATGTTTTTCCGGTGCAGAATGTACTTTAGGTTAAGAATATTAAATGCCGACATTACCAAAAATATTTATACCAAAAAAAGAAAATTAAATAAACTTTAACTTAATATACAAAAAATTGTTCGTTTTTCGCTAATAAATAAATTGATGGCAAAAATAGTCAATTGTCCCACTGTTATGAATACACAAATATTATCAGCTGCTAGCTCGAAATTTTTAGCCAATAGGAACAAAGTTTGCGTGACGTCATTGGTGACAAACGTCAAAAACAGAAAAGGGAAGGGGGCTGGGATGGCGTAACCTTCTATACATAAACCTTGTGCAGAACCACAATCAAAAAGTTAGTGTTGATGAGGGGAAACAAAACTGTTAACAGGGGAGGGGACACCAAGTAAAGGTCGATAACACTGACTCGCGCGAACCAATAACAACAAAGGTTGGCAACACTACCACGATTTATCAGAGATGGCAACTCTAGTATATGATTCTATTGTAAATGCATATGATCATGAACAACACCACTGTGACGTATCACAGGCTACAAATCCAACATATCACACTATTGTGAATAAACATGGGCATGAACAACACTACCGTGACTTATCACACTCATACACCCATAAATATAGGTGACAAATCTGGCATAGCACACTATTGTGACCTATCTCAGACACGAACCAATAATGTCAGGTGTCAACTCTGGCAGATCATACACAAACAGTTGGCAACTCCGTATGCTTCGTTGCTTCTTCTTACCCATGACCAATGGTTTGTATGAAAAAGTTGCTTTAGAAACCCCATAAATACCGTACTTAAAATGTCTTGCTGCAGGTGACTACAATGCAAAACATCCGCATTGGGGCTTCCGGAATAGAAAAATCCAATTTTTCAGTCACTACTTGCCACGAATTATCATCAGACCACTCTCCTGTTCTATTTCTTCTCCACGAGGAATCTGTACCTATAGATGAACCCCCAAGACTAACAACTCCAAATACGAACTGGTTCAAATACAGGAAGTAGTCATATAGATCCGGATATTACCATGAATAACGAGACGGACATTGACAATTACGGGTGTACCACATAATCCTCAAACACAAAATCATCATTTTCTGTTACATTAAAATTAGGTCAAAAATCGCGCGATGCCTGAGGTTATTTTGTGTTTAGCATTATTTCTGAAATTAAAAATCAAAACAAATTGTATGATACATTCACAAATATTATCAGATATGACATGAATAGTACTAAACTAAATTATATAACAATAAAGGAAAAACATTAATATTTCGTTATAAAAGTAGTTCAGTTTGAAATTTATATTTTAAAGAAATTATATGATATATTCACAAGAATTTAACAATGGTATGTCATGAATCTTAGTAAACAAAAATATATAACAATAAGGGAAAACAAAAATATTTCGTTATAAAAGTAGTTCAGTTTGAAATAAAAATTGTAAACAAATTATATGTGATGAATAGTACTAAACTAAAATATATAACAATAAAGGAAAAACAACAATATTTCGTTATAAAAGTAGTTCAGTTTTAAATTAATATTTTAAAAAAATTATGTGATATATTCACAAGTATTTTACAATGGCATGTCATGAATCTTGCTAAACTAAAATATATAACAATAAGGGAAAACAAAAATATTTCGTTATAAAAGTAGTTCAGTTTGAAATAAAAATTTTAAACAAATTATATGATGAATTCACAAAAAAAAAACAATAATTTTTCTTTATCAAAAGATTACTCATAAGATGAAACTTATTATAGAACTTTTAATTACAAAGTGAAATATTGTGAGATATAGAAGATAAATAAGTTATTTTATCTAAATCAGTTCGAGATTCAACGACTTTTTTAATTTTCTTTTCTTGTTATACCTATGCCTGAGTGTATCTTCTCTATGTTTGCTTTAATTTCTATAAATTCTTTCCCTAACTCTTTAATAATTTCATAAACGCCACATTTTTTCCCCTACAATAACTTATTAGTAACTTAAACCTACGGTGCTAAGCCTCAATAGAGTTTTGTGTGCGCGGATAATTTTCCTTACAAGAATCTGCAACACACCAAAATGTTGGGTCATATTTAGGGGCGCCCGACTTTGTTGTTCCGCTAATATAGTTTTGCCTAAACCAAACACTTATTTTTTTAAAATCGTTATCTTTAGAGCTGGCATTCAGTTCTGTATAATAATCTAGTACACTCTCGGGCGGAACAAATGATAAGCTTTTGAGCATACGAATTGTAATGCTGAAACCTTCATTATTGCCATATTTTTGAGCAAGTCCTTCTTTTTGAACTCGTCTCCAAATAATCTGACCAAAATTAAATAAACATCCCTTATATTGAGCATCAGGGAAATACTCTTTTGCCACAGATGAGATTGTTCGCTCAATATCCGTAATTATTTTTTGCGGATTAAAATTAATATCTTGTGCTAGAGCCATATGGAACAATTGGTGAAAGAAGTCGGTGTATGCCTGCTTAGATTTTTTGCTCATAAGGCAAAAAAGTAGAGGCATAAATTGACCATCAATTATTCCTTGAATGGTGAAAAGTTCACTGAACTCGACGTGCCCAAAATGATATTTTTTTTACCGTTTACAAAAAGTTCACCATCCAAGTAACTATTTTAGGTGTTGTTTTTCGCTTACGATTTATTATAATTTTTTGTGCTCGTTTCGACGGCAGGTACACTCGGTGGTCTGGTTGGCAATTTCCAATTGCTTCCCATATTATTTGGAAAGGTTCCAGTGCAGATGAGCTGCTCATATTGTTCACTTTATTATTTGCAGATGCTACAGATATAGAAGTCTTTCGATCGTGATTGTGCGCGGTAGGAGTCCGTATAACATTATGTTCGTCACTGGTTTTTCATATTATTACGACACTTTTGCACAGCGTTGATTTCCTTTGCGTACAAGCCCAACGAAACTCGGCTTGTTTTATTTTTCGAATGAAAATAGTAACCTTATCCATCCACATATAATTTGTCCTTGCCTTTATTCGATTTTTTTAATGAATATTTCCATTTTATTTTAAAAATCAAATAATAAAAACAATGTTTTTAAAATTACTTTACAAGCAATTTCTTTTGATATGAGTCTTTATTTTTTCCACTCTGTATACACACTGGATAGTCAACCTTAATATCAACTTTACACGAAGATCATATCGAACTGATGAAACTATAACGGTTACTGTTTAAAAACAACAACAAGAGTACACAAGGAAAAGGTTGTAGTGATAATTGAGGTTTTATAAACGTAATAACAAAATAAGTAAATGGAAAGCAATGAGAAATAAAGTAAAGAGAAATTAAAAAGTGGAGATTTCCATTGCTAATGCTATAGCTTGTAACTTTTGTTTATATGATCGGTAGTATCGTAAAAATTTGGGGATTTTTTGTATGGGGATTTTCTGACACTATCTCCAAAAAATGTAAAGATTTTGTATTTGGTTTTTTTTTTTCGTTTGGGGATTATGTGTTTGAGGCGGCTCTTTTTGCTCTGCCTAAGCATTAAATATCACCAGAAAAGGTGGGTGCATACACAAATAGGGAAATTGAACGCCTAGTAAATGAGAAAAGAAGGCTACGACGTGATTGTCTTAGTGTGATCGAAACCACAATAAAAGTTGGCAACCAACGAAATTAAAAAAGGCTGACGGTACCATCATCGATTGTCACTGTCGAAAAGGTGGCAACTTCACCATAACTCATACAAAAGTATGTAACTCTCATACTTTGATGCTTCTTCTAACCTCAAAACCATGATGGCTCAGGAGGGGGTGGTCAAAATTATATTGTTTTAAACACAAATTTAAATTGATGACGAAAGAATTTATGGGGTTGCAGACTGGACAACAGTCTAACATAATGTATCGTCCTCACACGCATACATACAAATGTAGTGTTTCCGTTGTAATTACCCGATAATCTGTTTATTTATCCGCTGATACAATTAAAAGAAATCCTTTTAATTGTACTTTGTACTGAATAAAGCAGATCCTTCAACTCCTTTTTTTGTGTGTGTGAGATGCCCACTATAAATGCAATGCATTGTGTTAGAGGAAGGAAATTAGGGTATCGGAATGAGAAAAGAGGGAGTAGGAAACTCCCTTAGGTACGACCATGCCAGAAGGGCGAATGACACAAACTAAGAGTTCCCCATCTCAGACTTTCATGTCAACAAATCCATTCTGCGTCTGTTTCTTCCCATATTGGGCAGTGGGAGAATTCTCTGCCTTGTTCGAAGGCGCAGCAAGAATAAAAATTTCAGGTGAATTGACAACTCCTCCGGGGACGGAAACGTCACAGTCCTTGCAGGCTGGCAAATACCTGGAGGATGAAGCAGGCAATAGCCTTGCAGAGAAGAAAAAGTTGTCAGGAGCTCAGACGAAAAAAACTCCGAAAGATGCGACTGAGCATCTCAGGATCTCGTCGCAGTCCTCTCCGTTTCCGAGGACGTGCCCCAACGTTTTGGTGTTGACCCGCTCTTCAATTGCTGGCTTATATTTTTTCGGGATTTTTCCCGTGGACTCCTGGTATCGATCACGCCTAGCATAGATCGTCTCGTTTTTGTCGTTATGCCACTTTGGCATAAGAAGGCGGCTTCATACTAGTTTCAACGGTTGTCTTCATCTTAAGTAACGGGCGTTCCTTTGATAGGTCGCCTTTCCTTGAGATGGAAGACAGGTTGCCCGACTGCGTGGTAGGATTTCGACCTTCCATCTTTGCCGGAACTGATAAAGGCGTCCTTCTTTCTGAATGGTTGGGGCAGCAAACTCCCACCCAGGAAAGTCCTCGATGTCCTGGGAAACCAAAACAAGGGTCTGCAGACTGGGGATGTAGGAGGTCTTCCACAGCGAAGAGAACCAGGACGGTACCCTTTTCAATGTGAGAGACTCAAGGATATGAAAGGGAGGACCTTCTTTTCCCACGGCCGTATATATTAAAATCGGCAAGGTACCCATTGACAGGACTGTAGGCAATGATGACGCTGCCATAGAGGATACGAAAAAAGATCTCCCAAGAAGACCGAATTCTGGCATGACCGGTATTAACGTCATCCAGATAAAGCTCCTGTATGCGTTTTTTATTTCAAATAGTTTATTTTCTTAACCTTTAAGTTACACTTTTTTATTTTATTTAATTTAACAATTGCACTGCCTCTTGCAGCTGCTGTCAGCCAACTCATCTTTTTGTTTCGCTGAACAAACCATCAAAGCAGCGATGACCGCTGCCTTCTCGTTGTACGTATGTATGTTGGTGTGTGTATCCACACACAGGCCGATAGGTACGTATGCACGTACACAAGAAGACAGTTAGGTCTATTTCGATGGTTTGATTTTTGACGTAAACAAACGAAAGTAAAAGAGGAATAGGAAAAGAGTTCGTTCAACTCTTTGGAGACTTAAAATTTAGGTAGGGGTTGCAGTGCGGAGTTTATAAAATATAAGTTTGGGGAAAAAATCCCAAACAGCTCCATTGGAGCGAAACGACAATTACTGCTCTGATGGATAGTATAAATAAAGGTAAGGTTAGTATAGCTTTAATCCAAGAATCATGGACATACAAGAACAGGTTATTGGATTAAACAACCCGCTTTACCAACTATTCTACGCAAGATCAGTGGGACCACCCAGAACTTCCATACTCACACACAAAAATTTAAGATTTTATTCTTCCAAGATTTGTCAACTGCGGATGCGACGGTGCTCAGACGGTAGCCTGTACCTTAAGTCGATATACCTCCCACTCGACTCGCCACTTCCACCACCGGCGGACCTACAAGATCTGGTGAGAGAAGCCAAAACAAAAGGTAAGAAATTACTAGTAGGTTGCGAGTCGAACGCCCACCATATCACCTGGGATAGCTGGAATTGCCACAAAAGAAGAAAAGCCTTATTAGAATTCCTTAGTAAGTATGATCTTGTAACACTAAACATTGACAATAAAGCTACATTTATAAATCGAATCAGAGAGGAGGTATTAGATGTCACTTTCGGTTCTGAAGAGATAGTAGAAGAGATCCGATCTCCGACACGGACTCGTTTTCAGATCATATTTAATTTAATGCGACCACCCCCAGAAAGTTTCAGGAACAAGACCAAACCAATTGGCACCGTTTCAGAGATCTTATGAGCAAAGATATAGGGACCCCCAAAGAAATTCTCCACAACGAAGAGGTGGTCGGAAGACTTACGTCAGTGTAAGTGAGGTCCTCCGAAGAGTATTGCCCACTCAGAGAATGGAGGTCGGCTCAGGAGAAACCCTGGATAACGGGGCTGATTAGAAACCTAAGCAAAGAAGTCCGCAGATATTACAACAGAGCTAGACATAAAAAAGTATACTGGCTTGAATACAAGTCCAAACTAAGATTATACAACAAAACATTTAGAATAGAGTAACGAGGGTCGTGGATACAGTGAACAAGTCGACACCGTTAACGACATATCTAAAATAAAGAAATGCCAATCTAAGACACATATACAGGTGGAAACCTTAGTGGAAAAAGACGGAAATTAAGCAGAAAAATTAGAACAATCAATCAAATTGTTAATAAACACACATTTCCCCACGGGCACAGAAGACTCAATAGAGGAACTTAGTCCGACCAAGGAAATACAACATAGATCCGAGACCATCACGCCAAAAATGGTTAGGGAGGCAGTTACAAGCTTTTCTCCGTTAAAGGCGGCTGTCATATTCCCGGCACTTCTACAAAGGACCATAGATATAGTGGGAAAACACCTGGAAGACATCTTCACATCCTGCCTCAAAGTAGTCTACATCCCCAGGAACTGGCATAAAGCACGGGTGCACGAAGGATTCATATCAAAACCGGGTAAGGAAAGCTTCGTGATGTGTAAGGCTTATATACCCATAAGCCTTACATCCTTCTTATTGAAAACTAAAGCGAGATTAATAGACTCTATGGTCAAAAGACAGATTCCGGTCAATGTGCCGTAGAGCAATGCCGATTATAACTTATGGTGGACGGCAATGACAAAGTAATGTAATGTGAAGAAACTACAAGGGATTCAAAGAATTTGCTGCATAGGAATATGCGGAGCAATGAGGACCGCGCCGACAAGCGCCCTCGAAATTTTGCTATACATCCACCCAATAGATATCCAAATCAAATCTGAGGCATCGATCTCAGAAAGGCGACTAAGGGCATGGAATGAGTGGATTGAGGATAAACATCAAACACAACATCAGATAACATTGGAACACCTAGAAGGGTTCCCGACAACAAACTGTCAGACAGATCGCATCCCAGAAACAAACGTGGTTACGAACTGCACGACAAGAATAGGAGATAGATGAGGACAAGAACACTACACATTCACCCAAGATGGGGGAATAGTGGAGTACTACACAGACGCATCCAAATCATAATTCGAGGACTGAATTGGTATACCAGTTACCAAAGTACTCAACGATTCTACAAGCAGAGATCAAGGCCATCACAGAATGCCTAATATGGCTGCGAAATAGGGTCATAGACAATAATATCCATATTTTCACAGTCAAAACGCAATTAGATCCTTCAGAGATGATAATGTCAAGTCAAGGACACGCATGGACTAAAGGAAACGATAAATGATGTATCGGGAGAAAACGACATATTTATAAACTGGATACCGTGCCACCAAGGGCTTCCAGACAATGTTAGGGCCGACGAACTGGCTAAAATGGGAAGGGAATCCGACCAAAATACTCTGCAATTGTCTAAACCTTTTCTGGAGACAAAAAAGGAGTTAAGGGAATGGATGAAGACGATCCATGCCTTTAGATGGCAAGAGGAACAGGTGGGATGAACCACAATGGAAACCTGGGTAAATCTCGATTACAAGAAAACAAGGAGAATACTCGGGTTTAACAAAAATGAGCTGCTTAAGCTATTTGGAGTCATCACAGGACACACTAGCCTAAGGGGCACACCTATAGAACGACGAATGTAGGGCATGCGGAGAGAACGCCGAGACGGCGGAACACTTCCTGTGCCAGTGTCCGCTTTCTCGCAGATCAGCTAAATATAATCAGGAGAGGATACCTTATATGACCCGTAAAAGGAATGGAAATAAGGAACTTTATAGAGGGGACCGAATTCCTAACGAAAAAAGGGGAAGGGAATCTGTAGAAGAAACCAGGAGCGCACAACAGGCGGAAATACTGGCCTAGGTGTATGTCAACGACATGAGACGGTCATGGTACATGACCGATCCTAAACTAACCAATTCAGTACACAGTACAATTAAAAGGATTTCTTTTAATTGTGTCAGCGGATAAATAAACAGATTATCGGGTAAATGATTTACCCTGTTAATTGCAAAGGAAAACCTACATTTGTATGTATGCGTAGGAACGCTATACATTGTGTTTGGAAAAAAAAATGTTGTAAAAAAAAAAAATTTTGTAAAAAAAAAAATTTTGTAAAAAAAAAATTGTAAAAAAAAATTTGGGGAAAACACAATTTCTGTAAAAAAAAAAATTTTTTTTTTTATTATTATTATTTATAGAAAATTATAGAATGCCTATTTAAATTCCTACGTACTGCGTGACAGAGTCAGTGAATCAGTGTCGAGGGTAAATATATATTAAGATTTTTTTTTTGTTGCAAACGGAACATTAATATCAGTTTGTGCATCAAACTGGTGGAAAAGTATATTTTGTGTGACAAACTGGTCATTATACAAGCGCTTGTTTGATAAACTGACCATTAATACCAGTTCTGACACACAAACAGGTCGAAAAAACTGTTTGTATGCCATTAATATTAGTTAAGGTGACAAACTGATTCTAATGAATAGTATGTGTAACAAACTGGTTAAAAAGAGCAGTATATTATGATTATGCCGACATTATGTAAGAAAAATATATATTGGAATCCTGTGACCTTATAATCCCATAAATTTTATGATTTGGACCAATTGCCTTTCCAGACCAAAATGTTGCCATCTCTATGTTTGGGAGAACCTTATGTAAATTATGGAGTAAGCCTTAACCCTATTCGCCACAACATCAGACACTCGCCAATCAGAAAAAAGTGCAACTCTTATGATTCTGTTTGAAATGTTTTTTTTCATGACTAAGAAGAAGCATCGAAGCATACATCATGGCAGAGTTGCCACCTGATTATGTGTGATCTGTCAGAGTTGCCACCTGTTATTATTCGGTCATGTCTGTGATAAGTCACAATTGTGTGTTATGACAGATCTGCCAACTATAATTTATGGGTTTGTGTCTGTGATAAGTCACTGTACTGTTGTTCATAGCCATATTCGTTCACAATAGTGTGATATGTTGGAGTTGTCATATGTGATACTTCACAGTGGTGTTGCTCATGATCATATACATATTATGATATACCAGAGTTGTCACCTCTCATAAGTCATGGCAGTGTTGCCAACCTTTGTGTTAGCATGTGCTAGTCAATGGTATCGACCTATACTTCGTCGATGATCGAATGCATTTATGTTTACCGAATTATCGTTGTTGATGTTATTCATGTTTATCAAAGTATTTTTTGGGTTTTTCTGGATTGATCCACCGATTTATATTTTCAGTGTGTGTGTGTGTGTGGACGACAAACTAAGTTAGTTATTAGCTAAATGTTATTTTGTCCACCTTTCAACCCCTTTCCAAGACCATCGAAATATTTAATGTATTCCGAAAAAAGTAAGCATTCAAAATGGATCTAATGTATTACAGTAGTTTGCGCTTAATTGATCAACAAATTTATGGTATAAGCTATACGACCACTATCCTCTTAATTGACGCCTAAAATCACATTCTCAAAAAAAGAAAAAATGCAAATGCAAACTCAAAAAAAAAAAAATTATCAGTGAATATTCAAAATCAATCTTATGTATTACAGTAGTTTTCACTTAATTCATTCGCCCGCTTAAATGATAAAAAAAATATATAGTATAAGCTATAGTATACAACAGAAATCACAAGCATATGCGGGAATCTAAAATTTCACTAATTTGATTTTCGAAATAAATTATAACTTTAATAATAAAACTAAAGTCTTTGAGCTATCATTATAATCATTTTACTCTGTATGGTCAGATGCAAGATTAATTTGCAATAATATATTGATATCATTTGCTGTAATACTCAAATCTAACTATAAAATCACAAGGCTCTGTTTTATTCAGTACACATCCCTCGCGAAGGGGTAACCATCTGGTGGCGATGCGAGGGCCTACGTGTCAGACGAGCTGGCCATGCTGATGGGAGTCCTCTTCCAGGAATCGATAATCCTTTACGGAAACTCCCGTAGGTCCAACCAGGTCAGAAGGGCGCTCGACACAAACTAAGAGTTCAACATTCCGACTCTCATGTCAACAAATCCTTCTAGCGTCTGTTTCTTCCCATATTGGGAGGCTGGATTGTCTGCGTTTGTCTCCACAGGAGCGGCAGCACTTACTACACCTGGCCGTATGTATTAAAGGTTGTCAGGAGCTCAGAAGAAAAAGCTCCGAAAGATACGACTGACAATCGAAAAAGCAACATTGCAGCAGACTCCTTAAGAATAAGAGAAATAGCTTCCTGACATCAGGTAGAACAAAATCTTCCAATCCGAAACCAAAAGAAGTCTCTAAGCATAATTCTGGCGTTAATGAGAAGAAACGTCGGAATCCTATCACGACGTCGGACAACTTGTCCACCTCAAAGAAAGGTGGAAAAAAGTAACGCCCGTCACTTAAGAGGAAGGCAACCGTTGAAATTGGTAAGTAGCCGCCATGTTATGCCAAAGTGGCAAAACGTCACCAATGGGCCGATATATGCTTTGGCGTGATCGAAACAAAAACTGCCACTGGAAAAATCCCGGAAGAGCATAGGCCAGCAATAGAAGAGCTGATCAACACTAAGATCTTGGAGTACGTCCTAGGGAAGGGAGACGTCTGCGACGAGAACTTGCATACTCACACAAAAAAATTTAAGCTTCTTTTTCTTCCAAGAGTTGTCAACTGCGGAAGCGACGGTGCTTAGACTTAGGGATGATAACCTGTACTTTGCGTCGATGTACCTTCCATTCCATTCGCCGACACATCCAACAACGGGTGAGCTACATTATATGGCGAAAGAAGTCAAAACAAAAGGTAAGAAATTACTAGCAGATTGCGACGCGAACGCCCACCACATTACCTGGGGTAGTTCGAATTGCGACAAAAGAGGAATAGCCTTATTAGAATTCCTTAACCCTGGAACGCTAATGTTAGTCGTTTCGACTACCATTTTTAGTGTGTTTATAATGCAAAGAAAAATAAGGTTAGGTTTGCAGGGTTAACAAGTATGATCTTATTACAATAAATACGGGCAATAAAGCCACTTTTATAAATCGAATCAGAGAGGAGGTATTACACATCACTTTCGGTTCTGAAGAGATAGTAGAAGAGATCCGATCTCCGACACGGACTCGTTTTCAGATCACCGATACATCATATCAAGACCAAAACCAATTGGCACCGTTTCAGAGATCTCGTGACCAAAGATATAGGGACCCCCAAAGAAATTCTCCACAACGAAGAGGTGGTCGGAAGACTTACGTCAGTGTAAGTGAGGTCCTCCGAAGAGTATTGCCCACTCAGAGAAAGGAGGTCGGCTCAGGAGAAACCCTGGATAACGGGGCTGATTAGAAACCTAAGCAAAGAAGTCCGCAGCTATTACAACAAAACTTCAAGTATACTGGCATGAATACAAGTCCGAACTTAGATTATACAACAAAACATTTAGAATAGAGTAACGAGGGTCGTGGATACTGTGAACAAGTCGACACCGTTAACGACATATCTAAAATAAAGAAATGCCAATCTAAGACACATATACAGGTGGAAACCTTAGTGGAAAAAGACGGAAATTAAGCAGAAAAATTAGAACAATCAATCAAATTGTTAATAAACACACATTTCCCCACGGGCACAGAAGACTCAATAGAGGAACTTAGTCCGACCAAGGAAATACAACATAGATCCGAGACCATCACGCCAAAAATGGTTAGGGAGGCAGTTCCAAGCTTTTCTCCGTTAAAGGCGGCTGTCATATTCCCGGCACTTCTACAAAGGACCATAGATATAGTGGGAAAACACCTGGAAGACATCTTCACATCCTGCCTCAAAGTAGTCTACATCCCCAGGAACTGGCATAAAGCACGGGTGCACGAAGGATTCATATCAAAACCGGGTAAGGAAAGCTTCGTGATGTGTAAGGCTTATATACCCATAAGCCTTACATCCTTCTTATTGAAAACTAAAGCGAGATTAATAGACTCTATGGTCAAAAGACAGATTCCGGTCAATGTGCCGTAGAGCAATGCCGATTATAACTTATGGTGGACGGCAATGACAAAGTAATGTAATGTGAAGAAACTACAAGGGATTCAAAGAATTTGCTGCATAGGAATATGCGGAGCAATGAGGACCGCGCCGACAAGCGCCCTCGAAATTTTGCTATACATCCACCCAATAGATATCCAAATCAAATCTGAGAAAGGAGACTAAGGGCATGGAATGAGTGGATTGAGGATAAACATCAAACACAACATCAGATAACATTGGAACACCTAGAAGGGTTCCCGACAACAAACTGTCAGACAGATCGCATCCCAGAAACAAACGTGGTTACGAACTGCACGACAAGAATAGGAGATAGATGAGGACAAGAACACTACACATTCACCCAAGATGGGGGAATAGTGGAGTACTACACAGACGCATCCAAATCATAATTCGAGGACTGAATTGGTATACCAGTTACCAAAGTACTCAACGATTCTACAAGCAGAGAGCAAGGCCATCACAGAATGCCTAATATGGCTGCGAAATAGGATCACAGACAATAATATCCATATTTTCACAGTCAAAACGCAATTAGATCCTTCAGAGATGATAATGTCAAGTCAAGGACACGCATGGACTAAAGGAAACGATAAATGACGTATCGGGAGAAAACGACATATTTATAAACTGGATACCGTGCCACCAAGGGCTTCCAGACAATGTTAGGGCCGACGAACTGACTAAAATGGGAAGGGAATCCGACCAAAATACTCTGCAATTGTCTAAACCTTTTCTGGAGACAAAAAAGGAGTTAAGGGAATGGATGAAGACGACCCATGCCTTTAGATGGCAAGAGGAACAGGTGGGATGAACCACAATGGAAACCTACTCGGGTTTAACAAAAATGAGCTGCTTAAGCTATTTGGAGTCATCACAGGACACACTAGCCTAAGGGGCACACCTATAGAACGACGAATGTAGGGCATGCGGAGAGAACGCCGAGACGGCGGAACACTTCCTGTGCCAGTGTCCGCTTTCTCGCAGATCAGCTAAATATAATCAGGAGAGGATACCTTATATGACCCGTAAAAGGAATGGAAATAAGGAACTTTATAGAGGGGACCGAATTCCTAACGAAAAAAGGGGAAGGGAATCTGTAGAAGAAACCAGGAGCGCACAACAGGCGGAAATACTGGCCTAGGTGTATGTCAACGACATGAGACGGTCATGGTACATGACCGATCCTAAACTAACCAATTCAGTACACAGTACAATTAAAAGGATTTCTTTTAATTGTGTCAGCGGATAAATAAACAGATTATCGGGTAAATGATTTACCCTGTTAATTGCAAAGGAAAACCTACATTTGTATGTATGCGTAGGAACGCTATACATTGTGTTTGGAAAAAAAAATTTTGTAAAAAAAAAAAATTTTGTAAAAAAAAAAATTTTGTAAACAAAAAAATTTTGTAGAAAAAAAAAATTTTTTTTTATTATTATTATTTATAGAAAATTATAGAATGCCTATTTAAATTCCTACGTACTGCGTGACAGAGTCAGTGAATCAGTGTCGAGGGTAAATATATTTTAAGATTTTTTTTTTGTTGCAAACGGAACATTAATATCAGTTTGTGCATCAAACTGGTGGAAAAGTATATTTTGTGTGACAAACTGGTCATTATACAAGCGCTTGTTTGATAAACTGACCATTAATACCAGTTCTGACACACAAACAGGTCGAAAAAACTGTTTGTATGCCATTAATATTAGTTAAGGTGACAAACTGATTCTAATGAATAGTATGTGTAACAAACTGGTTAAAAAGAGCAGTATATTATGATTATGCCGACATTATGTAAGAAAAATATATATTGGAATCCTGTGACCTTATAATCCCATAAATTTTATGATTTGGACCAATTGCCTTTCCAGACCAAAATGTTGCCATCTCTATGTTTGGGAGAACCTTATGTAAATTATGGAGTAAGCCTTAACCCTATTCGCCACCGCATCAGACACTCGCCAATCGGAAAAAAGTGCAACTCTTATGATTCTGTTTGAAATGTTTTTTTTTCATGACTAAGAAGAAGCATCGAAGCATACATCATGGCAGAGTTGCCACCTGATTATGTGTGATCTGTCAGAGTTGCCACCTGTTATTATTCGGTCATGTCTGTGATAAGTCACAATTGTGTGTTATGACAGATCTGCCAACTATAATTTATGGGTTTGTGTCTGTGATAAGTCACGGTACTGTTGTTCATAGCCATATTCGTTCACAATAGTGTGATATGTTGGAGTTGTCATATGTGATACTTCACAGTGGTGTTGCTCATGATCATATACATTCCCAATATTATGATATACCAGAGTTGCCACCTCTCATAAGTCATGGCAGTGTTGCCAACCTTTGTGTTAGCATGTGCTAGTCAATGGTATCGACCTATACTTCGTCGATGATCGAATGCATTTATGTTTACCGAATTATCGTTGTTGATGTTATTCATGTTTATCAAAGTATTTTTTGGGTTTTTCTGGATTGATCCACCGATTTATATTTTCAGTGTGTGTGTGTGTGTGGACGACAAACTAAGTTAGTTATTAGCTAAATGTTATTTTGTCCACCTTTCAACCCCTTTCCAAGACCATCGAAATATTTAATGTATTCCGAAAAAAGTAAGCATTCAAAATGGATCTAATGTATTACAGTAGTTTGCGCTTAATTGATCAACAAATTTATGGTATAAGCTATACGACCACTATCCTCTTAATTGACGCCTAAAATCACATTCTCAAAAAAAGAAAAAATGCAAATGCAAACTAAAAAAAAAAAAAATTATCAGTGAATATTCAAAATCAATCTTATGTATTACAGTAGTTTTCACTTAATTCATTCGCCCGCTTAAATGATAAAAAAAATATATAGTATAAGCTATAGTATACAACAGAAATCACAAGCATATGCGGGAATCTAAAATTTCACTAATTTGATTTTCGAAATAAATTATAACTTTAATAATAAAACTAAAGTCTTTGAGCTATCATTATAATCATTTTACTCTGTATGGTCAGATGCAAGATTAATTTGCAATAATATATTGATATCATTTGCTGTAATACTCAAATCTAACTATAAAATCACAAGGCTCTGTTTTATTCAGTACACATAATTGCCCACTCAGAGAAAGGAGGTCGGCTCAGGAGAAACCCTGGATAACGGGGCTGATTAGAAACCTAAGCAAAGAAGTCCGCAGCTATTACAACAAAACTTCAAGTATACTGGCATGAATACAAGTCCGAACTTAGATTATACAACAAAACATTTAGAATAGAGTAACGAGGGTCGTGGATACTGTGAACAAGTCGACACCGTTAACGACATATCTAAAATAAAGAAATGCCAATCTAAGACACATATACAGGTGGAAACCTTAGTGGAAAAAGACGGAAATTAAGCAGAAAAATTAGAACAATCAATCAAATTGTTAATAAACACACATTTCCCCACGGGCACAGAAGACTCAATAGAGGAACTTAGTCCGACCAAGGAAATACAACATAGATCCGAGACCATCACGCCAAAAATGGTTAGGGAGGCAGTTACAAGCTTTTCTCCGTTAAAGGCGGCTGTCATATTCCCGGCACTTCTACAAAGGACCATAGATATAGAGGGAAAACACCTGGAAGACATCTTCACATCCTGCCTCAAAGTAGTCTACATCCCCAGGAACTGGCATAAAGCACGGGTGCACGAAGGATTCATATCAAAACCGGGTAAGGAAAGCTTCGTGATGTGTAAGGCTTATATACCCATAAGCCTTACATCCTTCTTATTGAAAACTAAAGCGAGATTAATAGACTCTATGGTCAAAAGACAGATTCCGGTCAATGTGCTGTAGAGCAATGCCGATTATAACTTATGGTGGACGGCAATGACAAAGTAATGTAATGTGAAGAAACTACAAGGGATTCAAAGAATTTGCTGCATAGGAATACGCGGAACAATGAGGACCGCGCCGACAAGCGCCCTCGAAATTTTGCTATACATCCACCCAATAGATATCCAAATCAAATCTGAGGCATCGATCTCAGAAAGGAGACTAAGGGCATGGAATGAGTGGATTGAGGATAAACATCAAACACAACATCAGATAACATTGGAACACCTAGAAGGGTTCCCGACAACAAACTGTCAGACAGATCGCATCCCAGAAACAAACGTGGTTACGAACTGCACGACAAGAATAGGAGATAGATGAGGACAATAACACTACACATTCACCCAAGATGGGGGAATAGTGGAGTACTACACAGACGCATCCAAATCATAATTCGAGGACTGAATTGGTATACCAGTTACCAAAGTACTCAACGATTCTACAAGCAGAGATCAAGGCCATCACAGAATGCCTAATATGGCTGCGAAATATGGTCACAGACAATAATATCCATATTTTCACAGTCAAAACGCAATTAGATCCTTCAGAGATGATAATGTCAAGTCAAGGACACGCATGGACTAAAGGAAACGATAAATGACGTATCGGGAGAAAACGACATATTTATAAACTGGATACCGTGCCACAAAGGGCTTCCAGACAATGTTAGGGCCGACGAACTGGCTAAAATGGGAAGGGAATCCGACCAAAATACTCTGCAATTGTCTAAACCTTTTCTGGAGACAAAAAAGGAGTTAAGGGAATGGATGAAGACGACCCATGCCTTTAGATGGCAAGAGGAACAGGTGGGATGAACCACAATGGAAACCTGGGTAAATCTCGATTACAAGAAAACAAGGAGAATACTCGGGTTTAACAAAAATGAGCTGCTTAAGCTATTTGGAGTCATCACAGGACACACTAGCCTAAGGGGCACACCTATAGAACGACGAATGTAGGGCATGCGGAGAGAACGCCGAGACGGCGGAACACTTCCTGTACCAGTGTCCGGTTTCTCCCAGATCAGCAAAATATAATCAGGAGAGGATACCTTATATGACCCGTAAAAGGAATGGACATAAGGAACTTTATAGAGGGGACCGAATTCCTAACGAAAAAAGGGGAAGGGAATCTGTAGAAGAAACCAGGAGCGCACAACAGGCGGAAATACTGGCCTAGGTGTATGTCAACGACATGAGACGGTCATGGTACATGACCGATCCTAAACTAACCAATTCAGTACACAGTACAATTAAAAGGATTTCTTTTAATTGTGTCAGCGGATAAATAAACAGATTATCGGGTAAATGATTTACCCTGTTAATTGCAAAGGAAAACCTACATTTGTATGTATGCGTAGGAACGCTATACATTGTGTTTGGAAAAAAAAATTTTGTAAAAAAAAAAAAATTTTGTAAAAAAAAAATTTTGTAAAAAAAAAAATTGTAAAAAAAAATTTGGGGAAAACACAATTTCTGTAAAAAAAAAATTTTTTTTTTATTATTATTATTTATAGAAAATTATAGAATGCCTATTTAAATTCCTACGTACTGCGTGACAGAGTCAGTGAATCAGTGTCGAGGGTAAATATATATTAAGATTTTTTTTTTGTTGCAAACGGAACATTAATATCAGTTTGTGCATCAAACTGGTGGAAAAGTATATTTTGTGTGACAAACTGGTCATTATACAAGCGCTTGTTTGATAAACTGACCATTAATACCAGTTCTGACACACAAACAGGTCGAAAAAACTGTTTGTATGCCATTAATATTAGTTAAGGTGACAAACTGATTCTAATGAATAGTATGTGTAACAAACTGGTTAAAAAGAGCAGTATATTATGATTATGCCGACATTATGTAAGAAAAATATATATTGGAATCCTGTGACCTTATAATCCCATAAATTTTATGATTTGGACCAATTGCCTTTCCAGACCAAAATGTTGCCATCTCTATGTTTGGGAGAACCTTATGTAAATTATGGAGTAAGCCTTAACCCTATTCGCCACAACATCAGACACTCGCCAATCAGAAAAAAGTGCAACTCTTATGATTCTGTTTGAAATGTTTTTTTTCATGACTAAGAAGAAGCATCGAAGCATACATCATGGCAGAGTTGCCACCTGATTATGTGTGATCTGTCAGAGTTGCCACCTGTTATTATTCGGTCATGTCTGTGATAAGTCACAATTGTGTGTTATGACAGATCTGCCAACTATAATTTATGGGTTTATGTCTGTGATAAGTCACGGTACTGTTGTTCATATCCATATTCGTTCACAATAGTGTGATATGTTGGAGTTGTCATATGTGATACTTCACAGTGGTGTTGCTCATGATCATATACATTCCCAATATTATGATATACCAGAGTTGCCACCTCTCATAAGTCATGGCAGTGTTGCCAACCTTTGTGTTAGCATGTGCTAGTCAATGGTATCGACCTATACTTCGTCGATGATCGAATGCATTTATGTTTACCGAATTATCGTTGTTGATGTTATTCATGTTTATCAAAGTATTTTTTGGGTTTTTCTGGATTGATCCACCGATTTATATTTTCAGTGTGTGTGTGTGTGTGGACGACAAACTAAGTTAGTTATTAGCTAAATGTTATTTTGTCCACCTTTCAACCCCTTTCCAAGACCATCGAAATATTTAATGTATTCCGAAAAAAGTAAGCATTCAAAATGGATCTAATGTATTACAGTAGTTTGCGCTTAATTGATCAACAAATTTATGGTATAAGCTATACGACCACTATCCTCTTAATTGACGCCTAAAATCACATTCTCAAAAAAAGAAAAAATGCAAATGCAAACTCAAAAAAAAAAAAATTATCAGTGAATATTCAAAATCAATCTTATGTATTACAGTAGTTTTCACTTAATTCATTCGCCCGCTTAAATGATAAAAAAAATATATAGTATAAGCTATAGTATACAACAGAAATCACAAGCATATGCGGGAATCTAAAATTTCACTAATTTGATTTTCGAAATAAATTATAACTTTAATAATAAAACTAAAGTCTTTGAGCTATCATTATAATCATTTTACTCTGTATGGTCAGATGCAAGATTAATTTGCAATAATATATTGATATCATTTGCTGTAATACTCAAATCTAACTATAAAATCACAAGGCTCTGTTTTATTCAGTACACATCCCTCGCGAAGGGGTAACCATCTGGTGGCGATGCGAGGGCCTACGTGTCAGACGAGCTGGCCATGCTGATGGGAGTCCTCTTCCAGGAATCGATAATCCTTTACGGAAACTCCCGTAGGTCCAACCAGGTCAGAAGGGCGCTCGACACAAACTAAGAGTTCAACATTCCGACTCTCATGTCAATAAATCCTTCGAGCGTCTGTTTCTTCCCATATTGGGAGGCTGGATTGTCTGCGTTTGTCTCCACAGGAGCGGCAGCACTTACTACACCTGGCCGTATGTATTAAAGGTTGTCAGGAGCTCAGAAGAAAAAGCTTCGAAAGATACGACTGACAATCGAAAAAGCAACATTGCAGCAGACTCCTTAAGAATAAGAGAAATAGCTTCCTGACATCAGGTAGAACAAAATCTTCCAATCCGAAACCAAAAGAAGTCTCTAAGCATAATTCTGGCGTTAATGAGAAGAAACGTCGGAATCCTATCACGACGTCGGACAACTTGTCCACCTCAAAGAAAGGTGGAAACAAGTAACGCCCGTCACTTAAGAGGAAGGCAACCGTTGAAATTGGTAAGTAGCCGCCATGTTATGCCAAAGTGGCAAAACGTCACCAATGGGCCGATATATGCTTTGGCGTGATCGAAACAAAAACTGCCACTGGAAAAATCCCGGAAGAGCATAGGCCAGCAATAGAAGAGCTGATCAACACTAAGATCTTGGAGTACGTCCTAGGGAAGGGAGACGTCTGCGACGAGAACTTGCATACTCACACAAAAAAATTTAAGCTTCTTTTTCTTCCAAGAGTTGTCAACTGCGGAAGCGACGGTGCTTAGACTTAGGGATGATAACCTGTACTTTGCGTCGATGTACCTTCCATTCCATTCGCCGACACATCCAACAACGGGTGAGCTACATTATATGGCGAAAGAAGCCAAAACAAAAGGTAAGAAATTACTAGCAGATTGCGACGCGAACGCCCACCACATTACCTGGGGTAGTTCGAATTGCGACAAAAGAGGAATAGCCTTATTAGAATTCCTTAACCCTGGAACGCTAATGTTAGTCGTTTCGACTACCATTTTTAGTGTGTTTATAATGCAAAGAAAAATAAGGTTAGGTTTGCAGGGTTAACAAGTATGATCTTATTACAATAAATACGGGCAATAAAGCCACTTTTATAAATCGAATCAGAGAGGAGGTATTACACATCACTTTCGGTTCTGAAGAGATAGTAGAAGAGATCCGATCTCCGACACGGACTCGTTTTCAGATCACCGATACATCATATCAAGACCAAAACCAATTGGCACCGTTTCAGAGATCTCGTGACTAAAGATATAGGGACCCCCAAAGAAATTCTCCACAACGAAGAGGTGGTCGGAAGACTTACGTCAGTGTAAGTGAGGTCCTCCGAAGAGTATTGCCCACTCAGAGAAAGGAGGTCGGCTCAGGAGAAACCCTGGATAACGGGGCTGATTAGAAACCTAAGCAAAGAAGTCCGCAGCTATTACAACAAAACTTCAAGTATACTGGCATGAATACAAGTCCGAACTTAGATTATACAACAAAACATTTAGAATAGAGTAACGAGGGTCGTGGATACTGTGAACAAGTCGACACCGTTAACGACATATCTAAAATAAAGAAATGCCAATCTAAGACACATATACAGGTGGAAACCTTAGTGGAAAAAGACGGAAATTAAGCAGAAAAATTAGAACAATCAATCAAATTGTTAATAAACACACATTTCCCCACGGGCACAGAAGACTCAATAGAGGAACTTAGTCCGACCAAGGAAATACAACATAGATCCGAGACCATCACGCCAAAAATGGTTAGGGAGGCAGTTACAAGCTTTTCTCCGTTAAAGGCGGCTGTCATATTCCCGGCACTTCTACAAAGGACCATAGATATAGTGGGAAAACACCTGGAAGACATCTTCACATCCTGCCTCAAAGTAGTCTACATCCCCAGGAACTGGCATAAAGCACGGGTGCACGAAGGATTCATATCAAAACCGGGTAAGGAAAGCTTCGTGATGTGTAAGGCTTATATACCCATAAGCCTTACATCCTTCTTATTGAAAACTAAAGCGAGATTAATAGACTCTATGGTCAAAAGACAGATTCCGGTCAATGTGCCGTAGAGCAATGCCGATTATAACTTATGGTGGACGGCAATGACAAAGTAATGTAATGTGAAGAAACTACAAGGGATTCAAAGAATTTGCTGCATAGGAATACGCGGAGCAATGAGGACCGCGCCGACAAGCGCCCTCGAAATTTTGCTATACATCACCCCAATAGATATCCAAATCAAATCTGAGGCATCGATCTCAGAAAGGAGACTAAGGGCATGGAATGAGTGGATTGAGGATAAACATCAAACACAACATCAGATAACATTGGAACACCTAGAAGGGTTCCCGACAACAAACTGTCAGACAGATCGCATCCCAGAAACAAACGTGGTTACGACCTGCACGACAAGAATAGGAGATAGATGAGGACAAGAACACTACACAATATATGCGAAATATGGTCACAGACAATAATATCCATATTTTCACAGTCAAAACGCAATTAGATCCTTCAGAGATGATAATGTCAAGTCAAGGACACGCATGGACTAAAGGAAACGATAAATGACGAATCGGGAGAAAACGACATATTTATAAACTGGATACCGTGCCACCAAGGGCTTCCAGACAATGTTAGGGCCGACGAACTGACTAAAATGGGAAGGGAATCCGACCAAAATACTCTGCAATTGTCTAAACCTTTTCTGGAGACAAAAAAGGAGTTAAGGGAATGGATGAAGACGACCCATGCCTTTAGATGGCAAGAGGAACAGGTGGGATGAACCACAATGGAAACCTGGGTAAATCTCGATTACAAGAAAACAAGGAGAATACTCGGGTTTAACAAAAATGAGCTGCTTAAGCTATTTGGAGTCATCACAGAACACACTAGCCTAAGGGCACACCTATAGAACGACGAATGTAGGGCATGCGGAGAGAACGCCGAGACGGCGGAACACTTCCTGTACCAGTGTCTGGTTTCTCCCAGATCAGCAAAATATAATCAGGAGAGGATACCTTATATGACCCGTAAAAGGAATGGACATAAGGAACTTTATAGAGGGGACCGAATTCCTAACGAAAAAAGGGGAAGGGAATCTGTAGAAGAAACCAGGAGCGCACAACAGGCGGAAATACTGGCCTAGGTGTATGTCAACGACATGAGACGGTCATGGTACATGACCGATCCTAAACTAACCAATTCAGTACACAGTACAATTAAAAGGATTTCTTTTAATTGTGTCAGCGGATAAATAAACAGATTATCGGGTAAATGATTTACCCTGTTAATTGCAAAGGAAAACCTACATTTGTATGTATGCGTAGGAACGCTATACATTGTGTTAGTTTTTTCGCTTTGTCCATTCTGAAACCACTTATATTATTTCGTTATCAATTCAGAGTGTGTGTTGAGCACAATATAATTTTTTTTCGCGGTTTCGAGGTAAGAAGAATCATCAAAGTATGAGAGTTACAACCATTTGTGTGAGTTATGGTGGAGTTCCCACCTTTTGGTCATAGATTTATATGTATGCCATTTTCTTTGGTAAATAAAAAAAAACACATCAATAAGCAGTTTTAACTCCAAAACTAAATTATGTGACAAACTGGTCTTTATATAAGATTTTGTGTGACAAAATCATCAAAAGAAGAGTTTGTGTTTCCACCTGGTCGAAAAGAAGAGTATGTTTGACTGATTATTAATAAGAGTTTCTGTACCAAACTGATAATTATAGAACAGTGTAACAAATTGAACATTAGATACAGTTTGTGTAACAAAGTAGTCGAATAGAGCAGTTTGTGTGACAAAGTTACCTTTATATTTTTTTTTGTTGCAAACGGAACATTAATATCAGTTTGTGCATCAAACTGGTGGAAAAGTATATTTTGTGTGACAAACTGGTCATTATACAAGCGCTTGTTTGATAAACCGACCATTAATACAAACAGGTCGCAAAAACACACAAACAGGTCGCAAAAACTGTTTGTATGCCATTAATATAAGTTGGGGTGACAAACTGATTCTAAAGAATAGTATGTGTAACAAACTGGTCAAAAAGAGCAGTTTATTATAATTATGCCGACATTATGTAAGAAAAATATATATTGGAATCCTGTGACCTTATAATCCCATAAATTTTATGATTTGGACCAATTGCCTTTCCAGACCAAAATGTTGCCATCTCTATGTTTGGGAGAACCTTATGTAAATTATGGAGTAAGCCTTAACCCTATTCGCCACCACATCAGACACTCGCCAATCAGAAAAAAGTGCAACTCTTATGATTCTGTTTGAAAAGTTTTTTTAAGAGTTTTGTATGTAGTCCAGCTTTGGTACGATCGTTTTCGCGGATTCATCCAGTTGAAGCGAATATCTGATTTCTTTAAATGATTTGTAGAGTACTGACCAGTTTACGACGAAATTATTCAGTTATTTAATGCCAATCTAGTTGACTTATAAGCCGATATACTTTTTGCAGTTATAATAATAAGAAAAAAAATACCATACAACTAGGACATATGATAGACGAAGGTTACTAGTTTAATTCACTTCTTACCGTTTATCATTTCTCATTTAAATAAAAAAAGAAATAGATAAATATGTTTTTTTAAACCAAACAAAAAATATTCGCAGGGCCGCCCGCTTTCATTAGGAGGGCTTTAAAAAGTGTTTAGACTTAACATTTTGCTGATATACTAATATCTGTTTTTCGCTCTATGCAACATGTACATTTTATGTAAGTTTTCTCCACAAAATCCCACTTAAAAACGGATTTATCACCAGTATGTCAACTCTTATGACAGGTACTCCTGCCTTGAATGACGTAAATAAAAAAAACATATGAGTAATAAAATAGTGTAAATAGCTACCTAAGATATATAAAAATTTGTTTTTATTATTCGTTTTGTGGTTTTCCTAGCATAAACTATGCATTTCCATACAAATTCTATATAGGTCTGCACAGACATGGTTACACCATTTAGAACCCTAAAAATCCTGATACCTCAGAGGGTTAAATAATCATATTAGTTCATTATCTAGATTTTGCGTCTGCTCGTGCCATCTTAAAAGATATAATCGAACATTTAATATGTTCAGAAGACATCAATTACTAACGAAAAAATAATATAATTCTAAAAACTGTATTAATAAAGAATAAATTTGCGTTTACATTTTGTTTTTTTCTGTTTTTAATTGTCATTAAAATGACGGTGTTTGTTATGGTTACAATTGTTTAGTATATATTTTAAGAAATTTCAAAGAATTGTTGTTGGCAGGGAAGCTGGCAGATCCAAAGAGGAAGCGTTCAGAAATTGGCGTTTAAATAAAAACGTCACTACTGAGCTGCTATGTAAGCAGGCAAGATCCAATTGTGCCAGAGTGCTTAGGCGCGAAAAACTTCTCCACGAACAGCGCCTTCGTTCTAAAGTTCTTTCTTCTCCCAGAGGAAGTGAGAGCTTTTGGGTATTTGTTAAAAGAAAAAGAGACAATTCTTCGTCTTCTATTCCAACTCTCGTTAACGATGACCAGATATTCACTGACCCGGTTGACAAAGCTAACCATCTGGCTGAAATATTTGCAAAGAATTCATCTTTGCCTGACAGCAGTCAACCACTCCCCGTAATCGAAAACGTATCTACTACGATGCCTCAGATATTTTGCGATCACGTGGGGTCAAAAGGGTTCTTGCAGATCTCAGTGTAAACCAAACTCCGGGCCCGGATGACATTTCAGCACTTGTCCTATGTAAGTGCTCTTCGACGCTAGCTCGTCCATTGCGCAATCTTTTCAACATGTCGTACCGTGCTGGTATTTACCCTTCACGTTGGAAAGTTGCCAATGTTCAGCCGATCCCTACTGGATCTACTGGAGACCTGATGGCGTTCCTTACGGAGCGATGGAGTCGATCCATTCACCGCCTTGGTGAGAGCAAGGTCGTGGCTCTGGATATTTCCAAGGCGTTCGATAGGGTCTGGCACGGAGCACTCATATCAAAACTTATTGCATTTGGTGTCGGTAATACCTTCTCTCGTTTCATATCGAGTTTTCTCAGGGATCGTTCTATAAGAGTTGTTATAGATGGGGTCTCATCCAACGAGCATAGGTTGACCGCAGGAGTGCCACTGTCTGTCTCTGTCCTCTCTCCTTCTCTATTTCTTATTTTCATTGACGACCTGTTGGGGCAGACTGTGAACCAAATATACTCCTTCGCGGATGATAGTAACCTATTTTTATTCGTACTCATTTCGGTCCCTCGGAGATAGAGGACAAAAGTCGAACGATGAATAACTCACTTAACCGCGATTTGGCGACGATTTGTGAGTGGGGCCAAATGAACAGAGTAGATTTTAATGCACAAAAGACCCAGTGCTGTTTGTTGTCAAACAAACGTTCCACTGATCCAGCACCGTCGTCAATATCTATGGGTGGTGTGGATATCGACGTATCAGATACTCTTGATGTTCTGGGCATGAAGATACAGGGTGATGCTCGCTGGGCTAGCCATATATTCGAAGTGTCGAAAGAAGCATTCAAGTGTTTAGGCTTTTTAAAGCGGTGCAAGAAATACTTCACCCCATCTGACCTCGTAAATATTTACACCACATGCATCCGGCCTAAAATGAAATACAACTCCCATATATGGGCAGGGGCTCCAATGACATCTTTGCAGCTTTTGGACCGTGTACAGAGGAAAGCGGTGATGATGATCGGGGATGGTAGGGTATCCAACTCTATTGTCTCCCTACAGCATCGCCGGAATGTGGGTTGTATATCGCTGTTCTATAGATATTTCAACGGTGTCTGTTCATCAGATATCCGTGGTCTGGTCCCTGAAGTTAGAACATTTAGCCGGAATACTCGGCTATCCAGGGAGTCTCATCCGTTTATTGTTAAATGGCCGGTTGACTGGACGACGCACTATAGAGAAAATTCGTTCTTCAGCCGGACTGTTCGTTTGTGGAACAATCTTCCTGCAAGTGTTTTTCCTGCCTGCTATGACATTACCAAATTCAAGACCAACGTCAACAAACACTACTCCCTCTTTCCCCCTCTCCAATAATCTTCCTTCCTATCGCTAACACAGTGCATTGCATTTATAGGGGGACATCCCCTGAGTGTTAGTCAAAAAAAAAATAAAAAAAAAAATTAATGAACAGCATACATTGAAATTCGTTAGCTATTCTTTCTAGTAACTCAAGTTTTGTATCTATTTGGAACTTAGTAGTTAATTGTATTTTCATTCCATTTCTTATATTTATTTTGTAACTGAACCAAATTATTTATGTTATCACAGTATAAGCCAACATTTCCCTATACGCTAAAAATGCTTTACATGTTGTATATGTTTTACCTTCTCTGTCCCCGTGTGTTTTAAATATCTTAACAATCCTTGTCTTCTCTTGTATGATTTCTACATACTTTACGGACGTATTTTTTCGGATGTGATTGAAGATAACTTCTTTTTTATATTATTTTTTCGGTGAAAACCTCCGGTCCTCATATAGTTAATAAAGTTATATTCGGAATATAACTTTTTGATTTATGGGAAACATCTTTAATTCGGAATTTAAATTAAAGCTAATCGTGACCGCTAAAAACGCTAGACGGAAATTTCGCCTGGAAATGTGAAAATGGCCAAAATTGCTCAATATTTGGAGTTAGTACGTCCATGGAGGAAAAATGTTAATACTTTCTACTATTACACAACCCTTAAATTAAAGCTAACAGTGACTGCTAAAAACGTTAGACGGGCATTTGTCTGAAATAATTTTCAGAATATCGAATTCTTAGTCTGGAAATGTGAAAATGGCCAAAATTGCTCTAGAGTGGGACTTAGTGCGTCAATGAAGGAAAAATGGAAATACTTTCCACTATGACACTACCATCAAATTAAAGCTAACAGTGAAAAATGCTAGGCGGACATTTGTCTGAAATAATTTTCAGAATGTCGAATTCTTCGCCTGGAAATGTGCAAATGGCCAAAATTGGTCAATATTTGGACTTATTGCGTCCATGGAGGCAAATGGAAATACTTTCCTCTATGACACAACCCTTAAATCGCGGTTGAGTGAGTTGTTCATCGTTCGCCTTTTGTCCTCGACTTTCGAAGGACTTGGCCGATGATCAAATGAGTATGAATGACAGGGGTTGCTGTCATCCGCAAAGGAGTATATTGGGTTCACAGTCTGACCCAACAGATCGTTAATGGAAATAAGAAATAGAGAAGGAGAGAGGACAGAACCTTGTGGCACTCCTGCTATAACAACTCCATCTATAACAACTCGTATAGAGCGATCCCTGAGAAAACTCGATATGAATCGAGAGAAGGTATTACTGACACCAAATGCAATAAGTTTTGATATGACTGCTTCGTGTCAGACCCTATCGAATGCGCTGGAAATATCCAGAGCCACGACCTTGCTTTCACCAAGGCTGTGAATGGATCGACTCCATCATTCCGAAACGAACGTCATTAGGTCTCCAGTAGATCGATTTCTACGGAAGCCATACTGTCAATCATTCAGAAGGCCGTTAGACTGTATATACTTAAACAGATGATGGTTAACCATGCTCTCCATAACCTTTAAGAGCGCGGAACATATTGCTATTGGGCGGTAATTCGCAGGATTTGTAGCTTCACTTTTCTTGGGGATCGGCTGAACATTGGCAACTTTCCAACGTGAAGGGTAAATACCAGCACGATACGACGTGTTGAAAAAATTACGTAACGGACGAGATAGCGTCGAAGAGCACTTACATAGGATAAGTGCTGAAATACCATCCGGGCCCGGAGTTTTATTTACATTGAGATCTGCCAGAACCCTTTTAACTCCACGTGTTCGGAAAAATATCTGAGGCATCGAACTAGATACGTTTCAATCACGGGGAGTGGTTGACTGCTTTCTGGCAAAGATGAATTCTTTGCAAAAATTTCAGCCATAAGATTAGCTTTGTCAACCGGGTCAGTGAATATCTGGTCAACTTTAACGAGGGTTGAAATAGAAAATGAAGAATTGTTCCTTATCCTTTTAACGAATGACCAAAAGCTCTTACTTCCCTTGGGAGAAGAAAGTACTATTGCACGAAGACGCTGTTCGTAGAGAAGTTTTTCGCGCCTAAGTTCTCTGGCAGAATTTGATCTTGCCTGCTTGCGTAGCAGCTCAGTAGTGGTATTATTATTTAAACGCCAGTTTCCAAGAAGAATTATTTTCTCGACCATTTCAGCAGCAGCATCGACATTATTGTCAAGGAAGCATATTTTCCAGTTAAAGTGCTGGTAAAAATTGTTCCGCTTCGTCACTGGTTTAGAAGAGGCTCGAATATCAGAGAACGAAAAGGATGCTGAAATGGTGCAATGATCCGAGTTTTCAAGAGGCGCAAGAATGTTAACCTCATACTTTTCAGGGTGAGATGTTAGGAAAAGGTCAAGAATATTTTGATGTTGCCCTTCAACAAGCGGAATGTGTATTGGTTCACTCACTAATTGCGCCAAGTCGTTTTGCGCGGCAAATAACTCAGCATATTGACCTTCCGGAGATGTATGGCTCGAATGGGAAAGCTAAGAATTATTATGGACATTGAAATCCCCTGCAACTAGAATTTCACTGTCCGGATAATATTCTAATATTTTCGAAATTGAGTCAGAAAGGGCGTCGAAGCCATTCAGGGTAGCCTCCCTTTCCATGTTTGGGCTTCAGTAAAGAAACCCGAAATGTAAGGTGTGCGATATAATCCTGAACTTAACCCTAAGGGAGTTAAATTCTGGCTCTTGTGAGTCCAAACGTTGCTGACTCTGGAACACAACACCATTACGTATATAAACCACAAGACCTCTGTGAGAAAAGAAAGAGGATAGAGTGTGGTAACCAGTAATGTGAAAATCCTGTGGATCAGAATCCTCACATACCTGGGTCTCACATAGTGCGACGACATCCGGCCTGTGGAAACTAACATGCGAGTATACCGCAAAATAATTCGACCTCAACCCGCGAATGTTCGCGTAGTGAATTTGAAATATTCCTGCCATAACACTACCAAATAACAAGACAAGGTCAAAGCAAAATCACAAATGATGCTGCACGCCTCCCGCCGTTGTTATTTCTGTTAGGTGTTCAGTGTTATACCTACAACAACTAACAGAACAGCGACAAGAAGAGCGCAGTATTATTTGTGTTAAGCGAAGAGGTTAGGGAAGGGGGGAAACACAAGTACAAGACAGAAAAGGGAACATAACCCTTAGTGTTGTCTTTTTGTGCTGATTCGATGTGCATGTAGAGTTGGTTGTTGTTGAGTGAGCGCGATGGTTGTTGGTTTGTTATGATTTTTGGTGGTTTTATTTTATTTTTTTTGGTTTGTTTTTCAGTTTTCTATTGTTTTTTTATTTTTTTATTTATTTATTATTAATTACAATACAAAGTAAATTTATATTCTAATTTTTGGGTCCAAGGGTAAACCGGGTGACACAGACCATATGTTTAGATTTTTGCAGCGACAGACCAAAGCCTCTGGTGGGAATCGAACCCACAACCCCCACGCTGATATGCAAGCACGCTACCAACTCGCCTACCGGGGCGCTTATTGTTTTTTTAATTTGGTTTATTTTGTTTGATTGTTTGTTTTGTTATTGCATTGCTATTTATATTATTGATATTTTATTTTTCCGTATTCTAATTTTGAAACGCGACAGACGGACAAAATGTGAGTGTGCAACGAACGCGACATGGACACACAGAGTTTCCACCTGTTTCCTGTGTGATCTGTCACCTGTTATTATTGGTTCGTGTCTGTGATAAGTCACAATAGTGTCTTATGACAGATTTTATTATTATAGTATAACCTATACGGGAAATGAGTTTCGCTTAGTTGAAATAGCCTCCTAATATACGCCTAAAATCACAGAGCTTTCGTCCGTAAAGGGCGATATTAATTATTGTTATTGTTAACAATAAAATTAGTATTGAACTTGGTTTTCTAGGTTAACTTCTCGTTAGGTTAACTAAAACTAGCTAAATATTTAAACTAGGACGATTACATTAGTACAATGTGATAAACGATATTCGCAAGCTTACAAAAAATATGTTAGTGAGTTTGATGATAGTGAGGAAGAATATTCGGAGGTAGGATTTATATTTGAAGTAGATTTATATTTATGCCATATCCTTTGGTAAATAAAAAAAATCAATAAGCAGATTTAACTCCAAAACCAAATTATTTAGTACGAAATCTTCACCAATGCCTTGAATTTTACTCTTGTGCTAACGAAAGCCTTCTTTATATAGCATATTATGTGACAAACTGGTGTTTATATAAGAGTTTGTGTGTTTCCACCCGGTCGAAAAGATATGTGTGACAAACTGATTATTAATAAGAGTTTCTGTAACAATTGATTGTTAGAACAGTGTAACAAATTGAACATTAATAACAGTTTGTGTATCAAAATCGTTGAAAAGAAAATTTTGTGTGACAAACTGATTGTTATACAATCGTATGTTTGACAAACTGACCATTAATAACAGTTTTGGCACACAAACTGGTCGCAAATACTGATTGTTGTTTAATCAGACATGCAAAGAAGCTGTCAGATCCAAAGAGGAAGCGTTCAGAAATTGGCGTTTGAATAAAAATGCCAATACTGAGCTGCTACGCAAACAGGCAAGATCATCGTGTGCCAGAGTACTTAGGCGCGAAAAACTTCTTTACGAACAGCGTCTTCGTGCTAAAGTTCTCTCTTCTCCCAGGGGAAGTAAGAGCTTTTGGTCATTCGTTAAAAGGATAAGGAACAATTCTTCATCTTCTATTGCAACCCTCGTTAACGTAGACCAGATATGCACTGACCCGGTTGACAAAGCTAATCTTTTGGCTGAAATTTTTGCAAAGAATTCATCTTTTCCAGAAAGCAGTCAACCACTCCCCGTGATTGAAAACGTATCTAGTTTGATGCCTCAGATATTTTTTCGAACACTTGGAGTTAAGAGGGTTCTTGCAGATCTTAATGTAAATAAAACACCGGGCCCGGATGGTATTTCAGCACTTGTCCTATGTAAGTGCTCTTCGACGCTAGCGTCAATGAAAATAAGAAATAGAGAAGGAGAGAGGACAGAACCTTGTGGCACTCCTGCTACAACAACTCCATCTATAACATTTTGTATAGAGCGATCCCTGAGAAAACTCGATATGAATTGAGAGAAGGTACTACTGACACCAAATGCAATAAGTTTTGATATGGTGCTTCGTGCCAGACCCTAGCCACGACCTTGCTTTCACCAAGGCGGTGAATGGATCGACTCCATCATTCCGAAAGGAACGTCATTAGGTCTCCAGTAGATCGATTTATACAAAAGCCATAATTTCGATCATTCAAAAGGCCGTTAGACTCTATATTCTTAAACAGATGGTGGTTAACCATGCGCTCCATAACCTTTGGGAGCGCAGAACATATTACTATTGGGCGGTAATTCACAGGATTTGTAGCTTCACCTTTCTTGGGGATCGGCTGAACATTGACAACTTTCCAACGTGAATGGTAAATACCAGCACGATACGACATGTTGAAAAAATTGCGTAATGGATGAGCTAAAGTCGAAGAGCACTTACATAGGACAAGTGCTGAAATACCATCCGGGCCCGGAGTTTTTTACGTTGAGATCTGCCAGAACCCTTTTAACTCCACGTGTTCAGAAAAATGTCTGAGGCATCGAACTAGATACGTTTTCAATCACGGGGAGTGGTTGACTGCTTTCTGGCAAAGATAAATTCTTTGCAAAAATTTCAGCCATAAAATTAGCTTTATTTAGTCAACCGGGTCAGTGAATATCTGGTCATCGTTAACGAGGGTTGAAATAGAAGATGAAGAATTGTTCCTTATCCTTTTAACGAATGACCAAAAGCTCTTACTTCCCTTGGGAGAACAAAGTACTTTAGCACGAAGACGCTGTTCGTAGAGAAGTTTTTCGCGCCTAAGTGCTCTGGCACAATTTGATCTTGCCTGCTTGCGTAGCAGCTCAGTAGTGGTATTATTATTTAAACGCCAGTTTCTGAACGCTCCCTCTTTGGATCTGACAGCTTCAACCAACAACAAACCAACAATTCTTTGAAGTTTTAATCGAAGTAGTGTTCGAGGGAATAAACGTGTTTATTCCAATAAGAATTATTTTCTCGACCATTTCAGCAGCAGCATCGACATTATTGTCAAGGAAGTTTAATTTCCAGTTAAAGTGCTAGTAAAAATTATTGAGCTCGGCCCAACGTGCCTTTTCGTATATATACATTGTCCGCATCGTGACTGGTTTAAAAGAGGCTCGAATATCAGAGAACGAAAAGGATGCTGAAATGGCGATCCGAGTTTTCAAGAGGCTCAAGAATGTTAACCTCATACTTTTCAGGGTGAGATGTTAGGAAAAGGTCAAGAATAGTTTGCTGTTGCCCTTCAACATGCGGAATGTGTGTTGGTTCATTCACTAATTGTGCCAAGTCGTTGTGCGCGGCAAATAACTCAGCATACTGACCCTCCGGAAATGTGTGGCTCGAATGCGAAAGCCAAGAATTATTGTGGACATTGAAATCCCCAGCAACTAGACTTCTCTGTCCGGATAATATTCTAATATTTTCGAAATTGAGTCAGAAATGGCGTCGAAGCCACTCAGGGTAGCCTTCCTTTCCATGTTTGGGCTTCTGTAAAGAAACCCGAAATGTAAGGTGTGCGATCCAATCCTGAACTTAACTCTAAGGGAGTTAAACTCTGGCTCTTGTGAGTCCACATGATGCTGACCCTGAAACACAACACCATTACGTATATAAACCACAAGGCCTCTGTGAGAAAAGAAAGAGGATAGAGTGTGGTAACCAGGAATGTGAAAATCCTGTGGATCAGAATCCTCACATACCTGGGTCTCACATAGTGCGACGACATCCGGCCTGTGGAAACTAACATGCGAGTATACCGCAAAATAATTCGACCTCAACCCGCGAATGTTCGCGTAGTGAATTTGAAATATTCCTGCCATAACACTACCAAATAACAAGACAAGGTCAAAGCAAAATCACAAATGATGCTGCACGCCTCCCGCCGTTGTTATTTCTGTTAGGTGTTCAGTGTTATACCTACAACAACTAACAGAACAGCGACAAGAAGAGCGCAGTATTATTTGTGTTAAGCGAAGAGGTTAGGGAAGGGGTAAACACAAGTACAAGACAGAAAAGGGGACATAACCCTTAAGCATGAAACACATAGACGACGACAGGCTATACGACCACAAATGCTGCTTACTGCAAATGTAGACGCGTGTCAGCTACTGAATTATTTTCAAGGCGGCAACTGCAAAGTAAACAGCTGATCTGCTGATTAAAAAAATTTAACAAATACTTACCTACTTCAATAAACAAACAAAAAGAAAAAATTTACCAAAACCAAACAACGAATTGTGAAAAATTTTCAGCAATAAACAGCTGATTATAATCTCAGTGGCGCCACTTCAGGCATTGACAGCTCTAACCTGTTGATTGTCGCCCACAAAAATAGAAAATAGTTTAATTCAACTACAGCTACATACGTAGCATAGACAACAACCAGCAGTCGTGTCGCCTTGCCGTCGTTAAAATATTCACTTCCATATAAACACATGTATTTTATTTTTGACAGGTTGTGGTCGGTAGCCTGTCGTCGTCTATGTGTTTCATGCTTTAGTGTTGTCTTTTTGTGCTGATTCGATGTGCATGTAGAGTTGGTTGTTGTTGTGTGTGCGCGATGGTTGTTGGTTTCTTATGATTTTTGGTGGTTTTATTTTATTTTTATTTTGGTTTGTTTTTCAGTTTTCTATTGTTTCTTAATTTGGTTTATTTTGTTTGATTGTTTATTTTGTTATTGCATTGCTATTTATATTATTGATATTTTATTTTTTTGTATTCTAATTTTGTAACGCGACGGACGGACAAAATGTGAGTGTGCAACGAACGCGAGACGGACAAACAGAGTTTCCACCTGTTTCCTGTGTGATCTGTCACCTGTTATTATTGGTTCGTGTCTGTGATAAGTCACAATAGTGTCTTATGACAGATTTTATTATTATAGTATAACCTAAACGGGAAATGAGTTTCGCTTAGTTGCAATAGCCTCCTAATATACGCCTAAAATCACAGAGCTTTAGTCCGTAAATTGCGATATTAATTATTGTTAATTATTGCTATAGTTAACAATAAAATTAGTATTGAGCTTGGTTTTCTAGGTTAACTTCTTGTTAGGTTAACTAAAACTAGCTAAATATTTAAACGAGGACGATTACATTAGTACAATGCGCTAAACGACATTCGCAAGCTTACAAAAAATATGTAAGTGAGTTTGATGATAGTGAGGAAGAATATTCTGAGGTAGGATTTATATTTGAAGTAGTTTTATATTTATGCCATTACCTTTGGTAAAAAAAAAATTCAATAAGCAGATTTAACTCCAAAACCAAATTATGTAGTACGAAATCTTCAGCAATGCCTTCTTTATATAGCATATTATGTGACAAACTGGTGTTTATATAAGAATTTGTGTGTTTCCACCCGGTCGAAAAGAAGAGTATGTGTGACAAACTGATTATTAATAAGAGTTTCTGTAACAATTGATTGTTAGAACAGTGTAACAAATTGAACATTAATAACAGTTTGTGTATCAAGATCGTTGAAAAGAAAATTTTGTGTGACAAACTGATTGTTATACAATCGTATGTTTGACAAACTGACCATTAATAATAGTTTTGGCACACAAACTGGTCGAAAATTCTGTTTGTATGACAAACGGAAGAGAAATAATAAAAAAAAAAAACAATTATATCAACAGTGCAATATCAAAACTAAGTGAAACATAACAAAACAGACATCAATAACAAACTAAAATCAACACACAACACAACAATCACCAACAACAACATAAACCGAACCATCTCCCTCGCTCATCCCAACAACAACCACTCACGCATCAAAACAAAACAGACAATACTAAGGGCTTTTTTATGCCATCCTCGTTGTCTTGCACAAGTGTTCCCCCTTCCCTAATCCCTTTCGCATATCACAAATAATTCTGCATTCTTCTTGTCGCTGTTCTTTTAGTTGTTGTAGGTATAACACTGAACAACTAACAGAAATAACAGCGGTGGGAGGGATGCAGAGTTATTTGTGATTTGCTTTGATGTTGTTTTGTTTTTTGGTAGTGTTATGACAGGTAGATTTCAAGTTCACTTTGCGAACATTCGCGGGTTGAGGTCGAATTTTTTTGCGGTATACTCGCATATTTGTTTCCATAGGCCGGATGTCCTCGCTCTATGTGAGACCCAGGTATGTGAGGATTCTGATCCACAGGATTTTCACATTCCTGGTTATCACACTCTATCCTCTTTCTCTTCAAACAGAGGCCTTGTGGTATTTATATGTAGTGGTGTTTTGTTCCAGAGTCAGCAACACTTGAACTCACAAGATCCAGAATTTAACTCCCTCTGGGTTAAATTCAGGATTGGAACGCACCAATTACACTTCGGGTTTCTTTATAGAAGTCCAAACTTGGAAAGGGAGGCTACCATAAATGGCTTCGAAGCCCTTTCCGATTCTACAGTGTCTCAAAGTTATAATGGGACACCATCAAATCAATGAAATATTATTATATTTTATTCAACTTCCACACTAAAGAGATGATCGAGATAAAATCGATATATTAATTCAGGAGGGATGTACTTATCAACAAGTAAACAAAAATGAGTCCATTAATATTAACACCAAAAAATTTTTTAAAAAACTTAAGCAAAGTGGGGATTTTAGGTCAAAGTAATAATGGGACATATGGCAACCACTCTAGTTTACTTTAAGTTAACGGTACAACTTGCGGAATTTTCTTACTTGACGTTGATGGAATATTCAATTACAACATTTTAAGAAATTTTTGGGTCAGTCTAGTAAAAATATCTATCATGGCACCACGCGTCCCCCAAACGTCTTCAGAACTAAGAGAATTGATAATTAACCATTCCAAAAGTGGAAAATCTGTACGAAACATCGCGGATATAGTTAATCGACCACGATCTACAGTGTTTAATATCATTAAACGGTACTCAAATGCAAAAACTTTCGAAAATGTGGGAAAACCAAGCAAACAAAAAATATTTACCGACTCAGATGAGCGTTGGCTCTTGCGACAAATAAAGAAAAGACCGCATCTTAGCGCACCAAAGCTTGCTGCGGATCTGAAATTTTTTTGGGGAAAAAATCTAACCCCGAAACTGTCCGCATTGTTCTGAGAAAACACAATTACAATGGCCGAGTAGCTAGGAAGAAACCTTTCATCAGTAAAGTAAATAAGCAGAAACGCCTAGCATTCACAGAACACAAAAACAGATTTTTCATTCTGGAGCAAAGTAATTTTTACTGATGAGAGTAAATACAATGTTTTCCGATCAGATGGGCGTTTATATGTATGGAGAAAGCCGAATGAAGAGTTGCGCGAACAAAATTTAAGACCAACAATAAAACACGGTTTGGGATCAGTGATGGTATGGGGTGCTATATCGGCGTCCGGGCCTGGAAATCTTCACATCGTCGAAGGAATTATGGACCACAAGTACTATATAAATGTTTTAAAAGCAAATCTTCCAGAAACTGCAGAAAAATTGGGTCTAACGAATGATTACTATTTATACCAGGACAATGATCCCAAACACAAAGCCTACAATGTTAGGAATTGGCTACTCTATAATTGTCCCCACGTACTCGAAACTCCACCACAATCTCCGGATAGGAATCCGATAGAGCACATGTGGAGTCATTTGGAGGAAAAATTAATAAATCACCAAATAAGGAATAAGAGTGATCTCATTAGAGCCCTCAAAGAGGAGTGGGAACAACTATCCCCTAATTACTGTCGAAAACTTGTGGAGTCGATGCCGGATCGTTTGAAGGCGGTAATAAAGCAAAAAGGTCTTCCAACCAAATATTGAATTTTAAAATACAAAATTACATTTCACTATATTTTTATACACTCCATCATAGGATGCAGTATATACTAAGTTTGTCATTCCGTTTGCAACACCTCGAAAGAGTGATCTGCGACCCTATAAAGTATATATATTATCGGTCAGTGTAACATTCTAAGACATTCTAGCGATGTCCGTCTGTCTGTCCGTCCGTCCGTCCGTCTGTTGTCTGTTGAAATCACGATAGAGTGCGAACGACCAACGCTAAGAAGCTGAAATTTTGTAGGAAGATGTTAAGGTTAAGCAGGTTAAGTTCGAGAATGGGCAATATCGGACCAAAGGGGAAAAAGTTCCCCTTTACGGGACTAAATATATCCCGGCCATAATCAAATTTTTCAAATATTTTTTTTGGTAAAATTGTTCTAAGTTTATATAATTTATAGATGGGAAAAATAATCCCAAAAATGGGCGTGCTCATGGGTTCCGTGGACCCTTGGGGCCAAAAAAAGGGCCCATGATAAACATGCGCATATGGGTATCGAAGTGCAACGAAATTTACTCACGAACCCAAATATGCCTTTATTTTCATGATTTGCCGAAATTTTTTGATCCGGTTTCTGGGACTATCGGGTCACCAGCGGCCCAAAAACCGTCCCTTGACAAACATGGACATATGGGTATCGAAATGCAACGAAATTTTCTCGCGAACCCAAATATGCATTTATTTTCATGATTTGGATAAAATTTGTGATCGGGTTCCTGGGACTATCGGGTCACGAGCGGCCCAAAAACCGGCCCCTGACAAACATGGACATATGGGTATCGAAATGCAACGAAATTTTCTCACGAATCCGAATATGCGCCCATTTTCATGATTTGGATAAAATTTGGGATCGGGTTCCTGCACTTACTTTCTTCATAGTTTTCTTATTTATTGACTTTTTAAGGATCCATGATGGAGGGTATATAAGATTCGGCCCGGCCGAACTTACTATTTGTCCACTTGTTTTATATTCTCGTTTTGTGTCCCATTATAACTTTGACCTGAAATCACTACCTTGTTTAAGTTTTTTACTATTTTTTTAATGTTGATACTAATGAATTTATTTTTTGTTTGTTTTTTAATAAATACATCACATATGCATTTTTATTTCGATTTTATTCCATCTCTTTAGTATATAAGTTCAACAAAATATAATGATATTTCTTTGATTTGTTGGTGTCCCATTATAACTTTTAGACACTGTATTTCATAAGTCTTAGAAGATTATCCGGACAGTGAAATTGTAGTTGCTGGGGATTTCAATGTCCACAATAATTCTTCGCTTTCCCATTCGAGTCATACATCTCTTGGCGCAATTAGTGAATGAACCAACACACATTCCGCGTGTTGAAGGCAACAACAAAATATTCTTGACCTTTTTTTATCCAGCCACTCTGAAAAGTACGAGGTTAAAGTCCTTGCACCTCTTGGTTACTCGAATCATTGCACAATTTCAGCATCCTTTTCGTTCTCCGATCTTCGAGCCAGTTTTAAACCAGTTACGAGGCGGACAATGTGTATATACGAAAAGGCACGTTGGGCCGAGCTCAAAAATTTTTACCAGCAATTTAACTGGAAATTATGTTTCCTTGACAACAATGTCGATGCTGTTGCTGAAATGGTTGAGAAAATAATTCTTATTGGAATAAACACGTTTATTCCCTCGAACACTACTTCGATTAAAACTTCAAAGAATTGTTGGTTTGTTGTTGGTTGAAGCTGTCAGATCCAAAGAGGAAGCGTTCAGAAATTGGCGTTTGAATAAAAATGCCAATACTGAGCTGCTACGCAAACAGGCAAGATCATCGTGTGCCAGAGTACTTAGGCGCGAAAAACTTCTTTACGAACAGCGTCTTCGTGCTAAAGTTCTCTCTTCTCCCGGGGGAAGTAAGAGCTTTTGGTCATTCGTTAAAACGATAAGGAACAATTCTTCATCTTCTATTGCAACCCTCGTTAACGTTGACCAGATATTCACTGACCCGGTTAACAAAGCTAATCTTATGGCTGAAATTTTTGCAAAGAATTCATCTTTGTCAGAAAGCAGTCAACCACTCCCCGTGATTGAAAACGTATCTAGTTCGATGCCTCAGATATTTTTTCGAACACGTGGAGTTAAAAGGGTTCTTGCAGATCTTAATGTAAATAAAACTCCGGGCACGGATGGTATTTCAGCACTTGTCCTATATAAGTGCTCTTCGACGCTAGCTCGTCTATTGCGCAATCGTTTCAATATGTCGCACCGCGCTGGTATTTACCCTTCACGTTGGAAAGTTGTCAATGTTCAGCCCATCCCAAGAAAGGTGAGGCTACAAATCCTGCGAATTACCGTCCAATTGCAATATGTTCTGCGCTCTCGAAGGTCATGGAGAGCATGGTTAACCACCATCTTTGTTAAGTATTTAGAGTCTAACGGCCTTCTGAATGATCGACGGTATGGCTTCCGTAGAAATCGATCTACTGGAGACCTTTCGTTCCTTTCGGAGCAATGGAGTCGATCCATTCACCGCCTTGGTGAAGGCAAGGTCCTAGCTCTGGATATTTCCAAGGCGTTCGATAGGGTCTGGCACGGAGCACTCATATCAAAACTTATTGCATTTGGTGTCGGTAATACCTTCTCTCGTTTCATATCGAGATTTCTCAGGGATCGCTCTATACGAGTTGTTATAGATGGGGTCTCATCCAACGAGTATAGGTTGACCGCAGGAGTGCCACAAGGCACTGTCCTCTCTCCTTCTCTATTTCATATTTTATCCCATTATACAATACAAACAAAAATACATAACTGTCTGTTTCCATAAAACGAATTTGCTTATTCGTTACAAATTGTCAGAATGTTTTCTTAAAAGTTGTGAGAGCTTATTCTTTTGAAATTGTGTTCCATATGTCGATATCTAACAAATATCCGAAAACCCGTATTGAATAATGTCTGAAACCCATTTTATAACGCTTTCAATATTGACGATTCGTAACGAACGCACAAATTCGCTTTATGGAAACAGGCACTAAGAAAAAAATTCAATTAGAATTTAACTGAGACTTTCATGTTACTAAAACCCAAACTGACGAAACAGAATTTCCGTTCGTTATTTTAACGAAACGAAAACCCCATTCGTTTTATAAAAACAGGCTGTCAGTGTATTACTGTCGCGGCGAAAATTATCGTTTGATGTATTTGGTCATTGTTTAGAGAAGGGGCTTGGTACAGCCCACATATACATCAAAAATTTGAGCGACCATATACTGGTTTAGTGAACTGTAACATTAACTGCATGTTTCCATAAAACGAATTTGTTCTTTCGTTACAAACTGTCAAAATTGAAGGCGCAATAAAATTTATGTTTGTCAGTAGTGAGAGCTCATTCTTTTAAGATTGTGTTACAAATGTCCATATCTAACATATGTATATCCGAAAACCAGAATTGAATAATGTATATATCTATCTATATATATAAAAAATTGTTGCAAGTGCGTTGTGACTTTATAACTCAAGAACGGTCGAACCGAATTCGCATAAATTTTAAGTGTTTGTTCGTATGGTCGTGCAGATGGTTTATATGTTTGCACGAAATCGGTCAACGCGTTCGCGAGTTATGACTTTTCATGTCAACATGTGATTTTGTCCATATACATGTCAACACTGGTGGATTATATTTTTTGGACGCTCCTGGTGGCACTGGAAAAACGTTTATCATTTCATTAATCTTATCAGCGATTCGATCCGAACGAAAAATTGCATTGGCACTTGCTTCTTCTGGTATTGCAGCTACATTGTTGGATGGTGGCCGAACAGCACATTCCGCCTTGAAATTGCCATTAAATATGCAAACAGTTGAGATTCCAACGTGTAATATTTCAAGAAATTCTGGAATGGCCAAAGTTTTGCAACAAGCAGCCAGGTGACTTGGTTTCATACAAATCTATTGATACTGCTACGAATGAAGAGGACGCAGTAAATTATCCGGTTGAATTTTTGAATTCTTTGGAACCACCCGGTATGCCACCGCATCTTTTGAATTTGAAAATAGGTTCATCGATCATACTTCTTTGAAATCTCAATACACCAAAACTCTGCAATGGAACGAGACTTTCCGTGAAGAAATTAATGCCCAATTTGATTGAAGCAACAATTCTCACTGGCAAAGCAAAAGGAGAAGTTGTACTAATACCACGGATACCATTATTACCAAACGACATCCCATTTCAATTCAGACGTCTTCAATTTCCCGCGCGTTTATCATTTGCTATAACCATAAATAAAGCTCAAGGACAAACGCTTCAAGTGTGTTTTGTGAATTTGGAGGAACCGTGCATTTCTCACGGACAATTATACGTCGCTTGTTCCAGAGTGGGAGCACCAACTAATTTATTTATTCATGCACCACACAATCAAACAAAAAATATTGTATACACTATTGTATTAAATTGATTTAGTTTTTTTCATTACTTCCAAATAAAAAATAAATAAAAAACCCCCAACGAATTTGATTCAAAGTTAATATTCATGCGTAGCGAAGCACGCCGGGGTCCGCTAGCTACATAAATAAAATTTGAAGGCAAAACAACGTTTGCCGGGTCAGCTAGTTTGATATATGATAATGTTTGTGGTATGAAAAAATATGTATGTTTGATGCTAATTTGTTTGCTGAAATTTGTTTAAATGACCCCATTTTTTTCAGCTTGTGCAAGCCAAGCTTTTTTCTTCGCCGTATTTTTTCCGAGTTGTACTTGCAATTGTACTTACCATTTTAACAAATTTCAGCAAACAAAGTATTCATCAAATACATCATTTTTCCCCTCCTTCGACGAAATCTTCAAGGTGAAACAGCACTCTCCTTTCAGGGAGTCTTTTCGATCGACGAGGAGCTGGTGGTGGCTGCGGTTGTGTCTCGTATTCCGTTCGCGTTTTTTTCTGAGGGTTTGGTGTTTCGAGTTCACGTAGTGCTGATGCGGAGGTTTCGGCACCCTGAGCTGATGTTGTTTCTATTGCGCCACTATCTTTGCGGGTCGACATGTTATAGTTACTTTGCTTTGTACTAATGGCATTGATCTTTCATCTTCGGTCTCTTCTTCGCCATGGTCATGTTGATCTTTTGAGCCATATACAAACGGGTAATTGGTAGGTTGGCTTACATCGACCTTCTTGTAATCCTAGGGATTACAACTCGATGTTCAAAAGTTAACCACCCTCCTGACAGCATATAATTGTATTCTGGTGAATTGTAACAATACTTGAGCAAACTGCCATATCATTAAATTTAAACAGTTTAACATTAATTCATTTTTAAAATATTTAAATGCAATGTCACAATCTTCAGTCCATTCGAACAATACACCCTTCTAGGGGACGGCTATTAAGGCAATAACGTCTAGAACGGTAAAATCAAGGACAGTTTTAGATTGTAAAACGGAATAGTGAAACCATTGGGAGAACGACAAGAATCTTGTGGAGTGAACCACTCAAGGTTCAAACCAAAAACCTTGCTGAAACTGAGCAAAGCAGAAACTAGTAAGATCATAAGTATCCTTACGGGGCGCATAGGCTTATATTAAAAATATTAAATTAATACGACCCGTTCTTGTTTTTAAGTTGCAGCTTTTCCCTCATTTAGGCCTAAAAATCGAGAGAGAACGTTTTATTCCATTTTCATCACACAAGTTACGTCAACAATTTGCTAAAGCGGTGGAGTAGGGACGAAATCACACCGGCATGAATCCGTGGGGCAGTGAAACTGTATTAAAAGAATGTGAAGTGCAATGCATTGGATTGTTGACTAAACAATATCAAAGTTTAATTGGTAGTCTGATATATCCTGCGGTGATTTCCAGATCTGATATTGCGCATGTAGTCTCCAAGATTTGGTTTCAAGAGTACGTCAATGAACATACAACTATTTACTGTGACAATCAGGATATTAAGTTCATTGTGAAGAACCCAACGGTGCACAAACGAAGAAAACATATTGACATCAAGGCGGCCTTCGAGAGGGCAGAACATATTGCAATTGGACGCCTCACCTTTCTTGGGGATCGCTGAACATACCAGCACGGTACGACATGTTGAAAAAATTGCGCAATGTACGAGCACTTACATTGGACAAGTTGTCTTCAATGGAATAAACGTGCTTATTCCAAGAAGAATGATTTTCTCGACCATTATGGTAGCAGCATCGACATTATTGTCTAGAAAATATAATTTCCAATTAAATTGCTGATAGAAATTGTTGAGCTCGGCCTAACGTGGCTTTTCGTATATATAGTACATTGTCCGCTTCGTGACTGGTTTAGAAGTGGATCGAAGATCGGAGATCGAAAAGGATGTTGAAATGTTACAATTAGGTGCAAGAGGTGCAAGAATGTCAACCTCGTACTTTTCAGGGTGTGAGGTTAAGATAAAGTAAAGAATATTTTGTTGTTGTCCTTCAACACGCGGAAAAGAAAGAGGATAGAGTGCGATAGCCAGCAATGTGAAAATCCTATGATCAGAATCCTCACACACCTGGGGCGAGTACATCCGGCCTGGGGAAACTAATGTGCGAGTATACGGCAAAAATGTTCGACCTCAACCAGCGTATTTGAAATCTACCAAAAACATGACATCATCAAAGCAAAATCACGAATAACGTTGAACACCTCCTGCCGCTGTTATTTCTGTTAGTTGTTCAGTGTTATGCAGCGACAAGAACAATGCCGAATGTCATATGCGAATGGGTAGAGGGTGGTGGGGACACAAGAGCAAGACATCGAGGGGGGCATAGAAAAGCCCTTAGTGTTGTCTTTTTGTGTTGATGCGTGTGTGAAGGAGGATGTTGTTATTGATGTTGTGTGGTCGCGATGGATGTGGATATTATGTTGTTGTATAGCCGGTTCATTATTTTCTGTTGTGTGGTGACTGATATTGTTGTTGTGGATTATGAATGTGTGTGGTTGTTGATATATTATTTTATTCTTTTCTATTTTGTTTCATAAAATTTTTGTGTTGTTTATTTGTAAATTAAGATATTGTGGGTTTTTTTGTAGTATGTCAAGTATGTTGTACACTCCTAAATCCTGTCGAGTGTGACCAGTTCGATCTTTTTTTATAATACTTGTTCGCTCTTCATATACATTTTCAGCAAGACAACCTACGGATACTTCTGAAACCTGAATTTGTGGCGAATGCACAAATCTAGTACCATTCGTAGTTTTGGTTTTGTTTTACAGGAATATATTATTAATAAAACAGTCAGTACTACTACAGCACGAAGGTAGTGATAAGTCGCTTAACCAACGACAAAACGCGTCTTCCTATGGTTGAGTATAGTCTACTTTCGCTGACCCATAATTTCTCTCGAAATCACTGATCATTTAGATTGCATTCGAGTGTAACAGACTCTTAATATAACGCAATAACAAAAATATATGACAACAACAAAAACCAAACAACTTTAAAACAGTTTTTAATTTTACAAAAACTGTGCAGCTTCACTTGTATTAAAACGTGCTAAACGACATGTAAACATTAAGAGCTGTTTGTACACAAACAGAGATGCTAAAAGTAACAATTTTGTTTTGTTTTTTCTTATCAATATGTTGGTGAACACCATCTAAAATTTTTTAAAAATTTTGATTTAAAAACTTTAAACAAAAACTTTTTCTGGATTAAAGAGAGTAGAAATATGAATATCACACACGAACACATTGCGGTTGCATGAGTCCCCGACCAAAAGTTTTTAAAAAAAACCGACCAAAATCCCTTGTAGCCGACCAAAATAAATCAAAATGCTCTTTAATGTTCTTCTAAAGCTAATTGAATTGAATAAACGTTTTTTAGGATAACACAAAAATTAAATTAAGAATTTCTTTTACTAAAATATGTACTATTTAATAAAACATGTTTTAAAATTAATAACAAAAATATAGTTTAAGTCAGTTTTATGTTTGGAGAGTATTGAGATCAGAAAAAAAATATAGAACCCTCAGTAAAAACATACAAGTCTCATATTCCATAATAGCAACCTCAAAATACCGAATGTTATAAAAAAATATTGTATTACACGTTTTTACAAAAAGGGCGGAATATAAAGCAGAGTTTTTTCTCGATAAATGTATGTAGTTAAAGCTTTACTAAATATAGAATTTCGGAAAGATTCGATGAGCGATTTTTTATAATTACACGATTTCTAAAGTGGGTGAAATGGTACATTTGTATGGGAGGTACCAGAAGGGGAGTTGCCAGACGTCCAAGTTTTTGTCTGAAACATTGTACAGTTATAGGTTTACCAAGTACAGCATTTGGCCAAGATCGCGTTGGTCATATTGATAATATTACACGATTTCTAAGGTAGGCCGGATGGTACATTTGTATTGGAGGTACCAGAAGGGGAGTGGCAGACTTCCAAGTTTTTGTCTGAAACTTTGTACAGTTATAGTTTTACCAAGTACAGAATTTGGCCACGATCACGTTGGTCATATTGATAACATTACACGGCTTATAAGGGGCGGAATGGTGCATTTGTATCGGAGATATCACACTTCCAAGTTTTTCTTCAAAAATTTGTCTTGCTATGGCTTTACTAAGTACAGAATTTGGCCAAGATCGCGTTGGTCATATTGATAATATTACACGATTTCTAAGGTAGGCCGGATGGTACATTTGTATTGGAGGTACCAGAAGGGGAGTTGCCAGACTTCCAAGTTTTGGTCTGAAACATTGTACAGTTATAGGTTTACCAAGTACAGAATTTGGCCAACATCGCGTTAGTCATATTGATAATATTACACGATTTCGAAGGTAGGCCGGATGGTACATTTGTATTGGAGGTACCAGAAGGGGAGTTGCCAGACTTCCAAGTTTTTGTCGAAAACTTTGTCTATCTATATTTTTACTAACTACAAAATTTGGGCAAGATCGCGTTGGTCATATTGATATTATTACAGGATTTCTAAAGTGGGCGAAATACCCGAAGGGGTGTGGCCATATAGCCCATATGCAATCCCATAAGCAGTTTTGTGAAAATATTAACCCATGCCAAATTGCAAAGCGATTGTTCAACTCTTTCGAAAGTAGTCGTGAGTACCAGCAGGACAGACAGACGTACAGACGGACATGGCTCAAATTTAGAAAGTCATGAAACGAATTTGGTTCAAGGACACTTGGGTTCTAATGTGAATATTTGTAGGTGTTACACTTTTGGGTCGTATCAAATGATATATACCCTCCTACCCGTAGGGTGGGGGTATAATCAATTATTTCATATACCAATGATACTTTTATTATTCATATCTCTTTTAGCTAACCGTACGTAGTGGGGGAAGCACAAGGACCTTGCATACTGCTAATGATAGTTTGGTTCTAAACTTAGTTTTTATTAAAGAAAGTAGAGGAAACTTACGTTAAAAATTAAATTGGAAACATCCACAAAACAGGTTTTATTTGGACTATTTTTAATTGAAGCAATTATCTTCAAAAATGAATTAATATTAAAATCCAATGATATGTTCGATTAAAGTTCAATTCGAACTCTATGTTGAATTTCAATAATTCTGATTTACTTTTGTCCTCTGAGAACAAAAATGGCCGACTTTTTTTCTATGGATAGACTTGGTAAATTTATGAAATATCAAAGAATTTACCATTACGTCATAGATCTACGATAATCGAATTGGACCAAGCATCCGACCAAATCTTAAAATTTAAAATCTATCCGATCGGATTGGGCGTAGTAATATATTTACACGATATTTTTAATAGGCGGTATGGTACATTTGTATGTACCTCCCATAAAAATGTACCATTCCGAGTGTACCAAAAGCGAGTGTACTTCCAAGTTTTTGTCCAGTTATAGGTTGGTCATAGTGATATTATGACACTATTACTAAAGTGGGCGAACTGTTATATTGGTATGGGAGGTACCAGAATGGGTAGTGGCCAGACTTCCAACTTTTTCTCCAAAACTTAATCCAAGATTTGTATTGGAGGTAACCGAAGGGGTGTGACCATATAGTCCATATCGAAAGTTATCGTGCGTACCAGCAGGACAGACAGACGGACATGGCTCAACGATTCAGAAAGTCATGAATCGAATTTTGTTCAAAGACACCTAGTTTCTAATGTGGATTTTTCTATGTGTTACACTTTTGCGTCGTATCAAATGATACCCTGCTACCCGTAGGGTGAGGGTAAAAAATACATTTTTACCTGTGTAAAAATTGAAATAGTTTACAAAAAATCGTATCAACATTCCAGTTATGGGCGTAGAAAAAAAAAGTAGTAAAGAAATATTCGCTATACAGAATTTCGTTATAAGGAGAGCAAAACATACTGAAAATTTAACGAAGTAGTAGAGAAGTTCGACTGTAATTATGAATGTAATGAGAATTTGGTTTGAGGGGAAGTATGTTAAATATGCAAACCAACTTGTATTGTATTTTACTTTTGTTTTTGACATTTCGTTTTATTCTTGTTACGTTGTACTATTCACGCAAACGTGGCTTTATTATAGTCACGAACATTAGCACTAAAAACCGGATAAGATAGTACTACCTCTTGAGAAATATGACATTTTTTAGGTAATCAAATGCGTCTAGAGCTTCCTTTTTTGAAATTTATCTTTCTCTTGCTTGAATCATTTGTAGATATACGCCCTTATTTAACCGAACCTTTAAGTTAACTACTTCCAGAGGTGGTAATATTTTCCTATAATTTTCAATATGGGATTTCTCATCTTTACTAATTATAAGGGGAGTTCATGGGGGTGTATGTCGTAAGGTAAAGTTACTGATCGGTTCAACTTCGCAAACCCAGTGCGACTCTTATCGACTGCATCTCAAGTCGTCTTCACAGGCCAAGGCGATGGCTAACGTGTGAGCGGCGAACTTTCCCTCAGGTTAAGAGGTTAAAGTTGGGCTTGTATCCAGTTTCCTAAAAAAAAAAACAGAATGAAAGCCAATATAAATGGAAAAATCCGAACCCCCCTAATTTTGACCGCTAACCTTTGAAGGACCACGATTTACGGATACGCACTTAGAATGTACAAACACTCCTCTGACCAGGTGCCTCTATCCAACCGGTGGATATACTCGAGGAGTGCAAAGCTGACATCACCGCCATCCAGGAAATGAGATGAAAAGGGCATGGCGTAAACAAATTGAGAATTCTTTATCAGCGTGATTTGTGCTCACCAGAGATGGTCCGTATCGCGATTTTTCGAGTTTACGACTGTCAAAAAGGTGTAAACGTCATATACGTCACTAGTTTGTCAAAAATGTATAAAAAGTAGCAAACTCTCAAATTTATTATAAAATATTAATTTTATTAGAGTACATACCTACTTAAAAGTACTATTTAATCACAGCTTTATTACACAATTGTGACCATAGAATATTTCTCGAATCATATGATTTTTGAAATACAAGAGAAACGTCAGAAAATTTGGTTTAAATAAAGAAAGCAAAAGTGGTGGCAAGGGAGCGGTTTGGTGTCGACGTTTTCGCCGTCGTTACAGATAATGCAGCTAATATGGTTTCTTTGGGAATGTTGGTTGTATATCGCTGTTCTATAGATATTTCAACGGTATCTGTTCGTCAGATATCCGTTTTCTGGTCCCTGAAGTTAGAACATTTAGCCGGAATACACGGCTATCCAGGGAGTCTCATCCGTTCATTTTCAAATATCCTATTGACCGGACGACTCACTATAGAGAAAATTCGTTCTTCAGCCGGACTGTTCGTTTGGGAATAATCTTCCTGCACGTGTTTTTCCTGCCTGCTATGACATTATCAAATTCAAGGCCAACGTTAACAAACACTACTCCCTCTTTCCCCTCCTTCCTATCGCTAACACAGTGCATTGAATTTATAGGGGGCATCCCCTGAGTGTTAATAAAAAAAACGGTCTACAAGACTTTAGTCTCGCCAATTGGGTAATGAATCGTACGAGGAAGAAGTTCCTGATGTTATGTCAGTTCTGGGCAATGTCGACAAAATTCTTAAAGAATTTAAAAAAGTCCATCTCGAAAAGCAAATAATTGTCCTGGGTGAAACAAATCCAAAATTTCCTTGTGCTACAAGATGGTGTAGTGAACGAGATGGAGATTTGTAGTCTACAATATAGAGTCAACTCCGCATTAGCGCAATACGCTTTACTGAAAATATCGGATAACTGAAAGCGATCTCATTCCCCAGTTAGTTTTTGTGTTCAGCTCTTTGGAATGAATCCGCTTTAACGGAACTCCTCTTTACTGAAAATATCGGATAAGTGAAAAAATTTTTATGAAAAAATTGATTCTGTTGCATTAATATGACTTCGCTTTACTGGACATCAATGACCGAAGTGCTCAAAAGAATGGTGAATGTGAGTTTTTAAATGAAGATGTCACTTTATGTTCGACAATAACTAATAATTACAGGAGACAATACGGACGCCGGCTAAAACATTTCATCATTTAATAGAGCGCATTGGCATATCATACAAATCATGAATTATCTTTACAATCAGCTGATTTTCGTTTATAAAGTGAAGCGAACAAGTTTTTTTTTTTACTAACACTCAGGGGATGCCCCTTATGAATGCGATGTCCTGTGTTAGCGATAGGAAATAAGTGTATTGGAGGGAGGAAAGAGGGAGTACTGTTTGTTGATGTTTGCCTTGAATTTGATAATGTCATAGCAGGCAGGAAAAACACTTGCTGGAAGATTATTCCACATGCGAACAGTACGGCTGAAGAACGAATGTTCTCTATAGTGCGTCGTCCGGTCAACCGGCCATTTGATAGCCGCGTATTCCGGCTAAATGTTCTAACGTCAGAGACCATGCGACGGATATCTTGTGAACAGAATATCTATAGAATAGCGATACACAACCCACATGACGGCGATGCTGAAGGGAGACAATAGAGCTGGATACCCTACCATCCCCAATCATCACCACCGCTCTCCTCTGTACACGGTCCAGAAGCTGCAACGATGTCATTGGAGCCCTGCCCATATATGGGAGTTGTATTCCATTTTAGGACGGATGTATGTGGTGTAAATATTTACGAGGTCAGATGGGGTGAAGTATTTCTTGCACCGCTTTAAAAAGCCTAAACACTTGAATGCTTCTTTCGACACTTGGAATATATGGCTAGCCCAGCGAGCATCACCCTGTATCTTCATGCCCAGAACATCAAGAGTATCTGACACGTCTATATCCACACCACCCATAGATATTGACGACGGTGCTGGATCAGTGGAACGTTTGTTTGACAACAAACAGCACTGGGTCTTTTGTGCATTAAAATCTACTCTGTTCATTTGGCCCCACTCACAAATCGTCGCCAAATCGCGGTTAAGTGAGTTATTCATCGTTCGCCTTTTGTCCTCTATCTCCGACGGACTTGGCCGATGATCAAATGAGTACGAATGACAGAGATTGCTATCATCGGCAAAGGAGTAGATTGGGTTCACAGTCTGCCCCAACAGGTCGTCAATGAAAATAAGAAATAGAGAAGGAGAGAGGACAGAGCCTTGTGGCACGATATGAATCCAGAGAAGGTATTATCAACACCAAATGCAATAAGTTTTTATACGATCGCTCCGTGCCAGACCATATCGAACGCCTTGGAAATATCCAGCGCCACGACCGTGCTTTCACCAAAGCGGTACATGGATCGACTCCATCGCTCCGACAGGAACGCCATCAGGTCTCCAGTAAATCGATTTCTACGGAAGCCATACTGTCGATCACTAAGAAGGCCGTTCGACTCTAAATACTTAACAAGATGGTGGTTAACCATGCTCTCCATAACTTTTGAGAGCGCAGAACATATTGCTATTGGGCGGTAATTCGCAGGATTTGTAGCCTCACCTTTCTTGGGGATTGGCTGAACATTGGCAACTTTCCAACGTGAAGGGTAAATACCAGCATGATACGACATATTGAAAAGATTACGCAATGGACGAGCTAGCGTCGAAGAGCACTTACATAGGACAAGTGCTGAAATGTCATCCGGGCCCGGAGTTTGGTTTACACTGAGATCTGCAAGAACCCTTTTAACACCACGTGTTCAAAAGAATATCTGGGACATCGAGCTAGATACGTTTTCGATCACGGGAGTGGTTGACTGCTTTCAGGCAAAGATGAATTCTTTGCAAATATTTCAGCCAGGAGGTTAGCTTTGTCAACCGGGTCAGTGAATATCTGGTCACCGTTAACTAGGGTTGAAATAGAAGATGAAGAATTGTTCCTTACCCTGACGCTGTTCGTGAAGATGTTTTTCACGCCTAAGTACTCTGGCACACGATGATCTTGCCTGCTTGCGTAGCAGCTCAGTATTGACATTTTTATTTAAACGCCAATTTCTGAACGCTTCCTCTTTTGATCTGACAGCTACTTTGCATGCCTGATTAAACCAACAATTCTTTGAAGGTTTAATCGAAGTAGTCTTCGAGGGAATAAATGTGTTTATACCAAGAAGAATTATTTTCTCAACCATTTCAGGAGCAGCATCGACATTACTGTCTAGGAAACATAGTTTCCAGTTAAATTGCTGGTAAAAATTGTTGAGCTCGGCCCAACGTGCCTTTTCGTATATATACATTGTCCGCTTCGTGACTGGTTTTGAAGTGGATCGAAGATCGGAGAACGAAAAGGATGCTGAAATGGTGCAATGATCTGAGTTACCAAGAGGTGCAAGGATTTTAACCTCGTACTTTTCAGGGTGGCTGGTTAAAAAAAGGTCAAGAATATTTTGTTGTTGCCTTCAACACGCGGAATGTGTGTTGGTTTATTCACTAATTGCGCCAAGTCACTGTGCGCGGCAAAAAGCTCAGCGTACTGGCCCTCCGGAGATGTATGACTCGAATGGGAAAGCCAAGAATTATTGTGGACATTGAAATCCCCAGCAACCACAATTTCACTGTCCGGATAATCTTCTAAGACTTTTGAAATAGAGTCAGAAAGGGCGTCGAAGCCGTTAAGGGTAGCCTCATATTAGTTTCCGGCCTGTGGAAAATAATATGAGAGTATACCGCAAAAAAATTCGACCTCAGCCCGCGAATATTTGCAAAGTGAATTTTGTATTTACCTACCATGACACTACCAAACAACAAGACAACATCAAAGCAAAATCACAAATAGTGCTGCACCCCTCCCGCCACTGCTGTTTCTGTTGGTTGTTCAGTGTTATGCCTACAACAACCAACAGAACAGCGACGAGAAGAACGCAGAACTATTTGTGATATGCGAAAGGGAAAAGAAGGGGGGAACACAAATGCAAGACGGTATGGGGGGCATAAAGAAGCCCTGAGTGTAGTCTTTTATGTGTTGGAGTGTTGATGCGTGGTGCTGGTTATTATTGTTTTTGTTGACGTGAGAGCGCGTTTTTTTTTTTTTGCTTTGTTTTGTGGTGACTGCTGATGATGATGTAGTTGTTATTGTGAAATGTTGTTTTGTGTTATTTTATTCTATTTCGTTTAATATTTTAACGAATTGCACTTGTTTATTTTATTATTATGTTTCTCTGTTATTTGTTAATATGTGTATTATAGAGTTTTGATTGTTAATTTTTGTTTTGTATATTTTTTGTTTTAAAGCACACGGAAAAACTCGACGGACGGACAAAATGTGCATGCACACTGAACGAAAGACAGACAAACACAAATTTCTGCGGAAACTGGCGATGACGAAAAACCTGTTGTGAAGTCAAGCATAAGTGAACTGCTTTTTAAGAAGAGTTCATTGGATCCGTTAAAAATTGTTTAAATCCTGTAGCAGTGCTGATAAAAAAAAACTGTCAAACATCAAGGAACTCAATTGCAGATGCTTCACGAGAACTATACGATATCGCAAAGTCGCAAATCAGTCTCACCGCAAATTTATTCTAGCGACGAAGAAGATTTAAATATTGTTTAAACTAAATTAAACAGTGGTTAAATAAATATAGAAAAGTATCTTGTTCCAAAGTTGGGTTTCATACTCAATTGCAGATGCTTCACGAGAACTATACGATATCGCAAAGTCGCAAATCAGTCTCACCGCAAATTTATTCTAGCGACGAAGAAGATTTAAATATTGTTTAAACTAAATTAAACAGTGGTTAAATAAATATAGAAAAGTATCTTGGCGCAAAGTTGGGTTTCATACCGTAGGTTTATGACGTTGTATACGTATGTCACATACGTCACAACAGTATGTCGTATACGTCACAGTTTTCGACGGATCATCTTTGATGCTCACGCGCCGACAGAAGAGAACGACGAAGAGACAAAAGATAAGTTTTACGAGCGCCTAGACCAATTGTACGACCGTTGTCCCGGCCATGACATTAAAATTGTTCTCGGGGATTTTAATCGCAAAGTAGGCAAGGAAAACATCTTTGGTCCCACCGTTGTTAAGTTCAGCCTCAACGATGACACCTCCGATAACGGATATTATATTATATATTATATATTAGCAGCACCAGGTTTTAACACTGCAAAACCTATAAGGCAACATGGCTGTCACCATGATAAAAATTTATCATGTTGTGATAGACGGAAGGCACGTACGGACTTTCCGAACTGCAAACATTCAGATTACTCAATTGTAGCAGTCAAGGTACGCACTCGAACGACGGAAGTGTGAGGAGATTGAGTTTTATGGAAATATAAATTCTAGCAACGAGTAAAAATCAAAGTCAACACTCGTCTACTGGCATAACTGCGTGTAGAGGTGAAAATGGGAACCTGATGACAGACACGTCGAGTGTGCTGAGGATTTGGAAGAAACATTTCTCCAGCCTGTTAGCGGCTGAAGAAAACATCCCGCAACCAATCATATATGATGGTGTTAAATGTACACCCCTTAACCCAGATGCGGTCAAAGAAGCAATATACCGACTTAAGGACACCAAGTCCGTAGATGCTGATGGAATTCCAGCAGTGCTCTATAAGACCGGAGGAAAACAACTGTTAAGGTGCATGCATCAGCTAGTCTGTACCATCTGGTGAAAGTGTACAAGCATGCCTGATGATTGAAACCTCGGCGTACTATTCTCAATTCACAAGAAAGTAGACAAAACCATATTATCTAGCATATTGTGTGAAACATTGATGCCAATACTGGACGAACTGATCCAACCCTATCAGTATGGCTTCAGGTCGAATAAATCCATCGCCGCCCAAATCTTAACCCATGAAATGCAAAGCGATATATACCATCTATTCATCGACTATAAAGCCGCCTTCGACACGACGATAAGAGAAAAATTGTTTGAAACCATGTCTGCGTATGAGATACCACCAAATCCTGTATGCCTTTGACACTGAGTGACAATAGATCCTCAGTAAAAAAAATAGGAAGCGACCTCTCCGAAACATTCACTACAACAAGAAGTCTTCGACAAGGTGACAGCTTCTCATGCAACTTCTTCAACATACTCATGGAGAAAATATTGAAAAAAGCGGAAGCTAACAAAACAGGCACAGTGAACACCAAAGGCCACAGTCTACTCGTCGAGGTAGTGGAAGAATTTATATACCTTTGCTCCGCCATTACTAGAAATAATTTTGTCAGCATCGTGGGAAATATATGTTATTTCGGGTTCAACAAACAATTCATGAACAGAGACCTCCCACTGGACAACACCCTTATTCTACCTGTGCTTCTTTATGAAACCGAAGTATGGGTATTTGCAAAACCAGATGAAGCTGTGCTAGGTGTGTTGAGAGAAAAATGCTTGAAAAATCGAAGACCCGATCTGTGTTAACGATGAGTATAAACGTCGAACGAACTGTGAGCTGTATGAGCTATATCCCGACATGAACGTAGTTAAATTCGTTAAAATACAGCGTTTGCTCTGGCTGGGAAACGTCGGTCGAATGAATAAAAACGCTCCAGCCAGAAAGGCGTTGGACGACAACTACCACGGAAGGCGCAGGCAGGGAAGACAGATACTCCGGTGGAGGGACCAAGTCGAAGAAGACATGCAAATCCTTGGTATCACGAACTGGAGAATCCAAGCAGAAGAGCAAACTGCTTGGAAATCATTTATTTAGCAGGCCAAGACCAACAACAAGTTGTAGAGCCATCAGAAAAATCCGAAATTTCATATTCTACGAAAGCTCGCATTTTCAAAATGTTTGCTTCTACATTTGTAGTAAAAGTAAGTTTTTTTAGAGATGGATGGATGTTTTTCCTGCTAAGGTCATAAACAATTTCTTGTAATACAGTCACATAATATCTCTCATAATATTTATAGTACACCAGTACCTCGGTTTGCGTCGTTTCGAAATTGCGTATTTTTAAAATGTTCTGTGATTTCGAAGATTCATCGTTTTTGTTTCGATTTGCGTCGTCAATATGAGGAAAGGGGACTTCCCATATATTCTAATCGATGCGATCGTCGTGTGCTGAATAGTTTAGTTTTTTATGGAACCTAACAAATAAAAATCAATACAAAAGTGTATTGTTATGGTTTCTGTCGTTTCGATTTGCGTCGCAATTCTTAGTTCGGAATTATCGATGCAAGCCGAAATTTTATATCCTGTTTTTATAAAACGAATGGGTCGTTCGTTTCGTTAAAATAACTAACGAAAGCTGTTATGTGTTTTTGTAACACGAATACCAATTTTAAACGAATGAATACGTTATGATTGGTTACTTTATGAGTTTTGTAACACGAAATTAATTGTCTGAAACGTCAAAATCAGACGATTGCAAATTTTCATTCGTTGACATAAATTCAATTGGTTTAAACAAATTTATCAGCCTGCAAAAAGTTGAACAATTGCATATTTGCGAATAATTGTATTGTGAAAAATACATATTGAAGATGTCGAAAAAAGAAAAAAGTATTTATAAATATGAAGGTATATTTTTCTGTAATAATATATATATATATATATTTGTAAAATAGCCCACGAAAAACAACCAGCCGTCAATTTGAATTGTTGACAATGTTATTGGAAGATAATATTGATTTGGCTAGATCCGTCCCAACATTTGGAAGTACAAAAGCTGCAGCAGAGCAAACTTGGGAAAACATAGCCCAAAAAGTTAACTCTATTGGTCCACCAGAGAGAACTGCAGAACAATGGAAAAAGGTTTTTATTCACAGCTTACTTTTTGAATTCACTATTTATATTTTTACTGTTTTCAGATTTGGGCGGACATAAATGTCGAACTAAATTAAATACTATCGAAAACAGCAAATACCTACATGGGACCGGTGGAGGAGAACATCAGATTCTTTCATTGAGCGAATTAGAGCAGACCGTGGACAGAATTTTAAATTTGACAACAGCTGCTGCCACTAGTGGTAATGAGTTTGGAGTAACAAAAAGAGACAAAGCGATTGTAGAGATAAATTTGACTGATTTAACAGAAACAACTCCACCAAGGGATAGCAACAGGATAGCTTTTGTTAGTCCACCTCAAAACATTACAATCCATCAAACGAATCAACCAGTGCCTAATATAGTTTTACCAAAGGAACAACCATATTTTAGCCAACTACCTGACCAACAGTTGCAAAATGATTCAGAACATGAGCAACAAAACTTCATCAAACCAGCAAACAGAATCATTTGATCACTATACACCAAATCAAAGACCACAATCATCTCTGTTGAGAAAAAGAAAAGCCCGGAATGATGAGTCCGTCGCGCAATTTAAGCTCTTGCGACAACAAGTCGAAACTCAAGAGAGAATGTTTGAGGTGATAAAAATGCAAGCTGAAGCTGCCAAAGTTCTGGCCGAGGTTTTAATAATGATAGCCGATTCGACAGAAGCGATCGCTACGGAGATGCAGGATGTCATAAAACTATTGAAACAAAGGTACATATGACTTATAAAAGTCATGTATTTCGTTTCATCGTTACTTGATCTCAAACCAATGAATTATTATTAATTATACGAAATACATATGTACATGTATTTTAAGTTTACAACAAATTTATTGAAATTTGATTTCTTATCGAAGTAGCTACCATTGATTCGATGTGTTCTGTTCCAACATCTTCGTCATCGATTTCATGTGCATTGTCCGGTAGAGACCATTCATTTTTTTAAAAAATGCACATGTTATGTAGGGCACAACCTGCATTCACAATTTTTGTAGCCTTTTCAGGACTATAGTGAAGACCTCTGGATCCAATTATAGATCTGAACCTATTCTTTGTGACGCCAATAACGCGTTCAATAATATTCCTTCCTTTTCAGTGTCGCTTCTTGTATCGTACTTCATGTGCAGCTGTAGGAGTTCTGTAGGGAGTCGTCATATACGGCTACAATTTATATCCAGAATCACCTAGGAAAAAAGTTGGCTTTATTAATTTATTCGTCTTTGAATCAATTTACATAATTACATACCAAGAAGGTAGATATTTCTCTTTCCTCTTTCGAAGTTTGATTTAAAATAATGGTTCGCTGGGCTTTGTTCCGAAACGAAAGCATTGTGATTAGATTCTGGGTGCCTGGCATCGACATAGGTAATGACCATATTATGGTCACAAATCTGAAAAAAAATAATTATTCGTATGTATTAATTCACAATTATTGCAGTGGGAAAACCACCTGCCAACATTACGTTCATGCTATAGAATCCCTTTCGGTTATAGTAAAGATGCTTCACGTTGTCTCCTGGTGATTTTATGCGTACGTGTGTACTGTCAACTCAACCCACAATACCAGGTATCCCAGCGACGTTATAGAAATGTTCCTTGGCAGCATTCTCCTCCTCTGTAGACTTTTCCAATTTTATCCATTTGGGGCATAGTGTGTTTTCAGAAATGTTCAATAGCTCGGATATTGTTTTTGACACTTCTGATTTGGACATCGAGCAAAAATATTTATTCCCAATGGATGACTGGTAGCTACCCGTTGCTAAAAATTTCAGGAATGCTGCCAGCTTTATCATTTGTGGTGTGTGGGTGGATCTGTATGACATCTTCATCAAGGGTTCCATTTCGTCCATCAACTTTAAAAATACTTCCTTGCTGACTCGAAAATTCTATGAAGTTATAAAAAAACATTTAACTATAAATGAAATAATGCGTCTGAAAAATGTTCTAACCTCTTCTCAGGAATATCCAGGATATTGGAAGCATCTCGCAATTTCCTGCGGTATAGTCGAGATTCTTCATTGTCATTATTTTGGAAATATAGTGTCACTGTTCCAAACATTTTTCTTTCCTTTTTTTTGTATTATTTTTCCAAATTCACGATTTTTTTTTTGAGCTTTGTGATTCACAGCTATTTTCAAAATAACGAAAACGACATAAGCCTAAATGAACGAATACGTTAGGCTTATGAAAACACCATTCATTTTCGTAACGGCTACAGACGTTTCTGTTCGTCTCCGACGTAAACGTTTTATGAAAACAGGCTGTTAGTGTATAAAGCGAGGGACATTTTTTTTGTTTAATTCTTTCGTTAAAATTTTCTATAATAATATGGTTATTAGTGTCAGTATTTATAATATCCAAAAGTTATTTGAAACAATCATTGCCTAGAATGTTTCTTAGGATGATAAAATAAAGAAATTTATTTTTTAACCCTCGAACTGGCACATGGTTCTGGCCAGACATATTTCATTTTCATGCTTGAATTTAGCATACTTCTATTTTAGGTACATGACTGTAATTTCAGGTAATTGTTGGCTTTCGATGTATAAATTAATAATTGAAAAGTCCTTCGAACAGGACAAAAAGCCAAATAAACGTTGAAAATCGCACCAATAATCCGCACATTGTGGCTCAACCAACAACTCGTATAGCATTTGAAGCGTACTTTGGGAGACCTCTCCATATAGCAAACCTTAATGTGGCTTCACGCAGTGGTCCAGACACATTAGCTGCCAAAAAAGATTGCAGAATTTGCCTGCAGCAAGGTGACAAAATACGCCATAAGACACGCTTTTTTTGCTGCAAATGCAACAATCCTGTTTGTCAGCCACATTCAAAAGTAGATTATTTATGTTTTTGTTGCCTTCCGCAAAATTCGGAATAAAAAAATTCAATGTATTCTTCATAATAATTTTCTATTTTGTCATAAACATTTATTACTTTACCCATAATAAAGAGAAATATATATATAACAAACAAATTTTTGCCCTTTTCATTCCTAAGATTTTTTCAGGTATATTTTTTCTTCTACAGGTAGCTAATAACATAGTAAAAAGAAATAGAAACACAAAATATAAAAAATATTTTCCTATCTTAGTAAAAAATTTAACGGCAAACAGCCCTTATTTCCATACAAATGCATGTAAATGTGGCCAGACACCATGTGCCAGAACTAAGGGTTCAAAATATGTGCCTGACGAAGGGTTACTCGTTCAGATTGAATAACCTAGTCATTCTATTGTGAGTTACTTCTACAAGTCCTACTATGGAATTTGCCAAAAATGGATTTGTTTCTTATCATTTTTATTTGCAATCTATTTACATACATATAAATATATTAAAATTATATTAAAACTACAAAAAATTACATAACTGTTAAGCTCCATTGAACTTAACCGGTATTAATAGGTATTTTATAAATGCAAGGTCAAGCATATATTTTCAGTCTTCTAATTTTATTGCTATCATTAAGTAAATTTATCGCCAACAATTTAGATGATAACTAAGCCTATTTAGGTAGTTAGTACTGAATCTATCAATTTCGCTTCTTACAGCCTGTTTTTATAAAACGTATACGACTGAGACGAACAGAAACGTCTGTAGCCGAAACGAACCTGAATTGGGTTTCTATAACTCCAACGAATCGAATTAGACAATACACACAAAAATACATAAAAAAAATCCAATTACTGCCTGTTTCCATAAAACTAATTTGTTCGTTCTGCACGATTCGTTAATATTGAAAGGCTTTTAAAATGAGTTTCAGACATTATTAAATTCTGGTTTTCAGATATATGTTAGATATCGTCATATAGAAGACTATTTCAAAAGAATAAGCTGTCATTACTTTTAAGAATCCATTTTATTGCGCCTTTAATTTTGACAATTTGTAACGAATAAAGAAATTCGTTTTATGGAAACAGGCAGTTAGATTTAAACAGAGACTATCATAATACAAAAACCCAAATTGACGAAACATAATTTCTGTTCTTTATTTTAACGAAACGAAAGACCCATTCGTTTTTTAAAAACTGGCTGTTTCTTTAGGAACACCAAGATCGTTATGTATGTTTTTATTGTTGGCAAACCAAGGAGCATTATTTTTCGTTTCGTTTAAATAAGGAACAGAAATTATGTTTCGTCAGTTTGGGTTTTTGTAACACGAAAGTCTCAACTAAATTCTAATTGACATTTTTTTCTTTTGTATTTTTGTGTGTATTGTCTAACAGCCTGTTTTTATAAAACGAATCGGTCGTCCGTGTCGTTAAAATAACGAACAGAAATTCTGTTTTGTCAGTTTGGGTTTTTGTAACACGAAAGTCTCAGTTAAATTCTAATTGCAATTTTTTTCTTATGTATTTCTGTGTGTATTGTCTAATTGGATTCGTTGGTGTTATAGAAACACAATTCAGTTTCGTTTCGGCTACAGACGTTTCTGTTCGTCTCAGACGTATACGTTTTATTCGTTGGAGTTATAGAAACACAATTCAGTTTCGTTTCGGCTACAGACGTTTATAAAAACATGCTGTAAGAGTCTAAGAATGATACCTCTGTAGGAATTTGTTTATTGACAAATGTTGTTTGTTTACAATTGACATATCAGACTGTGTGTAATAGTACTTTTAATATTTTGTCATTGCCGGTTTTACATTCGATGTAAAGCAGTGAAGATGTTATTCTAAAAAATTAGTATCAGTATTGTCAGTTGTATATTGGTCCAAATTTTCATGTAATGTCAGCATTTTGGTAATCCTCATAGCTAATATTTTCGTCAGATACATTTGATTCATTCACGCCTGATCAAAGTTTAAATGATATGAAAATGTATACAGGATACAATTGTTTGGAATTTGTTGACAAAAATTGGATGATCTCTTCTCTCCTGGCCCTTGTGGCGTAAATGCATTGGTTCTACTTGAGGTACGGATCTTTGAGTATTATTCAACTCTACAAATCTTGGTGGATTTCGTATCCATCCTTGAGCAAATTGGAACGGTATACGAGGTTGTATGCGGATTGTATTGTGCCGTAGATTGCGGCAAAATGAATTGTTTTATGAATAGCCATTTATATTATAGGTATTCGGATTTATATTGTTATTACCTTTTCATGGAGCACCTAATGGTGGCGGTAATTTAAAGTTTATGTGGAGAGAATATAGCCTGATTCTCTAATATCAAGATTTTATGCATCAGGGAGATTCTTGGGTCGGGTTACTCCCAATAAAATAATCGTTTGCTTTATCGTTAATTTATAGATTATGTGGAGAGATTATTGCTTGATTCTCTAACAACTCATCAAGATTTTATGCATGAAGGAGATTCTTGTGTTGCATTACTCCCAAAAAACCGAGGCAAATCAACTGATATTTATAAAATAATCGTTTGCTCATCTCTTTACCACTGAGTCAAATGATTAAAAGCCTTATATAGTAAGGTTTATTTGAAGAAAAAATTTTCTTAGAAAATTCTCGATTAGTCTCCGAGTCATGGAGTTCAATTGCTGTTCTAGTCTTCAAATTTCGTTTATCCGTTAATGCCATGAAATACAAGCTGGAACAAAACGAAAGTAGTCTTTCTACACTTTTTTTCTATGAAATTTCTCTTATGCATTTGATTAAGTCTATAACGTTATACACAATATGATTCCTCGACCCGGTTGAAATAAATACTTGTATATATATTTTATTTTACACTAGTCATTATCATCCCTTCCCTTTAAATAGTTTACTTTTAAAAAATCCCCAGAAGATTTTTTAATTTTTGTTTTTATAAACCATTTTGAGGTTTACTGGGGTTACTTTACGTTACAAATATAGCTTGGTACGAATAGGGTTAAAAAACTAATGTTCTGGATTCATGAAGTTACGAATAGTTCTAGGGCTCTCATCTCATAAAATTTGAGATTTAATTGTTCAATTTCCTGTGGACAGACTTGTGGATGTGTGTGCTTCTAAGGCAAGTTCAAAGTTCGAGGTCTAATTATATTAGGGTTTGCGATTATTACTTGTGTTAAGTTTTGAATGTAGTTTTAATTAAAATTTATTTTGATTCGGTTTAGTTACTAAATTCGTCTAACAATAAGTGTATGAATCTTAAATTTAATTCAGTAATGAATCCGAGTATGGATTTATTTATTCAGCGGTTCTCTGCATCGTGTTTGCAGGAATGAAAACTTTGTGGAGACCGTTTTGCTCGCGTCGTGATATGGTGGCAGTGGACTTCCGCAGTATTGAAGTATTCGTAGTATTTCGATGAGATGTATTGACTGCAAGGACCTCTACAGCCATATATTAGTCGTTAAATGTTGTACACTATATAGACAATGTTCACACCATAGACAATTTGAAACCACATTTGGTTTCAACCTCGTGAAATAGAAACGGCCTAATATAGTAGTTTCAGAAAACCTGGCGTCGATTTCCCCAGAATCTTGAAGTGCTTGGTATACTTAAAATTTGTCTAGCCAAAATATTTTGATGACGTTCAAGTTTGCATTGGTGCTTTATCCTGATGTCTTGCATTGCATTTTAGACTAGAGGTACACTCAAATCTTGTGGATGTTTTTATTTCTCATATACCAGGGTGCGCCGGAGATGAACCGCTTTGTTTTCGACTGATGTTGCTCGAACTTTCTTTGCCCCATAGCTGAGCACCGTATAACCATATTGGTTTGATTATAGTAGAGCTGGACCTTGTAGTCTAGTCTGAGTTTCGAGTCAAAATGACTAGAATGATGTAAAGCGCCAACGTGTTCAGAATGGTGGAAATGAACGAATTCAATAATGGTCAGAGTAATTAAACCTGTCGGAATCATCAAAATAGCCTGAATAACCAATATTCCAAATAACCAAAAATTTTCATACGAGACAGAGTATATTCAATATATATTCAATGCATTACCCAGACCGGTCAAAATGACCAGTCGGAATAATAAAAATAGCCTGAATGTCCAATAATCCAAATAACAAGCATGTTCAAACTATACAGAGTGGATTGAATATGCAGAATGGTCATCTGATAAGATTCTCCTGACTGGTCAAAATGACTAGAATGATGTAAAGCGTCAAGGTGTTTAGAATGTTGGAAATTAACGAATTCGTCAAATAACAAGAATAATCAAAATGGTCAGAAATTATGCATAAAGTAAGTGGTAACCGTCAATATTGAGTGAGTGGTGGTACTAAATTTATACAGAATATATTCAATATGCAAATATAATCACATTGTCCAGACCGGTCAAAATGACCAGTCGGAATAATAAAAATAGCCTGAATGTCCAATAATCCAAATAACAAGAATGTTCAAACTATACAGAGTGGATTGAATATGCATAATGGTCATCTGATAAGATTCTCCAGACTGGTCAAAATGACTAGAATGATGTAAAGCGTCAAGGTGTTGGAAATTAACGAATTCGTCAAATAACAAGAATAATCAAAATGGTCAGAAATTATGCATAAAGTAAGTGGTAACCGTCAATATTAAGTAAGTGGTGGTACTAAATTTATAAAAATGGAGTGAAATTTATGGATACATCTGTATAAAGTTGAAAAATTAATTAATAATATACTTATTATATGTGTAATGTAAGCAATTACGTCAAAATGTGTAAAATCGAAAAATAGTAAACTTTGTTTACGAGATCAAAATTATAGAATTTTGTCCGACCGGAATTTAAGCCGTTCGACATTCCTACTCAGAATATAATGCTGGAATACACTTAATGGTAAAGCGGAGAACGATTCGGACATATCAGACTTACCACAGCAATTACCCGTTTATAAGGAACTAACCTAAATATTACGAACCTGGGCTTGGGTAAACAGCACCCTCCTTTTTCGTCTTTGCGTTAACGGGAATTGTAAAGATTTTGCTTCGCTAACAGCACATGTCGCCAATGATCCCATATTTCCCATGTGGCCCATAGAACCGGTACCCGTGGTTCCCATTAACCTAGAAACTGAAATTAGAATTAATAGCAATACCGTATTAGTACATACATCATATAAAAACTACATAACATAGAATACATTTGCATCGGAAAAATGTCAAAAATATATTAGTCAATAATTGTGTTTGGGTGAGAAATTTTGTTTTCTCGAAAACGATTTTAAATCGCTTCTTCAACGGATACCTTGCCGGCCAGCAATGCAAACATTTTAGAAAAAGTGGAGAGAAATTAATCAATGATCTCGAACAACAGAAACAGTAAACTGCAAATGAAAATTTGACTACATTATATAGATTGTGGTATTTCATATAACCCAAACATCATACAAATCGGTTCCAAAACAGCAAGATGTTCAGTAAAGCCAAAAAATATTTTTTGGCCATTTCACAATTCTCAAATTTAAAAGAAGAAAAAAAAAACAAAATGATGCAGCCATATATAAATATATATCCACTGCGATACCCAAAATAATTAGACTAGAACACTAGTTCTTAGGTATTTTGATATTTCGTGGTACCACATTTTATGACTTAAAACTATAGGGTTTGATTGCTCCAAACATAATCTGGCTGTTAGGTCGCCCCTTTGATACAAAAAGATTATGTTCGTAAGAGAATAAATACTATTTTTTGCACAATACAAGGTATGTAATTTTCTATACTTATTATAACGGCACTTATTTTTGAAATATTCTGTGTTTTGTGACTTTTGCCTACTTTTCGTATATTGATGGTGTTTACGTTCAAAAACTTGTTTTTGAAATTTTTTTGATAGAGTATATCGGTGCGTTACGTTCTCGTATTATACCTTCATGTCCTACTTGTCCCGTGGACCCTTTAGTCGGTCAATTAGTCAGACATTGAATTCCATTCGGCATCTTACACAAAATTGTAACATTTACACAAAATTGCACATTTTGTCTTTGCTTTTCTACTGAATAGTTATATTCGGTACTCGAGATGCGTCAGGGCCCGAGAAATAGTATCAAAGTTCCGTTTGACACATCGTAGTTTCCCATTGGCTTGGCAGGCCTTGAGCGAAACATATGACAATCCACGCATGCTGGTATACACCATTTATTTGATCGTCCGGTTTTAGACCAGGGAACTAAGTCGGGCTTGACTTTAGCGTGGTATTAACGGGGGTATGTCTGTTTAAAACGTGCACGCTGAAAAAAATGGCCATTTTAACAAATTTCAGCAAACAAGTTCGCATCAAACATATATATATTTTTCCATACCGCAAATATAAACTTGTTTGTAGGTGATAAATACCAAATGTAGATGTATGCATTTTTGACTTACTTTTTATTTTTTTTCAATTTGTGAATTTCTATATAACAATCCATCTCATTCTCTCGGTATTGCTTTTATTTTAAAGACCGTAAATGCAGAAAACAAAAATACGAAAACATTTGCAAATACACACTTATTCGCACCCAAATGTTGTACTTTGTTGAATTTAATAAGTTCGTTGCCTGTTTTTCCCAAACACGCTATTGCTTATACACAAATATGTAATACTAATAGCAAACGAGTTATATTTACATCCAAATAAGCTTTGTGTAGATGGAAATAAGCTTTTATTGCTACAAACACCAAACACGCGTTTTACTTGAGTGTAAACAAAAAAAAAAGACGTATTTTTCAGTGTGTTGATATGAAAGGTTGGGATCCCATTCTCATCTTTCTGTACATCCAACGGCTTAAATCTGACAAAAATATACCTCATTTACAAAAAGTTAACAAGGAAATCTGTGCAGATGATGAGAAAGCCCAGGTGTTAGCCGATACATTCTTAAGAGCAAATAGCATAACATCAACGTATACGCACTCTACCGATAAGACGGTTAATACTAAAGAAAATCGTTTTAAAAAGGAAATTTCCAGTTCTAATGGTGTCATTTTTTTACCATAGATGAACTATGTTCACTAATAAATCAGCCAAATGCATCTAAGTCACCAGAGCTGGATAATATTTCAAATTTATTATTACAAAATTGTCCACCAAATGCTTTGAAGTTGGTGTTGGTTGTATTCAACCGTTGCATCCATCTTAACTTAACTCTTCAAAACTTCCAAAATTATTGCAATACCAAAACTAAACAAGTCAAAAAAGGATCCAAACAGTTAACGACCAATAAGTTTCCTCAGCAACTTGTGAAAACTGTACGACAAAATAATCCACTCTAGAATCAATGAATTTGTAACTGACAACAATCTGGTGGTTGAGAAGCAATTTTGGTTTAAAAAAGAGCATAGCTATATTCAACAAGTTAATCGAGTTAAGAATATTATACTATAAAATCGACGTAAAAAACTTTCGACCGGTGTAATCCTATTGGATATAGAAATGACGTTCGATACCGTTTGGCACAACGGCCTAATCTACAAGATACTTCAGTTACATATTCCAAAATACCTGTGTAAAATAATAGCCGATTTTCTTGACGAGAGAAAATTCATTGCATGTGTTAATACATCCTTTTCTTCACTAACAACAACTGCAAGGCGTACCACAAAGGTCGGTTCTTTCTCCCTTACCTTATTCACTTTACACATCTGATTTCCCCCCTCCTCAGCATGTATATTATGCAGACGACACTGCACTAATTATATCCAGTAAACTAACCAAAGCGCTACTCAGGAAAATGGAAAAAGGCTTGCAATAAATATTTCCGTAAATGAAAAGTAAAAATAAACTCAACCAAAACGCAAGCAATAATCATTTGAAAATGATAAAATTCCCATTCTAACCAATATTAAATACATAGGAGTCATAGTGGACATTAAACTAAATTTTAGCAAACATATTGACGAAACTTCAAAAGTTGTAAAAGCTCTTTGGCCGTTAATTAATTACAGATCCTCTCCTAGGTTCAAAAACAAAATTCTTATTTTTAAAAATGTAATTAGACCAACACTTACATTTGCGTACCCTATATGGTATAAATCTGCCAGAACGCATATCAAAAATCCAAAATAAATGTCTAAAGATAATGTACAACTATCCTACGGATAGTTGAAAACTTGTGTATAAGTGGCTTACTCCATTGTAAACTTTATTTTATACATTAAATGTTTTCTACCTATATTTGTAATTCCAAAAAACTCAAAACAAGATTTGCTATTTTTCCTTGAAAATGTCCAAATACTCCAAAAATATCAGAACATAATAACTGATCTTATTTTATTGAAATATCAAGTATCAAACTCAAACAATTAAATATGTATATAAAAGAAATGTGAATAATGATGATGTTGTAAATTGAAAATATCGTTCTATTTTTGTTAATGATGTAGTTTGTACTTGTTTGTAATGTCAACGAATAAAAGCTTCAAATGTGAATGTTTCGTTCTTGTAAAGGGTGTTTTTTATTGGGGTATAGAACTTTAAGTTGGCATCACTTTTTTAACTGGCGGCCATTTTGTCAGCTGTCAAGTGATTAATATTTAGTTTGGTTTGCTATTTCATCATGAACAGGTTGACAAAAGAACAACGCTTGCAAATCGTGCAAATTCGCGAAGTTCACCGCAAGCTCCGTCCGAATGAATCGATTCGCCACCGTGCACAGCAATTGGAGCTTTGTCCATCAACTTTATGGAAGATTTTGCGCAAAGATCTTGGCTTGCGACCTTACAATATCCAGCTTGTGCAAGAATTAAAGCCGCGAGACCATGCAATGCGTCGTGATTTTGGTGTATGGGCCGAAAATGAGATTCATCTCGATGCTGATTTTCATCACAATTGGACCTGTAGAATTGGCTTTATTCGAGCCAGCCGCGGCGGCCACATGCCCGAAATCATATTTAAACATTAATGGTATAAAATTATCCTTCCAATAAAGCCAAATTGATGGACATTAAAACGATTTTCTTGTGTTTTATTTCAATTCGAAGTTCTATACCTCAATAAAAAACACCCTTTAGTTCCATCGTTCACTTCGTTCCTTTGTTCTTTTGCATGTATTTTTCTTTCGTTCATTGGAACGTTCAATGGCTCCTTCGTTCTTGTACCATTTTTTGCCAGATTTTTTCTGAACGATTATTTCTCAAATGCTGCCACACTAATTTTTTTGCTAAAATAAAATTCCGTTCCTTTATATCGATCGGGTGGCATTCATTGTATTCGTTCGTTTTCTTTCTTAAATTTTCCGCTGATTAAGTACACATTTTGTTAAAGAGAAGATAAATCTTAATTATTATAAATATATTAGTGAAAAACGCATTAAAATTACAATGATAAATGGACATAGCTTATTGTAATCAGATAGTGGTTCTAAATCGATCGGTATAATTAACTAGGGTTTATTTCCCTTCTTTACAATCAGCAGCACTATGGCGTAATACTCTATACCGTTTACAGAGTGATGGATATTAATGCTTATACCCTACACCAAACTGTGGTGAGGTGCTGTTCGCAAATATAAATCTATTTCGACGAAATATTTTAAAATGTGCAGTTAAAGGCTGGATGAATTCTATTGAAATTGTTTCCTATCAAATTTCTACGAGGCGATTAGTACTCTGCTCTCGGAGTAAAAAAAAACACTGAACGGTAAACACAAGTTTGACCGAATGAATGTCTTTTGAACGAAGGAGCCAAAAGGAACGATGGAACGAAAAGACTGAACGAGTTCCTTTACCGGAAGGGAACGAAAAGGACCGGTCCGTTTAGTGAACGATAATGCCCAACACTACCTACAATCCATGTTCCGGCGGTGCTGAAAGGACACAATAAAGACGGATGTAGAGTGTGTAAATATTAAGCGCATCAAAAAACCAAATTTCTGAATGCTTCTATCGATACTTCGAAAATATGGCTCGTCCAACCCTTTATACCTTCATGTGCGGAACAAGAGTGTCTGATTGACAACGATCAGGGTGACAACAAACACCACGTTCTTCGTTCGCTTTTAGTTCGCGATGGTCAAATGTATCTGACTGACAGAGTTTACTATAATACACAGTCTGAACTACAGGTCGTCAATAAAAGTATGAAATTGAGAGGCAAGACTTTCTTATTACCTCACCCGGTGGTCTAGACAATCTATGGAATGAAGGAAGAGGTCATGCCTTGCTCGTCGACGGTGTAAGTAAGGACTCTACTCTAATTCTGGAGATAAAACGAACATGGGATTTGGTTCTGATGATTGGAAATTCACCAGGGTACGTGCGCGATACGGGAGACAAGGCATGTATATCTAGACCGGAATTTCTATCGGCTCTCGCACGTAGGGGTGAACTAGTTGTAAAGGTCGACTCACGACATGTCGATTCAACGACTTTTGATTACGAAAAAGTCGAGGAAAACTTTTTTTGGGTCGACTTTTTAGTGTAAATGAAAACATTGGTAAATTATGATAGATACGCATTAACACAAATCCGTGATTCTCGCAAGCCACCGCAGTCGTGAAATCAAATTTTTCAGGAGTTGAACTAATTCAAAATTTTTTTGTTAATGGATATTTAGATTTATATCTGATTTTTGGATTAACATTTTTTCAAAATAAAACTTTAAAGATATACAGAAAACCATAAGTTTATATGGGCAAAAAGTGTAAGTTGTTAATGTTTATCCACATAAGATGTTTTAGTGAAAATAATTATTGTCATTTAGAACACAGTGTTGTTTTTACCATCAAAAAATAAGCACACAATTATTTTTAAGCGGTTATTAAAAGAAACAAATCGAATGATAATTTACCTTTTTTTCACAAGCAATAATTTTTTTTTTGCCAAAGTAATTGAACTGTGACATGAATTATGTCTACTTATGTCCTTAATGGGAAAAAACAGTTTGTAAAAACACACCATAATAAGTTGTGTTTGATAAAAAAAATCAGTAACGATACATTGTTTTTAATAAAAGTTTAGGCAGATGAATCAGTATTAAAAATGTAGCAATTTGGTGCAAAAACTCGCAGTCGCAAATATGGACTTAAGTTGTTGCTTGTGAAAACCACAGAAATATTGTAATTTATTTTATTACGTCCGGTACATGGCCCTTTACAATGCCCCGCTCTAAAACAAATTTGTTTTTGCTATATTACTCCGCCACCATTGCCGTTGGCTCAAAATGGCGGACAGTTATGTCATTTTAACTGTTTTGTTAAGTTTTAAACTTAAAATGGCATTGTATTTTGTCCACAATAGATGGCAATTATTTTCGTTCTCTACATTGTATCTCTACAGAAACGGATACTTAATGTTATCAACCCTTGTTTCGGCTTCGATTTGACTATTTTTGTGCAAGAATTCACTGTATATCTTAGGGAGATAGGAATAAAAAAACGACAGCCCGATTTCGCTTTTAGTTGAGAACTAACTTTATTTACAATTGAATCTAAACTCGAAACCTACATAAATAAAGAAACTAAAAATACATATGTACATGGATACATGTACATACCAAATTTACAACGAAAAATATATAAACACTATATGAATGCACCAATGCACATTCATTCTTATATGATAAGCCGCTTCATAAAACTCGGACAGAATGATAATTAAATAAATACACAAATAGAAATAAATACACATTTAGATTCTACACGCTGAAAAATCCGTCATTTTTAAATGTTTGTATAGAAGTAAAACGCGTGTTTAGAACATGTAGCAAGTAAAGCTTATTTCCTTGTACGCAAAGCTTATTTCAATGTAAATTCTCATTTTCTATTAACATTACGTATTCGGATATACGCAATAGCATATTTGACAAAAACCACGCAATGGACGTGTTAAATTCTACTCAGTACATTATTTGCGTTCAAATATTTAAGTATTTGTATCTCTGTTCTCTGAGTAATAATAACCAAGAGAATAAGATAAATTCACAGAGAGAGAACACAAAAAAGGAGTATCACAACATTTTATACACACATGCATACACATGGGAATGCATGTACATCAGGGAAGCAAAAGATGATACAATTGTACTGTTTCGGTACAGTTTCGCCATCGAAAGTACCATGATACAGCACTTTTGGGCCTAATTTAATACAGTTTACAGATTTTCGTATCTAGTGTTTTTTGTCAGTAATTGGAAGAAAAGCTGTGTAAAGTGCAAATTTATATATTGTGAAATGGAATGTAACAAAAATTTTCCAATAACATGACGTTAATATCACATTAAGAGACGTGCTCTGCGAGAATCTAAGGTAAAAAATAAAAAAAAAAACTTTTCGCCCAATGTCGTGAGATCTCTAGTGGATGAATCAGAAATGGAAATTATAATGAGCGCATTTGTAGCTGAACGTAATATTCGAACTACAGTTGTAGATAACTTGAATATAATACGGTTTTAAAGGGCAATAAATATTGAGAAAACTGCAAACAAATTGCCACCTTTTGCGAAAGAAATTAGTATTCACTGGCAATAGACGAAAGCACCGATTGCAGTGTACAAAATACGTCTTTTTATTGTAATAAAATTTATTCTAATATCTTTTTTGATTTGTGTACCATCGGGCTAAACAAGTACAATATCAAAGAACGAAAAGTACCAAACGAAGATACAGATTTTCCATACCTGATGCATACAAATGAGAATGTGTGCAATTTTGTCAATGCATGTACATCAGAGATGTAAAAAATGGTACAATTGTACTTTTTTGGTACGTTTTCGTGATCGAAAAGAGCTGTATCACTCTTTTGGGCCTAAATTAATACAATTTACAAACGTTCGTATCTGCTGTTTTTTGTCAATAATTTGAAGAAAAGCTATGCAAAGATCAACTGTATATATTTTGAAATGGAAAGTAACAAAGATATTCCAATAAGATGTCGTTGATGTCACACTAAGACGTGCTATGTGAGAATCTCAGGTAAAAAAAAAAAAAAAAATTTCAGCCTATGTCGTGAGATCACTCGTGACTAAATCAGAAAAAAATTATTGTCAGCGCTTTTGTTGTTCATTATAATATTCGAATTACAGTTCTAGATTGAATATGATGGTAGAATAAGGTTTTAAAGGTCAATAAATAGTGTGAAAACTGCAAGCAATTTTCCAACTTTTGCCAAAGAAATTATTATTCACTCGCAATAGATGAAAGCACACACAAACATTAAATAAAACGTTTATGTACATATGTCTTTTTACTTGAATAAAATTAATTTTGAAAACAAAATATCTTTTTTGATTTTGGTACCATCGCATCAAAAAGTACAATTTCAATGAACGGAAAGTACAAAACGAAGAAACTGATTTCTCATCCCTGATCTACATATTCTTCTTTTTTGAGTTATTGAGGTTTGTTTTCTAACGTTCAGTCGTCAACCCGTAGAAGTAGAAACTCAATGAAATAGTGACCGTTTGGGCATATACAATTGGTTGGAAGTGAGTTTTTATGCAGTTCCTTGGACGTTCGTAAGTAATTCGTGCAATGATTAATACGTACATGTTGAACATTTTGTGTTTACAGAGTTGAAGCCAAACGTCTGCATCGATAATTACTCTCCATATGAACCTGGACCCATTTATGTTCATCAGCATACAATGTACGAGATTTTGCGCCACAGACAATAATAATTTAAGTGCATTTTGTGTGCATAACAACTAATCGTTTTATTTCCAGAATGTTCTTTAATACCGACGCACACTGTGTCCGCTGCGGCAATAAATCATTTTGGACCTGCTCTCCGATTTTGATTATTTTTGTACAGATGGTTAAAAACTATCTAAAGGTCATGTGTGTAAAATTTTATGCAAATATCTCCATTGGTTTTCTGTCCCGAGCAGCGCAAAGTTGACATATGTGAACAAGTCTCAAATGGGTTAGTTTTCTCTGTCATATTTAAAACCTAGTTACTTATAAACTATACACCGAGTGTACCTTATAGAAATTTTTTTTGCTTAAAATAGGCATCAAGCATTATGGGCTAAAAAAAATAAATATACCAAATTAAAGCTGAGGGCTAACAGATTCCAAAAAAAAATGTTGCCCAAATTTGCCCGCGGCCAAAAAAACAATGGAAAACCAAAAAATTACAGTAAAAAATATGCGTTATTTTACGCGTGCATAAACAACTGCGCACTCTTTCCTTCGTTACTGCTTGTTGTTGTTTTGCCTGTGTGCATGTCTATTACTAAATATAAATAGTATATTTGTAAGATAATTGTGTATAAAGTGCTCGTACACTGAAATTCAAATCATATCAGTTATTATTTTTTTTAAAATAAATTTGTACATACCATAATGAAAACTTCGGCATGAGTTGGGCTCGAACTCCAGATGTTCGCACACAAAAATTGTATCTGAGGCCATTCTACCTATAGGTAGGTTAAAGATACGATTTGTTTCATACATTTTGAATATGAACATATGGTTTATTTTTCAAAGGAATGTTATCAGAAGAAGCGCAGGAAGCGAGGAACAAACGAAGACGTAATGCATAATTTGTTGATATCCTCCGACCCATACATCTATTCATTAAGAACGAAATTGAAGCTTAAAAATTAGATTATCACGAAGATGTGAAAATGTTGTTAATAAATTAAATAGAGTGAACTGTAAAATTTTTGTATGGGGGTTGTATGGGGGGCGGGTGTTACAGTGGGCGGATTTTCTTCATATTTTCAAAACAGCATTTAATAGATGCTGTATGCATTTTTGCGAAAAATAAACATTCTAGTTATAAATTTACAGAACATATGGCATTTTTGAAATATCATTTGTATGGGAGGTGGGCGATGGGCGTGGTCAATGTTGATGAAATAATTTTTTTTAAAAGGTGTAGCATAGATATGTTCTTCCAGCAATTTTCCGGAAATTTGTAGCAATAGTTAATTTTTAACAGCCAAAAATTATTTTAGTTTGTATGGGCGGTAGATTTGTATGGGAAGTACCCGAAGGGGTGTGGCCATATAGCCCATGCCAAATTTCAAAGCGATTGTTTAACTCTTTCGAAAGTAGTCGTGCGTACCAGCAGGACAGACAGACGGACATGGCTGAAACGATTTCGAAAGTCATGAATCGAATTTGGTTCAAAGACACTTGGGTTCTAATGTAAATATTTGTAGGGTGAGGGTATAAATATTACAAAAAAGTTACTTGAAGAAAGCCATATATTTCCGTCGTGAACAGACAAAAGCGCATTGGATTTGCCCATATCTACATAAATAAGCCCCCAGACTTTTGGAAACAAGTTATGTTCTCAGACGAGAGTAAATTTTGTATATTTGGTATTAAAGGCGGTCAAATAGTTTGGCGCAAAGCTGGAACTGCGCTTGATAAAGAAAATCTGGTTGGTACGGTCAAACACGGTGGTGGTATAGTTATGGTGTGGGGGTGTATGGCTGCTGTGTAGTGGGTCAATTCGAATTAATTGAATAAAAATGTGTCAGGTGAACGCAGACTTTATGGTCTATGTGTATATGTAAATCTAATTATATATACCTTGTACTCCCATATGAATCCGAAGGCCTCTTCTTCTTTACACTCGCTACACACATCTAAGGGCAAAATAAGTTACAAGGAGCTATAAAACGATTTTGGTAACAAACAAAAACGGTTCAATATTTTATTACAGTTGCAATTTTGTTGCGTTGTAATTTCACTATTTTTATTACGGTCGCTTTGTTGTTTATCGATGTGCGCAAATTCATTGGGCTTTGAATTTCATGCGCGACGCCGCACACTGGGGTATTGGACCCCCAAAACGGAGATCAGTGAAACTACTTATACGATTTGAAAACTTCTTTCACTATAAGAATGATACGTTATCCCTGAGTGACATATGATAATTTTTTTTTGGAAAAGTGGGCGGTGCCACTCCCCCTTATTAAAAATCGCTCTGCAGGCCATAATAATAAACCGATTGTCATGAAACATTCCCAATGTGGTACTGTTGACCGTGTAATAGTACTTGGCTATACTTGGTTGGCGTGGCACCGCCCATATAACCTAAAAATTAGAACGGTTATATCTCATGAACTATCACAGGTAGGAAGATGAGATTTGATATATATGTTGATCGTACTGTATGAATTACAGCCAAGGTGGAATAGGGCGGTGCCACGCCCCCTTTGTTACAAACTAATTTACCTAATGAAAATAATAAAAAAAATTAAATAAAACTTTGAAATTTTAATTCTTCATTTATATTTATAAACAGTTTCATCAAAAGTAAATGGTTGTATCATCTGGAAAAAATGTACATTGTTATATATATTTTTAAAACCCATATAAAATATTATGACCTGATTTTCCATTCAAGTGTTATTTAGTTTAGTCACTGTAATCGGAGCTACAATCCTCTAGTTCCTCAACATGTGCATCTTCAGTTTCATCATCACTATCATCAGATCGAACAGCACTTACTGAAATAGTTGGCGGAATAAGCAATTCTACTACTGATTTTGGTAGGGCTTGAAATTTTTTTTTTGGTAACTTAATTTTGCTGCTAATGATCGGATCGGAGCTCAGTCGCAACCTGTTTAAAATGTCTTCATTTGATTTCTCACGGTTACATTTACGTGAAAAGTGCTCCCTATAGCATTTGAAGTCCTTGTTTCTAGCTTCTTGGGCTTCCTCTGAAAGTTGTCCGATTGGAAGAAGTGCGTGTGATACAATTTCAGGGCCATGAATTAAATATTTGTGTAAAGTGGTAGGAATTCTATACCATGGATGCATTTTAATAAAATGTCTGGCAGTGTTGTGACAAAAATGTTTGAATTTTTCAGAATGTATTTCATGACCCGAAGAAACAGTTATTAGTATCACGTGCATTTTCTTGATTAGTTCTAAATCGACTTTAGTAATATCTGCAGAAACTTCAGCGTTTTCAAAAAATCTTCTGGCTGTATTACCATCGTTAGAATTTCCGAAGCCAGGCTTTAGTTGGTCAATAATCAATCCGGTTTTGACTCTAAATTCATTTTGAATGCGTGCTTTAGTAGAATCTATAATTTTTTATCATCAGCCGATGCAGCTTTCCACTTTTTTATAGGCAATTTGTAACAGATGTGTATGATACATTCGAAAAATCTAATCCATCCATGTAATATAGACAAACCAAATTCTAAGGTTTCTGTCTTAACAGGTTTTGCTATCATTTCGTCAATAGAGTTAAACTCTTTAGAAGTGGAATTGCAAATATAACACCTTTGGGATGATGTCGTTTCTGTGATTGCATTGCAAACTTTTCCGTCAATCATTACTAAGATTAGTTTATGACTTAATTTTGCGAGCCTTTCTCCTACTGGCACAACAGACATTTCCACATCGTTTGCTTCCTCATCCACTCGTTCTTTTTCTCTTACCAATATACTTGCAGTCTCTTTGGTGAATTCAATTTTTAATGGCCTGCAATATCGGGTTGATAGGGTTTTCCCAAACAATTTTATCACTACATACTAATCTGAGTGGAACAATGGACGTTATTAAAACAGAAGAGTGTCTAGAGCCTGGGCCATGAAAAGCTTGCTTATATAAGCTATTCCCAGAGCTTCCATCGAACCCCCACTTAGTAATTAAAGTTATATTTCATATTTCTTCATTATCCAGGGTGTCAATAGCATTTTTTTGAAGCAGCACAAGGCGTTCAATCGTATGGTCCAGAAGGCCCTGCAATGATACCTTAGCTGAAGATTCGGAATTTGCATAATTTCAACCTTAGGATAACATTTCTTTTATGCTCTTAGAACCAACGTGTACGCAGGGAATTTATCAGGAGCAGCTTTTCGTATAACATTATATTGTTCACGTGAAAGCTTTGCCAAAACCACAAGCGCTTCTTCAGCAGTCAACTGTTTTTCTTTTACACAAGTTAATTTTTTTCTAAATTTAGCTGCTCTGGAAGGTGATGCAGTTATTTCATTTTTGCTGCTTCTGTTTGACCACTTGCTCGCAGACTTATTTGGGTAGAATAATTAAAAAGAGGCAAGGGAACATTTTCTCTTAAATTCTTAAATTTTTTCATTTTTGTTTTTTCGGAACATTCCTCGAAATCAATTTCTTTGCGACCTCTTTTAGTTGTTGTAGTCACAAAGACAATTGAAGAATCTTTCCAATTTTGATTTTTTCTCAAAAATCGCTCCTCATGTCTACTTGATTTTGCCCATCGATCCTTAAAATCGCAGACAAAACGACCAAAATTCAAATTAAAGTCTTTCATATCCTCTGGATTCGTTTGTCTTATCAATTCTTGCTTCAATATATTGAACTTCTCCATTAATTGCGAAGCCTCAGCATTTTTAATAATACTGTAAAGTATTCGCCGAGAAATGAATCTTTTTGAGTTTATTCCTAAAATATAAAAACTGTATTCAGAATCTTCGCGTGATATTTCTTGTATCAATTACCAAAATAACGAATATATACACATTCTATACATACTTAACAAAAAATAGCAGCACGTCATTGCCGTTGTTATTGTTGTAACCCGAAATATACCACCACGAACACTCACATCGAATTGTATTCATAATAAATAGATATAATAGTTAATGTAAAGTAACACTACACACTTAGTTTATACATATTATCTGTTATTTAAATTATGTTATACAAAATTGTCTAATAACACGAGCGAAGACAAAATAAACTTACCCTACACTTTAAATAAACCAAACACAATGAACAGAACACACATATTGTTTTTGTGTAGAATGCATACTAATATTGCAATAAACAAATTTAAATAACAATAACAACAATATATGATGATGATAACGAAAGCGAAACAAAACAGAAACTACAGCCACGGTTATTCTCTCACTTTGGACGACATGAGTTTTTTTTAAAAAATTTGTTATAAATCGAATTGGCGCAAAAAACGCGCAAAATGTTTCTGTTTATTATATTAGTACAGTTTCTAAGCTTTAAAAATATATAAGTTTCAGAACACGAAGTTGACCGGTACCACTTTAAAACTCTACTTACTTCTCAAGAAAGACTAAAATTTAGACCTTTTTTCCATAAATGATTAAAATTAGTTCTAACAGGTAAATGTCGACCGGAAACTGCTTTTTTGTTCGAAATTAACTGAACTTGAAGGATCCATAATAATATTATGTTTTTTTTATGGCAAAAATAGAAGAACTGGCACTTGAAAATACAAAAAATTCACTTTTCCTAAATCGAAAAAAAATTACGAACTTTGAGAAAAAGCAAAAATTGAATTAAGCAACATATGTTATCGATTCTTTTGCCTAGTGTTGGAGAATTTTGTCTACAATAATCGGGTATAAAACATTAATCGGATATCCCAATTTTCATTTTTCAATTAATCTCCGTTTTGGGGGTCCAATACCACAGTGTGCGTCGGTATTATAGAAAGTTTTAGAAATAAAACGATATGTTGTAAGACACACAAAATTCACGTAATTATTAAAATTATTTTTGTCTGTAGCACAAAGTCTCGTACAATGCATACTGATGAACATGAATGGGTTCTGTGCTCAATCGATCAGACAATGGCCACTGTGTCCTACAAATGGAGAGAATATGTGATGAGAGTATTCATTGACGAGTGCGTAAGGTGTGCATAAAAATGAAAATCTCGATGCAGACATTTAGCTTCAACCCTGTAAATACAAAATGTTCAACATGTCCATATTAATCATTGCACGAACTACTTACGAACGTCCAAGGAATTGTATAAAAACTCACTGCGAACCTATTTTTTCTGCCAATCCGTTACTATTTCATTAAGCTTCTTCATTTTTTACTGAAAGGAACACATTATTTTATTTGCCATACTCATTGCTACGTACTGACTGTTTTTCTTTAACATGATTATATTTTTTATTCAAAAACAATAATTCTAACACTTTCCGCACAGCACAACTACAGATTGAGGACTGAACGTTAGAAAATAAAACGCAATAAATTAAAAGAAGACGAATATGTACATCATTGATGAACAATCAGTATCTTCGTTTTGTACTTTCCATTCTTCGAAATTGTACTTTTTGATCCCGATGGTACCAAAATAAAAAAAAAAATATTTAATTTTCATAATCAATTTTATTAAAGTAAAAAGACGTATGTACATAAAAATTATATTTAAAGTTTTGGTACTCTGCAATCAGTGTTTTCGTCCATTGCATTTGGCAATCGTTGGAAATTTGCTTGCAGTTTCCACACTATTTATTGACCTTTAAAGTCTTATTTTAACATCATATTCAAGTAATCTAGAACTGTAATTCCATGCCTGATTCAGGCACGAGAGATTTCACGACATTGGCCGAAAAGTTATTTTTATATTTTTTACCTGAGATTCTTCCAGAGCACATCTTAGTCTGGCATTAACGACATTTTATTTACAGTCCATCTTTGTTACACTCCATTTCACAATATATAAATTTGCACTTTGCATAGCTTTTCTTCAAATTGCTGACAAAACCAGTGAAAAAGTTGCAGTCGGGTAAACCGACTTATATATACCCTCACCCTCAGTAAAAACATACAAGTCTCTATTCCAAAGTATCGGAAAGTCAAAAGTGAGAGTGGCTACCACCATTGGATGTAACATCTGATGAAATGTCATAATAGCAACCTAAAATACCGAATGTTTTAGAAAACAAGTGGAAAAGTTGCAGTCGGGTAAACCGACTTATATAAACCCTCACCCTCAGTAAAACATACAAGTCACATTTTCTATAATAGCAACCTCAAAATACCGCATGTTATAGAAAAATATTGTAGAGTTTTTTCTCGAAAATTGTATGTATGTACCAGAAGGGGAGTTGCCAGACTTCCATGATTTTGTCCAAAACTCTGTCTAGCTTTATCGTTACTAAATACGAATTTTGGGCAAGATCTCGTTGGTCATATTGACAACACTACACGACTTATAAGGGGTGGAATGGTACATTTTTATGGGAGGTAACAAAAGGGGAGTTGCCAGACTTCCAAGTTTTTGTCCGAAACTTTGTCCAGTTATACCTTTACTAGATACGGAATTTGGGCAAGATCAAAGTGGGCGTATTGATATTATTACACGATTTCTAAAGTGGGCGAAAAAGCAGATTTGTATGGGAGGTACCCGAAGGGGTGTGGCCATATAGCCCATATGCAATCCCATATGCAATCCCATAAGTTTTGGGAAATATTAAGCCGTGCGAAATTTCAGAGCGATTGCTTAACTCTTTCGAAAGTTATCGTGCGTACCAGCAGGACAGACAGACGGACATGGCTCAAACGATTCACAAAGTCATGAATCGAATTTGGTTCAAAGAGACTTGGGTTCTAATGTGAATATTTCTAGGTGTTACACTTTTGAGCCGTATCAAATGATATATACCCTCCTACCCGTAGGGTGAGGGTATAAATATTTTATTACATGTTTAAACAAAAAGGACGGAATATAAAGCAGAGTTTTTACTAGAAAATTGTATGTTGATAAAGCTTTACTAAATATATATTTTCGGAAAGATTCGTTGAGCGAGTTTATATAATTACACGATTTCTAAAGTGGGAGCAATTGTACATTTGTATGGGAGGTACCAGAAGGGGAGTTGCCAGACTGCCAAGTTTTTTTGTCCAAAACTTAGTCTATCTATACGATTACTAAATATAAAATTTGGACAAGATCGCGTTGGGCATATTGGTGTTATTACACGATTTCTAAGGTAGGTGGGATGGTACATTTGTATGGGAGGTACCAGATGGGGAGTTGCCAGACTTCCTAGTTTTTGTCCAAAACTTTGCCTAGCTACATATTTGCTAAATTCAAAATTTGGACAGGATCGCGTTGGGCATATTGATATTATTAAACGATTTATAAGGTAGGCGGGGTGGTACATTTGTATGGGAGGTACCAGAAGGTGAGTTGCCAGACTTAAAATTTTTTGTTCAAAAATTGGTATAACGAGACTTTTACTAAATACATAATTTGGGCAAGATGTCGTTGGGCATATTGGTGTTATTACACGATTTCTAAGGTAGGTGGTATGGTACATTTGTATGGGAGGTACCAGATGGGGAGTTGCCAGACTTCCTAGTTTTTGTCCAAAACTTTGCCTAGCTACAGATTTGCTAAATTCAAAATTTGGACAGGATCGCGTGGGGCATATTGATATTATTAAACGATTTCTAAGGTAGGCGGGATGGTACATTTGTATGGGAGGTACCAGAAGGTGAGTTGCCAGACTTCAAATTTATTGTTCAAAAATTGGTATAACTATACTTTTACTAAATACATAATTTGGGCAAGATGTCGTTGGGCATATTGGGGTTATTATACGATTTCTAAGGTAGGCGGGGTGGTAAATTTGTATGGGCGGTACCAGAAGGGGAGTTCCCAGACTTCCAAGTTTTTGTCCAAAACTTTGTCTAGATACAGATTTGCTAAATTCAAAATTTTGACAGCATCGCGATGGGCATATTGATATTATTAAACTATTTCTAAGGTAGGCGGGATGGTACATTTGTATGGGGGGTACCAGAAGGGGAGTTGCCAGACTGCCAAGTTTTTGCCCGAAACTTTGTCCAGTTATACCTTTTCTAAATACGGAATTTGGCCAAGATCGAAATTGGGCGTGTTGATGTTATAGCAGATTTTTATGGGAGGTACCCGAAGGGGTGTGGCCATATAGCCCATATGCAATCCCATAAGCAGTTTTGGGAAAATATTAAGCCATGCCAAATTTCAGAGTGATTGCTTAACGCTTTCGAAAGTTATCGTGCATACCAGCAGGACAGACGGACAGGGCTCAAACGCTTCAGAACGTCATAAATCGAATTTGGTTCAAAGACACCTGGGTTCTAATCTGAATATTTCTAGGTGTTACACTTTTGGGTCGTATCAAATTATATATACCCTCCTACCCGTAGGGTGAGGGTATAAAAACAGCTACGAACATTTGTAAATTGAGTTAAATTAGGCCCAAAAGAAATGTATCGCGGTACTTTCGATGATGAAAATGTACCAAAAAGTACAAGGGTATCATCATTTGCATCTCTGATGTACATGCATAGACAAAATTGAACAAATTCGCATGTGTATGTAAAATATATGTTACTACTTTTTTGTGTTCTCGCTCTCTATGAATTTATCTTATTATCTTGGTTATTATTACTCTCTTAAAGAGTACGAAAACAGCAGAGATACAAATACTGAAATACTTGATCGCAAATATTGTACTTTGTAGAATTTAACACGTTCATTGTGTGTTGTTTATCAAACACGCTATTGCGTATATCCGAATACGTAATATTAATAGCAAATAAGTTATATTTACATTCGAATAAGCTTTGTGTACAAGGAAATAAGCTTTACTTGTTACATGTTCCGCGTTTTACTTCTGTACAAACTTGAGCTCTTCGCAGTATCTTGAGCTCAAATCAGGTAAACTGCAGAAATAACAGTGTGAGTTTAATACCTGTAGGAAGACGTTCGGAAGAAAAGGGCCGACAACCAAAAATTATACATTGGATGTACATGGCGATCGTCAGACCCATACTCACATGTGGCGCACTGCGTGGATATTATGCGAGCACTAAGATCAGCTTCCCAAGCACACCCAGAAACAGTATTCGACATCGCGCCAATTGATGTCCATCCTAGGACTTTTCTGATAAACTCATGTAGACTGTCTAACTTTTGTAGTATGTTCCAGGCAGAGTCAATCGTAATCGATATGTCAGGCAAACAGATTTTCTAGCTTGTCTGGTCCAGAAGTCTAAAACTGTTGAGGATAATGAGAAAATTGGCTTCGGTATATAGACTGACGGCCATAAGAGTCTGCAGTTCCTACCGAACAATATCTCAGGACGCAGCAAATGTTATAGCTTGTACGATGCCAATAGATATATTTACTGACGAAGCGTGCATAAAGTATGAAAAAGCAAGAAGGGACGGTTCCGAAAGCGAAATACAAATCATCAAAAGGGAGAAAAGTATAAGAATGGCAAACGCGATGGGACGAGAGTGAAAATGGTCGATGGTCATACATGCTCATCCCAATTATAACCACTTGGATTGGTAGAAGTAAACAAATACCATACACAGTTTCTGACAGACCATGGTAGATGCAGAAACTACATATAAAAATATGGGCATGACGATTCTCTAATATGACCGCGATGCCCGAATATAATAGAAGATGTCGAGCACGTTATGTTGAATTGCCCTAGATTTAGTAAAGATATAGTGCTGCTATACCGTGATCTTGGCAAAGAGATAGGACGACATAACATTATCGGTGTACTGATGGAAGACCAGGCTATGTGGACGAAGAGATTAACTTAGTCTTTCCCACTCAGCGACATAATATCTCGATAGTCAGTTCCGCAGGGAGTGGGGATCGCGAAGGAGGTGGTTTTAGTCAGTAAGAATCCGACATACCCCTAAACAATGTATATCTATGGTGCAGGAATCTGAGTTATCAACTGATTTCGTTCGTCTCGAGAGCCAGTCTTGGATATTTTTCAGAGAGAACATGTTTCTTGTACCTCTAATTTGCCTTCCTTTAGTTTTTCTTTAAGAACAATTTGTAGGAATTTACGTTTGTCATTTCCCATAAGATGTCCAAACATGAAGGTTTGTTGTTGTCGGTCAACGCTCATTTTCCTTAGTACTTCATGATTTAGAGTAAGGCAGCCCATATCGAGCCGTAACCGCAAAAATAGTGTAAACGCCCTGATTTTTGATTTTTATTTTTTAATACAAATTTATGTTTTTCGGGTCATCTCTCAAATGCACATAACTTTAAAGAGTACCGTTACGAATATACAGCAGAAACCATTTGCATTACATAGTTTACACCACCATTTGGGAACGTCTGCTTCAGACCAAACAAATCGTAACTACCGAAATTGACGAGAAAACCCCTTTTTTTATAAAATTAAGCTTTTGCGGCTTACACAATTTTGCATTTACGGCTCGATATTATGTTCAATATAACCACAGTCGCTTTGATTGTCCACACTTCTAGTGCAAATAACATCACGGACAACACATAGCATTTTATAAATCGGACAACATCACGAACCACACACAACATTTTATAAATCGTGGTTTGTTGCTAGACTATGCCTCCACTGCAATGCATCAGCTTCTCAGGTAACTTAAACAACGGCTTTGCGGTAACAAGATTTTCCAGGGGTTAAGGCAATTTCAGCTCGTGCTCCAATTTCCGTCTCACATATTTGTGGGTAGTTGAAACATGATTCTGCCCGCGTCTGCACCGCCGCACAGGGTTTCTGCGACCATACGCCTCGAGTGATGCTTCACCGCAGCCTCCCACAATCCACCGAAGTGTGGATCTCCGGGGGAACCCACAGCCTTCACCATTGCACTATAGGCGAAATCACGATTTTAGCGGCAAAAAATACTTCCCGACAAGCTAGCTTCACCAAATTTGGTGTGTAGACTTCTAATGATAAAAATAAGGATTTGAGAAAAAATGGGCGGGCCACGCCTACTACTAAAAAACAATTATATGCTACCAACAAATTCATTTATTTCTTAATTCATAAATTTATAATTTTAAAGAACTTGAAAATATTAATGTGTTAGTCGGAAAATAACAAAAGATATATGCCTTAATTATTCACAGTGGCTTTCTTCAATTTCAACCGCTTCTAATTCCAAAGAATAATTATTTAACAACTCTAAGCTATCATCAGAATCAGAACTATAACTGCAGCTGGAGGCTTCTTGAGATGTTGAAGGTAATAACAGTTCTGCTGGTAATTCTGGCGTTTTAAAAAGAGCAATGACTTCTCGAGGAAATGGAATTTTTTTTTAAACTATTTGTACGTTCTTGCAAACATAAACTTGAAATGTATGGGTCAGAGCTATCCATAGCTCTATGATACATGTCAAGTATGTTGTGCACTCTTGAACTCTTTCGAGCGTGACCAGTTCTATCTTTTTTATAATGTTTGTTTCGCGCCTCAGATGCATTTTCTGCAAGGCATCCTACGGGTACTACTGAAGCTTGAATAATTTGTGACGAATGTACAGTAATTTCCGCTTAATTGAGTTTTCAAAAATGCACAGTTTTCGATGCAATTAACAGGGAAATCATTTACCCGATAGTCGGTTAATTGAGTCGCTGACGCAATTAAAAGAACCCCGTTTAATTGCACTGCGCGCTCAATAAAGCGGAGTCAAATGTTAAATACTAAACTGCAATTGTTTCATTTCACGTTTTTAAAGTTCAAAAACTTTAGTTTATTTATTAAAAAAAATAATAAAATAAAATTATTTAACTTCAATTGAAACATACATACGGGTATGTATGTATAACATAACATAAAAAAGATAAAACATAACATAAAAGGAACTGAGTTTGAATTAACTTCACATAAAAAACGAGATCAATATGTATCGTTTGAAAAATACATATTGTAGCATTACATAACATATAATAAACTAAGTTTGATTAATTTTCCATAAAAAACGAGATCATGTCGATGAGTATCTACATACATATGTACTCAAAATTGAATTTTATAGATTATGTTGGTTTTTTAGTAAATAAGCGATATATATGTTTAAATATGTTTGTGTACGTGCTAAAAGTATTAATTAAATGGATTTAAAAAAATCTGTCATTACAGTCTGAATTTGTGGCTTGTAAAATTGTTCGATAATATTTTTTTCCATATTATCAAGTTCGTGTGAAAATAGGTTGTTTGGTAAGAAATATTCGCGAAGGATGTGCAGGGAATTTAACAATTCTTTAGTTGACGGAGGATCATTAACAATTCCTTCTTCTACGTCATCTTCGGAGGAATCTGAAGTCGAATCTTGAACAATTTCATTAATGATTTCCTCATCTGTAAGTTGTCCGTAGCAAGGCAATTCGTCGTCGCAGCAGACATAAATTTCAAATTCTCGTTGTTGTTCGTCATCAAGACTGAGTTGTATAATTGCCTCTTCCTCTTCCAAGCTAGTATTCTCAGTAGAAGAAATTAACTTTGCCTGAAATTTGAAGCAGTTATGGTTTACATTAGAGCTGGCAAACTATCGATGGTACTATCGATAGTATCGATAGTTTGGTTTTCACTAGACTATCGATGGTTTTTTTTCGATAGCGATACTATCGTTGAAAAAATGGATTGCCGTATTTATTCAGTTAGTGGCGGCAACTTCTATCTGGCAAACACATCTAAGCGGCAGCTGTTAATTAATCGACTTTGATTTGTGATATATATATGTATATATGTATTAATTATGTACCTTTCTTTGTGCTTATTCCGTTTTTGTGTTGATGTTGAGACTAAATGGTTATTACATGTGTGGTGTGTTTGGTTAATGTTGTGTTATTTGTATTTTTATTAAAATTCACAAATGTTTACAACAAGAATAACACATAAATACTCTTAACACACAAATCAATATCATAGAACAATGTCAAAGAAGTTGCACGTATCGTTGAAAAATGAAATTTCACATTCCTAAATTATTCGATACTATCGATAGTTTTCCAACAAACTATCGAAAATATCGAATGGCGTGACTATCGATAGTTTGCCAGCTCTAGTTTACATATGTACATAGTTAAAAGTTGTGATACAGCTACATATAAATGAATTAATTACCTTTTTGAAACAGTTGATTATAGAAGTAGGTTTAACCAACCACCACGAATTTTTGATGATGTGCATTGCATTGAAAATGCTAATTTTTTTTATGAAATCACCAATAGTTTTTCCATTTTCTATTGCAGCAATTTGTTTTCGTACTAGGTTTTGTCGGTAGTACGATTTGAAGCAGTGAATTATACCCTGATCAAGTGGTTGTGCAATTGATGTTGTATTTGCTGGTAAAAATTGAACGACAATGTTTGTTAAAACTGCTGAAGTCTTATGAGAAGATGCATTATCAACGAACAATATTATTTTGCGCCCTGTTTTCCCATTTCTGCATCAAGAGAAAGCAAAATTTCTTGCCATAAATCTCGTGTCATCCAAGCTTTGTTTTGTGAGTAATACTTGAGAGGTAAAATTTTATTTTTTAAACATCGTGGATTTTTCGACTTGCCAATGACTATAACTTTTTTATAGTCGCCGGTCGCATTACAAATAAAGAGCAATGTCAAACGTTCTTTTGGACTTTTAAAGCCTCGTGTTTGGTCCCCTTTTTTGCTTAAAGATGATTTTGGCAATGCTCTGAAAAATAGACCACTTTCGTCAGCGTTAAATATTTCCGATGGCTCATATTGCGAAATTAGATCTGGTAAAACTGAATAAGAAAAGGCATTTGCTGCATCAATATCAGCGGATGCGCCTTCTCCTTGAAATTTTTTCAGTGATATGCCTTCTCTATTCTGCCAACGATGAAGCCAGCCAGAACTGGGATTGAAGTCTTCGTTCAGGTCTACAGCAAACTTCTTTGCTTTTTCTAAAATCATGTTTCGTGAAATTACGGCACCAGATTCGCGCATTTCGCTGAACCACAACGAAAGAGCCCGCTCCACGTTCACGCACGCGCCAGTTCTACCTCTTTTGGTGGACAACTTGCTGGTCTTTGATTGTTCTACAATGGATTCCTTATTTTTCAAAATTCTGTTTATGGTGGCCTTGGAGCAATTATATTTCGCACACAGTTCATCTTTTGTTATTTTTTCACGTCTGCAATAACATTTAGTTTTTGCTTTAAGTTTAAACTTGTATGTCTTCTTCCACTCATTTTAACACTATGTATACTTGTCAAATTGCTGATAAATTTTACAGAAATGATAACATATGGAAAATGAAAACATATGATTTAAAGAGCTACCACACATTCATTTTTTAGAAACTTGTAAATTTTTATTTGACAGATTTTTTAAAGGGTTACCACACATACATTTTTTAGAAACAAGTACATTTTTTTTTAGAGATTTTTGATTGACAATTAACCGACATTTTTGTATGTGATTGTCTAAAATGGTTTCAAATGATGAGTCAATTAAGAGGGTAACGCAATTAAACGGAACTCATTTAAACGGGGATTTCTCCGTATACCTTATAGGAATTATATGGAAATTTTTCATTGCAGATTTTTTGGTTCAATTAAGCGGGTAAATAAATTAAGCGAAAACTACTGTACTAATTTTTGCTGGCCGGTTTGGAGATATAGAAACTTGTTGTAGGACAAATTTCAAATCCGTTTCGTTTGATTTTTTGGCAGAAATAGTGGCAGCATGAACTAATATTTGCGCATTGTCTCCTTGCTGGGAAGCTAATTCGGATGCCAATCTCCTTTTATTTCTTTCGCCGCTATTATCATAATTTAGTTTTGGTCGCCCAACAGTATTAATCTTTTTCGGTATAACAAAAATTGTTTCTCGATCCAACCATTCCTTATTCCATTTTAGTTTTATAAAATTAGATAAATTCCGAGCTTTAGCACATATTAATTCATTTAATTGATCGTCAATTTCGTACGGAATTTTTTCTTTTATATAACTCGCAACATTCCTCTTGTTTGTCAACCAAAAGTCAAATATTTCAGCATTTTGGAACCTGAGTGTTTCTGCAAAAAATTAAAAACTCCTTTAATTGCAGTCAAACGCATAAACTTTTGTCACAACATAAAACTATAGTTTTCTACAAACAATCACATGTAAATAGTTCCAATGACACTTCAAAATATTTGTAGTTTTACTCCACGAAAAATGATAAAACTCTTCAAAATTTAACAAAACCGACACACACAAAAAACCACCAAAATAAGTATGAAGTACAAACATTTAGCACTATATATATATATATAGCAAAACTACTCACCTTGTGTTTTAGAACTCATATTTACACTTTTTGTTTACAACAATATATTATTAAAATAAACTGTTTTTAATTTTACAAAATTGTGCTGCTTCACTTGTATTAACACGTGCTAAAAGATAAGCAAACTTCAACAGATGTTTGTACATAAACAGGGTTGCCAACAGTAAAAAAATTGTTTTTTTTACTTATCAAAATGTTGGGTATTGAACACCATCTAGAAAATATTAGGAATTTAAAGTTGAAAAACTGACTTTTTGCCGCTAAAATCGTGATTTCGCCTATAGTGCATTGTGGTGATCGCCTTTGCTTTCTTCAATTGAAAATTGTCATCAATCTGCAAGTAATCAAAATTTGTTTTATATTCCCCCTGTTCCACCACTGAGTCGTCCTCCATCTTCACAACTAAATCATCGCACCATGGATTTTCAAGCCACTCGCTTGAAAATTCTTCTTCATGACATCCATCTGGACCTGCACGCGATCTTCCTTCGAATCAACACCAGTTATCGAATCATCCATTGCGAAATCATTGTTAATTATGGTGTACAACATCGGATCTTTATCTTCACTATTGCTGACCACAACAGATTCTTCCACACCAGATTTCTTCTTAAACGGTAACCTCTATCGTTATTGCAGTGTGTGGATATTCGGGTAATCCACAGATCTCCGTTGTCTTCTTCATCATTGGTTTCAGCTTTAAACCGGTCATCCTTTTTATGCGAGGGAATTCTTCTGGCCCACAGCTCACCGTTTTCTTTTTCAGTATCGGTTTCAGCTTTAAACCGGTCATCGTTCTTATGCGCGGGAATTCGTCTGGCCCACTGTCATTTTGTGTTTCAGCCTTAAACCAGTAATTTGCCAGGCGTGTACTTACGCTTGCTTCAGAAAACTCCTTTTCCCTCTTGATGTCTCCGCGTTGACTCGCGGTTTCACATCGAAATTCACGATACTGCCTCCGTATTTTCGTATACGCGTCGTAAATTTCATCCTCATCAAGATTTTCAGCGACATTCTTCCTATATACCTGAACAACGTCAGCATATTGTTTCTCTACCAGCCGTTCGGAATCAAAGCTCAGAATAGAATATCTGGTCATATTTATAATTGTCTTCAATTTCCGAACTTTTTTGCGAAACCTTTCGACCATCATTATTTGTGGTTGAGAAGGCTGTACGTCCTCATTGTCGCTATTGTGGACTCTATTTTTATTTTTTCGGATTTTCTGCGACAGCTTTTCTTCGAAAGCGTCAATCCTGCATTCCGTTATCGATCCTTTAGCTCAGTGATGGGCACTTTGGCTCGTAGGAGCCTTTTGCACTTACGAGCCAGCCGTTTGCACTTGAGTGCTAGACAAGGGGGACAGTCAAGAGCCAGCATGAAGGGAAGGAATAAATACTCTCTCTCTCTCTCTCTACTTACTCTACTCTCACATTTCTCATGCATGACGACATGCTTTGCCCACAAGCACAGTGGGATAAACACCAAATTCTCATAATACAAAATATAAAATTTAAATAATACATATACTGGAATTTGAGAAATGTCCGTAAATTTTCCAATCATAGTATTATTAACATAAAAATAAAAGAAATTAAAGAAGTAATTATCGAAACATTTAAGTGACAAATTTTAATAATGTTAAATCAATTTTCAATAAAAAATGCATCTTGTATTATCATTTATTTAAATTTTTGGCATAATTGCCAATAGTGTCGTTTTATGTTGAACGCTTTGCAAATTATGTGTTTTTTGCATATTAAACATTGCGATTCTCCTCCACTTAACTGACACAAATAATTATGACTCCACTCACTATTAAAATTTCCCGATTTTCTTTTTGAAAGGTTGACATTAAAATTAGTTTCTGATTCCATCGTAAAAACAATTTATTTTCAAAGAAAATTTAATGAGGCACGTGGTAAAGTGTTGTCTTTATTATAAACAAACAAACAAAATTTGAAAATTTTCGATTTAAAAACATGTAATGGACCACAGTGCTTGATTGAGCGACGTCGAAAATGAAAAGTGTTGCCGCTTACACATAATTGTATGCTTTATGTTTACAACAGTTTCAACATTTGTAAAATCTATTGAAATTAGCTTAAAATTTGTTATTAAAAAAAAAGAAAATTTAGTTACATTTTTTAAAAGTAAAGTCAATGTGAAATTTGTAATTTTCAAACAAATAATTGTATATAATTATCATTTGATATTTGCAGTTGAAATTTTTATCCATTAATTGAGGGAGGCGGTAACCCTATTGCAGTCTTTGCTGAGAGAAAATTTGTTATCAATGTTAGTTACTCCGCAACTCTTGTGCGATGAACATCATTTACGGATGGGTGTAGACATTTTTTCGTTTCCCTTTCCCCGCAAGTACTTGTGCCCCTTGTCAAGCACTCGTTTGCACTTTGAGTATTTTAGGAGCCGAAAATGTGCCCACCACTGCTTTAGCTCATTCATACAATGCCTCGGTGAATTTCTGTATATCCAGCAGTTCCGGTACCTCCTTGTATGTGGACTCTCTTTTATTTGTTCGGCCTTTCATTATCCTCTTTGGCACGTTCAAACTTTTGTAGGATTAAACGTCACAGGTTCAAATGATCAAACTGGATTTAATGATCCGGTTCGAAGGACCAAAATGTACGACACAGAAATAAATTGCATTTGCACGGATGAATGTTTGTACACTGATTTTTTATTTTCCAATATTTTCTTAAACTACCATACATTTTCTTAAACTAAACTAATCTTAAAGAAGGAACGAGAACGCGACAGACGCGTGTGCGGGTTGTTTTGTTAACCCACACACGCGTATCATCTTGTGGAAAATTCCACTCGTTAACACCATGCTCGTCCCATTTCCTAAAAATACCACGACACACATGTTTATTGCCTGCTTATCTTAAAAACCCAAGCAACAAAATACATACATGTATTGAATGTATAGAAATGACCGAATCTAGTAAAGTTTTATACATTATTGGAATACATACAAATTACCAAATCTATTACAGTTGTACCAACTTAACATACAGGATAAAAAACATGTGAGGATTTACAGAAATCTGAACAACATCATATATCCTATGAAATAAAAATCAGACAAATACCGATTATTCGCCCCTCGCCCAAAAAAATAATCGGACATGTTGTAATACTAACATTAAACTATTTTTGATGATATTTGTTTATCTTTTTTACTTAAATCATTTTAATGTAGGGAAAAGAGATAGGAGATATTATTTACAGATTCAAAACAACAATACACGATATAATTAAAAGATTTAGAGAAATAAATTCAAAAGAAAATAAGCCAAAAAAAAGAGTATGCTTGGTATTGTTGCATTCGCGTATAACACAATCTTAATATAACGCACTAACAAAAACACATGATCATAACAAACACCAAACAACTTCAAAACAAATAAAGGATTAGCCCGCCATCTCTCTCAAACATAACAACAACTTTATTGTTCCATAAACAAAACATTCGAAATCATGTGTGAAAGTATTGTCTTGCACTTGAAAAAAGCTAGTCAGACAAGTCTGTCAAATGGTAAAGTAATTGATAGTTACTGTTACTGTTCGCTGCTCCTAGTCAATATATATTCAGATTCGTTTTCAATGTAAGATACGTATGTATATATAGAACGGAGAAACATGCAACAGCACGTTTCAGTACTACTACAGCACGAAGGTATTGATAAGTCGCTTAACCAACGACGAAACTCGTCTACCTATGGTTGTGTATATCCACTGATCATTTAGCTTGCATTCGAAAATAACACACTTGTTCAGAAGGCAATCGGCCGAGCTATTGATTTCCACGGTATTTTGAAACGCCTCTTGACAATTAAGTTTCGTTGGGACCAAAAAAAATTTAAATCTACACAAAACAATCTTGGTTTATACAATAATCGCAGTTTTCAAAGGAAGGTGCTATAGGTGCTTCACATTTCTAAAACCTTAAAATGTATAATAATTGACACACATATACAGCTGTTGACATCTAAAAATGTGTAATAATTGTAAAAAACCAAATTTTGAATATTCAATATAATCTAAATAAAAATCATAAAAATAAAACAGATTCTGTAAATGCGTAACTTAAAATCACATTAATACATTTGTGTATAGCTGGAAGTTTTTTCGTAAATTATTCGTAGATATTACGTAGCTACTTCGTAGATATTACTTGCACCTTATGCAGCCAACATAGTTTTGGTTTTTGGACACAATAAAGAAATTGTTTCATCGCAATTAAAAACTCTGAATTCTCCTTTAAGAATCCATCAATTTGCTTAAACCACGATTTAATATCAGAATAAGCGACAGTTGAGCTTGCTGATGTAACAGGATCCGATGTTCTAAGGGTAATGGACGGGTGGAGCCTCAAAAACGCCTTAAACCAACCATTTCCCGGCATATTTTCTGATCCAAAAGGATGATCTCTTTTATCGACATCAAGGAATTCTTTTACAGCATGAAAAACATCGTCATTCCACTCTGGGAAACCTTTTCGCTGGGATGTCGTTATCCAGCCCTTCAACCAATCCTCTTCGGCAGTGTTTGTGGACCTTTCCTTGTTTTGCAAAATATAGAGCTTAATCGAAGAATCAGCGTTGTTCTAGGAACACCATAAAATTTAGATGCGGCTTTCTTAGAAAGTCCTTGCATCTTTACAGTTTCAAGAGACTTCTGCATATCCTTTTCGCTGTATTTTCCTTTAGATATAGACATATTTTAATGCTAAAAAGTTAATAAAGAAATAAATAACAATTATTGACACTGTTCAATAGTACAATTATTGACACAGTGTCAAGCTTTGTACTCCAGTAGAAAGCAATTATTGACACAGTGGTGTCAATTATAGAAATGATAATCCAATAGTTGACATCCTATTTATTTAACTATACGTCGATAAACACATATATTTTAACATTTAAAATATTTGTTTAAAACATTATCTTTTATATAATATCAACACATATGACTACACTACACGCTAAAAAAAAATGGCCTTTTTAAAAATTTTTTGCAAACAAATTATGCATCAACCATATATCCCGAACCACAAATATTAACTTGTTTATAGGTTGTAAATATACGTTCGATTTCTTCGAAGTGAGCATGTACTTACGTGTATCAAACATTACTTACTTAGTCGGAAGTATATACCTACCTGTCATCGGTTCCTGTTTCTTCCTTCACCGTCGTGATGTGCTGAAAAGTAAATTAGTTTACAAAATGCATGTATGTATATGTAAATCGAATTATGTATGTACCTTGAACTCCCCTATGAATCCGAAGGCGTTTTCTTCTTTACACTCAATGCGCACATCTATTGGCAAAAAAAAATTAAGGGCAATAAAACGATCTTGGTAACAAACAAAAAGGGTTCAATATTTTATTACGGTTGCGTTGCAATTTCCCTACTTTTATTACGGTCGCTTGTTGTGTATCGATGTGCGCAAATGCATTGGGCTTGGAATTTCGTGGGAATGTGTGTTGTCTATGGCGACTCCGTCGGTATTTGAGAACATTCTGGAAATAAAACGATGTGTTGTTATACACACAAAATTCACATAAATTATTTCTGTCTGTGGCACAAAGTCTCGTACATTCCATACTGATGAACATGAATGCGTTCTGTGCTCAATGGTCACTGTGTCCTACAAACGGAGAAAAAATGTGATGAGAGTAATCGTTGAAGAGTGTTTAACGTGTACATAAACATGAAAATCTCGATGCAGACGTTTGGCTTCAACCCTGTAAATAAAAAATGTTGAACATGTTCATATTAATCATTGCACGAATTACTTACGAACGTCCAAGGAAACTCACTGCCAACATATTTTATCTGCGCAAACCATTACTATTTCATTCGGCTTCGTCGTTCTTTCTCCACATTTTATTTTCACTGAATGAACACATTATTTTATTCGACATACTCATTCATTCTTACTGACACTTTCTCTTGATTGTTTTTTTGTAAAAACAAGAATTCTAACTCTTTCCGCACTTTTAGGACTATGCACAACTCCTGATTGACGACTGAACGTTTGAGAACAAAACGAAATAAATCAAAAGAAGAAGAACGTGTACATCAGGGATGAAAAATCAGTTTCCTCGTTTTGTACTTTCCGTTCTTTGAAATGGTACTTTTTGATTCCGATGTTACCAAAATCCAAAAAGTTATCAGAATCAATTTTATTAAAGTAAAAAGACTGTACATAACGAATGAACATAAACATTATACTTAATGTTAATGCACTGCAAACAGTGCTTTCGTCTTTTGCCAGTAAATAATAACTTCTTTGGCAAAAGTTGGAAAATTGCTTGCAGTTTTCACACTATTTATTAGCCACGAGTGATCTCACGACATAGGCTGAATTTTTTTTTTTTTACCTCAGATTCTCACATAGCACGTCTTAGTGTGACATTAACGACATCTTATTGGAACATCTTTGTTACATTCCATTTCACAATATATAAATTTGCTCTTTGCATAGCTTTTCTTCAAATTATTGACAAAAAACAACAGATACGAACATTTGTAAATTGTATTAAATTAGGCCCAAAAGAGTGATACAGGTCTTTTCGATCACGAAAACGTATCAAAAAGTACAATTGTACCATTTTTTACTTCTATGATGTACATTCATTGACAAAATTGCACACATTCTCATGTGTATGCATCAGGTATGAAAAATCAGTTTCTTGTTTTGTACTTTCCGTTCTTTGAAATTGTACCTGTTTATCCCGATGGTACCAAAATCAAAAAAGATATTAGAATCAATTTTATTAAAGTAAAAAGACGTATGTACATAAAAATTCTATTAATTTTTTTGTACTCTGCAAACAGTGCTTTGGTCTATTGCGAGTGAATAATAATTTCTATGGCAAAAGTTGGAAAATTGATTGCAGTTTTCACACTATTTATTGACTTTTAAAACCTTATTTTACATTCATATTCAATCTAGAACTGTAATTCGAATATTATTATGAACAACAAATGCGCTGAGAATAATTTTCATTTATGAGTGATCTCACGACATTGGCTAAAAAGTTCTTATTTTTATTTTTTACCTGAGATTCTCACATAGCACGTCTTAGTGTGACATTAACGACATCTTATTGGAACATCTTTGTTACATTCCATTTCACAATATATAAATTTGCTCTTTGCATAGATTTTCTTCAAATTATTGACAAAAAACAGCAGATACGAACATTTGTAAATTGTATTAAATTAGGCCCAAAAGAGTGATACAGGTCTTTTCGATCACGAAAACGTACCAAAAAAGTACAATTGTACCATTTTTTACATCTCTGATGTACAAGCATTGACAAAATTGCACACATTCTCATCTGTATGCAACAGGTATTAAAAATCAGTTTCTTCGTTTTGTACTTTCCGTTCTTTGAAATTGTACTTGTTTGTCCCGATGGTACACAAATCAAAAAAGATATTAGAATAAATTTTATTACAGTAAAAAGACGTATTTTGTACACTGCAATCGGTGCTTTAGTCTATTGCCAGTGAATACTAATTTCTTTCGCAAAAGGTGGCAATTTGTTTGCAGTTTTCTCAATATTTATTGCCCTTTAAAACCATATTATATTCAATTTATATACAACTGTAGTTCGAATATTACGTTCAGCTACAAATGCGCTCAGTATAATTTCCATTTCTGATTCATCCACTAGAGATCTCACGACATTGGGCGAAAAGATATATTTTTATTTTTTACCTTAGATTCTCGCAGAGCACGTCTCTTAATGTGATATTAACGTCATGTTATTGGAAAATTTTTGTTACATTCCATTTCACAATATATAAATTTGCACTTTACACAGCTTTTCTACCAATTACTGACAAAAAACACTAGATACGAAAATCTGTAAACTGTATTAAATTAGGCCCAAAAGTGCTGTATCATGGTACTTTCGATGGCGAAACTGTACCGAAACAGTACAATTGTATCATCTTTTGCTTCCCTGATGTACATGCATTCCTATGTATATGCATGTGTGTATAAAATGTTGTGTTACTCCTTTTTTGTGTTCTCTCTCTGTGAATTTATCTTATTCTCTTGGTTATTATTACTCAGAGAACAGAGATACAAATACTTAAATATTTGAACGCAAATAATGTACTGAGTAGAATTTAACACGTCCATTGCGTGGTTTTTGTCAAATATGCTATTGCGTATATCCGAATACGTAATGTTAATAGAAAATGAGAATTTACATTGAAATAAGCTTTGCGTACAAGGAAATAAGCTTTACTTGCTACATGTTCTAAACACGCGTTTTACTTCTATACAAACATTTAAAAATGACGGATTTTTCAGCGTGTAGAATCTAAATGTGTATTTATTTCTATTTGTGTATTTATTTAATTATCATTCTGTCCGAGTTTTATGAAGCGGCTTATCATATAAGAATGAATGTGCATCGGTGCATTCATATAGTGTTTATATATTTTTCGTTGTAAATTTGGTATGTACATGTATCCATGTACATATGTATTTTTAGTTTCTTTATTTATGTAGGTTTCGAGTTTAGATTCTATTGTAAATAAAGTTAGTTCTCAACTAAAAGCGAAATCGGGCTCTCGTTTTTTTATTCCTATCTCCCTAAGATATACAGTGAATTCTTGCACAAAAATAGTCAAATCGAAGCCGAAACAAGGGTTGATAACATTAAGTATCCGTTTCTGTAGAGATACAATGTAGAGAACGAAAATAATTGTCATCTATTGTGGACAAAATACAATGCCATTTTAAGTTTGAAACTTAACAAAACGGTTAAAATGACATAACTGTCCGCCATTTTGAGCCAATGGCAATGGTGGCGGAGTAATATAGCAAAAACAAATTTGTTTTAGAGCGGGGCATTGTAAAGGGCCATGTACCAGACGTAATAAAATAAATTACAATATTTCTGTGGTTTTCACAAGCAACAACTTAAGTCCATATTTGCGATTGCGAGTTTTTGCACCAAATTGCTACATTTTTAATACTGATTCATCTGCCTAAACTTTTATTAAAAACAATGTATCGTTACTGATTTTTTTTTATCAAACACAACTTATTATGGTGTGTTTTTACAAACTGTTTTTTCCCATTAAGGACATAAGTAGACATAATTCATGCCACAGTTCAATTACTTTTGCAAAAAAAAAATTATTGCTTGTGAAAAAAAGGTAAATTATCATTCGATTTGTTTCGCTTAAAACTTAAACCGCTTAAAAATAATTGTGTGCTTATTTTTTGATGCGTGGTTTTTGTGAAACACTTATATATATACCAGTGCTGTGCAAATGGAAAAATGTAGTTGTGTTAGTGAAGAGATGAAACAACGCGATCCTGCCCAAATTTTGTATTTAGTAAAGCTATAGCTAGACAAAGTTTTGGACAAAAACTTGGAAATCTGGCAACTCCGCTTCTGTTACCTCCCATACAAATGTACCATCCCGCCCCTTATAAACCCCCAAATGTTGCCCAAATGTTGTATTTAGTAAAGCTATAGCTAGACAAAGTTTTGGACAAAAACTTGGAAGTCTGGCAACTCCCCTTCTGGTACCTCCCATACAAATGTACCATCCAATATTTTTCTATAGCATTCGGTATTTGAGGTTGCTATTATGACTTTTCATCGGGTGTTACATCAAATGGTGGTAGCCACGCTCACTTTTGAATATGAGACTTCTATGTTTTTACTGAGGGTGAGGGTATATATAAGTCGGTTTACCCGACTGCAACTTTTTCACTGGTTTTTTTTAATTTGCAATGAAAAACTCTTCATTCAAACTAACCCATATGAGACTCTACTTGAAGGAGTAGGATACAGGGGAAAAGAAAACTAAGCGGCAGATGCGCCGTCACGAATTGAGTTCTCGGATAAACAGAACTCCGATATAAACACTATTTTTAGGGTTACTACTAAACTTCAGTCACAAAAAATGCGTGAGAAATTGGACGACCACTGTATCCTGACCGAATCAACGGCATCAGATGATGTCAGGGTATATGATGCCGTTAATGTCTCATAGTACATTAATATGACACGGTTATAAACCACTTTTTGGTACATATTGGGCGGAATCTCAGCCATAACTTGACGAATGTTGGTTCTTAAGTGCTCAAGAGTTAAATGTTTACCTGCATAAACACGGTATTTTGCGTAGCCCCACAAAAAAAGTCGAATGGTGTCAAATGTATCTTGCAATAAAGCCATATTCGCTAGAGTTGTATGGCATGTGGCACCACATATTCTCCAAGACGTATTCTTCAATAGCAGGCAAAAAAAGTCGGTAATCATACGACCATAACGCTCCAATTGACGGTGACAGTCGTTCCCTCACAATTTTCGGAGGAGTAAGGTTTAATCACACCTTCGGACCAAAGAGAGCACCAAACAGTGACTTTTTGTGGATGTAACGACCTCTCTTCAATTACTTGAGGATACTCAGAACCCCAAATACGACAATTTTGTTTATTAACATACCCACCGAGTGAGAAATGTGCTTCATAACCATAAACCATAATCTCCTCTTAAAGCACGATATGTGGCTGTGCCAGAATCACCATTTTAGTAGCAGGTTTTAATAATTTTTATGCGTTGTGTAATAGTTAAGCGATTCATTTTCGTCAATGTCGGACTTCCAACTGAAACGAAAAAAAATTGGTTTAACAACTTAGTTTGACAGATGTCGAATTCCAGCCCTAGACTTTTGAAAACACGAAATGGATAACCGTATATATTGCGATGGATAATTTCTTTATCCGAAAGGGGAATATATTATTTATACTGGTAAGTTTAGTGACCATATTATTAATGGAATTATCGATTTAGATCTGGTACGGTTGAAAGTTCTCATAGAATGTGTAATGAATATTTAAGAACTTACAGGGCTGAAATTTTGTGTATATTGCTACAATACTACACATTCGACCACATATGGCCATTGCCCACTTGAACTTGTCTTTGGGAAAATCCCCATAACATTAGACATTTTAGGCGATAAGGTTATAGAACCACAAAATGGGAAGTGATTTGTAAGAGTCCAAAATTAGAGTGAGCGGTTTGTGGCCGTAATAAGTGTGAAATGACGATAAGAGAAAGAGAAAAAAACATATTGACTGCCCACACTATGGCTAGTGCCTAGGGCATCTTTAATATCTCTATATGCTTTTTCTGCTCCCGTAGTCCATTCGAACGGTTTCTTTAACAATACGTCGCGGAGAGCCGTATTTCGTGTAGATAGATCGGGTATGAACGACCCATAGTAGGTGGCTTTCCCTACAAATAGGTGTAGTTCATCATGGGTCTCTGGTTTGGGATCATCCTTCACCGCTTCTACGTGTTTGTCGGATTTGTGTATTCCATTACCGTCAATTTTATGCGCAAGGAATTCCACCGCTGGTGCAGCAAATACAAATTGGGAACGATTCAGCTTCAATCCCTATCTCTGCAATCGTTGTAGAGTAGACTTCAGGATGGATAATTAATTATTAAAATTGTCGGCATAAATTAAGATGTCATCAAAACATTGCAAACGTTCGGAATGTCTTTCAAACCCGATTCCATTGTTCGCTGCCAAATCGCTGGTATATTTGCAGCGCCATACACAGCACGGGTAGGAGGAATCAAGCCATGGGTCGGTGTGTTTAATGTTAGAGCATGTGCCAGGTTATCATCAATCGGCAAGTAGGAATAAGCGTCCGTTATATTCAGATGACAAAACAGCTTGGACCCATACATCTTATTAAACATGTGCTCGGGCTTCGAAATGCGATGTTCGTCCACTATTAATCTCGGATTTGCGGTTGGTTTGTAATAGTTAACTGTAATTCGAATCCTTACATCCTTCTTAGCAACCACATGTGTTGTAGATGCCCATTCAGAAAAATCAATTCTTTTGTAGAACCCCGCAGCAATTTTCTTGTCAGCTCTGATGTATAAGAGTCTCTTAACGCAAATGGTATCTCTCTGGGCTAGCATCAGGTTTTAGATGGAATTTAATAGACGGAACATCTAATTCACCCGCAGCATCACCGAAAATGTTGTCGAACTGCAGCTTAACAGATTTCTGCCCTGATAAAAGGACTATGTCCATTTTTATTTCCTTAATCGGTTCCGACGTGGAAAATAATTCTAAAAAATATAATTCACTAACGAATTGTGAAATCGACAATGTACACATTTAATTTGCGAGCAGTAGACCCAACATTGACATTTACCACCGCGCACCAAACACAATCTATGTTCTATGGCCCGTGAAGCTCGTGAATTTTCTATCAGTTTTCAATAACTGGAATTTCCGACACACGAATTTAATGTTGTTTTACTCATTATACAATGAGCACCATTTATCAGGTCTTTGAGCACTATTTTGCTTGCTCTCGACCCCTTTTTCCCACCAACTTTATTTAGCCACTGCCTGACTCGTCATCGGAAATTTGAGCCACTCTAGATTTACATACTTTCGCCATAGCACGTGGCATTTTGAAACCTGCAATGAGTTCTGGTATGATTACCACCGCACCCATAGAAATTGGTTCGATTGGTGCCTTTTTCGTGTGCGCTATTCATCCTTTACAGTGTTGACAATTATACAGTGTTATGTCTTCGTTAATTCTTCAATTTTGTAGACTCATATCCAACCCTGAATGTGGGTTCCATTATTGGAGTACGACTCTATGAAAAAGAATCCGCTCTCCACAGGAGGAATCTGCCGAAGCTGCAACAAAGAAGAGAAATAGTTTCCTGACATCAGGTAGGACAACATCTTCCAATCCGAAACCAAAAGAAGCCTCTAAGCAGAATTTTGGCGTTAGTAAGAAAGAAGGTCGAAATCCTACCACGACGTCGGACAACTTGCCTTCTACCTCAAGGAAAGGCGACCTACCAAAGGAACGCCCGTCACTTAAGAGGAAGGCAAATGTTGAAACTGGTAAGAAGCCGCCATCTTACGCCAAAGTGGCAAAATGTCAAAAATAGGACGAGCTATGCTTTGGCGTGATCGACACAAAAAGTGCCACGGGAAAAATTCCGGAAGAGCATAGGTCTGCAATAGAAGAGCTGATAAACACCAAAATCTTGGAGCACGTCCTCGGGAAGGGAGACGACTGCGACGAGATTGAGATCCTGAGCTGCTCCTACTCCAAGGGCATCTTGATGATGCAACTCGCATCAAATAAATGCGTAAACACATTGGCACGCCTAGTGAAGGATGTTCCTACCCCTTGGGAGGGCGGTAAGCTCGACGTCATTAGGAAATACATCCTTCTTCCTGAAGGGTTGGGGAAGCAAACTCCAACCCGTGAAAGTCCTTGACGTCCTGGGTAAGCAGAATAAGGGCCTGGAGACGGGCAAATGGGAGATATTCCACAGAGAAGATAGCCAGGACGGTACCCTCTTCGTTGTGGGAATCGAACTCGGGTCCCTCGAATGACTCAAGGAGATGGAGGGGAGGGCCTTCTTCGTCTCAACAGCCGTGTACATCAAAATCGACAAGGTACCCATTGGCAGGACGGCAGATAAGCACGACGCTGCCAACGAGGAACCTCCATCGGAGCGAAACGGCATCTACCGCGCTGATGGAAAACATAAACAAAGGTAAGGTTCATATAGCTTTAATCCAAGAACCATGGACACACAAGAACAAGGTTATTGGTTTAAACAACCCGCTTTACCAACTATTCTACGCAAGCTCAGAGGGACGACCCAGACTTGCATACTCACACATAAAAACGTAAGCTTATTTTTCTTCCCAGAGTTGTCAACTGCGGATGCGACGGTGCTGAGAATTGGGGATGGTAGCCTGTACCTTGCATCGATGTACCTTCCATTCGACTCGCCGACACTTCCACCAACGGCTGAGCTACAACATCTGGTGAGAGAAGCCAAGACAAAAGGTAAGAAATTACTAGTAGGCTGCGACGCGAACGTACACCATATCACCTGGGGTAGTTCAAATTGCAACAAAAGAGGAATAGCCTTATTAGAATTCCTTAATAAGCATGATCTTATTACAATAAATACAGGCAACAAAACCACCTTTATAAATCGAATCAGAGAGGAGGTATTAGGTATCACTTTCGGTTCTGAAGAGATAGTAGAAGAGATCCAATCACTCCTTTTGAGATCACCGATACATAATTTTTTGTTTAATGAAACCACCACCAGAACCGCTAAGTTTCAGGAACAAGACCAAAACCCATTGGCACCGTTTCAGAGATCTAGTGAGCAGAGATATAGGGACCCCCAAAGAAATTCTCCAAAACGAAGAGGAATTCGAAGAGGAGGTCGAAAGAGTTACGTCAGTATTAGTGAGGTCCTTCGAAGAGTGTTGCCCACTCAGAGAAAGGAGGTCGGCTCAGGAGAAACCCTGGATAACGGACCGTAGATCTTACAACAGAGCTAGACGTAAAAAACTTCAGGTATACTGGGATGAATACAAGTCCAAACATAGATTGTACAACAAAGCACTAAGAAAGGCGAAACTAGGGTCGTAGAGACTGTGTCGAATTTCTATCTAAGACACATACACAGGTGGAAGCCTTAGTGGACAAAGACGGGAATAAAACAGAAACGTTAGAACAATCAATAAAATTGTTAATAAACACACATTTCCCCACGGGTACAGAAGACCCAATAGAGGAACTCAGCCCGACCAGGGAAGTACAACATACACCCGAGACAATCACGCCAGAAATAGTTAGCGAAGCAGTTATAAGCTTCTCTCCGTTTAAGGCGGCTGGACCGGATGGCATATTCCCGGCGCTTCTACAAAGGAGCAGGCATCTTTGCATCCTGTCTCAGACTAGCCTATGTCCCCTGGAACTGGCAAGAAGCACGAGTTGTTTTCGTTCCAAACCGGGGAAGGAAAGCAACGCGATGTGTAAGGCTTATAGACCCATAAGCCTTACATCCTTATTATTCAAAACTAATGAGAGATTAATAGACTCTATGGTTAAAAGACAGATACTGAGCGATCAGCTAAAATTTCAACAACACGCCTATGTCAAGGGAAGATCAGCAGAGAAGGCCCTGCATGAGTTAGTGCATCTCATAGAAAGCTCTTTCGACGATAAAATATACACACTTTGTGTTTTTATCGACATAGAAGGGGCCTTCAACAACGTGAGCACGCAGACGTTAATCCACTCCTTAGACCAGTTTGGAGTGAACAGGTCGATAATGGACTGGGTCAGCTATATGCTAAGGCATAGATGTATAAATTTCGGATACCACGGCATAAATCTAAGGGAGAGAGTACACAGAGGGACACCACAGGGAGGTATGTAATCACCACTCCTGTGGGTGACTTCAATAACCGATCTCCTAAGGATGCTGACTGATGAAGGATTCAAGCCAGTCTACTATGCATACGACGTTGCGATACTTTTGAAGGGGAAAGATCCGAACAAATTATGCAGAGAAGCCGAAAAAGTTCTACCTCTGGCATACAACTGGGCGAAGCCTAGGGGACTGAACGTCAACCCGGACAAAACAGAACTATGTCTGTTCACAAGGAAGACACAAATTGCACAATACGTCAAACCTTGCTTCAGGAACAAATAAACACGAACGTCAAATATCTGGGAGTAATTCTGGACAGAAAACTAAACTGGAAAGATCACATCAACAGCAGAGCCGAAAAAGCCCTCAGATGCTGGTCAATATGCCGTAGAGCAATTGGCTCCACATGGGGCATCCGCCCAAGCATGTCGCACTGGCTATACAAAAGCGTAATAAGGCCGATTATAACTTATTCGTCAATAGTATGGTGGACGGCAATGACAAAGAAATGTAACGTGAAGTAACTACAGGAGATTCAAAGAATTTGCTGCGTAGGAATATGCGGAGCAATGGGGACCGCGCCGACGAACGCCCTCGAAATTTTGCTATACATCCACCCAATAGATATCCAAATCAAATCTGAGGCAGCGATCTCAGAAACGAGACTAAGGGCATTGAATGAGTGGATTGAGGATGAACCTCAAACACAACATCAGAGAATATTGGAACACCTCGAAGGGTTCCCGACAACAAACTGTCAGACAGATCGCATCTCAGAAACACACGTGGTAGCGAACTGCACGACAAGAATAGAAGATAGCCGCGGACAAGAACGCTACACATACACCCAAGGTGGGGGAATAGTGCAGTGCTACACAGACGCATACAAATCCGTGTTAGGAGTAGGCATAGGGATGTACATCCACAATCCGAGGACTGAATTAGTATACCAAATACCAAAATACTCAACGATTCTACAAGCAGAGATCAAGTCCATCACAGAATGCCTTGAATGGCTGCGGAACAGAATCACAGGAAAAACTATTTGTATTTTCACAGACAGTCAAAACCCAATTAGATCCCTCAGAGATGAATCGTAAGGAAACGATAAATGACGTATCGAGAAATAACGACATAGTTATTAACTGGATACCAGGCCACCAAGGGATTCCAGGCAATATCGTGGCTGATGAACTGGATAAAATAGGAAGGGAATCCGACCAAAATACTCTGCAACTGTCGAAACGTTTTCTAGAGACAAAAAAGGAGTTGAGGGAATGGATGAAGACGACCCATGCCAGAAGGTAGATAGAGGAACAAGTGGGAAGAACCACAAAGGAAACCTGGGGAAACCTCCATTACAATAAAACAAAGAAAATACTCGGGTTCAACAAAAATTAACTGAGTAAGCTAGTTGGGGTCATCACAGGACACACTAGCCTAAGGGCACACCTATTTGGAATAGGATGTTCCCAGAGCGACGAATGTAGGGAATGCGGAGAGGACGTCGAGACGGCGGGACACTTTCTGTGCCAGTGCTCTGCTTTCTCGCAGGTCAGGAAAGTCCAGTTAGGAGAGAACGCTTTGATGGCCTATCGACCGTCGAAGAAGAAGAAACCAGGATCGCACAACAGGCCGAACTACTGGCCTAGGTGTATGTCAGTGACATGAGACGGTCATGGTACATGACCGATCCTCCATTCAACCTAACCTAATGTCGTGTAAAAAGTTTAGGTTAGTTTGATATATGGCATTTATATAGATAAATACAGATTTTAGTACAAAATTAAAAGTTCGTTATAAATTCAACATAATTGTGGTCCTTAAAAAATTGTATCATCTTCGAAATCGCTCTCATCTAAAGTGTCTGGAATAAAAGCACTTCTTTTCATATTCATATACTCTCTGTGATATCTGTATGGAATTATTTTTCGTTCGCACAAGTCTGTGAGGTCTGCAGACTTAGGCACGGATATGTGAAATTGTTCGGTATAGAGTTGAAGTGGATCTCTTTCAAGTATATTTGTGTCCTTTTTCGAAGGATCTAGTAAGTCAAAGTTTATTTCGTCGAAGCAGCCATATTTCAATTTTGTAGTTACTTTGTTAAAATGCATCAATCTTAAACTACTGAGTTTTATTTTGATGTTTTGTGAAATTAATGATTTGGAAAATTACTTGCAGTCCACAAAATTCGAATAGCGAAGCACAATGGTTTCATGATTCTATTGTTGCATGAATAGAATCCACTGGTATCATGGTATGGCCGGATAGCAAACATGTTACATAAACTTCTTCGATAAATACCGAGAATTTCAAAAATTGAATAATCATTGAAAGCATCGGGTTTGGCCTGCCTTTCTATGACCATCACAATCGCCCCATAAAAAACAACATTCATACATACTTTCATTATAGAAGGAGTACTGTGCTGTTCCTGTATGGTGTATTTAAAACCTTTTGTAAGTCGAAACTGGCTCATTAAGTGGCAGATCAGAAAAAGTTCCTTTGCTTTATTTGTATCACTTATATGAGTCTATAATCATTCGATGTCGAAAGTTGCTCGTTTCTGCAAATCCATATTCTTCAACTTCTCACAAAAATTGCATTTATCATTTTAAGGCAAGTGAAATCCTAAAATCATTGTTGTTGAGAGCTTTCCATAACACGTATAAAGAAACGATTGATGAATTCAGTTTTTCTGAATTCATATGTTCTAAATAAAGTTTATATAAAGTTAGAACATTGAGGAGTTCGGTCGGCATGTAAAGCCTATTACTTTTGTTTGCGGCAATAATGAGATGAACTTTTCAATAAATTTGCGTAGGCTGGAGTCATTTGTTTTGTTGTAAGCATGTCTTTTCTTCAAATAATTTGGTCTGCAAATGTCAACTTTATTCAATTTTGAAGTGCACAAAGTCATTAGTGAAACACCAAGAGTGTTTATTAGAAACTGCTCACAAATATTGGTATGTTCTCCACGAACATTTGTTTCCTCCTGATGCAAGCTTTGGGAGCGAAAAATAGTAATCTTTTTTCCCAAGATTAGATCCCAACAGTATTCACGTATATTTTTCCTATCATCTTCCATAAATGTATATGCACATTTGATTTGGCACTTCTAACTCAAGAAAGTATTTGGCTTTACTTTTTTTGCTACCAGACCTTATTTTTCATCGCATATTTCTTCTACACCATGTCAGATTCGGAATCGCTGTAATCAACTATCTTGCAAATACCACGGGGTTTATGAGAATGTGTGAAGTTTTGCCAATGTGTGCTATTTTGTCTATACATGTACATCAGGGATGCAAAAAATTATACAATTGTACTTTTTTTTTTACATTTTCGTGATCGAAAGTACCGTGATACAGCTCTTTTGTGCCTAATTTAATACTTTTTTCCAATGTTATTTTTTTAAAGTAATTAATAACTGATTCCCAAGCATTTCGGTCTCCTGCTTGTCTGCTCCAGTTCGTGATACCAATGATTTTCATGTCTTCTTCAACTTGGTCCCTCCACCGGAGTCTCTGTCTTCCCTGTCTGCGCCTTCCGTGGTAGTTGTCGTCCAACGCCTTTCTGGCTGGAGCGTTTTTATTCATTCGACCGACGTGTCCCAGCCAGAGCAAACGCTGTATTTTAACTCACTTAACTACGTTCATGTCGGGATATAGCTCATACAGCTCACAGTTCGTTCGACGTTTATACTCATCGTTAACACAGATCGGGTCTTCGATTTTTCAAGTATTTTTCTCTTAACACACCTGGCACAGCTTCATCTGGTTTTGCAAATACCCATACTTCGGTTTCATAAAGAAGCACAGGTAGAATGAGGGTGTTGTCCAGTGAGAGGGCTCTGTTCATGAATTGTTTGTTGAACCCGAAATAACATATATTTCCCACGAAGTATTTCTAATAACGGCGGAGCCAAGGTATATAAATTCTTCCACTACCTCGACGAGTAGAATGTGGCCTTTGGTGTTCACTGTGCCTGTTTTGTTAACTTCGACTTTTTCCAATATTTTCTCCATTAATATACTGAAGGAGTTGCACGGTAAGCTGTCACCTGCCGGAAACCTATTCTTGTAGTGAATGGTACGGGAGGTCGCTTCCTATTTTTACTGAGGATCTAGTTTCACTCAGAGTCATTCTACAGAGGCGTACATGTTTCGATGGGATCTCATACGCAGACATGGTTTCAAAAAATTTTGCTCATATCGATGTGTCGAAGGATAGATGATATGTATCGCTTTGCATTTCATGGGTCTTTTCCGGGATCTGGCGAAGTGTGAAGATTTGGTCGACGGTGGATATATTCGGCCTGAAGCCACACTGATAGGAATTCCGTCAGCACCTGCGGCCTTGTTGTTCTTAAGCCGGGATAGTGCTGCTTTGACCTCATCTGGGTTAGGGGGTGGTCATTCCACATCATCATCTAAGAATAGTTGCGGGATGTTTTCTTCGCCGGATTCTTCAGACTGGCGAAATGTGTCTTCCAAATCCTCAGCACACTCGACGTGTCTGTCACCAGGTTCCCATTTTCATCTCTACACGAAGTTATGCCTGTAGACGAGTCTTGATTTTGATGTTTTACTCGTTGGTAGAATTTTCTGGCATCATTTCTATTTCCATATAACTCAATCTCCTCACATTTCCGTCTTACCATCTATTTTTATACCCTCACCCTACGGGTAGGAGGGTATATATCAGGTGTCTGTAAACGAAATTCGATTCATGACTTTCTAAATCGTTTGAGCCATGTCCGTCTGTTCTGCTGGTACGCACGATAACTTTCGAAAGAGTTAAGCAAGCACTCTGAAATTTGGTATGACTTAATATTTTCCCAAAACTGCTTATGGGATTGCATATGGGCGATATAGCCACACCTCTTCGGGTACCTCCCATACAAATCTGCTATTTCGCACACATTAGAAATCGTGTAATAATGTCAATACGCGCAAGTTCGATCTATGCCAAATTCTGTATTTAGTAAATTTATAGCTAGGCAAAGTTTCGGCAAAAAGTCTCGCAACTCCTCTTCTGGTACCTTCCATACAAATGTACCATCCCGCCCCTTATAAACCGTGTAATATTATCAATATGACCAACGATATCTTGCCCAAATTCTGTGTTTAGTAAATCTATAGATAGATAAAGTTTTGGACAAAAACTTTGAAGTCTGGCAACTCCTCTTCTGGTATCTCCCATACAAATGTACCATCCCGCCCCTTATAAACCGTGTAATATTATCAATATGACCAACGATATCTTGCCCAAATTCTGTGTTTAGTAAATCTATAGCTAGACAAAGTTTTGGACAAAAACTTGGAAGTCTGGCAACTCCTCTTCTGGTACCTTCCATACAAATGTACCATCCCGCCCCTTATAAACCGTGTAATATTATCAATATGGCCAACGCGATCTTGCCCAAATACTGTATGTAGTAAAGCTATATCTAGACCAGGCTTTTGACAAAAACTTGAAAGTCTTGCAACTCCTATACAAATGTACCATCCCGCCCCTTATAAACCGTGTAATATTATCAATACATACATGTGATACAATATTTGTATACCCTCACCCTACGGGTAGGAGGGTATATATCATTTGATACGGCTCAAAAGTGTAACACATAGAAATATCCACATTAGACCCCAGGTGACTTTGAATCAAATACGATTCATGACTTTCTGAATCGTTTGAGCCATGTCCGTCTGTACGTCCGCAGTCCTGCTGGTACGCACGATAACTTTCGAAAGAATTAAACAATCGCTTTGAAATTTGACCACGCCCCTTCGGGTCCCTCCCATACAAATCGTCTATTTCGCCCACTTTATCAATCGTGTAATAATAACGATATGACCCACGCGATCTTGCCCAAATTCTGTATTTGATAAATGTATTACCAGAGAAAGTTTCGGACAAAAACTTGGAAGTCTGGCAACTCCCCTTCTGGTACCTCCCATACAAACGTACCATCCCGCCCATTAGAAATCGTCTGGGAACTTCCTTTCTGGAATCTTCCACACAAATGCACAATCCCGCCCATTTAGAAATCGAGGAATAATATAAATATGCCCAACACGATCTTGCCCAAATTCTGTGTTTAGTAAAGCTATAGACAGACAAAGTTTCGGACAAAAACTTGAAAGTCTGGCAACTCCCCTTGTGGTTTTCTATAACATGCGGTATTTTGAGGTTGCTATTATGGAATATGAGACTTGTATGTTTTTACTGAGCGTGAGGGTATATATAAGTCGGTTTACCCGACTGCAACTTTTTCACTGGTTTTTTTAATAACAAGATATGTACATATAAATGCTAATGAATGTATTGTTATTATCAAATGTGCAATAATAAAAAATATTTATATTATATACGAATACTTTCTCATCAAAAATCACCGAATGATACAATTTTATATATGAAACAAATCATTGTTGGCGTTTAAAAGATATACCAAAAATATAATAAAGGGCTGATCAAAATAAACACAAGGTCAGATCTGGACCTGCTTGTAAACTCTAACTCTATGCTAACGAAGCTACCTCAATTTGTGGTTTACTAATAACTTTGACATTTTCAAAATACAAAACGATGAGTTTTGTCCTAACAACTATTTTGCAATCATTTTTTCGTTGCTAGCATCATCCTTTGAATGCTAATCATCCTCATATAAAACATTTGTGGGTAACAAAATATCAATGCCATGTTATATCTAAAGATAATTCTGCTGATGTTCTATCTAGAGGATTTCAAGCAGTAAATTTGTAATTTATGGTTTTACGGGATCAGTTCGTCAAGTATGGGTTTTTTTACGCAATACAAATGATAATATCTTGTTTGCGATGGATAAGAGACTTATTACGCGATTGTTGGAGCAAACGGTTTTGTTTCCTTTCTTGTGAATTGCGCATACTACGCTGAGGTTCCTACTATCAGGCATGCTCTCATACTTCCAGATGGTACAGACTAGCTGATGCATTCACCTTAGCATCTGCGGCCTTATTGTTCTGAAGCAGGGCTATTTCTGCTCACTACACTCGACATGTTTGTTACTAGATACCCATTTTCATCTTTACACGAAGTTATGCCAGTAGTTTTTAGAATTTTCTGGAATAGACGGTATTGCTCCAACACTGCTCACGTTGCCATCGGTGGCATTCGCCATAGTGAAAATAAAACTTAAGTTTTTAAATGAATAATGACTTAATAAGTAAGAGTTCGATGTTTTTAATCAAAAAATCGGTCTATATTGTTATTTTTGGGTATAAACCGTAACGTATTGGATTTTGCATTCGATTAACTGCAGAAAACTTTAAATGTTGAGGTTAGGTAAGCTTTTAAAGAGTAAATTTGTTTGTCAATTTGTGCTGAATCTAGAACATCTCATTTGGTTTCCCAAAGGTCTGAGGAACTTGTAATGCATTAGATCCCTAAACGGTTATTTATTTTTTCTTCAATTGTGCCCCATTTTTCTTCTCAAATCTAAAGATTCTGATTTTCGAACCGGTTTTTGATTTCATGGCAGCTGTAATAAATCGTCGTTCGCAAGTTATTGTGTTCTATATGACAAAAATGTTTTTTTGGGAAATCCATGTTAAAGTTTAGTTCTTTATTGCAAAAAGTCAGTAAAGCATTGTATAGCACAAAGTCGATGTATAATATTTCGGAAACTATAAAGAATAAAAGCAAACTGATTACACAGATCGACAGATCTCGATAAATTGACCCAAAAATCAGTCTTATCTCAATTTTTCCTATTTTGCGTTATAGAACACTATAACTTACGAACGACGAAATATCGCAGTTTTTCGTTTTATTTACGCTGTTTCCTTTCCATCTTATTTCCTGTATGGCAGTGATGTCATCTCTGCATTCTTCGTGGAGATCCGCCAGTTGGATAGAGGCACCTGGTCTGAGTAGTGTTCGTATATTCCAAGTCCATATCCTTATATCGTGGTCTTTTAACATTTGTTATGTTTTTTTATACCCTCACCCTACGGGTAGGAGGGTATAAATCATTTGATACTACCCAAAAGTGTAACACCTACAAATATTCACATTAGAACCCAAGTGTCTTTGAACCAAATTTGATTCATGACTTTCTACATCGTTTGAGCCATGTCCGTCTGTCTGTCCTGCTGGAACGCACGATAACTTTCGAAAGAGTTAAACAATCGCTTATTCATGGGTTAATATTTTCACAAAACTGCTTATGGGATTGCATATGGGCTATATGCCACTCCCCTTCTGGTACCTCCCATACAAATGTAGAATCCCGCCCCTTATAAACCGTGTAATATTATCAATATGTCCAAATTCTGTATTTAGTAAAGCTATTGCTAGACAAAGTTTTCGACAAAAACTTGGAAGTCTGGTAACTCCCCTACATATGTACCATCCAGCTCCCTTAGAAATCGTTTAATAACATCAATATGCTTAACACAATCTTACCCAAATTCGAATCTTTCCGAAATTCTATATTTAGTAAAGTTTTAACTATATACATTTATTGAGAAAAAACTCTGCTTTATATTCCGACCTTTTTGTAAAAACAATATAATACAATATTTTCCTATAACATATTTTGAGGTTGTTATGTGACATTTCATCAGATGTTACATCCACGCTCACTTTTGACTTTCCGATAATTCGGAATATGAGGCTAATATGTCTTATATATATACCCGAGGGTGAGGGTATACATAAGTCGGTTTATCCGACTGCAACCTTTTCACTTTTTTTAATTTATTAATTATTATTGGATCTGCTCCTTAAGAGCCTAATAATAAGTGTATGAATCTGAAATAAAACACGGTTTTTTTTATTCAGATGTTCCCTGTATCGTGTTGGCAGGAATAAATACTTTGATATACTTTGTTAGCATTGTGATACGGAGGCAGTGGACCTCCACAGTCATATATTGGCGTATTCGTAGTTCTTACTATGAGATATTTTGCTGTTACTTGTATCATGATGATCGCGGCATTGGAAGACAGTTTCACGACTTGATAGACTATGCATATTCGAGACATTTTTAAACCACATTTGATTTAAAATATTGGCTTTCTCCTCATCTGATGATGCCCACTTACCGTTTTCGTTGCATATACGAAAGTTTGCTTCTGTAGGCATACTCGTATTGTTTTCCATAAAGAAAACTTTGTATAAGCTTTTGGAGTGAGGCTCGAGAGAGTAAAGAATGTAGCATTGTATTTATTTAAAAAATACAGGGATTGTCAACCAAAATAAAACTGTCCAAAAACATTAATAAAACATTGTACAAAACTAACAGGACTAAACATAAACATCAAGAAATATGTCTACGTTCGATGAGTTGTTCTACGGTTACATAAACACTGCTTTAAGTTTCCTCCTTTATTTGCTGACATCTTGGGGCATAAGACAACATTTTCATAAATTTATGTCAGCAAAATCGAACAAATTGTTTAGAGTTGTAGGAAATTATTTGCAAAAATGTTTCAACAATTTCTCGATAATTTTTCGATTCTGAAACACTAGATGGGGTTTGTTTAATATTTTTTTTTCTTAACTATACTTACAATTATCCTTAGAACATCCTGAGAAAACAAATGTTGTATCCATTAAATAGACGCAACAGGGGGAAAATTACATCTTCTCTGAAAAAATTCTTTAAGTCTAGTTTCAGTCAAAATATTCACGTTACGATAAAAGTCAAATACGAGCTAATGGTATTCGATATGTATTTTATGTATTTATTTTAAGATACCGAAGTAAAAACACAATATAACTCCCATATATATGCAGCGCTTCTACAGTCATATTTCGACTATTTACAGAGGAGATCGGTGGTGATGATGGGGGATAGTGGGGAATTCAACTCTGTTGTCTCCCTACTGCATCGTCAGGGCGTGGGTTCTGTATCACTATTCTATAGATATGCCGTCATCTGGTCCCTGACGTTAGAACATTTTGCCGGAAAACGCAGCTATCCAGGGTCTCTCATCCGTTCATTGTCAAATGGCCGGTTGACCGGACGCCGCAAAATAGGGATATATAATATATAGTCGTACTGTTCGCCTGTAGAATAATCTTGCAGCAAGTGTTTTTCCTCCCTGATATGACATTATCTACTTCAAGGCAAACATCAACAAAAAACTACCCCCTCTTTACACCATCCAATTCCTTACTACCTATCGATAACTCAGTGCATTGCATTCATATGTTAAAAATGTTACACTGTGTAATAAAATAAATAATAAATTTTGTTTCCGGGAGCAGTGCGAAGAGGTCTATGAGTTGGTAGCTGTATATATAAGGACAGTGATTATCAGTTAAATAGTGACAGAACATTTGTCAGTGAAACAAAAAAGCAAAACAAACAATGCACATATACACACTCGTATATAAACGTACACATTCTTGATGGTCTCTCCCAAGAACATAACTGCAGACATTTTTTGTTCTATTTCGAAATATACGCGGATGTAACCAATGGAAAAGAGATAACGTTACAACAAAACAGAGCTCAGACTCTCTCACCCGCTAGTGCTAACAACAATAACGTGACACACAAATAAAGTGTGTTCACAACAAACATAAAACCAGTGACAAAGTTTCACTGAAAGTCAAAAGTGGGACTGTTATAATGCAACTTCAAAATACGGAAAAAATTTTATTACACGTTTTACAAAGTGTGCGGGATGGTAAATTTGTATGGGAGGTACTAGAAGGGGACCGTCTAGGGGTCCATTTTGTGGAGATCTTTAAATGTTTGTAGCTTTTGTAAAATACGGAATTTGGGTACGATCAGATTGGGAGAAGTAATAATAAATACATTCTATAGGAGGTACCAGAAAGGGCGTGGACAGACATCCAAGTTTTTCTCCAAATCGAAATCGTCTTATAGTTGTACTAAATACAGAATTTGGGCAAGATCGCGTTTTCGGATTGATATTACATGGTTTGTAAAGTGGTCGGAAAGGGTTCCAATTGTTTGGAGTACTTTATATTTTTATAGCTTTAAAAAATACGGAATTTTGGTAAGATCGGATTGGTAGAAGTAATATTATTACACGATTTATACAGTGGACCGAATAGTTCATTCGGGAGGTACCAGAAGGGGACATGCACATCTAAACTAGCCACGAAGCGGACAATGTATATATAGAAAAAGGCACGTTGAGCCGCGCTTAGCTATTTCTATCAGCAATTTAATTGGAAATTGTGTTTCCTAGACTACAATGTCGAAACATAACGAAATAGTTGAGCAAACCATTCTTCTCGGAATAAGCACGTTTATTCCCTCGCAGACTACTTCGATTAAATCTTCTAATAATTGTTGGTATAATCAGGCGCGCAGACTACTTCGATTAAACCTTCTAATAATTGTTGGTATAATCAGGCGTGCAAAGAAGCTGTCAGATCTAAAAAGGAAGCGTTCAATAATTGGCGTTTAAATAAAAATGTCACTTCTGAGCTGCTACCCAAGCATGCAAGATCATGGGGTGCAAATGCTCTTAATTATCCCTCAACAATAAAAAGAAGTTCCTCAACCAATGTACAAAGTCGAACTTCAACCCGACACAAGGAAAGTAAAGAAAAATCACGACACTCAATACATCAACTAACATCATCAAATACGAACTGGTTGAAATACAGGAAATACATTAACATTCGTATAGATTCGAGTATTACAATGAATAACGAGACGGACTTTGACAACACTCTATCAAACTATAAAATATCACCGAAAAATGCGTGTACGTACAGGGAAAGTTGCAAAGGGCGCTTAAAGATGAAGATGGAAGACAACAAGCAAACTTTGTTGCGAGTCTGACTCCAACACTGCTGCAAAGTCATTCATGTTATAAGAGAAACCGTAAGACCAGGTAAAGGTCTCGGATTTGACATTGTTACCTCAAAATGATCCTTGAACTGCATTATTCCTGGCATACTTATTTAACTCAATCGAGTCATGGCTATAACAGGTAACATTGATTTTTGGTGTCTTATTTCATTGTCATTTTTGGGCTTTAATTCAACCCGGCGAAACTCGTATCTTCTGCAATCCACCCTGATGATAATTTGGAAACTCTAATGGACGATGACTCCGATTCCACTATGTTCATTGAAGATGATTTTACTCCAGTAAAACTTAAAAATATTAAAAGGAATTTTGATTGCGGATTAGTTACAGCACAAATCGCCCAAAATCAATGTTTGTCGGTCAAATAGGTATTTCATTTCCACGACTTTGATATAGATACCGACATTACAACTATTAATAATGATGTGTTAAATAAGAAAATTAGTATTTATAATAATGTGAGTGCCAATCCGATTGTAAAGCAATCAACCAGTAGCTCGTTTTTCCCTCCTATTTTTATTCGTAAATGTTGTTCAGATTTCTGTAAATCATCACATGGTGTTTTATCCTTTGTTGTTGAACTGGATTCGGTAATTGAATGTATTCAAATAATGTATAAAACTGTACTAGATTCGATAATTTGTATATATTGAATACATGTATGTATTTTATAGCTTGGGTTTTTAAGATAAGCAGGCAATAAAACATGCGTGTGTGGGATAAAACGGCGTGGTATTTTTAGGATAAGGGACGAGCATGGTGATAATGAGTGGAATTTTCCACAAGATGTTATGAGTGTGTGGGTTGACGAAAACAACCCCACGCATGCGTCTATCGCGTTCTCGTTCCTTCTTTAGGATTAGTTTAGTTTAAGACCAGTGAAAAAGTTGCAGTCGGGTAAACCGACTTATATATACACTCACCCTCAGTAAAAACATACAAGTTCATATTCCATAATAACAACCTTAAAATACCGAATGTTATAGAAAAATATTGTATTACACGTTTTTACAAAAAAGCAGAGTTTTTTCCCGAAAATTGTATATAGTTAAAGCTTTACTAAATATAGAATTTTGTCTAGCTATAACTTTACTAAATACAAAATTTGGGCAAGATCGCGTTGGTCATATTGATAGTAGTACACGGTTTATAAGGGGCGGAATGGTACATTTGTATGGCAGGTACCAGAAGGGGAGTTGCCAGACTGCCAAGTTTTTGTTCAAAACTTTATCTAGCTATAACTTTACTAAATACAAAATTTGGGCAAGATCGCGTTGGTCATATTGATAGTATTACACGGTTTATAAGGGGCGGAATGGTACATTTGTATGACAGGTACCAGAAGGGGAGTTGCCAGACTGACAGGTTTTTGTCCAAGACTTTGTCTAGCTATAGCTTTACTAAATACAAAATTTGGGCAAGATAGAGTTGGTGTTACTGATAGTATTGGACGGTTTATAAGGGACGGGATGGTACATTTGTGTGGCAGGTACCAGATGGGGAGTTGCCAGACGTCCAAGTTTTTGTCCAAAACTTTGTCTAGCTATAACTTTACTAAATACAAAATTTGGGCAAGATCGCGTTGGTCATATTGATAGTATTACACGGTTTATAAGGGGCGGAATGGTGCATTTGTATGGCAGGTACCAGAAGGGGAGTTGCCAGACTTCTAAGTTTTTGTCCAAAACTTTGTCTAGTTACATCTTTACAAAATACAGAACTTGGGCAAGATGTCGTTGGGCATATTGGTGTTATTACACGATTTCTAAGGTAGGCGGAATGGTACTTTTGTATTGGCGGTACCAGAAGGGGAGTTGCCAGACTGACAAGTTTTTGTCCAAAACTTAGTCTAACTATACGTTTATTAAATACAAAATTTGGGCAAAATCGCATTGGGCGTATTGGTGTTATTACACGATTTCTAAGGTAGGCGTGATGGTACATTTGTATGGGAGGTGCCAGAAGGGGAGTTGCCAGACTGCCAAGTTTTTGTCCGAAACTTTGTGCAGTTGTACTTTTACCAAATACGGAATTTGGCCAAGATCGAACGTGCGCGTGTTGATATTATTACACGATTACTAAAGTGGGCGAAATAGCAGATTTGTATGGGAGGTACCAGAAGGGGTGTGGCCATATAGCCCATATGCAATCCCATAAGCAGTTTTGGGAAAATATTAAGCCATGCCAAATTTCAGAGTGATTGCTTAACTCTTTCGAAAGTTATCGTGCGTACCAGCAGGACAGACGGACAGACGGACGGACAGACGGACATGGCTCAAACGATTCAGAAAGTCATGAATCGAATTTGGTTCAAAGACACCTGGGGTCTAATGTGAATATTTCGAGGTGTTACACTTTTGGGTCGTATCAAATGATATATACCCTCCTACCCGTAGGGTGAGGGTATATAAATGTATGGTAGTTTAAGAAAATATTGGAAAATAAAAAATCAGTGTCTTGCAAACATTCAGTCGTGCGAGTGCATTTTTAATTCTGTCTCGTACAAATGTTGAATCCCTTGTTGCTCAGCTGAAATCAAAGAATGCCGTTTTAAGATAAAGAATTAGGCCAAAAATATAATTAAATTATATCTGAAAGAAACATCGATTCACACTGAGATGAAGCCGATCCTAAGAGATAAATGTTTCGATTCTTATTCCTATATTCTTTAGGATTTAAAACGTCAAAGTTTAGTTTGTAGAGGTAATTATTATAAGATTGATGTCAACGCCATTAAAGCGGATATTTGTAAAATAGTTCCGGATACAATCGAATGAAATCACTGGTGTAAGGGATCATATAGTTACTTTTAAGAAACCTAATTTTAAAATACCACAGTGCTGGAGATGCAAGCTTTGGGGTAATTTTTCTAAAAATGTTAACCGCTCTTTTGTCTGAATTAACTGTGATATAGCACACGGTCGTGGGGAGAGCAATGGAGAAAATCCATTTTGCGTAAAGTATGGAGAAAGGGGTCATCCTCCGAATTTTTGATATTGCTCAGCTTACGCAAAATATTGTACTGCTGGTAATAAACAGGCTAATGATTCTAGATGTCGTAAAGTAATAACTGCTGATAATATTGCTAGGGTTTCCAATCAGATAACATCATATAGATCGTTCGCTAGTCTTTTCAAGAGACCGAATAGCGTTCCCAAACAGCACATAACAGAGAAGTCAGCCCTACTAACGGAATTCATAAAAACTGCTTTAGTAGTTAATATAGACAAATTTATCAAAAGCTACAGATCACTAAGCTACAGTAACTAAGAGTTCCCCATCCCCGACTCTCAAGTCAACAAATCCATCCAGCGTCTGTTTCTTCCCATATTGGGCGGCGGGATGGTCTGCATCTGTCTCCAAAGGAGCGGCAGTATTTACCACACCTGGCCGTAGGTGTAAAAGGCAACCACTTCTGGCATGACCGGCAGCAAGGTCATCCAGATTAACCTCTATCGGAGCGAAACGGCAACTACCGCGCTGATGGAAAACATAAACAAAGGTAAGGTTCATATAGCTTTAATCCAAGAACCATGGACACACAAGAACAAGGTTATTGGTTTAAACTTCTGGCATGACCGGCAGCAAGGTCATCCAGATTAACCTCTATCGGAGCGAAACGGCAACTACCGCGCTGATGGAAAACATAAACAAAGGTAAGGTTCATATAGCTTTAATCCAAGAACCATGGACACACAAGAACAAGGTTATTGGTTTAAACAACCCGCTTTACCAACTATTCTACGCAAGCTCAGAGGGACGACCCAGACTTGTATACTCACACATAAAAACTTAAGCTTATTTTTCTTCCCAGAGTTGTCAACTGCGGATGCGACGGTGCTGAGAATTGGGGATGGTAGCCTGTACCTTGCGTCGATGTACCTTCCATTCAACTCGCCGACACTTCCACCAACGGCTGAGCTGCAACATCTGGGGTAAGAAAAGGTAAGAAATTACTAGTAGGCGAAGAGGAAATCGAAGAGGAGGTCTACAGAGTTACGTCAGTATTAGTGAGGTCCTTCGAAGAGTGTTGCCCACTCAGCGAAAGGAGGTCGGCTCAGGAGAAACCCTGGATAACGGGGAAGATTAGAAACCTAAGCAAAGAAGTCCGTAGATCTTACAACAGAGCACTAAGAACGGCGAAACGAGGGTCGTGGAGACTGTTCTGCGAACAGATCGACACCGTTAACGACATGTCTAAAATAAAGAAATTTCTATCTAAGACACATACACAGGTGGAAGCCTTAGTGGACAAAGACGGAAATAAAACAGAAACTTTAGAACAATGAATCAAATTGTTAATAAACACACATTTCGCCACGGGTACAGAAGACCCAATAGAGGAACTCAGTTCGACCAGGAAAGTACAACATATACCCGAGACCATCATCACGCCAATGGTTAGAGAAGCAGTTAAAAGTTTCTCTCTGTTTAAGGCGGCTGGACCGGATGTCATATTCCCGGGGCTTCTACAAAGATCATAGATATAGTGAGAAAACACCTGGCAGGAATAATTGCATCCTGCCTCAGACTAGTCTATATCCCCAGGAACTGGCCTTACATCATTCTTATTAAAAACTAACGAGAGAATAATAGACTCTTTGGTTAAAAGACAGATCCCGAGTGATCAGCTAAAATTTCAACAACACGTATATGTCAAGGGAAGATCAGTAGAGACAGCCCGGCATGAGGTAGTGCATCTCATAGAAAGCTCTTTCGACTATAAAATATACACACTTGGTGTCGCACTGGCTATACAAAAGCGTAATAAGGCCGATTATAACTTATTCGTCAATAGTATGGTGGAAGACAATGACAAAGAAATGTAACGGGAAGTAACTACAAGGGAGTCAAAGAATTTGCTGCGTTGGAATATGCGGAGCAATGAGGACCGCGCCGACGAGCGCCCTCGAAATTTTGCTATACATCCACCCAATAGATATCCAAATAAATCTGAGACAGCGATCTCAGAAAGGAGACCAAGGGCATTGAATGAGTGGATTGAGGATGCACCTCAAACACAACATCAGAGAATATTGGAAAACCTAGGAGGGTTCCTGACAACAAACTGTCAGACAGATCGCATCTCAGAAACACACGAGGTTGCGAACTGCACGACAAGAATAGAAGATAGACCCGGACAAGAACACGACACATACACCCAAGATGGGGGAATAGTGGAGTGCTACACAGACGCATCCAAATCCGAGTTTGGAGTAGGCATAGGGATCTACATCCACAATCCGAGGACTGAATAAGTATACCAATTACCAAAGTACTCAACGATTCTACAAGCAGAGATCAAGGCCATCACAGAATTCCTAGAATGGCTGCGGAACAGAATCACAGGAAAAACTATCTGTATTTTCACTGACAGTCAAAACGCAATTAGATCCTTCAGAGGTGATAATGCCAAGTCAAGTACACTCATGGACTGTAAGGAAACGATAAATGAAGTATCGAGAGATAACGACATATTTATAAACTGGATACCGGGCCACCAAGGGTACCCAGGTATTGTTAGGGCCGATGAACTTGCTAAAATGAAAAGGGAATCGGACCAAAATACTCTGCAAATGTCTAAACCTTTTCTGGAGACAAAAAAAGGAGTTGAGGGAATGGATGACGATGACCCATGCCTTAAGGTGGCTAG